>OX415253.1:60683597-63481930 GCA_948329865.1 Linaria vulgaris | reverse complement strand
TTAATTTGCTTAGCTTATTGTATCATTTCTCTACGGTGAAAGCGGACACTAAAATTCATTTGTTTGAAAGTTCTAAAAAAAAATAAAAAAGGGCTTATAGCTGTTAATTGTATTGACATCTGCTTAAGAAATTTACGAATCAGTCAATTCAAAGATAAACAGCTGCTTATGGACAGAATAATCACGTAATTTTAAGGCTTGAATATTCAAAGTATACATCGCTCGCTGGGAACAGCCTTTTCCTTTTTGACATTTTTCCTTTCTTTTTGACTATTCTAGTATTTTAAGTAATTTTCTGGTAAAACTTAAAAGGAAGTTTAAGGGTTTGTGGTTCATCGACATCATTATATGGTTTGAGCGTTCGTACCTTTGATCCGTTGAGCTAGAGACCTTTCTCCCGAGATCACTATTGCTGGCTTTGGTCTCTAGGTTCGACCAGCCGGTCTCTGTTCTGTCTGTCTTAATAAGTGGCTTCCGATTCACGTCTTGAAAATGGACTTAGTTGAAAGTGCCGAATAAAAATATTCTCGTTGAGGTTCGTTCAGCCTATATACAAGAGGAGAAGATGCCAGAAAGTCATGTGAAAGAAATTCATTGTGTATAACCAAAGTCACACAAAGAAAATCTGCTCATCAGAAACGAATGGAGAAAGTAATTTATGATGGCTTGATGTGATATAACAGATTGTGGATTAATTCTAAGCTCTTTTTGTCATTGCTATTGTTATAATTTAGTTTTAGAGAAAAGAAAAAAAAAATCTTGCTTTTTCAGTGACAACTAACTGTAATTTTTCATGCTGCACAGAAAAATTCACCATGGCTCTCTGTACCACAATTTGGGGACTGGGACCAGAAGGGACCGCTGCCCGACTACTCTATGGATTTTTCAAAAATCAGAGAAATGAGAAAGCAAAACAAGAGGGATGTGTCGAGGGCCAGTCTTGGAAATGAGGAGGAGTTCATCCCGTCAACTACCAAAACTTCGACGACCGCCCATCAGAATGATACTCACGACGACTATCACCAGAACCATTCTCCAACTGTATGCTTCTCATCTTTCTTCTATATATTTATTTTTATCATTTTGTTTAATGCATATGCTGAGTGAAGGCATGAGCATGTTATTATTAATTAGGACATCATACACATTACACAAGTAGTTTGAAATACTTGATTAGGATTGTGGCGGATGGTATGCAGTGGGATGCATGCATGTCTCTCTTTTTGTTGCTGTAAGTTTGGGGACAGAATACCTTGTAACAGAACCCATATAACAACTTGTGTACAATGTCTCTAAATGAAGCTGGTCACCCTTAGCTTAAGAAGGGTTGATTATATGAATCCAGACTCTTCATATGCTTAGCATGATTCTTGAAACACGTATTTAGTTGGCCGCTAGAACCTGATCTTGGGAAAAAACCCACGAGTAATTGGCTTTATGATGTTTCGTTGATCACAAATGGTCAGTGACTTAACATCATAATCTGTGGCTTCCTCTTAAGTCTTAACTATGGCTAATATGAAAGTCGAGGATCAAATTACCTTGTCTGCTTTGGTTTTGACATATTCTATAAACTTAACCACAGAAACGAATGTGCCCTCATGTTTTATGTGCATATGTGACAGGACATGTATATGTGAGTCTTGTTTTATAACCTATCCATGACAACTTTATCGAACTAGTATAACATTTTTTGCAACCAAGTTATGACGGTTTCTAATATCGGCGCCTCTCTTTTATCTCAGACGCGGAGGAGCATCTTCAGCTTCTTCAATTGCTGCGTCAAGGCTTGATTCTCGTTGGTCTTGATTTGGTGCATTATCTAAGTGTGTTTTCGGCGTATATCGTATGTTTGGACCTCGTTTAGAGCTATGGGTGTTATTGATGATGGGCTACTGCATGTTATAACTTGCACAGTGTAAAAAGTTCAATCACAGTTTTGGTGTTTGTTTTCAGTCTGTAACACATTTCATGGATCAGTACATTGTAAGAAGTGTCATTTGTTAACATCTTGATTTGTTATAAATTGTCCGCTTCCTTGTGAGAGTAGTGTGAATCCCAACTCAAGTATCATAAGTTTCGCCTAATGGCTTGGGGCAAATGGAATTAATCTCCTTCTATGAGATTCTTTCCGCTGTGTTTACCTTACAGCAGAGCTCAATGTTGGATGCTCAAGTAAAAAATTGGATCAAGGATTTCCGTAGATACGTAAATGTTTGTACAAATGAATTTTATACACTACTCTTCTTACTTCAGAATACCAGGTTTTGCCTAGAGGTGGTTACACTATTAACCCGCTCAAAATTGGACGTTAAATAGTACTGAGCTCAACTGTTTTATAGAACAAGTTCAATGAAATGGGTGAGTCATTAGCAATTAGAAACTTTACTGGCTAACAATAGGTGCCCAAAATCTTAAGAACATTTGGCCGTGAGAAGAGTTTCATTGGAGTCTTTACTGTTTAAAAATGACAAATTAAATCTAGCTCTTTTACCCTGCAAAAACTTTAAATAAGCACTTCACTCCATAAAGCTTCTGAAAATCATAGTGCATCGCCTACTGAACTTCTTCACAACTCTCAACGACATTGCAGTCAAGTTATTTAAGGGGTGAAGTACTCTTTCTTTTTTTTTCTTTTTTTTTTCCTTTTTTTATGTGCTATAGTATGATTTTTCGATCCGAACATTAGGGAATAAAGTACTAGGTTGCAACTTACACCGAAACTTGGTGAGCCGTATTTAATTGCATTATTTTTACATAAACAACTAAACACGCGACATACCGTGAATTGGTATATTAAAAACGTATACGACCTTGATCGCAAAATACCTAACAGTTTAAAAATATTCTCATGCTCATTCAGTGGATTACTTAGGTAGACATGGCAACAGAAATGATACGCAATTTCTTAATATATCATATATATATATATACACGTTAGTTTTAAATATGCTATTGTGTTTATACACAAAAACTTTAATGTGATCAAACGAATATTGTGAGATTTGACGTCTATCTATCTTACTACGCTCCTCTACTCAGAGCTCGAATCTTTGAACAATAGAAAAGATAAGTACAACAAACCTCTATGATATAAAAGTAAGTATTTACGCATCAAAAACACACACAGACACACATACAAATATATATATATATAATATGTACATAAACGTCAGGGAAAATTATTAATTTTCCCTATAATTTGGGCTAAGTTTGCATTATGCCTTTTAACATTTCGGGCACCACTTTTACCTTGTAAGTCCAATAAAGTTTATCAAAAATACTCGTTGGGTTATTTCTGTGGCCCGGTTACTGTTTAGGTGATGTGACCGCTGATTAGGACGCCATTATACGGCCACGTGGAGCCACGTAGATTCATTTTTTTTCTTTTTTTTTGGGAGCTAGTTGTCTTTCCCACTACCATCCAAATTCACTGCCACCTCCATCATCGTTTTGTTCGTGAAAGGAAGCCTCAACAACCACAATGGCACCCAAAGAACACCTTTGGATCTCCAAAATTCTTTCCTTTCATCACGAAAGAAAACAAACCCACGATTTTTTTTCAGCAAAAAATGATGGAATCCAACTCAAATACAACAAATCCAGTGTAAAAATCTCTTCTTTTTTGTACCACCAAACCGAGTTGACTAGTCCATCACGCAAATGGCTTAGAGTTGAAAGATAAATTAAATTAAAAAAGGAAAACGAAAAGTAAATTGCAAGGAAAATGGTGGTGGTGGTGAAGATGATGATGGTTGCGGTGGGTTTGGGAGGTGGTGGTGGTGGGTTTTGATGAAGAAGATGATGATGGTGGTGGGTTAGGGAGGTGGTGGTGGTGGTTGTGGTGAAGAAGATGATGGTGGCGGTGGGTTTGAGAGGTGCTGGTGGTGGTTTTTGCCGAAGACGGCGACATTTTGACTTTAATCCGCGGAGATCCCGCCGAATTGATGAGAATCGGTTGCTTGAAAGGAGGCCTCCGACAAGTTCTCGTCGACAAATTACAGATCAGAGTCGCTCGATCTGGAAATGACAGGTGTCGGAGGCGGTGTGGTCGCAGGTGGTGGACAGGGCTGTTGAGGAGGGTTGTTGGTGGTGGTTGTTCGCCGGAGATGATGGCGGATCCGGTGTGGTAGTAGGTGGTGGACGTGTGGTTGTTGATTGTGGGAGTGGTTGTTGGGGCTGTTGATGAGAGTTGTTGGTGGTTCTGTGGTGGTTGTTCGCCGGAGATGATGAGAAATCCGATGGCGGTGGCGGTGGGGGCCAGAGATGATGATGGTTTTGTTGTGGTTTTTGAATTTGATTGTTAGTGTTTTTTTAGGGCCAGGGGTATTGTGGTGGCGGTGGGTTTGGGATGTGGTGGTGGTGGTTGTGATGAACAAGATGATGGTGGCAATAGGTTTGGAAGGTGATGGTGGTGGTGGTGGGAAATGAAGAGGATGATAGTTTTTTGGACATTTCACTCTTAAGTCTAGTCAAAAAAAAAACATTATCGACGTGGCGCCATGTGGCCGTACAGTGGCGTCCTAGTCAGCGGCCACATCACCTAAACAGTAACCGAGCCTCACAAATGGGCCAACGGGCATTTTTGGTAAACTTTATTGGACGTAGATGACAAAAGTGGAGCCCCAAAAATTAAAGGGCATAATGCAAACTTAGCCCAAATTATAGGGCAAAAAAAGTAATTCCCTCTAAAAGTAAATTGACAGAAGTATAAATAGATTTAATAGATTGTTGGTGAGTTTATCGAAAATGCCGCAATCTGTAACTTGAAAGTCGCGAACTAAAGACGCATTTCTTAAAGCGTAATTCGCCCCCACCTCATGTGCCAAAAGGGTTACAGCGAATCGAGTTCCAGGATAAAATTTAAGCCCATAAAATTAAAGAACTATCGACTGCGTTTTAGACTTACGAAATCAAGAAACAGAAATAAGAACAAGAATGCAATGAATACATGAATAATTTCTGCAGCAATTATTTTTGTATGAGATTAAGAGATAACGAAATTTGATAATGATTTGGCTTTGATAATCCCACGAATTTAAAGGCGTTGAAAAGTTGTATGAAAAAGTCACAACTCTCATACTCCAAATTATGTGACTGTTAATATTTAAAATCTGAGTTTTAAATATTCCCTCCATATTTTTCCGGGTTAATCTGAGCCGTCAGATTTAAATCTTAAGTAAGATTAAATTCACACCATCCAATTTAATCAGTTATTAATTTAATATTCAAATTAAATCCTAACCGTCTATTTTATTTAATTAATTGAATAAAATCTTCAGTCTAGATCGATGCGCGATGTAAGCGTGTTAAGTGCTTCTTAAGTGTGCCAAACAAAAGCACCACGAGCCCACGAGCCCGCGCGCGGCTCAGCTGGGCACGTGTGTGCTTGTGCACCGCCTATGTTTTGCACACTTAATTGCCCAAATAATGAAATGTAAACATAGATATACCTATAAATAGTTTTTATTTTTTCTATGTGGGACACTTAAGCCACGTTAGTAGAATTTGCCTATAAGAGTTAAAGCTCTTCAAGCCCATAAAAGTCTTTATAGGTAACATGAGTTAGAGCCCAACATACTTTATTAATGTGGAACAAAACTCAAAAACCTTTTATTGTACCTTGCATACACATCCCATCAACACATAATTCATGTGGAATATCTCTCAACAACAACAACAACAACCACGTCTGTAATCCCAATAAATTAGGGTACACTATATGAACCATCAATGAATCACGTCGAGTCGTGAACATGAATCTTCTGCTTCCATATGTTTCGGTTGACGAGCATGTCTTCATTTAAATCTTTTAGCTTCATGTCGTTCCGTATGACCTTCATCCACATTTTTTTCGATCTTCCACGAGCTCTAGCCGTTTGTCCCAAGTCGAGACCTTCAACTCGTAGTACGGTGCATCTATTGGTCTGCGTTTAACATGCCCAAACCTAATTTATGTTGAATATCTTCATTGCGCACCTTATCTCTCTTGGTGTTACCGCACTTCCACCGTAGCATGCGCATCTTTGTAAGATTCATTTTATGTGCATGACTTTGCTTAATAGCCCAACACTCGGAGCCATTAAGCAAAGGAGGTCCAATAGTCGTACGATAGAACTTTTCTTTAAGCTTTAAAGAAAAATTACGATCGCACATGATCCCAGTTGCATTTTTCCACTTTGACCATCCGGCTTAGATGCAGTAGTTGACATCTCCGTCTAACTCTCCATCATTCTGCAGTATGGAGCCTAAATACCAAAAATGCGAACTTTTCGGTATCTCTTGGCCATCCAACTGGACTGTGCCATCGTTGTTTCTTCGTTGTTTGCTAAACTTGCATTCGAGGTACTCTGTTTTTGTTTGACTCAGTAGAAACCCTTATGCTTCTAATGTTTGTCACCATCGTTCTAATTTAGTGTTAACTCCCGTTCTCGTCTCATCGATGAGGACAATATCGTCTGCAAACAACATACACCATGGAACTCGGTCTTGGATGGTTCTGGTAATTTCATCAATTACAATGGCAAACAAAAATGGGCTCAGAGTTGCCCCTGATGTAAGCCAATTGTAATCGGGAAGGCGTCTGTTAAACCGCCACACGTTCGAACACTTGTCACAAAATTCTCATACATATCTTTTATTATGTTGATATATTTAATGGGTACCCCCTTCTTCACCAAGGTCCGCCATAAAACCTCTCGAGGTACTTTGTCATATGCCTTTTCTAACTCGATAAAGACCATATGCAAATCTTTACTCTTTTCTTGAAACCGTTCAATGAGCTGACGAATCAAATAGATGGCCTCTATAGTCGACCTTCCGGGCATAAATTCAAATTGATTCTCAGATATGGGAACAATTTGTCTCAATCAGTATTCGATCACCCTCTCCCATAGCTTCATGGTATGTGACATAAGCTTTATCCCACGATAGTTAGAACATTATTGGACATCGCCCTTGTTCTTATATAGAGGTATTATCGTACTCTTTCTCCACTCTTATGGTATTTTATTTGTTCGCCATATTTTGTTGAAGAGGTCTGTCAACCATGCTTCTCCAAGCCTCGATAGGGATACCATCTGGGCCAACAGATTTTGGTGTCTTCATCCTCTTCAAAGCATCTTTGACTTCTGACCTTCTAATACGGCGCATAAAATTGCGGTTCAGATCTTGAGGGGACTGCGAGATGTCACCCACTTCTTGAGTGGGGCCTCCATTGAACAGGGCCTCGAAGTACTCCTTCCACCGTGCTTTGACCTGATCCTCACGCACCAAGACAGACTGACCTTCATCTTTGATGCATTTCACTGCACCTAAGTCTCTAGTCTTCCTATCTCTAATGCGAGCAATCTTGTATATATCCTTCTCGGCCTCCTTGTTATCCATCTTCTCATAAATTTCCTTGTACACAACTTCTCGCGCTAGTCGAACAGCTTTCTTTGCTTCTTTCTTGGCTAGCTTATACTTTTCAAAGCTTGCTCCATCATAGTTCTTCTTCAAATCCATGTAGCAATCTCGTTTGGCCTTGATTTCCGCCTTCACTTCTTCATTCCACCATGACGTATCTTTACATGTCAGGCTACTACCTCGGGATTCACCTAGGAGGTCTTTAGCTACCTTCTTGATACATCAAGACATTTTGGTCCAAGTTGCATCTGCATCGTCGTGAGCCATCCAATTTACCTCTTGAACCACTCGCTCGACGAAGGCCTTTTGGGTAGACTCCTTAAGCCACCACCACTTAATTCTAGATTTCACCTGGCGCGTACTCCTCTTCAATCCTTGTCACAGTCTAATATCCAACACCAAAAGCCTATGTTGCGTAACCATACTTTCTCCGGGGATGACCTTGCAATCTAAGCAACGACTTCTATCCGCCCTCCTAGTTAAGAAGAAATCTATCTGGCTCTTATTCAACCCACTCCTATAAGTGACCAAATGAGATTCTCTCTTCTTAAATCAAGTATTTGCTACAAGAAAATCATAGGAGAGGGTGAAGTCTAAGATAGCATTGCCCGGCTCATTGCGATCCACAAAGCTGCACCCATCGTGGATGTCCTCGAACTCATCACGGCTAGATCCTACATAATCATTAAAGTCACCTCCAATAAAGAGTTTCTCGGTAATAGGGATCCTTTGGGCCACCTCGTCCAAATCCTCCCAAAGCTTGCGTTTAACAGCTTCGTTTAGTCCTATTTGTGGTGCATATGCACTAATGACATTCAAGATATCATCACCTATGTCCAACTTGACCAATAAGATCATGCCGCATTTCCTTCTGACCTCCACCACGTCATCGAGCCAAAGCTTATCTATGAAGATCCCAACACCATTTTGGCTCTTCTCTGTCCCGGTATACCAAAGCTTACAACCCCAAGGGTCTACGACTTTGGCCTTCTCACCAACCCACTTGGTCTCTTGCACGCACAAGGTGTTGATCCTCCTATTGGACATCGCCTCAGCTAACTTGGCCAATCTTCCTGTGAGTGATCCCACATTCCACGATGCAAGGTGAGAGAACACTTGCTCATTTGACACCACACCCTAACGTCGATATGGCGCGTCGCTTCCGGGCGACGACCTAGCAACCCTTGCCCATTTATCACTACACTTGGGGTCCGATGTAGCACGTCGCTGAGTAGGGAATGCCCCAACGAAATTCATAGTATGATTTATATCATAGGATGTGACAGAGTTTTTACGTTGGCCGTCACAAGCCTACCACAACCCTCCTCCTTTATCCTAGCTTGGGACAGGCAGTGAAAGCTCACTGGCGGAGTTATGTGGAATATCTCTCACAAAATTTATTATTTGGAAACTAAATCTAACTTAGATGAATTACAAGTATATTTTTATAAGATTGAAAAATTAGTGTACATTAGCTATTTCAAGAAAAAGACAAATTAAAGTGAAAATCCCGTCACTTCATGAGCGAAATTTAAATTAAATACAATGTGATTTAAATGTAAAATATAAAGTTTTAACTTTAAAGTAAAAAAAGAACATCTCTCGATTGTACAATTTCAGAAATTTAAGAGTGCTTGTATAAATAAAAAAAATGGACTAAAAATATTAGTGGACTAAAATCAACAAATAAATCAATAACATATTATTATATATTGATTTTAGTCTTCATTTGAGGACTATTGTTAATTTTTTCTGACTTTACAAATAAAAGGGAAAAAATAATGGAGAAAAAGGTAGAAAGGAATTTAACATAACAATTGTCGACATTCAGAGCAAATAGGATTGCCTCATGATTATTATAACTAGTAATCTGAATGTCAATAGAATTATATCCAGGGACGTTGATCCAAAACAATCTTTGAGGAATTTGGACTAAATTAGTTGTAGTAGGACAATCACAGATCATATAATGTAATAAACATTTGATTCTTCCCCCGTCTAATGAGCAAATCCCAATACAGTAGGGGTGGCAAAATAAATCCAAGTCCAATAAATCATTAAGATCCAATCCAAGTCCATGAGGTCCGATCCAGTAAGGATCCGACTAGATCCAAAACCGATCCGGATCCATTGGATCCAAATAGTTCACAGTTCACATTATGGATCCAAGTGGATCCAATTGGATCTGTTTGTCTATCCATTTTAGATCCAGTTGGATCCAATCTTGGATCCATTTTCAATATTTGAGAATGAATTAGAAATCAGATCCAAGCAAAGAGTAGAAATCAGATCCCATTTTCAATATTCCATTTCACTAAATCAGCTCCTCGCCACCGTCGCGCCTTCATCTCTCCCTCTCGCCACCGTCGCGCCTTCATCTCTCCCTCTCGCCACCGTCGCACCGCCATAGCCTCCTCGCCACCGTCGCGCCTTCATCTCTTCCTCTCCCCACAACAGTTAATGATTATGTTGGGCTTTGTCCCGAGATAATCGTGTGAGTACAAATTTGTACAACTCTGCAACTTTTAATGGCCGAATGGAATCTGGTTCAGTAAATGTTGAGTGAGGGTGTCGGTGGTTAGTTAATTAAACACTGAATACAATTATACATAAACTAATGAGTAGGTGGGTGATTAGGGGTTGGGACCCAATAACCTTATCAGTTAATTATTTTTAACAAGATTTTTGAAAAAAGGAGAACCAACTTCCACTACTTAGCTCGCATATGCAGATATGAGTGGAACATGTGAAGGTATTTTATTTTGTCAGAGATTAATTAGTACAATTTGGAATGAAATTAGAGTATAAATAAGAGTTATTTGACACCCTGTTGGAATATATCATATATGCTTTACTTGTGCATCTGGCTTTATCTATGAGGTTGTTATTTACTTATTTGGATTTTAGCTCAAATTATTTGGCAGCAAATGAAAATATTCAGTTTTTGTGATAAAATATAAGAACGCAGTTTCGAGTGTAGTTGTTAACTTGATTGTTATGGTACTTAATTATATTTTCGGAAAAGATGTTCATAATGGATTAGTGGTGGGTCTATTGTTGTAAAAAAGCTTCCAAATTGCTTGGTCCACTGTTGGATCCAAAATGGATTAGTGGTGGGTATATTGTTGGATCCAAAAATAGATCAGTAGTGGATACAGTATTGGATCAAAAAAACAATGTAAATGGACCTATTGGATCCAAATGGATCCGGATCTAGATGTGGTCTGAGTTGGATCCATTTTGGATCCAACATAGTGGATCATCAAATGGATCTAATCTAATTGGATCAGATCCTATTGGATCGGATCTGGGTTTGGATTGAGCGAATCGTTTGCCACCCCTACAATACAGTATATGGAATTACGTCCACCGCTATGAGCTACCATGAGTATTCATATTTTTTCGCATACTGATCGCCAAGATAAAATCCATCTTCCCTGATAGACCATATGCATTCATCATTGACACAATCATAGATAAGCTCTTTATTAAAAACATCATGATCTATATCCCTCGAGCCCCATTGAAATCGACAGAAGAATAATGTACTTCCAAAGAAAGCCAATCTGAAATGAAAATTAAATTCGTCGTTGACATAGAGTGTGTGATTGCCAAGATCGTCGTTTTTGGACTGACACCGAAGTATTAAAGGATAGCTATTGTTCGGCATGTTGTTCACAACATGTACATAGAACTTGTCTCTGGTTAATGAGAATTTGACGTCATTGGAAGCTAGAGAAGAATCACCAAAGTGAAGGATTAAGACAAACAAGGAGAAGCAAGAATTTTTAATAAGAGGCCTCCTCATATTTTGCTATTGAAGTTTTTTTTTTCTTTTTGTGATACGGGAAGAAGGTTCATAGTTTTTATATAGGGCTTTGGTTTTATGGATTATCGTAATCTGATTTTAAGATTCACCTAGTGATGCCTAATATCTAAAATGTAAAGGGGAAGTAGTAGGTGTGAAAGAATGGTGTTTAATTAGTGGTAAGGGAAAAGAGCATTTGACCCCCCAAAAAATGAGTTATGGCCCTTTATCCCCAGAAATTAAAATTAGGCACTTTGTCTCCTTAAAATATATTAAGTTAGTGCACTTTGCCCCCAGTCAATTTTTAGCCATATTTCTCTATATAAGTTTTTATATAAGACGTTTTGTGTACATATATTTTTTACGAAGCAACGTTCATACTTATGGCGGAGTTTCCATATTCGCTTTCCATACAGAAATTGAAAGGTATATATATATATATATATATAATAATAATAATAATAATAATAATAATGAATGTAACGCAAGCATGCTGCAGACGTTGATTTTTTGTGTTCTGATTTTGCCCATGTAAGTTCAACTAATTATTGTATTTTTTTTTGTTTTACAATTCTTAATATCTTGAGGGTCCGTACGTATTTATCGGTAAGAAGAAGAAGAAGAAGAAGAATGAATGTAACGCAAACATGCTGCAGACGTTTAACGTCTGCAGACGTTGATTTTTTGTGTTCTGATTTTGCCCATGTAAGTTCAACTAATTATTGTATTTTTTTTTTGTTTTACAATTCTTAATATCTTGAGGGTCCGTACGTATTTATCGGCTGGGACCCGCAAACTATTAAATATTAATAAATTGTAGAACAATCCTTTATTATCTAAATTAATTCGATCTCCTCTCGAAAGTTTTACGTTTTGCGCTTACGCTCCCATTGTAAATTGCCAAATAGTCCTTTAAGTTTTTATTTTTTCGAATTCAACACAAAAGTCTTATGTTATTTATTTTTTGGGCCCTACTGTAAATCTAATTGGCGGGCTGCGGAAATAGTCGAAGCCATGCCCAATCGAACTATATAAGAATCGAACTACCGTTGTATAAGAATCGAAAAAATTTAGGCATTAACTTCTTCCTCCCTATTAGGTCCATATTGTTGTTTCAAATTACAAATAAATAAATACTCAGCCGCAAGTTTTGACTCAAATATGTTGAACCTGAAAAAAAAAAAAAAAAAAAAAGAAAGGAGAAGGGTGGGAGAGGCAGCCGCAGGAAAATAAATGAAACAAAAAAAGAAGGAAAAGGGTAATTGGGTGAGGCATCAACAATTGTAGGCTTTTCGCTGCTTATTAAGTCCCTATTTTGTTGCATCTAATTAACAAAAAGAAAAGAAAAGAGGTGGCAGATATGTTGAACCCAAGAAAAAAAAAAGAAAAAAAAAGGAGAAGAACGAGTGAGGCAGTTGTAGACAAATACGCCGATTAAATATTGACAAGTGTTAAAATAATTATTAGAAATTAAATTAATTATTTCTATTTTTAAATTTATGATTTTACTAAATTAAATTCCAATAGAAAATAGATAAATTAATTAATTTTCTAATATATATTTTGTTGGCCAATCAAATAAAGTCACATTGAAAAGATGGAGTATTTCAACCAATTATAGCAAGCCATGTGGAGAGAGATGATGTGTTTTGACCAATCAAATAAAGACATGTGTAAAAGATGATGTATTCCAACCGATCACATTATTACACGTGGAAATATGATGTGTTCTAGAGATTTCTTGATAAACAAGCCAAATTAAAACCGTGTTTATCTTGAAAAGAAAACCGACCAATCACAAGCAAGGAGCTCTAGGTTTTACAACTATAAATAGAGGTCCTCCCTTAAAGGAAAATGGACACCAAAATATTCACAAGTTTGAAGAAGGAAAAGTTCAAGGTTTTTCTCTCCATCAAGTCCACCAATCTTCAAGATGTTCTTCGCGGGATTCAAGGCGTTCTTCACAAAAACCTCCGTTTGATCCGGTGCCAAGCTCCAAGTCCATCAATAATCATTTTTGAAGATCGCACTTCTGCCGAGGAAGATCGAGCTTTAAGAAATTCAACAAATCCAAATCAAGTTCATGCCGTTCTTCAACAATCTTCAAGCAAAAAGTCTGTTTGATTCGAGATCAAGTCAAAAGACCCTCGAAAAACCGTTTTTTTTTTTAAGATTCAAGTCCCTTCAACAAGATCAAAGCCCAACATATCCGAAGAACTGAAGACGAAGATCATATCATCCTTTATCAATCTTCAAATCAAATTCCAAATCAAATTTTCGTTCGATCCAAGATCAAGCTGCCAAGCCCTCGCATCAACGTTTGCCAAGCATTTTGATGATTAAGATTCCTCCAAAGACGATTGACGTTCAACAAGTTCAAGACGAAGATCAAACTGTTCGTTGCGAAGATCAAATCAAGTAAATTGATAATTGAAATTCAAGCTCAAAGCCCTTGGATTAACGTTTAAATCACGTGGAAGCGATCAAAGTCAATTCCACCTTCAAGTCAACCAAGTTTCAAGATTAGAAAAGAATCAGAGGACTATTAGAGATTGTAACCCCATATTCATTTGAAAAAATACAAAGTTTATTTGTACTTAAATTTTCTTGTCTTTTATTTTAAGGACTTGAAATTTTATAGCTACAACAACCACAAGAAAATAAGTGAAAAAAGGGTAAACGTTAGAGTCATAAGCAATCGTAGGATAAATTATTTGTGCAAGCGTATAGTGCTGACGTGTTACTACCAATAAACGGTGAGATGAGGGTTATGAAGGTGGTTACCAGAAAAAAAATTAGTTGCTTTTGCGAAAAAACGATTTCAATTTAGTATTTTATGAGACCTTGCTCGTGCATAAGAAACTCGTGAAGTTTTGTGACAAGAAAATGAAAATTCTGATCATGGAATTGAAGTACGAAAGGCTGAGAAGAAGAAATAAGAGAATGAATGATTAATAACTATTTTGACGCAATTTGAAAAGACATGAAATTTCGGGGCAAAGAAAATGAAAAACTCGGTATTGGAATTAAAGTAAACGAAAGACAAAGAAGAAAAATAAGAGTCCGTGCAGAGCACGAGCGAGGGTTAACTAGTGTGTGTGTGTATATATATATATATATATATATATATATATATATATATATATTTGGTCAATTTGAGAAATGCACTGGGCAATTTAAGTGGTTTAACAATTATAAACACATATGGAATTCACTTCAATATTCAAGTGTCATTCGCGCCGCTCGAGCGGTCGTAGAAATACCTTCTGCGATCGTCGGACGGCGGTTGCGGATCAAGCTTACCACGACTACCAGGCGGTTGCGAATCTCGCAACCACATACTAGCGACCGTCAGGCGGTTGTGACGTAGGTCGCTATTGCGTGAATGTTATCCGCGCCGCCGAGCGGTCTCGGATAATATTCATGCCTTTGCGACCGTTAGGCGGTCCTGAATAATATTCATATTATTCGCAACCGTTCGACGGTCGCGAATAACCTTCATCAGATTAAAAAAATCCGGTTATTTACCAATATTGAATATTTTTATTATAGAAATTGAATAGAATTGTAAAAGAATGCATTTATGATGAAAATTGCTTAAATGAAAAGGAAGAGATGACAAATGAAATTAAATGAAAGGAAAAAGGAGAAGAGAAAGTGTTGGTTTTTTTTTTTTTTTTAAGTTGTGAAAGTGTTGTAGATTTGAAAATATAAAGAAGTGAAAGTGTTGGGTAGTGTATTGAAAATTAGAGGGAAGAATGTGTTGGGTTGTGGAGCCTAAGTTGACCTCGGGCCCGTACTGTAAATCAACGATAATTTATGGGTTGCCGTACATAGGATCCATGTAAAATTATATTAGGAGTTGCCTAATATAAATAGTCTCTATTGTAAGTGTAACCCTACAACATAACACATAGTGAAAATCTTGGCTTGGTATCGCCCCCAGATGTAGGCAACGAATTGGGTAAACAAATAACGTGTCTTTCTTGCTTTTCGTTCATGTATGATTTTCTGTTTATCGTATTGCTGTACAACAGAATGGTAGGTATATGTATAGAATTTTCGGTGAAAATTTAGACTTTTTGCAAAATTCAAGTTTTTCCCTGAATCCCGCCAATTTCAGATATTGCGCGACCGTCACGCAGTCGCGGAAGGCTGTCGCGATCGCCCCGCGATCACGAAAGAGGGTCATTTGTGACCGCTGGGAGGTTGCGAATAATATTCATCTCTTAATTTATGCATTTCGGATGGTTATTTAAGGCGCATTGTTTGTTAAATTGATAAAGTAGTTAAAACGAGGCAAATTATAAGGTTTTATTGCACAATCGCATATAACAATTAAAACAACTAGATATATATGTTGATTAGTTGTAGAACATTAAATATCTACTATTTTGATAAGACAATTGCTAAGGTTATAATCATTTATTACTTCAATTCACATGTAATAATGAGATTTGTTGTTAAAAATCACAAACACGTCAAGATCGTTCCATAAAATCATAAATTTAAACATGAATATTATTCACAACCGCCCGGCGGTTGCGAATAACCCTCCTTCGCGACTGTTGGGCGATTACGAATAGTTTTTGCGATCGCCTAGCGGTTGCGAATTATTGTCGCGACTGGTCGGCGGTCGCGAATGAGGGTTATTAGCAACCGCCCGGCCATTGTGAATAATATTTATGTCTAAATTTGTGATTTTATGGAAGTATCTTAATGTGTTTATGATATTTAACAACAAATCTCATTATTACATGTGATTGAAGTAATAAATAATTATAACTTTAGAACAGAAATATAGAAGTCAAGTAGGTGGGCCAAAACGTCCGCATAAACTGTCTAATCAGGTCCATGAACGTTGTCGCAACCTCGCCACTAGGGGGGACGTAAATAGGTCCCGATCTGACAATCTAATCACCTGCGTTTGAGAATGGTCACTGGGTGCCGCCACACCTCTGGAGGGGCCCCTACATGGGCGATGTTGTGTGCATGTGAATACTTCTGATGCTAAAGTCTCTATCGGCCTCCCGCTCGGGCCAGCTCCCCTGGAACCTGTAGACAGTGGTCTCTGCGCTTCAGTGGAGTCTGTTAATGATGGTGCTCTAGTTCTAAATCCAGACGATGTATGGGCCGTCTTGGGTGACTCTGCTGCAGTGGGTGGATCAGCGTCATCAAAGGAAAGGCGGCGTTGTAATGTAGGCGTCAGCGATGTAGATGCCTCGGAGCGCAAGGGACCGCAACCTCCTGTCGAATAACTAATCAAGGTCCAAGACTACCTCGACCCCCACCCGCAGGGGGTCACTGTCAGTCGAACGTGGCCGACCATGTAACTAGCAATCATGAATTTCAATAGAATCATGATCATTATAACTAGTAATCAGGATTGCCGCATCATGAATCATGATCATTATAACTCGTAATCTGAATGACAATAGAATTATATCCAAGGACGTTGATTCATAACAATCTTTGAGGATTTTGGACTAAATTAGCTATAGTAGGACAATCACAGATCATATAATGTAATAAACATTTCATTCCCCCCTTCTAATGAGCAAATGCCAATACAATATACGGAATTACGTCAACCGCTATGAGCTACCATGAATATTCATATTTTTTCGCATCCTGTCCGCCAAGATAAAACCCATCTTCCCTGATAGACCATATGCATTCATCATAGTCACAATCATCCATAAGCTCTTGATTAAAAACATCATAATCTATATCCCTCGAGCCCCACTGAAATCGACAAAAGAATAATGTATTTCCAAAGAAAGCCAGTCTGAAATGAAAATTAAATTCGTCATTGACATAGAGTGTGTGATTGCCAAGATCGTCATTTTTAGACTGACACCGAAGTATTAAAGGATAGCTATTGTTTGGCATGTTATTCACAACATGTACATAATACTTGTCGGTTGAGAATGAGAATTTGACGTCATTGGAAGCTAGAGTAGAATCACCAAAGTGAAGAATTAAGACAAACAAGGAGAAGCAAGAATTTTTAATAAGAGGCCTCATATTTTGCTATTGAATATTTTTTTTCTTTTTGTGATACGGGAAGAAGGTTCATAGTTTTTATATAGGGCTTTGGGTTTTATGGATTATCGTAATCTGATTTTAAGATTCACCTAGTGATGCCTAATATCTAAAATGTAAAGGGGTAAGTAGTAGGTGAGAAAATATGGTGTTTAATTAGTGGTAAGGGAAAAGAGCATTGGCCCCCAAAAAATGAGTTATGGCCCTTTATCCCCAGAAATTAAAATTAGGCATGCACTTTGTCTCCTTAAAATATATAAATTAGAGCACTTTGCCCCAGTCAGTTTTTAGCCTACCATATTTCTCTAAGAAAACAAATTTGAAGACGTTTTGTGCACATATATATATTTTTGACGAAGCAACGTACATACTTATGGCAGAGTTTCATTATTTGCTTTACATACAGAAATTGAAAGATATATATATATATATATATATATATATATATATATATATATTATTTGGTCAATTTGAGAAATTAACTGAGCAATTCAAGTGGTTTAACAATTAGAAACACATATGGAATTCGTAGATATTCGCACAAGTTTCTTATAAAATCAAATTTCTCCAGTTTAGTTTTAGCTTTAAATTGAACTTAAATAGCATATTCATTTATGGGAGAGGATAAAGCTCCTAAAACATATATGGACTTACATGTACCGTATATTAGTATTTAATATATTTAAGGAACTTATTGAGTTTAATAATTTCTTGACTTTTATTAAGTAAATCTATTTTTAAAAGAAAAAATAAGTTAAATGAAAGGGTCTTTTAATTAGTTACTAGAAACGTTGACACGGTATTCTCGCATGATTAATATTTTATTTAAGTATATATGATTAATTTGAGTGGTATAAATTATAACTTAAATATGAACAGAAAATCTATATATCTTTATCTTTTTTTTATCTAAGAGAGAATTGCATAATAGTTTTTTTTCCTTAGTGAGAAAAATTGCAGTTATATCTCAGTTATATCTCAAGTAATAAGTAATAAAAAAATCTAATAATATATTGAGCGGTAAATAAAGAAATTAAAAAATTGGTGTTAAAATAATTTTTAATAGAATAGTATAGATTATAAAGGGAAAATTACACGTTGTCAACATCTGTTAAGCTACCCAATTTATTGTTTTTGTGCAAATATAATAAGAATGGAATGATACAATTAATGCATATATTATATCGCAAAAGATCAAGAATAAGTCCATAAAGAGAACACACCGGTAACACAGAGAGATGAGAGAGAAAGTGTACGACAGTAGAGAAAATGACGGACTTCTTCCGGGAAATTTACTACTTTGGTCCTATAATTTGTCACTTTTTTAATTTTGGTACAATAACTTGGCAGACCTTAATTTTAGTCACACAAGTTGGCACCTACACTGAATTTTGGTCCCATCACCACAACTCCGCCCTAATCCGCCCGGAAAATCCTACGTGGCCGCCGTTGACGCTACAGTACCCAATTTTGACCCCATATTGGGCCCCACTTTGCCACGTTTTGCCAACACGTAATTTATTAAAAAAAAAACAAATAAATGAAACGGCTTCCTGAACCAAGATCTACCTCGTCATGGCCACAAAAACCAAGATCTACCTCGTCATGGAGCTCGCCCACGGCGGAGAACTCCTCACCAAGCTCGCACAACACCGCCGCTTCTCCGAACCCACCGCCCGGAAATACTTCCACCAGCTCATCTCCGCCCTCCAATTCTCCCACCACAACGGCGTCTTCCACCGTGACATCGAACCCCAAAATCTCTTACTGGACTCAAATGGGCTCCTCAAAATCACCGATTTCGGCTTCTCCGCTTTAACGGAGCACAAAAAAGACGACGTCTTGATACACAATGCGTGCAGTACGCCGTCGTATACTGCTCCCGAGGTTGTTTACCATAAAGGGTACGACGGAGGGAAGGCGGACGCTTGGTCCTGTGGGGTCCTGCTCTACTGTTTCCTCGTTGGTTCGCTTCCATTCGACGATGGCAATTTGTCGAATATGTACTGTGTAATGCATCGTCGTGAGTTTAAAATACCCGATTGGGTGTCGAAATCAGCCAAGAATTTGATTTGTAGGCTCATGGATCTGAATCCAGTCACAAGGTTGAGTCTTGATGAGGTAATGAACCATTCGTGGTTTAAGAAATCGTCTTCGTTGAAGAAATCGAGCTCCTGGGGCGAGCTGAGGTTGGACTCGGAGTTTCTTGGGCAAAAGGAGATGAAGTATATGTCTCAAGTGAATGCTTTTGATTTAATATCGATGTCATCGGGGTTGGATTTATCTCCCCTTTTCGAGGCGAAAATGAATAGGAAGGAGATGAGGTTTACTTGTGGAGTGGAGGCAGGGGAGATTGAGGATAGGATTGTGAAAGTTGGGGGAGAATTGGGTTACATAATGGCGGGGAATATTCAGGAAGTCGTTGCATATTTTTAATTTTTTTTTAATAAAGTGGGGCCCAATATGGGGTCAAAATTGCGTACTGTAGCGTCAACGGCGGCCACGTAGGATTTTCCGGACGGATTAGGGCGGAGTTGTGGTGATGGGACCAAAATTCAGTGTAGGTGCCAACTTGTGTGACTAAAATTAAGGTCTGCCAAGTTATTGTACTAAAATTAGAAAAGAGCCAAATTATGGGACTAAAGTAGTAAATTTCCCACTTCTTCCTCTCCAAGTTCCTAGACGGGTGGAAAGCGTCGAACTTGTGGCAAGTTGGTGGATGTGAGAATTTCGACTAGAAGAGGAAGGGATCAAGGAACAGTTGCGTTAAAAAATAATTTTAATTTGCAATACTTGTTTTGCAAGACACTTTTAGAGGTTTAATTAGGATATTTGATCGATGACTGTAAGATTTCTCTAGAGAACCAACTACTAGGTAATCTTCAATTAAAAAAGAGAATGTGTGGCTATAAATTCCCTAATGAACCGACCTAGTATCCTATAATATAAACATGGGACTAAGTTATGATTTGGTTTAGGAGAGATGAGAAAGTTGTGAGCTTTCTAACAATATAAATATGATATATTGCAAAAAAGTGCAATACTCTTTATATAGCTCCAAATATTATTTTAATTCTGATTTATCCCAAAAGGTCGAACATAATGTTGTATCAGAGCCACCCCGGCTTGATATCTCCTCCTAAAATAAAAACTAAATCATTCCTCTTCCAACAAGCTCGCCTTCGTGTATTTCAATAAGGAGTATGTATTTTTGTTGGCCAAAATTATGAATCATGGAGCATCTCCATGTTAGGGATCTCCAATCGTCAACAATGTCGTGCAAAAAGTCTATGGAAGATCCCGATGATGAGGCTGATTTGGAGTTCAGTTCTTCAAAGATGGAAGTGGGTTGGATGGAAGGTGCTTGAGTTGGCATCCTAAAAAGGGTTTAGATCATCAAATGGTTAAGGCTTCACGGGAAGAAATTTCCATACGTGAAGTATAGATTACTCTTATGGGCGCCAATATGGTGCTAATTAGAGTAGATGAAAAGAATGAAGTCAAACAGTTATTGAATGGTGTTGGAAATTGGGTAAAATAAACCTTCGTCGTGGTTAAGGATTGGTCGCCATGTATGGTCTCTAAATTTTGACATATCTAGATTCAATGTCTCGGGAAAGCCCTTGCATTAGTGGTGAATACATGCAAGAGAAAAGATGCGAGGACATTATTTTTTGAGTTCATCAACTGAAGAAGAAGAATAAGATAGTACCAAATGTCATTTCATTCGGCGATGGGTTAGGTGGTGGTGGTGGTCTGGCCGATGAAGTAGTTGAGGAGACAAAAGTTGTTGTTTTTTAGGCCAATGGAGGAACCGTTGTTGCTTTAATTAATTACACGATTAACAATAATTTGGAAATTAAATTAATATTAATGGCTCTGTCGGGTTTGACTTTATCTATGAAGAGAAAGAGAACTTAAAATCTGCAATTGGAGGATTTTTCTTAATTCAAAAGGGCGTGATGGTTTAGACTCTTTGAATAATTCTAGGAAACGAGGTGAACTTGTGGGTTTGACCAAGAGGCCCAAGCTTATTGTGAGGCATTAGCTGGTGGTGTGGACTCCATTGTCCCATATGTTGAAGATATGGGTCAAAGAGGGGAAGATTGTGAGTCGGGCCGCAAGGATGTGTTGTCACACTCATAGAAGAATCTATGTCTCCACAATAGAATAAAATTGTGCCAGAATTTTCCTCCAAAAAGCAATTCTAAAACTTTTACAGCTAGATGGCGTCGTCTGAGGGAGATGATGCCGACACGCCATGGAAAACTCCCTCTAAACCAAGGAATTGTACCACTGGGGTTGGTAGGAAAAGTAAGCGAGCTTTTAAGAGAAGAAAAAGATAAGTGCCAATTGAACAAATTCAATTACTCACTCTAATATAGCTTGTTGCAACCGCTTGTTGATTAATAAAGACTTTGAATGGGAGGCCCTACAACTTTAGGAATTTGGCAAGAATGTCGGTATAGTTGGAAGGGGTAATGACGGACTAACCATAAACTCATTGAAATGGAAGCTAGAGATTAGAGTCCAATTGCGAAAAAGAAGAATAAGAGAAGACAACGGGCTTATGACATTCGTTCCCAATCAAGATTTTGTCGATCAATGTTAGGGGTTTGGGAGGGGCGGCTAAACGTTAGGAAATAAAAAGTTGGTTAATATGTAGAAGCTAGCTTTTTTTGTTTTGGATACAGGAAACAAAGCTTGAATCAGTTGATGCTAGATTGTGTCAAGTTATTTGGGGGGGGAGAGGTACTACAAAGCGGTTATTGGTGGTGCAGGTGAACGATTGGCTTTATGGAATAAAGTTAGTTTTTTTTTTTCTGGAAGACACTCAGGACAGGCTTGGACACCTTTCTGTTTCGGGGATGTGGAGGTCTAACTTGGCCCAAAGTGGTTGTTGTCAACATCTACTCACTGCGTTTCATAAATGATAAGAGAGCTATGTGGAGATTGGAGAACACATGTGGATCTAAAACTTAAATACTCTGATCATCTTTGTGCATCGTCGTGACTTTAATGATGCTAAATCATCTTATGAATGAAATGGGAGTATGACCTTACGCATGAAATGAAGAAATTCGAAGATTTCATTGTGACCATGGTTCTTACCGACCTTCTACTAATTGGAAGAAAATATATGTGGTATAAATCAAAATGTTAAAGGGTGGATTTCAGAGACATTTTATAAATTAGAAAAGTTATGCGATAAATTAAGTTATACATATAGAGGGTGATTAATCTATATTCCCAAAAAAAGTAAAAATAAAAAGAAATCTATCAAGTATTTACATCACATTATTATCTTACATCAACAACTAAGTGTGTGACCCGTGAACTGTTCACCCTTGATCATTAAACTTCGAGTTTTGACAAACTACCCCACTGTGAAAACTAAATTGATCAAATACCACAGTGTGATCTCAAAAGTGACATTTTACTCGTACATGAGAGTGCGGGGTTAAATTTTATTTCAAAATATAAATTAAATTAAAAATTGAGATTAAATCACAAATTTAATATACATATATATCTGCATTTTTTTAATAAAAATAAAAAAAAAAAAATTATTTAAATTTTAAATTACTCAAAATAAAGTATTTTAATTACTAAACGTGTTTTTCTTTCAATAAAAAATTACATACAAAATATTTCAGGAAGGTGGTGTGGTGTGACAACTTTGAAATCACAAAGTGGTATTCGACTAACTTATTTCTACATGAAAGCAATTCACCAATTTTTTTTTGATAGATAAATAAATAAGGCCGTTAAACACAAGCCTCAACATGAAAAGTGATCAACCAGAGGGAAACCCCCATCACAAAATACATTGGATGGGAGGATTTCGGGGGGAATGGGGCCAAAATAGCTAACAGTCGAGGCCCAACGAGCCAAATTGTGAGCTGCCTCATTACAATTACGATGCGCAAAATTAAAAGACCAAAAAGGATTAGAGACCCGGAATCTACGGATATCTTCAATGATCGGAGCAATTGTCCAATCTACCAAGAGATTAGTGTTGTTGATGAGATTCACATCATGGAGGCAGTCAGACTCGAAGCATGCTCTGCTGATCTTGAGAACATGGCACCAATTACAAGCCTTTTTAATCGCAAAAACTTATGCAACAAGTGCATCTTCTACGATTTTACCGTATGCAAAGGAGAACAAAATGGAGCCGTTATGATTTCTGCAAACTCCCGCCACTGTCGCTTTGTTGTTAGAAAAAGCCGCGTCCACGTTGAACTTGAAAATGGGTTTGCGGGGTGGTCACCATTTCTTAGGTGTTCTTGATGATTTCCTGGCTTGCCTCTTGGACATTTGAACATTGTAATGCTCCGATGAATTAGCTTCAATAACAGTCTTGATCTGAAGAGGATCAAATGAGCCCCCTTCAAAAATGGATTTATTCCTGCTTTTCCAAATGAAATCAGTGCAGCAGGCATAAAAGATGAGAAATTCTTCCCTCCACTTATTTGAAGGAAAAATTGGGGAATCCTTATCAACAAGGGCTCTGATCCATTGACAAAGGTTGGTAGTGGGGACTTTATCCAGCTTCAGGCTCCATTTTGAGGCAAAACAAACAGCTCTAATCAGGGGGCATTCCAAGAACATGTGATCAGTTGAATCCTCTCCAAGTAGACAGATCTTGCACTGAGTATCCTGCACATTAAATCTCAAGTTAATTCTGGAGGCAGTAGGTAAAATATCATTGTAAAGTTTCCATAAAAATAGCTTCAATCTATTATGCAAGTTAGATTTCCAAAGCAGTTTCCAAAAACTGACATCAGCATCAATGAAATTTGATTGGATTATCAAATTATAGGCGGATTTAGATGAGAGGACTCATGTCGAAGAGTAAGTCCAAAAGAAATTTCCATCAAGAGGAGAGTCACGGAGCTCTATCTTGGTAATAGCTTGGCATGTAAGATCATCAAATAGCTGATTGATAAGAACAGAGTTCCATGCCTCTCCAGATGGAAGAATAAGATCTCCCACTTGTAGTGGGAGACTGAAACACATATGACACTTTGGGAACTGGTTTGTGATCTTCCAGTCCTGGGATCCAAAGGATGATCCCAAATAGGGACCTTAGAACTAAGTGAAACCATGCAGCATACTCCTTTCTTGATAAAGTCCCAACTTTTCAGGACATCTCTCCAGAACCATGAAGCATTAGCTGGCAAGAGGGGAGGAGAGAGCAAGTTAGAATGATGCAAATATTTAAAGGATATAAACTTCACCCAATTTTTGTGTTTAGCAACAAAGAGATTCCAAACTTTAGAAGAAAAGATGGAAATGTTAAAATCTTTCATTTTCCTAAACCCAAGACCCCATTTAGTTTTAGGTAAACAGATATCATCCCAACATTTAAAGGAAAACTGATATCATCCCAACAGTTATTTCGAGCATGGATAACTGCAGTAAGATGAAAAAATCGAGTATTAGCATCTCCCTCACTCAACCAGTTGGCTTTAGAGTTTTGTTTCCATAGTGTTTCAATATGGGAGAGGGTAATTTTTAATTCTGATGAAAGCCTCTTCTCCTCAAGACAATTATCAATGCATTGATCAAGGTTCTGAAGCACACCAATTTGGCTTTTAAGAGCATTAGCTTTAGTTTGGCAGTGCCAAAAACCTCTTGGTTCCACACTTTCAATTTTTTCTTAGTGTTTGACAATTTAGAGGCAAGAACAAATTGGTTAGACCCCAAAGGTTTAATAGATCAGGCCTTGAAAACAGTATCAAAACAAAAGGGGTGAGACATCCACATGTGCTCAAAACGAAAGGGTTTTTTACATGCTAAGGAAAATGATTCAGAACATAAAAGCACATGCGAGTGATCCGAACCTGTTGCAGGCAAATTAGTGACATTGGCGTTTGGAAACAAGAAGTTCCACTCGGGGTTCGCAACTCCCCTATCCAAACGCTTGCGAATGTTAGCCCCACCCAAACGATGATTATTCCAAGTGAAAGTCATACATTTGGCTCCAAGGACGGAAATACCAAGATGGAGCAGGCGAGAGTTAAAAGAGTCCGAGGAGGAAGTAGTAAAGAGGCAACCACCTTCTTTTTCTAATTGATAGAGGATGTCGTTGAAATCGCCTATAGCCAACCACGGTCCCACACAATTACATCCTAGAGTGTTCATTTGATCCCAGAAATCAGGTTTCAAAACATTGACATGAGGGCAGTAAATACCCGAGAATAACCAGAAGACGTTAGAGCCAAAATTAATGGAAGCTGAGATGTTCCAAAAGGAGGTATATATGATAGAGACAGGGAGAGAAGAGGACCAAGCCAAGATAAGACCACCACCAAGCCCTACAGGAGGAACAAGATGGTGGTTTGAGACGGAGGCTCGATCAAGAGTACGGAGAATAGACTTTGTTTTACTGGTTTTAACTTCACTGAGGAAAAGAATATCCGGCGAAAAATCCTTCAACAGATTTCTTAACACCACAACTACTTCCGGCTTCCCCAGGCCTTGGCATTTCCACGCCAACACTTTCATTCTTCAATTAAAGGCTCTGGAGAGCCTGTTGGATAGTCTGATTGGAGAGTGGGAGTGGATCTGGGGGAGGATGGGGTAGATGAGTTGTCGGTTTGAGAGGAGATGATGAGGTTTGGTGACAGGTGTAGTGGAGATGGTGATTTGGGAATAAGAGAATATGACGGGGGAGATGGGATTAAGTGAATGGGCCTATTAAAACCAATTTTTGGTTTTCTACCCGCCCCAAAATTAGCTGTAGGAAATTTGGGCTTTGGTAAATTCTCGTTGAAAATCTCTTCTGGCCTGGTTCTTTTGTTGCTAGGTGGGCTGATCTGAGAGGATAGTTGGGCTGGGCTTTTAGAAAGGGAAATGGACAGATTTTTTATTAGGTCAAGAGACTCTAGGTTTGCCAGGGGAGAGGCTAGTGCGTTGACAACTGATCTAGTGTCAGGACTTGACCAGGTGAGCGTGACAAAACTCTTTTGATTGGCTTCTTCTGAATTAAATTCAGCCGTTGATGGAAAGGATTGGATCTCAGCCGATGGATGAACAAAAGCCGTTGGGGTAATCTAAGGGGCGTCTTTGATCCACGTAGACGTGGTAGGTGACTTGCAAGATGACGATTCTATTGAGTCACGCAACTCACCCTGAGTCAGACTCGGGCTGGGAGATTCTACTGATTTCTCTTGACTCACCTGAGTCGTTCCCTTTTCGATACGATTTTTAGGTTTAGGAACAGGGGAACTCTCGACCTTTAACCACGGTCCAAACGGAAGATTCTTGGGATTAGGCTGCGGAATGGACGGATCCTCACTGCCCTTCTCTTTTTTGTGACCCAGCTTACCACAGATAAAACAGAAACCTTCTAATTTTTCAAATCTGATTTCCGCCACAATATCACCTCTATCGGATCTTGAGAGAATGACCTCGTCAACCAGGGGCTTTGTCGAGTCTACCTCAACTTTGATTCTTAATGCTTTTTTCCACTTTAGTTCGTCTGAAACCTTTGATGGAATCTCTGCTTCGAGAAATAGCCTCACTTTGTTCCCAATCTCAATAGCTGTTTCAAGAGTTGAGGTCAAGGCTGGAATACGAGAGACTTGTATCCAATAGTTTACCTTAGTTAAATCAACCTCTTGCCACGCTTGCGATTCAGGCCACTCACGAAGATTGACACAATTATCGTTGAATCTCCAGGGGTTGAGATTGAGAATTCTGAGGAGATCTGCTCGGTCTCTGAAGATGAAAGCAATAGTGTTCTGTTGAAGGATGTTCGCAATAACTTCTTTTCTGCTATTAGCTTCGAGTGCGGCTGCCATCGAAGTTCGGAGCTCAATTTTGTGAATTAGGGTTATACAGTAGAAAGAAGCAATTCACCAATTTAGTATAACATGAGAAGATAATTTACTAACAGTCCTTAAATATCTATCAATTCAAATATGGTTGTAAAATTAACAGCAATTAGTACCATGTGTTCATACGCGCAACCTTTGCTTGATCAGTTTCTTAATCTTGGTGTATAGTGATACCTAATTTTAGTATATAGTACGGTATATATTCAGAATGAGCATATACCTACTGAGGAGAGTACAACACGTAATCACTAAATTTAGTACAGCATGGTAGCTACTAAGGAGAGTACAACTCTTTTCTCTCTACGTTTCACAAAATGCACACCATTTATGATTAGAACACTCCATGAAATCTACGACGGGACACACTCGATGGGAAAATGATACAAGACTTTAGTCCTTAATATCTTATAAGTTTCGCGCAACAAGTTCAAATATTTTGGAAGGTAAAGTTGTCTAGCAAGATCCACGAAGAATGCTTTATTCCAAAGAATCATGCGACATGTGAAGTAGTCCTCCTAGGACAAAAAATCTATTTTTTGCTTCCATCATGCAGGACTTAAAAAACTTTGTGGCAAATTTTAAGATGTTTCGTTCTAAGGAGCAGATTCCTGTAATACGAATCTTCTAAATAACAACGCTAATAACGGCAACTCGTCTATGATCGGATACGTAAGAGTTCGGCATGTTGATTTCATGCATATGCCAAAGTAAGAGACACATACTTTGAGCCCTAAGCTGCAATACGGCAGTAAAACTACTAAAACAAAAACCAGACTTCATTTATTGTTTGTAACTTTTCATCCTTATTTTCACCTTGGAAAAATACATTTTGACATGTAATGAGACAGCACATATAGCTAATTATGACGGAAACAAACCATTCATCCCTCTGGTAGGCGGTTTGATATTTGGTTGGAAAAGAGTGTCCTCAAATCTTGCCAAAGTGTATAGCAAACTTGGCTCTTGGAACATGACATACCCAAGGAATCACCTCCTTTTGACATCGTGTCCAAAACATTCCGTATGGAAGCAGCTAATTATTCTGTTTTGGCAACATACATATATCAAAACTCAAAATCGTAATAAACATCCAGCATTAAACAACACAATATCTTCTCTTCTCTCCGCAACAAGACCTGCTAGTTACTAAGTAAAATATATGCCTCACTCACTAAAATGTCAAAGATCACTAATAGCCAAAAGCTGGCAACACATACCGCTATTACAGCTTTTGTTACTCCATCACACTTAAAATAAAACAAGGTAGACCTGGAGAAATTTTTCTATATTTCCCTGCTGGAGTGCACGGTAGGTTTACAAGACTTGCATAGAAGTCCTCAAATCAGATTTTTTTGATGATCTGAACAACATCTTCATCCTCCAGTTCATGCTCCTATCCCAGATAATACAGATAAACATCAGTAATACAACGAGAGCTCTTATATATCAAGAACATCCTGCACATAAAAATCTCTACAAAATTTACCTTGCCCACCCTCTGGGGTTTGTGTTTTGCACTCGAACCCCAAACCAAAGCACTGCATTTTCCCAGAAGGAACAAAAAAAAGAATTATGTTATACAATAACCAATTTTTATAACAATCGACCTAGTTTTCCAAGATAACAGAAAACTCAGGTGTTACGATTACAGTATGTATACGTCCATGAAAAGAGGTAGACCAATAATAAGAAGAAGACAACTCAATGATCCTTTTACCAAGTACAGCATATGTAACACATCATGGCTAACTTTAATGTTAATACCATCAGCTACGACCCTCTTTGACTCTGGTTTTGAAAATAACTTTAACTTTTGCACCTCAAGCTGGTAATCACGATACTAGATCCTAGATTCTTTCAACCACCCAATATCTATGATCCTACGATGCCCACTAAATTCAACTAAATATGTATTACAATTTATAGTGTCCACGAGTACAATCGTGACTTCTTTATTCCATTTAAGAGAACCTAAAAAAAAATATTAGATGCAGGCAGGCTCCACATTGCCGAAACAAATCCTTGACATACTACCAATGAACTTAATTTCACTTTCTCGGTCTGAACAAGAACCTAATAAGTGCAAAAGGGTATTTAGCATGCAGTATTTTCAATACTAATACACAAATAGTACAGGGACCAAACAATGGTCGGGGATTCAAATTTCATTTTCACGTCGTAACCATGTATGTCACGAGATTATATAGGTCTAAACACGTAGCTTATTTCGTATAAACTCTTGGTTATTACTTCCTTCACATTACAGTGCGAGGGGGGGGGGGGTGTCATGTCCACCAAGAATATAGTTTTATAGAGCCAAGTGCCCCATCATAAATAGTAAATACTTCCCTCACTCTTGAGCGAATTAAATATTACAGATCCATCTCATGCCACTCAACTCCAAGATGAGGTTGAACAGAGAGACATATAACTAAGTAACAAGTTCAGGATCACTCCACAATCTGTGTGACTCACCATTGGTCATAAATTCAGCCAAAGTTGAGAGTTTTAAAAAAATGAATGAACTTACTATTTATATTGCTTGAGCATGTCTTTGTGGATTCTATTGCAGAAGTCCTCCACTGTTCTTCTCTTCGATGATAATATGACAGGATCTTCATAGTCCGGGTTCAACCCCTTGGGCTTCGTGTATATACGAGTTAAGTTGAGATATTCCCATACCATCTCCAGAACACCATCAAGGTTCCATTCCAAATGAGCACTGAATTAATTCATTTGAAATCCACATGATTGAGTAAAATGGGAAAGCTAACTAAATGAATATATACTACTACATTCATTAATAAATTAATTAATACCAGAAAATTTAATATACAACAGAAGTCAAAGACATAAGCCATCAAACTTGCAAATAAATTCAAACAAGACATTCTCTTATAACTTACAAAAAGAAACAAAATGAGAAACGCAAAGAAGCACCAAGTGTGGGTTCCAGTAAACATCAGCATTCATGTATAAGCAGGGCAATTTTCAATATTTCTTTTGCATTCAGTATCCAGCTTTAAAGTCCAAATTTGTCAACCAAGTAGAATGGTTTATACCACCACAAGATAAAGGCATTGAGTTGGTGAATTTCTAAACAAACATCAAGATCATGTTCAGTAAATTAGGAGAGAGGGGTCATATGTCCTTCAATCAACCCAACCATTCTGCGCAAGGATAAACAAATATTTAAACCAAGAGTAACATAAATGATGAAAACATTGCACCCATGGAATACTGCAGGGGGCACACAATAAGCCCGTCCAGATAGAAAGCCAGAGAGTTTAATTTGCAGCTTAGTAGTTTCCGATACTATAGCCATGACATTTGTTTATCACTGGTTTATTAGTTCTAGTTTGACAAAGCTAAAGATTGATCTAGTCTGGTCCTAATCTTAATATGGACACATTAATGGTTTTTTTTCAACATAGAACAAATTCATGCATTTTGATCACTGTCGGTCTATCCAAATAGAAAATAAGGATTTACAACAAAGCCTATACATTATCATTCACAAATTTGAATTAAGTACCTGATTGGGCAATAATGCGGAAGTTTGTCCAAAATCTCTAGCTCTTCAAGTGTAATCTGATCGATCTTGTTGACAACGTAGATGCAAGGCATATATACTCTACTTCCCTCAATGACATCTATGAGATCATCAGCTGTTGCATCATATCTGAGATTTATATCAGCATTGTGTATTTTGTATTCACCACAAATTGCCTTCACCGTTTCTAGGTCAAGATGTGTGTTGGCGACTGTAGATGTAAGATTGACTCCACCCTTATCTTTCCTCCGGAATGACAAGTTTGGAGGCTCCTTATTTAACCTATTCCCAGCGAAAGAGATAATTATACAGATGTCTGAGCAATAGACAATACAAATCACATAATGCATGCATGTTTATCGATGAGGTCACAATGCATTATTACCTAAGTTTTTTACATATTTGAAGCCTTAGACGATTACATTTCAGTTACATGGCAAATAGAATAACTCTATTCAAAACAAAATCAAGAAGAAACAGTTCCATAACCAGGCAGAATGCATCATATGACTCAGAATCTAGTTGTAAACTCAAGCAGAGTCTATTACGTAAGCCAAAAACCTTTAACACTAAAGTAGATGTGTTGCAACCCAGTTTTCTACCATTAGGCTAAAAAATATAGTCGATATTTTCTACATTAATTATATGCTTACTCTACCTTATACCAAATCCTTCCAGCTCTTTCTCTATTAGACGCTTATGAGTAATTGGTTTTATTGCATCCAGAACAATCAGAATACAGTTACATGTCCGAGCAGTACTGATGACCTGAAAGAGGAAAGCCACATTGAAGCATCAATAGAAAGAATAAGCCACCATGGCAGACAACGCACCATATAATCATCAATTAAGGAAGTATTCCTTGAAGGGGGAAAGAAATCACGAGGAAATGGAAAAGGTACAATCTCATAGATAGTACTAGCTTTCCATAAACACATACTTATGGTACGGTATAAGAAGACAAAAATTAGTGATACAATTCACCCATATTCATTCACAGGTTGAAATCATCGGAAAGTGTTTACCAAAAAAAAAAAAACACTGGAAAGTCTATATAATACTTGACTGTGTCCATCAATCTGGAAGTTAAGACAACCGTCTCATCACCTCATCTGACTACTATTTAGTATGAATTAGATGTACCGATTCTGATAACAGCATGTACAAACAATTCACCACAAAAAATTATCTTCGTAAAGAAGCTATAGACCATGCCTTGTACTCCTCAAACGATCTGGTTCTTTTATACTCTCATTTCATACTAACCAAAGTGCACCCGTTACATTTTTTCCCCAACACACTAGAAATCTGATCTACAAGGCAAGAATCCTTCATATAACATTTTGTATGATTTACTGTAAAGAAAAAATCAAAAGCTTGCAGTGCAGTATAAAACACATAATCAATACACAGAAAACCGTGCAGTGCCACAAGTTATGCCTTCATCTCCATTTCTGGTGCCGTTACGACAATAAACAGAAATAGTAAGTTACAGTTTTTCATTTGAATACTATTCGTTATCTTCTTTAAATCGAGAGTATTACAATCAAAAAAAAACCAAGAATCCATTCAAGTGTGACATATTATACTTGGCCAAATTTCTTAAAAGCCAATCTAGATCTGAGCTTTGCTAAGGGAGATATTTGAAGTTTGGAACATTTAGCAACTTTATAAAGAAAGAAAAGAAAAAATCACCATTTTGGGTGAAGAGCTCGCAACAAAAGTGCAACGAGATTTGCATTACCTGTCTACCTCTTCCCTTGCCATCTTTAGCGCCCTCAATAATACCAGGAAGATCCAACAACTGTCAAACACATAAAGAACAATAAAAAATAAGAAATAAAAATTAGCGAATGAGTCCTATGTAAGGCAGCAGCAAAAAGGCAGAGCACATAGTTCAGCACCAAAATCATGACATAGCCAATCTGGTATTACCTTTTCAAAAGACATTATACGTATATTTGTCATCAAAAAAGTCGTAAAGAACTAGTACATTTGCCTGGTATAAGGAAAAGACAAAAGGATGGTAGTAGAATAATTACTCAGGTACAAATATGATGCAGGACAGAATTCCCCCATTACAAGATGCAATAAGACTGCAGATCACCTAGATCACTCTATTTGCAATGATAAGATCAGTAAAAAAACAATGGTGTTTCCCGTCAGACTCATTACTACACCCATTGAGAAGTCCAATGGTCAGTTTATAGTGATCTTTGGCTCGAATAGCCAGCTCTATTAATTGGAATTAAGATTTTGTTGTTGATGATGCTGCTGTTGTTAGCTCATGGTTGTGCAATAATTTATATTTTCAGTTTATGCATCCTCTCAGTAGCCATTTTTGTCCCACTTCAAATCTATAGTTAAGTAAAGGCTCAATACTCCAATTACTAGTATGTTGACCTGCAGAGTGTGTTCCACTTCACTTCGCTCATTATTAACATAATTGGCCCTGGCTTCTTTCAAAAGAAAGATAGTTTTGCTGGCACAGAATCTTTTTAACGAGAAATTTTATTTTATTTTTAAAAAAAAAAGGGAGAAGAAAGAACAAAGAAATGTTTAACTCGTAGGTCATATGAACGATCCAAGTCTGCGTGTCCATGTTGGCATTTCTTTACCAGACATAGAAAGATGTATGCAAAAGGAACATTCATGAAGATGATGCCTACGCAGGGCCCACACATATAGCCAGTAAGAACAAGTATGGAACCTTGTCTGGCTAATATAAAAACTTGCATTTAACTAAAGTGCAACCATCAACAACTTTATATATAAGTATACATACACAACACACACACACACACAGAGGATTTAATCAAAAAGATAAACAAAAAAAGGAGCTCTTCATACTTCAATAGGAACTACTAGTACCTGAATTTTAGCTCCTCGATATGTGATAACACCAGGAATGCAAGTCAAAGTAGTAAACTCATATGAAGCCACCTGCAATTCAAGAATAGAAACTCAATGGAAACTCATCTAAAGTTTAAACATCTTGAAACTAGAATCATAGAAACTGGTCCTCAGGAGAAGAAAAATTGAGTTTTAATCCAACGTAGTTTCAATTGGAAGAATCCAGCACCGGAAACATTATTATTCACCAGTCCAAGTCACATAACTTGATTCATTCTCAACATATATATCCATTGTTCTTATAACAAACTTATAAAACAGGTCGTTTTGAATGTATTACAGTAGCGATAAATTGGAAGGTTAATTTAAAATTTTTAAAAAAAACGAAAGAACGCCTACTCACGCATTTGTAAGCCTCGAACTTAGTTATTTCATAGAGTAACTTAGATTCTAGGCATTTGTTTCATAAAACAAACCTGACTAGAACCTCGGAAGATTAATACCACTAACTTCATCATCACCATATTAGGCTATCCTATCCAGAATCTAGGATGTTTTTCCTTCAGGAGATCATATTCCCACAGTCTTTTATTCATTTTACTCTTTTTTATTACCAAAAAGCGCAGCATCTAACAAACTCTCATGTTATAATATGTTGCAGAGCAAGTTTAGCGCTTGCTCATTTCAGGCTACATCAGGTATAGCATTGTATCTATGCCAACGTCTTTATCTTAATCGTATTGCAAAAGACCACATTATAGCTTCTCGTTGTCATTAGAAACTAGTATCAGGAACAATGTTAAATCTGATTTTGACTCGATAGCCGTCACTCCATGTTCCTACAGTAATGGTAACAACGTCACCAATGTTTGCTGGTGTGATGAAAATTGATATTGTAAACCAAGCATAAATAGAACCATGAATGAGATACTACACTGATAGCTGGTGTGCCTTATGATATGCATCAAACCGTAACCAATGAACGCTTCATTGACATCTGAGATTCATATTATCCACAAAAGTAAAGGGAAAAAACATTGGCCTGGCCAAGAATCACAAACCTCTGAAAACGTTCCAGTTAACTTGTTTAAAAGCGTTGATTTTCCAACTGACGGGAAACCCACAAGGCCAACTCTTGAGTCACCACTTTTTGTAACATCAAAACCTTCTCCAGCACCGCCACCTCCCTTAGATGCTGGTGTAAGAATTTCCCTCCGAAGTTTTGCCAGTTTCGCCTATAGAATTCAAGCAGCGAAAAAACAATCAGGCTAAACATATTTCGACTGATACGAGGAAAGATCAATTCTTCCCGTTTCATTCACAATTTATAGCGTAAAAAAGTCCAAATTTAGAACAAAACTTGAACAAAAAATCAAAAAGCTTGCAGTGCAGTATAAAACACATAATAAATAAATAGAACCTTAATAATCACAATATTTGATTTGAAATCATAATGAACAAGAATAACGAAATATACCTTGAGCGTACCGAGATGATGCGCAGTTGCCTTATTCTTCTGTGTCCTTGCCATCTACAACATCACAAGAATATATTATTACTTAAAGTAAACCCTAACATTCAGCTTAACAAGTTTGATACGACAGAAAAAAACAGCATCGTAAATACAAAACAAATGCAATCAGAAGAAGCATATATAATTTTTGACCTCATCTTCGATGTCCTTAATCTTCTGCATGACGGTCGCCATGGTTGCTGCAAGGGAATAAAATGACGGAGACTGTGTAAATGCGGCGGAAGTGAGAGAGGAATCAGAACCGGAGCTCACAAATTAGATTCTGCTTCTGCCGGAGAAGAAGGGTAAAATGAGAATGGAGGCTTCTAGAGTTCCAATTCATTTACAGATGGGCTTTCTTTAGGCCCATTTACCTTTGGGCCTCATGAGTCATGACTCATGACCAATATTGTTAGCTAGCTGCGAGCCCAATGTGCTTTTTTCTTCTTTTTGGTAGATATTTAAGAGATACGGAAAATGCTACTCTAGAGTTACCGTTGTTTATACAAGAAGGGGGTAGACCACGTCAAAAAATGGATGTGGGTGTAGAATGCGGCTCGAAAATGGTTGATGGCTTGCAGAATCTTTCAATATGGCAATGTTACGAGTTGTGTTGTTCATATTACGATTCAATGCATCTGAATTTTCACTTCGGTTGTTTAATCCAGAAGTTGCGTATTTCAAGGATTGTCGATCATGTTGCCTAGAATGACTCAATGGATGGGCTGCAAATACGAGAAGTGTTGTTGGCATTGTCGTTTTCAATAGTGACATTTTTCATTTTGAGGAAGTTGAGTCAAATACAAGATTGCTTAATTGCAAAATACTCTATTTATATGGGGTCGTGGCATAATCTTGTGGGTAGAAATCTTGTGTTGGCATTTATTCTACGATTTCGAGAAAGTTTCCGTCATGTAGAACCATCAAGACTCGTGTTCTTCATTCTTTTCTCATTTTGAATCATCACATGTTCAGTCGCTTTGGAAATAATATCACGTGAACTTTTATGCATCGATGAGGAGATTATCATGAAAAATTTTACCGCGGCAAGTCCAAAAGGTATCAAAACAACAAGTGAACAAAAAAAAATCCTGACAGTTTTATTGACTTTCATGACCAAATTCAGATCGCAAGAACAAATTAGGACAGAAAATCAAAATCTTTATTAATACCGAAATATTGAAAATTACAACAACCTCGCACGAGTTGTGCATTGATCGGGGATCAAAATGTAAAGTGTAAACATGTGTTTTTGAATTCAAAAGAACTAGCTTGAATAGAAAGAATCAGGGATGTGTGTGATGATCGTGAAAACGGATCCAACGGCCCAAAATTACCTAACTTTGTAAGTCGTTACTAACGACTTTAAAAATAATTTAAATATTCTGTAGAAAAATAAATAAACACGTTCTTGTATAATAGCACAATCTTTTTTTTTTGTTTGGACGAGTGATACAATAGCACAATCAATGGCACTAGACATATACGCCCTTTTGTACTTCAAATATTCTTTATTTTCTGTTCACGTTTCTGAAAGTTGGTTGCAATTTGCGTAAATAAACAAAAATATAGGCAAAAGAGAATAGGTCGCAGAAATAAATAAATAATCGTTTTCTCCCAGTGTAAAAGGGAGAAAATACAAAAATAAGCCCTCATTCAATATTAGTCTGGTTACGTTGGTTCTTGTATGCATATATTTTGGCTACGTAATCACTGATCTGTTGCCTTTTGCATTTCGCAAAAATTGAGAATGAATGGACTATCAATCACAACATTAGTTTGCCAGCAAGCTTATATTGGTTAAAATGCGACTGTCGTCACGATGTAGATTTATAGCTTGCCAGCATTTTAGAAAGGAGTGGTTAAAAATTATAGCTTTGGTTCTGAAAAAAATCGTTTGCAATGTAAACTGTAGAAGAGTACTAAACAGAATGACTATAGTTAAAAAGAACACAGTATCAACAATTGGGCCCCTATAACATTGTTTCTAGCTTCAAGGAGTGTATTCATGAAGCTCTGTCAGTTTACAGGAATGCAGTGTTCAAAACTAAGCTAAGGCACATAATGTTATGAAAGAGCATTGCATCAAATGGGAGGGGAAAAAATAAAAAATAAGAAGAAACGGCATATAGGCCTTCACATGTGAATTTACGCAACAATACATTACTAAACCATTTGTATTCATACACCATGGAGGGTCAAATAACCTTCTTACCATCGAACTAGGATTTAGCAACAAACCCTTGTGGGTTTTAGAATGCGAGATCTTAACCATCTAATACTCGACTTTGGACATACCATTTTTACTACCAGGATCTCCCCGGTGTCGCGATCCTGAAAGTCTCTAAGGAATAACCATGATGAGTGATGTATTGAGACACTCTTATGGGTTTTGACAGTTCTTAGTTCATGAAATCAATAAAAGATCTTATCTCTTGAAAGTTGAGAAACTGTAAGAATAACCAACACGCACAATAGCATAAGCCAGAGTCAAGAAGTAACACTGTGAAACACCTAGCCCCAAAAGGAAGCAAGAGACCTCCACTGAGTGGACATTGCTCACCTTATTGTGTGTTGCCACCAAATAGTTCAGCTTCGAATCCAACATAACTCACTTATTTTGACCAACACATTACATTCTTATCTTGCAGCAAGAACAACTAAAATGGGGGTCACTACAACAGTAAAATAAAACAGAGATAGGAAGTTAACAATACACGAAGGCAACTGGTTGTAGTAATATCTGCTTTGAGATGCAGGAATGCACACATGAGGATAAGAAAAGAGACAGAACTTTTGCTTCAAACTCAAACTTTAAGCCTCATATTTATTCATACAGAACACGTTTAGACGTGCCACAACCAATTGAAACATATTATTGCAATGCGTAACAAATTACAAGGCATAAATATTTATCAATAAAATATACAGGTTCTGTCGACTTATCTCGTAGGGTGACAGGAGCAAGCTCAAGATTATTTTGTTTACAAACAGCCAACTGCATTCCAGGAGTCAACAAATTAAATCACGAGAATCTAGCCCACGATTCTTCACAATTGCAATCACTAACGACCGTAAAATGACCTCATCAAACTTCCAAAGCTCTGCAAAGCTTCGGTGCCTCTTGTTTGATATGTCATACCTGAAGAAGGAAATCAGTAGTCAGGCTTTTAGGTCACAGTAATTAGTTGTCGAGTTTCCAAATAAGAACTCAACAAGCCTTACTGCTGCTAGGCAGACAAATAGAGAGCCGTAAAATTTGTTTAGTCTGGAAGTTGGCTAGTTGCAACATTAAGTATTAACAGAACCTGTTTACGTAAAACCGTTTTTCAGTTTCTCTAATAAGAGTTAGCGAACAAGAATATAATCAATTTAGCCATTTAAAAATAATTCACTCAACCATCGACATGCGATGAGTGATCGGTTGACAATGATATGAATGTCTTCATACCTAAATTTATGTAAATAAACATCTCATCTAGTTAGTATACTAGTTGGTAGCTGCTACCGTACCACATTTGAACAAAGTAAGCTATGCACTCATCTTCTCCTCACTTGTTTATCGTTTGATCAACAAGAACATTAACTACAGCAAATTATCTAGTTAGTATACTAGTTGGTTGTGGGTAACTGTGCCACATTTTAACAAAGTAAGCTATGCACTCGTCTTCTCCTCACTTGTTTATCATTTGATCAACCGCATTATACAAGAACATTAAACTACAGAAAATTACTAGCAATCTAAGTGTGAAAATAACAATTTACATCTAATTATTATTCAATCAGCAGATCAATACACAACAAAATACAAATGACATACCCCAATTCAAATATTGACAGCCAAGCAATGAGAAATGGATGCTCCTTTTGGAGCAATAAGAATCACATCCGACCTCAAAACTACCCCAATTAACCCTCCATCGACGTCCCTTCCCACTACAAGCTCCGCGCACATTATATCCACCTCCTTCCCATTTCCCTTCCCTTCCCACACCACACACAATCTCCCATCCAAATTCACCATCGTCGCGCTACACATAAACTTAGGCAACCCTTTATCCACTCCTCTCAACTCCTTCCACTTATCCTCCTCCACATCGTACCCCCGAATCTTCCCCAAGTAATCATAGCAATAAAGCACGTTATCCACCACCGCAGCCCTACCCCTCCACCCTAAATCCAACCTCTTAGGCACACTTCCCCACTCTCCACTCCCCACATCCAAAACCACCCCACCCCTATCCGCCATCGCGTAAAACTTACTCCCAATCATCGCACTCGCGTGCATCCACTTATCCCTCAACTCAATCGCGCTCGGTACCGCACTCCACAACCCCGTTTCAGGATCAAACGCCTCGGCCCAGTTAGTCGACCGGGACCAACTATCTACATTACACCCACCGATCACGTAAACCTTCCCGTCCTGCCCCTCCGCCGCGGAGAATTCACGAGCCACCTTCATCCTGGGCCCCAATTCCCACTTTTTAAACCTGCAATCAAATACCCAGAGATGGTTCGACGGGATATCGCTGATCGAGCCCCCGATTACGTATATCTTGGGGCCGAGGGCAGTGATCGAGGGGCCGACGGGGTTTAGGGGCATGGAGGGGAGGGGGACGAGGGTGGTGCTTTGAGGGTTTTGTTGGGTGTACCAGTGGAAAGAAGAATTGATGCGGAGGTTGAGGTAGAGGAAGGTTTGGGTGGTGCGGAGGAGAGATCGGGTGTGGAAGAGGTGAGGGGAGGATATGGTGGAGCGCCATGATTTGGAGACTAGAGAGAGAAAGGGGTGGTGGGAGAGGGGGATTCTGGCGAGGATGTGGAGGGAGATGTCGTCGGGGAGGTTGTTGAAGAGTGGTGACACGGCGGAGGTGGTGGCTCCGGTGACGGCCCCGGAGCTGGTGGGTGTTGAGACCTCGGCCATGGAAAGTGGGAGGGTGAGGTTTATTATTATTACTCTGACAGTGGTAACAAATGAACTCGTGGGTCGTGACGATGATGCACGAATACACGGTACACCTAAAAATGTGTAAGTATTGGAAAAATACACTTCAAATACACGTATGGTAAATAGTGTGACATATTCTAATTAAAAATTAAATATAAAAAATAAAAACATATTGAACATGTCGCGAGGATGTATCCTACGTAAAACTATTACATCATAATATGCAATTCTCTCTATATATTAAGAAAAGATAATTATTCGATTCGATCAGATTATTAATTTTTAAAGTTGAAAATCAAATAAAACGTAGTTTTGATCCATGAACGACAATTCACAATCAAACATAATATTCAATTCAGTTTTTGGATCACGTCATTCGATCGATCTGATATGTTTTGCACACCCTTGCACCCATAAACACGACACGACAATAATTCGTTAAACAAATTTTTATTTGTCGGTGTTTGTAACATGGATACGAACACACCTACACAAGCACAAATAATTTTTTGGAGTATCAATAGATAATAGGTAAGACATAATAGCCCTCCCTATGTATTAGTAGAGCACATGTCATAGTTTCACTTCTTCTTAGAAAGTACAAAATGTTTGCATTTTTTTTTGTCTCAATGAAATGGGGATATTAGATGCTAGGGACGAGAGTTGTGCTCTCGTCCCGTTCAGATGGCGACACGTGTACAAACAGCCAAATCCTTTGTACACGTGTTATCATCTGAACGGGACGAGAGCACAACTCTCGTCCCTAACATCTAATTTCACCAATGAAATGATACATACACAAAGATATTTTCCACGTTAATTACAACTTAAAACTTTTACAAATTTCCAAATGGGTAATTACATTAAACCCCCCATCGTATGGTCTATTTCTGAGTCAACCCTCCTAACTTTGTTTTGACTCAGTCAACCCCCATCGTTTGCCAAAATCATCACTTTGCCCCAAGTCAACTTTTTTGCACTTTTTCAGGGGTATTTTCGTCAAATGTTAAAAATTTTAATATTTGTTTTAAAAAATGTAAAATTTATTAATCGACAAATATTAATTTTCGCCAAAAAAAGTTTTTTTTCAACCAAATTTATTTTCGAAATATTTTTTTTTCGAACAAATTTTTTTTTTCGGCAAATATGATTTTTCAGAAATTTTTTTTTCGATAATTTTTTTTTCAACAAATTTTTTTTCGACATAATTCTTTTTTCGAAAAAAAATTTATGAAAAAAAATATTTGCCGAAAAAAAATTCGGAAATAAATTTGGTTGAATTTTTTTTTTTTTGCGAAAATTAATATTTGTCGATTAATAAATTTTACATTTTTTTAAAACAAATATTAATTTTTTTAACATTTGACGAAAATACCCCTGAAAAAAGTGCAAAAAGTTGACTTGGGGCAAAGTGATGATTTTGGCAAACGATGGGGGGTTGACTGAGTCAAAACAAAGTTAAGGGGGTTGACTCAGAAATGGACCATACGATGGGGGGTTTAATGTAATTACCCCATTTCCAAAATATATGTCTGAAAAGGTTTGAAAATAGCAAAATATACTTAAAAATCCGAAACTCTAATCCGTAGCATTATATTTATATAACTGGTGGAGGACATTAGGCCAACCATGAATGTAACCGCAACTGCGCGGCAAACCTTATCAAGATCAAGTCAAGTGTATTTGGACTGGAGCTACAACAAGAAGAAACACACACAGGCTCAACTCAACAACACAACAAAAAAATGTCTCTTACTACTACTACTACTACTACTCTCTTTCACTCCATTTACAAATCAAACCTGTTTCATTACCCCAATGCTCAATCAACCCGGCTTGATATTCGAGCTGCTGCATCCTCTGCTGCTCCCGGAATCGATCTTACCACTCTTGAATCCGCCATTACCCAGGTTAAACTTTGTGATTAGATTATCCCACTTTGCAGTGGAATGAAATTGAACTTTTGTATATTCTCCCCTCCCTTTAAGTAGTGTTGGCAAATATATCCAAAACTATTTTAAAAACTGAATTTTTGGATGTGGCTACAATTCAAAACGAACTGGGGACCAGATCAAAAAGACGCCTAGTATTCGAATTTCACCGTCATGTATAAAAGAAAATGGCTGTAGTAGGCATAACTCAAACGATTTTGAGCTGCACTTGCACGTGAGAGGGTGTGTTAGCTTTCAGATGAGAACAATGATCACTAATAAGGTCTTTAAAGAGGGGAATAGAGGAACGCAAGTTCTACGTGGAATTGGGGCTTGCACAAGTCCAATGTTGGATTTTCATGTTGTCCCCCGATAGAATTCGGTGTTCATTCTGGCCTACACAAGAGATGGTGTGTTGACGCGTTGCTTGAAAATGAATCTAAGCTTGTGTATATGAATTGTGTTCTTCTTTTTTCTTAGTAAGATCTTTTCTGAGGAACATGGATGGGCTTCAATTTGTACATAACTAAGATCTGATTCAATGAGTTGAAACTTCATCCATGTCAGACCCAGCTTATTACAATGCCACAACCCTTCCTTTTAGTTATTATTTTGTATTTGGTATTTTTTTCAAGTTCAATCTTAGATTAATGCATACTGCACAAAGTACCTTGAATCAGCTCAACTTGACTGTATCTGTATGGTATACTGCAGAAAGATAGTGATGCAGTTAAGAAGGCACTTGATGAGTTGACTGAAGTTGGTTGGGCCAAAAAATGGAGTTCTCAGCCATATGTATCACGTCGCACGGTTAGTCTCTGTAGCAAATGTTATGCTCTGGCCAAATGCTCTTCATGCAGTAACCTTAGTTACAACCCATTCATTCATGCAAACTCTACACATTCAATGTTGTTATATACTTTTACAAATGCAAGTTGGATATATTGTACGTTCCAAAAGTAAAGCTTTTTCGTTGCAGACCTCGCTCCGGGAGCTGACATCTCTAGGAATAAAAAACGCAGAGAACCTTGCTATTCCCAGTGTCAGAAATGATGTAAGTTCCATGAAACTTGTCTCTCATTCTGTTTGTTACAACCATATACATAGTTCTTTTCAAACTTTGAGCGATTTCTGTGTGGTTATTGATTTATGTTTGTTCAGTGACTGCAGGCAGCTTTTCTCTTTACTGTTGTGGGAACAACAGGCTTTTTGGGTGTCCTTGCTGGTCAACTTCCTGGGGTAGCTTCCAAATCCTTCTTAATAAAAATATATCTACTGACTTCCTCATAGAAGATATAATCTGTTCAGTGATTTCAAATTAACTGAAGTAAGTATCACAGACCATCAACATTCTTGATTCACTATTATCTGTCTTCGTAGGACTGGGGCTTCTTTGTGCCATACTTGATCGGAAGCATTTCTTTAGTTGTTCTTGCTGTAGGGAGCATTTCCCCGGGGTACGTATTTCATAAGATGTATAGTCTATACACTGCATCACGAAATGTGCACTTATGAGAAAGGCATCCATTCTCCTGAAGATCTTTTCTAGCGTTACTTATTTGACTAGAAGCAGAATAAAGGTTAATCAAGATTGAGCTCAAAGGTCGATATAAACACGTGACACTTAATTAACAAATTATGACTAGGTATTATCATGATCTTTCTTATGTAGGCTGCTTCAAGCCGCTATAGGAGGGTTTTCTACATTTTTTCCTGACTACCAGGACAGGATCGCTCGACATGAAGCAGCTCATTTCTTGGGTATTGTCCATATTGTATTCATGGCGACCGCAAGTTTGATTTTGATTTATTTCTAGCTCTGCCATTGCCTCGAAAACTCTGTTCAATTAAGAGGATTTGTGCATGAACTTCTTATCATATTAGACTCTCTGCATCTTATGCTATTTTAAGGATACCATATCACTCAATCACGTCTAGGCTATTTCTTTGAAAGTTCACTTCTTTATGAACTCAGCGTCTCTGTAAATTTCGGCTTAAGAATGAGTTTGATGAAATGTCTTTTTGCTACGCAGTTTCGTACTTACTAGGGCTTCCTATCCTGGGATATTCATTGGATATCGGAAAAGAGCACGTCAATCTCATTGATAAAAGGCTTGAAAAGCTTATATATAGCGGGCAGCTTGATGGCAAGGAACTTGACAGGTACATTATATAAAGGCGTGGACCCATTCACTCATTTGCTATTCCCCAATCACTGATTAAGTGAGATCTTGTGTCACGTTAAGTGTACATGAAATACTTCAATTACTATCGTCTCGTGCCTCAGTAATAGGACCTGAGATGTCATGAAGCTTTAAATGTTAATATGAAGAATCCCTCTGTCACAGAAAGTTAACAAGAATTTCTTCTTCTGGATTTTCTTGTCCCTTCCTTATTTTTTGTCATGCTTATCCTGGCAGCTACTCTGGGAGTAGCTTTCTTCTCATCATAATTACTCGTTAGATGTGAGAAAAACAGTGTAACTTCAATAATAATCCATCACTTTTACAAATATACTTTGATCAATAGCAATGGCTAGCAATCTAGCTCAGAAGGAAGAAAATGTAGATTAAGTGGAAGATTCGACATATATCTCTTCTGTGCTAAATTTTAAGTTCTGAAACCACAAGACAGAAAAACTTGACAGTAAGCTTTAGTGAAAGAAAACCTATTGACAAGATTTAGAAAAAAGCTAAGCTAATCCATTGCACATAATCCCAAGTTAAAGGAAAGAATTATATAAAACAGGAAGATGATGAGACTTGAAATCAAATAGGTATGAAGATACGTATCTGTGAACGTAGCATATAAGAAATGATTAGTCATGTTGAATATTGTTTGAAATCAATTAATATCTGTTCTTATTTGGGCGAAGTGAAAGAAGTTTTGTAATTCTCATGTTTTTAGTTGTAGTGACATATGAGCAAAGGTATTGCGAGTTTTATGATCCCTACTATTGAAGAAACATGGACTTTTCTTATAAAATAAGATGAGAAGATTCTAATTAGCTGTATATGTTTGTGAGTTTTAAATCAGTGAATTGTTTCTTCAAATCATGAGTTTATATTACAAAATCACCCCTATCTATCTTTGATCTGCATCATCTAAATCGACAAATCCCGATGTTTGGCACCCCCAACCATATCTAACCATGTAAAAAGTTTCAGTAAAAATACAGTTCTTATTTTGGTTATTCATGCATACTTGCTGATTTCTCTGCAAATGCCGATTGTTTGTGGTGCTGATCAATTCATACACTTAATTCATGCTATTGTCAGAAACGTACACGAGTCTCAGTTTTTCCAATGAGATTCGGCTGCTACCTTCGGCTTTGTCAATTGTTACACCGTCTTATTTTAAGTATCACAAGTTTCTCAAGGCAAAATGTGGAAAACATTTCCGTCCAGTAAATCAGTTTGTATATATTTTTTAGTATATTACGCCACATTTCTTCCTCTTACTGGACTGTGTCTAACATTCTTACAATATCAAGTATCAACACCACCTGTATAATCCTTCTTGAATATTGTATTTCTTCATAATCTGGCCTAGAAGTAGTAACTAATCAATTATATGGTTACTGTGGTTGAGAATTTGGTGATGCACTTTTCAGGTTAGCCGTTGTGGCAATGGCTGGACTTGCAGCAGAAGGTCTACAATACGACAAAGTCATCGGTCAATCTGCTGATCTTTTCTCTCTTCAGGTTCCCAACATCCCTTCTAGAAAGAAAAAAATAACACTAATTGTGCAAAATGTTATCTTAATTGATTGCCTTGTGTGTTCTCAGAGATTTATAAACAGGAGTAAACCACAGCTTAGCAAAGATCAGCAGCAAAATCTTACCAGATGGGCGGTAAGTTCATCGTTCTCTACAGTTCTCTGAGCTAATTGCAAACACGTCCAATGTGTTCTGACTACAAGCATCCATGTTTTGGATTGTTACTGCAGGTACTATTTGCTGCGTCGTTAATTAAAAATAACCGGTCACTCCACGAGGTTCTGATATCCGCCATGTCAAAGAAGGCTACAGTGGTAGAATGCATAGAAGCTATAGAGAAGGCTGAATGAATTGACATTGTTACATGGGAGAAAAAGTGACAGCAGCACGAAGGACAAGTGCTGAACCAATATTCTTCCCATAGATAGCTAAAGTTTGTTTTACAACTTAAAGCAATTATTATTCGACGTAAATGTCTTATTTGGTTTCAGTTGCATGTAATTTCATTTTATTTGGAAATCTTACATGGTCAGGAGTAGTTAAAAAATTTACAAGCCTAGACAATGATCTACCCCGAAACTGTTTGCTTCTTTCCAATATGATTTCCATAATAGCAAGTGATTATATGGATCATTGAGATAGAGAAATTATAAAACCTGGTTCGATCCAAGAGACACTAATGGTATTATCTGATAGCAGCTATTTTGTTTATTCAGTGGAGACCTTCTTCAAACTTGTCCATTTCCACCACAATATATTGATATTAGTATCTATTACAATTATTAAGAAAAGCCTTGTACACTCGAGAAATTATTTTATGCAATTGTTGTACTGTACTGCTAACGAGGTATAACTAATACCAATACACGGTTGGGAGGAGATGATGGGGGTGGTTATTCCCTAAATTCTAGGAAAACTTAAAACTGCATGAAATCTAGATATTCGGTTGCACCACATCACCAATACAACGGTTGTTGTATAAAATATTTTTTCCTTTAGATACCAACTTTTGAGTTATGGAAACAAATAAATTCTAATCAGAAATTTAATTTTAAAATCACGTTTACCACCTACTCCTTAACCGTTGCAGTTACCCTCACAAAACAAAAACCAACGTTGATTTGTTTGCTGCCCATCCCAACTTCTAGATTTCATCCGCATATGCAGTAGTTTTGGAGAACATATTTCTTGTCACAATGTTTTTTAAACTTTGTATATCTTTGTATATCAGTACAAGATCCGACGGTCATCTGCAACCGCCGACTGGCGATCGCTATGCGGTCGCCGCTTCTGTCTAGCAGTCGCTAAACTATGGCGGGAGAAAATCCCGCCAAAGCCTTAGCCTTTGCAGTCGCAAAGCTTATATTAGGGCAACCTTTTTAGCAACGGCCCATAGCGAACGTTGGGCGGTCGCTGGGGGTATTTTTTCTATAAATACCCCCATCTCCTCTTCATTTTCACCACACCACACCAAACACACTCCATCCTTCTCCCCTCCCCTTTTCGCGGCCGACAGCCATCTTTAGCAACCGTCGGGCAGTTGCAACCCCGGTAAATTTTCTCTTTTCGTCTTATAATGATAATATTAAATTATTAATTTAGTTTATTTAAGTTATTAGCTTAGTTTAATATTTTTAATATATTAAATTGTTAGTTTAACTTATTTAAATGGTTAGTTTAATTTATTTAAGTTGTTAGTTTAGTTTAGCTTATTTTTATTTGTTAAATTGTTAATTTAGCTTATTTAAATTATTAGTTTAGTTTTTATATGTGTTATATTTATTGTTTGAATAACTTAAAAATTGGTATCTTTAGGAATCAAACTTAGAAATTGTGATCTGTAGGAATCTCTAAAACTTAGAAATTGGGATCTTTATGAATCTCTAAAACTTAGAAAATGGGATCTTTATGAATCTATAAAACTTAGAAATCAGGATCTTTATAAATCTCTAAAACTTAGAAATTGAGATCTTTAGAAATCTCTAAAACTTAGAAATTGGGATCTTTAGGAATCTCTAAAACTTATATAACTTAGGAATGATGCCCTTAAAAAAATTATATAACTTAGAAATAATGTTATTTTTAGGAATCTATATAACATAGCAATGATCGGACTTAGATATTTTTACTTAGTTCTTAGTACCTAGTAGCCGACATGTCAGACCCTCCACGCCCGCCGCGTGGCAGTGCCCCTCTTCAGAAGGGGGTTAGAGGTTGTTTGGGACCCCGCATGCGCATTCGTCGTTTTGGTACTCCAGCCCACGATAATGTTGAGGCCGAGCCTCACGTCGATTCTAGAGTCGTGCGGCGCATGGTTCATCTACGGAGTCCACTCCTTTACAGCGACGACTTTTATTTGGATCAAACGATTCTCATGATGACTGATCGACGCGGCAGATGCCTCATACATCACTGGGTACCAGACCTACTAGCCAGAGACCACCATCAGCTAAGTCCACTGGAGCTGGACCGCGCAGGCCGACAGTGTCTCCAGGAGTCTGACCATCCACATACACGCAGACGCGTCTTGGTAGAGGACCCATTTAGAGGTGCTCTGGTACCCCAGGATCCGACCCGCCGCTCATGCATTAGATTGAACTCGTGGGGACTTTTTCCGAATTTGTTTTCGGTTTACACGACGGGCACTCAGCTTATTAGGTCGTTCATGACGGACTTTTATCCCACTTATAGGGAGGTCCCCGTGACGGTTAGAGGAGAGATGTGGATGAAGTTCACAATGAGTTATTAATTATATAAGTATTTTATTAAATTATTATAAAGAAGTTATAAAATAAAATAACGAAAAATCTTAAAAACTTAATCATTTTGTAGACTATTTATGGGGTCCGTGAGAGCGATTGGTGGAATGTACATGATGCCTACGAGAAGAAGGCGGAAAAGAGGTTTAAGGAGTTCATGAACTGCACGAAGAAGAGTTACTTTGCGAGGAAGGATGATCCAAAGTACGCGGGTTGGCCGAAGACGTGGATGAATAACAGGTTGGAGAAGAAGGCAATTGTTCATTGGACGAGCGAGGAACATATGTCGGTGTTCGACAGAGCATGCAAAAATAGGAGAGCAGGAGAGACCCCTAAGGAGCGCCTGATTATGCGTCCCACTTATGTCGGGGGATCCATCGACTACACGGAGGTTCAACGTAGGATGATATGCCATATTGAAATTTATCGTATATGTGAAAATCTTGTCTTATATATGTGTAAGGTTTAACGTAATTTTTATCGCAACATGTAGACTTTGGCGTATCCAGATCGTACCACCCCTATTCCACATGACGAGACATATCATTACAACCATACACATATGGTAAGGGGGCGACGAGAGTGCGACCCACATAGGTGCGTTTGGTTGCATGAGTCATACATGACTATCTATGTAAGTACTGATCAGAAGGTTGACGCCCTACTACAACATATTCATGCCTTGACTCAGCATGTTACGTCGCTAAACCGAAATACTCCTGCTCCAGCCTTTCCTACTGGATTTATGGCTAATGGTCGCCGTACTAGAGCTCGTCATACCATGCCTCCTCCTCCACGGCCAACCCGCAAAGCACCAGATCCATTTGCACGCGGCTTGTCTACAGCCCTATGTATGCGCCAGAGTATGATTGAGATGATGATGGTCTTGAGGATGCCGTGGAGCTTGAGGTACCATACGATGACAAGGATGATGTTGATGAGGCTGGGGTAGTGGGACTGTTCCTTCTACGTACACACTCGATGGTGATGATCTGGATGATTAATATGGACTATTTGTAGTATTGTTTTTTAAATTTAGACTTAAAGTGAATAATTAATGTAATGTACTTAAGTTTTTATTGTGTACTCGTACTTTTGTTGTTATGTTCTTAATTTGAACTTAAGTTCTTAATCTGTAATATAATTATGTTTTATAATTGAAAGTATGTATTGTTAATCTAATTTTGTTATGTTATTCGTGTGTTGCAATCGTGTACCTTTGTTTGTTTTATTTGCACAACAAAACTTTAAATTGGTAAAATAACTGTCATACAATAAAGAAAAACTAATTATTACAATGTATTCTCCCTCGTCTAATACACACTATCATCTGAGGCATCTTCGACATACTCTTCTTTATCGCTATCAACCCCATTCTCCTCATCTAAACCACCTTCGACAACCTCAAATTCGCCAGCCCCCAATTGGATATTCATACAATGAGCTAAGATCTACAAATAGATTCAACCCTACTGATTCGTTCTCTTGTAACACTTGATCTGGCATTCCTGCTTGATCATCGCTTTCAGAAACCAACGATGACATATCTATTATGTGTCTAGCCGGAATAGTGGATACACACAACTATCCTTTATGGCCGGGGCAGCCATTCGTAAGCTTAGGGTACATGGCAAAGTATGCATGTAGGGCCTGATTTGCAAAATAAATGGCTCGTTGGTGGCGAGGGAACGTCGTGGGTTAATATCAACCACATTGTATGTATCATGAACTTCCGTCCTTCTGTGAATGTCCTACCACATACATTTGAATAACACAATATATAGTGGTTTTCTTCCTCCCCAATATTCCACTTCAATGATTTCTTCAACGTCCCGTAGAAGTTAGTGGCGTCGGACCTCCCATGTCTCCCTTGACATACACACCGCTACAATCACTCTTCATTGGGCCCAATTGCTTATCTGTGTGGAATCTAAACCCATTCACAATGTATCCATCGTACGTTATCACTATATTGGCAGGACCAACGATCAACCGATCTACTCGGGCGCCTCTCTCGTAGTGGCCACTGGAATATGTTTGTTTGAACCATGCCACGTACTCTGCGTTTCTCTTTGTTGCACCTCCATGGGACTAAAGTCACCGCACTCCTCTTCTATAAACAATCTGTGACCATAAGACGAATGAAAGTTAGTACTAAACAATAATTTCAAGTCTTTGTCTATAATTAAAGTAGTTGTGACGTATAAACATTGACTTACTCGAGCCATCCATCCAACTCTTGATAATTAAGGAGCGTATACAGTTCAATCTGGTCCCACTCTTCGGACGTCAACTGTCTCTTGTTGTTCAATGCTCCCAAAGGCGCACCCTTCTTATGAATTATTAAAAGCTCATCATCCCACTCCTCACTTTATATCGGCTCGTTCCTGTTGAGGCGGTTATATCTGGTCTCAACGGAGATATCCAGATATTATGAACACAAGTTGGTAAGCTCTGAAAGTAGGTAGGAATTGGCTATGCTTTCCTTGACCCTCGCTTTATTCAACACCTTGTTCTTAATATCACACATGCACCTAATTCAAACAAATTCTTAGTAAGAGAAAGAAACAATAAACTTAAAACAATAATGTGTTTAAAAATTTACAATTGTACCTCTCAAATGAACACACCCATCTATAGTGGACCAGACCTCCAACTCGAGCCTCGTACGGGAGTGAATTGCCAAATGCTCCATAGAATAAAAGAAGGATGACAGAAATATCTTCTCCAACTAGCACATTGTAACCACAATTGATTCCTCAAGTCTCTGCATATCTGTGGCTGAAACCTCTGAAGCGCAAATAGCCCTAAAGAACAGACTTGGTCATCAGTGTGTCCTCTCCAATGATTCTAGACACATAAATCCTCAATGGAAAATGGTCTTTCTTGCATTTCACTATTAGCTTGAATCTGTCATTCTTCTTCCATGTGATACTTCTTCCACTATCAATAGCATGCTTCCTCACATCAGCTCTAAAGGTATCAACTTCATAAAAGCATGTACCAACCTAAAATTTGATCTTATGCATATAAATAGCTGGATTAAACACTTTGTATCCATTGTAGATGAAATGATCCTTTGGAGTCTGCTTCTCAAGAACAACTGGTACAAGTGCATGGTTTGACCTTGTGTATGGTCTTCTAGCAGGCAATCCAGCCCACTCAGCATCAAGATCAACATTCTCATCAACCTGTAAGTTGTCTTCTGTGGGGTTATTGTCACTGTCTACTAAATAGTCAATGTACTCAGAATCATCACCCACTGATATATAACACTGTAGTGACCCCTGATAAAGCTAGGCAATTCTCCATTAACAATAGGGGTTGTGGTTGTGCTTTCATAAATGACAGGGATAGTAGTGTTTCTGTTGTTTTCATCATTAATAGAATTTGTGTTTGTACCTGTAAAATGAGTGGGCTCCTCATTCACTTCCTCTACATGTACTTGTTCTTCAACAATTGGCACTGCATTAACTTTTGTTGCTTCCTCAACATTTGCTTGTTCAACAATCCCTTCTTCACATAGTTCTTCTTCATTTTGCTCAGACACTATTTCATCATCACCTACATACTGAAGAGGCTCATCAATACTTGGCAAGTCATCAACTTTTTCAACATTCTCTATGCTTTTGTCGTTGACTTTGCCTCCCTCATTTTGTTCCTCCTTCTCATTATTATCTTCATCATCACCACTAGATGACTGGACCAAAGAAGATTGAGCTTGTGTTATTGGGGCCACAAAAATGTATACTATCCTTTCCTTTTTAGCATTTATGGCCATCTCCAATAAGCTCTGATCACCATGAATGGTGATCAAGTTCCTACAGTTGTTCCACCCTCTTGCATTACAGTATAATGTCACCTTGCCTTTCACCCCTACCTCCTTAGCCATGGCAGTAAGTTCCAATGCAAACATCTCATCTTCAGAGCAACAGTCTATATAGTCAGTCTTGCCTACCAAGTAGCACAATGACCCAAAGTTCATATCTTTCCATTGTGAGGCATCATTATGGTGAAGAAGTCTCTGTTATTTCATGTGAATCAACAAAAGTGAAGGATCAAGTTAAAACATGGGCATACATGTATGGTAAGTTAAAACATGGACATATATACATATATATATATATATAGATTGTGAGTGATAAATTATAGCGATTTTAGTACCGGATTTCTTATACATTTGCATAATCTTTGTGGGAATTTTACTTATTTTAGTCTTGTGTTGTTGTTTTTGTAGCTTAAATCAAGTCGGAGCAAAATGAATCTTATTAGACGGATTCTAGCACAAGAAGGATGACACGAGGAAGAAACGCTACGGCATAACTAGTTCCGCTGCAACACATGAGGAACAGAAGGTCGCGCTATCATTCGCAGAGAAGAGACCAAGAGTGGCGCATCGACGAGCAAAAACAGCGTGAGCTGCGCAACTAGCAGCGCGATACGCCAAGTCCCACGACTCTAGAGCAAAACCGTCTCATCCTGCACCTTAACTTGTGATTTTTCATGAAACTAGGGCTACATGACATTATTATAAATAAGAGGAGACGACCAAGACCTAGAGGGACACATACACAACACACCTAGGTACAAAAACACATTCATACCTAAAATTCATCGATCGAAGTATTGCAATCATTGTTCAGAAGATGATCAAATGAGCAAGTAATCAAGCAGAAGGAAGGTAACAAAGGGTCAAAAGGAGAAGATATGCCAAAATCTCACTGATATCAAGAGTTTAATCTTTTCTTTTCTTTATTGCTCAATTTTATTATGAATTATTGTTCTTATACTATGATTGTGAGTAGCTAAACCTCTCAGTGTCTGGGAGAGGATGTAGTTATCTCACATGGTTGCACTTTGAACCTATGTTTTGATTAATTCTATTAAAGACTTTGTTTTGTTGGATATTATTTGTTGTTTATGCTAGTCGGTATGATTGACACACGTGTTTCCCACCTAAATGTAAAGTTTGAGTTCCTAAGGCCGTGAATTGGCAAAAATGCCCTTTAACTAAAGAGCATGTGAGGCACTCGTGTTAATAGTTCTCGGAATATTCGATTTTGGTGACTCTGGGTGCATTGGGGGGGGGGGGGGGGGGGAGGGGCACCGTACTCTGGTATACAAAGTTGGGGGATCGGGTGCGCCATTTTATAACTAGGGGGAGTCACAAAGCGACAAAACACAAAAGGGGTGATGTGCTTTTTCCCTAAAAAGAACCTAACATTTCATCACTTACATATGTATGCTCAGCCAAAACATTGAATCTAGGAAATCTTAATATTACCAAAATTAGAATTTGAGAAGGGAAACGAAATAACAACTAAATCTCAAACATTTATTCTCTGCTCACGTCTGAATTCTCTTTCAGATTGCGTTCAGCTCATCGCCAATCATTCAAATCTTTTTGGTAAACGACATGCTCTAACTCCACGTTTTCGGACTCGCCTTATAACTTTTCTCCTTCACATGTAACTGGGTTGGAATGTGTTTACAATTTGTTGTTTGACTTCCTCATCTTTTTTTTTAATCTCGAATCGACTCAATGTCCTAAGCTAATCCATCCCACATAACAGAAAGTGACTAACAATCAATCGCCGCCGCTTCAAAACCATCTTTGGTTTCTTGAAGACGGTTAGGCTTCAGTTTGAAAAAACGAGAATGCTATTATTTCACCGTAGAGATTGAGGACGCACGTTAATAACTCCAAGATTACATGCAGAATTATAGTATTCCGTTATCCTCCACAACAGGGGTGTGAAGCCAATGGGGGGCATGTAGTGCCCCCCCCCCCCCCCCCCCAACAACTAGACAGAGCAAGATCTCTAAATACAGAGCAAAATGCAATTTTTTCCAATTATGCCCTTTCCTATTAAATAAACCAACTAATTTTTCATTTAATTACAGACTAGCTGGCGGAAGTTTACAAATTTAACAATATATTCTTGTGCCTAATATCGTATTCACAATCTCTTCTTTATATAAACTAGTCAATGCAATTCCTTATAAAAAAAGAACATAGAAAAAAGTCTTAGATATATTGTTTTAAGCTCACTACGTGTTAACTTATTTTTAGAGAATATAGTTTGACATATTCTTTTAGTACACTTGAAATTAAAAGGTACAAATGTTCTATATCGTCAATTTATATTTTTTTGAATAATAATATTTTAAAATGCAAAGAATATGAAACCAAAGATTTGAATGAGTATTTCTCCACAGTGTATTGATATATAACAAAAAATGAATTTTAGTTGATACATAAATAAATAAATAAACTAGAAATATATACTCAAGTAATAATCCTAGCCACAATTTTTTGAATAGTTACTATATTGTTGTAATATTGATTATAATACATATGCTCATTATGGAATAAAGTTTTGGAAAAATGAACATTTTAGTGGAATATATATATATATATACATATATATATATATATATATATATATATATATATAAGAAAGTGTAGAACAAATTTGACATATAACGAAATATTATTCTAAAAGATTATTACCAGAAAATATACGATGCATGAAACATATACAATAGATACAAGTAATCATGCACAATAATTTAATTAATTTATTTGTTTTGCTTAAAAGCGCATGGTGGAAAACTGTTAAATAATTAAGATACAGATCTACGAGATTATATAGGTAAAAATAATAATTCACTTCAATATTATGTAGAGGAATTATTGGTCTTGATTATTCTGTTATTAAATAAGAAAGAAAATCAATTCATAAATATGAATGTAGATCTTGTATTTTTGGGAGTCTAGCTAAGATTTAAGCAATTAGAGTTGAAGGTGAATTAGGTAATAATTTCAAAAGGGTAAAATAGACAATAATTGAAATATTGCTCTATAATTAGGGATTTTGCTCTGGATATATCACCGATACATAAGGTATATATATAGATGTATGTATATGTATATATATATATACACTTGCTCAAAAAATATATATATATATATATATATACACATTACATTTTTTTAGGGATAATTAAGGATACCTCCCCTCAGGTTTGGTGTAATTACAAACACCTCTCCTGAGGTTTGGGTAATTACAATCACCTCCCTTCCAATAAAAAAGTAGAAATAAACTGTCAACTTTGCCCTTGGTCAACTTATGTGTTAAAAGATTTAGATTTAATGTTAAATAAAAGACTATTTAGTTAACTTGCACAAGTTTTATTTTAAAAACTATCGATAAATTTAAAGTAATAGTAAAATAATTTTATTTATTTATTTAATGTATATTATTCCTATTCATTAAATTTAAAAATAATTCAACAAATCCCCATTTTAAATAAATATATGATAATAGAAGAAAAAATAACTTTAAATATTCTAGTTTGTGAATGCATAATTACATTGTTGCTTGTACCACATATATTATTAATTAAATAACTAATTTTTAAAATATAAACACAGAATTATTTTTCCCACCATTATGGCATGCATATTTTATTCTTGCACCAATAGTGATTTTAAACCAACAAAGATTTAAAAGATAATGTAAGATATCATAAAGTTTTTGCTAATGACGTTGGTTTAATTAAAAAATAAGTAATAATAATAATTATATAATTGGGTAAAATTATTTTAGTGTTGATTTCAATACTTCTAACAATTTATTAATCACTTTTAAAATGAAAATATGCTACATATGTCGTACAAGAAACAATGTAAATATACATTTACAAGCTAGAATATTTAAAGTTATTTTTTTTTCTAGGATCATACATTTATTCAAAGTGGGAATTTGTTGAATGATTTTTAAAATTAATGAATAACATACATTACATAAATAAATAAAATTATTTAACTATTATTTTAAATTTATCAATAGTTTTTGAATAAAACTTGTGCAAGTTAATTAAACATTCTTTTATTTAACATTAAATTTAAATCTCTTAACACATAAGTTGACTAAGGCCAAAGTTGGTAGATCATTTTCACTTTTTGGTTGGAAGGGAGGTGATTGTAACTACCCAAACCTCAGGAGAGGTGTTTGTAATTACACCAAACCTCAGGGGAGGTATCAATAATTATCCCCATTTTTTATGAATACCATTACATACATACATATATACAGATACATATAAATAGTAATTATATATATTCCATAGAACTTTTATATTTATTTAACATTTATATATATACATATTTATTAATTTATACACTAAATTTAAATAATTATTTTGTGTAAAGAAAACGTATTTTATATCAATATTTGTATAGTTAAAAATGTCTAAGTGAGAAATATTAATAATAATTCCCAAGTGATATGTAAAAGATCAAAATATCGTATATACTATGTATAAGTAAACAACAACGCTTAGAAAAAATAAGTGCATATTAGAAACATGAGAAAGGGGTTCATCGTATTTTCTTTGTGTTTTATTTATTTATTTATTTTTTGACTAGCTTATATTACATATATGGGCCTTTGCATTTCTTGTAAGGTAGCTATGTATTCACCATGAACTACATTTTTTGAGAAATAAATATATTGATACAAAATCAGCAAAATGAAAAAAATGAAACTCAATGTCATTTCACCCCCTCCCAGCCCCTCGCCTCTGTCCACAACCTAATTCTGTTATATTGCCAGTTGTGGAACTCATTCGCATATAAATTGATATAGTGGTGATTGTGAATTTCAAGAATTAACTCTGGCAGAAAAACTAAGGCTCCTGACATTGCACATCACCAAGATATGATTCCTGAGTTTCGAGCATTGTTTTCTCAACAATAACATTTTTACTTTTTTGTTATAGTCTACTATGCTAATATCAACAAAATTTCCAAAGCACGATGTCATATTAATGGACTTACACATTCTATCATCATCGCTCATAAGAATCTTTTGACTCTTAAACCAAGCAAACACGTATGCACGAATCTCGAAAAGCACATATTATGAAGTCTATTATGCTTAGAACTCCATTGCTCAAACTCTTGCTTGATGATTTTATAAATGAAGACTACACCTATTTATAGGACTCTTCTACTTGAAGACACGACTAGGATCAATTTGATTATATAGTAATAATTGAAAGCTGGAAGTATCCTGAAATGAATTGCATACTAATATAGAAATATTTACTTTAAAGCTTTAGTCATCCAACTTACATTGCTATGTGACTTTGAATGTTAGAATGGACAAAAAAGACGAACATCATTCAAATGTCAATGTTACGGTAGATATGTGATAACAAAAAGTATATATAATAATTTTTTTTTTGCTATAAATTAAGTGCCACGCATATTTACAAAAAAATGCGAGAAAATCACATAAGTTAGCTTGGTCCTACAAAACCATACCAATAAATACATATTATGACACATTAAAATTATGTATATGGAAGGAGCACAAGAACAATCAAAGAAAATGCGGACGAAAGTCATATATAATATAACATAAAATTTTAAAGCCCAGATAATTTTTAAAACACGACAACCAAACACGATTTCCAATATACTTATGTAATAACATACATTTTTAACTGAGTATTAGTTAATTTAAAGATGAGGCCATCACGGAAACCAAACACGCCCTAAAGAATGGGAGACTTGAATAAGTATGGCAAATAGCATTTACCAAAAATAAAAGAAAAAACACACTTATGGCAAATAGTTTCAGGGGGACAAGGTATACAAAGAGAGCAAAGAAAAGAATATTGGGCATATTCGGAATTACCGAATTTCAGAAGAACTGGAAAAGATATTTATTTATAATATAATATAAAAAACAAGAAGGAAAAATTGTTTGAAGGCTCCCAATCAGAAACCCTCAGGCCTCCTCCTTCCTCTGCCATCGTTGTACCACCAGGTTCACTCAAATTCCTTATAATAATAATACCACTGCTATTTCTTTTTGCTTTTTTCGATTTCCATTTATTTATTTTAAAAGACAAATTTTATTATTGCAAAGAAAGCTCAACCGTAGCTCAGTTGCCGACTGCTCTAATTTCGAACCATTTTTGTTCATGTCTATTTATAAAGTGATGAATTAATTTTATTTTCCAGCTTATGTGTAAATCTTGCTTAATCCCATTTTACTGTTCATAATGATTGTCTTTTTAGATGTGGTGATGTATATCTTGAATTCTTTCAGAAACAAAAAAAGTATATCTTGAATTGACAAATTCACAAAATTTATGGTTGGCTGAAATTCTAGGCTCATCGTTATTTGTAGAAAATAAGCTTAATGTGATTTAATCGATGAAGATCGAGCATAAGTTAGAGGCTTGAGTTGAAAAAAGCCGAATGCAAAGCTTATTACTAGGGGTGGGAACGGGACGGAAAAAATCCCGTTCCCCTTCCGTCCCGCGAAAATTTTACCTTACCGGAAAAATCTCGTCCTGTTCCCGTTCCCGTCTGTCGAGACGGGATGGGAATCTCGTCAAACACGGGACGGGAGCGGGAAGTGTTTTCGGATTCGCGCGGGAGGCGGGAATCCCGCCAATTTCCAGTCTTCCCGCGGGAATCCCGCCAATTTCCAGTCTATATATTAGTTAGAGGGGGTTAGAGGGGTTTAGGGGTGTATTGCAAAAAATAAAATAAAATGAGGGATATAAGTAGATAAACAACACATTGGAGCAAAAAATAAAAATAACACACATTTATATTAAAATGAGAAACAGCCCCAAATCTTTATTCTCTTTCTCTCCTCTCAATCTTTCATCCCGTCGCCCACAGAGCACAGACCCACACACTCCGGTGAAGAATAACCCCTTCTCTCTCACCGGCGCCGCCTGCCGTTCCTTCTCCCTCACCGGCGCCGTCAGCTATTGTGAACTTGTGGTTCGTTAATTTTTGATATTTGTTATGTTGTGTATAATTTAGGGTTTAAGAAATTGAAATTGATTTGTGATGATTTGTGCGTGATGAACTGATGATGAAGCAAGGTCTCATTTATTAACTCTTCTTCTCCAATGTCTCCAATTGATATGTATGTATATATATATATATGCTGCCGTTATGCTACTTGCTGCATTACTTCAAAGTTCAAACTAAAGCTGCCCCTTTTGAAAGTCTTCATTGAAAGTGATGATTTTTATTTCATTATTGTTTTGCATTGATTAAATTTCCAGAATTTCCAGTGGACTGGAAAGCTTCCAGGCCACTGGAAGGGAATCCCGCCAACGACACGGGATCCCGTCCCCAGTGGGACGGGAACGGGACAGGGTTTCCCATTCCCGTGTGCACGGGATCCCGTGGAACTTGATCCCGTGGGACGGGTTTCCCTCCCGTTCCCACCCCTACTTATTACTGGTGTATTCGTTTTGAAAAATCAATGAGTATGTCGTCGATGCTGGTTGGATTGGTTTTTGGCGCGGTGAATTGCAAATTGCTGTCTTTTTCATTTTCTTTAATTAGTATTTATGAATATGCAGAATTCCTCTTTGCTATGAAATGATTGTAGTTAGGTTTCACTGTCAGTAGTATCTAATACGTCGTATAGAGGCCGGAATAATAAAGGCTTACTTATACGTATGGTACTTGTTGGTTTCTTAAGAAATCAAATCTCTCATGAAACTCCTTGAAGGAAACGATGTTTTACGTGAAATGCATAGAAGCTCGAATCAGCCTTAAGTTTTTAATATAGCCTTGGTTTAGAAGACTTCACTCGAAATTACCAGTGGATTATGTGACTGCTGTCATCATGGACAGATCTCGACTGTTGTTTGATATCGTTGGCCAGTGCCTTATAGTTCCGCGATGCAGTTACTTAAAACTGATAAGACTTTCTCGTTGGCATTATTTCCTATTTTGTTATTATCTTGTATGTACTTGGTCTGTCAATTTAGGAGTTTAGTGTACTGAAAGCATTGATTTTTGGACAGTTAAATGGCAGAAGAATCTCAACTTGAGGACCAATTGTCCGATGAGATCTCAGAAAATGCATCCCAGCAGAAGCAAGAATCTCGCGATGAAATGCTTTCTAGACACAGGTACTAGATCTATTTATGACCTTTATCAATCCTTTGATTCGGTGCCTCATTCCGAACTTGCAGCCAGCTGTCCGCGGCTGTGCTGATGTAAACTTTTTCTAATTTTGGTTTGAATCTCTGGTCTATCTCTGAAAAACATTTTAATGGGTCCACCAACTTTATTGTGAGTTGATTTGATTTTATCTCATTATTATAGAAATTTAATTTTTTATTGAATAAATCTGATCCGATATGCATCCGGTAAGATTTGGCTTGTTTGTTTGCACCGTTCATACTAGTGCAGTTACTAGCTTATGCGGTTGGCTTCCTTCATTTAATTTGAAAACTGCGTTAACGTGATAGTTGTGGTTTCAACAAATAAACTGCGTCTGTCATTCATTGTTTTGTTCTGTGTGAGTTTGGGTGGCCTCATGCATGAGGTAATACTGAAATTCAAAATGAAAGATTCTTTCGCAATTAGCGATGAAACTATATTTTTATTTTTTTCAGCCCATTTATGAATGAATCCCCATGGTAACCCTTCTCTTATGCATAGCTACGTTAGATGTCATACAATCTCCTGCAGATTTGATGGTAGCTATGTAGGAAGATGAGATTTCAGCATTAATGTTGGTTCATATATCCAGCACAAAAAAGAAAATGAGAAGATTGAAATAAACCTGAGAGAAATAATTACAGCTTTTAATATTTTTTTTCTTGGACTTTTTGTAGCACTTACTGAGGTTACACACTTTTCTTCTTTTATTCCGGAAAACCATTTTTGTTGACAAAAGAAATTTTCACTGTTACGGAAGAAGTTTAGAGTACTAAGTAAGCTTATCAAAGAAGTGATGTTGAAGAACTTTATCGGTAGAGAAGAAATTAATAATGCCATCAACTGTTGAAATGTATTCCCACCTTTTTCTGAAACATATAATCTGTCATAGGAAAGTTGTGTATATATAATAATAGATAGACACTGCAGTCTGGTGTTCATATAGCGTAGCTTATTTTACTACTACTAGTTTCGATGTAATGCAAATGTATATATGTTGTAAATGAGGAAAGCATTCAATGTCTTCTTTTTAATCTCTTGGTTTAGTGCCTCCTGCCTAATGTAGTTTATTTACAGGAAAGAGACAAGTGATCTACAAAACAAGGAAGTTGCAATGAAAAAGGCAGCCGCAAAAGGCAGCAAAGCTGAACAAAAAGCCAAGAAGAAACAAGTCGATGAAGAAGTATCTAAACTTTCAACGAAGCTTAAAGAAAAACAGGCCAAGGAACTTGCTTCGTTAGGCTATACCAGCAGTGCTGAAAACCAAAAAGGAAACCTTGATAATCTGGTAAAAGCCATTGCTGGGGTCTCAGTTACTAATCAAGCTGAGCATTCCAAACGCAGTAAAGCTGCCAAAAACCGCGAGAAACGAGCGCAGCAGGAAGCAGCCAGGGAACAAAGAATACAAGAAGAGCAAAGCCAGATTGTAAGTGACCGGATGGTTGAAAATGATAAGTTGAAACAAAAGCTTGAGCCCCTTGGATTTACCATTAATGAAATCAAGCCCGATGGCCATTGCCTTTACCGTGCTGTTGAAGATCAGTTGGCCCTGCACTCTGGAGGGGCTTCTCCTTATACTTACCAAGAGCTACGACAAATGGTGGCTGCTTATATGAGGAAACATTCGTCCGAGTTTCTGCCATTTTTCCTCTCTGAGAACATGGAAAATGGAGAAGCTGACAACCTGACTGAAATTTTTGAGAATTATTGTAGGGAAGTGGAGTCGACAGCCGCATGGGGAGGACAATTAGAACTTGGTGCTCTGATCCATTGTCTGAAAAAGCATATTATGATATACTCTGGATCTTTTCCTGATGTAGAGATGGGAAAGGAATACAATACTGGGCCATCAAATTCAAGTATTATGCTATCGTATCACAGGCATGCATTTGGGCTCGGTGAGCATTATAATTCTATCATCCCTAGTTCAGTCCAATAGTTTGGAAGTATGCGGATTCTATGTATAATGAGCTATGTTGAGCTGATATTTAAGAAAGCAGTACGCTTGGTGTTTGTGGTTGTTTAGTTTTGTTTACTGCCAAAATATACCTCAAATGTAACTTTTTTCTGGTGACTACCTAATTCTTTTTTGCTACTTTCTGACTTTATGGCTCTATTATTATTATGCACTTTTCTCAAATTTGATATTGGGAATTAATTGTTTGTGAAAGGCGCATAAAGGACTTTGTTAATGATTGTATCTCTCTCCTCTTACACTGTGTCTTTTACATGAATGAATTTATTAGGCTTGGAAGGATAAGTTAGGCTCAACTCTGGTGGTTCTTTCCTTATTATACTTGCTTAGCGCTACTCTAGCGGTGGCTGATAGTTTGTGATGCCAAAAGTTTCTGCCATATTTTTCTAACTAAGAATGGCAGACGGAGAGTTCATAAGCTCGATTTCTTACTAAAAAGATTTGAGAATTACCGCAGGGAAGTAATGTTTCTTCTTGCTAGCGTGGGAGATTAGCAAGAACATGGCCATGGTGCTTTGATCCATTGTCATTTACCTGGACGTTCTCTTGAGTCTTTACTTTTGTTAATTGAAGTGTTTGACTTGGAGCGAAACAGATACTTAGATTGTGGGACTTGGTAGTTTTCTTAGCCTACGTTAGAATTTTGAGATTCACATAAACTTACTATTATCATATCCATGTGAAATAATGTACTTCGTCAATCAATGAATATCCACCATGAGACTGAAATTCTTATCACCATCGTCAATCCAATTCGTCCCAGGATTGAAGAAGGAAAAAAGTATTTCCTTGTTAGATGTTTCCATTGGGTAACCGAAATATTTCTCATGTTTATTAGAAAATAGTTTTTACACATTATTTTCTTTGAAACATTGTAAAAGTGAGTATAATAGTTAGCCTACGAAAACACACATTTGAAATGATCTTTTATCCATTATATATATATTCCACTTGCGTAAATATCTCCTAAAGGTTCGTTTTATAAAACGGAACGTATCTATAATTACCCTAGAACTTTAGCATCCTTAAACTTTATACAGTCTAACCGTATCGGGCTAAAGGGTTCTTTATTTTCCAACTAGAGGATTAGGGTATCATTATCATTGCATCCAATCAATGAATAGTACGGATCAGTACAAAAGTCATAATATCATCAGGTACCGTATATTTTATTAGATGGGAAGATTTAACTGTGAGAAAGAAAGATTTTGGACGGTGTATACTTTCCAGATTTGGCAGGAACATAATTTATCACATTGCTTTTTACTTTATTCTTCAATTTGATGTTTTAATTAGTGTTACTCAATCGAGATGCCGCGACTCGAACTTGTACTACCTTTTAATTTTGGCTCAGTTTGGTTTCTCGAAAAATAAGGGAAAATAAGAGTTTCCAGGAAAAATTTTGTGGAAAACAATTTTTCCTTATTTTCTATGTGTTTGGTTGGATATTAATTTTGCTGGGAAATGGTTAAAGATACTTGTTTTGGATTTTTTTTTTTGGTAATAAGAAGTAGTACATATAATTACATCAAATCCTTAACAACTAGGCTAGTAATATAACTAGAAGGAGGCTTGTCCCATAGCACAAACTCCTCACATGCATTGCCATGCACTTTAGAAAGAGCATCAACAAGTTTATTACAACTTCTACAAATCTATCGAAACTTGTGAGTCCATGGCATTCGCAGCAAACGTCGGCAATCCTCGACTAAGTTCCTTTGATCAGGCAGTGCATCACCCTCTCCAAGAAACAAGTTTAAACACCACCAGAGAGTCTACTTCGATTTCGATTTTTTGAATTCTCTGTTGCCAAGCCAAGTCCAGGCCAGTCTTGAGGGCAGTAAGCTCCACTTCCTCCATAGTGGGTGCTGATATGAGCTTTGAGAATCCCCAACACCAATGTCCATCATCTGCTCTTAACACACCTGCTCCTCTACCTGAATTAGAGCTGTAGTTGATACTGCCATCAGTATTGAGCTTAAACCAACCAGCACCTGGCTTCTCCCAATGCTGAACCTCCTGAGATACACATTGTTTCCTTCTGCCCTGAAGGAGATCATAACACAATGTCTTAATTTGGTGTAACCTGCCCTGCACAATTAGCTCATGCTTATGAAAGACTCTGGAGTTTCTGTGTTTCAAGCATACCCATAATGTGGCCATGAAGAGCCATTGCCACTGAGAGGAAGGAACCAGAAGGTTTCTAATCTGCAGATGTTGAAAATTCTCCTGGAGCCATATGTTATCTGCTATTGAATTAAAAAGAAGAAAGTCTGCTGGATGAATAATCTTTTCCCAAATCTCCCTTGCATCCTAACAGTATCTGAGGAGATGAAGAACAGTTTCCTCACTGTGATGACATAGAGTGCACATAGCAGTGAGTGCTATATGTCTTTTGAATCTAAGAGAATTAGTTGGTAACCTGTCCAGAGATAATAACCATAAAAAATGCTGCATTTTGTTACTGACATCCACTCCCCAAATCCACTTGTGATGATCATGATGAGATAATGAGGTCTCATGTCTACTCTTGAAGAGTTTATAAGCAGATTGGCAGGAAAACAAACCATTAGATGTTCATGTCCACAGTAATCTGTCCTCTTGTTCAGTTAACTCAATCACTCTCCCTGATATGTCCTGAAGAATGTTAGAAGGAATAACTGACTGAATATCCTGTAGATGCCATTCATTATTCTGATCCAGAACATCCTTGAGACACCATCCTTTTTCTGAGTCATGAATAGTAACTTCTTCTTCATTCAGTGGCCCTGATCCCCTCCAGTTATCAAACCAGAAGGAGATTGAATCTCCCTTCCCCACTTTCCAACTCAAGTGAGGCTTCATCAGGTGCATGCACTTAACCACTCCCTTCCATGTGGGGCTATCTGTACCTTTAGTTTTATACTGAGAGAGGGATTGCTGTTTGAGGTATTTAGCTCTCACAAGGCTGCACCATAAGGACTGCTGACCAGTCATAACTTTCCAGGCCAGTTTAGCAAGAAGGGATTCATTAGAAATTCTGGAGACTCTTATGCCTAGTCCCCCTTCCTTCTTAGACCTAGTGACTGTCCTCCAATTCACTAAGTGCAACTTTTTCTAATTAGCAGTAGACCACATAAATTCTCTGTTCAACTTGTCCAGTCTATGGTAAACTTGTTCAGGAAGATAAGAGGATTGCATTGTATATACTGGAAGAGCTGAAGAGACAGAGCTTATGAGAGTCTCCCTCCCTGCAAGAGAAAGAAATCTACTTTTCCAGGATCCAAACCTTGTCATGACTCTATCAAAAAGCTCAGCAAAATCTTCCCTAGTTAATCTGCCATGAATAAGTCTTATCCCAAGATATTTCCCCAGATTTCTAGTCTGGCCAAACTCAAGAATCTCACAGATATGCCTTTTCAGGTTAGCTCCCTGACTCCTTGAGAAGAAAACTTTAGATTTCTCAAAACTCAACTTAAGACCAGAGGCTCTGCAAAATTTATTTAGCACCCTCTTGATGGATTGAGCAGTCCCTACATTAGCCATCCCCATAAGGACTAAGTCATCTGCAAAGAACAGATGGGATAACTTAGGACCCTTTCTGCATGGGGTAAGTGGCTTCCATTTCTTTTTCTGAACCTCTTCCTGTATTAGGTAAGATAATCTTTCTATACACAGAACAAAGAGATAAGGTGAGAGAGGGTCACCTTGTCTAAGTCCACAACAATGATGAAATGCTTCCAGAGGAGTGTCATTCCAGAGAATTCTAGTTGAAGCATTCTTAACACAAAACATTATTAAAGAAACCAATGTCTGAGGAAATTCAAAGAACAATAAGGTTTCTTTCAGGAAATCCCAACTGATCTTATCATATGCCTTTTCCAGGTCAAGCTTCATGACCATACAACCCAATTTGTTCTTCTTCTTACTTCTGAGTGAATGCAAAACTTCTTGGAGAACTGCAATGTTATCCTGAGTACTGCGCCTCTTGATAAAACTGGACCGAGTTGGTGCCACAAGTGAAGGCATCAATCTCCTTAATCTAGTGGTTACACACTTAGTTATCAGTTTATAAAGGACATTACATAAGGAAATAGGTCTGAACTGTGTAACTGATTCAGGATTCTGTGTCTTTGGGATCAGACACATAAATGCTTCACACACTGACTTGTCAAAGGACTGATGAAGGAAAGCATTCTTAACAAAGACTGTAACAGACTCCTCAAGCCATTCCCAACCTCTATGATAGAATTTGGCATGCAGGCCATCAGGACCAGGAGACTTCATAGGATGCATGGCAAAGATAGCTTCCTTAATTTCAGCATTCTCAATCTGTGCTGATAATTCCTCTAGATCCTCAGGACTAATTTTCATCTGAAATCTAGACTTCTGTAGTATACAAGTTTGAGAGAAATCTGGTGTAAGAGCATCACCAGCAAACCGTCTAGTATAGTAAGATTTAACATGAGTCTGAAGCTGAGTGTCTGAGGTCACCCATTCACCATCAATTCTTAGCCTACTGATCTTGTTTTTGCGCCTGTGCTCCATGGTAGCTCTATGAAAGAATTTAGTATTTCTTTCCCCATCTTTAAGCCACTGAATTCTTGATTTTTGGCACCAGAAAATTTCCTCCTGTTTAAGAACAACCTGATATTCAATAATCAGGTCAGCCTCAAGTTGAGTAAGGAACTGATTAGCTCTCACTCCCAAAGCTTTCTGTATCCCTCCTAATCTAGCCTTGAGAATCCTCTTTTTTTTTGAAAATGTTGCCAAAACCTGACCTATTCCATTCCAACATAGCTCTAGGGACATCCTTAATAGCCTCCAGAAGGGAAGTCTTATCCTTCAAGATGTCTTGCAAGATAAAATCACACTCAGGTTTGGAGAACTAAATGGCCTAGAACCCTTACTTCTGTTTCTGCCAGAACACCAGGCCAGTACATGGTGATGATCACTGTAGGCTCGGGGCAGGTGTTCAACTTCAGAGTCAGCAAACATGTCTATCCAATCTGAATTAGCCATAGCTCTATCCAGCCTAGCCTGAATCAGATTACCTCCCTCTCTTTTATTAGTCCAAGTAAACTTAGGACCTCTATAGCCCAGATTAAGCATGTTGCAACCTGTTATGAAATGTCTGAAAAATTGTAGTCTGTTCAGTGATCTAGTTCTACCCCTTTGCTTCTCATGAGCAAATGCCACCTCATTGAAATCCCCAGTTATTAACCATGGCATTGGTTGTTCTGTAGATGACTTAACCAGATCATTAAAAATTCTAATCTTAGCTGACTTCCTAGGCGGAGCATATATGCCAGAGAGTCTCCATCTATCAGACCTACTAGGCCTTATAATGGCATGAATAGCTTGAAAGTCAGTGTGAGTGATTTCCACCTCCACTTCAAAATCATTCCAAAGCATCCAAATCCCACCTTACATTCCCTTAGTAGGTGCAATTTGATAGTTATTATATCCTAAATAAGGTACTATATCCCAGGCTTGGTCGACTGAAACTCTAGTTTCAAGAAGAAATACCACAGTTGGATGATGGGAACGTACCAAATCTCGAAAGTTCCTGTGAAAAAGCTCATCTCCTGCTCCCTGGCAATTCCAAGAAACAACTTTCATGTTGGAATTGTAGAGATGTTCTGGTTGAACAAGATTATCAAAGGGAATCCTGTTCCATGAAGCCCAGAGTTGGCTCATGATCTCCAGGGTGAGTGCTCTCTGTCTGTTGAACTCCCATGGAGTGATCTCCAGTCTCTTCCACCAAATGTGATCCGCATCCGGGCGTTCCTCTCCGAAAGACTGAATGTTGATCTCCCAGTTGGTTGCTGGAATGGATGTCACTTGGACCAGTTGATCCCACATGCTCATGTGAGTGGTTGTTGTTGGGGCCTGAAACTGGTTGTGTCTTGTTATGAATTCCCAAGGTTGTATCCAGTCCATCTCCTCGTCCCCCTCGTTGGCCATGATCGGATGATTGTAGTAAGGCAAGAGGGATGCTGGTAATGACTGTTGAGAGTTCTGGAAAATTCTCAGGAGACAGAAGTTCAAAAGGATTAGAACTCTGGTGCTGAATAACTTGTTTTTCACTTGAAGAGTGCGCAACTTTTGGCCTTCTCTTAGTGTAAGTAACCGCTGCACGTCGTGGAGTAACTGGAAAATCTTAATTTGCCAAATAACTGGAAAAAATAGTTTTAACTCTAAAGGCGTGTATGCTTGGCCATTGCCCATTAGGAACTTTGTCACATATGTTAAAATTTAAGAAATATACAATTTAATTATTTCTCTGTATTTCTCTTTGTTACCGACTGAGAAGGGAAACGAATTTATAGTAAAAATTCGATTTATATACTAAATTAAGTAACTAAGGAAGTAAACGAGTTTTTTTTAGCCTCAATTTTCAACTATTCTTATGTTCAGATTTGTAAAACTGAAATGCAAATACCAACGTGTAGATATTGAGTTTATATTTCAATAGTAATCTTACCATTTATCTAAATAACCCTATGGTATAACCATTATATTGTACAATTCAGATAGAAATATGAGCCAACGAATGGTATTGGTTAATGCAATTTATGGCGCGTCAAAAATATTAAATTATATATCTATTCAACAATACTAATTTATGCATATTTCCTTTAGAAGACACCTAATAAGGATCGTCATACACACTTTAAATGTTGTGTTAAATGGTGATACTGTGTATTGCATGTAGTGGATGGGGAAATTTTATGGTTTGGTCCCATAAGTTGGCTCTAGCTCGATTTTGGTCCCATAAGTTGGCAGGCCTCGATTTTGGTCCCATAAGTTGGCACTCTTCCGCGATTTTAGTCCCACCACCATAGCTCCGCCAAGAATCACCGGGAAATTCTTACGTGGCGTTCGTTGACCGCTGCTGGACCTATTTTGACTTCAATTTGGGCCCACTTTCCCACCTGGATCGCACGTGACATCCACGTAATTAAAAAAAAACCGAAATTATATTAAAAACATTTGACGCTAATTTCCATCGCTCTCTAACTCTCTCGCGCCACTCTAATTCTCGCGCCACTCCAATTCTCTCTTTGCTCTCTACTCTGACGTCAAATTCCGTCGTCGCCGCCGTCGTCGTGAACCAGACCTCAGACCTTCAGTTATTGAATATGGTGCGCACTCGTAGAGTGAAGAATTTGAAAGTACGCAAGTCCGACAAAATCGAAGATCCAATCCCAACTTATGGTAAGTGTATGCTGCAATTCGTTGTTTAAAACTTGTTAACACATGTGTTTATAGCCGTATTCCATGATTGCATGCTAAAAAAAAACCCTATTTTCTGAAACCCCCAAATGATGAACCCTAATTTCAGATATACCCAATTGATGAACCATAATTTCATAAATTACCAATTACTGAACCCTAATTATTAAGTTTATAGCTTTCTGATCTCATGATGTGATTGGTACAGATTGTGGCTCTTTGCATGTTACTGCACAATTCCAGTATGGGGGAATTGTAAATGGTGAGGGCATACTTACTGGATATGATAATGCAAAGGTGGTAGCTGACTATCTGGGACCAACATATATAAGTGTTAATGGCATTCACACTCTATGTTCTGCCCTTGGCTTCTTGCTTGTGAAGACCATATATATGAAGCAAGAATCAGCTTATGTTCTCCTCCAGAAAGATCATGAGATCACAACACACTTCCTTTCTTGTCAGATGAGTAGAACAATGGTGCTATTTGTAGACTGTGAAGGAAGGATAAATACAGAACAACAAGCACTGTTTGAAGGTGAAGACCAAGAAGTTGAGGAAGAAAATGAACATGCTGTTGAAGGAACTGATGAGGTGGATGAGGAAGTTGATCTGGAGTATTTTAGTGATGATGAGTATGGAATGGAAGAAGACAGAGAGATGGGACAAAATGTTACTGAGAGTGTTGTTGAGAGGATGTTATTTGAAGCCCAGTGCAGAGCTGGTGAAAAAACCAAATCTTGGTCAAGGAAGGGATCCTTAAGCAAAAGAAAAGGGTAGAATGAGGCTCAAAATGAAGGTACATCAATGGCTGGAGGAGATGCTCCTTCTAATGTACAAAGTAACAACACCTTTGTGGTTGAGACAGAAGATATTGATGCTCCATATGAGACATTATCAGATGAAGGTTCAAAAAATTTAAACTTGTCTTGTAATGAACTGGACAGTGAGTGTGACAGTGAGGAAGAAAGGCAAGTGAAGACAGGGAATCTATTTGATATCAAGGACATTTTCAATCCTAAATTTGAACTTGGACTAAGGTTCACTAGCAAAACAATATTGAGGGATGCAATTCATGCAGATGCCATCAATCAACAAAGATCAGTCCATATTTTCAAGAATGACAGGTCTAGGATATATGCAAGGTGTGATGACAGAAGGTGCCTGTGGAGGTTGAATGCCAGAAAGATTAAAGGTGAGGAATCCACCTTTTAGAATCAACAATTTCAAGGTCAAGCATGGATGTCCTGCTACCAAAAAATCAAGGAATATGAAGTCATGCTTCTTAGCAAAGAAGTATATACATCTCTGGAAGTCTGATCCAAAAAGGAGTGTAAAGGGATTTAGCATAGACGCTGAAGCAGATACTGGTATTCTTGTCTCCATTAATCAGGCTTACAGAGCCAAGATCATTTCACTAGCAATGTTGAATGGCACATCAACTGAGCAATATGCTGCATTGTGGGACTTCAAGGCAGAGGTTGAAAGATCTAACACTGGATCAACTATTCTAATATTAGCTAACAATGAAGCAGGAGAGAACAAGTTTGATAGGATATATATGTGCCTTGACTCATTGAGATAGGGTTTTTTGAATGGATGTAGGAGAATCATTGGGGTTGATGGTGCCCATTTGAAGGGTCCTCACAAGGGGATTCTGCTGACAGCTGTTGGCATTGATGCTAACAACAATATATATCCATTTGCATGGGCTGTGGTGGATAAGGAAGATGGTAGAAATTGGGAATGGTTCTTGGAGGTTCTCAAGCTTGATCTACATATTACAAGAAATGACAGATGGACCTTTATGTTTGACAAACAAAAGGGATTACTGCAAGCATTTAGGCTGGTGTTCCCAGGTGCAGTCCATAGATTCTGTGTGAGACATCTCCATGGAAATTTCAAGAGAGCCAGTTTCACAGGAGATGCATTGAAAGATGCATTATGGAAAGTAGGCAGAGCCACTACTGTCAATGAATTTGTGACAAAGATGGAATAACTCAAAGTCATAAGTCCACAGGCACATAAATGGTTAGAGGATAAGCCTCCAGAGCACTGGAGTAGGTCACATTTTGATACAGTCCTGAGATGTGACATGCTACTAAATAATGGTTGTGAGGATTTCAACTCATGTATCTTGGATGCAAGGAAGATGCCTATCTTGTCAATGCTTGAGTGGATAATGCAATATCTGATGACAAGGCATCAGAAAAATAGAGACAGAGCTAGGGGCAAATGGAAGAGTGAATGGTGTCCAAAGATTAATAAAATTGTCTGGCAATTATCACAGATTCATGTGAAGGTATGTAGGCCTGTGAAGTCTGATAACACTCATTACTCGGTTCAAAGCTATAATGGAGACACTTTGCAGTTGATTTGGAGGAGAAGAAGTGTGGTTGCAGGAAGTGGGATATCAGTGGGATACCATGTGTACATGCTGTTAGTGCAATAGTGGCACAAGGACTTGATCCATTCAGTTTCATTCACCACTCATATAGTACTGGATGTTACATTGAATCTTACATAAGGCCCATACTTCCTATGAATGGTAGAAAGGAGTGGAAGAAAATTAACTATCTACCAATAAATTCACCTAATGATGGTAGAGCAGTTGGCAGACCTGAAGGAGTCAGAAGAGGAGAACTTGGTGAAAAACCATTGAAAAAGAAGAGAAGATGTAGAGGGAAACTTGTGGTTGTGTCAACTTCAGATCCTTCTAGACTGACTAAAGACCAGAGGATTGTGATGTGTGGGCACTGCAAGGTCCTAGGGCACAACAAAAAGGGATGTGCTGTGAGAAAGGAAAGTGAAGCAATGAGGGCAACTGAGGAGGCTCATGCTTCAAGGAGTACTCAACAGAGTAATGTGCAGCAGAGTAATGAGCAGCAGAGTAATGTGCAGGCTACAATGGATGATGTTGTAGTTGATGACTGTGACAATTGAGATGAAACTGGCAATGATGATCAATATGCTGATGATCTAGATGATATTATTTTTGGGAATTTGATGGATGTGGAAGTGGAAGGTGGTGTTGAAGAACAAAATGTGTACTCAGCATTGCCTGTGGAAGTAGAAGAAGTAAGAGATGAAGAACAAACTGTTGATACAGTTGTTTTGGAAGATGTTACTGGAGTAGCCAATATCCAAGATGAGATACAAGTTAATGATTCTCAGCTTGTTGTTGAGCTGACGCAAGAAGAGAGGATTAGTGAACCAATTGCTTTTCCATCAAACACATCAAGAAAGAGGAGTAAGGGCAATGAATCCTCTCAGGTAATCTTCAACTAATTGTTTTATGATATGCCATGGTTGTTGAGTTATGTTAATGATTCTTATCTTAATAATTGTTGCATGTTAGGGTTCATGTGAAAAGGCAACTGCTAGCTCAAGTGAAACCAGGGAAGAATCAATTCAACCACCAAGGCCACCTATAGCCAGTACACCTGATGTGATGCAGATTGGGCCTTCAATAACATAGCAACTTCAAGGACTAGGAAAACTACAATGTAATACAGTCCAGAAAATGAAAACCAGAAGGGGGACTGTAATGTTCCAAGTTGGAAAAGGGAAAAGTATCCCTCCAAAGAAGAAGTAGATTGTGTTACTTTAGAAGTTTTCTATAAGTGGTTTGATGTGGTGTTTGAGTTACAATAAACCTTGTTTAAGAGTATTGCTGTGATTGTTGATGAATTTTGTTGGTTTTGAGTAACTATTATGATCTTAATGGTTTATAACTGCCTCATTTATTTGGTTTACTATCTGTGAATTGATGATGGTATCAATCCCATCTTTTAAACAATACTAGCATGACTATGAATTCAAAATAACATTGTTGCAAAGACATTCACACCTTAATATATGATCAAATGCCATTGACCAATACTTGGCCTTTTAGTCCTAAACATCAGGACAATAGTTCATTAAACATCATTCAAAACAACCAAAAAAACATACCAAAACAACCATAAAAACAGACATAAAGAACTGGAAATTGTTTAGTCAACATCATTCAAACCACCACAACCAGCAACAACAACAACATTTCCCTCATCCACATGTCCATCTTCAACAACATCCAGGTTGACAGCAGGTTCAACTTCCATAGGCTCCTGCTCAGTGTCAGAAAGCTCAACAGGCTCCTCAACAGTACTGCCAACCTCAGCAGGAAACCTGAAGACCTTAATCTCCTCAAAAAGCTTGGAGTAGAGAGGAGCATGAGCCATGCCTTTGATCCTGAAGTACTGCTCAACATCAGGGGCCTGTGCAAGCATTGGTTGAAGTGGTTGAGAAAGTCCTTCTTGATCATCAGGAAGGGCTATGAAGTGATTATACAACTCATGTTTCAACCTCATCTTCTCAACAAGGCTCTTCAAGTGACCAAGTGAGAAGAACTGGCCTGTGATGTTCTCCAAGGAAGGGATTGCAAGCTTCAAACCTCTGAGTAGCGCCTGCTCTTTCTGAATTCTGTGAATCTTGCCATACTTGCACAGGAAATCAACCAAGAATTCCTCACCCCTCTCCCCAAGCAGATTGTCTTTCCATGGCAGTTCCAAGTTGTCAAGTTGGATATCATCAAGTTGCACATCATCAAGTTGCATAGCATCATTCATGATTAAAAAACTAAAAGACAACAATAAAAACAATAAAAACACAATACCATTGCAATAATAAATAGTCTTGGATAAATTAAACAGACACACACCTACAATGGTGTTCTAACAATCTCAGCAAACTTACCATAAAATTATTACATCTTTGCATAGAAAACAAGTAGCAAAGCAATTAAAATCACAAATACCATCAGGAAAAGTGACCATCCTATTACACAACAAATCACAACAATCTTATATGCATTCATATTCAACACATATTCAAGTATTGGGCTTGATTTCTGAATTCCAGAAAAGCTTTCCCCAACTGTGGCAGATGTTGAAACCCTACTGGATTGGGGTTCACTTTGATATTGACCAGAACAGTCATCACCACGATTCATTCTTCTCCTCCAATTTGAGCCCTCATGCATGTCATCAGCCCACAAGAAATAATTGTGGTGACGAACACGCAATGGGCAAATGTAGTAAAAACAACCAGGGCGTGAAGCAGTGTTACTAGCCTGAAAATAGAGCATATTTCCACGACCACAAGAGCCTGTGATTTGGCGTGGGTGAGCCATCTACATTTCAACCAAAATTTTACAATCAAACCATAAATCCTCTGCCTCAAGGAAAAACCCAACATCCCAACACCAAATCAAACACAAACACCAAATCAAACATAAAAACCCTAATTTTCGTCAACGATTTGTTCGTATTGATGCACTAATACGAAACCCTAATATCTTAAATCATAGGCAAACAACAATACATCAAAAAACAATTAAAGTGGCGACGCTGCAAAAAAATTAAAAGAGATCGAAAAAGTGGAACTTACGTTGGAGATTGGTCGGAAGCTTCAATCGTCGGAGGGAATCGGATCCTCTCTTTTGATTGTCTAATTTCGAAGTGAAGAGTTGAAGAATGGCGAGTGAAGGGGCGCGTTTCCTCTTTATAAACAGAGGGAAATTAAACGATTCGTTGCCTATTTTTTTTTAATTTATTTTCGGTTTCTTTTTAATTACGTGGATGCCACGTGCGATCCAGGTGGGAAAGTGGGCCCAAATTGAAGTCAAAATAGGTCCAGCAACGGTCAACGAACGCCACGTAAGAATTTCCCGGCGATTCTTGGCGGAGCTATGGCGGTGGGACTAAAATCGCGGAAGAGTGCCAACTTATGGGACCAAAATCGAGGCCTGCCAATTTATGTGACCAAAATCGAGCTAGAGCCAACTTAAGGGACCAAACCATAAAATTTCCCTAGTGAATGGGAGAGTCGAGTGTGTGTGTGTTGGAATATTTTAATAAAATATAAGTGAGCAAGAAATATTATTAGCATATTCTCATAATTAAGTGAATGGCAAGGTCAGTCCAATTATATTAATCCTTAATGATCAATTGTACCATGTTATACGGTTTCAAATATAATTAACCTCTTTAAACATGCAATTGATTATAATATTTGATACGACATTTACTTGCTCCACCCCTGAAACATATGAGTATATGTATGTGCATCTTTCTTTGATAAAAGGTAAGCGAAAAAGGCCAAATGAAAAAGGATATATGATGTGAGCTCTGATCTAAAATTTGCTTACCCCGCTTTAACATTTGAGTGTTGAGAAAAGATATAAAAAGAAGAAGAATATGAAAAACAGAAGTATCTCATTAGCCAAATATTATATATATATATATATATATATATATATATCATCTTCTATATTTATAAATACACATTATATGAGCATATATTATGTGACAAAAATATATTACTTTGTTAATATATTGATATGAGCAAAATGAGCAAAGTGTTGTGCGAGCTTTCATCGTGTTTCTAAGTGTGCAGTTTAGAAATAAGACTACCGCGTAATTTGCGGGGCTGTTGCATCCAGAAGACGACGCGTGATGTTGACCCTACTGCATGTTGAGAAATACCAATTAGGGGGACGAATCGTATTAAAGAGAGTTGACATAGTACGCGACTCAGCCTAGCGCTTATACTTCACATTCGACGTGAACCGTTGGAGTTACGGTAATATCGTCATTTATATTTCGTTGCTAATATTCTTGATCATCTTCGAGGTTATAATATTTTATTTTATTACATGTTTCTTTACTTAATTATTGTGAATTGATAAATAGAGGAACAACAATTTTTAGACGATTGCCCACGTTACCTCTTTACCGAAATATGTTATGGTGTATTAATCAAGGATATATAACTTTGTTTTCTATGTGAATGCTATAAACATGAACACGAGACTGGAATGATGGTTCGTGAAGAAAATCATCATTGTCTCTAATTAAATTATTCTTGATCATTGTTCGAGGAATATATGGAGACATCAGCTAGCTCCACTAGTCACTCAAATACACTGAATTCCAAGGTACGTTTTGAATACGTTCACTATATGAAGCTCGTGACCAATATAAAATGCTTCTATTTCTGAAAAATATTTGTGTACTTGTAGTTTTTCTTGATCTATTGGTGAATACCCTTCTCGGTTACGTTATACGATGAAATTAGTATGGGCTGTGAATAGCGGGGGTTACGGACTCACTGCGTTGATTGAGAATTGAGATCGTTTTATTTATTTATTATTGAGTATGTAATTAACCACTCCTGCATAATGGTTATTAGAACTATTATTTAAGTTACAGAAGTAGGCCACATAAAACTTTTTTCAACAACATTTAAGTGGCTTACCATATTTCCGAATTACTTGGTGTATTAAGAGGTATTTGATTCATTTGATTTAGTGCACATTCATGCAATATATTTTTGTTGTACCTTTTAAATTGCGAAAATAACAATCATAATATTGTGTTTGTGTGTGGTGTGATTCTTTAATGGAACTGTTGTCACCATTTGAAAAGGTGTTGGAAAATTGGTGTTGCACCAATATTATATAATTTATTTCAATAAATTCCTATTTATGAAATTAGAATTTCTTTAGCTCAATGAAATCTACATTTCGTGTAGATGAACCTAGTATATTTAATTGTTCAAACCCAATTTGGGAAGAATGAGAAATTAAATGATAAAGTGAGCTAGTTGACATAAGTTATATTGGTGGAAGAAAAAGAAATAAGTGGGAAGGTGAAAAATCACCATCCCACATGGAAAAAAGAGAGCTAACTTTTACACCTTATTAGTTGTTTGTTTGTAATAGGGTTTGGGCCCCAAGGGGTACCACAAGTCTTTGAAGGGGAGAAGACTTAGATGGGCTATGCTTTAATTCTAGCCCACACGCGCGCGCGCGCCGCCGCCGCCGTCCGTCCGGATCGGACCCGGGCCTGGGCTTGGGCTTCCCTATCAAATACTTATCAGGTTCTGGCAGGAAAGCTATGACGTGGAATGGATGTGTCCGTCCAATCACCCCTAGGCCCACTTTCGACATCTATAAAAGGCAGGCTCCTCCTATTCCAAAAACGCACAATCAAATACATTCTTTCTGTTTTGTTCCGAGAGTTCAAAATGTTCTTCTGTTTCGCCGTTCTTAATATTTGAAGTGCTGCTATATTAAGAGATAATCGAGTTATCTTGGGAAACGAATTGCCGATCAAACCGTAAGCACCGAGCGGGGCAAATATCGTTTTAAAGAGAAAGAGTTCAACTCTTGCCTCGACTTTAAATACTGGTTTGTTTTCTGTTATACACCCGTTACAATTAACAAAAGGTTAGCAAGGCGTTTAATCTCTTACGAGTAGTGGGGGCTTAAAATTATTGTGAACTGGCTTATTATATATATATATATTAAAGAAAGTACTAACATTGGTATATTTATGATTTGATTAGTTTGTTACAATTAAATCTTGATTATTATTGTGAAATCACCCGTTGGATATTATTTGCAATTATGAACTTTAACATCCTACTTTAGTGGTGCTGTTACAATAGTTTATATACATTAAAATGTTGGTGTACTTATATGTGAGAAAATAATTTTGTGAAGCTGTGAGGCATGTTTGCTATCAACATGGTGAGCTTATCATAAGGCACTGGTAAGATTGTTTTTTTTTTTTTTAAAAATCGTTTCTTGCATGTTATCTTGGTTAGCACATTTTTTTTTTTAAAATTAGCACGCTTCTCAAATTTTTGCACGAGTTCACAACATAAAATTTGAGGATGTGAATAATTATCTTGAATAGTGGGAGTTATGTTATTTAACATATTTTATTACAATTGAATTATTATGTTATGACTGACCCATTGTGCAGTTATGATGAGGCATCACAAATTAGATGATAATATTAAAATCTCAATAAATGAGATTTTGCGGTGCATAATATTTCATATTGCATTTTATGCAATAAAATATTTGTAAAAAAATAGTTGGTTCCGAGTAGGTGAAGACTACTGGCCAACAAGATAATTGAGTATGGAGATTGAGAATATACACGCGGTTCCTAGTAGGTGAAAAGACTAATGACCGTTGTTTTTAAAGCCAACAACTTGGCATGAAAATGTAATGGCTCCGAGTAGTAGACTACTGGTCACCTCGTGATTCCGAGTAGTAAGGCTACTCACCATTTAATTGAATATTTTATGACTTTGTGAAGGCTAAATATTTTTCTCAAGGAAAATAGATTTATCGAGACTATTTGATTACATGTCGGAGATTAAATATTATAATGCTTGAAATGCATTATTTGTGAAAAATATTATATGAGCTATAATTATGAAATTAACATCGATGCTGGATTCCTTGGACCTTTAAAACGTTTTTGAAAATCAAAAACTCAAGCTTGAGTTAAAGGTCTAGGGGTACATCGAGGGGGAGGGGACGAGCCCTATTATGTTATAAACTACCTATGAGGATACCCTACCTAGGGGCTAGAGATAATACGAACTAGGTTAAAGGGACAAACGAATCATGGAGTGGTTTGGAGAATATATATGCACAAATTGTGATATTTTGATAAAAGTCCCTCCCTATGGTGTAATTGCATATTCCTATGACGTTATGGAGGTTGAGATAATTTAAAAATCTCTTAATGAGTTCTATAGCCCTTATTTCGGTGGGATGTAATAGTCATGGGAGCATCCTTGATAGACTCACCTATACAAGTGAGAAAGTGGGGCCGCTTTCTATGAGAATTGTGTTGGGCAAATTCTCTAGGACACTTGTGAAAATCGAGATTAGCACAAGGCCGTTAATGTGCGAGCTGGTGAAGCCTTTTTTAGAACACTTTGAGAATCATTGTTTAAAGGCTTTGTCCACTTTGATTCTAGTACGAGAATTGTGTTGCACTAAGTGAAGGTTTAAATGCATTGCCACTTTCATGATGCATAATTTTTAGTTCTTGCTCATATGATGCTCATATATATTGATATTATTATTTTATTAAAATAAGTGGGGAATTGTAGGAATATTTTAATAAAATAAAATTGAGCAAGAAATATTATTAGCATATTCTCATAATTAAGTGAATGGCAACGGTCAGGCCAATTATATTAATCCTTAATGATCAATTGTTCAGTTACCATGTTATGAGGAGAGGCTACGGTTTCAAATATAATTAACCTCTTTAAACATGCAATTGATTATAATATTTGATACGACATTTACTTGCTCCACCCCTGAAACATATGAGCATATATATGTGCATCTTTCTTTGATTAAAGGTGAAATTGTTGGATCGGGATTGATAAAACTTTTCCAAAGTTTCAGAGCTCAAGTTAAGCTGGAGTTGCCGTAACTTGATCTCAAACAATCTTCTTGATAGAGTAATGTGCAGCGGAATAAAAGAACACAAGAAGATAAATTTTCAATGGTTTTTTATTATAAATAATCAACCATCTAGCCTTACGACAAAATAACCACGCAGGTTTTACCAAAGATGTTCCTCACCACAAAATCACTTTCGCTCTTTTGTAGATTGGACTCAGCAAAGCAGACAAGAATTTTCTCCTTAAATCTAATCCTAAACTTAACTCGAAAACTCACAAACTTTGCAAAACAAGAAACAAAGCAACAATGCTTAAGATAGAATCTCTACGGATTTATAAGCTCTATTGTTTCTCTATGTATCTTGATGTACTTCACACCTTATATATAGGTTTCTTCAAACTTGATCTCCAAGGTGTGTTGTACACAGTTTTGGTAACTTATGTTGTTTCCCTGTTGAACTCTACTTTCCTTCTTGAACTCGATCTCCTTCTTGAATAATAGTTCCCTTTATTAGATTGAGTTCTAATAAGGAAATACTCCTTCTTCAATTCAGAGTTGATCTTGGAAAGATTCCTAGTTGCATTTGAACTCCAAAACTTTCCATCTTTGAAACCGTGTTGACTTGACCGATCTCCTCCTATTGAATTATGGGAACTTCAACTTAGGAAACTTGTAATGCTCTTCCTTATGATTAAGAGATGTTCCTAGATATAAACAAAAGACAACTAAAATCGTGGAACTTGATTAATAGGTGAATAAAGGCAAAACTAAAATAAAGCAGTTAAAGACAGATTGACAGAATACTCTCTGGTTTAAATGTTGTTCTGATGCTGGCTCAACATCCATCCAACATTTATTCCAGAATATGTTCTCGAATTTTGGAACAATGTTTCAGGTTAAGAATGTTTCGGCTTTCAATGTTCTCTGGATGTTGGCACAACATCCATCCAACATTGATTCCAGAACATCTTACACTTTCAATCTCCCCCTTTTTGCCTTTCTTCACAAAACCAATCAACCTGTTCACATAACAGATAATATGTCCAAATATCAATTAAGCATAATAATCTAAACCTACTATAACTGCTCCCCCTTAATGCAAACTATCAAGCATTAACTTGGCATAACAAAGATTATTCATTAAATTCCTCACCACAACTCAACAATTAGTTGTTAAGACTTTAGATCATCAATGTTGTCTCAACATTAAGACCAGAATGTACCTGCACATAAGTTTATCAGCAGAAACAACAGATATAAACTATCTTCATAAGCAAAATCATTAAGAGCAGTTAAAGCTAAGTAGCATTATCATTTCTAACCAAAACAAAGAAAAAGAACTAGCAGCAAAATAGAAACAGTTCAAACACATATCAAAACAAAAACATAAAAACTAGAAATCAAAAATTAAAAAAATACGGATTACTCTCCCCCTTTTTGTGAAGAAAGCTCCTCCATGTTCTTAATCAAGACATCCAGCTCCTGAATTTGTTTTTCCTTGAAAGCAATTAAAAACTCTGTTTCTTTTAAAGCTGTCCATGTCAATGACCCTCTCTTTGTGAAAATCCCTCCTTCTAAACTCATAAGCCTTGTCCTCTATCTTCTTATTAAGATAGTATCTGGACCTAGCTCCCTACTATGATAGGATAACACAAGAGTGTCACAGTACTCTTCTTCATCATCATCATCATCACCATTAGCTTCAAACTCTTCAGTAGCAGTTTCCTTTTCCTCTTCCTTCTCTTCTTCTTCCTCTTCCTCATCCTCAACATCAACCACCCCAACTTCTTCATCCACAACCTGTTTTCCTTTCCTCACTCTCTCAGCCTCAGTCTTAGCCTTAACATTAGCCTTTTTTCTTCTCAAGTCTTTCTCTTAGAGCTCTTCTAGCCTCAGTTCTTTGTAAGGCTATTCTACTCATTGGCATATACCCAATAGGTGTTCTCTTTCTACCAGAACCAGATCCCTCCCCCTCAATCACATCATTACGACTATTCACTTGGGGTTTAGGGTTAACCACATTCAGATTCATTGGTTTGAGGAGCATGGGCTTCTGATGTTGCGCCAACATTCGACTCAGATTCCACATTCTTAGCTCGCTTTGACAGTCGTTGATAAGGAATCGTTGGTCGTTTTGCAGCAACTTGAGCAACATGCCGTTCTTGATCCTCACGCGCAGCAGCCCTAGTGCGTGTTGTTGTTTGCTCAACATTCAAGGCCATATCTGCAAGAGTGTCTAAAGGAGTCTTGCTCGCCATGTTAGTTTTGAGCATTGAGAGAAAAATATGAGAGATTTTTAGATAACTATTTGCAGAGAGAAAACAAATTGCACAAGTGAGAAAGAAATTAAGGCAAATTGTTCATTTAAGTCGTGCAGAGTGGAGAGAGAAGGGATGAATGCTAGTGGGATTGTGGAATGTGATCAATTAAGTTTTCCCACTACTCTATTCCCGCGTAAGAACTTCACCACGCGTCATTTAAAAACAACAAGTAACCAGAGCAGTTCAAAATAAAACAATAAAAACTCAGTTTTTAAAATTTTAAGCAAACTTATAAGTTACTGTTTTCAATGTTGGGCAGACAGTGTGGCAATGTTGGAATAACATTCAGATCAGAGAGTGGAGTAACATTCAAACCAGAAAGTTTTTAAACCAAAATATTTGAGGTTCTGGGCTTCTTCAAGGCAATTTCATGTGAGAGCGTGAGATATATCCAAACTTATATCTGAAACTTCACCAAAGTAGCAAGTGAGTATCAAAAACATAAGATTTAGATCAAAATCATGAATAAGCAACATATCAAACAGAAAATACACAGAGATAAGCAGTTATGAATTAGAGAATTAATCCACTTCCACAGTATAGAAGGTCACAAATAGTGTGTCACCTGCAGTATGTCACCCAAAGAGTATGCCTCAACACATGAAAGGGACTATATACTCCCCCTAAGCCCAAACCTAGTCAAACACACTAATCAAAGATGAATAACAATGAAGTTCTAACATGAATGCAACAATGTTATGACAACATTGACAGATGGTATACACAGTGAATCACTTTTCAAACCAGCAACAGTTCACATCACATCAAATCTTCACTATTTTCATTATCTCTTTAGAACAAAAACTGAGGGTTGATTAAAAAAAGGATAATGACATTACTGGCAAGTACAAAGGCCTTGAATACTGGCAACACATTTATCATGCACCCCAATACCCCAATTCCTTATGCATACTTGTTTACCAACCTGCATACAAGAGAGCACTAAGTGATCAATGCTACCAAGTGAAGGTAATCAAAACCCCAAACACCCTAGTAGAAATAACCACTGTTATGTACCCCTTGGCCAAAAACAAAACAGAGACATGCAAATAAGCACAACTGAATATCATTGAAGCTGTCAACATCATGAACCCCAGCTTCTCCACATGTCCTGTAAAACCTTTTCATATGAATAAGACACAACTGAATAGACATCAAAGTAGTGAACTTTGTGTACCCCAGCTTCTTCATATGTTAGGCTAACACAACCTCAGACACACTTTAGAGATTTATACTTTTCAAAACTTAGATGTGAATCTGCAAGCTAGAAAGATTAGTAAAACACAGTGATCAACCACACAATCAAATATGCCAAAACAAAGATCAATGTGACTCAAAAAGAAAAGAAAAGAAACAAACAAAAAAACAAAAAGTTACATACTACACCACAACCATTAACCAGTGCTAGACAGTGGTGTTATGTCAACACTGGGATCCTAACATTCTCACATATTGCACATGCCGAGAGATTTCCTCAAACTGAAGAATCTCTCACTATCTAAAGGTTTAGTAAACATATCAGCAAGCTGATTATTTGTCTCAATATGCTCAATGTTGATCACTTTATCCTCAACCATGTCTCTCAAGCAATGATATCTTATATCTATATGCTTAGTCCTAGAATGCTGAATAGGATTCCTTGAGATACTAATGGCACTAAGATTGTCACAAAACATGAGAAGAGTATCACTATCTAACCCATAGTCCAACAACATGTGTTTATGCCATACTAGCTGGGTAACACAACTGCCAGCAGCTACATATTCAGATTCAGCTGTAGATAATGACACACAATTCTGTTTCCTACTATACCATGAAACTAGATTGTTTCCCAAATAGAAACAACCCCCACTTGTGGATTTTCTGTCATCTACATCACCTGCCCAATCAGAATCACTAAACCCAACAAGATTTGTATTTGTATCAAAAGAATACCAAATGCCCAATGATGAAGTTCCAGATATATATCTTAATATTCTCTTCACAACAATCAAGTGAGATTGCTTTGGATCAGCTTGGTACCTAGCACAAACACAAACAGAAAACATAATATCTGGTCTAGAGGCAGAGAGATATAGAAGACTACCAATCATAGATCTGTACAATGTTGGTCAACATTGTCTCAAATGCCATCCTTAGTAATCTTCACAGAAGAAGACATGGGAGTTTTGCAAGGTTTTGACTCATGTAGCTCAAATCTCTTTACCAGGTTCCTTGCATACTTCTCCTGGTTTAAGAACATACCATTCTCCAGTTGCTTCACTTGCAATCCCAGAAAGTAGTCCAGCTCTCCAATCATGCTCATCTCAAATGTCCCTGTCATTGACTCAACAAACTTGTCTAGAGTAGACTTGTTAGTAGAACCAAATACAATATCATCCACATAGATCTGAGCAATACAAACATCAGAACTCTTTCTAAGAATAAACAAGGTTCTGTCTCCATCTCCTCTATTGAACCCAAGACTTAACAAAAATTGAGTTAGTCTTTCATACCAAGCTCTAGGTGCCTGTTTTAAACCATACAAAGCTTTCTCAAGTTTATACACATAATTAGGATGTTTAGGATCAGCAAAACCTTTAGGTTGTTCAACATATACTTCTTTGTCTATCAAACCATTAAGGAAAACACCTTTTACATCCATCTGGTAGAGCTTCATCTTAAGACAACATGCAATAGCAAGAAGTAATCTAATAGATTCTATCCTAGCTACTGGGGTAAATGTCTCATCAAAGTCTATCCCTTCTACCTGAGTATAACCTTGTGCAACTAGCCTAACTTTGTTCCTTACAATTACACCATCTTCATTTGTTTTGTTCTTGAAAATCCACTTAGTCCCTATAACATTCACATTAGAAGGTCTAGGTACTAGATTCCAAACATGATTTTTGGTGAATTGCAACAGTTCATCTTGCATAGCATTTATCCATTTACTATCCTTAAGAGCTTCAGTCACATTCTTAGGTTCAATATTTGAGACAAAACAGGAAGCATTACTTACAGTGCAAGTGGAAGACATGCAGACACACAAACTTACCATGTTTTTATAGTTTACCCTGCCTTTGTTGCGAGTCTTCATGCGTCCAGTGATTTCACCTATCACTTGTGAAGCTGGATGATCCTTTTGAATCCTAGTAGGGGGATCTCTCCTAGGTTCATCAACACTGTCATCCTCTGAATTGGACTGTGGGGATGTTGGCCTAACAGCAGCAGGTGTCAGCTCAACATTAGAACCAGTCACAACTTCAGTGTCTTCAGCTTCTACTCCTGATGTTGGGACAGTCTCTGTTTCCAATGTTGGGGCAACATCAGAGACAGTAACTTCATTAGTACCTGAATCAAAGGTGGAATCATCAAACACTATATTTACTGATTCTTGAATAGTCTTCAATCTTGGATTTTAAACCCTGAAAGCAGAACTATTCACAGAATAACCAACAAATATGCACTTTTCACTTTTTGGATCAAACTTACGAAGATAGTCTCTATCATTCAACAAGTAACAATCACATACAAATTCATGAAAATGAGCAATATTTGGTTTCAAACCCTTCAAGATTTCATATGGAGTCATATTTGTACCAGGTCTAAGATAAGCCCTATTACTTATATGACATGCAGTATTTAAAGCTTCAACCCAAAGTCTTTTAGATAGGTTTCTAGCATTAAGCATAACTATGGCCATCTCTTGAAGTGTCCTATTTTTCCTCTCAGCTATCCCATTTTGCTGAGGTGTCTTAGGTGCTGAAAACTCATGGAAAATTCCATTCTTATCACAGAAATCACTGAAACTAGCATTTTCAAATTCTTTCCCATGATCAGACCTAATCTTACAAACAGAGGAACCATACAGATTTTTGATGCTAGCATGTAAGATCCTAAATGTGTTAAATGCATCAGATTTCTCTTTAAGAAACTTAACCCATGTATATCTAGAGAAATCATCTACAATAACAAAGGCATATCTCTTACCACTTAGACTGCTCACCTCAATAGGACCCATGAGATCCATGTGTAATAATTCAAAACACTTACTAGTCCTGGGAATTGTACTCTGTACCTGGAGGGGTGTATGAATAGCTTTGGTTTGCTTACCCTTTAGGCAGTCCCCACATACAACCTTACCTGGGCTGGATATCTTTGGTAAGCCTCTTACAGCATCAACTTTCTGTAGCTTTTCAAGGTTCCTATAGTGAACATGTCCTAGCTTCCTATGCCACTGAACAACATCATCAACTTTAGCATGAAAGCAATCTGCTTCTTCCTGTGCAAGGTAGCAATTATCTTTAGATCTAGTACCTGTCATAACAAGGACATTTTCACTATTAAATACATCACAAGAACTTTTATCAAATGTAACAAGCAAGTTATCATTACAAAGTTGACTAATGCTTATTAGATTTGCTTTCAATCCTTCAACTAGCAGAACATCTTTGAGTGGTGGAAATCCTTCAACATCTAGTACTCCCTTTCCAATGATTATTCCCTTGGTGCCTCCTCCATAGGTGACAGTTCCAACATTGAGAGGAATCAATTGTTTAAGATTTTCCTTGTCTCCTGTCATGTGTCTTGAGCATCCACTGTCAAAGTTCCACTTACCTGCAAGGTTAGAGTACACAGCAGAAAACACAACATTGCATACAAGTTTCATCTTAGGAGTCTTTAACTTTTCAATCCAAGTTCTACTTTTCTGTCCTGTTCCTAATGTTGGGATAACATCTGTACCACTGACCAACTCAACATTAGAGACAATTTCTGTTTTCTTCACATTTTCTTTCAAATATTTCTTGCAATAAGGTTTTATGTGACCTGGTCGAAAACAAAATTGACAGATATAAGTAGGTTTACTTTTGTTGGGATTAGCACTGCTCAAGTCTTTTGTTTCCTTAACAAAACCTTCTTTAATGAAAACAGGATTAGCAACTTTAGAGGTAGGTTTCTCAATATATCCAAGACCATTTGTTCCTTGATTACCCATACTCAGTACCTCTTTAAGTTTAGATGTACCTGAGTTCCATTTAGGAATGATCTGATTATGTTTTTCAAGCTTTCCTTTTACCTCTTTAAGTTCAGCTTCTGTCTTGTCAAGGTCTCTTTCATACATCCTCAACAGTTTCTTCAGTCCATCAATCTCCAGCCTATGAGCTTCATTCTTCTTGGTGAGTTTCTGATTTTCTTTCAGAAGATTATGAAAAGTAGACTTCAAGTCTTCAATGATTTCCTCCTGGGACATTTCACCTTCAAAGTAATACTCTTCATCTAGATCAACTGAGCCATGAAAACATTCAAAGTTAGATTCATCATTATCAGACAAAGAATTGAGATCAACATGGGTATCATATTCAGTCCAATTCCTAAAGAAAGTCTCATGTTCTGATGTTGAGTCGTGGATGTTGGAGCAACATTGGGACCCGTGGCAGTTATGGAGATCTTCTTCTGTCCAGTTGACATGAGTAAATAGCGCAGCTGTATGAATCTCTTCAAAGCTTTCATCAGTATCAGCACTTGATCCAGAGTTATAATCCTCTTCATTGAACTCATCTACACAAACCCAATGAGATTTTCCCTTCTTGCGGAGGGTGTTAGCACATTCAACAGCAATATGACCATAACCTTTACATTCATAACATTGAGTAGTTTTCAACCTTTCAATTTCTTCAGGACTAGATTTTGTTGCCATATATTTAACAAATATGGGAGGCAATTTTCTATAACTAGTGGAAGTATTGCTAGGTTGTTTCTCTTTAGATTTATCTTTAAAGTTCAACCTACTGAGTTTCTTGCTAATATTTCCATAGTTAGAAGAAATAATTTCATCCTCATCTTCACTCTCATGATAATTTGTTCCTAACAAAGCAATAGCTTGTTGTTTGGTAGTCCTAGCAGGAAACTCTAGCTCAAATTCTCTAAGAGTGTTTAACAAGAATTAAAATTCCATGTTGGCAATATCTCTTGTCTCTCCCATGGCAATTCTCTTGAGAGCAAATCTAGGTGACAAAGATCTAAAAGCTTTATAAACCATAGTTTGATTTGAAACAGGAAATCCTAGATTTTCACATTGATTTGTAATGTCAAGGATTTTCTCAAAATAGCTATCTATACTCTCTTCATCACCCATCTCAAGTTTTTCAAAATCTTTAAGCAATTGTCTATGTTTAGAGTTCCTAACTGCTATATCTCCTTCACAATGAAGTTCAAGGATATCCCAAGCTGATTTAGCTGTGGTGCAGTTCTGAATTAACTTAAACATCTGATTGGTAACATAACTAAAAATAGCATTAAGAGCTTTCTCATTGTAGTTGTACAGTGTTACCTCGTTTGCTGTCCATTGTGACTTCGGTTTTGGTACAATATCTGCATCTCGGTCGTTCTCAATCTTTGGGACAGAATATCCATCAAGAACGGCATCCTATGCTTTCATGTCAATGGATTTGATGTGAACTCTGAGCCTGGTCTTCCAGTAAGCATAATTGATGGATCCTTCTAAGACTGGGAGTCTACCAGAATTGGGATTGATGTTGTCCATCGCGTTGTATCACCTCCAAACACCAGTGAAATCGGTGCTTGGCTCTAATACCAATTGAAATTGTTGGATCGGGATTGATACAACTTTTCCAAAGTTTCAGAGCTCAAGTTAAGCTGGCGTTGCCTTAACTTGATCTCAAACAATCTTCTTGATAGAGTAATGTGCAGCGGAATAAAAGAACACAAGAAGATAAATTTTCAATGGCTTTTTATTATAAATAATCAACCATCTAGCCTTACGGCAAAATAACCATGCAGGTTTTACCAAAGATGTTCCTCACCACAAAATCACTCTCGCTCTTTTGTAGATTGGACTCAGCAAAGCAGACAAGAATTTTCTCCTTAAATCTAATCCTAAACTTAACTCAAAAACTCACAAACTTTGCAAAACAAGAAACAAAGCAACAATGCTTAAGATAAAATCTCTACGGATTTATAAGCTCTATTGTTTCTCTATGTATCTTGATGTACTTCACACCTTATATATAGGTTTCTTCAAACTTGATCTCCAAGATGTGTTGTACACAGTTTTGGTAACTTATGTTGTTTCCCTATTGAACTCTACTTTCCTTCTTAAACTCGATCTCCTTCTTGAATAATAGTTCCCTTTATTAGATTGAGTTCTAATAAGGAAATACTCCTTCTTCAATTCAGAGTTGATCTTGGAAAGATTCCTAGTTGTACTTTAACTCCAAAACTTTCCATCTTTGAATCCGTGTTGACTTGACCGATCTCCTCCTCTTGAATTATGGAAACTTCAACTTAGGAAAGTTGTAATGCTCTTCCTTATGATTAAGAGATGTTCCTGGACATAAACAAAGACAACTAAAATCGTGGAACTTGATTAATAGGTGAATAAAGGCAAAACTAAAATAAAGCAGTTAAAGACAGATTGACAGAATACTCTCTGGTTTAAATGTTGTCCTGATGCTGGCTCAACATCCATCCAACATTTATTCCAGAATATGTTCTCGAATTTTGGAACAATGTTTCAGGTTAAAAATGTTTTGGCTTTCAATGTTCTCTGGATGTTGGCACAACATCCATCCAACATTGATTCCAGAACATCTTACACTTTCAAAAGGTAAGCGAAAAAGGCCAAATGAAAAAGGATGTATGATATGAGCTCTGATCTAAATTTTGCTTATCCCCCTTTAGCATTTGAACGTTGAGAAAAGATATAAAAAGAAGAAGAATATGAAAAACAGAAATATCTCATGAGCCAAATATTATATATAGGACGAATTATCAAAAATGCCCGCTAACTTTTGCCTTTAATCCTAAATGCCCGTTATTTCCAAACCTGTTGAAAATGCCCGTTAAGTTTTAATTTTTCTAACAAAAATGCCCGATTTTAAAAATTTGAACTTTTTATCCGACGTGGCATCCAAATCAAAGAGACAGACTGCTGAATCAAAAAGTCGCGTTTTAAAATTCGGGCATTTTTGGTAGAATTTTAAAAGATACAAGGCATTTTTAACAGTTTTTTTCAAACAAAATAAGTTTTTTTGTGATTATTTTTCATTTCGGCCATTTTTAGTAGAAATTTTAAAAGATACATGGCATTTTTAGCATGTTGGGAAACAACGGGCATTTAGGATTAAATGCAAAAGTTAGCGGGCATTTTTGATAATTCGTCCTTATATATATCATCTTTTATATTTATAAATACACATTATATAAGCATATTATGTGAGAAAAATATATTATTTTATATGAGCAAAATGAGCAAAGTGTTGTGCGAGCTTCCATCTTGTTTCTAAGTGTGCAGTTTAGAAATAAGATTACGCGTAATTTTCTGGGCTGTTGCATCCTGAAGACGACGCATGGTGTTGACCTTACTGCATGTTGAAAAATACTAACTTGGGGCGCGAATCGTCTTAAAGAGAGCTGACATAGTACGCGAGTCAACCTAGCGCTTAACTATACTTCACATTTGACATGAACCGTTGGAGTTACGGTAATATCGTCATTTATATTTCGTTGCTAATATTCTTAATCATCCTTCGAGGTAATATTTTATTTTATTACATGTTTCTTTATTTAATTATTGTGAATTGATAAATAGAGGAACAACCGTGTGGGCATATATGGGCTTTAGCCCACACCGCGTTGTGCAAGTGCAACAATATGATGATAAAATAAAATAAAATAAAATAGTGAACACAAAAAATAATAAATGAAATTAAGATTTATTTCTTAATTCGCCAATAACTACCATTAAGAGTGCTGGCAAGCTAAAACTTCCATTATTTTCGAATGTGATGGGTGTAATTATGGATTGGCCCAATACAATGTTATTGGGCCGGCCCATAAGCGCATCGAATAGGGAGAATTCGATGCGCGCATCGAATCAGCCGTATAATCTTTCTTTATTGGGCCAGTCCAATAGCGCATCGAATACACCTGATTCGATGCGCACATCGAACAAGGATGATTCGATGCGCATTTCCATATTGGAATGTGGGCTCCACGGGACGGGTTCTATAAATAGCCCGTCCCCTTGTATTCAGAGGGACTTTTTGAGATCTCAACCAACTCAGCACAGTCAGCATCGAACGAGCCTCATTCGACACGAAGCATATCGAATCAACCCCGATTCGACACGTACAAAATAGCTGTTTACATTCTATACCTAGGTACGCATCGAATTCGACATCTACAGCACGTATCGAATTCGATACCTTCCAGATTAGTTTTCATCCAGTGATAACTGTACCGTATCGAACTGAACCTAATTCGACACGACAACATCGAATATCGGCAATTCGATACGTATTATTGATATTGTAATTTAGTTATTCTATCTAGAAAGTTTGTATTAAGTGTTTCGGACCAAACTAGTCCGTTAATAATATTGGATAGCATTGTTTGATCTCATTTTGTATTATTTATTGTTTTCTATTACTGTGACGAAATAAGACCAAAATATTGGCGCCGTCTGTGGGAACACAAATTATATTAGCTTGATAGGTAGTATGACTAGAATGACCAGATCCCAGAGTAAAGCTCTAGAAGGACAAACGGGAGTAGATCAACCGGATACACCTGAACGGAACATGCCAGATATTGCTGGACCGTCTACACTACCCCCAGCAGTACCAACTCTGGCCAGGAAAGAGAATCAAGGACCTCAAGCTGAGCAGGTACCCAATAACGAAGCCGTTGCAATTGGAGCTTCAACGACAAGTGGCACAATCCCAAATAAATTGAAAAATGAATTAATGGCAATGATAAAAGCCGTAGTGACTGAAGCACTCACTCCAGCGCCTCCCGCTATGACACCATCTCCTGTTGAATATTCTGAGAACTTGAGAGAACAAGGTTCAGCTATCCGAAAGCAGAAGGGAACAGAAAAGGAAAAGTCTCAGCAGGACGACCGAAGAAGTAGACATACTTCGGAGGGAACAAGGAGCAAAGGGAAATCCATTCATGAAGAGCGGGAAAAGAAGCTAGTATCTGATGAGATACAATCAAAAAGGCGTCATGAGAAGAGACAAAAGGAAAAAGAGGCAGAATGTGTTGTTGAGCGAGCAAGAAGAGAAGACAGAAGACGTTCAGAGAACTGTGATTCTAGAAAGGAACGAGATGAGGAAGAGAATCGAAGAGAGGAATCGCGAAGAAGAAAACATAGAGAGGAAAGAAGACAGTCAGGAGGTTATGATTTGCATGGCAAGCATAACATAGTGAGCAAAAATGTTGCAAGATTGGAAAAGGGGAAAGCAACAGCTGAGGCTCAAACAGCAAGGGAGAACAGTCTTGTAAATCGCAGTCCTTTTTACCGAGAAATAGAGTTGGAGATCCTGGGGCAAGGAGATAAAATCCCGGAACTGGAAACGTACAATGGGAAATCTGATCCTCGAGACCACCTGTTCAAATTGGATAGGAAATTGCCCCTTTACGGTTTCAAGGACAATATGCAAGCCAGGATATTTGCAACGACTTTATCGGAAGTGGCTGTAGATTGGTTCAATCGAATTCCTCCTGGACAGATTAAAAGTTACGCCCAATTGAGAAAAATGTTCGAGGATCAATTTTCTAGTCAATCTAGGCTGGTTTTGGATCACTCCCATTTATACACGATGAAACAGGAAGTTAATGAAAGTCTAAAGGACTTCATGAAACGTTTCAATACAAAGCTATTAAGGATTGATAGCCCGACGGGAGAGATGGTTGCAAGTATACTCTTTCGAGCAACTACCAACACCATGTTTGGTGGAGACTTGCTGAAACTAAAACCCACCACCATTGAAGAAATCAACAAAATAGCCCAAGATGTAGTTCATTTCGAGAAAATGATGGCGACCAAAGTTCCTAACAGTGTGGCTGTGAGAGATAGAGAAAGAGGCAGAGAAGATCATAATCGCAATAACAACAACAACAGGAACAAAAATTACAAAAGGGATAGTTCACCGAGAATGTACACGCCGTTGAATGCCAACATCATGGCAGTCTTTGGGGCAGCAAAGAAGAAAGGATGGCTGAAGGATCCCAAGCCAATGAGGGAATCTAAAGCCACGATGTTTTCAAGTCAATTCTGCAAGTATCACAATCATAAAGGACATGAGATAGAGGATTGTATAAATCTAAAAGATGAAATAGAACGGCTAATAAAGGATGGCAAACTTGTTGAGTTTGTTAAAAAGGTACAAGAACATGAGAACCATTTCAACCGGAAAAGAACTCCATCTTCAAGGAAGGATAAGCAGAGGATGATTGATGAACCACAACTTTTCCAATATCCTCAAATCGAAGATGGGAACGCCAGGAAATGAATGATAAATATGATATCAGGAGGTCCTGTTGGTGCGGATTCCACCAATGGTCGAAGGAAGATCACAAGAATGGTTGAATCAGATAATTTCGTGGATATGGCCAATATACTGAGAATTGAGCAGATACCACATGAAGAAATCACATTTTCTACAACGGATTTGAGGAAGTTGAGTCCACAAGCTTTACAGATGTCAAACTTGAATTGCCCCTTGGTGATTACAGTGGATATAGCTAACTACGGAGTCACTAAGATGTTGGTTGATCATGGGAGTTCAGTAAATGTGCTGTTTAATTCTACGCTGATCAAAATGGGTTGGAATGATCAGGCGTTAGAACCAGTAAGGACATCTCTTCATGGTTTTGGAGGTCCAGAAATAATACCGCTTGGAATGCTCAAGCTACCAACTTCATTGGGAACAGCACCACAAAGGAAGACGCTTATGGAGGATTATGTGATCGTTGATATGCATTTTTCATACAATGGTATCGTAGGAAGACCTGCACTCAATAATTTCCGAGCGTTACCTTCAACTTATCATCAAATGGTGAAGTTTCCAACTTCTAGCGGCACAGGAGAGGTCATAGCAGATCATATCGAAGGATGGAAATGCTACGTAACTTCACTCAGGACTGGGCCACAACAAGAAGAAGCAGCGGCAAGGGTACTGCCTCCAAGGCATAGGGAGCATATCGATTAAAGATTCTGCTTCAATTTACTAATGTTTTTTAGCATTTTAAATATTTTGAACAAGTTTTTATTCGTTCTCCCTGCTATAACACGCATGAGAGACAAGAATGTATGAACTTAAGACAGGTACCCCAAGTTATGAATCTGGAAGACAGCACTGGAAGTCACGCAAATGAGCAATGATCAAAGCTCAGTTCTATTTACATAAGCTAATTTGTATTATTCAAAGAAGATTATGTCCGATTATTTGATTTACGTGAATTTTATCTACTTTGTATAATGTAATCAGTGCAGGTCTGAGAAATCAGGAAAACGGAAACTCTGCCCCAAAGTGGCACGAGATACCGAAAATTCCTAAAGAAGTCAGGGATGGAAACTCTGCCCCAAAGTGGCACGAGATACCGGAAATCCCAGAAGAAGTTACAGGGATGGAAACTCTGTCCCAAAGTGGCACGAGATACCGGAAATCCCAGAAGAAGTTACAGGGACGGAAACTCTGTCCCAAAGTGACACGAGATACCGAAAATCCCTAAAGGAATCAAGAAAACGGAAACTCTGACCCAAAGTGGCACGAGATACAGGAAGAAGTCTAAGACGACACAAGAAATGGAAACTCAGCCCAGAAGTGACATGAAATACCGAAGGAGGACAAGGGCAAGAAATAAGAAGGAGCTTACTAAAAATGCTCCAAAGGTAATGAATAGACACTACATATGAAGTGGTAAGGATTACAAATTTATGTTTCAGAAAATATAAACAAAGGATTAACAATGATAAAGCAAAAATATTATAAGAAAAAGAAAAATGTTATGTCCAAAGCGACGAATATAATATCCTTTCTAGTTGTCAAAATAAAGTAAAGGACTGAGACATGAAATTGAAATAAAAGACAACATTTATTATCCCAGAAAATTAAGCAGCAGATGTTAAAATTGTTTCAAACACATTAGAGCGACGCAGCGCCACACACAAAGTAAATTACGAATGAAAATTGTTCATAAACAAAGAAATAGTAAACAGCATAGGCAACAATCAGTCTTCTTCTTCATCCTCTGATGAGGGATATGGTTCAGGCATTTCTCGCGGTGGTGATAATCCTCCGAGAATTAGATCCTCCTTATACAACAGTGAGGCAAACTCATCAGGTTCCGTCGCTTCACAAATTTGGCGAGATGGGCGTTTCTCCAGATTTGGCCCTAGTGACAGATCTAACCAGTCTGGTTGAAATTTGCCACGAACATACTTTGTGGCATAGAACTGATGCACCGTCAGAGCTTGAGCATTTCGAGCCACGTGATCATCTCGGCGAGTGAGCAATTCTTGAAACGTGTTGCCTTGGAGAAACCTTTCAGCAATTTCCAGTGTTTACTGAGGAGAAACCTTCAGAAAAGGAAAAGATATTAATGAAAGTATTCACAAGAGAATGGGTGCCAAGTTATAAGAATAATATATTTTACCTCTTGAAGACCTCGAAGATAGCCAGTCGAGTCAGCATTGAGGGCTTCCTCTTTGGCTGCACCAACCTCTTTCCTCAGCTCAGTAATTTGCTGGTTAAGATTTTCTTTGAGTTTTTCAGGTTCTTCTCGAGCCTCCTTAGCCATTTCCAAAGCTTTTTCCTTGGCGTCAAGGGCAGCTTGAAGCGCAGAGTTATCAGCATTACTGGCATTTTCCTTGAAATCCATTAAGGCTAAGGCCATAATATCCACAAAACCTCCCGCCTCACAACAGATGAATAATTAGACCAGAATTTGCAAAACAAATTCAAGGGAAGTGTAACTCAAATGAGGAGATCATTACCGCTGATAGTAGATGCAGTGAATTTCGCTCCAGCCTTTTCCTCTCTTCGTCAGAAATTGGGAGAGGGACGGACAAACCAGGCAATAATGCCTTTAAGTGCTCGATGGCTTCGGCCTCCGAGAGTTGGTATCCAGCGGCTCGAGCTCGAGGACCCTGGCTAGGACCGGCCATGTAACTTGGCCCAGACGCACCGGCAGGAGGATTAGAGGCACTTGGCCTATCAGTCTGGCCAATTGTAGGAGCAACACCTGCGGATTGCGAAGGATTTTGCGGCATTCTTCGTCTCTTGCGTTGGACGAGATTGCCGGCATCATCACCAATTTCAGTTGCCCTGCTTTCTGACCCTTCGCCACCACCTGGAATTCCCTCAGGATTTTCCCCCAATAATTCCTCGAAAGGATCAACTGGCGGAACACTAGCAGCAGCAGCAGCGGTAGCAGTTGAGGGTTCAGAAACCTTCTTCTTGCCCTTGTTTTTTCTTTTCCGAGGCGGAGGAATTTCGGGCACGGTATCAGTCTGAGAGCTCGCCATATCGGCAGCCAACACTCGGTTCATTCTGGCGTGGCGACTCATGAAGTATTTTTCTGCCACAAAAATAAATCGTTAGAATACATATTGAACATAAACAAGAATGTCAGAAAAAACCAGATATATACCAAGGGTCATTTTTCCCTTGTATTTCACTGGAGACAGCCCAGCCAAAGAAAGGACTCGATTTTCAACGAGTTTTTTAACATCAAATTGATGTTCTCTAACTAAATTGGGAATAAACTCGCAATTCCACAGGGTTATGGAAACTCCACTGGGAATTGTTACTCTTGCACCAGTGAACTAGTCCCGGCGGAATCCCAAGAACTCGTTTTCATAACTCTCCTTAATGAAGAAATATCTTCTTTTCCAGTCCTTTCCGTACCCGGTTGCCCCACCGTTCAAAAACTTTCGGTTAGTTTGAGCCTTTACATGGTAGAAACCTTCTTCGCGACTCGCAATCTCGAATAATGCGTAAAATTCATTAGGACTGTGTAGTTGGCCCAAAGCCTTCATTACTATGATAAAACCAATCATGCTCCCGTAAGAATTTGGCGTAAGTTGAGCAGGAACGACATTTATCTTCCGCAGAAGCCATCTCAGCTCATAAGGAATTGGAAAACGCAAATCGTTCAGAAGCTGTCCGACAAACACAGTAATGTGACCAGGTGGTGGAGTATGCATCCGATCGTTTGGGCCAGGAATGACGATTTTATACTTGTCAGGAATATTAAATTTTTCGCGCAATCCCTTACGATTGTGCTGGAGACGAGACACGTATTGATCGAAGGTCATTCCTGGGACCTCGACATGATCGTCAAATTCCCTATTTATGTAATCTACATCTTCCTCACCCTCACTTGGAGCACGATTATCTCTATAGGGCGAAGATTCATCGCTATTGACCTCAGTTGTTGGATTCAACTCTGATGCAGGATTATTATCCGCGGGGGAATCAACTGTTATTCTATCTATTAAATCAAAGAGATCTGCATCGCCTGTGGTCGGGGCTGCGGGTGCATTTGAAGGATTCTCTTTGTTAATCGAACTGGAACTAGAACCTGAACTCGAATCGCTCCCGGAATGGGTTTCAATGCTCACCATCTTTGTCGAGAATTAACTAAAATATATTTAAAAATGCACACTAACTAAGGACGCATAAGTCACTCCACACTCTCGTATATCATTCATATATACGCAACATTGAATGTGTTAAAAACTAAATAACCCAGCAAATCAAAAATAAAAATTTTACCTTAATTATTTTCCCAGTAAAAGAGTTTCTTGCTTGATTGTTTGCTTCCTACACAAAATAAACAGTAGATCAAAAACGCGCAACGCAACCCTCAAGACGAAGAAAAGCAGAGATTTTAGCGTATCGAATGTTTCCAATTCGATGCTGATCGCATCGAATCCCTTATGGTTCGATACGAGTCGCATCGAATTACGCAAATTCGATGCACCTTACCTTAACGGCAAAATCTGTTGGCAGAAGAATATGAATTTGACAATGCAACGTCCCCCTTATATAGGGGACGGGAGGCCCATCAGGCCCAACTTCGCTGCTGCATCGAATGTACGCATCGAATAGCTATAATTCGATGCGTACTAATTCACGCATCGAATTGTGTACAATTAGATGCGTTACAAATTAATTTTTCTAAGTCCAAGTACTATCAACAGCTCTGAATTTAATATGATGAGGAATATCCTTAACCGGTGTGAGTACATTTTAAAGTTTGGAATACGATCTCTAAAATGGATATCGTCTCCCAAACTGGGGGGACTATATGATGGGTGTAATTATGGATTGGCCCAATACAATGTTATTGGGCCGGCCCATAAGCGCATCGAATAGGAAGAATTCGATGAGCGCATCGAATAGGGAGAATTCGATGCGCGCATCGAATCAGTCGTATAATCTTTCTTTATTGGGCCAGTCCAATAGCGCATCGAATACACCTGATTCGATGCGCACATCGAACAAGGATGATTCGATGCGCCTTTCCATATTGGAATGTGGGCTCCACGGGACGGGTTCTCTAAATAGCCCGTCCCCTTGTATTCAGAGGGACTTTTTGAGATCTAAACTAACTCAGCACAGTCAGTATCGAACGAGCCTCATTCGACACGAAGCATATCGAATCAACCCCGATTCGACACGTACAAAATAGCTGTTTACATTCTATACCTAGGTACGCATCAAATTCGACATCTACAACACGTATCGAATTCGATACCTTCCAGATTAGTTTTCATCCAGTGATAACTGTACCGTATCAAACTGAACCTAATTCGACACGACAACATCGAATACCGGCAATTCGATACGTATTATTGATATTGTAATTTAGTTATTCTATCTAGAAAGTTTGTATTAAGTGTTCCGGACCAAGCTAGTCCGTTAATAATATTGGATAGCATTGTTTGATCTCATTTTGTATTATTTATTGTGTTCTATTACTGTGACGAAATAAGACCAAAACAAAATGATTACAAGTAACAATTACAAATTAATGGGCTATTTAGAATAAGAATATACTCATGATTATTGTATTTTACAAATTCCGCAATCTTCAACAGAATTGATCTTTACAATTTTTAATTATATTGGATCTCTGCAGTTTCCTTCTAGTTCAGGCTCCACAACTTCAACACACCACATATACACTTTGAATGATTTCAATGAGGGCTTTAATCCAGGTCACCTCATCATCGTCCTTGGCCCTAACATGAAGAGGCCCGATAACTGATCCTCCGAAGGATCCTATGGAAATGTCATGCATGCTTTTGTGGTTACCGCCTAAACTTTCACCATCATTAAAGCTAAAATTGCGTAAGTTTTGTTGGTTTTTGCAAGTTCCTTTAATTGACAAGCATGGTAACACCACAAGCTAACAAGAATGAACAATTCAAGAAGTAGAAAAACATGCTAGTGACGAATGTGTTACACTCAATTGAAAAACAACTGGAATAAAAATCAATCATTGGTTCAGAAGAGAACCATGTTGTTCAATGTCGAGAACCATGTTGTTCAATGTCAAGTTCAAAGTGGAGAAATTCGACTACACTACAACTTTGGCATGCGACAATGTGAAAAATATGACCCTTTTCACCCGGGTCTTATATTGTTTGGAAACCCTAACCAATGAATACAAGGGTAGTAGGACCAGACACGATAACTAACAAGATTAGAGTATGGTGTGTTCGTGTTTAGAGAAAAGAATACAGCTACTCTACTATGAAAATAAATTGGGTATAAGAATACTAAGTTTTGAACAAAAAACTATTTGCTAATATGGAAGGTGGATACTTAGGGAGACACAAAGTGGAACACAAAAAGTAAAAAATGAGATCTTTATAGATAGCTAAAGGACAACTTAATCTACAATAGCTTTTTGTACTACTAAGCCAGAGTAGACAACCACTGATGCATTTAGAGAGGACATTCGGCTTCTCAAGTTGGACATAGACTTAAGGGTTCCCTCAAGAACAATGTTGAGATTTTTAGGATGCCATATGTCAAGTGAAGAATCAAGTTCATCATGGAAAGACCAAGCCCATTAATACTTGGTACCACTTTGTTGAAAAGACTACACAAGAATGAAAGAATTACTGCATAAATCGAAATTGTCGATAATCTTGTCGATATGGCGAAAAATATTTTTACATTGATCAAACTCCAATACTTATTCGATTTGACCTATATAGTGGCGCTTAAAGGTGAACTATATTCTGTAGATTTCTTGCATGCTCGCCGATATGGAGTTTGATGGAAAGAGGTGGCTATTAGATAGCACCTATTTATGTTAATATATATGTTGTATTTAGATTATTCTCCTACCTTAATTATAGATCCTAGATTATCTCTTTTCTATAGTTATAGATTCTTGTTGTAAGTATATATATGTATGCGGTTCATTGCTGATGAATAACATGGTTTCAGACGAGTATGTTTTTTATCACTATTTTCCGTTTCCGCATTTCGATTTATCACGTTACGATCCTTATTTGATTGTGTTCTTGCTGCGATTGCACTACTGTGAATTGGTACATCAATCTATTCTGTGAAATTTGGGGTTTTTTATTTGGTTGTGTTGCTGCTTCTTTGTGCGGTTGTATTGTATCGCCATCTGCCTGTGAAATCTTGTGAATGTGTCTGAGTTTGATTCACACAATTGTTAATTTTTGCCAACATGACCACCCCTGCATCTGATTCAACTACTGTGCCAGCTGCTTCTGCAGTAAAGAACCCAAGTGAGGATTCATCCTCAGTGTACTATTTGGGTACAAATGATAACTCTGGTAATTCTATTGTCAGTGATCTCTTTAATGGGAACAATTACATTTCTTGGAGTAAAAGAATAGTAATGGCTTTGAAGATAAAGAACAAGATCAGGTTCATAGTTGGTTCCCTGCCCCCAACCTCCAGTGAATGATCAATTGCATACTTGTTGGATGAGAGCAAACACTTTGGTTCTCCCTTGGTTATCCAACTCAATGACTAAAGAATTGCAAAGGATTTTTTTGTTTTATGAAAATGCCTTAGAGTTGTGGCAGGAAATGAAAACTAGATATGATATGTCTGATGGTTCTAGAGTTTATCACATTCAGAAGTCAATCTCAATGATCTCTCACGGTTCAGCTTCTGTTATTGAGTACTATGCTAATTTTAGGTCTCTCTGGGATGAATTCTTGAGCCAAAGACCAATTATCTCTTGCTCTTGTGGTCTGTGTACTTGCAACATGAACTCAAAGATGGTAGACTTACAACAATATGACAGTGTGATTGCCTTTTTGGTTGGTTTGAATGATTCTTTTTCTGCCTTAAGAAGCCAGATATTGCTATATAATCCTCTGCCATCTCTCTCCAAAGTCTACTCAATGCTACTGCAAGAGGAAAACCAGAGAGCACTCTACACTTCAGTGCCAAATCCAGATTCTCTAACCATGTTCACCAGGAACACTTAGAGCAACTTTCAGAATCCTCAAACAAGGTCTGCTCCAGTTTATCGGTCTACTTAGTTTATACAAAACAAGCCATATAGACTCTCAAAGCAAGAAAAGAAAAAGCTCAGGTGTTCTCACATGTGGATACACAGGACACACCATAGACAAATGCTTCCAAATCTATGGATACCCCCTGGTGGGATGGACCAGTAGGGAGGAGAAACCAGCCCACTCACTCAGCAAACAATGCTGACACCCCTGATGCCTCAGGTGTTGTTCCATCTACTCAGCTAATGTCCAACTTCTCTAAGGACATCATTGAGCAATTCCTAGCCTTCCAGAAAGCACAAGAGGACCACAAGCCAGCAGGATCAAATGCTGACCAGAATCCAGTTGTGCAACCTCACTTTGCTGCAACTACTATTACTAGTATTTCTAAACCTCATTTTGCCTACTTTTCTCAAGCTTCACATGCTGATTCATGGATACTTGACACAGGGGCAACAGACCATATGGTTTGTACTAAGAATTGGTTTATTTGTGAGCCAACACCTGTTACAATAGTTATACACTTACCTAATAACAACACCACTTTAGCAACACACATTGGGAATGTAACATTATTTGACAACATTACTCTCCATAATATTCTGTATGTTCCCTCATTCACACATAATCTGCTGTCAATATCTAAGCTCACACTAGAATCAAAACTATTGCTTATGTTTATGTCAAACTCATGCATTTTGCAGGACACAATCACCAAGAAGATGATTGGTTCTGCTAACATCAGTAACAACCTCTATGTTCTTCACACTAATAAAATTGTTTGTAATTCAGCAATCAATAACAACAGCATATGGCACCTAAGATTAGGCCATGCTTCTATAGAAAAGCTATCCAACATACCTTACATTTCTACTTCAGCTGTTGACAAACACAGACACTGTGATGTCTATCACTTGGCCAAACAGAAGAAAATTTATTTTCCTATTAGTGTTTCTGTTCTGTTAAAGCTTTTGACCTTGTACACTGTGATATATGAGGCCCTCTAGCACAGCCCTCACATGAAGGTTTTAAATACTTTCTCACCATTGTAGATGATTTTACAAGGTGTACTTGGACATACTTAATGAAAGCAAAGTCAGAAGTTAAACAACATTTACCTAACTTTTATAAACTTGTTTATACTCAGTTTCAAGCTAATATCAAGGTTATTAGAACTGATAATGGTTGTGAGTTTATTATGAAGGATTTTTATAACTATCATGGCATTATACACCAGACCAGCTGTGTGGAAACACCGTAACAAAATGGTCTGGTGGAAATAAAGCATCAACATCTTTTGCAGGTTGCAAGAGCCCTAAGATTTCAGTCTGGAATTGGCTTGGATTTCTGGAGCAATTGCTTAAGTACAGCAACATTCATTATAAACAGACTGCCCTCAAAGGTTCTGAAAAACAAGTCTCCATATGAACTCCTATTCAATAAACCAGCTGACTACACTCTACTGAGAGCATTTGGATGTCTGTGCTATGCATCAACACTTCAAAATCAAAGGCACAAGTTTGATCCAAGAGAAAGGCAGTGCATTTTCATTGGTTATCCTGCTGGAACTAAGGGATATAAAGTCATGGACATGTTGACAAAAGAGATATTCATCTCAAGAAATGTCATGTTTCATGAACAAATATTCCCTCTAAAGAATCAGCTCAAGCCAGCATTTCAGACTCAGTAGACTCCAGAAGCCATCACAATATGCACAGATACTTTCATATCAACAAGACAACAGGCTCCAGTCCCACCTCAACAAGCTATTCCTGACATCTCTGATCAGTACTCAGAAAACCAGCAGTCTTCAGACCCTCTCCCTTCAACTCCAGATATTCATCAACATGTAGACAACAATGTTGTTGAATCTACAGCAAATAGCAACCATGAAGAGGCTACTATCAATGACAGCTCTCAGCAACATATCTTAACAGACAATCTTCCCAATACAGCTACAACTACAGAATATGAAGCTCCTATAAGAAAGTCTTCAAGGAATGTTTCTCATCCTGCATATCTAAAAGTATATGACTATGCATTCCCCAAATCTCTACACAAGGCAAACAATTCATCTACTGTGAGATATCCTATTGAGAATCAGATCAGCATCTCAAGACTTAGTCCAAATCACAGTGCATTCACAGCAGCTATAACTGTGAATCCTGAGCCCAAGACATATAAACAAGCAAGCCAACACAAAGAATGGCAAGAAGCCATGAACAGTGAGATACAGGCTCTTGAAAAGACAAAGACTTGGGTCCTAACCACTCTTCCAAAAGGACAACACTCAATTGGCTGCAAATGGGTATTCAGGGTAAAACACAAATCAGATGGGAGTATTGAAAGATACAAAACAAGGTTGGTGGCCAAGGGATATACACAAGAGGAAGGACTTGACTATTTTGATACATTTTCTCTTGTGGCAAAGCTAACTACAGTAAGGGTGCTACTAGCAGTGGCTGCTTCAAAGGGTTGTCATCTAAAACAGCTAGATGTTAACAATGCATTTCTACGTGGTGATTTGGATGAAGAAATATATATCCAGCCACCACCAGGATACTGCAAGAAAGAAGACAATAGAGTGTGTCTTCTAAAGAAAAGCCTCTATGGGCTTAAACAAGCATCCAGGCAATGGTACACAAAGTTAACTCTATGCCTTCTTGCTTATGGTTACAAACAGTCTATCAGTGATCCTTCTCTCTTCACTCATCAAACAAATCACACATTCACTGCCTTGTGTGTGTATGTTGATGATATAATTCTAACTGGAAATAGCACTGAAGCTATAAACAAGATCAAGCAACATCTGGATGAGCAGTTCACCATCAAGGACCTTGGTAATTTAAAATACATCTTGGGAATTGAAGTGGCAAGAAACAACAAAGGAATATGTATCTCACAAAGAAAGTATTCACTTGACATACTAACTGAATCATGCTACTTAGGCTCCAAACTAAGCAACATTCCAATGGATCCTAAAACAAAGCTAAGAGCAAAGGACTCTGATCCTATTCCTGATCCCTCTATATACAGAAGATTAGTGGGAAGGTTACTCTATCTTACAATCACAAGACCAGACCTCTCATACAGCATACAATCCTTGACAAAGCACATGTCAAGGCCAACCACTCAGCACCTTGAACAAGCTCACAAAGTACTGAGATATCTGAAATCAGCCCCTGGAAAAGGCTTATTCCTACCAGCAAACTCTGATATCCACATCAAAGCCGCCTGTGACAGTGATTGGGGTAACTGTGAAGACACAAGAATGAGCATAACTGGCTTTGCTCTATATCTAGGCAACTCACTTGTATCTTGGAAATCCAAGAAGCAGCCAACAGTAAGCAGAAGCTCAACTGAAGTAGAATACAGAGCAATAGCCAGCACCACATGTGAAATAGTTTGGATCACTCAGCTCCTGAAAGATCTTACACTCACTGACTTGAAGACTCCACTACTATACACAGATAATAAAAGTGCTGAAAGGATTGCTATCAATCATGTACACCATGAGAAAACAAAGCACCTACAGATAGATTTCTTCTTTGTAAGGGAAAAGGTTCAACAAGGATGCATCAAAGTCATTCACATCTCAAATGAACACCAAGTGGCTGATATCTTGACAAAGCCACTGCCACTACAGCCATTCACACGCATGATGCTCAAGTTGGGCATTTTGGACATACATGCCCCACTTGCGGGGGGTGTTAGCTGATGAGATTAAGTTTTAAATGTATTTCTAATTATTTCTATTTTTGGCAACTAGTCAAAGTCAAAGTTTGTTAAGCTTAGTTTACTTTCTATTTTAGGTAAGTCGAGCTGTTATATATAAAGCTCAGTTAGTTAGTTTTAATTCTCAACTTTTCACTTTATTCAATTCAATTCAGTTAACAGAGAAGAAATCGATGATTCCTCGAGCTGTAACAATGGCGGAATCATGCGCCTCATTTCAATAATACTTCGGTTTAATTTCTTCTTCTCAATCTTGCGCACATTTCAGTTTCTGTTTTCGATTGTGAACTCTGATCATGAAACTATGAATCATGAGATTCAACAGTTTGTTGGACAATTTGAGGCAACCGCAATGGTGTGTGGGCGGGGGAAAAGGAAAGGAAGTCTATGGAGATGGCATGCTTTGCTAACTCATACGCAGCAACATGGTTGACACACAATGGACGAAAGGGGCGAAAAAAGATAAGGGGGGAGGAGGATTGTTGGCAAAAACCAACGGTGGATGTGATTAAAATAAATTTTGATGGAGCTCAATTTTTAGAGGATAGGGCTGTGGGCATTGGGTTGGTTGCGCATAACCATCACGGTGAGATTATTGCTTGGCGTCAACGTCGTGTGCTCTCGCTAATGGATGCTTTGTGCTTTGAAGCCTTGGCGGCGTCGGTTGCGGTTCAATGGGCGATTGAGAAGGGATGGGGTGAGGTTTTGTTTGAAGGAGATTGCTTAAACGTGATTCATGATATCCTTCACGATTCCGCGGGAGATGCGCGCATTTTGAATCTAGTGCGTGATGTGCGAGCAAGGTTACGGGAGAACAAGGGATTTTATTTTTGGTGGGTTCGCCGTGAGTCTAACATGGTGGCACATGAATTTGCTAGGAACGCCATTGAAGACGCGGATGATTTTGAGGTTTTTTAGTTGTGTTTTTTTGTTCGTGAGCATTGGTTTGATTTAGTTTCAGGAACTATGTAACGTTTTTTGCACCTTTTGGGTGTGACGGTTTTTTGTTTTAATGCAAGTTTGAAGGTTTCAAAAAAAAAAGTGTGTATGATGATCCTTATTAGGTGTCTTCTAAAGGAAATATACATAAATTAGTATTGTTGAATAGATATATAATTTAATATTACGCGCCATAAATTGCATTAACCAATATCATTCTTTGGCTCCATAGTTCTATCTGAATTGTACAATGGTTATACCATAGGGTTATTCAGGTAAATGGTAAGATTACTATTGAAATATAAACTCAATATCTACACGTTGGTATTTGCAATTCAGTTCTACAAATCTCATGAACATAAGAATAGTTGAAAATTGAGGCTAGCTAAAAAAAACTCGTTTACTTCCTTAGTTACTTAATTTAGTATATAAATCGAATTTTTACTATAAATTCGTTTCCCTTCTCAGTCTATAACAAAGAGAAATACAGAGAAATAATTACATTGTATATTTCTTAGATTTAAACATATATGACAAAGTTCCTATTGGGCAATGACCAAGCATACACGCCTTTAGAGTGAAAACTATTGGAAGGTGATCGTAGCGGGGCCCAAATTTATTGTCATCTAAGGCTCGGTTTGTTTACCTGGAAAATGAGTGAAAGAAAAAAAAATGAGAAAAAATAATTTTTTCCAGCAAGTTAAGATATTTCGAGGAAACAAAGAAAATCTCTGAAAAAAGATAAGAAAATATATTCAAATCAGAACAAATCTACAAATATATTTAACCATTTTCCAGGAAAATTAATATCCAATCAAACACATTGAAAATAAGGAAAAAAATATTTTCCACATAATTTTTCCTGGATAATTTTATTTTCCCTAATTTTCCAAGAAACCAAACTGAGCCTAAAAAGTAAAAAGGTATTACAAGTTCGAGTCGCGGCATCTCGATTGAGTAACACTAATTAAAACATCAAATTGAAGAATAAAAGTAAAAAAGCAATGTGATAAATTATGTTCCTGCCAAATCTGGAAAGTATACACCGTTCAAAATCTTTCTTTCTCAAAGTTAAATCAGCGTCATGTTCTCCCCATCTAATAAAATATACGGTAACTGATGATATGACTTTTGTAACATATTATAATCCGATCACTGATCCGTACTATTCATTGATTGGATGCAATGATAATGATACCCTAATCCTCTAGTTGTAAAATAAAGAACCCTTGAGCCCGATACGGTTAGACTGTATAATAAGGATGCTAAAGTTCTGGGGTAATTATAGATACGTATAAGTTCCGTTTTATAAACCGAACCTTTAGGATATATTTACGCAAGTGGAATATATATAATGGATAAAAGATCATTTCAAATGTGTGTTTTCGTAGGCTAACTATTATACTCACTTTTACAATGTTTCGAAGAAAATAATGTGTAAAAACTATTTTTTAATAAACATTATTTTGGTCTTATTTCGTCAATATAACAAAACACCGTATAATAATACAATTTGAATACAAATAATCAAAATAATGTTAATCCAATAATATGAGCGGACTAACTTGTTCTGAAACATCTATTACAAGCTTACTAGGTTGAATTGGTAAATAACAAGACAAATGTTGCGTATCGAATACTCACTACAACAGATTTGGCCTTTTCCGTCGGGCCCGGCGTTTTGGCCCGACGGAAAAGGCCCAATTATTACCGTCGGGCCCAATACCGACGGTAATGGGCATTCCCGTCGGCTTTGGGCCGACGGTACAAATGGGCAGGCTTTACCGTCGGCCCAAATCCGACGGTAAAGCCCATTCCCGTCGGGTTTAGGCCGACGAGAATGGCCCATTTAATAAAAAAAAAAATAAAAAAAAAAATATGCTTGCTTTACCGTCGGCCCAAATCCGACGGTAAAGCCCATTACCGTCGGATTTGGGCCGACGGTAATGGCCCATTTTATTAAAAAAAAAAAAAAAATAGGGCAGCCTTTTTCTTTTAAAATAAATAAATAAATAAAATTATAAAATTTAAAAATGATGTTGACGGATATTTTTAAACACTCATACTCAAAAATTAAATACACATACTCGAAATTTAAACACTACTCGAAAATTACACATTAAAGTACTACTCGAAATTTAAACACTACTCGAAAATTACACATTAAATTTAAAATAACATTGATTTAAACTCGAAAACTAACATTCATTTAAAATAACATTGATTTAAACATAAATAAAACTAATCGTCAACTTCCTCAACAAGCTCGTACTCATCATCTGCCAACTGTCCTTCAATGTCAAAATCGATCAAATCGGCGCCCAAATTAAGTCCCGACGATACATCATCTTGAAATAAGTCTTCGGGCTGATTAAACTCGACGTCGATTTCAGGCTCATATAGCCCGAATACGTCGATGACATTTCTTGCACGAATAGGGCAAACTGCCCACCATCCTTTCCTTCGCGACACATATTGCGCTGGATATGGCGTGTAGAACACTTGTAGAGCCTGGTTAGCAAAAATGAACGGTTCATTTGTCGCGAGAAACCGCGTAGGTTCGATATCAACCATTCCATACTTCGGGTGTACAGTTGTACCGCGGCTGCTAATATCGTACCAATCACATTTAAAAAATACAATTGATTGGGCCCTATCTCCGCCACCGCACCATAAAACCTCAACGATTTCCTTGATCGTCCCGTAAAAATTTGTTCCTTCAATCCCATCACAACTACCCTTCACGTACACGCCACTACAGTTTCCGACCTTTCCTTGGTTAAACGAATCAGTACGAAATCTAAATCCGCTCACTATGTAGCCCCCGTATGATGTTGTAAGTGCACTTGCTCCAGAGGCAAGGGGGTAGATACGTTCATCGACCAAGTACTCTCCTGATTTAACAGTTTCTTTAAACCACGACACAAACATTGTAGTTTTCTTTCTTTGTGTCTGTCGTGGAGTAAGATCTCCACAATGTAGGTCCTCGAACAACCTGTAATCATTTGGAACCGTGTTTCAATCCATGAGTCAAAATGTTAAATATAATTAAGCCATATTTAACAATAATATAGTTTGAAACTTACGTGATCCATCCGTCGACTTCCGAACAATTCATCAACGTGTAAAGCTCAATTTGGTTCAACTCCTCTGGAGAAATATACTGCTGGTTCTTATCTGGATTGAATCCTCTGCCTCTTCTATGGAAAATCGGCACAGCACTAGAGAAATCACCACGTAATTCAGCTTCATTTCTGCTAAGCCTGTTGTACCTTGTTTCAACACTATTGCCGAAATAGCGCGAGGTAAAATATGTGACTTCTGCCATTAGATAAGCATTAGCAATTGAACCTTCAACACGAGCTTTGTTCAAAACTGATTTCTTCAACCCGTTCATTTGCCTACAAGGAAATCCATGTATATAACTTCAGAATCGATACAAATAATGCCAATACGTATTGAAATATATAAGGAATGAAATAAATAATGCCAATACCTCTCAAAAGGGTACATCCAACGATACTGAACCGGTCCACCAACTTTGGCCTCATATGGAAGATGTATCGTGAAGTGCTCCATAGAATCGAAAAAGCCTGGTGGAAATATCTTCTCTAATTTGCATATTGTGACCACTATAGATTCCTCTAACAACGCCATGTCCGATCTCCTAATCTATGTGGCGCACAATGCTCTGAAGAAGATACTTATCTCTACTAGGGTACCCCATATCGGATCAGGGATAAAATCACGGAAGGCAATAGGTATTAACCTTTGCATAAACACGTGACAATCGTGACTCTTCATCCCAATCAACTTTAATTGTTGTTGTTGCACACAACGCTGAATATTTGAAGCATAGCCATCCGGAAATCGCAAACATGACAACCACTGACATAGGAGTTTCTTTTGCAGTCGATCAAGGCAATACTTGGCTTTCGGCTTGTAGGTTTTATTATCATACGGTATCGACAACAAAAAGCTCGACCCGAGTGGTCAACAATTCTAAGTCTCTCCTAGCTTTTAAGTTGTCTTTACTCTTAACTGGGTCGTCCATCACCGTGTTCTTTATGTTGTCGAAAACGTTCTTCTCGCAATGCATCACATCAAGATTGTGATGTATCAGGTTTGTACTCCAATAGGGTAATTTCCAAAAGATACTTTTGTGGGTCCAATTGTGCTCTGTTCCTTTTCCTGGCATTATTGGTGCATCTGGCGCTGTAGACCTTCCTGGTAGTTGTGCAACAATTGCTGCCATTTCTGCGCCTGTCCTACGCGGTGGAGGCCCATCAAATTCTGTATGTCCATTGAATCCCATCATGTCATGCCGAAATTCATGTCCCACTGGTAAGAAACAACGATGACATCCCCACCACGTTGCTTTCATACCATACTGCAAAGGGAACACCTTCGTGTTCTCCATGCAATACGGGCACGATAACTTTCCATGTGTGCTCCACAGAGACAACATCCCGTAGGCGGGGAAATCACTAATAGTCCACATCAATGCAGCCCTCAACTGAAAATTCTGCTCCCTGAATCTATCGTAAGTACGAACGCCATCATGCCACAAAACCTTCAACTCGTCAATCAGAGGGCGTAGCAAAACGTTAATGTTTTGTCCTGGACTACTCGGACCTGATATGATAAGACTCAAGAAAATAAACTCCTCTCGCATGCAAAGATCTGGAGGACGGTTATATGGAGTCATGAACACAGGCCAACAAGAATATTGTTTCCCAAAGTTTCCAAACGGAGTGAAACCGTCTGTGCATAGACCAAGGCGGATGTTCCGTGGCTCTGCTGCGAATTGCGGATGTTTCTTGTCGAAATCTTGCCACGCTTCGCTTGCTGCAGGGTGGATCATTACATCGTCCGACGACTTACAATTTAAGTGCCACGTCATATGTTCAGCAGTTGATTTAGTCATGAAGAGTCGTTTAAGACGTGGGGCCAAAGGGAAGTACCATAACTTTTTCCTTGACACTGGATTCTTTCTACCTATAGTTTCATACCTATACTCCCCGCATTCAGGACAAACCGAGTAATCGGAAGATGCGAATTCTCCGTAGAACAAGAAACAATTATTAAAACACACGTCGATTGTTTCGTATCCCAACCCCAAACACCTCATCATATTCTCGGCAGCGTGCATATCCTCTGGCAGTAAGAGTTGATCCTCTGTGTACAAAAGTTCGCGATGCAAGTTGTACATCTGATTGCACCCGGATTGATTGTAGTTATTCTCAATCTTGGCTGTAAAAAACTCAGACACCCACTGCAAAACAGATCTTGCTTGGTCCCTTAAGCTTGAGTTCCGACATTTGTAGCAAATTTAAAAAATCTTTTGCATCGGCGTTAGGCTCCTCACCGTTAACGTCGAATTGTGCCCGAAAAGTGTCGTCAACTAGATTTTCAAACAAAATCTCGTCTTGAACAACTTCGGGGTCGTTTCTAACTTCGTGCCTCGACGATGACGCCCCTTGGCTATTATGCGCGACAAAATTTTCCCCATGGAATATCCATACACGGTACCCTTCTACAAAACCCCATCGATAAAGGTGAGCTGCCACTTTGCCAGGGTCCAAGTATTTCCTATTGCTGCATTTTCTACATGGACATCAAGGATTTCGATCACCGTCTAGATAACGCTCTTGATCTAATGCAAATGCCAAAAACTGGTATACACCTTCCCCGAACGTTTCATTCACTCGACCCGTCTCACTCAAACGATCATACATCCAATCTCTATCTCCGTTTGGATTCATTATATATTGTCTATAAATTTTTTAAATTATAACGATTAGCACAACGACGTCTCTACATTTAGGGGTTACGAACAATATTTATAATCGTACGACTAGAACAAAAAATAAGAGCTCGAAACTATACACGTACCTCTTGTAGCACGTAAAAATTTTCTGAAACTGCTCCTTCGATCTATGGCACCGGTCTCCTTAAGTCGCAAATAAAAAGAAAGATAAATTAGATAAACATAATTAACGTACGCTTATAAAAAAAATAATTATTACGTAAAAATTAAAATGAGTACGTTTACGAACCTTATTTTGAAACCGAATGAATTGTGAGACTAACTCGTTCGAATTATATATAGGCCTTCGTCAGCGGGGTTGTTGCCACGTCAGCGATCCGTGTGAATTATCACACGGATCGCTGACGTGGCGAGATCTGATCCGTGTGATCAAATCACACGGATCAGATCTATACCGTCGGCTCTAAGCCGACGGTATAGATCTTTACCGACGGCTAGATCTATACCGTCGGCTTAGAGCCGACGGTATAGATCTGATCCGTGTCATTTGATCACACGGATCAGATCTCGCCACGTTAGCGATCCGTGTGATAATTCACACGTATCGCTGACGTGGCACACCCCGCCCCCCTTTTTTGGTTTTTTTTAATTTAACCCTACTCCTCCTAAATATCTATAATACCCCTTATTCTACCCACTTAATTCATTCATTCTTCCCATTCTCCAAAAACTATCTACTTTCTCTCCCAAAATTTTTAAATAACTAACAAAAATTTATCCATATATATTCACTAACTTATAATTAGAGTTTATTATTTGTTTTATTATTTTATTTCTACTTATGTTTTATTCATTATCTAACTAATAATAACTATAAAAAACTTATATTATCAAGATTTTATTTTAAATACGAAATTTTATTTATTATAATTAATAATTTAAAAAAATTGCTCGAAAATGTGAATGTTATTATTTAAATCGATTTCTTTTAAATTAAATCGCCAAATAAACATAAAAAATTTATTTAAAATCGTTTCTTTACAAAAAATCGCCAAAAAATTATAAAATAATTATTTAAAATCGATTTCTTTTAAATAAATTTTTTTTTTTTTTAATATTTTTAAAATTATTTTTACCGATGGAATAGGGCTTTTCCGTCGGCTTAAAGCCGACGGAAAAGCCCTATACCGTCGGCTTTAAATCATTTTAAATCGTTTTTTTAAATCATTTTTTTTAATTTTTTAAATTTTTTTTAATATTTTTCAACCCTTTTCCGTCGGCTTTAAGCCGACGGAAAAGCCCTAAAGCCGACCGAAAAGGGAACTATACCGTCGGCTTTAAGCCGACGGAAAAAAACCCCTTTTCCGTCGGCTTAAAGCCGACGGTATAGGAAAAAGGCTTTTCCGTCGGCTTTAAGCCGCCGGAAAAGCCCTATTCCATCGGTAAAAGTCCGACGGAAAAGCTCTTTACTTACGAGCTTTTTTCCGTCGGCTTTTACCGACGGCTTTTCCCGACGGAAATAACCATTTCCGTCGGAAAAGGGGCCTTTACCGACGGTTTTTGAGCCGTCGGTAAAGGCTATTTCTGTTGTAGTGACTACGCGTTCGATGTTGACGTATCGAATGACTTTTGTTCGATGCGAGATGTATAGTAAGGGTCCTGTATCGAATTCAAGAATATCGAATCTAAGAGATTTTATGTAGTCTGACTTCAATGCTGCCTTTCTGTCGAATTGGATGTGCTCTTCTTTGTATAGTATCGAACGTACCAAATTTTGTCATGATGCGTGTCGAATGGAATACGTTCGATCAAGTACGTCTCGAATGAAAATTGGTTCGATGCTGATTATGTCAAAGCGATTCTCCAATCAGAACGTGCACGGACTACAAGGGGTCGGGCTATATATAGCAACCTTCCTGTGGGTCCCAATGACAGATGCGAAAAGCGCATCGAATCATGTGAATGTGATGAGTTTGGGAAATACTCATCATTATTATGCTTTTACACTTGTTTAATTGATTATTCTTGATAGTTTTGTGGTATTTTTATGTTTGTTTACATGTTTAGTAGGTTGAAAGATGATTTGTCAATCAAGAACCGCAACTTCAAAAATTCACCGACACTTGTGTAGATTGAGTTATGTTTGCTTCTTTATCTCAATGGAAAGCCACAGATGTCTAGTTTCCAACGCAACAAGTGGTTTGCGATTCCGACATTTGTAGAAAAAGTTATGACCAAAACGGTGAAGTTTCACAAAGCTGAAATGTACATACGCAACTCGCGCGCTCGATGACCGTCGGATCAAAATGGCTAATCAATGGCCCATATTCAGTCTTGCAAGCTTCCAAATGGAAGACTCTAGAGTGTCATGACTTTTGTGAACAATAATTCATCAATTAGATGACTTTTGTGATCAATTAGATGACTTTTGTGACAACTTTGGACCATTGGATCAAAACGAGATGAACGGTCGAGATGTCGTCTTATGCTTTTTCTTCAACTATAAATAGACCTCACATTTTCCATATTTGAAGACACCAATCTTCTTCATTCTCTCTTCAATAAGTAGTCTTTCTATAGTAGTAGTATTCACTAGTAGTTTGTAATTTGGAGGAGTAATTCGGAGTTTGTACGGGGGAGTCCACCGGAGGCTTTACGGAAGTAAAAATCTGTAACGATCTCTAAACTCTCTTTACTTTTCTCTCTTTACTTTATGATGTTATATTTATCTTATAGTCTTGTTCTATATTCCATTATGTGCTAAATTTACCTTGATGGGATAGTGACGTAGCCTAATTACGATGATCTAACCTTTAACAAAAACGTATTGTTATGATGTCAAAATAGTTGGTGTATTTATTTGTGAATATAATGCTTCTAAAATTCTGGCCAACTTTTGGATGAACTAAGGATCGAATTGAAACCGATAGGAGATTTTCGTGAAATAGCTCTGAAGTAAATACCGTGAATTCTCAATAGAATAGAAATATATCTATCGTTTTCACGTGGTTGATAAAATCACCACCAAACATACATGTGCACATCTTTGTAACTAGACTCATTTTCTAGTCGTAAAACTGTAGAATTTATGTATAACTTGAGAAAGAGTACATAAAACATAAATGGTGATAACCAACAACAATTTTGAACGTGAAACTCGTAATAATATGTTTAATTAAAAGTTAGATCAGACTAATGACGGTGAAATCATGATTCACAGCTCTTCTCTTATTGTCTACACTTATTTATTAGTAAATTGTTAATCTTTTCGCTTGAACAATCTGAAATCCGATTTCTCAAATAAAATTAGAGTTAATAAATTTTGGTAATTAATTATTTATTCCTCGTGGGATCGACAATCCTATATTTCACTTTATTACTTGTTACGATTTCGTGCACTTGCGAATTTATCCACAACATGTTTTTGGCGCCGTTGCCGGGGAATAAAATTAATTAATATCAATACCAGTTAACCCTATTGTTAATTTGAGATTATGTCTTATATGTGTTAATATTTTACTGTAGTAAAAAAAAGTCACCTTGGTAAAAAAAAAAAAAAAAACGTTTGGTTGCTCGCAAGCTTTTTATTTTTTGTAACGATAAATAATTATTTTTTTTACTGTGGTAATTTTTTTATTTTTTTTACTATTTTCTTTTTTTTTTCTGTTTACTTTCAAAATTGAGAATAATAAAAAATCAAAAAGAGTTACAAGGAGTAAGAACTCAACACTTTTACCTTTTGATCCTGAAATTGAAAAAACTTTAAAAATACTGCGTAGGATAGAAAAAGGTAAAAGCAAAATGAGTGAACTTATAGAAAATGAATCAAAAGCCTTGCGGGACTACGCTGTCCCAACAATCTTAGGTGCCAACACAACCATCCAAAAGCCGTCAATTGCTGCAAATAATTTTGAAATCAAATCAGCAATTATTCAAATGATCCAAACATCGGTTCAATTTTGTGGACTCCCGAGTGAAGATCCAAATGCACATATAACTAATTTTTTAGAAATAGGTGATACTTTTAAACACAATGGAGTTTCAGAAGATGCTATCAAGTTGAGACTATTCCCATTCTCCTTACGGGACAAGGCGAAGAACTGGCTCAATTCACTCCCTCAAGGTAGTATCACTTCCTGGGAAGAATTGGCACAAAAATTTCTAGCTAAGTTCTTTCCCCCAGCTAAAACAGCAAAAATGAGGAATGAAATCACTCAGTTTGTGCAACACGACATGGAGAATCTGTACGAAGCATGGGAAAGGTACAAGGAAATGCTTAGGAAGTGTCATCACCATGGACTTCCCAAATGGTTGCAAGTTCAAACATTCTACAATGGGTTGAGTGGAAACACTAGAACCTTAGTAGATGCAGCTGCAGGAGGAGCTTTAATGGCGAAAACCACAGAAGATGCCTATAAACTATTGGAGGAAATGGCATCGAACAATTACCAGTGGCTTTCAGAACGGCAGAAAAGGCCGGCTGGTGTGCACGAGATAGATGCTATCACAGCAATAACAGCACAAGTCGCTACTCTCACCAAGCAACTGGGAACAATGAGGGTAAATGCCATTCAGTCCACATCAGCAACATGTGATTTTTGTGGAAACTCACATTCAACTGCCAACTGCCATTTGGTAAGCAATTCTAAAAATTCTGTTCACAATGAAGAAGCAAATTTTGTGTCAAATTTTAACAGGCCGCAGAATAATCCATATTCCAACACCTATAACCATGGATGGAGGAACCACCCTAACCTCTCTTGGAGCAACAACCAGAACCATATCAGGCCTCCTCCTGGATTTCCACTGCACCAAGAAAAGAAACCTTCTCTGGAGGACATTGTCACTCAGTTAGCCACTACCACAAACCAATTAGCCTCAAGAACTGACCAATTCATCAGTGAAACCAAGCAACAGTTCCAAAACCAAGGATCATCCATCAGAAAGTTAGAAGTACAAATGGGTCAACTTGCCACCACTCTAGCCGAAAGAGCACAAGGAGAATTGCCGAGCAACACAGAAACCAACCCTCGAGAACATTTGCAGGCAATTACACTCAAAAGTGGAAAAGTGTTACCAGAACCTGTTGCCTCACAGGCAGAGAAGTTTCATACACATAAACATGAACGTGAATCTGAGCTAAAGCACACTTCTGCCGACGCACGACCACCGAATGTGCAAGAAATTCCATTTCCACAAAGATTGAGGAAAACTAAACTGGATAAGCAGTTTTCTAAATTTCTTGATATCTTTAAAAAATTGCACATTAACATTCCTTTTGCAGATGCTCTTGAACAGATGCCTAGCTATGTCAAATTCATGAAAGAAATTTTATCAAATAAGAAAAAGCTGGAAGAACATGAAACTGTATGCCTAACCGAGGAGTGCAGTGCCATTCTACAGAAGAAATTGCCACCAAAGCTCAAAGATCCAGGGAGTTTTACAATTCCTTGTGTAATTGGGAATTCACATTTTGAGAAAGCATTGTGTGACTTAGGTGCAAGCATTAACCTGATGCCTCTTTCTGTGTACATGAAGTTAGAACTTGGAGAAGCCAAACCAACCACCGTTTCCTTCAACTAGCGGACAGATCAATCAAGTATCCTAGAGGTATGGTTGAAGATGTATTGGTTAAAGTTGATAAGTTTATCTTCCCTGCAGATTTCATTGTTCTGGACATGGAAGAAGATCATGATATTCCAATCATTCTTGGTCGCCCATTCCTTGCAACTGGGAGAACTCTAATTGATATGCAAAAAGGAGAACTTACAATGAGAGTGCAAGATGAACAAATCACCTTCAATGTCTTCAAAGCTAGCAAATACCCATCAGAAGATGATAGTTGTTTCAAAATTGACATTCTCGATAAGCTGGTTGAACAAGTATTCGACAAGAGCCACTTGGAGGATTCACTCGAGGTATGTCTAATAAAAGAAGAGATAGATTTTGATAATGATGATAGTGAAAGATGTATTTTAGCCCTTGATGCAATACCAATTGATTACAAAGGACATGTTGAAGAGCTAGACTGCTAGAGAAAGGTACTAATATCACAATTCCATCTATTATCAAGCCACCAACTCTAGATCTTAAACCAATTCCTTCTCGTTTAAAGTATGTATTTTTGGGAAATAATTCAACTCTACCTGTTATCATCTCATCGTCATTGACTAATGTTGAAACAGATAAGTTGTTGCGAGTTCTAAGAGATCATAAAACTGCCTTAGGGTGGTCCATTGCTGATATCAAAGGCATCAGTCCTTCGACTTGCATGCACAAAATACTAATGGAGGAGAACTACAAGCCAACTGTCGAACATCAACGCCGTCTGAATCCCAACATGAAGGAAGTGGTAAAGGATGAAGTATTAAAGCTTCTAGATGCTGGAATTATTTACCCAATTTCGGATAGCTCATGGGTGAGTCCAGTACATGGTGTGCCCAAGAAAGGAGGAATGACTGTAGTGAAGAATGAACACAATGAAGATATTCCCACAAGAACAAACATTGGATGGAGGGTGTGCATTGACTATCGAAAACTAAATAAGGTAACCCGCAAAAATCATTTTTCTTTACCGTTCATTGATCAAATGTTGGATCGACTTGCAGGTCACTCTTATTACTGTTTTCTTGATTGTTATTCTGGATATAATCAAATACCCATTGTACCTGAGGATCAAGAGAAAACAACTTTCACTTGCCCATATGGTACATTTGCATTTTGAAGAATGCCTTTTGGTCTTTGTAATGCTCCTACTACTTTTCAAAGGTGCATGATGTCTATTTCTTCTGACATGGTGGAAAAATTCATTGAGGTTTTCATGGACGATTTTTCTGTCTTTGGTATGTCATTTGATGACTGTTTGACTAACTTGTCTTTAGTCTTGAAGAGATGTGAAGAAACACACTTGATCTTGAACTGGGAAAAGTGTCACTTCATGGTACAAGAAGGAATTGTCCTATGACATCATATATCTGCCAGAGGCATTCAAGTTGATCGAGCCAAGATTGAGGTAATTGAAAAACTTCCACCTCCTACATCAGTAAAAGGTATTCGTAGTTTTCTTGGACATGCAGGATTTTACAGGCGTTTCATCAAAGGTTTTTCTCAAGTCACAAAACCTTTGTGCAACTTGTTGGCAAAGGAATCCACTTTCACATTTGATGAAGAATGTCACAAAGCCTTCTACTTGATGAAAAAGAAGCTAACAGAAGCACCAGTAATTTCCACCCCCGATTGGAATCTTCCTTTCGAACTGATGTGCGATGCAAGTGACTATGCTATTGGAGTAGTGATGGGCCAAAGTAAGAACAAAGTCTTGCATGTGATCTATTATGCCAGTCGAACTCTAAGTGACACTCAAATGAATTATGCAACAACAGAGAAGGAGTTATTAGCAATTGTTTTTGCATTTGATAAATTTCGTTCATATTTGATTGGTTCTAAAGTTATTGTGTACACAGATCATTCAGCAATCAAGTACTTGCTTTCAAAGAAAGATGCAAAACCAAGGTTGATTCGATGGATCCTGTTTCTTCAAGAATTTGACGTGGAAATCCGTGACAAAAGGGGCTCAGAAAATGTTGTTGCAGATCATCTATCACGATTGAAAGTTAAGGAATCACATGAACTTCAACCAATCAATGAAGAATTCTCTGATGAGAGGCTATACGCTATGCAAACAACCAATACTCCATGGTACGCTGATATTGTTAATTACCTTGCATGCAATATTATTCCATCTGAATTAACTTACCAGCAGAAGAAGAAGTTCTTTTCCGAAGTCAAACATTTTTTGTGGGATGATCCATACCTCTACAAGCATTGTCATGATCAACTTTTAAGAAGATGTGTTCCAGAAGAAGAAATTGTTGAGGTATTGCAAGACTGTCATTCTTCAGAATATGGAGGACATTTTGGTGGAACAAGAACTGCAGCAAAGGTGCTTCAATGTGGACTTTATTGGCCAACTTTGTTTAAAGATGCTCATGTTTTTGTTAGTTTGTCTGATCGATGTCAAAGGACAGGAAATATTTCAAGACGTAATGAAATGCCCTTGAATAATATTCTTGAAGTTGGATTATTTGATGTTTGGGGCATTGACTTCATGGGACCATTTCCTTCGTCATACAACAACAAATACATTTTGGTAGCAGTTGATTATGTCTCAAAGTGGGTGGAAGCCATTGCGTTACCAACTAACGATGCCAAAGTGGTGATCAATTTTCTTCGAAAATACATCTTTACTAGATATGGCACACCGAGGGCAATCATCAGTGATGGAGGTAAACATTTCCTTAACCACTACTTTGAATCTTTATTGGCTAAATATGGAGTACGCCACAAAGTTGCAACTGCTTATTATCTGCAAACCAGTGGCCAAGTGGAAATCTCAAATAGGGAAATAAAGCGAATATTGGAGAAAACAATGAATTCTTCAAGAAAAGATTGGTCCAAAAAGCTTGATGATGCACTTTGGGCTTATCGCACTGCTTACAAAACTCCAATTGGTATGTCACCGTATCGTTTGGTTTTTGGGAAAGCTTGTCACTTGCCGGTCGAATTTGAACACAAAGCTTATTGGGCTGTGAAAAGGCTGAACATGGATATGAAACTGGCTGGAGAAAAGAGAATGCTACAACTCAATGCTTTGAAATAATTCGGAAATGAAGCTTATGAAAATGCCAAAATCTACAAAGAGAGAACAAAGCGATGGCATGACAAACGCATTCTACAACGTGATTTTGAGCCTGGTCAACAAGTACTTTTGTATAACTCACGCCTTCGACTTTTTCCTGGAAAGTTGAAATCAAGATGGTCTGGCCCATTTACAATCACGAAAGTCTTTCCATATGGAGCTGTTGAAATTCAAAACAATGACAAAGAAGCATTCAAAGTTAACGGGCAAAGACTGAAGCACTACATTGGAGGCGAGTTTGGGAGACAGAAAATATCCATGACTCTACATAATCCCACTTGAAGTCATTACCAGAAGTCAAGCCGATGACTATAAATAAAGCGCTATTTGGGAGGCAATCCATATTAGTTCTTTCTTTTTATTGTTATTTTCAGTTGTATTGTATATATTGTTTTTTTTTTCTCCTTTTATGTTCTTTACAGTTAACATGGAAGCAGCTAGTGGGCGTCTTGGGAATCTGACGTTAAAAGACCTTGTTTGCCAATTTTTAAGAAAATTGGATGGGAAGTCAATCATCGACTCATAGAAGGCGTTTATGCCGTTTCTGGACGTAAAACCAGAGGAAGATGTGAGCCACAATCACAACTACTATTTTCCTATCAGGTGCCATCGTTTTTATTATTGTTTATATTTGTTTCTTTGGTTTTAGACATTAGGGGCAATGTCTCATTTAAGTTTGGGGGACATTTTTGTTTGTGATGACTTCTATTGTCTTTATATATATATATATATATATATATATATATATAAAACTACCACTTTACTTCACATAATTGTTCAGATTATGGATTAATGATGAGAAATTTGATACTTATGGTGATTTTTGTGATGATGATGAGCAAGATATACTATGTGAACGACGTCTCATTTAATCCATGTTTGAGCATGCCTATCTTCATATACACTTTTCACACATTTATTTGCATTGGTGGTTGAGCATACTTGGAGAACGGTTATTGAGATAAGTAAACTAAGGAAGATACACCCGAGCTTTATAAATAATTGATCACCTCTTGAAGCAAAATCATTGATGATGATTCACTACAGAAATGATTTAGGCCATCTTTTCTTTAACACGTTTTGAGCCTTTCAAGCCATACCCTTCACAAATAAAATAATCACCAGAACCCCTCTGAGCCTTTCATTAAAGCTTTTTTATTTATGAGCCCATTTACCTATCCCGTGTAGCCACAAACAGTTATCCTACCCTTCTAAAGACTGATTTGCATTCAGAAACTTGAAATGGAAGAAAATATGTGAAAATGTAAAAAAAAAGAAAAAAAAAGAAATACGAAGATCACCCCCTCTGGTACATATGAATCAGTTTGGGGGAAATATGAAGGAAATGAAAAAGAAAAAAAAAGAAGAAAGAAATGAGGGATATGAAATGTTGTGAAGAAAGAAAAGGAGAAAGAACCGAAGTGCAAGAGATTCCTGAATGTAATATCTTACGTCTCTAGCTCTGCTTTTACTTATCCTTCAGTGAGCCCATACCTGAGCTTAATGTTACAAGCTAAAAAAGTCATATTGATCTGTAGTGAATCTTATTCAGATTAGCAGAGAGATAGTGTGAAAGTTATACATATGGAGTTAGGATGATTAACATTGGTGAACTTGTTTTGATGAATTTATCCAAGTAAACTCAATAATCATTGCATTTATTGTTCACACGTTGCACATGGAGATTTGTTTGTGAAAACTTGATTAACCGCCAGGTTGTGAACGAGTGTGTCATTGCTCTGATTCTTTGCATTTTCATCAAACAGTAAAGAAACTCTAAAAATTGATCCATGATTTAAATGATAATGTGAAATAATTTTTTATTCTGTTTTTGTTTTTTTTTTAGTCTAGAACGTTGCGTTGTTTGCTTTAAGTATTTTGCTCGAGGACGAGCAAATAAACAAGTTTGGGGGTGTGATGAGTTTGGGAAATACTCATCATTATTATGCTTTTACACTTGTTTAATTGATTATTCTTGATAGTTTTGTGGTATTTTTATGTTTGTTTTAATGTTTAGTAGGTTGAAAGATGATTTGTCAATCAAGAACCGCAACTTCAAAAATTCACCGACACCTGTGTAGATTGAGTTATGTTTGCTTCTTTATATCAATGGAAAGCCACAGATGTCTAGTTTCCAACGCAATAAGCGGTTTGCGATTCTGACATTTGGAGAGAAAGTTATGACCAAAACGGTGAAGTTTCACAAAGCTGAAATGTACATACGCAACTCGCGCGCTCGATGATCGTCGGATCAAAATGGCTAATCAATGGTCCATATCCAGTCTTGCAAGCTTCCAAATGGAAGACTCTAGAGTGTCATGACTTTTGTGAACAATAATTCATCCATTAGATGACTTTTGTGATCAATTAGATGACTTTTGTGACAACTTTGGACCATTGGATCAAAACGAGATGAACGGTCGAGATGTCGTCTTATGCTTTTTCTTCAACTATAAATAGACCTCACATTTTCCATATTTGAAGACACCAATCTTCTTCATTCTCTCTCCAATAAGTAGTCTTTCTATAGTAGTAGTATTCACTAGTAGTTTGTAATTTGGAGGAGTAATTCGGAGTTTGTACGGGGGAGTCCACCAGAGGCTTTACGGAAGTAAAAATCTGTAACGATCTCTAAACTCTCTTTACTTTTCTCTCTTTACTTTATGATGTTATATTTATCTTATAGTCTTGTTCTATATTCCATTATGTGCTAAATTTACCTTGCTGGGATAGTAACGTAGCCTAATTACGATGATCTAACCTTTAACAAAAACGTATTGTTACGATGTCAAAATAGTTGGTGTATTTATTTGTGAATATAATGCTTCTAAAATTCTGGCCAACTTTTGGATGAACTAAGGATCGAATTGAAACCGAGAGGAGATTTTCGTGAAATAGCTTTGAAGTAAATACCGTGAATTCTCAATAGAATAGAAATATATCTATCGTTTCACGTGGTTGATAAAATCACTACCAAACATACATGTGCACATCTTTGTAACTAGACTCATTTTCTAGTCGTAAAGCTGTAGAATTTATGTATAAGTTGAGAAAGAATACATAAAACATAAATGGTGATAACCAACAACAATTTTGAACGTGAAACTCGTAATAATATGTTTAATTAAAAGTTAGATCAGACTAATGACGGTGAAATCATGATTCCCAGCTCTTCTCTTATTGTCTACACTTATTTATTAGTAAATTGTTAATCTTTTCGCTTGAACCATCTGAAATCCGATTTCTCAAATAAAATTAGAGTTAATAAATTTTGGTAATTAATTATTTATTCCTCGTGGGATCGACAATCCTATCTTTCACTTTATTACTTGTTACGATTTCGTGCACTTGCGAATTTATCCACAACAAATTCGATGCGCGCATCGAATATGAGCTGTTCGATGCGTATCAATATCTCGAATAGATCTGTTCGATTCGGTTATGGGCCGGCCCAATATGCAAGTGTTGGGCCAACCTTAAAACATACCCATCACATAGTCCCCCCAGTTTGGCAGACGATGTCGATTAGAGATTGGCTTCCAAACTTAAAAAAATTTGGATTGTTGAATTGTTGGTATTGTACCACCTTGATAAGGTTTTTTTACATACAACCAATGGTTTTTCACTGGTTTGTAATATTCCTAATCATACGTTACTTCGGAACGGATTGCAATTGTTATCTGACAATTAATGACGTGCATCAAACAGGATGTGTTCGATGCGTCAGTTATGTCGCATCGAACGAAATGTGTTCAATGCGCTCATTCGATGCGCTCTTTGATATGGGCCTGGTGGGTCGTCCGTTGCATATATAAAGGCATGAGTGCTGCGGGAAGCTCATGCTGCTCCTTGCGCATTCCGTTTCTCTGGTAAGGCACATCGAACGCATCTTGTTCGATGCGGTGCCTTCAACTCTTTTAGTTGTTGTAGCCTCATACTTTGTTGTTTATTGTTGCTTTTTTAATATTTTCCGTTTTGTTTCCATTTAGCAGATCAGTTAATCAAGTAAACGCTGCTACTTCCGGAAAATCAATTAAGGTAAATAACATGTCTTCCTTTGTTAGATTTTTAATCTTTTCAATATGTTACCTTTTATGCATGTTGTGAAAATGTTGTGAGAGTCGAGAGTGACATGTTCGCCTGTAGTCAGCTTTCGTTTCTTTTTAATTTATTTTAGTTATTTCTCGTCAAAGATGGTGAACGCTGAGTCAACATTTGGGAGTGAGTCGAGTAGCGGCTCGAGCTCCAGATCGATAAACTCTGTGGTGGGCCCATCCAATGCTCTTGCGGTTTTAAATACAACCGGAGTAGATGAAGTTGAGGTAATTGATATAGAAACCATTGGTTCACCCTCGGGTAACAATCCCGATACAAACACCGAGCAAACAGCGCCTCAGGCTGAAAGCGATAATTCGCAATCATCATCAACCGGGGATAATCGTGCCCCCAGCGAGGCTGGCAAAGACGAAGATTATATTAACAGGGAGTTTGATGATCACGTTGAGGTTGTAGGGATGGCGTATGATATGTACGTGTTCCTCCTGCAACATAGTCGTAAGGCACTCCGCAAGAAATTCGACATACCTAATAAGTATAAAATTGTACTTCACGGGCCAAATGATCGGATGCATACCCCACCGCCCGGGCATATGACTGTGTTCGTTGGTCAGTTCTGAATGGACTTCGCTTTCCAATTCCTTTTGAACTTAGATGGCTTCTGAGGACGATAAATCTCGTGCCAGCACAACTTACCACAAACTCTTATGGGAACTTGATTGGTTTTATTATCATCATGAAGGCGCTGCGCCAACCTCAAAGTCCCAACGAGTTCTATGCTCTATCCGAGATTTCGAGGCGAGAGGAAGGGTTCTACCATATCAAAGCGCAAACGCATCGCAAGTTCCTGAATGGTGGAGCGACGGGGTATGGGAAAGATTGGAAAAGACGGTATTTTTACGTTGAGGAGAGCTACGATGGCGAGTTTAGACAATATCGCCGCGATTGGTATAATGGTTCAAGGGTGATGATACCCCCCGACATTTATGCAACTTCATGGGATTGCGAGTTCATCCCTAACTTAGTTCGACATCAACAATTTGATGTCAAGAGATTAGTAGAAAGTCGAGTTCTTTCGTTAGCTGGTATGTCCCCAGTTAAATATCACGGGAGATTTAAGCTTGGTATAAGTTTGCATCTTTTTGATATTTTTGATTTGCGTCAAAAGAGTTTTCTAATGATGTGACATTTTTTAAGTTGATTATCTTATGGATCGCCACGCCCGAATGAACCGAGTTGTTGCTGCCGATCAAGCCAGCTCACAGACCAATACTACTGCTGAGATTCCTTCCCCAGGAAAGAGGAAGAGTAAGGGCAAGAAAAACCTTGTCGGACCCTTAACTATTTTCGCTGTCGATTCTGCAGTTGATCCGTTCGAGGATATTTTGGGGGGAAATCGAGACACTGCGCGAGCTGCTGTTGTGGCCTCTAAGAGCATGGCAGCTGGTCTGGGCGACAATACCGAAGGCGTTGTCCAGGCCAAGAAAAGAAAGGTCCATCAGACTCGCTCACAAACTGGAGGGGCTGCTCCATCTACTGCTCAAATTGGTGGGCCCCGTACTGCGAATGCCCCTGCCCATGCGACGGGGTCGGGAGTTTGGATTGGGTCTAGCCAGGGCCCACATGCTCAAGTCGGGGGATACGAGATCTCGGAGGCTGCGGCTCTTGATCACCTGAAGTCTCTTTTGCCTAACCTTGTCGTACCTCTTCCGATTTTCGCCGAAGAGAGGAGGATGGTGGAGCGCAATGCGCTTCATTTGCTGACAGAGGTAAATATATATTTTTTTCCTGGATTAGTTGTTTTTGACTTGAATTGTAAATGTTGATTTAACTGTTCATTAATTGTTAGGATGGCGGTGTTGTGGACGCTATGTTTGCGGCGCTGACGCAAGCCCATGAGACGGCCACAAGTGGTCAACCACAGCACAGAACGAGCTCCATGGAGGAGATGCTGAAACCTTAAAGGTTGCCCTTGACGCGAAAGAAAAGGCCTTGCAAAAGGTCTAGGACTATGCCGCAAAGGCTTATGCTGATAGGGAGGCAACAAAAAAGGCACAAGAGGAGGCTGATCAGCTTAAGGAAAGCTGACCAAATGAATCTCCGAACTCGAGAAAGAGGTGGCAGTGGAGAAGGAGAAGGCTTACTACGATGACGGCGAAGGATATTTGCGCGGCCTTAGCGAGGTAAAGAAGCCCAACTCTTAGCATTTTGTATTCTTTTTTGTATTCTTTCTTATTAATTTCTTTTGTGTCCTTATAGGTTTCTGCTCAGCAGAAGATGGAGATCGCCGAAGAATTCCTTCGGAGCAATACCTTCCGAGAGATTAGTACTCGTCGAGGCGATCTCAAAGCTAGCAATGCTCAAGTTCTGACCGTCTGCCAGTTTTATGCGACGCAATACGTTCGTGGTGGCTTTAAGCCTGATTAGTTGGACCTTTCTCTGGGGCCTAATCGAGAAACTTTGCCACCACGAACGATTTCTCAGCTTGAAGCTCCTGACGAGTTCGTCGTGCTGCTTGAGAATGAAAATCTCGTCTTCCAGGGACTCTCGCCACTGCCTCCAATGCCTGAACCATATCCCTCCTCTGAGGACGAGGAACAAGACTGAGGCTGGAGCTTGAGGGCCTTTCTTTTTTTTATGCTTATGAACAATTTTAATTTAGTTTTATTTGTGGCGCTGCGTCACCTTTATTTGCTTGAACAATTTGATGACTATAAGTGTTGCGTTTTTTGAATTCTCATATTGATTTGCTTAATTTTCTAAGCTCATATCGTTGTCTTTTCTTTCCATTCCCTATAGTTGTTCTTTACTTTATTTTGACAACCTGCGGGTTCTTTAATGTTCACGGAAATTTGTTCATTTTGCGATAAAGCATTAAATAGTGTTTTCTCCAACAGGGTTATAATCGTCCGGTTTGGTGTTATTCCGTATATGGATAGGTTTTGCTTGTCGTTTTTAGACATATTACTTTCCTTTCTTGTACTTTCGTTCAGTCGTTATTACTCTCCTTTTAAAAGTTGCGGTCATGTTCTTATGAACTGCGGGTTTCAGATAGCACTTACAGTTTATATGTAGTGTCGGTCCCTTTCTTCTTTTCCAAGCAGTCGTGGTAATATTTGCCACTTTGGAAAGAATTTTCCATCCCTCATCGCCATTCGTGTGGAGTTCTTAGTTCCGTGCCATAGTATACAGACTTTTTATACCTCCTTGGCGTCTTTCGGGATCTGCGTTATCTGGTATCACGATGGGTAGAGTTTCCGTCCCTCTTTAGGGATTTGCGGTATCTCGTGCCACGATGGACAGGGTTTCGCTCCCTTTCGTTACCTCTGGCTTTTTTTGGTGTCTCGTGCCACGATGGACAGAGTTTTTGTTCTTCTCATTGCCTCTAGGACATTATGTCCTGCACACAGTTTGATCATGCAGGTTAGATGGATTTCACATAAAACGATTGATTAAAAAGGAATCTTTTTGAAAACTGAATCAGATTATATGAGTAGATCAATGCTTGATTCATAGATAATTTGCCATGTTTTCCTTTGTTGCCTTCCGGACTCACGTTCTTGGCGTTCCTGTTTCAAATTGATACATATTTGCCCCTCATGCTTGTCATGGCAGAGGGGACGAAAAAATATTCAAAATACTAAGGACTCTTATAACTTGAATTAAAATATTTCAATCAATACGCTCCATTCGCACGGGAGCCAGTGCATTTGCTGCATCGTCTTCCTGTTGTGTTCGCGTCGGAAGCAAATCATGTAACACTTCCAACCTTCTATATGGTCTGCTACTACTTCACATGTGCCGGCATGAGTTGGAAATTTCACCATCTGATGATAGGTTGATGGTAACGCTCGGATTGCATTTAGCGTCGGTCTTCCTATAATTCCGTTGTATGCGAAGTGCATGTCAACGATCACATAGTTTTCCATAAGTGTTTTTCTTTGCGGCCCTGTACCCAATGAGGTAGGGAGCTTAAGCATTCTGAGTGGGACTATCTCTAGACCTCTGAATCCGTGAAGAGATGTTCTCACCAGTTCTAGTGTCTGATTATTCAATCCCATTTTGGCCAATGTAGAACTGAACAACACATTTACGGAGCTACCATGGTCCACCAACATCTTGGTGACTCCATAATTAGCTATGTCCACAGTTATCATCAAAGGGCAATTTAAATTTGACATTTAAATAGCCTGTGCGCTCAATTTTCGTAGGTTTGTTGTTGAGTATGTGATTTCCTCATGCGGCATTTCTTCAATTCTTAGTATACTGGCCATATTGACAAAGTTATCTAATTCAACAAACCTTGTGATTCTTCTTCGCCCGTTGGTGGAATCCGCTCCTCCTGGTCCTCCTGATATCATATTGATCATATACCTTTCCTAGCATTTCCATCTTCAATTTGAGGATACTTGAATAGATGTGGTTCATTGACCATCCTTTGCTTATCCTTTCTGGGGGATGGAGTTCTCTTCCTGTTAGCGTTGTTTCTTGTTCTTGAACCTTTTTTACAAACTCTACGAGTTTGCCATCTTTCAATAACCGTTCAATTTCATCCTTCAAGTTTATGCAATCTTCAGTATCGTGCCCCTTCTGATTGTGATACTTGCAAAATTAGGTCGAAAACTTTGTAGCCTTGGATTCCTTCATTGATCTGGAACTTTTAGCCAACCTCTTCTCTTAGCTGCCCCGAATACTGTCATGATGTGAGCATTTAAGGGTGTATACCGTCTGGGCGAACTCTCCCAATATTTGTAGTTCTTGCTCCTATTGTTGTTGTTGTTGTTGTTACGATTGTAATCTTCTCTGCCTCTTTCCCTCTCTTTCACGGGTGCAATAACAGGTGTTTTGGTCGCCATCATCTCCTCAAAATGAACCACCTCCTGTGCTATTTTGTTGATCTCTTCGATAGTGGCGGGCTTGCATCTGAGTAAGTCCCCACTAAACATTGTGTTGGTGGTTGCTCGAAAAAGTATACTTACGATCATCTCTCGAGACGGGCTATCAATCCTTAGTAGCTCCGTATTGAAACGTTTCATAAATTCCTTCAGACTTTCATTGGTTTCTTGTTTCATCGTATAGAGATGGGAGTGATCCAAAACCAATCTAGCCTGACTGGAGAATTGATCTTCAAACATCTTTTTCAATTGCTTGTAGCTTTTGATCAGTCATGGGGTAATCCGATTAAACCAATCCATAGCTACTCCTGACAGAGTTGTAGCGCATATCCTGGCTTGAATGTTGTCTTTGAACCCGTACAGAGACAGTTTCCTATCCAATTGAAAAAGATGATCTCGGTGATCAGACTTACCATCGTAAGTTTTTAAATCCAGGATCTTTTCCCCTTGTCCTAAGATCTCTGCTTCTATTGCTTCACAAAATAGGCTGCGGTTAGAAGTATCATCCTCATGTGCCATCCGACCTTCGATTATTGCCTTCTCCCTCTCCAGCCTCTCTATTTTTCTAGTCATTTTGTCACGCTCCCTCCTGAAGTCATGACTATCTGGATGTCTTATGTCATCTCTATCTTCTCTCATTCTTGGTTCTTCTCTTTTGTTTCCTTCCTCGTCATGTTCCATTCTGATTGAAAATGGAGGATAATGGTTCCACCAGTAATTTTTGATCTGATCAAGATTATGTGCTCGAGAGCGTGGTTATGTTTTTTATCCAAATGAGATGCCTTTCATCACGGTCGAAAAGAAGTCATTTAGGCTTACGATGGTTCGAGCATGTCCATTCTTGAGATTACCATGTCGGCAGACCATAACTGATAAGTGCCACGAGTTGTACATTCAAGAGGGAGGAAATTTGATTATATTTATAAAAGAGAAGGGTTTTGCTAGCCACCAAAACTTTGACTTCAATCAAGAGGGACAACTACATGTGTCTCACGGTCCACTTTATTGATAATAAGTGGAGGTTAAAGAAAAAATTCATAAGCTTTATTTTAACGTCCAGCCATACGGGGAAAGATATAGTGAATAGTATCAACAAGGTGTTTAGAGATTACAAAATTATGAGGGTTTTACGATCACGAATGACAATTCTACATCTAATGACACAACTATTGAAGATTTGGTGTCGTGGTGGATGGACAAAGGCAACATTACGAAAGAAAATAGAGCTCTTGTGCAGATAAGGTGCATTGCACACATCTTGAACCTCTTGGTTCAAGATGGCTTGAAGTGCAACGGCGGTGACATCTCAGTAGATTGCCTTAGAAATTGCATCAGGTACATAAAGGGTACCCCCAATCGCTATAAGAAGTTCAACGATTGTGTGGTGGAAGCTGGAATAGAAAGTCAGAAATTGCTAAGCTTAGACGCCCCAACACATTGGAACTCCACATGATTCTTAGTGCCGCCTATAATTTGAGGGTCGATATCCTTGGATACAAGTAGTGTGAGAAACCTCTACCAATGAGTTCAAGGATTGTTTACCAAATGATGATGTGATTGAAAGATGGCGAAGATGTTTGTTGATTTCTTCAAGCATTTCAAGAAGTTAACGGAGCTTGTCTCGGGCACCACTTATGTAACATTGCACATGGTGTTAACCAAACTTTTTTGCATCGACCACCATTTAAATGTGTGGATAAGACAGGGAACAGTGGACCCTACAACCAAAAGAAGGACAATTCGAAAGCAATGGCATTGGTAATGAAAGAGAAACACAACAAGTATTGGGGTATAGGCGGGAACATGAATCACTTGTTGTAGTATGCCACCATTTTAGATCCTTGCCTCAAGTACAATGTTTGAAGAAGACGTGCGAATGCTTAAGACAATTAAGGACATGTTTAGGCAGTTGTTTGATGACTATAAGGCCATGTTCGAAGAAAATGCAACAAGAACCACTCCAATTCCAACTGCTGCTCCCTATTTCGCTAGTACGACTCCCTGGATTCCAAAAGACCTCATGACCATGTGGCACAAACATGTACACTCTAACCATCACGACTTTAAGGTTTTTTTAAAAAAAATATCTAATTTGTGTCATTAATGCTCTTTGGAATATTGTTAGATCATTGGATTCCAAGGAAATCCACCACAATGCGAGATTGATAAATATTTCGGGGATAGGCTCAAAAAAAATCATGATAAGTTCGACATTTTGTCTTGGTGGAAATTCAATAGCCATCTGTATCCTATTATTTCTAAAATGGCTCGAGATTTATTGGTTATTCCGGTCTCAACTGTTGTCTCGAAATCAGGTTTTAGTATAGGAGGGCGTGCACCTGATCGTTTTAGAAGCTCATTGACTCCGAGTCATTAGTTTAATGACTTAAATGCTCTCAAGATTGGCTACGAGATGATGATACCCCAATTCAATTCGAGGAGTGCTTGTTGAACTTGGAGAAACTTCAAGCATGTATATAACGTTAGTGGTTAATCGGTGTTCTAGTTAATTTTTATATTTTGAAATGCTATTATTTTAATTTTCATGCAGAGTTTGTGGCGATGGATGATGATGCAACCATTTGGGTAGATTTGAAAGAAGGCTATAATGTATGACTAGGGATGTTTTTCAATTATTAAGTTTGATGATGGATTTGGATATTTTGATTTGTTTGATTAAGCTTTTTGGATTTGTGGTGCAAATATCTTATATTTGTCGTGTTTAATGATTTATATGATGAATGATTTGTATCGTATTGACACGATTGTGATTTCGTTCGTGATTAAATGGTGTGATAATTCGTGGCATTGAATTATTGATATGTTGGTGATTTGGATTTGTCGTTATGTCATATTTGGTATCGTGAATTCGTGGTGTGATAGGGTTAATTTCGTATTTTGCCCATTGAATTCATGATGATTTTGGATTTTTTGTTATATTGTATTTGGTGATTGCTTGTCGTTATGTATATATCTCATATTTGGGTTGAAGAATAGGTGTCGAAAGCGATTAAACAGGGTTCAAATCACATTTTCAGCCCCAATATGTGGACTAGAAGTTCGGCGGCAATCCCGCGAGAATTCACATCATGTCTGTAGGGAACGGGATCTGTTCGACAGATCCCGAGGGCCGGGGTCTTGTCCCTGCGGGATCCCGGCCCAAAACAGTCATAAAGGCAATATAATGGGCTAACTTTGAAAACTTATAACAATAAATAATTTCTAGCATTCTTTAAATATATGCATGGCGCAAGGTGTTTGAATCACGAGCTTCTTGCGTGATAATTGTGACAATATGTGTCAAAATTGGGATAAGATTGACACTGGTGCCAACTTTTGGTGGGCTTAAATTGGAACATGTCAATATAGTGGATTGAAAGTGAAATGGTTTGAAAATAAGGGGTGCATAAATTTTTCCTATCAATCAGAAATAAGGAAGTTTCATTTTTATTGCAGCTAGATCTCCTTGAGATAGAAGAAAGGAAATGAGATACAATTCCTAACTAGAATTGGTAGTCCTATTCTCACCATTATTCATCCTTAAATATAATCTCGCTACTGACAAATTTATCGTTTTGGCTCACAACTTCATCCGAACTATACCTTCTTCTAGAAAAAAAATTTGGTCTCCTAAAGGAAACACTACAACAAAACGCATTAATTGCATGGAAAATATTCCATGCAATTGGGTACATTTTCCATGCAATTGATCAATTGCATGGAAAAAATCCAATGCAAAAATTCAATGCTATTGTTGTCCATGCAAGAGAATTGCATTGGAATTTTCGGATGCAATAGGGTTCTGCATAGAGAATTTCCGATACAAAGTTGCATGGAAATTTTCCTATGCAAAAGATTCTGCATGGAAAATATCCAATGCAGAAAAGTGCTGCATCGAAAAAAATCCTATGCAGATAAAGCCTGCATAGGAAATTTCCCATGCATAACTCAAGTACAAAAGTGCACGTGGCAGCGACTGGAGGTTCGGGGAAGGACGGCTTGCATTGGAAATTTTCCATGCAATTGTTTAAATCTTTGCATAGGAAATTTCCAATGCAAGTTGTCGCATCGGAAATTTCCGATGCAACTGCAAAAGCAATTACATAGGAAATTTCCAATGCAATTGCTGTTGCATCGGAAGTTTCCGATGCAACAAATGCGAAAATTTAAAAAAAAATAGTGGCGGGATTTATCCGCCACTCTTTAAAACAATTTTGTTTTTATTAATATAAATAATTTTTAAAATATATTTTTTAAATTTTAAAGTATTATCTATACATACTTATTCGTATAGTTACATTTTAAATTTTTTTGTTATGAAATCTTATATTTATATATATATATAATTTATATTTTTCGTATATATAATTTATATTTATATTTTTCGTATATATAATTTATATTTATATTTTTCATATATATAATTTATATTTATATTTTTTGTATATATAATTTATATTTATATTTTTCGTATATATAATTTATATTTATAATTTTTATATATATATTTATATTGTAAATTTAGAGAGAGAAAGAAGAGGGTGTAAATAGAGAGAGATGGATGAATGAGAGAAGGATGAATGAGAAGTGAATGGAGAGGTGAGTATTTATAGGAAAAGGTTGTAAATTTAGCATTGAAAAATTCGGATGCAAGATGAACTTACATTGCAATTTTTCCATGCACGATACTCTTTGCATGGAAAATTTCCCATGCAACTGCATGGGAATATTCCAATGCAACACTCATTGCATAGGAATTTTCCCATGCAACTGCTCTTTGCATGGCAAATTTCCTATGCACAATGAAACAGGTACAATTTGCATAGAAAAATTTATATGCGTACATTATTACTATTTATAAAAAAAATCAATACTTATTAAATTTGAATTTACATTTTCGACCCCAAAAGTATTTTAAACATCGTTCGTTTTGCATTTTTGACAAATTTTAAATGTACATATGCCTCATAAGTGTTATTAAAATAGTGGTAAAAAAAATGGAGGTTTGATGTCGTTTTCTATCTTTTGCATAATTAGATATTCTACCCCAAATATTTTTTAAACGTCTTTCCATACTCCGTTTTTGACGAAATTTTGAAGAACACTGTTATTTTTAATAACATAGCATATGGTAAAAAACAATCGACGAGTGGACTTGATTGACACTCTCTACATGTGAAAATACAATTTTAGTAGGATAGAGTATACCTATATAGGGTTTAGGGTTTAGGGTTTAGGGTTTAGGGTTTAGGATTTAGAGTTGAAAATCATATAGTGTTATATTGTTTATTTGCGTCTTTCGTTACTCCATTTTTGACAAGATTTGGGACAACACTTCTACTTATTGTTTAGAAAATGTTGGTGAAAGAAAAAGTGGATTTCGAGTTGTTTTGCAACTTTTTACTAATTATATTTTCACCCTGAAATGTTTCTTTGTGTTTTTCGTTACTACGTTTTTGACGATATTTGAAAGAACACTTATACTTATGGTTTAGAAGATGTTGGTGAAAAAAAAAGTTAAATTTGAGTTGTTTTGCAACTTTTTACTAATTATATTTTTACCCCGAAATGTTTCTTTGTGTCTTTCGTTACTCCGTTTTTGATGAGATTTGAAAGAACACTCATACTTATGGTTTAGAAGATGTTGGTGGAAAAAAAAGTTAAATTTGAGTTGTTTTGAAACTTTTGAATAATTACATTTTCACCCCCAAAATGTTTATTTGTGTCTTTCGTTACTCCGTTTTTGACGATATTTGAAAGAACACTCATACTTATGGTTTAGAAGATGTTTGTGGAAAAAAAAGTTAAATTTGAGTTGTTTTGCAACTTTTTACTAATTACATTTTTACCCCGAAATGTTTCTTTGTGTCTTTCGTTACTCCGTTTTTAACGATATTTGAAAGAACACTCTTATCATCGGTTTTGCAACAGTAGCTTTTTGTTGATGCACCCATATTGAAAATGTACCCAATTGCATGGAATATTTTCCATGCAATTGATGCGTTTTGTTGTGCTGTACATTTGCCCGCCACATAAATGGTTCGGACAAAAGCACTAAAGTTTGCGCAACTATGGATTTTAATGATTACATTGAGAAAAAATGGTAATGAATCGGATAAAAAATGCGATGAACCTTACATTAAGGATTTATCTGGCAAAATTTGGCTAATTAGTCGAGGATATGTATGACATTAAAGTCATTTGATGTTGTTATAATATTTGGGGAGATGTATAATGTGATGGGTATTTTACTATTTTTAAGGTCAAAATTTTGTTGACATTGGTATCGGACTCTTGGTTTTTGCTGGCTGCATTAGTTAATTATTAATTTCTAGGTATATATTTCGTTCATGATTAATACTTAATAGTCAACGTATTTCAAGAAGTGAACCAAATAAAGGTTTTCTTAGCCAATTTAGGTGCATCATGATTAATAATATTATTCATTAAGTTAAATAAAGTGACTATGCGGTGTGTTAAAATCACCACGAAAAAAGAAAGAACGAGAGATATGTTGCAACAGTAGCTTTTTCACTACAAGAATCCGGGGTCATTCGTGACCGCCGGCTAGTGACCGCCTGGCGGTCACGAGCATCCGTGACCGCCCGGCGGTCGCGGATGCCACCGTGACCGCCCGGCGGTCGCGGATGCCACTGTGACCGCCGAGCGGTCACGGTAAACAACTCCGTGACCGCCCAGCGGTCACGGATAGCCCCGTGACCGCTGAGCGGTCACGGACATAAATCCCGTGACCGCCCAGCGGTCACTGGAAGCCATAGGCGGGAAACTTCCCGCCTATGGCCCGCCTAGTGGCGTCCGCGACCGCCGGGCGGTCGCGGATGTCACTCATCCGCGACCGCCCAGCGGTCGCGGATGCCACTAGGGTGATTCGTGACCGTTGGGCGGTCGCGGATGCCACTAGGGTCATTCGTGACCGTTGGGCAGTCACGAATGACCCTCATTCGTGACCGCCCGGCGGTCACGAATAATATTCATAAAAAAAAATTAATTTTATGGATTCATCTTGATGTGTTTATGATTTTTAACAATAAGTCTCAATACTACATGTGAATTGAAGTAATAAATTAGTACAACATTAGTAATTAACATATTAAAATACCGAATTAGATGTGATTAGGCGAGTTATGAACGAATAACCTATTTTATGTTCTACAACTAATTCATCACATACACCAAGTTGTTTTAGATGTAATGTGTCATTTTGTGATAATATCTATTTTAATTTACTTAGTAGTAACTATTTTATCAATTTAACAAACATCGAACCTTAATTAAACAAACGAAAATCAAAATTATCGAATGAGACTCTTTCGTGACCGCTGGGCGGTCACGAAAGAGGGTCATTCGTGACCGCCCAGCGGTCACGAAGTAGGTTCGTGACCGCTGGGCGGTCACGAATGAGGGGTCATTCGTGACCGCCCGGCGGTCACGAATAATATTCATAAAAAAAAAATTTGATTTTATGGATTCTTCTTGATGTGTTTATGATTTTTAGCAATAAGTCTCAATACTACATGTGAATTGAAGTAATAAATTAGTACAACATTAGTAATTAACATATTAAAATACCGAATTAGATGTGATTAGCGAGTTATGAACGAATAACCTATTTTATGTTCTACAACTAATTCATCACATACACCAAGTTGTTTTAGATGTAATGTGTCATTTTGTGATAAAATCTATTTTAATTTACTTGGTAGTAACTATTTTATCAATTTAACAAACATTGAACCTTAATTAAACAAACGAAAATCAAAATTATCAAATGAGACTCTTTCGTGACCGCTGAGCGGTCACGAAAGAGGGTCATTCGTGACCGCCCAGCGGTCACGAAGGAGGTTCGTGACCGCCCGGCGGTCACGAATAATATTCATAAAAAAAAAATTGATTTTAGGGATTCTATTGATGTGTTTATGATTTTTAGCAATAAGTCTCAATACTACATGTGAATTGAAGTAATAAATTAGTACAACATTAGTAATTAACATATTAAAATACCGAATTAGATGTGATTAGCGAGTTATGAACGAATAACCTATTTTATGTTCTACAACTAATTCATCACATACACCAAGTTGTTTTAGATGTAATGTGTCATTTTGTGATAAAATCTATTTTAATTTACATAGTAGTAACTATTTAATCAATTTAACAAACATCGAACCTTAATTAAACAAACGAAAATCAAAACTATCGAATGAGACTCTTTCGTGACCGCTGGGCGGTCACGACAGAGGGTCATCCGTGACCGCCCAGCGGTCACGAATAATATTCATGGTGAAAATTTTAAATTTTCAAAAAATTTGAATTTCTCCCCAATTCCAAGGTCTTTCGCGACCGCCCGGCTGTCACGAAAGGGTCTCTCGTGACCGCCGGGCGGTCGCGAAAGACATTGGAATTGGGGGGAAATTCAACTTTTTTGAAAATTCAAAATTTTCTCCAAAATTCTATATATACCCACCATTCTACCTATTAATTTTCATTACATTCAAATTATCTTCTCTAAAAAACCCAACACTTTCTCCTCCTTTCCTCATTTCCTCATTTCCCAATCCAAAACATAAACACCAACAATTTTTCTTCTCCTCTTTTCTTATATCTTCAAAAAACAAAACACCAACAATTTTTCTTCTCCTCTTTCTTTATATCTCCAAAAAACAAAACACCAACTCTCTTATTTTCTTCTTTTCTTTACTTATAACACAAATCATTCTCTTAAATGATGTTTATATAAAAAAATCGTCCAACCATACATTATATTCGCAAAAAATAAATATTTATTCCGGTATTTTACCGGAATATATTTTTTTATTTCGTTTAATGTCATCCGTGACCGCCGGGCGGTCACGGATGAATTGAATATTATCCGTGACCGCTTGGCGGTCACGGATGACCGTCGGGGTCATCCGTGACCGCCAGGCGGTCGCGGTGTCGCCCGTGACCGCTGGGCCGTCGCGGATGACCCCGGGGTCATCCGTGACCGCCGAGCGGTCACGGATGACTGCCGTGACCGCTGGGCGGTCGCGGATGACTGCCGTGACCGCCCAGCGGTCACGGATGACCTCCACGACCGAGGTCATCCGCGACCGGGCATCCGCGACCGGGCATCCGCGACCGCTGGGCGGTCGCGGATGACCATTCGCGACCGGAAATGGGTCATTCGCGACCGCCCGGGCGGTCGCGAATGACCCTTTTTTCTTGTAGTGTTTGTTGATGCACCAAATATTGATGCACCCAATATGGGTGCTTTTTATATTTTTGCATCGGTTTTATCCGATGAAAGATTTGTTTAATATATATTTTTTTAATTTTTTTTAATGCTGCATCGGATAAATCCTATGCAGAGATATTTTATATCTCTGCATCGGATTTTATCCGATGCAGTATTCTTTACATCCGAATTTTCAGATGCAGCCTACGTGGCTGCATCCGAATCATCGGATGCAAGGGCTGCATAGGAAATTTCCTATGCAGCCTAAAAAGGCCGCCTCAGATTTATCTGAGGCTATCTTTGCATCCGAATTTTGCGATGCAATATAATTGCATCGCAATTTTCCAATTCTATATATCTTGCATCCGAAAATAAAAATTCGGATGCAAGACTTTCCATGCTATTGCTATGATTTGTTGTAGTGAAACAGTTGGCCATGCTAGGAGGTGCTTTGAATAGTAATAGTAAGAAAATCTCATATTCGTTAAGTTTATTTGTTTCCAATTTTTTTTAATTTTTTTGGATACGGAACTATTTGTTTTTAATTGGTTACTTTGAGAAGAATTGCTTGTGCTCTAGCTTAAGCTTGAATGACATAAAAGTTATCGTCTTTGCATGCATTCTTTACTTTCATTAAACTGAACTAATTAAGGAAAGAGTTAATGGTTCATTAAAAATGATTATTTCAAATTAGAAAGATGATATCATCTCGAATGCATATTTCTTCTCCAATTTTCATAAAGACCTTGAACAATGTTATCTTTATATATTTATAAATAAATTTTGTATTTTATCAGGTGTTTTAACCCTTCTTCTAGATGTAGAAGCTCTAGGAGTTTCTACGATATAATCTAAAAGAGAGATATAAGATCTCAAAGAATCAGTCTTTGATAACTTATTTTCTCCTTGTTCAAACTGTATTTGAACAGTTTTTCAGATGTGTTTTTTTTTGAATAAAGAGCTTTTTTATTCCAGCGGATCAAATAAGATCAATCGTCTCAATACAAACAAAACTTACATCTCCAAATTACAAGACAGATTCATAATGAGCAACAAAGAAAAACTAATCTCAGCATAGCATCCTGTATCTAATAGCATTTTTTAATTTGATTCAACTGTTGGATACATCCTGAGTTGACCACAATATGACTGAAGCTTTGGTGAAAAGTTGCATCTGATCATGGATGTATTGCATGTTGTACGGACCAGGTTGCCAACTTCACTTTTTTTATCCTGGAATGCTCTCATATTCCGTTCCATCCAGAGAGCATACACAAGTTCCGTAAACACCACTTTGAAGACTCTATTTAGCGCAACTTTACCTTTCACAACCCCACTCCACTGAGCTATATAAGTAGTTAAGTGGGGCATGGTATTTGTCCTATTGAGCCATTGTTTTTTCAGATGTTTGTAAAATATTAAATGAATCATTATGATGTTGAATAGGGACAACTTTATTAATTATCCAATTGTCAGAAAATTGGATTTCATCCCATTTAATGGTTCTTCTAGTAGTTATTCTAGATTTCTTAAAATTAGTTTCTATTAAAATAGTTTCATTTAAAGGTTTATCAACCTTACGACATTGAGGATTTCATGTATAAAGGGGCTTATAATACACTCTATAGCAGATACATATCACTTCAGTACCTGGCAAATAGTTATAACCATGAGTTTTAACATTTAATGTTAACGCATCTAAGATATTAACATCAGATAAAGACAATTGTAGATTTGGGTAAACATCAAAATAAACTGGACCACGTGTCAGACTAGACTGTATCATTCCCATTAATGATTTTTTTCCAATCTAGGTTTCTCCCATCTCTTAAAGCTGCTATAAAGCTTTATGGTAATCCTTCTAAGGTTAAAGGTTTAAAAGCAATTTGAATTAAACCTATGTGTATAAACTTATAAGTATTACGATATAAAGAAATATCTTTATCACTTAACAATTTAACAATCATTTCTTCATTATTTAAAGAAATAGACTCTTCAGTTGTTTTAACAACTTGTTTTAAGCCTAATTTTTCAAAAGTTCCTAATTTATAAATTATCTTAGGCTCGATTCTTGGAATCGTCCACTTATTAAGCAATTCCAGATTTCTCAATGTTGGTGAAGTAACATGATTCAATTACTGTTAAGTACATGAATAGTAATAATAGTATTAAATTAATAATTTAGTCCATAACTAAAATGAGTATGACTGTCTTTTGGTAATATTTATATATTAGATGGCTGAGTGTATGCAGTTAAGTAATGGTAAATGAACGGTGTTAGGTTCGTGTTAGGAAATACCTATGTAATTTGTTAATTAAGTAACAAGTCTAGCAGAATTGAGTTAGAACCTAGTTTTCTTGTGCCTGTACGCGCGCGTGTTAGAGTGTTATATTTAGACTCGTTCCCTCAAAATATTTCCAACAAAGTTTTACTAGCTAGGAGCAAATATTTCGAGCAAGATGTTCATCTAGCCTTGAGAGCATTTTGCAGAACAGGCTTTGTGGATACGTATCACCTAAAAGAACATTTTTAATCAGAGGTAGAAGCAATAATACGAGAACCTAATACTATTCGTGATATATAGAGAAGATAACTTATGGAATAAGAAACTGTTATAACACTTATATCTCTGCTAAGCCATTACATTATTCATCAAACAAAACAGAAGGCTGTTCATCACTATTACATATCAAAAAGGTCCTTGATCGTCAGTAACTGACCAAACAGAAGGTAAAATATTGTCCTCAAAGTTTCTTATAAAATCAGTGTATGTATTTTATATATGTAGCCCTTAAAAAAAATAGGCATACACATTTTTAGTTCATATGCATAGAAATGTGTCATTCAAATTCGAATTAGCTATACCCATATAGCATTAGCCTTCATAAGCAATGGCTTGAGCATTCCCTTGATGTTGAGACTCATAATTTCATTAGAACCACCCACAAATTGTTTGCCAATGAACACAGCCGGAACACTTGGGTGACACCCTAACGCCATCAACGCGTTCTCCATTTGTAATCCATTTGGAAGCTGATCAAGCTTATAAACAACAGGATTTGCGCCAAATCCACGTATGAGCATCTCTATTGTGTGTGACATGCAGCAGTTAGTTTTGCTGAATATCACCACTGAGTTTTCACAACCTAGCTTCATCAGCATATCCATATTATTTTGTTTTTTCTAAGCAAATATAGTGAAATTGAAAATGTATGTATATCTTTGATTGTAGTTGGTAGACGATGTGCTTAATCTTGAGAAAAATGAGCATGCATGAAGGTGTATTTATAGGGAGAATTTCTATTGAAGAAAGATTGAAATGTCATGTCCATCGATTTCGTACAATATTCTTAGAATTTTCTTCGATTTGATTATAAAAGGTTGACGTGTGGTCATCACTGTGGTGGCAGATCGCATGCATGGGTATTTCAAAGTCAGAAAATTAGATAAAGTCTTCTCACCTTTTTCATATTCCGGAATATTGTTCTTTTTTTGGGATTTCAGAATATTGACACAATATACAAGGTTTATCTAATTCATGAGCATCGAGGTAGCAACCTTAACTAACTAAAGACTTGATCGTACCTCATCTCAACAGCTAAGTATAGCTTGGATGACTCCTAGAATGCACAAAAGCCAGAAATTAATGTTAGAATTGTCCGTACGCATGTACTTTAATTTGTAGAAGGTACGCCGGTGATCTAGACCAATGGTATCCTCTGGAAAGAATAACATGCACGACCTAATCGAGATAATAGATAACATGTGCGTCCTAAGCACACATGAAAAGTGATAGCACAACTTGGTGGAGTGAGGAAGATTATGTTCTTATAGCACTTATCCGATGCTTATACAAGCGGATTGAGGTGATATTATTGAAGATTTACCCCAACCCCCAATGGGTTACACTCTGAGCCTTGTGATACCACTTTAGTTTAGCCAATTACCTTTTATGCAAATTAAACTACACTAAATTTAATTTTGTTTTTGGCAAATATAAACCACATAATTTTAAAAACGATAAAGTGGGGAAATAAAGGAGTATCTAGGGCATCAATTTCATTATAAATAAATTTTAGACGAAATATTAAAAATGTCCGCTAACTTTTTTTTTAAAAGTTAAAATACCCATTTTTTTGGGGCCTTGCCAAAATGCCCCGGCCCATATGTAACAATTTTTTTGTTAAAATGCCCTCGACCCTTATTCGGGTTGAAATTGCCTACGTGGCGGTACAGTGCATGCCACGTCAATAAGTGCTCTGCCACGTCATATTTTTCATAGTAATAATAACAATAATAATAATAATAATAATAATAATCAACATATATATATATAACATAGTAATAAATATATATATAAACACATATATAAATATAATTATATATATTAAAAAACAAAAAAATACAAAATAAAAATAAAATTACTCATCATCTTCATCATCCAACCGCTGCCCCATGGTTTAAATATTATCCGTGACCGCTTGGCGGTCACGGATGACCGTCGGGGTCATCCGTGACCGCCAGGCGGTCGCGGTGTCGCCCGTGACCGCTGGGCCGTCGCGGATGACCCCGGGGTCATCCGTGACCGCCGAGTGGTCACGGATGACTGCCGTGACCGCTGGGCGGTCGCGGATGACTGCCGTGACCGCCCAGCGGTCACGGATGACCTCCACGACCGAGGTCATCCGCGACCGGGCATCCGCGACCGCTGGGCGGTCGCGGATGACCATTCGCGACCGGAAATGGGTCATTCGCGACCGCCCGGGCGGTCGCGAATGACCCTTTTTTCTTGTAGTGTTTGTTGATGCACCAAATATTGATGCACCCAATATGGGTGCTTTTTATATTTTTGCATCGGTTTTATCCGATGAAAGATTTGTTTAATATATATTTTTTTAATTTTTTTTAATGCTGCATCGGATTTTATCCGATGCAGTATTCTTTACATCCGAATTTTCAGATGCAGCCTACGTGGCTGCATCCGAATCATCGGATGCAAGGGCTGCATAGGAAATTTCCTATGCAGCCTAAAAAGGCCGCCTCAGATTTATCTGAGGCTATCTTTGCATCCGAATTTTGCGATGCAATATAATTGCATCGCAATTTTCCGATTCTATATATCTTGCATCCGAAAATAAAAATTCGGATGCAAGACTTTCCATGCTATTGCTATGATTTGTTGTAGTGAAACAGTTGGCCATGCTAGGAGGTGCTTTGAATAGTAATAGTAAGAAAATCTCATATTCGTTAAGTTTATTTGTTTCCAATTTTTTTTAATTTTTTTGGATACGGAACTATTTGTTTTTAATTTGTTACTTTGAGAAGAATTGCTTGTGCTCTAGCTTAAGCTTGAATGACATAAAAGTTATCGTCTTTGCATGCATTCTTTACTTTCATTAAACTGAACTAATTAAGGAAAGAGTTAATGGTTCATTAAAAATGATTATTTCAAATTAGAAAGATGATATCATCTCGAATGCATATTTCTTCTCCAATTTTCATAAAGACCTTGAACAATGTTATCTTTATATATTTATAAATAAATTTTGTATTTTATCAGGTGTTTTAACCCTTCTTCTAGATGTAGAAGCTCTAGGAGTTTCTACGATATAATCTAAAAGAGAGATATAAGATCTCAAAGAATCAGTCTTTGATAACTTATTTTCTCCTTGTTCAAACTGTATTTGAACAGTTTTTCAGATGTGTTTTTTTTTGAATAAAGAGCTTTTTTATTCCAGCGGATCAAATAAGATCAATCGTCTCAATACAAACAAAACTTACATCTCCAAATTACAAGACAGATTCATAATGAGCAACAAAGAAAAACTAATCTCAGCATAGCATCCTGTATCTAGTAGCATTTTTTAATTTGATTCAACTGTTGGATACATCCTGAGTTGACCACAATATGACTGAAGCTTTGGTGAAAAGTTGCATCTGATCATGGATGTATTGCATGTTGTACGGACCAGGTTGCCAACTTCACTTTTTTTATCCTGGAATGCTCTCATATTCCGTTCCATCCAGAGAGCATACACAAGTTCCGTAAACACCACTTTGAAGACTCTATTTAGCGCAACTTTACCTTTCACAACCCCACTCCACTGAGCTATATAAGTAGTTAAGTGGGGCATGGTATTTGTCCTATTGAGCCATTGTTTTTTCAGATGTTTGTAAAATATTAAATGAATCATTATGATGTTGAATAGGGACAGCTTTATTAATTATCCAATTGTCAGAAAATTGGATTTCATCCCATTTAATGGTTCTTCTAGTAGTTATTCTAGATTTCTTAAAATTAGTTTCTATTAAAATAGTTTCATTTAAAGGTTTATCAACCTTACGACATTGAGGATTTCATGTATAAAGGGGCTTATAATACATGCACTCTATAGCAGATACATATCACTTCAGTACCTGGCAAATAGTTATAACCATGAGTTTTAACATTTAATGTTAACGCATCTAAGATATTAACATCAGATAAAGACAATTGTAGATTTGGGTAAACATCAAAATAAACTGGACCACGTGTCAGACTAGACTGTATCATTCCCATTAATGATTTTTTTCCAATCTAGGTTTCTCCCATCTCTTAAAGCTGCTATAAAGCTTTATGGTAATCCTTCTAAGGTTAAAGGTTTAAAAGCAATTTGAATTAAACCTATGTGTATAAACTTATAAGTATTACGATATAAAGAAATATCTTTATCACTTAACAATTTAACAATCATTTCTTCATTATTTAAAGAAATAGACTCTTCAGTTGTTTTAACAACTTGTTTTAAGCCTAATTTTTCAAAAGTTCCTAATTTATAAATTATCTTAGGCTCGATTCTTGGAATCGTCCACTTATTAAGCAATTCCAGATTTCTCAATGTTGGTGAAGTAACATGATTCAATTACTGTTAAGTACATGAATAGTAATAATAGTATTAAATTAATAATTTAGTCCATAACTAAAATGAGTATGACTGTCGTTTGGTAATATTTATATATTAGATGGCTGAGTGTATGCAGTTAAGTAATGGTAAATGAACGGTGTTAGGTTCGTGTTAGGAAATACCTATGTAATTTGTTAATTAAGTAACAAGTCTAGCAGAATTGAGTTAGAACCTAGTTTTCTTGTGCCTGTACGCGCGCGTGTTAGAGTGTTATATTTAGACTCGTTCCCTCAAAATATTTCCAACAAAGTTTTACTAGCTAGGAGCAAATATTTCGAGCAAGATGTTCATCTAGCCTTGAGAGCATTTTGCAGAACAGGCTTTGTGGATACGTATCACCTAAAAGAACATTTTTAATCAGAGGTAGAAACAATAATACGAGAACCTAATACTATTCGTGATATATAGAGAAGATAACTTATGGAATAAGAAACTGTTATAACACTTATATCTCTGCTAAGCCATTACATTATTCATCAAACAAAACAGAAGGCTGTTCATCACTATTACATATCAAAAAGGTCCTTGATCGTCAGTAACTGACCAAACAGAAGGTAAAATATTGTCCTCAAAGTTTCTTATAAAATCAGTGTATGTATTTTATATATGTAGCCCTTAAAAAAAATAGGCATACACATTTTTAGTTCATATGCATAGAAATGTGTCATTCAAATTCGAATTAGCTATACCCATATAGCATTAGCCTTCATAAGCAATGGCTTGAGCATTCCCTTGATGTTGAGACTCATAATTTCATTAGAACCACCCACAAATTGTTTGCCAATGAACACAGCCGGAACACTTGGGTGACACCCTAACGCCATCAACGCGTTCTCCATTTGTAATCCATTTGGAAGCTGATCAAGCTTATAAACAACAGGATTTGCGCCAAATCCACGTATGAGCATCTCTATTGTGTGTGACATGCAGCAGTTAGTTTTGCTGAATATCACCACTGAGTTTTCACAACCTAGCTTCATCAGCATATCCATATTATTTTGTTTTTTCTAAGCAAATATAGTGAAATTGAAAATGTATGTATATCTTTGATTGTAGTTGGTAGACGATGTGCTTAATCTTGAGAAAAATGAGCATGCATGAAGGTGTATTTATAGGGAGAATTTCTATTGAAGAAAGATTGAAATGTCATGTCCATCGATTTCGTACAATATTCTTAGAATTTTCTTCGATTTGATTATAAAAGGTTGACGTGTGGTCATCACTGTGGTGGCAGATCGCATGCATGGGTATTTCAAAGTCAGAAAATTAGATAAAGTCTTCTCACCTTTTTCATATTCCGGAATATTGTTCTTTTTTTGGGATTTCAGAATATTGACACAATATACAAGGTTTATCTAATTCATGAGCATCGAGGTAGCAACCTTAACTAACTAAAGACTTGATCGTACCTCATCTCAACAGCTAAGTATAGCTTGGATGACTCCTAGAATGCACAAAAGCCAGAAATTAATGTTAGAATTGTCCGTACGCACGTACTTTAATTTGTAGAAGGTACGCCGGTGATCTAGACCAATGGTATCCTCTGGAAAGAATAACATGCACGACCTAATCGAGATAATAGATAACATGTGCGTCCTAAGCACACATGAAAAGTGATAGCACAACTTGGTGGAGTGAGGAAGATTATGTTCTTATAGCACTTATCCGATGCTTATACAAGCGGATTGAGGTGATATTATTGAAGATTTACCCCAACCCCCAATGGGTTACACTCTGAGCCTTGTGATACCACTTTAGTTTAGCCAATTACCTTTTATGCAAATTAAACTACACTAAATTTAATTTTTTTTTTGGCAAATATAAACCACATAATTTTAAAAACGATAAAGTGGGGAAATAAAGGAGTATCTAGGGCATCAATTTCATTATAAATAAATTTTAGACGAAATATTAAAAATGTCCGCTAACTTTTTTTTTAAAAGTTAAAATACCCATTTTTTTGGGGCCTTGCCAAAATGCCCCGGCCCATATGTTACAATTTTTTTGTTAAAATGCCCTCGACCCTTATTCGGGTTGAAATTGCCTACGTGGCGGTACAGTGCATGCCACGTCAATAAGTGCTCTGCCACGTCATATTTTTTATAGTAATAATAATAATAATAATAATAATAATAATAATAATAATAAACATATATATATATAACATAGTAATAAATATATATATAAACACATATATAAATATAATTATATATATTAAAAAACAAAAAAATACAAAATAAAAATAAAATTACTCATCATCTTCATCATCCAACCGCTGCCCCCTCCCACCCCCCAAGCCCGCCGCCGCCGTTGCCGCCACCACCACGACCATCTTCATCGGATCATCACTGATTACCACCACCATCTTCTTCTCCACTACCACCGAACACCTCCACCATCTTAATCGGCGTCACCACCTCCCAAAATTGCGCCACCACCGTTGCCCACCACCATCACTGCAATCGTAGCTCTAATTGGTGTCGACTCCTCCCATCATTGTAAATCGCCAACTCCTCCCATCGCTGTCCAATCACCACTAAAATCGTGCCACCACCACCATCGCAGCAAATCGCAGCTCTCATCGACGCCACCACCTCCCGTCACTGCCTAATCACGCCACCACCCTTACTCAATCAAAGCGCGCCGCAAATCGTTGCAAGTCGCGGTTCAAATCGCGCCACCACCACCACAAAAAATTAGGGTTTTGATTTGGGAGAATTTTGGGGAGGTGGTGGTGTGCGATGTCGTTGTTGTTGTTGGTGGTGGTGGTGAAGACCGCGTTTGGGGGCAGCGGTGGCAGCGACAACGGCGGGGGAGGGGAGGTGGCAGCGGTGGTGGTGATGAAGATGATGATTAATTTTCTTTTGTTTTTTTTTGTATATATTGTTAAAATTATATTATTATTATTTTTATATATATGTTGATTATTATTATTTATACATATATGTTTATTATTTTTATAAATAGTTATATATATGTTCATTATTATTGTTTATACATAAATGTTTATTATTATTATTATTATTTATATATATGTTTAATATTTTTATAAATAGTTATATATGTTGATTATTATTATTTATACATAAATGCTTATTATTGTTATTTATATATATATATATAATATTTTTATAAATAGTTATATATATGTTTCATATTATTATTTATATATAAATCTTTATTATTATTTATATATATGTATATTATTTTTACAAATAGTTAACTATATGTTTATCATTCTTGTTTATATATATATATTTATTATTTACAAAATAGTTATATATATGTTTATTATTATTATTAATATATAGGGGTGCAAAGTGCAATTTAGTTTGGGGTGCAAATGCAATATTTTAAATTACAAGGGTTTGTGTATAAAACGTGTTTTGACTGAAAAATATGACGTGGCATTCACAACTTGTTGATTGTACCGCCACATAGACAATTTTGGCCGAATAAGGGTCACGGGCATTTCTGAAAGTTTGTTTTAAACATATGGGGCATTTTGGCAAGACCCGAAAAAATTGAGCATTTTAACTTTTTAAAAAAGTTAGCAGCCATTTTTAATATTTTGTCCATAAATTTTTGATTCAAGAACAAACTATCATCGTCACGTCAATTATTTCATTTAATTTATATTGATCAATTGTTTTAATATATGATCGCAGTCCAGAGGTCTCTTAACTCAGTGATTGCTTATCGATTTAGAGTTTTCTCCTACTCATACAAATAATTCCAACTCAAAGAAACAAGGGTATTACTGCAGCAATTAGGTTGGGTTTCAAGATAGTGCACGTCACCCTATAAACTTGCTAGTTCGTCAATAAAAGAACACATGGCCATCTGCAACCGCCCGGGCGGTTGCAGATGGCCCATGGGCGGTCGCAGATAACGGGCAATAACACAGGGCCATTTGCAACCGCCCAGAAAATTACAGATGGCCCATGGGCGGTCGTCGAACTGGTATCTACGACAGCCCGGACGATCACCGAGGCGGTCGCGGATATCCCTCGTCGCGGGTAATCTGCGATCATCAGGCGGTTGCAGATACTCCTTGGCAACCGCTGGCCTTTATGGACGTGGCAACCACCCAACGATTGTCGTGTCCTTATGAACATGGCCATCGCCCAGCGGTAGCGAGGTCCCTAAGGACATGGCAACTGCTGGGCGGTTGCCACACGCATAAGGAGCTCGAAAATTTTGAAAGCTCACAACCGCTAGGCGGTTGCGAATTCATTATGTTTGCAACCGCCCAACGGTTGTAGATAATATTCATAAAAAAAAATCGAGAATTTTCTGGAATATTATTGCTATATTGTTGAAATTAATAGGGTGAAAAAATAGAAACAAAAATAGAAGTAGTGAAACAAAAAAAAATAGGAAAAAGTGTTTGGTGTTTTGTTTAGGAGATAAAAAAAATAGTTTGGGATTTTTGTTGGAGATATAAAAGAAAAGAAAGTGTTTGGTGTTCTATTTTGGAGATAAAAGAATGTGTTTGGTCTTTTGTTTTGGAGATAAAAGAAAGTGTTTGGGTTTTTGTGGATTGGAAGAGAAGAGTGTTGGGTATTTTTGAAGAGTGTAATATTTGTGAATGAAAAATTAGAGGGAAGAATGATTGGTATATACAAGATTTGGGGTGAAAATTTGGAATTTTCGTCAAAATTTTAGATTTTCGTGAAAATTTGAATTGCCCCTCAAATTCCGCGATTTTAGTAGAATTACCAACCGCCATGCTATTGTTACGTACCATGGCGACCGCCCGAGCGGTTGCAAATAATACTCATCTTTAAAATTAGTAATTTTTGACAATTAAGTTAAATATCATTATTAACTGTGAATTAAGGTCATAAATGACTACAAAACTAGTAATCGAGTTAGTAAAAATTAGTAGATTAGATGTGATTATGCGAGTTATCAACGATACACCTATATATTATGTTCAACAATTAATCATCATACTTAGTCCTTAATGTTGTCCCCAAGTTTGATTTTGCAATGAAACCTTATAATTTGGCTTGTTTTAACTATCATTAGAGCAATTATCTATTGCACCACAACGAATCATCCAAAATAATAAATATTCAAGTATGAATGTTATCTGCAACCGCCAGGCAGTTGCAGATAACCATTATCAGCTACCGCGCGGTCGTCATGTGACCGAGCGACCGCCCAGCGGTTGCGAGGAGCCCTGGTGACCGCCAAGCAGTTGCTTATACTTAGTCCTTAATGTTGTCCCCAAGCTTGATTTTGCAATGAAACCTTATAATTTGGCTTGTTTTAACTATTATTAGAGTAATTATCAATTGACCAAATAATGCGCCACAAAGAATCATCTGAAATAGTACAAATTCAAATATGAATGTTATCTGCAACTGTCGGGCAGTTGCAGATAACCAGTATCAGCAACTGCCTGGGCGATCGTCATGTGACCAAGCGACCACCGCGACGGTAGCCACTTCTCCCTGGCGGTCGTGCAGCGGTCGCCGATAATGGCGACTGCCGGGGCAGTTTGGGGTTGCCGTTGGAGATACCCCCCCAATCTTGTAGTGCATGTTGTGAAAGTGTGATGGTGGCCCTCTCATGCGTGAGTGTGGTTCAGCCAGTGATTTCCAGCTTTGCTTCGATATCAGAGAAGTAGCCGTCTTAAATTTTCGTTTGAGTTGCCTAATGATTCGCCCAATCTCCAGTACATGTCTCTTATTTTCATTTATTTTTCCTTATAGTGCCTAACTTGTCGACTTCAAAACTACTAAATAATGAATAAAGAAACAAAAGCATGCCAAAGACGAAACATGCGAGTAAGCAAACTATGTGATACTCCTGGTCCTCTTAGACAATCATCATATGATGGCTTATCGATTCATCGCTTTAAAGAACTAACATTTTATCATCCCTTAGTGACACACAACTTCTTGAGTATAGTTATGTATAAGGCCAAATTCATTTGTTCATGATGTGAATTTGTTATTCTATGGTAACACCCCTCCCTTAGGAGTTTGGAGTCTCGAGTTAGTTAATAGCTAGTGAACAAAAAGTGTTCTCTTAGGAGTCCCGAGTCAGGTGGGTTCTTTATTTGCACATGGATACTCTAGAACTAGAAACCAAACCTCTATGAGCTACAAATTAAGACCAGTCTAAATAAAATTGCATCTAAGCTCAATAACAAAGTTGATGGGAGGAGACCCACGTAAAAAGTGTTCTTCTCCATTCCTACACCCACTTTCAACCACCATCAACCCGACGACAAAGATTTAAAACTCGGACTTGAGTATTGGCTGCAATGGCGAAGAATCTGGGAAAACAAATGATTTCACTCGATACTCGCCTCAATTTGTTTGAGTCAAAGATACGTGCGCTCCAGTGCTTTCCCATTACCCAACAATATCTAGGTTTCTGATTGTAAGCTCTCAATGGAAATGGGAAGAGAAGGGATGCATGCGCAACTGCTATAAAGCTTAAGGAGAGAGCAATGGCACGAGAAGAAGAAATAAGAAGGGGAGCATAAAATTGACTTACTGCTCTGATTATTATTTTTCTTTTAATCATTCTTTTTGCGTTTGTTACTAAACTATGCTTCAATACTGCTGCTGATTTATTTCATTCTAAGAGTTGTTCTTTGGGTTGCAATTTACAACTCAAATATGGCATGGCGGGTACCTCTTGTTTGAGTTTTTCTTATGTTGTCTTTTGATTGCAAGAAAGAATAGACGGTGGAACTTTTGTTGTTTTTATTACGTGACATGTGACTTATCTCGTTTGGCACATATATAGGAAGAAAGCTCGATTAGGCTAAGGATTGGTAGAATAGGTTCTGAGAGATTAGACATAGCTTATAGTTAGTCAGTGTTAGGATTGAGTTCCTTACTGAGTTGCGTTTTATAAGATCATTTGACACATATTTAGTGATTATTTGGATGTAAGGCTCGGCATGTTATATTCATATAACCTGCTTAAAATTCATACTCTATGTTTGTTATTCCATTGTATTTACTTAGGGGTGGCAATATAGATCTGGTTTTGTGGATCATCTATATTTAATCCAGATTTATAGAACCAGATCCATATAAGATTGAGATGTATCCCAACACAATCAAGTTGAGTTGAGATCCACTTGAGTTGAGATCTATTTCAACCAGAAGCAGATCGAGAGTCAACTTAAATTTCAACCCAAATCAGATCTATATTATTTTTGAAAAAATCAATATATGTAAAAAAAATACACTACACAAAAAAATACACTACACCAATTATTCAAGAAAAAACACGCACTACGGCGACGAGATTTTTTCTAAATTCCAACGTTCAGAGGGTGAAAACGTTGTTTTTCGATTTTCAACGAGAGTTTTTTGTCAACAAAGTTCGTTTTCGACAAGTGATACCACTTTTTCAAGTAGAAACAACCATTTGAGCAAAATGTAAGACAAAAGTCTTATGGCGACGTCATTTTTGTCAAATTCCACCGTTTGGAGGGTGGAAACGTCGTTTTTCAATTTTCAACAGACATTTTTTTTAAAGATTATGGATTTTTTACTTTTATTTTTTAATTTTTTAAAATTTTGGGGGTTATAAATTATGATGTATTTTATAAAATTTCAGGGGTATTTTACTATTTCAACAATTTTAAAAGTTTAGGTTAAGTTGAAATTGGGTTGAGAATTTCAACTTTAGAAGTTCTTTTTAGATTGAGAAAAAGTTGAGTTTGATTGAGATTAAGTTGAAGTTGATATAGGATCTATATTTGTGGATCCAATATAAACCCAATCCTATCTCAACTCAACCTATTGGATCTCAACCAGATTCAACTAGTTGAACCATATTGCCACCACTACATTTACTCTATGATGAGTGTTGGGACAACACCGAATACAATCGGTGTTGGCACAACACTCTGTGTCAACACAACACGTGAATGTAAAAGGGTACCAATCTCGATCTATACATTTACAATTGGAGTCAGAGCCAAGCACATAACTCATTGATATTTGGATTTGGTACTATACCATGGATAATACGAATCCCAACACAAACAATAGGTTACTAGTGCTGGATGGGACCAACTATGCCTACTGGAAAATCAAGCTCAGGCAATACATCAAATCCCTAGACCTAGTGGCTTGGAAATCAATCGTTGATGGGTACACTCCACCAATGACGGCAAGAGACAATGACAATGATGTACATCTAAAGCCTGAAGTTGATTGGACTCCAACAAAAGTCAATGAAGCAACTTACAATGAGAAAACATTGAATGCCATCTTCAGTTAGATTGATCCACATATGTTCAGGTTAGTATAGCTCTGCACAACTGACTGCCAAACAAGCTTGGATATTTCTTCAAACTCATTGTGAGGGAGATGCGAGTGTCAAAGAATCAAGACTTTAAATTGCTTTACTAAAAGTTGAGAGTATTAGGATGGGTGATGATGAGTCTGTCACTTCTTATTTTGAGAAACTAATGGATATTTCAAATAAATGTCAAAGTTTAGGTGATCCCTTAACTAATAAACAACTTATTTACAAAGCTATGAGAACTATGTCTCCAAGATTATAAGTTACAAAAATAGCTATTCAAGAGGCCAGACACGTGTCATCACTTAATTTTCATACTCTTCTAAATGTTTTACAAGAATTGGAAATGAATTAAGAGCCTACTAACAAACAGAGAGGTCTTGCTCTAAAAGCTACTAAAGAATAAGTCGATGACGAAACCGAAATAAGTGTTTACTTAGGTTATATGGTTAAAAAGTTTAACAAAATTGCTTTGAATGATAGAGTCAAAAAAGAAACGAATGTACCTCCTAATCTGAGAAGGAGTTTCCCTGGTAAAATGGTCAAGTATTCATTCAAAAAGCCTTCTGAAAGTGACGTTAAGAAAATGAAAGAAATTGAATGCTATGAGTACAAAGGTTATGGTCACTTGGCCTATGAATGTGCTATTACCTTAAGAGTGAAAGGTAATTATAACTGGGTGTGCATAGATGATAACGATGATGAGACAAGTTGGAAGAAATACCCGATGAACAGGTGTCAGAAGAAATACACACAATAGCCTTGTATGCTCAGTTAAACTAGACAGAGTGTCAAGACAACATTGCGACCAACAGATGTTCGCTCAACACTCCGACTGATCCACAAGAACAGAAAGAATACTTCGACAACTGGGAGGATGATGAATATATTTCTAATCATCGGCGTCTTAGAACTTATATAAATGAATTTGAGGAACATTCTAACTTTGTCTGTTTTGGTGGCTCTGTATATTTGGATGAAGAGTACTTCTTTGAAAGGGAAATGGATCAAGATGAAGTTATTGATGAACTGAAGATTGCTTACACATAACTCCTTGATGAAGTAAAGAATATTATCAAAAGGTAAATGAAGCTCATCAAGGAAAACAGTTCCTTAATTGAAATTGTGACTAAACTGGAAAGAAACCTCACTAGAAAGGAATGTCAAATGGAGAAAATGAAGATAAAGCTGGAAGAAGCTGAGAGAACAATTGCCAACTGGAAATCAGGAACAAGCAAGCTTGATGAAGTACTGAGTGTTGGCAATGAATGTACACCTGGTTTAGGATACCAATAAAGGACAAGTAAGTCAGATACTGTTAAATTAGTTTTGTTAAAGCTGGTTTTTGTAAAACAAATGGCAGTTCTTATAAATCTAAGAAAATGACCTACATCTGCCAATATTGTTTTGAGCCTGGCCATTTGAAACCATACTACTTTAACTACAAAAAGTTTTGTGAGAATGCAATTATGAAAGAAGTGATGTTGGATCTGATGTTAGGTCAACATTAGAAGCCTATGATGTTGGCACAACACCTGGAAACAACACCAGTGAACAGAATAACAGTTTCAGAAAGAACAAAATGTGGTCTCCTAAAATTAAGATTATTTGTAATGTTGTTTTCTCAGGTATTCATACTCTTACTGGTGATTGGTACTTTGACAGTGGTTGTTCTAAACATATGAAAGGTACCAAGACTAATCTCATGGATTTTGTGCTCTTATCTACTGGTACTGTTACATATGGTAGAGATAGTAAAGGAAAAATAATAGGTGTTAACCATATAAAATAAATACAAGATTAAAGAGAATATTAGTCCTAAATAAAGAGGATTAATAAGTGGACAATACTATTGTCACAAGTACTTCCGATGAGTTGTACCCACTCCCAACGAGGAGGCCCATCGGGTGTGACCAATACCGCTCGGATACTAACCCAAAGCGGTAGGAGTGGCCATCCGACGAGGGCACCTAGCGTCCCTCGGAAAGTCACGATGAATCATGACCAGATATCAAGGCAGCATCGGATAAAAAGAAAACCCGGATGGATCCGCCTGATTCAGATATCCATCAAGACGCCGAGCAGGGCCCCAACAGACTCCCGAGTCCCAAAACCTCAACAAGAACGCTTCTTTGCTATGCACTCCTAACACAAATGCCCTCGGAGCAATGCCCCAGACGGCCAACTCAAAGAATGAAACCGCACATTGAAGCAAGAACCAAAGAACACCAATTTTTGGGTACTTGGAAAGAGAAACGCCTATCCACGAAGGCTAAAACACTCATCGGAGTTCAACTCACGGGTGAACAACCCCTCGGAAAACATGTCCAGAATCACTTGCTTCAGGATACCCACCTATCGGAGCAGCATTATCACTAAGAGGACACCCAAACTTGGCCCTCAAGACATTACTAAAGGCAATAAAGCCCTCAGAGACAAAGAAGTCGGCTTAACAACCTATCGGAATGAAGGCCAAACCCCTCGGAGAAAGATCAAGAACCACAGTCATCACTTAGTCAAACAAGATAGACATTGTCATATTACATTTCAACACGTGTATTCATCCTAAAGCTTGACCACATGCGTAGCAACACCTGTAAACACATGCATAACAACACCTGTCCCTAAAAAACTATATAAAGGGAGGTGGTCGGATAGAGAAAGATAACTTTGGAGACTACAAAAAGACTAACACCCAAAGATATTGACCCAAATAGGAGTGAAATATAGTGAATAAAGGAAGGAATGTTCTTGTTATATTTGTCTTTTTTAAAATAGCATTTAGCTCTTTGAACCACGGGCAAAGGTGTTCCAACCCAAATAAATAATTCAGTTAATTAGGTCATTATTCCCAACCTGTTAACAAAATGGCGCCGTCAGTGGGAACACCATAAAGTCTGCCTTTGAGAGCGTTCAAGAAGCGATGCCTATTATGGAGAATTTATTCTACAACGAGAATCGCCCTGGCCAATCCCATAATTCTGAAGAAACTTTGTCCAACCGCCAATCCGAGGAGAGGGATTTTATCAACATCCCTCGCTCTGCCTTCGAAAGATTTGTGGAGACTAGGGCCCGGAGGACACCACCCGGATACGTGAGCCCTCACGACTTATCCCCCCGGTCCTCCCGCCACCAAAATCCCGAGGTCGAAGAAGGGGGATCTCGAGCTAGATGGAGCCCCGCCCCCAATCCCTGGCACCAAGGACCCCCGCAGAATGGCCGGAGGCACTACAATTACCGGGACCCGCGCCGGGTTGACCAACTGACAGAGAGAACTACTCCCCTGGACCGTCCTATGTGATTCCCATCTCCGGGTGAGGATCATACTATATGGGGAATCCTTGATGGCCTTAGGAGGGAGATGGGTGATATTAAGAAGACTATGGGCCCCAATGAGGATCCTACCTTTAAAACATCCCCCTTTATCCCTGAAATAGCCCTAGCCTCTATCCCCGCGGGGATGCGGCCCATAAATGGTCCCATGTACACGGGGGAGGCGGATGGAAAGGATCATCAGGACTATATACATCAATACCTGGTCGGAATGGATCTCAATTCCGCCCGGACCATGTGCTTTGTCGGGTGTTCTCGGTGACCCTCGGAGGACGGGCACAATCGTGGTTTACCCACCTTGTGACCGGCTCCATCGACAGTTTTGATCGATTGGCCTACTTATTCGTGAGGCGGTTTGCTTGCAACCGAAGGTATCCTAAATCTGCTACACATCTCTTCACTATCAAGTAGAAGAAGAATGAACCCCTACGAGGATATATAAAACGCTTTACAGATGAAGCGCTGGATGTCCCAAACGTTAGTACCACCATTTTGGCGGATATACTCACACAAGGACTCCGGGCAGGCAAATTCTTCCGCTACCTCACGGGAAATCATATCACGGATATGAACGAACTTATGCATCAGGCGGAGACTTACATCCTAATAGAGGAAGCGGAAGGCGCAAAAAGACGCTTGGAGGGCGATGACAATGAACATCACGAGCGCACTGAAAGAGAGGTATAGGCCAAAGAAAAAAGTCGGGAAGGGATGACCATTGCCCTCCGATGACCATTGCCCCCGATGACCATTGCCCCCTGTACCTTTGCCCCCGATGACCATTGCCCCCGATGACCATTGCCCCCTGTACCTTTGCCCCCGATGACCATTGCCCCCGTAGAAGTACTCAATGTGATGAGGGGTAGCACCGAGCTGCGATGGCCAAGAGAAGCCCGATTTCCAGATAGGGACAGGAATACGGGTAAGTACTGTAAATACCATAAAACCTACGGGCACACTACCGAGGAATGCACCACACTACGAAGGGAGGTGCTCCGCCTCTTGGAAGACGGGTACCTGAAAAACTATCTTAAGGCGAACAACCCGGAGAATCCCCCTCGGTACACCTACAAGCGACCTCGAATGGAAGAAGAAGAAAAAAAAGAAGATCAGATAACTCCCAATCGGAGATAACGAGAGGGAACGGTGAGACAGCGAAACCCACCCCCTCCCCCGGAAGCATATGAGGATAACACCCCATCGGGGCGTACCATCAGTATGATAGAAGGAGGAGATCTCTCCGTCACACCCCAGAGTAAAAAGAAGCAGTATTTGAAGGCAGCCAGGCGGGCGGAACAAGGATTGTTCCTAGCATCACCTTTGGACCCGAAGATTTAAAATGGGTGATTTATCCCCACGAAGACCCCCTGGTAATAGAAGCCGTGATCTATGGGATAGACATCCAGAGAATACTAGTTGATACCGGTAGTTCCATGGACGTCCTAGTCCTCCCCACCTATCTAGCCATGGGCTTAAAGAAAGAGCGGCTGGAAGCAGCCCAAGTTTTGTTAATAGGTTTCTCGGGAGAAGCCTTCAAAACACTCGGAACAGTGACATTTCCGATGTCATGGGGAGAAGCGGCCCTTCGAAGAACGTACAACGCAATCTGTGGGCGGCTATCCATTTGGGCTTTCGAAGCGATCCCTTCAACCCTCCATCTTAAGGTAAAATTCCCAACCTTTTCAGGTATCGGAGAAGTCCGAGGAAACCAGGCGAAGGCCCGGGAGTGCCGTATGAAAGCTCTCCCTCATGAGGAGGGCGAACCTATCCTCGGAAGTAGCAAAAAGCAAAAAGCATAGGAAGTACGAGTACAACCCGTAGAAGAGCTAAAGATGGTGGAACTCGTAGAGGTGAGCCCGGAGAAAGCGGTCAAAGTAGGTACCAAAATGGAGCGTGAAGTGGAAGCCCAACTGGTCCTCATCTTGAAAGAATTCCACCACATTTTCGCGTGGGAGGGCAGACCGCTAGGGCAAATCAGCAATAAGGTATGTCAACATTTCCTTAATGTGAAACCCGGGGCCAAACCAGTCCAACAGAAAAATAGGAAAATGGGCCCCGAGCGCAATAAAATCATTCGGTCGGAAATTCAGCGACTCATCAGCCTAAGGCAAATCAGAGAAGTCATCTATCCCGAGTGGTTGGCCAACGTGGTCCTAGTCCCAAAGCATGGGGAAAATGGCGAATGTGTGTGGATTTCACAAACCTCAACGATGCATGCCCCAAGTATTGCTATCCTCTCCCGAGTATTGACCAATTGGTAGACTCAACAGCTGGCTGCGCACTCTTATCCACCCTAGATGGGAACCAGGGATATAACCAAATCCTGATGGCCGCCTTGGATCAAGACAAAAGTAGCTTTATCACTGATGCGGGCACCTTTTGCTACCTGATGATGCCCTTCGGACTCAAGAATGCAGGGGCCACTTATCAGCGATTTGTAAGCTTAATGTTTGCAGGACTGATTGGAAATACGGTGGAAGTTTACGTGGATGATACGGTCGTTAAAAGCCTCTCCGCCAATGACCATCCCGAGGACCTACGAAAGGCCTTGGCCATCATGGACCGATTCGGGATGAAGATTAACCTCAAGAAATGTTCCTTCGGCATCAGAGGGGGCAAGTTCCTCGAATACATGGTTACCGAGAGAGGAATAGAAGTCAACCCGGAGAAGTCCGAAGCCATCCTAGGATTACCTACCCCAAAGACGGTTAAAGATGTGCAAAAGCTTACGGGTTGAATGGCCTCCCTGAGCCGATTTGTTTCCAAATCGGCCGAAAAGGGACTTCCATTTTTCAAGGTGCTGCGCAACATCAAGGAGTTCCAATGGACCCCGCAATGCGAAGAAGCTCTCCAACAGCTGAAGGATTACATGGTGAAACCTCCTATACTAGTGAAACTGGCGCCGCATGAAGATCTCTTTGTATACTTATCAGTCGGAGAGGAGGCCGTGAGTGCGGTACTAGTCAAGATCAAGAAAAGGAGCACCACCCTGTGTACTATATAAGCAAGACTCTCCTCGGAGCCGAAACCAGGTATACCCAAACCGAAAAACTTGTCCTAACCTTAGTTACCACAGCCCGGAAGCTCTGCCCATATTTTCTCTCCCACCACGTAACGGTGTTAACTAAACAACCGTTACGAGCAATCCTCAACAAGCCTGAGACCTCTAGAAGATTGATAAAGTGGGCCGTGGAGCTCACCGAATATGACATTTCTTATGCCCCGAAACCCTCCATCAAAGCACAAGTCCTAGCAGATTTTGTGACTGAAATGACGGGACTAAAGTGGGCCGTGGACGGCTCCTCTGTGAGCACACACGGGGGGGCTGGGATAGTTCTAGCAAACCAAGAAGTAAAAGAGGAGATACTCCACTTCGCGGTCAGAATCGACTACCCCTTGTCGAATAACGAAGCCGAATATGAGTCCTTACTCATAGGGATGAGACTTGCCCGAGAAGGTGGCATCAGAAAGATAGTCATCCACAGCGACTCGCAACTAATTGTACAGCAAGTCAATGGCTCGTATGAAGCTAAGGAAGAAAGGATGTAAGCATACCTTCAGGCGGTTCACCGCAAACAGGAGTGGTTTGACGAGTGCAAAATAGTTCAAATCCCATGAAAAGAGAATCAAGAGGCGGATGCCCTGTCCAAGATGGCCACCCAAACGACCGCTATTTACACTCGGAAGATCACCCTGCTTCAAGTTACTGAGTCCGAGAAGGCCGAGGGCCACAAAGTGAATGCCACTACAGACCCTCCGTCCATCTGGGTGACCCCAATCAAAACCTATCTACAGGACCCGGAAGGGTATTCCACGGATAAAGCCGCGCAACAGCTTATGGCCAGAAGAACTATCAGGTATTTCCTTAAAGATGGGATATTATTCCGCAGCACATACTCATGCCCTCATGCTCGATGCCTAAATGAGGAAGAAGCTCAACTGGCCATGGCGGAAACCCACGAGGGTACATGCGGCAGCCATACGGGCGACCAAAGCATGATCGGGCGCCTGATTCGCCAAGGCTACTATTGGCCCACGATGGCCAAAGACTGCAAAATCCATGCCGAAAGGTGCAAGCCATGCCAAGCTTACGCCCCCCGGGTTCATCAGGCACCTAGAGCTTGCTATGAGAGGTTAACTGAATTCTTGCTATGTTTTGGTTTTTGAAGAGGTGAATGTGATAGAACGTTGTTTGTCATGAAGAATAACAAAGATGTTTGTATAGCACAAATCTATGTTGATGATATAGTGTTTGGTTCTTCTAATCAGCCCACTCTGGACAAGTTGTTAGTACCATGACAGGTACATTTGAAATGAGTATGATAGGGGAGCTCACTTTCTTCCTATGTCTGCAAGTGAAACAGAAGGAAATTGGAATGTTTCTATCTCACGAGAAATATGCTAGGAACTTGGTGAAGAGATTCGGCTTACTAGAGTCTAAGCCGAGCAAAACACCTATGTCCACTACAGTGAAGATTGAGAACGATGAAGTTGGAGAAGATGTTGACTCAACACTCTACAGATCCATGATTGGAAGTCTACTCTACTTATCAACCACCAGGCCATACATCATGTACTCAGTTTGTGTATGTGCTAGGTATCAGTCAGCACCAAAGGTATCTCACTTAACTGCAGTAAAAAGAATCTTGAAATATATCTATGAAACTAAAGATTTAGGAATCTGATACTCTCATGGTACAAATTCACATCTAGTTGGCTTTAATGATAGTGATTGGGTTGGGGATCTAGATGATAAAAAATTCACTAGTGGGGAGTGTTTTTATCTAGGAAATAATTTGGTTTCCTGGTACAGTAAGAATCATAAATGTGTTTCATTATCAACTGTTGAGTCTGAGTATATTGCAGCTGGCAGCTGTGTGACCCAACTGATATGGTTGAAACATATGCTTTATGATTATGGGTTAACTAGTAATACTCTTCTAATGTTATGTGACAATCTCAATGCTATTATCATATCCAAAAATCTTGTTCAACATTCTAGAACCAAACACATTGACATTAGACATCACTTTTTGAGAGATTTGGTTGAGGACAAAACTATTATAATTGAGCATATTGAAACCAATAACCAACTAGCTGATATGTTCACAGAACCCTAAGATAATGAGAGATTCTTCAGTTTGAGGAAGGCTCTTGGTATGAGTGTGTTTTGAGCACACAGTGCATGCATGTGTTGCCTTAACATCACATGCCAACACCAGTGACTGATTATGATGTACCTAGATTGTTCTCTTGCTTGTTTGGTTGATTTTTGTGATATCCTTATTCACTCATGTTTGTTTGTCTGCATACTTGAATATTGTGAGTCTTACTGGTCTGTCAGCATACATTGGATATCTTACTCTTTACAACTGTTTCTTGAAATTCTTGCTAATTTTCTTTACTTTGAGGTAGTGTCTTAACTTGGAAAAGATGGGGTACACATAGCTGACTACTATGTTGTATTCAGATGTGTCCTTTTCAAGTTAAAGCTACACAAAACAATATGAAGAAGCTGGGGTACACATAGTTGACAGCTATGTTGTATTCAGTTGTCTCTTATTTATGTTGTTTTGCTTGCAGAAGGGGCATAGGATAGTGAATTCTTATACTGGGGTGTTTGGGGTCTTGCAGTGCATTTCATGTAGTATAATTGTTCACTTGGTGCTAAAACCTTCTTTATGTTGCTCAGTAAACAAGTATGTGTTAGTATACTAGGGTGTTGGGGTCTTGTACTGCCTGCATTCAGCCCTATGTACCGGGCTATGCATCTGCATTGATTATGTTGAAACTGGGGTGTTAGGGGTCTTATTATTTCCTACATTCAATGAAGACATAATCCTTTATTTCCCTCAAAGTGTAATACTTGAAAGTTGTTTTTTATTACAGGTTCTAAAATAATTAAGTAAAGAGTTTATATCTGTGTCTGCTGATATGTTGTGTTGAGAAAACACTCTACTCATATATGTCGGCCAAACATTCACCTTCTGTTGTTACAACTTTATTCTCTTCTTTCTTCTTATCTTGTGTTGAGTGCTTCTGGTCTTAAGGGGGAGTATCTCTTGTTTTCTTCAGGTCATAATCTCATATGTAAGGCATATCTTTTGGGTTGTTAGCTGCTAGTAACACACAAAACTGTTTCTCACTGTATTATATGAGCTTCATTATCTCTATGATTTTAAACTCTTTGATGTTATCTTGGTGTGTTTCATGTTGTCTGACTCCTCACTTCTCAACAGATCTAAGCTAAGCTAGTGTTTTATGAATGATTCCATCTAATTCTTAAGTTCCAGGTATCTTGCTCAGATTCTTCTTATGCGTGTATTCGTAGAAAACCTTGGTAAGACCCATACCACACAGACACTTGCCTCAGTACTGACAAAATGTTGATCTAGAATGTTGGGCCAACACTACTCACTTCTCATGTTGCCTCAACCCTCGCCCTAGCACTGTGACTTATAAGTTATCTCACTAACTACTATGGTTACATGTCAAGGCAACACTACTGCACGTGTTGACTCAACATGGCGAGAAGTACACACGTTCCCATCAATTACCCGCACACGACTCCTAATTCACCTCCACTTTTCTCTTTTCATCTTCTTAAATTTGTGCTTAGATTCTGAAAATTTGATTGAACCCTAAAATCTCACTATCTTCCTTATTTACTCACGCGGGCTATAATGGGAAAAAAAATCTACAATTGAAAATCTTGCCAACGTTGTTGCAGCTATGGCATCTGATGTAGAGGGAGTTCAACCCCATAGAAGCACCTGTTCACGCATAATAGTGGTTGCACCAAAACAACCCAAAAAGGTTGTTTATGTTTATACTAGGAGGAATGGAAAATCGAAGAAGGGCGCTTCTACCAGTGCTGAGCCAACATCAATTCTAGAAGATGTTGTGCTAGCACAAGAACCAGCTGATATTGCCACAACACAAGAACACACGGATGTTGTAGCAACGCAGGACACAATAGAAGCTGAAGAAACATGGAATTTAACAAACATCACTGACGATGTTCCCCTCGCGGATGAACATGTGACCATAGAGGATGTAGAACATGAGAAGACTCAATCACCTGGCTCACCTACTGAAATTGAGGGGGAGAAAGAAGCTAAACAGGTGGAAGATCAAGATGATGTTGTTGCTGATGAGGTAGAGGAGTCCTCTAAAGAGGAAGACTTTGACGATGAAGATGAGGAGGAAGGATCTGATGAAGAAGAGGAGGATGGGGATGAAGGAACGGAGGAGGAGGAAGAAGCTGGGGATCAAAAATTGCTCGATGTTGTGCCAACATCGGCCGACCCTGATGTTGAACCAACACCCACTGACTAGAATGTTGATCCAAAATCAGCGGACCAGGATATTGACCCAATACTGGAGTCTGATGAGGAGTCTGAGGATGAGGCCCCAGAGACATTTGAAGTAGATTTTCCCAATGATCGATACAATAGGTACTTCTTGACCAGAACTGCAAGTAAGTACTATGACCTTGTTAGAGAAAGGAAAATTTGGGCTGAAATAATATTAACTGTTGAAGACTATAAGAAGCATAAAGTTTTTGAGTTTCTTGAGTCTAGGAGTCTACTATACTGTCTCATGGATATTGTTCCTTATGTCCCCAAAGTTGATAGGGAGTTATATTGTAATTAGTCTAAATTTGTGAATGCTAAAGGGTCTCCATGTATGGGAAACTGTATGTGAGGGACAAATTCTATAAAATCAGACCCTCTATTATTAACAATGCTGGGAAGATGTCGAGGAGACATGAAACAATGAAGGAAATCGATGACAATGAAATGATGAGAGAGTTAACTAGTGGACTGGTGAAGACATGGAAGAAGAAGCTGAATGTGACCAGGCTCACATCCCTCACTGCCTCATACAACTGGATACCCTCATCAAACTCTACAGTCCTTACTCATTAGATGGTTGTGTTGATCTACAAACTGAGGAAATGGTATCTAGTGAATAAGGGGGAGAGGATTTTCAAGACCATATCTGATGCTGCACACAAGAAAGAAACCATACTTCCTCTTCCTTCCTTAATCTACATGATTCTCAGTGACCAAGGATTCAGCCCATGTTGTGCCCATCTGCTCTACTTTCATTCAGGAGAAGATTGATTGGTGTGATAGGATGATTGCAGATAGGCAAAGGATGAGGAGATGAATGAGCTTGACACCATCAAGAAGCACATATTGGTGGTGCTTTCCTTACAAAATGGGGGAAATTAGAGGTCACCACCAATTTTTTTGTTTATTGGTTGCTTTTGAATAGTCTAAACATTTTGTGGTTTGATACAAAGAACATGTTGTTTGTTATGTCTTTATATTGGTCTATAACTGAATATTAACTCTGCACGTTTTCCATTATTCTAGTTTGCTTTGGTTCGTTCTATTGAGCTAACTGCAGGTATTGAATTGTCGAATGAGAATGTTAAGTTAACACAGTTTTCGACTGTGTCAACTCAACATTGTAGTTTATCATTCTTATATTAAGGGGTAGAAAATTAGAATAAGTTGGGGTGTTATATATATTCTAAAATGCAGGCACTTAAACAAAATTGAATACGGGTGGAGTTTTGTGAATAAAACAAAAAGGGGGAGATTGAAAGTGCAAGTATTGCGGTGAAGTGTTCGTCCAACATTCTGGTAACTAGTGTTGGCACAACACTGAACATAACACTGTATTGTCCGAGTTATTTAATTGTACTATTATACTTTGCCTTTATTCATATACTCACCAAGTTCTACAAGTTGTAGTTATCTGTGATATATTTCAGGATATCAAGGACTCTAAGGATCGTGCAGTTTAACACTTGAAGAAAGAAGATAAGTCGAATGGATTTAAAGATAATATTAGAAGATCTCTTGAAGATAGACATCAAAGGAGATTTTGGAATTATCAAAGGAATAAGAGAGCAATCACAATTCGTATTAATCACGTCTAAGAGAAAGGACGATCAAATCTTATAAGAAGGCATGCTCGACATCAAGATTAATAACGAGACTAGAATAGGTTCTAAGAGATTAGACATATTCTTGTAATAGTTATTAGTCTTGTTTTTACTGAGTTTTATCTAGCTAGGCTATAAACTCCATAGCTTATAGTTAGTTAGTGTTAGAATTGAGTACCTTACTCAGTTGAGTGTTGTAAGATCCTTAGATACATATTTAGTGATTATTTGGTCGTAAGGCTCGGCACGTTATATTCATATAACATACTTTAAATTCATACTCTGTGTTTGTTATTCCGCTGCAATTTACTCTATAACGAGTGTTGGGACAACACCGAATTCAAAATAGTGGTGGCACAACAGTACACTCTGTGTCAACACAGCTTGTGAATTAAAAGGGGTACCAATTCCGATCCATACAATTACACGTGCCAGCTCCCACAATAACTCACTTAGCAGCAGCTCACAAAGTGTTGAGATTTATCAAATCAACAACATGTAAGGGTATATTTTACTCTTCAAAATTAGAAACTCACTTAAAGTCTTTTTGTGACAATATAATGAATAGGCAAGTGATCCTGAAACCAGAAGAAGCATTACTGGTTATGCAGTCTATTTGGGTGATTCACTCATCTCTTGGAAGGCCAAAAAATAGACCATTGTTAACCGAAGTTCAACCGATGCAGAGTACAGAGTTGTAGCTACAACCACCTATGAACTGGTTTGGCTTCACCAGCTTCTAACAGATCTACACATTCACCAAACAAAGGTTCCTTTCTTTTTCATAGACAACAAAGGAGCCTACTACATTGCAAACAATCCAGTGTATCACAAGCGCGAAAAACATATCCAAATAGATTGTCACTTTGTGCGAGAAAATGTCAATCATGGTTTCTTGAAGATTTCACATATTCCCAGCAGCCATTAGGTGGATGACATCCTCACAAAACCCTTATCTTTGGGCCCTTCAAACTCATGTCATCCAAAGATGGTCGTTCTCGACATTTACGCCCCTCTTGATGGGGGTATTAGAGCATAATTAAGCACACTCTTAATTATTTCCTTTTATAGAATGAATTTGAATTTTAGTTAATTAGTTTATTTAAATATTTCCTATTAGAGTATGTCTGGTAGTTAGTTTATTAGTAACTTAATTAGGCGGTATAACCAGGTGATTAGCAACGTAATTAGCGAACTAAGATCACTATAAATAGTAACCTCAAGACACAGTACACACACTTTTGCACAAATAATTTCTATACCACTTTTATACGCTCCAACGGTAATATTAATGGCGATTTGTTCCTCTTTCGATTTATCTCCAATTTCACTGTGTTTGTTCGATCAACGATGCGGTGAAACTTGACAGCATTTCTCAGATGTTGCTAGTACAATTTGTAAGCAATATAAACGATCCCTAATACTATCCGTGGAAAAAGTAACATTTATATATGGAATAAGGAACAGCTATAACACTTGTGTACCTAGTAAGCCGTTACATTTTATTCAGATAAAACAAAAGTATATCATGGGTACAGGCAGTGGTATTAAAATCGGACAGGACCGGCCGGTCGAACTGGTTCAACCGGGAACCGACCATTGATCTGGTCCGATTGGCTATAAATAACCGTGGCTGCTGGGAACCGAACTGGACCCGTAAAAACCGCCCAGAACCGGCACTCGGTGACCGGTAACCGGCCCAGTCCGCCAAATATTTAAAAAAACAAAAAAAACAAGAAAAACTAATAATAAAAACTACAAGGCCTTAACTGCAAGTTTCCACCCTTTTTCCCTAACTTAGATCGTGAAACCCCTAACATTAGAAAGAAAAGAAAAGAAAAAACAAAGAAAGCAGAAGTCCACCACCACCACGCCGTTTGCCCTGCCGCCGCCGTTCGCCGCTTCTTTCTACTGTCCGCCACCTCCCTCAAACAAATCAGGTGAGAATTATTTTCTTTTTCTTTATGATTTTGAGAATTGTTTGATGTTTAGTAAAGTGTAGTAATTAAGAGTTTAAGACTTCACTTTGAGAAGATAATTCTGTTACTTTCAGCAAACTTTGAGCAGATACTTCAGCCATATGACTATGTGAGAGTTTTTGATCATTTTACATTTTAGAGAGTTAGTAATGAGATGAACAAGTAAATAAAAAAATTAATGAAGTATTGTATTGATGTATTCTGTATTGGATTATGATTACATATTAATAATCTGTTACTTTCAAGTTTTAATGCTACACTTATATAAATTAGGTAAACATTAGTAAGTAGTAACTATAATTGAGATTTTGTTTTTATGACTTTATTATGCTTGGTCTGTTTAAAATTGATATAGGTGATGGCAAACAACTCTTCAAGTACACCAACAGAACCTCAAGATAATGAAGAGGATCACTCAGCTAGTAATGTAAATCCTCGACGTCAAGATGATATTGCATGGAATCATTGTACTCCGATAGGAGGGAAGGGAAAGGCAGAGTTTCTCCGATGTATTCATTGTGGTCACGTAATTTGTGGTGGGGGCATTAATCCCATGAAGCAGCACTTTGGTGGCATCACATCTCAAACGACGAAATGCCTAGAGGTGCCTCTAGAAGTGTAATTTCAAATTCATGGAATGCTTCAGCGCTAGATAAGGTTAAGAAAAATAAAAGACCATCTTTTCACTTTGTGATGAAAATGAAGTAGAAGAAACTCAAAATGAAACTGAAACAGATGGTAGATCTAAGAAACATAAAGCAAGTGATATAGGGAGTTAGGTCAAAGGGCGAGGAAAGATAGACGCTACTCAACCTGGTATAAAGTTGAAATTACAAAGTAAAGAAATGATTAAGAATGTGGATTTGGTTGTTCCTAAGTGGTGGTATGATGCATGTATTCTTTTAAATGCTCTGAATTCTCCACATTTTGTAGAGGCAATGAAGAGAATATCAGCAATAGGTCATCGGTATTCAGGTCCTAGCTATCATGCTTTGAGAATTTCTTTGCTCCAAGAAGTTAAATTTAAAGTAAGTTTGTCCATTGATGCTCTTAGAAGTCAGTGGATTATTAGTTGTTGCACTATTATGGCTGATGGTTGGACGGATATGAGGCATAGGTCGTTGATTAATTTTTTGGTGTATTGTTCTAAAGGTATATCATTCATCAAGTATGTTGATGCATCAGTTATAGTGTCAAGCTCTGAAAATTTATGCAATCTTTTCCATGAAATTGTTGAAATGATAGGCGTTGAGAATGTTGTGCACATGGTGACGGATAATACAGCTAACTATAAAAGAGCTGGAAAATTGCTCAATGAAAAGTATCCGTCAATCTTTTGGTCTCCTTGTTCTGCACACTGCATAAACTTAATCTTGAAGGATATTTCAGATCTTCCCAAAGTTAAAAGTTTAGCACATGCTACTTCAAGAATAACAAGTTTTGTTTATAACCGTAAATGGCCTAATGCATGGTTACAGCAACAAGCTGGGTGGACTGAAATAATTGTTCCTGGTGCGACTCGTTTTGGCACGACTTTTTTTTTTATCATTGCAGAGTATATGTGAACGACAAGATTTTTTGGCAAGAATGGTGGTTAACTCAGGTTTTAAGAAATTCATGAAAGAGGATAAAGGTGTAGAAGTTAGGAGAATTATTTTGGATCATGAATTTTGGAAAGATTGCGAAAAAATTGTGAACGTTATGATTCCTATCATAAAATTATTGCGAATTTGTGATTCAGATGATAAGCCTTCTATGGGTTTTGTTTATGAAGGGATGTGAAGAGCAATTAATGGGGTAAAGACAATTTTGGAGGGTAAAAAGCATGAATATAAAGTGTATGTGGACATAATCAATGCAAGGTGGGATAAAATGCTAAGAAATAATCTACACGCGACAACTTACTGGTTGAATCCTATTTTTCAGTATGGTGACGATAGTCCTGCTAATAATAATGCGGTTTTGTCATGTGTGTATGATGTGGTGGAGAAGCTTTGTCCTACAGCGGAGAATTTAGTCAGAGAAATGACCATGTTTCGGGAGCGTGAAGGAACCTTTGGACGTGACATAGTGAGAAAGAATTTAAAAGATACTCGTCCAGGTATGCTTGTTATTTATATTGGTTTCATATCATTGGTTAACTTTACAGTCTTGATTTTGATAATTGCGTACTAATTTGATTTTTTTTATATAAAAGATGTATGGTGGAGTTTATTTGGGGGTGATGAGCCAAATTTGCAAAAAATTGCCGCTAAACTGTTAAGCCAGACTTCATCATCATCTGGATGTGAGCGTAATTGGAGTGTGTTTGAGCGAATTCACACTAAGAAGAGGAATAGGTTGGAGCATGCAAGATTAAATAATTTGGTATTTGTGCATTACAATTTGCGTTTGGAGAAACTGTATGTTTTGTATTCCTTTATATAAGAATTAATCTAGTTTATTTTATTATATTTGAAGATGTTTCTTACTTACATAATTTGGTGTAATTTTGAAGAAACGTGAAAAAGAAGTATTGTAATTCAATTGATTATGAGTCTATTGATAAGGTGGAGCTTGGGTTATTGAAGAAGATGCAAGTGGTGAACAAGAACTTGATTATAATGAGTTGGAAGAAATGCTTGAAGAAAGTCAACAAAATGTCGAATGAGCTTCTAGTTCTCAGCCATGAATTGGTAATTATACTTTTATGGTATATTTTATTTTTAAAATGTTCACTACTTTAAATTGCTCACTGTTTTTTTATATTCTATCTTGGCACTGAAGATGCAAATAGAGATATGGGGACATACGGTCATGATGATGATGAGTGATTTCAATTTTTTGTGATATTGTTGGATTGTGATAGTTGTTAAGTGATAGTGAAACTTTTGAGTATTGTTACTTTTTACATATTATGATATTATTTTATTGATATTGCAATGTCGTTAGAACTTAGTATGGATTTGGATATTTTTGGTTGGATTTACCGATTTAGTGATTTTGCATTCAAGTTTTGGATGTCATCAATGAAGTATTTTGGTGATTTGATGATTTGATATTGTAAATCCATGATGTGATTGTGTTGGAGTAGAACTGTATGAGTGTGTTTATTTATTATGAATTAGCCGTTGAAATTTGAAAGGTGAATTTGAAGGTAATATTTGAAATCATGATAATGATATGTTGTATTGCATATATATTTGAGGTTTGACTACTTGACTACGTTGACCGGTTGAACCAGTAGTTCGACATGTTCGACCACTAAAACCAGTAACCAGTAAGATCACCGGTTCAGTGTCCGGTCCGATTCTGAAAACACTGGGTACAGGGTCAAAGACGATATTACGAGTCTTCATGCTGATGTGCGTTAATACATCCATCATAATGGTCTTCACTATATAAAAGAAAGAAAAACACTTTTTCTCAAATTTTCTTATGAAACCAGCATATGTAATTTATGCATGCCTCAAAAAACTAGGCATACATACGATTAGTACATATACATATAAAGTATCATCATCACTGTAGCTATACCCATATAGCATTTTCCTTGATAAGCAATGACTTGAGCTTTCCCTTGATGTTGAGACTCATAACTTCATCAGAACCACCCACAAATTCTTTGCCTATGAACACGGCAGGCACGCTTGGGTTGCATCCTAAGGCGATCAACGCCTTTTCCATTTGTAGCCCGTTTGGAAGCTGGTCGAGCATATAAACAACCGGATTTGCGCCAAAACCGCGTATCAGCGTCTCTATTACATGTGACATGCAGCAGTTAGTTTTGCTAAATATCACCACTGAGTTCTCACACGCTAGCTTAATCAGCATATCCATATTCCTTTTCTTTGAAGATATTAATGCAAATGTATGTATCTCTTTAAAAAATTGATACTTGTTGGTAAATGCTTGATCTTGGGAAAAAATGGTATGCATTAACTTGCATTTATAGATGGACGAGGATTTCGTACAAATTGAAATGTCATATCACATCGATGAGATTTCGTATTATATGCTTAGATTTGATGATAGAAGGTTGACGTGTAATTACTATGGTGGCAGATTGCACGAGTATTTCATATGCAGAAAAGTAGATAAAGTCTACTTTCTTTATTTTTTTTGAGATAAACTCTACTTACCTTTATGATATTCCGGAATAATGTTCTTCTTCGGGATTTCAGAATATTGACACAATATGTATGTAGCTAGCTTGCAAGCTATAAGGTTTATCAAATTCATGGTATGAGCATCGAGCAACCTTTCCTCTTAACAGCTGAGTATATTTTAGATGGCTCCTAGAACGCACAAAAGCCAGAAATTAATGTTAGAGTAATCCGGCCGTACGTCCTTGTAGAAGGTACTCTGATAATCTAGACCAATAACATATTCTCCAGAATAACCGACACTCGCATGAAAGCTAAACTTGGTGGAATGAGGAATATTCTGTTCTTATTTCACTACGTATCACTGGTTCTCAGGGGGTGTTTGCAAGAGCTTATGAAAGCTACTTCTTCATAACTTTTACTTAAAGTTACTTAAAGCCGCGTTTGACTTAAAGCACTGAGTGTTTGCAAATGTGTTTTTAAAAGCTACTTAAAGCAGTTAAAATTATTTTGTGGTGTTTGCAATAGCTAGTGAAAAATAGCTTTTGAATATTGATTAATATGCAATAATATTTATTTACCTATATTTAAAGTATACATAATATTAATGTTTCACTCACACATACACAATTATGGTTATATTTAAAATAAAATATTTTAAATTTTAATACAATTGAACTAATACGTTTATTACACTACATTTCACAATTTATTTGATGTAAGCATTTATTTTTAGAAAATATAACTTTATGTGAAAAATGTTAATATAAATATGTTGTTGTTAAGTAAAAAAAAATTAAGAATTTCTTTCTATTCTTTTTCATTATTACTTTTTCTTTAATTATTTTTATTATCAATTAAAAGACCACAATTTAAAATTATAGAGCATAGTAAATGAGGTAAGAGAGAAATCATGAGATCTCTTTCTAATTAATTAAGGCTTAAATAGGATATTAAGAGAAATTTAAGGAATATATAAGTAAAAGCAGTTTATGGAAGCACCTCATGACATGCTTCTGGGCTTCTGCTTATTTTTGACTTTTTTTAAGAGAAGGAGAAGCAAAAGAATGAATTGCAAACACTAAATAAATGCTTTTCAGTGACTTAAAGTCAATAAGCTCCTTTTAAAAACTCTTGCAAACACCCCCTCAGTTCTCACCCATCCGATGCTTATCGAACCTGACAGCCAGTTGAAGTATATATATTATAAAAAATATACCCCACCCCCAGTTTACTTCAGCCCTTCACAGCATTTATTATCATTGGTTTTTTATTGATATATTATCTTATTATAGGAGTCTGATAACTCTTAACACCGGGTCAATCGGTTTATTTTTTTATGTATATCTATATACTCCATAATCGCTTTATCAGATTGTTTTCCTACTTATACTAATAAATTTGGGGTATTTTTGTCTGAGTACAAATTAGCTAACTAAATACAACGACTATGCTAATCATGAATTTTCAAAGGGGTCTTTGGGTCAAGCATTGTCCGAAACACACCATCAGACTAGCTACACAAGGCAACACGTCGATTTCTGAGATACCGGGGTGTTATGGGCCGGGATCCCGCGGGTTCGGGCCCCCGGCCCCCGGGAACCACCTGGGACGGGATCTGCCAAGCAGATCCCGTTTCCTCCCGCCGGGAAAGAAAGTCCCGGCGGCAGGGAGTCTCGTCGGGATCGGGGCTAACTGCAGAAAACCGAGCTCTTATGGCACAAAATTAAGCATAATTATAAAGCTCCAATTCGGAAAATGTGGTTGTTGACGGCCGATGCGCGGGTGGAGAAGCCGAAGAGGTGGTGCAGTGGTGGTGCCGTGCGTGGTGGTGGTGGTGGATCCGTGCGTAGGGGTGGTGGTGGATGCGCGTGTTGCGGTGTGAGTGGGAGTGCGTGAATGATTGGTGGTGGGGCGGCGTGAGTGGTGGTGGTGGTGAATCCGTGCGTGGTGGTAGTGGTGGATGCACGGGGTGTGTGTTGTGCGTGCTGTCGTGTGTGTGGTGGTGGTGGTGGTGCGGTGTGAGTGGTTGTTGACGGCCGAGACACGGGTGGAGAAGTGAAGAGGTTAAGGAGCGGAGGTGGTGTACTTGTGAGGTGTGCGACGGCTGAGATTGAGAGTGGCATCGGAGGAGAAGCCATTGATTTCGAGCTGTAATTTTTGTTAAATTTCAAGTGAAAGAAGGAGAGTGGGGGGGAAACAAATCGCAGCCATGGAGATCGGGACCCCGCGGGTCGGGAACGGGATCCGACCGTATCCCGTTCCCGACCCGCGGGGTAACTGGCCGGGACATTTTTCCCGGCCAGGCGGGAGGAAAATAGACGGGTTTTTTCCCGTCCGGGAAAAACCCGTCTGGCCGGGTCGGGTTCCTGGGTCCCAACCCGGCCCACACACCCCTAATATGTTGAGTATTCTGATAAGTCTAATATCTGGATAGGTCGAATATCTGGAATATGTCAAATATGTGAACTGCGTCGAGTATCTAGATATGTCGAAAATCTTGACGGACTGAGGTATGTCGAATATCCTGATACGTCGAGTCGGAATGATACGTCGAATATATTATGTCGAGTACAAATACTCGATGTATACATTGTGAAAAGTATAATGCAATAAATGACTTACCTTTATTATTTAGTGCAGTGTATTTATAAGCTCCGGTATACGAGACTACACACCGAGTTTATTAGATACATCAAGCTTTTTTATGTAAGAGTTCTTATGCGATCATGTTCATATATATAATCACATAAATGCGGAAGCGAAAGATCAGCGTACCTCCTGCCATTGTTAAACGTAAGCGAAGCTTTGCGACGTTCCCGTAGTTGCGAGTTCTGTTCCTTTTGGTCTTCCAAATTCTTATTCGTTGCTCTCTCTCAATTAATGGTGTATGAGATATATTACTTAATGAGAGTGTTGAATGAATTATGGGGACCAAATATAATATATATAGTCGAAAACTCCATAACCGCCCATCAACGGTGAATGGACATGACTATCTAGAGGGTTGCAATCTTGGGGTTGCATAGATTCATAGATCAATAAAGAAATATAATAAATATAAATAAATAAACTTACATTCTCCCACTTGATCTACCTGAATCACAATCCCCAACAACAAGAAACAAAATGCATGGATCATGGCGATAGGTCCTTTGATGAAAAACAAGTAGTATCTCCCATGTATCACAATGCATTATGCTCCCCGTCACCAACCAAAAACTTAATGAATAAACCCAATGTTTATTCTTGTCCATAATAAAAATATTCTCATGATATATCAAGATATGACATATCCAAATGTGTACACAACTAAATATGAGAATACATTACATTAAGAATTTCATTAAACATTGTTCTTACAACAAAAGTTACATGAGGGAACCAAGTCCCATACTTTTAACATGATCCTCAAATTTTTCGGGAGGCATGCCTTTAGTTAGAGGATCAGCTATCATTTTATCAGTCCTTATATGTCCAATGATGACTGATTTATCCTTGACATGCTCTCTTATGGCTAAATACTTAATGTCGATATGTTTGCTTCGACTCCCGCTTTTATTATTTTTAGCCATGAAGACAGCAGCTGAATTGTCACAGTATAATTTCAGAGGTCTACTAATAGAATCCAAGATTCTAAGCCTTGATATGAAACTCTTAATCCATACACCTTGAGAGGTTGCCTCAAAACAAGACACGAACTCAGCTTCCATGGTAGAAGTAGCAGTTAAAGTTTGTTTTGCACTCCTCAACGAAACAGCTCCACCAGCCAACATAAAAATGTTACCAGAAGTTGATTTTCTCGAATCAACACAGCCAGCAAAATCTGAATCTGAGTATCCCATTACTTCCAAATGGTCTGAACGTCTATATACGAACATGTAATCTCTAGTCCCCTTAAGGTATCTTAATACCTTCTTTGCAGCTTTCCAATGCTCAACGCCTGGATTACTTTGATATCTCCCCAATACCCCAACGAAAAATGCAATGTCAGGTCTAGTGCAAACCTGAGCATACATCAAGCTTCCAACAACAGAAGCATATGGGATATTTTTCATTTGTTCCTGTTCTAAATTATTCTTCGGGCACTGACTTAAGTTCAGTTTATCACCCTTAACAATGGGAGCTATACTAGGTGAACAATCTTTCATCCGAAATCTCTCTAAAACTTTGTTTATGTATGTCTCTTGAGACATACCCAAAGCACAACGAGCCCTATCGCGATGTATCTTAATCCCGATGACATAAGATGCATCTCCTAAATCCTTCATATCAAAGTTCTTAGAGAGAAAATGTTTCACCTCATATATCATATCCTTGTTATTACTTGCAAGCAAAATATCATCTACATATAGAATTAAGAAACAAATCTTGCTCCCACTAACCTTCTGGTATATACAATTACCCATAACGTTCTCTTCAAAACCAAATGAAGACACAACATCATGAAATTTTAAATACCACTGACGTGAGGCTTGTTTCAATACATATATAGATTTCTTAAGCTTGCAAACTAAGTGCTTACCGTTATTGGATGGAAATCCTTCAGGCTGTTTCATGTATACCTCTTCCTCCAATTCTCCATTTAGAAAGGTTGTTTTCACATCCATTTGTTGTAATTCTAAATCGAAATGTGCAACTAATGCCATGATGATTCGAAGGGAATCTTTCTTTGATACAGGAGAGAAAGTATCTTTGTAGTCGATTCCTTCTTTCTGAGTGAATCCTTTGGCAATGAGTCTAGCCGTGTATCTCTCAATGTTACCTAATGAGTCTTTCTTTGTTTTAAAGACCCACTTGCAACCAATGGCTTTCGCCCCTTTAGGTAACTCAACAAGGTCCCATACTTCGTTTGACGCCATAGAATTCATCTTATCAGTCATAGCATAATACCACATATTTGATTCATTACTACTCATGGCTTGTGAAAACGTCTTAGGATCATTCTCGGCTCCAATGTTAAAGTCCGACTCTTGTAGATACACGTGATAGTCACTAGGTATCGCTGATTTCCTTGTTCTAGTAGACTTCCTTAAGGTTGTATCAACAATATCCTGAGGATCCTGTTGATCAACTTGTTGTTCAGCCACCAAAGGTGATTCCTGAACAACTTGATCTACTAAATCAATATCAGCTTGTGGAATCAACGATGAGGGTTTTGTACCAACACGATCACCATCGGAAATGGAATTCTGTAAATGATCACTCCCACTGATTATGTCATTTTCAAGAAATTTTGCATTTCGCGATTCCACAAATCTAGTGATATGAGATGGACAGTAGAATCTATATCCTTTAGACCGTTCAGCATATCCAACGAAATAGCCACTAATGGTCCTAGGATCAAGTTTCTTCTCTTGTGGGTTATACACTTCTACTTCAGACGAACATCCCCAAATGCGTACGTGATTCAAACTCGGTTTCCAACCCTTGAATAACTTAAATGGTGTCTTAGGGACAGCCTTTGTTGGAACACGGTTTAATATGTACATTGCCGTCTTAAGAGCTTCAGTCCACAAGGTTATTGGGAGATTAGCATTACTGCGCATACTCCTAACCATCTCCATCAATGTCCGGTTTCTTCTTTCAGCCACACCATTCTCACTAGGAGATACTGGATTGGTGTATTGAGCAACGATTCCGTGCTCTTGAAGAAACATAGCAAATGGACCAGGAGCTTGACCACCTTCTGTGCATCTACCATAATACTCTCCTCCTCTATCAGTTCTCACAATTTTTAGTTGTTTTCCACATTGTTTTTCTACTTCTGCCTTAGAGACCTTAAAGGCATTAAAAGCTTCACTTTTATGATGAAGTAAATAAACATACATGTAACGTGAGAAGTCATCAATAAAGGTGATAAAGTATTTTGGACCACTTTGCATATCCATGTCTGGACAGCAAATATTTGAATGGATGATTTCAAGTAATTCAGAGCTTCTGTGCGCACCCTTTTTAGATATTTTGGTTTGCTTTCCCTTTATGCAATCCACACAAATCTCAAAGTCAGCAAAGTACAAAGTACTAAGTACTCCATCATTCACTAACCTCTTGATTCTATCCTTAGAGATATGTCCCAATCTCTGGTGCCACAACATAGAAGATTCTTCATTATTAACACATCTTTTCATGCCAGTTTTAACATACAATACTGAATTAGCGGTGTTACTTTGTATATTAAGCATAAATAGACCATTACACAAAATGCCATTTCCAACAACATCTGAATTATATAATAAACTAAATGATGTTTTATGGAAATTACATTCAAATCCCATAGGTGTAGGTCTAGATACATAAATTAAGTTCCTGGAAAACCCAGGTACATAAAATACATTATGTAAATACAAAGTAAATCCACTAGTTAATGTAATTTGGCACGTTCCAACAAATTCAACAGCTGAGCGCATTTTGTTTCCTAAATAAATGTTATGCTCATTTCTCGCTGGTTTCCTTAGGTTTTTCATACCCTATAAGGATGTTGAAACATGGATTGAAGAACCAGAGTCAATCCACCATGTGTTACAATGAACATCAGCCATATTAGATTCATAACAAACTAGGGAGACAAAGTTACCTTTTTCCTGTTGCCGCTTTTGGACTTTCAGACAATCCTTCTTCATGTGTCCTTTCTTTTTACAGAAAAAACACTTAGATTTCTTAGTAATTCCACCTTGAATGGGCACTTTATCCTTTTCTTTATCCTTGGAGTGCTTGTTCTTTTTCTTGTTGGTAGCCAACAATACAGTTTCTCCATGTTCCATCATCAATCGGCTCTCCTCTTGAACACACATGGTCAAAAGCTCATTCATAGACCACTTATCTTTATGTGTGTTGTAGGATATCTTAAATGGGCCGAATTGATATGGAATGGTATTAAGGATATAATGGACTAGAAAAGTATCCGACATCTCAACTCCCAATGTTTTCAGTTTAGCCGCAATGTCCCTCATGCTCATGATGTGCTCGTGCACACCTCTGAGACCGGTAAGCTTAAGTGACAAAAACCTCCCAATGAGTGTACTAGCAAATGACTTTTCAGAAGTTTGGAACTGTTCCTCAATTGCCTTAAGCAAAATACGAACATCAGTATACTTTTCCACCGAGCTCCTTAATTCCGCTTTTGGAATTTCAGAAAATTCTTCTTCATGTGTCCTTTCTTTTTACAGAAAAAACACTTATATTTCTTAGTAATTCAACCTTGAATGGGAACTTTATCCTTTTCTTTATCCTTGGAGTGCTTGTTCTTTTTCTTGTTGGTAGCCAACAATACTGTTTCTCCATGTTCCATCATCAATCGGCTCTCCTCTTGAACACACATGGTCAAAAGCTCATTCATAGACCACTTATCTTTATGTGTGTTGTAGGATATCTTAAATGGACCGAATTGATATGGAATGGTATTAAGGATATAGTGGACTAGAAAAGTATCCGACATCTCAACTCCAAATGTTTTCAGTTTAGCCGCAATGTCCATCAAGCTCATGATGTGCTCGCGCACACCTCCGAGACCGGTAAGCTTAAGTGACGAAAACCTCCCAATGAGTGTACTAGCAAGTGACTTTTCAGAAATTTGGAACTGTTCCTCAATTGCCTTAAGCAACAGACGAGCATCAGTATACGTTTCCACCAAGCTCCTTAATCCAGCAGATATATGAGTCTTTATGAACAAGACACAAAGACGGTTAGACATCTCCCACCATTCATAAAGTTCTATATCAGCCTAAGTGCTGGATTCCCCAATGGCCGGTGGTTCATCCTTACGGATAGCATAGTCAATATCAGCCACTCCTAAATGAAGAAGAACTCTCTCCTTCCAAACGGTATAGTTTTCGCCATTTAGTTCAGGAACTTGTATTTTGAGATCATTAATATTCATAGAATGTGACGCTGCAAATATAATTCGTACATACTCGACTTAATATTTTGAGACAAAATTAACCGTATTATGCGTTACCAAATGTAAAGCATATAAATAAATCTATAGACATGTAACTTGCATGTGGGCTAAAGCTATATTCAATTAGATTTATTCTAAAGGTCAATAAAACTATCAAAACTATTTTCCTTTCCTTAATTCATGTGGGTATATTAAGAAATATAATTTTGACATTTTATTCTAATTAACTACATGAAATATAATAAAATTTCCTGTGGGATAAACTTTATTATACCATGTGCAATTAATCACAACTAATGTTTCTACATGATTTTATTCCTAATACATGCTTCTATATAATTAAAAATGTCGTGGATACTCTTTAACTAAATAAAAACATAAGAATCACAAACATTTGAATCAAATATATAACATGCGTAATTACTGGTTTAAACAGTAAACATAAATCACATAAAACAAATGTAAGCATGCTAATACATTTAATTAAAAACATAACCAGAATCTGCTGAAGTCAAATAAAACATAGTCTGCATATATAAACATATAACAGAGTTGCCCAAACGGATTAGGACTATAACCATGTTTGATAGATCCTGGGTTTGAATTCTGACTTGTGCATTTTTTAATCTGAAAATTCGTCCATTTAACTTGAAAATAATTAAATCATTGATGCGAAAAGGCACAACGAAAGTCGTAGCAGCCCAACGGTTCAGAACTTGATGAAACGTTGCAAGTGGTGCGGGTTCGAATTCTGGTTCTTCCACCATTATTTTTGTTACTAAATTCTGTAGTTACCTTTATACAGATAAATAAAATGCATTACTCCAATTGACAACAATTGAAGCACTGCTGATTGGTTACGCTCGAATATGTGCAGACTAGTGATGCCGGTTCGAATCCATGGCAAGACATTTTATTTTATTTTATTATTTTTTTTTTTTTTAAAACTTCGTCTTCAACCTCCAACCGGGTCCAAACCGACCTGGTCACGACCCAGTTCCGAACCCGACTCGTTCTCCCTCATTTTTGCATCAAAATCAGTGTTTTAAAACACATAATTACTAGAAATCGAATTTTCGGATGATTTCTAACATAAAAAATAAGTTTTAACGATAGAATCGAAACACCCATCAAAACTTCATGAACGTAAATTTTCAAAAAAATTGAAAAACAAGGCAGAGGCAAATATACATGCTCTGATGCCAACTGTAAGAGTTCTTATGTGATCATGTTCATATATATAATCACATAAATGCAGAAGCGAAAGATCAGTGTACCTCCTGCCATTGTTAAACGTAAGCGAAGCTTTGCGACGTTCTCGTAGTTGCGAGTTCCGTTCCTTTTGGTCTTCCAAATTCTTATTCGTCTCAATTAATGGTGTATGAGATATATTACGTAATGAGAGTGTTGAATGAATTATGGGGACCAAATAGAATATATATATAGTCGAAGACTCCATAACCGCCCATCAACGGTGAATGGACATGACTATCTAGAGGGTTGCGATCTTGGGGTTGCATAGATTCATAGATCAATAAAGAAATATAATAAATATAAATAAATAAACTTACATTTTATGTATAAATTCAGAATACATCGAGTATAAAAACTCGATGTCTACCGTGGATGCACTTGTTAGTGGTTTGATCGGCCCATACTAAATCTTAAATTGGTCAGCGATATAAGTTCGTATCATAAAACCCTCCAATTCGGAAGTCGTTTTTTAAAAACATAGATTTTCAAAGTTTTTCGTGTTCGTCAAAGTTCATAGTAGGTTATTCTGATTCGCATTTGCATACTATGGGCTCCAGAGTTCATAGAGTAGTAAATTGGGCATACTGGTCTATGAACTCAAAATGCGGCAAATTACAAAACTATATGTCACATCGAATCTAGTTACTCGATATTAAGAATTTTATGAAATACATCGAGTATTTATATCCGATGTATCCGCAATTAATGTGGAACAGTTGAGTTCACATATAAATAGGGGCGGGTGTGCACTCTTCTGCCATTTTGAATTTGGCAAACTTGCAACATTTTTGCGCTTACAACGAGTTTTCTAATAGGTCTAACTTGGTAGGTAGATAGAACCAAAAAAAGCGATGTATGCAATTTTGTCGATGTATATGTACTTAATTAGAAGAAATTGTTTGATTTCCGCATTGATTATCACCTTGTTTGTTTTGTTGGCATTGTCTTTCCAGCTTTTTCACTCCTTTAAATGAATTGCTAAGGTAGTTTTCTTTATTTGTATTTAATTTCATGCTTTGTAGCACCTTTTATAGTAGTTTTTTCATTCTTTCTCTTTTCAGCATTCTACATGTCTAGTCCCGGATATAATAATATCAACAAGGTTAAGCAGATCTCAGTTAGTGGGTCGACTAGTTCTGTTCTTGAGGCGGATTCTAAAAAGTGTTGCGCGCTCTTGCACGACGGCTTCCTCTATAACACGTCAAGTGCCTATGTAGCTAATAGTTGAAGCTCGTAGTCGTGATAATTTTGACTTCTATTTGGTGAATGTGGAGGCGAGAAGAGATTACAATGGCGTGACGATGCCTTCTAAATTGGAGGGAACAAACCTGGATGACGTTTATATGGCTAGCGAGAATGAGTCAAGGTCACCCGTTCCTCCGACCAAGGAACATTACATCAGAACCTATATCATCAATAGAAGATATAAAATTAGGACCATGTGGAAATCAAGAGGATGTATACTCCATTGCTTGGTCGAATGATTGTTTTTGCAAAGCATTTTGTGAATAGATTCCAATTTCCATTCCAAATTCATTGGCCGTATTGTTGAATGGTATGTAAACGCTTGTGGCGTTTATCCTTGTGATAAAAGCATTTGGCATACCCTGCGGATCGGAAGAATTCAGGCACCTATCTGATGTGATGTTTAATCTGAAGGCCAAAGATCAGGGTTTCTATAATGTTAGGGCTCATGATAATTATAGTTTTATGACCGATGCCTAAAGAAGCTGTGAAAAAAATGAAAAACTGAGTAGTTTTATATCAATGAGAAGACAAGAGGAGAGTTTAGTGCATATCCACGCAAATGGGTTATTGATAAGAATATTTACACGCCACGGGGTATAGGGTTGCCTGGCTGGGCCAAAGGTGTTAAGAATCATAACGTGAGCCATTTTTTTAACTTGTCAACTCTAGCTCAGAATGAGGTTATTAGGGTCGGTGGATTGTCGTCACCTCTTGTGTATAAGGGTGATAGGAGCCTTGGTATATGACATTCTACTCCTTAAATGCGTTGTGACATTATAGCTTATGTGTCAAGTGTTTTACTAACCATGCAGTTTATTTTGGCAGCACAACTTGTCATGGGTTGCCTAAGTCATATGAGAAAGACGGATGCAATTGGGGCAAGGAGACAGATTGGCGGGTGCCTCAACTATCCCCATGAAGAAAGCTCATGGGCATAAAGGTATAAGGAGCATATAGCGGGACCTTTTTATATAGTAAATGACGAATTATCAAAAATGCCCGTTGTTTCCCAACATGCTAAAAATGCCATGTATCTTTTAAAATTTCTACTAAAAATGGCCGAAATGAAAAATAAGCACAAAAAAACTTTTTTTGTCTGAAAAAAAAATGCTAAAAATGCCCTGTATCTTTGAAAATTCTATCAAAAATGCCCGAATTTTAAAACGCGACTTTTTGATTCAGCAGTGCGTCTCTTTGATTCGGATGCCACTTTGGATAAAAAGTTCGAATTTTTAAAATCAGGCATTTTTGTTAGAAAATTTAAAACTTAACGGGCATTTTCAGCAGGTTTGGAAATATCGGGCATTTAGGATTAAAGGCAAAAGTTAGCGGGCATTTTTGATAATTCGTCCTATTGTAAAAGAGCAGCATTGAGGAGTTTTCACAAGTCGTTCAGGTATATAGAGAAACGACGGAGTCGATAGAAAGGCACTCCCTGCTCTTGTTGATGGACACAGTTCGGTCCCAATTGTTGATGTTGAGGACGATCGAGAGACAGAGACTCTCATTGGTTAAAAAAGTATTGCGATTGAGTTGGTGCACGACGATGATCCTCGCGCAAAAGAAGGCATGCTCTGGTTAGTGCCAGTAGTATAGCGGCTTTGCCTAGTGGGTGCAAGGAGAGGGGCCTAGCAATACGTGTCAGAGGGAACGAACTGACAGAGGAAGAGGTCGTGCGTAGCATGCATACCATCTTCCTAGCATTAGGTTGTCGAACGCTGAAAAGTAGGAAAGCCCAAGACTAATTGATTTGGATGTCTTTGCATATATTTCAAGCAGTAAGGGAATTTAAAATTATGTTGGTTATTACTTTAGTTTTATCGACTTGTTGTGTCATTCTCGGTGGGGTGACAGACGCAATGCTCGAGCCTTTGAGGAGATGGAGGTAGAGCATGAGAATAAATACGAAGTTGTTGGAGCAAATTGAAGAGCTCTCTCTCGGCGACCCACAAAAGGTGCAAGAGGCACTTGTAGAATAGAAGAAGCCCTTAGACAAATTAAGGCCAACGCCGAGAAAAATGGCTAAGGCCAACGCCAAGAAAATGCAACTGGCTGTCAAACAGGTTATGAAGGAGAAGAACAATTTAGTCGCCAAGGTCACTGAGCTAGAGGCTTTTGTTGTGCAACTAAAGGCGGATGAGAATGCCACCAAAGTATTTGGTCACGAGAAAGGCATTAAAAAGGTAAAAATGATGTGTTCCTGTTACTGGTTTTGCACTTAAACTTACTATTGACTCTTAGGAGCCCATTGATGAGCTAAAATTGGGGCTATACATACCTCTTTCATCAAGAGCCACACTTTCTAAGAGATCGCTTGCTACATGGCCTGGAGGACTTTAGAAAGGAACATGTTCTCATTGCAGGAAATATTGGCCATATGGGTTATCCTATGGTCGAGTTTGATGCAAGTTTGCTATACTTTTCGTTGGGGGCCAATGTGGAGCCTCTTGAAGAGTCCGATGACGAGCAAGTCGGATCGCCCAATGCTTCGCGTGTTTGCTTGCGGACAGGAACCTAATCACGATTAGGACGTGTGTTACTCAACCACCTATGAGAAGGTTGATGCTTTGGGAATCGTTTCGTGTTCAGGGGTCAAGCTTAGACCTCATATGTTGTTTTAAACTTTTATCAGTTCTAGAATTTTACATTTTACCTGTTGCTTGTGGAATGCGTCAACATTTGAAGAATTATCCTATTCCTTGTGGGATGCTTTTATTTTGTTGTTGACTCATTCCATATGAGTGCTTTTGTGTCGGTTTCAATATCTAATCCTTATGTCTTCCATAGCATGTTTGGTTGGCATTTACTTGTACATGTTCCCATTAGGTGAACTATGTCTTATTTTTTAGGATACGTATAACTCGAGGGGGTTGTCGTTACATCGCCTTTGATGACTCCTGAGAAGTCACGTATTGTACGATGCGCGGGGGACTTGTATGTCACCTATTGTGGCGTGTTTGTGTGACGCCATGTTATGTGAATACGGTCAATGTTTCTTTGGCTATCATCGTATCTCACCATGTTATTTAGATATCCATGATACTCTTTTTGGTATATTTGCATCATACGACATTGGGTATATGTCTCGAATACCACTTTGGGTAGATTAGTATCATACCTCATTGGGTAGATGTCAGTTAGATCACTTTTTGTTGGTTTACATCATACCATGTTGGGTTGATGTTTGCGATACCGCTTTTTGTAGTTTTTTCTCGTACTCGTTGGGTAAATGTTCATGATACCGCTTTTGGTAGGTTTGCATCATTCCATGTTGGGTAGATGTTTGTGATACCGCTCTGGGTAGTTTTTGCATCGTACCTCATTGGGTAGATGTATGTGGTACCGCTTTTGATAGGTTTTGCATCATACCATGTTTGGTAGATGATCGTGATACCGCCTTGGGTAGTCTTGCATCATACCATGTTGGGTAGAATTGTGGTACCCATATCACCAAAAGACATGAATGATGTGATGAAGGAGTCATTGATGGTCTTGTTAAGAAATTGGAAATATGTTTTGGGTCATTGATTTCACTTCCCATTGTGCGATTCTTTTTAACATCACATCTACTAAATGGTTGCCTACTTAGAATGTAAGCTATGTGACATATGATGTTGCAATTCTGATTTACAAACTAAAGAAGGGCATGCCAATTAATATGGGGAAGAGGATCATGAACATATTGTCTATTGTTTCACGAAAGAAAGAAAAAGTTGGGATTTTGCCTTTTCCTTCTCTGTTTTACAAGATTGTAAGTGATCAAGGCTTGAAGAACAAGAAGGAGACCCTAGCGGAGACTGTTGGGTCATTGACACTATTTGTTTGAGGGTCAGGGATCAATGATCTTACTTGAAAAGCTATAAATGCATCAAGTAGGAGTGGATCGACATCAAATAATATTGTCCAAGAGTTCAAAATTGTAGTAACAGTCAGAGCAGACACTGAAGAAATGGTCGCCATTGACTATGCTTTTGTCCAACAACAGATCAATTAGTATTATCAGATGATTACCTAGAGGAAATAGCTAAAAATGAGAAATAGTTGAAGGAACTGGACTCCATGAAGAAACACTTGGATGTTTTGCTTTTCTCTTAAATATGGGGAGAGTAGAACTATTTTTGTCTATTTATGCTTTATCTTATGCTTCTGCAAGGTTCAAAAACATTTTTTTTTCATGTAATCAGGTTGTGGCCCCTATATTTGTCTTGGCTTGTATTTAATGATTAACTATATGTGTTTGCTTACTAACTATTATCTTAAGGCTATATGGTTGATCGTGTCTTATTAAGGGGGAATAGTCTAAGATATTGAATATGTTGTGTTGTTCGAGCTTGTGTTGCATTAAAAATTGTACAAGTTAGATTTTGTGAAGAAAGGCAAAATGGGGGTATTTTAAGCTTAGATGTTAGACTAAGTGTTAAGCTAACACTGAGTGATTCTGTATTGAGTTAACATGGAGTATACCACTATGTTTCTGCACTTTTGAATTTTATTACCATTTTCAATGGTTTTCCTTTATTCACTTATTAATTGAGTTCCATAGTTGTAGTTGATATTTCTATGTGTTCCAGGTCTAGAGATTTCAAGTATTTGTCTATTTCCTTCAAGAGAAGTTGACATTCGTAGAGAAGTTTCCCTAATAAAGAATCTTCCATAATTCGAAGAAGGAAGTTGTGCTTGCTGAATTGAAAAGAGTTGGGCGTGAGAAGTGCAAGAAGAAAATAAGAGAAGATTCAACATGGAAGATAGAATTAAACCAATACGTATGCGTGGAGTCTTGACGGTTTAACACAATACATTATATATAGATGGTTGGGTATCAAGGTCAATATACAAGACTTGAGCGAATTATCGAGAAAGAAGAGCATAGTTTTCAAGTACACTGAGTCTTGTTTATTCGAGTTTTTTTAGCTTATTAAATATATTGTTTAGCGTAGAGTTAAGAAGCTAGATCGAAGAAGTGAGATTCTTTTATCAGTGGTTCATTTGTAGCTCTATTGTTCTTAGAATATTTGAGTGACAAATTTGTAAATTCATTATTTTATTAGTGAATATTTTGCTATGTATAACTATATAATTTTCTTAAAAGTTCCCATCAACCGCGGTCTTGATTAATTTCGTTGTCTTAATTATTGTAAGTATGTGTTAGGTAAATATTTCTGTGTGAATGTTGAATCAACACCGATCATAACACTAGTGTTGGACTTTGGTACATGATCCCAATCCTACAACGTTCAAACCACAACAGTTTCTCATGTTACAACTATTTATCCTTGAATACAAACTCGCGAGCTTATAAATTAAAAGGTTTTAAGTTGTTTTAATTAGCAAGGTGTTTTGGTTAACACCGCTACATCTGAACTATTACTTCTTCTCTAGGAGAAAAACTATTTTCTTGAATATAGCGGGTCTCTTTGAATATTAATCGAAATAGAGTCGGACATTCATCATTACATCTATTTATTTGGGATCAGATTTATATGGACCTGGTCCATAATGGAAATTATGGACCTTGTGGTCCGTCCCATCTTCAAGCCACCATTTTCATTAAATAAATGATAAATCAAATAAATAATTTTTCAGAATTAAGAATTGACCCAAGAAGTTTTAGAATTTTCTTTATCAAGACCTCAAATTTGGGAATAGTCCATAACGACCATATCAGGCCCAACATGCTTCCGTATCAATGACCTAAGATCATAAATAATGATACCTCGTTTTGACCGTGATATCGTTGGGTATCCCACCAGGTTTTACAAAGACCACCGGCCTTATCACTCGATCGCAACTGATGGTTCTGCAATGGTTCCTTCAACAATAAACAGCACAACCTTGGTTCATTTCCTACTCTGGGTGTAAGAGATATAATTCAGAATGAATGATAAAGAACATGATGCTTCAACACACAGTGAAAACTTATTTATTACATAACAACCGTAACTCCTTTAGAGAGGAGTTACCTGTTTAGCTACTCATAGTAGCTTTGTTTCCTACACCCATAGACTCAGAATTTTACAGCAGAACTTAGAAAATATAAACACTCGACTTAATATATATTATTTAGACTTCTTCTTATTTCTTGTAAGAAAACAATGGGGAATACTTGATGCCATTTGCTTCCTTCAGCACGTCAATATATAGGTGAAATTACAGACTTCAAATGTGGACTTCAACTACATTGGATAGTGGAATCGCCACTGCTTACGTTTTCTTCCACTGAAGCTCGTGGTCCCTCCATTATCAGTCTGATTTTAGTGGGGATGGTCCTGGCCTTAATCACATGGCTTCTTTCACTTTGCCAGCAAAATTTATCCGCTTTCCAGCACGAAGAATCTTTCCCTGTCTTAAGAGGTCCTCTTTGTCGTTTTCTCATTTATCTCTTTTTACTGGGAATCCCTTTCCGAAAAGTGGCTATTTCTCATCGGGACATTTTGGACAGATACGCTCCTTCCATTGGCCAGCGTGCATCATGTTACAAAATTTTGGCTGGTTTCTGGCGTTGCCAAAATCTCATTTTTCCACAGCGCTTGCCTTTTATTTTCAAAGAATGTCTCTACAAATCGTGTGTTATTGTTCGTTATGATATTCAGCATAAACGATCCGTTCTCTGATTTTTGAAAGATCTTGAACGAATACTTGACTTTGTCCATCTCGGTGAGATAGACCCATAGTCCCCACACTCTTCTGGTAGAAATATCATCCTCAGAAATTGGGGAGACTAAGAATTGTCCTTATGGTGGTGGCTTGATGTAATCCATAGCCTTCATGTTGGGTCTCTGTAGCTTGATAAAATGGAAGCTCGGATGAAAACCCTTTCTTGTAATTTCTGGAGCTACTTATATGAACTTTAGCTCCAAAACAACTCCTCTTTCAAGCGTAGGATTGTTCTTCCAAGTCTCTTTTACACTTTCTCGTGAATCCATTCTAGCAATTTAGAAATTTTCAGAAATCCTGGCGATGTGGTAAAGAGTGAAGCTATACAGCCAAAGTCAAACCATTCTCGTACACTCCCAGGCTTTGAACATGATAGTATCCAAATTCTCGGATATTCTCCAGACCAATCGGCTACGGATTTCCCTGGGACAAGTCCCATTTTCGTGTATACCTTGTCCCATGTCCTTTGATATTAAATTAAATGCGCTCTCTACTCGTTTTTATCGATCTTAGAAGTCTCTATTCTGGGCCCAAGATCAATATCGTCCTCTTTAATTTCGGAGGTATCATTTGATTCTTTAGGTGTTTCTCCGTTCGAATCGACCTACTCATTGGGGTTTCCCTCGAAAGGATCACCAGTTGGGCATGTGTTGCTTAAATTTTTATCATCAAGCGTTATTGCTCGTAGCTCGGATTTTACCTTTGATGTGGAGGCATCTCGCAATATTGGGTACGTAATACTTTCCCAAAGACTCGTGCTACCTAACCAAGTAGCCTTCATCGCGTTTTGGACCTTATTAAGCTCACTTTCATGTACATGACCAGAAGCCTTAGCGTTAATTACAAGACCACGGATCGCCTTGCTGAGTTCCTCCTGATTTTCCCTGTGGTGCCTCCATCTTGTTAGAATGGTATCGACTTCACTTGCCTCCATCCCTTGTTAAAAAATCTGCAATAATATTTTCGTGAGATTTAATTACAAGAACATCAAAATCATAATATTGACATTTTGCATGCCATCTTAGCAATCTAACTTTCTTAGGTTTACTTTCAATTTTATTTTTTAAGAAAGCTTTGACACTCGCGTTATCGATTTTCAACGTGAATTTCTTAGCAAGTTGGAATAATGGCCATTTTTTTAAATCCTTTCGAACTGCAAAGAACTCCTTCTCGTTGATATGCCATCTTGTTATTTCATTGTCAGCAAAGAGTCCGCTACAATATCTGCAAAGGACTTCTCCTTTTGGTTCAACCTTCGTTAGAACCGCCGCCCACCAATGGTCGCTTGCATTTGTATAGAGTACCAGGTTATCTTCGCCATTAGGTATTGCCAGTTTGGGAAGGTTCTGACAGATGGCTTTAAGCCGCTGCACCGTCCCCTTATGCTCTTCCGTCCATCGGAACTATGCATCTTTCTTAAGCAATGGACTAAAGACTTCCATGTAACTTTCGAGGATGTTAATAAACATTCCAACAAAATTAACCAACCCCATAAAACTCTTGAGTTGTTTAACAGGTTTGAGATCATTAGGAAAATCGTGTACCTTTTCAACCAAATAGTTTTGAAGGATGATACCTGATTCATCAATCTCTATTCCAAGGAATTCAATCTTCCTTGTTAGGATCACTGACTTCTTTTCAGATATCACCATCCTTCCTTATGACAAACATCTGAGAATATTTTCAGATGTCTAATATGCTCTTTGATGTTTCTTGAGGCGATGAGGATATCATCGACATACACGAACATGAATCTAAAATAATCCTTGAAGAGATTATCCATGTTCCTCTAATATATTTGGGGTGCATTAGCCAATCGCATTGGCATAAAATTCCAAATATAGTGTCCATGCGGTGTGGAGAAAGCCGTATATTTATTGCTTTCTTCTTCCATCTTGATTTGATAAAACTCTGATTTGCAATTAGACTTTGAGAAGACCTTTGCATTTTGGACACAATTAATCAGGTGTTCTCTACTTGGGATATAGTATCCATCGAATTCCAAGATTTTATTGATCCCTTGGTAGTTGATCATCAATCTTGGCTTTCCTCTTTTAATTTCTCCTTGGTTCATGAATAAAAATCTGGGACTGCTGTATTGAGAGACTCTTGGTGAGATTAGTTTAAGGTCAAGATGCTCATTAAGAATCTTTTGCATATCCTTACGATCGTTCTGTTTCATCAGGATGGGCTTGTATCTCACAAACTCATTTTCCTTTCCTTTTTTGATTTTTAAGGATGCTTTGAGTTCGTTCTTGTTCCACCATGCCAAATGATCTTCTTTGAAGTTTCTTCAGATCTTGGTTTTGACATCTACTAGCGAGATATGTTCTTCATTAGTGATGTCCAAGTGAGGACTTGGTTCTAAGATGACCTTTAGGATCTCGATTGTTTTGTTTTTGACCCTTTCATCTCTCTGGCCACCTAGGCTGTCAATCCTGAGCTGAAGGATTGCCTTACCATATTTTCTCTGATCACTCTTCTTTGGGTGGCGAAGTTTCCCTTCTCACCATACTTGCTGCGAAATTGTATTGACAATTTTCTGTAAAACGCATGTTTCAACCTTTGCACCAAGATCTTATGATCACAGAGTGTTGTGAAGATAAGGCATCTCGTCTCATTGTCCTGGGTGACACGTTTGAACATTTGCAGGAAATTGTTGTCGAGTAAAATATCGGCTCCGGTGTCGTGAAAATAGATTGGTGGCGTTTTTACCTTGTACCATGGGCTACCAACTGCTCCGCCAATCAATATTTCTGCTTGTTTTATTCCTCTTTTGAAGGGAACAATCTTCTTCGAGAAATCTCTTCCGGCGACCGCTAGCAAATTTTCTCTGATATTTTCAAGGAAAACTTCTAGTTTGGTTGTGCAAATACCAGTTCCTGAGTCGATATACGCCGCACAGTATTCGGCTCAAAATTTCTCGTACAATATCCCAACTGAGATATATATTGGGAATGGACTAGTGGTCATCTGAATCTGTATCTTTTCCCGTCCACTGTGAATTCCATCCTGTCCGGTATCCTTTCCCAAGGTTTGTGATCCTCAAGAAATTATATCCCAAGAATTAATTATTCTGGGATTTTACCTGCTTGCCCGCTAATGATGAAATCCATTCCGCCTAATTTTAGGTTTCCTTGATATCTTCCAACTAAGGGTTGCTTTAGAAAATATAAGGCGTCACACGGAAGGGTATTACCCTTCTGAGTGATGTCAAAGATTACCTTGACCTTGCACCAGCCTCCTGGACACTGGAGTTCTCCTTTAGTTGTAAACCTTCCTGGTTCGATTACAACTTCAACAATTGGTTTCTTTCCCCATGTTAACATGTGCATCCAGTTTTCATGGAAACAAACTCTTCTAGACTTGAACCTTTGACTAGTGTTCTTATTGAACACTGGTTGATCTCGTATGATCATATCCATCTCATGGATATGTGGTAGATCAAAAATCTCTGGTTTGACTGCATGGGCAACTTTATCAAAGATTTTGAGTATCTCCACAAACTGTTTCCTTCGGAAAATGTCAGAATGGTAAGTATTGGAGAGGTCATAGGAAATAATGAAAGTGATAGAGTATGGCCTATTTACTTCCTTCATTAACTCCTTGTTTTTGAAATCCTGATGGAGGGTACAAACCCTGTTGAAATCTCGATCCGCTAGATTATAGGCAATCTTTGGATAGACAAATGTTGCCACTTTTCCAGCAAACAGATTTCCTGATATTCCTCCAAGACAGGTATCCCGTAGGTTTTGAATTCTTCTGTCGAAGATAGAAATATCAATTGGTGAATTGATTCCTTCTTTGAATGTTGCCTTGATTAAGATTCTTTTGGTTCCAATATGGATCCATGACATCTTCTGAGCAACCTTTGTATTGAGTCGACCTAGTTCCTCCATTATCTCATTCATAGGAAACCAGTTGCATTTCCATCACATTACATGTTTGTTCCATTGGGATCGCTATTTCTCCCGTCGTGACCTTGTAGATAATATGATGCTTTCGTAGTCTGAGGCTTAGCTGGGCCAAGGCTCTCTCCATTTTTCCAATGGTGAACCCATCGTAAACTCGGAGCTTTGGATCTTCTCACATAATTCTCATCAATGCTTTGTGAGATATGCTTGTTTTTTAGAAGAATCTTGACAGATCTTCTTGTACTTCCTAGCGAAAGATCTCCTTGTCTTCAGTCTGATTCTGATTCTGATTCAGAAATTGAAGACTCATCTTGACCCTCATCTTCTTCATAAATACTTTCGTCTGAAGGAATATCCTCAAACTAGTACACTTGAACGAGGTCTTGAAAATAGACAGCTTCTTCGAATTCTGGTGTAGCCTTGAACTGTCTAACTCATCTTATTTGGTTATCTGGATAATCTGTTGAGATGTGTCCCTTGGCACCGCATGTCCAACAGTTATAGTCCTTGAAACTCTCATTGGCCCGTGTATGTGCTCTTCTGAAGTCCTTCTCGTTGGTGGTTTTCTTGTACTTCTTTGACTGGAAGACGTTCTCCCACGGTTAGGTCCTGGTCTCTGCCCTGATTTGTAACTTTGAGCCTTTTTTTTTACTAGAATCTCTTTGGTCTCCATGACGACCTTCTGGTAAACCTGCTTCTTCTTTGCTCATAGGGGTGATCCATATGCTTTTTTTTCTATGTCTTTCAGATGCTCCTATGACCGTTGGAACGTCATTGTCGTCGCAGTAAAGACGGGCTAATTTATTATTCCTTTTAGTCTCTTGTAATTCTTATAGAATGCTGCCTTGTGGCACCATTCGCTTAGCTTCACCTTGATAAATTACATCCTTCGGGCTATTGTATCCATCCCCGCAGGTGTATATTCTCGCAGTAGCATCTATCGCCACAGACTTTGTATTTTTACGAAGAACAATGGGATTTTCGTTTCTTCGTTTATTCGGATCTTCCATTTGTACTCATTGAAGAGCTTGTTGTATAAATCGACGTTACATATATCATGTAACTCCAAGCTATACAACGTTTGCTCGTATCTTCTGGCCCTTTCTTGGTCACCTCCTCCGGTTTGGAGATCAATAAAATATCATTCTCCAATGAAGTAGATTTTGAAAAGTCTGGTCATCCTGTCAAAAATGTCTTTGAGGACCTCGCCGGATAGAACACCATTTGTCACTTCTGGAGTGGCATGTTCCCATCCGAGTTTGACTGATCCCTCGAGGCTCAGTTGTAACATCATTATGGAACCCTCCTTGTTGTGTTCCAGCGTTGCTGCTGCAATTCTCATGGCCGATGCCCATTCATCCATTAGTATTTCTCAATGTTTGAAGTCTAGTATATCTAGATTGAGCATGAGCCCATAAAGATGAATCAGATCAAGTTGGGATCTTCTGTATGGTGTCCCATGGATGTCTAGTCTCCGTGGTCTTGATCTGGTTGACACCGCCGTAAACATTGATCAGTAGTTGATCTCGTCTAGTTTGATTATGGACATGATTTTTAAGAAGTACTAGCTTTCCCTCGTATCAAGGCCTCTAGCTTCTCGTTTCTTGTCAATTCTCGTTTGACCTCAACCATTTTTCCTTTCTGGTGGAGTAAGTGCCCACTTCCAAAAGATGGTGGTAACCATCCTCCTCTCCTTCTTTCTGATGTTCTTGATTCCAAGCTCTTCATTCGTCGTTGGATATATTGAAGATTCTCAAAGATCTCCTTCTGACGCTTGGACATGGTTTCCAGTTTAATCTGGATTTCTTGAAGGTAATCGGGCATATGGTATTGATGATTACTGATGAGCTTGGGAAATACTCATCATTATCACACTTTTACACTTGTTTAATTTATTATTCTTGATAGTTTTGTGGTATTTTTATGTTTGTTTTCATGTTTAGTAGGTTGAAATATGATTTGTCAATCAAGAACCGAAACTTCAAAAATTCACCGACACTTGTGTAGATTGAGTTATGTTTGGTTCTTTATATCACTGGATGTCCACAGATGTCTAGTTTCCAACGCAACAAGCGGTTTGTGATTCCGACATCTGGAGAGAAAGTTATGACCAAAACGGTGAAGTTACGCAAAGCTGAAATGTACATACACAACTCGCTCGCTCGATGACCGTCAGATCAAAATGGCTAATCAATGGCCTACATTCAGTCTTGCAAACTTCCAAATGGAAGACTCTTGAGTATCATGACTCTTGTGATAAATAATTCATCAATTATATGACAACTTTGGACCATTGGATGAAAACGAGATGAACGGTCGAGATGTCGTCTTATGCTTTTGGTTCAACTATAAATAGACCTCACATTTTCCATATTTCAACACACCAATCTTCTTCATTCTCTCTTCACTTATTAGTCTTTCTATAGTAGTAGTATTCGCTAGTAGTTTGTACTTTTGGAGGAGTAATTCGGAGTTTGTACTGGGAATCCACCAGAGGCTTTAAGGAAGTAAAAATCTGTAACGATCTCTAAACTCTCTTTACTTTTCTCTTTTTACTTTATGATGTTATATTTATCTTATAGGCTTGTTCTGTATTCTAGTATGTGCTAAATTTACCTTGATGTGATAGTGACGTAGCCTAATTACGATGATCTAACCTTTAATTAAAACGTATTGTTACGATGTCAAAATAATTGGTGTATTTATTTGTGAATATAATGTTTCTAAAATTCTGGCCAACTTTTGGATGAACTAAGTATCGAACTGAAACCGAGAGGAGATTTTTGCGAAATAGCTTTGAAGTAAATACCGTGAATTGCCAATAGAATAAAAATATATCTATCGTTTTCACGTGGTTGATAAAATCACCACCGAACATACATGTGCACATCTTCATAACTAGACTCATTTTTAGTTGTAAAGCTGTAAAATTTATGTATAACTTGAGAAAGAGTACATAAAACATAAATGGTGATAACCAACAACAATTTTGAACGTGAAACTCGTAATAATATGCTTAATCAGATTAATGACGGTGAAATCATGATTCCCAGCTCTTCTCTCATTGTCTACTCTTATTTATTGAAATACCCTTGTTATTCTATTGTCTCAACGCCCTACTTGGTTAAAAGTTTATACTGTAGTTAGTAAATGGTTAATCTTTTCGCTTGAACAATCTGAAATCCGATTTCTCAAATAAAACTAGAGTTAATCAATTTTGGTAATTAATTATTTATTCCTCGTGGGATCGACAACCCTATCTATCACTTTATTACTTGTTACGATTTCGTGCACTTGCGAATTTAACCACAACAAGTTTTTGGCGCCGTTGTCGGGGAATAAAATTAATTAATATCAATATCAGTTAACCCTATTGTTAATTTGAGATTATGTCTTATATGTGTTAATATTTTATTGTAGTAAAAAAATCACCTTGGTAAAAAAAACGTTTGGTTGCTCGCAAGCTTTTTTATTTTTTGTGCCGGTAAATAATTTTTTTATTGTGGTAATTTCTTTTTACTGTTGCCTTTTCTTTTCTGTTTACTTTCAAAATTGAGAAACATAAAAAATTAAAAAGAGTTACAAGGAGTAAGAACTCAACACTTTTACCTTTTGATCCTGAAATTGAAAACACTTTACAAATATTGCGTATGATAGAAAATGGTAAAAGCAAAATGAGCGGACTTATAGAAAATGAATCAAAAGCCTTGCCCGACTACGTTGTCCCAACAATCTTAGGTGCTAACACAAGAATCCAAAAGTCGTCAATTGCTGCAAATAATTTTGAAATTAAACCAACAATTATTCAGATGATCCAAACATCGGTTCAATTTTGTGGACTCCTAAGTGAAGATCCTAATGTACATATAGCTAATTTTTTAGAAATATGTGATACTTTTAAACACAATGGAGTTTCATAAGATGCTATCAAGTTGAGACTATTCTCATTCTCATTACGGGACAAGGCAAAGAACTGGCTCAATTCACTTCCTCAAGGTAGTTTCACTTCCTCGGAAGAATTAGCACAAAAATTTCTAGCTAAGTTCTTTCCCCCAGCTAAAACAACAAAAATGAGGAATGAAATCACTCAGTTTGTGCAACACGACATGGAGAATCTGTACGAAACATGGGAAAGGTACAAAGAAATGCTTAGGAAGTGTTCTCACCATGGACTTCCCAAATGGTTGCAAGTTCAAACATTCTACAATGGGTTGAGTGGAAACACTAGAACCTTAGTAGATGCGGCTGTAGGAGGAGATGGAGAAAACCACAAAAGATGCCTATCAACTATTGGAGGAAATGGCATCGAACAATGACCAGTGGCCTTCTAAATGACAGAAAATATCGGTTGGTGTGCATGAGATAGATGCTATCACAACATTAACAGCACAAGTCGCTACTCTCACCAAGCAACTGGGAACAATGAGGGTAAATGCCATTCAGTCCACATCAGCAACATGTGATTTTTGTGGAAACCCACATCAACTGCCAACTGCCATTTGGTAAGCAATTCTGAAAATTCTGCTCACAATGAAGAAGCAAATTTTTGTGTCAAATTTTAACAGGCCGCAGAATAATCCATATTCCAACACCTATAACCCTGGATGGAGGAACCACCCTAACCTCTCTTAGAGCAACAACCAGAACCATATCAAGCCTCCTCCTGGATTCCCACTACACCAAAAAAAGAAGCCTTCATTGGAGGACATTGTCACTCAATTAGCCACTACCACAAACCAATTAGCCTCAAGAACTGACCAATTCATCAATGAAACCAAGCAACAGTTCCAAAACCAAGGTGCATCCATCAGAAAATTAGAAGTACAAATGGGTCAACTTGCCACCACTCTACCTGAAAGAGCACAAGGAGAATTACCGAGCAACACAAAAACCAACCCTCGAGAACATGTGCAATCAATTACACTCAAAAGTGGAAAAGTGTTACCAGAACCTGTTGCCTCACAAGTAGAGAAGTTTCATACACATGAACATGGACGTAAGTCTGAGCTAAAGTACACTTCTGTCGACGCACAACCACCGAATGTGCAAGAAATTCCATTTCCACAAAGATTGAAGAAAACTAAACTAAATAAGCAATTTCTAAATTTCTTGATATCTTTAAAAAATTGCACATTAACATTCCTTTTGCAGATGCTCTTGAACAGATGCCAAGCTATGTCAAATTCATGAAGGAAATTTTATCAAATAAGAGAAAGCTGGAAGAACATGAAACTGTATGCTTAAAGCGAGGAGTGCAGTGCCATTCTACAGAAGAAATTGCCACCAAAGCTCAAAGATCCAGGGAGTTTTACAATTCCTTGTGTAATTGGGAATTCACATTTTGAGAAAGCATTGGGTGACTTAGGGATTAACCTGATGCCTCTGTCTGTGTACAGGAAGTTGGAACTTGGAGAAGCCAAACCAACCACCGTGTCCCTTCAACTAGCAGAAAGATCAATCAAGTATCCTAGAGGTATGGTTGAAGATGTATTGCTTAAAGTTGATAAGTTTATCTTCCCAGCAGATTTCATTGTCCTGGACATGGAAGAAGATCATGATATTCCAATCATTCTTGGTCGCCCATTCCTTGCAACTGGGAGAACTCTAATTGATGTGCAAAAAGGAGAACTTACCATGAGAGTGCAAGATGAACAAATCACGTTCAATGTCTTCAAGGCTATCAAATTCCCATCAGAAACTGATAGTTGTTTCAAAATTGACATTCTCGACAAGATGGTTGAACAAGTATTCGACAAGAGCCACTTGGAGGATTCAATCAAGGTATGTCTAATAAAAGAAGAGATAGATTTTGATAATGATGATAATGAAAGATGTATTTTAGCCCTTGATGCAATACTGATTGATTACAAAGGAAAGGTTGAAGAGATAGCGAAAGGTACGAATATCACAATCTCATCTATTATCAAGCCACCAACTTTATATCTTAAACCAGTTCCTTCTCATTTAAAGTATGCATTTTTGGGAAATAATTCAACTCTACCTGTTATCATCTCATCATCATTGACTAATGTTGAAATAGATAAGTTGTTGCGAGTTCTAAGAGATCATAAAACTGCCTTAGGGTGGTCCATTGTCGATATCAAAGGTATCAGTCCTTCAACTTGTATGCACAAAATACTGATGGAGGAGAACTACAAACCAACTGTCGAACATCAACGCCGCCTGAATCCCAATATGAAGGAAGTGGTAAAGGTTGAAGTATTAAAGCTTCTGGATGCTGGAATTATATACCCAAATTTGGATAGCTCATGGGTGAGTCCAATACATGTTGTGCCCAAGAAAGGAGGAATGATTGTAGTGAAGAACAAACATAATGAAGATATTTCCACAAGAACAGTCACTAGATGGAGGGTGTGCATTGACTATCGGAAACTAAATAAGGAAAGCCGCAAAGATCATTTTCCTTTACCCTTCATTGATCAAATGTTGGATCAACTTGCAGGTCACCCTTATTACTGTTTTCTTGATGGTTATTCTGGATATAATCAAATACCCATTGCACCTGAAGATCAAGAGAAAACAACTTTCACTTGCCCATATGGTACATTTGCATTTAGAAGAATGCTTTTTGGTCTTTGTAATGCCCCTGCTACTTTTCAAAGGTGCATGATGTCTATTTTTTCTGACATGGTGGAAAATTTCATTGAGATTTTCATGGACGATTTTTCTGTCTTTGGTATGTCATTTGATGACTGTTTGACTAACTTGTCTTTAGTCTTAAAGAGATGTGAAGAAACAAACTTGATCTTAAACTGGGAAAAGTGTCACTTCATGGTACAAGAAGGAATTGTCCTAGGAGACCATATATCTGCCAGAGGCATTCAAGTTGATCGAGTCAAGATTAAGGTAATCGAAAAACTTCCACCTCCTACATCAGTAAAAGGTATTCGTAGTTTTCTTGGACATGCAGGATTTTACAGGCGTTTCACCAAAGATTTTTCTCAAGTCACAAAACCTTTGTGCAACATGTCGGCAAAGGAATCCACTTTCACATTTGATGAAGAATGTCACAATGCCTTCAACTTGCTGAAAAAGAAGCTAACAGAAGGACCAGTAATTTTCACCCCCGATTGGAATCATCCATTCGAACTGATGTGTGATGCAAGTGATTATGCTATTGGAATAGTGATGGGCCAAAGAAAGAACAAAGTTTTACATGTGATCTACTATGCCAGTTGATCTCTAAGTGACACTCAAATGAATTATGCAACAACAGAGAAGGAGTTATTAGCAATTGTTTTTGCATTTGATAAATTTTGTTTTGATTGGTTCTGAAGTTATTGTGTACACAGATCATTCAGCAATCAAGTACTTGCTTTCAAAGAAAGATGCAAAACCAAGGTTGATTCGATGGATCCTGCTTCTTCAAGAATTTGACGTGGAAATCCGTGACAAAAATGGCTCAGAAAATGTTATTGCAGATCATCTATCACGATTGAAAGTTAAAAAAGCACATGAACTTCAACTAATCAATGAAGAATTTCCTGATGAGAGGCTATACTCTATGCAAACAACCAATGCTCTATGGTACGCTGATATTGTTAATTACCTTGCATGCAATATTATTCCATCCGAACTAACTTACCAGCAGAAGAAGAAATTATTTTCCGAAGTCAAACATTTTTTGTGGGATGATCCATACCTCTGCAAGCATTGTCGTGATCAACTTTTAAGAAGATGTGTTCCAGAAGAAGAAATTGCTGAGGTATTACAACACTGTCATTCTTCAGAATATGGAGGACATTTTGGTGGAACAAGAACTGCAGCGAAGGTACTTCAGTGTGGACTTTATTGGCCAACTTTGTTTGAAGATGCTCATGTTTTTGTTAGTTCCTGTGATCGATGTCAAAGGACTGGAAATATATCAAGACGTGATGAAATGCCTTTGAATAACATTCTTGAAGTTGAATTATTTGATGTTTTGGGCATTGACTTCATGGGACCATTTCCTTCGTCACACAACAACAAATACATTTTAGTAGCAGTTGACTATGTCTCAAGGTGGGTGGAAGCCATTGCGTTACAAACTAACGATGCCAAAGTGGTGATCAATTTTCTTCGAAAATGCATCTTTACTAGATATGGCACACCGAGGGCAATCATCAGTGATGGAGGTAAACATTTCCTTAACCACTACTTTGAGTCTTTATTGGCTAAATATGGAGTTTGCCACAAAGTTGCAACTACTTATCATCCGCAAACCAGTGGCCAAGTGGAAATCTCAAACAGGGAAATAAAGTGAATATTGGAGAAACCCGTGAATTCTTCAAGAAAAGATTGGTCCAAAAAGCTTGATAATGCACTTTGGTCTTATGGCACTGCTTACAAAACTCCAATTGGTATGTCACCATATCGTTTGGTTTTTGGAAAAGCTTGTCACTTGCCGGTCGAATTTGAACACAAAGCTTATTGGGTTGTGAAAAGGCTGAACATGGATATGAAACTGGCTGGAGAAAAGAAAATGCTACAACTCAATGCTTTGGAAGAATTTAGAAATGAAGCTTATGAAAATGCCAAGATCTACAAAGAGAGAACAAAGTGATGGCATGACAAACGCATTCTACAACGTGATTTTGAGCTTGGTCAACAAGTATTTTTGTTTAACTCACGTCTTCGACTCTTTCGTGGAAAGTTGAAATCAAGATGGTCTGGCCCATTTACAATCACGAAAGTCTTTCCATCTGGATCTGTTGAAATTCAAAACAAGGACAAGGAAGCATTCAAAGTTAACGGGCAAAGACTGAAGCACTACATTGGAGGCGAGTTTGAGAGACAGAAAACATCCATGGTTCTAATAATCCCACTTGAGTCATTACCAGAAGTCAAGCCGATGACTATAAATCAAGCGTTGTTTGGGAGGCAACCCATATTAGTTCTTTCTTTTTATTGTTATTGTATATATTATATTTTTTTTCTTTTATGTTCTTTTAAGTTAAAATGGAAGCAACTAGTGGCGTCTTGGGAATCTGACGTTAAAAGACCCTGTTTGCCAATTTTTAAGAAAATTGGATGGGAAACCAATCCTCGACTAATAGAAGGCGTTTATGCCATTTCTGGACGTAAAACCAGAGGAAGATGTGAGCCACAATAACAACTACTATTTTTCTATCAGGTCACATTATTTTTATTGTTGTTTATATTTGTTTCTTTGGTTTGTAAACATTAGGGGCAATGTATCATCTAAGTTTGGGGGACATTTTTGATTGTGATGGCTTCTATTGTCTTTATATTGGTAAAAAAAAAAAAAAAAAACACTACCACTTTACTTCACATAATTGTTTAGATTATGGATCAATGATGAGAAATTTGATACTTATGGTGATTTTTGTGATGATGATGAGCATGGTATATTATGTGAACAACGTCTCGTATAATCTATGTTTGAGCATGTCTATCTTCATATACACTTTGCACACGTTGATTTGCATTGGTGGTTGAGTATACTTGCATAACGATTATTGAGATAAGTAAAACTAAGGAAGACACACCCGAACTTCATAATTAATTGATCACCTCTTAAAGCAAAATCGTTGATGATGATTCATTATAGAAATAATTTAGGCGATTTTTTCTTTAACACGTTTGAGCCTTTCAAGCCATACCCTTCACAAATAAAATAATCACCAGAACCCCTCTGAGCCTTTCATTAAAGCTTTTTTTTATGAGCCCAATTACCTACCCTGTGTAGCCACAAACAGTTATCCTACCCTTCTAGAGACTGAATTGCATTCAGGAACTTGAAATGGAAGGAAATATCTGGAAAAAGAAATGTTAAAAAAAATCAAAAAAAAAAAAGAGAAATATGAAGATCACCGCTCTCGTACATATGAATAAGTTTGGGGAAAATATAAAGGAAATGAAAAAGAAAAAAAAAAGAAAAAAAGAGAGAGAAAGAAATGAGGGATATGAAATGTTGTGAAGAAAGAAAAGGAGAAAGAACCAAAGTGCAAGAGATTTCTGAATGTAATATCTTACATCTCTAGCTCTGCTTTTACTTATCCTTCAGTGAGCCCATACCCGAGCCTAATGTTACAAGCTGAAAAAGTCCTATTGATCTTTAGTGAATCTTATTCAGATTAGCAGAGAGATGGTGTGAAAGTTATACATATGGAGTTAGCATGATTAACTTTGGTGAACTTGTTTTGATGAACTTATCCAAGTAAACTCAATAATCATTGCATTTATTGTTCACACACGTTGCACGTGGAGATTTGTTTGTTAAAACTCGATTAACTGCCAGGTTGTGAACGAGTGTGTCATTGCTCTGATTCTTTGCATTCTCATCAAACAGTAAAGAAACTCTCAGAATTGATTCATGATTTAAATGATAATGTGCAATAATTTTTTATTCTGTCGTTGTTTTTTTTTAGTCTAAAACGTTGCGTTGTTTGCTTTAAGCATTTTGCTCAAGGACAAGTAAATGAACAAGTTTAGGGGTGTGATGAGCTTGGAAAATACTAATCATTATCATACTTTTACACTTGTTTAATTGATTATTTTTTTTAGTTTTGTGGTATTTTTATGTTTGTTTTCATGTTTAGTAGGTTGAAATATGATTTGTCAATCAAGAACCGAAACTTCAAAAATTCACCGACACATGTGTAGATTGAGTTATGTTTGGTTCTTTATATCACTGGAAAGCCACAAATGTCTAGTTTCCAACACAACAAGCGGTTTGTGATTCCGACATCTGGAGAGAAAGTTATGACCAAAACGGTGAAGTTGCACAAATCTGAAATGTACATACGCAACTCGCGCGCTCGATGACCGTCGGATCAAAATAGCTAATCAATGGTCTATATTCAGTCTTGCAAACTTCCAAATGGAAGACACTAGAGTATTATGACTTTTGTAATCAATAATTCACTACAAGAAATTCGCTCATTTCCGACGGCCTCCGACGGAATCGCCCGTCGGAAATGAGCGAAAGTCTTTTCCGACGGCACCTGACCGTCGGAAAAGGTCTTTTCCGACGGCAGGTCCCCGTCGAAAAAGTTCCGACGGGCTTCACCCGTCGGAAAAGACCTGTCCGTCGGCCTAGTGCCGACGGAAATGTTCTTTTCCGACGGGTGAAGCCCGTCGAAAAAGGGTCTTTTCCGACGGCATGGTGCCGTCGGAAATGAGCGTCTCCGGAAGCTTTTTGACGCGGATCGCTGACATGGCACCATTCCCCCTCCAAAATCTATAAATACCCCCAAATTTTACACCTAAAATTCATTCATTCATACACAAACACTCAAATTATATCTCCATAACTACATTTCTTCTCTCAATTCTTTCTTCAATTATTTTTCTTACTTATATTTTCTTTATATATATTTTGTTTCTTACACATATCATATATTATTCTTAATACTTTCATAATAAACTATTTTTATTAATCTATATATATTACAAATTAGTTTATATTTATGTTTTTCGTACCAAATAATTCATTTTTTATAATTTATATATATTATTAATGTTTATATATATATATATGTTTTAATTATAGCCTTTTCCGAAAATTTGGACAAAATTTGAGATCATAATTAACAAAAAAAAAAAATCGGTAATGTTTTTTTTAATATTTATGATTATTATTTCCGACGGCATAGTGCCGTCGGAAATAGTCTTTTCCGACGGCATGGTGCCGTCGGAAATGCCCGACAGCTTTCTTTTCCGACGGCACCATGCCGTCGGAAAGAGCTTTTCCTACGGAAGCTTTTCCGTCCATCATTTCCGACGGATTAAACCGTCGGAAAAGACCATTTCCGACGGGAAATAGGCCTTTTCCGACGGGTTTTGTGCCGTCGGAAATGGCCGTTTTTCTTGTAGTGATTCATCAATTATATGACAACTTTGGACCATTGGATTAAAACGAGATGAAAGGTCGAGAGCATTTAGGATTAAAGGCAAAAGTTAGCGGGCATTTTTGATAATTCGTCATTTATTTAAATAAAACAAAAGTATGTTTGAGTACACGTTAAAGACGATATAGAAGAAGTACACGCTGATCAGTATGCACTAATACATCAAAAAGGTCCTCACTCTAATTGAAACAAGGTACATTAATTATCTCACAATTTCTTGTAGGCATATGTAATATGTACGCCCTAAAAAAACTAGGCATACATATATTTAGGACATATATATATATATATATACATATATATATCATCACTTTAGCTATACCCATATAGCACTAGACTTGATAAGCAATGGCTTAAGCTTTCCTTTGATATTGAGACTCATAATTTCATCGGAACCACCCACAAACTCTTTGCCTATGAACACCGCGGGCACGCTTGGGTTGCATCCTAACGCCATCAACGCCTTTTCCATTTGGAAACCGTTTGGAAGCTGATCGAGTTTGTAAACAACAGGATTTGCGCCGAAACCTCGTATCAGCGTCTCGATTACATGTGACATGCAGCAATTTGTTTTGCTGAATATCACCACTGAGTTTTCACAACCTAGCTTCATCAGCATATCCATATTCTTTAACTGTTTTTGTTCTCAAAAATGTAAATCTTTAATACTTGTTATTGTCAGTATACACGTAAGTTAAATGCTTGATCTTGGGAAACAATGGTACGCATGAGGTGTATTAATAGATGGGCAAAGTCATATTGTATGGCTGGATTTCAGACAATATGCTTTTGATGATAAAAGGTTGACGTGTCATCACTGTGGTGGCAGATTGCATGGGAATGTCAAATTGCAGAAAATTAGATAAAATCTATACTCACCTTTATCATATTCCGGAATATTGTTCTTTTTGTGGATTTTAGAATATTGGCACAACATCTATGTGTAGGTTTATCTGGTTCATGAGCATCGATCGAGCCACCTTTCCTCTATACAGCGAAAGATTCGATCGCACCTATGCTAAATATATTTTGGATGACTCCTACAACGCACAAAAGCCAGAACTTGATCTTTCAAATTTCCGTACGTACAATGTAGAAGGTACTCGGATAATAATCTAGCAAAATGGTACATTCTCCAGAATAATGACCTTATACATAACATTATTTGCCTCTCTCGTACAGTAACACATGAAAGCTGAACTTGGTGGAATGAAGAAGATTTTGTTCTTATTGCGCTTATCGTGGTTCTCACACATATCTGATGCTTATTCTTAGTTCATAAATATGATTATTTCCAAACATGGAAAGTGTTTAAAATGTGGTTTACTGTTATTTCTACGGCCTTCCCTTTTATATATTAAGGTTCGATCGGTTGTGTTTATGTACTATTTACCAACGGATCACCTCATTCACACACTTTTGCACAATACAATTTTGTAACAGAATTCTCTCAAGTTCAAATCGTTCAATTCGAACGGTTGGTTTGTACAATTTGTTCTGCAATTTTGTGCATCAATGGTTCAATAAGATTTTCGTTCAGTTCACATTCAATTCTGAGTTTATGTTCAATCTATGATGGTATTAGAGCCAGGTTTTAATCCTGTTCCGCTGTTACTCTTCTTGTTTGATCTTTGATCGCCATTATCGTTTCTCTCATTTTTTTCCTCAAATCTGAAAACGACTTCTCCTGCTAGTTCTTCCACTACGGTTTCATCTCGCAATCTTAGTGAAGATTCCTCTTCTATGTACTTTTTCGGATTGTGTAGTGCTATTAGATCTTCGATTGTTGGATCAAGTTGTTATGATTTGTACCCCTTTTAGATTGGTTAGAACCCCTTTTGGGACCAATTTTGTGAGGTGATGCAGATCAAAATATATTAAAGAAGAAGGAGATGAGAGAATAGAAAAGCAGGAGATGAGCAGATAGAATTTTGCTTAATAATTTTCTGATGCCTGTTTCATTCTCCTTACAAATATTTAAATAGCTGAAATATAACAACAATAATAAAAGCGCTGGAAAAGTAAATAGTGACCTCTAAAATAATTAAATTAGACCTAACATCTATTTTCTCTCTTAAAGAAAAATAAACCCAAAATAACTAAAAACAGAAACTGCACTTTCTCTCTCTTCGACTGCTCTCGAGAATTTCTTCAGATCCCCTCTTCTCCACTTATTGCCCCTACTAATTCTCTTTTGTACTTTGTTGCAGGATCAACAACACAACCAAGAAGTGATCGTGGCCCTCCATCAATAATCGAACGGTCTGGATTACAACAGCTATCACCTTCACTTATTTCCAGTTCATCACTTATGGTTTCATCAGGTAATAGTTCCTTCCTCGCAATTCCCTCTTCCTCTATGGTCCCCTCAGTTAATTGAATAGGTCCCCCTTTTGTTTCCCCCAAATTGATTTCTAATTTAGGGTTTAATTTTTCCCCCAATTCAATTTCGCAATTAGGGTTTGCCTGCATGCAATTTAGGGATTTTGACTTCTGTAATTTTGACTTGTTTTCCAGCATAATTCTGACACAAAGTTTGATGGAACGAACAATGTTCCGTGGTACATAAGCATTCAAATGGCATTGAATGAGAAGAACCAAGATCATGAATTGAGTAGCTATGATGAAAGAACTTGATGGCTTAAAGAAAACTCATATCAATTAATCACTTTGCCTCTTAGTCACAATAGCATAGGTTGTAAATGGATCTTTAAGGTCAAATATAAATTTCATGGCTCTATTGAGAGACATAAAGCTAGGTTGATTGATAAAGATTACACTCAAGCGGAGAGATTAGATTATGTTGATACTTTCTCTCATATAGCAAAGATCACTATCATTAGTACTCTATTAGCTTTAACATGTTCTAATAATTAGTTCCTACACCAATTGGATGTTAACAATGCATTTTTACATGGTGATCTAAATGAGGTAATGTGTATAAAACTTTCTCTTGGATATTGTAAACTCGCTGACACAAGACTGTCTTCTTAAGAAGAGTTTATACGGTTCAAAGCAGGCATCTAGACATCGGCTTCGCAAGCTTACTTTTTGCTTATGATCTCACTCAGATCATTTCTGATTCCTATCTATTCATTAACATGACCAGCTAACCATTTTGTGTGTCTATATAGATGACATTATTTTGATAGGAAATGCCATTTCTAAAATAAACAACAAAAAAGCCACACATGAATAACAAGTTTACAATCAGTTCTTTGAAATATATCATAGGAATTGAGGTTGCTCGTAGCAAGAAAGGCTTTAGCTAATCCAAATGAAGTATGCACTTGACATCTTAACAGAATCAGGCTATCTTGGTTGCAAACCAAGCTTTGTTTCTATAGATTCCTAAACTACACTAAGAAGCTCAGAATCTTCTTCTCTTTGTGATCTTACCATTTAGAGAAGATTGGTTTAGAGAGTACTCTACTTCGCTATCACTAGATTTAATCTCAATTATAGTATCAAGTGTTTAACTCAATACCCATCCAATCCTATTGTGTCTCACCTCGGTGCTTCTCATAAGATACTGAGATACATCAAGTCAACCTCGTGTGAAGGTTTATTCTGCTCAGTACATTTTTAATCTCACTCAAATATTTTTGTGACAGTGATTGGGCTAGTGATCTTGACACAAGAACAAGTATCGCTAGTTATGTTGTCTAACTTGGTGATTCACTCATCTTCTTGAAAGTAAAACAACAACCAAAAGTGAGTAGATCACCTACTAAAGCTGAATACAGGGTATAGTTATAAGCTGAGTAGATTCACGCATCATTGTGGAAACATATTCGGTTGTAGCTTTTAAGCTGATGAATGGAGAGCTTGAGGCGCATGCAACACGAGAGGACTTGGTGCAAGAATGCAGAAAATACCTACACTTGCCGTGAAAAATTAAAGTAAAGTGGATATTGCGCGAATCAAATGGAGTGGCGGACTTCTTGGGGAAAATACCACTAGAAGATAGAAGGGGCTAACTCCTTTGGGAGAATCCGCCACCTCAAGTTATTAGTTTGTATAAGGCATACATGGTCTAATACCTCTTTTGATTTCCTTACTACAAAAAAAAAAAGGTTAAAGGCAATATATAATAAGTCGTCACGCAGATCATCCATTATACTAACACTATTGTATATCAAAAAGGGGGGGAAATCACTTTTGGTCCATTATTGTAGCATAGTTACGATTTTAGTCCCATAATGTGGAATTGTCTACATTTAGTCCTTTGTTGTGGTTTTTTGTACAATTTTGCTCCCACGATCAGTTTTTTGCCTTCTAAGTTATTTTTATTAGCAAAAAACACCCGATATATTTTTTCTAATTAATAAAAAGCCCATGTATTCTTCTAAAATTATATTTTCACCCAAAAAATCTAAAATAAAAAAATTAAAGTAAACTTATAATTTTTTTAATAAGTTTTAGTTATTAAAAATATTTATATTTAAAGTTTATAAAATAAAAAATACCCAATTATAAAGAAAAAAGAAAAAAAACCTTCTCCCTCCCCACCCAGTCCCCACCGCCACCGCCACCACCAGATTTTTTTTCTTTTTTTTTTCGGTCAAATTTATGATTTTCCATTTAAAATAAAACTATTTATTTCAAGTCAAAAATTAAAAAAAAAAGATATAATTTTAATAAAATAATTCAAAAAAAAATTAAGAAATTTTTCCCCTCCCCACCCAGCCCCCACCACGCATATTTTTCTTCTCTTTTGGTTCATTTTCGGTCCAATTAAAGATTTTTTTCACTTCCAAAAGAAAATTAATCATTTCATGTTAAAATTTCAAAAAAAAATGCCTAACTATAATAAAATATATTCAATTTTTTTTTTAAAAAAAAACTTCTCCCTCCCTTCCTTTCCATCCACCCACCCCTTCCCCTCCCCTTCCACCACCACCACCCAATTTTATTTTATTTTTTCCTCCTCACAACCTGTCCATAAAAAATCCAAATTAAAGATTCACTGACACCGATTATCTCTTCGATAATTAAACTTTGAAGTGACCCCTGAGAAGGTCGTTTGTCACCGAGGATTGGGGAAGACTTCTCGACTTCTTAGTTCATTTTTTCTTCTTCTTCTTTTTTATGTTAAGCACTTCAAATAAATAAGAACAATACCTAATTAAAAAAACTGAGCGACTTAAAATAAAGGTGCATAAATCTGATTTACATGAGATAATTTTCATTTTAAGTGAAATATCATAAATTTGACGGAAAAAAAAGAAATAAAAAAATTTGTTGTGGCGTGGGGAGGAGAGGCTTTTTTTATATTTAATTTTATTATAATTAAGTCTTTTCTCCTTTTAAAATTTTTAAATATAAATATTTATAATAATTAAAAAAATTAATTTTATATTGTAACTTAGGAAAAAAAAATTTAGCTTTTTTTAGGTGAAAATAATTTTAAGAGAATATATAATGCACAAGGGCTTTTATTAATTAGAAATAATATATGGGGTATTTTTGCCAATATAAATAACTTAGGGGCAAAAAACTTACCGTTAAATTGTACAAAAAGTCACAATAAGAGACTAAATGTGGACAATGCCACATTATGGGACTAAAATCGTAAGTATGCCACAATAAGGGACCACAAGTGATTTTTCCCTCAAAAACGTCATCGTTAGTAACTAACTAAACAGAAATTGAAGTAGAATAATTTTCTCAAAATTTGTTAGAGAATCAGCTATATAATTTATACAGTCCTCAAAAAACAAGGTATGTAATGGGGATTATTTAGAATACGTCCAAATTCGACATTTGGTCAGCCTAGCAGCGAAGGCCCGGAGAGATGGGCGCATTGAACGGAAGAGGTTCGATGCGGATTCAGCATCAAACCATGCATGTTCGATGCTTACTCACTGACGCCTGAAGGGTCCCACAGGACGGGGTTTAAAATGGAACCCTTAGGAGAATTCAAGATTATGCAGCTATTCAGGGAGAGCGCTGAAAAAATAATAAAGATTGGGGCAGGAATGAAGCGAATGGTAGAGGCAGTCTTGGTGGACTGTCTCAGGCGTAATTCACATATATTTGTCTCGTCTGATTCCGACTTGTATGGAATAGACTCCAGAATCATAATACATCGGCTGAATGTAGACAAGAGCGCAAAATCGATAAGACAGAAGAAGCGAATTTTAGCAAGGAGAAGAATGAAGCCGCCGAAAAAGAGGTACAGGAACTTTTAGCGGCGCGGCACATCTATGCACTAAGATTTTCAGAATGGTTGAACAATGTCGCATTGGTTATGAAAAACTAAGCGACATGGAGAATGTGCGTGGTTTATACGGACTTGAACAAGCATTGTCATGGGGATCCTTTTCCATTGCCTAGGATAGACTTGTTGGTTGACTCGATTGCAGGTTGTGTGTTGTTGAGCATTATGGATACGAAAAGTGGATTTCACCAGATAATCATGGAAGTACAAGATCAGAGCAAATAGATTTTGTCACGGATACAAAAGTCTACTGTTACACGGTAATGCCCTTCGGGTTGAAGAACGCAGGAGCGACATTTCAAAAACTGGTGGAAAAAATGTTTTACCATCAAATTGGGAAGTCAATAGAAGTGTATATCGACGGCATGCTCGTGAAAAGTCTCAAGGCTGAGGAGCAATCATTTAGATGAGGCTTTCGCCATCATGAGAACCTACGGAATGAAGTTGAACCCTAAGAAGTGCACTCTTGGGGTAACAGCGTGGAAGTTCCTAGGCTATATGGTGAACAAAAGAGGAATCGAAGCCAATCCAGACAAGATAAAGGCGGTGTTGGATCTACCATCAGCAAAGATGGTGAGGGATGTGCAGTGTCTGGTGGGCCGATTGACTGCCTTGGGAAGGTTCATATCGACTTCTGTAGAAAAGAATCTCATTTTCTTTAATTTCATAAGGCGAAGCAAGAATTTTGTATAGGCGTCGGAATGTGAGAAAGCTTTCTGGCAAATAGAAAATTATTTGGTGAGCCCGCCACTATTAGCTTAACCGGAGGAAAATGAAATGTTGTATTTATACCTAGCTGTATCATCGCACACCATTAGCACGGTACTAGTCAAGCAAAAGGGAACCCAACAGTTAGCTATTCACTATGTGAGTAGAGTTATGTAGGGGGCAGAAAGTAACTACTTCGAGATAGAGTTGTTCGCACTGGCAATCGTGGCCACTGCACAAAAATTGAGACCATACTTTCAATCTCACCCAATCACGGTGGTGACAGATAAACCTTTGAAACAAGTGTTGGTGGGGCCCGAAACTTTCAGCAGATTGGTTAAATGGGCGATTGAGCTAAGTGAATTCGAATTTGATTTCACGCCGCGAACTGCAATTAAAGCGCAGGCCTTGGCGGATTTCATGGCTGAGACATTGGGTAACAGTGTAGCCGAAACTGCAAACTGTATCTTTTCTATATCAAACCAAGCTGGAACCAGCAGAGCAACCACAACATGGATACTACACACGTACGGGTCCACAACCACTCATGGATGAGGGACTGGGATTCATTTATTGTCCCAGAGCGAAGAGAATTTGAATTCGCTATCAGTCTAAACTACATGGTGACGAACAACGAAGCCGAGTATGAAGCAATTATTGTCAGTATCAAAATGGCTCTCGGACTCAGCATTGAACATGTGGACATATTTATCGACTCGCTCTAAGTGGCAAATCAATTTTCGGGAAAATACGAGACGAGAGAGGAGGCTATGAAATTGTATGCCGCATAGGTAAAAGAATTGGTAAGGCATTTTAAATTCTTTGATATAACTCAGATCCCGAGGGACGACAATGCAAAAGCCGATACGCTTTTTAAATTCGCAATTTCCTCGGAGATTCTGGTAAAGAAGAGAGTAACACTTATGGCCGTCGACAAGCCCTCGATCGAGATATCAAAATATAACGCTACGGAGGCGCGGGTAGAATTTATAATGGCAATACAAGAAGACTCGTCTCATTCATAGACCTGCACAACTACTACAACCCATTGACGTGGCGTGTCCGTTTGATCAATGGGGAATCGATATCGTAGGACCTTTTCCCTCGGCTAAAGGTCAAAAGAGATATCTGGTGGTGGCAGTTGAGTACTACACCAAGTGGGTCAAAGCAGAGGCTATGTCTTCGATCACTGAGAAGAATATGATTGAGTTTATCTGGAAATACATCGTATGCCATTTCGAAATTTCGAGGTATATTATATGTGATAATGGTACGAAATTCAGCAAAAGGGAAATTAAATCATGGTTCGCGGAGTTAAAGATATCTCACAATCTGACCTCAATCTATCAGCCCCAGTCAAATGGTCAAACAGGATCCACCAACAAAACATTGAAGGATTATCTTGAAAGGAGGGTGATAAGCACATGAAAAACATGGCCAGAAGAGCTTCAAAGAATATTGTGGGCATATAGAACAACTCCAAAAACATCGATAGGGGAGACTCCATTTGTTCTTGTTTATGGCACTGAGGTTGTTCTGCCTGCAGAAATAGGTATGCCGATGCGCAGGATTAATGATTACGACCCCGAACAATTGGCTCGTTTAAGAAAAATGGATCTGGATATAATCGTCTTGATAATGGAAGATGCGTATCAACGCACAGTAGCTTTTAAGTCAACAATGGCCAAAAGCTATGATAAAAGGGTTCAGTTCTGAAACTTCGAAGTAGGTGATTTGGTCTTAAGAAGTATTGTGGTTAAACAACACATCGGGAAGCTTGAGCCGAAATGGGAGGGGCCTTTTAAAGTCATAAGAGCAAGTTCGTGAGGATACTATTACTTGGAAACTATGCAGGGTGTTTAGCAGAAGCGTCCGTGGAATGTACAACATCTTAGATGCTATTATGCATAGGAATTGAAACAATACAACCTGGCAGTCAAATAATTGTAGGAACCCCGAAGGTTTGAGTCAGGTGGAAACTGGAAACGTAGGCAACTCGATAAGAATCGAGCTCAGCCCATTTCAAATAACTAATTATATTTTCTATCCGTCAAATTGTGCAGGTGGAGTCTCGTCGGTATAAATAGCCCAAAGTGGTTAAACCCCTCATGCACGACAAGATCGTCATGATGGCGGTATAAATGGCCCAAAGTGGTTGAACCCCTCATGCACGACACGAGCGTCATGACGGTGGTATAAATGGACCAAAGTTGTTGAACCCCTGATGCACGATACGAGCGTCATGACGGCGGTATAAATGGCCCAAAGTGGTTGAACCCCTCATGCACGACGAGCGTCATGACGGCGGTATAAATGGCCCAAAGTGGTTGAACCCCTCATGCATGACACGAGCGTCATGACGACAGTATAAATGGCCCAAAGTGGTTGAACCCCTCATGCACGACACGAGCGTCATGACGGCGTTATAAATGGCCCACAATGGCAAGCATCATGACAGAGATGCAACGCGAGATCGATAATGATTATAAGGCATAACACAATTATGAAATTGACAACGGACAAAGAGCAATTAAATGCGTATTAAACTTGGTTAAAAAGAGAATGAATTATACAAATAGAGTATAAATCAAAAAATTGTGATATCAAGCTACAAAATCGGTCTCATTCAAGAATCGTTACAAGTGAAATGCAAAAAAATGTTCCAAGAAAAAAAAAGCATAATATCATCAAAAGATATGAACTAAAATTTGCTACTCAGCAGAAGACTGTGGGGACTCCGGACGAAGGATCACACCCACGAAACGTGCATAATTGGCACAATTTCCCTGAATTTGATTCTCCGTGAGCACCAGCTCATTTGCATGTGACCAATCTTCGGGCATATTAACAGCTTCTCTTTCAGGGATACTTTCAAGTTTATATCTACTAGGGGATACCAAATTCTGGTCATTGAACGACGGTTTTGGCACAACAACCTCGCCTAAGGAAGCTCCAGAACTGTGAGGAAGATACATTCCAGTCGGAGAAGTCATAGTCGGACCAGAAGGAGTAGAAACGGGCACAACTTTCTTCCTTTTGTCCAAGGTCGCTGAAGGCAAAGGTTGAGACCATGCTGTCTTGGGAGGACTCAAGAGGAAGATGGTAGACCTAGATGCGGCTCGAGCAGCAGTACTTTTCGGCCACCCTTCATCTTCATCATCACTATGGCCAAAAGCGGCATCGATGGCTTTCTTGACTATCTCTGATTCACTTAAAAACACCTTTAGGAGAACCAGGACCCGTTACCTCAGGCATTGAAGACGGACCCGAATTTAAGGAATTAGAAACAGGGACATTCTTACCCTTGCGGTCACGTCATACGACATAAAACGGATCACCGGGTCTAGGAGCCCGAAAGTCCTCTTCGCTTTCGCCGTTGGGCTCCGGGATCTCCATCCTCGAACCACAGCTAGCATCCATCATGTTCTTTTGGAAACCCTCCATAAGATATCAGAGATAACCAGCTTGATCAACGCTAAGTTCCATGCCATACTTCATGTCTACAGCACCATGGAGCAACTCTAGCAATTTGTAAACACTACTCTGCATGAAGGATATATCAATAGAACACCTGTTATATTCGGATTCCAAATACCAAACCCGACATCCCAATTCAGTACATTGTCAGCATCGTTATGCAACGCCTTAAGAGAAGAATTCTCACTCTTTAAAGAGTCATTATCTCTCTTCATTGCAGCTATTTCTCCACGCAATGCGTCAACATTCTCTTCAGTTTTCTTCGTCGTTACTCCAGCATCGTGGGCATCACGAACAGCCTTAGCAACCACCTTCTCAGATTCTTTGGCGCATTTCAGCGCATTGCATCGACTATTATCACCACTACGAATACTTGCGCGCAGCCTGTCAATGACGGAATTATGTTTACCCTGTACGTCAATCAAACTACTGTAATCCCGGCATAGTCGATACACTCATATAGTAATAGCAGAAAAAAATAAACGACCAAAGCGCTCGATATTACGGTATCCTAGCCTAACAATTACGGCTTGACGATCCAGTTGAGGCCATAGGCACCGCATAATCTATGCCGACTGTTTTTCCCTTACTCGATATCCACCCAGAGTAGTGCTCAAAGATTCTGAGTTCTCCTCATTAAAAATTCATAATCAATGAGGCTCCCAAGAGGGGCCGGTCTTAGATTACCTGAAGGTCGAGGTCGCCTAAGTGGAGGCGGAGGGATGTCTTGAGCCTCTCGATCAGACTCATCTTCAGCTAATTTCCTCTTGGCAGTAGTGTACCAATGCTCACCTCCTCACCGGGAGGAACTCTGTCCATTGGGTCCTCGAGCGTTTCGAAATGTGGGATTACTGGCATTGAATCTAGCCAAATTAGCAGCAATCCTTTCATCTTCTGCGTCAATTTCTTCCATCGCTTGGATTTGAGAATTAGTCCCAACCTTAACGCGACCAGCAGTGGCAGTTGGAGTCATCACCAATCTTCACGGCACAAAATCCTCATGACGCTCGAAGTCACTCACAACAGGCACCCGGGGTACCAGCACTTACGCCACCAAGCCTCATCGTAGAACGATCAACCGGTGGAGGAGCGGAATGACCTGCACCCCAATTATCAGACAATGCTCTGGGGCCCTAACTGTAGGTTGAGTCCTCGCGCCATCTTCTGGGGAACCTTCCGACGAAACACTCGCAAATGATGGGCCCACATCCGATGCATTCATCTCCTCGCTCCCAGTCTGAGCACCATATATATTCTCGGGTGACACTACAGGTTTACTCCGACTTTCAGATTTTTCCCTAGCAATTTTAAGTCAATTATAGAAAAATATCTGGATTAAAAAGAAAAATGAAAAAAATTATATAAGCATCGAATCCTCAAAATTCGATGTGGATGGGAAGGTCGAACGCCCATGGTTCGGTGCGGTCTAGAGAGCAACAAAAAACTTCTCCTGGAAAGAAAAATGAAAATGAGCTGGAAATTGGCTCCTTTTATAGGCCCACCACCGCCTCTATTTCCCGATTCGATGCAATAGCATCGAACGGGCCCTGTTCGATGCACACGCATCGAATTCCCCAAATTCTATGCCGTCACCAAAGTACATCGAATGGCCAGGGTTCGATGTACCCAAAATTTGCCATTAAATTTTAAGAGGTTAATGAGATCAAGTCCTCCAAAATTGGACCCCGGTCTTTAATCGAGATCGTCTCCCAATCGGGGGCATGAATTTCAAGCATATAGGAACGAGGCGCATCATTTATTAAGTTCGGAAGTCGCTCCCTAATCGACACTGTCTCCCAAACTGGGAGGACTATGTGATGGGGATTATTTAGGATAGGCCCACATTGGGCCGACCCAGCAGTGAAGGCCCGGAGAGACGGGCGCATCGAACGGAAGAGGTTCGATGCGAATTCAGCATCGAACCACGCATGTTCGACGCTTGCTCTGCGACGCCTGAAGGGTCCCACGGAACGGGGTCTATAAATACCTCGCCACTTAACCTTCTGACGATTCATTAGAGACATGCATAACACACACTACCACATCGAACAGAATGGTTCGATATACTTTATTATTCGACTTAAACCCAGCTTATGTTGACTAAGATCGAACCAGCTCCTATTCGAGTTTCAACTGCATCGATTCGGCTCAGTTCAGCACATCAACATCGAAATAGGAAAGTTCGGTACATCATAAATTCAACGAGTTCGACTTACAATATTATCAAGCCAGCCACGTTCGATGCACACATCGAACGCCCTTTATTCGATCTACACTATTATTTGTTTTATTAGGATATTTAGAGCAATTCAATACTTGTAATAGATAGCTGGTGTTCCGGATCAAGTTAGTCCGTTTATTATATTGGATTAGCATTATTTTGGCATTGTGAGGCATATTTGTAATTATCTCTGATATATTGTAACTCGGACGAAATAAGACCAAAATGGTATGCATATAATTAGTACATATACATATAGATCTCATCATCATTGTAGCTAGCTATACCCATATAGCATTCGCCTTGATAAGTAATGACTTAAGCTTCCCCTTGATGTTGAGACTCATAACTTCATCAGAGCCACCCACAAATTTTTTGCCTATGACCACGGCGGGCACGCTCGGGTTGCATCCTAATGCCATCAACGCCTTTTCCATTTGCAGACCGTTTGCAAGCTGATTGACATTATAAACAAGAGGATTTGCCCCAAAACCGCGTATCAGCGTCTCAATTACATGTGACATGCAGCAATTTGTTTTGCTGAATATCACCACTGAGTCTTCACAGCCTAGCTTCATCAGCATATCCATATTCCTTTTTTCTAAGATAAATGTAGGGAAAATGCAAATGTATATCTTTACGTGAATGGTGTTGTTAATTTAATCTATATAATGCTTGATCTTGGGAAACACTGGCATGCATGAAGGTGTATTTATAGGGTGAGGATTCAATATAATGGACTTCGTACTTATGAATTTGCTTTGATTTGATTATCAAAAGTTGACGTGTCTTCATCACTGTGGTGGTAAATTGCACGGTAATTTCGAATGTAGAAAATCGGATAAAGTCTATTCATTTATGATATTCCGGAATATTGTTCTTTTTCGAAATTCGAGAATATTGACGTAACGCTTATGTAATTCATGAGCATCGATCGATAGCACCATTCTTCTATACAGTTAAATATTCGATCGCACCTCTAATGTGGATGACTCCTGACAAGTGACAATACATAAAAGCCAGAAATTGGTCTTGATCTGTCCGTACGTACGTAGTGGGAGGTACTCGGATAATAATCTAGAACAATGGTACATTCTCCAGAACAACATGACCTTATATGAGAAGAGCTTACTCTCTTATACAGAAACATTACATTTTTTTTATCAACAAAGAAAAGAATTTTATTTCAATGTGGAATATAAAAAATACTCAAAAGAACAGTTTATAGGGATTTTTTTGAAATGGTTTCCTAATGTGGCATATTATCAATTTTAGTTCCCTAGTGATTATTTCAAACTCTTTTCCTTTATGTACATTATATCCAATTTACGTCCTTGGCACCGAAATGAGGTGGAACCTGACAGATGACTTGCACGTGAGTTGGAAACTTTGGGATCTTATCAAAACTAGTCTCATAATGTCATATGTTTACAATTTTGGGGATTAAAAGAAATTCTAATTTTAGCCTCAAATAATACAAACACCCCATGTGTTTTTGTTTAAAAATTATCAATTGAATGTGAATTACATACTCCTCATTTATTTTGTACTAGAAACAGAACGAAAACCAAACTTATTTGGAAAATGAAAAATGAGTCTCATTTATTTTGTTTAAAAAGATTAAGAAAAATAAAATTAAAAACAAAAGATATTTGAAATATAAACAAATTATCTTAGTATTTTGTATTTCTACTACGATCTAAATCTGGAAGGTGGTCTTAACCATTTTCAAGAAATTATTTAGGTGATTTTGTGTATTTTCTCAAGCATAAGTGGGTGTCTTTTAATTATCCATACCTTAGGGTAGTTTGTATAACTCTCATTAATTAATTAGGCAAAATCGAGGCAGGTAACTACTATAATTTTGTTAACTGCTACTGATTGGAAGTAAGACGAGCGACGAGATTAATCTATAGTATGAGGAAAAACCGAGTTGCTGGAGTATCTAAATTAACCCGACTCGATTCAGATTATTATGACATCCACATTCTAGTTAACTAATTATAATCAGAAGCAAAATAAATAAATCAAAGCTTTGCACGTCTATGCAGTAGGACTAAAAAAGTTGCTTTATTTCCTAATTATAAGGAATAAACATTACTGAACTAGAATTCCAGATTTATTTTCACTAGGGAACCAAAATGATGAATATTTTGCATTAGGGGATCAATTTTGATCACACATGCCCAAAACTCGAACACACGTGCAAGTCACGTGTCAAATTTTGACCAATTTCGTATGATTCATGTGTTGGATGACGTAAATTGGACATAATGCAAATTCACTACAAGATTTGAGGGGCATCTGCAACCGCACCCCTCAACCGTCCGGGCGGTCACCAATAACCGCGACCGCAGCGCAACCGCCAGGCGGTCGCCATGGAGAACTAGCAACCGCACGGGCGGTCGCGAGGCTTTTATAAGGCCTCGCAACCGCTTGGTCGTCGCTTGGTACCATGGCGACCGCCCTGGCGGTTGCTGATACTGGTTATCTGCAACCGCCCGGCGGTTGCAGATCACATTCAAAATTGAATTTTTTTTATATTTCGGATGATTCGATGTGGCGTGTTGTTTGATTAATTGAAAATTACCTTAATGAGAGTTAAACAAGCCAAATTATAAGGTTTCATTGCCAAATCAAGTTTTGGAACAACATTAAGGACTTGGTATGATGATTAGTCGTTGCATATTATATACGGTACCGTTGATAACTCGCCTAATCACATCTAATCTACTATTTTACTAGCTCAATTACTAGTTTTGTAGTTATTTACTACTACTATTCGCATGTAATAATGATATTTGAGTTTAATAAACATAAACACATCAAGATACTTCCCAAATAAGGGGGTTATCCCAAATATGGATGTTATCTACAACAAAGGCTTCTCGCAACCGTTGGGCGGTCGCGAGGGCTTCTCGCAACCGTTGGGCGGTCGCGAGGGCTTCCCGCAACCGCCTTGGCGGTTGCTGATATTCATACTTGAATTTTTACTATTATGGATGATTCGTTGTGGCGCGTTGTTTGGTCAATTGAAAATTACCCTAATGATAGTTAAAACAAGCCAAATAATAAGGTTTCATTGCCAAATCAAGCTTTGGAACATCATTAAGGACTAAGTATGATGATTCGTTGTTGAAAATAATATATAGGGGTATCGTTGATAACTGGCCTAACATCTAATCTACTATTTTACTAGCTCAATTACTAGTTTTGTAGTTATTTACTACTACTATTCACATCTAATAATTATATTTGAGTTCAATAAACACAAACACATCAAGATACTTCCCAAATAAGAGCAGTTATCCCAAAAATAGATGTTATCTGCAACAAAGGCTTCTCGCAACCGTTGGGCGGTCACGAGGGCTTCTCGCCACCGCCTGGGCGGTTGGTAATACTGGTTACAATCATACTTGAATTTTTACTATTATGGATGATTCGTTGTGGCGCGTTGTTTGATCAATTGATAATTACCCTAATGATAGTTAAAACAAGTCAAATTATAAGGTTTCGTTGCAAAATCAAGCTTAGGGACAACATTAAGGACTAAGTAAATGATTAGTTGTTGAACATAATATATAGGTGTATTGTTGATTACTCGCCTACTCACATATAAATTACTATTTTACAAATTAATTACTAGTCTTGTAAACGTTTACTACTATTATTCACATGTAATAATGATGTTTGAGTTCAATAAACACAAACACATCAAGATACTTCCCAAAAATCAATAATTTCGAATATGGACATTATCTGCAACCGTCCAAGCGGTCGCCAGTGTTCCTCGCAACCCCTGGGCGGTCGCGAGGGCTTCTCGCAACCGCCTTGGCGGTTGCTAATACTGGTTATTTGCAACCGCCCGGCGGTTGCAGATAATATTCATACTTGAATTTTTATTAGTTTGGATGATTTATGTTGTCTATAATGATATATGTTGTCTATAAATACAAACACATCAAGATACTTGTCAAAAATCACTAATTTTAAACTTGAATATTATTCGCAACCGTTGGCCGGTTGCGAACATCCCACTGTTGCAACCTCCCAGCAGTTGCGTTACCTAATGTCGCAACCGCCCGGGCGGTCGCCATGATTCCTAGCAATCGCTCGGCGGTTGCTATTTTCGCTGAAATGGGCGGGATTCGGGGGGGGGGGGGGGGGGGGGGGGGGGGGGGGGGATTCAAATTTTCACGAAAATTCAAAATTTTCACCCCAAATCTTATATATACCCACCATTCTTCTCTCTAATTTTTCATTCACTAATATTACACCCTCCAAACATACCCAACACTCTTCTTTTCCAATCCACAAAACTCAATTAAACACTTTCTTTTATCTCAAACACTTTCTTTTATCTCCAAAATAAACAGCAAACACTTTCTTTTATCTCCAAAACAAAACACCAAACACTTTCTTTTATCTCCAAAACAAACCACCAAACACTTTTTTTTCTTTTATATCTCAAACAAAAAACCCAAACACTTTCTTTTCTTTTATATCTCCAACAAAAAACCCAAACACTTTTTTTTCAAATCTTTCTTTTTGTTTCACTTCTTTTCTTTTTTGTTTATCTTCTTTTCTTTTTGTTTCTCTTCTTTTCTTTTTGTTTCACTATATTAATTTCAACAAAAAAACAATAATATTCTGGAAAAAAATTGGAATATTATTGTTTTTTTTTTGTTTTGATGAATATTATCTGCAACCGCCGGGCGGTTGCGAGTTTTCGAAAATTTTTAATTCGCAACAGCTAGGCGGTTGCCATGTTCTTGTGGAGCTCGCAACCACTGGGCGGTTGCGAGCTTTCGAAAATCATGAATTCGCAAGCACTTGGCGGTTGTCAGGTCCTTATGGACTTCGCAACCGCTGGGCGGTTGCCATGTTTATAAGGACATGGCAACCGCCAAGCGGTCGCCATATCTCAAAAGGAACGTGGCGATCGCCTGGCGGTCGCCAATGCGACTGTCAGACGGTCGCAGAGCACCCACGACGAGGGGTATCTGCGACCGCCCATGGGTCATCTGCAACCGTCCGAGCAGTTGCAGATGGCCTTGTATTCTTGTAGTGATTAGGGGGCTAGGAATGCAAAAAAAAAAAGATCATTAGGAGACTATTATTGGAAACTTTCCACATTAGGGAATCACTTTAGATAAATTCTCTAGTTTAACAGAAGCAATATAGGGGACAATGTGACCATTCAACAAAAGCATAAGAAAAATGCCTAGGTTCACCTTTGATCCAAATCCAGAATTGGACCTTAATAAGTTCAACAATGTCACCGATCGACCTACTGACGCTTTTAAAGATGAGGTCATTTTTTGTAAGACAAATTACCCCCCAATAAAAAGGCAAATTAAATGTATGTAATGCCAATCTGAATAAGATTTACCATGAACCTTTCTAAAGAGCCCTTTAATTTGAATGAAATGATCTCTACAAGTAACAGATACGCTTGAACATCCACCAAGCAAATTAATTATTTCCATCCAAACTTTATATAAGTAAGGGTATTTGCATATCAGGTGATTTATGTCTTCGTCATAACCATTACACAGCACGCATGCTACCTCTTCCTCACTGAAGTTAATTCCTCTTTGTATCAGATACCACCTGATAGGAAGTCTATATTATTGGAGCGGACTAAGAACAAGTTTTAATTTGAACATGTATGTTCATTCGCCAAATGAGTTTAAATTATCGGTCATCTTGAAAATGTGGCCCTTTCATAAGAGACTTGTGCCGACTTCACAGACAAATGCTTATTCGTGTTCCATTTTGAGTCCCATTCATCAACAACATCTTGACGTGGCCACAACTCCTTGGACCATATCGATGAGATCATCAAATTGTGTTTTCTCCCATGCAAAGAGAGCCTTTCACCAGGTCCAACGCCATCTCTGTTCATCGGACAACCATTTGCCTATATCAGTTATATAAGAATTTTTTTTTTGGAGGATAAATTGAATTTTGTTGAATGATCTAGGAAGATTATATACTTATTGCACTTATTGGGGTTTCTCAAAAGAATATATAGTATGATGTGTGGCGCGCGCGTAGTGTGAATAATATGATTATAAAGTAATACCTACGTTTTTATAAGTGGACAGTCAAGTAATAAAAAAAGGGCAACCCGGTGCACGAAAGCATCCCCGCAATGCGAGGGTCCGGAGAAGGGTCCCACCACAAGGGTGTATAAGGGGCAAGCCTTCCCCTGTCAAATTTGACAAGAGGTCGCTCCCAGGACTTGAACCCGTGACCTCTCAGTCACACAGCAACACCTTTACCAGTGCGAAAAGGCTCCCCTTCAGTCAAATAGTAATAGTAAAATAGAAATTAAGAATTACGTTACAAGTATCGAATCCCGCAAAGGTGTGTTATATATGGTTAGCAACAATAGAACTAAGTATATGAATGAATAGAATATGATATTACTAAAACTAGAGAATTTAAAATAAACAAAGACGGAATTGAGTTGATTGAGTTGTTTATTAGTGTGAGGAAAGTGTATGTAGGAGGCTAGGTTCATTATCACATTGATGTGTGGCTTTCATAGACAAAATACCAATGTTTCTATGTAATGCTTCTTTCTATTTACGTTTTTGAGCAATTATGCTTGCTTTTGCAGTACCTAGATAATCCTTAGATCGGATGGCCCTCCTGATGTTCACCTTGTCAAAGGATCCAAACAGAAATTTAGAAAAGCTTTTTTTTTTTTGGTTATAATGGAGGGGGAGACCCCAGGCGAGAACTATTCCGTAATGTTACGGTAACAAATTCGGCCGACAAGATCAAGCAGGATGCATTGACAAATAGAACTCGGAGGTTGATCATATGGATGGACGCCAAAGCTTTTGAGTGAGTACTAATTCAAACGCCTCTGAGTGTTCGTTGTGCGAAGATCCAAGGATTGTTTGTGTGATTTACTTTGCACGGGTTCTGTTAACAATTCTCTAATACATAATTCAGAGACTACTAAATAGAACAAACAAATCATAAATTCAATAAAAAATGGCAAAACCTGGGTTGAAGGTGCGTCAATCGATAACTACATCCTATTCAAGACATTTGTATAAATTAGCTACTCATGATTTCACATTTAAACAGTAGTTCATTTGAAACAACGGAGGAAAAATAAAGGAAAGATTAATCTATTGATCTGCTTGAGATGTCAACATGTCTTCTCCTTGATTTTGTTTTGCTCAGCTCCTAATGATTGTGATCTTGACTTACTCATCTTTCTCCCAAACTATGATCGTAGTGATAGATGAATGAATGGAGTATTTTGCTATGTGCGCTAGGTTGAAATTTGAAAGTGATGTGTGTGATTGACTATGATTGATTGCTAAAAGTGTAATATGTTCTGTTATCAATGTTGGATGGATGTTGTGCCAACATCCAGAGGACAACATTGAAACCCGAGAACAGTCTTAACCTAAAACATGTTTCTGAAAATCTGAACATGAGTAAAGTGTTCTGGATTAAATGTTGGATGGATGTTGAGCCAACATTCACAATACAACATTGAAACCAAAAACTATTCTGTCAATCTGTCTTTAACTACTTTATTTTAGTTTTGCCTTTATTCACCTACTAATCAAGTTCCACGTTTTTAGTTGTCTTTGTTTATGTCCAGGAACATCTCTTAATCATAAGGAAGAGCATTACAACTTTCCTAAGTTGAAGTTTCCATAATTCAAGAGGAGGAGATCGGTCAAGTCAACACGGATTCAAAGATGGAAAGTTTTGGAGTTAAAGTACAACTACGAATCTTTCCAAGATCAACTCTGAATTGAAGAAGGAGTATTTCCTTATTAGAACTCAATCTAATAAAGGGAACTATTATTCAAGAAGGAGATCGAGTTTAAGAAGGAAAGTAGAGTTCAATAGGGAAACAACATAAGTTACCAAAACTGTGTACAAAACTCCTTGGAGATCAAGTTTGAAGAAACCTATATATAGGGTGTGAAGTACATCAAGATACATAAGAAACAATAGAGCTTATAAATCCGTAGAGATTATATCTTAAGCATTGTTGCTATGTTTCTTGCTTGGCAAAGTTTGTGAGTTTTCGAGTTAAGTCTAGGATTAGATTTAAGGAGAAAATTCTTGTCTGCTTTGTTGAGTCTGATCTACAAAAGAGCGAGAGTGATTTTTTGGTGAGGAACATCTTTGGTAAAACCTGCGTGGTTATTTTGTCGTAAGGCTAGATGGTTGATTATTTATAATAAACCATTGAAAATTTATCTTCTTATGTTCTTTAATTCCGCTGCACATTATACTCTATCAAGAAGATTGTTTGAGATCAAGTTAAAGCAACGCCAGCTTAACTTGAGCTCTGAAACTTTAGAAAAGTTGTATCAATCCCGATCCAACAATTTCAATTGGCGTCGGAGCCAAGCACCGATTTCACTGGTGTTTGGAGGTGATACAACGCGATGGACAACATCAATCCCAATTCTGGCAGACTCCCAGTCTTAGAAGGATCCATCAATTATGCCTACTGGAAGACCAGGCTCAGAGTTCACATCAAATCCATTGACATGAAAGCATGGGATGCAGTTCTTGATGGTTATTCTGTCCCAAAGATTGAGAACGACAAAGATGCAGATATTGTACCAAAACCAAAGTCACAATGGACAGCAAACGAGGTAACACTGTACAACTACAATGAGAAAGCTTTTAATGCTATTTTTAGTTATGTTACCAATCAGGTGTTTAAGTTAATTCAGAACTGCACCACAGCTAAATCAGCTTGGGATATCCTTGAACTTCATTGTGAAGGAGATATAGCAGTTAGAAACTCTAAACATAGACAATTGCTTAAAGATTTTGAAAAACTTGAGATGGGTGATGAAGAGAGTATAGATAGTTATTTTGAGAAAATCCTTGACATGACAAATCAATGTGAAAATCTAGGATTTCCTGTCTCAAATCAAACTATGGTTTATAAAGCTTTTAGATCCTTGTCACCTAGATTTGCTCTCAAGAGAATTTCCATGGGAGAGACAAGAGATATTGCCAACATGGAATTTCAATCCTTGTTAAACACTCTTAGAGAATTTGAGCTAGAGTTCCCTGCTAGGACTACCAAACAACAAGCTATTGCTTTGTTAGGAACAAATTATCATGAGAGTGAAGATGAGGATGAAATTATTTCTTCTAACTATTGAAATATTAGCAAGAAACTCAGTAGGTTAAACTTTAAAGATAAATCTAAAGAGAAACAACTTATCAATACTTCCACTGGTTATAGAAAATTACCTCCCAAATTTGTTAAATATATGGCAACAAAATCTAGTCCTGAAGAAATTGAAAAGTTGAAAACTACTCAATGTTATGAATGTAAAGGTTATGGTCATATTGCTGTTGAATGTGCTAACACCCTCCGCAAGAAGAGAAAGTCTCATTGGGTTTGTGTAGATGATGAACAGGATTATAACTCTGGATCAAGTGCTGATACTGAAGAAAACCTTGAAGAGATTCATACAGCTGCGCTATTTACTCATGTCAACTGGACAGAAGAAGATCTCCATAACTGCCACGGGTCCCAATGTTGCTCCAACATCCAAGACTCAACATCAGAACATGAGACTTTCTTTGGGAATTGGACTGAATATGATACACATATTGATCTCAATTCTTTGTCTAATAATGATGAATCTAACTTTGAATGTTTCCATGGCTCAGTTGATCTAGATGAAGAGTATTACTTTGAAGGTTAAATGTCCCAGGAGGAGATCATTGAAGACTTGAAGTCTACTTTTCATAATCTTCTGGAAAAAAATCAGAAACTCACCAAGAAGAATGAAGCTCAGAGGCTGGAGATTGATGGACTGAAGAAATTGATGAGGGTGTATGAAAGAGACCTTGACAAGACAGAAGCTGAACTTAAAGAGGTAAAAAGGAAAGCTTGAAAAAGATAATCAGATCATTGCTAAATGAAACTCAGGTACATCTAAACTTGATGAGGTACTGTGTATGGGTAATCAAGAAACAAATGGTCTTGGATATATTGAGAAACCTACCTCTAAAGTTGTTAATCCTGTTTTCATTAAAGGAGGTTTTGTTAAGGAATCAAAAGACTTGAGCTGTGCTAATCCCAACAAAAGTAAACCTGCTTATATCTGTCAATTTTGTTTTCAGCCAGGTCACATAAAACCTTATTGCAAGAAATATTTGAAAGACAATGTGAAGAAAACAGAAATTGTCTCTAATGTTGAGTTGGTCAGTGGTACAGATGTTATCCCAACATTAGGAACAAGATAGAAAAGTAGAACTCGGATTGAAAATTTAAAGACTCCTAAGATGAAACTTGTATGCAATGTTGTGTTTTCTGTTGTGTACTCTAACCTTGCAAGTAAGTGGTACTTTGACAGTGGATGCTCAAGACACATGACATGAGACAAGGAAAATCTTAAACAATTGATTCCTCTCAATGTTGGAACTGTCACCTATGGAGGAGGCACCAAGGGAAGAATCATTGGAAAGGGAGTACTAGATGTTGAAGGATTTCCACCACTCAAAGATGTTGTGCTAATTTAAGGATTGAAAGCAAATCTAATAAGCATTAGTCAACTTTGTGATGATAACTTGCTTTTTACATTTGATAAAAGTTCTTGTGATGTATTTAATAGTGATAATGTCCTTGTTATGACAGGTACCAAATCTAAAGATAATCGCTACCTTGATCAGGAAGAAGCAGATTGCTTTCATGCTAAAGTTGATGATGATGTTCTGTGGCATAGGAAGCTAGGATATGTTCACTATAGGAACCTTGAAAAGTTACAGAAAGTTGATGCTGTAAGAGGCTTACCAAAGATATCCAGCCCAGGTAAGGTTGTATGTGGGGACTGCCTGAAGGGTAAGCAAACCAAAGCTATTCATACACCCCTCCAGGTACAAAGTACAATTCCCAGGACTGGTAAGTGTTTTGAATTATTACACATGGATCTCATGGGTCCTATTGAGGTGAGCAGCCTAAGTGGTAAGTGATATGTTATTGTAGATGATTTCTCTATATATACATGGGTTAAGTTTCTTAAAGAAAAATCTGATGCATTCAACACATTTAGGATCTTACATGCTAGCATCAAAAATCTGTATGGTTCCTTTGTTTGTAAGATTAGGTCTGATCATGGGAAAGAATTTGAAAATGCTAGTTTCAGTGATTTATGTGATAAGAATGGAATTTTCCATGAGTTTTCAGCACCTAAGACACCTCAGCAAAATGGGATAGCTGAGAGGAAAAATATGACACTTCAAGAGATGGCCACAGTTATGCTTAATGCTAGAAACCTATCTAAAAGATTTTGGGCTGAACCTTTAAATACTGCATGTCATATAAGTAATAGGGCTTATCTTAGACCTGGTACAAATATGACACCATATGAAATCTTGAAGGGTTTGAAACCAAATATTGCTCATTTTCATGAATTTGGATGTGATTGTTACTTGTTGAATGATAGAGACTATCTTAGTAAGTTTGATCCAAAAAGTGAAAAGTGCATATTTGTTGGTTATTCTGTGAATAGTTCTGCTTTCAGGGTTTATAATCCAACATTGAAGACTATTCGAAAATCAGTAAATATAGTGTTTGATGATTCCACCTTTGATACAGGTACTGATGAAGTTACTGTCTCTGATGTTGCCCCAACATTGGAAACAGAGACTGTCCCAACATCAGGAGCAGAAGCTGGAGACACTGAAATTGAGACTGGTTCTAATGTTGAGTTGACACCTGCTGCTGTTGGGCCAACATCCCCACAGTCCAATTCAGAGGATGACATTGTTGATGAACCTAGGAGAGATCCACCTACTAGGATTCAAAAGGATCATCTAGCTTCACAAGTGATAGGTGAAATCACTGGACGCATGAAGACTCGCAACAAAGACAGGGTAAACTATAAGAATATGGTAAGGTTGTGTGTCTGCATGGCATCCACTTGCACTGTAAGTAATGCTTCCTGTTTTGTCTCTAATATTGAGCCTAAGAATGTGACTGAAGCTCTTAAGGATAGTAAATGGATAAATGATATGCAAGATGAACTGTTGCAATTCACCAAAAATCATGTTTGGAATCTAGTGCCTAGACCTTCTAATGTGAATGTTATAGGAATTAAGTGGATTTTCAAGAACAAAACTAATGAAGATGGTGTAATTGTAAGAAACAAAGCTAGGCTTGTTGCACAAGGTTATACTCAGGTAGAAGGGATTGACTTTGATGAGACATTTGCTCCAGTAGCTAGGATAGAATCTATTAGATTACCTCTTGCTGTTGCATGTTGTCTTAAGATTAAGCTCTACCGGATGGATGTAAAAGGTGCTTTCCTTAATGGTTTGATAGACAAAGAAGTATATGTTGAACAACCTAAAGGTTTTGCTGATCCTAAACATCCTAATTATGTGTATAAACTTGAAAAAGCTTTGTATGGTTTAAAACAGGCACCAAGAGCTTGGTATGAAAGACTAACTCATTTTTTGTTAAGTCTTGGGTTCAATAGAGGAGATGGAGACAGAACCTTGTTTATTCTGAGACAGAGTTCTGATGTTTGTATTGCTCAGATCTATGTGGATGATATTGTATTTGGTTCTACTAACAAGTCTACTCTAGACAAGTTTGTTGAGTCAATGACAGGGACATTTGAGATGAGCATGATTGGAGAGCTGAACTACTTTCTGGGATTGCAAGTGAAGCAACTGGAGAATTGTATGTTCTTAAACCAGGAGAAGTATGCAAGGAACCTGGTAAAGAGATTTGAGCTACATGAGTCAAAACCTTGCAAAACTCCGACGTCTTCTTCTATGAAGATTACTAAGGATGGCACTGGAGACAATGTTGACCCAACATTGTACATATCTATGATTGGTAGTCTTCTATATCTATCTGCCTCTAGACCAGATATTATGTTTTCTATTTGTGTTTGTGCTAGGTACCAAGCTGATCCAAAGAAATCTCACTTGATTGCTATGAAGAGAATACTAAGATATATATCTGGAACTTCATCATTGGGCATTTGGTATTCTTTTGATACAAATACAAATCTTGTTGGTTTTAGTGATTCTGATTGGGCAGGTGATGTAGATGACAGGAAATCCACAAGTGGGGGCTGTTTCTATTTGGGAAACAATCTTATTTCATGGTATAGCAGGAAACAGAATTGTGTGTCATTATCTACAGCTGAATAAGAATATATAGCTGCTGGCAGTTGTGTTACCCAGCTAGTATGGCTTAAACACATGTTGTTGGACTATGGGTTAGATAGTGATACTCTCCTCATGTTTTGTGACAATCTTAGTGCCATTAGTATCTCAATGATTCATGTTCAGCATTCTAGGACTAAGCATATAGATATAAGACATCATTACTTGAGAGACATGGTTGAGGATAAAGTGATTAACAATGAGCATATTGAGACAAATAACCAGCTTGCTGATATGTTTACTAAACCTTTAGATAGTGATAGATTCTTCAGTTTGAGGAAATCTCTTGGCATGTGCAATATGTGAGAATGTTAAGATCCCAGTGTTGATATAACACCACTGTCTAACACTGGTTAATGTTTGTGGTGTAGTATGTAACTTTTTGTTTTTTTTTTCTTTTCTTTTATTTTTGAGTCACATTGATCTTTGTTTTGGCATATTTGATTGTGTGGTTGATCACTGTGTTTTACTAATCTTTCTAGCTTGCAGATTCACATCTAAGTTTTGAAAAGTATAAATCTCTAAAGTGTGTCTGAGGTTGTGTTAGCCTAACATATGAAGAAGCTGGGGTACACAAAGTTCACTACTTTGATGTCTATTCAGTTTTGTCTTATTCATATGAAAAGGTTTTACAGGACATGTGGAGAAGTTGGGGTTCATGATGTTGACAGCTTCAATGATATTCAGTTGTGCTTATTTGCATGTCTCTGTTTGTTTTTGGCCAAGGGGTACATAAGAGTGGTTCTTTCTACTAGGGTGTTTGGGGTTTCGACTGACTTCACTTGGTAGCATTGATCACTTAGTGCTCTCTTGTATGCAGGTTGGTAACCAAGTATGCATAAGGAATTGGGGTATTGGGGTGCATGATAAATGTGTTGCCAGTATTCAAGGCCTTTGTACTTGCCTAACTTGATATTGATAATGTTGTCACTGGGGTGTGTGGGTCTAGTGTTGCCCTCATTCAGTAATGTCATTATCCTTTTTTAATCAACCCTCAGTTTTTGCTCTAAAGAGATAATGAAAATAGTGAAGATTTGATGTGATGTGAACTGTTGCTGGTTTGAAAAGTGATTCACTCTGTATACCATATGTCAATGTTGTCATAACATTGTTGCATTCATGATAGAACGACATTGTTATTCATCTTTGATTAGTGTGTTTGACTAGGTTTGGGCTTAGGGGGAGTATATAGTCCATTTTCATGTGTTGAGGCATACTCTTTGGGTGATATACTGCAGGTGACACACTATTTGTGACCTTCTATGCTGTGGAAGTGGATTGATTCTCTAATTCATAACTGCTTATCTCTGTGTGTTTTATGTTTGATATGTTGCTTATTCATGAATTTGATCTAAATCATATGTTTTTGATACTCACTTGCTACTTTGGTGAAGTTTCAGATATAAGTTTGGATATATCTCACGCTCTCACATGAAATTGCCTTGAAGAAGCCCAGAACCTCAAATATTTTGGTTTAAAAACTTTCTGGTTTGAATGTTACTCTACTCTCTGATCTGAATGTTATCCCAACATTGCCACACTGTCTGCCCAAAATTGAAGACAGTAACTTATAAGTTTGTTTAAAATTTTAAAAACTGAGTTTTTATTGTTTTATTTTGAACTGCTCTGGTTACTTGTTGTTTTTAAATGACACGTGGTGAAATTCTTACGCGGGAATAGAGTAGTGGGAAAATTTAATTGATCACATTTCACAATCCCACCAGCATTCATCCCTTCTCTCCCACTCAGCACAACTTAAATGAACAATTTGCCCTAATTTCCTTTTCACTTGTACAATTTGTTTTCTCTCTGCAAATAGTTATCTAAAATCTCTCATATTTTTCTCTCAATTCTCAAAACTAACATGGCGAGCAAGACTCCTTTAGACACTCTTGCAGATATGGCCTTGAATGTTGAGCAAACAACAACACGCACCAGGGCTGCTGCGTGTGAGGATCAAAAACGGCATGTTGCTCAAGTTGCTGCAAAACGACCAACGATTCCTTATCAACGACGGTCAAAGCGAGCTAAGAATGTGTAATCTGAGTCGAATGTTGGCACAACATCGTAAGCCCATACTCCTCAAACCAATGAATCTGAATCTGAGGTAAATGTGGCTAACCCTAAACCCCAAGTGAATATTCGTAATAATGTGATTGAGGGGGAGGGATCTGGTTCTGGTAGAAAGAGAACACAAATTGGGTCTATGCCAATGAGTAAAATAGCCTTACAAAGAGTTGAGGCTAGAAGAGCTCAAAGAGAGAGACTTGAGAAGAAAAAGGTTGAGGCTAAGGCTAAGGCTGACGCTGAGAGAGCGAGAAAAGGGAAACGGGTTGTGGATGAGGAAGTTGAGGTTGTCGATGTTGAAGAAAAGGAGGAGAAAGAAGAAGAGGAAGAGGAAGAGGAACCTGATGCTGAAGAGTTTGAAGCTAATGGTGATAATGATGATGATGATGAAGAAGAGTACTGTGACACTCTTGTGTTATCCTATCATAGTAGGGAAGCTAGGTCTAGATACTATGTTAATAAGGAGATAGAGGACAAGGCGTATGAGTTTAGAAAGAGGGATTTTCACAAAGAGAGGGTCATGGACATGGACAGCTTTAAAAGAAACAGAGTTTTTGAGTTGTTGAAAGCAAGAGGGGTTCAGAATTCAATGAAGAAGCATGGTGATTATGCTTCTGAGCTTGTACAAGAATTCTACCAAAATCTCTCAAAGTATATCACTAGTGAGTTGTCTCCCAAATATGGTAAAGCATGGGTAAGAGGACAAGTGTTTGACATTAGTCCTAGGAAGATAAATGAGATTTGGGGACTTCCACATGATGAGGAATCTAAAGATCCTAAGCCAGATGAGGTGATTGAGGACATCACAGGTGGTCTAGAGAGAACCTTGGTTGAACAATTACAAACAACAAAGCTCACTGCCCTAAGTGCTGTTCTGCACAAATGTGCATCTTATAATTGGATGCCTACTAAAAATTCTACTGTTTTGACTAAGGAGTCAGCTTACTTGGTCTACAAACTGAAGAATGGGCTTGTTGTGAATATTGGGATGAGAATTTTAAAGGCTATGGAAGATGTTGTTGGAATGAAGCAAGGGATTCTACCATTTCCTTCTTTGATCACAACTCTGCTGCTTAAACAGAAGATGAACAAGAAAGAGTTTGGAGGAATGTCAGAGAATAAGGCTAGGTTCACCATCACTCAATCCTACTTGTCTAGCACAAGAGTGAAGGACTTACCTTGGAATCGTGGAGATGGAGTTGCACCTGGAGAGGAAAAGGAGGCTCAACAATTTGTTTGAGCTTCAGTGCCTCAATCTGATGAGGAAGAAACCAGGGTAACAACAAAATCTTTTGTTGATCAGCAGTTGACTTGGTATAGAAGTGTTTATGCCAATCTTCAGAGGGAAATTGCTTTCAAGGAAAGACAAATGCAGGAGCTGGATGTCTTGATTAAGAACATGGAGGATCTTTCTTCACAAAAAGGGGGAGAGTGATCTAGTTTTTAATTTTTTGATTTCTGGTTTTTATGTTTTTGCTTTGATATGTTTTGAACTGTTTCTATTTTGCTGCTAGTTCTTTTTCTTTGTTTTGGTTTGTAATGATAATGCTACTTAGCTTTAACTGCCCTTAATGATTTTGCTTATGAAGATAGTTTATATCTACTGTTTCTGCTGATAAACTTATGTGCAGGTACATTCTGGTCTTAATGTTGAGACAACATTGATGAGTCAAATGTCTGAACAACTTTGCTGAGTTGTGGTGATGACTTTAATGAATAATCTTTGTTATGCCAAGTTAATGCTTGAGAGTTTGCATTAAGGGAGAGCAGTTTAGTAGGTTTAGATTATTATGCTTAATTGATAATTGGACATATTATCTGTTATGTGAACAGGTTGATTGGTTTTGTGAAGAAAGGCAAAAATGGGGAGATTGAAAGTGTAAGATGTTCTGTTATCAATGTTGGATGGATGTTGTGCCAACATCCAGAGGACAATATTGAAACCCGAGAACAGTCTTAACCTAAAACATGTTTCTGAAAATCTAAACATGAGTAAAGTGTTCTGGATTAAATGTTGGATGGATGTTGAGCCAACATTCACAGGACAACATTGAAACCAGAAACTATTCTGTCAATCTGTCTTTAACTACTTTATTTTAGTTTTGCCTTTATTCACCTATTAATCAAGTTCCACGTTTTTAGTTGTCTTTGTTTATGTCCAGGAACATCTCTTAATCATAAGGAAGAGCATTACAAGTTTCCTAAGTTGAATTTTCCATAATTCAAGAGGAGGAGATTGGTCAAGTCAACACGGTTTCAAAGATGGAAAGTTTTGGAGTTCAAGTGCAACTAGGAATCTTTCCAAGATCAACTCTGAACTGAAGAAGGAGTATTTCCTTATTAGAACTCAATCTAATAAAGGGAACTATTATTCAAGAAGGAGATCGAGTTCAAGAAGGAAAGTAGAGTTCAACAGGGAAACAACATAAGTTACCAAAACTGTGTACAACACACCTTGGAGATCAAGTTTGAAGAAACCTATATATAGGGTGTGAAGTACATCAAGATACATAAGAAACAATAGAACTCATAAATCCGTAGAGATTATATCTTAAGCATTGTTGCTGTGTTTCTTGCTTTACAAAGTTTGTGAGTTTTCGAGTTAAGTCTAGGATTAGATTTAAGGAGAAAATTCTTGTCTGCTTTGTTGAGTCCGATCTACAAAAGAGCGAGAGTGATTTTATGGTGAGGAACATCTTTGGTAAAACCTGCGTGGTTATTTTGCCGTAAGGCTAGATAGTTGATTATTTATAATAAATCATTGAAAATTTATCTTCTTGTGTTCTTTAATTCCGCTGCACATTATACTCTATCAAGAAGATTGTTTGAGATCAAGTTAAGGCAACGCCAGCTTAACTTGAGCTCTGAAACTTTGGAAAAGTTGTATCAATCCCTATCCAACAATTTCAATTACAATGTCTTCTGAGGTGTATGCCATTTTTATTTTATAAATCTTTATTTAGTAGAAGTGTTTCTCTAGGGTTTCTTGTCCATTATCACTTTATCCAGGTCACACGCCAGGTTGTGTCCTATATCGTGCATGTATCGCGCAGGTCCCGTGGACACTGCGGGTCACACTTCTTTCTGTGAACCGAGAATTGGTAGCCAGGTATCGCGTGGGGGTCATGCACTTCTCTCGCGATTGGTCAAGTGCGGGTCATGTGCCTCCTTTGACGGCTAGCCATTCAAAGTAGGTCAACAAACTCGCCCGACTCGCGTGTGTGCACAAAATGTCCGTCTTACCTTCGCAACGTCTATAAGCTCAATGCGTCCATTATTTTGACTAGTTTAACCTTGTTTTACTTCAACTCGGCTCCAAACTACAAATAACAAAATAAAACCAAAATTAATAAGAATATTAGGATAATCAAAAGAGTACGTGAAATAAGTACTAGAATGACGTGTTTCATACACTGATCATAGTCATACAATATCAATTGAGATAATGTTGTTGCTTGTTCAACAAAGAGTTTACGAGTTGTTGTGTAGATAAAGTATCACATGTAAGCATTATAAGATTCTCAGATGTTACACAAATAGTTTTGATTATGAGAACACAATAACTACACTTTCAACGCACTCACTACATTTTTAGATTTCACAGGACTACAACTCCATAAGATCCTCACATTATTTATAAGCTATCAAATTCACATGTGTATGATTAGACTTTCCATTATAAATTTATTGCATTTATGTGAAAATCAATGATGAAGACTATCATTAAGAGATGGGCAAACTCATCCCACATTTGCAGCTCTCGGACTCTATTATCGAATGTAAGGGTGATGGGTTGCCACTATAAGGGAATGGAGAGTGTATAATATTGAGTTGTATTCATCAACAATGAACCGGATACATATATATACTTACAACAAGAATCTATAACTATGGAAAAGAGATAATCTAGGATCTATAATTAAGGTAGGAGAATAATCTAAATACAACATATATATTAACATAAATAGGTGCTATCTAATACGCCCCCGCAAAATTGACGTGCCATCAGCAACGGAGATTTTGGAACGCAGCAGGAGAAAGCGAGACCGAGATAGCGGCTTTGTAAGGAAATCAGCCAACTGGTCCAAGGTGGTTACATAATTAACTTTGAGAAGACCCTTGGACACCAAGTCGCGAACAAAGTGAAGATCAACCGAGATGTGCTTCATACGGGAGTGCTGAACCGGGTGAAGCGAAAGACGAAGAGCCCCCATATTATCGCAGCGGATAAGAGGCGTCGACTTGAGGGGAAAACCAAGTTCAGCAAAGAGGTGTTGAAGCCAGTGGACCTCGGCACAAGTAGATGCAAGCGCACGATATTCAGCTTCCGTGGAAGATCGGGAAACTGCCCGTTGTTTGCGAGACGACCATGATATAGGATTTGCACCAAGGAAGACAAGATACGCCGAGGTGGAAGTACCATGGAGAGTGTCGCCCGCCCAATCAGAGTCACTAAAAGCCGTAATTGAGGAAGTTGATTCTCGACGAAGAAGGACACCATGAGAGACGGTTCTTCTTAGATACCGAAGGACCCGTTTAAGGGCAACCCAATTCGAAGCATCCGGGGCAACCATACGCTGGGCAAGACGGTTAACCGCAAACACAATATATGGGCGAGTAAGAGCAAGGTATTGTAAGTCACCAATGATTTGCCGATACTAGGTCACATCAACGGAGCTAGAGGATGCCGGAAAAGATGGATTGGACGTCATAGGTGTGGCAAGAGGCTTTGCACCATCCATGTGGTGCCGAGTGAGAAGATCAGAGATATACTTATGTTGAGACAGAAAAAGTCCCTCTCGACACCGAAGGACCTCAACACCAAGAAAATAGGTGAGAGCTCCCAAATCCTTGACCGCAAACTTTGAGCTCAACTGTGACACGACTGAAGAGATAAGAGTGTCCGAAGAACCAATGACAATTATGTCGTCAACATATACAAGAACAATAAGACGAATCTGCCCTCGAATGAGGATAAATAAGGAGGAGTCCGATTAGGACTGTAGAAAACCCAAGGCAATGAGGGCTGAACTTAGAGCGAGATACCACGTACGAGGGGCTTGCTTAAGTCCATAGATCGATTTGCGAAGATGACAGACGTGATGAGGAGTCGACTGATCAGTGAACCCGGATGATTGACTCATGTAGACTGTTTCAGAAAGACGCCCATGAAGAAATGTGTTACTGACATCCAACTGTCGTAGAGACCACCCATGCATAACAGCCAACGAAAGAATCGTGCGAATAGTGACCGGTTTGACGACTGGACTGAAGGTTTCCTTATAGACAATGCCCGGGCGTTGATGAAAGCCCTTAGCGACAAGGCGAGCCTTATATCGGTCGATAGTACCATCAGGGTGGCGCTTAATCGAAAGACCCACTTGGAGCCAATAATATCCCGACCCGGCGGGGCAGGTACGAGAGACCAAGTGCCATGGTAAGTGAGAGCGGTGATTTCCTCAGCCATGGCAGCACGCCAAAGAGGATCCTTAAGAGCTTGAGTAGCACACGTGGGCTCAACTGGGCCGTCAATAGGATACTTAGTTACAAGACTGGCAACCTTCTTGGGCTTGAAGATATTGTTGCGGGATGGAGTAACCATGTGATGGACCCGATCAGTGGGCTCCGAGGATGCAGGTGGTGGCACGGCAGACTGTGCAGGTTCAGTCGGGGCAGGTGACTGTGGAGCAAGAGCGGCTTGAGGGATGGTAACCTCAATAGTGGGCTCCGGTTGAGAGGGTGGCACCAATGTAGGTAGTGGAGCCAAAACCGGTAGTGAAGGAGTTGGTAGGACAGCCTCCTCGACGGGAGGTCAAGACCGAACACCTGGAAAAATATGTTCTTGGAACCTAACATGTCGGGATAAATATAGGCGCCCCGTTTCAAGATCCATGCATTTATAAGCTGACTGAGTAGTGGAATAACCCACAAATAAACATTCACGAGACGGTGGAAGCAACTTACTCGAGATATAAGGCCGAAGATAGGGGTAGCAGAGACATCCAAAAATTCGAAGGCGGAGATAATTGGGCGCTCGTCCAAATAGGCACTCAAAGGGAGACCGATTGCCAAGTATTGGAGTAGGTAGTCGATTGGCCAGATAAACAGCAGTACCAAAAGCAAAATCCCAATACTCAGGAGGCAACTGGGCACGAGTAAGTAACGCCCTTCCAATAGTAACAACCGTACGATGACGCCGCTCACTTGTACTATTTTGTTGAGGTGTGTGAGGGGCGGTCGTTAGCCAGCTGATGCCATGAGCTGACAAATAGCGACGTAGTGCAATAAATTCACTCCCGTTATCAGAATAGAGGTTCTGAATAGGGACCCCAAACTGTTTCTCCACAAGTGTACGAAACTGACAGAAAATGGTAAAAACCTCAGATTTAGCAGTTAAGGGGTAGATCCATCAATATTTTGTAAAGTGATCAATAAGGAGCAGATAATAACGAGAGCCCCCAACAGAAGTAACTGGCGCAGGGCCCCAGAGATCACCATAGATATAATGCAGTACACGAGTGGACACAAGAGAGCTAGGAGTAAACATAAGTTGCTGACTTTTACTCAAAAAAACAAGAGTTGCAATGCTCAAAACGAGAATTCTCAGAGGTACATGGTAATTTAAACGAACTAATGATAGAAGAACTAATTTTGGGGGACGGATGTCCCAAGCGATCATGCCAGCAACTCTTATGAACTCTCTCTCCAACTGAGGCAATGATGGGTGGCCGCAACGTCCTAGGGAGCTCAATCCTGTAAATCCCATCAATGCACGGTCCACGCATCAACCTAGTCCCGGTACTGAGATCCTTAACAAGGAAATGAGACGGGTGAAATTCAATAAGCACATTATTAGCCTTCGTAAACTGATGCACTGAGAGAAGGTTACGACGCGAATGTGGTACACATAAAATATTATCAAGAGTAAAATTTCGACCACGAAAAGCAATATTCGAAGAACCAATATGTGTAATAGATAAACATGTCCCGTCTGTGGTGACAACCTCATCCGGACCATTGTACTCTGAGTGCACGGTAAGATTCTGAAGATCCGATGTGAGATTGTGCGAAGCGCCGGAGTCGACTAGCCAATCAGTGTTGGGAGAGTCATTAGCAGATAGTGAGGCCGCAAAATTTGCCGTGGGTTGTGGGATTCGGCGACAGGTCCGTGCACCATAGCCTGGAATTCCGCAAAATTGACAGATTATTTTGGGACGCGACGCGGACTGCTGCTGTCCGTAAGAGTTTGGTCGTGGGCCGTGAGATACGTCTGAACTGCGCGCATAATTTGGGGCAAATCCACGGCCAGAATTGGTGTTGCGACCACGATTGGATCGCTGCCCGTTCCGCTGGTTGTAGCGCGGCTGAGAGGTAGCCGGATTTGCTGTAGCGACCAGACCCGAGGCCTCCACCTCCATGCGTTAAAGATAGCGTTCATGACCAACTAGAAGATCATGTAATTCGGCAAAGTGAATGGGGTTCTCACGAGCCCTGATTGGTCCGGCAATGTCTCGATAGGTCGAGCCGAGTCCATTCAAGACATAAAGTGTAATATCGTCATCCTTGAGAGCACCGTCGATAATAGCAAGTTCGCCGGCCTTAGCCTTCACGGATTGAAGAAACTCGGAGATCGACTTGGATCCGAGTTTCATGGTGTTGAGATCGTCTTTGAGTTGCATGACTCGGGATCTCGAACGATTGGCGTAGATGCGTTGAAGAGTGGTCCATGCATCCGCCGCTGAAGTTGCATTAGAAATATGAGGCGCAATATCCGGGGAAACAGATCCAAAGAGCGTTGAAAGTATTAGCGAGTCTTGACGCAACCAATGTGTGTGCGCAAGAAGAGTCTCGGGGCTCGAACCCGATGGTGGGCATGGCGTGGTGCCATCCAAAAATTCGAACAGCCCATATCCGAAAAGGAGATGGCGGATTTGAGCTCGCCACGTAGGGAAGTTATCACCGGTGAGACGGAGCGGCAATTGTTGGTGAGCGTTAATGGGGATAGGTGCGTCCCCGCTCGATCCAAAGGAGGGCGCAGCCATGGAGCTACGGTGAGGGCAGCCTGCTGCCTGGTCGGTGCCGCCACCAGAGGTGCCCGAATTCTCGTCGGACGGAGAAGAGTTGATGGGGTTTGTCATTGGATCATGTATAGCTCGTTAGAGATATTGGCTTATGATACCATATAAGGGAATGGAGAGTGTACTGTGACACCCCTTCCTACGAGACGTGTTTTAGTCTGAGCAGGGTAAAGTGTCTGGCCAACGCTGAACCAACTCGGATCGGAACGCGACTCATGGGGCGCGGCCGTCACACCATCTCTACAAACAAAAGAGACAATTTCACGATTCAATACCAAGGATACACAACATCTATACTGCACAATGTGAATAATTACAATATCAACACAAAAGGTACAAAATATAATCGATTTCAACACAAAATATATATAAACTGATCATTTTTACACTAACTCTACAAAATATTATCAAACTCTACACAATATGATCAAACTTTAAATAATTACAACAAACTCTACACAATATGATAAATTTCAAGGTGTTTGTACAATTTTAGAATAACTCGAATAATATCTCGGTCAAAAGTTTCTAGCTTAAACCAAGAATTCATAATCTTGAGCTAACCCATTCCATTTAACCTCCTAACAAACTTAAAATTCACAATGATGCCTCTAATTATATCAATTTTAACCCTAAACGCCTAATTGCTAAAAAGCCCCAATTTGTAAACTCTAATTGCAAACTCATAAACCTTAATTCCTCCATGTAAATAAAAGTAATAATTAAGCAGATTTAACAAACCATAAAGCATTCAAACAACAATAAAATCGTAACAACAAAATTTAAAGTTTTGAGAAATTTAAAATCTACCTTTAATTCGGGGTTTGGATTGTTGTTGGAATGGTGTAGTTGGATTCGAGTGAAGAACACTAATTGGCAGTCATGTTGGAGGCACCACAAGTAGAGGTGGAGGTGTGCGCTTGGATTGGTCAGTGGGTCTGTGTAAGTTTTGTGTTTAGTGTGTGTGTTTTGAGTGTGTGTAATAAGTAAGACAAATTAAAGACTTACAAACATGAAAAAAAAAATAAGTCACTAGAATTTTGGCGGGGCCCTGCGGGTTATGAATGAGATTCAGGTCAAATATCGTTCCCGACCCCCGGGGTCCCACCACATGATATTTTTCCCCATCTGACAGGACGGGAATTCAATGGTGAAATTGTGGATCGGGATTGATATGTTTTAAGCTTGATGTTAAACTAACACTGAAAACCCAATGTTACTTTAAAAGAGATCGCATAATATAAATTGCAGCGGAAATAAATAACATCAAATTTAAGAAGATAGTATATTAATATTATCTTCTGAGTTGTAGGCAAAATAACCACAAGGGTTTTAACAAAGCTGTTTCTCACAATTCTCAAGCTCATAACTCTCAAATTGTTCGAAATCAACAAAGCAGACAAGAATTATCTCCTTAACTCTAAACCTATAATTAACTCTACAATTCACAAACTTTGCAAAAGCAAGACAATACTCAATAATTAATTATCTAATCTCTCAGATTCATTAGCTCTTCTCTTGTATTTGTCTTGATGTACTTCACACAGGTACATAGGTTCTTGACTTGATCTTCAAGGTGCATTGTACACGGTTGGTAACTCTTCAAGTTTTCTAGTTGAACTCGTCTTCTAAGATCTCGCACTCCTTCTTGAATAACTGTTCATTTGTTAGTAATTTAACTAAGGAAATACTCTTTCTTCAATTCAGAGCTCATCTTGGATGTTTCCTAGTTGGACTTGAAGTCCACTTCTTTCCTTCTTTGAGTTGTTTGCGGTTGACTTCTTCAATTCCAATTAAGGAAACTTCTCTTGATGGAAACTTGAACGATCAATCTATGATAAGTTTGTTTTCTGGACAATAATCAAAGATAACTACAATTGTGGAACTAGGTTAGTTAGTGAATAAAGGTGAAACAATAATAAAGACATTGAGATAATAAAGGCAAAATAATAATAATATAGTTGGTTGATGTTATCCTAATATTGAGATCACAGTGTTATTCTAACATCGACAAAATACTTTGCACTTTCAATCTCCCTCTTTTTGCCTTACTTCACAAAATCCAACAACCTGTTCAATTAGATCAAATATCCAGAAACAAACTTAAGAAAACTAATTGACCTATTAACATTTCTCCCCCATAAGACGGAACAGTCCAACTTAATGTTGGCATAACATTGACAATTTTAATGTTGTCATAATATCTAACTTTCTCAATGTTAGACTAACATTAAAAACATAAAGTTTTTATAATATTGATGTCATCAATGTTGCCTTAACATCAACAACAAGCACTACCTGCGGAAAAGTTAGCACATGTAATCGATACTTAAGCTTTCATAAGTAGAAACATTTAGAATAAAAAAGAAGTAAACTTAATTACAGATCCATAGGTATAGCAAGGAACATACTCCTTGATCAAAACAAATCAAAATAAGCAAATAAAAGTAACATTTCAAAAGATAACAGAATTGTTCAAGGAAATATGAAAAAACAAGGAATTAAAAGCCCAAAAATTTAAAATTTGATCTACTCTCCCCCTTTTCGTGAGGAAGGCATATTCTTGAGGTGCTTTCTAAGGCTATCAATATCTTACAGCCGAACTTGCTTGTCAACAATCTCTCTTTGGGTCTCCATGTACTCCATGTCAAGCCAAATGAGGGTCTGCTCCACAAATGAGGTGATGATCACCATGCAGTCATCCTTAGAGAGGGGAGCATAAGAAGCAACAAACTTGGGGTGTTCTTATTTTTCTTCCTGCTGGGTTCAGCACCATTGTTGGGGTTTCATGGAAGATCATAGATCCTCACTTGTGTGAAGTAGCTGGTTGTGACAGTCATCTTGGCCTTGTTCTTGATCCATCCTACTGTCCCCAAGTTTTTGAACCCTTGCTTTACCAGAATCTTGGAGATCAGAGATGGGAATGGCAAAATCTCTTTTGGCCTTGTATTGACCTCATGCATTGCCCTCAAAACTTTCTCCCCTATGTTGTCATTCAGCCCATTCTTCAGTTTGTACACCAACCTTGCAGATTCTTTGGTCATAATTGTGGTGTTGGGAGATGGGATCCAATTGTATATTGCAATCTTGTGCAACACAGCACTCAGGGAGGTCAGCTTTGTGGTGGGAAATCTTTCATGCCACTTTCTTGTATGACCTCCAGTTAGGTCAGAGATGACTTCATCCATGTTAGGCTCATCAGCTTCTTTAGGATCAGGAAGTCTCCAAGCTTCATTGATGGTGGAGGGGCTTATGTCAAAGACCTTCTTCCTGACCCAAGATTTTCCATACCTGGGATACTTCTTGAGATACACCGATTGAGAGAGATTCATGTAGAACTCTCTGATGATATCAGGCACAAAGAAAGCATGATTCATCACAGAGCTGAACACATCCCTTGCTTCCAGTAGCTTAAATACTTTATTCTCCTTAAAACTGCAACCTCCATTGCTCTATCCTTATGGATCATTCTAGCCTAGTAGGCTTCCCATTATTCCTCAGCTTCCACAAACACATAGCAGTATGAATGTGTAAGCCTAGGATACCCTCCATCCCATTCATCAAAGTACTATTCTGGTTCTGATGTTAGGTTAACATCAGCTTCAGCAAGATCCTCTGCAACTAGTTCATCCTCCTCAACTTCCTCTTCCTCTTCCTCCTTCTCCTCTTCTTCCTCTTCACGTTGTTCCTTGAACTCAGGATCAACAACCACTTGTTTACCTTCCTCTTTTTGGCTGCAGTAGCCAGAGCAGCAAGAGTGTCCTCCTCCTTAACCTCATTACCCTTAGTACCCTCATTACCAGCAGCAGTAGTATCCTCAACATTAGTACCCTCATCAGCAGTAACAACCTCAACAACAATAGAACCAACTTGATTCCCATGCATCAGCAACCAGCCCAGACTCAACCACAGGGGCCTCAATCTCCCCCTCAACACCTACATCAGCAGTAATAGTTGGAGTAGGGTTAGCCAATCTGTTTTAGCGGTGATGGGTGTGGTGGTTTTCTCTACTTCTGATGTTGCTTCAACATCACTAGTCGTTGCAGCTTTCTTTCCCTTGCGCCGTTGATATGTCGCTTTTCTCTTCGGAGCAGCAGCGGCAGCGGGTTCAGATGGTGTAGGCCTGGTGTTGTACCTTCTTGGTTGCTCTATCTACTCAGCTGCATCGATAAGAACATCAATAGAGGACTTGTGAGCCATTGTTAGAGTAACTTTTGGTGAGAGATGGAGAAAATCGAAGTAAAAACAAAGAGTTGTTTGCAAAAATTCTCAAAATCGTAAAGAGTAAGAAAAGATTTTGGGATAAACTATATAGATTCAGAATGTGAAGAGTTGTGTGAGTGGGATTGTGTAATGTTACCAACATTAGCTGCCCACTACACACGTTCCCGCGAATACAACCTTACTATGCGCTAGCGTTAGATTAACACGTGACCAGATCAGTTCCTAAATTTGAAAACTTATGTCACAGTGTTGCAATGTTAGACTAACATTGTAAGGGTAACACGCAGATCAGAAAGTCGGAGGTGTAGTGCTTCCTCAAAACAAATTCATTTGAGAGGGTGAAATATCTCCAAAACAAGTATCTGAAACTTAATCAATAAACAAGTGAGTGCCACAGACAATGTTTTAGATCAAAATCATGAGTAGGTAACATAGGTAACAAAAAACACACAGAGATAAGCAGGTATGAATTAAGGAAATAATCCACTTCCTCGGCATATTAGGTCACAAAAAAGTGTGGTACCTGCAATATGTCACCCAAGGAGTATGCCTCAACACATGAATTAGGAATATTCTACTCCCCCTAATCCCAAACCAACACAACAAAACAAAAAGTGCAAAACTAGAATGTATGCAACAATGTTAAGTCAATATTGGATGATGGTAAACACTTGTGACAGCTTCACAGACCAGTAATAGACCACATCACATCAAATCTTCATTATTTTTAGTAACTCTTATGAAACAAAAACTGAAGGTTGTAAAAAATGATAATGACACCACTAAATGAGGGCGGCACAAGACTCCACACACCCTAGTAACATCATTATCAGCAACAGATTAGGCAAGTACAAAGGCCTTGAATGATGGCAATACATTTATCATATGCCCCAACACCCTAATTCCCCATGTATACTTGTTGATAATCATGCATTCAAGAGAAAACACCAAGTGATCAGTGCTACTGCATGTAAGGCAATCGAAACACCAAACATCCCAGTAGAAAGGGTCACTATCATGTGTTCCTTCGCCAAAAATAACAGAAACATGCAAATAACCATAACGGAATATTACTAAAGCTATCCACATCATGAACCCCAGCTTCTCCACATGTCATGTTTAACCTAAACATGGATAAAGACACAACTGAATAACAGCAAAGCATCGAACTTTGTGCACCCCAACTTCTCATGATGTTAAGTTAACAACCTCAGACCAACATTAGATTTTATCTTTTCAAAATAGAGATGTGAATCTGTCAACTAGAAAGTTTAGCCAATCACAGAGTTTAACCACACAAACCAATTATGACAAACAAGGATGTATGAGACTCAAATAGAAAGAATAAAAACAAAAATAATTACAGACACATCACAAATAGTAACTAGTGCTAGACAGTGGTGTTATGTCAACATTGGTGAACCAACATTCTCACATAGTACACATGCCAAGAGTCTTCCTCAAACTGAAGAATCTCTCACTATACAAAGGCTTACTAAACATATCAGCAAGTTGATTGTTCGTTTCAATGTGTTTAATGTCAATTAATTTATCTTCAACCATGACTCTCAAGTAATGATGCCTTATATCAATATGCTTGGTCCAGGAATGCTGAACAAGATTCTTTGAGATACTAATGGCACTTAGACTGTCACAAAATATGATGAGGGTATCACTATCTAGCCCATAGTCCAGCAGCATGTGTTTGAGCCATACAAGTTGAGTAACACAGCTGCCAGCTGCTATATATTATGATTCAACTGTGGAAAGTGACACATAGTTTTGCTTCGTGGTATACCATGAAACCAGATTGTTTCAAATTAAAAACAGCCTCCACTTGTGGATTTCCTGTCATCTACAATACCTGTCCAATCAGAATCACTAAAACCAACAAGATTAGTATTTGTGTCATATGAGTACCAAATGCTTAAAGATAAGGTTCCAAATACATATCTAAGTATTCTCTTGACAACAATCAGATGAAATTGCTTTGGATTTGCCTGGTACCTAGGACACACACAAACAAAATACATGATATCAAGTCTAGATGCAGAAAGATATAGTAAACTTCCAATCATAGTTTTATGCAATATTGGATCAACATTATCTTCAATTCCATCCTTGATAATCTTCATTGAGGAAGACATGGGAGCCTTGCAAGGTTTTGACTCGGCTAGCTCAAACATTTTCACCAAGTTCTTTGCATACTTCTCATGATTCAAGAAGATGTCATAGGTGAGATCATAGGTGACCAGGTGCAGGGATGGATGTGCTATGTGGACTCGCTGAAGCACCCAAGAATCAGAAGAAGACAGGAAATACAAGTCCCACACCAAGAATACATTTCGCGCACGGAGTGATCGCCATGAGGAGCAAACAGAACAATGTTTTTAATTTCAGCAGTTTTTAAATTATGTTTGGACAACGGAAACATTGCCCCATCGTGGGTCGGTCTGTAAACTTAAAATAAGGGGAACTACGCCGGTCTGATTCCCCACTCAACGGGATACGTAGGCGGGTTAGGTTTACCTAGCCCTCGACCGCTATCTCTTATTTTTCCCCTTCGTGGGTCGGCATGTAACTTAAAACAGGGGGAACTACGTCGGTCTGATTCTCCATGCAACGAGATACGTAGGCGGGCTGGGTTTACCTAGCCTTCGACCGTTATCCGTTACTACCTTTTTATTTTTTATTTGTTGCTTGGCGCAGTCTCATATTTCATGCAGGGATATGTCCTAAACGGACATTATAGAAGTGCAGAGAATGGCACAAACAATTGGGGAATGTTCCCCTAGATATATATTTAACACATCGCCCTCTTACAGGTACAAACAGGTACAACAGGTACAAACAGGTACCACATGCACGATAGAGCACAACAGAAACACTATTTCTTGTGTAAAACTGATATTCCCAGATTGAAAGAACATCCCTCAAATAATACATGCACGTCATTTCGTGCTTTCGTATTAGATTTTATGTCGAAAATTTTTCTTGTCTATGATGTTTTGCATGGCTCAATGACCTACATATTCAACGACGACAGAGTCACTAAGAGACATAGTCAAAAAGATAACGAAAAGACTCGCCTACAACACAAAAAATATCCCCTGTGATAACGGGGTCGATTAAAGAAAAACTCCCCTCTGATAACAGGGTCGATTAAAGAAAAAATTCCCTGTGATAACGGGGTCAATCCAAGAAAAAATCCCTTGTGATAACGGGGTCGATTAAAGAAAAAATCTCCTGTGATAACGGGGTCGATTAAAGAAAAAATCCCCTGTGATAACGGGGTTGATTAAAGAAAAAATCCCTTGTGATAACGGGGTCGATCAAAGAAAAAATTCCATGTGATAACGGGGTCGATTCAAGAAAAATATCCCCTGTGATAACGGGGTCGAACTGCCAAGCTAGGTGGAAAGCCTTTTGGGTGAAAATCCCATAAATCAAGCTAGGTGAAGAGTCTATTGGGTGGAAATCCCATAAAATTACGCTAGGTGAAGAGCATATTGGGTGAAAATCCCATAAATCAAGCTAGGTGAAGAGCCTATTGGGTGGAAATCCCATAAAATTACGCTAGGTGAAGAGCCTATTGGGTGAAAATCCCATAAATCAAGCTAGGTGAAGAGCCTATTGGGTGGAAATCCCATAAAATTACGCTAGGTGAAGAGCCTATTGGGTGAAAATCCATAAATCAAGCTAGGTGAAGAGCCTATTGGGTGGAAATCCCATAAAATTACGCTAGGTGAAGAGCCTATTGGGTGAAAATCCCATAAATCAAACTAGGTGAAGAGCCTATTGGGCGGAAATCCCATAAAATTACGCTAGGTGAAGAGACTATTGGGTGAAAATCCCATAAATCAAGCTAGGTGAAGAGCCTATTGGGTGGAAATCCCATAAAATTACGCTAGGTGAAGAGCCTATTGGGTGAAAATTCCATAAATCAAACTAGGTGAAGAGGCAGGCTCTATGGGCCCCTAACCACAAGAAGAACATCCCCTGTAATAATAGGGTCGATCCTAAACACAGAAGCAGTGACAGATTACCCATGTTTCTACCAACACCAAGGAAATTCTCATCAAATACGAGAACGAAATGATTGCGCCTCAAACATCGGAATACTGCATATTCTACCATCACGACAATAAAAGAAACCGACAAGTTATCAGACAACAAGGCCATGAAGAGTCATATACTATGAAAACAACAGAGAAATAAATATTCAGTTATAGAACCACGAATCAAAGTTAGTCCGGAAAGGGATAAATTCAAATTACAATGAAGGTAGTAAACGGCTACTCCCACGAGGACCCTTCAGTCTTTTTCTCGACGACCTCGGAAACAATGTCAGGGTCGGCCGGACTCTCTTCCACCTCATCTAGGCACCAATCAGCAGATCATTATGATCATGCCTTGGGTTCAACCCACTCAGCTCGAGGGAGTCCTAGAAACCGTCATTTCTCAATACTTGCCCTACGCAAGCATGAAAGGCTGCATCTCGAACCTTCAGAATTAGATTTCGGAAGCTCGAGCTTTCCATAAACTTCTCCGCCCCAACCCGGAGGAGATCAGGACGACGTTCCTACAAATTGAACTCAATTAAATACAAGAGGACAAAAAACAAAAACAGATATCGTACACAGGATACATACCAAGTCCAAGGGAGCTAATTTGGTAGTGGAGAGCTCCAACGAGAGACGTTCATTAGCAGCCTTCACCGCCGCCACCTCAGCTTTCAGTGTTTCCAGCTCTTTATTGGCCGCAAATTTACGCGCCTTTCCTTGATCGAGCTCAGTCATTAATGTTTTGAGGTTGCCCTTCAACAAATCATACTCCTCCTGGAGCGTACGACGTGTCTTCAATGCATCCTCTTTTTCAGCCTCTAACTTATCCAACACCATGGGGTTGAACTCCCTCATCTTCAAGATATCAGCCTCGAGCTCGGCAGCGACAGCGTCAGGGTCACCCTTGGACTCGCGAATGGTCTTCAAACACGAGACCGCCAGCTTGGCCGTCTGCACAATACAATACATAACATTATGCTAAACATTCAAATGAAAACGATCGAAGCCGTATTCAGATACATACACTTTGGAACAGATGAGCGATGCGGCGTATATTCTGAGCCCGCTCAAATTCTGTGAGCACCCGCACATTCGCAGGAGGAGGAAAAGCCCGCATCATGCCCCGTACAGCATCTGCTTCGGGGAATTCTACTCGCTTTGAGGGTTTGATTGCACCCGCCTTCCGAGCAGAACTCGAAGATGAGTGGCCATTATGGACAGTCCCCTCACGAGACCTTTTACTACCTGATATCCTACTCAATTCAACGGAAGGTTTCGTAATCGGGCTCTCAGGAAAAATAGGGGCACGGCCCCCCAATATCAAGGGCTCCTACAGTGGCCCCTTACCCTTGCCGGTCACACCTAAAATGGTCGCATTTCCCTTGTTACTAATAAGGTTCGGGCGTGAAGAACCCGACCCCACTATAAAAGGCGCATCCACAAAATCACCCAAGTTGACATGGGTATTCGATTCCGAACCTCCAACGTCCTTGGTCAAATGAATATCGGTCGACGATTCAGAACGTGGAGCAACATACTCACCGGAAGGAGACCTCGCAAATGGTCTCTTGCTCGCCACAGCCCCGTCAGGTTGAGGAACCACACCCTCTTGTTTCGAGGTCAACACCTCCAAGAGGCTGGCCGCACCATCTGGGCCTCCCACCACGTCAAGGATGTCCTGGCTAAGGAACCCAATCGTTGCAGGAACATTGTTAAAAAGTTCTTCATTAACACGTTCAGGCACTACAAGGCTAGGGAAAGGTCGCTCGACTCCCGATGCCTCTGCCAGAAACTCAACGGCTGCATTATTCAGGTCAAAGCTAGACGCAGGCCTTATTTCAGGCGCCACCCGCGACTGCCGCCTTTTCAGCAGCTTTCTGAGCGTCACGATCGGCTTGAAGTTTAAGCATCAATTGTCTAAACCCCATTCCAATGAAGTATCTCATAAAAAGGTAATGTACCTGCAGAATAATCAGAGTATCAGCATGAAGAAATAATAATAAATAATTCAAGTACCACGTCGAGGTCGAAACACACGTCGGGGAATATATCGAATATGATTACCGATATACACACCGATGTGGTTACGCTAAACGACAAAGAAAATGCAGAAAACTATGAACTTCAGAGTCTCTTACAAGCCCTACTTATAGACGGAGGCCTTAACTACATCGAAATATACTTTCGACATCATATCGAATATGCATTTCGATATCATGTCGAAGATGAGACCCGACTCCTACCCTACTACGCGAAGAGCCACGAGAATATAACAACTGCCCCGGCAACCACATCACAATTTTCAAGGAACCCAAATATCAAGGGAACTAGAATTCAAACGAGGACCTCAAACTATGTGTCCACTGCATTGGGAGACGAATCGAAGTTCATCAAAAGTGCACTCCCCGCAAGTTTGATCTCCGTCATTTGAACTGGCGGGACGAAGGGTACAGGTAACCCAGAAATTTAAAATTAAATTTGCGAATCCTTATCTCTAAGATAAGAATCCCCAAATTGGGGGACTACATGATATGGGCATTTCCCGCATATTGGGCCAGGCCCAAACCAGGCCCATATTGGACTATATCGGGGATCACTTTCGATGTCATATCGGTAATAATCACCGATATGTTACTGTTGTCCCCGGATCCCGAGGTCTATAAATACGCGGTGCCCGGATCCCAAAAAAGCAATTATTATCCCTCAGCTACCACGTGTCATATCGAAATACATCACCGATATCACTTTCGATATCTTATTCGATTTCGGGGCTACCACGTGCTCCTGTGACACGTCATACCACCTCATCACCAATACCACATCGGGGGTCATCTTCGACATCACATCGAAGGCAATCACCGACGTCCGTTCGATCTATTTACCGATATTCCATTCCCATCCAAGCATCGAAGCGTAGGTCCGAGGTGTTCCGAGACACCTAGTGTATGTCTGATTTGAGATAGGCTCGTTGTATTGCTAGACTACTTACTTGTAACCGACACTCGCATATATATAAAACGATCTATTGTCAAATCACTTTACTTACCAAGAGATGGAGATGCTGTTCTTATACCAAAACCTAAAGTACAATGGATAGCAAACGACATAGCTCTCTACAACTTCAGTGAAAAAGCTCTCGGTGCGATTTTCAGCTAGCTATGTAATCAAATGTTCATGTTAATTTAAAATTGCAATATATCTAAAGGTGTATGGAAAATAATTGAACTACATTGTGAAGGAGATGTTGGTGTTAGAGAATCTAAACATAGAAGACTTCTTAGGGATTTTGAAAAACTTGAGATGGGTGATGATGAAAGCGTTGACAGTTACTTTGAGAAAATTATTGATATTTCTAATCAATGTCAAAATCTAGGATTTACAATTTCTAATCAAGATATGGTTTATAAAGCATATAGAACATTGTCACCTAGATTTACTCTCAAAAGAATTGCCATGTGAGAATCAAGAGATATTGCCAATATGGACTTCCAGGCCTTGATGAACACTCTTAAAGAACTTGAATTAGAATATCCTGCTAAATCAAATAGACAACAAGTTGTTGCTTTGTTAGGATCAAATTCTGAAAATTGTGAGAGTGAAGATGAGTATGAATTAATTTCTTCTAACTATGGAAATATTGCCAAGAAATTCAGTAGGTTGTACTATAGAGATAAATCTAAATAAAACAACTTGGTAATAAATCCTTTGGTTATAAGAATTTATCCCCTAAATTCATAAAATATATGGCATCTAAAGCTACTTCTCAAAATGCTGAAAAGTTAGAAGATGTTCAATGTTATGAATGCAAAGGGTTTAGTCATCTTAAAAAGGAATGTGCTAACTCCCTTCAATCAAGAGGGAATTCACATTGGGTTTGTATAAATGATTTTATTGAAGGTGATTTTAGCTTTGGATCAATTGTTGAAGATAACTGAGAGGAGGTTCGCGCTATTCACTCACATTGACTGGACAAAAGAAGACTTCCAGAACTGCTACTTGTCCCAGTGTTACTCTAACAGTTAGGATCCAACATCAGAACATGAGATTTTCTTTGGAAATTGGAATGAATATAATTCTTGTATTAATTCTGATTCTTTATCTGATAGTGATGAATCTAACTTTGATTGTTTTCATTGATCTGTTGATCTTGATGAAGAGTACTTCTTTCAAGGTGAAATGTCCCAGGAGGAAATCATTGAAGACTTAAAATCTACTTTCGACAATCTTCTGAGGGATCATCATAAACTCATCAAAAGCAATGAAAATTAGAAGCATGAGATTGAATGTTTGAAGTGGGCTATGAAACTGTATGAAAGAGACCTTGGTAGAACTGAAGCTGAACTAAGAGAGGTAAAGGTAAAACTTGAAAAAGACAATTAGATCATTGCCAAGTGGAACTTAGAAACTTCTAAACTGGATGAGGTTCTAAGCATGGGTAACCAAGGAACAAATAGTCTTGAATTTGTTGAAAAACCTACCTATGATGCTATTAATTCTGTCTACTTGAAAGCAGGTTTTGTCAAGGATACTAAAAACTTGAGTTGTGTTCCTATCAACATAGAGAAAAGTAAAACTACTTATATCTGTCAATATTGTTTTTAACCTGGTAACATTAAGCCGTTTTGCAAGAAATATTTAAAAGTGAATGGAAAGAAAATAATTATTGTCTCTAATGTTAATTCAACAATTGTTACAAATGTTACCCCAACATTAGGAAATGGACAGAAAAGTAGAACTTGGATTGAAAAGCTGAAAAATTCTAAGATTAAAATTGTTTGCAATATGGTCTTTTCTGTTGTATACTCTAACCTTGCAGGTAAGTGGTACTTTGACCGTGGATGCTCAAGGCACATGACTGAAAACAAGAACAATCTTAAGCAAATGATCCATCTCACTGTTGGAACTATCACCTATGGAGGAGGCACCAAGGGAAGAATCATGGGGAAATGAGTACTGAATGTTGAAGGATTTCCACCTCTGAAGGATGTTTTGTCGGTTCATGGATTGAAAGCAAACTTAATTAGCATTAGTCAACTCTGTGATGATGATTTTCTAGTTACTTTTGATAAAGTTTCTTGTGATTTATTTAATAGTGATAATGTCCTTGTGATGACAGGTACAAGATCAAAAGACAATTGTTATCTTGCTCAAGAAGAGGCAGAATATTTTCATGCCAAAATAGATGAAGTTGCTATCTGACACAAGAAACTTGGGCATGTGCACTACAAGAATTTGGAGAAGCTACAGAAGATTGATGTTGTAAGGGGACTACCTAAGCTAACTAGCCCAAGTAAACTTTTCTATGGAGACTGCCTCAAAGGTAAAGAAACCAGAGTTGTTCATACATCCATGTAGGTACAAAGTACTACTCCTAGAACTAACAGGTTTGAATTGCTACACATGACCTTAATGGGTCCAATTGAGGTCAGTAGTCTGAATGGTAAGAAATATGCCTTTGTTATTTTATATGATTTCTCTAGATATACATGGGTGAAATTTCTTAGATAAAAGTTTGATACTTTTGACCAATTCAAGATTTTATATGCTAGTATCAAAAACCGATATGACTCTTCTATATCTAGAATTAGGTCTGATGATGGAAAATAATTTGAAAATGCTAGTTTTGATAACTTATGTAATGCAAAAGGTATCTTATATGAATATTCAGCTCCTAAAACACCTCAGCATAATGGCATTGCTGAGAGGAAAAACAGAACTTTTCAAGAAATGGCCAGAGTTGTGTTAAATGCTAAGAACATATCTAAAAGACTTTGGGCTGAAGTATTGTATGGCTTGAAAACAAGTACCAAGAGCTTGGTATGAAAGACTAACAGAGTTTCTGCAAGGTCTAGGGTTCACTAGAGGATATGGAGGCAAAACCTTGTTTATTCTAAGAAAGAATTTTGATGTTTGTATTGCTCAAATCTATGTTGATGATATTGTATTTGGTTCTACTAAAAAGTCTACTCAAGACAAGTTTGTTGAGTCCATGACAGGAACCTTTGAGATAAGCATAATTGGAGAGTTAAATTACTTTCTTGGACTTCAAACGAAGCAGATGGAGAATGGCATATTCCTGAGTCAGGAGAAATATGCAAAGAACCCGGTGAAAAGGTTTGAGCTTCATGAGTCAAACCCTTGCAAGACTCCCTTGTCTTCTTATCTGAAGATTACTAAGGATGGCACTAGAGACAATGTTGACCCAATATTGTATAGATCTATCATTGGCAGCTTACTGTATCTATCTGCATCTAGACCTGATATTATGTATTCTGTTTGTGTGTGTGCTAGGTACCAGGCTAATCCAAAGTAATCTCATCAAATTGTTGTAAAGAGAATACTGAGATATATATTTGGAACTTTATCTTTGGGCATTTGGTACTCATATGACACAAATACTAATCTTGTTGGTTTCAGTGATTCTGATTGGGCAAGTGATGTAGATGACAGGAAATCCACAAGTGGGGTTGTTTCAATTTGGGAAATAATTTGGTTGCATGGTATAGCAGGAAACATAATTGTGTGTCACTATCTATAGCTGAATCTGAATATATAGTTGTTGGCAGTTGTGTTACCCAACTTTTTATGGCTTAAACACATGTCGTTGAACTATGGGCTAGATACTGATACTCTCCCCATGTTTTGTGACAATCTTAGTGCCATTAGTATCTCAAGAAATCTTGTTTAGCATTCTAGGACAAAGCATATAGATATAAGACATCATTACTTGAAAGACATGGTTGAGGATAAATTGATTGACATTGAGCATATTGAGACAAACAATCAGCTTGCTAATATGTTTACTAAACCTTTAGATAGTGAGAGATTCTTTAATTTGAGAATGAGTCTCGGCTTTTGCATTATGCGCGAATGTTGGAACACTAGTGTTAACATAACACTGTTGTCTATCACTGGTTTGTTTGTGGTGTGTTAGTAATCTTTTTGTTTTCCTTTTTGTTTTCTTCTTTTTGAGTCTCAATCATCTTTGTTTTTTCATAATTAGTTTGTGTGGTTAAACTCTATGATTGACAAAATTTTCTGGTTAACAGATTCACATCTCGGCTTTGAAAAGTAAAAACTCTAATGTTCGTCTAAGGTTGTTAACCTAACATCAGGAGAAGATGGGATACACAAAGTTCACTGATTTTATGTTTATTCAGTTGTGACTTATCCATGTTAAAGTTTTTACACGACATGTGGAGAAGTTGGGGTTCATGGTGTTGATAGCTTTAGTAATATTCAATTGTGCTTATTTACATGTTTCTGTTATTTTTGGCCAAGAGGCACATGATAGTGGTCATTTCCACTGGGATGTTTGGGGTTTCAATTGCCTTACATTCAGTATCATTGATCACGTGGTGTTATCCCTTGAATGCTAGTTGGTAAACAAGTACGTATGAGGAATTGGGGAGTTGGGTATATGATGAATGTATTGACAACATTCAAGTTTTTTGTACTTGCCTAATCTGTTGCTGATAATAGTGTTATTGGGATTGTGTGGAGTCCAATGTTGCCCTCATTCAGTGGTGTCATTATTATTTTTTTCTTGCAGTTTTTGTTTCATAAGAGTTAGTGAAAATAATGAAGATTTGATGTGATGTGATCTATTACTGGTTTGAAGAGTTTTTCACAAGTGTTTACCATCTTCCAATGTTGACTTAACATTATTGCATCCATATTAGTATTGCACTTCTTCTTTTTTGTGTTGGTTTGGGCTTAGGGGGAGTTGATAGTTCCTAATTCATGTGTTGGGGCATACTCTTTGGGTGGCATACTGAAGGTGACACACTCGTTTGTGACTTCCTTATTATGGAAGTGGATTATTTTTTTAATTCATAACTTCTTATCTCTGTGTGTTTCTCTGTTACCTATATTACTTATTCATGATTTTGATCTAAAATTATGTTTGTGGTACTCACTTATTTTGAATAAGTTTCAGATATATGTTTTGGATCTCACGCTCTCACATGAATAATAAATCCTTACACCTCCAATCTTCTAATTTGGATGTTACACTAACCCTATTTTGCCAAAATTTAGGAATTGCTCTCGTTATGTGTTATTCTAACACTGACACGTGGTAAAAGTGGTACGCGAGGGCAGCTAGTTTTGGTAACATTATACAATCCCACTCACACCACTCTTCACATTCTGATCTTATATAATTTTCCATAATTCTTGCTTGCTCTTCACGGTTTTTAGCTCTCTGCAAATTCTCTTTTTGTTTTGCATCTTTTAATCTCATACTCTCACCAAGAATCTTTCTAACATGGCTCGCAAGTCCTCCATTCATGCCCTTGCAGGAGATACAATACCAGGCATGCAACCACTGAACCCACCGCCACCACTGCTGCTCTTAAATGAAAGGCGACCTATCAATACCGAGATTCTAAGAAAAGTGCGACGATGAGTTACGTTGGTGCAACATTAGAGGCTGAGAAGTCCACCACACCCACCACCACTAAAATTGAAAATCGGGTAACAATGGCTAACCATACTCCTGTTGAAACTGTTGATAATGTTGTTGAATGGGAGAATATGGCCCCAGTGGATGAATTGGGTGATTTGGGTGTTGAGTCTGGTCTGGATAATACTGAGAATGAGGTTGATGCTGATGAGGTTGAGACTGGGGTTGAGGATGAGCAGACTATTGTTGCTCTTGCTATTGCTACTAGAAAGAGGAAGGGTAAATAGGTTGTTGTAGAACCTGAACATGTGTTTGAGAAAGAGTCGGGGGATGATGATGAAGAAGAGGAAAATGAAGAGGAGGAGGAGGAAGTTGAGAAGGAAGAGGAGGATCTTGCTGCTGAGGATCTTGGTGATGCTGATGTTGAGGCAACATCAGAGGCAGAGAAATACTTTGATGAAAGGGATGGAGTGTATATTAGAGTTCCACGCTCTTCTTTCTAGGTGTCTTTAGAGGCTAAAGAACAGCGAGAAGCATACCAGACCCGAGTGATCCATATGGAAAGGGCAATGGATTTGGACAACTTTAAGGAGAATAGAGTTTTTGTGTTGCTGGAAGCAAGAGGAGTGTTAGGCTCTGTCATGAATCATGCATCTTATGTGCATGATGTTATCAGAGAGTTCTACATGAATCTCTCCACATGGCTATCTTTCAAGAAGTCTCCCAAGTATGGGAAAGCATGGGTTAGAAAGGGGATTTATGACATAAGCCCATCCACTATCAATGAAGCTTCGGGACTTCCTAACCCTGATGAGACTGATGAGCCTGACATGAATGATGTCATCAATGACCTTACTAGAGGGCTAACCAGAGAATGGAATGAATGTTATGCTACCACGAGACTTACCTCATTGAGTGATGTGTTGCACAAGGTTGCAACTTACAATTGGCTACCATCCTCCAACCCAACTGTTATGACCACAGAATCTGAAAAGTTGGTGTACAAGTTGAAGAATGGTCTGATAGTAAACATAAGGGAGAAGGTCTTGAAGGCAATGCATGAGACTACCACAAGGCCAAAGTGTGTTCTGCCATACCCATTGCTAATCTCCAAAATTTTGGTGAAGCAAGGGTTCAAAACTTGAGGATTGTGGGATGGATCAAGAATAAGGTCAAGATTTCCATCAATTCCAGCTACTTCACACAGATGAGGGTTCATGATCTGCCTCGGAACCCCAATGATGGTGTTGGACCTAGCTTGAAGAAGAAGAAGAAGGTTCACAAGTTTGTTTCTCCTTCTACTCCTCTCTCAAATGGGGATGATTGCATGGTGACCACCACTTCCTTTGTGGAGCAAGAGCTGGTTTGGCTTGACATGAAGTACATTGACACTAAAAGGGAGTCTGCTGACAAGCAAGTGCGCCTTCATGATATTGACAGCCTAAGAAAGCATCTAAGGAATCTGTCTTTCTCACAAAAAGGGGGAGAGTAGATCAAATTTTAAAATTCTAGAATTTTGATTTCTTATTTCCTTGCTTGCTGAACTATTTTGATTATCCTTGAACTATTGTTTTTATCTTTTTTTCTGCTTTGATTTGATCAAGGAGTATGTTCCTTCTTACTGATATGGGTCTGTAATTAAGTATTCTATACTATGTTGATCTTAACTGTTTCTGTCTATGAAGACTTGTTTATCTATTATACTAGTTAACCTTTTTGCAGGTACTGTCTGATAGTGATGTTAAGACAACATTGATGGAATCAATGTTAGAACAACTTTTTGGTTTCAATGTTAAGCTAACATTGAGAAAGTTACATGTTATGATAACCTTGTGAATTGTCAATAGTTGAATTGTTCTGTATTAAGTGGGAGAAGTATTAATATCTTGATTAGTTGTTTAAGTTTGTGTCTGGATATTTGACTTTTTTGAACAGGTTGTTGGTTTTGTGAAGTAAGGCAAAAAGGGGGAGATTGAAAGTGCAAAGTGTTCTATCAATGTTAGAATAACATTGTGATAACAATGTTAGAATAACATCAGGAACAGAAACTTTCTAACATTGTAGTTTTGCATCTTATATATTATTGTTTTGCCTTTATTTACTCACTATCAAGTTTGACAGCTCTAGTTATCTTTGATTATTTTCCAGGAACTAAACTTAACATAGGTTGGATCAATCAAGTTTATATTCAGAGAAGTTTCCATAATTAGAGCTTTGAAGAAATCAATCGCACACGCTTTGAGTAGAAGGAAAGAAGTAGAGTTCGAGTGCAATGAGGAAACATCCAAGATGATCTCTGAATTGAAGAATGAGTCTTGCCCTAATTAGATCTCTAATAAAGAGAACTGGTATTTAAAAAGGAGTTCGAGATTAAAGAAGAAAAGAATAGTTCAACTAGGAACTTGAAATAATTACCAACAGTGTACAACACACCATGAAGACCAAGTTCAAGAACCTACAAAAGTTGTGAAGTACATCAAGACAAACACAAAATAATAGCTAATAAATCCGAGAGATTAGATCTTTAGTTGTTAAGTGTTGTCTTGCTTTTGCAAAGTTTGTGAATTATCAAATTAAGTCTAGGTTTAGATTTAAGGAGAGAATTCTTGCCTACTTTATTGAGTTCGATCAACTCGATAGTGTTAGCTAGAGAGTTGAGAGAAACATCTTTGTTAAAACCTTTGTTGTTATTTTGCCTACGGCCGGAAGATTATATTAATATATTATCTTCTTAAATTTAGTGTTCGTTTATTTTTCGCTGCACTATATTCTGTGATCGTTCTTAAAGCAGCATTGGCTCTACGGTGTTAGTTTCACATTGAGTTTACAACGTATCAATCCCGATCCACAATTTCAGCTTTTTATCTTATGGAATAGAATATAATAGCTGTGTTTATTTGCATAGAATATAATTAGTGAACTTGGCATTTTTCACCAACAAAATCTCAGCAAGATTTCAGGGATATAAAACGCGTTTAAAGTGGACAAATTCAATATGCTTACTACTTTGGGAACAGTCACGAAACTCTGTGCGTAACAATTCCTTGAAAATTTATATATGTCATATTCAAAGAGTTGTGTTGCTTGTAACTGTATTTTCGGATTTGAATCTCGTAAAACACAGATTTAACTAGCTACTTTCATGGTTTGTATACAATTCAGCTTGTCAACAAATTTATCAAAGCTCATTTCACCCTTCAACGTAACGAACATAATCTGTTACCTAAAAATTGTTTGTAATTTTTTATCTATTTTGCATGTGTTACCTAGACCTTTAATTTAACTTAAGGATATCAATGGCCGACATGCTTATCATGAGGACAAAGCAGAGAAACAGAATGTACCAAGGATGCTATATCAATCCATATTCGAATTTCATGTGAAGCTCTGTACGTAAAAGAGATATAGCTAGTGACTTTGAGAAACTTTTCCTTTATGAACTTTATAGCTACATATATATTTATATATATATATATATAAAAATATATTCTTGAGAATGTACCATTTTCTCTAGAGTTGTCTACAGACAATTACATTTATGGCTTTTGTGCTTCTCAGGGGTCAATTAATTATACGTTAAAACCCGGCTTGCGTTTTCATCCGTGTTTTCACTAGTACGATCGAATCTATTGTTGCAATAAAATCCATTCACGATGCGCAAGATAAACCTTAGTAAATTAACTTTTCTTTTCTTTTTATTCGATCGTGATCAGGTGTGATCCAACAAATAAATAGAGCTAATATTTGTCATTCAGATAAGATTTTGACCCAAATTAAGTGATTTTATTCTACGCCAATTAATGTAGCAGATAGCTACCGTTTGCATTTTTGCATGTGCATGCTCCTTATGTAAAATAGTGAAGTGCACTCCTTGAAAAGTGAGACATGCCTCTAGCTAGACCGTTGTTATTTCTAATTATTGGCAAAATTTTCCTACGTCATTTAATTATGTTTTTGCTTAATTAGCACATTGCTCGGAACGTGTTTTGATTTTATGTAGTTTATCATTTTAATCCTCATATTAAAAACTAAAACCACCTTCAACATTTATTTAGATATTTTTGAAACTAAAGTACATTTTTTATTACATAGAATTCATTTTTTTTTTAATGAAGAATTAAAGAACACAAAAAAGTTTTAGCTAGAATCTGTCAAATTAATAATTATTTTAGATTCTGAAAACATGTTAATTTTATTAATATTAAAATGATATCTGATTTATATTATTTTGTAAAGAAATACATTTGTCTACTTCCGATCCCCTTTATTTCTCTCGTTGTATCTCTCATACACACGCACACACACTCACATGTGTATATATACATATATATATATATATATATACTAGAAACGTTGGCATGTCCCCGCATAATTTACCTTTATTTTAAGTCTAATATAATTAATTTGTGTTGTTAAGATTATCACTTAAATATGATAAAACCTAATATAATATTTGGTAAGCGCAATTTTTATTAATATATAATGGAGTCAACAAGAAAACGATATATATCTATATGTTATTAGAATTAGACACAGTCAAAAAAACAACAACAGTTTGGAGAGAGTGAACTAACTTGAATGAGAGGAAACATAATCTACTATACGTATTTTACTGAATGTAGAGAAATGTACAGAAATATGATAATGAATTTTCTGAAGATCAATGAGCATGTTCAATTTCTTTAAAATGAGAAAGAAGTTGCTTGACATACACGTGTTATTTGTCAATAGCTCCAAAAATAAAAGTACAAGAACGGGCAAGAATCAACGGTCGTGTTCTTTTTTTCGTTCCTTTAATTTATTAATATAATGTCGTCTCTTTTTGACAAATATCTTTTATTTTATGTTTTTGTTATGCTTGAAAATCTCTGAATTACATGTATAAACTATAAACTCAATCTCCTATTTCTTTTAAAATAAAGAAAAAAAAGTTATGTCGTTACGAATTAGAAGCCAAAAATGCGAGTTAAAGTGTGAATTTTATGCAGCTTGAAAGAAAATTTAGGAACGTTATTATATGCAAATACCTTAAATCTCAAAAATAATAAGGTATAAAATTATTCGGGAACATCATAAAGGTTAGCAGAATCTTTATCTAATTTTTTGGCATTCAAAATTCGCACACGATTAGCCACTGATGACACGCGTCAACCGTTTGCCATCTAGCAATTTCGAATTCCACCCAATCCGCTTTTTCTCCTATATATATATATATAAACCTTCTAGCAAACTTAGTGTATCCCCAAAGCACTTTAGAAAGTTTCACAATCTTAATTATTTTCAATTGCATATAAATTGATTGAGAAAAAACAGGATATATGGATATGGTGAAGAAGTTGGGGGCTGAGAATTCAGTGGTGATATTCACTAAAACAAGTTGTTGCATGTCACATGCAATAGAGACGCTGATACGTGGGTTTGGGGCGAACCCTTGTGTTTATAAGCTCGATGACCTTCCAAATGGGCAACAGATGGAGGAAGCATTGACGGAATTAGGGTGCGACCCAAGCGTGCCCGCCGTGTTCATAGGAAAAGAATTTGTTGGTGGTTCTAACGAAATTATGAGCCTCAACGTTAGGGGTAAGCTCAAGCCACTGCTTGTTAAGGCTAATGCAATATGGATCTAGTTAGGTTCTAATATTAGGCCTCTTTCATGTGGCATTTATACATATTTACATATATATGTTGATCTAGGGCCGAAGAATGAATAATAATGAAAAGTTTACAAACTTAATTATTAAGGCCCTTCTTGTAGTATTTATATGTTGATCATTAAGGATTTATGCAACATATACACAAGTATCTAATAATTTTTATTAGGTATATTAATATTTGCATCCTTTACTCTCAATATTTAGTTCCTAAGAAAATGGAGAGAATGTAAAGTAACCACGGAGAGTTTTGTTTTTCATCTATTTGACGACCATTTAAGAATTTTTAGGGGGGGGGGGGGGAATGAAGTTTCTGAAAAAGATTAAAAAAAATATGGCAAAGGAATTTGTTTCATAAGAAACTGAAGAAATGATAACTGGAAGAAAAAAGGAACATCTCTATCTCTTACTTCGTTCATCAAACAAAAAGAAATTCCGTCGATCGGATCCGTGTACAACACATATATATGCACTAAAATAGTATATTACACAACAATTATACGTACATCACCTGATTAAACAACATTTGAAGTTTGTTACGACTTAGAACAATTGATACGTCTACATATAATCACGTCTGACAATTCAGAAGAAAACCTTCCTCGTAATTTTACGCTATAAGTGCACATAACGAAGTAGATGAAGAGAATTGGTCGAACATATGGAGCACATAATCATTTGGTCCCACTCTCTAATATGAAACATGCATGTTAAAGAATAAACCTACCCCACGACTGAGCATCATCATGATCATCATCATATTCATATTCATACCCTCACAAAGAAGATGCTCAATTCAGGTCCATTATTCCCAACGTCGGGGCTCAACATGTAAAGCGTCACCGAATCCCTCGAACCAACCACCTTCTCAAAATTAGCCCTCATGTAGGGCATTTCCCCGTCGGGCCCCTCCACCTCGGACTTCCCCGGGAGCACTCCAAACCCCATCGTCACCGCCTTAAGCACCTCCATGACGTGCAAATCCTCGTCCGTGACCTCCCTCTTAACCCCGTACCCGATCTTCTTCCCATTGCAGAACATCGTCCAAAGCGGTTCCTCCAAGAGCGTTGTCTTATCCTTTTCATCTCTCTTGTCACATTCCAACGCGATCCTCACCATCCCCGCGCTCATCTCCTTTTGCAAAACTTGCGTTTGCATGGCCAGCTCCACTACTAGGCTAGGAAGGGTTTTCGAGTTTTCTTGAATAGAGAGGCTGACACGGCCTTTACGATATCCAAAGAGCGTGCCCGTGATATGGGTCCCATGGACGCTTTTTCCGTCAGGGAGGCGCCCGCTGGGTAAGGATGGGAGTCGGCACGCGGGAGTGATGATGGGGAAAGATCGAAAAACATTGCGAAAGGCGCGGAATACTTTAGCGGGTGTTTTTCTCTTTGAGGAAGGTTGTTCGAGGGTTAATGAAACGTGAGGGGGTGTTATGGAAGAGGACGAGGAAGAAGAGGAGGTGGGGTGCGTTGGTACTCCCATCACCGGATCAGCAATGGGAGGCCGATGACGTCCGACGAGCATGTAATTCAGGTACAACTATTGATTATTTATTTAATTTGCGTTTGTTATGTTTGTTTTTTATTTTTCTTATTATTGGAGATTCGGGTGATTTTGTTTTAATTTTTTATATTTTAGAATATTAGGGTGTGGTAGGGAATGAAAGTTGGCACGTGGGGTTGAAGATGATGGAAAATGTGATGGTGCAATTTGTAATGAAAGAGTTTAATTGAGAAGTGAGAGGAACGAGGAACGGGAAAGAGTTGATCTCATTGCATCATTCTTAATTCTTGAACCCCAAACTTGCATGCACATCAGTAAATGCAATGGTTACAAGTGAATTAAAAAATAATATATTTTATGTTGTAAGTTTATATAAGAAAGTGGACGAAATATTAAAAATATTCGCTAACTTTTTTATAAAGTTAAAATGCTCGTTTTTTTTCGGTCTTGCCCTCGACCCTTATTCGGGTCAAAATTGTCTAAGTGGTGGTACGATCAACAAGTTGTCAATGACACGTCATGTTTTTCACCCAAAACACATTTTTTACACAAACCATTGTAATTTTCAATATTGTATTTGCACCCCAAAAAAAATTGCACTTTGCACCCCAATATATATATATATATATATATATATATAAACATTTATATAACTATTTTGTAAAAATAATAAATATATATATAAAAAATAATAATAAACATATATATAACTATTTGTAAAAATAATATACATATATATATATATAAATAATAATAATAGTAATAAAAATTTATTTAAAAATAATAATAAACATATATATGACTAATAATAATAAATATTTATATATAAATAATAATAATAATAATAATAACATATATATATAAATAATAATAATAATAATAATAAACATTTTAACAATATAAAAAATACAAAAAAGAAAAATTAATCATCAACTTCATCACCACCACCGCTGCCCACCCACCCCCACCCCCCATCGCGGTCTCCGCCGCCATCGTCACGACCACCACCACCACCGTTGCCCTCAAACGCCATCTTCACCACCACCCCCACCACTCCCACCACCACCCCAAAATTCCCCCAAATCAAAAACCTTAATTTTCTTGTGGTGGTGGCGCGATGGGTTGGTGGCGTTATTAGAGCCGTGAATTGCAGCATTTGCGGCGCCGATTTGATTGAGGAAGGGTGGTGGCGTGATTGGGAGAGGTGGTGGCGCGATTGGAAGGGTAGTGGCGTGATTCGCAGCGATGGTGGTGGTGGTGGCGGCGCGATTTTGGGAGAGGTGGTGGCGCCGATTAAGATGGTGGTGGTGTTCGGTGGTAGGGAGTGGTAGTGGGGAAGAAGATGGTGGTGGCAATCGGTATCCGATGAAGATGGTGGTGGTGGTGGTAGCAGCGGCGGCGGGGGTGGGGGCAGCTGTGGTACTAGTGATGAAGATGATGATTATTGTTTTTCAATATATATAATTATATATATATATATACATATATGTTTTTATATATATGTTTATTATTATATTTTATATAAATATATATATATATATTATTAGTATTATTCATATATAATTATTATTTTTACAAATAGTTATATATATATATATATCTTTATTATTATTTTTTATGTATATATATATTGGGGTGCAAAGTGTAATTTACTATGGGGTGTAAGTACAATTTTTAAAATTATAAGGGCTTGTCTAAAAAATGTTATTTGGCTGAAAATCTGACATGACAGAACAATTTACTTACGTGGCATTGACTGTACCGCCACGTAGACAGTTTTAGCCCAAATAAGGGTCACGGGCATTTTTGAAAGCTTTTTTTAAACATACGGGGCATTTTGGCAAGGCCCGAAAAAAACGGGCATTTTAACTTTTAAAAACAAAATTAGCGGGCATTTTTAATATTTCGTCCTAAGAAAGTACTAACTTTCTATCATTAATTAACACGAAATTGTGAAATAAACAACAATTTTTTAGAAACAAAATTTGGAACAACGTTACGTTTCCTGGTATATAATTTCATAAATAAAAGTATGCTTGTAGAATAGTTGATTTGCCACAAGAGAAAATGAGTACTTGTTAAAAGATTCTTTAACAAGTCCACAAAACGAAGCGGACATTTCGAATGAAGGTATTGAATTACTTTCATTCGGAAATGATCCTCAATTAAAGGGGTTTTATTAAGCCAAAATCAGGTGAATTCAATGGGCAAGTCAAGCTCCTCAACCAGGCCAATTGTTGAAGCGTTGGTTGCGATAAAAGATAATCCACTCCCTACAATAGATGAGGCACATTTAATTCTGTAATCTAGGTAACAATATGGACAACCTAGAAGGTTATGAGCTAACTTCAAACTTAAGTGGTGTTCATATAACACCTGAAGACATATTTGAGTTCACGGGATTATTTGATCTCACTCAATAAATTAATTTCCAGGCGAACATTGGTCCTGAAAACAAGAAATTGACTAAGAATTAAAAGGCAAAAAGAAAAGCAAGAAAAGCACGAAATTGACAAGTTAAGGTGGATGATTTTCTTATAAGAAACTAAGTTTGAAAAACTTAAACACAAGGATATTTGTTTTTTGGTGGTGTAACACAGATAGTTTTTGGAATAAATGTCACAATTTGCTCTAGTTTGTTTTAGGGTGCTTCGACAATTCTCGCATGCGAAATTAGAGGAAGACAATCATTTGCTTCTTCGATTTCGTCTTTTGATGCCAAGATTTGGAGGTGTCGTTTGAATTGGATTGGTTCAATAGCTTTGACAATGAGGTGGAGTGGAAGTGTATTTGGTTCTTATTCTTTTTTTTTCTTTTATGTTGTTTTTTCAGGAAAGGAGGAAACCATCTGACTTTTTGAGGAGAATGAGGCAAAAGTCGAGGATAATTTAGTTTTGTTTTGCTTGACTGAAAAGTATAATTTGAGGCGAATCTCTTCCTTTTTATTCCTTTTTATTCAGTGTATATAAGGTGTTAATAAAACTTATTTGCTGATGATCAAAACAAATAGTTAATTTACCACGTTCGGAATTTAAATTGGGGGGGGGGGGGGGGGGGGGTACTATCTATATTATTATGGTGCATGTAATTCAGCTCATTTAAGGGAGTTTATATATATAAAGAAACATTGAACATAGATTAAAATTGAAACGAGCACAAGATGCAAAATACAATTGTTTCAAATACAACAAGAGATAATGATTACTTTAATATGCTTCCCGACATGGACCATGGCTTAGATGTGACTCATAGTTGCTATGAATCTAAAAAAATGTAAGAGACTTAGGGTTGTGTATAATATAATTTGATTATTTCATTAACACTGAAAGGAGTAGAATCCAAAAAAAAAAAAAAAAACACTGAAAGGAGGATTTTATATATATACAAAGAGAATCGTGAAAGGAGGATTTTATATATATACAAAGAGAATCGTAAAGAAAAGGAAAGATACTAATCTAAGATACATTCCTAACATAACCACAACTAAATATGCACAAATATATACTAACTAATACGCCCCCACAAAATTGACTTGCCATCAACCACAGAGATTTTGAAACGTAACAAGGCAAAGCGAGAGCGAGCAAGTGGTTTAGTAAGAAGGTCCGCCAAGGTCCGCCAGCTGGACAAGAATGTTCACCTAAGAAACACCAGGCAAACCCTTTGAAATAAGATTGTGCACGAAGTGAAGATCAATAGAGATGTGCTTCATGCGAGAATGTAGAACCAGGTGCAATGACAGACAACGCGCTCCCATGTTGCCGCAGCGAATGGTAGGCAAGGAAGAGAACAAATAACCAAGCTCACCAAAACGATGTTGAATCCATCGTACTTCAGCAGAAGTCGAAGCTAAGGTTCGATATTCAGCCTTTGTAGATTAACGAGAAATAGCATTTTGCTTGCGGGAGGACCAAGATACCGAATTAGAACCAAGGAAAACAATATAGGCTAAAGTCGGGGTTCCATGAAGAGTGACACCCGCCCAATCCGAGTCATTGAGGGCCTGAAGAGTAAGAGAAATGTCTCGTCGAACCAAGATATAACATTCCTAAATTTTCCTAGTACATATATATATATATATATATATATATATATATATATATAAAGAATATAAGTATCATATAGATACTTCTTAAAGAAAGAAAAAATTAATATTATTTGATTAATTGCCTTTTATCCCTTCATCTTTTAAAAATTATTATGTGGCCCCAAATATTTTATAATATTGATTTAATCCTTTTAATTTAAATTTTAATAAAATAATAAAAACAAATAATTATTGAAATCAGAAGTAATGGTGGAGACATGAAAGACCATAATAGGCCCAAACATTAAAAGAATGGAGGAAAATGTCTTCATAGTAATAATTTCATATAATTTATAATAAGATATATTTGAATAAAATATTTTTACATCAAAGTTGGCTGAAAATTCTGGAAAAAGTACAGTAAATTACTTGAATATAATAATTCAAATAGTATCTAAATAGTTGATAATTTAATTGTCTCAATCATGTAAGTTTGCCTATAAATACAAGTTATTTCTTTGTAAAAATTCCACACCAAAATCCCCTATGAGTTCACATATGATTTCTTCACCAAAGTTCTCCTAATTCTCGTTCTCTACTCATATAAAATTGTTGCAGAAGTTCCTAAACTCAAAAATTGTAAGAAAAAAGCTCAAATTCCAATTTTACCCGAAAATTCTAGCTTTACATCTAAACTTGAAAAATATAGAAAAACTACAAAGGCTTAATATTTTGTAGAACTGCTCTTTACACATCTTCCTGAGTGTGTTTAATACAAAAGTCCTCAAAAATATTTGGAATTGCAATTGATTAGAAGGGTCGATTAAAGGTAAATTTAAGCTTGCTGCAATTTTCAGCCCTAAATAGCATATCTCTTTTGATTCTTCAAATTAATCTATGCATAATACTAATTTTAAAATTGATCATGTGTAGTAGTTAATAAAGTCATGAGGATATGTTAAGACCCGTTTATTATAAGTTTTAGTCAAGCATAGGGTTTAATTATGATTTTTCTTTTAATTGCATGTTGTAGGAAATAAATTCATACTTAATTTCTCCTTAATTTCAAAATAAAGTGTGAAATTGTGTTATGATCTAAGTTATAACATGATTATATAACCTTGTTTCCAAGTTAATAATTAAACCTTCATCTTAGATTAATTCTACGAAATTATATCGTTGTGACTCCTTATATATGTAACAATATGTATTGTTAATTAATAGGAAGCCTAAGAAATTCTATAAATTATTAGATATGAGTCTCATGTCAAAATAAAGAGTTTATAACTAATAATTAACCTTAAAATAAAGTAAGTATGGCTAAATAATTCATACATGGATTTTATTAAGAAACTAATAACCTTACGGTGAAATCGCGAGAACCGAGTTAACATGTGATTATTTGTCCTATTTCTATTTCTTGACTTGGTTGTAATCAAAGATAAGAAGGACATACGAGAAAATATAAAAAAAAAACTATAAAAGTTAAGTATTGTTTTAAACTTATTAACACATTTAAATTTATTTAGGAGATGGCGCAGAATTTTCCGAACATGAAGTTACCGTCGCAGGTGAGATTATAACACTTTTAAGCTCGGTTTGGCACCCGGCCTGAGGAACTTGGACTGAGTACTTGTGATTCTTGGTTCTAAATGGAGAACAACTTATTCTTTCAACGAAATCGTTTTCTTTTATGATCTCGTTTCGTAACCTAATCCTTTTGCTTCTATTGAAATATTTTTGGATCATGAATACTTAATCCTTTTCATAATTGTGGGACAATAAAAATAAATCCCCGATAATTGTGTATTTTATTATGTATTCGGTGATTTGAGTTTCGTGTGGATTGTAATAATAAACTCTATAAATCTTGAAAGCTTCCGTTGTAATAAATAAGTTTGTATTTGGTTTTATTACGGTTCCATTTTAGTGAGCCTCTCTGAGGTAGCGTTAAGGTTCGAATTGAAAATCTGCAAATCCTATTCGAGGACCTGAACGAGACTTTAGAGTTTGGGATCTCACAATAGGGGTATCAGAGCCGGTACATGTTTTAGAAAATATATATATATATATATATATATATATATATATATAATAATAATAATAATAACAATAATAATAATAAATTTGATGTGTTAAAAGTATTGATATATCATTGTGAATTAAATCTTAGGTATTTTGGCGAAGATGGACGCACATAATAACTTGTACATATATATATTTTTAGAAAATATATATATATATAATAATAGTAATAATAATAATAATAATAAATTTGATGTGTTAAAAGTATTGATATATCATTGTGAATTAAATCTTAGGTATTTTGGCGAAGATGGACGCACATAATAACTTGTACGTAGATGGACTACCATTGACAAATGGTCATCCTGAACCGTTATATGTTCGTAGAGATGACCCAGCGCACACACATCATTTTACTGGTGCATGGCTCATTGGACGTTGTCTTGACCGGGTAGTTAAAGATCTAGAGGATGATCGAGATCGTATCTTACAAGAAAGGGATGAGGCAAGATTTTTGGCATCTGAACTAAATCATCACCTGATTGAGATATCCATTGAAAACCAGGCACTACGTAGGGAGAATCACATTCTACACAGAGAATTAATGATGTATACAGAATATCGTAACTCGTATATCACACACCCAGAAGTTGAAAATAATAGCATGATAATAATCCATCAACAAATGATGCACGAATATGTTGAGTCATTTAGACCAACTTGGACAAAACCTAGCTGGCATATTTTGTGTTTTGAGCCCATTACCGCTAGATCCAAATATTAAGGATTGGTTGATCCAAGAAATTAATATTATTGATGATAAAATCTCACATGGATATGGGGCGGTTATGGAATGAGTAGAGCCATTCTCCATGAATGTTTTTCCTGCTAATTCTGTAAATAGGGTACCTAGGGAGGCTATGGATGGTCGCGGTATACCGCACATTGATGGATCGGCAGGGATACCCGTAAATCCTGAAGAAGAGCCAGAAGAGGAACCAGAAGAGGAACCCAAGGAAGATCCCAGCACCTGGCTCTTAGAGAAACCTGACGAAAATATGAACGCGTGACTGGCTCCACGATCCTTAGATACCTAAGAAGTGTGCTAGTACACGTAGTACTTATAAGTTGTGTTTAAAAATATATTTGTCTTACTGTATGATGCCTAATAACTTAAACTCCCTTGTAATATGTGACTTATGTGCAAGTGTGAAAATATGTAAAATAAAGTGTGGTAATATAGTGAAATAATTATCTTATTATTTATGAATGAATATTTTGTGATAAGAACTTATATAAAATAAACAAATCTCATGTATAAATCTAATGTAGAATGACTAGCCCCGGTGGAAGGAACAACATGGGAGGAATAGGACACTTGACGCCACAAAATAGCAACGACAGATCCTCTGGCCCCGACAACACCATCAAGGGTCAAACAACTGAAGCGCAAATGCATCCAGAGCATGGCCAAACTGTTCCACCAATGTATGCAATGATGCAAAACCAACTTATGCAAATTGCTCAAGCAAATGCAGATAGGACAAATTCGAACTGAGAAGACCAACAGTTTGAAAGGTTCCTTCGCCTTCAACCGCCTAACGTTTTAGGGGAGCCTGATGACCGTATAGCTGAATCTTGGATCGAAGAGATGGAAAAGATCTTTGGTGTTACCAATTATACTAAAGAGAAGAAAGTCAATTTTACCGCTTTTCGCCTCGAGGATGCTGCAAGTTACTGGTGGCGCATATTAAATCAACGATGGAAGAATGATGGAACTCCACGCACTTGGAATAACTTTGTCAAAGATTTCTACAACAAGTGTATTCCTCAAGTGGTGCGAACTGGTCGAGAGAAGGAATTCTTGGCTTTAATCCAAGGATCGATGACTTCTCAATATAAGGCTAAATTTACTCGGTTAATTCAATACGCGCCACACTATCTGGGAGATGAAGATAAAAAGGTAAGAAAATTTATCGAAGGGCTAAAATTAAAAATCTGTTGGGCAGTGATTTCAGTCGATTTAACTACCTATGATGTGGCGGTAGAAAAAGCACTTCGTGTGGAAGCCGAGATATAAGAACTTGTGAGGATTGAAGAGAGAATAAAAATAAACCGATCAAATGATGGAAAACCTCAAGGTGGAGGAAAATTTAGCCATGGTAATAAGCATCCTTGCAACAACCAAACCAAACCAATCAACTCAACACAACAAGCTCCATTGTCTTAGGCAAATGCATCTCCAAAAGGGCCTTGTGTGTTCTATGGAAATTCGAACCATAACGAGGCAGCATGCTGGAAGATGCATTGCATATGGTAGTGATCAACGCCTTATTAAGGATTGCCCTAAAAGAGCGAATTCGACTCCAATTGTTCCATCGCAATCTAGGAAGCCAAAAATCCAAGCTTGTGCATTCGTGAGAGAGCGCTAGTAACTTATCAGAGATGTATGGTCCAAGGTCTGGATAACACAAACACCCAAATGTGCGCAACCTGAGATAATTCAGGGTACGACCAAAAAGGCACTCAAAAGGGAGAATGATGACCGAGAAGCGGAGTGGGACCGCGATTGTATAAGTAGATAGTTGTGTAAAATGTAAATTCCCAGAACTCATGAGGTAAACCAGCGCTAGTGAGGAGAGGACGGCCAATAGTAGTGACATGGCGATATCGGTGCTCACTCGTGCCATTTTATTGCAGCGTGTGAGGGCTAGTCGTGAGCCAAATGATGTCCTGAGAAAGAAAATAATGACGTAGTGCAACAAACTCGCCCCCATTAAGAGTAAAAATTTTGAATGGACTGCCAAGACTGTTTCTCAACTAAAGTCCTAAACTAAACAAAAGCAGTATACACTCGGATTCTACAGGAGTATGATATAACCAGGAATATTTGGTCAAATGATCCACAAGTATAAGGTCAAAACGAGAGCCATTCAATGAAGTAGTAGGCATATGGCCCTAGACATCCTCATAGATATAGTGTAAAGTATGATTAGAGACAAGAGAACCCTCATTAAAAACAAGTTGGTGGCTTTTATTCAATAAACAAGAGTTGTAAAAACCCAAATCCAATTTATCGGTACAAGGTAAACCAAATTTGCTACAAGTTAAACAACTAATACAAGAAGACGGATGAACCAATCGATCATGCCGAAAAGATTTATGAACTCGCCCATCGACTGAAGCACTAAACTGAGGATGCACTACACGTAGAAGCCAAATGCGGTAAATCCCATCAATGCCACGACCTTGAAATAGACTAGCCCATGAACTGTGATCCGTAACCGCAAATGTGAAGGGTAAAGTTCAACTGAAACGTTATTCGGCTTAGTAAACTGGTGGACAGAGAGCATATTACGACGAGAACTCAGAATGCACAACATATTATCAAGAGCAAACGATCAATCAAGATAAATAAATCAAGAAGAACCAGTGTGGGAAATATTCAATCATGTACCATCACCAGTAGCAGCCTCATCATGATCCTCGTATTCAGAGTTAACCAAGAGGTTCTGAAGGTGAGAGGAAGAGAAGTACCAAAGTCGACCAGCCATTCAAAATTAGATGGTTCACCAGATTGCGAAGAAGTCACAAAATTCACCGTAGGAACTAGAATGTGGCGACAAGTACGTGCACCATGACAAGTAATACAACATAGTTGGCATAAAATCGCATAATGTTGTTGATTGGACTGAGATTGTTGGCACTGAGAGTGATTTTCCAGAAGAGTTACAACCACCACGATGTTAGTTACGGGGCTGCACACTGGAGGGTTAGGGGTTGCAACTAGAGAAGCATTGTCAGTCTCAAAACGACGGAGGTAGGTCTCTTGACTGACCAAGAGATCGTGAAGTTCAGCAAAGCAAATTGGACGTTCACGAGCACGACTGGGACCAGCGATGTCGCGATACACATGCCCTAAACTATTGAGGACAGAGAGTGTGATGTCGTCATCCTTCAACGGGTCATCGATAATAACGAGTTCATCGGCCTTAGTTTTTACGGCCTGATCAGAGATAGATCTAGAACCAAGTTTCATTGAGTTGAGGTCATCCTTTAATTACATATCACGCGATCGAGATTTATTCTTGTACACACGCTGCAACATAGACCATGCATCAGGAGAGGTGTCGGCGTTGGAGATGAGCAGGGCATCTAACCAGAGACTGGTCCAAAAAGCACAGATAAAATCAGGTTGTCTTGATAAGTCCAAAGGACGTGTGCAGCCATCGATTCACAGCTAGAATCGGGCGACGGGCATGGTTGGGTGCCATCAAGAAAACCAAATAAATCATACCCATAGAAGAGATGGCAAAATTGAGAACACCATGACGAAAAGTTATTCCCGTTGAGATGCAACATGAGGAGATGTTGACGGGCATCAATCGGAATGAGGGAATCCCCACCCGATGTCGGCAACAGCGAGAGAAATATTGGATGCGTCGCGGAGGGTGACGGTAACGGCGATTCAGTAGTGGAACTGGAGATTGCGTTGAGCGTACCGTGTAGGTTCATCATCAGATCGAAGGAAAATCTCGCTAGAGAGTTTAGTAACGTGATGATACCAAGTAAGAGAATTAGCGTTGTATATAATGTGATGATTTCATTAACACTGAAAGGAGGTATTTATACATACAAAGAGAATCGTAAAGATAAAACGAAAGATACTAATATAAGATAAATCCTTAATATAGCCACAACTAAATATGCACAAATATATATACTAACTAATAAAAAAGAGCTACGAGACAAAGTTCACAACCCGCCCTTCAAGAGTGTTGCTCACACCTATCCAGACATAGAAGGAGGGCGACTAACTTGAGGAAGCACGACTCGTAGGAGCGGACCAAGAATATTAGAGGAGGGAGGTGAATTTATATTTCATTCGGCAATTCTTTTTTAAAGCTGTGGTGGAACACAAAAAACATGTCTTTTGCGCATCTGGAGCAAAAAGGATACACCTTTTGCGCCCCAAACTATTGAGCTTGTTGTCACGACCGGCTACTTTCAGGGACGCAAAGTCCGGACGGAGCCGGCACACTTATACGCAAGGACAGTCGACCACGGGCGACACAGTCGGCTAACGGGTGTGGAGGACGAGCCGCTAGAGACGGGTGTGCGACGTGGACGCAACGGGCGCAGCAGTCGGCTAATGGGTGTGGGATACGAGCCATTAGAGATGGGATTGCGATGTTGGCGCAAGGACGCAGGGCGTCCATTCGTATCGATGCGACGAAGGGCCATGCCGGGCGAGCACGATCGTCTGAGAAAGTTGACGATGGTTCTAGAGCACTCAAGACGCGTCGCGAAGGAGCGCGGACACCGCCCTACGGGAAAGACCGAGATGCTTCTAGAAGGCGCCAATGGCGGTGCGGGGCACCGACTTACTGTAGCACGCGAGAGAAGCCAAGAGTTCTCTTGTAGGGCCTAGAAGGTCACATGCGGGACGGACGCACGTTTCGGGCAACTTGGGCAGTCTACGGGTAGGACTGAGTTGCGATGTAAATACAATGTTTTAGGGTAGCTTTGTAATTACTAAAATTTGTATGTACATGTACAGTAGGGGCGTTGTAATTAGTCGGGCTCTAGAAGGGACTAGAGTTGTCCGGACTAGACTAGAGTAAGCCACCGCCTTACTATTGTGTTACTGTTCTCGTTAATACTTCCAGCAATAGAGTTAGGAATCTTGCTAACTGCTTGTGTGGGCCCCAGCCCACACTCTATATATAGGAAGGCAAGTTTGGGTTCATTTGCAACCTTGCCTATTCAAAGCAATCACTTGTAAACGGTTTGAGCGTTGAGTTAAAGAGTTGTAACATTATTTCAAAACACTTACAATCTTTCTAACTCTTTTTAATTCCGTTCCATCTCTTCTTCCGAGTTCTTCAGCCTCCTTGAGAGTTTTAGGCTGACTAGTGAGCCGACGGGATTGCGCTTGCTAGGCCGCACGGACGCATCGTCGACTCAAAAGGACTGTAGTCGACTGTAGTCGAGTTAAAGGGACTAAGTCCGTGACACGTGGTATCAGAGCCACGGTCGGGAAAGAAACCGAGGCTCTTGGCTTCCGCATTGAGTTAAGAGGCGTTGCTTTAACTCGTTGGGTTAGAGGAAGGGATGTCGGGGTAAGTCGAGCAGGGGCCGACGACTCGGAGCCGAAGGGCGCGCGAGCCTTCGAGTGAGCCATCTGCTGGGATGTCGGGGGACGTTTCCCATGCTTTGGAGGAACGAGTGGGTCGGATGGAGCTGGCACTCGTTGAGGCACGACACACGTTCGAGTCGCTACTGGATAGAATAGGCGAGCTCGAGAGGAACGAGGACCTAAAAGAGCGATTAGACACGCTGGAGGAACAGGTATTGTCCCATATCAATGCTATCACTTATGATTTTCAACAATTTAAGGATGTCGTCGGGGACATGGACACCTTGCAGGGCGAGGTGCAGGCGATGAAGGACGACTTAGCCGTGGTGAAGCGACCCGTCCGCCACATGGAGCAGTAGAGGGACACGACGACGCCGGCTAAAGTAGACGTTCCAAGGCCATCACCTTATAATGGGGTAAGGAACGCAAAGGACATTGATAATTTTCTTTATAATATCGAAATCTACTTTGCCGCCGCCAACGTGCATGACACCGACACTCGTCTACGCACCATCCCACTATTCTTTACGGATGTGGTGATACTATAGTGGAGACGACGGCAGACCGACATCGATAAGGGACTTTTCCAAATTTTAATGTGGGATGACTTCTTCCAGGAGTTAAAGCGTCAATTCTACCCGGAGAACGTCGAATATGAGGCACGGGGTCGATTGAGGCGACTCCAACATCGGGGCACGATTCGGGACTATGTTAAGGAATTTCAAGAGATTGTCTTGGAAATCCCGGATATTTCGGACAAAGATGCCTATTCACTTTCTTGGACGGATTGAGGTCGTGGGCTAGGCAGGAGTTGCAACGGCATAATGTCCAAGATTTGGCATCGGCCATAGCGGCAGCGGAGGGCCTAATCGAGATGACGCCAAGGGACGGAGACAGATGAGGCAAGGACCTACAGGACGACGAGGGACAGCACGGCAGGGAAGACCGTGGACGTTCGAGTCGGGGGGACAGTTTGACGGAGCCAATGAAAGTCAGGTTGAGTGGTACTAACGGTATGGGACGTCAGGATCACTCGAACCGGCGTGGTTCTAACGGTATGGGACGTCAGGACAATGCAGAAAGGCGACTGAAGGCGAGGAACTGTTTCCTTTGTGGTGGGGTTGGCCATTTTGCCAACAATTGCCCGCAATGGAGCCAATTTGCGGCAATTAAAAAACGCGTTGAGGAGCCGGAGGAGGATCGCGGAGAAGTGCGAATGGGTGCCCTCCATCTACTTAACGCGGTTCAGGGGAGTAGCGAGCCGGCAAATGATCGACGCCGGGCGCTTTTGTACGTGGACGCACGCATTGGGCAACACTTAGTTCGAATACTGGTCGACACCGGCGCAAATTTTTGCTTCATGGACGAGAAAGTGGCGAACAAAATCGGACTCAACGTCACCAAGACGAGCGGATTCATCAAGCCAACCAACAAGGGCGAGGAGCCGATAGTGGGTGTGGCAAAAGATGTTCACGTACGCATGGGACCGTGGGAGGGAGCGGTCGATTTCACAGTTGTACCCTTGGATGACTATGACGCCATCTTAGGACTTGAATGGTTCGACAAGGTACGTGCTTTGGTTATACCGTTCGCACAGCTTATACTTGTTCTTGGAAACAACCCTTGCACGATACCGGTCCATAGAGTGGCGACCAGGGTAGCAACTATTTCTGCCATCACTTTGGTTGAGCCAAAGACGTGCATCAACCAAGAATCGGGACTGGCCAGGAGGCGGAGGCGCAGGGGGCGTAAGGGAGACCATAGTTCCAACGGCGCCGGTTTTGGTATGCAATTATGTTATAACTTATGTGGTTAATTTTTGTAGCTTGTTTATTTTAACACCTATCATAACTAATGAATTGTGTAGAATGGACGATGATATAAATGATTCAGCAAGTTTGAGCTCCATTTCAATTTTGTCAATCGACTCTTTAGATGATGTGGACAGCGATGATGACAATCAAACCGCCACCTCAAGGAGGAAAAAAAGAAACATACAGGTTCTTTTAGCTTGTTCTATAGCTGCCTTCACGTGCATTAATACTTATGTCCAGAAAACACCATGTTATAATAGAGAATATAGCGGATGGGATGCTTTGATTTCAATTTTAAATGGTAATCCCATACGATGTCGAAATAATCTAAGAATGAGGACAAAACATTTTTTCGACTGTGTCAAATATTGGTTGATGAGTATGGGCTTAGGCCAATGAGATCTGTGACAGTAGAGGAACAAGTAGCGACTTTTTTGATGATTACGGGACCTCAACAAGGGAATAGACAAGTACAAGAAATACTACAAAGATCCGGATTTACAATTAGTAGATCATTTCACAATGTTCTAAAAGCATGCACAAAGATGTCTATCAATTGGATTATACCGTTCACTCGTCAATCTGTGACTCCTGATTATAAAAGATTAAATGAGAGATATTTCCCCCACTTTAAGGTAATCTATTCTTTTTTCTTCTCTACAGATGCCAAATAAATTTCTTAGTTACATTATTAATAATTTTATTATTATTCAGGATTGTATTGGAGCAATTGACGGTACCCATATAAAAACTAGATTGCCTATAGAATTGCAAGTCACATATATTGGTAGAAAATGTACCCCCAGCACAAAATATAATGGCAGCTTGTGATTTCAACATGTGTTTTACATTTGTCTTGCCTGGTTGGGAAGGAAGTGTTCATGATACAAGAATATTTTACGACACTATTCGAGATCCAAATAAGGGATTCCCTATGACTACTCGAGGTTGAAGAATATTCTTCCTTGTCCTATATATTTTACAAGAATAAGTTTTCTTAACACATTTTTTTTGTGTATTAGGTAAATATTATTTGGTGGATACTGGGTATCCAAATATATCTTGGGTTTTGGCACCATATAAAGGACAAAGATACCATCTTCCTGATTTTCGTCGTTCCGCCACGTATAACAACCATTATGAAATGTTTAATCATGTGCACTCTTCAATAAGGACTACTATTGAAAGATTGTTTGGTTGTTGGAAGAATAGATTTTATATGATCAACGATACTCCAGTCAATGTTCCATGGGAAGATCAAGTAGCACTTGTACCAGCTACTATGGCAATACACAATTTTATACGTAAAATAGATGCATTGGACGAGGACTTTTTACAATACGATAATGATCCAGATTATAATCTAGAAAATGAAAATGGACAAATAAACCGTGCAAATAGAGCAGCGTCGGGCATCACTGATGATGGATCAATGAATAGAGTTCGCAATGATATATGTACATCTATCTCATTTGCTAGAATTGGGGTTCCTGTGATTTAATATATTTTGACTTTACGTATTAAAGTTTTATTTACATTTGAGGTGAAGAATAATTTTGAATAATGTCTCATTCAAGTTTATGACTTTTGATTCTTGGTATATATTCACAATTCCTTTCCAAGTCACTTAACTTGGACAATATTCTATTAACATTTATGTCTACGATTATTATTTTCCATAATATTATAATTTTAACAAATTGAAGTATTAATGGTCAATGCAAAATTGTATAATGTTAATTTATTAGAAGGTAAAGTACTTGATTGGTGTAAATTATACAAATAAGTATACATTTTGATGTAATAATCATAAGCATTGATTAAACTATATCAAAATAATTTCCTATTATATTTTTAAATATATTTAACAGAACGTATGTCTAAATTAGGAGCATATCAAAGAGAATATATACTTTATAAATAAGGGTACTTAAGTCTTACTGCATTTTAAAAGTTGCTTCTTACTTATTATTGCAAACACTACAAAATTAATTTTAAGTGCTTTAAGCTGCTTTTTAAATAAGGTTTGCAAACACTCATTGCTTTAAGTCAAAAGGAACCTTAAGTAACTTTAAGTAAAATCCTAAAAAAATGAGCTTCTATAAGCTTGTGCAAACACCACCATTGTGTATATATAAGATATGGAAAAAAACTATGAGAGACTTTTACTTATGAATTTCAGTGTATTTAAATTTAGTAATAACATAATTTAGTATATAATTGTCTAATATTTTATTTTACTTATTTCAGATAAATGTATTTTTAAAATATATGTTTACAGGTCCAATCAGTGGTCCGACCGCTCCGACCTGTTGACCCATTAATGAGTAACTTCACCGAGTATGTGATCTAAAAACACTAAGTTTAACACATTTGGAAAACATTTCCCTCATTTCTATGTCTACTACTTTATGACATTGCATCGTTTGTATCGCGCATCTCTCTACTCAATACGCAATTCACTAAAATAGTTATTTTATATTCAATAAAAAGACCCCACTAGGATAGATAGATCTATCTTATCTGGACCCCACCGCCATGAAGTATAGTATTTGTTACGATTAGTTTTAGAGCCACTAGCAAGAAACCCCCCTGTGTTATGGAAAAGAGGCAAGAAACCCCCCTATGAAAATAAAATAGGCAAAAACACCCCATGTGTTAAACAAATTGTAGCTCACAGCCCCCTTGTCTTTCTTTATACGTATTTTCACCAGAAATGACTCATTTACCCCCAAATTAAAAATAGTCATTTCTTCTCCCACCATTTTTCCCATTTTATATTTATGCTTAATTATTTTTTAAAAAAATATTGGATTCTTGAACCCATCTAATTATGTTACTGTAAATTTTAAAATTAACTTATTCTAATATTTAAATGAACATATATTTTCGTAATATTTACTAAAATATATAAATACTTTAATAAATTAAATATAATTAAATGAAGATTTTTTTAATTAGTGAAATCCAAAAAAAAAGTGAAAAAGGTCATCTTCCCCACGCATAAATAATTATTATTGGGCAGAAATAATAATTCTCCCATTTTTTTTTATACCGGAAATAATTGTATGTAAAATTTTGTTATTTCATGTGATGAGCTTCTATGAGTTTTCTAAATTTGTACTACTTTAATTGTACGTAAAAGTCCAAAAGAAAATTTACATTTCAAAATATGTTAGAAGAGATACATTTCTAAATAAGAGTTTTACCGATAAATTTTTAACAATACTAAAAAATTACAGCCAAAAATGTAGGCAAAAGTGATTTTTTTTTTTTTTTTTTTTTCAGAGGGAGTGTTTTTGCCCGTTTCAAATAACATAGGGGGGTTTTCTGCCAAAAATTCTACTAAGAATAAGGGTAGAAAAGTCATTTTATAAGAGAATATTAATTCTCACTCTCACTTCTTGGCAAGTGTATCACACTCTCGTACAAATGGGGGTTATTTGCTACGTATTTCAATACACAGGGGGGTTTTCTGCTTCTTTTCATTTCACAGGGGGGTTTCTTGCCTGTTTCGAACAACACAGGGGGCTTTCTGCCAAAAACCCTTAGTTTTAACAGTTGGTAGTCATTTTCGAAGAGAATCTGAGCTGCCTTGTTTTATGAAATTTGATCGTTTTTTAATATTTTATTAGGTAGTGCAGCCTTTTGGTTGCTAATTCCCTTCTTACACATCACAAAATCCAACAACCGTTAATACCAAAGAAATGGCTGATCAGTTTGGTTATGATGTTGGTGAGTTCATAGTAGAAATAGAAAGCTACAAAATCCCATGGCTTATATGGATCCAACTTCTTGTTACGATTCTTGTCATTGTAATACTTTCACTCTCTGAGTTCAGTTTCAGTAGTACCAGTTCAGTTACAGAGTACACCTCGCCCGCACCATCACAACTCGACAAACCAAGCTCTTCCAACACCCACACTAATCAGATTACGACCATGGTGAGTTCATCATATATATATTTGCCATTTCCTCTCTCTCTATTTTTTGTGTCCTAATTTTGTCATCATTATCAAGAATTTGAAATCACACACGTCATTTTGCATAGATTCTTCTCTTCATTCGTCTGTAAAATTTTATTTTAATTGTGCGTCGTGTGAGATTATTACAACATGCTGTATAATAACATTTTTTCCCCATTCCAAACTGTAACTAATACTACCGGTTAGCTCTTGTGGCAGTATAACACTTTTTAATTCTTGGTAAGTTTAACAATCAAAAAATAAAGTATCTCAATAAGTTTTCATTTGTGTTATTCATATTTTATAGAGCGAGGAATTTCCAGTTTTGATGACAAGACTCATTAGCCAGCCACCAATCTTAGGAAATATAGATAATGATTAAAGGCCCCTTGTAGGTGGCTCAGTTGGTTAAGAAGGAGGGGATGCCTCTCCTAGGTCTTAGGTTCAATTCCCATTGGGAGCGAATTTGAGTCCAGCCTTCTGAGTCTGGGTCTGTCACACATGGTTAGCCTAGTGTTGATCCCCAACTGGTTGGCTAGGTTTGCAGGCTATTTCGTCGACCCGTGGGTTTACCCGGTGCGCACCCGAAGGGTAGTGGCTGAGGGTTCCCACGTCATCAAAAAAAAAAAAAAAAAAAGAGATAATGATTAAACTATGTTTCATATCTTTTTGGCTTGTAGGTTGAAAGTCGTAGGGCTAAGAGCCATGCAGGAACTAGCAGAGGCTCGACCAGAGAAGACGGCCCGATCAGAGAAGAATCTTCTGCGGAGGAATCTGAGTTCTTAAGAATTCCCCGATCCCCAAACCACCCTTGCAACTACATTGTTCTTGCAAAAGAAGCATTTTTGAAGTGTTTCGGCTTACATTCGGCCTCCGATGGCTCCGACAACCATCAAGGCGAAAAAACGGAGTAAGTTCTTAAACTAACAGGTCGTTTCCAAGCGCCCAAGAACGAGATAGCTAAACCGGAAAGACATCAGGCCTTCAGTGTTATCTGTGTATATAATCGAGCGTGTTAACTATTAACACGAAAGCTAATGCAGATTGTTGTCAAGCATGTCCTTTCATGTAGTTGAACAGTTCACCCCAAATTTTGTTTTGTTATGTTTCTCCTCTTTCTGCTTGTTATGTTATGTGCTTTTGTGGTTTTGCAACTGCCCCTTTCACTTCATTGCTTATCATGTATTCCAACTGTTTTGCAATATCCATTGTGAAACAGAAGTGGTCATCATACCTGGAGTGTAGCATTCAGTTTGCATTTCACTTACATGCAAATTCTTGCAATCATATACAATGAGATACTGATCAAGTAAGATGACTAAAGCGAAAAAAAAAAGGTACAATACAATCACATTCCATTAATCTATAATATTTTCCATAAATAAAATTCACATACTTTGACATGCTAGAACATGAATAAATTTTGCTGGATAATCCAGACTTTAATTAAGTATGTGAATCAACAACAGTTGGTCATGGGATCAGACCAGGATTGGACCAAAGGCCAAAGCCACGAATTGAACCAAGTGAATAAAGTTAGTCATTTGAAACTTGCCACGAGCCACTAAATGGCCATTAGCATGTTTTATCTTTGACCAACCCTGTCATGCACAGAACTTGGGTAGCGGAAGAATACAATTAGAGAAAATCATAACACACATACACAAAAAAAAAAACGATAAACAATAAACATAGAGATTTGTATATCTAATTCGTCAGATCTACTAATTCCGGGGCATTACTAAACCTGATGTTTTTCATTATTTGTCGCAAGTATAACACAAATTATAGTCTTGAAGTTCAAGGGTACTATTACTATACAGTAAAATTATTATAAGAAAAAAGTACAGTGTACACACATATCCACGCGCACAAACTGAGAGAGAGAGAGAGAGAGAGAGAGAGAGAGAGAGGAATACACCTCCATGCGCACAGCCCCAAAGAGAGAGAGGGAGAGTGAGTGAAAAAGATTTCCATTTCATTCAATTCTTTTACACCTCAGTATGTACAAAAAGAATCCACCCTCAACTTTGCCTACAAAATTAGTAACTTAAAGGATCTCATTCCATCTGTATTCTTTACATATACTCACCATACAATATACACTGCCATATATTCTATCACATATTTGCTTCAACGGAAAATGAAATTCCTAATAATATCCTTCCCAGTCTCCTGCCTCTCCCCCCATTCATTTTAGGTTTTGAGGTGTATTTTTATAAACTAACCACTAATCTATCTATATAACCAACAAGCAGAACTTGTGAAAGTTCTTATTTGGAGGAAGAATTTCATGCATCTTTACCATCATCTTGCCTTACAACTTCTACGACCGTCGCATTGCAAAAGAAACATCTTTGGCAATTGATGAGGTGCCTGGATATGCAACTATAGCAGGAAGCATGGGAACACGGTAGAAAGCGAGCATTCACTGCATTTGTATAGCATATGCAGCATAACCCATCGTCAATCTCGGGTCCTCCACTATGTTTCCTCTTCTCGATTGCTTGCACCTCCGTCTGACAGATCAAAAGGTTCGAGAAGTTTTCTAGCTTTGTAAGTTGATCGAAATAGCCATCCCCCTTGATGGAGCCCACCTGGGAAAAAATAATGGGTCAACTATTAGCAATTAGTAAAATTCCTAAAGTTGCACTTTAGAATTAACTGTCGCCAAACAAAGAGACACTGTAGACCAAAATTTCAAAAGGCGACCATGCTATTAATGTAAATTGTGATGATTCCACTGCCATAAGTGCTGTAGCTACAGCAATGTCGTGAAGATGACTACAATTTGTTGTTACTTTGTAGTTACTGTAATCTGTTGTTTTTAATGCCAATTTGTCACAATGGCGCAATTATAAGACACAACGAACCTGTCAAAACACTTTAGATATACCAAGTTACTTGAGATTAATAAAAGACTGAAAGGAAGCAATTGCCAAATATCTGCCAAAATATGGTAAGCAAAAACAGAAATAAGAAGAAAATAATGGTACTAACCCAATTGTACTCGAGAAGATACTGAAACCCATAGAAGATGGTATCAGAACAGTCCATGCTAGCCAAGATTGTTACAATATCATTCTGATCCCCCTCATCCGTGTTCTTGCCAGCATCCAACAAATTTAGAATAATTCCAGCAAGCGGGGCTAAAATCATGCCTCTGTTGACCTTCTCTAAGGAATGGCCAGGACGTCTAAGTGATCTGCGATTTAGCAGGTTATCTCATGAAGCAAAAATAAGATAAAAACTTTGCATGTCAAAATTCTGGAGCCAAAAATTATTGACAAAATGCTGGATATGAATGAATAAACAAGTACAAAAAGAACAGCACACGTCCACGACACATTTGAGGACCTAGAAGACAGATTATCTGTTACCAGCATCTAAAGACTATCGCTCCTATGCCAATTTTCAAACAAGTTAAGTGTATACAGGTATCGTTATAAATCTTTCAAAGGTACATCAATAACTAACATCACTTCCTTCAAACATGCACTGGGAGAGTCAATGGCTGTCCTTAATTGCACAGTTAACTTTTCAGTCATAAAAGATGTGTATCATTCTCACAATTACTTACAGGTCAAAGACTTCTGGATCAACTGAACCAAGTAAGTGACTTAATATAAAGATAACCAACTCAGCCAGCCTTCGTAAATTTGTATCCATTCCTGATAGAAAGGCTTGAGGTATTTCACGCGTACAGAATTCTAATACTCTTGCTAGGTTGCAAGAAAGGTCAAATATGACACTGCACTTCCTTTGCTGGAAGTCCATCACCTGAAAGTGATGCATGCATCCATTTCATTTAGCCATAACAAGGAAGAAAAAAAAAAATCTCACAGTCTAACAAAGTATACGACAATACCTTGTAATTTTCTTGCATTTCTCGTATTGAAACAGAAAATTCAGTAATCGACCAGCTGAGAGTGTTGAATAGGCGATTGAGAAAAGATGAGAATAATTCATCATCACTGATGCAGGCTTCCCGCAACAATTTCTTTCAAGATTAGGATAGCAGAACAAAAGAAATATATTTAGGAGAGGCAATCATACCAAGAAGCAAAAAAGAGTGTGAATAGCAACTGTTACCTGAAATAATGCAGAAGAAGATGATGACGACTCTCCATGCTTTGACAACCCAAAGCCAGAACCTTTGCATAATCTTAGAATTATATTGGTAACAGGAATCCAGGATCTATTGTCAAACGTGGACAGTAAAGCTTTTGGCATCCTCTGGGTTGCTGCATCATTGCATTCAAAAGCTGCTAAAAATTCCTTGTACTGTACTAATACAGAAATAGACTGGAGAAGAAGATCCCTCAGTTCAGCACTAGCTATCCTTGGATCATTGAAGTGGGTGACAACAAAAGTGACCTGTTAAAAGGCAAGCTTAGAGGCAATTCTATGTCTTTTTATATTTTTGTAATATTAGGTTCATCTTATTTGTTAAGTCAGTATTAGTACTCTTCAGACCAAATTAATAGGTCTGACTACTGACTAAATTAGCAAATCTCAAAACAGTACAAAAAATGCATAAGGGAGAAGAACTGAAATGCTTAATGTCAACAAAAATACAAAACAGAGAATAGCCATACTGATTATTAGTCAGAAAGAATTATACGCATGCATCTTATTGCTTGAGGATACATAAATAATGTACCAGCAAGAAAAAACCAACTCCTGTAAGTGAAATATGTTGCTCGTACTAAAGTTATGAAATAACCAAATTTCATTCCCAAATATGAACACTCGTAAGAAATTCCTAGGACATTTTGTAAGTTCCACAAGATTCTGTCAACATATTAGGAGTGTGATTGACTAATATAGTACATCAACATGGTTCCCAGCCATTTATGGACCATGTCCTAAGACTTCTCAGCTATTCCCAAGTTTTAGAATCATTATATATATTGGTTGCTTAGAGGCTACCACTTCAACGAAAAACCTAACAACGTACTTGTCTAAGAATTTAAATGATCAGGAAAGTATTAGCTCCGTCACAAAGCAAAATAGAGGAATGTTCACAAACCTTATGAGCAGTTTCCCATTAATTAAAGGATTGTAAAAGATTAATTCAACAACATCAAACTGGAACGAAAACGAAATTGTCTTGCCCCCTCCCCACCCAATAGTATAACAAAACAAATTATTCCTGGAAAGATAAGTTTGTAACATACGAAAGATGCAAGTCCTTGCTTAATGAGTATTGTGGCAGGAACAAAAGGAGGATCACTCTTGCGCAGCACGTGAAAGGTATCAACCTGCCGCAAGGAAAAAACCAAATACTGATGTATAAGTTCCTGAAAGACTAATGCATATAAACAAATAAAAAATACAGTCCAAGTCTGAGAAACAGATGAAGGCTAATTATGAAGTTTATTTATAAAATTCATAGGGAAAACCATAAAGTTGGGAGTTCGTGAGTACTTAATATCTGAAACCAAAAAGTTCAATGAAGACGCCAATTAACCTACATAACTAGCTAACCACTTTCCAAGCCTGTTAAAATATTTCTTTCTCTCTCATCTTTATACATGCCGCATCTTATTTAACTTAAAATGTTAAACAAAAGAAAGAAACAATTGGCGATGTGAGGGGAGTGAAAAGGTATGCCAATGTACATGTTGAGAGGAAACATATCATACCACAGTTTCTAAATAATATTCAGGAACATAGACAAAGATGTCCTCTTTGCTAAGAACTAGAAGCATTTGAACAATCCACATGCATGCTGCGTACATTCCCCTCTGCTTCCAACGAGAGAAAAGAGAAAGGCGGTACCTAGTAAACACAAAGAAATTCGTTAAACGTCATGAGACGCCAATAAAATTGACTGCATCCTAAAACTATACACGACAGCCAAATGTCGACTGTATGTATATCGTCTAATCTGACAATTAATGTTGAATGTAAACAAAATAGTACAAATGTAACATGATTGAAGAAAGCGAACAGACACGAATATTACACAAAGTGCAGAAACAAGAAAGGTGCTCTTTGCTAGAAAATATTTTCAGTATAATACTTGCAGAGAGAACAATATTCGTCTTGGGATGTTACATTATACCAAATTCGTCTTTTATTTGCAGTTACAAGAAATGAAGAATTTCAAAGGCATCAATAAGTATAACTCAATCGTGTTACTAAGTGAAATCATTAGCTTTCATTATCCAAGTCAAGCTGAGGCGTGATCTAGGGAAGGGGAAGAAGAAGCTGAAAGTACAACACTGGTACAGCTTGAACGCAAGAAGGAAATATAGCATCGTGCATAGCAGATAAATTCAAAAAAGAACATTAAATAAAAGCATACACAGTTTGCTTACAGGTAGTAGAGAATACAATAGGAGCATTATGATAATCCATAAACATAGAACAAAAGGAAACAAGAGATAAATAATTTAATAATGTCTGAAACATATCCGAGGATGCATATTTGTTATCGATCTTCCACATGGAACAGAAAAGGACAGGGCAGACAGCAGATGAAAAAACTGAGAAAATAAATCAAATGAATAACCAAAACTTGAGAAACATAAAAGAGAAAGTGATAAAGACTGGCGATTCTGTATAAAACAGAAACTAAATAAATCAAATGAATAACCAAAACTTGAGAAACATAAAAGAGAAAGTGATAAAGACTGGTGATTCTGTATAAAACAGAAACTGTACCAGGCACAACGTCTGACACAATCCATAATCTCCTCACGATAAACACTACGAGCTTCCTTCAAACGCTTCACTTGATCTCCAAATATGCTTTCCCTGAGCTGCCTATCAGTCTCTTCCAGTAATGAAATTGATTGCGATTGACGGGACATGAGCGATGAAACCTAATAACACATTCTATTTAGATGATTCTTTAGAAGATTTTTAACAGAAATAAGAAACGAATACATAGGATATACTCTTCACACTTGTTTTGGCAGGAACACGATGAGAGAAGCAAAGAGATTAAACAAGAACAGATACGAGTCAAGATGGAAATATGCAAAACAAAGGGCATAATTATGACAAAGAAGCAAGAATACAAACTTCCTGCAAAATAATCAATGGTATACTGCTGCATATAGAAACACGAAAAATATGCATCCCTTCAGCATCTGATTGCACTAGTGAAGCTCCTCAAGCAACCACAAACAAACAACTGTCTTAATCCGTACGGCAAAACTTAGCCACCACCAGAATTTCCAAATCAATCTCAACAATGTATTGCACAACAGAAACAAAAATAATTTGAAATTTTCGGCTTTATTGCATTGCAGCTGCCTTCCAAATGATAAAGCAACTTTCTCTTGTGCAAAGATGACGTGAACATGTGAGACACAGACCTCTATATGTGAGTAGATTTTTAGCTAAGGAAAATTAAAACAATGAATATTAACGACCCAAAAAACACAATACAAGGAGGTCATATGAAAAGACATAATTGCTAAAGAGCTTAGTAAGACATTGCACTAAATGTAGATAAAGAACCCTAGTTAGGTGATTCTAGATTTGGTTCTTTTAGCCAAGCCCTATGAGGATAGTACTAATTTTATAATTGTGCAAGTATGATCAATGTTAAATATTACAGACATCAATAAGCCTAACTAAGAGAACCAAATAGAATTCCCTGACCTGCTTAAAGTTTGGCGCAAGACCCAAATGGTACAACAAAAGCATTGCATCTAAAAGCTCCTCCTCTTTTAAAGCAGCAGAAGGCAACGTGTTCTCCCACTGTAATATTCTTAACTGTTGCATAGGTCGAAAAGCAAATTCAGAATCAGAGTGATCACTTGTGCTGGGCTTATCAACTATCTCATCAGAAAGATTGTTTGCACTACATTCAGCAGAAACATGAGTAGATCTCTCTGAAATAGAGCTGCAACTTCCTCGAGAACCTTTTGCCAAATACCTTACGGGATCTTTAGAGCTTCTTGATAAAACATCATAACTTGAACAACAACATGGTTTTTGCCTACTCAAGTGTGTTGCTCTGGTCTCTTCCCCGTCCATGCATCCTTCTTCCCACCGAATAACTTCTTCTTCCTGATTATTATCTACGGGATTAGACTTTAACAAATGATTATAAGATCCTCCAAGCCTGGAAATATCAACTCGATGAGGATCATTCTTCAAAAACAGGCCAGCAGGAAAACTTTGTTGGCCACCCCTATGTAGGAAACCCAGATCAGCTCCAGTATCTGTTCCAAAGCCCTTAATCCATCCATAAATGTCACCCCCCGCAAAACCTTCTGAGAGAAAATGGAGAATAACGGTAAACAACGAAACAAGGACTGAGTTGTTTGAAACCCCTGGGGGTGGCATATTTCGGTCTGCTCCCCTGTTCTTCAGTAAAATATTTTGCAAAAAAGTCCTAAACACTGAACCAGGCAACTGAAGAGGCACTACAGGTGGTATGAACTGCATGACTAACCGACATAAGTCCCTTTGCTTTTCTTCAATCTGAGAAGGATATTAGACCATGTTATACATTAGTACATAAACTAAGAGAGTTACTATAGATTGGTCCAGAACGAATACCATGACAACAAGTGGAACACAAAGTTCCGAAACTAACAAAACAAACATGTCACCATAAAAGGGACACTAGGTATACACGTTAATTTTGTTCTTATGTATCATGGCAGTTACATAAAAACTGCAACATATAACCTTTACGATTCGGTTCTACCAAAATAATTGACAATCTATGGGAATCTAATAGTGGCGGCAATTCGGATACAGATTTTTTTACTTGCTCATTCAGCCTTTAGAGGGAAGTGGGAAAGCTGATGGCCAGAAGGGACGTAACGACAGGTTGTAGCAAAACTAATACTCATGAAGTATAAATAACACAGAGGAAATAACTCTTCACTATTTTCTTTATCTTGATGTGAGAGTCCAATAAAAGAGTCTCTACACCAATATAAAAAATGATTAAAATGCTGAGGATCAGGATACCATTAAACCATCACTAGAAAATTTAGAAAACTCAGCCAAAAAGTGAAATTATAACTCCCACTTTATAAATTCTCCAAAATTAGCCTATGACCACCTCAATGGCTATCATGTAACAAACCTCAGTGAATTAAGAAACGTAGAATTATTAGGCCTATACTCAAGTGAAATATTTCCAGCCCAGTTTCCAAGAGGAACTTTCAAGCAGAGTTCCGAATTGTTAGATTAACCTTGTGCTTCTACCAGTGCAAAGATTAACAAAAACGATACTTCAGGCAGGGACAGGGGGGTAGAGCAGCTATACTTGGACACTGAACAACGTCGACGAAAGAAACTACAAGTATAATTGACTTACTTAATCAAAAGTTTCCTGGAAACCGATTATTATATAAAAGATATAGCTTTTAATTATCCGCAAGACTTGATACAATAACCAAGCAAATATCTAAATGCAAATGTTTCAATTGCTACCAACTTAACACTAAATTATTCAATATTTGCGAAGATGCCGAAACACAAGACTAAGTACTTTACATAAAACAACAGAACCGCAACTCAAATAAAAACTTAAACTAGCATCTGTTGCCACTAAATATTCCACAACCAAAATAAAGTACTTGAAATATGACTTATCTGGAAGCAAAAACACCACGACCTACATACAACATACCATTTGCAAAGTTTTAGCACAAACACAAAACAAAGGCATGCCAAATCAGAAAAGAGAATGATTAGAACTGTCTTTATGTTTGGAACAATTTTAGTCTTCTTGCCTTTTCCATCTAACGATGTTTTAATCACATAATTTTGACAACTCGAACCTAGAAGACAAAGCTTACTGAGACAAGTAAAGGATGACTTAAAAGAGAACATTATTTAGGACCATTCCATAGAAGCACGCCAATATGCAAAACCTAACCTTATTCACTGCTTCAGATAGAGTCGTAGTTGTCAGCACCATGCTATTCTCATAAGATATATCCTCAAATGAGCCAGGCCACCAAACAGAAGGAATAAGACATTGAAGATCCTGCTTGCTTGGGATTTTCCTAGAAAGGAATCCCTCAAACAGTAAATCAAAATGTGAAGACCTCCACCAGATGGTCATTAATTCTTCTCGCCTTAGAATATGGCAAGCCAGAGCAAGATGACTATACGATCCAGAATAAGGACACTCTGTGAGAACCAAGGGTGCAGTTCTACATCCTGATGACAGAGCCTCAAGTACGTGCATAAACAATTGTCTTGACTCCTCAAATTTAAGAAATGTATCAATTACTCTGTCCAAAGTGAGATAGTCGTGTGGTGGATGAATCTTAAATACTTCCATCATAAATGACAAAAAGGGACCACTTCCTATATATTCTGCACTTCCTATTTCAGAGGTCACACGTGAGAACAACTCGTTACAGATCCCTTGGGAGACTGGATGATACAGTTCTTCAAATGATGCAAACCTTTTCAGTCTTCTCAGTTTCTCAACAGTGTCAATTTCAGCCCTCTCCGAACGCTGCATCCTTAGCAGCCTTAAAAAGCAATCGAAAAGATTAGTTACCAAGGACTTCGAGGGGGGAGGAGCTTGGATGGGAAGAAAGCCTTTGACTGGATATTTGAAAGGAAGGCCCCCAAAATTCAGCTCACATCGTTCACCTTGAGAAAGCGAAATGGCAGGATAGTACCCCAATCCAGGCACCATCTTCCGTATTCCAGTAAATGCTACCCCAAGCGAGGTGCCATTCCTATAAAACGATATTTCATCGCGATCCAGATCTATGCAACATCCAATCACATCCCCGACAACCCATGACTGGCCATAAGGCTCATCTTCTTTATTCCATTTACTGATCCGCTTCCCATCATACGCGTACGAGTCATCCGCATCACCAACACCCTTATGTACAGTGAAGGGGCAAGCAACAGTTGCCCAACCAAGCTGCTGCACACCACAAGTTTCAAGCGTCACTTCATACATCCATTTTCCTTTCCATACACACGCAGTAGCCCTCGCACTACTGAACAGAGCATGACTTTCCACAAGGAAAGGCGGTTTCACAACACGAATATCACCAGAGATACTGGATTCGTCAAGTCCTACCACGACGAGCTCCGAATTTTCACAAATCGTAGACACCCCATCTCTGCTTCTAGCAACAACAGCTTTCAAGTGAGGATGGTACTTATAGAATTCATTCTTTATAATCGAAAGAACGGCCCCGCAGTCAACCGGGCGCGTCAACTGACTCACAGTCTTATAAGGGAGATTAAAAACATGCTCAAGAGTCTGCTCCACGGACTGATCACCAAAACTTTCACAATACGAAACCAGACGAGATTTCCCGGAAACCTCTCTCTTATCTTTTCCATTCAAAACAACAGCCAACCCGGAAGAAAGCCCAGCAAGCCCGAGGCCCTCATCGGCCATTGCCAATAAAACGCGATCAGTAAAAACACAGAATCTCCAACTAGCACCCAAATCCAATACGTATAGTTAAGAAAAAAAATCAGATTTTGAGCAAATCCCCAGCTAACAATACTACTAACCTTTCCAAACCTGGAAGAAGAAGAAAAATACACAAAAAGAAAACTATTAAATCAACAAAATAGAGCTTAAATCAGTTCAGATAATTCTTGATCCATCCGGTGAAATAAAAAGAACCCAAAATCAATTCATTTGAATATATAAAAGAATAACTTAACAACATGAAATCAGAAGCAAAATAAGTGGTTGGAACATACAGTTAGTTACAGGTGGTGAAGGCTAAAAATGGAATCAGAGCGCTTTTATTCGAATCTAGAGAAAAGGCGGCTGGTGAATACTATTAGGGTTCTTCTTCACAGACGCCACCATTACTATTTCATCATCATGATGAGAGAGAGAGAGCGAGAGAAGAAGAAGAGTCAGAATTTGGAGAATTTAATTTTGATTTTGATTTTGTTATTTCTATTTTTGTTTTTTTTTTCTTTTTCTTTTTCTTTTTCTTTTTCTTTTTCTTTTTCTTTTTCCGCCAGAAAATGGGAAATGGAAGATCAGGAATTTCGTTATTAATTATTAATAATGACTAATGAGAACAAATTCCAGTGGCTTTTTTTCTCTCCGGTTCCTTTCTCTCCTATTATTATTATTTTGACTTATTTTATTTATATTTTATAGTCAACAAAGTAAACACGTGGTATTTCGATGTTGTGACTTGTGATAAATGTTATTATCAGATTAAAGTTTCAGTTGTACAATATGTCATGTCATAATTTCCAATTATAAACTAACTTATTTTACAAACTTAAATGTCGTCACTTCATTTTTATAGTAGTGTTTTCTTAGAAAAAAGAACTACTTTAGAAAATGACGAGATGCCACTCCATAAATAGAAGAAGTCATAGACATTTTAAATAAATAAATCAAAAATATGATTTAGCCTACCACCTTAGGAAGGGTCAGGGCTGTGCATTTGAATTAGCTCTCATCGGATCGGATCGGATCGGATCAAATCAATATTAGTATTCGATTTTGATCCTCACCAAACGAATATCAAAATCAATTTAAAATGATCTGGTTCGACACAAAATCATTCCATTTCGATCCGATTTGATTCGATATTGGTCCTTTTTATCTTTTTTGTCCTTTTTATTTTAATATTAATGAATAAATATTATATAACTTTTTATTTTGCATCTAAAATATAAGAAAACTTGAATAAACATGATAATTTATAACAAATTCACATCCATTAGTGGGTTTCTCATTATAAAATATTAACTCAATGTTTAAAGTAGAAACCCAATATAAAAAGACAAAAGCCATAGTTAGTACTTGGTTATTAGTAGGTTAATTCAAGATTATACATTTATACTAGATACAAAAGTATTACAACTTTAGGTGGTTAAACTACAAGTCATAATAAGTCCAATAATTCACGAGTCACGACCAAAAAAGAAAATGTGTGAGGCATTTTTTTGAGAAAGAAAAACATGTCAAGTGTTAGTATTTTTGTGAACATATTAAGTTACTTAGTAGTATTTAACTAGCATTATATTTGTTTTATAATTTTATAACTTAATTTAGTATACTAGTATATATATATATATATATATTTTTAAATATGATGAGTATTCGATGTGATCTGATCCGATTATTAACCTCTAAAATCGAGGATCAAATCAAAGAGGGGTTCGATCCTAAGGCAAAAACCAAAAGTCGGTTTAAATATTCGACACGATTTTTAGACTGGATTATTCGATCAGTTTTCAACTGATTCGATCGATCCATTTTTCTGCACAGCTCTAACTACCTAGCAAGATCTTATTCCAACTGACTAGACATAACGACAACGCTTCAGGAAACGCAGTGTGTGGTTCTGCTTTTTGAGGTCTATAAATAGCCTAATTTCGATAATTAAAATAATTTACTAATCACTTAGTTCCAAACTCGGTATATCGAAAGAAGCTCATTTCAAACATATCCTAGTTATGATATACATTCTTTGACATACTCTTCAAATTCGACTTAATGGGCAAAAACATACTTTTCAATATCTGACTTATTCGACTTAGGCCCGAATTCAACACAAATATGTATTCGACATAAGATCATTTCAACATACTTTTCATTTACACTTTGTTGACCTACGCATTGTAGGGGGCTTCGTTAGTCTCACCTCAGCTTAGTTCACGTGTATTGACTACGACGTAGGTGTGTTTCGAACAAAATTAACTATTGAGGGGAGTTTACGACTCTGAATTGGCTTTTTTTTAGAATATTTGAATAGCATAGGAGGACTCAAAACAAAAAAACAACACATGACAGGTGACAATGAAGAACAACAATTAATTTAATCTATTTTAATATCATACAAAGGAAAAAGAAAAAAAAAACATCAATATGAATCTTTTCTAGGAAATGTCTCATTCCTCGTACTTTAAAAGTGTTAAGAGTTAAATTATATATGAAAAAAAAACATTTATAATAAATAACATTACATCGAGATGCCCACAAGCCTTCTCTAAAGAAAGATTCTTCACTAGAAAAGTGATTATAGTTTGAATAAAAAAAGGTAACTACTTTAAGATGATACTGCAAAACATTGGAGGAAAAAGGTTCATTCATAGAGGCATAAGGTTCTTATCTAACTATAGATTATTGAAGATAGCAACAAATATTACACCAAAAAAAGAAAAAGACATTTGTTGTAAACTCCAAAGTTCAAAGTGAAACCGCACAGTGCATTGGAGGGATAACCAACCGCAGGAATCCAATTGGTCCATGTTGGTTCGCGCGTGATTGATGACGGCTGGAGCAGCGGGCAGACACGTGTCCGTGGACCATGATGCGCTAATTGCCCTTCACAAATGGAAGATTGGATTTTAAGAAGAAAAAAAATTGCAATTTTGAAATTAAAGTTCTTTAATAGTTTCTATTTAGAGTATTTACTATATATGTATATTATAAGTTTTCAGTAAGAATAAAAGAACAATCTTAGGTCGACGGAAATTATGGTTTAATGATATTGTAATATATCTAAGAAAAGTATCGGGAATTAAAATAATTAGTATTTAAAAATTTGTATTAACTTACAAACGCAATTAGGTAGAATAATCGAGGTCTTAATGACGGAACTTTTCATTACATATAATGGGGCAAATTCTTCCCAAGCAATGAGGCAAACTCACTAATATTAGGGATCAACAGTAATGTTGTTAGCTAGAATAACTGAGAGGTAGAGACTTAGATGAATTGAATACGAGCGATTCATTATTACATCGATAATTATTGATAAATTTGTTTTGAATAAATTACAATTATCTATTTATCAAAATCGAAATTACTATATATCTTGTTTGAAAAAATATAGGTACATGTACATCACTCAATAGAAAGTATTTCAGAACCGTCATTTGCTATCAAAAAACCTAGTAAGAAAAATATTAATAGATTGTAGTAAAGACCGACTTTGTTAGCAAATTACTATCATATAATAAAATACATATCTAATGATATTCAATACCAAACGACCATTTAGGATATAATACTGTAAATTTAGTATTTTATCTATATATATATGTGTGTAAATTTAGTATTTTATATATATATATGAGTAAAATGCAAAAACTTACTCAGTGTTATTTTGAATTGACAAAAAAACCTTTATGTTATTTTTATTAGCAAGAAACCCCTTGTGTTATTTGGTCAAACGCAAAAAACTCCCCCCTAAAGCCCAAATGTGTGCCGCACGTGCGTGTACTGCGTCTGGAACTCAATTTTTTGCCTTGAAATTACGTTTTTATCCTCTTTATATTATCGAAACAAATTTAAAAAATACAGTATTAAGAAAAAGCAAAAAGAGTTATCAAACGACAAACGACAACCTTTGTTCCCAAATCTGCACCCCGCCGCCGGTGGAGTCGCCGCGTGGATCCTCTCGTGCATCAGCACAAAAAAAAATTAGAAACATCAAAAAGGTAACTGAGTCACTGCCGCCGGAACTCCATCGAAAGCGGAAAAAACATGAAGATTTGAACGCGAAGAACAAGAGCGTCATGAGAAGTGGTATTTAATCTGTTGGCTGGTGTTGTGGTATTCTATTTCTGCCCATTTTTTGATTTGACGTGGTGGGGTTTGGACGATTGGTGTTATCAGTTGCAGAGAGGTGATTGATCGGAGAATGACTTCATTTTTCTCTCTTTCTTTTTTCTTTTTAAAATAAAACATATGTTTAATTTAATTCTTGTTTTATTAGCAATCTTTTTCTTTTTCTTTTCGAAATTGTTCATTAATATTTAATTGAAAAAAGTCGCTAAATCAAAATCAAAGTTGACATAAGTATTTTATAATTTAAGCAATATAATATGAAAATATGATGACGTGAATGATGAATCTTTAAGAAATGTATTTTTTATTTATTTTTCCAATTTAAATAATATATGTACATAATGTAAAGTTTTTTATATAAGGGTAATGATGTCATTTTTTGTAAAGGCAAACCAAAAACTCAGTTTTGGCTGCGTGTGCTAATATATGAATAACACAGGGGGTTTGTTGCTAATAAAAATAACACATTGGTTTTCTTGTCAATTTGAAATAACACAGGGTAGCTTTTTGTATTTTAATATACATATATATATATATATAAATGAATATACATATAGATAATATACTTTAAATATATTACTTGCACAATTCCACAAATAATAATGTGATAATTTTGACTATAAGAAGATGCGATTTTCTTCATATAACTAATTTTAACAAAATAAATTATGAAGAAAAACTATAACTGCATAGCCAAAAATATGATGGTGACAAACTGACAATTATTTTTTTGCCGATTGAGAAAAAGACATAATTCAACCTAATGATACGAGGCGTAAAATAGGTTTAAGAGTAACTTAACAAAGTCAATTATGCATTGGATGAGAATATCTTCTAATTCACGCACAGTCCAGAGGATCTGGTTCCCTCAAGTCGGGATGCACATGAATTTAGGGCACTTTTGTCCTTTACATGTGTGAGTTGACAACGCCTACGAAATTTGCTTTTAGGACACAAATTCTTTTCCTCAATATAGTAATATTTTGACGAAAAAATCTTTCTACTAGCTTATGTGACAGTACAATATAATTACCATTTGCAAACTTACATATTCTGAGCTTCAAAATCATGTTACGAAAAAATTTAGAGCGAAGTTGTAAAACTTTTTACTCACAAATAGCTAGAAGAACGATAGAATTTACTGTAGGGAATATGGACACTCTAGTAGAAAATGCGATTAAAAATCCCTCAAGTATCACGCATCATACGATCTTGAAGGTCCCATTGGAAGTTTCAATGCATTTCACGTGTTTCTTGAATATGTTCAGTGACTGAATAATTGTAGGTATAATATTATTACTTCTTGGATGCAATTTTAGTGCATGTGCACGAAAGTAAGGTGAGGTTGAGCATTTTAATAGTGTTGCAACTTGACACATATCATGAAGTTAGGAATAGTAACTAGTTAGAGATTCAATTTAATTTAATAAAGCGATTAGTTAGTCCTTTTGTTTATCTTCGTCGCGTTAATAATAAGAAAGATGGTATAAGACTCAAAATCGTACCCCTTCAAAACAAAATCATGTAAGTATAAGATTCTATCCAAATATCTATAGCCGCTAACAAAATTACTATGAACTACCACGTTATAAAGTAAAAAGAAGTCATGGTGGAAACTAGGGGTGGCAAAAAGGATCCAGATCCACAGATTTGATTGGATCCGATCCGGATTTTCAGGATCTGGTCCCTTTTGGATCCATACGGATCCAGATCGGATCTGAATGCACTAGATTGAATGTGGATCTGGATCCGTTCGGATCCAACCTTGGATCCGCATGAATCCATGCAGATCCTCTAATTTGATTCACTCGGATCCGTGTAAATCCGAGTTTGGATCTGCAATGATTCATCCAAAAAAAAGTCCCGTTGAAAATAGAAAAACGACGTTTTCTCCATCCAAACGTTGGAATTTGGCAAAAATCACGTCGACGTAAGACTAAAGTCTTACGTTTTGGTCAAATTGTCGTTTCCGCTTGAAAAAGTGGTATCACTTGTCGAAAACGGGCTCCGTTGACAAAAAAAATCCCGATAAAAATAGAAAAATGACGTTTTCACCATCCAAACGTTGGAATTTGGCAAAAATCACGTCGCCGTTTAGTCTTACGTTTTGGTCAAATGGTCGTTTCCACTTGAAAAAGTGGTATCACTTGTCGAAAACGGGCTTCGTTGACAAAAAAAATCCCGATAAAAATAGAAAAATGACGTTTTCACCATCCAAACGTTGGAATTTGGCAAAAATCACGTCGCTTGGTCAAATGGTCGTTTCCACTTGAAAAAGTGGTATCACTTGTCGAAAACGGACCAAATCTAGGCACCCAAATCCGCTCGAATCCACTTGGATCTGCCTATGAATCTATGTGGATCTGGTCTTGGATCTGCATGGATCTACCTATGGATCTATTCAAACCAGGCCATGGATCCGTGAAAATCCACCTTTATATCCATATGGATCTAATTTTTGAATCTGAAATTACAAGCAATGGATCCATGGATCCTCATGGATCTGGATCTGGATCCGATCCGATCCGGTTCAGTAGAAAATCCAATATAAATGAATCTTATTTGGACCGGATTCTATTGGGCTGGATTTTATTGGGTTGGACTAGGATTGGATTGGACTGACCCATTTGCCACCCCTAGTGGAAACTAATATATATATGTATATGCTTTGAATTAATTAACAGAGATTGGGTCACATAACCATACCACATAAAATTATAATATATATATATAGCCGCTAACAAAATTACTATGAACTACCACGTTATAAAGTAAAAAGAAGTCATGGTGGAAACTAATATATATGCATATGTTTTGAATTAATTAACAGAGATTGGGTCACATAACTATATCACAGAAATTTAGAATAATATATATATATATACATATATATATATATATATATTGTGGTGGGGTATCTTTGTTTTCGATCTTACTAAGCTCTCTCCGTCAAACTAAGTAGATTGATTCTAATTTAGCTTTTGATTTCAAAAATCATGTACCAAAAGACACGGCGTATGCATTCTGATTCCAAGGTTAGAACGGTCCCGATATGCATTATAATTCTAGAGTTAGTATGAGCACGTGACATGTCAAGCCTATAATGAGGATTATATGCCAAACTGAAAATATAATTCAAAGTGGTATGATCGAATCTTGCAAAAAGGTCGATTCTGATACAAGTCTAACCTTAGGTTGAACAAACCACGATAAATCGAAAGTTATATGTTGAGTAGTTCGATCTATTTCGAGAGTAATAAAGAGGTAAAAAGTATACATATTAACAATTAGTTAGATACTTATAACTAGGTTCATAATTACCGGAGAGGATTGGGACATGCTCCTGGGCCTGGTTAGTTTACGACTCCATGATGCGAGAAGTCGAACCACCATAGGTCGAATTTGTGGAATAAGTCGAAATAATTGAGTTTGCCATGTTGATGTTTGACCTATTATTTGCAAATTTAGTATGTCGCTCTTAACAAACCTTTGTGCTCTCTGTGTGTCGTGCGATGGGTGCATCGTGGCCCTCGATCATTCTTCGTGATTTGGCACAACAATGACTTCACGATCTCTCATCCGACGATTTTCTTTTTAGATAGAATGCTCTCAATGACATATTAATTTATATCAAAGTCATCAAATGCTACCTTTTAGATGCAATCATGCATGCAAGGTGATGTTTTTAAAATTTCATTGTTTGATAAAGGTTGTGAGAGATGTTAAATTGTTATGATCTTAACTAGTAAAGTTTTAGATTGCATCACATATTGGTATTAGGAGATATTTATGCGTTATTTGTATCATAAAATGTTCTAATTTAATGGGAGTTCTTGAAATTAAGTTTTTCCAATAATATGTCAGGTCATATAAGTTCTTACCCACCAATTTTTACAAGCACAAGGTCTATGAGGTATCTCACTTGTTTCTACCACATACAGTCTATAAGTTACACTCCAACCTCATATAGGAATCATTCGACATAGTCTCCCATTTTAGTTGTTGAGTTTATCTTCAATGAAATCTTTAGTCTATCTCACAAAGGACGCAATTGAGGCAATTGGTGTTGACTGTTAAGTTTCAATTAATCAACATGGAACTAGAGATGTTTGCAGAAGATGACATGAGTCTCGTCGTAAGGGAAATCACTAGTGTTAGTCATCCTTGGCTTGGCACTGGTTCTCAATCAAGGCTTCTCACATTGAAGTACTTGTTGAGGCTAATCATATTGTTATACAATTAAATCGCGGTTGTCGCTGCCACCATCCATTTTAGAGTTGTACTTGGCCTCTCTCAACTTGTTCATCTTTTAGTAGTTCGACTTGTTCATCTTTTAGTAGCTCGAGATAAAGCTTGGAAAATGTTTGTGACCTTATCAAATCAAGAGACCACGATCCTTGAATGATGAAGTTGTCATGACCTGTTAGGCTCTTCTCACCCAAAACATGCTCATTTGACTCCCAATTTTGTCGTTATAGGTCGCCCTACGCATGCAACTGAGATTGATGATCTTATGGTTGTGTTGCAACTGAGATTTGTGATCTTATGGTTGTGTTGGCAACTCGAGTAGTTGATCTTAACTTTATGAGAATGCTTCACTACTTTCAAATCCTTACTGGATGCTCTAGACCCTTCTCCCATGGCCTTGGAAATCCGCCTTTGAACCAGATGGGCTTATACACTTTCACCATTTGGGGTCCATTCTGGGCGTTCTTAACTTGAAGGTTTAGGACTGCCTTACGTGTTGCGGGCATGGGTTCCCTAAAACATAGAGAAAAAGTTTCTTAAAGGCACTCACATAGATGTACTTCGTAGGTCGTTTGATCGTAGCCTCTCTAGACATAAAACTTCCTAAGATTGAATGCGTTGCAGTGTCTTGGATATTTCTGCATTTTCATGTCTTAGGGGATGTATGTAGTTGGTCTAAGGATCTTGACTATCTTGTATAGTCCCTCCTAAGCAAGATCTAGCTTCCCAATAGTCTTGGAAGCCCCTACTGTCTGTAGCACCAAGTCTTCCACTTGGTATAATCGTGTGCAAACTTTTTGATTATATTTATCGGCCATGCTTACTTTGTTGTTCTTCGATCGTATTGAAACTTGAGTCATTTGTTCGTCTAGTATGTCCAGCTGGAGGGCTAGGTTAGATTCGTTGTCAACTTATTTGTATTCTTGCATCCTTCAACTAGCTTGAACGATTTCGGCGGGTACCACAGCTTCGTATCTGTATATGAGGTTGAAGGGCGTTTCTTATTTGGTTGCTCGCGCGGTAGTGTGATAGGCCCAAAGAACTCTGGGGAGCTCTTCGACCCATTTGCCTTTCTGTCGTTTCAGTCGGGTTTAGAGGGATTTGTTGGTGATTGGTACGTATTATATATGGGATCATATTTTATCTCAATGCACACCCTATCACAAATATACGACCTCAAGTAATATAAAATAGAAAATAAAGCTTAGTGCCCAAGTATCGAATCCCACCAGGACTATGCTTAATTGCACACCTAATTGTTTCACTAATTTCTTCACTAAATTTGTCATGATTAAATACTTTGCTTTGATTAAACTAATGGTTGAATAAATTGAATTAACTAATCAAACTACTTTAAATAATTTCGAACTACTTGACTAAATTTAATTGATTGGATTGGATTGTAAACAATAATAAATAAAGGGTAAATTATTATTTTTGCCCTTTAACTTTTTCAAAAAATATTTTATGCCCTTTTTTCGGGTCGATTTTTTCTGCCCACACAACTTTCAAAATTTTGACTAAAAATGCCCAATTGCTCTTATTCGGCCCAAATTGTTGATGTGGCTGCTCAGTCAATAAGTTGCTACGTTTAGTCAATATGTTGTCGCGCCACATCATATTTTTCAGCTCAAATAACATTTTTTGGAGTAATACTTGTAATATTAAAAATTGCACTTGCATTTCAAAATAAATTGCACTTTGCCCCCCAAAGTATATATATATAAACATTTTTTATATATATAAACTTATATATAACTATTTATAAAATAATAAATATTTTAACAATATATAAAAAATAAAAACAACAACAAAAAAAAAAATCAACATCTTCGTCACTACACTATCCCGTACCCCACCCCCGCCGCCGTTACCACCACCGCTGCCCCGCCTCCACCACCACCAACCCAATCACTCACACAAAGATACCAACTACTACTACTGCTCCACTGACTAAAACTCGTCAATGTCGTCACCGGAAATTGCCTGCTCCAGCGACTCCGTGGTCACCGGAATAAACCCCCGGCTCTACAATATCAACGATACTATTTTGAATCTTCTCAGAATCACGGTTGATCGATTTGTCTCGATTTTGGTTTTGATTTTGATTCGGAGTTGGACGAATTGAACCAATAATCCTCTCAATTTTTGTCGGAGTTCGAAGCGGAGTCGTCGAAATTTTTGTTTCTTCTCGAAATCGCGGTTGTCCAATTTAAAGTTTATAGGGGTGGTGGGGGCGCGAAATCGGGGGTGGTGAGGGGCGGTGCGAAATAGGGGTGGTGGGTGGTGACTTGGGGTGGGTGGGTGGTGATGGGACATGGGACGGTGGGTGGGGATGATGAACAATACATTTAAGTATTTTGTTTTTTATAATTCAAATAATTTTTATAAATTATTAAAATTATAAAATATAATTATAAAAGATATAAAAAATATTTGTACATATATATATATTATTAAAGATGATGAATTCATTTTTTTTTTGTGTTTTTTTTTGTGTGTTTTTTGTGTTTTTTTATAATTCTTCTACATTATAATAGATATAAAAAAATGAACACACACACACACATATATATATATATATATATATAAACACACACACACACACACACATATATATATATATATATGTTTTTGGGTGCAAAGTGTAATTTATTATGGGGTGCAAGTACAATTTTTAATATTACAAGGATTAGTTAAAAAAAAACTTTTTTTTGCTGAAAATATGACGTGGCGTGACAACTTATTGACTAGGTGTAGCAACTTATTGATTGGGAAGCCACATCAGCAATTTAGCCCGAATAAGAGAAATTGGGCATTTTTGATAGAAAAATGAAAAATAACGGAGCAGAAAAAGTCGGCCCAAAAAAAAAGGCAAAAAGTAATTTTAGGCAAAGATAAATGGCATAAATAATAATTCCCCCATAAATAAATAGCTTAGAGGTCGGGTTCATAGGATAGCCACTATGGCCTTACAAATGCATTGACTTCCTTAATTCATGTTTATGTTCATGGATTCTTTCGATACCACAAGTGGACATGGTTCAACTTATCTTTTTTCACACACTCAAGGATTCACTTATCCACAGAACATGCTATGTGGCCACGCTAGTTACCTCACATAACTTCATATCAGTATTATATTGATGATGCATAATAAAGCATTGGGCACAAGATATATAAATAAACATAAATTAAACAATCAATAGAAATCAACGCATATGTCTTCACATAGTTTCAAATTCAATTACTTTCTAACTCTATGCATAAAGTACTAGTCACTCATTATTTCAATAAACAAATTCCACATCATAAATAACAGATGAAATGAATATAGAATGGAGAGTAAATATCTCGTTAAATGATTATCTAGGATAGTTATGTATTCTTCTCGCTCTTGTTCTACTCCGCCCGGTAAGAATGACCATTCCTCTTCCTTTGAACATGACAACTATGGTGGTAGAATGGTGTAATTCACGGTGTCTTGGATGTTGCACAGTTCTCTCCTTTTATATTTTCTTCTTTACCCATTAGGTTAACGACCGCCTCAAGAAGCCCTTCGTCAAATTTGTTCACGCGCGATCAGTCACATCGCGCCCACATCGCGTTCCTTAAGCGCGATCAGGATTGCATCGTGCCTCACATCACGCCTCTTCATGTATTACTTTTACGATGCTCTTCTGCGTCCACTACTTGCTCGCGTCACTCTTGGGTTTTTCCGCTAAAGAGCCAAGATCGCGCCCATTTCTTTATTTCGTACAATGCTTATACTGTGGCGCTTTGGTAGCGCTACTCTCGTTATCATTTGTTTTCCCCTAATTCTCCAAAACCTTATAATTTTTCCTTAAATTGAAGTGTTTTGACTCGACTAACTCTAACCTGAAATAAAACAAAACATAACTAAAATGTACATAAATCAAGGATCGAGCATTATATCATTCATAAACAAGCGTCAAATATAGATGTTTTACACACGTATCAGTGACTTCCACCTGTGTGATGGCTTGGGGTACCCTACTGATGAGAATCGGTGTCGCAGATTCTATTTGTCGCACCATTCATTGAGCTCTTCTGACCGAAATTGTAAACTATTGTCACTAACCAGTAGTCGCGGTATACCGAATCGGCATAAGATGTTTTTCCATAGTAAGTCAATTACGTTTGTTATGGTGATCTTTACGAGGGCCTCTACTTCTAACCATTTGGTGAAGTAATCCACCGCGGCGAGGAGATACTGCCTTTGGTGTTTATCTTTCATCAAATGTCTCACAATGTCGATTCCCATTTTATCAAATGGTCATGTTATCATATTGGGTTCCCATGGCGCTGCCGGCCTGTGGTTGACCCGAGAATATTGTTGGCATTTCTTGCATGCTCTAGCGTATCTCTTCTCATCGTGCATAATCGTAGGCCAATGATGATCGTTTATTTAGCGTAATTTTAGTACTCATTTCCTTATGCTTTTGAATAATTCTTGGTGCATATTTAATGGTTTTAACATTGTGTTGTGCTTTCTTAGAACCTTACCGAGTCAAGACAAAAAGAAGCTAGCCTAAAACGGATAGTTTTGGAAACATGGTGTCACGACACAACTTCAAGGGACATAACGCTACGTAAACGAGCAAACCCTAACCGCATCACGTAAAAAGTCCAAAAGTCTGCCCAAGCAGAGGATGGAGCGATGTTGTAGTGCCATAAAATATGAATGAAACACGAGCAACGGAAGGCATCAGAACATCATAGAGAAGAGACAGAGAGTGGCGCGACAACAGAGAAAAGTTGCACGAGCTGCGCAGGAACTAAGCAACATAGTTGCGCGACATGCAAAGTCGCGCATCTCTAAGGAAACACTGTCTTATCTACAGTTTAAAGTGCGGTTATTCACGAAATCAGGGCAACAAGACTTTTCAATGAATAATGGAGAGTGACTAGCACTTAGAACACGTTGCTAAGACGAATACTTACAACCGCTCACAATAGTATTGAGAAACACCTTTAGAATTTCGTTATAGTTTAGTTTTTGTCATTTTTCTAGAGTTAATAGCACGTAGGAGTCAAGAATATAGCCAAAGTATCAACATTCCACCGAATCTGAGAAACTTTCCCCTATCTCTTACTTTGTGATAAAGATCGGAGAATTTCAAATTTCAGATTTCAGAGTGATGGGAGAAAGAATTAGAAAAATAAGAAGAGACTTTAGAACAAAGAGAAGACAACAATTGCTCGGCAATTCAATAATCAATAATCATTCATAAAATGTCTAATTGTAAAACCTCAACCTCATATTTATAGGCTAAGCAAACCAAAACATACTAAAGCTAGAGTTCTTAATAAAAGCAACAAGATAACTTAGAATCCTAAACTTACCAAACTATTAAATCATAACCTAATAATAATTAAAATATTAGGATAGTAATATTTAAATAATATTCTATCTATATAATATTTATCATTCTCTCCGACTTGAAAAAACTCGCCGGAGAGTTCACATGAAAATAACTCCACCACGGTGGAATGGGTGAACTTGAGAGGTGGCCAAATTAGGACTACCCTTCCATCGAACTAGATACATGAAATGTCCATCTCTTGTGTTATCGATTATATAGGCTTCCTTCAAAACCAACAACTGTATCAGAAGTTTTAAGCACCAGAATTGAGGAACTCACAAAACCACCTATAGCACTTGCAAAAAATTCGGAAACCTGAAGAATGCTCACACTCATAGTTAAATCCTCATTATTGAAGATTGAACTGTCAAATAAATTTGGAGGCAAGTCCAACAAAAATACTCATCATAGACAAATTGTGGTGTATGCAATAACAATGAGGACTCAACTTTCATCATACGACCAATTTTAGCCAATGAGTGCACAAACTTGTTATAGGTAGGGGCTAGAAAATTTTGATTGGTACTCATATCCACCTCGAATTAGGAGTGAGCAAAGTAAGTGGGGTTGAAATTGGTAGGGGCTTAATCTCTGAAATTATAGCATCGTGACTTAAATTTTCTGATTTATGGTGCACTTGTGATACTTATAGGGTTTCTTTTATGTTATTCATGTCAAGTGTCGGAGATATATGGGTAGGAGTATGTAAAATATGTTGACCCTCAGGTACATAATCATCCTAGTCACTCTCTTCACTATTACGAAGTTCAGCTCTTAATTCTTTCAGCTTATTCAATATTTGGTTAACTATTTGATCCAATGCGTCGAATATAGCGGTGTTAAACTTGCCAACAAATATTAAAAGTCCAAAATTCAATAAAAAGGATTTAGCGGTATTTTGACAGTCAAAATGTTGTTGTCGATGAAATCCACGACCTCTACAACACGAACTTTGCTATTCCAATGGCAGCTTGGTTCTGGACAACTAGAAGCACCACAACGACGATAATAGCCTCTTTTTCTTGTTTCACATGTTTTCTTTAACTTTATTTTTCTTTTTAGAACTCGATTAAATCTTAACTGAAAATACATACGCAACGAAAAAGGGAAGGATAAGAATGGCTCTGGTTCCAAATTGATAGAGACCGGGGAATTTCAAATTTTAAATTTTAGAGAGGTGTGAGAAAGAACTAGAAGAACAAGAAGATACTTTAGAACAAAGAGAAGACAACAGTTGCTCGACAATTCAATAATCAACAATCATTCACAAATTGTTTAATAATAAAATATTAGCCTCATATTTATACGATAAGCAAGCGAAAATATACCAAAGTTAGAGTTCTTAATAAAAGCAACACGATAACTTAGAATCCTAAACTTACCAAACTATTAAATCATAACCTAATAATAAGTAAAATATTAGCAAAGTAATATTTAAATAATTCTATCTATAATTTTATCACTTTGTTTGTGTTATTTAATTATTTATTAATTGTTGAACTCATGATTATGATGATCTAACCTACTCGTTGTTTAGAGTAGGGGAGTAACTCTGATTTATGAATATGTTTATTTGTTGTATTTGATGTGTGTTTGATGAATTCATATGTCTAGATTGATTAGTTTCTATGTTGTGTAACTAGTCTTGCTCTCGTTGGATGAACAAAAGCACTACACTCTGACTACCAGAGTGTAGATGTTAAGCTAGTTATATATATATATATATATATATATATATATATGTGTGTGTGTGTGTGTGTGTGTGTGTGTGTGTGTGTGTATGTGTGTGTGTGTGTGTGTGATTTCTGACTTTAGTACGCTAACTCAACTTATGCACAACCCTTATATTACACCAAATTAATCTTGATTAAGTATGTTTACGTTATTCAGATGAGTTAATTGGATTGCGGATTTGATATCTCTACTAAAACAACTAACAATTAGGTTAAATCCACTAACGCGGTAAGTTATTATAGATTCATAAATTCTATAGTTAAAATAGGTCCAGCTATAGGTCACAGATCAATAGGCATGTGAACTTTACACTATCATCAAGCATCCCAAGTAAATATAGGTAGTTTGTCTATGATTACTATGGTTAAATCGTGGTGAAACTCAGTCTCTAAATAATCCTTTAATCTATTATTTTACAAACTAAGCATTCAACCAACCAATCATCTTAAATTATGTCTATTTACATGCTTGCATTAATTAGATTAGGTCTCTAGTATTCATCATTGGTTTAGTAATAAATTCTCTTTGCATTCATCTTTAGTTAGTTTAAGTCATCACTAGTTTTAGCCATCCTCCACACTCAAACTGTTTTCCTTGCATTCAAACCATTTTCATTGTGTTTAAATCATTCTTGCATTATCATTGTTTTCATTGCATATTAGTTTAGTTATATAACATTCTAGTGAAGTTTTGCATTCAAAGCTGCTTTCATAACATTTGCATTCTTAGGTTTTCTGCATCTAAAACATTCTGCATCCATAAAACAGTCTTCTTGCAAACACAAAGATAGCAATCGTGACAATCATTAGTGCTTTGCATTTAAGTGATTCACGCATTTATCCACCACTTCATTGGGATACAATACTTGGTTCGTAACTATACTTACCATTTTATTATTACATAATTCATGCACTTGCGAGAAGAAAAATTTAGGTGTAACAATTGATTTGTTAAATTTTTATTTATTCTTTGTATGCTACACAAAATCTTCCATCAACCAGTAATAACCTTGTTGGAGTATTTTGACGGCCAATTTGTGGCTTCCATAGTGGCTTCAACAACTCCCCTCTTGAATTTCCTACATAACCTCGAGGGCTTCTTCTTCTCCGAGGCAACAGAGGTAGGTTTGGAAGAATCCATTATTGTATATCACTCCGTCTTTGATGAAGAACCGGGCCTATTTTTTCTTGATGGCATCTCCAACTTACCCTTTGAGGATGGTGCTCTGATCCAGTAGGTGTCTTTTAGTTTCTTCCATCCATTGATGTTTTCTCGTGCTCCCCATTGACATGGCTTTCATTTCATCCACTAGTTCCACTACCTCGAGCCTCTCGGATTGAAATAAAGTGAGGAAAGTTATGCTCCAAGACTTTAGAGGAGTCATGGTGCTGACCATTCGGGCAAGGGTATCGATTTCTATATTAGACGTCCGAGTGATCTAGACCAATTCAAAAATATGAAAGTTTATGCGGCTTTTCTTACAGCTTGTATGAAATCTCGCATACGGTCTTCTCGGGTTTCGTATTTTCTTCTTACTTGGTGCACCACAAGCTGTAAGTCAATATAGATGCGTAGGTTTTAAATTTTGACTTATTTGGTATTCGCATGGCAATAAGCACCGCTTCGTATTATGCCTCATTATTGGAAACGAGGAACTCTAGTCTCGCACAAATTCCAAATGCTCTTCCTCTTTGTTTCGAAGCACAATCCATGCACCTTCTTTGCCCTCATTGACCGATCCATCTGCATAGAAATTCCATGTGGACTCTTCTTCCCTTTCTGCTTCATTCATTTTGTCTATGAAGTTTGCCAAAACTTGGGTTTTGATGGCAGGTCGAGGGGAAAAGGTGAGATCAAATTCTCTTAGTTTCACTGCCCATTTAACCATTCGTTATGAACTTTGGGGTAGTTCAGTATAGATCTGAGAGGTACCTAGTTAGGACGATGGTGGGGGTGTGCCAAGAAATAAGGTCGGAGCTTTCTTGCTGCTACTACTAGGGCGTATGCTATTTTTTCTATCAAGGGGTATCGTAATTTTTCATCTATAAGCATTCTTCCCATGTAATAGATGGGTTGATGATCTTTCTCTTTCTCTCGTACTAGGACAGCACTGACCGATTCGTGCTCTGCGGCTAAATAGACATAGAGTTGTTCGCCTTCTATGAGCTTCGCTAGTAGAGGGGGACTTACAAGATATTTCTTGAGATCTTCAAATGCCTGCTGGCATTCCTTGTTCCAGAAGAAATATTTAATTTTCTAGAGGATTTTTCAGAACAAAAGTCCTCATTATGCAGCTTTTAAGATGAAGCGATGAAGGACCACCACCCGACCATTTAGCTTATGCACCTCTTTAGGCGTTTCTGGCGGAGGCATATCTATTGTGGCTTTTACATTTTTGGGTTCGCTTCTATCCGTTTTTGGTAACCATGTAGCCCATAAGTTTCCCCCCTTTGATCCCGAGTAAGAATTTATTGGGATTCACCTTCATCCCAAACTTTTCCATTATGGCAATGGATTTTTCGAGGTCCTCGACGTGTGTTTCGGCCCTCATGCTTTTTATGATCATATCATCTACACCTCCATCTAATCACCTATAAGATCGTCAAACATAAGGTTAGCCAGCCATTGATATGCGATGCCTATAAGTTTATTTATTTTGTTTGATGTGTGTTTGATGTGATCATGTGTCTAGAATGATTAGTCTTTATTCTGTATGATTAGTCTAGCTCTCGCTGGAAGAATGCATGTGCTACCCTTGGAGCTGGGACTGTCTGAGTGTAGAAGTTAGCTAATTATGTATACATGCGATTTGCGACTTTAGTACGCCAATGCAACTATTGCGCAACCACTAAATCATTCTTGACTAAGTAAGTTTATGTTAGCATGATTCAGATGAGTTGACTGGATTACATAATTAATATCTCTATTAAAACAACTGACAATTTGGTTGATTTCGCTAACGCGGTAGGCTATTAGAGACTTAATGATTCTATAGTTAGGATATGTCCAACTATAGGTCGCATGTTTATTAGACAAATAGAACTCTAACTATCATCAAACATTTCAAGTAATCATAGGTAGTTTGTCTATGAATTATTATGGTTAAATTAGTTGTGAAGCCCAACCTCCAAACATGTTTTAATTATATGTTTATAATTAAAGCATTCAACCCCTCAATCATATTAAATTATTTTCTGTTTACTTTGTTGCATTAGATTAACTTAGTATAACTGCTTCATTACACATTCAATTAGCTTCTACTTTTAGTTCATTTGCATTCAAATCGTTTTCTTGCATTAAACTAATTTGTAACTTTCATTCACTGTTCTAAATGCATTTTAGTTTAATAGTCAATTGCATCCAAAACTGTTTTCATAAAATCTGCATTCACATCATTATGCGTACACAAAGATAGCAAACGTGAAAACCATTAGTGTTCTTGCATTTAAGTAATTAAAGCATGCATCCACCACTTCATTGGGATGCGATACTTGGTTCGTAACTACACTTACCATTTTATTATTACTTGACTCGTGCACTTACGCAAGGTAGGAATTTGGGTGTAATTCATAATTCTAATTTTAAGCACCAGCAAACGCCTCATCACTCGTTATCTCTGATTTTATGATCCTAGCTCTTTTCTGGCCCATTTTTCTCTTCTTTTGTTTCACGGGCCGTGCCTCTGGTTTCACATTCAATTTGTGTTCACATATCCGGGGATTTATTCTACCCGAGCGTTCTCCTTCCTAGGCAAATACGTGGGCGTATTTTTGGAGAACTTGTGCAACTTCTCGTTCCACCATGTTTCCCATTTATGTTCCTATTTAGACCTTATTGTGGGGCTTGTGAGGCACTATTTCAAGCATTTTGAGTTCTCTGACGACCTTCATTTTTAGTTTGTGCATTCCTAAATGGCGATGCGACTGCTCCTGGAGAGCCTATTGGGGAATCGCGCTTGAACGACATTCTCTTGCACTTTTCTGACTTCCTCGGATCTCTCCAATTCCCAGGATAGCTGGGAACTTGACTGTAAGATGTATGGTGAAGGGCATCGCTTTGAAGGCAAGCAAGGCGTGCATTTCGCACATGATGTTGTAAGGTTATGTCGGTGCCTCGACTATCTGAAAGTGGATGACCTTCTTTTTTGGTAGGGCTTCGTTCCCCATGTCATAGGGAGGGAGAGGGTGTTAGGTTTGTAAAGCCTGACAATGGAGACGAAGAGCCAAGCAGTTAAGATGAATAGTTGAACATAAGGACCGAAGGATTGGAAGCAAAGACAGAAGAAGAGCGGCATAAGGGGCGGATCAAGTAAACACAAGAAAGTCGTCAACGTTAAATAAATCAAAATATTAAAATTATTAAAATCTCTTTCATAGAGAGGGTTAAATGTGTGTTTGCGTATGTTTATAATATAGTGTACATATTTGGTGACGTTTTCAGGCTATGATATCAGATGAAAGTTTCAAAAAACTTGGAAAGGGCATTGACTTCAAATAACATAAAAAAAAATCTACAAATGCACACTTGTAGCACCGTCACAACTCTTCATCGCTCAATCAACACATACTATATTTACGTTATTTAGGCTCCATTATAACTTATACACCCCCACGAAATTTGATTATTAGCCCAACGGAAAAGCCAAAAAAAAAATAAAAAATGTCAATGGCTTTCACTTTTCTTCGTCCGTCTCTTTTTAGATCTTATAAGCTGCTGCTAATCAAGTTTTAAGTGTTGACTCATTGCGTACGATTAATGCTTCAATCACGCAATTAATTGACATCACCATCAAATAACTTAGGCTCCATTTGGTTGCCAAAAAACGGGGAGAAAGGAAAAGAAGAAACAAGAATAAAGGAAAAAGTATTTTTCAGGAATTTATTAGAGATTTGTTTTTTCCTTATTTTTCTAGCCGTTTGACTTTATAGTGATTATCTGGAGAGAGAGAGAGAGAATCACTAGTATATGTAAAACTTTTTGTACTTATTATTAATTTAACTTTTTAAAATTCATAATTATAATTTGTACTCGGAAATATGCGTTAAAATAATATCTATTAAGTTGGTTAATATTCTGGTTTTAAGGTTCTATTTGAAATTACTTTAGGTAAATTATCTACAACTTTCATAAGTTTATTTGCTAAATACTATGTAATCAACTTTATTTATTTATTTTAATATCCCAAATATTTCCAAATAATCCAAGATTAAAGCACATAAATAACAAAGATTGAATTAAGGCAAAAAACTAACAATTAAGAGAAAATACTTGAACTTAAACAACGCAAAAAAATATTTCCGCACCTTGTGTAAGTGAAGTGAAGAGCATTGATAGATATAACAAAAAAACTATTGAGTATATAAAGAGAATTAATAAATTCAAAATTTCATTTAAACATCAGTCAGAAAACCAAAGGTTTTGAATTTAAAAAGATTTCGAATAATTCTAATGAAATTTCATCACTTTTGTAGGTAAGTTTCCGTGCAGTTTTGTATAGAGAAAATTATAGTAAGTTTTTCTATGTTTTCCGCAATTTCTTTTTTTCTCGAAAAAAATCTTAAATTGCTTAATAGTTAGAGACAGAGATTTCCCCCGGTTTTCTGGCAATCAAACAGAGCCTTAGATGTATGGTGAAATCCCTCATCCTGTAGTGCATTCTTCTAGAATGCTTCAAATCGTAACAAGTATATATATAATAATACATTATCAGTTCAATAAAGACGGAAAAAGAATTTATTTGTAAATATAATATCTAGTTGATCAATAAAAGTCTTTTTTCTAGGACAAAGGGGGTGTTTTTGTGGCAGCACATCATGACATAAATTTTTTTTTTTTAGAAGGAAAAGCAAAAGCATCAATTGCAAACACTAAATAAATGATTTTCAGTGAGCTAAAGTTCATGTGCTACTTTTAGAAGTTCTTGCAAAGACCTTGATTTGACAATAGATCGTATTATATATATATATATATATGTGTGTGTGTGTGTGTGTGTGTATGAGTGTCGGTTATAAGTGAACGGTCTAGCAATAAAACGAGTCTATCTCAAATCAGGCCTACACTATGTATCTCGCCTAGACTTGGTCTGGAACACCTCGAACCAACGCCTCGATGCTTGGATAGCAGTGAGATATCGGTGACTAGATCGGACGTACGTCGGTGATTGTCTTCGATATGATATCGGCGATGCCCACCGACGTGATATCGGTGATGTGGTGGTATGACGTGTCAAAAGTGCATGAGATAATCCCGATATCGAATGCGATATCGAGAGTCAGATCAGTGATGTATTTCGATGTGATGCGTGGTAGCTGAGGGATAATAATTGCTCGTTTTGGGATCCGGGCGCCGCGTATTTATAGACCTCAGGATCCGGGGACCACAGTAACATATCGGTGATTATTACCGATATGATATCGAAAGTGGTCCCCAATATGGCCTAATATGGGCCTGGTTTGGGTCAGGCCCAATATGCGGGAAATGCCCATATCATGTAGTCCCCCAATTTGGGGATTCTTACCTTAGAGATAAAAATTCGCAAATTTAATTTTAAATTTCTGGTTTACCTGTACCCTTCGTCCCGCCAGTTCAAATGACGGAGATCAAATTTGCGGGGAATGCACTTGTGATGAACTTCGGTGGGCTCTCCAGTAAAGTGGATGTATAATTTGAGGTCCATTTTTGAATTTTTAATCCGCCACACGGGATTTTTGAATTGCCTGCATATCTTGGGATTGCGCTCTGTGATGCACTTTGGTGATCCCCTTGTGCGTCTGTCCTTGCCCATTTCCTTTTATCTATATCGAATATCAGTACCGATGTGAGATCGAAACTATGTTTCGATCTAGCATCTCCGATATCTATAAATAGGGTTGTCAGGAAAGTGGAAGTCCACTTTGGCTTTTAGCGAACTCTCGTTGTTCCTTCGAAAAGCACATCGAATTTGACTTCCGATATAGCATTTGATCTCGGTTTCGATATCTTCCTTTGATTTTAATTTTCGATATCGTATTCGATACCTTTTTCGATATCTCGTCCGATTCTGACTTTCATTCTTTAGGGCGTTAATATGTCGTTTGTCGGGGACAGTGTTGGCGCAAGTTTGCCCGAGATGGATTTCGAAGAGGGCGGAATGGAATACTCCGAAAATGAGATGTTTGGGCCTGATCATTTGACTGGTGAACAGGGCGGTGCTGAATTTCCTGCTCCGCCCGAAGCTGCCGGCTCGGATGTGGACGAATGGGGCTTTAAGGTCAGCCCCCCAAAATATAAGACTTCCGAGAAGTACGAGGACATGAGGTCTCATGTTCCTCATCATGCTGGTTATTACTCCGACGAGTATGACATCCTCGAGGGGTATAAGGTCATATTTCCCAGTGCGGATCAGCGAATGCATACTCCACCAAAAGGCTGCATTACTGTTAATGCCAAGCATTTCAAGAACGGACTGCGGTTCCCGATTGATCCTGCGGTTAGTGCTATCGTAGCGAGCATCGGGGTCTGCTTGGGACAGTTATCCCCCAATTCTCTGGGGTACATTGTAGCTTTTATTTGTGTTATGAGGGCGTTGGGTGCCCCTTGCGGAGCTAACGAGTTCTAGGAACTCTTTAGTGTCATGGTCAACAGGAAGGGTGGTGATAGAGGGTTCTTCTGTGTGCGGGCCCAGGCGGGACTTAGGTTCGTGCAATATACTCAATCTAGTTATGGATTTGGAAATAAGTGCGAGTATATGTACATCCAGGAGAGGACGGCTGGCAAGTTTGATGTGCTTCCTAGCGTGTGGTGTGAAGACACCAAATATGAGAGACGAGCCGTTGTCGGGCCTACTGCACACAGGCTCGAGTTTCTGAGGAAATTGATTAACCATCCGTACGACGGTACCCTGCTTTGTAGTGACATAGTTTTTCAAGAAAGTGGGATATCTCCCATACGGTATAACGGTCCCTCTACACTCGGTAAGTGTTATATCTTTGTAAATTGATATCTTCCTCCCGATTTATTTCTTGATCCTCTATTTTATGTGTTTCGCAGCCGAACTGGTGGAGTATTATAGTCTGGATGCGATAGCGGAACGTAGACGGCCGAGGGCCGAAGCCACTACAGATGATGCACCTCCACTCGTCAAGAAGAGGGGTCGTGAGGGCGTGCGCAAGAGTGCGAAGAAATCTGTTCCCTCATCGAGTGGAAATACTGTCGGGGTAGGTAGTGCTTCGCAGTCTCAACCTGACGTTGATGTTGGGATGTCCATGGGGAGAAAGAGAAGGAAGGAAGAGGGTAGTTCAAGTGGGGATCACAGTGGTCTCTTCCGCTCTATAAGTAGTCTTTGTGCCATTGGATGTGTATTCCCTTTGGGTTTTCATTTGACTGAGCAATCGACTCCTTGTTGTGGACGTGCAGGTGGCGGGTTTTTTGAAAGGTTTCTTGGCGATGGCTGTTAAGGGCCAATCGGATCACGCCGAGTCGCTCCGAGTTACCAACGGTTTGCTCGAGAAACTGGGCGAATACGATCTTGTTGCTGTCGTACAGCTCCAACATGAGAGAGACGAGGCCATGGATATTTTGAAGGCCAGCGAGAATAATGTGGGAGGCCTGTTAAATGATAATAAAAGGTTGATCGCAGAGCTCAATGAGTCTCGACTTATCGCTGGGCAAGAGGCATCTCGTCGGGAGGCACTTGAAGTTGAGGCTACTAGCCCAGGCTGAAAGGCACATGCGGTGCATGACGCTGAGCAAAAGCCAATTAACCAGTGCGGCCAAGCAGTTCCTTCTGAGTTGGTCGTATAAGATGATGTGTGCTGAGCGGGGCTTGCTCGAGCGGGAGGAAGCCAAGGCCTCTGTCATAGGTCAAATTCAGCCGGAAGGTGGTTTCAAGGACGGTTACGATCCTTCAGCCATAAATCCATTGAAGGGGCCGGACGGAAAATTTCCTGAGGACTCCGACGATGACGACGAAGATTTGGAGCCAGAAACGGAATACCGCGAGATTATCGAGCAGAAGAGTTTGGCGTTAATCCACATTAAAGGGGCCCCTCGTTATCCCGGTTGAGAGTTTAGGATTCTGTATCTTTTCTTTCGGCGCAGTTGCCTCTGTAATATGACTCATTGTTTTGCCCGTTAATTCAATCGATCTTTTCTGCGTGTCCTGATATATATTTGTTCATACGTATCCCATGGTATGATTGCTTGTGTTATCGTTACTCCTCTTTGCTGTGTCACCTATCGGTTATACCGGATTGTGTTGACTAATCAACCTAATCGCATGAAAGTGCTTATGTTTCCGTGCTTTAGAGTGCAACCCCGTTATCACATTGAATTTTTTCTTGGATCGACCCCGTTATCACAGGGGATTTTTTCTTGGATCGACCCCATTATCACATGGGATTTTTTCTTGGATTGACCCCGTTATCACAGAGAATTTTTTCTTGATCGACCCCGTTACCACAGGGGATTTTTCTTGGATTGACCCCGTTATGACAGGGATTTTTTCTTGATCGACCCCGTTATGACATGAGATTTTTTCTTGGATTGGCCCCGTTATTACAGGGAATTTTTTCTTGATCAACCCCGTTATCACAGGGGATTTTTTCTTGGATTGGCCCCGTTATCACAGGGAATTTTTTCTTGATCGACCCCGTTATCACTTGGGATATTTTTCTTGTTGTAGGTGAGTCTTTTCTTTGTCTTTTTGACTATGTCTCTTGGTGACCCTGTCGTCGTTGAATCTGTAGGTCATTAAGCCCTGTAAAACAGCACAGACAAGAAAGATTTTCGATGTAAAAACTTAATATGAAAGCACGAAATGATGTGCATGTGTTATCTGCGGGATGTTCCCTCAATCCGGGAATATCAATTTTATACGAGAAAAGGTGTTTCCACTGTGCTCTATCGTGCCTGTTGTACATGTTTGTACCTGTTGTACCTGTTTAAATGGATAATATTGAATAATCTGGGGCAATGCCCCCTGAATCTCCCTTTTAATATTCTCTACGTCCTTTTCGGATATGGTAATGTGTGATCCTTCGAGCCATGTACTTGTACGAGGGCAATGTGTTCAACATATATCTAGGGGAATACTCCCCAATTCTTAGTGCCATCCTCTGCACTTCTGTAATGTCCGCTTAGGACATATCCATGCATGAAATATGAGATTCCGCCAAGCAACAAATAAAAAGGTAACGACGGATAACGGTCGAAGGCTAGGTAAACCCAACCCGCCTACGTATCCCGTTGAATGGGGAATCAGACCGGCGTAGTTCCCCCTGTTTTAAGTTACATGCCGACCCATGAAGGGGCAAAATAAGAGATAACGGTCGAGGGCTAAGTAAACCTAACCCTCCTACGTATCCCGTTGAATGGGGAATTAGACCGGCGTAGTTCCCCCTGTTTTAAGTTTACAACTTAACCCGCGATGGGGCAATGTTTCAAATGTTCAAGCTTAATTTAAAAATTACTGAAATCTAAACTATTGTCCTGTTGTTCATCATGGTGATCACTCCATAGCTTGTCGATCCTGATTTGATCCGATTGCTTCTTCCTCCGCTTCTCTAATTCTTGGCAACATAAGAGAAGTGATGTAGCAGAACCAAGCTTCCTCCTGGTTAGCGACCACTTCTCCGACCCCTCCTCCTGCTGGGAATTTCATCTTCTGATGGAATCTGGATATCACCGCTCTTATTGCGTTCAGGGCCGACCTGCCGATTATGACATTGTATGCAAATGGTTGGTCCACGATTGTGTATTGAACATTAATAGTTCGCATGTGCGGTTCTTGTCCAAATGATGTGGGAAGGTTCACTTGCCCTAGGGGAATTGTCTCTGCTCCACCAAATCCTACTAGTGGCATACAGACATGTTCAACTACGTGGTGGCCGAGTGCCATCTTCTCTAAAGCATGCGCAAACATAACGTTGGTGGAGCTACCGTTGTCTATAAGTACCTTGTGTACAGCGTAGTTAGCGATATCAAGCTGAACAACCAGGGGACAGTCGAGCTCGCATGCATGGATGGCTTCGGAGCTGAGATCTAAGAGGTCCCTGCCAGAAAACGTGATAACCTCGTCTGGAAGCTCCTCAATCAATGTTGTGAATCCCATGAATCGGTGCTCGTTCAATCCACGAGTTATCTTCTTCCTCTGGTTGGTGGAATCCGCTTATGCGGTCCCACCGCTTATCATATTAATCACCCCCCTCGAAGGCGCATTATTTATCGTATCGCGTCCTTGTCCACTCTCAATTGCCTTAAGGCCCTCCCTTCTTAGGATTGGGACCGCTCTCTTGATTCAGCATACTGCCCGCTCGCCTTCACGAACTCTATTAATCTCCCGTCCTTAATCACTCTCTCGATCTCATCCTTCAGGTCATAGCAGTCCTTCGTGTCATGGCCTTTTTGGCGGTGATACTCGCAGTAGCGTCTAGATTTCTTGGTGAAATCCGTCTCTTTGATTTTCCGAGGTGCGCTTAGCCAATTCCTGCTTTGCGCGACGGCCAATATAGTGCGAATGTTCTGATTAAGGGGGGTATATCTCTTTGGGGACCTGTCTCTTCCTCCCCTGCTCTTGTTCCATAGCTCTCTACCCCTTTCCCGGCCGGATTCCTGGGGTCTAATCTTTGCTGCCATCATTGCGTCTTCGTAAATTACAGTATGTGCCAACTCGTTTATCTGATTGATGGTAGGTTCTGCGAGCTTGATCAACTCTTTGGCAAATCTGTTGTGTGTCGTTGCCCTGAATAGGGTCTGCAACACTTGTCCCCCGTAGGGGTTGTCCACCTTTAGTAGCTCCTCATTGAATATGTTCATGAACTCACCGATAGTTTCTCTCTCTTTCTGTTTCACCACTTCCAGATGGTACACGCTTGTCTTCATTCGCTTTTGACTGGAAAAGTGGTTCTCCAACCTCTCCTTCATCTACTCGAAGCTCGAAATAGATCCTGCTTCAATTCTGTTAAACCAGTCTAATGTTGCTCCTATCAGTGTTGTCGCCATTATTTTTGCCTTAATACCCTCGAAAAAATCTTGTAGGTTCAAGAGACTCTCCACGGCGTGGATATGATCTCTCGGGTCACTCTTCCCATCATATGGTTTTATGGTTGGAATCTTGTCTCCTCTGCACAATACCTCCTTCTCGATTTCAAAACAGAAGGGAGTCAATAGCCGTTGGTATCCTACTGCTGTAGCTCCACGGCTTTCGTTCCTTCTCCCGGCTTCCATGCCCTTCGTCACTTTAACTATTTCCCTTAGCGTGTGTTAGTCCGTCCTCCTCGAATGCCCCGGTCCTCCGGTCATTCTCAGTATCGTCACTTACTTCTACCCTCTCTACACTTTCGGCCCCTGTCCAACAGCCTCTTCTCGCGTTGTCCCTTTGACCCCCTTCTGGGATCTCCTCTTCGTCCCGCTCTTGCCTTGTCCTTCGTCCCACCATGTGTGGCAACAAAGTCTCCATTGTAGCGTCTAGCACCGCTTTCACAAAAGCGTTGATCTGTGCTAACATCTCCGGGCTTATGGTGGCGGGGGGAATGGCGCTCCGTCCTGTGGCCCTCACCCCCTCTGAGCCGGGAGGATTCGTGTTTGGCACCTCGGTCAATGGAACATCTGCCACGGAGTTCTCAGTGGTCGGGCCCTCAGCCGCGGGTTCCGTCGTATTTGGCGCGGCGAAGGTTGGACTTGCATTCGTGGCTCGCGGCGGCCTCCTGGGTCCGCGCCTTCGTCGAGGCTCGTTCTGTGCTGGAGGAAGCTCCATCTCGGCTTGGGCCACTGTCTGTTCTTGGTCAGTTGGGTGTTGGGGGAGTTGCGTGTCCTCCATCATGGCGCTCCTAGTCACAATTCCATTAAATTCAGATCGGGTCCTCCTTCCTTGCATCTTGGCGTCCTAGTCCGGGAACTGGTGTTCCCACAGACGGCGCCACTGATTTGACAATAGATTGTATTATATATATATGAGTGTCGGTTACAAGTGAACGGTCTAGCAATACAACGAGTCTATCTCAAATCAGGCCTACACTATGTATCTCGCGTAGACTTGGTCCGGAACACCTCGAACCAACGCCTCAATGCTTGGATAGAAGTGGGATATCGGTGACTAGATCGGACGTACGTCGGTGATTGTCTTCGATATGATATCGGGCGATGCCCACCGACGTGAATCGGTGATGTGGTGGTATGACGTGTCAAAAGTGCAGGAGATAATCCCGATATCGAATGCGATATCGAGAGTCAGATCGGTGATGTATTTCGATGTGATGCGTGGTAGTTGAGGGATAATAATTGCTCGTTTTGGGATCCGGGCACCGCGTATTTATAGACCTCGGGATTCGGGGACCACAGTAACATATCAGTGATTATTATCGATATGATATCGAAAGTGGTCCCCGATATGACCTAATATGGGCCTGGTTTGGGTCAGCCCAATATGCGAGAAATGCCCATATCACACCTCATAAATTAGCTTAAAGTTGTGTTTGACTTAAAACAGAAAATGTTTGAAAACCTACTTTTAAACGTAACTTAAAGCAATTAAGGGGGTGTTTGCAAGAGATTTTAAAAACTCATTATGGGTTTTAACTTTTAAGTCACTGAAAAACTTTTAATGAGTGTTTGTAATTGCTGCTTTTGCTTCTCATTCTCTTAAAAAAAGTCAAAAAAATGGAGAAGCCCATAAACATGTCATGCGGTGATTCTATAATGAGCATCTCCCCAATCTTGGTGAATATCTTATTTAGATTTATTAATCCTTAAGTTTCTCCAAATATTCAATTTTACCCTCAAATAAATTCCATGATTTCTCCTTTCTTATTAACACGATCGTCTTTTCCATCATTTTATATTTTTAGAGTAAAAAAATAATTATAAAAAAAGAAAAAAATCTTAAAAATGATTCACTTAATAGCAACATGTACGACATTATTATATTAACATGTTTTAGATATAGTTATTATTTCCAGAAGATATATGCACGATGTACGTTTACCAAATAACTTGTATATTGTAATGTAAGAAACATATATATTGATTACACTATATTAAAATTTATATTATTTTAATTTTTAATATATAACTATTCACCTCATGATTATGTAAATGTGAGTGAGGGATTAATATTTATGTATTTAAATTTAAATAAGAATAATTATATTAACATGTTTTAGATATAGTTATTATTTCCAGAAGATATGTGCACGATGTACATATACCAAATAACTTGTATATTGTAATGTAATAAACATACATATATTGATTACACTGTATTAAAATTTATATTATTTTAATTTTAATATATAACTATCCACCTCATGATTGTGCAAATGTGAGTGAAGGATTAATATTTATGTATCTATTATTTAAATAAGAATAATTAAATATTATTGTATTTTAATAAATGTTCAAAAGTTGCTTCTATCTAGTTATTGCAAACACCATAAAACTAACTTTATCTACTTTACGTTACTTTTTAAAAAGAATTTGCAAACACTTATAGCTTTAAATCAAACGCAACTTTAAGTAGCTTTAAGTGGAACTTATGAAGAATGAGCTTTCATAAGCTATTGCAAACACCCCCTAAAACTAATTTTGTGGTGTTTGCAATAGCTTGTGAAAAGCAGCGTTAGAATCTTAATTAAAATGCACAAAGATTTGTTTTTTCTTATTTAAAGTATACAAAATATAATGTTCCACACACATTTACACAATCATGAGATGTATATTTGTATTTATAAAAAATAATTCAAAAATTTAAATAGTTGAATCAATATATACATTTATTGCATTAAAATGCACAATTTATTTTGTGTAAGCATTTATCTTCTAGAAATTGTAATTTTATCCAAAAGTTGTTAATATAATAATGTCAAACATGTTGTTAAGTAGATATTTCATAAGAAAAAAATTTATAATCTTTTTCATTATTAATTTTCTTTAATTAATTTATTACTCTAAAAATTTCCATAATCGAAATTATAGAGAAGAAAAATCATGAGATTTTTTTTCAATTAATTGAGGCTAAAATAGAATATTTAGAGACATTTAAGGCATAATAAGTAAAATGTGCTTATGGAAGCACCTCATTGCTAGCTTATGGAATTCTGTTTATTTTTTACTTATTTTAAGATAAGGAGAAGTAAAAGCAACAATTACAAACACTGCATAAATGTTTTTCAGTGACTTAAAGCCCATAAGCAACTTATAAAATCTATCGCAAACACTTTCAAACTAACTTTCCAATTCTCAACAAAAGAGATTATTTGATATAGTAAAAAGAGCTACAAGTAACATGGTGCTTTATGTAAGATTGGGCGGCCCGGTTTAACCGAATCATTGGTTTAGTTTGGGGGATTATTTGATATGCTAAAAAGAGATTTACAAGTGACATGCTTTATGTAGGAAGGATTGGGCGGCTTGGTTTAGCCGATCATTGGTTCAGTTTTTGAATGTAGTTCGATTTTATTTTTCTCCTAAAGCAAATCATAAAACCAATCGATTTGGTTTGGTTTAAACCGCCACCAATTCGATTTTTTCACATCGATTTTACTTTTTTTGCTTCTTTTCTTTATCAAAAAAAAAATGTTGAAAGCCTCTCATTTAACTATCGATAAAACAATAATTAACTTGAAAAAATATATACAAAAATAAAATACCATTAATAGTTAATAAAATCACTTGGTAATTTATATAGATCGTTCATCAACTACAAATCATTAATAATGAGTATTAAACAATCGAAAAGGTCGTAGCAATAAGAAGAGTCCAGGGGCGGAGAGAGGGGTGCAGTGGGGGCGGCTGCACCCCCTCACCCGAAGCTAATTACTTACATAGTAATGTTATATCAATTAGAAAAATTGGGGTTTTTTTTCAAAAATGGTCCTTTATCGTGGCCTCATTACAAAAATAGTCCGTTATCGCGCCACTGTCTAGATTTGGTCCTTTATCGTGGTTTTTCGTCCAATTTTGGTCCTCCGGCCAAATTTTCCGGCGAATTTTGGGATTTTGACCAATTTGGGCGATTTTGACCAGAATTTTGGAGATTTTGACTAATTTGGGCGATTTTGACCAGATTTTGAGCAAAAAAAATAAAAAAACAAAAATAAATTTATAATTTAAAATATATAGTTTTTATAATTGAAATCCCAAAAAAAAAAATTTGTAATTTAAAATATATAATTTTTATGGTTGAAATCCAAAAAAAAAAATTTAAAATATATAGTTTTTATTATTGAAATCACAAAAATAAATTTAAAAAACACAAAAAAAATGTAATTTAAAATAAATAGTTTTTATAATTGAAATCCAAAAAAAACGTAAAAAACAAAAACAAATTTGTAATTTAAAATATATAGTTTTTATTATTAAAATCCCAATACAAAATAAAAAAACACAAAAAAGTTGTGATTTAAAATATATAGTTCTTACAATTGAAATCCCAAAAAAAAATTAAAAACACATTTGTTTTAAAATATATTGTTCTTACAATTGAAATCCCAAAAAAAAAAATTTAAAAAAAAAATCTTTTAAAATATATAGTTCTTGTGATTTAAAATTCATTGTTTTTATTATTGAAATCCCAAAAAAAAATAAACAAACACAAAAAATTTGTAACTTAAAATATATTGTTTTTATTATTTAAATCCCAAAAAAAAATTAAAAACACAAAAATTTGTAATTTGAAATAAATTAATTTTATTATTGAAATCCAAAAAAAAAATAAAAACACCAAATTTGTAATTTAAAATATATAGTTTTTTATTATTGAAACCCAAAAATATATAGTTTTTTTTGGGATTTCAATAATAAAAACAATATATTTTAAATTACAATTTTTTTTTGTGTTTTTTTATTTTTGTTTTGGGATCTCAATAATAAAAACTATATATTTTAAATTACAAATTTGTTTTTATTTTTTACGTTTTCTTTGGATTTCAATTATTAAAACTATATATTTTAAGTTACAATTTTTTTGTGTTTTTTAATTTTTTTCTGGGATTTCAATAATAAAAACAATATATTTTAAATTACAAATTTGTTTTTAATTTTTACATTTTTTTTGGATTTCTATTATAAAAACTATATATTTTAAATTACAATTTTTTTGTGTTTTTTAATTTTTTCTGGGATTTCAATAATAAAAACAATATATTTTAAATTACAATTTTTTTGTGTTTGTTTTTTTTTTTTTGGGCTTTCAATAATAAAAACAATTTATTTTAAATCACAAGAACTATATATTTTAAAATAAATTTGTTTTTAATTTTTTTTTTGGGATTTCAATTGTAAGAACAATATTTTAAAACAAATTTGTTTTTAATTTTTTTTGGGATTTCAATTGTAAGAACTATATATTTTAAATCACAACTTTTTTGTGTTTTTTAATTTTGTTTTGGGATTTTAATAATAAAATCTATATATTTTAAATTACAAATTTGTTTTTTTTTTTACGTTTTTTTTGGATTTCAATTATAAAAACTATATATTTTAAATTACAATTTTTTTGTGTTCTTTAATTTTTTTTTTGTGATTTCAATAATAAAAACTATATATTTTATTTTTTTTTGGGGATTTTAACCATAAAAACTATATATTTTAAATTGCACATTTTTTTTGTTGGATTTCAATTATAAAACCTATATATTTTAAATTATAAATTTATTTTTGTTTTTTTTATTTTTTTGCTCAAAATCTGGTCAAAATCGCCCAAATTAGTCAAAATCCCCAAAATTCTGGTCAAAATCGCCCAAATTGGTAAAAATCCCCAAAATTCGCCGGAAAATTTGGACGGAGGACCAAAATTGGACGAAAAAACATGATAAAGGACTAAATCTAGACAGTGGCGCGATAACGGACTATTTTTGTAATGAGGCCACGATAAAGGACCATTTTTGAAAAAAACCCGAAAAATTGTAGTCATCTTTGTGCGTCTTATGTTTGCCCCTCCTCTAATTTTTTCACCCAAGTCATTCAACAATAAAAAGTGGCCCATCACTCCCATTACTTTACTTATCTAATATTTTGTAAAACTTACTTTTAATTCATAATTTGGTAATAGTGAATTAATTTATCAATAAAGTTTAAATAAGATTTATAGTACATGTTCTTATCACTTCTCCAAAAGCGAAGGAAAAAAGCAGGATTACAAAGAATAGCGACAAATAAATTTGTTTTTTACTATTAAATATACAAGTATATGGGATTTTGGGTCTAAAAAATCTCAACTCAAAATTTTTAATAGGCATATTTTATAATATAGTTTAATACGTGTTGGTTATGTTGATTTATTACAGAGAGCGAGAAACAAACAAAATATATATATACAAACAAAATATATATATACACATATAGGTAAATAAAATATCGTTAATATTTTGTATATTAAAGCGTAAGCTCAATAGTTTGAGATGCAAAAGACGTGTTTTTTGTGCTTTGGGTGCAAGCTCCATGAAAATTAAGACTTAAAGAGCTACCACATTTAGTATAATTTCGCACCCCCTCCTCTAAAATTCTGGCTCCACTCAAGAGTCTATCAATATCTAAGCTTGCCTCCAAAATCATACAAAAATTATACTTAGCATGCGTAAAAACTATGTATTTATACTTTTGAAGCAATACATACATTAATGAAAACACTTTTCTTATAATTACCAAATTACAACGAATTTTTACTTGAGTTTGGTTTTATAATTTCATCTACTTATTAATTTTGTTCATGTTAAATATATATTTAATAGTTTAGAATACTAGTATATTATACTATTAAATAATTGGCCTAACTAAAATTAATGCGGTTTCAGTTTGGCATGTAAACCGAGAGTACGAATGAAACCAAACCCTATATAATTTTAGTTTTGAATTTTGACTACCGAATGATATACCAAATCAATCATCCATTTTGATTAAAACCCCAAATCATCGTACTAGTTATATATATATATATATATATATATATATATATATATATGTTAGAAAATCGGAATAAGAAAAGAATAATGAACATAATATATGAGAATTTCCTTGAGAGCGTGATTCGTGAACTTAGAACACTTTTCTAAAAGCAATATTTTCACTATATAATAAGAAAGTATGTTTCCTAAGATACAACAAGGAATTTAGGAATATTTATGAGATGCAGAAAATGGCTGAATAATTAAAAACGAATTTGTATCATTATATTTATATAACACGAAAAGTTATATATGAACATACATATTTATTCATAATGGTTGTGTCCCGTAGGATAAATTTGCATCATTTCACCAATTAATTCAGATTTTAAATATAACATAATCTGAAAAATAAAATATTACGGGTTGCAACTCTTCACTAATTTATTTTGAATTAAAACAAAATAAAATCCAAAAATAAATTGTTATAAGTCTTCAACTTTATTATTGCCTCAAGGCCCTAAGGTGTCCCAAGCTAAGTCACCTGAGGCGGATGCGGGTGCGGATGCGAGTGCGGGTGCGGGTGCGCCAGTGCGCCAATTTCAAAATATTACAGTCTTAGTGCGCCATTATAATGCGCTTCTAAAAAAAAGAAAAATAACTTATATATAAAAATAAAGAGTTATTACCTAAATTAGTATATTATAAACACATAAAATAAAAGTATGTATAGAATTCTCACACAAGGAAATAGATTATAATAAAAGAAAAGTACATAACTTCTAATGGTTATTAATTTTATATAATATTTTCTAAATTATTACGGTGGGAAGACAAATGTATAACCGTATAAGACTTAAATCACTTATATTTTTTTTAATTATTTAGCTTTTGACTTAGTTTTGTTGTCCTCTTGCTCAAACTCTTCTTCAATGTCACTCTATTGTTTGTCTTCTACCAATTTTCTATGATTATTCATTAAATTTTAACATAAGAACTAAGAAATCTTAGTGCGAGAACTAAGAATTTGTAATGCGTTTTAGTGCGAAGCACGGGCACTGAAGTCGCCAATGCGAGACCGGTGCGCCTGCAACTTTCTAAACACGAAGGATTAGGTGACTTAGGTCCCAAGTACCTGTCATAGACTTATAATATATATATATATATATATATATATATATATATATATATATATATATATATCAAGCTCAAATAGACCTAACCCAATACAAGGTACCAATACCAGAATTAACTCTTTAAGAGTCAAATTTTAAATAATGTGTTCAAAACTCTTATCTCCTACAAATGTGGATACTACATTGTTCACAATTAAAATACACAACAATATACACGTGCAACGGTTGAAGCAGCAAGCGTTCGTGACAATTTGAAGTAAGACGGATTTCTTTTTGTATAAAGACAGCTATACCTTGAGGGCTCATATGAAAAGAGAAGTTGCATGCGTTATTTATCTCTCTAAGTAAAAATAGTGAGTCTTTGCTCAGGGAAGGTTAAAAATATGTAACACTTTTTAGTAATAAAAATAGAGGACACTGTAATGCAACAAAAAATTTCTCATACTCAGGCTAGAATTTATTGTTTTCCCTTTTATCTAAGTAACGTGCCCATTGCCTCTACTAATGGAATTAAGTCTCATCAAAAGTAAGTCAAAATCCATAGTAGCAGTAAAGAGAGAGAATTTAAAACATGGCATTCCACTCGGCTGCCCAATGCTTAATAACCAGAGAATGTGAAAGATGTACAGAATTCCTATATATGACCTCTCATTCGATGGCTCTTGTTAAGTCCACTGAGCCCATATTGTTGGCTAATTTATATACATAGCCATAAATCGATAATTTAATCTTAAAAGAAATAATATATTGTTTAGTATATTTTTGCAATATGCCAAAAAGCTGTATTTCGTTACTTTCTAGATACGGCATGTTGCGTATACTAACTTTGTTTTTATACGTTTGTAATTTTGTCTTACACGTCGACTTGTATTTCAATAACCATGTTGTAACTTGTTTTTACTAAAAAAATATGTTAATTAGAACATAAAATCTTAAATTCACAAACTTATGTGCTTCTACTTTAATCACAAGTAAATTATCATCATTATCTTTATACATGCATCTCCAAATATTGTACTAATTTTAGACGAGTCATCTAATATTTCTATCGCGAAAATTGTAATATCCACCTTTTTTTTTGTGGATGTGTTTTTATTCTTCTTTTTTTTTTTCAGGAGCACTTCTACTTGGATCCGCCCGATTGTTTTGCGTCCAAATGCCCATCACTTTTATTAGTAAATTCATAGGAAGTACACATCCGGATTCCGGACAAGTGCGGAGCTTCTCTTGAGCCCCGACACCGCTCTGCTTATTTTGCTGCCCAACTTCAGCCCGGTCCATTTATTAGGAAAAAAGAGAATTAATTATTATAAGTATTACTTCATTTTAGAATAATATCATCGTCTAAGCATAAGTACCTCAAGAAACAGATATTGTTTAATATAGAGATTATAAAGACAACCTTAAAGGCTAAAGCTATTAGGAAGTAAGATACTACGGAATCTTCTTCCCCTGATTAAGGGATTCTAGCCTATCGTTACCATACTTAGATAGTTATCTTTACCATACTTAGATAGTTATGTTTACCATACTTATATAGAAGAATATTTCCTTATTGTATACTATTATAGTTGTATATATATATCCTTGTAATTCACTTTACTAATTACTCAATGAAATACCATTCTAAATAATTCTCTACATGGTATCAAGAGCATCAAAAAGATCATAAGATCAAACGATCCACCCTACTCTTCTCTTCCATATTTTTGGCCGCCACCACCAACTCTCTTAAAAAAAACAAAAATTTCTTCTTCTTCTTCTCTTTTGGCCGCCACCATCAATATGTCAACCGAATCAACCGCTTCCTCTGGCGCTAATTTAGACCGCAACCCAATCTCGGACCTCCCCACCGCACCACCAGCCCCCACCACGCTCATACACGTCACTCAATCCCACCACTTCCCTCTCAAACTTACCACTACCAACTACCTATCGTGGCGGCTCCAAGTTGTTTCACCACTCAATGGCCTAAACCTCTTTGGCTACCTTCAGGGACGGTTTCCATGTCCTCCCCCATCCGACATCGCGGGTTACACTTTGTGGTTCCAACAATACTCGCTTCTCCTTGGTGCTCTCGTCGGATCCATCTCGGATGAACTTCTCCCTCTCATCCACAATGCCACTACTTCATCCGAAGCATGGATCTGTCTCATGCACAACTTTGTCCGCCCCAATCGCACGCGTGTAATGGCGCTCAAAGATGCCCTCAACTCGGCCACCATTGGATCACGCTCAGTCACCGCCTTTCTCACTGACATTAAGGCCAAGGTTGACGAGATAGCGATGCTTGATCGCCCTCTCCACCCGGATGATGTTACTCTCTATGTCCTAAACGGACTTGGCGCGGCGTACAAGGACATTGCCACGTCCATCCGCCTTCGAGATAAATCCCTCACCTTTGGATCAGGCCACCACCACCCTTGTGGCTACGGCCAACACGGCGACTCATCATCATGCACCCCGCAACTCCGCTCCTTATCAGCCCAACCGTCCCCCCATACCCGCGACCGTGGTTATCATAACTCCCGCGGTCGCCACTCTCGCGGTCGCACTCGAGGTAACAATCACTCCATGACAAATACCTCCAAAACTCATTATTCTAACGTGCAATGTCAGATCTATGGTCGCCATGGCCACTCCGCGCCCCGCTGCTATCAACTCGGCTCCATCACTACCACGACTAATGCCGCCCGCACCCCACCACCGACCCACCACCGCTACGGCAATGGAGGTTGGCTTGTTGATTCTGGAGCATCCCACAACATCACTCCGGATCTCAACACTTTGAACTACCACTCGGAATATGATGGAACGGACGAGGTTCACATTGCTGATGGACATGGTATGGAAATAACACATGTTGGTTCTTCTGAATTAAAATTTCCTCCACGCACGTTTACTTTATCCAATGTTTTGAGGGTTCCCTCGTCTCAGCATAATCTTTTATCCGTGCATCGATTTACGAATGATAATAATGTGTCTATGGAATTCTTTCATGATTATTTTGTCATTAAGGATCAATCGTCGGGGGATTTATTGGCGAAGGGACTTTGCAGTGATGGTGTGTATCACATTCGGCCTCCCTCTTACTATATGAAGTCCGCTGCTCGTTTGGCTACCTTGGGAGTCCGAACCACGTTTCACACTTGGCATTCCCGTCTTGGTCATCCGGCATCCAAGACCAGTTCGTCTTTAATTTCGTCATTTAATTTACCGTTGAACACTACTTCCTCTGCGCAGGACTTATTTTGTGATTCTTGCCATGTTAGCAAGTCTCACCGTTTGCCTTTTATGGACTCTTCTTTTACTGCCTTACATCAGTTACACTATATTTTTGCGGACGTTTGGGGTCCCACTGTGGCCTCGCTTGATGGATTTCGTTATTATGTGATTTTTGTGGACTTATACACTTGCTATTGTTGGCTATTTCCATTGGTCGCGAAATCACAGGTTTATGATATTTTTATCCACTTCAAGCCATTGGTGGAAAAACAATTTTCTCAAAACATCAAGAATTTTTACAGTGATAACGGCGGTGAATTTCTGGCACTTAAAAACTTTTTTGCAAAATCGGGCATAAGCTGGTTAACAACTGCGCCACATACGCCACAACAAAATGGGATTTCTGAACGACGCCATCGCCATATATTTGAAACGGGTCGGGCCCTATTACACCATGCCAAATTACCGCCTATCTTTTGGTCATTTGCCCTTCAAACGGCCGTCTATCTTATTAATCGAATGTCGTGCTCCGCTATTGGCAATTTGTCACCGTTTTAGAAACTATTTGGGTCTTCCCCGAATTATCTCAAATTACGTGTCTTTGGGTGTCTTTGCAATCCATGGCTAAGACCGTATGAACCGGGCAAACTAAGCTTCTCGTCACGACCATGCTTATTTCTTGGGTACTCGACTTCACAAAGCGCATATGTGTTGGGACACTTTGACAAACAAGCTTTTTATCTCACGCCATGTTTGCTTCTGTGAGGACAAGTTTCCGTCGCATGTGGCCAAACCCGTGACCCCTGCACTTGGGTCGTCACCCTGCCCGGCCCTTCCTCCGTTTTCGGGCCCGTCCATGACCGCCGCGCCCAGCCCGCCTGCTCAGCGGTCGGCCCAGCGTGCTCCAGTGCCCACTTCTCAGGCCGACCACTTGGCCCATCGCGGTCCTTCTCCAAGCCCATCGACCGACCGCTTGGCCCAGTATTCCTTACCGCCCGCTCTCACAGTCCTCCCTACTTCCGAGCCCCTCATTGCACCAACCGCCCCGGGCCCATCTCCGCCCGTTCTTGTCATCCTATGACGACCCGGTCCAAGAACAACATCTTCAAGCCAAAACTAATCAACCTTGCCACCAAGTATCCGCTCGACATAACTACTGAGCCAACCACTGTTTCTGCTGCTTTCAGGATTCCGCAATGGCGTGATGCCATGTCCTTGGAAATTAATGCACTTCTTCAACACGGGACTTGGGAACTCATTCCTGCTCATCGGACCTCTAATATTGTTGGGTGCAAATGAGTCTTCCGTATTAAACGCAATCCCGATGGCTCCATTGACAAATATAAAGCCCGTCTGGTTGCTAAAGGCTTTCACCAACGGCTTGGCGTTGACTACACTGACACTTTCAGCCATGTTGTCAAACTCGTCACCATCCGCCTTATTCTCTCACTTGCCGTTGTGCACTCTTGGCCTATCCGTCAGCTAGATGTGAGCAACGCCTTCCTTTACGGTGATCTCACTAAAGAGGTTTTTATGGAGCAACCCCCGGGTTTCAAGGACGAAGCTCGACCTTCCCACGTCCGTCTTCTTCAGAAATCCATCTACGGGCTCAAACAGGCTCCCCGTGCTTGGTTTCAGGCTCTCCGAGATGTCCTTCTCTCACTTGGATTTCTTCAGTCTAAATCCGATACCTCTCTATTCATTCTTCGACGTGGCCCCACTGTTCTCTTTCTCTTGGTATATGTGGACGACATTCTCTTCACTGGCACGGATCCCGACCTTATCTCGTCTCTTATTCGTCGCCTTCAGTCGTCCTTCGCCATCAAGGATCTTGGTTCCCTCTCCTACTTTCTCGGCATTGAGGCTTTGCCCTGTAAGGAAGAATTTCTCCTCTCCCAGCACAAGTATATCAGTGATATTCTTCATCGTCATCATATGGAAGGTGCCAAGTCTGTCTCAACTCTTATGGCCTCCAATGCCGCTTCGACCTTTCGGGAATCCTCGCCCGACTGCGATCCTAGTCTGTTTCACCAAGCCATTGGTGAACTTCAGTACCTTGCTCTCACCCGCACGGACATCGCTTTCCCAGTCAATCGTCTTGCCCAATTCGTCTCCAGACCCACCGAGGTACATTGGGTCGGGGTCAAACGGGTCCTACGGGACCTTAAGGGTACTATCACACATGGTCTTCTTATCCGACGTGACTCTCCTCTTACTCTCTGCGGTTACTCTGATGCCGACTAGGCCGGCGACCCTATTGACCGCTCCTTCACCACAGCCTTCATCATTTTTCTAGGCAACACTCCGATCTCCTGGAGCTCTCGCAAGCAACAGGCCATAGCTCGAACTTCGACCGAGGCCGAATATCGGGCTCTCGCCACTACCACATCGGAAGTTCGTTGGATTCAAAATCTTATGTCTGAACATCACTTCTCACCACCGTCGCCTCCGACCATCTACTGCGATAACATTGGTGCCACTCATCTTTCTCTACATCCCGTCCTACACTCACGGATGAAGCACATCGCTATTGATATTCACTTCGTTCGGGATGTCGTCTCCAAAGGACTCCTCCGTGTATCCCATATCAGCACTCATGACCAACTCGCCGACATCCTCACAAAGGCTCTCCATCGACCGCGATTCATCTCCTTGCGTTCCAAAATTGCCTTAGCCGATGGAACGACAATTTTGAGGGGGCGTATTAGGAAGGAAGATACTACGGAATCTTCTTCCCCTGATTAAGGAATTCTAGCCTATCGTTACCATACTTAGATAGTTATCTTTACCATACTTAGATAGTTATCTTTACCATACTTAGATAGAAGAATCTTTCCTTATTGTATACTATTGTAGTTGTATATATATCCTTGTAATTCACTTTACTAATTACTCAATGAAATACCATTCTAAATAATTCTCTACAAAAGCAACCCCATTGTGGATTTGTGGCTAAAGTTCGTAATAACGCATATAAGTATGAATATTACTGTGAGAGTTGATCCAACAACTTGAAGAGGGTAGCTTAGTCATTCTAGCCGGCGTTTATATCTGTTACTCGACACATGATTGCAGTACACTACACCTGGTGCATTTTAGCTCTTTATTCTGTTATTTAGTTGCTTATAAATGCAGTTGAGCTAGAGCTTGTAATCTCTCTCTGATCTATTCCTTTTCTGTTCATCTTGTAACCGTGGACAATCATGAATAATAATCAGCTCCCTTGAATATAGTTCACAAATCACAACACACATTGTGCATTCTGTTTCTTGCTTCTGAATTGATTGCTATAGCGTTGTTGTTTTCGATCCGATTGTGGATTCCTTAATCGCAGAATAGACGATTGAATTAAGTGAATTGATCATCAAGCTTTAACGGTTACATATAAATAAGCACGTCTGTGATAAGAAGTAGAAAAGGTGTGTAATTTCTTAAAATGATTTACTTATACATCAATATTTGAGTGGCACGCTATAAGAGAAAACTATGTCAAATTAAAGTACTAAGGGGGTGTTTGGTTTCATGTATTAAGTGATATTAGCAATCTAATATCACTTAATATCGCGTTTGGTTTGTGTGATAAAATTTTTGGGCTTTTTAGCTAATAAGCAAAAGTCCTGTACTATAATCTCTACCCCCACCTGTTACTATTTTATATCAATTATAAGATGTTTTTTAAGACTCCTTTTAAAAATCTGTGTATTACATAATATCAAAACCAAACACCCTCTAAAGTTTCCTTCTTGATGTGTACTATTAAATTATTAATGAAATAATATACTGAAGCATCGTTAGCTTTTCAGATTTTTTTGTTAAAAATAAACGATTCATTAAATAGATTTTCAATAAAAATATATATAGAGAATAGAATGTATACACTAAAATACTTTATTAGATACTATCACTCTTTGTTTTATTTTATACACAAAGGGGTTAGAAAAACAAGATAAATTTAGAAAAAAATTAAGCAGCTGCATAGATAAAATAGGAAATATGGGGAATTGAATATTTCAGATTAAAAAGAGTCACGTCTATATTGGAGTATTCTAACTTGTATTTGTATTTATAAATCTCCGTCCCTAGCTAAAATTCAACAAGTTAGGGGAACAAATCTCTGTCCATAATGTTTTTGTTATAACTTTTGTAGGAATGGACATTTTTTATCCCTTAAACAGTAAAGGACCCTTTTTGTTCCATCATTTGGTTATTTGGTACGTGTGAACTTATTGTTATGAAATTAGTATGAACGCAAATTTGTGCCTATATACATATTCGGAATTCAGGAGGGTTTGTCTTGAAACGATAAGGGGTTAGGAATGGACTTTTCTATATGTCGATAGCGAAGACCAAAATATGACCTGTAGCAAAAGTTGCCATTTGGCATATATATCTGCATGTATTTGGAGCGGACCTTAATTATTTTGACTTTTGAGTCAAAGTGTGACATCAGTTGAGAACTTGAGATAAAAGGGTAGTAAAATATTTTGAACTACAAATTATAAATTAGAGTACATATAGCAGTTCGGCAAGAACATGGAGGTGTTTTTTCAAGGTAATACCGTGTCATGCATCAGTAAAAAATTTCGGCTAAAATATGAGATTAATCACCATTTAAAAACATGGTAAGCTTTATCATAATAAATTGAATTTCAGGGCCGTAACCATGATTTATTGGGAATTATAAAATTTAAGGTTTTTTGAGATATATTTATGAAATGTTAATTCAATTATATCTGTTTACAACGAACTCAAATCTTTTTTCACTTTATTAAGCGTCACAAATTAGGAGCGTAGTTAGTATGAAAATCTGCTATATCATGCATTCTTAGTTTTCATGATTGTTACATTCTTTTTCTTGAAGTGGAATTTCGATATTTTAATTGGCTAGGTGATTAATCGCTAGATCCATACCAATAGATTTTCGAAACCACATCAAACCATTTTGTAGTCAAGTAGTTCATCCCATTGCTTTAGTCTGTGTCTGTCACGTTAGTTAATTATACTTTTTTATCTGTTGTAAGTTGTAACTTTTACTAATTGAAAAATATTTGAAATTAAAAATAATTATGTGGTCACTTATGCATGTATCGCTTTACATTAATATATATGTTAAGCGTTTATCAACAATTAATATGTTTTAAGTTCTTTTCTTTGTCTACAGTATTTCACAATGTGCAGCTTTTTAACTTCGGATATAAAACATAATCAAACAAAAAAGGCATAATTGATGTTAATTAATACTTAATAGTCAAATATCGATTATAGCAAAACTAAAAGTGCACAATATTTACATTCATAGTCTGGAATTCAATTCCTAATGTATTTCAGACATCATCTTCTCAGACATGGTTAGTCTGCTATAGTTTACCCAAATGACACGATTGCGGGTTATTGGGTTAATTTAAAATTTACTTAGGAGCACTTGAATGCAGATTTAACGTCATAGAAAATATAATAAAAAAAGTGCACAACGTCTACATTCATGTTATTAGCCGTAACACGACACAAGATGGAAAACCAGATGCATCATGGAACATCTCCAACATCAAAGTCCACCATTCTAAATAGTTTATATCCTTACATCAGTATTTTTCTTTTGTATCAACTTCAAAACCGGCTTTGCTATTTCTTTTTCAGGAACAGACATATAATAATATTCAAGTCAATGTAATAATAAGTATAGAAATATATCATATATTATTTTAAAATAACGTGTCACGTTGGTTGACAAGTTTAAAACCCCAAACATTTCTGTGGAAACCCCACTATTCAAACAGCCTTTTTTTTTCCAAGTCCCATTCAACCTATAGCTTTACAAAATTAATGGCGGGCAAAACAATAGAAAACAACACTGTACATGTTGACAAATTGGAGAATGAAAGCTACCTTCCAATCGCAAATGTGAGCAGGATCATGAAGAAGTCCCTGCCCGCAAACGCCAAGATCTCAAAAGATGCAAAAGAGACTGTTCAGCAATGCGTTTCCGAGTTCATAAGCTTTGTCACAGGAGAAGCTTCCGACAAATGCCACAGAGAGAAGAGGAAGACAATCACTGGCGACGATCTTTTATGGGCCATGACGACACTTGGATTTCAAAACTACGTCAGGCACTTGCAAATATATCTGAAGTATTACAAGTGTGGTACCATTGGAGATATTACTCAAACCAGTGAAGGCACTTCGGTCATGGAAGAAAATTCTTTATCGGCTAAAACTATTGATACAGTTATTAGCGAAGGGAATATTGAAAAAACTACAACTAGCTCAGCTCATGTTTGTGATAGTTTACCGGATTTTAAGCATTCACCGGGATTATCTCCCAACACCTCGTACAGTGTTATCCATTACGGTGAGCAGTACTACTTCTGATTACTTCAGATGTACTGCCAGTAATCTTTGCTCATTTCGTCCGGCCCTTTCTATTATATCTTTTTTTGCCCAATTGTGATGTATGTGTTGTGTAAAGCAATCTGTTAGATTAAAGGTTCTTATCTTCAAGAAAAAAGTAAGTTGGCATCACAACCTCGTTTGGCAATGTACACCATTGATTTAACATTATAATTAGATATATATCATCACGTCTCGGCAATGTTATTACAGAACATGCATTTGATCGCTTCAACCAGTCAATAACGAAATACATTAATCCACAATAGTGAACAAAATCTCTAACCAAAAGTTAGAAACAAACAAATCGGACAACAATACTTAACATAATAAAAACTGGTAAAATATAAAATTAGCTGACGCTAAAAATGTCATTTTCCTACTAATACAAAGGTGGTTTGCCGAATAATGACCCTTTTTTCCATCACCCCTCCTCTCATGTTCCAGCTTTAAGAACTCCAAGTTTTACACTAAAGCAATATAAGAAAAACATGATCCGACCTTTATGAATACTCATGGCAATATGCAGCTCTACAAAATTCTGGTGCCCAACATTTAAGAATCACTCTCTTTGCGCATACGGAGCTAGTAGCTTGGCATGTCACTCATATAACTTTGTGTGCCTTCCCATAGTATCTGTTGATGAAGGGAGACTGCAGGAAAAGGAAAGTCAGATATCACCTCACATAATCAATCTTACAAAACATCGTCTGACAGAAGTTATGATGTCTTATGCACTCTTAACATTACGAAGGACAATAGTGATGACCTTATACTCAACAAGGAAACATCATAAACCCAACAACTACATAGCAAAATCCAATAAACTAGAACATATATAAACTTAACATCAATCTATAATGATGCTTGGTAATGTTGAAACTGCTCTATAATCCTAAATAACAAGAAAGCATCCAAATCCACTAGCTATTGATACCTTTAACATATATCGTAGTATTTATGAATACCAAATATCTTACAGGCACAACCCACAGCAAAATAAATTTGGGCATAAACCACGCATACTAAACACAGCCAATAGTAGCAAATCTTTCAACCTTTCTGTACCAAGCAACGTGCCTTAAACATAGTAACTTAATGGTAGATGAAGTTGAATGCTTTTTATTTGCAACTAAACATGAATAAAATTGTTCAACTACCGTTTTCCATGTAGCTATTGCAAGATAAAAATTACACAAGGCACCAAAAAGCGAACAGTATTCAATGAGCATATTCACCTTGACTTCGGATACATCAGGAGCATCTGCTGAAGGGACAGGATAAAACTTGTAGAACTTCATATTCTCAAATGCAGACTTAGTTTCCTCGCTCATCTCTGCCAGTGCCTTTCTACGGGCTTCCCTTGCCTATAAAGAATGAAGGCAGAATTCATAAAGAAAAACAACGCAAATATTGACAAAATGTTTCATGAAATGAATGGTCAAGAGGTACCTCGCGATTAGCTTTTTTAGCTTCTCGAACCTTCTCCCTCACAAATTCCTAAGAAACAAAGGCATAAGCTTATGCACTGCTAAATCAAATCCAGCACATCTAGAAATTAATGCAAAAACATTTACCTTGAACGGTTCTTTCTGATCTGCAGACAATGCATCGCCTTCAATCATCTTATCAGTGAATTCCTGAATAAAATTTTATTTGTCTTATTTAAAAGTTTATTATCTACAGTTAAGTTAGTCATAGATGTATATGCATATCAATTTTTTTGGGGGCTAGTTGATTCGGCAGGTGAGTTGTTACAGTGTATGCATATCAATTAACATAAAAGAAAATTTATAACATTTTGTAACAAGCCCCACATTATGATAAGTACCAGTAAATGCAAATATAATTTGAAAGTATACCTCTAGTTCATCAAGTTCCCAATCAAACTCACAGATTACCTGAACACAGCGTCAACATCAAGTTAAATTGTTGCATTCTCTCAAAAATATGTTGTGACCAGGACAACAGCTCGATACCATCGCAGCATATGCACACTGACCCAAATACTATGCATGAAATTAAATGTACTAGTATCGCAAGTAGGATCTTACGGGATTGGAGTCTGATGGAAATAATATATCCACCACTGTGCTCTGATCAAGTTCATCTTCCTGGAGCGGCTGGTAGAAATCTGAAAAAAACATAGAATGACATCACATAAATTCATGTAGTGAAACCAGAATAATGTCGATATGGTTTATATACGAGCAAGTTGAATTTTGCTGCTCAGTAAGAAACCAAAAAAAAAAAAAGGACCTCTGATTGGGTAATTGACTACCTCCACAGACCTCATGACTTTCTAATGAAAAAAAGACCGTATAAAAGAACTTGCAAGCATACAATTGCTAGATGACCTCTGTAAAAGCAGGGGTTGATGTACTTATCTACCATTTATTTTCATTTCAAGAATCATGTAACTCCATTCCTAAAGATAAAGACTGGAGCATATTCTATGCCATTTCCTTATTTGAGATAGAAGAGCATGAATATACAAAGTAAGCCATAAAGACGCTAGCCCCTTCCGCCTTTCCTGCCAATAGATTGAAATACCAAGATATTCTTTGATCTACAGTTTAACAAAAGTTTAAAACTGAGACAAACTTGGAACAATGTTGCAACGGTCTAACGAACACAAGTTAATATAGTTCTATAAACAACTATGCCTTGATTTACAGTGATAAAGTAAATAAATTGTACAAAGAGAAAAAGTGCTGCAAATGATGAAACCATACATGGAAACATAATCTCACTCAATTTATATAACAACTCTTGTATATAGTTTGAGTTTAAAACAGTTCAAACAGATTCAAGTGTTTAAGTCCACTGAGATGCAAAAGACTGAATTGTAGCATTAAAATGAACAATCTGTCAACCTTCGCGGTCATGCCGTTTTATTCAAAAAATAAAGCAAAAAGAAGAAAAAAAACACAATTTAAACTGAATCAAGTCAGATAATCATCGTGCAAATGTCTCAATCTTTAATTATATTACAAAGAACATATGTCCAAAGAAGCATGCAGTTTCCCGTCAGTAAAAAAAAACTTAGCCAGTTTTCCGAGAGTTAACTTGCTATCTGAAATGTGATGCACACTAAAAGCGGTAAACACAAAATATATTAAGGGTCACAAAGTTTGCAACTATTTTCTTATCAGGATTCATCTAAGATTCAATGATATGGACTTCTGAAAAAGTGAAAAACCATAGTTAAATGAAAGCCCATATCAATCTTGAAAAACATAAAAGTTGTAGTGCAAACATAAATGACAAGCCAGATAAAAGATAACGGGCACTAATTATATAAAAAAGTTATGTGGTACACTTTCCAAAAGTATACACGCTCAAGAAAAAACTAAGCCTTCTAATATAGATTGAGCCAACGACTTTGCCAAATCAGAATTTGGTAATAACAATGACAATGCATGTAGGATAGAAGTAGCACCAAAGAGATAAGAGAGCGGGCAACCAGGCTCACTTACATGGTAAGCAATATTCAAACTTCTTCACTCTATCTTCCTTCAAATGTTTCAAACCAGCCCTGCAACAAGAATGTTCAAACAATGAATATCAAAATTACATACTCTTACTCCCCAAGATATCTCCCGTCTTCTACCTCTATCTGGATCCATAATTTATTGATAGAAGGTAAACTAAGAAGAAAAGTAAGTCAGATAATCAAATCGCCAACACGTTCTCTTCCAACAATATATATAGCTAATTTAGAAGCACTTACAGTGTATATAAGAGAACAAATTAACAGATAATCTTACGTATCCTTCTTTAATTAAACCATGAACCAAATTCTTTAGAACACTTCTTGCTTGGATTCAACAGAATAAAGAAGAGAAACAAAACTTAATCATCCAATAATTAACAGCATAACCACATAGGTTTGAAGAGGATAAACTGACATTATGGCAATACCAGCATCAATAATTCAAAAATAATTAAAAAGCAGCAAGTACTTGAGGCAGTTTAAAAGTGCCCATAATATTCAAACCGACAAGCTTGAGGGTATCACAAGGTTATGCTATGTAATAGAGTAACCAAGGAACTGGCCCTTTACAATGTGATCAGTACAAAATTTCAGTGCTAGTAATGTGACAAATTTGCATTTGATAATCAACATAGAGCATATAAAGAATATGAGCCAATAACGATCCGACTATTAATTGAGCAATTAGAGTAAAAAGTTAGAATAACACAAGGAAACTACACAAAATGACGAATTGCAAAAACAAATGCAGTTAACACTAATCTATATAGGTACGTGATTCTATGGAATTTCAAGACAAAACAACAAGGAAAAGGGAAACAGAACCATTACCTCCTCTGTGTACAGCTCAGAATAAAAATTTGGGAGTTTTTGAGTCTTTCAACTTGAGATTCCCTGTTAAAAGTAATTGAAATCAAAAGCTGCCTACAAATTGACAACAGAAAGCAACAGATAACAGGTCAACGAAGATTAAAGACCTCTTTGCAAGTGGGATATATGGAACCCAGTCCATTTTCATCTGCTTCATAGGAAGAATTTCTTCATTCTCCCTTTGAATTGATTTAACTCCAATTTTGTCTGAAGGAGGAAAAGGTGACGCCACCTATTGTGCAAGAAGATCACATAGCAAACATTGTTCAGCAATAATATACATGAAACCATGTAAGGAGAACCAAACAGAAGACACTGATTTGCTAAAACATTGGTGTCTCTGATGGCAACCATTAACAAACTAACACAATCATAGGTTCATCCTTGTGTAGAAGAGGCAATACATCAAGCCACTACAACTGATAAGCAATTCTCAGATTTTTCACAAAAAATGGTTGAGCAACAAATAAGATGTCAAATGAAAAAGCATGACAGGGGATGGCAATGGCATTGTAAAAACTTAGTTATTTCGTGATACAACAAGAGATGCCCATCAAATTTAATAGTGTCAGAAACCAACAATCGCCTCAACTTTACTATATAGTAGTCAAACCTACCAGTAAACTGCACAATTACACATAATGCACCAGACCACAAATAATGCACTCAACGCAGAGGTCACAAGGGAAGTATAACATTTCCAAACATTTGACTGAAGATGGCACTTGTTTACATAGTATTGTGCTTTTTCAGGTAATCTTACGAGTGCCAAAGAAAAGTGCCACAGGGTAATTAATTGCTCATGGAGAGAGTTTGAGAGCTTACAGCAACCACAACAGGAATCATTGTAACTTTTCGTTGATCTTGAAAAGATACCAATTGAGCTGCATGAACACATATAGCCAGTTCAGTAAAACAAGGAAGCACATAAAACATAGGCTGAGAAAGACGTATCAAATAGATGTTAAGTAACTAAGTTACTTATCGAAAGAAGAAGGAATGAAACATCGAAACTGGCGCCTTTGAAGGGTATACCGGCATGCCATAGTATGAAACGAACAAAAAAGACATTGTCGAATTGCTACTTACGCTCCGTACAGCCAAAGAGATAGACCTTCTTGCCGTATAATTCTCCACCTTCTTCAAACGCATCCTACCATGGTCCATAATATTAGTACAACAAAACCTTCAGTTCATTTTCAAAGAAAAATCCTTGCATAACAAAAAAAATTCAATTATCAAAAAACGCAGAAGGTAGCAAAACTAAAACAACTCACTTCCAAATTAGAGAAGTTCCACTTGTATTGGTACACCGTCTCCAACAAATGCCACTGGCAACGAAACATTAGAGAAACAAAACAATGTCAAAACACGACTCTGTCATTACAGCTCCTTCCTCAAATACAACAACACAGAAACTAATCACATTCTCACCTCCGTGCCGACCGGAAAAACCTGCAGCCACAGATCCTCCTGAACAACAACAACAACAACAACAACAACAACAACATACAGATACATCAAACAAGTTATATTCTCTCTCATCAACACATATCTAAAGCAAAAGGCAACAAAATATAGCACAAATAAAATTACCAAATTACGCTTCTCAGGGAAGTACTCAGTCTCGGTTACCGGCTTGGGAACCTTTGCACGCTTAGCTCTGCCTTTCGGAGCTACTTCTTTGCTCGACTCCTCCACCGGCTTCTTCTCCGGCGATTGGCTCGGCTTCTTCTCCGGCGACTCGCTCTTGTGAGCTGCCTTCCTTTTAGTACCTTTCCTCATGACTGGAATTTGTAGAGAGATAAAGCGGAGCGGAATTTTGTAGAGAGAGAAAGCTAGGGTTAAATTTGAATTCGAGAGGAGATGCGAAAATCGCAATGGCGGTATTGAAAATCGGATGGAAGTGAAATTTTGTCGACCTATTTATAGCCGTCCAATTTTATCAATATCGCGTTCATATAACGCCTAAAGCATGAAATAATTTATTTATATGTATTTTAAAGAATTTTTGTGTCTACATAAAGATAAGCTTCTAATTTTTTTAGTAAGGTTTCTTAATCTGAATGATGAAAAATATCGCCTCTGTAGATGGAAAAAACTTATTAAAAAATTAGTATTAATAAGCAATTAAGCATTTGTCAAAAGGAATAATTTTCGACATGACACGTGTAAGATATCTGAAATATGCGACGTATATGTAAAATATAATTTCTATTGAAGCTAATATGTTCGAATACTTTGTATTCGTCCTCTGGCAGTAAGAAAGCTAATGAAATCTAATCGTCGTCATTTGATTCAAACACTACTAGCACACATTTGAGATTATTAGCTAGCATCAAAAGAGCCCGTGCTTCTGCCATACTCACGCCAAGGTAAGAGAAAACTGAGGTAGCAATCTTTAGGACTTTTCCTAACACAACGCTAAATTGTAAGGGAGAAAAGAAACTGCAACATTGATTTTAATCCAACCTTTAATGATGAAGTCATCAAGAGACGGGATTGAACCATTGTATGTTTGTTTAGAGGTTTTGTTAAGAAGTCTCAAATGTGTCAATTTAAATTCAGTCAATGATCGTCGGGGTATCGACAACAACATGCCCATTAGTGATTTGGTGCAGCCTCCACATATGGTTTATAGCCAATGCGCCCAAAGATGAAAATCTTAACGTATCTTCATTATCCAACGTGGAAAGAATCTTGCCCTATAACACCAATGAGTTAAAATGAGTACACGACGTTTTATGAAAGTTATCGAATCAATGGTTCCGTTTTGAACCAAACCAAAGGAATATACACAATTTACAAATGAACAAAAAAAGTCATCCATCGAATAAGATATATAGCACATAAACATGGAGCTCATTTTAACTTTGATACATAGAGGGTTAAAATACATATGCAAAAGAAGAGTTTAATTCTATTATTAATTTACATAAGAAGGAAATTGTGATGTATAGTACCATTGTTGATCAAAAAAGAGCAAGAACTAAGAGAAGAAACGTTCTTGACTTTTAGAGAGTCCACACAAGTTCGTTCACTTATTCAAAATTAAATATATGGATTTTAAAAGTGTAGGTGTTATGCAATGTTATCATAACACTTAAGGTGTGAAATGTTAGCATAACATTGAGTTGATAAAGTGTTACCATAACATTGCCCAATAAACATTGAACACTGGAAAATCTTATTTTACTTCGAATAATTTTATTTATTTTTTATATTAGAAACGAAAACAATGCCCTTAGGCTACATCATTCGACAGAATAGATAGAAGATCCGGATGTGGAGATAGCATGATGCAAATCTCACTATCCTCGGTATAACTGAGCTTGGATATGGCATCCGCGATGGCATTTTTCTCTCGTGGAATCCACTTGATTTCATTCGTCCACGGCTTCCGGAGTAAGCATCGGCATTCATCCACAACTTTTTGTATGTCGGGGTTCGATTGGGACTCGTCTGTGATCAATTTATAAGCTTCATAGCAATCGGTCTCGACGCTGATTTTGTTTACCCGTTTGTCTCAAGCGATCCGTAGTCCTTCTCTAATGGCTTCGACCTCGGCTTCCAACATTGTGGGGCAATCCCTTTTACCCGTGAATCCCCAAATCCAGTCCCTTATTTCGTCTCTAAGTACTCCTCCAACCGTGCCCGAGTTGAGATATGTTCTAACGCTTCCGTCCACGTTAAGCTTAAACCATCCCGGATTTGGTTTTTCCCACCTTCTCTTCAAGTATTTTTTTTCCCCGTGGTTAGCCGCAAAGAGATCGACACTAAGTTGTTTTATTTGGCTAATGACGACGTAATTTTTTTCTGTCGTTCCCTTGAATACCTTAATGTTCCTAGCTTTCCATATCATCCATATACTAGCGGAAAAAATAACATTCCACGGAATATCCGGAAGAAGGCTGCATAACTTATCTCGGATTCGGAGGTTAGATTCAGCCATTTGTTATCTTCTATAGTGCTAAAGTTAGATATGTACTTCGCACCAAGTAAGGTTCTCCATACCTTAGTAGCAGTCGAGCAATGCCTTAGAATATGGATCGCGTTTTCTTCCGTGTTGTGACAAATCTCGCATTCAACCGACTCCGTACATTTCCGCATCTTTCGAAGCTGATTTGATGCGATCCGATTTTGCGCAACTAGCCATATGAAATATCGAAGTTTGTTGCTAGTCCGGATCTTCCAAACCCACGCGAGTTTGCAAGTCGGTAATACCACGGCCCCGTTACCTCCCATGAGTGTTTTATACGCGCTTTGACACGTTAATTTGCCGTCGGCTGTTTCACTCCATAGGATGCGATCCTCTTCTTTCGTAAGGGTCGGCACATGTCCTTCAATTAGATAGCTCCAGTTCAGATTTACCTATGTCCTTAATTCCGACAAATCCCAATTTCCTACATTATCAATTACGTCACAAAGGGTCAAGCTTCTGTCTTCCTCTTCAACGTTTAGCACGTGGTCGCACAAGCGCGTATGCCCTAGCCAATTATCAAACCAAAAGGAGATGTTGGTTCCTTTTCCGATCTTCCAACGTACATGGTTTCAGATATGGTGCACACAGCGAATAAGAGCCTTCCAAGTAGGAGAATCGCTGATTTTCGTTTCATACTCCATGTAACGCACGTCTTTGAGATATTTTGCCTTGACTAGCGTGGACCACATCCCCTCCATGTTCGACAACAGACTCCAGCAATGTTTGGCAAGTAGAGCCATGTTACTAAGTCGCGTAACCCGAATTCCCAGCCCTCCGTTAACTTTCGGCCGTGTGAAGCGCGACCATCCCACAAGATGCATCTTCTTAATGTTCGGATCCACGTGTACATTTTGGAGCTACGATTGTGCAACTCAACCACGGGGGTACTACTTTTGAGAAGAATGCAAACTTAAGGTACCATTTGTGAGGCTGGACAAGTTAAGGTATCAAGTCTGCTAAGAGGACAAGTTAAGGTACCAAGTACCAACGTTGATTTTTTTCCCTTTATTCACTTTTTAATCTAGTTCCACCCTAGGTCACATAATTCGCGCACCCCCCCCTCACGCACCGACGCATGATTCGCGATCTCACGAATTGAGTGCGCGTGCGGCGCTCTAGTGCGAATTAATATTTACTAATTCGCGAATTAAGATATACTAATTCGCGCACTAAGTATTATTAATTCGCGCACTTATAAGTACTAGTTCACGAACTTATTTATACTGAAGCGTGATTTATATCTTGATAGTTCTCGAATTAAGCATTACTAGGTCGCGAATTAAGTATAACTATGTAATTTAAGGGAAAAAAATAGCTTTATACTTACTAAACACAACACACGTTTCTTAAAACATAAAAAAAAAAAAAGAGAAAGAGAAGAAGAAACATACACACACATTTATATAGTAGATATATATATATATACACACATATTAATTTTTTATTCTCTTCTAAAACTTGAAAAAAAATAGGTTTTTGTGTCTAGGAAATCATATTACAAAGAGAGTGCAGTAAGGCAATTTATTTATGGGAGAAATGTCAAAAATGCCCGTTATCTTTTTGCTCACTTTATTTTTTGCCCTTTATCTTTTTAAGCCGTCGTTTATGCCCTGTAACTTTGTCAAAAATGCCTGAAACACTGTTCATTGCTATGTGGCCGCCAAATCATCAAATCGCGTCATACGTGGCAAAAATGTAGCTACCATGTCATCAAATTTATAATATTTATATTTTTTTTTAATTAACTATATTATATAAAAAAGTTATATTATAATTCTAATTTAAAAATATTTACTTTTAATAAGTAATAAAATTTAAAAAAGAAACAGAAAAAAAAAATACCAAGTCGTCACTTTCCTAAATTAAAAACATATATTAAAAAAAACTTTTTAAATTAAGTGAGTGAAATATAGTATGTCACTCATTTTTTTAATGTAGTAGCGAGCACTTTAGATGAAGTGATGAACAAATTGACACATTTTGATGAATGGAAATGCTTATCTTGTTTATGTTTAATATTGTTTTGGTTGAAATAATTATTTGGTTACTTGATATTCAAATTTTTACTTAATATTATTAGTATTTTTATATTTTTTTAATAAGCGCACTAGAGACGCATTAAGAAGTGAATTTTGGTCTCTGTTATGATGTGAAATTGAAAGGTTGTCTTAATTATTTTATTTTTTTAGGCTATAAGGGTAGGTTGTGTAATTTTCCAAACATGAGGGGTATGTTGTGTAATTATCCCATAGTTGATGGGTAGTTTGTGTAATTCTCCCTCATATAAAAAATATAAATAATATAAAGATTTAATAGTTAATATTTAAAGATTATAATGTTATAAATTTTCTTGGCTTATCTTTTTGTTTTTTATTTTTCTGTTTTTCTTTAAAATTTATTAGTTCTTAAGAAATAAGTTTTTACAATTAGAATTTGGCTTATCTTTTGGTTTTTTCTGTTTTTTTATTAGTTATTAAGTTTTTAAAATTAGAATTATATAAGAAGTTATATTTATAATAGTTATAACTTTAAAGTTAATTATAAAGATTTATAAAAAATATAATACTATAAAGATTTAATAGTTAATAGTTAAAGATTTCAAAGTTATAACTTTTTTTTTTTGGCTTAGTTTTGTTTTTTATTAATTTGTTTTTCTTTACTTTTTATTTGGTTACTTTGGTTAATCATGAGTGGATTTTAAGATTATTTAGGAGTATGTTTTGAGAATTTGAAAGTGTTTGGGTGTGTTTACAAATTAGGACAAGCTATTGTGTTGTTTGGTGGTATTTATAATAAAATCAAACATTTTTTTTGGGGGGGGGGGGGGGGTGTACGAATTACGGTAAGTTATTTTGGTGTTTAGGGGTATTTTTTTGAACTTTTTGGGATATTTTTGAATTTATAAAATATTTGCATACGTCATACTCTCGCTTTTTGGCCGAAAAAATAGTTTAGGTGCAACAAAATTTAAAATGCAAAGGTATGGTGCAACATTCCAAAAATTTATCGGTTGGATATAACATTGGAAAAACGCCAATAGATGAGGTCTAACTATATGTTTTTCTCTAACAAAAAGATGAGAGTAGGAGGGGTCTTTTTACATGCCACAAGAATTAAAAAAGACCACAAAAGGCGTTGTTGTCTTATTCTTTTCCATTGTCACCTGAAAACAATGTAATGCTACTTTCAAATCGATTTTTAATATAAGCACTAAATGACAAGAAAATAGAATAAACTTGAAATTTATTAGCAATTGGATAAGTCCACAAGAAATCACTAAAGTAATCCAAAACAACACCTAAGTAACGATGACCCAACGTGCTCAAAACAGGCGATATCCAAATATCACTACGAATAATATCAAAAGGCATAATAGTATAAGACAAAAACAAAAAAAGGTAATCTAATATGTTTCCCAAGGGAATAAGACAAACAAAAGAAAGAACTAGACTTCCTTTTACATTTGATCAAGTTATTATGACCAAGAAAACATAAAGGGGAAACGCTCGGGTGGCCAGCGAGCGTGCCAGATGAAGGAAGAGATGATGGCAAAGGAGGATGAATGTGTGGAGGTTTGCATGAAGAGATGAGTGAATGCGCATATGAACAAGACGACCACGGTGCGGTCGGATATGGAAAATGAAGAGTCGCCTACAGTTGGTTCTCATACGCTACCCATGATGAAGAATGCCACCGCTGAAAAAACAATATGGCGTCTGAGAATGATAATTTGCATACCGTAGCTGCGGTTCAAGCCACCGCAACCACAACCACAACCTTGAGATCTTTGATTGTGGTTTGTGGCTCCGCAAGAAGAAGGGGATCCTGAATTAGAAGAGAAACTTGGGAAACGACTGTAATCGAGTCGGGGTTGCAAAGAAGCAGCGAGTAAAGCTGAATCAACGTGATGAGCTGCACGCTTGGCAATGCTAGGCTCTTTAAGAGTGAGCATAAAACGCGTCTTTGAAAAGTTAAACGGGATCATTTTTTTGAATCAACTTAGTGATTCCACTATACATGTAACTACGACCGACAACGAGTTGGAAAATAATAAGTGATGTGGGCTTATTCGGTAGGCTACACTGGTGCATAATGACATTAATCACCCCAAAACTGAGGCGAAATGACTCTAGCACTTATTTATAGTTTGAAGTATGCTTATGTTCCAAAACCGCACTCCAAACTGGGGGACTAAATGGTGTGACATAATGTGTCATGTCAAGAAGAAGTCACGATGGCGCGAAACTGATCGATGAGTGTCGAGAAGGCATAAAGGTAAAGTTACCTTACCCGTATTTGGTTCACCATTGTATCTATATAGCTAATTACACATTGAATAATATGTCATTGGAAAACCACATGAGTCTAGGTTGCAATGCAACAAGAGGAATGCAATTCGGAGGCCCAGAGAGAAAGTTATGCTCAAAATAGTAAAGCTGCGCAGGTCAGTATCGAGACGAATTTGCACAATTCGACACTGGAAGAGTAGATCGAATCGCCTCAATTCGTTCTAAGCCCAAAATTATCTTTAAGCCCCTCTAATCAAGCCTATATATACCCTCTCACTGCCTTAGATCGAATCCAAGTCAATTCGATATTGATAGATCGAATTCGACATTAACTTAGGTCGAATTTCATTGATTCGATATTGATAGATCAAATACAAGTGATTAGATACTTACTTAGATCAAAACCATATATGCCCTGAAAGCTACATGAGTCAGGGTCCCGAATCAAGAAGCGGATCGAGGTTTCGATCATCGATTGAAGAGATATGATCGAAACCGTGAAGCCGTGCACTGCAGTTCGATTATACCTCGAACAGAGCCAGTTCGATCTATCATAGATCGAATCCAAGTGATTCGATACTCACTTAGATCTAAACTATATATGCCCTATAAACTACATGAGTCAGGGTCCCGAATCAAGAAGCAGATCGAGGTTTCGATCATCCAACAAAGAGATATGATCGAAATCGTGGAGTCGCGCTATGCAGTCTCGAATTCACCCGATTTGACATTGATAGATCGAATCCAAGTGATTCGATATTCAATTAGATCGAACTCAAACTTGGCCTGAAAGCGACATGAGTCAGGGTCTATAATCAAGAAGCAGATCGAGATTCCAACCAACCATTAAAGAGACATGATCAAAACCGTGAAGTCGCGCAATGCAGAACCAAGTGAACCAAGCAACCCTACCAGGGGTCGACCCAATAGAGGCAACTCAAAAGAGATAAATGAACTACATTCGGCTTGATTCCCTCAACGGGACATGTAGGCAGCTTGGCAAGTTCTCAAGTTCAGTCCGAAATCATAAGTATCTAACGCCCTCAATTCGACAATCAAAGAGCATCGAATCTGTCTCGTTCGACTGTTCCCTCAACTTGGCCATTTAGGGATTTTTCTCGTCATCTTATATTTTCTTATGTGTAATAGGTGTTCTGGATCAAGCTAGTCCGTTCATTGTAATAGGATATCATTATTTTGGTGAAGTCAAGCCCCATTGGATCGATTTCTCGGTGTATTGTAACCTAGACGAAATAAGACCAAAATAATAAGTCTCGGCGTTGTGAAAATTGTCAAGAACTATGTTGGAAATTGGTTCTCGAGATGGGTGACACAAGATTTTTTATTGTCTTGAAACAAGTCTGTGAGGCGATTCCACAGGTCCATTGTCATGGAATCGATTCGAGAATAGAGTGAAATAGGCTGTTGGGATGGTTTTATAGATCCATTGGGGGACAATTGCATCGAGACGATCCCATAGATCCCAGTAGGAATGGCCGCAAAAAGAGGAGGTATAGCGAATACGGTGGAAGGTATAATGTGATCGAGTACTTGATACGTTCGAGTGTGAATTTTGAAGAGTTTCGACCAAGAATTGTATTGGATAATCTCAAGATCTAATGTGATATCAAAGTTTGTGGCATCAGTTATAGCCAAAGTTGGGAAGAACTTTGACGAGGCGTCGGACGGTGGCGTCAAATCAGCGTTAGGGGAGGTGGGAAGCGTTAGGGGAGGTGGGATCAGAACTATTACTGTTAAGAGGGTTAGACATTTTAAATGAAGAGAAGATTTTGGCTCTGTACCATAAAAGATATATTCTTCGATAGAATTATTATTAATCAACGTTCAATATATATATACACACGAAAGATAACCTATTAATATGAGAGCTCTCTAATCACTAGGCTAAGATATCTTATGATATATTTACAAAAGATTCACAAAATATATACATATCTATCAGTAGCAATAGCAGTACTGATTAAATAATACTTGTCGAGATGGATCCCGACAACTTTAAGACATTCGACAAAGATTACTACAGCCCTGTCGCCAAAGACGAGTCCTCTTTACATCTGATTCAGCTCTTCTATCAAACAGTGAGACGAGGGCTTCTGTTGGCAAACATGCATGCAAGTGCTTCGCATCTACAAAGTTTCTATAAGGATTTTGGCGCGTTGTCAGTTATCAAAATGGGTAAATTGAGGTCCTCACAAGCAGCCTGAGAGATGCTTTTTCCAATTTTTAGAGTAGGAAATTTCAGGTTCTGTTTTGCTTCTTTATTAAGTAGTCTCAATGTTGAGCAACAATATTATTTCAATGTTGTTTTGATCTACTTAGCTATCGACCCTTTTATATCTTTTTTTACTTACGAAAATAAGAAAAAATATTTCAAGTAGTATATAAAAATTTATGAATGTAGATCAACAATAGCCACCAATGTATCGTAAGATTGATTTCTTAGCCAAACAAGGAAAAAACATTATTACATAGGTGTGTTGTATCTCGATCTGAGCTAATATCATCAATTGAAGATATGAATATAAGATCTGATTAACTAGGAAAAAGATTTCAGTCATCAGACATATCTAGTAATTATAAGGATCAAGAAGTTGATGACAATGAATAAATTAGTTAACATGACAGTAGTGCAATATCAAAAACAATAATTATATTACTGCATGAGTTAAGGTAACAAGAGTTTTTGAGTTTTTTTTTTTTTTTTTTTTTGCAGATAGAGTTTTTGAAATTAATTTGTGGTGTTGTAGCTCTAAATTAGTTTTTCGGTCACTTGTACGAAAATTAATTGTATATTAAAATAGTTTTTTTTTTTTTGAAACTCAACAGTGGAATTATTATTGCCTCAAGGAACAGAGAAAAGACTTCCCAAGTTAAAAGGAAGCCCTCCCCACAGTCAATTACAGAACCGCAAAAGAAAGACAAAATAACAACCAAATGACATAAAAAAACAATGAACTTCCTATAAATCCTCAAAGCCATCCGCATCTTCAACAATGTGTCTTGCTAGCTCGTGTGCAACCGCATTTGAGTCACGCCGCACCCAACGAATAAAGAACCCCGGATATGTGGTGAAGAACTTTCGGATGTCGCCAATCACATTCGCAAAACGTATATCACTCGTTGTTCCAAGCATGATATCATGAACAACTCCTAGGCAATCCCCCTCAAACACAACATTCTCTCAACCGCGTTCAATCGCCCATCGAACTGCGCCTAAAGCCGCAAGCGCCTCAATACTACTAGGATTCACCAACGATGTCAAGCGTCGTTGCCTCCATGCCACCATCTCACCATTGCAATCATGCGCAACCATCCCCAAACCAATCGCCTCATCATCGCTAAATTGAGCCTCGTTGAAATTAATTTTAAGCACATCACCTACCGGCGCTTTCCAGCCATCAGTGTTGAGAATAGCAGTCCCCTTTCCCTGTTTGTCGTTAAATCGTATCCATGTCGACACATAAGAATGCGCAAACACTGCGATCTCATTAGGTCTACGCCCCATTTCCCCAACAAGCACACTGTTCTGATTGCCCCACAACGTCCAGCAAATCGTGCCCATCAAACTAGTCATAAAACTCGACGCAACCTTCGCGACCTGGAGCAGTCAATCACTAAAACCCTCATTCGTTCGAATCCATGACGACCGAGGGACGAAAGCGAAAGCCCACACCTACCTAGCAACGTCGCACTCGAAGAAGCAATGTCGCACCGTTTCAACCCTTGTATGACAGATTACGCATTCCCGCTCCCCACAAATACGGCGATGTGCCAAGTTCCACCTCGTCGGGAGAATATCGACACAACCACACCACAATTTTTTTTATCTTATTAGCACACTCAATTCTCCATAGCCTCGGCCATACCTCATGAGAAGCCGATGTTGCAAGTGTCTCCCTCGTATTTTTGAGCAACCCTTGTGAAACGATGAGGTGATACACGCTTCGTACTCCTTTTCTTTCGTAATTCCAAATTTGGCGGTCTTCGTTACTCGGATCACCCAACGAAATAGCAAGGATTTGTTCGACATCCACTTCCATAGAAAACTCCTCAAAACTCCAACATCCCACCACCCCGTATTACTATCAATAAGGTCACTCACCATAAGAAATGGTTCATCAATACTTATGGGGGTAATAGCCCGAAACGTAGTCGGACGAGGGATCCACGCGTCATGCCAAACTGTTAGAGAAGCTATGTTCCCCACCTGCCACCAAATTCCTCTTCTCAAGACCGCAAGCGACTCCCAAATCCCGCGCCAAGAAAAAGAGGGGGCTGCACCAAGTCGCGCGTCACAAAAGTCATTATTCGGGAAGTATTTTGCTTTGAGTAATCGGCTAACCAAGCTAGACGGCTCCGTGAAAATCCATGTTTACTTCGTGAGTAAAGCCAAGTTAAAAGCACGTAAATCCTGAAAACCAAGGCCCCCCTCATTCTTACGGCGACATATCTTTCCCACGCAATCCAGTGAATTTTATTCTGATTTTCGTTGCTCCACCAGTAATTGCAAATAATGGATTCTATTTCTCTAATCAAATTATTCGCCAAGCGAAAGCAACTCCTAATAAATGTCAGAATAAACTGCATGACGGCTTTTACAAGTACTTCTTTCCCCGCCCCTGATAAATTCTTCCCCTTATAACCTTGCGCCCTCTTCCACGCCCGCTCTCCAATATATTCGAAAAGCTCCCTCTTCGACTTTCCCATCATGGAAGGTATGCCAAGATATTTATCATGTTTCTCCCCTATCGCCACGCCCAAAATATTCCCCACATCCAGTCGACATTGAGCCCCCGTATTCTTGCTAAAAACAACTACATATTTATCACGATTTATTTTCTGACTAGAGGCACTCTCGAACTGATCCAAAATTTCCTTAATGCACCTCGCTGAATCCGCATGGGCGTCGCAGAAAATGACTTTGTCGTCGACAAAAAGCAAGTGCGACACGACAGGAGCTTGACGATAAATCTTGACACCCCGTAGCTCGCCTTTTTCCTCTGTTTTGGCTATGAGCGCTGAAAAAACCTCGAAAATAAATAAGAAAAGGTAGGGGACAGAGGCCCCCCCTGCCTAATGCCCCTCTCGGGGAAAAAAGCACGCGACTCACGCCCATTAATTAAAATAGAATAAGATACTGATTGAACTCCCATCATAATAAGCGACACAAAACTCGGATCAAAACCTAATTTAAGCATTACCTTCTCCAAAAAAAGGCCACTCGACGCGGTCGTAGGCCTTACTCATCTCCAGTTTCAACGTCATATATCCCTGTTTTCCCGTCCTCTTATTCTTCAAAAAATGATTGACCTCAAATGCCGCCAAAATATTATCTGTGATCAGTCTACTTGGAACAAAAGTGGACTGGGAAGGAGAAATAATAGAAGAAAGAAAATGCTTTAAACTGTTAACAACGGCTTTGGATGCAATTTTAAAACTCACGTTGCTAAGGCTAATAGGGCAAAATTGAGACATAAACTCGGGGTTAGGACATTTAGGGATTAGCACAATATGAGTAAAATTAATACTAGAGTCCAAGAAATGATCATTCAGAAAAGAAATGACAAAACAAATCACATCATCCCCAACAATACGCCAAAATTTATGAAACAAAACAATAGAAAAACCATCAGGACTAGGAGATTTAAAAGGATACATATATTTTAGTGCCTTGCGTACCTCCTCCGCTGTGAATGGTTGCAGCAAGCTTTTGTTCACCTCAAGGCTAACTCGCACACCGACGTCTCACAACACATCCTCAATAGCTGCCTCTGAAGGAATGCTGGACTGAAAAATAAATGTAAAGTACTCAATAGCGACCCGATCGACCTCAGTAGGGGATGTGTAGAAGACACCACCCTCAACCCGGATACCCTGAATTTTGTTTTTTCTCTTTCGTTCACTAGCTCGGCGATGAAAATAAGCAGTGTTACGATCCCCTTCTTTAAGCCACTGAACCTTAGCTCGCTGCTTCCAGTAAATTTCTTCCGACTCCAACAATTCTTCCGATTTTCCACTAATCCGCCTATCTTCTAATTTAGATTCAGCCAAAATACAACCCATATGAAGGCGAACCAGTTCTTTCCTCAACTTCCCAATCCGACGTTTCATATCAATCCCATCCAATTTACTCCATTTTACCAACTCCACGCGACATCCCTCCAACTTTTCCCGCAGCTCCTCGTTTCCCGGGGTCCCCAGCAACGCGGCACCACCTCCCCGCAGTCCGTTTTCATCAACCAGTTGGCTTCAAACCAAAATCGAGGGGGAGGCCGAGACTTCCCATGGCTTCCCCGTGAATGTATAAGGATTGCGTGATGATCCAACCGGATGGTGACGACATGCTCCACCGTTGCTCCCGGAAACCGATCTCGCTAAAGGTTATTTGCGCAAGCTCGGTCCAGTCGTTCCCACACTATGTTGGGTGACGGCCTCCTACTACACCATGTAAACCGAGGCCCAATAAAGTCTACCTCACTCATTCCCGTGTCCACGAGTGTATCTCTAAAATTCCTCATCAACCAATTCGGAAGATGAGCACCACCCTTCTTATCCACATGACTAGAAATCTCATTATAATCCCCAGCTCACATCCATGGTAATGACGACACCCCTCGAAGTTAGCGAAGCAAGTTCCACGTGCGCATGCGTTTCACCCCGTCCAGCTCCCCGTAAAATCTAGTAAAGCGCCAGTCTTGATCTCCCTCCTTTCCCACAATAATAACGTCGATGTGATTCGCGGACATACTCAACAACTCAATATCCCACTCTTTGTCCCATAATAATGCAAGACTACCCGACAAACCCTGAACCTCAACACATACTCCAAAATAAGTGTTACTACTAATATGATTATTGAATCAAAATATGTTAAGCTTTTTAATTGATTTCATTCACTAACATTTACCGATTATCATGTGACAAGATAAGCCGAAATCATTTTTTATTTTGGGTTTATAAGAAATCTATTACATAAAACCTGGAAAATGCATAAAACTTTGTGGTTTTGGACACCTCACTAAACCTCCTTGTGGTTTGATAACTGTTTAGACCTTCGTTGTAATTTTAAAAACCATGCACACAATCTCCTTGTGGTTTTGAAAATCTTGCATAAAATTGCCATATGTTTCATAAATCCTCCACAAAATATTTTTCTCGTCCAACTCTATTAGGGACTGACGTACACCAGCTCTATGCGACATTGCACTTGAGTTTTGTGTAATAATTTCTTACAAAAAAATCTGCTATACCCTTTATAATATTTACACAAAACCCCCATGTGGTCTGTGACGGAGCTAAGATCGACAACGTTGATGTTTTTGGTCGCATGTATGATTTGTATGTTTAATTTGTAACTCTATAATCTTCATATTGATAAATCTAATTACAAAAAGAATAAACTATCGGTAGTTTTAATCAACAAAATAAACCTTACATAAAATAAAACAGATTATTTTTAGTTAAAATTACTGTGTTATTAATTTATATAGATATGAAAGATGAATGTTATATATATATATATATATATATATATATATATGTATATAAAAGGGGCGGGGCCGAGGGTTGGGGGGACGGGGCCACTACATCTCTCCATTCGGCTCCACTCGTGTATGTGATTTCAAAACATGCATGAAACCCCATTATAGTTTGAAAAAGCATGCACGGAATTCTCTACTTTAAATTGTCTATGAAATGATACATAAACTTATTTCAACCGTTTATATAATAATAAAAATTATCTTTTGACTTTTAAGAAAAAAACATTATTTCAAAATATAAATATGTTTATAATATAATATATATAACTATAAAAAAAGTAAGGTTATTTATTTGATAAAAAGTTAAATGAGTTACTTGAAACTTCACAGAGGGAATTTTGTGCATAATTTTCGAAACTACAATGGGGTTTTAGACAATACACAAACCATAAGAGAAAATTGTGCAGAATTTTAAAACTACATTGGGTTTTATGCGTCTTCCCTAAAAATGATAAAAATCTAAAAGTTCAATAAATTTAAATTGAACCTAGATCTAGCTCGTTGATTTTTTTAGAGACATTGTAGAAAGATCTATAGACCTATATCACATCCATTCTATGAAATTAATCTCCATCGTCTATCGATGGGTGAAGTAGTATAAATATGTATAGCCCATTATCTATAAACCATCAAATAAGTAGTAGAAAAGATAAAATATGTATAATGTAATACATTTATTAATATATAAGTAATGTGATGTTGCTCTAACAAAACAATCATGAATGTGCATATAGAATTTGAAGGAAGATGTTATTGCTCGTTTCCTTCGCAACCAACCCATCATTGGGACACGTTTTATAGAATATGACTTTAAAACATTCAGCTTTACATATGCCCGTTAATGCCAAAAAAGTGATACACAACATATTCCCTTCTAACTGAATCAAGACAGCCTGATTTCCAAGCCCCTGATTTCCAAGCCCAACACCCACAGCTTGCACCATCAACATTCTTCCATAGAAAAAAATAAACTATAAGATATGCATACAAATTATTAATAGATGGGCATAAACTGCGATTAGACGTGGTGATGGAATTAAAAAATTTTAAATCATGCTTGGATGATCTAGACAACCAGTGGCAAATCTAGAAATTTTATATGGTGGGGGTGTGGGGATGGGGGGCTAATACCTGAAAAAAGAAAATAGTGTGAAATATTTTTTCATGATTCATAAAAAAGGACTTTTGACGGAGATGAATGCACTTAGGAATTTAGTTTTGTTTCGACTTTTAGAATAAAAGCTTCAATGTTTATGTTTCTTGTTTGTCTCATTATTTTTTCATGTTTAATTTTGGAATACTTTAAAAAGCCAATGTATACTAGTATATAACTATATATACTACAAGATATTAGCTCCCTTACACAAATTATTATAAACATTTCTTCACTTAATTAAAAGAAGACTTCAATCTAAAATGGTTACCCATGTTTTTCTCTAAGTTTTCACCACCCACAAAACAATACCAATTGTTGAAAAAGAAAATCTAGTTATGTACAATTTCATGTACAACAAGTTGCAGTTAATTCCTACATACTTGACATAAGTATTAATACTTTTGGCCATGTATGTATTTATCCTACATGCAACTTCTGTAATTGTTTATTTGATATTTAGTTTTCAAGAAGTAAACTAAAGGAAAAAGAGATTTGGTTCAATGTTTTAACAGTCTCACATACTTATCTATTTGGTACACTACTATAGGAGATTTTTTTTTCCGCACGAAAGATAAATATATTAATCATACAGAAATACAAGGGGCATACCCCAAGATTGAGCTCAAACAACTGACACTCATAGTATTCAAGATACAATCAGTACATCGTCTAGCTAAGAAAAACATAAAGCTCAAGTCTAGGAATATGACCCGTGTAATGTCGCATACCATATTTACAATCTAAACATTCCTTAGATCATTAGCTATACCTACTTCTTTCCAGCTCTAGTGCACAACTGTGACTGTACTCTCCCGGTATAACTAGTAGATCATGGTTGCTTCAAAGACAGCTGCTCTTGTACTGATCCGTCACTCTTTCGGGGGAAGGAAGAGTTTAAGAGAACTACCTACTAAAATCATGTGGCCAACAACCCTCTTGATCACCACTGCTACTTTTCTGTACCTTCTGGTCTCCTGCTAAGATCAAGTATAATAACCACAACCCATGCATACTAACAGATATCATGTTGTATTTTGAATTCTAGTTAAATTTGAAAGGATACTTTTTTGTAAATCTGTTCAACTTCAATCCTGATTTGTACCCGATTTGATATGGGCATTTCCCACATATTGGGCCTAGCCCAAACCAGGCCCATATTTGACCATATCGGGGACCACTTTCGATATCATATCGGTAATAATCACCGATATGTTACTGTGGTCCTCGGATCCCGAGGTCTATAAATACGCGGTACCCGGATCCCAAAGCAGGCAATTATTACCCCTCAGCTACTACGCATCACATCGAAACACATCCCCGATCTCACTCTCGATATCGTATTCGATATCGGGATTACCTTGTGTTCCTCTGATAGGTCATACCATCACACTACCGATATCACATCGAGGGCATCCTCGATATCATGTTGAAGACAATCACGGATATACATCTGATCTAGTCACCGATATACCATTGTCGTCCAAGCATCGAGGCGTTAGTTCGAGGTGTTTCGGACCAAGTCTACGCGAGATACATAGTGTAGGCCTGATTTGGGATAGATTCGTTGTATTATTAGATCATCCACTTGTAACCGACACGCATATATATAATACGATCTATTGTCAAATCAGTGGCGCCGTCTGTGGGAACACCAATTCCCGGACAAGGATGTCAAGATGCAAAAAAGGAGGACCCGATCCGAGTTTAACAGAGTTGACGAGGAAGGTGACTCATAGTCATTGGAAGGGTCGCAGCAGGACCCCATTTTCGGATGAGATAGAGGCTGAGGTATTGCAAAGAGGGGACAAGATCCCAGTGATCAAGCCATACGACGGAAGAAGTGATCCTACGGATCATCTCCATCAGGTCGATAGCATTTTGAATTTGTACAACTACTCCAAAAACATAAAGGCGAAGATCATATCCACCACTTTAACGGGCACTGCACTAGATTGGTTTACTAGGCTGGAGGCCAGGTCCATAATGGACTACGAGCAACTAAGGGAAAAGTTTGAGAACCAGTTCTCTAGCGAAAAGAAAATGAAGACCAACCTGTTGCACCTCGGCGCGGTGCAACAGAGGGAAAGGGAGAACCTCCGGGAGTATATGAAGAGGTTCAATGATGAATTGTTGAAAGTGGATGAGTCGCATGGCGGGCAGGTCATGATGATGCTGTTCAAGGGTACGACCCATCGCAGGTTCGCTGGCAAGCTAATCAAATTGACCGAGCCCACCATAACACATATCAACATGCTCGCGAACCAAATGGTTTACGAGGACGAGATGATGGCAACGCGTCAAGGTTCATTTCCCAGCAGGAACGCGGATAGAGATCGCAACAGAGAAAAGCCCCCAAGGACGTACACACCGTTGAATAGAGGTATTCTGGAGGTGATGGCCGTGGCAAAGAGAAACAGATGGTTGACGGAACCCAGGCCAATGAATGAGACTCCCGGGATGAAGTCGTTGGGCAAATACTGCGCGTACCACCGCCAACCTGGACACAGGACGAAGGATTGTACGCACCTGAAGAATGAAATTGAAAGATTGATTAAAGAAGGGAAATTGGTCGAGTTTGTCAGAAACGCCAAGGAAGATGCTAGGGGGGCAGATCATTCTTTATCCCCTAGAAGAGATTACTCGCCCAGAAGAGGAAAGCAGATGGTGATTGAGGCGCCCGAGGAGCGTGGTAGGACCATAGTGAATGCCCCGAGCAGAGGCGTCATAAACATGATCAATGGAGGTGCCTTGGGAGCCGACACTGCTCGTGGCCTAGAAGCTATAACACGAAGATTCCAGGGCGGAGCCTACATTGGGTACACAAATGCAATCATACTAGAGGCGTACTTGGAGCAGGAGATCTCTTTCACCAGGAAAGACTTGGAGCAACTTAGTCCATTGGCCTTGACTGCAAGTAAACTAGACCGCCCTTTGGTTATTACTATTAATGTGGATGGATATCAGGTGCATAAAGTTCTGGTGGATAGCGGGAGCTCCGCGAACCTGATATTCTCAAAAGCCTACGAGCTCATGATGATAGCCCCAGGCCGGTTAGAGCCGATCTCCACCCCATTGACCGGATTCGGCGGAGCAGAGGTAGTTCCACTCGGACAAGTCATATTGCCCACAGTATTTGGGAGAAACCCATGCACCCGGGTGACGCCGATAAGATACACAATAGTTGACATCCCGTTCCCCTACCACGCCATCATTGGCAGACCAGCACTCAACCAGATCAGGGAAGTGGTCTCTACTTATTACCAGAAGATCAAATTCCCAACACCTCAAGGAGTCGGCAAAATTCTAGGTGATCAGGTACAAGGATGGATGTGTTATGTGGACTCGCTGAAGCACCCGGAAATCAGAAGAAGACACGAAATACAAGTCCCACACCAAGAATACATTCCGCGCACGAAGTGATCACCATGAGGAACAGACAGAACAATATTTTAAATTTCAGTAGTTTTTAAATTATGCTTGAGCAATTGAAACATTGCCCAATCGTGGGTTAGTTTATAAACCTAAAACAGGGGGAACTATGCTAATCTGATTCCCCACTCAACGGGATACGTAGGCGGGTTAGGTTTACCTAGCCTTCGACCGTTATCTCTTATTTTGCCCCTCCGTGGGTCGGCATGTAACTAAAACAGGGGAAACTACGCCGGTCTGATTCCCCACTCAACGGGATACGTAGGCGGGTTAGGTTCACCTAGCCTTCGATCGTTATCCGCCACTACCTTTTAATTTTCCCTATAATATAATTGCTTTATGCAATCTCACAGTGTATGCAGGGATATGTCCTAATCGGACATTGCGGAATTGCAAAGAATTGCACGGAAAATTCGGGGAGTATTTCCATAAATATATGTTTAATACACCGCCCTCTTGCATGTACATAACCCGGATGATCACACATCACTATGTTCAAAAAGGACATAGGAAATATTAAACCCTCGCCTTTCAAAAGAAGGGATTCAGGGGACGTCGCCCCAGATTATTTAATATTATCCATCTAAACAGGTTCAACAGGTACAAACAGGTACAACAAGCACGTTAAAATTCCCGGATCGAGGGAATATTCCGCATATAACACATGCGCACCATATCATGCTTTCATATAAGTTTTTGCATCGCAAGATCTTTCTTGTCTGTGATGTTTTACAGGGCCTAAAGACCCACAGACTCCACAACAACAGAGTCACCAAGAGACACAAAGAAAAGGCTCCTACCCATGAGCGGTAGCGGGTTCCCTTGTGATAACGGGCGGGCTCCTACCCATTAGCGGTAACGGGTCATCTACAAAGAAAAGGCTCCTACCCATGAGTGGTAACGTGTTCCCCTGTGATAACGGGCGGGTTCCTACCCATGAGCGGTAACGGGTCATCTACTAAGAAAATGCTCCTACCCATGAGCGGTAACGGGTTCCCCTGTGATAACGGGCGGGCTCCTACCCATGAGCGGTAACAGGTCATCTACTAAGAAAAGGCTCCTACCCATGAGCGGTAACGGGTTCCCCTGTGATAACGGGCGGGCTCCTACCCATGAGCGGTAACGGGTCATCTACTAAGAAAAGGCTCCTACCCATGAGCAGTAACGGGTTCCCCTGTGATAACGGGCGGGCTCCTACCCATGAGCGGTAACGGGTCATCTACTAAGAAAAGGCTCCTACCCATGAGCGGTAACGGGTTCCCCTGTGATAACGGGCGGGCTCCTACCCATGAGTGGTAACGGGTCATCTACAAAGAAAATGCTCCTACCCATGAGCGGTAACGGGTTCCCCTGTGATAACGGGTGGGCTCCTACCCATGAGCGGTAACGAGCCATCTACAAAGAAAAGGCTCCTACCCATGAGCGGTAACGGGTTCTCCTGTGATAACGTGCGGGCTCCTACCCATGAGCGGTAACGGGTCATCTACAAAGAAAATGCTCCTACCCATGAGTGGTAACGGGTCCCCTTGTGATAACGGGCGGGCTCCTACCCATGAGCGGTAACGGGTCAACTACAAAGAAAAGGCTCCTACCCATGAGCGGTAACGAGTTTCCCTGTGATAACGGACGGGCTCCTACCCATGAGCAGTAACGGGTCATGAAAGTGCAGGTTTTCTGGAATCAATGTTAGACGGTGCAATGTTAGACGATGTTGGGTTAACATTGGATAACATTGAAAGCCGAGAGCTTTTGTGAAAACTGTTCTTTAGTTGCCAAAATTAAGTTTTGCCTTTATTCACCTATTAATCAAGTTCCACGGTTTTAGTTGTTTATGTTTATGTCCAGGAAAGTATCTTAAACATAAGGAAGAGCTTTGGAAGATTCCTTACTTGAAGTTTCCATAATTCAAGCTAAGTTGAATAGTCAACTCACACGGTTTCAAAAGAAGGAAACAATATTGGATTCTCTGCAACTGTGATTCTTTCCAAGATTCTGCGAATTGAAGAAGTTGTGTTGCCTTGTTAAATCAGTAACAATGGAAACACGTTCTCAGGAAAGATTTGAAGTTCACAAAGAAGGCAATATTCAACAAGGAAACAACAAGAGTTACCAAAACTGTGAACAACACATCTTGGCGTTCAAGACTCAAGAAATCTATAAAGATGTGAAGTTCATCAAGATGAAGACAAGACAATCGTGCCAATAATCCAAGGGATTAATTATTCTTTGTATTGTCTTCATTTTGTTTTGCGAAGTTTTTGTATCAACTGCTTAAGTCTAGTCCATAGAAGTTAAGTAGTTCTTACTTGTCTGCTTCGTTGAGTCCGATCAACAAAGAGCGTGAGTGAATTGTTGTGAGGAACGTTTTTGATAAAACCTTTATGGTTATTTCGCCTAAGGCTCGGAAGTTTTTAATTATATTGAAAACTTCTTAAAATTATATCTTCTTGTGTTCTTACTTCCGCTGCATATTATTATTATCAAGAAGATCAAAATTGAGTTAAGGCAATTCCAACTTAACTTTCAAAAAGTGTTGTGTCAATCCACGGTTGTGACGCCCCAACTTTTTTTCACATAACAAAAGTAACGTTCAACTAGGAATTCATAAAGGTACAATATTCTTAAATGCCTGAAAGTTTGGCTACAAAACGACAATACCCAAAGACAAAAACGGGAACCCAACAATACTGAAAGATAACTAAATCCAACATTACAGTCTTGAAACAAGAAGAAGAACTCTAAAATAAAACCAAAACAAGTGCAACTGAGCCTTAAGCTTCCTTAGACACCTCTCTCCATCGATCCCAAGACCTACATCAAACTAGAAGGAAGGGGCAGGCAAGTGAGATAAAAATCTCAGTGGTGTTACGAGTGTGTGCAAGTGTACAAGATAATAAGACAATTAAATGCAACAGGTTAGGCAGACAAGCACATACTCACGTTCATAGACATCTCAGAGAGCGTTAATCGTTACCAAGTCGTTGAAATCATCCCACCTTATAACCCCACGTTCGTTACCTTGTCACTCCGTTCAAGGAGCGACCTTGAAAACGTTCACGCATGCCTAGGTACATGCTCGTTGATCCCCTCAAAAGCAACGAACTCCCGATGCTTATGAGGGAAATGGGCAAGGCGTCACGAGATCCCACCGACAGCCCACCGCTGCCCGGTAGTAACCCCGTGCTGACCAAGCCGTGGATCCAATCAATACCAAAAACGTTCGATATTCAAAATCATGACACCCACGTAGCAAGTTGCACAAATACAATAACAGACGATCATGATAACGAATGCACCTTTACTACGTAAATATAAACACATGCACAACTATGATGAAACATTTAGCACATACCCTTCCAGCTTTTCGAAAATAAGTTTAGTACGTATATATATATACACGCACCTGTTTGCAACTGCTGAGTAGAACAAGTTCAAGAGAGGCGAGTATCGACGACGCTTAACTGTCGCTTCCTAATAAACTAAGTTACTTCTCTAAACAAGCCAGATAACCGGTGTGGCACCAGATTCTATAATTTATCTACTGATGATGCATACATATAATTAATAATCCTACTGGTTACTACAATAAATCATGTTTTAACTTACTTTAATCTATATATCAGGTGAAAGAACATATGTATACCTATATATGCAGCCCCTACAACATGAATAGTAACTGATTCCAAATTACCTTATACATGTCAGGAGACAAAACTATAATTAGTATCTCAATCTCCAAAACCAGTAGATCAGCTGATTCCTTAATTAGTTGCTAACTACTTCCTTAACTAATTAACATGCATGTACACTAGTCTACATGTTAATTACACGTTATGGGATCTGATATAACTTAACACAATCACATGATATTACTCCTATTACTTGCAGAGTACAAATCAAATAATGTTCCACATTAAATTAATGATTTCTATATAATATTCCATTCTATCACTAATCCTGATTACTAATCCTGATGTCACGTGAACATGGTAAAAGAACAATCTAAACTTTTCAATTCTTTATTAAATTCCTATGTGGACCAGCGCACCCATCATCCTAATAAACAACAAGCAATGGATCGCCTCTTACACTGCATTTATTTGCCTACACTATATCATGCATGGTTGAACAAATAATTAAATATAGCTAAAGTAATAACCTGCAATGGCTTGACCAAGCTAGTGAAAATTGGAGAATCTGGATACGCGAAGTGCGAGAAGAAACGGCGGAGGAAGTAAATAATGAAAAGGCTGCGCTTAAATAGACTAATGTGAAACCCTTAACCCTAGGTTAATCAATTAATAACCGCTTAAATAATTAGAGTCCTGATAGAAATTAACTCTGATATTGGTTGAATAAGATAACTCCAAATCATGCATAAGCCCGATTATCGGTTATTATCTATTAAAATTACACATTTAATATAACTAAATTAATAATAACCTAACATGCAAAGACAAAATTTCACGAAAAAAATTTGGGGTGTTACAACGGTCCTACATTTTCAATTGGCGTCAGAGCCAAACACCGACTACACTGGTGGTTTGGAGGTGATACAACACCATGGACAGTGTCAATCCTAATACCAACAGGATCCCAGTTTTGGATGGCTCCAATTATGCATATTGGAAGATCAGGATGAGGTCTCACATCAAAGCTATTGATATTCGAGCCTGGCAATCCGTGATCAATGGATACTCTCTTCCAACATTACCAAGAGATGGTGAAGGTGATCTAGTTCCAAAACCAGAAGCAGACTGGACAGCAGCAGAGGTAAGTCTCTACAACTCTAATGAAAAAGCTCTTAATGCTATCTTTAGTTGGGTTAATCATCACATGTTCAAGTTAATCCAGAACTGTACAAAAGCCAAACATGCTTGGGATATACTTGAATTACATTGTGAAAGAGATTCTGCTGTTAAAGATTCTAAATATAGACAACTGCTTTTGCAATTTGAAAAACTTGAGATGGGAGAAGATGAGAGTGTTGACAGTTATTTTGAGAAAATTCTTGATATTGCTAACCAATGTGAAAATCTAGGTTTTGCTATGACCAATCAAGAAATGGTTTACAAAGCTATGAGAACAATGTCATCTAAATTTGCTCTCAAGAAAATTGCAATGAGTGAATCTAGAAACCTTGCTAATCTACAGTTTCAAGTCTTGATGAATACTCTTAGAGAATTTGAGATGGAGCTTGCCTCACAACCTAGCAAACATAGGGCTGTTGCTTTAAGAGGTTCAAATCTTGACAATGAAAGTGATGATGATTTTGAAATAATTTCTTCAAACTATGGGAAAATTACTAAGAAGTTCAATAAGTTGAATCTTAAAGGAAAAGGTAAAGAGAAGAACCTTAGTAACAGTTCCACAGGTTATAAGAAATTACCTCCTAAGTTTGTGAAGTACATGGCATCGAAACCTACTCCTTTAGAAGCTGATAAGTTAAAAGATGTTCAATGTTTTGAATGTAAAGGATATGGTCATATGGCTAATGAATGTGCTAACACTCTTAGAAAAAGAGGAAATTCTCATTGGGTTTGTGTAGATGATTTCAATGAAGATGACTTTAGTTCTGGAGAAGCTGAAGAACAATCAGAAGAGGTTCAAACTGCTACGCTACTCACTCAGATTGACTGGACACCAGAAGACTCCCTGAACTGCTTTGGATCTCAATGTTACCCCAACATTCAGGATCCAACATCAGAACAGGAGACCTTCTTTGCAGATTGGGATGAATTTGATAATGATTCTGAACCTTATCTTGTGTCCTACTTTGATGAAGCTAACTTTGATTGTTTTCATGGTACAGTGGATCTAGATGAAGAATACTTCTTTGAAGGTGAAATGTCCCAAGAGGAAATCATTGAAGACCTGAAGTCTATCTACCACAAACTGCTGCTTGAGAATCACAAACTCATCAAGAGCAACAAAAGCTTGAAGGAAGAGATTGAATGCATGAAGGAGATGCTGAAGCTGTATGAGAAAGACCTTGACAAAACTGAGGCTGAGCTGAAAGAGGTAAAGGTAAAATTAGATAAAGCTGAACAAACCATTAACAAATGGAACTCCTCTACATCTATACTGGATGAAGTGCTGAGTATGGGAAATCAAGGTAAAAATGGTTTGGGCTATGTTGAGAAACCTTCCTCTGAAGATGTTAATTCTGTCTACTTGAATGTTGGTTTCATCAAGGATAGCAATAACTTGAGTTGTGAAATCTCTTCCCACACTGTGAAAAGGCCTACTTTTATCTGTCAATATTGTTTTCAACCTGGTCACATTAAGCCTTATTGTAAAAAATATAAAATTGTGATTGAGAAGAAAACAATAATTAATAGTTGTACCAATGTTAGGAAAACCTCTGATCTGAATGTTATCCCAACATTAGGTAACAAATCTGAAGGACATAAAAGTAGAACCTGGACTGAGAAGATAAAAACTCCTAAGGTTAAAATTGTGTGCAATGTTGTCTTTTCTGCTGTTTACTCTAACCTTGCAGGTAAGTGGTATTTTGACAGTGGATGCTCAAGGCACATGACTGGAAACATTGACAACCTGAAAAATGTAATCCCTTTGACTGTTGGAACAGTTACCTATGGAGGAGGCACCAAAGGGAAAATCATTGGAAAAGGAGTACTAGATGTTGAAGGATTTCCACCACTCAAGGATGTGTTGTTGGTTGAAGGATTGAAAGCAAATTTAATTAGCATAAGTCAACTTTGTGATGACAATCTGCTAGTTACTTTTGATAAAAGTTCATGTGAAGTGTTTTAATAGTGACAATGTCTGTGTCATGACAGGTACAAGATCAAAGGATAATTGCTATCTTGCTCAAGATGAAGCAGAATGCTACCATGCCAAGGTAGATGAATCTGTCATGTGGCACAAGAAGTTAGGACATGTGCACTATAGGAATCTGGAGAAACTACAGAAGTTAGAGGCTGTAAGAGGACTGCCTAAGTTGACTAGCCCAGGTAAAATTGTTTGTGAAGACTGCCTGAAAGGTAAACAAACAAAAGCTGTTCATCCACCACTTCAGGTACAAAGTACTAACCCTAGAACTAATAAGTGCTTTGAATTGCTACATATGGATCTCATGGGTCCTATTGAGGTTAGTAGCCTGAATGGTAAGAAGTATGCTTATGTTATTGTTGATGATTTTTCAAGATATACATGGATTAAATTTTTGAAAGAAAAATCAGAGGCATTCAACACATTCAAAACTTTGCATGCTAGTATTAAAAATCTTTATGGCACTTCTGTAGGAAGAATTAGGTCTGACCATGGAAAAGAGTTTGAGAATGCTAGCTTTGCTAATTTCTGTGAATCTAAAGGCATTTTCCATGAGTTCTCTGCACCTAAAACACCTCAGCAAAATGGTATTGCTGAGAGGAAGAATAGAACACTTCAAGAGATGGCTAGAGTTATGTTGAATTCTAAAAACCTATCTAAGAAACTCTGGGCTGAAGCTTTGAATACTGCATGTCATATTAGTAATAGAGTTTATCTTAGACCTGGTACTACTATGACACCTTATGAAATCTTGAAGGGTTCAAAACCAACAGTAGCACACTTTCATGAATTTGGTATTAACTGCTATTTGCTAAAAGATAGAGACTATTTGAGAAAATTTGATTCCAAAAGTGAAAAGTGTATATTTGTTGGATATTCTCCTAATAGTGCTGCTTTCAGGGTCTACAATCCAAGATTGCATACTGTTCAAGAATCAGTGAATGTCATATTTGATGATTTAACTGTTTCTGCAGGTACTGAAGAAGTCACTGGTTCAGATGTTACTCCAACATTGGACTCAACATTGAACACAGACGCTGGAGATGCTGAACTGGAAACTGGAACTAATGTTGACTTAACACCAGAAACCCCCAATGTTAGGCCAACATCTGTGCTGTCAGATTCTGAAGATGAAGTGATTCCTGTATCCAGAAGAGATCCCCCTCTTATAATACAAAGAGATCATCCAACCTCTCAAGTAATTGGTCAAATTACTGAAAGAGTAAGAACACGCAACAAAGAAAGGGTAAATTACAAGGATATGGCTAAGTTGTGTGTTTGTATGTCTTATTCATGTACTATTGAAAATGCTTCTTGTTTTGTGTCCTCCATTGAACCTAAGAATGTAACTGAAGCTCTTAAGGATAGTTACTGGATTAATGCCATGCAAGAGGAACTCTTACAATTCACCAAAAACAGAGTTTGGAATCTAGTACCTAGGCCATCACATGTGAATGTAATAGGTACAAAATGGATTTTCAAAAATAAAACTGATGAGAATGGTGTAATTATGAGGAACAAAGCTAGGTTGGTTGCACAAGGTTATACTCAGGTAGAAGGAATAGATTTTGATGAGACTTTTGCTCCAGTAGCTAGGATAGAATCAATTAGATTACTTCTTGCTATTGCTTGCTGTCTTAGAATTAAACTCTACCAAATGGATGTTAAAGGTGCCTTTCTGAATGGTTTAATTGACAAAGAGGTTTATGTAGAACAACCTAAAGGCTTTACTGACCCTAAACATCCTGACCATGTGTACAAACTTGAAAAGGCTTTGTATGGTTTAAAACAGGCCCCTAGAGCTTGGTATGAGAGGCTAACTGATTTTCTGTTAGGCCTAGGTTTCAATATAGGAGATGTAGATAGAACACTGTTTGTCCTTAGAAAAAGTTCTGATATATGCATTGCTCAAATATATGTGGATGATATTGTATTTGGCTCTACTAACAAGTCTACTTTAGACAAATTTGTTGAGTCTATGACAGGAACATTTGAGATGAGCATGATTGGTGAACTTAACTACTTTCTGGGACTGCAAGTCAAGCAGCTGGAGAATGGTATCTTCCTGAACCAGGAGAAGTATGCAAGGAATCTGGTGAAGAGATTTGAGTTACAAGAATCAAAGCCTTGCAAAACTCCTATGTCCTCTTCAGTGAAGATAACAAAAGATGGCACTGGTAGCAATGTTGACCCAACATTGTACAGATCCATGATTGGTAGTTTGCTATATCTCTCTGCCTCTAGACCTGACATCATGTTTTCAGTATGTGTTTGTGCTAGGTACCAAGCTGATCCAAAGCAATCTCATTTGATTGCTGTGAAGAGGATCCTTAGATATATCTCTGGAACTTCACAATTAGGCATCTGGTACTCTTATGACACTAACACTAACTTGGTTGGTTTCAGTGACTCTGACTGGGTAGGTGATGTGGATGATAGGAAATCCACAAGTGGGGGCTGTTTTTATTTGGGGAATAATTTGGTCTCCTGGTATAGCAAGAAGCAGAACTGTGTTTCATTATCAACTGCTGAATCAGAATATGTAGCAGCTGGCAGCTGTGTTACCCAACTTGTGTGGCTCAAACACATGCTTTCAGATTATGGGCTAGATAGTGATACACTTCTCATGTTCTGTGACAATCTAAGTGCCATAAGTATCTCTAGGAATCCTGTCCAACATTCTAGAACTAAGCATATAGACATAAGGCATCATTTCCTAAGAGATATGGTAGAGGACAAAATAATCAACATTGAACATATTGAGACAACAAATCAGCTAGCTGATATGTTTACTAAACCTTTAGATAGTGAGAGATTCTTCAGCCTGAGGAAATCTCTTGGCATGTGTGATATGTGAAAATGTTGAGAAAACCAGTGTTGTCATAACACCACTGACTAGCACTGGTATATTGGTTGTGGTGTAGTAGGTATTCTGTTGTCATTCCTTTGTTGCGTTGCATTCCTTGTGAGTCTCATTTTATCACTGTTTTGTCATATTTGGTTTGTGTGGTTGAACTCTTTGATTAACAACTCTCTCTAGTTATCAGTTTCACATCTTTGGTTTTGAAAAGGTTAATAAAACTCTTCTGTTTGTCTGAGGTTGTGATTACCTAACATATAGAGAAGCTGGGATACACAAAGTTCACTACTTTGTTGTCTATTCAGTTGTGTCTTATTCATATGGAAGGTGTACAGGACATGTGGAGAAGCTGGGGTGCATGATGTTGACAGCTTCACTGTTACTCAGTTGTGCTTATTTACATGTTTTTGTTTGTTTGGCCAAGGAACACATGAGGGTGATCTTTTCTACTAAGGTGTTTGAGGTTTCAATTTCTTACATTTAGTAGCACTGATCACTTGGTGATTCTCTTGAATGCAGGTTGGTAAACAAGTATGCATGAAGAATTGGGGTGTTGGGGTGCATGATAAATGAATTGCCAACATTCAAGGCCTTTGTACTTGCCTAACTTGCTGCTGTTAATGTTGTTACTGGGGTGTGTGGAGTTCAGGCTGCCCTCATTCAGTTGTGACATTAACTTTGTGTTTAGCAACCTTCAGTTTTTGTTCAGATGAGTTATGAAAATAATAAAGATTTTAAAGAGATGTGACTGTGCTGGTTTGAGGAGTTTTTCATTTGTGTTTACCATCTACCTATTTGACATTACTTTGTTGCATTCATATAGAACTGCATTGTTTTCTTTCTTGTTTGTGAGTTGTGTCGGTTTAGGCTTAGGGGGAGTATAATTCATGTGTTGAGACATACAATTTGGGTGACATACTGCAGGTGACACACTGATCTGTGACTTTCTATGCTGTGGAAGTGAATTGTTCCTTGAATTCATAACTGCTTATCTCTGTGTGTTTCTTGTTATCTATGTTACTTACTCATGATTTTAATCTGAACAATATGTCTGAGGTACTCACTTGCTATATTGGTTAAGTTTCAGATGTTTTTTTTGGATGTATCTCAAGCTCTCACATGAATTTGCATTGGTGAAGCCTGTACCTCCACCTTCGGTTTTGAATGTTATTGAATGTTATCCCAACATTGTGCACAGACTGAGGTCAACATTGAAAACAGGAACTTATAAGTTTTCAGTTTTTTTCTGAAAACCGCTCTGGTTAACTGTTAATTTAACATCAACACGTGTGCGCGGGAAAACATAGTGGGAAAGTTTTATTTGTTTCAAATTTGGTAACTGCCCATTAACATTCTCTCTCTCTCTCTTATTCACGGTTATTATCGAAATCAAAACCCTATTTTCCTTAATTAAACTTGCAAGTTCCTTATTTGTGCCTATTTTGTAAAATTTACTCTCAAAATTCTCTTGATCTTCTCTGCGATTACTCTCAAAATCTCTGTACTAACAATGGCAAGCAAGTCCCCCATGCAAACTCTTGCAGATGTTGCCCTAGGAAGCGAACCCACTGCTGCACGCACTCGCTCACACACTAGAAGTGCTGCTGCAAAAACAGTTGAGGCCCCTGTTGCTGACAAGAGGAAGGCGATTCCCTATGTGCGACGAGGAAAGAAGACCAAACAGGGAGAATCGACCTCCAATGTTGAGCCAACAGTGGAACCAACCACTCCCATCACCAATGAGCCTGAAACTGAGGTAAACGCTGCTGAACCCACTCCTGAATTTGATGCTGATATACCTGTTGAGGGGGAGGGCAGTGGTTTTGTTGAAAAATCTGTGGAGGTGTCTGCGGATGAGTCTGTTGACAAGATGGTGAGGAAGTGGATTAGGGCTCAAAAGAAAAAGAGAAAGGGCAATGGTGAGAAATTGAAAAATATGTCTGAGTCTGCTAAGGCTAGGGCTGAGGCCAGGAAAAGACATTATGAGAGATCAGCTAAGAAGAGGGCTGTTGAGGAGGAGAAGAAAGCTGAGGAAGAGAAGAAGGCTGCTGCTGCTGCTGAGAGAAAGAGGAAGGGAAAGCAAGTGATGGAAGAGGAAGTTGAGGTGTTGGATGTTGAGGATGAGGAAGAAGAAGAGAAGAAGGAAGAAGAGACTGAGGAGGAGCAGGATGTTGCTGCTGATGTTGGGGCAACATCAGGAACAGAGGAGTACACTGATGGGCTATATGTGGTCTACCCTGAGGAGGAAGAGGACTGCTATTCTCCCTACTATCTCTCTCAAGAGTTGGAGAAGAAGTGGGATTCCTTCAAAAGAAGGGAGATTCACACTGAAAGGGCTATAGAGATGGCCAGTTTCAAAGAGAACAAAGTAATGGACTTGCTGGAAGCAAGAGAGCTGCAACAATCAGTGATGGAGCTGAGTGACTATGCTCCTGAGATTGTCATGGAGTTCTACCTCAATCTCTCCAAAAAGGGGGAGATAGAAAGTGCAGGTTTTCTGGAATCAATGTTAGACGGTGCAATGTTAGACGATGTTGGGTTAACATTGGATAACATTGAAAGCCGAGAGCTTTTGTGAAAACTGTTCTTTAGTTGCCAAAATTAAGTTTTGCCTTTATTCACCTATTAATCAAGTTCCACGGTTTTAGTTGTTTATGTTTATGTCCAGGAAAGTATCTTAAACATAAGGAAGAGCTTTGGAAGATTCCTTACTTGAAGTTTCCATAATTCAAGCTAAGTTGAATAGTCAACTCACACGGTTTCAAAAGAAGGAAACAATATTGGATTCTCTGCAACTGTGATTCTTTCCAAGATTCTGCGAATTGAAGAAGTTGTGTTGCCTTGTTAAATCAGTAACAATGGAAACACGTTCTCAGGAAAGATTTGAAGTTCACAAAGAAGGCAATATTCAATAAGGAAACAACAAGAGTTACCAAAACTGTGAACAACACATCTTGGCGTTCAAGACTCAAGAAATCTATAAAGATGTGAAGTTCATCAAGATGAAGACAAGACAATCGTGCCAATAATCCAAGGGATTAATTATTCTTTGTATTGTCTTCATTTTGTTTTGCGAAGTTTTTGTATCAACTGCTTAAGTCTAGTCCATAGAAGTTAAGTAGTTCTTACTTGTCTGCTTCGTTGAGTCCGATCAACAAAGAGCGTGAGTGAATTGTTGTGAGGAACGTTTTTGATAAAACCTTTATGGTTATTTCGCCTAAGGCTCAGAAGTTTTTAATTATATTGAAAACTTCTTAAAATTATATCTTCTTGTGTTCTTACTTCCGCTGCATATTATTATTATCAAAAAGATCAAAATTGAGTTAAGGCAATTCCAACTTAACTTTCAAAAAGTGTTGTGTCAATCCACGGTCCTACATTTTCAGGTCACCTACAAAAAAAAAATCCCCTGTGATAGCGGGGTCAATCCTAAACATCCAAGCAATAACAGGTTTCCTTGTGATAATAAGGCGAGATCCTACCAATGGGCGGTGGCAGATTACCCATGTTTCTACCAACACCGAGGGAATTCAAATCATCCTTTGTAGACGACAAGCAGAGTAAAGAAATCCTATCAATACTAGAACAAAATGAATGCAGTGTCGGATATCGAAATACTGCACACTCTACCATCACGACAATAAAAATCAACAAGTTATTAGACGACGAGGTCACGCAGAGTCACATATTATGAAGATAACAGAGAAATAAACATTCAGTTACAAAAGCACGAATCGGAGATAGTCCGGAAAGGGATAAATTCAAATTACAATAAAGGCACTAAACAGCTACTCCCACGAGGACCCTTCAGTCTTCTTCTCAACGACCTCGGAAAACACGTCAGGTTCGGCTGGACTCTCTTCCACCTCATCTAGGCCACCAATCGGCAGATCATTATGATCATGCCTTGGGTTCAACCCACTCAACTCGAGGGAGTCCTTGAAACTGCCATTTCTCAATACTTGCCCTACGCAAGCATGAAATGCTGCATCCCGAACCTTCAAAATCAGATTTCGAAAGCTCGAGCTTTCCATAAACTTCTCCGCCCCAACCCGGAGGAGACCAGGACGACGTTCCTACAAATTGAACTCTATTAAATACAAGAGGAAAAAAATAGAAACATATATCGTACACAAGATAAATTCAAGTCCAAGGGAGCTAATTTGGCAGTGGAGAGCTCCAGCGAGAGACGTTCGTTAGCAGCCTTCACCGCCGCCAACTCAGCCTTCAATGTTTCCAGCTCTTTGGTGGCCGCAAATTCACGCGCCTTTCCTTGATCGATCTCAGTCACTAATGTTTTGAAGTTGCCCTTCAACCAATCGTACTCCTCCCAGAGCTTACGACATGTCTTCAGCGCATCCTCTTTTTCAACCTCCAACTTCTCCAACACCATGGGGTTGAACTCCCCCATCCTCAAGATGTCAGCCTCGAGCTCGGCAACAACAACGTCAGGGTCACCCTTGGACTTGCGAATGGTCTTCAGACACGAGACCGCCAGCTTGGCCGTCTGCACAATACAATAACATTATGTTAAACAGTCAAACAAAATTAATCGAAGTCGTGTTTAGATACGTACACTCTGAAACAGGTGAGTGCTGTGGCGTATACTCTGGGCCTGCTCGAATTCGATGAGCACACGCACATTCGTAGGAAGAGGAAAATCCTGCATCATTCCCCGTACAACATCTGCTTCAGGGAATTCTACTCGCTTAGAAGGTTTGACTGCACCCGCCTTCCTGGGGCCCGAACTCGAAGACGAGTGGACACTGTGGACAGTCCCCTCACGAGACCTTTTATTACCTGATACCCTAGACAGGTCAACGACATGCTTCGTAATCGGAATCCGAGGAAAGATAGGGGCAAGGCCCCCCAGTATCGAGGGCTCCTGCAGTGGCCCTTTACCCTTGTCGGTCGTACCTAAAACGGTCGCCTTTCCCTTGCCACTAACAGGGTTCGGGCGTAAATAACCTGACCCCACTGTAAAAAGCGCATCCACAAAGTCACCCAAGTTGTCATGGGTATTCGATTCGGAACCTCCAATGTCCTCGGTTAAAGGAATGTTGGCCAACGACTCAGAACGTGGCACGGCGTACTCACCAGAAGGAGACCTCGCAACTGGTCTCTCCCTCGACAAAACCCCGTCAGGCGGAGGAACCACACCCTCCTGTTTCGAGGTCAACACCTCCAAGAGGTTGGCCTCACCATCCAGGCCTCCCACCACATCAAGGATGTCCTGGCTAAGGGACTCAAACGTTGCAGAAACATTTTTAGGAAATTCTACCTTAATACATTCAGGCACTACAGTGCTAGGGGGAGGTTGCTCAACTACCGATGCCTCTGCCAGAAACTCAGTGGCTGCATTATTCAGGCCAAAGCTAGACGCAGACCCTATTTCAGACGCCACCGCGACTGCTGCCGTCTCAGCAGCTTTCTGAGCATCACGGTCGGCTTGAAGTTTACGCATCAATTGTCTGAAACCCATTCTGCCGGAATATCTCAGAAATATATAATGCACCTGCAGAATAATCAGAGTATCAGCATGAGAAAATAATAATAGATAAATCAAGTACAACGGCGAGATCAAAATACACGTCGGGGAATATATCGAATATGATTACCGATATACATACCGATGTGGTTACGCTAACGACAGAGAAGACACAGAAAACTATGACCTTCAAGGTCTCTTACAAGCCCTAGTTATAGACAGAAGCTTTAACCACGTCGAAAGATACTTTCGACATCATATCGAATATTCGTTTCGACATAATATCGAGGATGAGACCCGATATCCTATCCTACTACGCGAAAAGCCGCGAGAATATAACAATTGCCCCGGCGACCCCATCACAGTTTTCAAAGTGCAACTACCGTATTTATAAGGAACCCAAATCCCAAGAAAACTAGAATTCAAACGAGAACCTCAAATTATACATCCACTTTACTTGGGAGTCCAGCGAAATTTATCACGAAGTGCATTCCCCGCAAATTTGATCTCCGTCATTTGAACTAGCGGGACGAAGGGTACAGGTAACCCAAAAATTTAAAATTAAATTTGCGAATTCTTATCTCGAAGATAAGAATCCCCAAATTGGGGGACTACATGATATGGGCATTTCCCGCATATTAGGCCTGGCCCAAACCAGGCCCATATTTGACCATATCGGGGACCACTTTCGATATCATATCGGTAATAATCACCGGTATGTTAATGTGGTCCCCGGATCCCGAGGTCTATAAATACGCGATATCCGGATCCCAAAGCAAGCAATTATTACCCCTCAGCTACCACGCATCACATCGAAACACATCCCCGATCTCACTCTCGATATCGCATTCGATATCGGGATTGCCTTGTGTTCCTCTGATAGGTCATACCACCACACTAGCGATATCACATCGAGGGGCATCCTTGATATCATGTCGAAGACAATCACCGATATACATATGATCTAGTCACCAATATACCATTGTCGTCCAAGCATCGAGGTGTTAGTTCGAGGTGTTCCGGACCAAGTCTACGCGAGATACATAGTGTAGGCCTGTTTGGGATAGATTCGTTGTATTATTAGATCATTCACTTGTAACCGACACACACACACACATATATATATATATATATATATATATATATATATATATAATACGATCTATTGCCAAATCACGATTCTTGCCTCCATTTCATATGCTATTTCCTTGCAAAGTGTATCCATATGTATCATCCTATTCTCAAATATTTTGAGGTTCCTCCAACTCTATATATGATCCACAATGCTGCCTAACATGGCTGCCCTGACCTGGAACACAACACTTATTTTCCTGGTAGCTTGACCAAACATCTCTATCCATGTCCCTAGCTGAAAATCATGAACAAACACTCCAACCGCCTTCATCATATTCTTTAGAACATGTCTGACCAAAGAACACTGGAAAAATAAGTGATCCAATGTTTCATCCATATTGTTACATAAACAACAGAAACTATCAGTTATCACAGTGAACTTATCTAACCTATCTCTAGTAGCTACACACTTATGCATTACTAACCCGTTTATAAAAGCAGTTCTAGGTGTTAATATTGTGTTCCATACCTGCGAGCTCCACTCAACATTAGGGGTTTCACTATGGAAGCTTTCGTAGCATAATTGTATTACATGTGTCTGGGAAAGCTTGCTCCAATCATTTGGTTGCATGTTAGGGACTCTCATTTTCATCTCATCTCTTAGTCTCAAGATTGTTTTCCACCATGGAGAATTCTCATGTTTCAGTTGTATTCTCCATATGTTTTCATTCTTCAGTTTATACTCACTTACCGAGGCTGTCTAGATAGTCGGCCTACTGTGATGGGTATCAATTTGTAGAATCTGAGAGCATAATATAGCTTTGTTCCAGTTAAGGACCTCTTTTATTTGTAAGCCGCCTTTTTCTTTTTCTTGGCATACTTTATCCCAAGACACTAAGTTCCTCCTCCACATTTCTTTACCAGTCCACAAAAAATTCATGCACAACCCTTCAATATTTTTTACAACTCCACTTGGGATTGGGAATATGTGACTCCAAAATCTTTTTATTGCTCTAAGCACAGATTTAACAAGCTACAACCTCCCAACATAGCTAAGTTGTCTCGCACTCCAACCCTGAATTTTTGCACCGATTCTTGATATTAACGGATCATACTCTGTGTTTCTCAACTTCCTTGCACTCAAAGGGACACCCAAGTATCTGACTGGGAAATTGCCTTCAAGGAACTTCCATATCTCCATCAGGCTTTCTTTTTCTTCCCCTTGAACCCCGGCTAGGAAAATGGAACTTTTATTGCAATTGATCTGCAGTCCAGATTGTTCAGAGAAGCTATCCATTGTATTTCTCAGTCTTTCCATTGAATTCTTGTCTCCTCTGCAAAATAGTAGCAAGTCATCTGCAAAAAAAATATGTGTAAGGTTAATTTTTGCAGTTTTGGGGTGGTACCTAAAACCCTTGCTTCTTTTTATATCATAAGTGATAAGTCTAGAAAGATACTCCATACACAACACAAAAAGATAAGGTGACATTGGGTCTCCCTGTCTAAGGCCTTGTTTACTTGGCATGTGGCCCTCAAGACTACCATTAATACTGAAAGAAAAATTGGCAGTAGAAACACAAATCATAATAAGTCTAACGAAACCAGTGTCAAAGCCAAAACCCTCCAAAGCATCTTTAAGAAAACTCCAGTTAATATTGTCACAGGCTTTCCTAAGATCAATATTCAACATACACCTAGGAGATATATTACTTCTGTTATAACCTCTAATAAGCTCCTGAGCCAAAAACACATTCTGAAATAAATCCCTCACACACGCAAAGGCATTTTGACATTGATTAATCAAATCAGGCAATATATGCTTAATTCTATTTGCTAGGACTTTGATAATGATCTTATATATAGTATTACAACAGGCAATAGGTCTGTAATCTACCACAACAGAGACATTCATTGCTTTTGGTATAAGGCACACTGAAGTAGAGTTGATTTGCTTAAGGATTTTACCCGTCTGCTGGAATTCTTTAATTGCCTCAAATACCAGGTAACCTGTGATTGGCCAACTCTTCTTGTAGAAGCAAGCATTCATCCAATCTGGTCCTGAACTCTTGTTGTCATTCATGCTGAAGAGTGCACTCTTGACTTCCTCCTTTGTGATTTGTTGTTGTAGCTTTTTGTTCATGTCCTCTGTAACTTTGCTCCCTTCCTGAAATACATTTGAATTTAGTGGTTGTACATGTCTTTCAATACCAAACAAATCATGATAAAACTCAAGGATGTGATTTGTAATATCTGTTCTAGAGCTAATAATCTGCCCATCAGGCTTAGTAAGTAAAAAGATACTGTTATTTCTCCTTCTAGCTTTGATGTGTTGAAAAAACATCTTGTTGCATCTGTCTCCATCCTCAAGCCAATCTACTTTAGCCTTTTGATGTAGCTGCTGATTGAGCGTTTGTTGCATGTTGACATAATCTTCCTTTGTCTGTGCAATATCATGCCTGAGCTCATCAATCCCTACCTCAAGCCAATCTACTATAGGAGATTTTGATTCATATGTAATGGGCTTAAATTTTACGATACCGTCACCACCACTGGAACCGTCTTGACGAAGATAAGATTATATTCAAAATAATTTCGACGATTTTTGGTCGAAAAATAGTTGGAAACACGCACGGGGGTAAAACGAATAGGTTGACGAAGGTTAGGAGTAGAGCGCTTATAAATTTTCTCGGAGAATATGTTGTAAAAGTGGTCATAGTCCAATGGGTTTGAAGATGTTATCACTTACATATATTTAGATTTAATTTTACATTACTAACTACTTATATGTTTATGTATGTAATTTGAAGTCTTAATTAATTTAGCAGTAGTATATCTTGTTGTAGTTTTTTTATATTTTACTAATTAATTTTATAGTAATTTATTGACTTCGTTACTTTCTTAAATTATATCTTTATCTACTCTCATGGATTATAAGTATTATAAAAAAAACAAAAGATGATCATTTATAATATCTTAGAATGTTTGTTTTACTTTCAATATGCTGATTTGTTTTTCGTACATATCTTTATAATACTGGAGGATGCATGAGATAGAAAAATAGGCGTGTATAAATTTAAAGACTAACGTTCATATATAGTTTCTAGTTTCTACATATTGCATTAGTGATTACCAAAGTAATTACATAAAATACTCTCTTTATATCCATGTATGAAGCCACGTCTGAATTTGTGATATAGATAATTGGTAGAAAACATAAGAAAAAGTAGACACAAAATCTTATGTGTTATACTAAACAAACAAATCTCTTTAAAAAACGATAGACCCATTCTATCCCCTTTCAACCCTTCATATTTATTTTGTGAATACCAATATACTAAATTCCAGAAATTACTCTCTTTGCATTGCATGTCTGCTGGGCGCAGTTGCGAGTAATGTAGTGTTTGCAAGCTGTTAAATAAGCTAAAAATTAGCTTTTAACTTAAATTAAATAGTTTTTGAGTGTCTTTAAATTTTAAGTTAAAAATCCTTACAATCTTAAAGCTCGTTTAGACCTCATTTTAGTTTACTACATTAATTTAAATTAAAATAAAATTACAGATTTACAATTTTATGCTTATTTTTTAGTTAACAAACAATATCATCTAAATATTCAAAAGTATACACTTAGTAACTAAAAATACTTTTATGTCCATGATTAAAGAGGTTTTCTTAATTAACGAATATTTTTAATATAGCATTTTCGAGTGTAATTCAATTTATGATTCATCAAATTAAATTTTCACATGTATATTATTACAAATTAAATTTGAATAAAATCAAATCAACAAAATCACTTCTTTTTTCTTCCAACAAACACTCTACTCTGAAAGAATCAGATTTTAGGTACTTTTCAAACATCTTTAACTTCAATTTAAAGTTGCATGTAACTATTTTACCTTAAATTATGAGCTTATGATTTTCCAAAGAAGCTTGCAAATGCCCAATCTGATTAGTTTAGAAGCGGAGTAAAACTTGAACCTAAGATTTGTAATCCTTATGAACTTAACCAAACTGACACCCCTTTTCCTTTATAGAGCTGGAGCAAGTACCCTTCCGTAAAGTCCTGAATGAGTAATCATCACCGCCACACTAAATTTTAATGTTCAGCTAAATAATGTAACGTATCTTTTGTATACAGAGTGGAAACGGCCTCCTGAACAAAAAACGTAATTTTAAGCAAATTCAAAGGTTTAGAGAGTCAAAAATGCAGTTTATTATTTCTAGCGGGATTTTTATATTTTATTTAGTTATTTTAAGAGTCTTTTGTAATTTTGGCATTTTTCTTAGGTAGGGCTTTCACTAACTTGAGTCATTGTAGTCAGTTGTTGAATGAATAAAAAAAACTAATTTCGAGAGTTTTCTCAGTATTTCTTCAATTTTTCGGTATTCTCCTGAATCAACGAGACTATGATTGTTGTGTTTTTCATCTTCCCTTATGGCTTCTACCCCCTACATCAGTTGGTATCAGAGCCAAGTTAATTCTTCACCATGGCGGTAAGGAGAAACTCTGAAGTCCATCATATTTCGGTAGAAGAAGATAGATGTGATGAATACATAATGTTACGTCGACAAATTAACTTGTTGACGAAACAAATAACGGTGATGGTTGCTTGACAGCCTGAACTCGCACCGACACCTGAAGCCCCATTGTTTGCGAATTTTTGGGAGAATCGGTTTGTACCACTAGAATATCCCTTGAATCCGTCTATTTACCGGAGACAAGACGATCTAGAAGAAAAACATTGGAAATCAGAGTTTCAATGTGATATTCTAAATTTACATGGTGATTATGAAGAGGATTGTGAATCTTCAAATGACGTTATTTATGATAGTGATGGTGATGGTATTGTGGATGAGTTCGAGATTTCTAGATGGAGGGTGTGGACGAGAAGATCACGGTAGAGAATCCAATGAAAGAGACGAATATGTTGGAAAAGTATGAGGTTGATGCAAAAGTTGATATGCTTGAGGGTGTTGAAAAGAAAAAAAATGGTTTAGGCGTGACAATGGTCGATGAGGAGAAGAAATATATAGTTGCTGTCACAATTGAAGATGTTCATCTTCAGGGTTTTGCTTTTCCTGAAGTTTCAGATTTTATTTTGTGTTGTAGTGATAAATTTACAGGTACTACACATGATTCAGATTCGAGGACGAATCTTTTTCAACCAGGGGAGAATAATGCATATCATAAATATGAGTATCTCTTGATCGAAAATAACAAACCTGAGGTTCAAGAAAGTCGAGGTTTGACTAGAAAGTCAACAGAGCCCGTTTTTAACAAAATATACCACTTTTTCAAGTGGAAACGACCTCCTGAGCAAAACGTAAAGATCAAAGTCTTTACACCCACGTGATTTTAGGCAAATTCGAAGGTTTAAAGGGTCAAATTTGTAGTTTATTATTTCCAGCGAGATTTTTATGTTTTATTTAGTTATTTTAAGGGTCATTTGTAATTTTGACATTTTTCTTAGTTTGGATTTTCACTTTATAAGTTAGTCGTCTTTGAGTTATTGTAGTCAGTTGTTGAATGAATAAAAAAAACTAAACTCGAGAGTTTTCTTAGTTTTTCTTTAATTTTTCGATATTCTGCGGAATCAACGAGACTTTGATTGTTGTGTTTCTCATCTTCCCTCATGCAGGGGCGGACCCAAGATTTTTTTTAATCCCGGGATGCTTGAAAGTTAAGTTAGCTGAAAAACTATCCTAAATTCAAATATATTAAGAAGAGGTGCACAAATAATATTAAACAAACAAATACTACATATTGTTGGAGTTACACTTTTTCTTCGAATCCACATGACAAGTTATAGAGTACTTAACAATAAATGTAAAAGACAAGAGTATACTTCAGAAAAACAAAAAAAAAAGGCAACCTTATATATTGACCACATCATTAGATTATTATTGCATTGGTGTTAAAAAGTGGACTTATTATTCCAGGGAAATTGAAAAGCGTTTACTCTTTTCTTATTAGTGTATTCAGAATTAGCTTATTTACTAGGTAAATTAAAACTTTAATTGTTATTTACTAGTTAAACTTTTTATCCAAATTTTACTATTGAGTAATCTAACAAAAAGAAGAAATTAAAGTGCTATATTGGTTCTTAACTACAAAAATAACAAGTCACTTCACTAACTGTTAATTACAAACTTACCATGTGAGAATATCACCCAAAAAGAACATTACAGTAATTTTTAAGTACAAATTTACATGGGGAGATCACAAAAAAGAAAAAGAAAAAAAATCATTTATTAAACTCGAGAAAAAACAAGAAATCCACATATATATATGTATACATATAGATCACCATAAATTATTAATAAACCTAAACCTACATATATATAAATAGTATCTTAATACACTAGTCGGTACAGATATTACCGCATGCTTTTTATTACTTAGTTATAACAAAACTGAGTTTTTTTTTGTTGGGCCCAACTATTTATTGGATGTAATTGATTTTCTATGGACTAGTATATATATATATATATATGAGGAGGCCCAAAGCTTACCCCGGGCTAGAGTCCAGGTTAGCCCTTGCTTTGAGCCCGCTTCTGCCATTATGGTTTCGGCCCGCTACATCACGTGTCTAGTTAATTAATTTAATATTTCAATAACACGCAAGACGTCAGACGTGTACAGATAATCTATTATTTCATTAACACGCAAATAATATTCTGCCTCCAAAAGGTAAACTAATGATATTACCTATATATAGGAGGAGGCCCAAAGCTTACCTCGGCTAGAGCCCAGGTTAGCCCTTGCTTTGAGCCCGCCTCTGCCATTATGGTTTCGGCCCGCTACATCACATGTCTAGTTAATTAATTTAATATTTCAATAACACGCAAGACGTCAGACGTGTACAGATAATCTATTATTTCATGAACACGCAGATAATATTCTGCCTCCAAAAGGTAAACTAATGATATCACCTATATATATTGTATGTTCTTATTATAATATTCTATAAGCAGAAAGGTTATATATGGTCGTTTCATGACAGGTGCTGCTTGAAAAATTCAACTGAAGAATGTAGAAGAATATATATACGTAATTAATTTCAATTCCGACTTTAAAGCAATAAAATAATCTTAGACTCATCAATAAATTATCATTGTTAGCGACTTTTAATGAAATTGGAATAACAGTAGATAATATTTAAGTTGAACATAGTCGGGGACAAATAATAACTAGGTGTTCTTCCGGACCCTTAAAAATGTACATGATCCTTTCGGACACATCATAAGACCAACACAGCACTAAGTAATGCGGAGAATTGTATATAATGATATTAAACAAATGTTTTTTGTAACCATTCAGACACTAATGAAATTTCAACGATGATTAGTATAAAATCCAGTGTTGATGTTCGTTTTCCTCATTCACCAACAAACTTTCTCTGTTTTCCTTTTGTTTTACTCGTAGTGTACGTGTCTTAATTAATTAATTAAACAAATTAAACATGGCCGATGTCGAAGGATCTCCGGGCAGTTCGATGCATGGAGTGACGGGCAGGGAGCCTGTCCTTGCATTCTCGGTTGCCTCGCCAATGGTCGCAACGGATACCACCGCGAAGTTCGACTTGCCCGTGGACACGGAGCACAAGGCGAAAAGTTTCAAGCTTTTCTCCTTTGCGAATCCTCACATGAGGACGTTTCACCTCTCGTGGATTTCGTTCTTCACGTGTTACGTGTCCACATTTGCGGCCGCGCCCCTCGTGCCCATCATTCGGGACAATCTCAATCTTACTAAGAGTGATGTTGGAAACGCGGGCGTCGCCTCCGTGTCCGGAAGCATATTGTCGAGGCTGACGATGGGCGCGGTTTGCGATCTCTTGGGTCCGAGATACGGCTGCGCTTTTCTCGTAATGCTGTGTGCCCCGACAGTGTTTTGCATGTCGTTCGTGACTTCGGCCGGTGGGTACTTGGCGGTGCGTTTCATGATCGGGTTTTCCTTGGCGACGTTCGTGTCGTGTCAGTACTGGATGAGTACCATGTTTAATAGTAAGATTGTGGGCACGGTGAACGGTACGGCTGCCGGATGGGGGAATATGGGAGGAGGCGCGACGCAGCTCCTGATGCCTTTGCTTTACGACGTCATCAAGATGGCCGGGGCAACGCCTTTTACAGCGTGGAGGATTGCGTTTTTCATTCCAGGGTGGCTTCATATAGCTATGGGCATTATGGTTTTGACACTCGGACAGGACTTGCCTGATGGAAACTTGAGTACTCTACAAAAGACAGGAGATGTTGCAAAAGATAAATTTGGCAAGGTAAGTCAATATCAGATTTAATTTCCATTGTTTTTGTTCAAATTGTCAACTAGAAGTCATTACTTAACCTTATGACTTATGTGTTCTTGTATATTCAGGTTTTATGGTATGCAGTGACAAATTATAGGACTTGGATTTTTGTTCTCCTCTATGGATACTCTATGGGTGTGGAGTTGACTACCGATAATGTGATATCAGAATACTTTTATGACAGGTAAATTTTGTTCCTTCCTTCCTTCTTCAATTTCATCTACATAATAAGAAAATTGACATGATAAAGTACTAACTCTGATTTGTGTATAACTAATCAATTAACTAACAGATTTGATCTGAACCTTCGCATTGCCGGAACGATAGCAGCCACTTTCGGCATGGCTAATCTCTTAGCCCGCCCTTTCGGTGGATTTGCTTCTGATTATTCAGCTCAAAAATTCGGGATGAGGGGTAGGTTGTGGACACTTTGGATCTTGCAAACACTTGGAGGAGTTTTCTGCCTACTTCTTGGCAGGGCTAATTCGCTTCCTCTTGCCGTGGCCTTCATGATTATTTTCTCGGTTAACTGTCAAGCCGCGTGTGGAGCAACCTACGGCATCATTCCTTTCATTTCACGAAGATCGTTGGGCGTGATATCGGGCCTGACTGGCGCAGGAGGAAACATTGGCTCGGGTCTAACTCAATTCCTGTTTTTCACGACTTCTCAGTACTCAACTTCGACTGGGCTTGAATACATGGGGATAATGATAATTGCGTGCACTCTCCCCGTCACGTTGGTGCACTTCCCACAATGGGGTAGCATGTTTCGTCCACCATCCAAGCACGTTGAAAAGGGCACCGCGGAACATTACTACACTAGGGAGTACACTGAGGACGAGAAGAAACGAGGAATGCATAAAAACAGCCTTAAATTTGCTGAAAATACCGAGGGTGAACGCGGTCCGCGTGTGGGATCGGCGCCAACTCCCCCGACTTCAACACCAAACCGTGTTTAGTTATGCGAGTCATGTTATGGAGTTTTACTTACTTTCTGTTATGTGAGTCGAGCATGTTGAATTCTATGTACGTGTTTCATGGTATGTCTTGATCAGTTTTAATCATCAGGAAAAACTTGTTTATCTTGTATAAACATTTACGTTGATATGTATTATTCATCAATAAAATTGATTATGTTTTTTTTTTGAATCAAAATTGATTATGTTTTATTGTGTTAGTTACTTGACATTTCTTTTCGTGACAATTTGAAGAATATTATCTTATTTTAGTATGGTTTATGGAATGATATTTTGAATGAGAGGAGCAAACCGATTTATGTGGAGGTTTGGATGCTATATAGGTTTATATTTGTCTAATTTTATATACAGGTTTATAGAATATGATACCATATTTGGATGATATTTTGAGAGCAAACCTATATTTTATGTATAGGTTTTTAGAATATGATATGATATTGATATAGGTTTATATTTTTCTAATTATATTATATATATGCAAAAACAATATATTAATATGTCGTATAATATGTTTAGCAATATAATAATTTTTTGGTAAAAAACGTAACGAGATTTGCTCATATCTAACGAACGAGAGCCATAACCGGTCACCGATTTAATTGGTAAGATCGGGCTATCACTACAAAAAAATTGGGTCTTTCCCGACCGCAAATCCGGTCGGGAATAACCCTTTCGCGGTCGGGAAATCGCGGTCGGTGTTGCTTCGGTCGGGAAAAGTTTTCCGACCGCCTTCCGGTCGGCACGGACCTTTCCCGACCGAATTTCCCGACCGAATTATGGTCGGGAAATTACCGACCGCATTTCCCGACCAGATAACGGTCGGGACATATTCCGACCGATATGCGGTCGGAACTCCCTTGAATATTATTCCCGACCGCTATTCGGTCGGGGTTTTATGAATATTTTTTCCGACCGCTAAACGGTCGGAAAACTCCCAATTTTCCGACCATTTAGCGTTCGGCGCCTTTTTACGCAAATTTCCGACCAATCGCCGGTCGGTATTTTTCCCGACCGCGCGTCGGTCGGGATTAATTTGAATATTAGTCCCAACCGCTAATCGGTCGGGACTAATATTCAAATTAATCCCGACCGACGCGCGGTCGGGACTAATATTCAAATTAATCCCGACCGACACGCGGTCGGGACTAATATTCAAATTAATCCCGACCGGCACGCGGTCAGGAATAATAATCATCAGAACAAAAAAAATAATATTCCGATAATAAATTACCGGAATATTATTTTTTTAATATATTGTAATATTTTAAAAACATTATTTAGTTTTTTTGTGTTTTAGATGAGCAATTAAGTCTTTGATTCATTGCTCAGTCTAAAACACAAAAAAATTAAATAAGTTTTTGATTATTGAGAATTTGAATAAATAAGTGAAAAAAATTAATTTTGAAGTTGAAAGAAAGAAGGTTTTGAAAAAGTGTTTGAAAATGAAAAAGTGTTTGAAAATGAAAAAAGTGTTTGAAAAAATTGTGTGGAGATGAAAAAATGAGGAGAATAATGAAGTGTATTTATAGAAAAAGTTGAAAAAATTTGAATTTTCGTCAAATTTGGTTTCCCGCCAAGTTTTTCGATTATTCCCGACCGATTATCGGTCGGGAATGTTTATTTTTTTCAAAAATTTCAAAAAACCGCCAAATTTTCAAAACTTTTAGCGACCGCATGCCGGTCGGGAATAATATTTAAACTTATTCCCGACCGCATGTCGGTCGGGACTAACTATGAATATTATTCCCGACCGCCATACGGTCGGGAATAACTTTAAATCTTATTTCCGACCGCCTTGCGGTCGGGAATAAGTTTAAATATTATTCCCGACCGGCATGCGGTCGGCAATAATGGTCAATGCCGACCGAAATGCGGTCGGGAATGTGGTTGAATATTATTCCCTACCGCATATCGGTCGGGAAAAATAGTAAATTTTACCTTTTTTCAATCTTTTGGAAAATCTTGATGTGTTTGTTAAGTATAACTATAGAATCTCATTAAATTCATGAATTGCACTATTAGTTAGTTAGTTTAATGTACTTTTAATTATTAAATAATTAGTATAGTTTATCGGAGTATAGGTTAAGTTAGTTTGGAGTGTTACATTTAATAATCATACGTAGTATATAGGAGTTCACAATTGGCGATTAAAATTTGTTACGAACGTTAGTATAGAGAGGCTAATTGTGATATATATATTAACATGTGTTTAACATAATCGTAAATAGTTACATTATTAGCAACTACATATACTAATCTATTTATAAGTGACAATATGAATAGACGCTTCAAACGATTCATCAACGTGTAACTAAATTTAATGTTTTTTGAGATTTTTAGTAATATATAAGTAATACTGTTTTACTTGATCATTAAATGAACGATTGATCTAAAATTGAGAGCGAAATTGTGAAATTAAGAATATGAATATTATTCCCGACCGCGGGTCGGTCGCCAATAAGTCTAAACCCTAAACCCTAAACCCTAAACCCTAAACCCTAAACCCTAAACCCTAAACCCTAATATTCCCGACCGGGTTGGGGTCAGGAATAACAACGGTTAGTATTATGCGGTCGGGAATAATTTTTACCGTTGTTATTCCCGACCGCCACGCGGTCGGGAATAACTGTCAGCCCCCTATAAATACCCCTCCCTATTCCACTTGAGAAATCATTCCAACATTCATCCCTTGTTAAGGTATACACGATTTCCTCTTGTTATAACTGTTTTAGTTTATTTTTGTCAATGAAGATCGTTTTTATTAACTTTTTTTTAATGTTTATTTGTTTTAGATATTGCGGTTAATGCAGCGAGGGGCGTGTGTTTGCAAAGAATACTTGATCTAAGTATTTTCTACGCTACAACAAGTAAGTATTAATTTCCTTGGCCTCGTCGTACTCGAGTTTTAAAATTTTTCTATAAATGATAAATATATTGATTGGTGAAATTAATTGTAACAATTTAATTTGTTTTTAATTTTCTTAGATTAGAAATGGATTATCGTCCCGATAGATCTTGGATGTACGATAGGATAGATAGCAACACTGGTTATTTGAATCAACATTACGTGGTTGGGGTTCGTGAATTCATACAATACGCATCACAACAGACATATTACGTAGATCTAAGAAATCGTATTAGGTGCCCGTGCTAGAGATGCAATAATTTAAAGTTTTTGGATCGAAACGTAGTACGGGATCATCTTCATAAGTGGGGGTTTGTGTATCAATATTGGATATGGGTGTTGCATGGAGAGATGGAGAGCAAGGCAGCTACATCATATGTACATGAATCACCGTCTACTAGTATTCACGTTGATAGTCCGGTTCATGCCGATACTTCGTTTAGAGAATTGGTTGTGGATGCATATGGGGGTCGATTTGTTGAGGGAGAGGTGCGCAACGAAGATCCAAGTCCCGAGGCAAAGGAGTTCTACAAATTGATGCAGATGGGAGACATAAAAATGAACAGTAAGAAGTCGAAGACTGTGCTCAAGTGGTTTGCTGAGTTCTTAACTACCAAGACGATGCACAAAGTAGTTAATGTCGCTTGCGAAAAGTACTTAAGTTTGTCTAAAGATATTATGGACCCAGAGATTGAAGAAATGCTACCGAATACGGTTCCAGCCATGAATAAGATGCTCGCGGGTTTGGGTTTAGGGTACGAAAAGATCGACGTATGTTGGAATTTTTGTTTCTTGTACTACGGCGATAATGCCAACAAGGATCTCACATCGTGTCCGATATGCAAGGAAGATAGGTACGAGGCTGGTAGAAAGTCCAGGATCGCAAGGAAGAAATTGTGGTACTTCCCCCTAGGCCCTCGATTATAGAGGTTGTTTTATACTGTAGGCACTTCGAGACATATGACTTGGCATTTGAAGTGTCGAGAGTCAACATATAGAATGATTCACCCAGCTGCAGGCGAGGCGTGGAGACATTTTGATCGTACGTATCCGGACTTCGCAGCAGAGCCTAGAAACGTTCGACTCGGCCTATGTACTGATGGGTTCACACCATTTGGGGCATCTGGGAAGAACTACTCATGTTGGCCCGTGTTTGTTACCCCTTATAACCTTCCGCCAGATTTATGCATGCGACCGAAGTTCATTTTTCTGAGCCTTATTATACCCGGTCCAAAGAGTCCTGGAAAGAACTTGGATCTTTTGCTAAGACCGTTGATTGATGAGTTGAATGATTTGTGGAGTAATGGTTTGTGGACATATGACAGCTCACGAAAGGAAAACTTCCAAATGCGAGCGACCCTAATGTGGACTATTAGCGATTTTCCTGCTTACGGAATGTTGTCCCAGTGGAGCACGCACGGTAAGCTGGCGTGCCCTTATTGCATGGGTGAGACAGATTCTTTTACACTAAAGCATGGAGGAAAAGCCTCGTGGTTCGATTGTCATCGTCGGTTTCTACCAGAGGGTCATAAATGGAGGTACAACAAGAAGGATTTCTACAAGGGTAGGGAGGTCCTTGATGCGCCCATTCCAAGGAAGACATGAGCGCAGATGAGGGCAATTGTGGATAGGCTACGATCGGTTAGATTTGGGGCAAACTCCACAAAGCTTCCGGGCTTTAACACAACTCATAACTGGTGTCGTCGAAGCATCTTTTGGGAACTACCATATTGGTCCACGAACTTGATTCGCCACAATCTAGATGTGATGCATTGTGAGAAGAACTTTTTTGAGAACATCATCAACACGGTGTTGGACGATGCTAAGTCGAAGGACAACATTAAGTCGAGGCACGATCTTAAGTTGTTGACCAACCGTAAAGAATTGTTCTTGAAACCCAGTGGCAGAGGAAGTGAGTACATAAAGCCAAAGGCAAAATATTGTCTTACGAGGGATCAAAAGAAGATGGTGCTTGATTGGCTGACTGAACTGAAGTTTCCTGATGGATATGCATCGGACTTGGGACGATGTGTGCAAAAACAACAAGGAAAATTGTATGGAATGAAGAGTCATGATTGTCACGTCTTCATTCAGAGATTGATCCCCATAGCATTTCGCGAATTCTTGGAACCCGAGATTTGGGGGACCTTAGTAGAGATTAGCCTTTTTTTTAAGGCGATTTGCGCGTCAGAGGTGTCGGCCGAAGATATGGAGCGATTGGAGGAATCGTTTATTGTTACCATGTGCAAGATGGAAATGATATTTCCCCCATTCATTTTTCGACTCTATGGAGCATTTAGCCATACACCTTCCGTATGAGGCTAGAGTTGGTGGTCCAGTTCATTATAGATGGATGTATCCATTCGAGAGGTACGATCTTATATTTATAATAACGACATGGCGTACTATGTGCCCTATCCAAAAAAGACGACAGGGCGACCAGGACAGAGAGGATGGTTGGCCGTATCCACTATTCCTGTCAGACACATAATCGATATGTCATCAGTTGCAGGATCAAAAGATGTCGACCCAGGGATGCCGAACCAAGTGCTACAAGAGAATGCGTCTGAAGGGTTTAACTTATGCGTGGACCAAGTCAATAAACCAATCGCGCACAGCGCTACCCAGATTCAACATTTAAATATCAAAAAACTAGAAAAAGAGCAATTGAACTAGAATGCGTTTAACTTCTCATGTTTTAAAATCTAAACATACTAGACTATCAAAAGGAAATGACGCAAGGTGACAGCCGCCCTACTCCTCTAGGTACTCGTTCTCTGCTGGGTCGAACCTAAGCTGAGGAAGAAAGAAAGAAATAATGCATGCGTGAGACAAAAATCTCAGTGGTGTTCGTGTTGTGTGTGCAAGGGAAATGTCATGCTCTTTTGTTTTTAAAACGAATGTAAAACAACAGTTAAGGCACATCAACAGTCACATAGTTCACAGTCGGTCGAGGCACAGTACAATGTTCAACCTCAGTATCAGATTATCCCATCCGTATAACTCCTATCAGTCATTCAGTCGGTCAGTCCTTATTTCCCCCATTCAAGGAGCTACCTTGAAATCAGTCCACATACCACACAGGTATGCTCGTCGGTTACCCCACTTAGATGCTACGAAACTCCCGTAGGTCTAAGGGAGAGGGGCCATGGCATGAAGACCATCTGGCAAGCCCGCCGCTGCCCAGCGGTACAACACACTCACATAGCCGTGGATCCATTACAGTCGGTCAAAAGAAATCGGTCAGTCAATCAGTCAGTCAGTCGTTCAATCATTCGTTCCCACATCAAACAATCAAGAATGCTACCACTACAAGAATAAAGCCTTATAGAATGCGCCATATTAGAAAGCCATCTTGATTCGGATTCTAAATTTTAAAGCTTAGGAAGCGAATCCGGATGCCACAGCAAAAAATAAAATAAAGAATTAAAAAAAAAGAAGGGGAACCGATATATTCGCTTTACACACAATGCGGTGAATTAAAATAATGTTTAAATCTGCCGTGGAATGCGAACGACGCTTACCATATTTTGACCATACTATTAAAATAAATAAAAAAGGCATGGAATGGGAAAGCTTCAGATTCCAGACTATTTATAATAATAAAAATAAACATAATATTGTGCCATTTTCTAGATATACACACGTATTAGGTATTCCACCACTTTCACTTTCACACTCAAGCTTTCACACACTCTCACACTCAAGCTTTCACACACTCTACAGTGGGTTTTACACTCCCAAATCTTCAAAAAATCATCAACTCTTCCAAAACTTTTCGTAAGGTATGTTACTGTTATCTTATTTCCCTTTAATTGTGGTGTTCTTCGGTTTCGTGAAAATCGTGAGATTGGGGATGAATTTTAGTTATAAATTTTCATGTCATTTCTTGTGTTTTGTGGATAATGTTGATGAGCTTGTGTATGAAATAGTATTGTATTGCTCAATTGATGTTAATTTTTTACAAATTCGATGAAATTGGTAGCTAGGGTTTTGAATTTGGGTGTTTTTAGAATTATGATCCAATTTGGCTGTGAATTAGTTAGTCTTTGTGAAATAGGTTGTAAAATGGCATAAAGGTGAAAGATTGAAGATATATGTTGTTGCATTTTCTGATCGAAGATTGATGGCCTGCCTTGTACTTTGATCCAGTATGTATATATATACATGTTATGAACTTTAGAAATATTTGGATGTTTCACTTCCACAGAACAAGAATGATTTTCTTTTGGTACTTTCAGAAGAAGTTTGGAAGTTTTGATCTGCAATCTAACTTAATTTATATAGGCTATCATGCAAAATGAAAATGATTAGCCACCTCTCTTGTTAATGCTTCTCTAGTTGTAGGTTGAATAAACATATTCAAGACAAATTTCTGTTATCACTTAGAACCATGCATGATAAAACCGTTTTCCTTAGTTTGTGTGTTTGTTGATAATACTTTGTTTCGATTGTTGTTCTAGTTGTTAATTAAAATATATTATTTCAGATATGGTAAATCCTTCTAGATCGTCTGACCAGCCTAGACCTGCCGGTCGTGGACGAGGTTCAGGCTCAATGACTGCTGCGTCGCACCCTGGCCTCCCTCCGATGACTGGACCAGTCCTTCCCTCATTTATGGAGTTGCTACAATCAAGGGAAGGATTTGGTGGGACATTGTTACACCCTTTAGGGACACAATCGATGCAGCGGGGCGACACCCAGATTCCTGATAGTAGTCAGAGTCAAATTCCAGTTATGATCCCGACCCCACAGTATGCACCAACTTCGATGGCGCCACCTACTCAGGATTCGAGCTTTGCGCCCCATGGTTCGATGCCATCAACAAGTGCTGTTAGACAACCTGCTGCTCAGGGACAGAGAAGTTCACAGACTCCAGAAGCCATCATCCTGACACACGAGTTTTTGGCGTCGGCCACGGTGGAGTACTATCCCTCTGTCGCATCCTCTCAGAGGTCCCACTCGACTGCAGCCACAGAGGGTGTGCAGCCTGAGGAGATTGAGGATGAGGAGGAGACGGCGGCAGAGCTGGCACGATGGGCAAATGTAGATAACCTCCCTGCTGACCCTACTGGTGCTCGAGGTGCAACTCGTTCTGTACAACGTGAGAGACATGAAGCTAAGATACCGATCAGTCTGTCGACGGACGGAACGTTCAAGGGAAGGAGAGTGGTCTCGACTATTGCGGCCAACCTAAAGCAGGTGATGGTTGAGGCGCGTATGTCCCTCAAGGAGTTTACAGACGACGAGAAAAAAGAGTTGTTGAACAGATTTACGGTATAAATTATTCATTAACATGTTTATTGAAAATTTATAAATTTCTTGAAAATAACTAATTGTAGAAATTTGAATATAGGATACCTTTCAGTGGGACCCCTCCCTCGAGGAAAATGTTATGCAGACGTATCACAATATGACCCAAAGGCGATTTATGGGGGCGATGAGGAAGGCGAAGGAGTGGTGGATCGCGGTGTGCGAAAACCCTTTGTATGCGAAGACTAATTCAACATGGGTCCCAAAGGGGTGGATGAAGAAGTACGTTGCATTTTGGCTGAGCCCAGAACACAAGAAGCGAGCGAGTCAATGTAGCTTGAATAGGCTCAAATTGAAGGGCCCCACATTCTTGGGTGGTTCGAAGAATCAAGACGAGTACAGGGACATTCTGGTACGTTTCTTCATTTTTTAGCAAAAATAGATACATGTTTAATTAATATTTTCCAGGACTTAAGTTTCTTTTTTTGGTAAGGCTAATGAAAAGGGCTGTCTTCCTGATGAGGTGCCTATACAAGAAATTTGGTTACGAACGCGAGCAAAAGCTATTGCTGTGGGGAAAGTCAGGTGGGCTAACGAGTGGTGTAAGGAAGCATACGTAAGTATATTTGTCAGTTGTTTTACAATTTATATATAGATTATATTTAAAGTGCAGATAATTTTGTAGTTAATTTCCTTTTTGTAATTTGATACGTGCAGGATAGATACGTTGAGTTCATGACTGAGTCAATGGAGGGGAAACCCATGGAGGATTGGGAACCGTTTGAGCTCACTGCGTGGATGGAGGCTGTTGGGAAGCCGAGGAAGGGTATGTGGCCAGGTGTTGGGCCGTATGGTGATCCCGTAAATGTTGGAGTAAATCCCCGCAAGTACAAGCGGGTGTGCATCGCACCTTTGCCAAACCCTGAGCAGCAGGCCAAGATTACCGAGCTAGAAGAGAGCAACGTCGAGCTTAAAGCGAGTTTGGAAGCGACAAAAGTTGAAATGGAGGAGAGGATTGCAAGACAAGAGGCAGAAAACAGGAAACTTGCTGCTGTAGTTAATATGCTATTGACGCAGCAAGGCTTGCCTCACATGTTTTCTACTAACTCCCCTGGCGAGGGGGGATCTTGTGGGCACGGTGGAGGCGGATCACAGTAATGGTTGTATTTTAATCGTTTTATCAAAATTATCTCCTTAAGACTTCGTGAGTGGTGCATTTGATGCATCGTTTTGATTGCGAAGAGTGTTCGTTGATTTTTATGTTTTGGTTACGTAGAACTTGACTGAAGAAAATGGGGATTTTAGACTGGTTCTGTTAACTCGAGATTTTAGATTGAGTCTCGGAGAAAATGGAATCAATTTTGTGGATTTTGCTGCTTTGTGCAGTAGGCCAGTAGTTAGTATTCCATTTTCGAGAAAAAGTCTATATTTTGGTTGCTTTTATTTGTTGAGTTGGGAAACTGATCTGGATGTTCATCTGAACATGAAGTTGTGTAGAATATTGAAATTTCACTTGTGAGTTCAATTATTTTGATTCTCTCTTTTTTTTTTTTTGGATTACAAGTTCACATGTGATGTGTTCTTTTTTATATACTGAGTCATCCTACTTATCTTTGTGATCATTAAAAAGGCTTCAACATAACGAATATTTAGATAGTAGGAAAGTTTAAAAAGTAAATGACACATATATAATAGTTCACAAATTCAAAATATTAGTAAATTATAGCCGTTATAAATCTAAGAATAATCTGGGTCACTATCCCTTTCTTCTTCTTCATCACTTTCATCGGATTCTCCAATTTCATATGGTTCTTCTTCATCAACATGTGGCGCATCTGCATCGACTTGCACAAATTGGTTGTCGGCTAAGTTTATCGTATCAAATGAACTTGAATCTATCTCGAATTGCATCAGGGACGGGGTATTGTCTTGATAAATTCCGGGAGCTTCCCTCGTTACATCTCTTACATTACTTTGTGATGTCATATCAACAATATACCTCGCTCTCATTGGACACACTACCCACCAGCCCCTTCTTATTGCATTTTGTTGTGAGGGATATGGGAAATAACAACATTGTTGTGCCTGACTTGCAAGAATGAACGGCTCCGTGTCGTTGGTAGCAAGGCGCAAATTTGGCTCTATTTCTACCAATCGATATTTTTTATGTACCCTTAGTCCTCTGTTCAAGTTAAACCAATCACACTTAAAAAGAATAACCTTAAGTGGACGACCACTGTGCCAGTAATTTACCTCAAGCACCTCCTTTAGCATTCCATAAAAATAATCCTCTTCTGTATCATGGTTACTACCCTTCACGTACACCCCATAATTATTTGTTTTTTTTCTTGCTGCATAATCCAATGTGTGAAACCTAAACCCGTTTATGATGTATCCTTTGCGCACTCGAACGGTCATAGAAGGACCTCTTACAAAAGCTCGTATACGAGCATCCACATCGAACCTGTTGGATTCAATCAAAGCCTGGAGCCACTGAACAAATAGATTGTTACGTCTTTGCTGAAGCCGGTGCCCACGAATTCCTTGACACACCTCATCGTCGAACAATCTGTAACAAAATGTGTATACATTAGAGCACTTACATAACAGTGAATATATTACTTACTATAATGAATAAATTACCTCAAAAATGGTTCGATTTCCGGACAATTTTGAAGTACATAAATCTCTGCCGCTTTCCTCTCATCTGAAGTAAACTGTCTAAAGTCCTTCCCACTGCCAACAGGAGCACCTTGGGTCCGGTAGATTGACAATTCTCCCTCAAATTCATTGTTAAGTCTCACCTCATTCCTATTCAAACGGTTGGCCCTTGTTTCGATACTTTGTTCAAAATATTGAGATGAGAAATTCGTCGCTTCAGATATCAAGTATGCCTCACAGATCGACCCTTCAATTCGAGCACGATTTCCCACACCCTTCTTGAGTTCTAGCATACGCATGTATGAAAAAAGGACACAACACACTTAGAATCACACATAACATTAAATGTACTTACCAATGTTTAAAGATTAAAATAAACAAACCTCTCAAAAGGGTACAGCCACCTATATTGTACAGGTCCACCAACCTTTGCTTCCCATGGTAGGTGAATCGCCAAATGCTCCATTGAATCAAAAAACGAGGGTGGAAAAATCTTCTCTAGTTTACACATAGTAATCACAATAGAACTCTCTAATTGTTCCATAGCTTTCCTACTCAATTCAGTGGAACACAGTGCTCTAAAGAAAAGGCTGACCTCCACTATTGGTTCCCACACATGATCTGGTAACAAATCACGAAATGCAATTGGTAGTAGACGTTGCATAAATATGTGGCAGTCGTGACTTTTCATGCCAGTGATTTTAAGTTGTGGCAGTTGGACACAACGCTTTAGGTTTGAAGCGTATCCATCAGAGAATTTTATGCCTTGTAACCAGTTGCAAACCAGCTTTTTTTGCTCCCTGCTCAAGCAATAAACCGCTTTTTTTTGTACGGTTGCCCTGACGGTCTGTATTGGACGAACAACTCACTTCTGTTAGTCAACTCCATTAAATCCAACCTTGCTTTGATGTTGTCTTTTGTCCTTTCGGGGTCATCCATCACTGTGTTCTTGATGTTGTCAAAAAAATTCTTCTCGTAGTGCATAACATCTAAATTGTGACGAATCAAGTTTGCCCCCCAATATGGCAACTCCCAAAATATACTCTGATAGGTCCAATTGTGATAGTCCCCAAAGCCTGGAATAACTGGTGTGTTCTTACCATATCCTAAGTTTGACAGATACCTGACATGCTGAATCATCTCTGGACCAAGTCTTCGATGTAGGGGTGGATCTGTCTCACCTTCACCTTTTAAGAAATCTCTGGTGTTCTCTCTCCAGTGATGGTCCATTGGTAGAAACCTACGATGACAATCAAAGAAACTGTATTTTCCTCTAGCCTTCAACCAATGAGCCTTAGTATTTTCCATACAATAGGGGCAACTTAACTTTCCGTGTGTACTCCACTGAGACAGCATTCCGTAAGCTGGAAAATCACTAATTGTCCACATGATGTGGGCGCGCATAACAAAATTCTGTTTCCTAAAGCTATCATATGTTTCTACTCCGTTATCCCACAACAAACGAAGTTCATCAATCAAGGGACGTAGCATCACATCGATGTTTTTACCCGGACTTTTGGGACCAGCAATCAGTATACTAAGAAAAATATATTCCTGTCTCATGCACAAATCTGGAGGAAGATTGTAGGGGGTAACAAATACAGGCCAACACGAGTAAGTAGAGGAACCATTACCCCACGGAGTAAAACCATCAGTGCACAATCCAAGTCTAACGTTGCGAGGCTCTGCTGCGTAATCAGGATAGGTATTATCGAATACTTTCCAGGCATCACCACCAGCAGGATGAATCATTGTATCATTTTTTTCACTACATTTCAAATGCCATGTCATGTGCTCGGCAGTTCGGCGTGCCATGTACAACCTCTGCAACCTAGGGGTCACCGGAAAGTACCATAGTTTCTTTAGTGCAATGCGCTTCTTCAAACCTGTAGGCCCAACTTGTTCCTCGTACCTTTTCCAACCACATTCAGGACAATTTGTGTAATCGCTACTTTCATAGTCGCCATAGTACAAAAAACAATCGTTTTCACAAACATCAAAAGTTTTATGACTAAGTCCCAAACTTCTTAGAAGTTTCTTCATGCCGCGCACATCTTTTGGAATTTGTTCACTAACCTCGGGAGACAACAACAAGTGCACAGATTCTATGACTTTGCTACAATACGCAGCAGAAGCTTTGTGTTCACTTTTATCTGCCATAAACTGTGCTACCCAACTCAATAGAGTAACATTAGACCCATCGTTTAGTGGCGTCTCTGCTGCTTTTAACAACTCAAAGAACAATTGCGCCTCTTTGTTTGGCTCTTCGATTGATGCATCCAAATTATTTACGTTTTCAAAACGTCCACCAAACGTATCATCAACCATTTGTCTAAAAAGGTTTGTTGTAGTACTACTAGAAGGCTCGTTGTAAGACGTATTCGATTCTACAAAGTGTCTACGTGACTCCCCGTGTGAAGTCCACACATGATAACGAGCAACAAAACCTCTATTGTAAAGGTGTATTCTGATTCTTTCCGAATCTAACCACTTACTGTTACAACAATTACAACAAGGGCATCTAGCTTTTCCGTTGTTTAATAAATCGATTCTCGAAAATGCATAATCTAGAAATCTTCCAACACCTTCTACATAACGACTGTTCCAATAATTATCGGCACTAACCCTATCATACATCCAACTTCGATCTTCGCCGTTATACATTTAATCTAATAAAACAAAGACAACAAAGATCTATATTAACAAATATATCAACTATCATTTTTTCGTTTAAAAATAATGTTATAGTTAACTAAAATTAGGTATTAACTAACATTTGTCACAAATTCAAATTATTTACATCAAATAACTAGAAAATAACATACCTCGAGGTGGAGGATTGATGGCCACTTGAAATTGAGGTCTAAAATATTGAATTTGGGAAGGTACGAAAAAAAAAATTAGGAGCTTTTGGGATTTTAATGGAAGAATAGATGAATTTGGGAAGAAGCTATACTCTCGTAGATCTGAAGTAAAGAATATAAATTGGAATTATCCCTTCTCAAAGATATTTTATAATAAAAAATGCATGGAAACAGAAAATCTCTCTTTACACTATTTAGAATTTAAAAAAAACAAAAATTGTGGAAAGCGAAACTTTCGGATTCCAATAATTATTAATTCATAATTGGCGGGCAGTGGCGAAAATTTTCACCAATTTTTTGGAAAGAAATTAGACTTTATTAATTCATAATGGGCGGGCATTGGCGAAATTTTCTCAGAAATTAGACTTCACAAACTCTATAAATAACACCCCCAAACGTCTAGTTTTCACACTGCAAATAATTTACAAACCCTAATTTCTTCATCTCCTCCATCAAATCTTTTTCACCATCTTAAACCTTCAACAGTGAAAGTCCAAAACATACTCACCCAAAAATCTCCACCAAAAAACCCACACCTTCAAATGTTAAACAACTCTCTCGCTCTTTTGTTTCTCTCTAAAAAACACAGAGATACATACACCACCAACAATGGCTTCCAGATCCGGCGAGTCAAGGGGAGACAGATCCGGGCCACACAAATCTTTGTCTCTTCTTCAGCCACGTCACGCTCCGCTACCTCTCTCTGCTCGCGAACTCGGCGAATTTGCCGCCTCCGGAAATCTCTCCGAAGCCGATCTCCGATATTCTGCCATCAGGGATCTTACTCGGCCACCATAACTAGCACCTTCTTCTTCTCATCTTAACACTGCGTCTCACATTTGTTGCACTAAATCGAATTCGAATGCAACGCGTCGGTGATGATGATGATAATGGCGGATAATACTTTTTGTTCTTTTGATAGATATACTTCACCTTATTTAACTGTTATGTAAATGTAATATAATCCTCTTTGTGATTCCAAATGATTAATATTGGTTCTCTGTTTTCTTCCTACTGCTACTAGGAGGTAATTTTTACCTTTTGTTTTGACTACATATGCAGTTGGATTTACTTGTTTAATGGTAATTTGATTTAAAAAAATAAAATTCGTGATAACCACAAGTTAATAATAGCACAAGTTATGGAATGTTGATAACCACAAGTTATTAACAATCACAAAAATCCATATTACTGAATTACTAATAACAAATATTAATCATGTTTATTAGAGATAATAAAATATATAAATCATACTAATTAGTATATATTTTTTTATATATTTAATTGTGATAGAATGCGAATGTTCCGCATTCCACTTATTTTCACGAAAATTTCGAAAGTTTGGCGGTACTTAATTTACCGCCGCAATATTTAAAATATTTCGAGCTAGAAACCGAGTTGGTCGCTTTCCATAATTGACATACGTATATAGATTAGGCGTACAGGTACGCGTATTCGGATGTGGGAAGCGGGTTGCGCTTTCCAAGGTTTGTCAGACATGGAATGTGAATTATTCGGTTCCCAATACTTGGAATCCGAATTATTCGCTTTCCAACGGCTTTGGAATCCGAATTCGCATTCTAGATTTGTTTAGGAACTAGGCTTTAGGAATGCGAATAATTCACATTCCAAATTGCATTTAGAATCTGAATATGGGCTTTAGGAATCGGAATGTGCGCATTCCATATCCCTTTATTCTTGTAGTGTACAGTTCTAATTAAATAACTTTCTCGCAAGCAAGCAATTCGTTACATACACAGTTTATCATTGCATTTTCAATCACGCCAGTCAACAATGAATATATGTATACATATGTATTTACTACTAAGATACACGTAGCACGTACTTTCTTCCCGTAAAATAATATAGTTTTGAGAACACGCACCTGTTTGCAACTGCAGAGAAGAACAAGCCCCAACGAGTGTAAAGCAACGCCTAACTCGAATTTCCTGACGTAAAAGAATCTTAATAAGGTCACCGTAAATCCCAGTCCTAACTCACACCAATCGCGCCTAAGTACCCAAATCCCCATATAAGGTGACCATCGTTTAATAGTCGTGCATGCATTAATCTATATATCTCTACTAATATTATATGCGTTTCAAATAAGGTTCTAAGTTCCAGACTTCCAGTACCTATTGAGTTTCAAGAATACGTACTTGTAAGGAAATTTCAAATAAATTACTGTACTTAACATGATGATACATACATATATATATATATATATAAATGAAATATATTGTATATTCACGTATAAGCTGCTACAACATGAATAATTATGGATTCCAGGTTACCTTATACGTGTCAGGGAAACCAAATTAAATCACACACGAGTCATCATCTAAATATTGGCATAAGATGTCTGATCAGTTATCACGCATGATCTTTTGTATTAAATAATTTAGGATCTCTCATTCATATGACAAGCCGTAATTAAGTTCACCATCTAAACTACATTATATGATATGATACTATTTCCCCAAAAGTGATAAACTGAACATTAACTCAAACATCATTAGGATGTCCAGCAAAGTTTATGCAATAATACCTGAAGCTTGTTGAGTCGCCGCAGGGGAAAGGAGAAGAACGTGTGAGAGAATATTTTTGCTTGTTTAATGAATGAGTCAAACCCCTAAAATTTCAAACTCAATATAGGCTTAAGGGTAATTAATTACTCATGGGCTTTACGTTAAGCAATTTTAGGAGTCCAGAAACAAAATGTATCTTTATAAGTTACCAACTTAATCTAATTATGAGTATGATAGGATTTACGTATCTGAGTTAACAAAGATTATGTGGCACTCAATATCACGTTTTCTTAATATAATTATATCGCACTTATTTAAACAATCTACTATAGTATATTTATACATTTAGTTATAACGTATATAGGTAAGTTATTAGCAATAATTATAATTTTACTGTTTTAATTATGCAAGGCTGAGATATAATGATAAAACAAATCCTATTAATTCATGCTAAAAAATTCTGGGGCGTTACAATTGTGACGCCCCAACTTTTTTTTATCAAATAACCAAAGTAACGTTCAACTATGAATTCATAAAGGTACAATATTCTTAAATGCCTGAAAGTTTGGCTACAAAACGACAATACCCAAAGACAAAAACGGGAACCCAACAATACTGAAAGATAACTAAATCCAGCATTACAGTCTTGAAACAAGAAGAAGAACTCTAAAATGAAACCAAAACAAGTGCAACTGAGCCTTAAGCTTCCTTAGACACCTCTCTCCATCGATCCCAAAACCTACATCAAACTAGAAGGAAGGGGCAGGCAAGTGAGATAAAAATCTCAGTGGTGTTACGAGTGTGTGCAAGTGTACAAGATAATAAGACAATTAAATGCAACAGGTTAGGCAGACAAGCACATACTCACGTTCATAGACATCTCAGAGAGCGTTAATCGTTACCAAGTCGTTGAAATCATCCCACCTTATAACCCCACGTTCGTTACCTTGTCACTCCGTTCAAGGAGCGACCTTGAAAACGCTCACGCATGCCTAGGTACATGCTCGTTGATCCTCTCAAAAGCAACGAACTCCCGATGCTTATGAGAGAAAGGGGCAAGGCGTCACGAGATCCCACCGACAGCCCGCCGCTGCCCGGTAGTAACCCGTGCTGACCAAGCCGTGGATCCAATCAATACCAAAAACGTTCGATATTCAAAATCATGATACCCACGTAGCAAGTTGCACAAATACAATAACAGACGATCATGATAACGAATGAGCACATTTACTACGTAAATATAAACACATGCACAACCATGATGAAACATTTAGCACATACCCTTCCAGCTTTTCGAAAATAAGTTTAGTACGTATATATATATATACACGCACCTGTTTGTAACTGCAGAGAAGAACAAGCCCAACGAGAGTAAAGCAACGCCTAACTCGAATTTCCTGACGTAAGAGAATCTAGATAAGATTACCGTAAAACCCAGTCCTAACTCAAACCAATAACGCCTCGTCTATTCCCTAATCCATGCCAACGTAAGAACTCATAATCGTAATTAAGTTTATGTCGCTAGTTATTCACTCACCTCCGGGGTACTAGTCTACTATTCGCAGTCTACTGTATTAACAAAATAATATAAGGTATTATATATTAAAGTTTGCATGCTGGCACACTAATTCTTGACATAGATCGGTTATTAATTCTGATTAACTAATGCTAATCACTTTACTAAAATTACACAGTACATGATGACACTAGAATGCATGCAATTATACTGGCGGCGCAACTGAAGTCTAGATCCGATCAATCCTGCTACTACTTCTATTAATTACAGATCATGAACCACTCAATAATGTGATGCTCCTATTCTAATATTCCTTTCAATTGAACAATCCAAGCCCCTTACGTGAATGCATGGTTAGAAAATAACATGACACATTAAATAACATTCTTTCCACTAACCAATAATTTAGATTAAGGTAATGCTTTCTATATAATATGATTCCCACGTGCAAGGCTTGATGAAAAGGAAAACAATCTTTAAAGAAATCCTTCTTTTTACTCTCATGCGGGTCCTGCTACCAAGATTTCTACTAAACAACTATTATTCATGTTTTATGGCATATGGCTTGCACAGATGAACAACAAATAAATATTAGAGTGTTACCTTTAGCGGCTCTCTATGACCGTGAGCGAATAGGAAGCAGACAGAAGAAAGAGGAATTGAAAGATTAATCAAACTACGGCTGCGGCAAAGAAGAAACTCTTAACCCTCAAGTTCCACGACTATATATATATCTAGGGTTTACATTTTTTTAAGTTTAAGATAATTACAGATTAGATACACGATTCCTAATTAACCCATAACCATAATATACCCACATATATATAGATATATATATATATATATATATATATATACGTAACACCCTTTATTGATCTAATTATATAATTTAATTATGCGAAGCTTATTAATAATAATAACAAGAATCCTACGAATTTATGAAAAAAAATTCGAGGTGTTACAATCTACCCCCCTTAAAGGAATTTGGTCCCCAAATTCTCACCTTCGTTGACAAATAGCTCTGCATGATATCTTCGCATCTCATCTTCACGCTCCCATGTGGCCTCTTCAAGCTTGTGGTTTCTCCATAACACTTTCACTAGGGGAACTTGCTTGGTACGAAGTTGTTTGATACATCGACCTAAGATTTGGACGGGTTGTTCTACATAAGACAGGTCCTCTTGGATAGGTAGCTCATTGTACTGTAGAATATGTGAAGGGTCTGGGTGATACATTTTTAGTTGAGACACATGGAAGACGTTATGTAACCTCCCAAGATTTTGCGGTAGGTGTAGTCGGTAAGCCACGACTCCAATCCTTTCTAGTATCTCAAAAGGGCCAACAAATCGAGGGTTCAATTTTCCTCCTTTTCCAATCCTTGCAAACCCCTTTCTTGGGTTTACTTTCAGAAATACTTGGTCTCCCACCTGAAACTCCAAATCCTTTCGTCTAGTATCCGCATAACTCTTTTGTCTACTCTGTGCCGCTCGCATTCTTTGCTTAATCCGATGGATCTTATCGATTGTATCGTGAATGAATTCTGGTTTAATTGCCCCACCGCTCTCTTGGAGTTCTATTGTTCGATATTCATCCAAATCCCAATGCAACGGCGATCGACACTTCCTTCCATATAAAGCTTCATACGGAGCCATCTGAATAGTTGCTTGATAACTATTGTTGTAAGCGAATTCAATCAGCGGAAGATATTTAATCCACTCACCCCCGTGATCTAGTACACAAGCCCTTAGCATATCTTCCAATAACTGTATTGTACGCTCTGATTGTCCATCTGTCTGTGGATGGGCTGCGGTGCTAAAGTTTAGCCTTGTCCCCAAACTTTCCTGAATTTGCCGCCAGAGTCTAGAGACAAATTTGGGGTCTCGATCAGATACAATACTGAGAGGTACACCATGCAATCGTATTACTTGATCCTGGTAAACTTGGGCTAACGTCTCCACTGTGTGCGTTGTCTTAACTGGTAAGAAATGAGCAGACTTAGTCAATCTGTCGACTATCACCCAAATACTATCATATCCTCCTCTAGCCTTTGGTAACCCGGTGACAAAATCCATAGCTATCATCTCCCATTTCCATCTGGGTATATCTAGTGGTTGAAGCAGTCCAGCTGGTCGTTGATGTTCTGCTTTAACTTGTTGGCATGTGAGACACCTTTGCACAAAGTCAGCAACATCTTTCTTCATATTAACCCACCAATAGTGACTTTTTAGATCTTGATACATCTTACTACCACCTGGGTGGACTACATACTTCGATTTATGAGCTTCATCCAATATCTCACGTCTCAACTCTTTGTTGTTTGGTACACAGATTCGATTCTTATACCTCAAGGCGCCATCCGGATCAACTGAGTATCTTTCACTAGAAGAGCTTCCTAAACTCGTAATAACTTCTTTGAGACTGTCGTCGACCTCTTGTGCTTCTTTGATCCTTTGGAATATCTGCGGCCTGAGTGTAAGGTTGACAAAAAGGATTGTTGTGGTAGCAAGTGCAGAATTCTTAATATCATCATACTCATTGCGACCATGCTCTTGGGTCATGAGATTTGATACATGTACCTTACGACTTAAGGCATCCGCGACCACATTTGCCTTTCCCGGGTGGTATTGAATAGAGCAATCATAATCTTCTAAGAATTCCATCCAGCGACGTTGTCTCATATTGAGGTCTTTCTGAGAGAAGAGGTACTTTAAACTTTTGTGGTCAGTGAACACCACAAACTTGACTCCATAAAGATAATGCCTCCATTTAGCCAAAGAGAATACTATGGCTGCTAGTTCCAAATCGTGAGTAGGATAGTTCTGCTCATACGATTTTAGCTTTCTCGAAGCATAGGCTATTACCTTGTCCCTCTGCATCAATACACACCCCAAACCTTCTTTCGACGCGTCTGTATAAACAATAAAGTTATCAAGTCCTTCAGGAAGTGCAAGTATAGGTGCTGAAGTTAACCTTTTCTTAAGCTCTTGAAAACTAGTTTCACACTTCTCTGTCCAAGAAAACTTTGCGTTCTTCTGGGTTAAAGAAGACAACGGTCCTGCAATCTTCGAGAAGTCTTGAACAAATCTTCGATAGTATCCAGCCAAGCCCAAGAAACTTCTGACTTCTGTCACTGTTTCGGGTCGTTTCCAGCTTAAAACGGCTTCGACTTTTGATGGATCAACTGTGACTCCTTCTCCCGATATTACGTGTCCCAAAAAGGTGACTTTGTCTAACCAAAACTCACACTTACTGAATTTGGCATAAAGTTTCTTTTCTCGAAGCGTCTGCAACACAATTTGTAAGTGCTCTTTATGCTCATCCTCTGATTTGGAATAAACCAGTATGTCATCAATAAAAATCACTACAAAACGGTCAAGATATGGGCGAAATACTCGATGCATGAGATCCATGAAAGCTGCTGGTGCATTAGTTAGCCCAAAAGGCATCACTACAAACTCAAAGTGCCCATAACGAGAATTAAGTGCAGTCTTGGGTACATCTTCTTCTCTAACCTTCAACTGGTAGTAACCTTGTCGAAGATCCAGCTTAGAGTACACACACGACCCTTGTAACTGGTCAAACAACTCTTCAATTCGAGGTAGAGGGTACTTATTTTTGATGGTGACGTTATTCAATCCCCGATAATCAATGCACATTCTGAGGCTTCCATCCTTCTTCTTCACAAAAAGTACTGGAGCTCCCCAAGGTGAAGAACTCGGTCTGATGTATCCATGGTCGAGTAACTCTTGCAATTGAGTCTTCAGCTCTTTCAGTTCAGCTGGTGCCATTCGATACGGCGTTTTAGAAATCGGACTTGCACCTGGTGATATTTCAATTGTAAACTCTATTTCCCTATCTGGCGGTAACGAAGTCAACTCTTTTGGAAACACATCCTGAAAGTTTGCCACAACAGGTACCTCATCAATCTTAATATGGTCTTTTGGCTTGTTTATCAAGAAAGCCAAATGACCGATGGCACCACTCAATAAAGCTTTTCTTGCCTTGATGGATGAGATGAACGTGATTCCCTTTTTCCTACGATCCCCATTAAACTCCACTACTGGTTTTCCAGGTTCACAAAATGTGATAACCTTAGCATGACAGTCTACAAGTGCATAGTGCTTTGCTAGCCAATTCATACCCAGGATGACATCGTAACCCTCAAGTGGTAGCAGGATTAGATCAGCAAGAAAAAGCTTACCGTTTATATTAAGCTTGCACTCTTTACAATATAGATCACATAACATACTAGTGCCCATAGGAGTGCAAACTTCCAAATTATAAGGTAGTTGCTCATAAGACAAATTCAGTGAATTAGCAAATCGCATAGAAATGAAGGAGTGAGTTGCCCCAGGGTCAAATAAAGCTTTTGCATTATTCTGAGAGACGAGAATTGTACCTTCCACAACTGCATTAGGGTCTGGCACATCCCCACCTTCCAGGGCATAAACCCTTGCCTGAACCTTTGGTTTGTTGCTGTTATTGCCTTGATTTCCTGCTCCTTTCTGGTGGTTGCCTTGGTTACTAGCGCCACTATTGTTACCACTGACCCTCATTTGATTCCCCGGCCGACCTCTATTTCTCGGACAATCTTGCCTCACATGTTGATCACTGCCGCAGATAAAGCAACGACCTTGTTTCTTCCAACAATTGGTTTCATCGTGCTTAGCTTTACCACAAAATCCACAGCCACGACCTTGTTGGCCAACATTACTCTGCATCGTAGGGTGATTGGCCTTATTCTGAGAACTAGGCTTGTATCGTTGTAACGGTTTTGGCGCCATAACTTGATTTGCCGCTACTTGTATGTCATTCTGAGTTGTACGAGCCTTCTTCTCCGGTGGACAGATAGTGTCTAACTCTGCAAGTCCAGCCTCCATCTTCCATGCTTTTTCCACATCAGTGGAATAGTTTGGGATGTCCATTGCTAGGAGTCCTCTCTGGATACTTGGGCGAAGTCCTTTCACAAACTTTCGAACGAGTCTCTCCTCATCGTTGTGCATATATGGCACATACTTGACAAGCCTGGTAAACTCTGCATCGTATTGCGCAACGCTGAGGTTCCTCTGTAGCAGTTGATTAAATTCATCTTCTCGGCATTCACGAACAATCTGCGGCACGTACTTGTCATTAAACTCTCTCGAGAAATTCTCCCAAGTCCTCGTGGTGGCACGTTGTACCCATTTGATTTCAATCGAGTTCCACCAGTGTCGGGCTGCTCCATCCAATAGAAAGGTCGTAAGTCTCACTTTCTGCTCGTCGTTGTAATTCAAAGCTCTGAAGATGTTCTCAATTCCCTCCAGCCATGATTCTGCAATCTGATCATCTGGTTCACCAAGGAAACATTTTGGCTGAAAGCGTAGGAACCGTTCCAAAGTCTGGTCCGCAGGGGGTTCCTCCCCTCCTCTACCCTGGTTTTGCAATGTTTGGACCAATTGTTGCAATGCTGTGGCGAATTGGTTTGTTGTTTCATTTCCCGCCGGTTGTGCCTCGCTAGGAGCTTGTGCGGGTGGTCCTTGTTGTTCCTCATTCTGAACGTTATTGTTGCGTTGACGATATGCTGTAAGTGGTACGTTATCCTCTGAAGCTCGGGGAGCGTTAGCCTGTCTCCTACTTCGGCGACGTCCGTTCTCCATTAGGGCGTATGGGGTCTATAAGTAAAATGTCGTTTCTCAGATACTATCAATACTAAACTATCTGGGCTATAATCCAAACTAATTCTCATGCAAGGTTTCACTATGTAAGGTCTAACGAAGTTGTAGAATGCTAAATCATGTAATTCATAACAATAAACAACTCATCAGGTAGCACGTAACGAATGAGCGAGAAACTTAGCGCATTTAATTCATGAATTCAAATTGGACAGATATTCAAAATCAACTCAAAAAAAAATTATCCAGAGATAATTTATCAAGGAATGGTATGAATAAACTATAAGACAATTATCAAGCAAGTCAAGTAGCACGGTTATAACTAAATGAAAGACCAAGTAACGAAGTCCATCAGATCATTTCTTAAACCGACTCTCTAAAGATGGGTTGGTACGTCACACCTTGGTTCGCAATGGATTATCAAAGGTCGGCCGCCCAACGATAATACATCAACCCTTGGTACTTAGTACGCCCTACGACTTATGCGGAAGCTCTAATGGTACGTCAGAAAATTCTAACTAGGTCCGAAGATCCTATCCTGACAAAGCCTGGGTGGTTATTAACCCAAGCTCTGATACCAACTGTGACGCCCCAACTTTTTTTTATCAAATAACCAAAGTAACGTTCAACTAGGAATTCATAAAGGTACAATATTCTTAAATGCCTGAAAGTTTGGCTACAAAACGACAATACCCAAAGACAAAAACGGGAACCCAGCAATACTGAAAGATAACTAAATCCAGCATTACAGTCTTGAAACAAGAAGAAGAACTCTAAAATGAAACCAAAACAAGTGCAACTGAGCCTTAAGCTTCCTTAGACACCTCTCTCCATCGATCCCAAAACCTACATCAAACTAGAAGGAAGGGGCAGGCAAGTGAGATAAAAATCTCAGTGGTGTTACGAGTGTGTGCAAGTGTACAAGATAATAAGACAATTAAATGCAACAGGTTAGGCAGACAAGCACATACTCACGTTCATAGACATCTCAGAGAGCGTTAATCGTTACCAAGTCGTTGAAATCATCCCACCTTATAACCCCACGTTCGTTACCTTGTCACTCCGTTCAAGGAGCGACCTTGAAAACGTTCACGCATGCCTAGGTACATGCTCGTTGATCCTCTCAAAAGCAACGAACTCCCGATGCTTATGAGAGAAAGGGGCAAGGCGTCACGAGATCCCACCGACAGCCCGCCGCTGCCCGGTAGTAACCCGTGCTGACCAAGCCGTGGATCCAATCAATACCAAAAACGTTCGATATTCAAAATCATGATACCCACGTAGCAAGTTGCACAAATACAATAACAGACGATCATGATAACGAATGAGCACATTTACTACGTAAATATAAACACATGCACAACCATGATGAAACATTTAGCACATACCCTTCCAGCTTTTCGAAAATAAGTTTAGTACGTATATATATATATACACGCACCTGTTTGTAACTGCAGAGAAGAACAAGCCCAACGAGAGTAAAGCAACGCCTAACTCGAATTTCCTGACGTAAGAGAATCTAGATAAGATTACCGTAAAACCCAGTCCTAACTCAAACCAATAACGCCTCGTCTATTCCCTAATCCATGCCAACGTAAGAACTCATAATCGTAATTAAGTTTATGTCGCTAGTTATTCACTCACCTCCGGGGTACTAGTCTACTATTCGCAGTCTACTGTATTAACAAAATAATATAAGGTATTATATATTAAAGTTTGCATGCTGGCACACTAATTCTTGACATAGATCGGTTATTAATTCTGATTAACTAATGCTAATCACTTTACTAAAATTACACAGTACATGATGACACTAGAATGCATGCAATTATACTGGCGGCGCAACTGAAGTCTAGATCCGATCAATCCTGCTACTACTTCTATTAATTACAGATCATGAACCACTCAATAATGTGATGCTCCTATTCTAATATTCCTTTCAATTGAACAATCCAAGCCCCTTACGTGAATGCATGGTTAGAAAATAACATGACACATTAAATAACATTCTTTCCACTAACCAATAATTTAGATTAAGGTAATGCTTTCTATATAATATGATTCCCACGTGCAAGGCTTGATGAAAAGGAAAACAATCTTTAAAGAAATCCTTCTTTTTACTCTCATGCGGGTCCTGCTACCAAGATTTCTACTAAACAACTATTATTCATGTTTTATGGCATATGGCTTGCACAGATGAACAACAAATAAATATTAGAGTGTTACCTTTAGCGGCTCTCTATGACCGTGAGCGAATAGGAAGCAGACAGAAGAAAGAGGAATTGAAAGATTAATCAAACTACGGCTGCGGCAAAGAAGAAACTCTTAACCCTCAAGTTCCACGACTATATATATATCTAGGGTTTACATTTTTTTAAGTTTAAGATAATTACAGATTAGATACACGATTCCTAATTAACCCATAACCATAATATACCCACATATATATAGATATATATATATATATATATATATATATATATATATATATATATATATACGTAACACCCTTTATTGATCTAATTATATAATTTAATTATGCGAAGCTTATTAATAATAATAACAAGAATCCTACGAATTTATGAAAAAAAATTCGGGGTGTTACAATATGAATATCCAATTGGCCAACGAGGGATTTGATGTGGTTGTCGAGGAGGCAGCAACGGAGGGCAACGAGGTAGAGGAGGGCTACGAGGAAGACGAGGGCAATGAGGAAGAGGAAGACGAGGGCAATGAGGAAGAGGAAAAGGAAGAGATAATGAGTGACTCAGAATCTGAGGATAGTATGTATGACTAGCATCGAGACTGGTTTAGTAGGTCGAATTTTATTTTATAAAAAAATTTGATTCACGTTGTTTAATTTCATATTATAGGCATGATTACCAATAAACAAACAACTAACACAATGTTCAATACTTAGATTAAACAAACAAATAATACACAACATAATGACAGAATAAATACAAAATTAGTTTAACATTACATAATCGGTCCGAGCATCAAACAAATTACATAAATACAAACAACTAACACAATATTCAATACTAAAATATCCCTAAAATAAATTAAACTACTACTACTACTCATAGTCCTCGTCATGAAATCCAAATGTATCAGGAGCTGTGGCGGGTCCAGCACCATCATCACCATCACCGGCAAGATCGGCTGCATCACCACCGAGAGTGTCATCCTCGGGGTCCTCATCGGGGACATCCTCGTACTCATCATCATACAGCGTGCAATCTGGAGCACCATATGCAAAAGGATCAAGAGTAGGTGACGAGGAACGCTGGTCGGCTCGACGAGCATCACGCATGAGTCCCCCTGTAGGCATGGGTCGAGATGGAGGAGTACCTGTAGTCTGGGTGATGTGCTGGGTCAAGAAATCTACCTGAGTAGCAAGCTCGTCAATCCTCGCATCAATAACAGTCCTAATACGATGGTTCTCCCTCTCCAACACCCTCGCATAATCATGTGTCGTGTCTCGATGCCTCTTCGTCGAGAAACCAAACCCATCGTGACGTGCATCCGAAGGGAGACCCGCAGCCTTCCCCTTCTTCAAGCCTCCTATCGCCTGACTCCACAGCTCCTGATCTAGTGGTGGCCACGTAGAACGATTCTCCTCGTACCTCTCGGTCATAAGGCGCATGTACTCCTCCTGTTAATTTTGTCATAATTGTTAGTACGTAATTAAGGAAGACATATATTAATACAGTAATCAAAGAATGCTATATAAGTTAAATACTTACGTAGATAGCCCTATACTTGGGGTGAACCCAAACGCGGCGACGTGGAGCTCCCTCTGGCAGACCACTCGGCACATGTGTGTGCTGATAACGATATGCCTCATCGTGCCGAGGTGGAGGGGCCCCTGGAGGTCTAGAAGCAGCCTGCATATTGATATACATTTGTTATTATAGATATTTAAATTTAAGACAATTATATTATTTTTATAGAAACTCAATTTAATAAGACATACCATCTTACGTCGAATAACTGTGTAGCTCTGGGACCCACTAGCATGAGTAGCTCGTGCAGGACGATCAGGGTCTGGTGCCTCTCCAGATCGCCTGTTCTTCTGGCCTGCCACAGATTTCTTTGCATGGCCCTCCGACTCCCAATGCGTCACCCACATTTTTTCTAACTTGTCGCTCATTCAACTGTTCTTCGGACGCGACGCCCACATCGGATCATCGAGCCTGTCGTAATAGTTCTTCTTTGCATTGTGCACGGTTTCCTTGTAACACTTCTTAACCTTCGCATCGTATGCGGAATGTGCACGAAGCCTGTCCTCCGGAGGAATGTAGTATATGCTCTACAATTAAATAAGGTTTTTAATTAAGGTTTCGTTAAAAAAATCTTACTATATATATATATATATTTAGTAAACTTTCTAAATCTCACCTTAAACTTAGCCCACATCTGTCCCTGGACTATCGGATCGACCTCGGTGTATGAAGGAACACACGTCTTCATAAACTCCCTAATGATCGAGGTAATCGCCGTCGATATCTTTCTCCCATCCATAAATACGCCGTGCTCATCCAGCTCGATCCTACGACGGGCACTACGGTCACCCGGAACTTGCGGCCCTCTCGATACACCTCGGCCCGGTCTCTGCTGCGTCGCTGAAGATGGTCCTGCACCGGCAACGTCTGCAGGGGAAGAAGTACTAGGACCAGCCGATGTAGACTCTGTAGAACGTGGCGTAGGTGCCGTAGGTCTCGATGATGACGGTGGCCTCGATGAAGACGATGGCCTAGATGATGACGATGGTGTCGATGCTACGTGATCATCATCAAGTCGAAATGGTACTACTAGATCTGGTGGAGTACCGCCGCTCGATCCGATACGCCTATGTGGATGTGAAGAAGTAGGGGACTCGCCAAGATCGAGATCAGGTGCAACGACAGGAGCGGGTGGTGCACCGCCATAATGAATGATCCGTAGACGAGGACCTAACCTCGGTGGACCAGTCGTAGGTGGAGTACTCGATGGAGTGCTCGATGGACCACTACGCCCTCTCTTCGAGGGCTGGCCACGATCGCTATCATGGGACGACATGTCGTCGATGAGGAGTGCTACGAACTAAGTAAAAGCATCTAAGTTAGAATTTTTCTAATTGTAGAGATGACCTAAGTTTAATCAATACTAAGTTATTCCTAAAGGTATAAATATTTCACAAAGCCCAATAATTTCTAAAGGAATTTACAAATTAAATCCTAACAATTTCTACAATATCTAATAATTCATATTAAAACATTAAATATAACATTAATAATTAATATTAAAACATTAAATCTAACATAAATAACTCCATAATTAACGTCCAAATAAATAAATTAACACATATAAAAATCATATATAGTTTTCCTAAAGTCATAAATAATTCCTAAACTGTAACATTCGTAAAGCCTAACAATTCCTAAAGGTATAAATAATTACTAAAATCATAAAATTATAACATTCCCTAAAGGCATAAATAATTACTAAAATCATACAACTATAACATTTCCTAAAATCTAACAATTCCTAAAGGCATAAAAGTCTAACATTTCCCAAAGCCTAACAATTCCTAAAGACATTTCCTAATTAAAACTATACTATTTCCTAAAGCCTAACGATTCCTAAAGGCATAAAAATCTAATATTTTCCAAAGCCTAACAATTCCTAAAGGCATAAAAATCTAATATTTTTCCAAAGCCTAACAATTCCTAAAAGCATTTCTACAATATCTAACAATTAAACATAAAAAATATATATTAAAACATTAAATATAACCTAAAAAACAAGAAAAAGCGAAAAAAATTACCGATTTTGCAGTGCCGACGGAACTGCGATCGCGAAAGGCTCCTGGCGGTCGGGAAAAAGAGGAGAGAGAGAGAAATTGAGGGTGTGAGAATGAAGAGATGGAGGGAGGTATTTATAGAAATACCTCTCTCTTTCCCGACCGCATGGCGGTCGGGAAGTCTCGGCCCAGCTGGGCCGAGATTAGGGCGACACTCTGGGCGGGAAATTTCCCGCCCAGAGTTTTCCCGACCGCAATACGGTCGTGAATGATTTTTTAGAAAGTACCGACCGGATTGCGGTCGGGAAAAGTTTTTCCGACCGCATTGCAGTCGGGAATGCTCCCGACCGAATTCCGGTCGGGATTGTCCGGTCGGGAAAGGGCGAAAAATCTTGTAATGTATTCGATCCACTTTCAAAGCATGAGAAAAAAATAACTTTGTTTCTTTAAGTTGTCACGATTTCGATTTTAGTTTCTTATTTAACGTACCTTGATTTTAGTCATCAATATAGCCGTACAATTCAATTTAGTCCATTGTTGTAAGAAATTTTAGAAAGTTTTGGGATTTGACTAAATTGCAGTAGGTTGACCCAAAAAATATGATTACGTAGTTTCCACATGGGCGCTAACTCAACAAAAAAGAAAGAAAAAGAGAGCACCTTAATTTTTACTTTATTGTCTTACTAATCTCATTAAAATGTTTGATCATATTTGTATTTATATTCCTATAAATCCAAATTCCTAACCATGTGACCAATTAAGATAGAAGCCCCGACACCGTGCCTCTACTATCCATTACCTCCCGCGTCAAAATTGGGTGCAACTCAAAGAGCATACATCGAATCCTGGTTTTTCTCTTTCGTTTTCGATTTCAATTCACATCTGGTTCATGAATTCTAGTGTTTGCATTGACATATCATGTTTCCACCGCTCCCTGAGGAGTGAAAATTAAGCATGAATTTGGATTTGATGGATGTGGATTCGGGTTTGGAGGTGGTGGAAGGGGCAGGGTGAATTCGAAGTGGGGTTTTGGCCTTTCTACTTAATTTATTGATGTATTATTTATTTAGAGTTAAGTTTAATTAAATAAATACTTATAATTAAAATGATATAACAAATACGCATTATATAATTTAGTTGAGAAAAATATATGTTATTCTAAGTTTTTTCTTTTATAATTCTGAATGAAATATTTAGTGTTTTAAGCTTATTGAAAATTTGATTGAGATAAATTGTAAAATATAAGGTAAAATTCTATTTCCCCTTTCTCTTCCCTCCTAAATATCTAAAACTTAATAAATTTGATTTAGGGATATATATATATATATATATTTAAGATGAAAGTGTTGTGAAATTAGTAATATAATATAGTAACAACTTATGTGCTTTTTGTTCTTAGCTGAGTTAGCGTCCAATTGGAAGTCATGTTATGATGGTTTCAATTTTAATTAAAATACTTTGTTTTTGGTCAACCAAGAACTACTTAGACATATTCCGGTGATTTTTGAAATTTCGGCAACAAGAGACCAAAATTGAATGTTACAGTTGCAACCAATGCTTTGGAACACACAAAAGCACAACTTTTCAAGAAGCAATCTAGGAAATCATGTGACACCTCAAAGAAGTGGAGGCCGACCCACAAGCCTATCTTCAAGTTCAACGTTGATGCGACAACAAGGCAACAATGGCGGGAGTCTGTAGAAACTATAATAATTCCATTTTGTTCTCATTTGCGCATGGTAAAATCGCTAAGGAAACACTTGTAGCAAAAACATTTGGATTAAGAAGGTATGTGTTTGGTGTCATTCACTCAAGATCAGAAGAGCATGTTTCGAGTCAGATTGTCTCCATGCAGTGACCCTCATTAACAACTTTAATCTCATTCCAGATTGGTCCGTTGCTCTAATTATTGAAGACATCCGTTAAATTTGGGCCCTTAATTCTTTTTGGCGCTTTAATTTTGTTCATCTCAATTGTAATGAAACAACATATAACTTGGCCCTCTGGGCCACGGCTGCTAACTTTTTTGGTCCCATTCCCCCCGAAAACCTACCATCCAATATCTTTTGTAATGCAAGTTTCCCTCGGGTTGACTTTCTACCTGTTTAGGTTCGTGTTTAACGACCTAATTTATTTATCTATCAAAAAAGAGAAAAAAAGTAACCAAAATTAAAATAAGGGATTAAATTTAAAATCTTGTCAATATAGAGAGGCAAAGTCATTTTTTCCCCTTTAAAACCACTCCCTTTTGATTGAATATTAAAAGTGTGTTAAACAAGAAATATCACATTTCTTAATTTAAGAATATCTCTATCTGGACAAGACAAGCCCACAATGCAATTGCATTGCAGCCAATCACAACCGCAAGAATCCTTGGAGTAATCTTTCTCTTTCCACGTGGCACCCTTCCTTCCTCAACCTCTCATTACATTGAACTCCCAGTCCATACTTTTCCCCTTCATACATACAAAATGCCAAAAGAATCACAATTCACAACAACATTTACTCTCCACCACCAACTCTCACCCTTCAATTTTGTGCACTTTCCTCTCCCAATAGTTCAACAACTACTGACTAAAAAATGAGCCTGTGGGTTTATTAGAACTCTGAAAAACCAGCTTCAAAAATTCAATTAAAATGGCCACCTTTTCAGTTTCTTTTGGTGCTGCAGCTTTACCTGAACCATTCTTTCTTTCTCCTCAAAACCCAACAAAAAGACTCAACCTTTCCCTTCAAAGACCCAATCTTTTTGACACCAAGACCAGTTTTAAGATTCTTGGGACTAGAATTAAGTCTGTACAGAGAGAAGAAGCTGTTCTTGATGAAAAAGACAGGGAATTGGAGGCTAAATTGAACAATAATTTGAATGGGAATGGTAATGGCAACTATAGTTACAGTAGTAGTGGTAGTAGTAGTAATGGTTCAGCTGTGAGTTCTATCGATACCGTGAAAGTCGAGGGAGAGAATGGGAGTTTAGCCAAGTATGTTAATGGGAATGGGGCTAGGAGTGGGAATGAGTCTGTCAGAGTTGTGGAAGAAATTAGTAAAAAGCAAAGTATAGAAGAAATTGGGCAGGAGGACGCTTGGTTTAAGCAAGGCAAGCAAGATCAAGTTGAGGTATATGTATTGTAATGTTTTTAATCTGTGTATGGTGCATTATTCTGTAACCTGTGTACCCCGTGGACTCGAGCTTCTGTTGTCATCTTGGAGTTTTAAATTTCATATGACTTTCCTTTTAAAGCCTTTTCGTATTCGGATTATGGATGATCGTTTAATACGCAATACTATTTGGAAGCTAAAGTAAACTTCAGTCCTCGGTCGAATGAGCCGTTGAAAATTTTGCGCATAATTGTTTGTATATCCTGGATTTCCTATAAATGCATTGCACCAACTGAAATTAACTTTTGATTCTTGTGAACTCTGATCAAGAGAATTACTTAGGTTTGACAACATTTGGAAAAAAGAAGTCCCTCTTTGTAGGCTATTGTCTTGGCTTGATAGAAATATGACTCTTTAGTTTCTTTACCCTTGATGCTTTTCTTTGGTGATGATGCATAAATGAAATCTCAAATACGTATAATGGGGTCAAAGTTGATGAGTGGTATTGCATGATAATGCGTTGAGGCATTGCTTCTTAGAACTTCTTTTCATTGTTCTCTGTAAATATTCCAGAAATGTTAACTAGTGTCATGCTTATTTTCTTTATCTACGACCGCATCCATCTTATATATATATATAATACTTTTTTTTTTGTCTTTTCAGGTGTCTGTTGCTCCTGGTGGACGATGGAGCCGGTTTAAGACTTATTCTACAATTCAGAGGACTTTGGAGATATGGGGATTTGTTCTGACATTTTTATTCAGAGTTTGGCTAAACAATCAGAAGTTCTCATACAGAGGTTGGCCACTTTGTCTAAATTGATATTGGTCATAATTTTTGTGAAAATTCATTGTCCAGCTTCAGAACCTATGAGCTATCTCTTGCGCATTTGTCTTTGATATTCAAAATTCAGATATTCGAGGGAACAATGAGGAAATAGATTATGTTACTTAATAAAAAAAAAGTTCATCATTAGACTGAAAATCCACTACAAGTCTACAACTGATTTCCCCACTGGAACTTCTTTGTTTGTTCTCTTTCTCGCTATTCTTTCAAGATGTAGCAGGTACTGGCAATGTCATGACCTGTAATTATCAGTATCATGCTTTTACTAGTTGAGTTTAAATTGGTTAACCATTCAATTGATATAAGCACCAATTATCTTCTCATTATGATGTTACTAGTGAGTAGTGACCTTTTACAAACTTAATTTTTTTCCGCCATAGGACGTACACTTTACAAGCAGATTAATATGGTTGTAGCACATGAATCCGTGAATTATGTTTCAGTTGACCTAAACCCACTGGCTGATGAAGATTCAATTTTATCTGTCACGGTTTAGTTTAGTTGCATTGGTCAGTTTTAATTAATTTGAGATCCTAAGGGACTTTAAACTCGCGTGCAGGTGGAATGACAGAACCGAAAAAGGTGCAGAAGCGAAAGGTTCTTGCCAAGTGGTTGAAAGAAAATATTTTAAGACTTGGTCCAACATTCATAAAAATTGGTCAGCAGTTCTCAACAAGAGTAGATATTCTTGCACAAGAATACGTTGATCAGTTATCAGAACTTCAGGTAAAGTTAGTTATAGCAAAATTATTTACACATTGGCGAATTATGGATTTTCTCTCCCACATTTCCCTGAAGAAAGAAAGTGTATAGGTGAACCTGTAAATGCTTGTTTGATCTGTCTAAAGCTCATTCCGTGCTTTACCTGTGGTCAATTTCACTGTGCCTTCCAACATAGTTTTGCATGATATCAAATTTTCAACTTAAATGAACTGTATAGAACGGGCGTTATTGAAAATTGGTATGTTGATCAGTGTGTTGTTTAATAATTGGTATGCCACCAATATTGAGGTTGTGGGTTCTAGTATTTGCAAATTTGATAAGTGTACCAATATGTTTTTTTTTTTTGGATCACTAAGTGAACCAATATGTTAATACATAGTATGGTTAAGAAGCGTTTCCTAGTTATATTTTGTTACTTAAAAATAATAATATTCAAAAGAACCAACTAATTTGCAAATAATGCAGGATCAAGTTCCTCCTTTTCCATCAAAAACAGCTGTATCAATACTTGAGGAAGAACTCGGAGCCTCTGTAGATGATATATTTGAAAGATTCGACAGGGAGCCAATCGCAGCAGCAAGTCTTGGTATCTTTTGGTCAATTTGGATGCAATGTTTGAATATTGTTGGTTTATCAACCTAAGAATATGTTATCTGACTATCGTACTATATGCAGGTCAGGTCCATCGTGCCAGACTAAAAGGAGAAGAAATCGTTGTTAAAGTACAAAGACCTGGTCTGAAAGATTTATTTGATATTGACCTTAAAAATCTGAGGGTAAGTTGCAAAAAACTTAGTTTCTTGTGTTCAATTCCTTTACATTTATTGTGGTGGCTAAGTGTCTCAAGCCACCTCATCATGTAATTTCAAGGTTTTCATGTTTCGAATTTCATTGTGGATTTCAGTTAAATATGAGGGAAATCTCTCATCCCACAACCATCTCTTGCCTACTAAGTATAAGTTGAGCATCTTACTTTACTGACATTTTTCGATCATTTATTTCTTCAGGTAATAGCTGAATATCTTCAAAAGATTGATCCTAAATCTGATGGTGCCAAAAGAGACTGGGTTGCTATTTATGATGAATGTGCAAGTGTCTTATACCAGGTAATGAGTTTCATTGATGCTATCTAGTACTACATTCGTTTGATGAAATTGACTAATATGTGGACACTATGATAATTTATTTATTTTTAGCGAGGAAAGAAACAAGAAAGCTTAGGGCTTGTTTGTTTTTCATTTTCATCTCATACCTGCTTGAACTAAGCTTAGAAACATTTTGCTTGTTTTCATTTTGAAATAAAATATATGCTTTTTGAACTCTTTTCTTAAAATAGATTCAGAACTGTAATAAACTATAATATACATATAAAAACGCATGCATATAATACATATTACATACACAACATATAATATATACACGTACCCATAGTGTTTGTTTGATTAGAGTAAACTTGAGGTGGGTGATTGTATTAAGATATTCTCTTGGAAAATAGTTTTTGGGTTTGTGTTTATTTTCATAGAGGAGCATTGAATCCTATAATTTAAATTGGCTGCAAGCAATGTTATACCTTTCATTTCCTTTAAGTTGTATACATCCATTATATTTCAGATATTATCCATATTACTAAGTTCCAGCTCTGAATGCAGGAAATTGACTACACTAAAGAAGGTGCCAATGCTGAGCTATTTGCAGCAAACTTTAAAGACATGGAATACGTGAAAGTCCCATCAATATATTGGGAATACACAACTCCTCAGGTTTAGATATTCCAAATTAAAAAAGTTTCTGAAACTACCTCAAGATTTTTTTATGCAATTTTTATCTTATGTGGATTATATTGCGCAGGTTCTGACTATGGAATATGTCCCTGGGATCAAAATAAACCGGATAAAGGCTCTGGATCAGTTGGGTGTGGACCGCACGAGGTACTGGCCACTTAATGAGTTTCAAAAGAAGGCTGCAATTTACGCTTTTATTTCTTTTCAATGATTTTAATTAGTTATGGTGATCACATACGTGTAGGTTGGGCCGTTATGCTGTTGAATCTTACCTAGAGCAGATCTTATCTCATGGCTTTTTCCATGCTGATCCAGTGAGTTGTACTTGAATTATTGTTGAATTACTCATGCATTTATGCCCAAACACCCTTTTATATGTGTGTGTACGGGGTATGTGTCCATAGAAATATACGTACGATATGTATCTGTATATTGGTGTCAATGCCGGCATGGGTCTTACGAGAAAAGCTCATGAGTTTACTTTAGGATGTAGCGTAATGCGCAGGACTGAAGACAGACTTTTCTCAAAAGTCCTAAGTTATCGTGTCATGGGTCTATTTTTGCACGTTAAGCCCTAACATGAATCCCCCATGTCTACTTGTTTTTCGCTTTCTTATTGTCTGAAATTCATACTTTTCGGGAGGACAATGAAGTGCACATCAATAATTTATCAAGGAAACAAAGTTGAAAGCACCCACTCGTTCTTCTTTGAAGCCCTCCATATAATCTTGTAGTGCATAAATATTAAAGCTGTTTACTTTTGGATTAACCATGTTCTATTCATACCTTCTTCAGCATCCTGGAAACATCGCTGTTGATGACGTCAATGGTGGGAGATTGATCTTTTATGACTTTGGAATGATGGGAAGGTAGGTTTACACCCATTGCTGTTTTTGGCAATCAACTGTCTTCTTTTCCTTTTTTCTTTTTTGGGTTCAGAGTTTTCGCTGAAGCCCTGATATTAGCTCTATTAAGAAATAATCTCAGCCTTATTTTACAGTATAAGTCCAAACATCAGAGAAGGATTGCTGGAAGTATTTTATGGAGTTTACGAGAAAGATCCTGAAAAGGTGTGCTTTTCCTAAAACTTGCTATATCTTGTCGTTCACTGACTAGGTCAGTCAATAGCAGGAAAAGAAAGGGTTATTATATACAATATGAAATGCTTAAATCTGGTGCAGGTTCTTCAAGCAATGGTTCAAATGGGTGTGCTAGTACCTACTGGTGATATGACTGCAGTCAGAAGGACTGCACTGTTTTTTCTCAACAGGTTATTACCGCCTCATGAGTGGATTTTCTCGTTGCATTCTCGTCTGCCTTCTTATTTTCATATCTTCTGTTTTCTTCAACTTAAATAACCTTATGTGGTACATAAGTAATTAACTTTCTTTATTTTAAGATATATGGTCCTACGATTGTGTAGTTCAATACCTTAGTGGCATCATCCTCTTCTCCAAGAAAGAACTTGAATAGGAACTAAGTAGTAAAAGGACAAGTTTTGGCAAAAGTTTTTCTTTTCTATGTAATTACTTAAAGGAAGAACTGATATGCGCAGCTTTGAAGAGCGCCTTGTAGCACAAAGAAAAGAACGAGAAATGGCGACAGAAGAACTTGGATTCAAGAAAGCCTTAAGTAAGGAGGAAAAGGTTGAGAAAAATAAGCAACGACTTGCTGCAATAGGTAAATCACTCACGCTTCAAATTTAGTTACAGAATTACTAGTTGATATTTTACTTCAAACTTTAGACATGACTATTTGGTAGTTAATTTTGCTAGTTTTTTTTTTCTTCTTCTTCTAATCATGCAAATGTTTTCCAGTTATTTATCTCCATTTTATTAGTTGATCCCTTTGCCTCAACATATACAGGGTTTTTGTGTATTCTATTGCTTCTACATTGTCTATTATGTGTATGCTGAATTTAAGATCTTTACTTGGTCCATTTTCTTATGTACAATTAGCTTATTTACCAATTTAAAAGTAGAATAAAATTGTTAACTGTAAGCAATAAGTTCTTTTGTAACTGTACCATTGTATGTACAGGCGAAGATTTGTTGGCTATTGCTGCTGATCAACCCTTCAGATTTCCCGCCACCTTCACTTTTGTCGTGAGAGCCTTTTCAGGTATTTTACTTTTGCTTTGACTTCAATAATGCCAATGTTGATAGTGTTTATATTTATATTACTAAGTGTATCTGTGCAGTGTTGGATGGTATAGGCAAGGGTCTTGATCCTCGATTTGATATTACTGAGATTGCTAAACCGTAAGTTTATTTGTTGTTTTGAATATCAGGCGCATGGTCTACTGCTTGTGTCCTATATAACTCTACATATGAAAACATAAACTTTGTATGTATTCTTTTTTCTAAACTAACGCGCATGACATTGTAATGCAGGTATGCTCTAGAATTGTTGAAGTTTCGTGAAGCTGGTGTTGAAGTTGTACTGAAGGCAATTTTCTCAACTACTCTTTGATGATTATAAGTTTCTGGAGATGGGATAAGAAGAATAAAACTAGAGAAGGTTGCTAAAATGTGACCATGTTTTTGTTCAGGACGTTAGAAAGAGATGGGATAGACAATCCCAGGCATTTTACAATTTATTCAGGCAGGCTGATAGACTTGAAAAACTCGCTGAAGTCATCCAGCGACTGGTAATTATATTTTGATGTATATATAGGTGTAACTTGAGTAATCCCTTATTCACCACTTACAAATTTTAAATGTATGTTGGTTTTTAAATGTGTTTTGTGTAGGAACAAGGAGATTTGAAGCTTCGAGTAAGAACTTTGGAGTCCGAGAGGGCTTTTCAGCGTGTTGCAACTGTACAAGATATGGTTGGAAGTGTAAGTTTGTGTTACACCAATGATTACTCTACATGAACTTTTTCTTTCTTAGATCGTCCGTGATTGTTATACTTCAACCTCAAACTTGTGTTATAGTCTTCTATTCTCTATGATTTTTAGAATTGTAAACCTCACCACTGTTGCATAAAAAACATCTATATATATATATATATGGAAGCTCCTTGAGCTCTTGTCCTCAAATTCTCCAAGAACAGAGCCCAATTGACATTATAGTATTTAATACATACACATGTTAGAGACGAAAACTTCAAATGGCAGTTTTTGAAGGTTTAAATTATGCACAAGTTTCTGATCTATGAGTTTTTTCTATTCTTCAGTATTGTACTTAACAACCTCGCCTGATTATCAGTTCTAATTAGTTAAATACGAGCTTTTCTCTTTGTTGGAGTTTCTCTACTTTTAAAAGTGATATTCAAATGGAAAACCGTTTAGTGTTTTTGTAGATTACTTATGTTTTTTCTCTTCAACTCAGTTTTGCTTCTTTTGGGTGCTAATTGACAGGCGGTTGCTGCTGGAAGCTTAATTAACCTTGCTACAATTTTGTACCTCAATTCCATCAAGGTCAGTCCCAAATGCATTTCGAGTCACACTCACTCTCATTCCTTTTCCTACAGGACCTGCATTGCATCTATTTTCACTTAATTACTTGCTTTGTCTCCAGACGCCGGCTACTGTAGCATACGTGGTCTGTGCATTTTTTGGCCTCAAAGTTTTGATTGGCATGTTGAAGGTCAAGAAGTTTGATCAAAGAGAAAAGCTCATCACTGGAACTGCATAAATAAATAAATGGTAGGTGCTACATTTTTGCTTTACATTACTCCAGAATCTTAACTCTTTCTCAGATTAGAAATCTCAAGGCACACCTTACTCATCGGTCAGTAAACTGAGTTGAAACGGCTCTTCCCTTCATAAAACGTAATGCCTTGCAAAAATACTTAACGTTTCATAATCCCCTTTGGGATTTACCTTTTTTTATATCTGTTTTAAAGAAATAGAAAGCTACCGGATCTTCCAAATATCATCCAATGGATCCAACTGAATTCCTTCCTCCCAAGACTGAAATTTGTACTCTGTAGATATTGATTGGAAAATATAGGATTCCTAATACTTTTGAATCTAAACCAAGGGGAAATACTGATCTCAATATTATGCCTTGAAGAGGACTCGAACTTCCACGCTCTTTAGCACGAGATTTTGAGTCTCGCGTGTCTACCATTTCACCACCAAGGTATCTTGAAAGTGCATCCTATTCCATTAGTTTAACTCAAAAGCTGTCATTTAGTTACTTGTGCTCAATTACATGAAGAACTACAAACTGCAACTAGTCGAATATTAGATACTTGTTTCAATAACTTCTGTGGGTTTTCTTATCGAACATTTTATTGATTATTGGTTAAGCAACTAAATAACAACTTCTTCTCTTTTCTTTCTGCAACGTGAAATGACTATAATTCACCCTATCTACAATGCTTAAGATTTTAAACTTTAAAATTTCTGCAGTCCGATCGGCTCCTGGTCAATTCACAGAGTTTACTCGTTTGAGGCTACCTACTATTGCTGGTCAAACACTTCAAAAATTCTGGAACAAGTTCACAACGTAAACGTTTGTGGTCGGAACGGTCTAATTTGAATCCAAGCAGAACCTAAGTTCTGAACTGGAGACTGGTTAATATATAATGTAAAGCTCTTACAACTGGAACCATAGTATTTTATTAGATTAGACAAAGCATGTTTGATAATGTAACATAAATCCTGGAGGTCCATTTTAGGCTTGATTTTTTCGCAGGCCGATTCGTATCTGCTTTGACCTCTTTCATTGTAGATACATATACTGTTGTAAAACTTTGGTGTAGATATATAGAGTAACATTTTCAAGAAGTTCAAGTTCTTTGAACTCACCCCTTCCGTTGGTGTGTGTGAGTTTGTATTATATTATATGAATTTGATGATGACCAGATTATTCACTATCCCCATCCTTAGAATAAAGCAGGCTAGAAAGCAAATGGGTAGGCTGCAAAGGTTAACAGTTAAAGTTAGATGTCATTTTAAAATTTTTATACTATTTAACTTTGAATGAAGTGATTGAGCTGTACAGTAGATTTACATGTGCTCAAAGCTTGAGACAAATTAAATAGTGCTAAAGAACGAAAATGAACATATTGAACATGCAACCAACCTAATATGCCTCACGGGTTTGTAGTAGGCAATGCACGAAATGGAAAAGATAATTATGTATTTTCAATACCACTTTTTCTTTTATAATTTATTCATAAAAGAAATCACTTTTTTAAGCTAGTATTTTCGTGAATATTAGTAAATTAGTTGTATAATGTAAGTTATTTATTTTTGCACGTAATTGTAACTTGTAATGCTGCACGGCTGCACCCCAGCAAAATGTTAAAATATATTAAATGTTAAGATATCGAATATTTCGTGATTTGTATATCTTCTCCCAAATGGGACCACTACGCTCAAAATATTCTTCCATTTCTTTTTCTTTTCAAAAAGACAATGCAAACTGCAAGGTGTTACAGCATACGGCAAACCTAGTTGGCTGGTTCGAAAGAACCTTTATTTGCTGTAGTTAACTTACATATTCATTTACTGAGTTTTTCTTTTATATGGTGATAGTGTGATACATATTTATTGAGTTGAATATAACGCATGCTACTATACACGTTTGGGTTATTTGGCCTATGTGCTCTACTGGAAATTTTGGAATATAGTGATATTTTTATTTTTTATTTTTTTTGATTTCTCACTGGTATCTGCTTATGCGACTAATCCAGTCGAGCACTGTAATTACCTTGTATGATATAGGCACAAAGACACATAACAAGTGATAAATTAATCAAAGCCCAAATTTTCTATTGGGCTTTTCGACCTATCAAGTTGTTTAACCTACTAAGATGTTTCGGGCAGTTTGACATATTTTAACAATTCGACCTATTTTAGCTATATTTTATCTTTTTCATCTTTCAAAATTTTTTTTTTACCTAAAAACTTGGAGTCCTTTAACTTGAGCATCATAGTACAAATGTCAGGCCTAACTCACCTGCGATGTTTTAGTACGAATTATTGAACTTAAGCTAATTTAGAACCAATCAAGACTTTGAATTTGTCTGATTTGGAGTACTTGCAGACGAAGTGATAGAGATTGACAACCAACATGAAGAACAAACAAAGGATTTAGAAAAGAGGAGAAGGAGAACAATTGCTTGACAATTCAATATTCAATAATAAATCATAAAATGTCTTCAACAATAAACCATAGCCTAGTATTTATAGGCTAAGCAACAAAGTCCTCACTTATAAAATCCTAATCACTAAACAAAAGAAACATTACTAAATATTAATATTAGAATCTTATTAAAATGAAAATACTCCTAATAAAGAGATGTCTTCAAGATATTATAAAATATATTCTTTTTATCACAAAGATACTTGCATCACTGGCTTTGTTTGTGGAGATCCACATATTGCACTAGAAGAAAAACGCCTATTGCTAATTCAAAGAGGCGAACCAAGAGATCAACAAAATAATTGAATATCAATCAACAACAAGAAGACTTGCCTCTTGAATTGGAACAACGTTGTCACCAGATCCGGTGGCATTGCCATCGACTCTTGTGGTGGTCCAACAACTTCAAGGAGGGAACATTTAGAACCTATGCTGCCAGAGCAGCTAGGGCAAATTGTTCAAGCAATATATGCATTATTCATGAAAAATCGTGCGATCATGAATTTGGCACTCAGTACTGCACATGTTAATTCAACCTTAAGCTGAAAGCTACTCTAGAACTACTCTCATCTGGAATTTTCTAAAGGTACTCACCAACCTCTATGTTCGCAAGCCTCTTAAAGGGTTATAACAGTAAATATCTAAGATGTGCCTTTTGTTAGAAAATAAATCTCATGAGATGTGATTGTGCCACATGTCATACAAATGTGCAAAATTCCTAAATTATCTAGCACGTGCAAGGTCACACTTAATTTAGGAAATTAACTAGAGTTTGGCTTTCAAAATGGGACCATATCTTTGACTGTATGAATGCTCATCCTTAGTATGTTTTATTTATTTATTTAGCTGCTAAAAACTTTCATGATTATTGTACTTGTGGTGATTGACTTAACCTGATTTCCATATAACTTCGAAAGTCACTAATGTCTAGTATTCAACGCAACAACAATTTAGAATTCTGACATTTATAGAAGAAAATATTGGCACGGGAAATCTTCACAAAACTGAAACGCGTCTCGTGCTGATGTTACACTTAAATCCTAGCATCACAACCAACATGACTCGTGCCATAACTCGCTGATGTTATTGTAGAACCCCTAACATCCGTAGTGATTGCGCGACTTTTGAGCTAGTCGACGTATAAACTACAACTTTTATGTTTCTTTTGCCTATTTGAAAGAGTAAAAGTCTTACCAAGACCTAGTACCATATATTGAGCTCATCATGAACAAATTATATGCCTCCATAAGAATTACAATTTTGACAATACAAACAGAGCAAGAGAAAGGATATTAGAAACCAAGTGAAAACTCTAAGAATCCAATAGGTTGAAGAACAACAAAAGGTTCATGCAGATTAATGACTACAAACATACTATTTATCTATTTACCCTCACTCTTTGTTTAAACTTATCATGAAGTCATTCTAGATGCTTTTGTATACCTGATCAACATATGAATTATTTGATTCATGAATGTGAATGTACACCAAAAACTCAAGCACAATAAATCTCATAGTATATATTAATCACATGCCATTTGCTACATCGAGAACTAACAACAAGGCTTCAAGTTCTTAACAAAAAGGATTTACAAATCAAAGAACAACTCCACTTTAATAATCTTTGTGTGTGGGGGTGGGGGGGGGGGGGTGTTAGCCTTGGCACCAAGACCATTGTGATAAAAGCAAGGGAAAGTCTTAAGACTATTGGCATATATGTTAAGATCACATGTTAATCTTAAATTCGATATAAAAACCCAAGAGCTAGATAGAAAAGTATATTCAGGATACATATTCTAGTGAAATCAAACCTCTAAATTATATTTTATTATTTTTTTCCCTCAATCTTAATTTATTATTTGCTCGTTATTTAAATCACTATTTAGTCTAAAATCACAATAAAAAAGTAGATAGTTGAAATGATAATTGTTGTTACTTAGTACTTGTGGGACCGATATTTTGGAACGTAATACTCCCTATATTAATTGATTGGTACACTCTCCCCCAATATTCTTCACCTTCGCACCTATCATTTAATAACTCTTAAGTGAAGAACCAAGTTAAGACTAATTAGAATGTGTTAAAAATCCAATTACACACCAATATTGATAACAATAACATAATTTAGAAAGAGAGAGAGCATCAATGTCTGTGTATTATATCAAAAGAATCAAACTGTACAAAATGGACTATGATTCAAAATATATACAAAATCTAGCTAACAAAAAATAGGCGGGAAAATAAGTTACAATCTGTTGTACCTAATCGTGAAGCTAAAAGACCAAATTGCCCCTCGAAGGCGGACTATTTACAACGTTAACATCCTCCCCTCAAGTTAAACAAAGGCGAGGATCATCAAGTTCAACTTTGAAACCCAATGTTTGAAAAGAAGAGCAACCAAAGGTTTAGTGAGCAAGTCTGCAACTTGATGAGAGCCAGGGTAGTGAACATGAAGCAGAAGACCAAATTTGAAACAATCCCTCACAACATGATAATCTATATCCTAATGTTTTGTTCTTTCATGGAATACTGAATTCTGAGTGATGTGCACAACTGAACTGTTGTCACAATGTAAAGGAATATGAAGAGGGATAGTAATCTGCAAGTCCTTAAGCATATAAGTAAACCACTAAGCATATAAGTAAGCCACTATAACTCACAAGTAGTGTGGGCTAAACTCTTGTACTCTGCCTCAGTGGAAGATCTAGTCATTGTAGTCTACTTCTTAGTATTCTAGAGGATGAGGGATGAACCAAGAAAAACACAAAAGCATGTGAGTGACCTCCTAGAGTCAGGGCAAGAGGCCCAATCAACATCACAGAATGCTGACAGATGAAGCTGAGTAAAAGAGGCAAATGAGGGAGTGCCTTTATGGTAATGTAGGACTGATAGAGCTGCATCTGGTGTTGAGTGGTAGGAGCATGAATGAATTGGCTTATCTGATTAACAACATAACATACATCTGATCTAGTCATGTTAAGGTAGAGCAACGTACCAACAAATCTTCTATACTTCTCATGATCCAACAAAAGAGGGCCATCATAGGTGAATTTCAGACCTTTAGGACATGGAGTATCCACAAGTTTTTCTCCAAGTAAACCAACATCATTAACAATATATAAGATGCGCTTTTTATGGTTAATGTATAAATTAATGGAGCTTCTGAGTAATTCAAGGTCAAGGAAATATTTAACAGACCCAAGGTCTTTGATAGTAAAATCATTGTAAAGATGAGCTTTGACCTCAATAATGATTTTCATATCAGGACCAACAACCAATACATCATCCACATATACCACAAGTGTAATGAAAGTAGCACCACTGCCCTTTGTAAACAAGCAGTCATCAGCCTTAGATTGAATGAAGCCATAGGCTAAGAGGTACTTAGTAAACTTAAGGTTCCACTGCCTTGAAGCTTGCTTAAGGCCATAAAGAGACTTGTTCAGCTTGCATACATGACCAGGAGAAACTTTGAAATACCCTTCAGGTGGCTTTAAGTAAATATCCTCATCTAGAAAGCCATGAAGGAATGCATTATTGATGTCCAGTTGGTGTATAAACCAGTTAGAATGAGTGGCTATAGCGATTAACAACCTCACAGTAACGAGCTTGACCACAAGTGAATAACCATCCACATAGTCTAAGCCAGAGATTTGATTGTATCCTATTGAAACCAATCTGGCTTTGTGCCTCTCAATGGCGCCATCGGGTGTGACTTCAGTTTGAAAACCCATTTAGAATTAAAAGAGTGCTTGTTGGGAGGTAGGTCCATAAGGGCCCATGTGTTGTTAGCCTCTAGGGAATCAATCTCAGTCTGCATAGCTTTTATCCACTGAGGATTACTACTAGCTTCTTTGTAACTGTGGGGTTCAGAGTTAAGAGACACACTTTCTAAGAAATTGAAGTAAGAAGGAGATATGGCATGATTCTTTACAAAGGGAAAAATACTTGGTGTGTAAGAAGAGCCAAGTTTGGCATGTGGTAGAGCTTGAACTAGATGATTTGATATGAAGGTTAACAAATAATCTGTGAGATGAGATGGTTTAGTGCTCACCCTCGTGCTTCTCGTGAGAGGTTGAGCTAGAATAGGAGTAACATCAAGCCCAGGAGAAGGGGAAGTAGGAGAAGGTGTATCAGGTGAAAAATGAGCAGACACAAAGGAAGCATGAGGCGTAACATGAATATGGGTAGGGGCAGAATCAAGGTTACTCAGAGGATATGCATCATCATTCCCATTCTCCAGAAAGTAAGGTAGTGGAGCTGAGGAGGGGGGCAAGTCTTATGATTCAAAAGGAAAAAAATGATTTCATAGAAGACAACATCTCTGCTAGTGATCACTTTGTGATGAGATAACCTGTACAATTTAAAAGCTTTCTGACCAGGGGCATACCCCAAGAAGCAATATTGATAAACTATCACATCCAATTCATCCTTGTGAGGTGCGGTGTTTCCAACATAAAATAATCACCCAAACTCTGATCATTGAGCGATTACGTGGTTTACAATCCAGCATTTCACAAGGTGTACTTTGTTTTAAAAGTCTACTACGAGTTCTGTTAATAAGGTGAGTGGCCATTAAGATGGCATGACCCCATAAATGTGTAAGGAGGTTTAGCTTGAAGTAACAAGGCTCTAGTGAGCTGCAACAAATGACAATGTTTTCTTTCCACCATTTCATTTTGCTGTGGAGTGTAAGGACATTACTATTGGGGGATTATTCCATTAGTAGAAAACATAAGTTGACACTGAGTGTTTGTAAACTCAGTACCTTTATCATATCTGAATGCTAAAATGGTGGCTTTATATTGAGTAGAAACATGAATAATAAAGTGTTGCAACATAGAAGGAATTTGACCTTTATTATTCAACAGAAAAGTCCATGTGGACATGGTGAAATCATCTACAACAGTCATATAATGCGCATTAGATATAATGCCAATTCTCTAAGGCACCCCGAAATCAATATGAATCAAATCAAAAGCTTTTGATGTAGAAATCTGACTATGGGGGAATGCTAATCTATTTTGTTTAGCAGTTTGACAGAAATGACAAGCACTCAATAAACTTGCAGGAGTGTAATGGTGTGAAATGCCTTGCAAGTGATTTAAAACACCCAGAGATGCATGACCTAATCTTTGGTGCCACACTAAAATATCAGAAGGAGTTTTAGTAGAGGAAATAGTACTAGAGCAAGCAATAATATGAATAAGGCAACTCCTAGGATCCAAAAGGTAGAGACTCCCAATGAGCTTGCCTCCAGCCACAACTATATCAGTCATAAGGTCCTGCAAAATACATCCAAAACGAGTGAATACAAATTTGATCCGAGAGTCAAGAGAGTTTATGAACTAAGATAAAATTAAATTTGAAGTCAGGGACATGAATGTCATTCTGTAAGCTGAGTTGAGGAGTGAGGTTATTAGTCCATATATGTTGAACTTGTTTCACCAAGCCATCAGGTAAGTACCCAGAGGTTCTTCCTGAAGTGTTCTTATAACCAGAGAAACTTTTGGTACCAGTTACCATGTGATACATGCACCTGTATCTATAATCCAACAACCAACTTTAAGGCTATTAAAAGAGGAGAACTATTATCAGCATAGTCTCCCAATTGAGCACAATTTACATGCCTTGTGTCCTGTCCAAGATGCATCTTCTGCTAAGAGTTCTGCTGAGCCATCATGTTTTACATGAACCTATAAAAGTACTATGGAAAGGAATCATGTATTCCTATAGAAGAGGGAGCATTGGAGATGAAGCTAGAAACTCTATGAGTGTTTTGAGAATCAACAACATTAGCAAATGATCGTTCTCCAGAAGTAGAGCCCTTCTTCTCCTTCAATTCCTTATACCAATCAAGTATATCAACAAGTTTAAAACATGAATCTCTAGTATGTCCCTTGGTCTTGGAAAGATCACAATATCTATCAGCTTTGTGCTTCTTAGAGTCTTTGTAATTAGCAGATTGAGGTTAAGAAGCAAACTGAGAAGGAACCTGGTAAGCTGGTTTAAAACCAGTGGACTTGGTAAACATGACAGAATGCTCAGTAGGAGCAGCAATGTTAATTTGAATCTCTTTATGCTTTTCAACCCTAATGACCATAGTATAAGCTTTAGACCTGACCTGACTCATAGTAGCGTCAAATTCATCATTGAATCCCATAAAAAACTTCATAAGCATAGTTAAAGAGTGATAATCAAGTGCATTCTTCACAATTTGACAAGTGCACAATTTAACAGCATCACAATGACAAGCAATAGTACCACACAAGCTAACTCATCTAAAAGTTTCTTAAGATTTGTGCAATAGACAGAAACAGAGGAGTTACCTTGAGAAATAACCTCCCTCTGCAATCGATACAACAAAGGACCATTGCGCATTCCATACGATGTCTCTCATTGGTCCCACAATTGATAGGCAGTTTCAGCAAACAAACACGCATAAGATAATTCATCAGAAATCGAGTGCAGAATCAATGAAGTCACTATGCAATCAACACAAAGCCAATCTTCATAATCCTCATGATCAGGAGGCGGTTGAGGAAAGGAACCATTAATGAAATCCAGAGTCTGCTTTGCACCAAGTGCAATTCTTACGGATCTACTCCCAAGGGAGATAATTCGAAGCACCTGAAAGTGAAAATTGAAGTGAGAGACATATTTGGATGATAGGAACCGAGCACGTGCAACGCAGCATTAGAACGACCACCAGAAGGTCGAGTAACACCAATTGAAGTAGCATTCAACTGGATTGGAGAAGAATCAGCAGCACACATTACGAGAGAAGATTATTGATCGATTGCGAACCGAGATTAAATGAGAAATCACAGTGATTACGGAAAATCGCCAACAATCAACACGAACTGAAAGCAGAATCCAGCTAAATAGAGCCGAAAACGAAGAAGAAAATGGATCGAAATGCCATGGCGTATGATTCAATGATAACAGTAACAAAATTTAGAGAGAGATGATCAAGTTTTGTGTATTGTATCGAATGAATCAAACTTTACAAAATGAGCTAAGATGCAAAATATATACAGAAGCTAGCTAACAGAAAATAGGCGAGAAATTAAGTTAATTACAATCTGTTGTAACTAACTGAGAAGCTAAAAGAGTAAATTGCTCCTGAAAGGTTGACTATTTACGATGTTAATACACTACAAGATTTCGGGGCTTTTCCCGACCGCAATCTCCCGACCGCCATTTGGTCGTGAGCATTCCCGACCGCGCAATAGTCGATACAAACATTCCCGACTGCAGCGTGGTTACGAAACGTTCCAGGACTATTCTCGACCGCGCTGTAGTCAGGAAAACATCTCCCGACTGCAGGGCGGTCGGGAGTGTATTGGGCCGGATATTATCAGCCCGAATTTTTGGCCCAGCTGGGCCTTAGGGTCCCGACCGCACGGCAGTCGGGAGGAAGACAGACGATTTAGTCGTCTTCCTCCCCCTTTCTCTCCATTTTCTTTTCTCTCACCAAAAAAACCCTAACCGCCGCCTCACCGCTGATGCGCCGCCCCTCTCTCGACCGCAGTTCGGTCGACGCCTTCCTCTCTCCCTAATCTCGACCGCGTTCCAGTCGTCCTTTCCCTCTCTCCTCCTCCAGCGCCGCCTCTCCACCTCCACTCTCTCTCTCTCCGCCACCACCGCGCTCCGCCTCTCCACCTCCAATCTCTCTCTCTCTCCGCCACCACCGCGCACCGCCCCTCTATCTCTCTCCGCGTCTCCACCGCCCCTCTCCACCACCGCGCACCGCCCCTCTCCTCCGCCTCTCCACCGCCCCTCTCCACCACCGCGTACCGCCCCTCTCCACCGCCCCTCTCATCTGCAACCACCCCTGCCTGTCCACCGCCTGTCCACCGCCGCGCCGCCACCTTTCCCGCCTCTCCACCACCGCGTCACTTTCTCGATCCGGTAAAATTTAATTAATTAGTTATGTTTAAAAGTTAATTAATTATGTTTAAAATTTAATTACTTATGTTTAGAATTTAATTAATTATGTTTAAAATGTTTTTATATATACTTATGTTTAAAATTTAATTATTAATTAGATACCCGCGCCTTCTCCCGACCGAACGCCACTTTTCTACACCGAAATTTATTTGGCGACCCCGATCCGGTAAGTTTTCGACTAATCTTGTATTTTTTTATTTGTTTAATGTTAATTTGTTTATTGTTTAATGTTTAATTTATAATGTTTAATTTTTAATGTTTAATGTTTTATTTGTTTAATTTTTAATGTTTAATTGTTAGATATCGTTAAATTTTTTAGGATTTTAGTAGAAATTGTTTTAAGAATATTGTTAGACTTAATATTAGTGGATTTAATTAATATTAGGAAAATAATAGTGCTTTTAGGAAATATTAGGAAAATATTAGTGCTTTTAGGAAATATTAGAAAAATATTAGTGCTTTTAGGAAATATTAGGAAAATATTAGTGCTTTTAGGAAATATTAGGAAAATATTAGTGCTTTTATGAAAACTGTTTAATGCCTTTAGGAAAAAACTATATAACTTAGTGTTTGATTACAATTAGCGTTTTCTTTTATTTAGATGTCTTCCCGTGGTAGTAGTGATCGTGACGAGCCCTTCCGTCGTAGTAGTACTTTTGGTACTGTATCTGGTCCTTCACCGCGTCTTCCTTCCGTTGCTCGGTCGACTGCTCCTCCCGTTGCTCCGTCGACTGCTCCTCCTACTGACGTCGGGACTACTGCCCCACCACCGAGGATACCTATTCGTCTCGCCTTACGTGATCAGGCTGCACCATCTGATACGGACGATTCCCGTGATTCCCTCGTCGCCGAGACTCCACCAGGTTTACTTGATGATCACGTAGCTGCGACGCCCTCGACATCTGGTGGATCGAGGCCTACGGCACCTGTGGGGCCCACTACTTCTTCCCGACCAGACGGGGCCCAGACAGGATCATCTTCGACACAGCGCCGACCCGGACGAGGCCCAGCGAGAGCTCCAGAGGTTCCACAGGATCGCACCAGGCGTCCGACGATCCGTTTGACGCCTCTGGGCGAATTTGAGGATAGCAACGCGGTGGCCAAATCCATTACCACGAGTATTCGAGAGCATATGAGGGTCGTTTGTCACCGATTTGACAAGGTTCCTGCAGCCACAAAAGGGAAGTGGTGGGCTAGTTTTCGGGTAAGACTTTAAAAGTTTACAATATATATATATATATACATATTCATCAATTTTATATATCGAAAAACTAATAATAAACTTTAATTAAATGCAGGATAAGTATATTATTGATCCCACTATATTCAATGAAGTTCATAAAGTGTTCCTAAAAAAGGCCCAAAAGTGTTACAAGGAAGTTAACCACGCTGCGAAGCATTACTATTATGAGAGGCTCAATGATCCGAGGTGGGCGAACTGTCCGAAGAATGAATGGATGAGCGACGCGTTAGAGAAGATGTACATAGAGCATTGGGAGTCGGAGAAGCATCAGAAGAGGGCCGTCACTGGAAAGAAGAACAGGCGAGGAGGAGAGGAGCCAGTCCCAGGAAAGAAAGCAAAAGGGACGCATGCTACTGGAAAAACGGGCTACACGAAGATTTCTCAAAAGATGGTATGTCTTATTAAAACTTATTATACGAATATAATACTTATTGTCTTAAATTTAAATTCTTACATTATATCAATATGCAGGCTGCTGCTAGAGGTCCCGGTGCCCCTAAGCCTCGACACGATGAGATATATCGTTATCAGCACACACATGAGGTCGAGGTGCCAGAGGGAGCTCCACGTCGCCGAGAGTGGATTCATTCCGACTACCAGGCTATATATGTAAGTATTTTACTTGTAAAGCATTCTAATAACATACGTGATGAAATTAATGATGTACTAACTCATTTTTGTCTTATTGAACAGGATGACTACATAGCCCGTATGACAAGGAGGTACGAGGCGGACCGTTCACAGTGGGTCCATTTGGACAATGAGTTGTGGCAGCTTGCGAGTGGAGGGTTGAAGAAGGGGCTAGCTGCTGGTTTTCCACAGGATGTATCTCACAATGTGTTTGGGTTCGACACGCAGAACCCCAATGCCGAGCAGGATGAGTACATTCGCGTATTGCAGACAGATAGCCAGCAGCAGAGGGAGACTATGGCGAAGAAAATTGACGAGCTTGTTGGTCACATCGGATACTTGTCCGATCACATCACACAGACTACAGGTTGTGCCCCTTCTCGACCCACACCTAGCTTTACGGGTTCCGATGCAGCGAACCCTACTCAGGATCCATTTGCCCACGGAGTGGAGAATGTTCCATTGTACGACCCTTCTCTAGACGATGGAGCCGAGCTTGGGCTTGATGGTGATGTTGGACCCGCTACCATGGATACCTTCGGTTTTTACGATTGTGACTATGTTTGACTTGTATTATGTTTTGACTTGTATTATGTTTTGACTTCTATTATGTTTTGGCTTGTATTATGTTTTGTATTTCTACTATCTTGGGGATGTTTGTGATGTATGTCTTGTATTATATTTGATTGTGACGATGATGGTTATATTTTGACTTGTATTAATTTTGTTAAATTTTTAATATTCATCTCGAAACACAAACACATTAAGTAAGACAATATTTCAATAAAAAAATTAGACAATATTTCAATGAAAAAAGTAGACAATATTTCAATAAAAAAGAACACATTTGGAAAAAAAGTAGACAATATTTCAATGAAAAAAGTAGACAATATTTCAATAAAAAAGAACACATTTGGAAAAAAAGTAGACAATATTTCAATAAAAAAAGTAGACAATATTTCAATAAAAAAGAACACATTTCAATAAAAAAAAAATTCGGAAAATTAATCTTCCTCAGAATCATAGTCACTCATCATCTCTCCCTCTTCCTTTTCCTCGTTGTCCTCCTCCTCCTCGTCTTCGTCAACCTCCACAATCGGTTCATCGGGCTCTTCTACTGCATATTCATCAACCATCTCAAACTCGTCATTGGCCAACTGGATATTCATATCAAATGAGGTAAGGTCCACGAATAAGTTAACCACTTCTGATACATTTTCTTGTAGAACTTGGTTCGGCATCCCTGATTCGACATCGTTTGCTCCCGCAACTGATGACATATCGATTATGTGTCTGGCAGGAATAGTTGTTACGGCCAACCATCCTTCTTGTCCTGGACGCCCCGTCGTCAAGTTTGGATATGGCACATAGTACGCCTGTTGTGCTTGGTTAGCAAATACAAACGGTTCGTCTCTCCAACTTGTACGCTTGGGGTCGATGTCAACCAACTTGTACGTTGCATGTTCCACTGTACCTGCATTAATATCATACCAAACACACTTGAACATGACAATGTATAGGGGTCTCTCGTGGCTACAATATACAACCTGTAAAACTTCTTTTAACGTTCCATAGCAGTTTGTAGCATCAGAACCACCCATGGCGCCCTTCACACAAACACCACTGCAATCACTATGTTTGGGCCCCAATATCGAGTCGACGTGAAATCTGAACCCATTCACAATGTATCCCTCGGAGGTTATTGCCTTAGTATTCGGACCATCAAGTAGAGGATTTATTCGTACGTCAGTCTCGTATTTACCACTGCCATATGTCCGTTTGAACCATGCTACGTACTCACGGTTCCTCTTTGCTTGTTTCTCCCTTTGACTAAGACCACTGCACTCTTCCATTTCAAACAATCTACACATAAACATTTACATTAGTCAGTTATTCTAAAAGTAATTCAGTATATCGTTATTAAGAATAATTAGAGAGCACTTACTCGACCCAATCGTCAAGCTCTGGACAATTTAGAAGCACATAGAGCTCTATTTGCTTCATTTCCTTGGTAGTCAAGGGCCTATCGTCAATTTTTCCTAGCGTACCGCCTCTCTTCCGAAATATTGAAAGCTCATTATCCCACTCCGTGCTCTCTAGTGTCTCGTTCCTGTTGAGTTTCTTAAATGTAGTCTTAGCCGAGACATCCAGATATTGAGCACACAAATTTGACAACTCCGAAAGTAGGTACTGGTTGGCTATACATCCTTCCACCCTCGCCTTGTTAAGTACAAAACCCTTCATGACGAACATTTGCCTATATCAATTAAATCAAAGAAAGATTAGAGAAAACAACAAATATTTTTAAATATAATAATTTTAAAAATATGAAATTGTACCTCTCGAACGGATACATCCATCTATAATGGACTGGACCCCCAACTCTAGCCTCGTACGCGAGGTGTATGGCTAAATGCTCCATGGAGTCAAAAAATGAAGGAGGGAATATCATTTCCATCTTGCACATAGTAACAATAAACGAGTCCTCCAAAATCTTCATATCCTGAGCCGACACCTCTGAGGCGCAAATCGCCTTGAAGAAAAGGCTAACCTCAACTAAAGTACCCCAAATCTCGGTGTCCAAGAAGTCTCGAAAAGCAATCGGGATCAATCTCTGCATGAAGACGTGACAATCATGACTCTTCATTCCAATCAGTTTTCCTTGTTGTTTTTGCACACATCTTCCCAGATCAGAGGCATATCCATCAGGAAATTTGAGTTTGGTCAACCAATCAAGTACCATGTTCTTTTGTTCCCTCGTGAGACAGTATTTTGCCACTGGCTTTGCATACTCACCACCTCTTCTTCCACCGGGTTGCAAAAACAATGCTTTACGTGTTGTGTAAAGCCTAAGATCGTGCCTCGACTTAATGTTGTCCTTCGACTTAGCACTGTCCAACACCGTGTTGATGATGTTCTCAAAAAAGTTCTTCTCACAATGCATGACATCTAGATTGTGGCGAATCAAGTTCGAGGACCAATATGGTAGTTCCCAAAATATGCTTCGTCGACACCAATTATGAGTTGTGTTAAAACCCGGGAGCTTAGGGGGATTTAACCCAAACCTAACCGATCGTAGCCTATCCACAATTGCCTTCATCTCCTCCCCTGTTTTCCTTCGAATAGGCGGCTCATGCACCTCCTTCTTCTTGGTGAAATCCTTCTTGTTGTACCTAAACTTATGACCAGGTGGTAGAAATCGACGATGACAATCAAACCACGAAGGTTTTCCACCGTTATCAAGTGTGAAAGAATCTATATCACCCATGCAATAAGGACATGCTAGTTTCCCGTGAGTGCTCCACTGTGACAACATTCCATAAGCCGGAAAATCGCTAATAGTCCACATAAGGGTCGCTCTCATCTGGAAGTTTTCCTTTCGTGAGCTGTCATATGTCCATAAACCATCACTCCACAATTGTTTCAACTCATCAATCAACGGCCTCAACAACAGATCCAAGTTCTTTCCAGGACTCTTCGGGCCAGGTATAATAAGGCTCAAAAAAAGGAACTCTGGTCGCATGCATAAATCCGGCGGGAGGTTATAAGGGGTCACAAACACGGGCCAACAAGAATATTGTCTCCCAGATTGCCCAAACGGTGAGAACCCATCTGTACAGAGCCCAAGTCGGACATTTCTGGGCTCCGCGGCAAAGTCCGGATAAGTGCGATCAAAATGTCGCCACGCCTCGCCTGCAGCGGGGTGTATCATTCTATCAGGTGACGCGCGACACTTCAAATGCCAAGTCATATGTCGGGAAGTACCGATGGTATAAAACAATCTCTGTAACCGAGGGCCTAGGGGGAAATACCACAACTTTTTCCTTCCAACCCTCGACTTTCTACCGGCCTCGTACCTATCTGTCTTGCATATCGGACACGATGTGAGATCCGGGTTGGCATTTTCACCGTAGTACAAGAAACACAGATTCCAACATACGTCGATCTTTTCGTACCCTAAACCCAAACCCGCGAGCATCTTATTCATGCCTGGAATCGTGCTCGGTAGCATTTCCTCAATCTCTGGGTCCATGCAATCCTTGGACAACGCTAAGTACTTTTCGCTCTCGACATTTGAGGATTTATGACCCGTCTTAACTGTCAACCACTCGGCAAACCACTGGAGCACAGTCTTAGGCTTCTTCTGGTGCATTTTATGGTCGCCCAACTTCATCAATTTGTAGAACTCCTTTGCATCGCGACTCGGATCTTCGTTGTGCACCTCTCCCTCAACAAATCGACCCCCATATGCATCCACAACCATATCCCTAAACAAAGTATCGGCATGAACAGGACTATCAACGTGAAAATTAGGGGTCGGTGATTCTGGTACATACGATGTGGATGCCTCGTTCGCCTCCTCTCCATGCAAGTCCCATATCCAATATTGATTCACAAACCCCGACTTATGAAGATGATCTTGTACTACGTTTCGTTCCCAATATTTTAAATTTGTGCATTTCTTGCACGGGCACCTAATACGTTTTCCATCTACGTAATCTGTTTGTGCTAATGCAAACTTTATGAATTCACGAACCCCAATCACGTAATGTTCATTCAAATAACCGGTATTACTATTTATCCTATCGTACATCCAAGATCTATCGGGACGATAATCCATTTATAATCTACGGAAATTAAAAAGAATTTGTTACACTTCTAAGAATTTAGCTTGATCTTATAAAATTAAATAGCGTAGGAAAAAAATGCTTACTTGTTGTAGCGTAGAAAAATACTTAGATCAAGTATTTGTTGCACACACATACGCCCCTCGTTGCATTTAATTACCGCAATATCTAAAACAAATCAATAAAAACATTAGTTTCTAAATAAACATGAGCTTAATGGTTATAAAATAGGAAAATTGGGATATAACAAGGGAAAATCGTGCATACCTTAAAAAATGATGAATGTTGGAATGATTTCTAAAGGGAATAGGAGAGGGTATTTATAGGAGATTCGCAGAGTATTCCCGACCGCACGGTGGTCGGAAAAACCAACGGTAACAAAGAGTCCCGACCGCAAGGCGTTCGGGAAACTTTGTTACCGTTACTAGCCGTTACATCTCCCGACCGCCGAGCGGTCGGGAAACTTTGTTACCGTTACTAGCCGTTACATCTCCCGACCGCCCTGCGGTCGGGAAACTTTGTAGCCGCGGTCGGAAAAATAACTTACCGACCAACTTGCGGTCGGGAATGTTAGGGTATAGGGTTTAGGGTTTAGGGTTTAGGGTTTAGGGTTTAGGGTTTAGGGGTTTACCGCTATTCAGTAACGATTAGTATTCATATTTTCTCAATTATTATTTGATTAGTATTCATCTAGTGTTTTAAACATTGGTGAAATTTTATAAGTGCAATAAAAATATTATATTTTGTTATCCAAAGAATCATGAATCGATTGATCTTGTCATATATATTTACGTAACACTAATAATTCAGTAACGTAACTAATCATCATCTCATAATTTAGTTATATATATATGTGTATACCTCTAATTAACAAATGTGTTCAATAACACAAGTGGCTTATCTTTACTTATCACTAACGATTACAACAATTGTTGATTCCTATATATAGGTAGATAGATATATAGATAGATAGATATATATAGATAGATAGATATACACATGACTAATTAATATATATAGATATATATACATAGATATACACGTAAAACTCAAAGTTACCCCGACATAATATTATTTAACAAATAATTATTAAATTTTTAACTCAAATAAACATTAAACTAGTATTATTATAGCTCAATAATAATTTTTAAAAAATAAAAAATTTATCATTCCCGACCGGCGTTCGGTCGGGAGTAATATTCATATGATTCTCGACCACCCTGCGGTCGGGAATAATATTCATCGGTGTGTTTCTGGGCAAAATAATTGTCCCGACCGCAGGCCGGTCGGAACCGTTAAAAGTTTTGGCGGGGCCGCCAAAAAATTTAAATTTTTCAACAAAACAAAATCCAATCTCATCCGTTCATTAACCAAAACAATCCAACGACTCAAACCATGATCCGCGCCACTCACATCCCACCAATCAAAACCAATCCCACAAACCTTATAAATAAACCATACCCCATTGCCATCACTCCACACAATTTTTTCACCAAACACTTTTTCATTCATTTGTTGAAACACCTATCTTTCTTTTTCTCCAAACACTTTTTCTTTTATTTCTTCAAACACTTTTCTTTCTTTTTCTTCAAACACTTTTTTCTTTCTTTTCCTTCAAACACCTTTCTTTCTTTTTTCTTCAAACACTTTTCTTTCCTTTCTTTCTTTTTCTTCATAGACTTTTATTTCATTTATTAAAACACTTTTATTTCATTTTCTTCAAACACTTTTATTTCATTTCTTCAAACACTTTTATTTCATTTTTCTTTCAAACACTTTTATTTCATTTTTCTTTCAAACAATTTTATTCTATTTTTCTTTGAAACAATATATATAATAAAGAAACATTAAATTATATTGAGCATATAGATTGGGCTACATATAAAATATAATATTCCGGTAATTTTTACCGGAATATTATTTTTTTTAATTCTATGAATATTACTCCCGACCGCACACCGGTCGGGAAAGTATGAATATTACTTCCGACCACAAAGTGGTCGGAAATCTTTGAATATTATTTTTGACCAATCGGCGGTCGAGATTTCTTGTAGTTCCCGACCACGTGTTGGCCGGGAAATGCAAATTATTTAAAATATATACGGGATGGTTTCTCGACCAAATTGCAGTCGGGAATATTACTCCCGACCGCCATGTGGTCGGACGCTGGCCCGTAGCCCGGTTTTGCAACCGGGCTACAACCCGACCAGATTCTGGTCGGGAATAATCTCCCGACCGCGTGGCGGACGGGTATTATCCCGACCAACCTGCGGTCGGGAATGGTTTCTCGACCAAATTGCGGTCGGGAATGTTATGACCGGGCTCCGGTCGATATTTTGTGGTCGGGAAAAGTATTGCCGACCGATTGCGGTCGGGAATGTATTTTCGACCAGACTTTATCCGACCGCAGCTTCGCGACCGCCCTGCGGTCGGGAATGGGCTTTTCCCGACCGCAGGAGGGCTTTTCCCGACCCGAGTTGCGGTCGGGAAAAGCCCCGTTTTCTTGTAGTGATATAAATATAAATATAAATATATATATATATATATATATATAATGCTACGGCTCTACTGGAATTTTGTCTCAGTGATTCGTTTTAGTCACTCTTTTGTTAAATTAATTGATTTGGCAAGCAATATATATATATATATATATATATATTGTAGATCACTAACCTTATTCAACTTTACAATCCTTCAACGCAAAATAAAAGATTTATTTCACATATAATAAGGTAACTAAACAAAAAAGTTAAACATGTGCCAAAATATTGCTGCATATATTTATGGTAATATCAGCAGTCAAAACAATATTTACAGAAAACTATATCTTCTTATATCAAGGCAGTGACTGGGTGTAGATGTAATCTTCATTCTCAACAACATTTTCTTGTGGTCCTTCATTTTCCTCTTTGCACTCAGTACTAGTACTGTCCTCACACTTGCCTTTTCCGCCCTGCATCAACTAATCAATTAAAATCATTGTAATACTAGGATACATACATGAGTAGATTTTAAAATCTATATTGTGATACTTCTATTAATTGCAATATAACCCCAATCATTAATCTATCTATCTATCTATCTATCTATCTATCTATATCTATCTATCTATCTATCTATATATTGCCTCCCAAAAAAAAAAATCTATCTTTGTATTAATTATCATTTGAAAAAAGAACAAGAGGAATATCCTCTAATAAATTAACTTAATTAAGATAAGATTATTAAAAACATAGTTTGGCAAATGTGAGGCAAACAGAGTAACAAGTTCACATTGATTTATATATTTAAATGAAAAAGATCAACAGAAGAATATAAATAGTACGTGGTCAATTCCACCATTTAACTTATATCACACAAAGCACAGACGATCAAACGTGCTGGACTATATCCTCTCTTTAATTTAGCCTGCAGATTCGTTTCTACAGACTACACAAACATATATATCCTTTGTAGCAGCAGCGTTATATAACGCGTACAGTATATATGTTGACAACTAGTCAAATAAAATCACCACACAATCAAACCACATGTATATAACAATAAATTAATTATATTGATGTAAGATGAAAACACAACACAATCAAATTAATGTCCTATATAAGATACCATTAATAAATTATAATATTGAAATTAAGTGTCGTGTTCTTAAATTTACATATCACAATACACTAGATTATAAGATGGGATGTGCATGAGTTTGTGAGGAGCGACAACTTACCAGATTGTTAGATTTCCTAGGATTCACTTTCATTCCATTTGTAGAGCGTTCATCGGATCCAGCTACTTGATCAGTAATAACAAACCTGAAATGTATAATAAGCATTACTAGAACAACCAGTGAATACAGACTTGAGAACCTCATAATCTTTCTTGAACTGCAGCTAGAAAGTAGTGGTGAAAGTGGATCCGATTGAGCTTGTTTGTTATTTATATATATCATGAAGAAAGAAGGAAAGTGGTGTACTTGTTGATACTGGCTTATAATAAATTAAGGAAATACTGAACACATACATTATTATGTTATTTTGTGTGAATAGTTTATATTAGAGGGTTCCTGCGGTTTTTCAACTTTATTTGACCTGTCTTCTGATTCCACAACATCAAGCTCGATCATCAAGAGATAGGGTCGGTTTTTCATAGTTTAAAATTAATATAGCACGCATACATTCACAATGACAGAGCGGAGAGGGGCTGTTTGGTGGTATATAATATGTACTTTGTAAATTTTGTGCATGTAAATCGATGAGCTCAGTAATTTAATTAATTATTTGATTGTTGATTTTTTGTTCAAGAGCTTGAGTCAAATATTATGAAAGCTCATATGTTTTACAAGAGGTAATGTGGGGCCTTTTCAGTGGCATAGACTCAACACTCACTTCAGATATATTTAATGGTTCATGTACACTTGTTTTGCACTCCACACACTCCAAACAAAGCACACGACAGGTCACGACAAATGCGACTTAGGCTCTTCAACACTTAAATTACCAAAACTCTTAGTCAAGGCAATATGATCAAATAGCTTATCTGCGTGAGAGTCGGGAATTTGCTGATTTTCATCGAGATTTTCAACTAAGTCAAATTGCCTACGTATACGTATTCTAGACGAAAAATCAAGATAAATGTAGTTCAATGTATCTTGAAATGGCGAAACTTTTGGTTCGAGTGAATGATCAATATTCTCGAAGGTTGAGCTCTCCGGTCAAGTTAAAGTCAACTTGTAGGTTCAATCCACCACATATGGGTCATATTTAGGCATTTGGGTTGGATGCAAGACTTGATGATCGAAGTGTTATCGCAGGGTTGTAATCAGGATATTAGGTTGAAAATAGGGCCTCCAAGTCTTGGGTGGTCCCATGGTAGAATTGGAGGTTGATACAACCTTGATATCGATTTAATGTTCCTAATTCGAGTTTAGGAGGGACTCCAAAAAAGGAGATGAGAAATTTAGAGTAATGAAAGAAAATACTTCATTAAAACTTGGAATAAAATGCTTACAAATGATGGAAATAAATAGAGACGTAGCTTGACTATTTCAGTCCACTACTTCCACTAATTTAGGAACTGAAATTGACCACTAAACCACTAATTACGTGCAAGAGTTAACACAAAGTATAAATTACAATAACATTAAATACTAACGCTGAAAACAAACAAACAAATAACAATTGGGCCATCTAAAGTTGAAAGTCAACAGTCCACTTGGGCTGCCTCTTGATGCGCTTGGGATTGACATTGATTTGGCTCATATCACTTTCCCCCTCTTCAGACAAGGCCTTAATAACGACTTTTTTTTTCCAATTACGCAGCAATGCCTTGTGACTCTCAATGAAATATTCATGCAACAAAGTTGAGAGTAATATGTTGGATGGGTCACAATCTGATATGATAAACAAGGGATAGAACTGAAAAGAAGAGATATGGCAATTGCAATGTAGAATGAAAACGAGTTTGTTTGAACGGCTAGTAGCCGAACAACAATGATAAAAGTTTAGATGTGGCTTAGACGTGTGAGACTGCATATGATGTTTTGGATTTGTGGGTTGGTCGAGTGTTGCGAATTTTTGGTAGCACTCAATTTGGAGAATTTGCGGGTTGTGGTGATGAACCTGCACGACAATCTTTTTCAAGCTTTGATAATATGCAAGATATACGGTCGACTCGGCGAAGCATATTGTCGTTGTGGATTTTCATCGCTTTTAATATTTCTTGAAGTACACATCCCTATGTTTTCACATTTCGGAAAAGTACTCATGCATGTGTTTCTGTCTTTGGAAAAATGACTCATCCATGTATTGTAGTATTTTGGAAATACATACATCCATATTGTGATTTCAAGGATGAAAGCACCAATGATACAACCTTGATACCAATTTAACGTGCCTAATTCGAGTTTAGGAGGGACTCCAAGAAAAGAGATGAGAAATTTAAAGTAATTAAAGAAAATACTTTATTAAAACTTGGAATAAAATGCTTACACATGGTGGAAATAAATAGAGACGTAGGCTCACTATTTTAGTCCACTACTTCCACTAATTTAGGAACTCAAATTGACCACTAAACCACTAATTACGTGCAAGAGTTATCAATAAATAGAAATTACAATAATATCAAATACTAATGCTGAAAACAAACAAACAAATAACAATTGGGCCATCTAAAGCTGAAAAATCAGTAGTCCACTTGGGCTGCCTGTTAATGGTTTGGGCTTGGCATTGGTTTGGCCCGTATCAGAGGTGGATTTGACCTATGTGTGGAACTTATTCTATATTTCAGTTTTGTGAGGCTTTACGAATTAAATTGAATTGGCAAACCGCTTATTAATTTAGAATCTAGGCTTCAACTATTTCCGGGGTACATAAGGATAGTTGGTTAAAATAGTTATTTGAAACTATTATATGGAAACTCTTACATAAATTTGAGTTTTGAATTAGCCATCAACTTGGTGCAACTTCAAGGTTTTGGTCATAACTCATTCTAGAGATATGAGATTGACGAGCCATTTCTTGATTTAGAAACTAGACTTCAGTATATTTCAAGGGCAATAAGGCTTGTTGATCGAAGGCATTATGTCAAAAACCTCGTATGTTGATACTCTAAGTCAAATTTTACGTCAAGAATCTTATGTCAAATTGAGTTTTAAGTTAGGTATCGACTTGGCATTGCTTCACAATTTTGGTCATATATTTTTTCTGTGCGTCTGATTGACAAACTATTTCTTGATTTGAAAGCTATATCTTAGCGTCTTTCCAGAGTTTTGAGTCTTGTTGGCTGAAACTCTTATCTCAAAACTAGGGTGAGTTTAAAGATTTAGAGCGTCAGGTGGCCTACTCTTAGTACTGTTGAGTCTTCGTGTACTAATAGGTGCTTAACACTGAGATTAAGGGTTTGATTTCAAATATTTTCCCTCAGATGGAATTAAAACTTCTTACCTCAAAACTCTTGTCTTGGAACTAGGTTGAGTTTTGAGTTACCCTTCGGCCTCTCTCTGCTCCACGATTTCGATCATAACTTCCTTTCTTTAAGTAAAAATTGTAACTCTTGTTTTACGTTGAAAACTAGACGCCAATAACTTTCCAACAACGTATGGCTCATAGTTCAACAAGAAAAAATAGTATTAGGCTGATTAACTTGCATTTGTTTTTTGTGTCTTGTACCCCCTTAAAATCATCATGCAACTCAAGATATCATGGCTTCTATGGATTGCGCCAGGTATATAGGAAAGTATGGCAATTGGCACATCATATTCCCTAGTTTAGAGCATGTTTTGAAACACAAGTATATAGTTCAAACTCACTAAGGTGCCAAGGGTTGGGTAATAGTGTTGAGGGTGGTTAGGCTCTTTAGAGAGGCATTGTCGTTGAAGTGTGTGAGATCAAATCATTTTGTTTTAAGCGGCAGATCAAAAGGATGGATTCTGATGTTCTTTGATTTATCACTTTCTCTTAACTATTTATGGAACTATTTTGTTTGCTTACAATATTATGAATCACTCGAATTAAATGTTGTTATAAGGTGTATTTTCAAGGATCACCTATTTGGTATTGGTCTTCAATGATCAACTCTTGGGTAATTCAAGGTTGAGTTTTTTTGGTTTGTTGACTTTTATCAGTTAGTAAGCATATGCCGCTTCATATAGAGCATGTCTTTGACAGTTCAATGTGTTTAAAAGCTTTTAAGACAGTTCATGCCTATGGAGGCATATTGTGCCTTCGGTATTTGAATGTTCTGCAGTATGCGCTGGTAGTGCTCAACCTTTTGTTTGGGGAAGATTGCAAAATAATTTGTTAATGTGACCACATTGCGTTTTTGGTCCGTTATTGTACTCATTTACATGAATAACTCGGTATTGTGGACTTTATGGAAATTTTAGTCCTTTGACGAAATTATTCGCCAGAAACGGCACGTGAGACACGTGACGCCCAAAATGGCCAAAAATTAAACACACGCGTGCGAATTCGCATGCTAATATAGAAGATTACTAAAGATTAGTGATATATCTAGAATAATCAAGTCACATTTTTATCAGATCAAATGCCTAAATGTGTACAATAATACGTGGGAATTTGCCCATTATCTTTTCTTATTATTCACTTTTGCCCGATAACTCTCGAAATTAATTAGATGCCCATTATCTTTAAATTTATGACAAAATATGCCCGACGGGCTTTTTTCTGGCCTGACACATGTGAACGCTGATGTGGAGTGTGACGTGGCTGCTACAGTAACGCCATATCACTGCCACCTATTTTTAAAAAAAATCTTTGAATATTTTGGTGGTTAATTGCGTAAAACCCCCCAGACTTATTTCTTATTATAATTTTCAATATAGCAATCCGCGCCACACCTGATCACCATCTCCAACCTTTCTTCTTCCCCAACACCACCTGTCAACAAAAAATTTCACCTCCGACCAAATTCAAAAACCCCTAAATTCACTTCCAATTTTCAATCTCAAACCCTAGAATCTGTACAGTCACTTCAGAATCTCAAATTCACTTCAATTTCATCCATGGCAGAGTCCGATTGCCCAGCTTTCGCCACGCTCCACCAACCAGCTTCCCCTCGCTTCCCCTTCGGCACCGGCGCTCACTAGAAAATCGCGATTGCCGTCGATCTCAGCGACGAGAGCGCCTTCGCCGTGAAATGGGCGATTCAAAACTACCTCCGCCGTGGCGACTCCGTTATCCTCTTCCACGTCCGCCCTACTTTCGTCCTGTACGACGCCGATAGAGGCGTCGTGGATGTTTTCGTCAACGGTGACAGAAACAAGAAGTCGCAGCAGAAATTGGAAGACAATTTCAACAATTGGAAGACGATTTCATTAACTAAAATAAGTTGAATCAAAACCTCAAAAGTTGAATAAAGAAAGAGAAGAAGCACACTTATAATCCAAGAGAACTCAGACGAAAAAAGTCAACACCTGAGTTGTGGAAGCCGGAGTAGTCGACAACCGTCTAGCCTTAAAAAGCTGATCACTGTGAGTCATGGCTGCGTAGTACCCAATCGTACCCTTTTCTGGAAACCCATCGACGTCCAAGAAATCCTTCACAGTATTCGAATAACTGTGATGAACATGAAACCCAAATGTCCCCAACCCATCTCCACACTTTGCGTTTATCAACAAAGAACACGCAAAAATAACCACCAATACCGCACCCCCTTCATTGAAGCAATAAAGCAAAAAAGAAAATATATAATATCCAGATACCATCAGCTTACCCTTTGCATACGTCTGCTTTGACATTTACCTTTGGAGATTTTAAGCAAGTTAGTATGTCCATTTACAACCAGCACCTAAGTCAACCTTTGTTTCATGAAAATAAAAATAAAAAAATATAATAAGAAATAAGTCTGGGGTGTTCTGTTGCAATTAACCACCAAAGAGAAGTTATAAGGAATTTTCTTTTTTAGAAAAAGTATAATAAGAAATAAGTCCGGGGGTTTTTATGCAATTAATCACTAAAATGTTTAAAGATTTTTTTTAATAGGTGGCAGTGACATGGCGGCCACGTCACGCTCCACGTCATCGTCGTCGAACTTTGGGCCTGAGAAAAGCCTGTCGGGCATATTTTGTAAAAAAATTGAAAGATAACGGGCATCTAATTAATTTTGAGAGTTATCGAGCAAAAGTGAATAATAAGAAAAGATAACGGGCAGAAAATTCAATTCGCCCTTTAATTTTTGCTGATTTTGGGTCATGGCCTCACGTATCATTTCTGGCCAAATTTTTTGTCAAATGACTAAAACCTCACAAATATTCACAATACCGAACTATTCCTGTAAATGAACACAATAACGGACTAAAGACGCAACGTGTCCTTATTAAAGGACTATTTTTACAATTTTCCCCTATTTTGCTGATCGAAATCTAATTAATTTGTTGTTGGGTCCAAAGTGAGTAATCTACCTGATGTGTCATGTGGGCACTGACTTTTATCGCTTCTCCGTTCCTCGATCCCGATCCTTTAAACTTGATCGTAAATCGGATTAGTGCTAGAGCTGTTACCGGGTTTTTGGCGGTTTTGGTCTTTAAATATACCACTTTGCGACTTTAGTCCTTTATGTATACCATGCTCAATTTTAGTCCTTTATGTATACGTTGCGCTCAATTTTGATCCTCCAGCCAAATTAATTTTAATCTTGGCCAAAATACATGACGTGCGAGTCACGTGACACCTTAAATTGATCCCATTATTATTTTTATTTATGTTTATATAAGAACTTAAGAAAAATTGTATATTCCTTAACGAAAACGAGAATGGTGATCCTAGTAAGATTAGACATACGAGCCCAATATTACCACTAAACATAAACAAGTAAATTGGTTTTCACATTGAGTGTTTCCATTGCTAATAATGATCAAATGTGGCATTGATTGCGTGTATGAATCTTCAAAGATGAAAACAAAAAGTATGATAGTCATAATTAGTATAGTTATGCATTAATTATCACTTGAAAAAAAATATATACTTTAATTTTCTTTTTTCTCACTATTCCATTGTTAACCGTGAAAAATAAATATGAGCTCAGGAGGAATATTAGTCTTAAATATAGGAATTAATATATGGACAATACTATTGTCACGAGTACTTTCGATGAGATGTACCCACTCCCACTGAGGAGGCCCCTCGGATGTTACCACACCCCTCGGTCACTGACCCAAAGCCGTACGAAGGAACCTCCGAGGAGATACCTAAGCGTCCCTTGGAAAGTCAACGATGAATAAAACAGAGATATCAACGCGGCATCAGAAAAAGAGTAAACGCCAATGGATCCGCGCGACTCCGATATCCATCAATGCGCCAAGAGGGACCACAACGGACCCCGAGTCCCATAATCTTGCGAGAATACTTCCTTGCTGAACACTCCTCAACATAAACTGCCTTCGGAACATCACTTTGAAGACCAAATCTAAGAACAAAACCAGATCTAAATACAAGAGCTACTCGAAGACCCTCTACGAGGGCTTGAACAAGAAAGTACCACTTCACGAAGGCCAAGTCAAGCCCTCGGAGATCAAGTCGAGCCCTCGGAGACCAAGTCAAGATCCCGAAGACCAAGTCAAGCCCTCAGAAACCAAGTCAAACCCCTCGGAGACCATGCCCGACCCTCGGAGCCCAAGTCAAAAGCGGAAACACCCCCAAAGAACATATACAGAAGCCCCTACATCAGAATGAACCCTTACTGAAGCAACAACACCCCCCAAAGAAGGTCCTAACTGGTCCCTCAAGTCGTCACCAAATGTAGGGCCCCTCGAAAAAACAGTATCCCAAAGAACAACCCCTCGGAGATCCCCGGAGCCATTGGAAGAGACAAAGAACAGCTTAGTCAACATCTAGTAGACTAAAGATATACCTTATCTTATCTTTTTACCTGTACCTTACTAAGACACATGCATAACGACACTTGTCCCTAACAAACTCTATATAAAAGGAGGTGATCGATTGAAGAAAGATAACTTCGAACGGACACATACAATCCTACACATAGAAAATTGAGGAGTGAAGTTCAGTGAATAAAGGAAGGAATATTCTCGCATCTCTTATTCTCCGTTATAAAACCATCGCTTTTGAATTACGGGCAGGGCGTTCCAACCCAAGAATAAACCCGTTAAATAAGAAATAATATCGAACCTGTTAACATCCATGTTGAAACCATGAATACAAGATACATGTAACTATATATGAAGCAAAACCTCAACCATATTATACGCCGAGGAGAGGGAGGGAGGTGGGTTGTTAATGAATCTATCATTTTTCCTAATTTTTAAGTTAAACATAAATATAAATAAGTAATGTGACCGGTAGCAAACACCACATGACTCGCATGTGATGTATTTTAGTCAAAATTGAAATTAATTTGGTCAGATGACCAAAATTAAGCATAGTGTATACATAAAGAACTAAAATTAAGCAAGGTGTATATATATAAAGGACTAAAGTCGCAAAGTAGTATACATAAAGGACCAAAACTGCTAAAAATCCAAATGTTACCACTACTGCTTTCAGGATTTGCAGACGCCCGGTCTAAGGACTTGAAGATTACTGTTGCTACCTCATTTCCATAATCTAGTCTTGCCGCCATGCGAAGCTATTTGAACATTCTTGTAGTTTTATGAACATTTCTTTTGTGTTGTTTTTCATAATTTTTCATCGTTTGAACTTATATATTCCCTATTACCTTACTCTCTCTCTCATATCTATACTATTATATAGTATATAAAAGAAGACATGTTGAATATCTATACTATTATATAGTATATAAAAGAAGACATGTTGACACCAACTTTTTGATTTTCTTATTTACTTCTTGACACAGTTAGATTCTGTTATTAGTTGGGATATAATCGTAATTTATGTTTGCCTTTATCATTATTTAAACCATCTTATAATTAAGGAAAAAGATCATTACTTAATTTCAGCGTGTTAATGTTTCTATAGATACTTCAAAAATAACCGGTTATATTATGGGTCAAAATGAGATTAATGAGTAAGTTGAATTTAATAGTTGAAGTCCTTGTAATAGATGGTTTGGCACTAAGTCACATAATCCTTCATGTTTAGAAAGTTGCAGGCGCACCGGTCTCGTACTGGCGACTTCAGTGTCCGTGCTTCGCACTAAGACGCTTTACAAATTATTAGTTCTCGCACTAAGATTTCTTAGTTCTTATGTTAAAATTTAATGAATAATCATAGAAAATTGGTAGAAGACAAACAATAGAGTGACATTGAAGAAGAGTTGGAGAAAGAGGAGAACAAAACTAAGTCAAAAGCTAAATACTTACAAAAAATTGAAAGTGATTTAAAACGTATACGGTTATACATTTGTGTTCCCACCATAATAATTTAGAAAATATTATATAAAATTAAGGCAGAAATGTCAAAAATGCCCGTTATCTTTTGCCAACTTTACTTTTTGCTACTAAAAATGCCCGATATCTTTGTCAAAAATGCCCGTTGTACTGTTCAATAGCCAAATCGAAGAATCGCGCCTGACTTGTCAAAGTCGCGCTACACGTGGCTTAATCGTTAATCCACCTGGAAAAAATTTTAAAAAAAAAAAAAAAAATCGAAACTAACGTATTATACATATCTAATACGCTATATATATCAAATGTAGTCGATTTCTCTCTCTCTCTCTCTCTCTCTCTCTCTCTCTCTCTCTCTCTCTATTTCGCGCGCCCAAAAAAAAATACCCAATCTAATTTTCCCTCTCTTCTGAAGAACCCTAATTCAATTTGGGCAAATTCAATTTCGTACATTTCTCTCCCTCTCATTAATTCAGGTATGTCGGAAACCAGTTATCCCGATGATATCAACTGCTTTTGTGGTAGAACGGCTGTGACAAGGACATCATTGAACGACGTGAATCCTGGTCGTCGATTTACCGCATGTTCTAAGGGTACGAAACACGGTTGCGGGTTGTGGTTTTGGGTCGATGATCCTCTTTGTGAACGAGCGAGGGTTGTGATACCTCAGTTGAGGAGGCGGATTGAATCGCTTGAATCCAGATTGAGGGAATTAAGAAACTCAAGAAATGAAGCAGAGATGCAGTCGAGGATGACGGAGATTTCGAAGAACAACGAGGTGTTAGGAAAAAAAAGTTGTAATGTTGGAACGAAGGAATAGAAAATTGTTGATGATTGTAGTGTTTCTGCTTGTAATTGTGATTTACCGTGGTTAAGTGTATTTTAGTTGTTTGACCCAGTGTTGTAGGTTTGGTGTTGTTAGTGTCGTTTAATGTTTGTTTGAGTCAATTTGTGTACGTTGTGTTCAGTGTATTGTGTTTGTGGATTTTAAATGGTTGTTCAATGTTAATTTAGTATTGGGATCAAGTTGTTTCTTTGCTATTATTTGCTGAGTTGTTGTTTATCCACTGTGATCATCTAATCTCAATAGGAAAAAGATAGTAATAAAGGGATTTTGTCATGATTTTTAATTGGTAAGGATAAAACTATATCTGTAAAACTATATCTCTAAGTTTATTTGGAGATGATTATAGAACACTTAATTATAGAAGCTTGAACCATTTAAAAAAGGCACGATTGTATCTAAATGTGTTGCAGCTGGCCAAACCTTTTTAATTAATTAAGACGCCTGTAATTGTTATAGTGGTGACGGTTGGGTTGCTTCTTGAGACTTAGAGTTCATTTACTGCCCGTATCTTCAACCCTTAAACTCACCCATTTATATCAATTATCTACCCGTCAAAATCACTCCTATCAAAAAACCCTAAACTCCAGAACTCTCTGTTTCTCTCTTCAACTCTTTCTATCAACCACAAGTTTTCGAATGGCTTCATCAAACCACTTCGAATTGAAATCTGTATACGATCCTAGGGTAGATGACATTGTTGGGGTTTTCCACAATTTTCGCAACTTCACACAAGAGGAGGAAACTTGGTTGCTCAATGTTCTTCGAAAGCTTGTGAACCGCGGGATTTGGATTTCTGAGCAGATGCTGGAGGAGATTTACGGGGAGGTTGCTGACAAGTTGGCTCGGAAGAGGGGGAGTTCGGTCACTCCTATGATGATAAAGGAGAGACTGATGATCATGGAGACTAGGTTCACGCTTTTTAACAGCCTCTACAGATGCCCTGGGGTCACTTTTGACAAGCCTACAGGAACCGTGATCACTGATTCGGTGGTGTTTCCTACATTTGTGAAGAACGTAAGTATTTTCCTCATATAAGTTTGATGTTTTTTGACTTATCTTTTGTATGATATTAATCGACTTTGTATTCCTTTCAGCCTACGAACATGGACCGTTCATTCATCAATCGGGGGTTCATGAACTATTCTAAGATGGCCTACCTGTTTCAGGTCAAAACTCTTCCCATTCCCAAGATCAGGGTCCTGTCGTATATGGACATCATCAACATGGGTGGTTTTTGAACTGGTTTATGGTGTTTATGGTGTTTTGAACTGTTTAATGTTGTTTTAGTTGTTTGTGGTGTTATGGTTTTGTGTTGAACTGGTTTTTGTTTTTGGTGTCTATGGTTTTGTTTTGAACTGGTTTTTGTTTGTGTTTTAGTGGAGTGGTTACTTTTGTGTGAGACAATAGACATGTTTTGTTTTGTGTTAGTTATGTGTTTGTATTGATATATGACAATAGTCATGTTTTGTTTTGTGTCAGTTATGTGTTTCATATGATCTTTAACTAGCAACTTCTGTTAGTATAATTGTGTATTCACAGTCAAAAAACAAACCAAATAAATTCCTAGTCATAAACCATTGAACAACAATTCCATAGATCAAAAAACAAACCAAATAAGTTCATGGTCCAGTACTATTCCATAGATCATTACATCTTTCCCTTCCCTTTGTTCTGTCTTTCTTGATCTTTTCCATTGCCAGGCTCCTTCCCCTTTTTCTTTTTCTTCTCCTTTTCTTCCTGCTTTTCTTCTTTATCAGTCAGCTTTCTCACCACACTCGCTAAATTAGACAGTTTCACAAATTTCTTCCCACTGCTCATGAATGTTGGGGCCGAAACTTGAACTTGAATGTTAATGAGAGGTGTATTGTTGCTTGGTAAGGATTGAGGTTCACCGTAGTGCAACTGTTGGTTCATTGTGGGGTTGTGGTTGCAGTCTCTTAGTTGAGCAAGCATAGGAGGAGCATTGTTTCTGATGTTTTTAGGCATCACATCATTCAACCAGCTATTACGTGTAATTGGTTGATCATCTTCACTGTCATCATACTCAATCACTTTCATCTGTATGTATTACCCACATCAGTTCAAAAGCTATATAACTAACTTAAATAAACACCAATAAAGATTTAGAAATCACCTCTTTTGCTTTCCTTTTCTTCATTTCCTTTGGAGGGGGTTTTCTGCTACTACCTGAGCTGTCAACAGTTGTATTTTTTGGGGTTACTTGATTGTGAGCACTTCCCTCCTGATTTGATTGTTTGTTGGTTGTCAATGGAGAGGGATTAAAAGGAATTGCTGGCATCTGCAAAGAAATAACTTCTTCTTAACTGGAAATAAATCTAGATAATAAGGTAAACTGGGTAATACTTACAACATTTTGTCTTTTTCTTTTCTGTGGTCGAGGAGGGGGGTGTGTTGTACAATCTACCATCCTCTTCAACTGATGGAACGGTGTAAATTTGATACCAGATACACCACCTATATTCTGCAGGTTACCATGTGCCTCATCTGAGATAGTTGTCTCATTCATTTTCCTTTTGCTGGGTCTAGGTGATCTAAACTCACTAGTAGTTTTTGTCAAATCAATTGTATGACTGGAACCAGTAGTTTTTGTCAAATCAATTGTATGATTGTGACCTGTTTTTGTCAAATCAACACTTTTCTGACAATTCTTCTTCTGTGAGAAACTGTTATCAACAATGTTCTCAACAATCTTCTCCTGGTTTCTTGGCATTCCATTTGTACTAGCTTGTGATTCTAGAGTCTCATCCAGAGCTACATTAGGCAATGCGCATACACTGTTGTCAGCATTGTTGTCCTCATTTACATCACTACTCACAGGACCACTTCCAGTTGCATTACTTACATCACTACTCATTGGAGCCTCATTTTGAACATTTTGATCATTACTGATTGGATCCTCATTTTGAACATTACTGATTGGATCCTCATTGTCATCATTTTGAACATTACTGATTGGATCCCCATTTTGAACATTTTGAACATTGCTGATTGCATCATTGTTGTCAATGTTTGATGGGCCCTCCGATGCACCATCAGCCTACATACCAAGATAAATTTACAGCTTGTTACAATTTACTAAATAGGATTATGAAATTAAAAAAATTGAATACATACTGTAGTTGTCTGTTCCACATTCATGCTCCTTCTTCCACAAGTCTTTTTATTGTGACCTGTTTTTCCACACTTCCTGCACTTGTTTTTTCCTTGTTGCCTAGCCATTCTTGTTAGACTCTTCTTCCCTGTCTTAAATGGAGGGGGTTCATCTGGTCCTCTTTGGTCTACCAGGTTGCCTTCCAAAATTTGGAGGCAGTGGGGGTATGATAATGCCATGGTCCCACATCTCTATGCCTGGTACACCATATATTACAGGATCATAAGCTTTCATATACATTTCTTGGTCATACCAATGAGCTAGCCATGATGTAACTTGTTCTCCTTTGTGAAGAAGTGCACATGCAGCATGCCTGCAAGGAATACCAGTAAGATCCCATATCCTACAAGAGCATGTCCTATCCTTTAAACTAACCAAATAAGGCCCTCCAAGTCCACTCAACAAAGTCACTTGATAGTGAAGATTATCTGACTTAGCTGGAATACAGCCAGAAACCTTCAACTGCTGAATTTCTTCTGAAACTTTGGGAGCTATAAGGGCAATTTGATTTACTGGTATTAGGGAGGGCCATTTCTCAATTGCTCTATCTCGGTTCCTTGTTACTCTATTCATTAGGTACATCCTTATCCACTCCAGACAAGTAATGATGGGCTTCTCCCTTGCTGGAAGTAAGATGCCATTAAATGTCTCACAAGTATTGTTCTGGACCAGGTCTGTGCTGGCCTTGGTGTCAAAGTAAGCCTTTGCCCATTGGGAAGGGGGCTTGTCATCAAACCATTTGAATGCTTTCATGCTTTTATTTCTGATTCTCTCCATTGATGCCAAGAATTCAGGCTTGGTAGTCTGATGGGCAGCCTCCCAAACTCTGTTACTCCAATCCAATCCATTGAATCCAGCTCTCCCCAAGTTAGCAATCATATGCCTAACATAATACCTATGAGATGCAGCAGGAAAAACAGAATTACATGCATGTATGAGTCCTTTTTGCTTATCACTCATGAATGTCATATGATTGTGGCAGATTAGACTCAAGTCTTCTTTTAGTATGCCCAGGAACCACATCCAATTAAAATAATTTTCCACTGAAACAATAGCATAAGCGACTGGGTAAAAACTATTCCCTGCATCCAAACCAACAGCAGTTAAAAGTACTCCTCCATTAGGACCAGTGAGATGTGCACCATCCAAACCAAGATATGGTCTACAACCATTCTTAAAACCATCCTTCAAAGCTTTCAAACAAACATACATACAACTAAATTTATTTTGACCTGTTTCATCCAAGCCTATCACCACTGTTGAACCAGGGTTGGAATTCTTCAACTGGTCAGCATAATCCCACAATCTACTGAATTGGTATGCAGGTTTGCCCTCTAGCTTTTCCAGAGCCAACCTCTTTGCTTTATATGCCTGGTTAAGAGATATGTCTACCCTCAGCTCACCAATACATTCAAGCATAAATCCCCCAGCCCACCTACTTGGATCAGTCTTGAATACATGCAGATACCTGGCCATCAACCAACTAGCCTTCATATTTTTTACATGGTGAGTATCACCACAACTGTGAAGAGGCTGATAATGTCTAATCTGAAATGTGTCCTCAGTCAAGAGTTTCAATGCATTAAGTCTCCACTTACAACCGACCTTTTCATTCTCACACCTTGCATGAATCCTTTGAGGATCACTTTTCTTGATTATAAGACTCTGTCTAGTTGTAATAGCATGAGATTGAATTGCAAACTTTAACTGTTTTTTGTCTCTAAAAAGCATCCCCAACTCAAAACAAGGATTAAATATTTCATCATCATTAAAAATGATGGGTCTATTTGCATCATCATCAGCCTTAAAGATAGGAGCCCACTTATACTCCCTAGCAGCTCTCACCACATCAATCTCATCTGTCTCAGTATCCCACTGCTCTACATGCTGATCATTATCCAACAAAGGAGTGTCATTGTCAGATAACCATTGCACAGGCATAACTTCATCTGCAACCCTACTATCATTTCTGTCATCTGAAGGTTGTTCATCTACAACAGAACCCTCTATGAAGCCCTTTCCAATATCAACCCCTGAACCTCCTCCTATACCTTCATCCAATACTTCATCAAAATCAGTATCAGGCATTTCATAGCCCTCTAACACTCCTCTACTCAGATTACCAACACCAATCCAACACCCATTCACTTCACTTGGAACACTCTGGTCATCATTGTGATAATCAATGAAAATGGGCAAATTACACTGGAATAATGCAGCCTCACCTGCCTTCTTCAAAGTATCATCATCTGATATAAGCACAAATTTACCCCTAATCCTCAAATAAAATTTGTTCACACCACCGAGAACTTTTATGGCATCGAAATTTTCTAACATAGCTATAGAAAGGTGGTCTACTTCCACATGGTCATACTTACACCAATAACCTCCTCGGTAGTCAGGCACTGGAATCAGCTTGAACACTCCACCTTGAAATAAGGTAACTGTAATGCATCTTCTATCTCGAGCTGTTAAAAATGAAGAAAATTTAAGGTAACAATGAAATGTGAAATACAGTATCGCAGGAATCATATTAATAAACAAGCAAGCTCGATTAAGAAACAACGTTCAAACCCGCTAGCAAAATCGAAAACTTACGATAAACAGGGGGAAACTGAGAATGTTCTTCGAGGGCCTGAGAATCGGCATGTTTTTGTGGATTCGCGTCGGTCAATGCACAAGAGTAATTGCGAAATTGAGAAAAACGACGAGATTTAGGGTTCTAACTGATTTGGGGATTTAAGGATTTGGGAATTTAGGGTAGCACGACAGAAACGGAGAGAGAGAGAGAGAGAGAGAGAGAGAGAGAGAGAGAGAGAGAGAGAGAGAGAGAGAGAGAGAGAGAGAGAGAGAGAGAGAGAGAGAGAGAGAGAGAGAGAGAGAGAGAGAATCGACTACATTTGATATATATATATATATATATATAGCGTATTAGGTATGTATAATACGTTAGTTTCGATTTTTTTTTTAAAAATTTTTTCCAGGTGGATTAACGATTAATCCACGTGTAGCGCGACTTTGACAAGTCAGGCGCGATTCTTCGATTTGGCTATTGAACAGTACAACGGGCATTTTTGACAAAGATATCGGGCATTTTTAGTAGCAAAAAAGGATAAAGGGCAAAAAGTAAAGTTGGCGAAAGATAACGGGCATTTTTGACATTTCTGCCTAAAATTAATAACCATTAGAAGTTATGTGCTTTTCTTTTATTATAATCTATTTCTTTGTGTAAGAATTCTATACATACTTTTATTTTATGTGTTTATAATATACTAATTTAGGTAATAACTTTAATTTTTATATATAAGTATTTTTTTTAGAAGCGCATTATAGTGGCGCACTAAGACTGTAATTTTTTGAAATTGCCGCACTGGCGCACCCGCACTGACACTCGCATTCGCACCCGCATCCGCCTCAGGTGACTTAGGTTTGGCATATAAAGGTTATCGTATTTCTCTTGTTTCTATTGTATTCGATAATGAAAATTGAGGAAGATTAATGTCTTATTTCCGAACTTTTTTTTGCTATCTTGATCGAATCTATATCGTTTCTTCTCAAATTTATTAATTAAAAGATTTGTGAGTTTCTAAGTACATTTAATCGAGTTGCACAGTAGTTGGTAATTAAGAAAATTAAAGTCGTAGCAAATTTAACCTTTTCTTTTTTCAACTTTAGATGAAAATAAATTTAGTACTAATCCTTAAGAATATATCAAGATTTGACGTGTAATCATTATCCTGAAGACTTTAATTAATACTAAGTATACACACCTTTTATCGGTAACCCTTTTCTCCTAAAAATTAAGATATCGTCAGAAGAATGGAAAACAAGTAATAAATACATTACTTACTTGGTATTCATTTCTTAATTCTGGGGAACCAATGTGTCTTAAATAAAATGGATCAAGGTTTGTATGTTTCAATTTTGATAAAATATTGGATTTTTTGCTAATTGCCTCCCTATGTTATGAGTAAATTAATTAATTAATTAATTATCTTTTGTGAAAAATAAATTAGCAAAATACCTCAATGTATGATCTCAAAAATGGGCATGTTACAGGTCTAGTTCACTTTCGCATAGTTTACTTTCGCATACATGAGGGTAGGGATTGGATTTTATTTTGAAAAATACCTTTATATACCCCATTTTTTAAGAAAATATGTATATTTATTTTTCATTTATATATGTTAAACTCTCAAAAAATACAAAATTAAATTACAAACTTAAGATATATATGTATGTACGTGTATATATATGTCTTGGTTTATAGAATTTTATTTTTATAAAGATAGAAAAATATAGTTAATTAAATTCAAAAGTACACAAAAGAAAATATTATAGTACTAAAAGTATTTTTGGTCTTTCGATCAATAAAAAAAACTACAATATAATTCTTTTTACGGAGGTAGTAGGCCAACTCTTGAGATTTCAAGGAGGTATATGGCCAACTTATTTTTTTAAGGGGGTTTGACAAAAATCCTAAAATATTTAAAGCTATTATTTTTGAAGATCTTCCCTCGTTTTTCTTTATAATGAAACTTATTTAATCATGTAGCAAGCTTGACGACGCCTTTGCAACTGGTCATGATTATGATATTTTCTAATGAATAATATGGGTTCAGCCAAGAATGAGGTCATATATATCTGATGTTTTGGCATGTAGTTACTACAAAATAATCCTCGCCTTCATTTCTCTTAAATGGGCCAACTTCTCGTGTCAAATACAAAATAATTTTCCCCACATTTTGTTCTGTTTATGAGATAGTAACACTTCAGTGGTGTTTACAAAGTATATAAGTAAGAAAATGATAGTTATGTAATTGGACATTAATAATGCATTGTTGGAAGATGGAATAGTCAATGTTTAAATGAATCACTTTTTTTCCTCTTGCTAATTAACACTCCATAACATAATTTTGTGAGTTTAATTTCTTAATGTTCTTCTGCAAACTGACAACTTGAATGCATTTTGCACATTTAATTTATATTACGGTTCTCTAATTTAGAAAAATATTGGGACACAACTTAAATTTATACCACAGCCATGCGTTGTACTTCCAATGAGCTTGCCATTGAGGTTCTGACGAGAATAGCTTCGTATTCTGCCTCGTTGTTGGTCACGATGAAGTTTAAACCTATTGTGTACTCAAATTCTTTTGCATGGAGAGACCTTAGGTAAATACTTATGCTTCATACGATATTCGTAGCCGAGCCATCGACGTGTAAAGTCAATGCGACTTGATCAGTCTCGACAATGACAACTTGTGCCTTTAAAGCTTGTGCTCTTTCGAGAGTTTCAAGCCACAAACATACTGAAAGATAATCTTATGAAAAAGAGAATCATACCTAATAGTTGAGGTGAGTTTAATGATATTATACTCCACTCTAACAATAGAATATGCACATTGCCCCTTTATAAAAATTAAATAGGCAAATCAATTATGAAAGTATTAAATCTAACATTATTCATATGAGAAAAGATAGAGAAACATCACATGATTTTAAAAATGTTTCACACCACTCCGATCTCTAACACTTTGCTTATTGAAAATGGGGTATCCTGTAACATGTAAAACCACATGGGGATTACATATATATTTAGCTATTTAATCTTTACAAGAGGTCACATAGATAATTTACCAATTTCATCTTTCACACGAGGTAACGTATTTATCGTAAAACATGAGGCACCGTGATAAACTTCGTTAATTTTTTTTTTTGATCATTAAAAGAAAAAAATACGAAGCACAAGAGGTGCTTCAACCCCTTACACAAATTACTTTATCAACGGTTACTCCCCATACAAAGGTTAGGTTGCATACACCAATCATAAAAAGAAAAAATAAAATCTTCAGATTTTGCTTTAATCCACGCCCACAAGTTTCTGGAATGATGCTTGGATTGGCACAGAAACCTTGAAAGAAAATTATGCGAGACTGTTTAGTATCTCACTTGATAAAAACAAGATGATTAGCGAAATGGGATCATGGCTGAATGGAGTGTGGGAGTGGAAATTTACATGGAGAAGAAGTTTATTTTGCTGGGAGCAACAACTTTTTGAAGACTTGAGGCAATTGGTACAACACATTCAGCTTGACAACAACAAACATGACTCCTGGAAGTGGAATCCAGATCCAACCGGTTGTTATACGGTAAAATCTGCCTACCTCATTTTAAGTCAGAATAGAAATAACTCTTTTGATGGTTTTTTCAACTCTTTTTGGGATATGTCGGCACCTCATAAGATGATGTATTTTGCTTGGAAGCTCATACTTGATAAAGTTCCAACAAAATCAAATTTGGAAAAAAGAGGATGTGGTGAATTGATAACTACATGGGGTTGTTGTTTTTGTGGTGCTGAAATGGAGTGCTCGGGGCATTTGTTTTTCGAGTGTGATTTTGCTTATAGGGTTTGGATGTATGTCTATGAGTGGTGGGGTTATTGTACTGTGCTACCGAAGGTTTCATCTACTCACTTTGAACTTCACACTTCATTGTGGCGTGGGACTAAGGCGAGAAAATATTGGAAAGGTTTGTGGTGTGTTACGGTATGGATGATTTGGATAACGAGGAACAAGGTGGCGTTTCAAAATGAAGATAAACTTCGTTAATAACTGTGTTGCATAATTTCTTGGATAAAAGCATCAAACCTCTCATAGCCCATTTAAAAAATATACAAGCTCTCTTATGGCCAGTCAGTCTAACAGATAAAAAATACCGACACATCTGCAAATCACACAGAAAATTATGTATCAGAGGGACTTTACACATTTATTACAAAGGCTGGGGCAAAATATATTCTCCTTTTGAGTCTTGGGGTAATGTAACAAATGGACGAAACTAGGAGTGTTTGTTGATTTTACTCCATAATGTCAAAATCAGAACGAACTTACCTTAATCTATTAAATTTGAGGAAAAATGTATTTTCTTCTTTCAACTACACAAGTGTTGGAGATAATATATAAATATTAAATGTCTACCTTCTCTAACAGCTTAAACTTTTAGATGGGATGGCAATTCAATAACAAGGGTCAAAGAAATATCGCCATATTACTAACCATGCGTATTTTAGTCACTAGTGTGGGAGGGGGGTTTAGGTCCATCATATATGATAATAGGATGAGATTTTACTTAAGTTTAAGCAAAATAAAAGGGGTTTGTATATTTCCCCCCTTAATATTGTTGATTACTAGTTTTATATGAACTATATGTAATTAAGATCCATCAAATCTATTTGAAGTTTCTTGAGGCATCCGTGTCCAAGATTTTCAAAAAGTTAACCCTTCCTTTTGTTACTTATAACTTTGACTTTTTTTCCGTACAAATAAACTAAAGAGACTAAAAAGCTACTTCGCACGGGTTCGGGTACGGCGGTATGGGTACAGTACGGTACGGATACGCCGATACCGCATTTTTTAAAAACGGCCGATACATGTACGGCAAGGATACGTCTATATATAAATAATTATTAATATTTATTATATGTATTTTTTATTTTTAACAAGCAATAAAATTTAAAACTTAAACAAGAAAAATAAAAAATACACAAAAAAGGTTTAACATTAGAAAAAGGCATGCATCAAATATGAAAAAAGACATATAAAAGTGAATTATTTATAACTAATAAGTTAAACAACAACATAACAAGCTTGAAGATGGCGCATGGTGGTGGTGGTGATTATGAATAGAAAACGAAAATATAATTGTGGTGGCGCATGGTGGTGGGGTGAAGATGGCGCATGGTGGTGGTGGTGATTATGAATAGAAAAAAAAATATAATTGTAAAAATAATGAGACCTGAATCGTGCCCTTGATAAAGGAATTTTCATTTTTTAATTTCATTTTAGTATCGGTATCGGTGCATCACTGCTAAAAAGTAAAGAACGATTCAGAATAACAAACGAGTGGCCAGTTGGTACGTAGCCAAATAAATATCATGTCATGTGGCTTCACCATCAAAACTGGTTTGTTGTTTAAATCGGGAAATATAACAAGTCAAATCAATGAGGAAAAAATTGGAAATGGCAATTTAACAGAGTAATTTCACACCATCTGTACTTTATTTATCTGTTTCAAGAATTGCCTTCATAATAACACATATATGGCTAAGCAATCCAACAACACATGGGTGGGGCAAACCAAAAACGTACAGAGATAGCTCGCCTTTCGCACTAACTGCCCAACAACCTAAGTCCCACTTAAAGGAATGTATGATGTCTTCTTAATCATCTCCTAATTATGATCGTTCATTTTATTTATTTTCATATATATGAAGTTATGAACAGAAATTTAGAAAAGATATAGAATGGTATATATTAACCTTTTTTTTGAACAAATTAAAGGTAGATATGTAATATGACGTGAACCGCAGCCACACATTTCAGGTAAACACATACTAAGAATTATTGTCTGGGCATATAAGTATATGAAAAAATAGTTCCGCATGGTCATAAATCTGGGAGATGGATGTATAACTCTTTCGCATATCCTCACTTTATATATATATATATATATATATATATATATATATCACCTCAAAATTTGATGAAAAGTTATAGTAAAACCCCCAACCCATTGATTTGGGGTGTTTTGCCCCCAGGCCGAATGTGACTGGTAAAGGTGCATGCAGAGAAGCGTGTACCTAAGGAGCAACAAATTTCAAAACTAATAAGTTTGGGGGATTTTAAAATAGGGATAAATGCATTAAACCCCCTAAACTATGCAGGTTTTTGCGTTTTCGTCCTTAAATTAAATAAATAAGCGTTTTGCCCCCTAAACTATGCCATTCTGTGCGATTTGCCCCCTGGCCGGGTTTTTGGCTATTTTTGGACGGAATATTCCCCGTTCGAGGAGTTTTTTCGACTACTTTTTGTCATCAACTACCAAAATACATCTAGTACAACCCATATGAGTCGTGTAGGGTGGATATTCCGGCCAAAAAATGGCCGACAATACACTGAAGAGAAAATCACATTTTAGCCGGAATATGTCCCGTTCGAGGTGTTTTTTCGCCAATTTTTTGTCACCAACTACCAAAATACATCTAGTACAACACATATGAGTCGGATAAGGGGAAACATTCCGGCTAAGAATGGCCAAAAATAGCCGAAAACCCGGCCAGGGGGCAAATCGCACAGAATAGCATAGTTTAGGGGGCAAAGCGCTTATTTATTTAGTTTAAGAACGAAAACGCAAAAACCTGCATAGTTCAGGGGGTTTAATGCATTTATCCCTTTAAAATAACGTATGATACGTTGGGATTATTTTGTAAAAGTGACATAAATTGTCAGTTTACTGCATTTAACCTAAATATAATTTAAAATAGAAAATGCATAGTAATATAGTAAATTGTGGCCACGACAATAACTTTATTATTTTTGCCTAAAAATATTCATATACTATATCACAATCGAAATTTATTTTCTCCACATTCCACTTTAATAACAGACTATACGTGTGCCTTATAATTGAAACACAGTGTGTATTATATTGTGATACTCTACTAACTCAGTCCAAATATTACATACGAGATATATATTATGTGTTTCATTTTAATACATGAAAAAACATGGAAAAGAGCTCCAATAATTGATATCAATGGTTTATTTCATGGAATTAGATAAAAAGGGGCACGTTGGTTTAACATCCAAACATATAATACACCGTTAAAATTTCAAATTGTCTATTTATAACAATTTTGGTCTACGTACATATTGTAGTATAGATGAATGCTATTTTTATATAATCAACCCTTAAACCAGGAAATAGGAAAAGATGTTCCCAAGATACCATGTCCACTATGTTGCATTGTGTTCATATGCAAATGCAAATAATGCTTTTCTTTTGGATGATCCAAAATAAGCTAAGTTGTCAGATTTATAAGTGAAAGAGGACCTTATTTGTGATGAGCGAACACTTAATGAGCATTTAGTCTACATATTGTTTAATTTTTTCATGAATGACCTGCAATTACGGATATTGTAACAAATTTATTAATTAAAAGTGTCTTCAACATTTTTTTTTTCGATCAGTGCAATTTAAATTATTATTACTATTTAAATTACGAACTTTATTTAGTTTAGATACATAAAATTCTACCAAACTGATACGACCCATTTCTCAACTAAGACACATGTGATACGACATTGCATAGTTTTCTCTTTTTCTACAAGGGTTTTTGGCCAATTACCTTCCTGTGTTATGGTAAATTGGTAAGTTATCTCCCTGTGAAAAATAAGTTGGCCAAATACCCCCCCTATGATCTCAAAATTTGGCATTTTACACCCTTATACATGGAGGTGCAGTTCACTCTCATTTAAATGAGAGTGAGAGTTAGATTTTTCTTTTGAAAAAGACATTTATACCCCTATTGCTTTAAAAAATCATACCTTTTAACTCAATATTTTAAACTATCAAAAATTATAAAACCAAATAAAATTTAAAATAAAAATCTAAGATTTAACTCAATATTTTAAACTATCAAAAATTATAAAACCAAATAAAATTAAAATAAAAATCTAAGATATATACATGTAATGCCTTGTTTCTTAAACCTTTTTTTTTATATAAAAATAGAAAAATACAGTGAAATCAAATTCGAAATCACACAAATAAAAATATTAGCATTGATAAGGGTATTTTAGTCTTGTAATATAAAACAATACAAAGTTTTTCAGGGAGGTGGTGTGCCAACTTTTGAGATCATAGGGGGGTATTCGGCCAACTTATTTTTCACATGGAGGTAACTTGCCAATTTACCATAACACAAGGATGTAGTTTACTAAAAACCCTTTCTACAATGATAAATTTATTTCTTGTACGAAAAAAAACTCACTCCACGATTATCTTTTAACACCACAACCTCTAATAAAGATAAAAAAACACTTAATCTTAGTTAATACTATTTCAAAATCGTGAGTGTAAAACAAAAAAAAAATGTATAACTGCATACCTTTCTTTACATGAATACTAGTAATTTTGGCACACATGAGACCGCGTGTAAATTATTTTAATTTTTAAAGAAATAAACTCTGAAAGATAAGTAAGCGTGAATGGGAGTTGTTATTGTGCAGTGTGTGCAGTTGAGAAAGTTAAGTACAACGACATTATAGCCCTATTATTCTTTTGTTTGAGGAGAGAGAGAGAAAAGAGTATTTTAAAAAACACAAAAATTGATATTCAAATTGCTATTTTGTGGGTAAGGAGGATTTGCATTTAATACACTAATTTAGTTTAATTTGTGTGGTTTTTTTTTACTTGTAAAACAATCTTATAGTTTCACTGTAATGCATGAATTAATTTGTAATAATCACTTTGAAAAGATAAATAAAAACCCTAGATCGCGGGTAAGGATTGAATTGTTAAAATAACACTATCTACAAAACTTCTTGTCAAAATAATACAATCTCAAAACTATTTGTCAAAATAACTCTCTTAACACATGTGCACAAAACTAATTGTCAAAATAACACTCTTTCTAAAATAATTTGTCAAAATAGCATAATCTTGACACATGTACTACCATGTGTATACAATTTATTTTTTTGGTTAAAATATTTATAAAATATATGCAAATACTAGATAACAAAAAGATTCAAAAAGAAAAAATGCACAACGGTGCTTTTTGTTTCAAAAGGATACGGTTGCCGCAATTGAAGGTTTTTTAAAATTTTAGGATTTTGTTTAAACAATCGTCAAATTGTATTATTTTATTGTTAAGACATCAAAATTTTAAGGTAATTTCTCCAAAACTGTAGAGCAATATATCCCTTATATCAATCGGGTTTAGGTTCAATTTTAGAAAACTAAAATCTGGAAATCTAATTGGTTGCAATGTAATTTTGATTGATGTTTAGCTGAACCTCAAGTAAGAGGCCATAAGTGCCAGATTAAAGGTTCTTTATAGATGTAGCTTTTGTCTTGCTTTTGAGGTGAGCATATTACTTGTGTCTAAACTTCAAAAGTGCATGATTCTTAAGTTTTTTTTTTTTTTTTGGGTTTACATAAATTTGCCTTAGCAATATTGTCGTAGCTTAACAAATTTGTAGGGCTATGCTACAATACATAATGAAATCTCCAGCAGCAACACTACTGAAAATTTACTTAACTTCAGTAGTAATGTTGTTGCAAATGCAGCTGCTGGTAAGGTGATCTGCAGTAGTAAATGCTGTTGTAAATTTAGCATCATCATCATTTGCAACTTGCTACTTAGCAGCAAACATTTGCAACTTGTTGTTCCAAAGCTGTTGTTGGTATTATAATTTGCAGCAACAGATGCTACTGTAAATTACCAAAATACTGCTGCAAATTTAGCATCAGCAAATACCGTTGTAGAAAAGAAGCAGCAAATCCTGCTGCAAATTGTTAGTTTGAATTTGATTTTTTCAAAAATTGGTTGTAGTAATTTGTAGTCGAGGAAGACTAATTATTTGGTAAAATAGTTAGGGAAGTTTTAGAATTAAAAGTTAATATTATACTTATTTTATAGATTAATTAATGTACTGTATAATTTGAACTAATTTTGATTACATATCTTGGTAAGATTGAGTCAATCTCGTCAACAATAGTTGAGCAAACAAATATGCCACAAGTGATTTCTCTTGAAACTTTCACACAATTAATTACTCAAGGAACTGAAGTTATTGACTTGGATTCCGCCTTAGAGTATGATTACTCACCATCTCATTACGACAAAGAGCATGGGTAAAAAATGGGAGCAGAATATGTGCATCCAGCAAATCCTACAGAAAATAATGTATTGTTCAACAATGCTCGTACATCTATCATTGAAGATATTGTTGAAAATGAAGTGAACCGGGTTTCCAATGGATAAAAATTAAGTCGACAGTAATATGTTGGATGACAATTTAGAAGAAGCACAAGAAGAAATGTGAGAAGAAGATATCGACGTAGTTTATGAAGATGTACCAGTCCCATAGTTTATCAACATTGACAAAATCGATAAAGCAGTGGTTGATGTATTAGGGCATGTACAAGAAGTTACTCGATCAAAAGATGATGGAGAATTATATGAAGGTCAAAGGTTTGCTACAAAATGTGAGTTGACAAATGCTGTGAAATTATATACACTAAGAGTACATCAACAATATCAGGTTTCACACTAATTTCCTAGTCTTTGGATTCTCAAGTGCAAGCAAGCACCCGACTGCTCTTGGAGATTACGTGCTGCTATTCCTCACGGAGCATAATTCTTTGAGGTTAAGAAGTACAATTATGAGTGGGAACGTTACCCGAACCATCCCACAGGAAATTTTCCTTCCCGTGCCCATTCCTGGCACGACTGCCAGGAAGGGATTCCTGCCAGCCGAGGGATGGGAACGAGAATCGTTTCTGAATTTGGGTAATATCGAAGGCAAAAAGTGGACCCCCCCCCCACACACACTTTTTAACTTGAATAGAATCTGGAAATTGGAGGAATTCTTGATGGATCCCTTCAATTTCCAATGATTTGAAGACGTTTTCAAGTCACTGGAAATTGGAGGGATCCCGCGGGGGAATTTCGCCAATGACTGGATCTCATCCGTGACAGAATGGGAACGAGTTTCCCTTTCATGTGTACTCGGGATCCCGCTCCGTGGGATTCCCTCCAATTCCCACCCCTAAGTACAATGGACCTCACACTTGTCTTAATTCAATCATAAATAGAGATCATGTGCAATTAGATTCAAATTTTACTGTTGATCAAGTAAAGCCATTGGTGAAGGCCCAACTCTCAATTTCTTTGACAGTTATCCAAGCATTAATTTTCGAAAAGTTCCATTTTGATATTTCTAAGACAAAAGCATGAAAAGCAAAGCAAAAGGTAATTGTAGAACTTTTTGGAGATTAGGGTGAGTCCTATAAATTATTGCCTAGATATATGGATGTTCTGAAGAAGGAAATCCTGACACAGTTGTACATTGGGACAAAGAATTTGCAGAGAGAAATGCAGGCCATGAGATTTTCAGACATTTATTTTGGTCATTAGCAGCTTCTATTGAAGGGTTTAGATATTGTCGTCTTGTCATTAGCAAAGATGGCACTCATCTTTATGGTAAATACAAGGGAACCCTTCTTATTGTAGTTTCATGTGATGCCAATAACCAATTATTTTCTCTTGCATTTGCAATCATAGAAGAGGAGAATAACGATAGTTGGAAATGGTTTATAGCATGAATTTTGTGACTCAAATAAATGGTATTTGTGTAATATCTTATCGACATTGTGGTATCATATATCCCATGAGGGAAATTGGTTCACAATGGACCGAGTCGCCAACATATCATCGATTTTGTGTTCTCCATCTAGCTAACAATTTCAATTATTAATTTCATGATAAAGTGCTGAAAAATATGGTATGGTTGGCTGCAAATGAGAATTAAGTTCTTAAGTTCGATAAAAGGATGAGAACAATGGAAATAATCAATCTTGAAGGTCGAAAATGGCTCGAAAATCTTGAAGCACATGATGGTGGACACTGATATGGTGTAATGACAACAAGCCTATCCAAAGTATTGAATAGCGTACTCAAAGGGACTAAGTGCCTACCTATTATAGCTCTTTTCCAGCTTACCATTTGTCGAGTAAATAGCTACTTTGCTACAATAAAACAGTTAGGAGCAGAAAGAGCTTCTAGTGGGCAAAATTTTACTCGTGTTGTTGATGGGAGAATTAAATGCAATGCAATAAAGGCAGGAGGGCATGAAGTAGTTCTTTTTAGTAGATTAGATGGAATATTCAGTGCAATGGCAGGTTTAGTCACTGATAAAAGTAGAGAAAGTAATGTCCAGATTGTGAAATTAAATGAGAAATTTTGGTCATGTTTGAAATGACAAGTATTTGGATTCCCTTGGACTGCTTATTGTAGTGTGCATTTTACTACTTTGATTCAGAATTGGTTTTCAATTACCACATAACTTGGCTGTCTAACCGACTGATATGCCTAAGCCCAAAGAGTAGCTTCCTTACTCGAATCTGACTGGCTAGCCTCCTACTGGTGGTGACCTTTCTTTGGTAGATGTGCCTGCCCCCGCATTCCTTTTATCAGGTCTTTTTTTGTGGTTTCTATTTTATCCTATTTTTGACCAAGCATATTGGCCTCATCTAATGGGAATGATACTCTTACTGCTGAATTTTTTAAAAAGGACTAGCAGAGGTCGTCCTAAATTTACATGTTTGTATAATGAGATTGATATAGAGAAGGCCAATCAATGCAACAATGTGGCAATTTAGACGAGATGGCCATACTAAAAGAAAATGTCCGTAAATAAGAGCTTCAAGGTACAAAACCATATGCATAACATGATTTTTGTTTTCTTTTTTAGTTTATTTTACGTAAAGCTAATATTTTATTTATCCATATGTGGCTGACAACATGATCAATAAAGAATATAATATATGGTCAATTTTAAAAGTACCACGAGTCTTCTTGATGTGTAAGAGAAAATAATTACTTGTATTTATATATGTGTAAGTTGTGATTTGACTTAGACTGGAACACTTCACTTAATGTATTCTTTAATTGTAGTGCATATTTATGAGAGTGGATGAGGAATGAAGATTTGGATCGTATTAAAGATAAATCTCATTTGAACATGGAAAACTCATATATTTTGAGGCAATTTCGTGCTTTGTATGCAAACAAGTCCTTTATTATTTCTGTTATCTTTTATTGGATATTAATTAGATTTTGTATCGACTATAGTTAAATGGGCACTTTTTTTTTGGAACAAAGAGCTATACTTTCTTATTGTCCAAAATCGAGTAATTACAAGCTGATCCGAAGATCCAGGTTCAGCTACTAATCAACAAGACAAACATATTTAACACTCTAAACCCCTTTGTATAGGGGTGTACATTTCAGATTTGTTTTACACCTACTCAAGATGGTTTGTATAATCTACTTGCCAAGGTGTGGGTTAAGTGTGTTGTGGTTGAAAACCATATCATTCCTGCTCATCCAGATGTTGTAAATCACTTATGCCATTGCCAGTTTCAGGAGGTTACTTCTCCAGTTAAATGGGTACTTTTCTCGCTTAAATTAATCCTTATGGACTTATTATAGAAATGTACTTATTCAAGAGTTATGTTCCTTCAAATCAAATTCGAGTTTCTTTTCACAATTTTTCATAATTGGTGCTAAATATGCAATATTTGAATTTCTTAACAAACTCCTAAGTTTGTAGCCAAAAATAAATTATTTGTAACGAGATTTTATATTTTTGGTAACGACTTTATACATTAATTACCAAAAACTAACTAATGGTGACGAAACCATATTTCTTATAACCAATTTTATAGGTAGTTACCAAAAAATCAAGTGTTTGTAACAAAACTGTAAATTAGTTACCATTACCATTATTTTGTAACAAAGTTAATGCTTGTTATCATTATTTCGTTACCAGAATACAATTTTCTTGTAGTGATGGCTCCTTAAATATAGAAAACTTAAACTTTGTGGGGGTTAACGGGAGCCCCTATGCTCCCGTTCTTAACATAAGTTGAAATCTTAATGTCATGCTCATGCATATGGTCTCAATATTTTTTTTAAGGGGTTTTTGCAAGAGCTTATAAAAAAAATTTGTTTCTAATTTATATTTAAAGTTACTTTAAAAAATTAAACTGTAAGTTGGGTGTGTTTGTAAATCTTAAAAAACGAAACACTTAAAGTAAGTAACACGAAATTTGAGTGTTTGCAATAACTACTAAAAGAAACTTTTTATTTTTTTAATTCTTTAATTACAAAATACAATAAGTATGATTTAAACACGACAAATATTGTATGAGAAGAGTTAATATTAAAAGAATATAATTCACATTTCGAACAGGCATGAATACAGCATCTATAGGATAACTTCCATCTTGAAAGTTATGTTGTATTACAACATGCTTTGATTATGAAAATAAATTACTAGATTTTGCTCAGCATATTTGTTCTCGTTCACGATTCTTTGTCATTATCAAGGTTATTTTATTTAAAATATTATTTATAATATCAATCATTGTAAGTTGTACAATTGTCAAAATATGCTAAAAGTACTGAAAAGAAAATTGTATTTTAAAAGTGATTTTTTGATTTTTTAGAATTTTGATTTGATATACATTCTCAAAATATTCTTATTAAGATTAATGAGCATAAATAAATAAAATATTTTACATAATTCTTATACCTTCAATAATTTATAAAATAAATATTTTCTAATCTTCTTATATAATGTTGGATATTGATGGGACACTAACGAGCATGTAATAAGTAAGCAAGTAAATTGCTACGCCTACGCCTTTTCACAAGTACACGATCAAGTAATAATAAAATGATAAGATAGTTATAAACCAAGTACCGTATCCCAAGAAAGTGGATGATTACCTCTAGAATCGCTTAAATGTAAAAACAATGATAGTTGTGGCGGATGATGAAAAAAATGAAATTCAGTAGGAAGTGGAGAAGTTGGATCAGGGAGTGCTTGCAATCGTCCTAAATCTTTGTTCTTGTAAATGGAAGTCCAATAGAAGAATTTGGTGTTTCAAGAGGATTGCGACCTGTGTTTTCAGACCGACTCAGTCACAGAACATGTGAGACTGCTAGTTAGTGGGTTAGCAGGTTGGACCGGTCGGACCACTAGTTGGACCAGTTTGTTGACTTTAGTCAATGGTCAATAAAAAATATAATATAAAAACTAGTTGTATAAAAAAACTATAAGACTGTGAGAAATATTTTAAGTCACTGATACTTTGTTATATTATAAGAAAAATAAGAATATGGTTATCACAATACTAGGACTTGAAACGTGACCTTCAACAAAATAAGTTGTTGGAAAGTAGTGGAAACCATTGAGCATCCAACAATACAATAAATAATTCAACAAACTATATACTTAATGCAAGCTAAAAGATTGTTTTGAATTTTTAAATGTTGGCCAATCGTGTGGCAAAATTCAATACAAGAACAACAATATGTGACACTAAAATCTAGAAAATGAACTTAGCATCGGACGAAATACTATGCATGAAATTCTCAAATGCATGCTCATTTCGCTTCAAAATCAAATTAATAATGGAAAATAGCGTTTTCTTTTAAAATTTCTTGGCAAAAACCGCCGTAGGATGTTTGCGGTGGATAGATCTCGTCGAGATACCCCAAATCAAAAACCAAATCGTCCAAAACATACGCTTTTACGCAAAGTTATGGCCTTTCAAAGTTTTGCATTTCTTTTTCTTTCTTCTATTTTAATTTCCGAGGCAGGTTTGTAATTGTCAAAGAATTAGGGACAGACTTGTAATTTTAAAAAAAATGGCAGATCGGTTTGTAGACCGAACCGGTTCACCGGATCGACAGGAAGATTTTTCGATCGACTCGTTGGAGCCTTGTAGTACGTTTTGGGGGAGAACCGGACCGGACAAGTCACCGATTCTCGTTCAGACCGTCGGACCAGCCAGTCCGATCCGATTCTGAAAATAGTAATTACGACAGGGAGACCCTTTATCTCCTCTTTGATTCCTTTTGGCAGCGGAAGGTTTTGGAGATTTAGTGGAGAAGGCAAGGATGCTTCAAATGTTTAATGGAATCAGAGTTGGTAATGATAATCTGGAAATCACCCACTTGCAATTCCTGGATGATACAATCTAATTTTGTGAGGAGTCGAGACAAAATCTGCAAGCCATCAAAATTTTATTACGCAACTTTGAGTTAGCCTCGGGGCTCAAAGTCAACTTCACCAAAAGCAGCTTGATCGGAATCAATGTGGAGAATGACCTGATGAGGTCTTATGCTAACTTTTATTTTGTTTGAGTTAGCCTCGGGGCTCAAAGTCAACTTCACCAAAAGCAGCTTGATCGGAATCAATGTGGAGAATGACCTGATGAGGTCTTATGCTAACTTTTTTTTTTGTTTTTCTTTTTTTGTAAATCAAAGAAGTTGTCTTTTCAATACTTGGGCATTCCAATTGGTGCAAATCCGAGATTCTCAACTCAAACTGAGTCCTTACACTTCATTAAAAAAAACTTTTGGAGGAAAAGTAACAATCACAAAATCTGCACTCACGGGCTTGCCTATTACCTTCTTTCATTTTTTTAATGCGCCGAAAAAAGATATTGCACTATTCATGAAAATGAAAAAGAGGTTTATTTGGGGTGAAAGTGATGATAGAAGAAAAATAGCTTGGGCCAAGTGGGAAGATGTTTGTAAAAGAATTGATAAAGGCGGTCTGGGAATCAAAAGTATGGAGGAGTTTAATCATGCATTGATTGCAAAGTGGGTTTGGAGGATTCTTCACTTTGATGGTGAAATTTAGCAAAAAAATCTTATTTATAAGTATGGTGTAATTAACCCTTTTCATGTCACAGGTAGAAACACTGTGCAAGCTGGGGAAAGTTCAATTTGGTGGAGAGATCTTTTGAAAATTACCATGAAGAATAACTGGTTCACTAATGGTATTCAAAGAACAGTTAGAAATGGAAGCAACACAAAATCCAGGGAAGAAAAATGGATTGGAGAAGAAAATTGCGTATAAAGTCCCAAAGGCTTTTTCTTGTTTCTTTAGACAAAGAAACCACGATTGCAGTAAAAGATGAATGGATTGGCGACAACTGGGAATGGAAATGGCTTTGGAGGCTAGTCTTTTCGCTTGGGAAGAAAGTCTTCTTGATGAATTGCAACAATTAATTAGGCATTTCAAGCCAAATTCGGGAGAGCGATGAATGGCGTTAGGTGTTTGATTCTACTGGGATTTATACTGTAAAATCAACCTATGAATATCTCATTCGGGATGGAAACACTTCTAACTCATTCTTTGACAAAAACTTTTCGAATATTGGTGTGCCTTTGAAAATGACGACTTTCGCTTGCAGAGCAGTTTTGAACAAAATTCCCACAAAAGTAACCTTAGAAGAAGAGGAGTTTATTTTGAAAACAATAACATTAGTTGTTCATTTGGCAGACTCGAAGAAGAAACAACTAATCATCTATTTGCCAATGCCGGGTTTCTTATATGTGTTTGATGGAAGTTATTAGATGACTTGGGGTTGAGATTGCACTACCTGGAGACAGGGAAGAATACCTCAATTCTTTTTGTAGTATTATATTCTACACAAGATATTTGAAGGAGTGAAGTTGAAATTGGGTTTGTACCGTTTGGACCTTATGGTCTAAGAGGAACAAATTTCTCTTCCAAGGTGAGAACTTTGATGTTAGCAGATTAGTCGAATTGGTCAAAATCAAGACTTGGGTTATGATGAAGGCAAAAAGGAAGAATTTCTGCTATTCATTTCCTTGTTAGAGTAGTAATCCCAATTTATGTTCGTGATTTATCATGTAGTGTATGTTTCTGTTATTCTATATATATGAATGCGGAATGATTTGAATGCAAAAAATTACAGATTTTGGAAAATAATTTTGAATGCAAGAAAACGATAATTTGAATGCAGTGGAAAACAACATGAATGTAGGAAAACAGTCTAAATGAAAGGAATTAATGCAAGAGAAAAACTAAATAACGCATAATTGGAGATGATTGATGGTTGATTAATTAAGATTGTAAATAAATGATTAAAGATTGTAGGTCGGGTTTCACTATTGATTTACACTTGATAGTTCATAGACAATCCACCTATGTTTCTTTGAATTTCTTATTGTTGCTTGAGTTCTCTTGTGTCTAATGGATCTGTGACCTATAGCTGGTGTTATCCTAATCTATAAATCCTTAACTCTCTAATGAACTACTGCTAGCAAAATCAATCCGGTTGTCAGTCTTGTTAGATGAGATATTAAATCTGCAATCAAATTCACTCCTCCATTTGTGTTAACATAATGTACTTAGTCAAGATTGATTTAGTGTGATCTAGGGGTTGGGCTGATGAGATGAACAACTAGTCAAGTGAAAAAATGACTCGAGATGGTAGGCAGACACAAGTAGGAAAGCGCATTGATTGAGTTAGCGTATCAAAGTCACAAATCACATGTATACATAAATAGATTTAACTGTTGCACTATGGCGGTCCCAGGATAGTGCTTCTGTTCATCCAATGAGAGTTAATACTAAGAATTCAGAATATAAACTAATCAATCTAAATGCATGAAAACTCAAATAATCATCAGATCAACGCATACGCATATTCACACATCAGAGCTACCTACATACTCTAAACACGGTATAGTTTAACTACTCATAGTCATAAGTTCAACAACAATAAAAGAGTTAAACAACATAAACCGAGAAAAATATAAGAAAATCATCTCTTATCTGGTGGAATGTCGACGCCTTGTTATCTTCCAAACTCCTATGCTTTGTCTTTTTTCTCGTAATTATTGACTCTTGAATATAAGAGCAAAGTTCCAATGATGTTTTTATCTTCTCTTTTTTCGCACTTCTCTCACAATTCTTTTTCTTACAACTTTAGTATCTAAGTAATGGATAACAAAAATCTATTATATTCTAAGTGTTGGACGTCCTCTCCTTTATATAGACAAGTCGTGTTGCCCTGGTTTGGGTCTTCAGCCATCACTTAAACTAAGTATATTGTCTACTTTCTCCCACTTTCGTGCGGTTCTGGCCATGTTGTGGCTATCGCGCCACGTTCTATTTGTGGCGTGCGATTGCGCTGGTCGCAACGGTCCCTGTCTCGGGCGCGCGAGTCGCGCTACTTCCAGTGCGTGTCGCGCGACCTTCTGTCAACCCCGCGTGGCCTCACCTCTTGCTGGGCTCTCCATGTGTAAAAATAAAGTGGCATCGTCTGTGTCTCGCAGCGAAGTAGCGCTTGGTCGTGGTGTTGTAGCACTCCAAATGCAATCCTTTTCAAAAACATCCATTTTCTACTCTTTTTTCATCATTTTGTCTTGACTCAATTAAAATCTACTAAATGAAAAAACAATATGAATACGAATAAATATGCGCGAAGGACTAATCAAAATTATAAAAAAAAAAAACAAGTACTTAAATTACGCTAAATAAACGCTCATCATATATTCTTAAACTAGGCGAGGATTCGAATTAAATTTTGTGTCTGGAGTTGATTTGAGGAAAGATAATAATTTGGAATTCTTCCATTTAGGAGATCAAACTGTCTAGAATTATTTTGTTAAACTTAGGAAGAACTTGTGCCTCTGAAAGTACTCATCACCAACTTGTGGAGCTTAAGTTTTTTTAAACTTATTTTAAAACAATAAAAACACCAATTGCAAAAAAAAAAAAAAAAATTTGATATTAAGTGTTTCAAACTTTACAATGGAGAAAAGTCAAAATATCTTATTAAAATATTTGCAAACACCCTCTTAGTTTCTAGTTAATTAGTTGCGCGGTATATCTCATTTGAATGATTAGATACTTTGCGTTAGTTTAACTGAAGTCTCCTTAACTTCTTAAATCAACTTTTGTTAGGGTATCGTGCATTCAAAACGACACATGTATGCACTCAAATGTCTAAATCAACTGAGGTAATTTATTTTAGAAACGATCAAGTTTAAGCTTACTTCTAACTTACATGACTCACCATTTAATTAGACACGAGACTTGTCAAATAAGAAAACAATCCCAAAGAGATCACGTGTATTAAAGTGTGCATACCTTATTCTATTTTTGTAGAGAGTGTTTATAAGGTATTAATTCCTTGACTTGTGCCTAAGCATTCGGGCAAAGCCCTATCCGAGTCCATTCATTACATAAGGAGTCCTATGAAATTTACATTGAGTTACTGTTGAATGAAGATTGACAACAATTTCTTGTTAATGTCAATGTTAACAACATATATCATTGTAAATATTTTCATTTGTAGCTCAAGCTAAGACCTTTCTTAGTATTGTGCCCAATAATTCGTTGTTATGTCTCATACTAAATGTCGTATCATGACTCTGCCCTTTCGTAGTACATTTGATGAATATGGGATGCACTTCGATATCTAGTGGAAATTTGAAGTTGACAATGGCTGTTTTGGTCTTTCATTCGTTTTAGCCAAGTCCTTGTTCTTGAATAAGCTCATTTTAACTTACATGTATTTTTGTTGCTCTCAATTGATAATAATCTCATATGTTGATATGTGCACTTCTTTACTGTCAACTTCATGTCGATTAGTCACAAACTCGCACTTATTCTTCTACAAATATAGAGAGGATTCAGAGTAGACAGACGATGTACGGGGTGAAGGACTCGCTTGAGGAACTTTGTTCATTTCTCTTGTATTTTCAAAATAACTTGTCCTCCGTCGTTATTATAATGGTGATGGTGAGAGTCGCTGGTTGTTGTCAGATGAAATTAGAATCTTTCTACAATTGTGAAGCGATAATGGCTTTTGCCTTAAAATTGATTTCGACGGAAATATTAATGTCAAAATCATTGGAAAATTGTGTTTGACGAATCCATCGCAAGTCCATGAAAAACTAACCTTTCAATTTCATGATATGGCTCCGAAAATTGTTTAGCACACCATGTTTTTCTTAATGATAATTGCACTAGAGGGACAAGTTCTTTCTTAAGTTTTTCAACCAACTTTATTCCAATTTGATGCATAAATTATGTCAACATCAGTATTTAAGGGAGTATAGTTTGTGTAGGTCATTCATGTGAGACCTTCTACCTTTGTCATTTTTTACCACCTTAACAATTGTGTTGCATTGGATCTACCAAGTTGCTTTATCTCATAGGCATCATCTATTCCAATAGTATATCCTACTAGGACAACTTATTTGATCGATTTGTACTTGTTACTCATTCTTTAATTATTGAAGTTGCAAATGTCTTATTCCTTAGGATCGAGTAGAAAATAGTGAATACAAATTCTTCTTGTGGTTCAGTTATCTTCATAGTGCGACATTTAGTCTAATCTTAGACTCTCTCTCTCTCTCTCTCTCTCTCTCTCTCTCTCTCTCTCTCTCTCTCTCTCTCTCTCTCTCTCTCTCTCTTACACACACACACACACAAAACCAGTTAAACACCACACTACTTAAGGTCATGACGAGTATCATAGCCTGAGCATTCTAATTGAAACGGTGTAGAGACAGCACCTCGTCTGTAGAGAAAAGTCCTCCACCAGATCACTATTTTCAATTGTATATCTTTAGTTATGTGACTTTTAAACCCCCCCCCCCCCTTTAACCCCTCATTCTTACGCCACTGAAAGGTGATGTAGTCCACAACCTTTTGCATTTTTATTATTTTTTATTTTCATTTTGCATCCATTTGATTGTTAAATGCTCCATCATATTGGAAATCTCTTTTATATAAACTTTTGCCTATTCTCATCATCTATGTCATATGGATCTCCCACCACCCTGATATGAATTAGGTTCATCCCCACAAAGGCCAAATCTAGTGGCTTGAGCCAGAGACGTTCTTGGGATTCCTGGTTGGTGATATTGTCCTCTCAAAGAGTCGAAGCTCTTAACTTTGGTTCTTGTTTAATCTGGGTGGAACATGGTCAACGACCTTTAACCCTATGATAACTCTGCATTTCTTCCATGCGCATAAGTCGGGTCTTCAACGAGGGTAGCTGCAATTGTTACATTCCCCCAACATAATAACTTGTACTTCAACAATATCTTGTCCATTTACTTTGGAAAGAGCTAAATTTCTGTAAATGAGTCGTGTATGAGGTGCAACAGGTAGAGCTGGTGGAGCGGGAACATCAATGACTAGTGGTGTTTGAACAACTTGTTCGTTTTTCCGCGTATGAGTAATTGATCTTTCAACATTCTTACATGCTCGTGTCAGAATGTTTTGAGTTTACGATGATCAATGTATTAGCAACATGGCCTATTGATGTAGAATATCTTTGTTGCCTTACTAAATATCTCAGGTCAAACTAATCTAAATTTCTTTAAAGTCTTGAATTAATTTTTGTTTGGCTACACCTACGATACGTGAGCCAGGTCGAGCCCCCAAACTTATGCCATGTGGATGACTAAGCCACAAGGTGATAATCTCAAATAAATAACCAAAATTGGGCTTAATCAAACCCATTATTGAATTAGATACGATAACTATCGCATTATATGAGAGCTATCGATTTAAATAGCAAATATCAAAGAGCTTAAATGTGAAAAATACATATGACGTGCCTTTGCCGAATTACTAGAGATTATTCATATGGAACTAGTTCCTTGATTTGTGCCTAAAAATCATGAACAAATTTTGTCCAAACCCCTCAAATTTATGTCAAATTGTTGTTGAGTTGGAAATTTACAACACTTTTACGTCAATGTTGACAATAAATTGCATTTGAGGTAATTCTAGTTTTAATCTCAAACTACGTACTTTCATAATTACTTGATAACTCGATAACGTGTTGCCAAGTGCATACTAAATTATGACATGTCAATTAATTTTATATAATTTAGTATACTTTGTAACTCTACGAACGCATGTTGCTCTAGTATAACCTTGTTTCTAATTTTAAAACATTTAAGCAAACAATGGATTACATGCCAACATATTTTTTTTCACGAATAAAAAGACATCTCATTATTATCATAATTGTTTCTAAAATTCAAGCATGGTTAGAATCGGTAAAGTCATCTAAACCTAAACGTTCTTAGTATATGGTACAATGATTGGAACTTCGACATACTTATAACATGTGTTCTAATTACCAAAAACAATTAATTATACAACTACACATAATGTAATTAACTCAACAGTGTTAAGTAAAAGCAAGATAATCAAGAATATCATGAACCTAAAAACTATGACGCCAATTGAAAGATTCCGATATAAAAGTATAATATTGATGAATTGATGGTATTTATATAAAAGGTCATTTTCCATGATTAGACACAAGCGTTCCAACTTCCCCACAATTTGGTTATATTAACTTTATATAACGAACTCGTATGTATCAAATGCGAATAAGTGCAAAGAAATGTTATTACATTTCAGAAAGAGAACTTTAAATAGGTTAGTATCATCAAACATGAAATTTCACGTTTCCTAAAAAATTATCAAAAAACTATCATCTTTGACTCTATCACAACGAACTTTACTAGATTTTTAAATTCATTGCAAATACATATTGTACAAATTCTCAAGAACGTTAAAGCGATCTCGAAACATAGGAAGAATATATGATATTTGACTAATCGCACCATACTTCTAAATTTGATCCATAGATATAAAACTACAATGCACCGACGCTTGAAAAAACCACACATGTCATTGTCATGTCGTGTCGGTGTACGACAAGGTGTCATACACATCTACAGTAGGCGTCGGCACCGTGTTAGATACACGTATATGTAGAATCTCTCTAAAGAATCTTTAAAAATTTGTGTCGTCGTGTTCGTTACCACTTTCGTATGCCGTCGTGCTCGTTCCCGTGTATAGTAAATGTAATATAAAGCAATGAACAAATAAGAGAGACCCCAGGAAAAGTTCCGTATATCCCTGCCATTTTCACTCCCTTACAAGTTTCCAAGTTTTACAACTCATTTTCCATATATAATAAAACCCTACTCTCTCACTACTTTCTCTCTCACACACTAAACACACACACACACACACACTCAATACCCACTAAAGAAGAAGAAAAAACTACTCTGAGTCAGTCACAGTACAGCTACAGCACACACTCACACACACACCAGCTCATCTTCTTCATTCTTTTTCTCCTTTCTTTCATTATAATAAATAATATAAATAACAAATTAATAAACAAAAAAACCTAATTCCTCCACCACCACCACCACCACCGTCGGATGCCTCAACCCTAACCCACAAATGACCGCCATTCTCTTCTTCCTCCTTCTCCTCCTCCTCCGCCGCGCCTCCGCCGCCGACGATGAACTCCGATCACTCCTCGAGTTCAAAAAAGGAATCCAATCCGACCCTTCCAACCGTGTTTTCTCAACTTGGAACACCCCCAACAACGCCTCCGCCTGCCCTTCCTCCTTCTACGGCGTCGTTTGCGATCCTTCCACCGACTCCGTCGTCGCCATTTCCCTCGACCTCATGGGCCTCACCGGCGACCTCAAATTCAGCAACCTCGTACCCCTCAAGTCGCTTCAGAACCTCACCCTCGCTGGAAACTCGTTTACGGGACGATTAGTTCCGACGCTCGGCGCAATGTCGTCGCTGCAGGTCATTGATCTGTCCGGGAACCAGTTCTACGGGCCGATTCCGGGGCGATTGCACGATCTGTGGGCCCTGCATTACCTTAATTTGTCGAGTAACAACTTCTCCGGGGCGTATCCGGACGGAATTCGGAATTTACAGCAGTTGAAGGTGTTCGATTTGCATTCTAATCAGCTGCAGGCAGATGTGGGGCAGCTGATTACTGAGCTGAGGAACTTGGAGTACTTGGATTTCAGTAGGAATAGGCTTTTCGGGTCGTTGGAGCTGAGTGTGGAGAATGTGTCTAGTTTGGCAAATACGGTGGTGTATGTCGATTTGAGCGATAATGATTTGGCGGGCGGGATTTGGGGGACTGAGGCCATGAGTCTGTTCCGGAATTTGAAGGTGTTGGATTTGGGTGGTAACAGGATCACTGGCCAGCTTCCGGATTTCGTGCAGCTACCGAATCTACGGGAGTTGAGGCTTGGCGGTAATCAGCTCTTTGGGTCGATTCCAGTGGGTCTTCTGGAGGGGGGAGTGCCATTGGAGGAGTTAGATCTCAACGGCAACGGATTCTCGGGTTAGATTCCATTTCTCTGTCTTGCTTTTAACAAAAATTGCTTTGATCTTTGATTATTTTGGTCTTTGTTACTGATCGAGATTGTGCGCCTCTTTTTGTCGTGTAATTCATCATTTCTTGTGTTCTACATTAAAGGAAATAATTGGGAAAAAGTTAGCTTAGTAACGACAGATCTTTTGGTCATTTATTGAGACGCACGTGTCAATTAATAGTTTGATGCTTTGGAAATCTGCCGTGCCACGTGCCGTACGCTTTTTGCTCGATTTTCTCGTTTTAAATGAAATTTGTCGTTTTCTTTGATAATGCTATCTGAAAAAGATGAATGAACGTGTAACTTTAGGTTAAGATTTGGTGCTATCGTCCTTAAGTTACAATCTTAGGTTTCTGGTTGTGTCGAGGCAACATAGAAGGCAATGAAGTATCTCTAAGGTCTAAAGCGACCAGTTGTTTGGTTATAAGAGTCGATATAAAAATGGCATACTAGTGACGTAGGCAGCCAAAGGGATTGAATATATGTGCACATATTTCCTTTTTAGCAAAAAATCTTCGTACAAAAAGCAAAAACTTTTCATAAACTTCTTCAGCTAGACATAAATTTAAAACCAATGTCACCACCACAAGACATGTCAAACAATGAAAGCACCGGTCTTGAACAAGCTCAAGATCACAGTACTTCCAACATCTTTAGTTGAATACACAGCTAGCGTTGATGCTCTTGGCATGCGACAAACTTACCAGACAAAAGGACAACTTATTAAGATTTTGATGGAGGTCATATGGTATCCAAAAGAATAGAAGAAGATATACTCCTTGAAATGAATTGAGAGAGATAATTCAACAGTTCAACTCAACATGATTATTGTTCGATTCACACCTATTCCGATTAACTTTTCTAGTTGTACTTATTATGCTCAACCACAAGCTGTGGACCAAGATCTATAGGCATGATAATTTTGTTCTTTCATTATATTAGCAACCATTAAATGTAAAATCAGAGGAAAATCCATTTGTTTTTGAACTGTGTGATTCAAGAGCCTTTCTTTCGACACTTCAGGGCAGAAGTGGCTCAAATAGCGTTGGTGAGATCTCTAAGCTTTTTGCATATTAAAAACGTACCGTCCCAAACTACTTGTGAAAAACCAATATATGACTTACTAAGCCCTTTGCGATTCATGATAATTGGCCCTTGCGGATTCTTCTTCCTTCCCTCTCTTCCAACTCATGTGGTATTTCTTTTATTTGAGACATAACATGGGCCCTAGTAGGTCTTGAATGATTGTGATTGATTTATTTGTTTAGGATTTGGTGGAATTTACTCTGCAGTTGATCTTGTACAATGGGTGATTGTGTTATCTATGGTTAGACTGTAGGCTTGCTTGCAGGTGCTACAAGACATGTAATTGACCTTTGTGTACACGACCCAGTCATAATAGTTATTAAGGTAGATGAATAAACATAACACTGCCGAAAGTTGAGCCATTTTATTTATTTCACTTGCCTTCTTAATTACATAAGTTATTTTAGATTTTCATATTGCATCAGTCAGAACGGATAGAACCAAATAGGAGCATATGCTTTGAGATTCTTGACTGGGAAGATGAACTGAGAAACCCCATGGTCAAAAAAAACTGTCCCGACATTTGTATTTCACAACTTACATATGCAGTTGACTTGAGCACAATAACTCACGGCTTAAAAATTGTTGATCCATGCAACTTTTTAAGTAGGGTGCTTTCTTTAAGCCTGCTAGTGTAAATATCCTAGTTTGTTAACAATGACGGCAAATGTTTTTTTTTTTTTTTTTTTTTTTTTTTTGTATACATGGAATATCTGCTGTGTATGATTATTCTTTTTCCTTTTGGAAGCAATGACATCAGGAGCATGTAATAGTTACAGCTATCTTTCATTGACGTACCATAAGTTTAGCAGATATATGCACTGTCTTTTGTAATCAAAAGCTCTGATGTATGTCACTCAAGTGGTATTTTTCACTTTAACTACTTTCCATTCTGCAAAATATTCTTTTGTCAACAACACTATGAAGGACAACTAATTAATTAACAAATTTTCAGGTCCCCTTCCAAGAATCAACTCTACAACTCTGAGTTCCCTGAATCTTTCATCAAACTTTATCTCTGGCCTGTTGCCTCAATCGCTAGGAAATTGTCTGAATGTTGATCTTAGCAGAAATCTTCTGTCTGGTGATATTTCTGTGTTGGCTAGCTGGACTCCCAATTTAGAAATTCTGGACTTGAGCTCCAACAGCTTGACTGGAAGCATCCCCAATTTGCCGCAGTTTCAAATGCTGACATATTTCAGTATTAGAAACAATTCCATTGAAGGCACCTTACCTTTGACATTTGGCTCATACCCAAAGCTCATGAACGTTGATCTCAGCTCAAACAAACTTGATGGTCCGATCCCGCCAAGCTTCTTCACCTCAATGGCCTTAGCAAATTTGAATTTGTCAGGCAATCATTTTACCGGCCCTATTCCTCTTCAAGACTCTCACGTCGGTGAAATGTTGGTTCTACCTTCTGGTCCACCAATGCAATATCTTGATCTTTCAAATAATTTTTTGACCGGGGGATTGCCTACTGAAATCAGTAACTGGGGGAATCTGAAGTTGGTCAATCTGGCATATAATAACATGTCTGGGCAGCTACCAAGCGAATTGAGCAAACTCAGTGGGCTCGAGTACCTCAATTTATCCCACAACAACTTCAGTGGAACAATTCCCGATAAATTATCAACGAGTCTGAAGTTTTTTGACGTGTCATACAACCGCTTAATAGGAAAGATCCCGCAGAACCTGCAAAGCTTTCCTGCTTCTTCGTTCTCTGGTAACAACCTTGAACCACATAATCCATCTGGTAATAATCCATCTGGTAATCGTGTTCCTAACGACTATCATGGTAGAAGAAATCATCACCATTCAAGATCAAGTATCAGAATAGCTATCATCGTTGCATGTGTAGGAGCAGCTATAATGATTGCTTTTGTTTTGATTGCTTATCATCGAGCTCGATTTCATGATTTCCGTGCCCGGAGTGGAGATTCTGGTCAGACAGCCGGTGCAGATATCAAAGGAGGAAGATTTAATCGCCTCTCACTTTTCAGATTCCACAACAGCATGGAGCCACCTCCAACTTCATCAAGCTTTTCTAATGATCATCTGTTGACTCCAAACTCGAGATCTTTGTCTGGGCAAATAGAGCCTGGTTCTGAAATAGTCGAGCATGTATTGCCCAAAGGAGTGGCAGTAGGCACAGTTCCCATGATACCCAGTCTAATGGACAGCCTACCAACTACATCAGGAAGAAAATCCTCACCCGGTTCCCCAGTGGCATCCTCGCCCCGTTTTGTTGAGACATTAGAACAACCTGTTACATTGGATGTATATTCACCAGATCGATTTATTGGAGACCTTTTCTTCCTGGATACGTCAATTGTATTCACAGCTGAGGATTTGTCTCGAGCTCCAGCAGAAGTGCTTGGTAGAAGTAGTCATGGCACTTTGTACAAAGCAACCTTAAATAATGGCCACATGTTGACAGTAAAGTGGTTGAGAGTTGGCTTGGTGAAAAACAAGAAAGAATTTGCAAAAGAAGTAAAAAAGATTGGATCGGTAAGGCATCAGAGCTTTGTTCCTTTACGAGCTTATTATTGGGGACCAAGAGAGCAAGAAAGGCTTATTTTAGCTGACTACATAGTGGGAGATAGCTTGGCTTTACATCTTTATGGTAAGGGCTATGTGACATTGCTTACTTTGTATATCTATGCTGTCTGATAACCAATATTGTTGCTATGCCTTGACCTTATATCTCATAGCAAAATATCTGTCCATTGGAGTCCAATATTGCATGAATTCTTTTACATTTTATCCAACTTCCATCCATTTAACCATCCCGTGGAAGTATGTACCTGTTTTAGCCAGACTGTGGTAAGAATTCTGTGTCTGTAGTCCATGATGCATCACGATTTTCTGGCCTTTGGGCCAATACCCCATTAAAGTATTAGCAGAAAACTTGAAGATGATTTTGATATGCATATTATGAATAGGTTTTTCACCTTCATTAGCGAGTCCAGATCAGTTTCCGAATTTCTGTTATATCAAGAGATGCTCAAAGGTTCCATTCTGATTCTTTTCCATTGTCAGATGTGCTGGATTTGGTAACTTTTATTTCATTTTAATCACATTCTAATGTCTGCAAATCTTGATTTTCCAGACTAATAAACTAACTGTTCTTATCAGAATATTAAATTTTAATTTGCTACCATCTGAGGGCATTCTGAAAATTGGTATTCTATTGAGTTGCATCTTCCAGGATGCATATTCCAAATTGCACTGAGAAATTTTATCTTCTTGATGGACATCTGTAGTTCTCATAACTTAGTTCCCGAATTCTTACTATTATGAATGTTCTACCAGTCTCTACTTTCTTTTTCTCTTAGCTGCAGTTTTTCTACTGACTAGATTTTCTTGTTCGCTAATTAATATATTCCATTTTGCAATGATCTATTTTAGAAACTTCCAACTACAATCATGCAAGAAATTGTCATGATGTGTTGTTGTTATGGAAAAAATATTTACTCCATACACACTTATGCAGAGACAACACCGCGGAGGTACTCTCCACTATCATTCAACCAGAGGTTGAAAATTGCTGTTGATGTTGCTCGAGGTCTCATGTTCCTTCATGACAGAGGCCTCCCTCACGGAAACCTAAAGCCAACAAACGTAATATTGGTGGGCTCTGATAACAGTGTTCGGATTGCTGACTATGGTCTCCATCGGCTTATGACCCCCGCAGGCATTGCAGAGCAGATACTGAACCTTGGGGCACTTGGCTACCGTGCCCCAGAACTTGCCAGTGCAACAAAACCTGTCCCATCAATGAAGGCTGATGTATATGCATTTGGCGTAATCATGATGGAGTTGTTGACAAGAAGAAGTGCTGGTGACATAATCTCGGGTCAGTCAGGAGCTGTCGATCTTACAGATTGGGTGAGATTATGTGATCAAGAAGGGCGAGGTATGGACTGCATTGACAGAGATATTGCTGGTGGAGAAGAACACACAAAGGCGATGGACGACATGCTTGCGGTATCAATTAGGTGTATTCTTCCTGTAAATGAGAGGCCTAACATCAGACAAGTCCTCGAAGACCTCTCTTCAATATCCGTGTGAAATTTTTGTACATGTGTCTTGGAGTTGATTCTTTTTCTGTGACTTGTGTACTGATTTTTTTTTTCTTCTTTTATATTTTTTTAATTGGTTTGATAAGCCTTCTAATTTGGGCTAATCTTTGCAGATGTTTAGTTGCTTCATTTCAATTTTTGTGTAAAGGGATGCTTAATCCATTGATTAATTGACAGAAATCCCAATCTGATCTTTCAGTTCTGAATTTTTACATTTCTTTTTTGTTTTTCTCATTTTTAGTGTAATAGAGTTTAGTCTTTTCGGGATTGATTCGTGTCTTTTCTCAGACAAATGGATTGTAAATGCTGTGTCACAGCCAGACCAACTCAATCAATTGAATTTCTCCCGAGTATTCTCTTCACATTATTTTTTATAATTATTTCTGCATATATAGTTTGTGTTGATATTATTATAATCTCCTATAATCACGTGTTATGATTTGCCTCTCGTTCAAGGTCGTTGTTAGTTGTTACAATATCTAAAGCTCTAACGTAGTATGCATTAAATAAATATCAGTGATAAAGTATCAAATTATAATTCGTTCTTATTTGAAGAAGAATCGTAAAACTCCAGAAATTTAAAGAGAGAATTTAACTAAATTAACTTTATTTATTTTCTTCTTGCTACATTACGTGCAAATAGGCCTCAATGAAATTGATGCTAATAACCGGCTATTAACCTCTGTCAAATAAACTGTTACTAAGTTTATCGAATTGGATAATTACAAATCTAGTATATCAGAAAACTAATATATAAATCACATTTAATAATAAGACTAGGGTCCGTTTCATAATAGTATACGAAACTAGGTAAAAAAAACAATAAGATAAACGAAAACTAATGAAAGTAATAATAACTAAATAAGTGAATAAATTAACCAAATTCAGTTAACTAAATTAAACACTCGTTAATTAGAGTCCAAGCAATACCTCCAAAATCCAAATCAAGAGTTTAAGAAGTGATACAAGGGAGGCACAAAACAAGCCATTCAAAGAAAAAGAACAAGAAAAATTCATATCTTTCAATTTGAACAAACTCCACACTTTCGGTTTGATAATCTTGAAAACATTGTGAATATCTACTTGCAAACCGTTGAAGGAAACTTTATTTCTAACAACCCAAATTCCACAGAAAACAAAGAGCCACAAACTAAGCTATTACATTGAAACCTCAATTTTAGTATCGGGACGATGGTGCATAAGAAATCCCAATTGTAGTACATTTGATTCCAATATTAGATTTTGTGCTTTTATTTATTATGTTGCTTATGTCTAAATTGTGTGGAATTAAAGTAGATATATTTTTGTAATGAGAAACTTATAGATCCATTTTAAGTTCACGTTTTTAAATACAAAATATAAAATGTTATTATATAGCATTTCATTGCCTTTAAAACTAAAAAATAAAAGCAAGTAAAAAATGGCTTTTCCTAATTTCTCTTTGTTAGCTCAGTCACCAACAAACACAGCTCTCTGTTTCAGCCACACAACACAACACGGTGGTGGACTGGTGGCGCAGCCGCCCATTAATTACCAAAATGACCTCAACCCCTCTCCCATTCTCATCTCCCTCCTCCTCTCTTCACCTCTCCCCAAAATTGACCCGCATCTCAACAACCCGACCCGGAACCCGCATGTGCGCGACCCAACCCAAACCGGGTCCCAGAAAGAGCACCAATACCAACAAAAGAAACCCTCCCTCCTCGGAGTCCCTAGAATTGGTTCGTCTGGTGATGCGAAACTTCACCGATAAGCAGCCATTAATAACCACCATGAACAAGTACGTCAAATGCGTAAGAACAGAGCACTGCTTTATGCTGTTCGAAGAGCTCGGTAAATCCGACAAGTGGATGCAGTGCCTCGAGGTTTGCCCTAATTTAATTTGTGTTTCATTCATTGTGTTGTATGTTTTGTATAAAAAATTGTATTGAGTAAGTAATGCGGCGTCGTTTTATTCGTGCTTTAGTTGTTTAGATGGATGCAGAAGCAGAAGTGGTACGTCGCGGATAACGGTGTTTACTCGAAGCTGATCTCCGTGATGGGGAAGAAGGGGCAGACTCGGATGGCAATGTGGCTTTTCTCCGAGATGCGTAATAGCGGTTGTAAACCTGATACTTCGGTGTACAACGCGCTCATTACCGCTCATCTCCACTCGCGGGATAAGTCCAAGGCGTTGTTGAAGGCGCTAGGGTATTTTGAAAAAATGAAGGGGATGGAGCGGTGTCAGCCGAGTATTGTCACGTACAACATTCTCTTGAGGGCGTTTGCTCAGGCGAGGGACGTTGAGAGAGTTAATGCTTTGTTCAAGGATCTTGAAGAGAGTGTTGTGACTCCTGATATCTTCACGTTTAACGGTGTGATGGATGGTTACGGAAAGAATGGGATGATTGGGGAGATGGAGTTGGTCCTTACCAAAATGAAGAGTTGTCAGGTAAAACCCGACAGCATTACGTTTAACTCGCTGATTGATGCGTACGGGAGGAAGCAAGAATTTGAAAAGATGGAGCAAGTATTCAAGAGCTTGATGCGCTCTAAGCAGAAACCAACACTACCCACATTTAATTCCATGATCACAAACTATGGGAAAGCGCGGTTGAGGGAGAAAGCGGATTTGGTGTTTCAGAAAATGACTGATTTGGGTTATAAACCCAGCTTTGTCACTTATGAGTGTCTTATTATGATGTACGGGTACTGCGACTGTGTCTCGAGGGCAAGAGAGGTATTTAACGAGATTGCTGAATCTGAGAAGGAGAAAAAAGTATCGACTCTAAATGCAATGTTGGATGTGTATTGCATGAACGGTTTGCCTTTGGAGGCCGATAGGCTTTTTGATGGTGCACGTAGTTCTCGAACGTTTACCGTTGATTCCTCTACTTTTAAGCTTCTTTACAAGGCCTATACTAAAGCTGATATGAAAGAGCTATTACAGAAATTACAGGTGTGTATGGATAAAGATGGTATTCTGCCAAACAAAAGATTCTTCCTGGATACTCTGGGGGCAATTGGGTCATCGCCCTCTGGTAAAAACTCTAATAGGAGAGAGGAGTCGGGCAAACGAGCAGCTACATCAAAGACATAGTTAAATGAAACTGATGATATGATCAGTTCACTCTATACTTCCGCAATGTTGCGACATGGAGAGCTTCTATTTTGATAGGAACGCGCTGAGCTTATTCTGCCAAATTTGCATCCAAATTGTGAGGTACTATTCTTGTGTCTTGCTTTTTCAGAGGGGATAAATCACCTTTGCAAAAATGCATGAAGTTGCAGTAATTAGGTAATTATGCAATGTTAACAGGAAATTTTCAAACCCTAAAGTTTACCAGCCAAACGTCTGTATGCAGTGGGCTACTTGTATGAGACAATGCAGCATCGTGGTTACTCAAGATTTCTTTCATGATGGCTTGATTTTACTTAGTTTAGAACATGCTATAATGATGGTTTGCTCTCTACTGGAATACCATGGTTTCTTCAATTATGTTAAATAGCGATGAATTTTGTTAGCCAGGTAATCGAATTCGCAATCTTGAAATTACAATTTTAAGTCTGAAACACATACTTGTAAAGATTACATGTATAACTTGGATATGTGCATAATCTAGGGCAACACATGCTGTGTTCTTTTGGTTTAAATGCATGAAATTATATTTGATAAAAGGTTTCCATAAACACAGTGGAATTAAAACTGATATGAACTGCACATTCCAGTTGATTAGCTTGAATCTCAGAAATCTACAGAGGTTAGAGCGTGTTGCGAAATATGATGGTTGGAAACCTTTTACTGTAACTCCAGGAATCAGAAGATATGCATTTCTGCTTTATCTTTTTTTTTTTTTTTTTTTTTTTGCGTTGTGGGTCTTGGAAATCTGCCCACGATGGTTCACTCATTTGAATTTGAAAACCATAGAGACGCACTTCGAATGGATAGAGCATGAGGGCGTGGATAGGAGGTCATATGAAACTTAGAAGATTAAATGACAGTCTACTCAACTGGGACGAGTAGAGAAGGATAATCCATATGTTCTACTGGACGTGATTCTCATTTGGTTCGTATAGCTACTCTAATTAATCGAGATTGCATACTTGTTCACTATTTTGTAGCCATATCTCCAGAACTCAGATTGACGATTGTTCCTACATTTTTGTAACATGTGCAACCTAAACTAGAGTTCCTACTAAATGGTCTCTTCTATGCTTATCTGTGCTGCATCATTAGATTCATAGAAAACATGTAAAAGATTTAAATCATCTTAGTCATTATTGGTTGGCTTAGATAGTGCAGTTTATATCAATAGTTATTTTGTGAACAATATCTTTAGATAGTTGGCCTAACTGTTTTCTTGCTGCAAAACAAAAACTTATGATGGCAGCTTGAAATCTCTAACTATTAGCCATACCTTTTATTTGATGTAGGCACCAACTGAAGTATCAGAATTCAGAACAAGGTATACCTTTCGTCGTTGAAGGTTACAGGAGTCCAACATCTAATTGTGAAGCAGTAGAGAATTTTCAATGTTGCATATGATTGTAAAACGTATGGATGGGAAGTAGTGCAATCAAGCTTCCATTGTATGCTCTTTTGTAGATGATTTTTGTTGTATTCTTTGGGAAGCTTAATTTTAAAGCCTATGCTAATACTTTGGAAGAAATAATTGTTATGTGAATTGTTTTCTTTGAGCTCATAATTTGTAAAAGCTCTGAGATTCGTCAGAAGCAAAAAAAAGATCAAGAAAAGTAGTACGTACAAAGTAATATAATAAAATGTTTTAAGGACGTGGTTGTATTTGACATTTGCACTCAACTTACAAGGGAAAGAAAAAGAAGAATAGCGAAAGCCCTTTCTTTTTAGTGCATGTCTCCCTAAAATCAAAATATTCTTAATACTTAATGAAAATTTCTTCTCTCCTACTTATTCTAAGATAAAACTATATCTTCCTTTAGATAAATGCTAATTAGTCTATGTAAATAAGTTTCTTATTCAAAACTGAAAATTCACCATAATTTTAGCGTGTTATATATATATATATATATATTCTTCGAAACAAAAATATGGAAAACAAAAACAAAATAAAAAAGACTAAAACTGAAACTAAGTGATCCATCCATATTTCGCTCGCACAAAATATTAGTAATACTATTTAGTGCTTCAATTTATTTTTCCCAAAAGGAATCTTTTGATTCGTGGAAGCATTGAATAGGAACCTACATATGATATGCGTGTCATGTCAGATGCGTTTGTCTACTTATTTATGCTGCTTATAGTTAGAAACTTAGAATTTTGCTCTGTTATAATATTTTATAGAACATTACATTATTGTCACACCTGCTTATCTTTACTTTGATATTGATTACATAGTATAGTATAATATTTTTCTTTTAAATATATGTGATGCGTCTTAATACCCAAGTACTCAAACACAACTAGCCGTAGACGTTCCGCACGTCTTAATCTCATTCCACTATAATGAAAAGGGCACTAACAACGGCGACAACAAGGTGACGTACGACGGCGACAACCATCTTCGGGCACCCGACCCGAGACTCAGTTCTCACGGAGCCCCCAGCAACCTGACATGGACATGCACATGGGAATTGATGCTGAACCGGCATACATGACCCCTCCAACCAGCGAAGACAATCTGGGCACTGGAACGCAGAAAAGAACACGCATTGAGTACGAATTCAAGGCTCAGGATCCGGAGAGAATCTTGAAGAATTCGGATTCAAGCAGGATGACTACTGATAAAACTTCTTATGCGAACAAACTGAAACCTAAGGATGTCAAAATTGATGAAATACATATTTCGGATATGGAGGGCAAAATTAGAACTCAACAGCCATCTGAAGAAGATCCATTTCTTTCATTCGACCTCTCGGATGAAATGGAAGAGATTTTGAGAGGGCAATGGAAAGATACGATTTTGATCCGAATCGTAGGACGAACCTGGTACTACCCGGCACTGGTAAACAAACTTAACACGTTATGGAAGCTAACGGAGGGCTACGAACTTGTGGACTTGGGATATGGTAGCTATTGCCTAAAAGGAATTACGCCAATGCAACAGGAACTGATCCTTACGCAGGGCCCGTGGCAAATCGCGGGAACTTTTCTCTCTATTAAGAAGTGGACGCCGGACTATCGATCCGATAGTGACAAGTTTGAGCATGCGATCACCTGGGTACGTATTATAAACCTACCAGTTGAGCTCTTCCATCCAGCGATTGTTGAATCCATAGCAAAGGGAATGGGAGATCCCATCAAAATTGACGGGAATACTTTCACGGCGTCACGGGGGAAATATGCTAGATTTTGTGTGCAAGTGCCAACGAACAAACCATTGCAAAGAGGGATTAGATTAAGAGGCCGCATCTATCAGGTTATGTATGAAAACCTTCCCTCACTTTGCTACAAGTGTGGAAAGGTTGGTCACACGATGAATGCATGTCCGGTTAAGTTTTCGGACACGAACAAAGAGACTGACTCCCGCATGGAGGTGGAACAAATGAGAAGCAGTGCAGCGAATGACGTACATTGGTTAGTCGAAAAGGTGAAAGAAAACCAATACGGGGACTGAATGGAAGTCTCACGTAAAAGGAATTCGAATAGGAGCAGTAATACAGGGAAGAATAAGGAATGAAAAATCAATTTGAATATCAAAGGAAAGGAGGGTGTCAACAAAGGAAAATCTGACCCAGTTGGAGCTCCTAAAGGAAAGGAATTAGCATTACCTAAGGAAACTAATTATCATCCAGGCAAGGTGATAGACATACCCGAGAGTTCTAAGGGTAAAAGGATTCTCCCAATGTCTTTAACACTCCTTCAGAGACAGACTGATAAAGAAAAACAACAGAAAGGAAACACAAGACCAAGGAGGCAAGGTAGTGCCAAGAAACCAGCAGCAAATATTAATTCCTTCTCTATTTTGGCCGATACGGAAGAGTGCGATAACGGAGCGAATAACAACTTCGAATTGACCTTTTTAGCTGGGAATTCGAAGCATAATCATGGACCCGGAGGACAAAATAATGGGGAATGTGGAGGAAGAAATCCTCAACATAGCCATCCCCCGCAGTTCTGGGAGTTTCAGACAAACTTCCACAAATTCGACGGACATTTGAAGATATTACAAACAGGGCCGAGGGTAATCAATATGATAGAAGTGTCACCCCTAATCTGGGAAGCGGAGATCCTCATACAGAAAACAGAAAGGGTGGAGAATGTCCCGAGATTTTGGCAGAATCTGAGCATGAGCGAATGGGAAAGCCGCATACAACTACACATAGCTTGCGAACTAATGAGACAACTGATGCTGTCATGGAGGGGGCTGAAAATTGATAACCCCATCCACCCGACCCATCTGTTTAATCCATCAATGAAATTGGTTTCATGGAATTGCCAAGGCGCCGGAGACGGCAATTTTAGAACTAATTTCAGAGAGTTAGTTAGAGCCCATCGACCCGATGTGGTTTACCTTCTTGAGACTCGTGTAGCTCCGGAGAATGCCTACGAGATTGCACCTACTCTAGGCTTTACTGATTTCTGTATAGCTCCTACTGACGGTATGGATGGGGGGATATGGATGCTCTGGAATGCGGCCTCGTTAGAAGTAGAGATTAAGAGCATTGAGGATCAGGGGATTCATGCTCTTATCGGTCCTATAAAGCAGGAAAAATGGATGGTATCCGGAATTTATGCGAAGCCATATGCAGATGATAAAAAGAGAATTTTTGACAAGTTAGAGCTTATGTCCAAAGATATGGTGGTTCCGTGGTTGGTGCAAGGGGACTTTAATGAAATTGGGTTCGCCCATGAGAAGCAAGGGGGCAACAGGAGGGTGCATAATAGATGTGTTGCGTTCCAAAGGCGCATGAATTCTTGGCGACTTCAGGACTTGGGTTTCCACGGCCAAAAATTTACATGGATAAATAAAAGGGCTGGTGGGGATGTTATTAGCGAGCGACTTGATCGGGCACTAGCAAACTCATTGTGGGTGACACGGTTCCCGGATAATGCGGTGTTTAATCTACCACGAACACACGACGATAATTGCCCTATTCTCACAAACATCGAAGGAGGAATCTGCGTGGCAAATAAACGGTCGTTCCGTTTCGAAGCGATGTGGCTCAAACACAAGGATTGTGAAAGTCTAATTCGACACATTTGGGAAGAGAAATCAGATCTGCTCCAGGCTATAGACCAGGTCCCCAAGGTGATGATTCCATGGAATGCGACTAGCTTTGGTAATATTTTCCGACGCAAGAAGGAATTATTGAGAAGGATCGAAGGGGCATAACGGGCTTTGGCGAAGAGACCGACCAGCTTTCTTCAAAATCTGGAGTTACAACTCCTGGAGGAGTATAACAATATCCTTACGAGGGAGGATATATTTTGGAAACAAAAGTCGAGGGTTCAGTGGCTCGCAGAGGGAGATAGAAACACGGCGTTCTTCCATCGAGCAACTCTAACGCGGCGAAAGAGAAATAGAATTCTTACCCTGAAAATTGAAGATATATGGGTAAAAGACCAGGAGTTCATGCAGTCGCATGCAAGAAGGTTCTTTAGGAATTTGTTCACGGGTGCAAACCACAACACACCAGCGCTCCCGATTTCCCGATATCAAATGTGTCTTGACGTGGAGCAGATTTCGAACTTAGGGAAGGAAATTAGTGTGGCCGAACTGAAATGTACTGTTTGGGCGACCCACCCAAACAAGGCGCCAGGCCCGGACTGAATACAAGCATTATTCTACCAGAAATTTTGGCCGTGGATAAGCAAATCGCTGTTTGAATTCGTCCAGGAGGCTTTTCGAATGGGAAAATTATATACAAAAGTCTGTGCCGCATACCTTTGCCTCATTCCGAAGGTGAGTAACCCCGAGTTGATTTCTCAATTCTGCCCGATTTCTCTCTGTAACGTTGTGTACAAGTTTATTACAAAGAGTGTTACGTTGAGACTCAAAGATATCATGCCTCAAATTATTGCTCCCACCCAATCAAGTTTCATTAGGGGAAGGAGCACGCAGGACAATATTTTCGTGATGCAGGAAGTATTACATTCGTTGAGGTCGAAGAAGAAAAATAAGGTGGGGTTTATGATTCTTAAGCTCGACCTCGAGAAGGCGTATGACAAAATCAGCTGGAAATTTCTTGAGGAAACTCTCCACGCTTTTATGTTTCCCGATAACATAATTAAACTTATTATGTTTTGTGTTCGGAACGCCTCAACAAAAATCCTTTGGAATGGTGAACCGTTGGAGGAATTTAAACATGGGTGTGGGCTAAGACAAGGAGACCCGTTGTCCCCATATTTATTTGTACTCTGCGTGGAGAGACTCTCTTATATGATTCAAGAAGGGGTGGAGAAAAAGAGTTGGGACCCGATTATACCGTGTAGGGGAGGCCCTCGACTGTCACACTTGTTTTTCGCAGATGATCTCATTCTCATGGGCAAGGCCACAGTCAAGACAGCAAAATGCATGAAAAAGATTTTAGATTCCTTTTGTGGGGCTTCTGGTCTCAAATTGAATAAGGAGAAATCTAAAATATATTTTTCGAGTAGAGGGAACGCGGCTATGAAGCAAAGAATTTGTGCGGGACTGGGGTTCGCGCATACGACCGAGTTGGGAAAATATGTGGGGACTAGACTTGTGCAGGGGCGCGTGAAAGAAGAACACTATAATGATATTTTTGACAATCTTCTTGCTCGCCTAGCTAATTGGAAGAGTAACACATTATCGTTGGCAGGACGCGCCACATTAATCCAATCGGTGTCAACGGCCGTCCCCATCCATCTTATGCAATCTAGTTGGTTGCCAGAGAAAGTGTGTAAGAGACTCGATAAAATAAATCGAGATTTTCTGTGGTCCAACAATCCAGATATCAAGAAAACCCATCTTGTGGGTTGGGGGAAAGTGACGCAAAGTAAGGAGAATAATGGACTGGGACTGCGAAAGGCGCGCATGAATAATGAGGCTTTATTATCGAAACTTTGTTGGAAAATACTGCAAAATCAACAAAGTGTCTGGTCATCCCTTGTTGAGGCAAAGTATCTTAAGAAGGCAAAGTTGAGTGAGTATATTGTGAGGCCGGGTGATAGCCCAACATGGAAAGGAGTGGTTCGATGCATGGCCCTTATGTCTCCTTTTTGTCGATGGAAAATCGGGGACGGAAGAGATATATCGTTCTAGTTTGATAACTGGATGGGAACTGCACGGCTTCGCGACGAAATATCGGATATTGATTGTGCTGACTATGGCTTGAGACTATGCGACTTATTTGATGAAGAAGGGAACTGGAAACTGGAAATCCTCAAGACACATATTCCGACTCTGCTGAAGCAGCGTATTCTGGAATGCAACGTTACTTTGACGGAGGAGAAGGATAAAAGGATTTGGCGAGAAACGGTAAATGGGCAGTTCTCGTGCCAAAGCGCTTATAAGGATCTCCAACGAACATATGGCGAAGCACCGATTCGGCCACGTAAGTTCAAGTGGGTCTGGGATTTACATTGTAGCAACAAGATTAAAATTTTCGTATGGCTGGCTGTGCAAGATAGGCTCGCAACAAATTCCTTACGCAAGACGCGCAAGATAACAGAGGACGCAACGTGTGATATATGCCAAGGTAAAGAAGAAACGGTCCTCCACATCTTCCGGGACTGTACATCAGCGAGCAAGCTATGGAGTAAATTACTGACCTCGACTCAACTCAGTTTATTTTTGAACATCGCGGACGAATGTTGGCTGCGAAAGAACTTGAAATGTGCTGCTCCAGAATGTACTCTGCTGCAACAGGCTCCTTGGAATATTATATTCGCGGCTGGGATTTGGCTTCTATGGAAGTCACGCAATGCACGGGTTTTCAGAGGACATAATGTTTCAACGAGTGCTATATTAGCTCAAATGAAGTTGCTGGTGGCAGATATGATTGTTGCGCAGAGAAACAAGAATGGAAAAGTGAAAACATGTTGGGAGAAACCTCGAGAATGTTGGCTAAAACTGAATGTCGATGGGAGTGTGTGCGAAAAAATGAACGAGGGATCAGCGGGCGGAGTGTTGCGGAATGATAAGGGCGAATGGCAGTGGGGATTTAGGACGTTTTTGCCACAACCAACAGTGCTGGAATCCGAACTGGAAGCTATAAGAGTCGAAATGAAAATTGCATGGGAGAAAAGAGTTCGTCGAATTGCGATTGAGTCCGACTCTAGAGAGGCGATTTGACTAATTTTGGAGGAAAATATAGCGTCAAATCCTCTCAGGGGCAAGATTGAAGAGTGTAGAAATTTTCTACATAAGCCATGGGAAATTGAAATCAAGTGGATAGCAAGATCAAGTAATAGGCTAGCGGATGCTATAGCGAAAAGTGCGTGCAACAAGGACGGGGATGTTAGCGTGTTGCTTGATCCTCCTCCCTCTCTTTTATCTATTATCGAGACTGATGTAGCCTAAGGGCATTCGTTTCCGTTTTGATTACCAAAAAAATAAAAATGAAAAGGGCACTAGATATCTAGAAGCTAGCATGTGACACCACTCTCTCTTTTAAAATACAATCTACATTCATAAATATCCTTATAATAATCGTTAATTGAGCTTTCTATAATTCAATTTAAACCCAATATTTCCTTTAGACTAGACGAAGTTTTCTTTTTCTTAAAAAGTACTGTGATTTCTGAAATAGTTATGTAAATATTGTATGAGACGAGATCCTACTTACAACTGTTACATTTTCAATTTCATGGAATCAATATATATTTTCTATTCAATTTGATATGTTGTACAGTTTTACTAAATCAAACCAGATCCTCAAACCTCAAAAGGGAAAATCATCACTAAAATCCCAAAGGAAGAAAAGTTAGTATTTCTATCTAAAATGTTTAGATGTTACATTGTTTGTCAAAATATCTGCTATAGATTAGTTGATTCGTTTAAGGAACCGTGAATTTTAAATCGTATTCTTATAATAACGGGAATTACAAGATTCGATATTGAAAAGAGTTAAATAATTGCCTTAGGAGCTCTTAAATTCCAAAACTCGTTTAAATTAATAAATATAGTATCATTGCATAAATAAACACCCAAAAATTGAATAATAATAAATCCAATGTGATTTAAAAAACATATCCAAATGCAGTAGCTGGAATCTTTTTACCTTTACAGCTACTGATGACTGTATCTATCTAATTCTAATCTGAATAAATAAATATCTAACCATCAAAATTCTCATTTAAAGTAAATTACTAATATACCCCCACCCGCTCCGACGCAATAGTACAAAATCCCACGTCACCAATTTCAAAAGATTCACTCTTCTTCAATTCATTTCATTCAATAAAAATAACACACACACACACACAGTGAGTGTGTGAAGATTGAGTAGTATCAATCAATCAATCAACTATGGTTGGGTGGAAAAAGAATCTTTTGAGTGGCAGTTGTACTGTGTTGAAGAATGAGAGGCGTTTGTTGAGAAGCAGTAATGTTGGGGTGGCAGTGCAACAGCGGCGGGGCTTGGCGGCGCCGCCGCAGATTCCGGCGTTCGATTACGAGCCGAAGCCGTACAAGGGTCCTTTAGCCGACGAGGTTTTCAACAAGCGGAAGAAGTATTTGGGCCCTTCCCTTTTCCATTACTACCAAAAACCGGTAACTAATAAAAATATCATTTCTTTTTATAACGAAAAATTGCATCTTTTTATGTTTATAATAATTTAAAATGCAATGTTCACATGGGTTTAAGTCTATTTCTGTTTTTATTTATTTCTTGCTTGTAATTTATTTTTATTAGAATTTGAATGAGGTCCTTATATGTTTCATTACTGTTATCTTGTGGCTCAATAAATATGGGTAGTAACGCGTTGTGTATTTTACGATTGGATCAGCTCAATATCGTTGAAGGGAAGATGCAGTACTTGTTTGATGAGAACGGTAGGCGTTATCTAGACGCGTTTGCTGGAATTGTTACCGTGTCCTGTGGCCATTGCCATCCTGACATCTTGAATGCCACAATTGAACAGAGCAAGCTTCTTCAACATGCAACCACAATATACCTACACCATGCTATTGGTGATTTCGCGGAAGGTCTAGCATCTAAAATGCCCGGGAACCTCAAGGTTGTTTTCACGCCAATCGAGTGTTGACATTGTATTACTGCTTTGACTCTTTAGTTGTTTAAGGAAAGGCTATCATGGGATCAGCCTTTTCATGTCTTTTTACGTTTTCTAATTTCTTTTGAATAATACGTGCTGGGAGTGCAGGTTGTGTATTTCGTAAATTCAGGAACCGAAGCCAATGAACTAGCTATGCTGATGGCCAGATTGTACAGCGGAAACCTTGGGATGATTGCCTTGAGAAATGCATACCATGGTGGAAGTGCAAACACAATTGGACTCACAGCTCTTAACACATGGAAGTACCCAATTCCTCAGGTACTTCCTCACCTCCAGAGGTCCCATCATTGTCTCTTTGAGTTATCAAATGCTTTTAAGAAACAAATTAGTTCTTCGTGCCTCAGCATTTGTATGACTCGTGGAGGTTTTCATGGAGCATTTTCTATCCAATTTGGGATTTGTATGTTGTTATGTCATATGCGTTAAACCTGCTTGAAGTAAATCAATGTCCTTTAGTTTCAACAGAATTTTAAGCTTGCGGTTCTTTCATTATAGAACTTGAAATTGAGAACTTCGTCCCTGATGGGTAGTTACCATAATCAGATAAGGAATCTCAAGGACATTTAGAAATGTCTTCTGAGGTACCTTTTAGCATGCAATGATAATGGGTGGCCTCTCTTTACATTTACTGAACCTCCCACAGCATCATCTCATATTGAGCTTTGGTCTTGATAGCAATCTTTTAACATTTTCCGCAATAAGGCATCAGATGAATAGTTATTAAAGGATAACTCACTTTTAGTGTGATGAAACTCTGGAAAGAAAGGTTTAGGATTTTAAACTCCATGGTTTCCATTATCTGCTTAGATTACTTTCATCAAACATTTTTTTGATTAAAGAATAACTTTCTAGTTAAAAATAATTCATGTTGTACGTCATTTAGTCCTCCAAAAGTTATTACGATGGATGAACAATCATGGGGGTAACAAAAAGTTATATTTGATTACAAAATCACAGGTAACAAGTAAAACTAACAATCCACGGTTGATAGTACCAATATTATGTATGTTGCAGCGCAAAACAGAATTGTTGCTGCCAGAACTATGGCTCTTAAGTAGTACCAATAAACAACTGAAGTTAAACTTCTCCAAAGATTTCATGAGCCCATCTATTTACATGGATTTAACGTCCATTATTTGTCGAGGTTCCTTGGGAAAATTAATTTTTTTTTTTTTGCTATGAACTATTTAGGGTGAAATTCATCATGTTCTGAACCCGAATCCGTATCGTGGAGTATTTGGATCTGATGCCAAGCGTTATGCTGAAGAGGTACAAGATCACATTGATCATGGTACTTCAGGAAAAGTTGCGGGATTTATTGCTGAGACAATTCAGGTTTGTGGTTATGACTCGTCTATTCTTGTCTGATACTGGTATGTGTCAAGTTAATAAAATGAAATATACCTCCTGGTATAGAGCCTCAAAGTTTAGTTCTTTGCTGCCCACAGGGGGTTGGGGGAGCTGTTGAATTAGCCCCTGGATATTTGAAATTGGTTTATGACATTGTTCATAAAGCTGGTGGCGTATGCATTGCTGATGAGGTGCAAACTGGATTTGGTCGAACAGGAAGCCACTATTGGGGCTTTGAGACACAAGGCGTCATTCCGGATATAGTCACCATGGCTAAGGTGTTAGTTACTCTTTTTCTTTTCCTCAATTCTTCGGCTGATTCGTTTAGCATAAGAAACGCCCTTTGGAAGTTAAAAATAAATATTACAGATCTGTTCTCCTAAAAGTTTGAATAACTACAAAGAAGCCCTTGGAAGTTTGAAAAACAATGCAGACAACCCTTGAAGCTTCAGGGATACTTTCATAATTGTTCATACGTAGAGAGATATCTTTGCAGTTAGAGCAAATCTTATTGAGTTTAATGTGTTTATCACTTCCTTTTAAAGTTTTTTTGTTCAATAGTCTGATCTTTTACATACTGCAGAACTTACTTGACTGACTGCTGAAACTTAATACTTAGGGAATCGGCAATGGTTTGCCACTTGGAGCTGTTGTGACAACTCCTGAAATAGCAAGTGTGCTGTCACAGAAAATACAGTTTAATACTTTTGGGGGTAACCCTGTATGTTCAGCTGGTGGATTGGCTGTGCTCAAAGTTCTTGATAAGGAGCAACGTCAAAAGCATTGTGCTGTGGTTGGCTCTCACATGATTGAACGTCTAAGAAATCTTCAGCAAAAACACGACAGTAATTATCCGTCCTTCTAAAAGATATTTCTTTGTCATATCAATATTGATGCTGATGAGTTTTCTGAATGAATTATCAATTTGCACCGGTTATCAGTAATATCTTTCCCCATTGAAGTTCAAGTTTTTGCCATTTTCATCATTATTCTCTTCCTACCCCAGTAATTTGGTAAATGTTGATCACACCACTTATCATTCTCCAGTAATTGGTGACGTAAGAGGCAAAGGATTAATGGTCGGGGTTGAACTTGTGACTGACCGGGAACAGAAGACACCTGCCAAGGCAGAAACTGCTGTGTTATTTGAGAGCCTCAGAGGTTCGTAAAGCACTCTTAAAACTAGACTAAAAGGAACAATGCCATTGCATACCATTTTATCTTTAATACTATATATTAATAAGACAATTTTGATGATTGTAGAGCTCGGTATTTTGGTTGGAAAAGGTGGACTCCACGGGAACGTTTTCAGGATAAAGCCCCCTATGTGTTTTTCCAAAGATGATGCAGGTAATTCAATGCGATTTCATATTTTGTGCTTGATCTATTGTATAAAATGGAAGAACAATTAGTTTACACAAAAGATGAAACTTTCTTGCTTCATCCGATTAAAGCATTGATATTAAAGGTAGTTTCATTTATTTATGAAATTCCATGGTTGAGGAAAAAGTTTAGTTTAAATGAAATCACCCTTGTTTGTGCTATGAATCAATAAGGACGTGTTACTGAACTTTTGTTTGAAAATTGTTTGTTATTATGCAGATTTCCTGGTTGATGCACTGGACTATTCAATGTCAAAGTTGTGAGAGAAGTGAAGATGTGGCTGAATTATGTTACATGTATCATGTTGATAACAAGTGTTGAATGATTCATATCTGTCTTTCTTACTTGTCCCCCTTGAATTGGGAAAATGTATGCATGACTGGTTGGTATTCTAATAAAATGTTTGATATTCCAGCAAGTGTCTACGAACCCCTTGTTGCTTGACATTTTCTGCACATTTATATGCAATCTTCACGTGAATTGAATCCTGGGTCACGAATAGCGATTTGATTGATGATGAAGAAAGAGGATTCTTGGTTCAGTTCTCTGCCTTAACGACACAAATAAGGATTGATCAAATTCATTGATTCCGACTCTTAGTGGTCATTCATCATTCTTGATCAAATTCAATGAGTCCCACTCTTAGTAATCATTTATCAAAGAATGACATTGGTTATCAAATGATTGAACAACCGCAATTTACATATGATAATTAGTTGGCATTCATAAAAAGGACCAGTTGAATTTTGAGTTTAATACATCATATTTAGGAGAAAGACGGGTATTTCTTGCTCATTTCTTCATTCCTAGCTCATCATCAGAAGCTCGAAAAATGAGTAAGTTCACAGCTCAAGTATTAATATGAACCCTTTGTAAAACTTATCTAACTTGAAGACATTACCATTTTACAGAAGTGCGACCTTAGATAATAATTACTATATGCCTATGCAATATAGTTAAAACAATTTGAGATTTTATCTAATATATATCTCACAATAATCATCTGAGAACTCCTAAGTAACTGTCCGTTATACATATTGACGACATCAAAATAAACTTGACAACCAAGTCTATAAGTTTATATTAAGCTACAACAATGATGCGCAATCACCCACAAAGGCTAACGATCATGAAACGAAAACAAGATAGTGTCCGCACACAACCTCTTCCCATACCACCTAATAATCATATTTACAGATTATCAATCATACACAGCTTCAAAATGTGAAGATAGCCGAGATTAAGTTCGATTCGTATGCTGCATAGATGCCGATTCCTGAGGACGTGAAGACCAAAGGGTACTCAAAGAACGAAGACGTTGAAAATAATCTCCCAATGCAAGGAGGCCTCGCGCTGCTTGCCGAGTGGTAAGAATTCGAGAAAGCTGTTGAAGTGTTTCTTGCCTAAGATGGTCCGCCTGTTTTTCACAATCCAAACATGCAAGCTCAAAAATACTGTCTAACAAGTATCACATATGATTTCAAGTTTCAACCCCCACCCTTACCCGACTAAGTAATTAATTCCTGAAACTTAATACTGCTTATGATACATTATCAGTTATTTGAACAGTGCATGGTTGGGATGGAGCATGGGGGATTTAGTGCCTCATGATATAGGAAAAATCTCGTTTTTAGTAGTTTGTCCCTCCACATCATCTTACTTGAGTTGCATGAGACAAATTTTCTACAAACTGCAAATAGGGAGTTGTTGGAGGTGGGAAGAGTCATATAATGAACCATTTCCTATTTATCCAAAGAGAGAGAGAGAGAGAGAGAGAGAGAGAGAGAGAGAGAACCATTTCCGATAACTTAACATAAATCGATCTCAAATATTCGGCATCAATAACCGAGCATAAAGTTAGAGAAACACAAGCAAGAATGAGACATTACCTGTCCGACAAACCTTACCAGAGGTTCCAACTTTTCCATTGCAGCACCGATTTGTGGGAGGTAGTTCCCTTCACCAAGTTGACCGGCAGCTATGGTTTCTGCAATTATGTAGTGAAGTTTCTCCATTCCCTGTGATAATGCATCTTCTGCTTGCTGGCACGATTGCCTAAGGTTTCCAACGTCCAAACGTTGTTGTTCTGACAAAGGCTCTAGGTGTGGCAAAAGAACCTGTTCAAGGAATAACGCAATCATTATTGCAACCTTTAAAGGGAAACGAGTAACATCAAAGTACGAAGTGAAATGTGCGCCAACCATTAGAAGTTCGGAAGGTCTAAAACCCCCAATCCAGAAGAAGAAACGCTCAGCTGCCGTTTTCCACATTCCAGACATAAGATAGAAAACATCAGCCTTTGCAGCTGTTGCTTTCAGGACAAAGAGATTAAAATAATGTCTCATTCCACCATCCACAAGTATGCGAAGTTCTGCATCTCCAGTTTGATCAGAATGCAAAGCGTTCCTCAGATCCGAGGTTCGCTTATTTTGTTCTTCCACCCATTGTCCGTACTCTATCTCAAATGTTGAAATAACTGCAGCATCAAAGCAAACAAAGGTTCAAAAGAATTTTATCTAACTTAAGATATGTGCTATATATGATCACGGAATTATCTAAAAGTATGTACATTATGTGGCATATAATTTTGCCAACCTGAGTTTACAGGTCCAGAGTAACCGAACTGACTGGTATCTATACCGCTCCCATATATACCCTGGGAAAAGAAATTTAACTTCATATGGGTGAAAGTTGATAAGCATAACATCATTATCAATACTCAATTAAAGTAGTTGCACTTTTTGTAGTGTTTTTTAACCTGTTTTCTGACTTGATCAAGCTCTTGTTCTAACTGAAGAAGTCTCAACTTACTATTCTCTAATTGCTGAACGTAGGCCTGCATAACATCGTGAAAATATTCAGTCACACCCATAAGAAATATAACAATTTTCTTCAAATAAGAAAATTAAGAAGATAACTTTATACCTTTTTCCGCAAACGACTCTTACGTGCAGCCTCACGGTTCTGTGCCAATCGTCTCTGTACCTGTTGCCAAAACAAAAATTAGCTAAGCTCACTAACACTATTCTATAGTGATAATATGTCCGAATCTTGATAATCCTCATTTCTCTCTACATCAGACGGCTGCGAGCATTTCAGCATCCAAGTTGGACAGTAAGAGTAAAAATAAAAACAGAATGATTTTGTTTAACAAACCTTCTCAGGTTTGTTTGCTTCTTGATCGAATTTATTGGACGGACCAACCGTGCCATGCGAAGTATCCTCTGACTAAACACATACTTACAAGGAGTAAGTTAACAAATTTGGCAATAAATCCATAGTTATTAATTACTTGAGTAGCCACGTAGAGTGACTTACACACACCTGGTTGTCAAATTTTTCGTCCATCTCAAGAACCATTGACGGAATGTCGAGACAGTTGTTTGTGTTTCCTTTGAAATCTCCCCACATGGGATATTGATGCATTGGTTCGTATATGCCCATCCGTCTTGAGGGAACAAATTGCGTCGATGTAGAATTCATTATGAGCTATCTGTTAAATAACAATGCAATGAACCAGTTAGTACCAAGTAAATAGCTACAATCTAATATGAATAAGAGAGTTTACAGAAGATTTGAGTTTATCCTGTGTATTAAATTTAAACTAAGCACCAAAGTGAGAAAAAGAAAAAACCTTTTTATAGCTCAAAGGGTATATAACAAGCTAGCTACCTACCTATTGAGCTTCCACTTAGATCAGAATCAACACAAACTTTAAAGTATTCCATCACCTAGTAGTTACACTCAACTTTCTAAAAGAAGGTTGCATCAATCCGGTCGATTAATAATCTCATATATTCTCAAACAGAATAACTTCCAGTTTTGCATGATAACACCATTCATGTGGTTTTGTTAGGAGGAATCTAACCAATGAAGAACTGAATAGATTCATATAGTAATCAATCAATCATGCTTAAGAGGTTAAGTTCCATCACCATTAGATTGATCCAAATCTAATGCGGATGACACTTATATCATTCACGAATCAACGATCCACCAAATTAATAAACTCATCATATCAATCCCATATATATTGGAGTTGACTTTATTGAAATCAATTGAAAAAGTCATCATCAACACAGAAAATGAATGAATCACAAATTGTTCTGTTTTTACATTTGAAATTAGAATGAAAACAAGTTTGTGACATCAGATTAAACATGTACAGATAAGAAGTTAAATGTTCAAACATATGCATGTGTATTAGACTATTTGAAAACCAAAGAAATAAAAAGTATAAGCTTCAACAAAAACAGGTGTTATGTAATGAAAGAAGTAAAAAAGGTAATAGACTTTTCAATAAAAACAGAAACCCATTTTGTACATGGAATCATACAAGAACCTGACACGAGTCTCATGATATCCATTTCAAGAAACATTCTTAAAAAGAAGACAAAAAACATAGGAAAGGAAATAAAAATGAACCTTTAATTAATGATGAAAGATCCCAGTTTGAGATTTAATACAGCAGTACTAGCTCACTTATAATTAACACAAAGCAAACAAACTACATCAAAGTTGAGTTTGCTGCCGTGAAGAAGTGGAAGAAGAAAAAGAAGAAGAAGAAGAATCGAATATGATTGTAAACGCAACATCTTTTTTCAAAATATTTCTATTTAAGTCACCAATAATTAAAGAAATAAATAAAAAAAGAAAAGAAAGGAAAAAGCTGTGTGGAACTGTTTCATTTCTATAAATTATTATGGTGAAACTATTATGTGAGTGCAATGTGTCTGTGTATGTGTGTGTGTTGTGTGTTATCCTTAGCTACAGTAAAATGAGAGAAAGTAATTATACTTTAAATAAATAATTAGTCATATCTCCACTAAGAAACAATTACTGTTTTGTAGTGTTATGAAATGGTTGGTTTGAATATGCGCACCAGGTCACTCTCACATTGCTTTGCTCATGTTGGCCCTTCACATTCATCAATCATCATTCAACCCCAGCCTTCTCAAATCCCAACATATATATTTTAATTAACATAATCAACTTAAGATCCTTCTATTTTTATATACATATATTATTTTGTATGCTTATCCTAATTTTCTTTGTCAAGTTATTGTATTAGTATTATATTTGATTTCTTCAAAGTGTACGTATTTTGTCGAATATCCGGCATTCCGCCATTTTAATTACGCGACTTGAAGAAGACTAAGATGATGCGCATGTCGTGCTCAGTTTCTTTGTTTTTAAATGTCCCCCCTCTATAAATTTAATTAACTTCATTTATTTTCAAACAAGCTTAATTCTTCTTTCAAAACAAAAGAAGAAAAAAACATGCTTAATACCAACTGTTCATAAAGTTTTGAGTTAGTACTCTACTTTTATTGATTTAATACACTTATTACTAGTTGTGAGAGCTCAATTTTTATATCATTTTGCGATATTTTATGTGAATCAATGAGTCGTAATTTACACCGAAGTTCTTTAGGGTACTCTCGAATCAAACCTGCTAGTTAAGAATTAACCACTGGCTATGCTACTATTTTATTTTCTTGTTGTTTGGTTATTCACTTTGTTCTTCCCTTACTCACATACGCGCTATTAATCTACACTTCACATTGCATTAGAGTGGCATTAGTTTTTTTCTGCAACATGTCTCGTTAGGACATGAGTCACAAAGTCTTAATGGAAGATTTGATCTCTAGAGTTGAAAATGTACAGTTGCATCAACAAGTGAATCCGTTAACTTAGTTTGGACGCCTCATTACAACCATTCTATTTTATGGCTCAATTTGATATATTTTAATCTTGTTTATAAAAAATATCCTTACGAGATTCTTCATTTCCCACAGTACAACAACTTTGTCTGGTAGATTTTGGTCTTGTTTATGACGAATATTATTTTGAAATTCTTCATCATGAACCTCAATCCATAAGATGTGCGAGTGAGTTTAAGATTGATATTCTGGATAGAGATCGGATTCATGCCTATTAGATAGTCTCATTACTTAGATATGTAGTAATTCTTCGTGTAATTACAATCACTTAGTTGTGTTGCAGTTGCTAGTATAGGCTTCACATTTCATGGAAAGTCTCTAACTATATATTCTTGTAACTGTATTTCAATCATTAAGATTTTGATTAATGTTTTACATTGTGTCAATCACTTGTTTCGCAATCTTGACATTCTCACTTCTTCTCTGCCTTGACTTCTATGAGATAATATTGGTGCTATTCTAGGTCTTCGTTATGTTATCACTATAAATGGAGTACATCACGAGTGACATTCATTTTCTTTGAATGACTTGATTGTAAAGGATCGTACGTTTCTTAAGTCAATTACACCAACTTGCGAAGATGTTCACGAGGACTCTCTTTGCGTTCCAAAATTCTTGTAGCTGATGGGACATTGATTTCCAGAGTCGAATCACATTAATCATATCTTTTGTAATTATTTGTGTAATTAGTTTTTTCCTTGTTATGTTGTAGTTAATAGTGTAGTAGTAGCACTTTTATTTAAATATGTAAATATTTCAATCAAATAAAAATTTGAGTCGATCTTGTCGTTTTAAGGACTAATTCCTCTTCAACAATAAATTAATACCAAAGAAATAACCATTAAACTAAGGAAGCAAAGACGATTTCCTAACTTTTTCTTGTTGTTATTATTTAAATCAATCTATTGCGTGGTGATAATGAGATGTTTATTTAGATTTTAGTAATTAGGTAGATTCATGTAATTTATTTACCATCTATATAAATAGAATTAGAAACATAATAATTTTTCATTTGATAAATTGGAGAGAATTTCAGTTGAGTTTTCTAAGATTATATATGTTAACTGATAGTTAATAAAAAGAAATTGAAATGTACGATTAATTTCGAAAAAGCAAATTAGTAAACAACAAAAACTTCTTAGATATAATTTCGAATCGAGACAAACATAATCTTATTCTTATCAGCTATTCAGCTTATCTTTTTGTAACTTCAATGTTTTTCCGCATTATATGGGCACGTTTGCTTGTCCCAAAAAGCCAAGATAAAATTAATAATCTTGGATAATCTCGCGTTTGGATGACCCTACGGAAAATGGCAGGCACCCGTGATAAGTGGGGTATTTGACATTATTTGCAAGATAGAAAATCTCACCCAAACCCCTAGGATTATTTATCTCACATTTTATTTGCTTCTTCAAATAACACATTTGCCCCAGAATTCATCTCCGCATAAATTCAATGTTTAAATTAGGGGTAAATGTATAATTCAATTTCATGTAAGCCAAGATATATTGCAAGTCAAACATAAAATAAAAAATTGTATGAAAGTTATATGTTATAATCCAAATATAATATTAAATAAAAAAGAATTAATTATTTTTATGATTAAAATTTGAGGCAACTTACTTGCCCTATATATATATCGCCAATGTCTCACTACGTCGAAAGTAAATTAATATAGGCCATGCAACAATCGAACCAAATCAACATTCAACACAAAAAAATACAATACATCAAAGTAGGCCGAAAATACGTGTAAAAATCGTTCTAAAAGAAGAACATGTCTTCCATTAAAGTGATCTGCCACATAGTTTTTCTACACTAATTATTATGGAGCACGAAATCACGTCCAATCAGAAAAAAGTCAGTCAACGAGAAATAAAAAAAATGCATCTATCGATCAATCATTATTCTATCGAGGTAATTACGTAACTTAATAAGGGGATCTGAGCAGTTTAAGAAATTTTGGAAGTCACAAAAAAGTAAGAAGTGAACAACACGCGCGGAAAAAGAGCGTGAGTGCGGTCTTGATTTTTAAATGATTGTTGTTGTTGTCGTCCCGCGGGAAGTTGAGTGACGGAATCAAACAAATGGAGCCGGCAACTACATATGATATATATAATATTGCGATCCGACAGTTCTTTTGACAATTAGTTATACTCTTTAGTTGTGCTTCTTTCAATTGTTCGGTTTTGCTTTTCCTTTAGATATATATTGCAGGAATTACCTATGGGGTTCATGTATCAATTACATATATCACTCTTTATGTTTGGAAGTTACGCAAACAAGGATGAGGATCTTCTGTTCCAGAACCCTGTGTCAAAGCCTGTTGCACTTACAAAATCATGACACATGTCCAATTAAACAACTTCTCCCATTCTCGTCAAAACCTCCGTTATCTTCTACCCATTAGCAAATCTAGCTATAATAATCAGAATATACTATGCCAGCTGAAGAAAATATCTTTCTTTTCCTTTCTAGTCTTAATGTTAGGCCAAAACTGAAAAATGGTCCAATTACTTTGGTGCTGTGCCAAAATCGATCCGACAGGTGCCAATTTTAGTCACATATGTGTATATATATATATACATATATATATATATATATATATTTTCTCAAGTCAAGGAAAAATAACAAATAATAAGGTAGTAATTCTAGTCTTCTAATTGTTCAAATCTGTTAATTCAAGAAAACAGAAAATATAATTTTAATGTTTACCAACAAAAAAAAATCTATAATCTTAAACTTTGTCTTTGTATTTACTCGAAAACCAGTTTTAATTGAATAAAATCTAAAGTCCAAGACAAAGATTAATTTAGTAAAGTAAAACTGTAAAAGACGTCGTCATTTGATGAAATCAAAGAAAGAGTTCTTAATTATTTTTTGAGAAAAAAACTGATAAATAAGAAGTAATCAATTACGACCGGCTTATAAATTAGTATTATACTAAAATATAGGTTTATTAGCTTGTACATTAGTACTAACAAATTTGATACATTGCATTGTTTAATATATATGTATTATACTAGGCTTCTATAATATCATTATTCTAATTAGCCAAAAATAATTTTGTTAAGTAAATACTAGATATAGGATCCAATAATACACCTCTAATATTATAGTTGTGATCACAGTTTTTAAGAATGCTGTAACATTGATATATAGAAATTTTATTGTGATGAATTGCAGGTTATGCAAGGAATATTTATACTAATGGAACTTAAATAATCAATTTTTATCAATATAACTGTTAGTCCTTCTTTATTAACCATGTGTTAATGAAGCCTAATATATATATATATATATATATATATATTAAAATAACCACTCTTACTTGTTAACTGTCATCAACTTGCTAAGTCTTAAACGGTATGACTAAATTTATACTTCAGATATTTTTTGTACTAATTTGGTGCTACTTCAGCTATAATTCAGGGACCATTTTTCAAATTTCAACTAACGTTGAGACTTGAGAGTAATATGTAAAAGAGAACAAAAGATTTGAGGATGTAGAATACTTAATTTTTTTTTTATTATATACACTAGATATGGGAGATAACGGAGGTTTTGACTAGAATTGGAAGGAGATGTTTATTGGACAGGTGTCATGTTTTTGTGAGTGGAATAAGCATTGGCACAGGATTTCTGGAACAGAAGATCTTTGCCGCACAAAGTACCCTCATAACTAAACACCATTTAAAAATTATTAAGTTTTCAAAAAAAAAAAAAAAACTACATATTTAGCCCCAAAGTTGTTTCTATAATTTTATTTCATCTGTCTAAGGTTACACATGCTTCGGGGTACGTTATATGGTTTCTAAGAGTTAGTGCTGAGTAAGGGAGAGGTAAAAAATTCTCTATATTAGAAGGATAATAAGTTAATAACCTATTTATAGAAGGATAGGACTACAACAAGTATCCAGCTTATAATAGGGGTGTTCGCGGTCGAATTTTGGCGGGTTGTCATAAGAAAAGACATCATACCCAATACTTATCAACTTTTCAAATCTGGCGGGTGAATTTATTTTGAAGACCATGCGGGTGCGAGCGGTTGGCGGGTTATATTATACATCAAATTATTAGATATATTTAGTATATATTCTTGATTGATTTGTACATATCTTAGATAAGGCAATTTACCATAATTAGCCTTTGTATTGTATTATTTATAGACACCAAGAGTAATGAGAAGAACGATTCAACAAAATATTATCTTACTATCTTACATGATATCACGAGTCTCGTGACCTAACCCTAGCCGTCGTCTCTCTCTCTCTCTCTCTCTCTCTCTCTCTCTCTCTCTCTCTCTCTCTCTCTCTCTCTCTCTCTCTCTTCTCTCCTCACCGCCGGCCTCACGCCACCAGCCATGATGTCTGAATCAAAGTTTCATCCCGCCCTCACAGTCTCTAACGTACGTAACTTTATTCCAATTACTCTTGAGATGGAAAAATGACAGTACTCCACGTGGGCGGAACTTTTCAAAATTCATTGTCGAGCCTACCAAGTTATTGATCACATCTTTCCTCTGTCGGAATCCACTCTCCCTTCCTCTGACATCACGGCCGCCAAAACTCCATCCAAGGAGGCAGCCACCGATTCCGACGAAAAAATCGACCCCAAGGACGCGACCTCCACTAAAACCGTCGCGTCACCTCCGTCTCCTTTGCCACAGATGGATTATGATCAATGGTCTCGCATCGATGCTATTGTCCTTCAATGGATTTACGGCACTATCTCCACCGATCTTTTGCACACCATCATGCAAAAAGATTCCACTGCACGTATTGCTTGGGTTCATCTTGAAAATATTTTTCAAGATAACAAAAATTCGAGGGCCGTCTACTTGGAGAATCAATTCACTCAAGTCCAATTAGACTCATTTCCGAATATTTCAGCCTACTGCCAAGAACTCAAGATGCTCGCAGATCAGCTTTCCAACGTTGGATCTCCCGTCTCCAATCAACGTCTTGTTCTCCAACTTATCTCCGACCTCAATGAGAACTTTGATGGCGTTGCCACCATCATCCAATAGACTGATCCACTGCCTCCATTCTATGAGGCTCGGTCACGTCTCATTCTTGAAGAGACAAGGAAAGCAAAACAGGCCTCCACCGCTGCACATGTCGCCGCTCTCATCACTACTGGCCCACAGTCCGACGAACCCCCCACCCGCGGTCCACCTCATCATCACCGCGGTCAACATCAGCCCTCACGGGAACGTCGTGGCGGTCACCGAGGACGCGGACGCGGTCGCGGCCCATCCAAAAACCCTGGCATGCACTCCACCCACCTCTGCGTGGCCCGCGTATTTGACTTGGCCCCAGCAACCATGGTCGTACCCCCCGTGGGCTCGGCCTCCTGTTGCAACTCAACCGGGTATATTGGGTCCTCGTCCCCAACAAACCTATGCGGCGCAGAACACGAGTTCATCCTATGCCCCTACGGATATTGATGCTGCATTACACACCATGTCCCTTCAACAACCGGATCAACAGTGGTACTTGGACTCGGGAGCCTCATCTTACATGACATCGGCGTCAGGTACTCTTACGTCTTATTCTTTTTCAAGCATGAAAAATACTCGTCGATAATGGTCATGAAATTCCAGTAAAAAGTCATGGTAACGCGGTCCTTCTTTTATCCCAACCCCCTCTTCACTTATATAATGTTCTTCATGTACCTCACATTGTTAAGAATCTTATCTTTGTTCATCGTCTTACTACTGATAATCATGTTTCAATTGAATTTGATCCGTTTGGTTTTACTGTGAAGGATCTACTGACACGAACCCCTCTTATGCGATGTGATAGCACCGGGGACCTCTATCCCATCACCCCTTCATCACTCTCGATCGCTCGTTCCACTTTCGTTGCCTCTTTTATTGCCCTCACCCCCTCTCGATGGCATCATCGTTTGGGACATCCGGGCCCTTCTATTTTACAGTTTATGCAAAAGAACAATTTAATTCAGTATAGTCGTTTTTTCGACAACTCTTTATGTGAACCTTGTGTTTTGGGAAAGCAAATTAAACTTCCTTTTTATTCTTCTTCTTCTGTTAGTTTATGCCCTTTTGATATTGTTCATAGTGATTTGTGGACCTCGCATGTCCTTAGCTCAAGTGGTCATAAATATTACGTGTTGTTTTTGGATGATTTCTCTAACTCTTTATGGACTTTTCCTATTGGTCGTAAATCCGACGTCTATGCTATATTCTCTTCCTTTGCAACTTTCATTTATACTCAATTTGGATGTCGTATTAAAAGTTTGATGGCAGGGAGTTCGACAATGACAATTTCAAACTATTTTGTCGCAATAATGGCATGACAATCCGTTTCTCGTGTCCCTACACTTTGACCCAAAATGGAAAAGCGGAACGTAAAATTCGATCCATAAACAACATCATGCGCACCATTCTCTCTCACTCATCCACGCCCCCGTCTCTTTGGCCTCACGCCTTACAAATGACCACCTATCTCCTCAACATTCTTCCCTCTAAAACCCTCAAAACGCCTCCCCCTCTCAAATACTCTACAATCGTACTCCCTCTTATACACATCTCCGAACATTGGGTGTCTATGTTACCCTCTCATCCCATCCACCACCTTACACAAACTACAACCTCGTTCCTCTCCTTGTGTCTTTCTCGGCTATCCCTCACATCATAGGGGATATAAATGCTACGACTTACTCACAAATAAAATCCTTCTCTCTCGTCACGTACTCTTTGACGAAAATAAATTTCCCTTCTCCACTATAAAGCTCCAACCTCCTCCCTCATATTCCTTTCTCGATGAAGCGGTCCATCTTCTACTTCTCCCGCCTCATGCACCACCAACTGTGGCCCAATCCGAACCTCTCCCCACGGACCGGTCCGCCCCCCTCCAGCCCACCGCAGCACCTTCCAGCCCAGCCCCACCTCGCCGGCCATCACGGACCCACCTCCATTAGCCCGCTCCCCCTTCCCACCGCTGACCGCTCCCCTCTGGCCCAATCCATTGGGACCTCACCTCCTTCTCCTCCTTTGGCCCAATCCCTCACGGAGCAGCCCTCACCCGCCCCTCTCTCCACCGTGGCTCCTTCTCTTGCACTGCCACCCCTCCCACCACGCACCATCGTGACCCGTGGTATGAACGGTATTCGAACTATGAAGCGTCTCTTTAATCTTTCCACTTCCTCTCCTCCCTTTCCTCTTCTTAAAAATCCTCGATTTGCGTTATCTAATCCTAATTGGAAACATGCTATGCTAGATGAGTTTAATGCTTTGATTAAGAATGAGACGTGGGAGTTAGTCCCGCGTCCGACTAATGTGAATGTTATTCGCTCTTTATGGATTTTTCGTCATAAGACTAACGCTGACGGCTCATTTGAGCGATATAAGGCTCGTCTTGTTGGTGATGGCAGGTCTCAGCAGGTTGGGATCGATTGATTGGACACGTTCAGTCCCGTGGTCAAATCGGCCACCATACGCACCGTCGGCATCATTGTTATCTTACGTTCTTGGTCCATCCATCAGTTGGATGTCAAGAATGCCTTCTTGCGCGGAAAATTGGACGAAACAGTGTATATGCACCAACCCTTGGGTTTTCGGGATGCCTTTCATCCGGATTACGTGAGTCTTCTCAAGAAATCTTTGTACGAGCTCAAGCAAGCCCCCCGCGTGTGGTATCAACGGTTTGCTGATTTCGCCTTTACCATTGGCTTTTCTCACAGTAAATCCGACCACTCTCTCTTGATTTATCATTTGGGTACTGATATTGCCTATTTACTGTTATATGTGGATGATATTATTCTTACTGCTTCCTCTACATCTCTCCGTCAGTCTATTATTGGTCAGTTTAGTGCTGAGTTTGCTATGAAGGATTTGGGTAATCTTCATTATTTCTTGGGCATTGCTGTCACTCACACTGCAGGAGGTTTGTTTCTTTCTCAAAGTAAGTATGCCACTGAAATAATTGAGCGGGCGGGCATGACTTCTTGCAAACCCGTCGCCACTCCCGTCGACACCAAGTCCAAGCTTGGCTCCTTGGGTCCTTCTTTTCCCGACTCCACTTTGTTTCGCAGCTTGGCGGGTGCCCTTATGTATCTTACGTTCACACGTCCAGATATCTCTTATGATGTTCAACAAATTTGTCTTCACATGCATGACCCTCATATGGAGCATATGGCTGCTCTTAAACGGATTATTCGCTATGTGCAAGGCACATCCCATCTCGGCCTCCATCTCTCTCGCTCACGGCTCGATTCTCTTTTATCTTATACCGATGCCGATTGGGAGGGTTGCCCCACCACACGACGTTTCACTTCGGGTTATTGCATTTTTCTTGGAGACAACTTTATTTCTTGGTCTTCCAAACGACAACCAACTCTCTCTCACTCCAGTGCTGAGGCTGAATATCGTGAAGTGGCGAATGTCGTTTCGGAATCCTGTTGGATAAGGAACCTTCTTTTGGAGCTTCGCCTTCCCCTCTCGAAGGCCACCTTGGTTTATGGTGACAACGTGAGTGCCATCTATCTCACCAACAATCCGGTGCAACATCAACGCACGAAACATATTGAGCTAGACATTCACTTTGTCCGAGAAAAGGTCTCTCGGGGTCAAATTCGCGTTCTTCATGTCTTGTCTCGATCACAAATGGCGGATATTTTCATGTTCTATTCGAGGACTTTCGATCCAGTCTCACTGTTCGTGATCCTCCCGCTTCGACTACGGGGGTGTATTAGATGTATTTAGTATATATTCCGGATTGATATATTCTTGATTGATTTGTACATATCTTAGATAAGGCAAATTACCATAATTAGCATTTGTATTGTATTATTTATAGACACCAAGAGTAATGAGAAGAACGATTCAGCAAAATATTATCTTACTATCTTACACAAATTACAAATAATAATAAAAACTTCCATGTTTTAAAACACACAGATTATATGCAAAAATGATCCTATATTATTCGTATTTAAGAAATATCCTCTCATTATTTTTCTAGTTTTTTCTTTCGTATGTTTATACTTTCAATTTATGCATTATTAGTATCGAGTTTCAAATATATTTATGTAAAGTCTTTCCTTAATACACATCAAATTATAAAATTTTCACATCATAGATGAACTAGAGCGTTGTGTAGTTATCTCTATTATTTTGCTAGTAAACAATCAATTTCTTTTCTCATTGAAGTGTTTAGAGAAATGAACTAATATTATTTTTATTTTCTTACACATGCGGGTGGGAGAATGGCGCGTGGGTGTACGTCTCAACCCGCAACCCACTCGTTCAAGCGCGGGTTGCCACCTTCTCCAACCATGGCACAAGTTAGAAATAAATAAAAAATATGCGGGAAGCGGTTTGTGCGGGTCGGGTTTAGGCGGGTTGGTCGGGTCGGCAGGTTTATGAACACCCCTAGCTTATAAGCTCACACGTAAGTTAGTTATGTTGGCAAAACAGACATACGTATTGATGATGTCAACTAGCTAGGGTTGTCTTTGGTGCAAATTAGGAGGGTAGGACAACAATAAGCGTCCATTTATGAGCCCAAAAGTAAGTTAGTCATGGTGACAAAACATAGAGACGAGATTGAGGAGGTCAATTGGGCTTGTTTTTGGTGCCCATTAAAGGTTCATTTTGTCACATACAATGATGATGTCTAACGATGGTTGAGCTTCTAGGGTTGTGAGTGGCCTCGTAGAGGCTGAGTGGTTACGCTAGAAGAGGTGATTGAGTGAGAATCTTGGTGACTTAAGCATTGAAGAACTTATGTTGAGTACATCTTGGTCTAGTTTACATGTGTTGCTTAGAGTGTATGTGTGTAAAAGACATAGCCGGTTTACTTGAAGCACTAAATCAGTCTTGCGTGAAGTGTTGAGTCAGTGTCGTACCAAGTGCGCTAACGAAAAAGTCTGCTGACAGTTTTTATTTTGTTTTGATGTACCAACCTACTAGCGAGGTAATATCACCATATACACTAAATGCATTGTTCTAAGAACCTAGAATCGCGTAAATAAATTATGTCATACATTTTTAAAAGGCTCTTTTATGACTTTCAACCCAAACCAAATCTCTTCAACCTTTATCGCTAACGCACTTTGAAGGCATGTGTTTGCTTTACTTTGTTGATAGTAACGGGTGTAATTTAGTAAAGTAAAATATAATTCAAAGTCTAGACAAAAGTTGAATCGTTTCACTGTGCTTACGGTTTAATCGACAATCGTTTCCCAATATGTAACGACTAACTTTTAAATATAGTAGCACTACAAATATTAAGAACGACTAATCAAAAGAATATTTTGAACTCTCGAAACAAAACAAAAAGATAAGAAGGGAATGCGTTATTGAGTGATTTTGAAAAAGTATGAGGGGTCTATTTATAGATTACAAAAGTTGGCTTAGGGGGTGACCAGACAGACACGTCATTTCAACATCACAATTTCTCCGCCAAAATTCACACTATTTTGGGCTGACTGTGCACACATTCATGTGAAATGTGGTTGTTTGCTGCTGATTGGGTGCATAGGTGGCGTTTCACTAGATTGTCCTACGAAGTTTTTGCCTACTATACACATTGATTCGACAAGTTTTTACACCTCATCACGTTCTCTTGGGATTCGTTACTTGGGACATAATTTACTTATATTTTGTTATTACTTTATCGTAAATTTGCGAATAGAAGTATTTATATTGCATTGTAATACACGCTTCAGATAATATCCTTGACATGTTCAAGGTCGTACTGTAGAACATCTTATGTTGCCACCTTTTGAAATTAGTGTCGGAAAACTTCTCAGACTTTACTTTCCCCTGCTATAATTGGCGATATAGCCACCATTTTTTTTCTATAAACAAAAAAAATATAGTTTTAAAATTTGTTGATAGTAACACGTGTAACTCAGAAAAGCAATAACATGATTTAAAGTCGAAGCAAGATTTGAACTCTTTCTCTTTAAAATGATATTTGCTCCACTCGGTACTTACGATTTAATCAGTAACTGTTTACCAAGATGCAATGACTAGCTTCTTAATATAGTAGCACTACAAATTAAAAGCGGCGAATCAACATAATATTTTGAACACTCGGAACAAATGAAAAATCTAAGAAGAGAATGTATGAATGAGTGATTTTGAAAGAAGTTTGAGGGGTCCATTTATAGACTACAAATGTTGACCTAGGGGGTGACCGGATAGACACACCATATCCACGTCACAAAATTTTTGCCCAAACTTCACACTATTCCGGGCTGACTGTGTGTCCCATTCATGTGAAAGGTGGTTGTTCGTTGTTGATTGGGTGCGTAGGTGTTTGTTCGCTAACATGATTTTTTCGCGAGATTGCCCACTAGACACACTTAATTGATGGATTTTTACACCTCATCATGTGTTTATTAATTATTTAGTTTGTTACTTATTAATTTTTTTATGAATATTTAATTAATTAATTAATTTAAGGAAAGCCCAAGTCCAAACTCTAGCTCAAACCCAGGCACACGCCTAGGCCAAGCCAGCAGGACGACGGCGACAACACTCATGTGGGCTTTGAAGCATGACTCATAACATTTAAGCCTTTCTCCCTTTAAAGACTTGTGGTATACCAAAAGACTCATGCCCTTTACCAAAAAAACAACAAATAATGTATACAACTTTAGCTTTAACATTTTCATGTGGGATGGTGATTTTTCACCTTTCGACATATTTTTTATTTTTTTCTTTAAGATAACTTATTTCAACTAGCTACCTTTAGGAATAATTGCAAAATTAGTCCTTTAATATGGCCGCATTGCGTCTTTAGTCCATTACTGTGTTCTTTTACATGATTAGTCTGATATTGTAGATATTTGTGAGATTTTAGTCCGCTGGTGAAATCTTTCGCCAAAAATTGCACGTGAGGCACGTTACCACTAAAAATCGACCAAAAATTAACACACATGTGCGAATTCGCATGTGTGTTTGTACACGTTTGGGCTTTTGATGTGATAAAAACGTGACTTGACTATTCAAGGTTTATCTTTAATCTTTAGTTTGTCTTTGTATTAACGTGCGAATTTGCAGGTGTGAGTTTAATTTTCACCGATTTTGGTGGTCACATGCCAATTTCAGCGAAAAATCTCGTCGGATGACTAAAGCTGCACAAATGTCCACAATGCCATACTATACATCTAAAGGAACATAATAACGGACTAAAGACGCAATGTGGTCACATTAACTGACAATCTTTACCAATTTTCCTTAACTTTAGCATTTAGTTCTCATTCATCCAAAATTAGTTTTGCATAAGAAATTACGCTAGGTTCATCTACACAAAACTTAGATTTGATTAAGTTAAAGAAGTTCAAATTTTATAAAATAGAAACTATTAAAATAAATTATCAAATAATTGTAAATAAAAATTTCTCAAACATTTGGAGAAGGCTTAAGTCCACATGATGGAACTAAGAAAAACAATACAGAATGCTATAAGATTTGAATATTGTGTTTCCTTTTAAGCACTTTTACTGATATATTCTAACTAATTATGAAACTTTTACGGGTAGATCTTACATCTAGATTTCAATTTGTAATATGAAGTTCCACCAAACTACATAACTATAGAAGAGTAAAGCGTTTATCATCATTCATCAGTTATCAGCTTGGTCAACCAAAAACCAAATTTCTGATCATTAATTTAGTCCTACTTTAAGTTCGCCATGTCATTTGTGCCCCGTAGGACTTTTCAGAGTCATCATTATTTATTAAACCTATATAGAGCACATTCTATCCACTAAACCCCTCCTTTTCTTTTCACAAATCTCTTTCTTATTTTTTTTGTATAAATTGCATGCCCTAAAGCTGTTTGCTCAGACTCTTTGGGTTTTAAAATTCAAAACAGATATATTATTCCTCTTCAAAGATTGGCAATTGCTTTTCCATGTAATGACCCTTCATCAAATATAGAGGCAGTAACAAACCTTACTTGATCCTCGAGACACAACGTCAACTTTTGCTTATATTTACACAATATTATAATAAGAATTATTATCCTTAGATTGCCGATGAGTTCATACATTGACACATCGCGTACTGATAATAGTTGTACATAGTATGTATGTGCACGTTCCTGTTGAAAAGTAGAGCAAAACCCCCATTAATAAAACTTTACTTTTCAGCAATTAATAATGATTTCTTGACATGTACCAATGTAACAGTACAAATTGGTGTAATTAGCACGATTTTAACCATTTCGTTTTTATTAGCAAGAACATGGACCTTAAATTCTCCTTATTAATGAACGGTGCACTTGAATATTTACATTTTTTGGGAGCATCGCGGTTTGTGCTCATTATTTATGTGGATTTCACTAGTTACCCTTACTTTCCAAATGTCATGTAATTAATATTTTGGTCTTAGTTCGCCCGGGTTATAATACACCTATTAATTGTTATAATGTGTCTGATTTATGTCAAAATAATGTTAATTGAATATAAAATCGGTCTAGCTTGGTCCGGAACACCTAATACAAGTTGATTTGGCAGTACAAATATAAGTACAATTAATTTAATGAAGATCGGATCACAGAGGTTCGATCGAGGTATATCTCGAATCAGTCGGAATGTCGAATCGTTCCTGTTCGAGACAAGCGAGCCTCGAATTGATGGTAAAATCGGATTGGTCGTAACTCAAATTGGATGATATATGAGTATCAAATCAGATGGCTTCGATTGAGTGAAACTCGAATTGATCAATGTCGAATCAGATGGCTTCGATCGAGTGAAGGTCGAATTGCTGAGTATCGAATCTCCAAGTTCAATCTTGAGTTGTTGTGTGATAGTAATGAATGCCCGTTGGTAATGTCAGTGGACGGGGTATTTATAGGCCCCGTCCCGTGAGCCCTAGTGGTAGTTGATGAATAAATATTGAATCATGCACATTCGATCTTTCCTTCAATGTCGAATTCCCTAGGTTCGATATTCAATTTTCTGATCTTTCTCTTGTGGGTCAGCCCAATATAATTATTGGGCCTTCTAAAATACCCCCCCATCATATAGTCCCCCAGTTTAGGAGTCGGTCTTGGTTAGAGAGGGGGTGCCAAACTCTAAAAGTTTGCGTTGACTTGGTCGCCAAGTATCTGCTATGTGTCCGATTGTTGAAACTCCTCCCCCCAATTGGAAGCCATGATTTGGAGAACGTGGGTACCAAATATTCCTTGTGGATCCCTTAGTTTGATTTTAAGAACGCAAGTTGGAATTCGACTCATTGGTAGTATCGCATTTGCGAATTCAATTTTGAATTTTGCCGAATATATACATGCATTATATATTAATGTAAACGCTGGGTTATTTTTGTCTATCAAATGGAGTCAGATTCGATTTTGGTTAGTAAATCGAATAGCAGGTGATTCGATCGTTATTTTTCCTTGTCTCTGGCATAGATCGAATGGGGTTCATTTGGTCTTGTTTGTAAATCAGATTCGCGCGATTCGATACTTTTTCTGATGAGCCTTATGGGTCGTTCCCCCTCTATATAAAGAGGAAGAGGGGTGGAGGACCTCATTCGCGTCTTTGGAGAGCTCTAGCTGCATGTTAAGTAGTATCGAACGAGCACGGTTTGATACTCCCTGTATCGAACATAGCTGATTTGATACACGGTGTATCGAACGTTAGGTCATTCGACTTAATGCCTTAGAAAAAAATTCCAAGATTTTTATGAAAAGCTTGTTTTCTCGTTTCTGACTTCTTTTTGTTTCTCTTTTTGTGCAGTGTTATTCCTCAATCAATTTTGTGATTTTGCAATTTTAATCAAGGTAGTGAACTGTTTGCTTTATTTGCCTCTTGTTATTTTGTATTAGCCTATGTGTGCCTCTAGCGTATCGAGTAGTTGTTGTAAGTATCGGAGTGACGTACATCTGTAGTCAGTTTTTCTTTTCATTTTTTTTTAATTTTATTTCAGTTTATGTCGATCGAGATGGTGAGTACAGAGTCTTCGCATAGGAGTGAGTCTAGTAGCACCTCAAGCTATGATTCCGTTAATTCAGTATTGGGTCCTAGAGGTGGTCCTGCAGGTTCGAACTTGGTCGAAGGAGATGGTTATGAGGCCATTGATATAGAGACGGTTGATTTTGCGAGGGATGATGATCAGGAAGAGGATGATGATCAGCCCATGCCGCATGATGTGGTGGATGACTCACCCCCACCCCTTGTATAGGATAGTCGCGCTGACAGTGAAGCGGACGAAGAAAATGAGGTCATTGATACGGACTTCAATGAAGTCCCGAGGATGGCGTACACCGCTTATGTGTCGCGTCTACAGCATAGTCGCACATTTCTGCACGAAACATATAACATAGGGAATAACTATAAGTTAGTGATTCCTGGCCCAGACCAGCGTGTGCACACTGCTCCTCCGGGTCACCTCACTGTCTTCGTCAGGCAATTGGCTAACGGGTTACGGTTTCCCGTGCCCGCTGAAGTTAGACGTATATTAATGTCTATCAGATTGGTACCGAGCAAGTTGACGCCGAATTCGATCGAGCATATTGCTGACTTTATCATCATCATGAAAGGCTTAGGCGTACCGTGTGGGCCCAATGAGTTTTGGGCATTGTTTGAGGTGTGCAAAAAGAGAAAAGGGGTTCTATCATATAAAGGCAATGAGGCATCACAAATTTTTGAGAGGCAAATTCTCCGGGTATAGGAATGATTGGAAAAAATGAATATTTTTATATCAAGGAAAGTTCTACGGAGGAGTTTTCCGTATACCGTCGGAACTGGGTGGATGTTCTGAAAATTGCAATTGCTCGCGATGTAGGGTTGCCTAGGTGCGGTGATCAATTTAGGTGAACCTGGTTAATAACCACCAATTTAATTTAAGAAAGCTTGTTGAAAACCATGTTTTATCACTTGCGAGGTTATCCTCGATCCCGTATACGAGGAGATTTACTCTGGATATATATTTATGTGTTCGCAACTGCTAGTGCCTTTTGTTTTAATTTTGATTTGTTACTAACGTTCGATTTTCTCTTTTTTCAGGAGACTTCATCATGAACCGCCACGCTCGTATGAGTTAAGTCTTGGCCGCAGACGCTGAGGGTTCATGAACAATAGTTCCTATTCTCGTGCATCCTCCCAAGAAGAGGAAAGCTAAGGCATAGAAACCAACAAGCCACGCTGCTGCATTCGCATGTGCCGACGCACAGCATGATCCCTTCGAGGATCTCTTTGGCAGGGGTCGGGACAACTCGCCTCCTCTCGCTGAGTTTAGTCAGGCAGAAGGGTTTGACGGATTGGCCACCGAGGATGTGGAGGCAGCGGAACGAATAGAAGTTGTCGCACCGGCTAAAAGAAGAAGGGCACCCCAAACTCGTTCTCAAACTAGAGGTATTATCCCCCATGTGCCGCGTACCCCGGGTCCTTTACTCGTTGGCGGTTCCATTCCTCCTACTGGGGTGAGTACTAGGGCTGAAACTAGCTAAGGTACGTGGGCCCGCGTCGCGGATTATCAACATCTCGAGGAGGAGGCCATAAATGCCTTGAAGGTGGTCCTTCCTAATCTCGCAGTGGCTTTTCCAGCGTCCGCCGAGGAAAGGAAAAAGGTGGAGCGTCAAATACTCAATATGATAAACGCGTTAACTAGACTTTTTAGTCAAACATATTTTGCGATTTATGCTTAGTTGCTTAATTTTTTATTGTTTCTTTTCCAGACTGGAGGGGTCATTGATGCGATGATTGAGCAGTTGAAGTGGGCCCACGAAGAGAGGAAGAGCGGGCTTGAACGCATGCGAGCGAAATTCTGAGACAGTGATCCCGATACACTGAGGGTTGCGGTGGCAGAGAAAGAGAAGACTTTGCAGCAAGCGAAGGATTGTGCTCTTCGGGCTAGCAGAGATAGGGAAGCCATGAAACTCATGCAGGAGACCGTTGAGCGGCTCGAGGCGTAGGTAGATAACACGTGGAGTAGTAAGAATGCGCTAGAAAAGCGAGTGGCAAAGCTCGAGAAGGAGCTCGCCGTTGAGAAGGAGAGAGTTGCCGAGGCCGAAGAGGTAGAATACGCCCGCGGCTTGAGATATGTACTTCGCCTATTTTGCTCTTGTCTTATTAAATATAGTTTGATATTCTTCCTTGTTAATCTTGTCTTGTTGTTTGAGTACGTTCCTACCGCGAAACAGCGGGTGGAGGTTGCCGATGAGTTTCTTCGAAACAATACCTTTCAAGAGATCAGTGCTCGGCGAGGGGCCGGATATGCGAGGAAAGCTCAAGTTCTTACAGTGCAACAAATCCACAACACTCGCTATCTTCGCGGTGGGTTCAGTCCACCGTTGTTGGATTTGTCGCTGGGTCCTAATCGGGAACCTTTGCCGTTGGTTGTTGAGGACGTGTCTGTCGTTGCGGACGAGTTCGCCAGCCTACTTGAAAGTGAAAACCTGGTTTATCGAGGAACGTCACCACCTCCGCCAATGCCCGCCACATATCCTTCCTTAGAGGATGAGGATGATGCCGAAGGCTAAAGGCCTCTGTCTATATTTCTTCTTTTAAGAACAACTCATTTTATTTGGTTTGGCGCTGCATCGCCTTTTCGTTTTGAACAATTTAAATGCTTTGAACTCCTTTTCCGAATATCTATTGCTTAATTTTCTCATTTGTCTTAATCGCTTAATATATTGCATTTCTTACTTGTCTTTTCTTTCAAATGCAAGTTCCGCAATTTACTTATTATTTTGAAAATTTCAATGCCATATTATGTTGTAGAGTTGCTTTTGCATTTGTCTTAATGCCTTTTTCACTATTTAGAGGCTTTTTATTGCGATTGCCTTATTATTGGCTACGTTTTTTTTTTGCCTCGTTGCGAGATTACTCGCATAATGTCCTTTTCCTTTCTTCTGATATGTAGCGGAATTTTTTGATTAGCACTTGCCATTTCAGGTGAAGTGTCCATCCCTCTTCTATGTTTTGCCGGGATTTGTGGTTAGCACTTACCGTTTCTAGGCAGCGTGTCACTCCTTATCCTTCATCGTCGCATGATTTTCGATTAGCACTTGTCGTTTTAAATAGAATGTATGTTCTTTTTCTTCGTCTTCGAGGGTTTGCAGTTGGCACTTGTCATTTTTGACAGAGTGGCTGACCATTTTCTTCGTCTTTGAGGGATTTGCGGTTTGCACTTGTCGTTTTAGACAGAGTGTCCGTCCCCTTATATATATATATATATAGCTCCTCTTTTAGCCCTACAATATGTCAGTGTTATGCGTTTAACCTTGCAACATTGGATTCTGCACTTTCTGCTTTTGTTAAAACAATATTTCAATCATCCAAATCAAAAGTATCCCGCATGGAGATATAGTCATAATAGAAATAGGTCAGAGCTCGGCTTTGAGCTAAGTTGCATATGCTTCTCGAGGTGTCATCGGGACTCAAGTCTTCAGTGTTCATGTTTTAGGTTTATACATGACTGCCCCCCCCCTGTGATCATTACAGCAGAGGGGACGAATAGAAGATTGTTCAAAATTTGCAAAAATCTATGGACTTGCAAAATCGAGAAAAGAGCAATTCAATCAATATGCTCCATCTGCATGGGACCCAGAGCTTTCAACGCTTCCTGCTCCTCTTGCGGCGACATAAGCGATGCCACATAGCATAGCCAACCGTCCATGTGATCCGCTATAACTTCACCCGTACTTGCAGGGGTAGGGAATTTAACCATTTGATGATAGGGTAATGGAAATGCTCGGAAAGCGTTCAGCGCTGGCCATCCCAAAATTGCATTGTATGGGAAAGGTAGATCAATAACGGCGTAATCTGTTAGCAGTGTCATTCTTTGGGGCGCAGTTCCCAGCGAAGTTGGGAGGGACATCATGCCGCGAGGCACTACTTCTGGTCCGCCAAAACCATGCAGCGACTTTCTGACCAGCTCCAACCTTTCGTATCGCAAACCCATTTTCTCCCATGTTGTTTCATCAAAACGTTGACATAAATGTTGTTATCCAACAACACTTTCATTACGCCAAAGTTTGCTATGTCCACCGTTATCACTAATGGGCAATTCAATTTTTCTGCCTGAAGGGCCTGAGCGCTCACCTTGCGCATATCTGCCGTTGAGAAGGTGATCTCCTCGAGCGGCATCTCTTGTATCCTCAAGAGATCCACAAAATCGACAAAATGGTCTACATTGATGTCACTTGTGATCGTTTTCCTGCCCTTAGCGGAATCTGCACCAACCGGACCTCCCAAAATCATGTGTATTATCCATTTCCTGACGTTGTTGTATGTTAGTTAGGGATAATCCAACACACGCGGTTTGTCGATCATCTTTTACTTGTCCTTTCTTAGAGAGAGAGGCCTATCTCTATCCATTTTTCATGCTCCTTCAAATTCCTGACAAACTCCACGAGTTTGCCATCCTTTATCAACCTTTCAATCTCGTCATTGAGGTCTTTGCAGTCCGCGATCTCATGTCCATTCTACTTGTGATATTTGCAGTAATGGGTCGACAACCTCGTTGCCTTGGAATCTCTCATTTGTCTTGGCTCTTTTAGCCAACCTTTTCTCGTTGCGGTCCCAAACATTGTCACGATGTCAGAATTCAAGGGCGTATATCACTTGGCGACGTGTTTCTGTACCTATTACTCCTATTCTTGTTGTGGTTTTGTTCCTCTCTTCCTCTTTCTTTTTCCTTTGGGGCCACAACAACTACTTCTTTGGTGGCCATCATTTCTTCACGATGCACCACTCCCTGCACGAGCTTGTTTATTTCTTTAATAGTTTTCAGCTGCACCCTAAGCAGGTCCTCGTTAAATGCCACATTCTTGGTTGCACGAAAAATTATGTACGTCACCATTTCCCCTTTAGGGATATCTATCTTGAGAAACTCCGCATTGAAGCAGCTCATGAAGTCTTTTAGGGTTTCCCTCTCTCCTTGCACGATAGAGTAAAGGTGCGAGTGGTCCACCACCGCTCTGGATTGGTGGGAGAACTGGTTTTCGAACATCTTCCTTTGTTGCTTGTAACTTGTAATGGAGCCTGGAGTAATTCTAGTGAACCAATCTAGCGCCACTCCAAGCAATGTGGTGGCAAAAATTTGAGCCTGCACGTTCTTATTGAATTCGTATAAGTTTAGAGTCGTATCCAATTGGAACAGATGATCATGCAGATCAGTCTTTCCTTCATAAGTCTTGAGCACTGGGATATTTTCGTTGTGCCCCAAGATCTTCGCCTCTATTTCATCACTCAAAGGGGGTGCTGTTACGATCTCTTCCCAAATGTTCCATTCTGTTCTCTACTTCCGTTTTCTCTCTCTCAAGTATCTCCAACTTATTTGTTACTTAAGCTTGTTCCCTTCTGGAATCATTACCTCAACTCCCCTCACGTCTTGTTATGTCATTTTGTCAACTTTCTTCATGTCCCCCCGAGTTGTGGACCCTTTTTTACTACACCTCGACCGAGTTTGATCTCTCCTTGCGTTTGTGTACCTGAGCTTGGCCTCTGTTGCCAGCATCTGGTCCCTTGGTGACAGATCGCTGCTCCCGCACTCGTTCCCCACGAACCTCGAGTGGGGGCGTTTGCACTTGCGGTGCGAGCAGTGCCTCAGCCACTGCTAACTAGATCATTGCTGAAATTTCATCTCTAAGGGCACTGGGTAGTGAGGTTGTAGTAGTTGTGGACCCTGCATCATGTGCCTGTCGAAATCCTCCCCTGAGATCGGGTTGTTCCCATCGTGTTGGCGTTGGCACTCCCTTGGGTAACAATGATGGTTCTCCGGTTCTTGGAGCTGGCGGGATAACGGTCGCGCGCTCCTGATTGGGATTACTACTTTCTGCTGCTCTACTCTGCGATCTTGGTCTTATAGTTGGCATGCCTAATAAACTGGGAAATAATGGTGTTCCCACAGACGGCGCCGATATTTTGGTCTTATTTCGTCTGGATTACAATACAATTGTTAACTGTTACAATGGGCCTGATTTATGCCAAAATAATGTTAATCGAATATAAAATCGCACTAGCTTGGTCTGAAACACCTAATACAAGCTGACTTGGAAGTTCAAATATAAGTACAATTAATTTAATGAAGATCGAATCAAAGAGGTTCGATCGAGGTATATCTCGAATCAGCCGGATGTTGAATCGGTGATGTTCGAGACAAGCGAGCCTCGAATTGATGGTAAATTGGATTGGTCGTAACTCGAATCGGATGAGTATCGAATCAGATGGCTTTGATTGAGTGAAGCTCGCATTGATCAATGTCGAATCAGATGGCTTCGATCGAGTGAAGGTCGAATCGCTGAGTATTGAATCTCCAAGTTCGATCTTGAGTTGCTGTATGATAGTAATGAGTGGCCCTTGGTAATGTCAGGGGACGGGGTATTTATAGACCCGTCTCGTTGGCCCCAGTGGTAGTTGAGGAATGAATATCGAATCATGCACATTCGATCTTCCCTTCAATGTCGAATTCCCTTTGTTCGATATTCAATTTTCTGGGCATTTTTCTTGTGGGCCGGCCCAATATAATTATTGGGCCTTCCTTAATTACTAAAAAATCGAGTATTATGCCAATATTTTTCTTACGTATAGCATGCCATTGAGAAAAAAAGTAAAATAATTTGAGGGTATATTTTCTAGTTTTTATCATAAAATCTTACATATACTTAAATTCAGTACTTCAAAAAATCTAGGTTTTTTTTTATATGATTAATATTATATATTTTTTCAATCAAAAAATATTCTTAATTTATTATATATCTTTCTTTGAAAGCAAGGCAATCACTTTAAAGAAACATGATATGCGCTGCTCAAACTGAGCATGTCAAAACATAGAACAATAAACTTTAAAGAAAGAAAAGAGAACAAGAAAACAATTTTAGCCTAAAATTTGACGACCTTCTAGTATCGAACAGTAATGGCGCACCCATCTGTCATCGAGTTTGCATCCGGAATGTGAGATGAAAAATAAAACCGTGATGAATTATTGCTTGTTAAAAAGTAAAAGTAATATACTATAAAAACATACATTAAGAATAGACTTTAATAGTATTCCGGTCAGCTCTCCCCAAAACTATATATCTGTCTCCGTTCGAGTTGGTTAGCAGACGAAATACTCTACGTCATATCACATATGTAATTTGATTTGTCTTGGCTAGCTTGAAACCACCACGGGCTTTTCTGTTGTAAAGTGAACCCTTCTGATAGAGCGTAAAATACGGCAATAAATGAAAGAAGGAAAAAATAAACGACACACAGATTTTACGTGGAAACCCTCAAATTAATTTAGGGTGAAAAACCACGGGCAAGGTAGAAGAACTTCACTATGAGTATAAAATAGGAATTACAACTCTCCGACTTTTACCGTAGTAAAGTCGTACAAACTCTCTATTTTTACCTCACAATTACAACACTTTAAACCACTCTTTACTTTAATTATTTGCTAATTATATGTAAGAGAAATATTTGTGTTTTGGGATGATGGAAATGTTGAACGGAGGCCTGCAATTTATAGCCAAGATTCTAAACCTAAAATGTATTATTTAATCATAGTGCACCACCCTATAATGCTACACTATGAATTAATGGTGCACTTAAGAATTAATGGTGCACTACCGCCCCACTAAGCACCGTCCCAACAATCTCCCACTTGAAGATTTGAATAGGGACTAATCAGATCTTCACACCATTCTTTCTACCTCGCCCTTCATGTTGCTTACGTTTTCACCAGACCACACGAGGACCGACACTGAACAAACTTGTCAGCATTAACACTTTTCGTCATGAAATCAGCTATGTTATCTTTAGTGTGAATCTTCTGCACATCCACAGTACCCTCCTCGACTTTCTCACGAACAAAGTGATACTGGACCCGAATATGCTTTGTCTTGGAATGAAACGTTGGATTCATTGCAAGATGCAACGCACTCTGACTGTCACAGAATAGAGAAATACTCTATAGTTTGTGCCCGAGTTCCTCCAGAACCATTTTCAACCAAATCGCCTCTTTACTGGCCTGCGTAGCTGCCACATATTCAGCCTCCGTTGTTGATGTTGCAACAACTGACTGTAACTTCGAAACCCAACTCACTGTACCTCCAGCAAAAGTAAACACATATCCTTTCGTGGACTTGCTTTTGTTAAGATCACCTGCATAGTCAGAATCAACATAACCCTTGACTGTAAAACCCGATCCTCCATAACATAATGCAACATCTGAGGTTCCCTGAATGTATCTTAGAACTCTCTTTACTGTACTCCAATGCTCTCTTCCCGGATCCGCCATGTATCGACTAACCACTCCCACTGCATGTGCAATGTCTGGTCTAGTACAGATCATAGCAAACATTAAGTTTCCCACTGCTGATGCATACGGTACTCAAGACATCTCCTTCCTCTCTTCTTCACTGCTAGGACACATACTTGAGGATAACTTGAAATTAACAGGAAGAGGGGTAGAGATTGGCTTACAATTCTGCATACTGAACCGCCGCAAAATCTTCAACAGATAGTTCCTCTGAGAAAGCCAAATCTTCCTGCAATTTCTGTCTCGGTGGATTTGCATCCCTAGAATCTTGTTTGCTGGTCCTAAGTCATTCATTTCAAATTCCCTAGCCAGTTCAGCCTTCAGTTCTTCAATACGAGCTTTGTTGGGGCCTGAAACCAACATGTCATCAACATACAACAGTAAAATAACAAAGTCATCACCAGATCTCTTGAAATATGCACAAGGATATGCATTCAACATGTTGTATCGAAGGCTCATTATGAATGAATCAAATCTTTTGTACCAACACCTCGCACATGTTTGAGACCGTACAAAGATTTGGTCAACCTGCAAACCAAGATCTTCCTTTCTTCTTCAATAAATCCTTCTGGTTGGAGCATGTAAATTTCTTCTTCAAGATCACCATGATGAAAAGCCGTTTTTTACATCTAATTGTTCAAGATATAAATCAAATGTAGCACACATCGCCAGAACCACCCGCACAGTTGTCATTCGGACCACCGGAGAAAATATTTCGTTGAAATCAATCCCCTCCTTCTGAGCATATCCTTTCACCATCAATCGTGCACGATACCTCTCCACTTGGTCATCACTGTTACGTTTGATTTTGTACACCCATTTGTTGCCAATGGGTTTCCTCCCTTGTGGTAGAGACACAAGTTCCCACGTCTTATTCTTATGGAGTGCTTCGATTTCCTCCTGCATTGCTGCCATCCACTGAGCTGCATCTGAACTACTCATTACTTCCTGGAGAGTTGATGGCTCCCCGTCCTCAGTTAAAAGACAGTATGCAACATTGTTCTCTATAGAATAGTCTGAGTGTCAGCCTGGTGGTCTCCTGACACGTGTCGATCGACGTATCCCCGAGACTCCAGACTCCGTTGTCTCTTCAGGTTCATGCTCTGGTTCAGCAGGACCCTCCTGCTCGGCATCCTTCTCGACTACTATTGTCGTAGTTTCTGGATCTTCTCCTGTGCTGCTATCATTTCCTTTCTTATCTTCCGTGAAGATAACATCCCTGCTTACAACAATCTTGTGGGCAGTAGGGTCCCACAAGCGATACCCCTTCACTCCTTTAGCATACCCTAAGAACAAACACTTCATGGATTTTGGGTCCAGCTTTGTTTTCTCTTGAGTATTGAACATAACATAAGCGGGACTCCCAAATACATGGATATTAGAAAAATCAACTGGTTTACCTGTCCACACCTCCATTGGTGTTTTCAGCCCCAGTGCTGTTGACAGAGATTGGTTCACCACATAACATGCGGTATTGATTGCTTCTACCCAGAACGACTTTTCTAAGCCTGCAGCCTGCATCATGGCTCTTGTTTTATCCAACAAGGTCATGTTCATCCGCTCTGTCACCCCATTATGCTGCGGAGTATTTGCCGTAGTAAACTGCCTCTTAATCCCAACATCTTTACAGAAGTCGTCAAACTCCTTGCCAGTATATTCCCCTCCATTGTCAGATCTAAGGCACTTGATCTTTTTTCCAGATTCAAGTTCCACCAGCGCTTTGTACGTCTTGAACATTGAGAACACCTCGGCCTTACTCTTGATTATGTACACCCAACATCTCCTGGAATAATCATCTATAAAAGACACAAAATACTTTGCACCTCCCAGGGATGGTACTGGTGCTTGCCACACGTCAGAGTGAATCAATTCTAGAATGACTTTACTTCTAGAATCTGAACTACTAAACTTTATATGATGTTGCTTGCCAACAACACAATGCTCACAAAAAGCTAAAGATACCTTTGTGATGCCTGGAAGTAGTTTCTTCTCTGCAAGAACCTTCATGCCTTGTTCCGACATATGCCCGAGCCGTTGATGCCAAATCATTGATGATTTCTCAGCCACTGACGCTTCTCCCACTTGCAGAGCCCTCCCCTGTACCATGTATAAGTTTCCGGCAATCTTGTCCGCCTTCATAAGTACAAGCGCACCCCTTTTAACTTTCATGATCTTGTTTCGCGACCCAATCTCACAACCAAGATCATCCAGTTGTCCATAATACAACAAATTCTTGCATAATCCCTCCACTTGTCGGACATCTCGAATGGTCCGAACAATCCCGTCATGCATCTCCAGCTTGATCGTACCAACGGCAACAACTTTCAAAGGTTCATTTTTACAGCTATACACAGATCCTCCAGCGATCGGTGTATACTCATGAAACCACTCCCTCCGGGGAGTCATATGAAAACCGGCTCCTGAATCAATAAGACATACATCATCAAAGCCATGCATACCTCGAATAGTTGTTGCTGCTTCACAGCATAGTACATCACCATCATCTGAAATGCTAGGAACGTTCCCCTGAGGATCAGAACTCTTCATGTTTGAATCCTTAAGATTCCAACATTCCTTCTTCAAATGACCTTTCTTGCCACAGTGCCAACAACTGCCCTTGGTCTTTGACTTGGATCTCCCCTGTTTCTTACTCCCACTTGCACCGCACTCCGTCGTTCTCCCTCTTGTCACCGACAAGGCACCTGCTTGTTGCGAACCTGCCTCCCTGTCTTCTCTGTTCTTACGCCGACTCTCTTCTTCCAGAATAGCGGCTGCAATTTCGTCGAAGACCAAATAATCTGTGAGGACATTATTTGTTAAGCTGATGACAAGCTGGTCATAGGAATCGGGCAGACTTTGCAGCAGAATTTCAGCACGTTCAACCACTTCTATTTTATGACTTAACGATGTCAATTGAGAAAATAGAGTATTTAAAACATTGAGGTGCTCAGTTACCGGGGTAGATTCCGCCATCCTCAGTGTGTACAATTTCCGTTTAAGGAAAATTTTGTTGTGTAGGGACTTCACCTCATACAGCTTGTTGAGATGGTCCCATATCTCCTTAGATGTCCTCTTCTCCTCAACGCTTGACAATACGCCATCACCTAATGCCAGGTGAATATTTGCGATAGCGTTGCCGTCCATCTCGTTCCACTTCGTATCATATGTGATTTCCACCGGCCTGTCGCCGATCGCAGCGAGACACCCATCTTTCCGTAAGATGGCTTTGATCTTCAGCTTCCACAACGAGAAATTACTCTCGTTGAATTTTTCCATCTCGAATTTCGCCGTCATTGCTTCTATTACGTACCACCGTCACTGAAAAAATAGTCTCAGTACGACACCCACATATATCACCGAGACCCCGGATATGAACCGAGGCTCTGATACCACTTGTTGTAAAGTGGACCCTTCTGATAGAGCGTAAAATACGGCAATAAATGAAAGACGGAAAAAATAAACGACACACAAATTTTACGTGGAAAACCCCAAATTAATTTAGGGTGAAAAACCACGGGCAAGGTAGAAGAACTTCACTATGAGTATAAAATAGGAATTACAACTCTCCGACTTTTACCGTAGTAAAGTCGTACAAACTCTCTATTTTTACCTCACAATTACAACACTCTAAACCACTCTTTACTTTAATTATTTGCTAATTATATGTAAGAGAAATATTTGTGTTTTGGGATGATGGAAATGCTGAACGGAGGCCTGCAATTTATAGCCAAGATTCTAAACCTAAAATATATTATTTAACCATAGTGCACAACCCTATAATGCTACACTATGAATTAATGGTGCTGTGCACTTATGAATTAATGGTGCACTACCGCCCCACTAAGCACCGCCCGAACATTTTCATGCATACATATCCCACTTAATTTGTTTATATATAACACCTATATTTTATTGAAAGTCCGACTGAGATTTTTCAGTTTCACATTATGTAAATACGATATAAAAAAAATGGGGAATTCGTGCTCCGTAAAATTGGATGTGTGTTTCGTTTTTTCGATCTGCAGATAATATTGATAATCCGTAAAATTGAATGTGCATGTGTTTCGTTTTTCCGATCTGCAGATAATATTGATAATCATATACTTCAAAAGCTTCAATATCACACGTAATAAGAAGTCACGAATGCATGCATGCATAACGATTAACGACACATGCACCTCGATGTAAAATATTGAGACTAAGTTTGGCAAGACAATCCGGATCTCCATAAAGAAATCAATTGCCTAAGATCAAATTATATAATGCACAAGTTTATCCACTTTTGATAAATAAAATCAACAGAGATAAGACTGAGAAGAATATATTAATTAATTGGGTCGTGGTATATGGCTTTCTAGTGTAAAGGTGCCATAATTACGGTGGAACATATTGAATGGTTGGCTGATTCTGCAAGTGAGTTTCCTTTTCATATTCTCTAAGTAAGTGGTTGGATTAATGAAAGATACGTCACGAAACAACTTGTGTTTACGTGCTTTGCTTCTACATCGTTTTCCAGACGCGTTTTTTTTCTTCTTCTTTTTGTCTCAACTAAGTTTATACAAAATATAGGTAGAACTTTAATGATAATTTTACATTTAATAAGTATTAATGATTGTAAATAAATATTGAAATTAGAACTAAACTAACTGTCAAAATGTTAATAACAATTACGACACGAACAATCAATATGGGTTTAATTTTTCCTTTTTTTTTCTGGTGTATTTTTTCAAAGTGCACATTCATAAAGTGCTCTCCCACTAAGGGTGGCTAATATGTCGTCACATATTTGAGAATATTCATTTAGTTGCTGTCTTTGACAATTTTGATCATCTCCCACGATTTTGGATGGAAGTGGTGAAGGTTCACTCTTCCAAAGTTAAGGGCCTTTTTAGATTACACCTTGCGGTGTCCAATTACAAATAATAACTAGTCTGTCTACACTCAAGGGACGAACTACAGTCCACTCTAATTAGTCTGGTCCAATTTGCCATATTGGATACGGCTTATGTAAATTTGTGGATTGACCTTTTATATATATATATATATATATATATATATATAAGGGTACAAAAGTATCATTTTGTCCTCGAGATTGAAGAAAAATCAAACTTATAACACTATTTTCAGTTGTTAGTGATATACCTAAGTATACGTGGTTCGAATTTCATGCTAGATTATCAAAATTACAGAAAAATTCGAAGAACATACATGATTCCATGATCGTCAGATTTGCAAGAGGAATTACGGGTATACAAAATTTTGTCTACTCCAATTAAATATTGACAAGTGGCAAATTAAGATTTTAGAAATTAAATTGATTATTTCTATTTTTAATTTGGAATTTTACTAAATTAAATTCCAATTATTAATACGTTAATTAATTAATTTTCTAATACTTATTTGATTGACCAGTCAAATAAAGTCACATGGAAAAGATGGAGTATTCCAACCAATGATGTGAAGCCATGTGGAAATATGATGTGTTTCTTGATAAGCAAGCCAAATGAAATCCATGTTTATCTTGAAAATAAAACCGACCAATCACAAGCAAGGAGCTCTAGGTTTTACAACTATAAATATGGGTCATCTCATAAAGAAAAAGGACACAAAATATTCACAAGTTGAAGAGGGAAAAGCTCTAAGTTTTTCGCTCCACCAAATTCATCAATCTTCAAGTGTTCTTCGCGGCATTCAAGGTATTCTTCAACCATCTTCAAGGTGTTCTTCGTTAAGAACTCCTTTCAATCCGCCATCAATCCTCAAGTTCATCCAAAAAACCATTTTTGAAGATTGCACTTCTGCCGAGGAAAATGAAACTCCAAGAAATTCAACTAATCCGAAACCAAGTTTATATCGTTCTTCATTCGTCTTCAAATCAAAAATCCGTTTAATCCGAGATCAAGTCCTAAGACCCTCGAAGATCAAAACCCAACAAATCCAAAGAACTGAAGATGAAGATCATACCAATCTTCATCAACCTTCAAATCAAGTTCCAAATCAAGTTTTCGTTCGATCCGAGATCAAGCCGTCAAGCCCTCGAATCAACGTTTGTCAAATATCCAAGTACTTTGAAGATCAAGATTCCTCCAAAGAAGATTGACATTCAACAAGTTCAAGACGAAGATCAAATTGTTCGTCGCAAATATCAAGTCAAGTAGATCGTCAATTCAAGATCAAGCTCAACGCCCTGGGATTAACGTTCAACTCAAATACATGTGGAAGAGATCCAAATCAAATCCACTCTCAAATCAACCAAACTTCAAGATTATTTGTTATAGAAAAGAATCAGAGGATTACTAGAGATTGTAATCACATATTGTTTGAAGAAATATAAATTATATTTGTACTTAATTTTTCTTGTCTTTTATTTTAGGGACTTGAAATTTTGACGCTACAAATTTTTGGCACGCCCAGTGGGACCATCTCTACTTCTCATCTCTTTTCTAGCAAGTGTGCAAGTTTGAAGTCACAATAAGTCAGCGTTGCTCAACAATGGACAAGTCAATGGGGCAACAAGCGGAGGCTCTTCGGAATCAATGGTGAAAGCTACACTCGCATCGGGGGCAAGACACGAAGCTAAGGAAAAGAATCAAGCATCTTCAATGGAAGCGAGTTGCTGCATTGGCGAGAGCTATTGAGAGCTTTACAACACAAATGCATAGACGTGAAGAGCGCTTGAATTGTCTTCTCCAAAAGCTAGAGATTCAAGAAAGAAATCACAACATTGAAGAAGTCGCTGACAAAGTCGAAATTCAAGGATGCATCAAACCTTCGGCAAAAGAGTTGAAGTTGCCACTCTTCTCACAAAACAAGAACACAGAACAAGCAACGATCGAAGCATGACGCGTGAAAAAGGCTACTCAAGGCATTGAAGCTCAAGAATTTGGTGAAGTCCTAAGTGAAGGAATCCGAGCCACTTCTCTTTTTCACAAGTCAAATTTCTCAAAGAAGGAAGAGCAACACGTCATGATGCACATAAAATCTTTTGAAGAAACCCTTTAAGATAGTGAAGTTGAAAAACCTTCTAAGTCCTCAAGCCAACAAATTCAAGTATCCTCACAAGGTCACGTCTCTACCGGTCAATTGAAGAAGCTCATCGAAGAAGTTTCCAAGGAATATAAAGCTCAACATAAGTCTTTCAAATCTCATACGAAGCCTTACAATCAACGAATCGAGCAATTGCAAATGCCGAAAAGCTATCAACCTCCAAAGTTTCAAAGATTTGATGGAAAAGGAGACCCAAGGCAACATGTTGCTCACTTCGTCGAAACATGCAATAGTGTCGGAACTGATGGAGATCTTCTAGCCAAGCAATTTGTTCGATCCTTAGAAGACATCGCTTTTGATTGGTATATTAGTCTTGAGCCAAACTCCATTGACAACTGGAAAGATCTACAAAGTGCATTCTTCAATCGCTTGTATAGCACTCGGCGCACTGTGAGCATAATGGAGCTTTCGAATTCATATTAACAAGTATATGAGCCAGTGATTGAGTACGTCAATAGATGGAGAAATCTATCCTTAAGCTGCAAAGAGAAATTGTCTGAAACTTCAGCCATAGAGATTTGCATTCAAGGGATGAATTGGGGTCTCTCCTACATACTTCAAGGAATCAAACCAAGAACCTTTGAAGAGTTGGCGACGTATGCGCATGACATTGAAACAAGTATGAACTCTACTGAAGAAGAAAACTCAATTTGTGTCCTTGATACTGAAAGTGATGATACGGATGACATCGACGATGAAGAGGGTGTGCAACATCAAATTTCATTACAACCAATATGCTCCTTGACACGAGCTTAAATTGTCTCAAATCCTCAAATAAAGTGCCAAAACATATGCTCCTTGATACGAGCTTAAACTATCTAAAATCTTCAAATTAAGTGTCAAATCATGTACTCCTTGATAAGAGTATAAACTATCAACATTCTCCTTAACACGAGTATAAACTGTTTGCATATTTGAATTCAAAGTAAATTCTTCAAGTCTTCAAAGCAATAATCCAAGTCTTCATGTCTAGGTTCAAGTCTCCTAGACACGAGCCAAAAAGGTCTACAAATCCTTCAAGTCTTCAAACCAAATGCGCAAGTCTTCTAGACACATCGAAGGTCTGCAAATCCTTCAAGTCTTCAAGTCCTCCTAGGCACGAGCAAAAAGGTATGCATGTTCTTCAAATGTCCAAGTCTTCCTATCAATTGCTCCATGACGCACGAGTCTAAACTGCACGTTACTCCTGGCATGCATGAGTATAAAATGCCTCATCTCTAAATCGAATTTATGTAATTTGAACTACGTTGTGACTTGATTCCTTTATTGGATACGTAGGCAGCTTAGAATTTCTGAGTTCAGTCATATCCTTTCACCAAGTTATCTTGAGTTGAAGATGTTGAAACTTCTTGAGGTATGATGTGCTGATAAGACGAGTAAAACTTCCGTCAAGTAGGAGATAAAGAACGCCAATGCTTTGAATGTTGACCTTCAAGTCATGCTCCAAGATTTTGAGTGATTCTTGAGTTGACACTGCAAACTTCAGTCAGATGTTTTACTATGTGCCTTGATTCCAATCTTCAAACACTTCGCTCCAAGAGGATAGCTGCAATCGTGCTCCAAGCTCACTTGATCATTGACTAGACACTTTGTGTTGTTAGATCAAATTCGATACCTCCAAACTACCATTCCAATCATGAAAAGGATATGCCTTGCATGTTAAACTAAAGAATTCCTTTAAGAAGATGGAACGTAGTTCGACAAGTATGTCGTTTGAGCACTCCATATCGGCGAGATTCTTTGAAAATTCAGGGTGGAGTGCAACAAGTACGTCATTCAGCTTTGCCCAACAAAGAGAATTTGCCAAGTTCTTCAAGAGGTTAGTCATCTTGAATGTTTCTTTGACAAATAAAGCCGACATCTTTAATGGGACAAATGCATGAGTATGACCAACAAGATGAGCACGCATGTGTTTAAAGCCAAGTCTCGTCATTGAAGCCGTCTTTGATGCCAAGTCATGAAAATAATGTCTTTGATGCCAAGTCTCGAGAACAAGTCCGCTCATATTGAATGTCTTTGACGCCAAGTCTCGAAAGTAAGTCTCTTCCTTTTGGATGCCTTTGAAGTCAAGTCTTGAAGTCAATGTCTCCCCCATGCCCATGGCTTCTTTGATGCCGAGTTGTGAAAAGAATGTCCCCTCCTCCAAGCTCACCAATGAGGTTGTGCCAATTACGCTTTGAGTGTGCTCTTCCTCTCCTTGCAAGAGATCCGATCTTCATCAAGTATCGTTACGCGCGTGAGCTTTCATGAATACCAAGTTGCAATTTGTGTGAATAAAAAAGTGCACGGATTGTCATGTACCTTCATGGAAATCGTTTGCTCTTGCAACAAATGAGAATGTCCTCTTTCCGCCGCATGTTCTTCGACCAAAAGTTGATCTACTCTTTGATTGGCACTCGAGGATCGTCATCACCAACATGTGATCGGATTAGGTGAAACACATGGAACAAAGCTCTGCATGACCGCGACGGGTGATACTTGTCTTTTTCTTTGCCGAAAAGTTCTCTCTCGCTCGGTATGACTTCGTCATATAGGGATCCAAATATAGGCAGACCGGCAAGATGTTCCAAGTCCCATAAGGAAATTGAGAGCTCTCCAAGTGAAGTGACAAGGGTGTTTGTAGACGGTGACCATGCTTCGCACAAGGATTTTATGATTTCCAAATTGCACTCGTATGTGAATAAGGATGCGTAGACTGGCTCGTACGTGTTGGTGGAAGTAAGTGTAGGCTTGCACCGAACAAGGACATCTGCTGTCCACTCCCAATATTCGGGGGAGTAATGAATTTCGTCGGGAAAGTGAAAAAAAAGGCATCGTCCCGAATGGCATCTCCTTTGGCAATGCGTTTCCCCAAGGTGTCGAAAGGAAGATTATCGTTTGATACTCGGTGGTGAGGAGACCGGAGCACGAATGACGGCATAGATCGATTGGAGGACTTGGGAAACTCTTCGGTCCAGTCTTTAGGCTTAGTGGTGTTAATCAAAGTGGGCCATCAGGCTTGTGAAAATCCCTGCAAGAGGGGTACCGACTTCCAATATTGTGTCCTGTTGGGTCGGTTGGTTTTCATCGCCGGCGATGGTTAGAGTCTCAATTCCCTTCAAATTATAGGCGTGGGCGAATTTCACCATTGTGCATGAACTGTCAACATAAAGAAAGAAAAGAGTTAGAAAGACGAGTTAGCAATTGACGGAGGAGAATAGAGCAAATAGCCAAAAAAAACTGTTGCAGCGGCTGCGAGCAAAAAAGAAACAAAAAAATCACTTACCGTACGAAGAGGAAAAAGATGTCTCGTTCGTTGGCTTTTGTGCTCGTAAGTTGATTGTCTTCTCCGAATGGTTGCGCTGCGCAAGAAAAAAAAGGATTGGCACAATTAAATTCTTGCATATGTTATAAGCATTCATCATATTCAACTGAAAAGAAGAAGAGAAAAAAAAAGCTTATCTTTATCTGTTCGTCGCACCGTCGAAGAAATATGCGGCGAAATCCTTACCCGTCGGAACTCTGCCAATATGCCACTTGCTTCGACGCCGGACGAAACTGAATTTGGAGGGGAAAAAACGAAGAGAATTGAAGATGAAGGAAAGAGGGTGTTTTTTGTATCTTATATAGAATTTCCAAGGGGAAGTTTCAATCCTATTGAAAATATATGTCTTGTAGTTATAGTAGGATTGGAATTGTTGATTGAAGGAGAAATTAAGTAAAATAAAAAATATCAAAAAAGGGGAAAAAGTGGTGCGTGTGCGTGAAGTTCGCTGAATGAAAAAAAAAAAAGGAGGGGGGGGGCACAATCCATCTTCCACCAAATTCATCCATCTTCAAGTGTTCTTCGCGGCATTCAAGGTATCCTTCAACCATCTTCAAGGTGTTCTTCGTTAAGAACTCATTTCAATCTGCCATCAATCCTCAAGTTCATCCAAAAAACCGTTTTTGAATATTGCACTTCTGCCTAGGAAGATCAAACTCCAAGAAATTTAACTAATCTGAAACCAAGTTCATACCGTTCTTCATTCGTCTTCAAGTCAAAAATTTGTTTAATCCGAGATCAAGTCCTAAGACCCTCGAAAAACCGTTTTTGAAGATTGAAGTCCATTCAAGAAGATCAAAACCCAACAAATCCAAAGAACCGAAGTCGAAGATCATACCAATCTTCATCAACCTTCAAATCAAATTTCAAATCAAGTTTCCGTTCAATCCGATATCAAGCCGTCAAGCCCTCGAATCAACGTTTGTCAAATATCCAAGTACTTTGAAGATCAAGATTCCTCCAAAGAAGATTGACATTCAACAGGTTCAAGACGAAGATCAAATTGTTCATCGCAAATATCAAGTCAAGTAGATCGTCATTTCAAGATCAAGCTCAACGCCCTTGGATTAACGTTCAACTCAAATACACGTGGAAGAGATCAAAATCAAATCCACTCAAGTTCCAAATCAAGTTTCCGTTCGATTCGAGATCAAGCCGTCAAGCCCTCGAATCAACGTTTGTCAAATATCCAAGTACTTTGAAGATCAAGATTCCTCCAAAGAAGATTGACATTCAACAAGTTCAAGACGAAGATCAAATTGTTCGTCGCAAATATCAAGTCAAGTAGATCGTCAATTCAAGATCAAGCTCAACACCCTTGAATTAACGTTCAACTCAAATACACGTGGAAGAGATACAAATCAAATCCACTCTCAAATCAACCAAATTTCAAGATTATTTGTTGTAGAAAAGAATCAGAGGATTACTAGAGATTGTAATCACATATTGTTTGAAGAAATACAAATTTTATTTGTACTTAATTTTTCTTGTCTTTTATTTTAGGGACTTGAAGTTTTGACGCTACAACGGCTTTGATCGTACATAGACTAATTTATCTCTCTTTATGGGTCTATGTCTACTGATGGGTATGGAGGAGAAGAGTAGTAATTTGATTAGTCTTGGTTCATAATTAGATTAGTCTTGGGGCCCAAGACTCTATAAGTTTATATAGTAGACTGAGTAGAACCTCATAAATCCTAATTAGAGTACAACTATGAAGCCCATACATAATAAGATATTGATTGAATTTTTTTATTTGATCACTTTATTAATCCATCCATTATAGATAATTGGCTTTTAAATGTAATTGTCTTAATTTATAAAGCTCGCGTATTAAATATTTAATATTAAATATTTAATATTAAATATTAAATATATCTAAAAGTAACCATCAGGCAATATTGTCGGTGAATCTAACGCAGTGTCATCTATTGCATGTACGTCTACTGCATATCGCATGGTTAGTGTGGTGTAATTTGCTCAACTGGCAAAGTTGAAACGCAAGTTTTAAAAAGTGCACATTCGAAGGTTAGTGCTTGTGAGCTTCCACGAAAGATTATAGAACGATTTGCGATTGTCGTGATAGTGTGGTAGCGTTGTTTCAACATTTATTGTTGACTCGTGATGTTGCTAGCTTGAGCTCGTCAAGTCTCTCATTGATCCAACACATGTCATATTATATAATCCTCTCGTAAAGGAGTTCCCCTCTTATGGCGTCCTTTCTATTTCATTATATACTTACTATTTGCCACATAGCGAGTATGTGAATGCAATCTGTTGCAAGCCAATGACCGATGTCCGAGATGATTCATGGTTCTTCAAACCAACTTTTGTTATATATCTATTCTGTTAGCATATTATTATATTTGTATATTAATTGTGTTAAGGGTAGTTTAGTCTTTTAGTTGTCTGTATATATATTCCTTCTCTTGTAAACCCTAGTTACTTCATCCATTCATTGTTTTGTAAGATTCCTCTTTGTCTTGTAACATCATGGCTTCGTTCATGAATGTTATCATGGCATCAGAGCCAAATCTCTAACCTAACCAGTAGGCAAACACGACACCATGCCGATTCTTGGATTTTTCGTCTTTGTAATTTGTATTGTTACTGGTTTCTAGTAATCCGCTGCACTCTCTGAACTTGTTGGTGTGTTAATTTCGATTTTAATTTGGTGCAATTTTTGTTCGATTTGTTGCCCCAATTTTGTTTTTGGGTTAGTCTTGCTTTGTGTATTGCTGTAGTTCTCGATTTTTGTTATCATGATGGGAGGGGAGGATTCGTTGCAGTCGATTAGTGTTCGTTTTGATGGGAAAAAAAACTATGGGTATTGGAGTTATGTTATGAAGAACTTTCTAAAAGGGAAGAAGATGTGGAATTATATTTCTGGTGTTTTGGTTGCTCCTAAGTCATATGATGCTAATTTTGTTGAGTTATTGGATGTGTGGGATACCAATAATTCTAAAATTATTACGTGGATTAACAATTCTGTTGAGCATAAGATTGGTGTTCAGTTAGCTAAGTTTGATACTGCGAAAGAAGTTTGGGACCAATTGGAGAGGTTGTATGTGAGGTCCAACTTTGTTGTTCAATATCAACTTGAAGGAGAAATCCGTGCTCTTACACAGGGCGATCGAAGAATTCAAAAGTTTTATTCTGAGATGACAAACTTTTGGGATCAGTTGACTATGGAAGAATGCGCTGAACTGAAAGCATTCGGTCCGTAAATTAAAAGGCGAGAACAACAACGTTTGGTTCAACTGTTGTACAATCTCTGCTCTCAGTATGAAGGCATCCGTGGATCAATTCTGCACCATACTCATTTGCCTTCAGTTGATTCAGTTGTGCATGAATTGTTGGCTGAAGAAACCTGCCTCAAGACTCAAATTGAGAAGTCCACTCCTGTTGGTTCTGTTTTGGTTACTCAGCCTAGTCATATCAGATCTAAACAAAAGAGTTATGATAAGGATGAGTGTCTCCATTATCGTGAAAAGGGCCATTGGAAGAATCAGTGTTCTTTATTGCACCAGAAAGGCAAACCACAACATGAATATGGAAAGAGACCAAGTGACAAACCTTCATATTCACAAAATCTTCGTTTTGGAGGGCAGCCTAATACAGTTGTTGTAATGCCTACATCGGATCCAGCTCAGGAGCGGTATCCCATGCGCACTCATAAGTCTACTTAACTGCCTGATTTCATTTACTATTATTATTATGAGCCTTTTGTTTCCCTTTTGGCATCTGTTTGGCCTATTTGTGAGCCTACCTCTTATTCTGAGGCGGCACAAGATATTGTTTGGCAAGAGGCTATGGTTGAGGAACTATCAGCTTTGAACAAAAATCACACTTGGGACTTGGTTCCTCTTCCAGCAGGAAAGAAAGTCAATTGGTTCTCGATGGGTCTATAAAATTAAAACCAAAGTTGATGGTTCAGTTGAGCGATATAAGGCTCGTCTAGTGGCAAAAGGATTTGCTCAACAATATGCATGGATTATAAGGAGACCTTTGCTCATGTTGCTAAGATCAGATCTGTCAGAGTTCTTATTGCAGTTGCATCAGTACGACTATGGTATATTTCACAGATGGATGTGAAAAATGCATTCTTGAATGGTGATTTACATGAGGAAGTGTATATGACACCTCATCCGGGTGTTCCTCATGACAAAGGGCTGGTGTGTAGACTTAAGAAAGCATTAGATGGGCTTAAGCAAGATCCAAGAGCTTGGTTTGAGAAGTTTTCTACAACTGTTTGTTCTCTTGGCTTCTCATTTAGCCCTAATGATTCAGCCTTATTTGTTAAATGCAGTTATGCTGGTCGCATAATGCTTTTACTATATGTTGTTGATATGATTATTACAGGTGACGATGTTGAGGGTATCAAGGTGTTGAAACACACCTTATCTCGTTTGTTTGATATGAAGGATTTGGGTCCTCTTCGTTACTTTTTAGGTATTGAAGTCGCCTCATCTCCAAATGGCTATCTTTTGTCTCAGTCGAAGTATACTCCAGATATTTTAGAGCGAGCTTGTCTTACAAACACTCGTGTTGCTGCTACTCATTTAGAGGTAAATGTTCGTTATACTCCTATTGGCGGCCCACTTCTTCCGGATCGCACTTTGTACATGTCTATTGTTGGTAGTTTGGTATACTTGACTATTACTCGACCGGATATTGCTTATGCGGTCCATGTTATTAGCCAGTTTGTTGCTGCACCTACCTCTGATCGTTGGGTTGCTGTTACTCGCATTCTTCGTTATCTTCGTGGTACTATTTATCAGAGTCTATTGTTTCCTTCGAGATCTTCCTTAGAACTTCGAGCATATACGGATGCAGACTGGGCTAGTGATCCATACAATCGAAAATCTACCACTGGATACTATATTATTCTAGGTGATTCTCGCATCTCTTGCAAAAGCAAGAAACAAGATGTTGTTTCTCGCTCTTCTACCGAGGCAGAGTATCATGATATGGCTTCCACCACAACTGAACTTGTTTGGTTACGACGATTGTTAGGTGATATGGGGGTGGTGTTGTCATCCCCCACACCCATGTACTGTGATAACAAAAGTGTTGTTCAGATTGCTCATAACTCTACTTTTAATGAGCGTACCAAACATATTGAGATCGATTGTCATGTGACTCGACATCATTTTCAGCATGGTGTTATTTCTCTACCGTTCATCTCGACTTCGATGCAGTTGGCTGACTTCTTTACGAATGCACATACGACTCAGCGACACAACTTCTTTGTTGGCAAACTCTCGTTACTTATTGCAGTACCTTCTCGAGTTTGAGGGGAGGTGTTAGCATATTATTATATTTGTATATTAATTGTCTTAAGGATAGTTTGGTCTTTTAGTTGTCATATATATATATATATGCATTCTCATGTAAACCCTAGTTACTTCCTACATTTATTGTTTTGTAAGATTCCTCTTTGTCTTGTAACATCATGGCCTCATTTATGAATATTATCATATTCAAAAAATTTAAAGTAACTAACTAACTATGATAAAACTCATCAGTTTCACCAGACGCACGTGTAACTTGGGTATAAGGAGCAGCGTACCTATGGGGCGTGGGCTGAATTGAGCACATCAAGAGGTGCAAACATACTAGCATATAAGAAGTCCATCATCTAAGATAAGCTCAAAATGACATTACTCTTCAAATCCAAGCCCAATTACACACAGATATAGGCTCGCGGTTAAAGCATATGACAAAATCAAATACATCATTAGCTGTTTCCTGCAAACAAATGATATTTGCATGTATTATAGATTCATGTCTGAATTTCTATTTCAAAATTCTTTTTGTATTTGTCTTCGTGGACATTTGAATGTGCTCCTCAAGTTTGTTTATGCACATTTAATTACAATATGTATCTTTTTGTTTATTTGCCTCCCATAATACATTATATCAAAATTCATATACAAATTAATTGAAGACTCATTGTCAGCATGAGATTTGAAACGGAGATAATTCCTCCTATTTAGTCTATATATTCGTCAACCAGCCAATTAATGAAGATCATATATGTAATGTAAAATTGCAACTACTACTAATTAGTAAATTACTTAATTTGAGAGACAAGTAAACTCAGTCATGTTAATGAGTAACTAATAAATAATAATCCACACCGAATCAACGGGCAACATAGCATCTAAGCAGGGTATATGCCAATATCCCAACAACTCATTTCGCTTAATGAGAACGCTGCCCGAACTGCCCAAAACCCTGTACGAAAGATTACGGGCAGCTCTCACCAATCACCACAACTGCCCCCTTTCAACTCCTTTGATTACACTACCAACTAACCTGCCTCTCTGTGTGGGTTTCCTCTACTTGATCCAACGGTCCAGAATGAAAGTTGCCCCCAATCTCAGCTGATCAACTTGTTAGCTCGCCAGTTACTCAGATATCCACCATCCAAACTCAGATCTGTTCTCCCTGTAAGTTTCGCTCTACTTAACTCTTTCTTATTTTATTTATTTTTTTTATTTTCATTTTCAGCTCTGTCGGATCCGGATCTATAGTTTTAACTGTCGGTATCTTATTTAAAATTGTACACTGATAAATTTTATTGTGTGGTTTAGTCGTTCTGACACACGATCTGTTCATTACCTTAGTGGTCCGATTTATTTTATTTATGAAAAGCTGTATTATGTCTTTTCTCTTGGATTTTGCTATCCATTTTATAAGTTTATTATTATTATTATTACTATTGTCGGTAGATCTGACAGTCGGTCGCTTGTTTTGCAGTTGACGTGTTTGTACAATGGAGATAATTAACCGTAGTTCAGTTAATAAGTTAACTTCACTTCGAAATGAACTGTTAAGAAACGCCGCAGCCGCTGTTTTTGCGGTTTCGTTAGCCGCGGCTCTGGTCAAACTCGACACTGCAGCAACTGTCCTTACTCAGGTATCAGTTCACACACTTAGTTAAATAAACTCCACTTACTGTAACTATATATTATCATGCAATAATTGCAATCATAGGGTTTTAACAATATTTAAAATATCCTTTTAGATCCAGTTTTGGTTTCAAAATTATCTACTTTGTCGTTGATTTATTTAATCATTTTTTGCGCTATTTTCCGAGTGAGTATGGGTCATCATCGTGCACGATAAATAAATTTTTTAAAAAAATTAAAAATTGGTCTTTTTGTTGCAATTCTGGGTCAAGGCCCTTTTGTTGGAGCAGACAGACAATTTAGGAGTAAAATTAGGTGGAAGTCCTGACTTGGTAGTTCTGGCATGTGTTTTACACGGCAGGAGTACTTGAGGCTGTTGACAATAAAACCAAAGTTGAAAGGAGATGAGCATAAATCTTCATCGTTCGAGCCAGTAGATACTGAGGATGATAACAAGGATGAAGATAATGAAACTCCGGATGAAGATGAGGAAGAGGAAAACAATGGTGACAAGATTGAAGCCGCAAAGGGGTCGGCTGATGGTGCAGCAGCTGGAGGGGACGAAGAAAACGGGGAAGAGGAGGAAGACGATGAGCAAGAGGAAAAGGAGGACCCAGACGAGGATGGTGAGGAGAATGCCGAAGACGAAGAAGAAGATGATGACGATGATGAGGACGAGGAGGAAGATGATGGCGGGGAAGAAGAGGATGAGGAGGAAGAAGAGGAAGATGAAGAGGAGGAAACTATCCAGCCTCCCAAGAAAAGGAAGAAGTGAACAGAAACTAACTTAGAGAAGTTCCCCGCCCCACCTAGTCTTTTTCAGTTAATGACAGACATGATTTGCTAACATTTTATATGTTGTCTATGAGCTGTAGGGGAGCTCCATGTACGTGTACTATTTTGTCTTCCATGAAACCAATGTTCACTTCATGCTCAGCTCGACACTTTTGAGTAACATATAACCACTCTCTTCAACCTTCCGCACTAAGAATTATTTGTACTCCAAAACCTTACACCATAACCGAACCTGTATAAGCTTCCTACAACCAGATCTTCGTTAAAATAATATATTGAGGTTAGCTTGAGAAAGATGCTCTGCCACTTATATTGCTCCTAGTCTCATAATTTCATCGAAAATTACCATCAAAAACACATATCAGTAACTATCCATGTATCAGAAATTCAGTAATACATAATAATCCTGAGACTTCCTAACGCTTGCCCAAGACTAGCAAAGTTACACATGCATACACAAAGACCGGGTCAAACAATCACAAAATTGTCATAATTAGGGGAAAAAATCTTTAAGGAAATAACTGAAGAGACAATGAATAAGGTTATAAGGGGATTAGAGAAACGATGCAGTGAGCAGAAAAATTATGGACCTAGGCACCCAGCAACTCAAGCATCCCAATAAAGCGAGACTTCATCAAACAGAATGCTTGAACTAAAATCAAAACAAAGTCTTAAAGCCTTTTCTCCTAAATCTCTTGAGAAAAGGCACCAGAATACGCACAGAGTAACCTCAAAAATAAAGCCTAGAACTTACAAAGTAAAGAAAAAAGGAAGTTCCACTCTGTACTGAAGTTATCTTAAGAAACTAAAGAAGGAAGAGAGGTGAACTGAGAAACCACAATCAGGTTTAAGGCAGAACAAAACCAAATGTTTGCTTGAGGAAAACAATAAACAGGAGCAAATGAGTGATATATCACCAAAATCAATATTAAAACTCAGCTAATCTGAAGTATGGAAATGGCATGTTGAAGATGGAATTCGACAAAATCAGCATTGTGAAACATAAAAAATTAAAAGTCAAGATCTTTGCAACATAAAAACGGTACTTCTAATGTCTAAGAATGGGAAAACCATCACGTTTCCAGGCAAAGATGGTTTATGCTCATTCTTCTTATAGAATAGTTCAAATATCTAGAGGATCAATATTGATGAGAACACCAAAGTACTTACGAGGTTTCAGGAAACTATTGTCAAAGATAAGATGCTCAGGAGTCAGGAAGGGTATCAACTGAGGAAAACAATCAAAGTCAACAAGCAATATAATCCTCAAAAACGATTGTTTCTTTCTGGATTTGCCAAAATCACAACATTCTGGAACAGTTTAGTACCAATAAATCCCCTCCAGCTATTAACAATTCCTCTGACTCTACCAAAAGAGGCTCACGAAATATTTTTAAAGATTCAATTACCATCAATTGTGAGTGAAAACATAAAAAATAGTAAATAAATAAAAATAAAGGTACTTTTCTAAGCAAAATTAAATAAAATTAAATAAAATGAAATAAAAAAGCACCACTAAATGCATGTGGGTAGCTCTCAAACTATAATGACAACAAAGATATCAAAGAAGATAGCAAAAAGATGATTTCAAGGTCTCAGTGCAAATGAAAAACAGATATATAGATGAAAAACATCACATAATAAATTCCCCAATCAATAATAACGAAAGTCAGATGTAACAAAGAAAGAATGAAATAGAAAAGACCACTAGACCAAAGTAAACACATAATTAAAAGCACCAAAAGGAAAATAAACAGCAACAAAGAAAAGAAAGATATTAAAAGCTGCCATGAAAGCTTACAAATAATAAAAAAACCAAATTGATCCAAAGATACAAAAGCACATTTAATAAAAATAATAAGTTATAGAAGTCTTAGCAATAAAATATTTTCCCGCATACCCCATTAACTGAAAGGTTGCTTTAATATTAAAAAAGAAAAAAGAAAAAAAAAAGGTGGACAACAAAAAAGATATGGAAGTGATAAAAGATATAATACAATATTCCACGACTAACCAACACAAAGCCTTGCCTCTAACCTTCATCCATCTTAATTGCTTACTCTGCAAGAACATATCAAAGAACGTCAATCGAAAAAGAACAATAACTACAAAAGTATTACAGAAATAATGATAATGAAAAATTAAACCTGCAATAGGTGAGTTAAGGTATACATCTAAAGCTAATCTTGACCTTAGTGCCTAAAATCCCAAAGTCACCAAACCTTCCAGGCAGAATAGAGCAATCATGATTCCTAAAGATCATTATCCCAATGGAATCAGGCCATATGATTCAGCACAACACAATTACTATGATAATTTCTCTTGAATCTCAATTCAAGGTTAGACAATACATCCCCATAAGGCCAAACTATGCCCGACAAAGAAAAGTAACTCTTTTAAGAATGACATGAGTCTTAATGGGGTACCGTCGACCAATTACAAACACTTTCTCCATCAACCTAATATAACATTGGAACATTGTAAATTAAAAATCAGAAATTTTTTAACAGTACTTGCAACTTGCTTACTGCAAACTGTAAAGCCATGCCAAAAGGTCAGCCTCTTATGCAGTAACTAGACAGACCAAAGGTGAATAAAAAGTTATTTATATCTACAAAGCACTCGACTGAATCTCATTGCAGCGTTCAATCCACCAAGACAAGTTGTACTTAAGTTGTGGTTTTACTGATGTCCTATCTGGTTACCTGTTACAACTTTCCACAAAAACTGCAAACAAACAAAAAATATAAAACAAAAGTTTACCAGCAATTATATTTAAAATCTTATTCTATTTCATAACATTCTAAGTACTTACAATCACAAATACACTGCTCGTCTTATGTGGCCAATATGCAAGAGCATTCCAAACCAAAATAAATGAATAAGAATAACAGGGAAGAACAGTTCTATAGCACCAAAAGTCCAAAACACGTATCATTCAATAACGTAGAGTATCACATCAACCCAAAATGAGTTTAAAGTAGGACAATTTAGCAATGTATCAATAAGCATGCACCATTGATGTAGAACAGAAATGGTACAAACATTAAATGCGAAAGAAATGTAAGAAGTGCCATACCACGAACTTGAGGGGTAGCCGCCAGTTCCTCTAGTCCTTGAATCAGTAGCCAAAGAAGAATTTTGCCCACTTGGCATACTTGGATACATGTATTGCAAGCCTTGAATCATTGCCCCACTTGACCCACCTGCACCAGTACCAGCACCAGCACCAATACCAGCCCCAACCCCAGAACCAGCAGTATATGCACCTAAACCCAAACCTTGATACTGCGCCCCCATCATTCCGTAATAGCTTCCCATCAATGCTCCCAAATTCGCATTAGCAAACATCCCACCGTAATAAGGATTTACAAGCCCTGTCTGCTGCCCCAACAAAGCCATATTCTGCGCCTGCTGCGCAGCTGCAACAGCAGCCAACATCTGAGGCTGAACAGGTTGCAACGCCGTCGTTATCGACGCTGCCCCACCAGCCACTTTACCCTTCCCCTCAGCTGCCTTCGAACAATGTAGTTGAGTCCCTTCAAACACCTTGTACGGCTCCTCCAACACCTTTTTCGCTCCCTCCACAGTCTTATACACAAACAACGCATACCCTTTAAACTTCCCCGTAGTCGGATCCAACCCCGTCGGTCCGCTCTCAATCTCTCCAAACTTTTCGAAAAACAACCTCAACTTCTCCAAACTAGCCTCCACCGGCACGTTACGCACGTAAATCTTCCGCTGCGGATAATCCACCGCAAAAGAAGACGACGAAACCGGAAAATGCTGCTGCGCCACAGCACCGGGAGCAGCCGAGGGTCCCACAGGACCCGTCGTCGCTAACTGGCACGACGCCACGCGGCTCCCTACCGTAACCTTAGGACTCCTCAACAACTTCTCAGCAGATTTCCTCGACTTAAACGTAACGAAAGCGTACCCTTTACACTTACCAGTGGCGCGATCAACGACGACGTGCAAATCCTCCATCTCCCCGAAAACCGCGAAAATCGACTGGACGAGGTCGCGCGTGGCGTCCCAACCGAGGCCGTGGATGAACACCTTGCGGTGGGAGACATCTTTATCGGCTTCGGATTGGACGAGGGAGAGGAGGGAGGAGTGGGATAAGGAGAGATCGGTGACGAGGGTGATGAGCTGGTCTTTGGAGAAGGGTTCGAGTAGGGTTTGGATTGTGGATTGCGGGTCGGAGTCCGAATCGGAATCGGGTTTGGGGGTTTTGGTTTTCCTCTTGCGCTTGCGCTTGAGCTTCGGCTGCTTCTGGATCTTGGGAACCGGATCGGTTACGGGCTTCCGACCGGGCTTTAGCTTCTTTGTTCGCTTCGTTCTCGTCATTCGGAATTAGGGTTTCGAATTCAGTTAGGAAGATGATGAGTTAATTAATTGACTGACTGTTACAGAACAGAACAGAACTGCGAATTGGGATGATATATGACGGCTGCAGCAAAGGTTAGCAACAATTTGCAAACTAGAGCAATGTAACGTTTTAAAGGTATTTGTTTAAAACTATATATATATATATATCTTTTTTGATTTTCTAAAATAAAAACTAATGAACATTTCAAAGTTAGTATATTATATATAAATTAATAATGCTCGATATAATAAATAAGGTTTTAACACAACTTAAGTTACGCGATTCGCAGATTGAGTTGTTTCTTTGAAGGTGAGAACGACCAACTAGTCGTTTCAACCTTTTTCGTGTCTTAAAAGTCAAAATAAAGTTGATGTGGGATGCAAAAAACATGATTATATGAATGACTAGTCCTTTTTAACCTTTACCACAGAGCAAAGTTTTGTTATTACCGCTTTCGTGAGCGTATGAGACTTTTTTTTCTGATCATATGGACCATTAGCCTAAAATGATGAATATTTGCGGGCGATATTAGATCCATGGCTGCCTGATATTGGTAGATATGGTCTCGAGGGTCTTTCATCTATTTTTCCATGCGTACTAGGCTAGCAATGAATGGAAGGAGAGGACTCTCTGTCCATCGAGTGTGCACAATCTTCCGTATTTATTTGACTTGTCTATTTAGCTTGTCAGCCTCCGGTTCACTAAAATATCTAGAGTTTTCTTAATCTCTTGATGGTGAGCGTTGCCCATTCACTTAGAACCGACGAGGTTTTATTGTGGGCAAAAGTTATGATACGTGCAACCTCGAAAACCAATCATCCCATACTCAAAAAAAGTTTGAGTAGGTAATTGTAACATTCCTAAATTTTCCTAGTGCATATATATATATATATATATATATATATATATAAAGAATATAAGTATTGTAGAGATACTTCTTAAAGAAAAGAAAAAAATAAATTATTTGGTTAATTGTCTTTAAGCCCTTCATCTTTTAAAAATTATTATTTGGCTCCAAATGTTTTAAAAATTGATTTAATTCTTTTAATTTAAATTTAAATAAAATAATAAAAATAAATAGTTATTGAAATCAAATTTTTTCTTCATTAGGACCCAAAAAGTAATGGTTGGGACATTAATAACCATAATAGGTCCAAACATTAAAAGCTTGAATGAAAAAAATCATAATAATAATTTTATATAATTAATAATAGGATATATTTGAATAAAATATTGTTACATCAAACTTGGCTGAAAATTCTAGAAAATGCACAGTAAAATACTTGAATATAATAATCTAAATAGTATCTAAGTGGTTGATGAATTAATTACCTCAATCGTGTAAGTTTGCCTATAAATACAAGCATTTTTTTTGTAAAAATTCCACACCAAAATTCCCTAAGAGTTTGCATATGCTTTCTTCACCAAAGTACTCCTAATTTTCGTTCTCTACTCATATAAAATTTTTCCATAAGTTCCTAAACTCAAAAATTGTGAGAAAAAGCTCAAATTCTAATTCTTCCCGAAATTTCCAGTTTTACCCCTTAACATGAAAGATATAAAACAATATCAAGGCTTAATATTTTGTTAAACTGCTCTATACACATCTTCCTAAGTGTGTTTAGAACAAAATCCCAAAAAATATTTGGAATTGCAATTGATTAGAAGGGTCGATTAAAGGTAATTTTAAGCTCTAGATAGCATATATCTTTTGATTCTTCAAATTAATCTATGCATAATGATATTAATCTTAAAATTGATCATATGTAGTAGTTAATAAAGTCATGAAGATGTGTTAAAACCCATTTATTATAAATTTTAGTCAAGTATATGTATTAATTATATTTTTTCTTTTAATTACATGTTGTATAAAATATATTCATACTTAATTTCTTCTTAATTTCAAATCAAAGTGTGAAATTGTGTTATGATCTAAGTTATAACCTGATTATATAACCTTGTTTCCAAGTTCATAATTAAAGCTTCATCTTAAATTAATTCTACGAAATTATATCTTTATGACTCCTTATATATGTAACAATATGTATTGTTAATAAGTAGTAAGCCTTAGGAAATTCTATAAATTATTATATATGAGTCTCATGTTAAAATAAAGAGTTTATAACTAATAATTAACCTTAAAATAAAATAAGTATGGCTAAATAGTTCATACATGGATTTTATTAAGAAACTAATAACCTTACGGTGAAATCGTGAGAACCGAGTTAAAATGTGATTATTTGTGCTATTTCTATTTCTTGACTTGGTTGTAATCAAAGATAAGAAGGACATATGAGAAAATATAACAAACTATAAAAGTTAATTATTATTTTAAACTTATGAATGCATTTAAATTATTTAGGAGACGACGCAAAATTTTCCGAACACGAAGTTACTATCGCATGTGAGATTTATAATACTTTTAAGCCATGTTTGGCACCCGGCCTGAGGAGCTTGGACTGAGTACTTGTGATTCTTGACTATAAATGGGGAACAACTGATTCTTTCAACAAAATCGTTTTCATTTATGATCTTGTTTCGTAACCTAATCCTTTTGATTAATGTTGAAATATCCCTGGACCATGGATTCTTAATCATTTTTCATAATTACAATAATTTCTCCAATATGATAATCCACATGTTGGTTGTGCAACGAGCAACGAACTATGTTCGGGGACATGTAGCTCAAAAGAAACGGACATTGTTCATGTTACTAGCTTATGGTTTATCTGTTATAACCATTGGGACGCCTTTGGGAAGTTGGGCCCATGAATTGAGACGGTTTACTGCTGGGCAGCAAGGGTTGTCGGTTTAAGTAAATTCGTTCGATACCCATTTATCTAGGCGTCGCTTGCAGTCAGGAGTTGGCTGTAACTTGCCTGCTAGGTTGACATGCACTCGAGCATGTCTCTTGATCTATTTGCGAGGTCGCTTCTCGTTGGGAGGTACAAGGTAGTATACTGGATGAAATAAGGTTGAATATGTTATATGAGATGCACGAGTTCATTATCTTGTTATTCGTTTGTTATTCTTTAACTTTCAGTTCTAATGTTTTCCCTTTCATACCATATCAAATTTCACATATTTGTTACATCTATTATTGTTACTGAAAATCTCACTAAGTCACCAAAGACTTACATCTCGTGTTATTTTCTGTGTCCATTCCTCAGAATAAGCAAGGCTTAACAAGACGGCTGGATCAAACTACGGTAGACGTGTGGGATTTAAAATAAATCTAAAGTGTGTGAAAATAAAAATAAATCTCTAATAATTGTGTGTTTTATTATGCATTCGATGTTTTGAGTTTCGTGTGGATTGTAATAATAAACTCTATGAATATTGAAAACTTCCGCTGTAATACATAAGTTTGTATTTGGCTTTATTATGGTTCAATTTTAGTGAGCCTCTCCGAGGTAGCGTTAAGGTTCGAATTGGAAATTTTCAAATCATCACAGTAATCTTCTTAATGCTGTCAAATTATAAGATGAGCAACACAACATGCGCTTGAAGCTCTTTTCACCCCATTTTGGCTCGTCGAATCAGAAATTCTTAGAGGCTCCAAGTTCTCCTCGAGATTTTTGCTGGTTGAAAGGCTCCTCAATTGTTGCGTGATTTTTGCCTACAAAGATTACCACTTTATTTTTATCGGCTAGGAAGCCTGACTTCAGCCCTCCTTCTTGTGTTTCGTTAAATGGAAGTCTTTAGTTTATACATACGACGCGAGTGTTGAATTCGATAAATATTTAAAGGGATATAAACAAAAAAACCTAAAACGTAAAGTCCTGACACCAAGTCAAGCACACAAAATTTGGGCTTGTGAAGCTTTTAAGATCAAGTACAAAGTCTAATACGAGTGTGCAATAACATTTTCGGGAGCTTTGTTGAAGAAATTGTACACTATTCATAAGAAAATGAGGTGGCCATATAGGGCCATAAATATCTAGCTTGTGCATTCTCAATGAGGTTACGCATAAGGAAAGTACGGACATAAGGTTGAAGGAAGTCATTTGGAGCTGTATCAATGCTCGTTGAAGGCTCTTTTATCACGTTCGAATGAGAGGAATGAAGAGAGACGTCCAAAGTTGTAAATGTCCTTGTAGGTAGTTAAGCGAATACAATCAAATCGATGATTGGGTCCCGGGTCTTTGCGCTGAGATAAGGAAATTTACTTGATGTGGGCATGGATAAGACAGAGTTTAACGACAATCAAATACAATTGATAATTTTATGATTGCATGAGGTCTTGGCTTTGATTGTAGCGGTCATGACGATACCATAGTTGGACGGTCATCACGAATTAAATATTGCAGCATACTTAGTCACCTCCCATGGCTTAATGGTTAAGCGCTATATGAACTAATATACGAGGTTAGGTTCTCATATACGGTAGTCTAGATATTATGTTTGGGCGATAGTGATGAGATATTTTGGTGAGAAATTACTCCAATATCCTTCTAATTCGAAGCCAAATTATCCATAAATCATACATCATAAATAATAATATTTATTTATTTATTTTTAGAACGAGCATTAAGTTTCTCTAGCAAATTACAAACAATTGTACACGCAAACACGCGTCTGATTTGGTAACTTTATTGAAAGTAACGAGCTATTAGCAAAAATTACCCTTGTGTAATCTCTAATTGACAGATAACCCCTTGTGTTATTTTAATTGACAAAAACCCTTTTGTGTTATTCAAAATTTAGCAAAAACTCCATTCATGACATATTTTATAATGACAGTACCAATAATTAAGGATTTATAAGTATTATAATTTTATAATAAATATATACGTATTACAATAAATATTATAAATCGTTTTTTTAAAATTGTATAAAACGTAATTAAATTAATCGGTACCGTACTTATGTTTTTACAAATCTAAAAACTAATATTTTCTTTAAAATAAATAAACAAAAAATAGATTTTTATAAGGGGTTGTTGGGAGGTTACTGATTTTTATAAGGAGGTTACTGATTTTTATAAGGGGTTGTTGGGAACAGAGGCAGTGGTGACGCAGGACATAGATTTGAATGTGGTTGCTTCAGGACCAACACTGAGTCTGCACCAAAGAAGAACTCTCATTCAGGAACCAACAAGAACATAAATTTGGGAAGCTTTGCAGTCTATTGGGGAGGACAAAGCACCAGGGGTAGATGGTTACACATCCAAGTTCTTCAAAGTTGCATGGCCTCTAATTGGTGAGGATGTTTATCTTGCAGTTAAAGATTTCTTTTCTACATGACAACTGTTGAGGAGTGTTAATATTGCACTCATCACCCTCATTCCCAAATCATCTAATGCCAACACTATAAAGGAGTATAGACCTATAGCATGCTGCATTGTGCTATGCAAGATCATATCTAAAGTCCTTACCAATAGGATGAGGGCAGTCATGGCAGTACTGGTAGGAAGTGAGCAAGCTGCTTTTGTACCAGGAAGGCTTATACATGATAACATCATACTTGCCCAGGAGATCATACAAGGATATGGAAGAAAGAATAACTCAGCAAGGTGTATGATCAAGCTTGACCTGCAGAAAGCTTACGACTCAGTTCATTGGGGTTTTGTTGAGAAGCTCCTAAGACATTATGGATTCCCTTCCAGATTTGTGCACTGGATTGTTACCTACCTTACCACAGTACAATACCAGATCTGTCTCAACGGTGAGCTGCTTGATGCCTTTCCTGGGAAGAAGGGTTTGAGGCAAGGTGACCATGTATCTCCATATATGTTTGTACTATGCATGGAGTATCTTAATAGACTTATGAAGACACTTCATGATCATCCCCAGTTCAGATACCACCCCAACTGTGCCTTTCATAAGATCACTCATCCTGCTTTTGCAGATGATCTCCTATTTTTCTCTAAAGGCACAGAGGCAGCTGTAACTACGTTGATGGAAAAGTTTGAACTCTTTAGTGCTACATCAGGGTTGGTTGCTAATAAGAACAAGAGTGAGGTTTATTTTGCAGGTGTGAGGGAAGATAAGAAGCACAAGATTACTGGAGCAACTCAGTTGCAAGAAGGGACCCTTCCCTTTAGGTATTTGGGAGTCCCTCTCCATGCTAATGCTAAGAGACTCTCAATAGTGCAGTATCAACCCTTGATAGACAAGATGCTTGCCAAGGTCAAGCATTGGACTGCAAGGTTGCTAAGCTATGGAGGAAGATTGCAATTGGTGAAAACTGTTTTATATGCCATTCATCATTATTGGTGTCAAGTATTCCTCATCCCAAAAAAGGTCCTAGAAGCAGTGGAAAGAATTTGTAGACAGTATCTATGGTCAGGTGATGTTGGTGATTATAAAAAAGCATTGGTGGCATGGGATACTGTTAGTAGGACAAGAGCGGAGGGTGGACTTGGCCCAGTGCATCTGGCCTCATGGAATAAAGCATGTATCTTGAAGCTCCTCTGGGCCATTACAGCAAAAGCATATACTTTATGGGTCAAATGGGTACATTCTTATTACATTAAGAGACATGATATCATGACTATGGAGATGCATGTGCAAGCATCTTACATGTTTAAGAAAGTTCTGAAGTTGAGGACATTGGTACTGAATCAAAATACATGGCAACAACAACAAAGTATACCAAAATATAGCATTTCTGCTATCTATAATCTCATCAGGCCACCTATTGAGAAAGTAGAGTGGAGGGAGGTAGTGTTGAATAACATGGCTACGCCTAGAGCTCAATTTATAACTTGGTTAGCTATCCATGGAAGATTAGCTACAAAGGACGGATTGTTGAAGTACAATATTGTAGTTGATCCAACCTGTTTGTTATGTGAGTCTGCGCCTGAAGATTTAAATCATCTATACTTTGCTTGCCCTTATTCGCAGACTGCTTTGGAGACAGTGATGAAATGACTCAATAGGACATATACCATGCTCCACTTAACTACTTCTATAGCTCAGTGGAGTGGTCTTGTGAAAGGCAAATTTGCGCCTAATAGAGTCTTCAAAGTGGTGTTTACGGAACTTGTCTATGCTCTCTGGATGGAACGTAATATGAGAGCATTTCAGGATAAAAAAAAGTGAAGTTGGCAACCTGGTCCGTGCAACATGCAATACAACCATGATCAGATGCAACTTTTCACCAAAGCTTCAGTCATATTATGGTCAACTCAGGATGTATCCCACAGTTGAATCAAATTGAAAAATGCTACTAGATACAGGATGCTATCCTGAGATTAGTTTTTCTTTGTTGCTCATTATGAATCTGTCTTGTAATCAGGAGATGTAAGTTTTGTTTGTATTGAGACGATTGATCTTATTTGATCCACTAGAATAAAAAAGCTTTTTATTTCAAAAAAAAAATATATATATATATATATATATATATATATATGCATACAATTCAATTCGAACATCATTAGTTCCATATGTATCAAAGAAATACAATAAAAATAATATTTTGAGATCAATCTCAGTAAGTGTGAATTATTTGAGTGTAGTAGGGGGATTTTTGCTTATCTTGAAATAACACAAGGGGTGTTTTGCCAATTAAAATAAAATAGGAGGTTAATTGCCAATTAGGGATAACACAGGCATAGTCTTTGCTATTTACCCTGAAAGTAACTATAAGTGTATATCGCATGTATATCACATATATGTATTGAGAGTTTTTAAAAATATTAATTTTCCCTTTCGTGGACAATTTAAGTTTTTAAGGCAAATCAACATGCCATTTATTAAAGGCCACAGGCACAGACCATTTTGTATTTTGGAAGATACTTTACTGATGTCGGAATGATCAACGATGTATAACATCTATAAATAAATAGTTTGATACAATTTTATTTTTATTTTTTTTATATAACATATGTTACGGTCCAAAACTCGTAAAAGAAAAGGTTTCAAAAAAGGATTTTGAATGAAGTATTCTTATGTTGCTTTGCTTTCAGTGGGAGTTGTAGAAAGATAGACATAAAAAAATAGCTTAAGAAGTATATCTTTGGTCGCTTTTTTTAACCATACAAAACAAAATACGTTGTGTAAAGAAACATAAGTAATATTACTACAAATTTTAGGATGTATTAATAATAATAGTAATGAAAGAGCAACAGCGTCTGGGTGGTGTAGTCGGTTATCACGCTAGTCTCACACACTAGAGGTCCCCGGTTCGAACCCGGGCTCAGACAAAAACTTCTTATTCTTTATTTTCTGAGATTAATTTTTGGTCTCACAATTATACAATTGCACTATTGCCCAGTTATTCCAGTTCAGATCAAATGATGTAATAAAATGAAGATGTTTGCTTTTTTTTTTTATATACAAAATAGGTTTTATTAAAGGTGTTTGCTTTTTTTTTTTTTATATACAAAATAGGTTTTATTAAAGGTTGTGACACGATGAATAAATTGAGTGTCAAGAATGTAGATACAAAAAGCTCTCTTTAAAATGTATGAACCCGGCTCAGACAAAAACTTCTTATTCTTTATTTTCTGAGATTAATTTTTGGTCTCACAATTATACAATTGCACTATTGCCCAGTTATTCCAGTTCAGATTAAATGATGTAATAAAATGAAGATGTTTGCTTTTTTTTTTTTTTTATACAAAATGGGTTTTATTAAAGGTGTTTGCTTTTTTTTTTTTTTATATATACAAAATAGGTTTTATTAAAGGTTGTGACACGATGAATAAATTGAGTGTCAAGAATGTAGATACAAAAAGCTCTCTTTAAAATGTATGAACCCGGCTCAGACAAAAACTTCTTATTCTTTATTTTCTGAGATTAATTTTTGGTCTCACAATTATACAATTGCACTATTGCCCAGTTATTCCAGTTCAGATTAAATGATGTAATAAAATGAAGATGTTTGCTTTTTTTTTTTTTATACAAAATGGGTTTTATTAAAGGTTGTGACACGATGAATAAATTGAGTGTCAAGAATGTAGATACAAAAAGCTCTCTTTAAAATGTATGAACTCGGGCTCAGACAAAAACTTCTTATTCTTTATTTTATGAGATTAATTTTTGGTCTCACAATTATACAATTGCACTATTGCCCAGTTATTCCAGTTCAGATCAAATGATGTAATAAAATGAAGATGTTTGCTTTTTTTTTTTATACAAAATAGGTTTTATTAAAGGTTGTGACACGATGAATAAATTGAGTGTCAAGAATGTAGATACAAAAAGCTCTCTTTAAAATGTATGAACTCATGGTCTTCAAAATTTGATTTTAATTCGTCTGTCTTTCATAGATTCTTACTTGCAAAGAACATTGCTAGACATTTTGGATGGTGACATATCTCATGTTATCTAACATTCAATCTTGAACGTATTAGGGGTAACTAGATATATAATGAACAAGTATTTGTCTCGATTCAAGTGCTTAATTCATAATATTATTTTTCTTGAATATATTCTTTGAATGCAAATACAAATGACAATAAGTTAAGGGCTCGCCCCCATTTTACTGAAACAAATGGTGCTAAATTAAGTGATGTTACTTTCGAAATTATGTCTATTCATGTCAATAATCATTAAATGATATCATTATTTGGTTGAATTTTGAAACTTCATCATGACTAAATTTGGGGGTGTTTCCAATAACTTATGAAAATTACGTCTTCATAAATTTTACTTAAAGTTGTTTAAAACTGCGTTTGACTTAAAACAGTGAGTGTTTGCAAACGTGTTTTTAAAAGTTACCTAAAGTGCAGTTAAAATAATTTGTGGTGTTTGCAATAGCTAGTGAAAAGCAACTTTTAAATATTGATTAAAATGCAATAAGATTTAATTACCCTTATATAAAGTTTAACAAATATTAATGTTTCACAATGATGGCCATATTTAAAATAATTGAATTAATATATAAATTTATTACATTACATTGCACAATTTATTTTGTGTAAGCATTTATTTTTAGAAATTATAACTTTATTTGAAATATGTTAATATAAATATGGCGTACATGTTGTTGTTAAGTAAATAAAGAAAATAGGTTTTTTTTTCTATTGTTTTTCATTATTAATTTTTCTTTACTTGTTTTTTTTTTTATTAATTTATTACTCTTAAAAACGGCACAATTTAAAATTATAGAAGATATCACCTAAATTAGGAAAGAGAGAAATCATGAGATTTCTTTCTAATTAATTGAGGCTAATATAGAATGTTTAGAGAAATTTAAGGGATATATAAGTAGAAGCTGTTTATGGAAGCACCTCACGACATTCTTTTGAATTGCTGTTGTTTTTTTTTTTCATTTTTTTTTAAAAGAAGGATAAGCAAAAACATCCATTGCAAACACTAAGCTAATGAGTAGCAAAAACATCCACGTGCCTTTTTTAGGTGATATCTGCTAATGAGTTTTCATCATGTTTTATCCATTAAAACATGAACGAAGCACGACTCTCCAAAAGCTTACGAATATCCTATATAATGTTTCCATTCTCCACTACAATTGTCGCCGTAGTCGCAATGTCATGGATGACATTGAAATTATTTCTCGAATAAACAACCTCTTATCAAACATAATAAGTTATGTATTTTGCTGCTAACAAATACACTAGTGCCATCGCATTTGTAGGTCCAATATTTCCTTTGATTCTACGTTCTAACTGAGGAACGCACTCTCCAACTGGGTCGTATGTCGTGACCGCATGGGGAATGAATCTTGAGTTTAGGGTATAACAAAATAATGAAAGACGCTCATATGTAACTTGGGATGGCAATTCAATTATTCTAGTTGTTAAAAAAGTAGACACAAGCCATGGGCTTCCCTTGAATTTGTGTGGGCATTATTGTCATTGGCTTTCAAGATGTCCAAATCTATATTAGTAGATCTATCCAACACATATTAAACTGCCATGATATGGCTATCTAAGTAAAGATGATAATGCATTGAGTTCCAAACTTCCAAATACTCCCCGCAGGAAAACATGAGCAATGTGATCTAATTTAGGTTCTAAATGATGTTTAAAAAGTGCAGCTTCTTTCATATATACATTAAGTATAACAAAAGAATATGAAAAGGATTGGCCAATAAAACAATTAAGTTGCAAATGTTGTACATCCTCATAATTGGATAAACATATTTTGTCTTGATAATTTGTTGTAGTGACATCTAGATGTCTCTAATTTTTTGCAAATAGTTGGTGTAAAGTAATGTGAAACAACAAATAAAAAAAATTGTACATGTCGTTAACAAATAGTTCTCTTTAATATATTGTCAAATTAGTGGACCATTGAGATGTTGATAGAATTTTGATTTCTAATATATCATCAAATTGATGGATCATAAAGATCTTGACCAATTTATTTTGTTTGACATGGATTCTGGATTCTTTCTTGTCACAGACTTCTTATGACTAAGTCATTGTGATGTCCTCAAATTTCACATTATCAGTATTCCATCTTAAGATGGATATTACACTCCGAATATAATTGATCTTCCTGATAATTATCAAGTACTTGTCTTGATGAAAGAAGTTATATCATAATTTGACGATTGATATGGTCAAAGATCTCTTACGCTAATAAAAGTAAAAAAGATGTCACTAGTTGAGTAGTATTTTTTTACATGTTAAATTATTGATTGTTTTAGGGAAGACCGATACAGTCTAAATTGACTATATTAATGGGCACATGACTCAAGTTTGAGTATCTTATATATCTATGGTTGTGGTCCATCATAGGCCTCTTATGGCTTGAGAACTGATTCTCAAACATTCTCTCCATGTCCACATAACTCATAATTGTTCCTAACGAATCTAGTAAACCAATATAGGGCTAGGCTAGTCAATTTGGTGGCAAAATTCGAGCCTCCACATTATCGGTAAACCCATAGAGCGACATGATACCATCCAAGTAGAACCAGACACTCTTGTGGATCACTCTTCTCGTCATAGGTCTTTTCTTGTGGTATTTTCTCTCCACGATCCAACACCTCCGACTTAATCTCTTCACGGAAGGGTGTTGCATTGTGGGGCCTAACAAGTTGTGCAACCCTCCGATGCACTTCCTCGCTATCCCGATCCAGTCTTGTCAATCTCCTTACGATCTCCCTTCGACCCAAGAGTTCTCCATGTTGTGAACTCGACTATCTTCTGCCCGAGCTCTGCTACGTCAACAGTGGGAATCCACCTTTTTAGTCGAGAAGTGTGCCCTAAAGCGTTTTGGCGAGCCCGACTCTGGTAGCCTCTCCGTTTACCCTGACTCCCTGAAATCTGGACTTGAGGTGCCTCATTCGTCGATGGTGGTGGTGTAGGGACTTGAGTTGTTGTGGCCGCTTGTGGATTAGTCGAGATTGCAACTTGAGCTACAATAATGATTTGAGTCATCGCCTTTTGGGGAATAACAATGGGTATTGGGGCCATTACATGCCCACACCCATTGGGTAGTGCACATGCTGTGTCACTGGTGAAGCTATTGGAACCGGTGTAGTCTGGGTGGCTCTCGACTCTATCTCAAATATGTTGATCTCTTTTAGCTGAGTTCTCAACTACCCTCTGCGTTTGGAACATGTCATACGTACCATCATTACATTTATGTCCGTGTCTATGGTGGTGTCCACAGACGGCGCCACTACTTTGACATAAACTCGTTTGAGTTACACGTAAGCAAATAGAACAATACAAGTAGATAAATACACCAACTACGCTAATTTAGAGCTTCCAACGGGTCTGAAACCAACTTTGTCTATTAATGCACAAATACAACAGTTTTAATAAGGCAATATGTCATATCCTTTAGTTAGTCGAATCTTCAGATAGGTCAAATCTTCACCTAGTTGCAGCAAAGATGTGTCGAAGTATATAATAAGTCGAATCCTTAGTTCGATGTAAGAGCTGGTGGCAGTTTGGTACAATAAATGATGTCAGTGTATTTGTACATCTCAAAATGCGATGTCACTTTTAGTAATTCCCAGATAGATCAATACATAAGGTGGATGTATGGCTGATGGATACATGGATGGTATTTATGAGTTGGGCCGGCCCAAGGCCAACTCTACATGGATTGGTAGTCTATATTACTTACATAACATATATTCATTAAGAAAAATAAAGAATCTTTACATATAAAATACATAACATAACTTATTCCATGTAGTGGAAGTTGGACAAAAATTCTTCGTAATAGCAAGAAAAAGGTAATAACCACCCACCAATAACCACAAAGATTCTTCTCAGTCTTTAAGAAATTCGTCTAAGAATAGGTACAGTTCTTCTGCAAAATACTAGAGTGTGGGTCCCAATATACAATTAAATATAAATGTAAGGTGATGATTGTGGCAAATTGGGGTCATTAGCTTAACTTTTTAGGTTAGCGTGCTTTTTTCGAGGTGGCTCGGTTGGAATTTCACTCCGCTGAAATTATTACTGCATGATATTCTTTATTTAATATATAAGTAGGACTTTTAGCTTTTAGGCAGAATTTAATAATAATACGTATCTAGCAACAAAGAGCAACACTCGAAGGTCGAAGCCCAAAAAAAGGCCCTACCGACATGAAGTAAATGGAATTAAAGAGGCTTAAAAGTTCAAGCCCAAACAAATTTGGTTACAAAATAGAAAACTGATAATATAAGGAGGGCCCCCTTTTCTTTGGATAATGTGGAGGGGGTAATTGGTTGAAATCTTTAGTGCCCACATTTTAATTAAAAATGTTATATAGTTTTGTTCAGTGGTCAAATAATGGATAGACATGTACACAAAGTTGGTTACGTAAACACACACTTATACTAACAAGTCACTATCGCTCTTCTAGTAGTAACTTGTCGGCAACACTGACTAGTCTAACTTGTTTTGCACTGATTACCAAATTTGTTTAATTACTGTTAAAAAAAATTGGTTAATTAGAAAAAATTAGCTTTGATTGCAATTTCCTCACATTTATGTGCTTATTAAGCAAACCACGATATATTCATCAATACAAAAAGAAAAAAAGAAGGGAGACGTGAGAAATGTTTCCCATATCTCATATTATCACCATATCTTTTATGTTTTTGATAAGATCATATATATCACTTTGGTTTGACTGATTTATTGGTTATACTATGTACATTACACATTAAAGCAAGTCCTTTTTTTTCAGACTTTAGAGTTTAGAGTATAGACAGTATATTTGGTGAAGTAATGGTGTATGAGTCAATCACACCTCATCCTTATTTATCAAAAAAAATAAAAAAACATCACACCTCATCCTGTCAATGAACAAATCAAGGTCCCAACTTTCTCAAAATCCAAAATGAGTTAATCGCAAAACGTACCCTTTTGTTCTTTCTAATTTACAAATAATCCCTAAATGTTATTTTTATCACGTACCTACTCATGTGAAACTTAAAATTAACAAATACTCTCCTTTTGTTATATTTTAAGGAGTCTCTTCTAACAATAAATGATCTTTATCCATTAAACTCATGTTTATTATACTAGGTATTATTAGCTTCTTTATAATCTTCTTTAATAATGTTTCAAAGCGTTAAAAACCATGAAATAAACCGCACCGTATTATGAAGTATCTTTTCTAAATAGTTTGATAAAATGTATATACAATCCAACTACAACAATTTTGTCCTTTCATGAATCAGAAATTTCAATAAGAAAATCAAGTTTCACAACTAGCAACGTACAACGATTCACAAGAGTTTGCTATTTCCAAACTTTATTTGTTAAACAAACTAACACATGATACTCTCTTGCAATTTACTCAAAGAGAAACTAAACACACTTAGTTAAATCCCCCACTTCACAACTTCCATCAAATCACAACTATAACTCTATAAGAGGGTGTTTGGTTTGATGTATTAAGTGATATTAGCAATATAATATCACTTAATATCGCGTTTGGTTTGTGTGATAAATTTTCGGGCTTTTTAGCTAATAACCAAAAGCCCGGTACGGATGTGTACAAACTCAAATTAAAAGTGATATTATAATATCTACCCCCACCTGTTACTATTTTATATCAGTTATAAGATGCTTTTTAAGACTCCTTTTAAAAAACTTTGTATTACATAATATTAAAACCAAACACTCTCTAAATATACTATAATCCCAGAAATAATCTTATATTAAGACAATATTTAAAAAGTAAAGTCCTGTCCTAAACCCAAATACCTTATTACAAAGAATCCTACTTTACATAAAAGGCATCTGATGACAGCACTTTCTTTCTCTCTCTAGAACTCAGAGGTCCCCATCATCAATACCCCTACCCCTATCTCTGCAAAATTCTGCTTCTTTCACTGTTAGCTTAAAATCACACAACTACAACTTCTTACTACTATATATTGCTTTCTTCCTTTTCTTTCTGAAAGTAAAGTGAAATTTTCAGCTCATTTTTTTTTTCAAGATCCATTTTTTTACTCTTTAGCTTTTTGTTAAGAGTTCAAGAAAAAGATCTGCACATAGTAATGTTTCGTCCTTTGTTGTTGTTGTTGTTCTTCTTCTTTTCAATACTGGTAAGCTTTCTTTTTGGTCTTCTTTATTGTGTTATTATTTCTTTTGAGCTTTAGATACAAGCTTTATTTACTCTAATAGTGGAAACCAGAATCAATTCCCTTTTTTTTTGTATTTGTATTTGAAATGATGCTTATTTAAACATATTTTGAAATCCCATTTCATTTTATTGTGTTTGGAATATTGGGATTTTTCCTTTTTTGAAAATGATGGGTTTTAAGTTCAGAGGGTTTCAATGGAAGGGCTTGAATCTGGAATCGTCTCATTTATGTAACAAAGCGCTTAAAGTATAAATCTTTACATTTAATCATTTGGGTGTATGGAATCTCGGGTTAGTTATAGCATATATGGCATTAGTTTTATGTCTTTTTCCCTATTTAGTCACACTTTCTCAACTTTTGTTTTGTCAAGTGAAACTTTCTTTTTTCCTACTCAAAGGAAAGAAGGTGAAAAGTAGTTTTAGTTTGGCTTGGTACTTCAGCATCATTCATGTGCATCTGGAACCACCTTTGTTGTTACTTGTCAGCTTATTTATAGTTTAAGTTTCTGTTTAAAATTGTCAAAATTTACCATTTAACATTCCTGTGGATTCTGTTTTCGGCAACTTAACAGTTTTGAGTTATGGGGAACGTTTCTACTTGAGGCATGCCCCAACATGTTTCAAATTTAGCTGCCATTTGTCTAGAAATAGTGATTTTCTTTGCTTTGCATTAGGTTAATGTTATTATCAGGACCAATTCCTTTTACGAACCAAATAAAGGTTTTCGTTCAAAATGGATAGGTTAATATGTTTGTTTGATTTTTTCGCGCCTTTTAGTTTTGCTGATTGATGCTATATGATTCTCGTTGCAGCTTTTGGGGGCTAGCACTCATGGGTCAACACTTGGAAATCGTGGTGGTGGTAAGTCATCATTTTTCTTCTGTCTTCAGTTGGTTTGCAACTGAGTATTTGCTTACCGAATTTGTATCGATATTCGCGGGAGTTTTTCAGATATCGATGATCCCAGTATGTCTAGCTCAAACAAAATGAGCACTCTTAGTCACTCCAAGGCAGGTACTTGCACTTGTATCAGAGTCATCTATGGATATCAACCAATCTCAATACTATTTTTGAACTTATTTTGTCTCCATTTTTATTAAATACTCTCTTTAATGATGCTCGTCGTTCTATCTCAATACTATTCTTTATTTCTCATGATTCTATCTGTAGCGGGAGTGGCTAAAAGAGGGAAACTATCTTGTAATTCCATTCTCAGTGTTATACTGTCAAAGGTGTTTTGTTAGATGTTCTTTCTCATTTGGATTGGAGACTCCTGTCGTTATTGAAGCTAGCATTTTCTTGAACATGCTAACTTATATTTTTCACTCTAAGTCGATGAGAGTAGTTTTATTTATTAAGCTTTGGATATAACATGTCGCGAATTAATAGCAGGAGGTATACTAGGAAATAGAAGGCTACCAAGTTTCCTGCGTTCAGCGGCCAGCTGCTTCAGCCTATAATGTTTATATTCATGTTCTTGTTTTAACATAGTTGCAACCTGGAAGCATAATTACTATTTACTAAATCAGATCTAAATTGTTTCTTAGTTTAACAAGTTATCCTAGAAGTAACTCTTTGGGGGCGGTGGGGCTGACTTTGTGAAATGAGCATGAGGAAAATGTTTTGTGATGCTGAATGATAAGACTAGTAACAAATATTTAGTTGATCAAGTTTCACGGATATCTTAAATTGGATGGGCTTTTAAATGATTTTCCTTTTGGTGTTTCTCCACTTATATGAGCAGACACCCGGAGATTGGAATCGTCTAGCTCAGTTGGAAGTGTCTCCCATCAAGCGATTGCAGGTACTTCTATTTTAATCTTAGTGCATCTCCAATCTCTTATGGTGAAGTTATGTCCTTTGCAACTTCTTCTGTCATTAACACCATGATATTCATGACTACCTATTGAAAAGCAATAGGCGTTATAAATGAGTTGATGTTTAATATTTAATTCTATAAACAGCTAAAAGAAAAAAAAGAACGTTTAAGATCAACAAGGGAGTATATGATATCGAAAGCCAATGGCATAGTAGATGCATGAAAATGCTTTTGGAGAACAATCTTTCTCCTAAACCGCAAATATCTTTATGGTCCAGTAATATTCTTGCATTTTGCCCTTTCGATCCTTATGCCCAGGAGTTTCGCCCCGGGGCATTTTATTCTAATGGTTTCAATTCTTATTGTTTTGTCATGAACTGGTCTCCTCCTTAGTGGGGCTTTTGATCCCCACCCACCCCCTCTCATATTAACAGTAAAAAGCACAAAAGTCTTTTAGAAAAAAAGCATCTCATTGTGTTTGTAAACTGGAAGATACGACTTTTTCTATCAAGGTGTATTGAACACTCATAATTTGCAGCCACCCCACTTTAGGAGCATATCAGCACCTGACACCACGTCAGTCGACATTGCACTGCATTGGGGTTGGGGTGGGGTGGTGTAGTATCTGAGGGGTGGTTGATATGGCATGGGTGAACAAGGTTTTTTTTTCCCATATATTAAATGGTCCTTTCTGGTCAATGGAGAAGAGCGGTCTGCTAGATATTAATCTCAGCTTTTTTGCCTTTTTGTTTCATGGGGGGAGTCTCTTGCATTTGGAATATTATATGCTGTTTTCCTGTACACAAGGTTAACCATCATTTTTTCGCTTTCCGACAAGTTTTCTGCCCTGTTCGACAAGTACTCTTAATATTGCATCTGATATGCATTGAGCAGGTGGGATCGGTGCCAACTGGGGTGTACAGTCATCTCATCTCTTGCCGCCAGCTACTGTAGTGAGGATGTTAAGAGAAAACGGAATTCAAAGGGTGAAGCTTTTTGATGCTGATTACGATTCTTTGAAAGCTCTGGGACGGACCGGCATAGAGGTTATGGTCGGCATTCCTAATGACATGCTCTCTACTTTAGCCAGTAGCTCAAGGGCTGCCGAGAGATGGGTTTCCACAAACGTCACCCATCACCTCACCAACAACAATGTTTTGATAAGGTCAGCCTCAACTTTAGATATGTTATGTGGTGTGTATTTACGTGGAGCTTTTGTTGGGGAGCACATATGGAATCTAAAACTGACATGACACTTACAAGATTATCCAAAAATAATGTCAAGAATTATACTTTTGAAGAATAAACGTCAAATTACATTTTGAGAACCTGTTTCTCACAGGAAGTGCCTCTTATACCCCGATGAGACCTGCTATTATGAAAATGTTGAGTTTGGTTACTTGAATTTCTTTCTTTTGCTAATTCAACAAGTGAAGAAACAACCTGTAAAGTTAGCTTTGTTTGCAGCTTCTGAGTTTGAAGTTGTCAATCAAAATCTACCGGTCTGTTGCTTATTCTATTGTATCTGGGGATGATTTATCTCCTCAAATAAGTTGTTTGTCTAACATACTATTTATATTTTTTTGAGTATCTGAGGATTCATAAATTAATGATAATTGTAATGTTAATGTCACTAGAGGTAGTGAATTAATTTTAACTGGTACTTCGGTGCACATTATTGGTCTAGACCCTCAAGTATTGTCCTCACAGAGGTATTCCCACTAATTTCAATTATTAAAGCAGCCTTGGTTGTTTGAACATTGATTCGTTATGAAGCTGCTGAAGGCTGTGAACACGATGATGAAAAGTATAACTTAATTGGCCAAGTATGGTTAACCTTGAAACAGAATGTACCTCTACTAGGGCTTGACCGGGTCCATTATTTTTGTACAGCGAAAAATATGGCGAACTAGATTTGTTGCCTATTGAATTAAGAACTTCTATAGTGGCAAACTTGGAGAACCTAAAATATGTGATATTTTCTATGAGCTTCTTTGTTTGTAGTGCCACCTTTGGTAATCTGCTTGCACTTCCAATCTTGTCAAGGAAATTATACTTATGAAATCATGTATGAAAACCGCATTGTATCTGCTTGATACGTAGTGCTTGCATTTCAAAAGTATGTGATTATCATATCAAGGATTTTAGACTTTTTGATAGAGAAACAGTAAATGTAGATTTGGAACATGCTATTTGGGTTATCCGGCTTCTTAAATTAGGTAAGATAAATAAATACGGACTTTGAATTACCTCTTTTTGTTACTTTCAAGCTTCCAATACAAAGCTTATGTGTTAAGCATTGTGCCAGTTCGTGTACACACATTGTGATTTATGACATGATACTGTTGGTCAGACTTGATGCACTTCAGTGATGATGTTGGGTGGTTAGATAAATTGGCATATTAAATCTTGTCTTACAATTGTACGTGACATAAATCCAAGTTGACACCGATTTGGGATCCAATTATTTGAATGTCCGTCTTTAACAAAACTTTGCTCAAGAATCTTCTTTCTAATTTTTGTTTGAATTGACCCGATTTCAAATTCCTTTTTCCCAGGAAATCAACTATTATGGACTTCAAGTTTTTACATGTTTCAATCAATGTGGATGTACTATTTTTTTAGCTCGATAGAAACAATAGTAAAAGTGCTTCCAATGGTCAATGCAGGTATGTGGCTGTCGGGAATGAACCTTTCTTGGCAACATATAATGGAAGCTTTCTGCGAACAACTTATCCTGCTCTCCGAAATATTCAAGCAGCTCTGATAAAAGCAGGCCATGGCAACCAAGTAAAGGTCACTGTCCCCTCCAATGCCGATGTCTACTCGACTGCAAGTACCCTGCCGTCAGGGGGTGATTTTCGAGCTGATATCCATCAGTACATTATGCAAATTGTGCAATTACTTAACGATAATGGAGCGCCATTTACAGTGAATATATACCCGTTCATAAGTCTTTATACAGATTCCCACTTCCCCATTGAATATGCCTTTTTCGATGGAAATGCTTCACCTGTGAACGATGGTGGTATGACTTATTCTAATATGTTTGACGCCAATATGGATACTCTTATATGGGCATTACGGAAGAATGGGTTCGGAAATCTACCGATAATAGTGGGTGAAATGGGTTGGCCAACTGACGGTGATAGGAATGCCAACGCAGAATTGGCTCAACGCTTCAACCAGGGTTTCATGGCTCGTATATCCGGTGGGCGGGGCACTCCAATGCGGCCTGGTCCCATAAATGCTTACCTATTCAGCTTGATCGACGAGGATGAAAAGAGCATCGATCCAGGGAATTTCGAGCGACACTGGGGAATATTTAGGTACGACGGGCAACCCAAATATGCGCTCAACCTTGGCACAACAAGTTCGGCGACTCTAATCCCTGCAAGGAACGTAAGCTATTTGGAGCAGAAATGGTGTATAATGAAGCCAAATGCAAGACTCGAGGACGCCCAGGTCGCCCCCAGTGTGAGCTATGCTTGTTCGTTGGCCGACTGCACGTCTCTCGGATATCAGACGTCGTGCGGCGGTTTGGATGGACGGGGGAATATTTCGTTTGCTTTCAACAGTTACTACCAGAAGAACAACCAGCTTGATGAGGCATGCAAATTCAACAATCTTGCAACAGTCACAAGAGCCGATCCCTCAATCGGGAATTGCAAGTTCGATATCATGATCCAGCCGTACTATGGGAGCGCCGGAAGGAATTCGAACGCGTTCCGGACAACACTGGCTGTGGTTCTTGGTCTGGCCATCTTTTTGTTGAGTAATTTGTGATTTAATGATGATGTTTAAGGAAAAAGTCTTGTGATTTATTATGTGTAATGTAGGTTGGTGACAATAATGGGGTTGATGAAAAGTTTGTAGGAGTAGAATTTATCTTTTTGGTTGCTTGTTTATTGCACATTTGGAATTTTCTTCATTGACTGTTCAATGATGATATGCTTGGAGTTTATCACATATACTTATCAGCACAATTAGTAAGCAAACGCGTCCTCTCTGTTTCAGGGTGATTTATTGTACCACAATGTGTGCATGTATGATTTATTACTAGTATTAGTTTAATTTTCACTAATCCACTTTGTTCCATTGTAACGTTGTCTTACTACCGTGTCCCTTTCATTGTAGTCATTTCTGAAACTTACCAATTGAAATTGATTGCAGCAAATTCAATATTTTGACAAGCAATAGAAGGCCTGGGTTACGGAATCTACGCCCCACCCCCTCCGCCAAAAGCCCCTGGATAATTAGCTTAGGTACAACCTCGAGATTTATTACAATTAGAAATCTAATGTGTAAGAGCTGCATTGAAAATTCGTTTCAACAAAAAAGTTAATTATTTCACGATTTTAGTTCAGTTTTTAGGAAGTGTAACATATCGACAAATCCATTTATCTATTTTTAAGTCGTTCATGAATAATAATGATGATACATCATTAAATATCCGCTCAATATATGAAGCGCACCCAATTCAAACAAAAAAGAGACGATGCTGACGAGGAGTCTTCGAAAGACTTATCCAAACTCAAAGATGAGAACTAAGAGACACGCCGCCCTCCAATGAAAAAACAGTACCTAAACTCTGACATTCGCCACGCGTTCGTCCATCAGACCTTAAGCCACGCGAAGCGGATATACATCAATTAAATCAAGGAGGACCCACATTCATATGATGTGGCCCACTCTCATTCGCCAAAGCATAAATACGAGCCCATCCCTTATCCCTATAAAAGGGCCTCCACGGCCGCCAAGAAAAGGGAGGGACCTCGAATCACCTAGGTCACATCACATGAGGCACATTTCGACCCAAGTAAATAATTCCTTCGTAAAATCCATGGTCCTTTATGACCCTATGCGAGAGATACATTCCTTGGGAACAATGAAAAACTGTAACCCCTTCCTCAAAAATCACTCTCTTCGAATAATACATTAACACACAAGAGAATGGGTATCATCAAGTAACATCTCATCTCAGACTACTATTTATCAAAAGTGTTCGAATAAAAGTATTTCACTGAGTCGAAGTGTGCGCAATGATAAAACTGATAAGATTTGAAGGATTGGGTCCAAGTCGGACTGATATCAAAATACGAGAGCGCCTAATATACAACAGGAAGCATTGCAAAATACTCTTGAGTGTGTAGTGGGGCGTTTAGGCCCATACACGTACGCCAGCTGAATCGATCACCTACACATACCTCAATGTCAGTGGCACTTCATGTTGAAAATGGATCACACATTGCGGCCATGTGGTTTATCTTGTCATTTCATTTGAATTTTTGTGCATTAAATGAGCACCGTTTTAGAAGGTTAATTGAGAATCATGAATTCATAATCACGATCAAACTTCACCATGATCAAAAGAAACCGAAATGCACAAATTATTGAAGAACAAATTGAATCAAACTGTATTAATTTAATTGTTCGAATTGAACAATAAGAAACTTAAGAAAAGTTTGTAACATGAATTGTTAAGTGCAAAAAGTAAGTGATCAACGTGTGTGTTGAGCGGTTTATATAGTTCAGCTAATTGGTGTACATCAGTAGGTTGTAGAGCGCTTAGCTAACGTGAGCCTTGTCAAAACGGGAAAGTTGTTGACTGATCAGTTAACCGAAATTTGAAATGTTTCTTGATTTGGAAAATTTGTTGGCACAACTAATATCCCTCCTCAAAATGAGCGTAGATGTTTATAACGCCTATTTTGGTGTGTTGAATGGGCGATTAAGAGGGGTTTGGTAAGCACCTGGTGTTTATTTGAAATGTTTAAAATTTTGATCAAGCTTTGTTGCACATTTTTTTCGTACGATATGGCAGTCAATTGAGATGTGCTTCGTGATGAAAGGGGTTGCATGCTATGAAATAGGCGCCCTTATTGTTAGCGTAGAGCATAGGAATCCTGGTCTGATAAGTTTTCAAGTATGTGAGGAGTTGATTGAGCCAATTTGCTTCGCATCTTATTGAAGCAATGGCCCTGTACTGATCAGCTTCAGTGGAGGCACGACTCACCATAGGTCGTTTCTTAGAGAATTTAAGTATATTTTTATTGGATTGTGAAAAAATGAATACCTTTTTTATTAGTGATCAGGATACGACTTTTGTGGAGCATAAAGAAGGATGAAAACACATCTAATTAAGCATGACAAAGATCAAATTCATTGAGAAACTTGAAACTCATTTTATGTGTTAAATGGTAGTAATTTTTCTTCATTGGTATATGAGCGACTAGCCTTGGTTTTGAACTTTGAACGTTATTAGCCATGTATTATCATAAATACTATGAGTCATGTGATCAATATTTGGTGTTAGGATTTTGTCTAATAATTGTTTGTATGCATGAAAACGCTCACTTATTTTTATCTGGATGTTGCATACTGTTATTTTTTTATAGTATCATCAATCATGTGTTTAAAAATTGCATTATTATTATTTTTCTTTCACGAATACAAGTTTATCTTCTTGTGTGCATTTTGTTTGAGCATGTGCTTGTATAGTTTACATGATAAATGCACATTTAACTAATATCGAGTGGGAGTTTTACAATTGGGATAACTCATGAAGTACTCATCTAGTATTGTATGAATTTTATAATATGGAATTAAGTACGTGTGAATGAGAGTAAAGGATATATAGATGATGATTGATCACTCCGTAGCCTTTTTTGATTTTGTTCCTTTTGGTTAGTTATTATAAATATTAGTTTGCTAAATTCTAAATCATATTTATAATAGATGGACATATTAAATATTTATGAAAGATATTCTTTGATTGATTTGTACATATCTTAGACTAGGCAATTTACCTTACTTAGCCTTGTAATTGTATCTATATATTGACCATCATAGCAATGAGAATATTCATTCAGCAAAATACTATCTTACTATCTTACATGGTATCACGAGTCTAACCCTAGCCGTGTACCTTCTCTCTCCCTCTCATAGCCATACCCTCTCATTTCTCTATCTCTCATGACTGAATCGAAATTTCATCCCGCCTTAGCCGTCTCTAATGTTCAGAACTTCATCCCGATCACTCTTGAGATGGAGAAAGGTCAATACTCCACATGGGCAGAACTTTTTCGTATTCACTGTCGTGCATATCAAGTCATCTATCACATAATCCCACCACCACCGTCCCCCCCACTCACGGCCGCCGCCAACAAAATCGCGGACAAAACCGCGGACAAGAACACGAGCTCCCCCCCAAAACCGCGAACAAAATCGCGGCCAAGGACTCCGATCTCTGGTCCCAACTTGATGCTATCGTCCTCCAATGGATATATGACACTATATCCGATGATCTCATGCACACCATTATTGAGAAGAATTCCACGGCACACAAAGCATGGGTCCGTCTTGAGAACATCTTTCAGGATAACAAGAACTCACGAGCCGTTTATTTGGAGAACCAATTCTCTGAGGTATCTCTGGATAATTTTTCCAATATTTCTTTTATTGTCAAGAACTCAAAGTCCTTGCAGATCAACTCTCGAATGTTGGTGCACCCATCTCCAATCACCGTCTAGTTCTTCAACTCATTGTCGGCCTTAATGAGAACTACGATGGTGTAGCCACATTCATTCAACAGAGTGATCCTCTGCCTCCATTTTATGAAGCCCGATCCCGTCTCATCATGGAAGAGACCCGCAAGGCCAAACAAGCCTCTACCGCCGCTGCTTGCACCATGGTTCACACCGCACCACCACCGGACCCCCTCACCACGACCGCAATACACCACCCTCAACCCACGAATCCTCCTCTTCTCATCGAGGACGTCGCATCGGTAACCGCGGATGTGGCCACGGTCGCGGCTATTCTGTACAGGCCGCATTGCGCCCATGGGCTCCTCCGACCCAACCTTGGGCGTCCTATCCGTGGCCCAATGCATCGTGGCCCTATCCGCCATGTCCATACCCTACCACTGGTTGGACACGGCCCACTGCTCCATCTCAAGCCGAGATCTTGGGCCCACTCTCCCAAGCCTATTCAATCCAAGCTCCTCCCCAACAAGGTTATGCACCTACGGATATTGACAGTGCCATGCATACTCTTTCCTTGCAACCTCTGGATCGACAATGGTACTTGGACAACAGTGCCTCATCTCACATGACCTCGGCGAAAGGTACTCTCTCGGCTTACTCTTTTTCAGGCATGCATCGTAATATTTTGGTCGTTAATGGTTCTAAGTTAAAGGTCATGATAATGCTTTACTCCCCTTTTCTTCTTATCCTCTCTATTTACAAAAAGTCTTACATGCTCCCGATATTATTAAAAACCTTATCTCTGTGCGACGTTTCACTATTGATAATTGTGTTTCTATTGAGTTTGATCCTTTTGGTTTTTATGTGAAGGATTATTGGACGAGGACCCTAATCATGCGATGTAATAGTATCGGTGACCTATATCCCATCACTCCTTCCTCACTGCCGCCTCCATCCACCCACCCAACTCTCGCCCTCACCGCCACCTCACCCCCACTTTGGCATCAACGTTTGGGACATCCACGCTCCTCTATTTTACAATTTTTACATAGGAACAATTTTATTGCTTGTCGCACTTTGCCTAAGCAAATGTTATGTGAACCTTGTGTTTTAGGGAATCATATTAGACTTTCTCTAATGAAAGTTTGAACCCTTTTGATATTATTCATAGTGACTTATGGACCTCGCAGGTCTTAGGGGCTAGTGGTCACAAATATTACGTTTTGTTTTTGGACGACTTCTCTAAATTCTTATAGACTTTCCTATTGGGCGCAAATCTGATGTTTACTCTATATTCACTGCCTTTGCTACATTTATACGAACTCAATTTGGAACCCCTATTAAATGTTTGCAATGTGACAATGGCAGGGAATTTGATAATGAACAATTCAAGTCACTATGTCACAACTCTGGCATGACTCTCCGCTTATCTTGCCCCTACACTTTGACCCAAAATGGAAAAGCTGAATGCCAAATCTGGTCTCTAAATAACATTGTGCGCACTCTCCTCACTGAATCAGTCACTCCTCCCTCCCTATGGCCTCACGCCTTACAAACTGCCACTTACCTCTCAAATATCCTCCCTCATCACACCATACAAAACTCCTCTCCTACTCAAATATTATACCACCGCCTACCCTCTTACACGCACCTACACACTTTTTGGTGTTTATGTTACCTTCTCTTTCCCTCCACTATTATCCATAAACTCAAACCTCGTTCCTCTCCTTGCGTCTTCCTCGGGTATCCCTCGCATCATAGAGGTTACAAATGTTATGATTTTCACAACAACAAAATCATCCTATCTCGCCACGTTCTCTTTGATGAGTCCAAGTTCCATTTCAAACACTTCTCTCCTCCCTCTCCGCATAGTTACTCTTTACAAAACCTAGCTGCCCGCCCCGCCTCCTCGGCCCAACCCGACACGGGCGGCCAGGCCCACGGTACTTCGACATACCCAACTCCTCACCCACTTGACCCGACCTACTCCACCATTGGCCTGACTGCTGAGGCCCCCTCCCCTCCGACCCAACTACCTCCGGCCCAAGTTCCATCTCACCCGACCCAAATCCAGCCCACGATCAATTCTCCCTCAGCTGCCTCCCCCGTTTCGACCGCGCCCTCCTCATCCTTACCGCCCCTCCCTTCATCTTGTACTATAGTAACTCGAAGCATGCATGGCATCCACACTCCTAAGCGTAATTTTAATCTCTCTCTCACTACATCTCCCATCCCTGTTCCCAAAAGTCCTACTCTTGCATTAGCTGATCTTAACTGGAAGTTAGCCATGCTAGATGAATATGATGCTTTGATTAAGAATGAGACGTGGGAGTTAGTCCCTCGTCCGACTAATGTGAATGTTATTCGTTTTCTTTGGATTTTCCGTCATAAAACTAATGCTGACAGTTCTTTTGAACGATATAAGGCTCGTCTTATTGGTGAATGACAGGTCTCAGCAGGTTGGCATTGATTGTTGGGACACCTTCAACATGGTGGTCAAACCTGCCACTATCCGTACCGTTCTTAGCATTGCTCTTTCTTGTTCTTGGTCCATTCATCAGCTGGATGTCAAGAATGCATTCCTTCACAGGAATTTGGATGAAACGGTCTACATGCACCAACCACTTGCCTTTCGTGACTCACGCTACCCATACTATGTTTGTTTACTGAAGAAGTCTCTTTATGAGCTTAAGCAAGCCCCCCGGACGTGGTATCAACGTTTTGCCGACTTTGCTTCCACCATCAGATTCTCTCACAGTAAATCCGACCACTCTCTCTTTATCTATCAGCTGGGTAATTATATTGCTTATTTGCTACTCTATGTTGACGATATTATACTGACTGCATCCTCTATTGCTCTTCGACGGTCTCTTATTGCTCAGTTTGGTTCTGAATTTTCCATGAAGGACCTGGGTTCCCTTCACTATTTTTTGGGCATTGTTGTTACTCATAATGCAGGTGGTATTTTCTTATCTCAAAGCAAATATGCTAGATTATAGAACGTGCCGGCATGTCCTCTTGCAAACCCGCAACAATGCCCGTTGACACCAAACAAAAGCTCGGTTCCTCAGGTCCCTCATTTTTCGACCCGACTTTGTTTCGTAGCTTGGCGGGCGCCCTTATGTATCTTACTTTCACGAGATCAAATATATCTTATGCTGTTCAACAAATTTGCCTTCATATGCATGACCCTCGTTTAGAGCACATGGCAGCGGTAAAACGAGTACTTCAGTATGTCCAAGGCACGACCCATCTCGGCCTCCATATTTCTCATTCGCGGCTCGACTCTCTTCTTTCTTATATTGATGCTGATTGGGTAGGTTGCCCCGATACTCGACGCTCTACTTCTGATTACTGCATCTTTCTTGGAAATAACCTTATTTCTTAGTCTTCTAAACAGCAACCCACTGTCTCGCGTTCCAGTGTCGAGGTAGAATATTGTGGCGTTGCTACCGTGGTTTCCGAATCATGTTGGATTCACAACCTTATTTTGGAACTTTGCCTTCCTCTATCAAAGACAACCTTGGTTTATTGTGATAATGTGAGCGCCATCTATCTCACTAATAATCTGGTGCAACACCAAAGCACCAAACACATCGAGTTAGACATCCACTTTATTCGTGAAAAGGTTTCTTGGGGCCATGTTCGAGTTCTACACGTCCCCTCTCAGTCTCAAATTGCCGATATTTTCACCAAGGGATTGCCCCGAGTTCTTTTTAATGACTTTCGTGCTAGTCTAACCGTCCGTGATCCTCCTGCTTTGACTGCGGGGGTGTATTAGATATATATGAAAGATATCATTTGATTGATTTGTACATATCTTAGACTAGGCAATTTACCTTACTTAGCCTTGTAGTTGTATCTATATATTGACCATCATAGCAATGCGAATATTCATTCAACAAAATACTATCTTACTATCTTACATATAACAGTTATCTTGAAATGGGCAAACCATGGCATATTGGAATTTGAATCAGTTGATGAAAATTAGTTCTTTCCGTTAGAAATTATTATAAATTGAATTGATAATGAGTGTTTCTTTAGATTGAAGTAGATGAAAATCGGATGAGTTAGAAGAAAGTCTGTGCAAATGCTTTGAAAAGTATTTATTATCTTTTGAGTTTACATAACTTTTGTTTGTGTTTGTCTGAAAACAAGTCAAGAATAAGCACAAGTTAGAGAAGTTGTGTTTGTGCTAGTGTTTAAGTAAATTTAAGCAAAGGTAATTAAGAAGCGGCTTCTGTAAACTCTTGCAAACTTCCCCTAAACTACTTAACACTTTTTGAAAGGTCAAATTACTTTTTGAAAAACTAGAGGGCTTACACATTTAATTAGCTATGCTATTTTGTGTCACCTTGTAAAGTCGTGCGTTAAACTATCTCTAAATGGTGTACACTTATGTGTGAAGTATATATAACTACAAGAATTTTGCTCATTTGTGACTGCAAATTCAGTTGTTAATTAGCAAATTTGATCGATAACGACCACAAGGGATCGAATTTGTTCGCTGATAACCATCGCAACAACCCTCTCCGCTAATGTATTGTCGACTCTATTTTGGTCGTTAATGTACTGGCGACCGATCTTTATGCTAATCTTGTTGCAATAGAATTTTGGTCACTAATGTATTAGCAACAAAGAATCGCTTGTCAATATCGAAGAATTATTGCCAACCGGTAATTTTGTCGCTAACACTATTAGCAACCAAAATTGACACAAATTATCTGAATACCCTACTTTAGAAAAGAAAAATCCCTTGCTACTACTATTAGCAATGGATTTTCGGTTGCTAATAAATTTATAATTCTTAGTGACCGATAATTGGTCGCTAATAATATTTAAACTATTAGCGACCATATTTAGTCGCTAATAATGTTGAAGCTATTATCAACCGAATATTCGGTTGCAAATAATATTGAATAAAATTTCAAAATTTACCAAAAAAGTAATTCAGTGAACAAAGTATAACCAAAGAAAACAATTTTTTTTTTTAAAATAAAGGGAAAAATACAATTACAAAATAAGGAATATGAAAGAAATAAAAAATACTGAAAGTAAAGAAAAATATACCATAATTAAAATTGAACGAAATGGGATAAGAATAGTTGAGAAAAAATCAGACAAGATTGGGTGAATTTCTAAAGGGTGGATGATTTTTGTGGGAATATATAGTTTGTTAGTGTGAATAGTGTTGTGGGAAACTGGGAATGATTTCTTAAGTGTGGATGATGATGTTGTATTTGTAGGAGAGAAAAGTTTATTAGTTACCGAAACTTATTTCACTAATGCTTTTGAAATTTCGAATCCTGTCTAATTAAGATATATACAATTAAGCGACAGAATATACGGTCCCTAATAATTATGTTTTTGTTCAAATTAATAATGAACTATATATTAATTTATGGAACATTTAACAAATAGGTAAGTAATTACTTTTCAAACAAAATTTGGGTAAGTAATCAAATATAAGTACGAAGTTTGGTAGTCAAATACTCAAATATTAGTTGAAATATTATATATTGGTAATTAAGTAATCATTTAGGATATATAATTTGTTGAATAAGCTCATATAAGTGGTTATATTAGCATATATAATTAAATAGAGGCAATTAATCAAAAAATAGTGTTTAATGGTCAATAAATTATATATTTATAAATTAAATATTAGCTGAAATACCATATATTAGTAATTAAGTAATCATATAGAAGTATTCTTGATAAGATTAGTGGAATCAACTCGTATGTATGGTTAAATTAACATATATTGGTTCATTATTTACCAAATGGGTAAGTAATCAAATTTTAGCGGTTAAATAATCAATTAAGCTTTAAAATATTACTTAAAATATTATATTATAGTGATTAAATAATTATATAGGTGTAAGATTGATAAGTTTAGTTGCATAAACTCATACAAGTTGTTAAATTGACATATATTATTCAACCAATGCGTAAGAAATCATATATAAGTGGTTTAATAATCAATTATGAGTTTATAAATAAGATATTAGTTGAAGTATCATATATTAGTGACTAAGCAATCCTATAAAGTGAGATCGATTAAATTCATATAATTAATTGAATTGGCATATATTGGTTTATTAGTCAACAAATGAGCAAGTAATCAAATATAATAAGTACCAAATATTAGTTAAAATGTCACATATTAGATATCAAGTATATAGAATAAGTAATTAGTCGAATAAATAAGCTCATATAAGTGGTCAACTTAACATACACTATTCAACAAATAGACAATTAATCTAAATAGTGTTTAATAGTCAATTACATATTTATGAAATAAATAGTACTTGAAAAATGTCATATATTAGTGATTGAGCACCCACATAGTGGTAAAATGGATTAAATTAGTGTAATACACTCATATAAGTGGTTAAATTAGCATACATTGGTTTATTATTCAACAAATAAGTAAGTAATCAAATATTAGTAGTTTGATTATATTATGTATCAATCAAATATTAGTTGAAATATCATATTTTAGTGATTAAGTAATCATATAGAAATAAGATTGATTGAATTAGTTGAATAAGCTCATATATGTAACTGAATTAGCATATATTAGTAAATTCTCCAACAAAATGAGTAAGTAATCAAAATTAGCAGTTTAATAATCAATTAAAAGTTTATAAATCATATTTTAGTTGAAATATTATACTTTTATGATCAAGTAATTCATGTAGGAACAAGATTGATTAAATTATTTGAATAAACTCATACAAGTGGTTAAATTAGTATGTATTGTTCTATTATTCATAAATAAATAAGTAATTAAATATATGTGTTTAATAATGAGTTATATGTCTATAATTCCAATATCAGTTTATACACATATATTATTGATTCAGTGATTATTTAAACTTATAGAAGTTAATGATTATTTTTTCTAATGATAGTTATTTCATTAATTATATATGTTTATTAATCTATTATTAGTCGAATTGTTTTTAGTAGAGGACCGGTTATTGGTCACCAATTCTATTCATTTAAGATTATTTTACTTGTGTTATTGCCTCTCAAAATCTGTTTCAAGATTTTCCTCCTTTCCTCCTTTCCTTGATATTGGTGATGAGAAACCTGTCACCAATACATTTCTATTTATTGGCAACCGTCAATCAGTTGCTTATACTATTTCTCTTTTCGTTTTTTTTCTTTTCTTCCCTTGAGTTATGAGCGTCAATTTTTTGTCTGAAACTAATTATGTGCATTGGTGATGGAGAAATCCGTCACCAATGCTCTTAAGCTTATTGGCAACCGATTTCCAGTTTCCAATACCCTCTTTTTTTCTTTAAAATAAACGACAGTTTTGCCGCTCATCTTTGAGCTCTTTTGAGAGTTTTCATAAAGTAGTAATAAGCCTTTTATACGCTCGATTTTTAATTTTTAAACCTTTTGTATTGGCGACCGACTTTTTGGTCACCTACTATAGAGCAATTTTTCATACTTGTGACCGATCTTTGGTCGCAATAATTTTGTTTTCCATTTTTTATTTCATTGTTGATTTTTTTTTGTTTTGCACTACATTTTTTGCAGCACAAATATATGAATTACAAAAAAAAAACTTTTTTTTATTGGCGACCAATTTCCTGTTGCGAATACCCTTACGATCATTAATAGCTGAATTTGCGGTTGATAATACTATTGCGACCTAAAATCCAGTCGCTAATACTATTGGGGACGTAAGTTCGGTTGCTAATATACTTTTGATGACCGAAATTGGGTCGCTAATAAGCAAAAATATTAGAGACCCAAAATTCAATCGCCAATGTGGATCGCTAATGCACGAAATTTTTGTAGTGTATGTATGAGCAACATGTGTTCAAGATGACTAACTAGCAAACAACAAATCTCAAATATCTTACTTATTGACCATGACTTCAATTGGTTTTTGTTAAGTGACACATCTATTCTGATGAGTAGTAAGCTTGGGTATAAGGTACGTTTCAATTTCACAACTTAGAGAGAGAACTCGTAAGTTCTACCATCCAAGTATACTACATATATTCTATAACAAACGTCTTTTACAGATGATGTGGGTATTTTAGGAAGGCCCAATAATACATTTGGGCTGGCCCAATGGAGAATCGAACAGAAGGAATTCGATCTCGGCCCAGAGATTGGAAGATCGAACAGAAGGAATTCGACCTATACAAGAAAGATCGAATGGATATGATTCGACCTTCCCTTGTCAACTACCACTAGGGCCCGCGAGATGAGGTCTATAAATACTCCGTTCTCTGACATCAACTGACACATTCATTACTATCGAGCAAATACTCAACATCGAACTTGGCAATTCGATCCTCTGCAATTCGATTGATCCAATTCAATCTGCACAAATTCGACCGTATCCCATTCGACATTTACTGGATCGAGGTCGTCATATTCGAAACTCACTCTATTCGAGTTATTACCGATTCGAGGCGCATCATTCTCGAACAGATGCAATTCGATCTACCAGGCAATTCGAGGCTCATCTACATCAAATTCGTGTGATTTGATCATCATCAGATTAACTATATTTCTACTTGTATTGCCTAGTCAGCTTGTATTAGGTGTTCCAGACCAAGCTAGTCCGATTTCTATATTGGATTAACATTATTTGGGCGTAAGTCAGGCCTAGTGTAACATTTCTCAAGTGTATTGTAATCCATACAAAATATGACCAAAATATTGTCGCCGTCTATGGGAACACCGGTTATCCCAGTATATTAGACATGACAACTAGAAGGACTGGATCGCAAAGCAGAGCAGCATAAAGTAATAACCTAGACTTGGAACGAATGACCGCAACTCCGACTATCCCAGAAACAGGAGGACCAACAACGCTACCCGCTGGGGTACCTACGTCAATACGGAAAGATCAACCCGGTCCAACGGGAGGAGATCGACTTGCGTTGGGGATGGGCGCAATGAGGGCTACAGCTACAACAGCTTTGCTTCCCAATGCTTTTGGAGATGATATTTTGGCAATGATCTGATCGACAATGGCTGAGACATTACCTGCACTGCAGGTGCAAACGCCACCACCCGAGGTTTGTGGGGAAGGCGTATGTGAGTAGCAATCTGTGGCCAAGGGCCCGGACGCCGGAGGTAGAGATAGAGCCAAGGTGGACGACTGCAAGGCGAGATCTAACTCGATCGAGGTGCAGTCGAAAAGGCACTACGACGCGAGGGCATATGAAGAGAGCAGACACAATGATGTGAGAAGGCGAGAGGAGAATAAGGAGAACAATATAAGGAGACGCGAGGCAATAACTCCAGAATGGAGCAAGCTGAAGTAACAAGAAAGTTAGATACTCTCGAGAAAGAAAGAACATGGGTTGAGAACATGATTGAGCGATTGGGAAGAGCACACATGAGCACTCCATTTTGTGAAAAGATAGAGGCAGAAATTATGGGGCACAGTGAAAGGATACCAGTGCTGAAATCATACGATGGGAAGACTGGTCCGCGTGATCATCCTTTTTAGTTGGACACTATGCTTAATCTATACGGTTTCAAGGAAAACATGCAGGCTAGAGTCTTTGCCACTACCTTGATCAGAGTGGCATTGGATTGGTTCAAAGAATCACTGCGGGATCCATCAAAGTTACAAGCAGCGGAGGAAGATGTTTGAAAATCAATTCTCCAGTCAATCCAGATTGGTATTGGACCATTCCCATATTTATTCTATCAATCAAGGTGAAAGAGAAACCTTGAAGGATTTCATGAGTCGTTTCAACGCGGAACTGCTTAAGATAGACAACCCCAAGGGAGAAATGGTCACGAACATCATCTTTCGTGCAACCAGGAAGGTTGTTTTTAGCGAGGATCTGCTTAGGTTGCAGTCGAAAACGATTGAAGAAATAAACAAGCTCGCGCAACAAGTGTTGCATCGCAAGAAGATGATGGCCACTAAAGCTATAGTTGTTGCTGCCCCGAGGATCAAAGAGAGAGGAAGAGAGGAACAAAGTCACAACAAGAATAGGAATAATAGATATAGGAACTCGTCGCCGATGAGATATACGCCTTTAAAAACTGATATCATGACAGTGTATGGGACATCAAAGAGGAAAGGTTGGCTGAAAGAGCCAAAGCAAATGAGAGACTCCAAAGCAACGAGATTGTCAACCCAATACTGTGAGTACCACAAGCAGAATGGACACGACACCGAGGACTGCAAAGACCTCAAGGATGAGATCGAGCGGTTGATAAAGGATGACAAGCTCGTGGAGTATATCAGGAATATGAAAGCCCGGGAGGATAAAATTGACAGAGACATGTCTCGCTCTCCAAGGAAAGACAAGTAGAAGATGGTCGACAGGCTGCACGTGCTGGATTATCCCCAGCTAACAGATAGCAACGTCAGGAAATGAATCATACACATGATTTCAGGAGGTCCAGTCGGTGCGGACTTCGCAAAAGGCCGACAGAAGATCACAAGAGACATCCATGCAAATTGTTTTGTCGGCTTTGTCGATCTACTAAGAATAGAAGAGATGACACTAGAGGAAGTCACCTTCTCAAGAGCAGACATGCGGAAGCTGAGCCCTCAAGCAATTAAAGTGGGAAAATTGCCTTTAGTGATAAAGGTTGATATAGCCAACTTTGGCGTAATGAAAGTGTGGACAACGACAGTTCTGTCAACGTATTGATAAGGTCAACATGGGGAAAAAATGCGCTTGGGAGACGAAAGATTGGAGCCAGTCAAAACCTCGTTGCATGGTTCCGGCGGACTGGAAGTAGTGCCCCGCGACAACTTCGCTGGGAACCGTACCCCAAAGAAAGACATTGCTAGCGGATTATGCAGTGATTGGCCTACCATTCTCGTACAACGCAATTCTGGGAAGACCAGCACTCAACACTTTTCTAGCTTTGCCATCGACCTATCATCAGATGGTCAAGTTCTCCACCCCTGCAAGAACGAGCGAAGTTATGGCAAATCACATGGAAGGTTGGCTGTGCTATGTGGCATCGTTGCCACCGCAGGAGGAGCAGGAAGCGCTGAATGCTCTGGGTCCTATGGAGATTGAGCATATTTTTTGAGTTTTTCTTTTCTTAATCTTGCATGTCTTTTAAATTTCTGCACATTTTGAACAACCGTTATTCGTCCCCTCTGCCGTCATGAGCATGAGGGGATGGTATGTATTAACCTAAAATAGGAACACCAAAGGCTTGAGTCCCGAGGACCCCCTCGGGAAATATAGGCAACTTGGCCTTACGCTAAGCTCTGACCTATCTATTATTTAAATTTTATCTCCACTGGGGATATTTTTGAAATGATGATTGCAACAATGTTCTAACAAATGCAACAAAAGCGGAACCCCGCGTTGCACAATTATACACGCGAAACTAATCTTATGGAGGAAGAAAAGGGACGGACACTCTGCCTAAAATGATAATTTCTAATCGTGAATCCCACAAGATGAAGAAAAGGGACGATCACTCTGCCTAAAACGGCAAGTGCTAACCGTAAATCCCACAAGATGAAAAAAAGGGACAAACACTCTGCCTAAAACGACAAGTGCAAATCGTAAATCCCACAAGGAAAAGAAAAGAGACGGACACTCTGGCTAAAACGGCAAGTGATAACCGTAAATCCCACAAAAAGAAGAAAAGGGACGGACACTCTGCCTAAAACGGCAAGTGCCAACCGTAAATCCCACAAGAAAAAGAAAAGGGACGGACACTCTGCCTAAAATGGCAAGTGCTAACCATAAGTCCCACATGAAGAAGAAAAGGGACATATACTCTGCCTTAAACGGCAAGTGCTAAACGAAAATCCCAACAAAGACGAAGAAAGATGGGCGGACACTACGCCTAAAAAGGCAATTGCTAACCTAAAATCTTGCAAAGATGAAAAGAAGGGATAGACATTATGCCTAAAACGGCAAATGCCAACCAAAAATCCCGCAAAAACAAGTGTTGCCAAGAGTATGAATAAAGAGCCTCGAAAGAATGAGGGTAAAATGATGCTCACATTACCAACTCATGCCAAAGCAGGTATGCAAAACGATGCAAATAGTATTGAAAAAATAACAAATAACGTTATACATACAAACTTGCAGTTGAAAGAAATGGGCAAGCATGACGTGCACTAAGATAAACGATTAGAATGAACGCGTAAATAATTTAAAAAAAATATCTGACGAAAATCAGAGTTCGAAGCAAATTAAATTGTTCAAAGCAAAAATGCGACGCATCGCCAAAACAGACATAAAAATTGTTCATAAAAATAGAAATTTAAACCAAGGCCCTTAGGTCTCGACCTCGTCTTCATCCTCTGAAGAAGGATAAAAGATAGGCATGGGGGAGGTGGAGACGTTCCTCGATAAATTAGGGTCTCATTTTTATGTAAGCTGGCGAACTCGTCTGCAACGGCAGATGTGTCCTCAACAGCTAACGGTAGAGGCTCGCGGTCAGGACCCATCGATAAATCCAACCACTGTGGGTTAAACCCACCATGCAGGTAGCGAGTGCTGTGAATTTGTTGCACTGTGAGCACCTAAGCTTTCTTCGCATCTCGAACTCCTCGCCGGACACTATCTCTTGAAAAGTGTTGCTCCATAGAAATTCTTCTGCAATCTCCACTCGCTGTTGCGCGGTAGGAAGATATTCTAATAGAAAAATAGATTTAACAAGGAGGAAAAGCAAGACCATGTCTAGAAAGGACGAAAGCAATAAGGCAAAGTACCTGGCTCAGGCCGCGGGCGTATCCGACCTCCTCGGCCTCCGTGTCTTTCTCTTTCTCAACGGCGAGCTCTTTCTCGAGCTATGCGACTCACAATTCTAGCACAATCTTACACTCTGCATGTTGTTGACCTGTCCCTCGAGCTGTTCAACAGTCTCTTGCGCGAGTTTCACGACGTCCCTATCCTTGCTCGCCCGGATAGCAGAATCCCTAGCGTGCTGCAAGGCTTTCTCCTTCTCAGCCACACCGGCCTTCAACGCTTTGGGATCACTATCACAAAATTTTGCCCAAAGGCGTTCAAGCCCGTTCATCCTCTCATCGTGGGCCTGCTTCAAGCCTTCGATCATGGCATCTACAACCCCACCAGTCAGGAAAATAGACAACTAAAACTTGAGTAAACTATGTATGAATCAAAACAAAATCAAATTGAAATGTTGCATTACCGAGCTGATTAGAGGGAGCGCAAGCCGCTCCATTTTTTTTCTTTCCTCGGTCGATGTCGTGAAAGCCACTGCAAGGTTAAGAAGGACCACCTTCAATGCATTTATGGCCTCCTCCTCGGAATGCTAATATTCCATGACGCAGGCATGTGGCCCTTGGCTAGGTTTAGCCCTAGTATTCACTCCAGTAGGGAAGCTGAGCTGCCAGCAGCAATGGGACCAGTTGTACGCAGCGCAGGGGGATAACACCTCCTGTCTAAGAACGAGTTTGGGGAGCTCTTCTTCTATTCACCGGTGCAGCAGTTTCCGTTCATTTTGTTGCCTCAGCTTCATCGGCAGTCGGCACATCAAAGCTCTCAGCCTGACTAAAGTTAGCCAGAGGAGGCGAGTTATTGCGACCTCCACCAAGCAGATTCTCGAAGGGATCAAGCAGTGTGCCGACGCGAGCGAATGCCGCAGCTTAGCCCGTTGTTTTCTTTCTCTTAGCCTTCCTTTTCCTTGGGGGTGGAATGAGCATAGGAATTGTTGTGTGGGAACCCTCAGCATCTGCGACCAAGACTTGACTCATACGAGCATAGCGGTTCATGATGAATTCTCATGAAAGAGAGAACACCAAACATTACTAACATATCAAAATTAAAACAAAAGGCACGAGTAATTGCAAATAAAAAGATACATACCGAGAGTATATCTCCATGTTAGGGAACAGGGGACAACCCCACAAGTGACAAAACATGGCTTTTAACAAGCTCTCTTATGTTAAATTGGTGATTAGTTATTAGATTCGCCCTAAACTGATCACCCCATCCAAGGAAATCCACCCAACGCGGAATTGCAATTTTCGGAACATCCACCCAGTCCCGTCGATACACAGAAAACTCCTCCTCAAAACTTTCTTTGATATAAAAATACCGTTTTTTCCAGTCTTTCCCATAGTTAGAAAACTCGCCCCTCAGAAACTTATGGTGCCTCACCGCCTTTATGTGATAGAATCCTATCCATTTTTTGTAGACCTCAAATAAGGCCCAAAACTCATTAGGCCACGAATTGCACCCCTATTCCCTTCATGCCGATGATAAAGCCGATTATACACATGATCGAATTCGGCGTCAGCTGGTTCGGCACCAATCCAATAGATGTTAAAATTCATCTAACATCGACTGGCACGGGAAACCGTAACCCATTAGCCAGCTGCCCAACAAAGACAGTGAGGTAACCAGGTGGCACGATATGCACATGATGATCTGCACGCAGAATAACTATCTCGTAGTTAATACCTATATTATACGTTTCACGAAAAATGGCCCGTCTATGCTGTAAGCGTGACACGTAATTGGTATACGCCATTCCCTCAACCTCGTCATCATCATCGAAGTCTTTGTCAATAACTTCATTTTCCTCATCTGCTTCGGTATCTGCACGATTATCCTCTATAGGTGGCAAAGGCGCACCATCTACCACAAGTTGCGGTGCTGGTTGCTCCTCATCACCCTCCACCTCATCCGCCTAGAAATCAAGCCCCTCTATATCAATAGCCTCATAGGCATTCTCTTCGACCAAATTCGCACCAGCAAGATCAACTCTAGGACCCATTACCGAATTAACAAAATCGGAGCTCGAGGTACTACTCGACACATTCCCAAATGAAGACTCAGAACTCACCATCTCGATCGACACAAACTAAAATAACAATAAAAAAGAAAGAAAATACGAATATATGTCACCCTCGATACTTACGACAACTACGTGATGCACGAAAAACAAAAACAAGCTAGAACGTAATTAAAAAGAAGCAATAAAAACAAATAACCCACTACCTTGATTCAAATCACAAATCGCCAAATCAGTTGCAGAATAACACTGCATAAAATAAGAAACATAAGGCAAGTCAGAAACAAGGAAAACTAGCTGTTCAAGATAATTTTGAAAAATGTTTTCTAAGGCATAAGATCGAACGGCCTAACGTTCGATACAATGAGTATCGAATAACCCGTGTTCAATACAAAGAGTATCGAACTAGGCCCATTCGATGCTTCTTACATTTCAGTGAGAGCTCTCCAAAGACGCAAATGAGCTAATTCACCCTTTCTCACCCTTATATAGAGGGTGGGCGGGCCATAAGGTCCATCACAGAGTAAATCGAATCGAACGAATTCGATTGAAGCATAAGACCGAATTGCGTTCCATTCGATTGATGGCAGAAAAAATAAAACAACGATCGAACCGTTTGCTATTCGACTAAGTACCTAAAATTGAATATGACTCCATTCGATCGAAGATGATAATACAAACATTATTTTTTTAGCAATTTTCAAAATCGAATGCATAAAATTCGACGCTTTTAATCTATCGAATACTCTCAGTACAAATACTATATAATCTGATATTTAATGATCCAGTCACTGGATACACGACAAAAATTTGGGACCCACGCTTTCAAATCCTGGATCCCAATTGGGGGGAGTATTTTTCAACAATCGGATACATACAAATATCTGATGCCAAATGAATATGACATGAACTTTAGAGTTTGGCACCCGCTCTCTGACCAAGACCGACTCCCATACTGGGGGGACTATATGATGGGGGTATTTTAGGAAGACCCAATAATACATTTGGGCTGGCCCAATGGAGAATCAGACATAAGGAATTCGATCTGGGCCCAGAGACTAGAAGATCGAACATAAGAAATTCGACCTATACAAGGAAGATCGAATGGATATAATTGGACCTTCCCTCATCAACTATCACCGGGGCCCGCAAGATGGGGTCTATAAATATATCGTTCTCTGACATCAACAAACCCATTCATTATTATCGAGCAAATACTCAACATCAAACTTGGCGATTCGATCCTCTGCAATTCGATTGATCCAATTCGATCTGCACAGATTCAACCGTATCCCATTTGACCTTTACTGGATCGAGGCTGTCAAATTCGACACTCATTCTATTCGAGTTATTACCGATTCGAGGCCCATCATTCTCGAACATATACAATTCGATCTACCAGCCAATTCGAGGCTCATCTACATCGAATCCGTGTGATTCGATCATCATAGATTAGCTACATTTCTACTTGTATTGCCTAGTCAGCTTATATTAGGTGTTTCAGACCAAGCTAGTCCGATTTCTATATTGGATTAGCATTATTTTGGCATAAGTCAGGCCTAATGTAACATTTCTAAGGTGTATTGTAACCCAGACGAAATAAAACTAAAATAACAGACACCCGTGATGATGTGACTTTTTTATAGGTTAATGTTTGTGATACTCCGACTAATGTTACTCTCCTATTTGATCCCACTTTGTATAGGTTAATTGATGGTAGGTTGGAACATTTACCTAATCCTCGATTAGGAGGCCATATTATTAGTCAGTTTATTGCTCCACCGACCTTTGCTCATTAGGCATCGATAACTAGCATCCTTCATTATCTTTGTGGTAAGCTTTATTGGACCTTGTCGTTACATTCGAGTTCTTCCTATAACTTTGGGCGCGTACAAATGTAGACTAGACTAGCAATCCAACTCACTACGAATCTACACGAAAATATTGCATATTTTTGAGCAAAACTCTTATTTCTTGGAAAAGAAAAAGGCTAAGATGTTGTCTTCTTTTGAAGATAAGTAACTTGCTATGGCTTCCGCTGCAACTAAACTTAAATGGTTTCGTTGATTACATGTTGGTGTTATAATCCGCCACACCGTTTAATGTGGTCATTTGTTGCATAATTTTGTTTCCAGGAGCATACCAAACATCTTGAAATTGATCATCTTGCACTCTTCATCATTTTTGACATGGTACAATTACCCTATTATTTGTCTCGCCTTTTCAACAATTAGTTCACTTATTTAAGCAGGTTCATACGACATGACCTTTTTCTTAATTGGCTAGCTAACTCTCGTTATTTATTATAGTATCATCTCGAGTTTAAGAGAGGATGTTAACAAATTAGTGTCTTAATCATCTTAAGGCATTTTTTAACTTTGGGTCCATTGGTTGCCTTGTATATTTTTATTTTCTTTTGTAAATTCTATTCATTTTCATTATTTTGTACTGTTTTTTTCTAGTTTGAGTGGCTTCTTGTCGTCAATCTTACACGCATCACAATTGATTACGCTACTTTCGAGTAAGTAAAGTATATGTACAAATGCATCGGCTCCGCATTATAGCTAGGAATGAAATTATATATATAAAGCACTGCCATTAACTCATTACTTTCTTCGACAAGGATTTTGCATTGCTTATCATAACAAACAACATTATCCACATGCAGTACATATATAATTGATTGGATTATCTGTTAAATTTCAAATTATGTGCGTTCCAACCTCTTACTTTTCAACTCTTAAGTCACTTCATTTAACAAACAAGAGTTAATTACTAGGTAGCTAGTTGACCCCATTATTTTATAAGCTCTTAACTAATTGGATTACTTTGTCATTGTCCATCAAAAGATAAGCAATTTTTTTTCTAATAAAAAGTATGCTTAGACGTCGCTTCGTCCCCCAACACCAAAACAGAAAAGTAAATTTGTGGTGGTATGTCCCGGCTCAATCGCGGGGAAAATATTACTGTTGAGTATTTAACTTCCACTGTTGCACAAGTTAATGCATCCCATAAGTTGCAACAAATCTTCATTTTTTCATCAGGTTATTTTACTAATGTCCTTAATCTGATTATTATGCATGTTTGAATAAATATAGAATTTAGATGTCGCTCCTTCCACGAAAAAGTGTTGGAGAATTTGACGAAAATGTAACAATCTCGTACTTGAAAGTTGCGTAGAGTCGCTCTGCTTAAAGCGTAAAACACACTTACCTATATGAGCGTCGGTATGCTAAACGTGTTACAGCAAAACGCTTCACATGATACAGTTTAAGCCTAAAAAATAAGAGCAGTGGAATGCGTTTTTGTACTAACAAAGTGTACCCAAATAAAGGAATAAGAGTGCGAATAGAATATATAAATAAGTTCTGTAGTAATTATGACTATATATGTAAAGAGAGAAAACAAATTTGATTGATGAACAAATGAATATTTATAGAGACTGAAGTGGTGTCTTGAAAAGACATGACTTTTTCCAAAAAAGCATTTACATAACGGTGCAATAATTCAGTTTAAATCTCAAACATTAGATCATTTGAATAGATGATCTGATAGTTTAAATTAAATTACTATTTAAAATTCAAAATTTTAAAATATTCCCACCATTTTTCCAGATTAATCTAAGCATCTTAATCTTACATAACATCTCATATCCACCATTCAATTTAATCTTAATTATTTAATAACCAGATTAGTCTTAGTCTTTCATTTATTTCTTTTGGTTAGATAAAATATACGATTTAGATTGATGTGCGATGCAAGTGGGATAAGTACTTTTTAAGTGTGGCAAACAAAAGCATAACGTAAGAGCCATGAGCCCACGTCATATGCGCGGGATCAGCTCGGCGCGTGTGTGCTTGTGCACTGCATACGACTTGCATTTTAGTTACGAAAGCAATATTGGGCAAAAATAGGTAAACCCACAAAAGAAATTATAAATTTTTAATGTGATATACTCTATCAATTGTAAAATATTTGTCCCATAAGAGCTAAAAGCTCTTTAGCCCATAAAAGTCTCTATAGGAGCTTTAGCCTAAACTAACACTATTTTATCAATCTGGATACTAATGTAGCAAGAGCGGAAGACATAAGAGAAGAGTAAACAACACAAAATCAAGAACTCGTTGATGCCGTAGAATATCTAGAAATTGATGAAAAACTGATAAAACTAACTTATAAAGATTAAACCCTAGATGTAAAAATACCACAATTATAAAAGACTCATAAAATAAATTAGAAAACATAAAAACCTCGTATGAACTAATAAACTGCATATTTGACCCTCTAAACCTTCTAATTTTTCCAAAATCACGTGTGCGTAAAGATTAAAACCTTTAAGTTTCGCTGAGGAGGTTGTTTCCACTTGGAAAAGTGGTGTCGTTTGTTAAAAAGAGCTCCGTTGACTTTCTGGTCAAACATCGACTCATTTGAAACTTGGGTTGGTTCTTTTTGTTGTTAAAATAATCATTTTTCTCCACTTCATCATTCCCCCTAGGTTGAAAAAGATTCGACCTCAAATCTGAATCGTGTTTAGTAACTGAAAATTTATCACCCCAACATAAATTAAGATTTGGAACTTGGAAAAGAGCAAAACTCTGAGGATAAACATCTTCACCAGTGGCATCAACAATATGTTTCTTCTCCTCGTCGATCCTATCACACCTAAATTCCTCTTTTCCTTTTCAACATCTTCAAGCATATTAAATTTTGGCACCAACCTCATACTTTTTCGGCATCTCCATCACTTTCATTGGTACTCCCCCGTGATCTCCTCATCTAAGCCCTCTATGAAAGCTTTTCATTGACAATGTTGTCACCATCATTGTCATAAACATCATCATACAAAGATTCACGACCTTCTTCGTACTTCCCATGAAAACTCAGAATGTAATCTTGAAAAGATTCCCATTTTTTCCCTCTAGAACATCTTGCCTCTAGTAAATTGATGGATTCAATGGCTATTTTAATGGTACGAACAAATTCTCCTTGTCGAAATCTGCAAACAATTAAGTTAAAGGCTTTGGAGGTGGTTCAGAAAATCGAACAATCAATCCCGCTATTTGTTCCGTCTACAAGTCCATCTGCTAACCTAACCCTGTGAGTTTATCAAAGCTATCTTCTTTTACCGAAACATCATAAACTTTAGGAAACGAATATGTCTCTGATAACAACTGTTATAACGAGCGAATGATATAAGAGAAGATGAAACAACACAAAATCAAAGACTTGTTGATTCCTTAGAATATCGAAAAACTGATGAAAAACTAAGAGAACTCTTAAGTTTAGTTTTTTATTCAATCAACAATTGACTGAAATGACTCAAAGATGACTAACTTATAAAGATGAAACCCTAGGCGCAAAAAGTTCCAAAATTACAAAAGACTCATAAAATAAATAAGAAAACATAAAAATCCCGTATGAACTAATAAAATGCATATTTGACCCTCTAAACCTTCAAAACTTTCCAAAATTATGTGGGCGTTACGTTTTTCCCTGGCTGCTGTTTTTACTTGAAAAGTGGCATCGTTTGTCAAAAATGGCTTCGTTGACTTTTAGGTCAACCATCAACTCATTTGAAAGCTGGGTTGGTTCTTTTTGATGTTGAAATAATCTTTTTTTGTTGCACTTCATCATGTTACTACTCAAAATTGCCTTTATATTTTCTTGCATCCACATCGTGACATCACATTACTAAATGTGGGATACCTCTCACAAGATTATTATTGGAAATAATTTAACAAGAAGTATATTAAATAGAGCTAATGAAGGATTAACGGTGGTATGTTCAACCCGATTACAGAACAATAATAATAAGGATAAAAGCATCAAACTCCCTGAAGTATGACCCATTTCAGCTTACCCTCATAACTTTAGTTTATAGCATGTTACCTCCTAGCGTACATGTATGTGCGATTTGCCCTAAGTCAACTACCCTCTATTCTTTCGTCAGTAGCCCCTAATCTATTGGATATTGCGTCGAATTTTGGCAAAAAAGTTGATTGATAAAATTGCACGAACCTGCAAAGGTTAGAGGATAACCTGTTACGAAACAATGTTACAGGAGTAAGTTGCAAAAATGGTCATATTTCAAGGGTTCGATACTTTTATCCCTTTATGATATATGGATTCTCTCTATATATGTAGATTACTTGAGATCATACAAACGGTTTTCCCTAATCCAAGATGAAGATCAAAAGGTGGAGTTTGTTTGAAGAGAATTTCCATCCCCAACTTATCGAACAAAAATCCCATTGTACGAAAAAATAAAAGGGTAAATGTACTGTGACCCGTTTTGCAGTTTATTCTCAAAAAATTGTTTGTTAACAGCTCGCTGCATAACCTTGACAAAATTGTGTAATTTGCTTCAAATTAATATTTTGGACAGAGGACCTAGCATCGCCTGCGGTAGGAGATCCCTTGTTTGTAGTAGGAGATCATAACCGTGAATCGCCTATGCAATCCACGGTTTAGAAATAAATAGCAGCGACAAACAACCCTAGTAATCTGCTACCGAGAAAGAATTACAGATTTGTCTGATGTACCACCTGATGCACAACCACCCACACTCACATAGAAGTGGGTCCCATGAGGACCCCATGTGTGTGTAGAGCCCACCTCTCTATGAGTAGGGGTGGTTGTTGAACATGTGGTACATGAGAAGTTCACAAGAATTACATACAATCAAAAGGGCCAACCAATGGAAGTTAAAAATTCATGTTTTAATATTTTTTCTGCGATTGAGTCACGAGACATACCACCAAAAATTCTGCTTTGAAGTTTTTTTGTTTAATGGTGGACGGCGCAACATGCCAACATCTAATATATATTTTATTCAAAATGTTGATTTTTAGAAGGACAGATCTAACTTATATAATCTTATCAGAAATTTTATTAAAGACGCATTGCAATCTATGGAATGCATTAGCTTGTGCACGAATGGAAGCTAAAGACACATATATTAATATATTCCTCCCGCTTGGACACCCCATGCACCACATATTCTACTTTCCTGTTTGGTTTTTGGTGAACGAGGCGACATTTAAATATACTTTTTATTAGAAAAAAATTGCTAATCTTTTGATGGACAGTGACAAAGTAATCCAATCAGGTAATAGCTATACAATAATGAAGTCAACTAGCTATAATTAACTGTTGAGGATCCCTTGATTGTTTTATGAAGTGACTAAGTGCACACCGTTTAAGTTGAAAAGTAAGAGCTGGTAGCCCACAAAAGTTTGAAAGCTTAACAGATAATGCAATTATATATGAAGAGTTGTTTCTCATAATAAGCATTGCAATATCATTATCAAAAAAGGAATGAACTAATGGTATTGCTTTACAGAATTTCATTTCAAGCATTAATGCGAAGTCGAAGCATATTTTTCACATATACTTTATTTTACCAGAACTAGGATATTCAATTGCACACGCTAAAGTTATGAATAGCATTAGCATGCCATTCTTTTTGCCTAGCTCTTTCGTTGAGCAATGTCAAATTACACTGCAAATTCATCAAAATGAATGTCGTAACGAAAGGCATTCCATCTATATATAGTTTTTCTTGAAGCTTTTGAATTGTCATGTGTCACGGTGTTACGTAAGTTTGTAAAGTATAACTTATACGAGCTACTACATTATTACCTTAAAGAAAGTTGATGTTTAATTTCTTCATCGCGATATAAGGGCTGAATAATTAATGTTCATTTCAGTTGTGACCAGTATATAATCTTTTATAATGAAGTATCGTGGAATCCAGGCCGCTAAAATACTCTTCAGCCTTTTTGGTGCGGCAGACACCTCCATGGGTCGTCATATGTGCCTCACTGACCGATGCGAGTGTTTCTGTTCCTCTATTCGGGCATGCGCTGTTGGCGTCTCCAGGGCACTCCATGGGGCTTTGCACGTTAACGCTTTTGTCTTGCAGAAAATACAAAAATTTCAGTTTTCATCTTCCACTTTTTAAAAGCTTCATCTCCACTTAGTAGATTAGATAAGATATTCTTACGAAACAAAACAAAGAAAAACTAACTTTGACGAAAGCCTTTTCTTTTAAAGTGTTTGAAGTCGCTTACTTCAATTATAACATTGGTGTTGTTGAATATTAACTTCATACAATTATTTGTTAGGTAACTGAATAATTATAATAGTATTAAAAATTTATTATATGAACTGAAAATAAGTATGAATGTGTCTCTTGGAGATATGGATCAAAGCGACAACATAAGGGCTTTTCTATTCATTGGTGGAATGGTTGTCCAATACGTTGAGTTGTGCTTGTTGAACTCTTTTGTATGTACTTAGTATTTCTTATACGCAACCTTCATTTAATGAAATATGAATGTGTCTGGTGTGATATGATGTGTCATGTCAAGAAGAAGCCACGATGGCGCGAAATTGACCGATGAGTGTCGGGAAGGCTTAAAGGTAAAGTTACCTTAGCCGTATTTGATTCACCAAAATATCTATATAGCTAATTAGACATTGAATAATATGTCATTGGAAAGCCACATGAGTCTAGGTCGCAACGCAACAAGCGAAATGTGATTCGGAGGTCCAGAGAGGGAGTTATGCTCAAAATAGTAAAGCTGCGCAGAACACATCGAATTTGCACGATTCGATGTGTTCTGAGCGCATCGAATTTGCACAATTCGATGCGGTCCTAAAATGACCTTTAAGCCCCTCTAATCATGCCTATATATACCCCCTCACTCCTCACAAGAGGAAGGGAGAGAGAGAGAGAGAGAAGGACGGACGGATGGAGATGCCACGCATCGAACCAAGCCAATTCGATGCGCCCCAATTCAATGCGCCCCAATTCGATGTGCCTCAATTCGATGTGACCCAATTCGATGTGCCTCAATTCGATGTGCCCCAATTTGATGCGCCCCAATTCGATGCGCCCCAATTCGATGCACACATCAAACCCTTATATGCCCTGAAAGCTATATGAGTCAGGGTCCTGAATCAAGAAGCAGATCGAGGTTTCGATCATCCATGAGGGAGATATGATCGAAACCGTGAAGTCACGCCAATGCTGAACCAAGTGATCCAGGCAGCCCAACCAGGGGTTGACCTAATAGAAGCAACTCAAAAGAGACAAATGAACTACGTTCGGCTTGATTCCCTCAATGGGATACCTCAATGGGATACGTAGGCAGCTTGGCTAGTTCCCAAGTTCAGTCCGATATCATAAGTATTTAACGCCCGCAAGTCGACAATCAAAGAGTATCAAATCTCTCACGTTTGACTGTTCTCTCAACTTGGCCATTTAGGGATTATTTCATGTCATCTTATATTTCCTTATGTGTAATAGGTGTTTCGGACCAAGCTAGTCCATTCATTGTAATATGATAGCATTATTTTGGTTAAGTTAGGCCCCACTGTATCGATTTCTCGGTGTATTGTAACCTAGACGAAATAAGACCAAAATATTGGCGCCGTCTGTGGGAACACCATTTCGCTTACGCTTAAGAGTCTGTTTAGGTAAATGGCAAAGAAAGGGAATGGACCAATGGGAAAAGAACCATGAAGAGTCCAAGTAGCTATATCGAGATCGGGAAACAACTACGGAGTTGACAATATGGAATTTGGTCCCAAGCAAACAAGGAGTGGTGCTAAGAGCAATAAACAAATTCGCAACTCAACCAAGAAAACTAACATTATCGGAGAATGATTAGAGATTCTTCAATCCCAATCCTACACGGACAAACGACTACACCCCGAACAATGTCATGATTTGTCTTACCCTAAGGTGGTATCGAAGGTCGGATTGCATTGATTATCAGACCAAGCAGTAACCAGCAGGGCCATCCTCACATGGATACTACATACATATGGAATCCAACAACAAGACATCGAAGAATTACCTCGAGAAGAGGATGAAAGACACAGGAAAAACTTGGAATGGGAATGCCAACACGTAAGATTCACGACTATGATCCCGAACAATCAGTCCGCCTACGTCAGATGGATCTGAACATGATAGGCACAACAAGGGAAGATGCGTACCAACACATTGTAGCCTTCAAAGCAACAAATGCTAAAAGCTACAACAACATAGTCCAATTATGAGATTTTAAGGTAAGAGATCTAGTACTCAGAAGTGTATCAACAAAACAGCACATTGGAAAATTCGAACCAACTTGGAGGGCCCCTTCAAGATCATACAAGCGACATTGGAATGTGCAACATCTTAGGCGTTATTATGCAAAGGAGTAGAAACAATTGCGATCAGGAGTTAATAAACTGTATGAACTGCGAAGGCTTGAGTCCCGTGCAAAGTCTGGGAAACATAAACCCCTCGGTAAGTAATTGAGCCCAACCTTTTCCAAATTATTAAATATGTCTATCTACGTGAACGGCGCAGGTGGAGTCTTATGGAAATGATGCTAAAAGTCCCAAATGAGGAACCAAGGAGTTCAGCGACAAAACAAACACGAGAAAAATGGAAACTCTGTCCAAAGTGGCACGAGATACCGAAAAAGCCAGAGGCAACAAAAGGGACGGAAACTCTGTCCGAAGTGTCACGAGATACCGAAAATCCCTAGGGCAACCAGAAGAACGAAAACTCTGTCCAAAGTGGCACGAGATACCGAAAAAATCTAGAGGCAACAAAAGGAACGGAAACTCTGTCCGAAGTGGCACGAGATACCGAAAATCCTTAGTGCAACCAGAAGAATGGAAACTCTGTCCAAAGTGGCACGAGATACCAAAAAAAGCCAGAGGCAACAAAAGGGACGGAAACTCTGTCCGAAGTGGCACGAGATACCGAAAATTCCTAGGGCAACCAGAAGAACGGAAACTTTGTCCAAAGTGGCACGAGATACCGAAAAAAGACAGAGGCAACAAAAGGGACGGAAACTCTGTCCGAAGTGGCACGAGATATCAAAAATCCCTAGGGAACCAGAAGAACGGAAACTCTGTCCATCATGGCACGAGACACCAAGAATCTTACCCTTATGAGGTATCAAAGAATCTTACCCTTATGAGGTATCAAAGAATCTTACCCGTATGAGGTATCGAAGAATCTTACCCGTAGGTGGTATCAAAGAATCATACCCGTATGAGGTATCAAAGAATCTTACCCGTATGAGGTATCAAAGAATATTACCCTTAAAAGGTATCACAGAATCTTACCCGTAGGTGATATCGAAGAATCTTACCCTTATGAGGTATCAAAGAATCTTACCGTTACACATGTGGAGTTTTATTCACATAATACTGGAAACCCCTCATGCACGACACGACCGTCATAACGGAGGTCCATCGACCTAAAGAGGTCAACAACAAAATACACTCCTCATACACGGCTTAAACGTAATGATGGAGATCCATCGACCCAAAGAGGTCAAAAGCAAAATTCACCCCTCATGCACGACATAAGCGTCACGACAAAAGTATATATACGAACAAGCAGAAACCAAAAACTATGATGTCAGGCCATAAAATCGATTACATAAAGAACCGTTGCAGAAGCGACAAGCAAGAATGTCAATAAACAAAATGTCCTAATATCATCAAAATGGTATTCAAGTATTGCTACTGGGCAAACGACTGGGGGAACTTGGAACGAAGGACCAGATTCATCGAACGAGCGAAATTGGCACAATTTCCCTGAATCTGATCCTTCGTAAGCATATTTCATCCGCTTTCACCCAACATTCGAACAATACAATTTCATTTCCTTCCGATACAAAATTAACAACACCAAATCATCTACCCAAAGCGGTACGTCAAACGCGTCCAGAGTGGCAACGAGAGCGTCCACACAAAGCGGCACGGTACAAACCTATTCGAAACGGTATGAAGCAAACTTGTCCAAAGAGACACCAAAGCATCAGCCCGACAAGATAAATTTAAACCTAAAATCTCAAAAATGAAATATCGGCCCAGAGCGGCCAGATGAAGAATAACATAATGGCCCGAAGTGGTCAGATGAATATATGGAGTATATCAAAATGGGCATCAGCCCATCATGGTCAGAAACAAATTAGACATCACAAAGGATAGACATCCTCTCATAGAAGCATGATGCAAACAACATATCCATATGCCTGAAAGGCTGGATAGGGCAATAAACTTCACGTGGCAAATCAGTTACATCTGTCCAGCATGGAACGATGTTTGTCTGCCCAGGTGAGTGCATACTTAAACTAATATAGAACGCTTATCACCTCAAGAAGTAAGAATACCCAGATGCCAAATTAACCGTCACTGTCGACGAGTAATAACATGTAAAAGCACAAAGTGCGAGAAACAAAACGTGAGCGGTCATGATATACGATTAGACAAAGTATCCGAACAAAGGCGACACAATATCCAAATAGACAAAGATCTCTACCAAGCATTAACTGCAATATCAATGCAGGAAGCTTGAGAAACTTAGCACTAGATCGCTTTAGATCCATCACTTATATATCATCTCTATCATAGTCGAAGGTCTCCATTGAGACGATCTCTAGCTAGATTGAGGTGCTTAACAACATAATCTACGTGTCATCTAAGCCGTCTATCTCTCAAAGACAACAACGATTAATTCAAAAGATAACTGCAAAACCGTATTGGGCAAATAAACGTCGCGCCTTCGCACGATCCAGCAACGCTAATGCAACAACTGGTATGGACCAATCAAAAATATCAAAAAACCTATACCCGAGTGAGGCCATAATCCTCAAAGCACAAATCATACAAGGTTAAGCAACGATGGCAGCACTGTCTCAAAAATGCAGCAAAAGCAGAATCACGCATTGTGAAGTTATTTGCATAAAAATAATGCCATCCATGATTTAAAGGGGACCCACAATGAGAAGGAAATGGGACGGACACTCTGCCCCAAAGTGGCAAGTGCTAACCATTAAATCCCTAAAAACAAAGTAACGAGATGAGGAAGTTTATCTCAACAGACAACTGTCTATGAAAAATCTAATGAAATTGATTACGCCGACATAACAAATGTCCGATGCGGCAGAAAGAAATGAAACACGCGCGATACCCCACGATGCAATATGGCATATGAATTGCCAAAATTTAAATAAATTGCGAAAGCGCTAACAACAAGTTCCGCAAAAATAAAGACAAAGGGGATATACACTCTGCCCACAAGTGGCAAGTGCACCCAAAGAAATCCTGCAGGATGGAAAACCTCAAAACAATGATGTGAACATTGAACTAACTTAGCAAAAGATGCCATAGCAACTCTGCAACATGATGTGGCATTGAGTTGACAAGTAACATAGAAATAGTAAAAAATGCCGCTGAAAGAAAATAACAGCAAAAAAGAAAGTAGCATAGACCCATTGAAAATCAATGTTCAAAGCATCATGGTGACGCAACGCCAAAATAGACATAACAAATTGTTCATTAGAGCAGGCCCGTCAGAGTGTCGATCGAATCCAAACACATTCGATCGATGGTGGTCATCCAAACTTCAATTTTTTAATAACTTTCAAAATCGAATTAGGATGAGATTACGCAGTGATGATCGAATTCCATCCATTCGAGGTATGCCATAAGTCAAACCAATCCAATTCTGAGATATGGTGAACTAACACTATCGATTTGTTTCCGATTTAAACATGAAATGACTATCAAATATTCTCAGTACGGATGATTTAGAGATTCATCAGATTCGATCTAGCATTGATCTAACAGCTCAGATTCGGCCTATCATGTAAAGCTTTTGCCCTCAATAAAGGCAATGCATCCCATAAAGTCTCACAACTATAGATAAAGATTCCAAACTAAACATAATTGTAAAATCAATGCACAACATCGAGGGGCAGGATAACTAACTCAGAGTTCATTATGCTTGTCACCATGTTATCAACAACATTGTCGAAATAGCGAAAACATCAAAATTGGAGGTAAAAACCCGTAAGATCATACAACAACTAACTGGCACACCCAGGGTCGAGTTTTATTATGACCAGCAACGAGGTAGAATACAAAGATATTCTTACTAGAACCTCAATGGCAAGCTCATTACGAGTACAATGCCTGGCGGTCTTTACAGATTAGCAGCTTATGAAATCATTTCACAATCATAACTATTGCCAAATCCCCGAAGACGGAAATGTAACTAGGTGCGTTGTTATAATTCGCAACAAAACCACGATATTCATAGAATTGAGAGTCGTCCTATTGGCGGCAAAAGAATATGTCATAAGAATGACAAGATGCATTAGAACAATGAAAAGAATCGATCATATTATGCCTATATGCATAAACAAAGCGGAACCACGAGTTATTTGCATGAAACTAACATCATGCAGGACCTAAAAAGGGGACTCCCTAAATAACTAAAAAGGGACGGAGACTATGTCTTAAAGGACATATGATACCACAACTTCCTAAACACCTATAATCAACAATAACTTTCCGTGATTATGGAAGAATGCTCGAGTTGTCAAAATAAAGTAAAAAGCAACGATAGCAATTGAAAGAAAAGGCAACGATTACGAGCCTTCGATCAAACAAACAAATTAAATAGTCATGAATGACAACTGTGCGATTAAAAAAATGTGACGCAGTGCCACAAAAACAGCAAATTAGAAATTGTTTATTGCAGAGCAAAATAAATATGAGCATCGAACCACCTAATTTGATACAGCCTCGATCAAATTCCCTCAATTTGATGCACTCTAGATTCGATATAGGCCAATTCGAGATACCCTATATCGAATCCACCCGATTCAATCGTCGTTAGACTCGACCTATCGTGGACATTTAGTCAAAACAATACCTCGAGGTAAGTGTAAACTAGATCACTACCCATGGTGCGACATTCATAAAGCAGATCACTAGCACACAAGTGCGTGCATCACATCAAGTGCGCTTATTAAGTAAGTTACGCTAGTGCATAATGACATTAATCACCCCAAAACTGAGGCGAAATGACTCTAGCACTTCATTATAGTTTGAAGTATGCTTATGTACCAAAATCACACTCCAAAATAGGGGACTATATGGTGTGATATAATGTGTCATGTCAAAAAGAAGCCACGATGGCGCGAAACTGACCGATGAGTGTCGGGAAGGCTTAAAGGTAAAGCTACCTTAGCCGTATTTGATTCACCAAAATATCTATATAACTAATTAGACATTGAGTAATATGTCATTGGAAAGCCACATGAGTCTAGGTCACAAAGCAATAAGCGGAATGCGATTCGGAGGTCCAGAGAGAGAGTTATGCTCAGAATAGTAAAGCTGCGCAGAACACATCGAATTTGCACAGTTCAATGTGTTCTGAGCGCATCGAATTTGCACAATTTGATGCGGTCCTAAAATGACCTTTAAGCCCCTCTAATCATGCCTATATATACCCCCTCACTCATCACAAGAGGAAGGGAGAGAGAGAAGGACGGACGAATGGAGATGCGACGCATCGAACCAAGCCAATTCGATGCGCCAATTTGATGCGTCCCAATTCGATGCGCCCCAATTCAATGCGCCTCAATTCGATGTGCTTCAATTCGATGTGCCTCAATTTGACGTGCCCCAATTCGATGCGCTCCAATTTGATGCGCACATCAAACCCTTATATGCCCTGAAAGCTATATGAGTCAGGGTCCCGAATCAAGAAGCATATCGAGGTTTCGATCATCCATGAGGGAGATATGATCGAAACCGGGAAGTCACGCCAATGCTGAACCAAGTGATCCAGGCAGCCCAACCAGGGGTTGACCTAATAGAAGCAACTCAAAAGAGACAAATGAACTACGTTCGGCTTGATTCCCTCAATGGGATACGTAGGCATCTTGGCTAGTTCCCAAGTTCAGTCCGATATCATAGGTATTTAACGCCCACAAGTCGACAATCAAAGAGTATCAAATCTGTCACGTTCGACTGTTCTCTCAACTTGGCCATTTAGGAATTATTTCCTGTCATCTTATATTTCCTTATGTGTAATTGGTGTTCCGAACCAAGCTAGTCCATTATTGTAATAGGATAGCATTATTTTGGTTAAGTCAGGCCCCACTGTATCGATTTCTCGGTGTATTGTAACCTAGACGAAATAAGACCAAAATAGTGTCTTTTGGTAATATTTGTGTATTGGATAGGAGAGTGTATCCAATAAAGTGATGGTGCATGGACTATGTTAGGTTTATATTAGAAAAATCATATAAATACCTATGTAATGTGTTTATTTTGTAACAAGAAGTCAATAAGAGATGAGTTCGAATTCTCTCCACTCGTTTTTGTTTGTGTTAGTGTGTTGAGTTTTTAGCTTGTTTATCTAAATATTCCAACTAAGTGGTATCAAGAGCTAATATTTCTAACAAGTAAATCCCTCCCCCGCTCCCTCTGTATATGTCATCCATTAATGACACATGGGCAGTTTTGATCACTAGTCTCTTATGACTTCTTTATAGTCTACTTTTTGAGCAGTCGATTATATGGCAATCATGTGATGAAACAACCCTTTTTTGAGCTTTGATAAATGAGTTCATCGCAAAATACATAATCTTATCATTGACTCCTAGGGTCAATAATATTGTTTCTACATTGATCTTGAATCTTCTGGTAGGTAGGACTTTCCAATTTCAATCTTCATTTATCTTGAGTACCACAAAGTCTGCAGGTAGAATGAGTTTGCCCACCAAGTCGAATGAGCTTGCACACTTTGAATAAGTACAACTTTCACTATTCTTCTTGGATATCTAATCGACGTATCACCCAGTTTTAGAGGAAGTAAGGTTTTTTCGAGATAATGCCATGAATCTTGACATGATCATTAAGTTTATGCTTGCTTCAGAATCGAGAATTTTTCAAAGTTAACATTTATGCTGGCACCATTTCAATTTTAACCCACTATATTGAAACGTTCAAATTTAAGTCCAGCATGTTGGCACTAGTGTCAATATTGACATAATTTATACACGTATTATCGGAATTGCCATGCAAGCAGCGCGTGATCCGCACACATTGTCGACTTAATGGACTTAAACTGGACTTTGTCAATGTAGTGAATTGAAATTAAAATGGTCTAACATAATAGAGCAACTTTAAAAGTTTATAAGAATTTTTTTTTTGGCATTTTTGAATATTTGTTTGGTACAGTGTGTGGGGGTCACGCGTTGTTTGCGTGTTAATTTCAGCAATACATGTCAAAATTGTATCAAGATTAACACTGGTGTCAACTTAGTGGACTTAAGTTAAAACTTGTCATTATAGCGGGTTGAAATTAAATGTTGCCATCATAATGGGTCAACCTTGAAAAAATTCCCTCCAAAATCACATACTAACTTCTTAAAGGTTGTGTAACCTATTGCACAATAGATCATGAAACTCCATGGATCTTTTAGCTTTGGTGGAACTTGATTGAAACGTACTACTAAGACATTCATTACCAAGCTTTATGGTTTCATTACCTAACACCCCTTACCCTTTCTCCGTGATTTCATATATCTTCCATAGTTTGGTATCTCTTCAAGCTCCTATCTAAGTGTCATATTCACTTGCATTTTCTTAAAAGCCTTATGATATTTCAAGAATTGTTTCACATTAAGAGTCATTTGCTCGCGGTAGATAATGAGGCATATGGTCTAATAGACTTTTAACATAGAATGTGTTCCAAGTATTTACCTTAGTTTTCCCTATTCTCCCACGACATTAGGTTTGATGGAGTTCACTTATTTCTTAGGATTTTAATTAGCGTTGTAAGGTAGTGAACCATGAGGTCTCGTTGTCATTTAAGAAGCTAATTGTCCTATTTGCTTCTATATATGTTTTAGAGATGTCTCTGAATTTTGACTTTTAGATTCAATTTGAGACAGGTGAGCGCTTGCTTTGTGATGACTTAATGAAGTCCTAGAATGGGTCAGCTTTGTTAAGAACCTCGATTTGGTTGAAGTTGTTGCTTTTGTTGGTGTTCTCCTAGTGAAATTGGATGAATTTATCGTCCATGATTTGGAAATATCAAATACAAATCATTTTGCCTTTGAAAATTCCAACGATAATTAACTTGACCAGAGTAAGCCCTTAATATTTAAAAATCGTGTGGCTGACACTACAAATATCTTTAATATTTAGGAATCGTGTAGTTGCCACTGCAAATTTCACATTCCACTCGAGGCTTCTCTTCAATTCTTATGTTATGCTATTGCACATACAATGAGCCCACTTGGGCTTGTAATAGAAATAAACCATCAATATTGACTTTAACTGATTTTGTTGTCATGTTCCGCTCATTGCTCAAGTCAACATTATAAGTGACCATATCATTACAACAACAACAACCAAGCCTGTAATCTCAATTAAATTGGGGTAGGCTATATGAACCATGAATGAATCACGTCGAGTCGTGAACATGAATGTTCTACCTCCATATGTTTCGGTTGACGAGCATGTCTAATCTTTTCAACACATAAAGCTACCTTTTTAGACATCTACAATTGCATAATTCGCTTCACTTAATGGTATTTGGAATGTTTGAATGTAGATTTATGGGTTCAATTATGTTGAGGGCGCTTCCTTATCAATCTTTTGCATCTTTCCACACCTGCACGTACCATCTCAAATTCGAAATCAAAACTTTTAGATATTCATTCTCATTCTTTTCACTTCTGATAGTGGAACGTATTTATTTAAAAATCTCCTCGCCATCTGCTCTCAATGTGTGTATACAAATGTGATATCCAACCAATTAGTTGCTACATCTTATAATGAGAGAGGAAAGATCATGGGTTCACACGAGTCATTTGTGCACATACCACATGTCTTCAACTTTTTGTTGGGAGGTTTAACTATTCATGCCCCAAAATCATGGGTTCCTAGGAATTGCTTGTAGTTTGGGGTTGGGAGACTTCACTGGAGTGTTTCTGTAAGTTGGGGCCTTGAAACTTCATTGGAATTGTTGTTTTTTCTTGTAATCACTTTAAGAATTGAGCATTGCTGGTGCTCTCTTTAATAAATTTCTATCTTATAAAAAAAAAACCACTATGTTGGAACACCCCCTTTTATGTGTTTACATTTTTTGATCAACAACACCAAGAACCTTTGTTGCAAAATTAGGAGTATATCTATTATTTTCTATTGTAGTCTTTCTTTGTTATTTACTTGATTTATAAACATGTACACAAGATCTCTTATTTATACCACTCAAGATCTTATCATATATTTTGTACATATCTGTTCATAATCAACAAGCTCATGGACTTGCAGTGTCATGTATCTCTATATTCATGAATTAACAAGTTTATGGACTTCCAAATTCATGCATCCAATAATTAATGCATCCTACAATACATTATTTTTAATTATTGATGCATGTATAGAATTTATATTAGGAAAATATAATATTTTTCAACAGTAAGTTTTTTTATTATGGATCCTAAACCAGACTCACCTGAAATAGTCAAATATGACAAACAAAAAAGTTAGCACAAAGACACAAAATAACTCAAAACAAAACTAAATAAATAGCAATTAACACAAATTGATAATTGTTGTAGAGTGCAACATCAATGGAGATCATACGAGTGACAAATAATATAGAGAAGAAAGATTATAATCTCGAATATCAATCCTCGAAAGAATTGATAGCAATCAATTGGGTTAAATAATAAGGATAAATGCACCAAACCCCATTTACTATGGGCAAATTTTTCAAACACCTCCTTAACTATCTAATTTTTTCAAAATCCACCGCGTTGACTTTGGCACGGGCAATTTTGTCCTAATTTTGGAAAATAAAATTATCATGTTTTTGTGGGACACAATCTTCCTCTCGTTGAGATGGTTATGATGATATCACAATAGTCGAAGCCGTTACATGGAAATTTTAATTTAAATATTAAGAAGTTTTCGATAAACATGAGAACATTTGTAAGATATGATGAACTCTTCAAAGTGTATTTCAAGTTTTTAGCAAATTAAGTTAAGTTTGTCGCACAATGACTATGAGGTTTGCGTTACTGATGAATGTTTATTATAGATATTTACGCACACATTTTTTATGCTTTTGTATAATTTTTATTGCATATCTATTGGTTTAGTATTGTTTCTTGTTTTATTAGGATTTTATCAAGTCAAGACAAAACGAAGCTAAAAGAGGCTAAAATGGATGTTCTTGGAGACAAAGAGGCGAGACACTACTTCGGGACCTTTAGGCGCGAGGGGAGGCATTGTAGCACTACAAATACCGAATATAGCACGAGCGAAGGAGATCAGGAGACTACAGAGCAAAAATAGAAGTTAACGTAACAACAACAATGATCACACCTTCCAGACGCGACCACACGATTCAGAGAGATTGCGTCTGTTAGGTGCGGCGAGGCTAGAAAAATCTTTTGCACTAATTAGGTTACGTATGTTCAAAATTAGAGCATCAAGGCTATCTTATAAATGTAGTTGGACGACCACCACCTCAGACACAACTTACAACCGCTTACAACCACTTACAAAAGTTTACAAAAACTTATAGAAACCATGTGATATTGTTTTCAGAGAAAAACACCATTGAAGTCTTGCTCTAGTTTGGTCGAGTCATTGTTTGAGAGAAAATAGTTCATGGAGAAGAAGATAGCACAAAGAAGTCAAGAAGATAGTCTAGCAACGAAGTTCCACCGGATCTGAGAAGCTTGTCTCATTTGCTTTACTTTTCTATGTTATTTAATTCTTTATTGATTGTTGAGGAGCTAACCTACTCGTTGTTTAGAGTAGGGGAGTAACTCTGATTTATGTATATGTTTATTTTTTTTTCTTAATGTGCGTTTGATGATATTACATGTCTAAATTAAACAGTTACTTATGCTATGTGACTAGTTTTACTCTCGCTGGATGAATGGAAGTACTAACAAGGGACCGCTAAAGTGTAGATGCTAAGCTAGTGTTATATATGAAAGTGTAAGATGTTCTGGAATCAATGTTGGATGGATGTTGTGCCAACATCCAGAGAACATTGAAAGCCGAAGCATTCTTAACCGGAAACATTGTTCCAAAATTCGAGAACATATTCGGGAAAAAATGTTGGATGGATGTTGAGCCAACATCAGGACAACATTTAAACCCGAGAGTATTCTGTCAATCTGTCTTTAACTGCTTTATTTTAGTTTTGCCTTTATTCACCTATTAATCAAGTTCCACGATTTTAGTTGTCTTTGTTTATGTCCAGGAACATCTCTTAATCATAAGGAAGAGCATTACATGTTTCCTAAGTTGAAGTTTCCATAATTCAAGAGGAGGAGATCGGTCAAGTCAACACGGTTTCAAAGAAGGAAAGTTTTGGAGTTCAAGTGCAACTAGGAATCTTTCCAAGATCAACTCTGAATTGAAGAAGGAGTATTTCCTTATTAGAACTCAATCTAATAAAGGGAACTATTATTCAAGAAGGAGATCGAGTTCAAGAAGGAAAGTAGAGTTCAACAAGGAAACAACATAAGTTACCAAAACTGTGTACAACACACCTTGGAGATCAAGTGTGAAGAAACCTATATATAGGGTGTGAAGTACATCAAGATACATAGAGAAACAATAGAGCTTATAAATCCGTAGAGATTTCATCTTAAGCATTGTTGCTATGTTTCTTGTTTTGCAAAGTTTGTGAGTTTTCGAGTTAAGTCTAGGATTAGATTTAAGGAGAAAATTCTTGTCTGCTTTGCTGAGTCCAATCTACAAAAGAGCGAGAGTGATTTTGTGGTGAGGAACAACTTTGGTAAAACCTGCGTGGTTATTTTGCCGTAAGGCTAGATGGTTGATTATTTATAATAAACCATTGAAAATTTATCTTCTTGTGTTCTTTAATTCCGCTGCACATTATACTCTATCAAGAAGATTGTTTGAGATCAAGTTAAGGCAACGCCAGCTTAACTTGAGCTCTGAAACGTGGAAAAGTTGTATCAATCCCGATCCAACAATTTCAATTGGTATCAGAGCCAAGCACCGATCTCACTGGTGTTTGGAGGTGATACAACGCGATGGACAACATCAATCCCAATTCTGGCAGACTCCCAGTCTTAGAAGGATCCATCAATTATGCTTACTGGAAGACCAGGCTCAGAGTTCACATCAAATACATTGACATGAAAGCATGGGATGCCGTTCTTGATGGATATTCTGTCCCAAAGATTGAGAACGACCGAGATGCAGATATTGTACCAAAACCGAAGTCACAATGGACAGCAAACGAGGTAACACTGTACAACTACAATGAGAAAGCTCTTAATGCTATTTTTAGTTATGTTACCAATCAGATGTTTAAGTTAATTCAGAACTGCACCACAGCTAAATCAGCTTGGGATATCCTTGAACTTCATTGTGAAGGAGATATAGCAGTTAGGAACTCTAAATATAGACAATTGCTTAAAGATTTTGAAAAACTTGAGATGGGTGATGAAGAGAGTATAGATAGTTATTTTGAGAAAATCCTTGACATTACAAATCAATGTGAAAATCTAGGATTTCCTGTTTCAAATCAAACTATGGTTTATAAAGCTTTTAGATCTTTGTCACCTAGATTTGCGCTCAAGAGAATTGCCATGGGAGAGACAAGAGATATTGCCAACATGGAATTTCAATCCTTGTTAAACACTCTTAGAGAATTTGAGCTAGAGTTTCCTGCTAGGACTACCAAACAACAAGCTATTGCTTTGTTAGGAACAAATTATCATGAGAGTGAAGATGAGGATGAAATTATTTCTTCTAACTATGGAAATATTAGCAAGAAACTCAGTAGGTTGAACTTTAAAAATAAATCTAAAGAGAAACAACCTAGCAATACTTCCACTGGTTATAGAAAATTGCCTCCCAAATTTGTTAAATATATGGCAACAAAATCTAGTCCTGAAGAAATTGAAAAGTTGAAAACTACTCAATGTTATGAATGTAAAGGTTATGGTCATATTGCTGTTGAATGTGCTAACACCCTCCGCAAGAAGGGAAAGTCTCATTGGGTTTGTGTAGATGATTTCAATGAAGAGGATTTTAACTCTGGAACAAGTGCTGATACTGAAGAAAACCTTGAAGAGATTCATACAGCTGCGCTATTTACTCATGTCAACTGGACAGAAGAAGATCTCCATAACTGCCATGGGTCTCAATGTTGCTCCAACATCCAGGACTCAACATCAGAACAGGAGACTTTCTTTGGGAATTGGACTGAATATGATACCCATATTGATCTCAATTCTTTGTCTGATAATGATGAATCTAACTTTGAATGTTTTCATGGCTCAGTTGATCTAGATGAAGAGTATTACTTTGAAGGTGAAATGTCCCAGGAGGAAATCATTGAAGACTTGAAGTCTACTTTTCATAATCTTCTGAAAGAAAATCAGAAACTCACCAAGAAGAATGAAGCTCAGAGGCTGGAGATTGATGGACTGAAGAAATTGATGAGGATGTATGAAAGAGACCTTGACAAGACAGAAGCTGAACTTAAAGAGGTAAAAGGAAAGCTTGAAAAAGATAATCAGATCATTGCTAAATGGAACTCAGGTACATCTAAACTTGATGACGTACTGAGCATGGGTAATCAAGGAACAAATGGTCTTGGATATATTGAGAAACCTACCTCTAAAGTTGCTAATCCTGTTTTCATTAAAGAAGGTTTTGTTAAGGAATCAAAAGACTTGAGCAGTGCTAATCCCAACAAAAGTAAACCTACTTATATCTGTCAATTTTGTTTTCAACCAGGTCACATAAAACCTTATTGCAAGAAATATTTGAAAGAAAATGTGAAGAAAACAAAAACTGTCTCTAATGTTGAGTTGGTCAGTGGTACAGATGTTATCCCAACATTAGGAATAGGACAGAAAAGTAGAACTTGGATTGAAAAATTAAAGACTCCTAAGATGAAACTTGTATGCAATGTTGTGTTTTCTGCTGTGTACTCTAACCTTGCAGGTAAGTGGTACTTTGACAGTGGATGCTCAAGACACATGACATGAGACAAGGAAAATCTTAAAGAATTGATTCCTCTCAATGTTGGAACTGTCACCTATGGAGGAGGCACCAAGGGAAGAATCATTGGAAAGGGAGTACTAGATGTTGAAGGATTTCCACCTCTCAAAGATGTTCTGCTAGTTGAAGGATTGAAAGCAAATCTAATAAGCATTAGTCAACTTTGTGATGATAACTTGCTTGTTACATTTGATAAAAGTTCTTGTGATGTATTTAATAGTGAAAATGTCCTTGTTATGACATGTACTAGATCTAAAGATAATTGCTACCTTGCACAGGAAGAAGCAGATTGCTTTCATGCTAAAATTGATGATGCAGTTCTGTGGCATAGGAAGCTAGGACATGTTCACTATAGGAACCTTGAGAAGCTACAGAAAGTTGATGCTGTAAGAGGCTTACCAAAGATATCCAGCCCAGGTAAGGTTGTATGTGGGGACTGCCTAAAGGGTAAGCAAACAAAAGCTATTCATACACCCCTCCGGGTACAAAGTACAATTCCCAGGACTGGTAAGTGTTTTGAATTATTACACATGGATCTCATGGGTCCTATTGAGGTGAGCAGCCTAAGTGGTAAGAGATATGCCTTTGTTATTGTAGATGATTTCTCTAGATATACATGGGTTAAGTTTCTTAAAGAAAAATCTGATGCATTCAACACATTTAGGATCTTACATGCTAGCATCAAAAATCTGTATGGTTCCTCTGTTTGTAAGATTAGGTCTGATCATGGGAAAGAATTTGAAAATGCAAGTTTCAGTGATTTCTGTGATAAGAATGGAATTTTCCATGAGTTTTCAGCACCTAAGACACCTCAGCAAAATGGGATAGCTGAGAGGAAAAATAGGACACTTCAAGAGATGGCCAGAGTTATGCTTAATGCTAGAAACCTATCTAAAAGACTTTGGGCTGAAGCTTTAAATACTGCATGTCATATAAGTAATAGGGCTTACCTTAGACCTGGTACAAATATGACACCATACGAAATCTTGAAGGGTTCGAAACCAAATATTGCTCATTTTCATGAATTTGGATGTGATTGTTACTTGTTGAATGATAGAGACTATCTTAGTAAGTTTGATCCAAAAAGTGAAAAGTGCATATTTGTTGGTTATTCTGTGAATAGTTCTGCTTTCAGGGTTTATAATCCAAGATTGAAGACTGTTCAAGAATCAGTTAATATAGTGTTTGATGATTCCACCTTTGATACATGTACTGATGAAGTTACTGTCTCTGATGTTGCCCCAACATTGGAAACAGAGACTGTCCCAACATCAGGAGCAGAAGCTGGAGACACTGAAATTGAGACTGATTCTAATGTTGAGTTGACACCTGCTGCTGTTAGGCCAACATCCCCACAGTCCAATTCAGAGGATGACATTGTCGATGAACCTAGGAGAGATCCCCCTACTAGGATTCAAAAGGATCATCCAGCTTCACAAGTGATAGGTGAAATCACTGGACGCATGAAGACTCGCAACAAAGACAGGGTAAACTATAAAAATATGGTAAGGTTGTGTGTCTGCATGTCTTCCACTTGCACTGTAAGTAATGCTTCCTGTTTTGTCTCTAATATTGAACCTAAGAATGTGACTGAAGCTCTTAAGGATAGTAAATGGATAAATGCTATGCAAGATGAACTGTTGCAATTCACTAAAAATCATGTTTGGAATCTAGTGCCTAGACCTTCTAATGTGAATGTTATAGGAACTAAGTGGATTTTCAAGAACAAAACTAATGAAGATGGTGTAATTGTAAGAAACAAAGCTAGGCTTGTTGCACAAGGTTATACTCAGGTAGAAGGAATTGACTTTGATGAGACATTTGCTCCAGTAGCTAGGATAGAATCTATTAGATTACTTCTTGCTATTGCATGTTGTCTTAAGATTAAGCTCTACCAGATGGATGTGAAGGGTGCTTTCCTTAATGGTTTGATAGACAAAGAAGTATATGTTGAACAACCTAAAGGTTTTGCTGATCCTAAACATCCTAATTATGTGTATAAACTTGAGAAAGCTTCGTATGGTTTAAAACAAGCACCTAGAGCTTGGTATGAAAGACTAACTCAATTTTTGTTAAGTCTTGGGTTCAATAGAGGAGATGGAGACAGAACCTTGTTTATTCTAAGAAAGAGTTCTGATGTTTGTATTGCTCAGATCTATGTGGATGATATTGTATTTGGTTCTACTAACAAGTCTACTCTAGACAAGTTTGTTGAGTCAATGACAGGGACATTTGAGATGAGCATGATTGGAGAGCTAAACTACTTTCTGGGATTGCAAGTGAAGCAACTGGAGAATGGTATGTTCTTAAACCAGGAGAAGTATGCAAGGAACCTGGTAAAGAGATTTGAGCTGCATGAGTCAAAACCTTGCAAAACTCCCATGTCTTCTTCTATGAAGATTACTAAGGATGGCACTGGAGACAATGTTGACCCAACATTGTACAGATCTATGATTGGTAGTTTTCTATATCTCTCTGCCTCTAGACCAGATATTATGTTTTCTGTTTGTGTTTGTGCTAGGTACCAAGCTGATCCAAAGCAATCTCACTTGATTGCTGTGAAGAGAATATTAAGATATATATCTGGAACTTCATCATTGGGCATATGGTATTCTTTTGATACAAATACAAATCTTGTTGGATTTAGTGATTCTGATTGGGCAGGTGATGTAGATGACAGAAAATCCACAAGTGGGGGCTGTTTCTATTTGGGAAACAATCTAGTTTCATGGTATAGTAGGAAACAGAATTGTGTGTCATTATCTACAGCTGAATCTGAATATATAGCTGCTGGCAGTTGTGTTACCCAGCTAGTATGGCTTAAACACATGTTGCTGGACTATGGGCTAGATAGTGATACTCTCCTCATGTTTTGTGACAATCTTAGTGCCATTAGTATCTCAAGGAATCCTGTTCAGCATTCTAGGACTAAGCATATAGATATAAGACATCATTACTTGAGAGACATGATTGAGGATAAAATGATCAACATTGAGCATATTGAGACAAATAATCAGCTTGCTGATATGTTTACTAAACCTTTAGATAGTGAGAGATTCTTCAGTTTGAGGAAATCTCTCGGCATGTGCAATATGTGAGAATGTTAGGAGCCCAGTGTTGACATAACACCACTGTCTAGCACTGGTTAATGGTTGTGGTGTAGGATGTAACTTTTTGTTTTTTTTGTTTCTTTTCTTTTCTTTTTTGAGTCACATTGATCTTTGTTTGGCATATTTGATTGTGTGGTTGATCACTGTGTTTTACTAATCTTTCTAGCTTGCAGATTCACATCTAAGTTTTGAAAAGTATAAATCTCTAAAGTGTGTCTGAGGTTGTGTTAGCCTAACATATGGAAAAGCTGGGGTACACAAAGTTCACTACTTTGATGTCTATTCAGTTGTGTCTTATTCATATGGAAAGGTTTTACAGGACATGTGGAGAAGTTGGGGTTCATGATGTTGACAACTTCAATGATATTCAGTTGTGCTTATTTGCATGTCTCTGTTTGTTTTTTGGCCAAGGGGTACATAAGAGTGGTTCTTTCTACTAGGGTGTTTGGGGTTTCGATTGCCTTCACTTGGTAGCATTGATCACTTAGTGCTCTCTTGTATGCAGGTTGGTAAACAAGTATGCATAAGGAATTGGGGTATTGGGGTACATGATAAATGTGTTGCCAGTATTCAAGACCTTTGTACTTGCCTAACTTGTTGCTGATAATGTTGTTACTGGGGTGTGTGGAGTCTAGTGCTGCCCTCATTCAGTAATGTCATTATCCTTTTTTTTAAAACAACCCTCAGTTTTTGTTCTAAAGAGATAATGAAAATAGTGAAGATTTGATGTGATGTGATCTGTTGCTGGTTTGAAAAGTGATTCACTGTGTATACCATCTGTCAATGTTGTCATAACATTGTTGCATTCATACTAGAACTGCATTGTTTTTCTTCTTTGGTTAGTGTGGTTGACTAGGTATTGGGCTTAGGGGGAGTATATAGTCCCTTTCATGTGTTGAGGCATACTCTTTGGGTGACATTCTGCAGGTGACACACTATTTGTGACCTTCTATGCTGTGGAAGTGGATTAATTCTCTAATTCATAACTGCTTATCTCTGTGTGTTCTCTGTTTGATATGTTACTTATTCATGATTTTGATCTAAATCTTATGTTTTTGGTACTCACTTGCTACTTTGGTGAAGTTTCAGATATAAGTTTGGATATATCTCACGCTCTCACATGAAATTGCCTTGAAGAAGCCCAAAACCTCAAATATTATGTTTTGAAAACTCTCTGGTTTGAATGTTACTCTACTCTCTGATCTGAATGTTATTCCAACATTGCCACACGGTCTGCACAACATTGAAGTCAGTAACTTATAAGTTTGTTTAAAATTTTAAAAACTGAGTTTTTATTGTTTTAGTGTGAACTGCTCTGGTTACTTGTTGTGTTTAAGTGACACGTGGTGAAGTTCTTACGCGGGAATAGAGTAGTGGGAAAACTTAATTGATCACATTCCACAATCCCACTAGCATTCATCCCTTCTCTCTCCACTCTGCACGACTTAATTGAACAATTTGCCATAATTTCCTTTTCACTTGTGAAATTTGTTTTCTCTTTGCAAATAATTATCTAAAATCTCTCATATTTTTCTCTCAATTCTCAAAACTAACTTGGCGAGCAAGACTCCTTTAGACACTCTTGCAGATATGGCCTTGAATGTTGAGCAAACAACAACACGCACCAGGGCTGCTGCGCGTGAGGATCAAGGACGGCCTACTGCTCAAGTTGCTGCAAAACGACCAACGATTCCTTATCAACGACGGTCAAAGCGAGCTAAGAATGTGGAATCTCAGTCGAATGTTGGCGCAACATCAGAAGCCCATGCTCCTCAAACCACTGAATCTGAGGTAAATGTGGCTAACCCTAAACCCCAAGTGAATAATGTTGATGATATAATTGAGGGGGAGGGATCTGGAGCTGGTTCTGGTAGAAAGAGAACACCTATGGGGTCTAGGCCAATGAGTGAAATAGCCTTGCTAAGAGCTGAGGCTAGAAGAGCTCAAAGAGAGAGACTTGAGAAGAAAAAGGCTGAGGCTAAGGCTAAGGCTGAGGCTGAGAGAGAAAGGAAAGGGAAACGAATTGTGGATGAGGAAGTTGAGGTAATTGATGTAGAAGAAGAGGAGGAGAAAGAAGAAGAGGAAGAGGAAGAGGAAACTGCTGCTGATGAGTATGAAGCTAGTGGTGATGATGATGAGAATGAAGAAGAGTACTGTGACACTCTTGCATTATCCTATTTTAGTAAGGAAGCTAGGTCTAGATACTATCTTAATAAGGAGATAGAGGACAAGGCTTATGACTTTAGAAAGAGGGATTTTCACAAAGAGAGGGTCATGGACATGGACAACTTTAAAAGAAACAGAGTTTTTGAGTTGTTGAAAGCAAGAGGGGTTCAGAATTCAATGAAGAAGCATGGTGATTATGCTCCTGAGCTTGTACAAGAATTCTACCTGAATCTCTCAAAGTATATCACTTGTGAGTTGTCTCCCAAATATGGTCAAGCATGGGTAAGAGGACAAGTGTTTGACATTAGTCCTAAGAAGATAAATGAGATTTGGGGACTGCCACATGTTAAGGAATCTGAAGATCCAAAGCCAGATGAGGTGATTGAGGATATCACAGGTGGTCTAGAGAGAACCTGGGTTGAACAATTACCAACAACAAAACTCACTGCCCTAAGTGCTGTTCTGCACAAATGTGCATCATATAATTGGCTGCCTACTAAAAATTCTACTGTTTTGACTAAGGAGTCAGCTTACTTGGTCTACAAACTGAAGAATGGGCTTGCTGTGAATATTGGGGTGAGAATTTTAAGGGCTATGGAAGATGCTGCTGGGAGGAAGCAAGGGATTCTACCATTTCCTTCTTTGATCACAACTCTGCTGCTAAAACAGAAGATGAACAAGAAAGAGTTTGGAGGAATGTCAGAGAACAAGGCTAGGTTCACCATCACTCAATCCTACTTGTCTAGCACAAGAGTGAAGGACTTGCCTTGGAATCCTGAAGGTGGAGTTGCACCTGGAGAGGAAAAGGAGGCTCAACAATTTGTTGGAGCTTCAGTGCCTCAATCTGATGAGGAAGAAACCAGGGTAACAACAAAATCGTTTGTGGATCAGCAGTTGACTTGGTATAGAAGTGCTTATGCCAACCTTCAGAGAGAAGTTGCTTTCAAGCAAAAACAAATGCAGGAGCTGGATGTCTTGATTAAGAACATGGAGAAGCTTTCTTCACAAAAAGGGGGAGAGTAATCTAGTTTTAATTTTTGATTTCTTGTTTTTATGTTTTTGTTTTGATATGTTTTGAACTGTTTCTATTTTGCTGTTAGTCCTTCTTATTTGTTTTGGTTTGTAATGGTAATGCTACTTAGCTTTAACTGCTCTTAATGCTTTTGCTTATGAAGATAGTCTATATCTGCTGTTTCTGCTGATAAACTAATGTGCAGGTACATTCTGGTCTTAATGTTGAGACAACATTGATGAGTTAAATGTCTGAACAACTTTTTTTGAGTTGTGGTGATGACTTTAATGATTAATCTTTGTTATGCCAAGTTAATACTTGATAGTTTGCATTAAGGGGGAGCAGTTGAGTAGTTTTAGATTATTATGCTTAATTGATATTTGGACATATTATCTGTTATAAGAACATGTTGATTGGTTTTGTGAAGAAAGGCAAAAAGGGGGAGATTGAAAGTGTAAGATGTTCTGGAATCAATGTTGGATGGATGTTGTGCCAACATCCAGAGAACATTGAAAGCCGAAGCATTCTTAACCGAAAACATTGTTCCAAAATTCGAGAACATATTCGGGAAAAAATGTTGGATGGATGTTGAGCCAACATCAGGACAACATTTAAACCCGATAGTATTCTGTCAATCTGTCTTTAACTGCTTTATTTTAGTTTTGCCTTTATTCACCTATTAATCAAGTTCCACGATTTTAGTTGTCTTTGTTTATGTCCAGGAACATCTCTTAATCATAAGGAAGAGCATTACATGTTTCCTAAGTTGAAGTTTCCATAATTCAAGAGGAGGAGATCGGTCAAGTCAACACGGTTTCAAAGAAGGAAAGTTTTGGAGTTCAAGTGCAACTAGGAATCTTTCCAAGATCAACTCTGAATTGAAGAAGGAGTATTTCCTTATTAGAACTCAATCTAATAAAGGGAACTATTATTCAAGAAGGAGATCGAGTTCAAGAAGGAAAGTAGAGTTCAACAAGGAAACAACATAAGTTACCAAAACTGTGTACAACACACCTTGGAGATCAAGTGTGAAGAAACCTATATATAGGGTGTGAAGTACATCAAGATACATAGAGAAACAATAGAGCTTATAAATCCGTAGAGATTTCATCTTAAGCATTGTTGCTATGTTTCTTGTTTTGCAAAGTTTGTGAGTTTTCGAGTTAAGTCTAGGATTAGATTTAAGGAGAAAATTCTTGTCTGCTTTGCTGAGTCCAATCTACAAAAGAGCGAGAGTGATTTTGTGGTGAGGAACAACTTTGGTAAAACCTGCGTGGTTATTTTGCCGTAAGGCTAGATGGTTGATTATTTATAATAAACCATTGAAAATTTATCTTCTTGTGTTCTTTAATTCCGCTGCACATTATACTCTATCAAGAAGATTGTTTGAGATCAAGTTAAGGCAACGCCAGCTTAACTTGAGCTCTGAAACGTGGAAAAGTTGTATCAATCCCGATCCAACAATTTCAATATATATATATATATATCCCCTGGATCATATTAGATCAATCTTAATTATGTACGTTTTGTTAACACAATTCGGATGAGTTAATTGAATTGCAAATTTGCATCACTACTAAAATAATTGACAATTTGGGCTAATCTGTTAGCACGATAGGTTATTAGAGACCCTTAGATTCTAAGGTTGGGATATCTCCTCCTATAGGTCACAGATCCATTAGACATGCAAACATCAAATTATCATCAAGCATTGTAAGTAAATATAGGTAGTTTGTCTATGAACTATTATGGTTAAGTCATTGAGAAACCCGACCTCTAAACAATCATTACTTTTATTGTTCACAACCAATCCAATCAATCAATAAATCAATCAATCTTCTTTAGTTTAGTTTAGTTTAGCTTTAGAATAAGTAATCCTTTTCTGCATTCATTAGATATATTTATTTTATCACTATTTTCTTGCATTCAGCCCACAAACATGATATTTACTGTTTTCTTGAACTCTAGCTAGATTTCCATTGCACTCTGGAATAGATATCTTCTGCATTCATAGCATTCATAACATTCACAACATTCATAGAAAAATAGTAATTCTGCAAACACAAAAGATGAGAAACATGACAATCGTTAGTATTTTGCATTTAAGTAATTCATACATTAATCTACCACTCCCTTGAGATACAATACTTGGTTCGTAACTGTAATGACTATTCTATCATTACTTGATTCATGCACTTGCGACAAGAGTGAATTTAGGTGTAATAATTATATGTTAACTTCTATTCTTTGTAAGCTACATCAAAGTTCCCATGAGTTATTGCCACCTCCATCGGAACTGTCTCAACGAAGAGAGTTAGCGTTTGAACATCACAAATTCCAGGCAACCGCTGCTCAGCCGTGCTAATTGCCAGAATTATTTTGTTGGAATTTATGTTGTTTGAACATTATCTTCTCCTCGTCGAGATAATTCCGATGGTGGTGACGGTATTGTAAAACTCAAAGTCGTTACAAAAAAAATTAATTTAATTTTAGAAAAATATTAAAACACTTTGAAGAGCTCATTATATCTTCAAAGTGTTCTTCATATTTTCGGGGAATTTCTTAAAATTAGATTAAATTTATCGTGTAACGACTTTAGATTTTTTGGTACCGTCACCACTATCTGAAGCGTCTCGACGAGGAGAAGATTGTTTCCCACATTTTCAAAATTTGGACAAAAATATCCCTTCCAAAGTCAACGCGATGCATTTCACACAAATTTGATAGTTAGGGGGACATTTTCGCTAAAAAAGATAGTTTAGGGGATTTTGACAAATCATCCCATAGTATAGAGGTTTTGGAGCATTTAATCCTAAATAATAATATTATTATATCCTACTTCTAATATACATTACAGGTTTATGCTTATTTTTTCTTTATAAGACTAAAAAACTGAAACTAAACCAATTAAATAAAAATAACCAAATAACATAAGAGTATGCTAAGAGTATTGGTTTTATTAGATGTGGGTGTTAACTAAAAGACAAGTTGTCTTGTCCCTCTTCTATATTACTGCATGTAACTAAATCCTAACATCCTTTGTGAGTCGGATTGTATAAGATTTATGAATGTGTGATGATTTTATTAATCACAAGGGTGCATTATATATAGTTTTACAACATGGTAAGATAAGTACAACTAATTATGGTAAGATAATTACAAGAGATATTCTAAAATATATCAACTAAGAAATATCCCTAATACGGCCCAGCAAAATGGATGTTCCATCGGCAATAGCAATTTTGGACCGAAGTAAAAGAAACCGTGCACGAAGAAGAGGCTTCATGAGAAGATCTGTGAGCTGATCCGTCGTGTTAATATAAGAAACACAGAAAAAGCCCTTATTGACAAGATCACGCACGAAGTGAAGGTCAACCGAGATGTATTTCATGTGAGAATGAAGCACCGGGTGAAGCGAGAGGAGAATGGCACCCAAATTGTCATACAAAATGCGGGGCAGAGACGGTAAGACAACACCATGATCGTCAAAAAGGTGTTGAAGCCACCGAACCTCGATCGCGGCATTCGTGAGAGCACAGTACTCCGAGTCAGTGGACGAGCGAGAAACTGCCCGTTGACGCCGCGAAGACCATGATATAGGATTAGAACCAAGAAAGACCATATATGACGAGGTGAATGTCGCAGAGGCTTGGTCACCCTTCTAATCAGTGTCCGAATACGCTATAAGATGTAAAGAGGAAGAACGATGAAGAAGTAATCAGTGAGTAACTGTCCCTTTCAAGAAGATGAGAACTCGTTTGAGAGCCGAACAATCTTGTTCACACGGGGTGGTCATACGTTGGGCAAGGCGATTAACAACAAACGCAATATCAGACCGAATGAGAGAAAGATATTGGAGAGCACCTATAATGCTCCTATACTCCGAAGCATCCGTGAGAGAGGAGGAAGTCATAGGAAAAGAGGAGGAAGCCATAGGTGTAACAAGCGGCTTAGCACCATCCATTTTGTGAGGCACGAGAACGCCGCAGATGCACTTGTGTTGAGATAAGAATAGGCCCTCCTTGCAACAAAACACCTCAACACCAAGAAAGTACGACAAGGCACCAAGGTCTTGACTGCAAACTGACGGCCAAGGCGTGTTACAATGGAGGAGAGAAGTGAGTCGTTGTTCCTCGTGATGATGATGTCATCAACATAGACGAGGATATAAAAAAGATTAGCACCACGAGAGAGAACAAATAGGAAAGAGTCAGACTTAGATTGCATAAAGCCAAACACACAAAGAGCCTTTCTCAATTCAAGATACCACGCCCGTGGAGCTTGTTTGAGATCATAAAAAGATTTCTTGAGATGGCAAACATGACCCGAAAGAGATAGATCCGAGAAACCCAGGGGTTGTGTCACAAACACATCCGCAGAGAGCTGACCATGAAAAAACGCATTAGAGACATCTAGTTGGCAAAAATGCCAACCGCGCATAACAACAAGAGAGAGAGGACAGTGCAAACTGTGAGCAGCTTCACAATTGAACTGAAAGTCTCCTTGAAATCAAGCCCTTCACACTGATGAAACCCCTTAGCTGCAAGCCAAGCCTTGTGCCTATCAATGAAGCCATCAGGGTGGCGTTTGATGCGGAAGACCCACTCACAACCTATGATGTTCTTGCCCACTAGAGAAGGAATCAAATCCCAAGTACCATGCTTGAGTAAAGCTGTGAACTACTCATCTATAGCAGCACACCACAAGGGATCCTTCAAGGCTTGAGAGACACAAGTAGGAGTAACCGGGCCAAAAATGAGATGTTTTGTGGCGAGGTTGAGCTGTTTGGGCTTGAAGATATTATTCATCGCACGTGTGGTCATGTCATGAGTACGGGTCGTGTCGTTATTGGTGGACAAGGCGGGAGGAGAAGATCCGGTACTGGAAGCGATCTCAGGCAACGATGCTGCATCGACTAGCGGGACCATAGGATGAGAGACACGATGTGGAGATGGTTGCGGGCTGGAAGAAGTTGAAGGAGAAGTCTCTGGAATCAATGTTGCCCCAACATCTGCTCCAACATTGAAACCAAAATGTCCAGAAGAGACAGGAAGAGATAAGGGTAGAAGTCACTGGTTTCAATGTTATCCCAACATTGACTCCAACATTGAAACCATAATGTCCTAAATGACTAGGAGAGACTAGGAGAGATAGGGGCCGAAGTCACTGGGTTCTTTTACTTTAGACCTAAACACTTATTCTTCGTCTTGGCGATTCTAGTCGCTACGAATTAGGTCGTCTACCTTTTGGTATTTTAACTAAGAAAAAAACTTTGAGTTTTATTAACTACTTATGCCGTAACACAAAGTAACCCCCAAGAATATGGGTCAAATAGTATCTCTAGATATGTAAGAGTAACCCCGCTAGCTCGACATGTTCATGTATATAATTTAGTCACATTTGAGCTGATAAGAAACGTGAAAGAAGTGGGTTAAAAGTATTAAGATGAATAACAGTTATTGGATTTAAATATTTAACTCCAGTACATATATATAACTACTTCGTATTAGCTAGAGTATATCTTTCCATATTAATTAGAGGATATCTTTCCATAGCTAGATTATCCTTGATATCTTCTTATCTATTATTTAGAATTATTGTTGTATTTAGAATATATCTTTCCGTAATTATCCTTGTACATGTAATTGTATAAATACTCTCTTTACAATTAATAATACTTATCACTTTTCTCATATCTCTTATATGGTATCAGCTTAGCCTTACCTCTAACGAGAAATTTTGATCCTAAGTCAAGCCCACCAATGGATTTCGACAACTCTACTTCTGCCGCCGCCCCTAGTGGTGCTCCGTCTTCAGACGTTTGTTCGACGCGTCGGTTCTCCATGACACCGTCCACTAGCAATGGTATGCTTGGCGGTGACTCCCTTATTTTGATCAACGCCCATCACCATTTGCCGCTTCGTCTCACGGGTCCCAATTTTCCGTCATGGCGATCTCAAGTTCGCCATCTACTTTTTGGGTACGGTCTATTTGGATTTCTCGATGGGAAAACTCCGTGTTTGCCTTCTGGCCCCGATCCCGAGTCTATGGCTGCACACGTGTTCTGGCTTCGTCAGGATTCCCTCATCCTCTCGGCCCTCTTTGGCTCTGTCACCCCGAATATTTTTACTCTTATCTCTAATTGTGATTCCTCCGCCCATGCTTGGCGTGAACTTCAACATATTTACGCCAGTCTCTCTCGATCTAGAGTTATGCAACTCAAAGATGATCTCAACACACTCAAGTTGGGCTCTAAATCCGTCTCGGAATATCTTCAAGCCGTCAAATCCAAGGCATATGAGATTGCTATCATTGATGGTGCGATGAAAGATGACGATCTTACTCTCTACATTCTGCATGGTCTCGGTTCCAATTATCGAGACATTGCTGGATCTATCCGAGCTCGAGAAAATCTGATCCACTTTGCTGAACTCCATGACCTATTGGTAAGTCATGAGAGTTATTTGCGTCGCCTGGATTCTGATACTGCATCGCCAGTTGCAACTGCGAACATGGCTGCCTCCTCCTCACCCAACTCTCGACAACATTCTCGCGGACGAGGACACAACAACACTAGTGGTCGATGGTTCTCCAATAATAATCAGCGCGGCTCTGTTGATTCACGTTCTCACCATATGCGTTCGCAAATTGTCTGTCAATTTTGCAACATTCCGGGCCATGGTGCGCGTACTTGCTGCCATTACAGTCCAACTAGTGCTCATTACGCCGCTTCTCCTTCGTTGGACGAGCCGCCTAACACGGACTGATTGGTGGATTCCGGAGCATCACATAACCTCACGCCCGATCTCCAGAATTTATCAATTCACTCGGAGTATGATGATCCTGATCAAGTTGCAACAGCTGGTGGTACAGGTCTACCTATTACCCATACTGGCTCTTCTCGTGTTTTATGTGGTGCCCGCGAGCTTCTTCTTGATAATATCTTATGTGTTCCGAAGTCTCGACACAATCTTCTATCTGTGCATCAGTTTACAAAGGCCAATGGTGTTTACATTGTGTTTCACCCCTCTCACTTTGTGGTTAAGGATCGCAAAATAGGAACTAGCTTAATTTTGGGACCTTGCATTGATGGTGTTTATCGGGTTCAGCTTCCTCGCTCGCTGCGTCCTCTTGTCAATGCCTTTGTTGGTGAACGGGTCACTCGAGATTGCTGGCATGATCGATTGGGTCACCCCTCCCCTCGGATTAGTTCTCTAGTTATTCGCAATTTTGGTTTGCCATGTACGCCGAATGCTTCGGGTATTGACAGTTGCCACTCTTGTTTGCTTAATAAAAGCCAACAACTTATTTTTTACAATACTTCGCTTGTTTCTGATCGAGTGTTGCAATTTGTGTATCGTGATGTGCGGGGTCCTGCCCCTACTACCTCTTTGGATGGTTATAAGCAGCGTTTTCAGACCCGAACCGGTCACAGAACCGGTGAGGCTACTGGTTAGCGGGTCAGAAGGTCGAACCGGTGAGACCACTGGTCGAACCGGTTTGTTGACTTTAGTCAACATTAATATATAAATAAAATAATAAATATATTATGCTATTATATTAATATATTATCACAAGTTCACAATTAAATATAATCATTATATAAGCAAATAAAACATTAAACAACTTCAAATCCAAATGCAAAACTCGAATTCATTGTACCAAGTACCAACTACCAAGTACCAACATAATAAGATAACAAACAAAAATCCAAAATAGTCCACAACTAAGAAATTCCAAGGCATGATTCCAAATTCAAAGTTTTACCAAGCCAATCAAAAAGACAAAAACACAAAAAACAAAGTACCAACAAGATAACAATACAATCATCACGAGGCATTGTGATCATCCACATTCACACCACTATTTTCAAAATTATGCACTCCTCCATATGACCCATAAAATGACAAATCAGGAACAAGAACCTCATTCACCGTTGTACTTGCACTTGAACTTGCAACATCTGCCCCCTCAACATATCCTTAATTTCTTCATTAGTAAAGTCTTCTTCTGTATCTTCTTCTACTATCCATTCGTCGACTCTATCAATATGCTCATAGTCAATTGGATCATATGCTGCTTTTTTCTTCATGCTTCTACAAATAACATCAAGTAATAAAATATACTAACTAATAAAATAAAACACACATTGAAACAAATGAAACACAATAATTAAAACTTTAAAGTCATACCGCATCTTCAAGCGTAGGTTATAATGCACAAATACAAGATCATTTAGCCTCTCATGTTCCAACCTATTCCGCTTCTTTGTGTGTATACGTTCAAACACACTCCAATTGCGCTCACATCCAGAAGAGGACGATGTTTGACTCAAAAGTTTAATGGCAACCTTTTGCAAATTTGGTGCATCGCCGCCAAATAAGCTCCACCAATTTTCTGAACAATTAGATCATATTAGTACATATATTTTCTAACCAAACATAAAAATAAACAAATTTAACTTGAACCAAATATTACCTGGAGTAGAAGTGTGAACACCCCGCACGGCATACTTTATTCCAAAGCTCCCTTGCCGCTCTATAAACATGGTCACTTCTCTCACCACATTCGGCTCATCTGGGACAAGCTTCTCTAAGACTTCCCACACACAACTCATTATTTTAGTACTTTGCATAAGCTCACTATCGGAGTATTGAAAAACAGGATTAAAAAAGAAAGCTGCTACATGAAGACTTTTCTGCAACATCTTATCCCATCTGTTATCAATAATATCCGTATACTCTGAATAATGAGTTGCTCTGTTGCCAAAAACATTTTTTACCCCATTTATTGCCCTTGCCACGCCGTCATAAACATAACCTAAAGAAGGTTTTTCATCAGAATCACACAGACGTAGCAACCTCATGATTGGAGTCATAACCTTAACAATAATGTCTACATTGGACCAAAACCTATCATCCACAATAATAGCCCTCACTTGGTTTCCTTTCACCTCTTTCCGAAACTTCTCAAAGCCCGGATCATCCACCAACTGCTTCAAAAACCCCATTCTCTCATACAAACTACTCAATGCTATAAATACCGTGCCAAAACGCGTAGCACCTGGAGAAATTATTTCTGTCCACCCCTCATTTTTCGTCAACGAACCAAGTACCCATTTACGGTTATAAACAAAGGAAGTGACTTTAGCACCATCTTGTGCCAATGTTTTAACAAGCGGGAGTTCACAAATATCCTTCATAATTAAATTAACACAATGGGCAGCACAAGGTGACCAAAACAACGACGGATACTTTTCTTCAAGTAAAGATCCGGCTTTTTTGTAATTAGCCGCATTATCTGTAACAACATGCACAACATTCTCAACACCAACCAAATCAGTAACATCAGAGAAGAGCTTGCACAAATTATCAGCACTAGACACAATATCAGATGCATCCACATACTTGATAAAAGATAATCCTTTAGGACAATAAACCAAGAAGTTAATTAATGATCTATGTCTCCTATCGGTCCACCCATCAGCCATAATTGTGCAACCAGAAGTAACCCAATGTTTTTTAAGATCATCAATTTCTAACTGTGATTGAGACTTCAATTCTGCAAGCAAATTTGTTCTTAGTGCATGATAAGACGGACCTACATACCCAGTGCCCATATTGGCTATTCTAGTGATTGCTTGTTCAAAGAAAGGAGAGTTGACAACATTCAAAGGGATACAAGAATCAAAAAACCACGTAGCAACGGCCAAATCTGTTTCTAACACTCTTTCCTTACTTAGAATTTTTGACTTTATCGTAGGTTGAGAAGTGTCTACCCCTGCTTTACCTCGCATATAGCTCCCGATGTTATTTGTTTTTTTTCTTTTGGCACTATCATTCGTATCCACAAGAGTTTCACTTTCAATATCATCATCACTTTCTGCATCAACACTTAATAAATTTGATGCTTGTTTCTTTTTTTTTTCTCATTGTCAAAATGTTCCTTAACTTTGAATCGTGCCGTTTCTGAAGCCGAGTTACATTTTCTAACCTGACCTGTGATGCCGGCAATATGTTGCTTGAATCGGTTAATTCCCCCGCCAGAAAGAATAATGCCACAAAAATCACACTTTATTCTAGTTTTATTCCCAACCGGCGGTAACTCAGTTCCATACTCCCATCCAATGTCAGTTCTACGACGGACATTTGGAACATAGTTGCTTTGTTGTGATGTAGGCTCATTTTCGGTTGGAGGCGGAACGGAGGAAGGAGTACCCGAAGTGGACATTCCTATTTAAGAAATAAAACCAACATTTATTAAGTATTTAAGTTAACTAATCCATCAACTAAAGTACAAACTACATTACTAAACTATAATGTAATCCATCAACTAAACCAAACACGTAATCCATCACAAAATTATAAATTATATAATCCATCAACTAAACCAATCATTTAATGTAATCCATCAACTAAACCAAGTTACCAAACACCAAACACGTAATCCATGTCAAAATTACGAATCTAATAATTACAATTTAACAAACTACAATTTAACAAACTACAATTTAACAAAATTACGAATCTAATAATTACTTTCGCTACTTTTAACAATCTAATAATTACAATTTAACAAACTACAATTTAACAAAATTACGAATCTAATAATTACAATTTAACAAACTACAATTTAACAAAATTACGAATCTAATAATTACAATTTAACAAACTACAATAGGCTGCAAAAAAAACAATAGAAGTAGAACACATGTTAATTTTATTCTTATTTCTTCGAATTAAACAAAAAAAAAACAAAAAAAAAGAAGAAAGTCGCGACTTACTTGGCAGCAGCTCCGGCGCGGCGTGGCAGGTGGGGGACGGCGGCTGGGCGTGTTCGGTGCGGCGTGGCAGGCGCGGTGGTGGAGGCGCGGTGTGAAAGTGCACAACAGGGACGTAGGGTTTTTTCGCTCTCTTTTCAATTTTCAGCTGCTCTCTCAATCTCAAAGGGTACTCACAGTAGGTTCTGAAAATTTGCTTTGTATTTTTTTTCTCAGCCGAAGGGCAAAAGCGTAATTTAATTTAAAAAAAAAAACTTGAAAAGGCGCTGACCGGTTCGCACGACTGAACCGGGCGACCGGTTCGCCGGGTGAACCGGTCCGAATCCCATGTTCGGCCGCAGCGCCTCAACGACCCGTTTTTGGCCCTCACCCGGACCGGTTAAGGCGCCGGTTCCCGGCCAGACCGGTCGGACCGGCCGGTCCGGTCCGAGTCTAAGAACACTGGTTATAAGTATTACTTGATTTTTGTTGATCATTACACTAAGTATTGTTGGTTGTTTCCTCTAGTTGTGAAGTCCGATGTCTTCCGGGGTTTTGTGGAGTTTAGATCCATTGTGGAAAAACAATTTGGCTTCTCCATCCTTAATTTTTACTCTGATAATGGTGGGGAATTTTGCGGCGCTATTTTGTTACTCATGGCATAAGTTAGCTAACTACGGCACCTCACACCCCGCATCAAAATGTTACAAGTGAACGTCGTCATCGCACAGTTGCAACTATGGGACGAGCGCTTCTCACTTGTGCCAACTTGCCTTCACCTTATTGGGCCTATGCCTTTGGCACCGCTATCTATCTCTCGAATCGGCTTCCTACACCCGTTCTCAAGAACAAGTCGCCGTTTGAGGTTCTTTTTGGTCGTACTCCGAACTATCTACGCCTTAGGACTTTTGGTTGCCTTTGTTATCCTCATCTCCGGGCCTATGTTTCGAACAAACTGCTTCCTTCTTCTCGGGCATGCCTTTTTGTGGGGTATTCAACTTCTCAAACGGCATATAAGTGTCTTGATCTCAGCACGGGGCGCGTATACATCTCTCGACATGTTCGGTTTGTGGAATCAGTTTTTCTGCAGATTTCTCCTTCGCCTTCTATTGCAACTACTCCATCGGATACCTTATTTGGAGTCTCGGTTCACCCGACGCCACCTATCTTGCAACAGCCCGTGCCTGCTGCACCGTTAGTTCATGCTGATGTTGCAACTCAGGTTGATGTCGCAACAACCCTGCCCACTGCACCATTGGTTCCCCCTGATGTTGCACCTCGGATTGCTGTTGCAACTTCCTTGCCTGCTGCACAATTAGTTTCTGGTGATGTTGCAACTTCGGTTGATGTTGCCACCTCTTCGCCATCTGTGTCTGCTTCATCGGGGCAGGCCCCTGTTGCAACTGTACCTGCTCCTACACAGTCTGACAAAACTCACTCTATGATTACTCGTTTGCGCAATAATATCTTTAAATCGAAGCAGATTCATGTTGCAACAAAGCATCCTATTGACTGTCCTGTAGCTCCTACTTGTGCGTCCAAGGCGTTATCCGATCCGACTTGGCGTGCTGCCATGGCTGAAGAAGTCACAACATTGACTAAGCACGACACTTGGACACTTGTTCCTTCTCCGCCCGGTTGTAACATTATTGGCTCTAAATGGGTCTTTCGTATCAAGAGGCACCCGAATGGGTCAATCGACAAGTACAAAGCTCGTCTTGTTGCCAAAGGTTTCAACCAACGTCAGGGTCTTGACTACAAAGAAACCTTCAGTCCCGTTGTTAAGCCAGTTACAATTCGGACTCTTCTCTCACTTGCAACTATGCATAGCTAGACATTGCGCCAACTAGATGTTAGCAACGCCTTCTTACATGAGGATCTGTCTGAAATGGTGTACATGCGCCAACCTATTGGTTTTGTTGACCAGTCGGCGCCGGACCATGTTTGCCTTTTGCGCAAATCCATCTATGTTCTCAAGCAAGCTCCTTGTACTTGGTATCTTGCTCTTAGTAGTGCACTCACTTCCTTTGGATTTTCTCAATCCAAATCCGACACTTCTCTCTTTATTTTCATTCGAGAGCATATTCGTGTTTATGTCCTTGTCTATGTGGATGATATTATTCTCACTGGTACGTGTCCTTCTCTGATTTCCTCGGTTATTTCACGGCTTAGTGCTCGTTATGCCGTTAAGGATATGGGGGCACTTACGTACTTCTTGGGGATTGAGGTATGTTGTTGTCGTGAAGGATTATTTCTTTCTCAACACAAATACATACTTGACCTTTTGGTTCGTCATAAAATGGATGGTGCTAAACCTCTTGCAACACCAATGACCTCCAATCCTCCATCTTCTTCCTCTTCGTCTGATGTGGACCCTACTGCATATCGCCAAATTATTGGAGGCCTTCAATACCTCACTTTAACTCGACCGGATATTGCCTTCTCGGTTAACCGACTTGCCCAAAGGATGTCTGCTCCGGACTCGGCAAATTGGGCTGCCTTGAAACGTGTCTTTCGGTATCTAAAAGGCACGATTTTGCATGGCATACTTCTTCGTCGTACGAGTTCTTTATCCCTCACCGCGTTCAGTGACGCCGAGGGCTGGTGATGCGGTTCATGGCACGTCCACTACTGCGTATATTGTATTTCTTGGTTCCAATCCCATCTCTTGGTCCTCTCAAAAACAAAAGGCAGTTGCTCGTTCTTCCACGGAGGCTGAGTATCGCGCCTTAGCTTCTACCTCTGATGAAGTTCGCTGGTTGCGACACCTTTTCGGTGAGCTCGGGTTTCCAGTTGCAACTGCTTCGCTCATTTGTGATAACATGAGCGCTCTTCGGCTCTCTTTGCATCCAGTTCAGCACTCTCGTATGAAGCATATTTCTGTTGATCTCCATTTTGTTCGTGACCTTGTCTCTAAAGGCTTGATCAAGGTATCTTATGTCAACACCCTTGATCAATTGACGGATCTCCTCACCAAGACCCTCGCTCGCTCCCGGTTTCTCCTTCTACGTTCCAAAATATCCGTCGCCGATGTGACGTCAATTTTGCGGGGGCGTATTAGCTAGAGTATGTGTTTTCAAATTAATTAGAGGATATCTTTCCATAGCTAGAATATCCTTGATATCTTCTTATCTATAATTTAGAATTATTGTTGTATTTAGAATATATCTTTCCGTAATTATCCTTGTACATGTAATTGTATAAATATTCTCTTTACAATTAATAATACTTATCACTTTTCTCATATCTCTTATACTTCGTACTCTAACGTACATAACATAACTCCAGTATATTTAATAGCTATATTTATTCCAACTTATACTTGTATGCAACCAAAATAGCTAGATTATATCCCTGATTCTTCTATTTTCCCTGCAACTGAACACATTCTTAGCAAAGGAAACTAGCTTCAAACTTCAGTTTTCACGTAAGACTGGCATGCACTAAGACTAGATGGTGACAAATATTTTAGAGTAAACAGCTAGTGAATAAAAGAAACTCTTTGTATGGAGCGACAAAAAAGAAAATAGGTCACTTCTAAATAGTTGATATCTTCAAACCACCAGAATTAACAAGTTAATTAACGAGGACCAAGAATTCATTAAGTTTAAACCGTGGGCTGCTGACAGCTAACTCCATTACTGTACAAACAAACTATGCACAAACCATCTTTACTAGTTCTTTTCTAAAGATAATGGTTAAGCCACCTTAATAAAGATGAACATTTTATATGCTTGTAATCCCCACCTTCTAATATCAAGATTAAATCTTAACAGCTAGCCAAGCAGCACTAATTTAATTAAGCCTCAAATTATAGTGACTGCCTGATCAGAAAGGCAACACAAACTCTCCCTATAAATTCATCAATGTCGAACCATATTCTACAATCACAAAGCAAATAAACAAATAAACATATAACTTAATTCCAATTTCAGATTTGTAATCACAAACATGTCTTCAATTGGAGCGGGTTATGCACACCTTTACGTGCAGCAGAAGAAGCAAAAGGAGAGGCTTAAGAGAATGGAAGTGGAAAAGGCAAGAATGAATAATAATGGTAACGCAAGTGCTGCAAAAATGAGTATCGTGGATGATACTAAGAGTGGTAGAACTAATTTAGATGTATCATGCATGCTACTTAATTTAGCTTCTGTTTCAGGATATTGTGTGAAATCAATAATGTCCATGCGTCTGTAACTAAAGATATGCTAGTGATTGTTGTGTCTTCATTTAACTTGTACTTCGTCTACATGTTGTAAGTTAATGTTGTTGTTTTTCTTAATGTATAGTAGTGTGAAAGTTTCGATTTCGATGTATGTTTCGGTTTGCTAAGTATTTTAGAAAATTTTCATAAGCTTTTTAGTATGTTTCGACATGCTTTGGGAACATCAGAATTAAAATAGTTGTTGAACTGACAAAGTTTCTAAATGTTATCTGAAAAAGTATCAAAATATTTTTATTTTCTACTTTTATAAGTAGAAACACAATAGTATTTTTTATGTTTACTACAATGATAAATTGTTATAAATTCTCTAAGATATGTCAAAAAGAGCTCAAATTAAAACAATGACATGCAAAAAAAATATAGTGTTCAGCGAATCAAAACATACACCAAAAACAGAAATATATTGCAGAATGAATTTAAAAATTACTTTTGTCTTTCGTCTCCACAAAGTCTGTAAGATCTTAGATCTATAGTACTTGTAATCGAATACAGTTGCACTTGGCAGTAGTTGCAACTGCACTCGTAAGTAAGACAGATAACAGTTCTTTAACGTTTAAAAATTGTTTTAATGTTGCAACTAGAAGAAGACAGTTAAACATAAAAATAGTAAAAAACACAAAGAGTTTGAACGTGGTTCGGTCCAAATGGTCCTAGTCCACGGGGTTTGCACCCAAATGTTGACTCAAACAATACCCTACTTAAGAATTACAATGTAGGTTTTACATCAACCCAAATCTTAGAATCCCTCTAATATTTGCAGTTGCAATACCTATTCCTTAACTTATTTTCGGTGTACTCGATTGAGTCGAAGAACACAGCAAGCTACTTCAGAGTTCCTTTGACTTGATGCTCTTCTCTAAAAGACTTTGACTTGATACATGACTGAATTCACAAACTGTTTTTTTTAAAGTGTCCTTCAATTGTGTCGAGTCTTCTCCTTATATAGGCATGAGCAGAATCTCTGCAGATCTTCAGTTGTAACCCTCGCAGATCTTATTTTCTTAACAGATAAGATTTGCTTATCTCCAGTTGCAATCCACGCGGATCTTCTTTCCTTATATGATAAGCATCCCGATAATTCTGTTGCAACCCGAATATATCTTCTTGCCTTATCCAATAGATTCTGCATGATCATAAAAGATATCCAACAAATATGACTATTAAATATGTCTAGATACATAATAAAGAGATAATATTAAACAAAGATAATCTTGGGAGATCTTAAAAATCTATCTTAAAAAGATAAGAATAAAAGATCAGATCAAACAAAGATAATCTTGGAAGATATTGAAAGTCTACCTTTAAAAGATAAGGAAAATATCTAAGATATATTCCCTAAAAATATTTGACTTTCTATATCTCAACAAAAAATATTTGACGAAGATTCTTCCCTTAACGATCAGATATCAAATATACTTTTAAAGAAAAACGAAATATTTTCCTTTTAAATATAATTTCCATAATATAGATCGAGAGAATATTCTGTTTCGCCAAAACGCTGATTTACGTTGTTGCAACTGAGCTGTCTAGATGACGTTGCAACTGACAGATTCACTGTCCGAAAATAGCATAACTTTCCTGCATAAAAGAACATTGAATACTTTCCAACATATAATCAATCAACATGATTTAGGAAAGATATGCAACACAATAAGGAAAGTCAATTATATCACAATCCAAATGGCAAGTCAAATAAACGGAAAGTTTCCCTTTTTAAGATTATCACTATAATAAACATGGAAATATTTGACCTGCAAAAAGGATAATATTCCATAAATTGATGTCCTAAATAAAGCAATCAAATATTTCATTCAATTAATGGGAACTATATCTCACTTAATTTCTTTTATGAAATCAATTGACATTGATTTAAATAATTTCCAAAACGGTGTCAACATAATCTCCAATTTATTTATGGTGAAATAACATTGGTCCTAACAATCTCCCCCTTTGAATCATTTTGGCAAAACCATGTATGTCCAAAGAAATTAAGTAGAACTGTTGCAATCAACAAAAGAAACTTTGCTAGTGATTAAATAATGAGATGGGTTAAAACACAAATCACTGCAATTGTTGCAACATACATAAAACTGGAACTGCCGTGAGGGCACCAGTCAAACTTTCTCTCCCCCTCGGTTCATGCATACCTTTGCTCTACCATTTAGGTTGAGCTTGGCATATTTCATTTCTTGGCTAACTTCTCCCCCCTTTTGACATAACGAGTCATCAAGTGTAAATCTGCAAAATGCGAAGAAAAACTCTCTAAACAAGCATTACCAAGATAATATTAATAATCATCAAGGTTGTAGTAGCAAGCTATAAGCCCAGAACCCAAGTTGAAGAATGACAAAATAAACAAGGGCCATATGCTCTTTCACTTTGTGATGATTAGACGACACCTCCAGTTGCAACAATGCAACAACAAAACGATTTGAGCTAGGACTCTAAGATTTGTCCCATAAATTCAACTCCTTCTTTGATTTCTTGACAAAAGCAATGCCCTGCATGAAGCGGTTAGACACCAAGCACAAGATATAATAATATATCTAGAAGTTGCAACTCAATGATGTATGCCATATGTGGCATATGTCACCTCTTAACTTGATCTCCCCCTTTTGTCATAGAAAATCAAAGACCCTGACAACGAGATGGAGTCTCAATATCCCGGAGCATATCACATGTATATTTGTTGTAACTAATGGAAAAAGAATTTTGCTCCCCCTTAAATGAAGCATAGCTTCAAAAACCACTATGCCCCAAACACAATCAGCGCACCAAACTACAGTTAAATATATAAAAATAATTAACTAAGTACTTTAGAAATTCACCCCTTGATGTGTTGCAAACAAAGTTACAACATGAACTTTAGTACCAAAAGACAATCACTTGAATCACCTTGTGAAACAGTCATGATACCGTGAGACACACATGTATCAATCTCACATAGAAGATGTTCCTCAGATATGTACTCACAAAAAGAGATATGATTGATGCAGCTTTGCCATGATGATGCAATCAGAAGTATGCGTCCATAAAAGTTCCACAAAAACATGACATGTCATCTCAACAAATTCTTTTATAAAAGAATACAGTGACAAAAGATAGAGAGAATTTGTAGTAACAAAAAGTACATAAGAACCAGAGAAAACAACAAGTACATGCCATATGTACCAAAGTTGCAACAAGCAACACGGTGAAAAGAAACAAATCAGGCAGAGAATGTCGGAAATGTGGAAGCTCCAATGGCATGATGTACTTGGATGATATTAGAAGCTAGAGTACGCATTCACGGTTCAAGTCACACAAGATGTTTAAAATGATCAAGTCCGGAGATGTGACACATGGGCATAATGACCAAAACTTGACTAAGTAAAATACCATCACCAAAAAACCTTCGTACTTATCCACTTGAACTGGTAGCTTTTACTCTTAACTCATTTTTGGTATGAGGTAGCTCTTTTCAATGAGTAAACACGTGAAATATGAATTGACAGCTTTCACTCCCATTCCTTTTAGGTCATGTAGCTCTTTCCAGTCATCACTCAAACACATTATCCTCTTTAAATGATAAGAGAGTACATTTCTTTCTTTTTTTTTTCTTTTTTTTAAAGAATTGAGTACTTGGAGAATGGTGAGGTAATCCACAAAAAATCAGTTCTGAACTCATCTTATGCACCCAGTGATCATATTCAGAACGAGACAATGAAAAACAATTTGGACAAACCTATGAAATGAATTCAATAGTATACAGATCATCCTAGTTGCAACACGACCACTGTTGCATCTTACATAAGGCAGTTTCTGAGAGACTTTCTTAGGGTCTCAACTGTAACTGCATGCAATACCTTAGTAAATATAACAACAAGTTATCTCTTCAGGCATGAGTAAAATCAACAAGTTGGAAAAATTCATGTTTGTGAAATCTTTTACGCATACAGAGATCATATGCATATCCAGACAAACAGAAAAAACAACTTAGATAGACTGTATGAGATAAGAAAATTGGCATTAAATCATCATAGTTGCGACTGGTCACTTATGCAACAACAACATGCACATGTCGAATAACAAGGTCTCAAACATGCAACAACTCATGATTAGCATGAGAATATGTCCAAGCAAAGATAAAACATATTAGAAAAAAATATTCACAAAAGTCAACAAAAAGTACCAACACAACTTGCCCTATTTCTTTATCAATAAGCACAAATAGGGAACTCATGCAGGCCATTATACCAATCAGTCATACCTTCATCAAAAGATTCAGATCTAGATAATGAACTTATCTTGATTCGTTCAATCATGTTCTGCTTTGTTGCAACATACTCTACTCAATTACTTAATACAATCGCATTGAGTTCTGTCAACTTTGCAATTGCAACAGCAAATACAGTAGAAGTTCCAACATCATATATCTTCCGAATTCCAGTCCATTTGTGACTATGAGTATCTTTGTTCGCAAATGCGTCTACAAGTTCGAACAACACCTTCGGTACTGCTTTTGAAGCAGCATTCTGTTGCAACAGAATATGGCTGCTCATTTGGTTCTTACATCGTTGGCATGCATCACAAGACCCAAGTTGCTTCCTCCATTTGGTAAAAGCTTCCCAACATATTCCTACAAAAGGCTTTTAGTTAGTTTCACATTAACTAACCTTTTGAGCAACAAAATAATGTGAGTGACATGTCAATAGGTGCAACGCATTATGCAAATGAGAGAGTTCATCACACTTTCCCACCAGTCTATACTCTCGTGAATCATGGAGAGTATTTGGATCAGTCACTTTACACAAATTCACACACAAATTCACATTGACTTTATCTAAGAAGATGGGTTCACGTGATTCACAAAATTTAATCAAGTTAGCAAAAAGTTCCTCCATGTGGAGCCCATCCTTGATTCGTGAAATCTCGTCAACATTCAAAATTCTTATACTGAGAATTCGTTAATTCTTTCCATTTCCATCCATAATCTCTCTTTTTGATTCTTTCACACATTTAGACAATGAGTTACTAGTTTCATTCATATTTCTAAAGCCTCATTTATCAAAATACACTGATTTAGGTGAACACCCATAAACACGTGAATCAGTAGAAAAGCACAAGTCACTACAAGTCTTCAACCAAACTTGTTTATTCAGTAAAGTTGCAACACTCGGTGTAAATGTACGTTTAAACTGATCAATGCAAGTTGCAACGCAAGACATAGCCACGAGGATTAAAACAGGCTTATGAAAATAAAGATTCTTCCAGAAGTTAAAATTACTTGATGTATTGTGACCTTTTGTACTACAATGGAAGATCAACATAGACTTACCAAGATCCTTTGGAGAAAATACACCTTCAAAGATATGATAAGGGTGAGAAACATTACCATGACACCCTCGTATTAGAGAGATAAAACCACCTTGTGTACCTTTCACAAGAATGCACATTTCTTGTGATTTACCATATACAACAAATCTCACTTGATTTTGGGAAATATTCTCTTGGACCTCTGGATTTGACTTATCATCTTGCTTAGAATCATCTTCATATTCTGTCCGGACATTTGTGGCAACTGGTGATGTTGCAACAGGCATAGTTGCAACTGGTATTGTTACATCAGATGATAAAACATAATTTTTCCTGCATATAATACCTTTTCCCTTCCTTTTGATACTAAGACCATTAGCAGCGAAAATAAAATAAGAGTCAGAAGGGATAAGATTCTTGGAGTTTTATCAAAAGATGTGTTAATGATTGGGCATATCCATCATTCTTATTTGATTTTGAGTTCTCCTTGACTTCATCTTGAAACACCATACTATTCGCTGATGACTCAATTTCTTCTTTCTCAAGTGATATTTCTTCATTAGCCAACCTGAGAATATTACACATCTCTTTAGTTGCAACACAATTAGATATTAATTTGAAATTATTAATATCATCACAAAATAAAATAATATCCACGTCGCTGGAGTTTTGGCTGGCCATAAGATATTCGTCATCGGTCCAATCTAAGACATCTTTGATAATTTCATTCTTGTAAGACGGCGAAGACCATCCTCTAAGTATGCTTTTCCATGCCTTGAAATCTTTGGACTTGATAAAAACTTCTAATCAGTATTCCCAATATATATAGTTTGAATTGTTAAGCGGTGCTGGCCATAACACCAATGCTCCTTTCTTAATATTGTCCATACCTACAAAAAAGATCTTAAATCCAGAATCCCACTAAATAATGGGTTAGTGACCGGCTCTGATACCAATTGTAAGATCTTAGATCTATATTACTTGTAATCGAATACAGTTGCACTTGGAAGTAGTTGCAACTGCACTCGTAAGTAAGACAGATGACAGTTCTTTAACGTTTAAAAGTTGTTTTACTGTTGCTTCTAGAAGAAGACAGTTAAACATAAAAACAATAAAGAACACAAAGAGTTTTAACGTGGTTCGGTCCAAATGGTCCGAGTCCACGGGGTTTGCACCCAAATGTTGACTCAAACAATACCCTACTTAAGAATTACAATGTATGTTTTACATCAACCCAAATCTTAGACTCCCTCTAATATTTGCAGTTGTAATACCTATCCGTTAACTTATTTTCGGTGTACTCGATTGAGTCGAAGAACACATCAAGCTACTCCAGAGTTCCTTTAACTTGATGTTCTTCTCTAAAAGACTTTGACTCGATACAAGACTGAATTCACAAACTGTCCTTTTCAAAGTGTCCTTCAATTGTGTCGAGTCTTCTCCTTATATAGGCATGAGCAGAATCTCTGCAGATCTTCAGTTGCAACCCTCGCAGATCTTCTTTTCTTAACAGATAAGATCTGCGTATCTCCAGTTGCAATCCATGCACATCTTCTTTCCTTATATGATAAGCATCCCGATAATTCCGTTGTAACCCGAATATATCTTCTTGCCTTATCCAATAGATTATGCATGATCATAAAAGATATCCAACGAATATGTCTATTAAATATGTCTAGATACATAATAAGGAGATAATATTAAACAATGATAATCTTAGAAGATCTTAAAAATCTATCTTAAAAATATAAGAATAAAAGATCAGATCAAACAAAGATAACCTTGAAAGATATTGAAAGTCTATCTTTAAAAGATAAGGAAAATATCTAAGATATATTACCTAAAAATATTTGACTTTCTATATCTCAACAAAAGATATTTGACGAAGATTCTTCCCTTAACGATCAGATATCAAATATACTTTTAAAGAAAAACGAAATATTTTCCTTTTAAATATATTTTCCATAATATAGATCGAGGGAATATTCCGTTTCGCCAAAACGCTGATTTACGTTGTTGCAACTGAGCTGTCTAGATGACGTTGCAACTGACAGATTCACTATCCGAAAATAGAGTAACTTTCGTGCATAAAATAACATTGAATACTTTCCAACATATAATCAATCAACATGATTTAGGAAAAATATGCAACATAACAAGGAAAGTCAATTACATCACAATCCAAATGGCAAGTCAAATAAAAAGAAAGTTTCCCTTTTTAAGATTATCACAATAATAAACAAGAAAACATTTGACCTGCAAAAAGGATAACATTCCATAAATTAATTTCCTAAATAAAGCAATCAAATATTTCATTCAATTAATGGAAACTATATCTCACTTAATTTCTTTTATTAAATCAATTGACATTGATTTAAATAATTTCTAAAACGGTGTCAACATAATCTCCAATTTATTTATGGTGAAATAACATTGGTCCTAACAAAGTCCATTAAAAAACCTTTCGCTATTTGTTTTTGAAAAAAAAACGTTTAAAAGATTTAGTGTTGCATACATATGATTCACAAGCTTCTCGTAGCGTTCCCTAACTAAACTGATACTACTTGATCGTCAAGTATATTCATAATATCAAAGTTGTGAACTTAGATGCGCCAAATCATGCTTAATTTGTCACCTTCAGATCCAGCCACAATTAGAGGGGGCGGGGCAAATTAAATATCATATATGTTTACGTACTTTATTCACCAAATTAATTCATGTCTAACTGATTTCATACACGACTTTGGTGGAACGTTAGAGACGGGCATGCATAAGGTTCGAATGTCATACAACTCAACCACTCATGAGAGGTTTACGAGCGTTGTCTCCCTAACATATAAAAACAATGTGAAACATTTGATGGTTGTCTTCCTAACATTACCACAATCAAGTTCGACAAAATTTTATTTCATTTTAATAGGAGATTATTCTTGAAACCGAGCACAAGGGGCGCTCAACCGAATAGATGTGTGCCCAGATAGCTGGTAATCAAATATTTACCACCTTTGATCCGATTTTACAACCTCCAAGGTTTTCATTAGAACCCCACCCTGGGGTAGCCCGATAGCTTCTCAGCCACAAATGCAGATCAAAGTCAACTTGTAGTTAAAAAGGAACATAAGGGAAAGAAAAAGGCAAATGGTGGCAATATGAGCTCCGTTTCCTCTTCGTCTGAAAAATAGGTGTTGGGTCAATTTCATGCATTTGAACTGGCACCACAATATTATCTATGTTCTGCTCTACCCTGTAATAAATCTGGATGCAATGGGAATGGAAAATCAATTGGATCACAAAATAATTTCAAGAGTAGATTAATCATAATGCATTAGGTTCTATAATCAACCCCAAGTTTCATGCATTAGTACAAGCACTAGTTTCACCCAAAATATACGGACATGTCATTACGTTTCGTCCCCCAATGAAACCTGCAAACCACAAAAGGAATGTGCCCCGACCAACATGTACAACACCAAAAGGAGTGCACACTCCCCACCCACATATACTGTACCTAGTTCCTACATTAGATAACACATGAAAGGAGTGTGCACTCAATCAACCTCCATATGACAAAAGGAGTGCACACTCCCCATCCAAACGTATAGTTCCTACATAGAAAATATAACTAAAGATATTGGCAATAAACAAAATAACATAATTCATAAGTCATATAGATGTTTTTTTTTTATCAGATCCTCCCTCCCAATTTGCCACCCTTCTTCTTCATCAGGACCTTGATATAGCCATAACGAGCATTCGGTGGAAACACGATAAAGACACCAACATCCTCTTTGAGTGGGCAAGCTTATGGAGTATTTCATCAATTTTCTCCTCTTCCCCAAGACCTTCAATCTCCTCTAGCATAGCGAATAGGCCTTTGCGTTGGGTTGTGGCAGGGTCATCCTCAACCGAAACTGGTTACATAACAAATTTAGCTATCCTCTCAACTGCACCATCTAGTTTGGTCATGAAGTCATTGACATAGGTCGGGGGGGGGTCATTGTATGCACACTAGCCGCCCCTGTTTATTTCCTAACTCTCTTCACATCATTCTTCTACTTGATCCTCTTCAAGAGATGCTTGGGTGTGGACATGCCTCTAGGCGATCATTTTGAGGGGCTTGAAGATGGACTAGAGGGACCTAGAGAGACCAGCCTTGGAAGGATCATGGCTTTTGCCCCCACCTTCGTTCATGTCAACATCAACACCGATGTAGTCGGTACCAGAGCTGCCAGATCCTCCATGTGTAGTATGATACTTGGACGTCCCACTAGATTGGTTGTTGAGGACGTCATGCTGAGCGGTGCTGATGTCCCCAACCCCATTTCCTGTGGCTCTTTCCTTGCCAAATATCTCTGCCCAGACATCGAAGAACCTGAATACCTTTTTAACATAAGGCTCACAGTCTGGGTGGACCTACAATTGTGTGACAAAGTTCTTATGTAATAGCCATGTCATTAATAACAAGTAAAACACATGTAAATAGTTAAACTGATTCATAAATCATGCTACCTACAGGTAGTCCTTCATCCACTCATCACTTTCGAACTGTATATTTTTGGTCAAGTCGTTCAGCCATGCTCCTCCTCCACTCCTTTCAAACATTTGGTACATATGATGGTAAGTCTTTTTTCAGACAGTCATCTTGGACTTGATTTGCGGAGTAGCCTTAAGGCAGTGTCTGGTAGTATTGCCTTGATTCTATTTTCCAGCTTCTCTAAGTAACCAGCTCGGAAGAAGTTGTTTATCTTTAGCCTCCTTCCTTTCTGGTCTTTTAGAACATACATTAGAGCATCCTCTTCCTCCATAGTCCAGGCCCTGCGAGTTCCCTTAGTTTTTTATCACTGTGTCGTGGTACGAGTGGGTGCTGAATTGCAACTTGAAGTAGTAGCCATACCCGGTCACATTAAAACAAGAAGAACCTAATTTCACAACAACATTTCCATATCAACACAATTAATATCCAGGTGTAAAAGAACAATAAAGTTCACAAACAATTTTTCCAAACAAACAGTATTCTTCGCCATTACAACACAAACATACTCAATTAAGAAACCCCTTATGTGTCAAAGGGTCATGCATCACAAACAGTGAATCTCACAAACAGTCGCATACACCTATGAAACAACTAGCACGAAATACGTAAAGCATAAAATACAGACCATATTGTTCATAAGTTTTCATTGGGAATAACAGCTATTATCATGCCAGTCATTCCACATCCGCATTGCAACGTCATTTCTAAAGTTGCTCCAAGTCGGAGTATTTTGCAAATCTTCCACGAAGTCAGTGGGAGGTTCATGATCATCCTCACGCTCATTGTCGTCATCATCCTCAGATGAACTTACTTCAGGATCATAACTCATCTGTTGTTTGATGAAATTGTTAAGTAGAGCTCCAACTATCACACATCTTATGTATTTTCAATGGGTATTGCGATTGCATATTCAATATCTTCCACCGACTCTTTAACTTGGCAAAAGACCTCTCTAGTATGCTACGTGCCCTAACGTGCCTCATGTTAAACAGCTCCTCATGATTTTGCGGCACAATGCAACCGTTTCCCCATTCTTTCAAGTGGTACGTACGACCTCTATTTGGGGCTAGAAAGCCATCATAGTTAGCATACCCAACATCCACCAGGCAGTAGTAGTTACCTACAATTATAATAAACGGTAATTGGTAGACAATAGGGTTTGCTCCGAAATAATTTACAATATTATAATTATGCGGGTATCCATATTTGCAATTAATATACCTTGTGGTACTCTGAAGCCATTAGGAGGAGGTCTGAGTTGAGCATCACGTAAAACCCTACCATCAGCTCTAGATCCTTCCCACCCACATAGAAGATAAACATACTGCATTTCAGTATCACAAACCGCCACATTTGTCTGAATCTTTCCTTTACAAGAACGATACTTTATTTGATCGGCAGTAGGCACCGTGGCATCTATCATCGTTCCATCTAATGCACCAAGACAACCTTGAAAAGGGCCAGTCAAAAGTAGAATTGGTGGTATGCACTGGATTACAAAATTATGAGATTTATGAAAGAATTGTGATACTTTGAAATACGACCATGGCTCGTAACAGTTGTCATTCTCCTCCGACATTGGTACTAGCGTTACCTACATTAGATTATTGCATTTGATTAATGCATCCAGCATTTGCCCGATATAACGACTAATTGTTTGACCATATCGATTCTAGTTCATTGACATGTCGCGATTAGTGTCATGGTGAGCCAAGACCTTTAAGAATATGGTCATTTGTTCGCACAAACTGAAGAACTTCTCGTCGTTCAACCTACCAACCTTCTCAATACCCAACACAGTCGCATGAAACAGTTTTGATCCATTCTTACTTGTGCTATACAGGTCGAGTCACTTGCAACTGTGATCTGATTTTGATACTTTTCAATCTTGTTCCTCTTTTTCAGGAGGTTGTAACAAATTTGCCGCTGACGCTCGTCACCGGACCTTGACTCATGAGGATGCACCAAATGCAAGAACAAAAACACATAAGAACACACAAGAATAAGCTGCAACAACACTAATATCTTTTTTCTCCTCCATGGCTCCATTTGACAACCATCAATACTCAATATCACAAATTCATTCAATCATACAACATGTAATACACCTTCAATCGAATTTCCCAAAATAATGGAAACACATCACAACTAGATACGTCGTATATGCGGTGCAATTTGGGCACGATATAACAAATTCATTGACTAAAACCTGATATTTGCATGAATACTTGCTCAATATAATGAATTAACATAATTTATAGAGAGCTACCATATTGAGTGGAATCTAACCTTAATCTCGGTATGTAGTGCTAGATTCTGATTCAAAGATCACAACTTTCCTCTAACCAATCTCCTGCATAATAGCAACAAATGAAAAACCAACATTATATTAAACTCAGACACACCTAAGCATAGTAAACAAGGCAATTTCGTATTTGGTTTACGAAATCTTGATAAACCCCAAAATTAATAAACATAAACTCTAATTACTGAAATTTGAGTTTCGAACAGTAACATGAATTTGAAGTCACAATGAAAGCTTAGGGAATCAACTTGTACTTACCGCAAACGATGATGCTACCGAACTTGAAGTCGAACGCGGATTTCTGACCTGAAACTGTACAGAATTAAGAATTAACACATGTATGCGTTAACACCTTGCAGGGATCTAAAGACCGTGTTACGGAACAAACAAGGTTTTGGAAGATTGAATCGAAATTGACACAAAAAGAACTAGGGTTCTACTATAGAGTACATGTTTGTGGAGCGCGCCCAATTTTGGTGCAGAGTAATAATTTCAGGGGGAATGAGGTTGTTGGTGAATTCAGACTTAAGTTGGAAAGGAAACGACACTTTCATAAGTTGTCAACGCGTTTTAAAAGCAGGGGTAATGTAGTCTTTTCGTGTCGTCAGATTAGTAACCAGAGCTCAACTTATATAATCGTTGGGGAGGGGGGCATCGATTACTATTCGAGTTATTAGCGTGAATAATTGTGGACCGACGAACTTTTCGGTCAAAGTCCAATTTCTTATTCCCTCGAACCAAACCAGATACTAAGACGAATAAGACCCCTAATTTCACCTAATATACGAAACCAAATGCCCCGTTACCGTCAGTACCTGTAACAATAAATTACCATCACTACTTAGTGATGTTTCTTGAAGTTTATGCAATTATAAGACTGTGTGCTTAACTATTAGATGTTTCTGAATTTACATGTAATCAAATTCCAACACGTGAAATTGAAGAGACACAAAGAATCTTGTGACTTTTCCTATGTTTCAAGGAATCATTACAAAGTGCTAATTAATTGATCTATACCAAATTTATTAAATAAATTAAAACACAATACAAAGTGATATAGATTGACAACAAACACGAAGAATAGGATAAGGAAAATAATTGCTCGGCAATTCAATATTCATTAATCATCAAGAAATTGTTTCAAAACAAAACCCATAGTCCATAATTCTATATTTATAAAAGCAAAGAAACCTAATTACAAAATACTACTAGAATCCTAACTAATAAGGAAATATTCCTTATAGCCGATATCTTTATGTGTTATCCTTTATTCCTATGACTAAGTCTTAAGCATCATTCATACGGTGCGACGTACTCCTGCCACTCCTTTGGAATCCTCCCTTCGATCACTAAATATCCTACTCTTGGGGGTAATAAGTCGTCCTTTGGAACCTGCATTATACGTACCAAGAAGTCAATAAAATACCTTGACATTTTCTAGTTGAAACTGTTAGGGATGAAATCAAGGATGTACCTCGGGGGTCTTTATCAGTTTCATGTTTGCTTCTTCCAATGTTTTAGCTCCTTTTTTTCGAATTGCACGTTGAACATGCAGTCACCTGTTACAAAAGCAATAGGGGTGAACAAAAAAAAAAGAGAAAAATTCACAACGTTTCAATCTTTATCGACGAATGCCTTACCATATTTTGCCATGTGCCCTCTCCCCCTCTTGATGTTGGCATGATATGATCAATAGTACGGTTTCGCCTCGTGCAATAAGAAGAGCAGTACCTATCGAGCATATAGATAACAATTGAGTTTCTATGATGTCTCACAAACAACAAACAAGCTTTATATGTGAAGAACGAGGGGCGAAGCCATGATTTATTTTGACTCCGGGCTACAATTAACTTAAATAATTTATATATATATATATTAAAATGTATACAATGAAACAACAATATTTTCCTTTTGCTCAAAATGATAAAAATTACATATAAAGATGTTATCGAAGTTGAGCTCTTTTGTTCTATGAAAAATGAATTTTAATAGACATATAAAAAGACCTTTAATAATTTTACTTTAAGGCTCCAACAAAATAATAAGCTTAGTTTGAATGCATAAGACTATAATCCACTAGAAATAAAATTAAACAAGGGCGGCCACATTTGCCTCATCCGGTGACAAGAGCCTGCATGATTCACCCGCACCGCATGGTGGGCCACAAACAAAACGAACAACGCTCGCGCCGCATGCACACGCGCCCCGCACTATGGCCATCTAACAATTTGAGTTCTAGGACCGCTCTAGAATATTTCTAACACTTTGGATCTATAATATAAATAGGCATACTCTAGATTTTGCTCTTTATATATAAAAATTTTAGAATTCTCTACAATGTAGCTAGGATTGACCAATTCATTTTATTGTAACAAGAGTAAAGAACTTCTCTGTAGTCTTTAAGGTCGTCAGATTAGATTGATCAAGGGCATTCATTGAGCTCAACTTCTTGTATATATATATACACCTCATGACTTTCACTTTCTCAGACACCAAGAAAAACTTTACACGTTACATGATATTGTCGGTTTTTTTTTGTTTTTTAATAAATACATGTTATATAGGGGTCAAAATTGAATTTTCTTGTTGCTAACTTTGTTCTCCGTTTTGACAAATGATACTAGGTAAGGAAGCTACACAAGTATTGTGATTATAAGTGATAAGATAAGGTATAAGTGAAACGTGAAAAGAGAGAAGCTCGAATTAAAATGGCAATACAAAGTAAAGAAGACGTTCCTCAACGACATCGTACCTTGAGCACAACAGGTTTGCCTCTGGAACCATCAACAACAAAACAATGAGCAACAAACTAACCTCATCATTCTCTACCATAGATTTGAGACGGTCCGGTTTTGCTATGTCAATAGGCCTGAATGACGAATAATATATCTAAATTAGTTCTGTAACAATTTGACAAAACTACAACAAGTTTTCTTGGCCATCTCATTATTAGTCACTTGGAATTTACAATAAGTCATTGTTGGAACACAAAGGCGGATAGAACTAATAAGTAGACAACTAAACACGATAAATAGTATAACTATTGAACAACGTCTAGAAAGAGAAAGATATATTCGTTAAATTAAAAGAAACAAGAACGCTATTCAGAAAGTAATGTTTAGCATTTTCGTTCGTAGTTGTAAGAAATACATACAAACAAGTTGTTAAATTAACATATATTATTTAACCAATGAGTAACTAATCATATATCAGTGGTTTGATCATATATGATAAATAGTTTGTCGAACAATTAAGCTCATATAAGTGGTTAAATTAAGAAAGAAGTATTAAAAATGCCTGTAAGTTTGCCCTTTTATGAAAATGCCCAAATTTTGGGCTTAAAAAATGCATTGTAACTATGGGTATCCTCTGCAAAAAATGGCCAATGGCTCTTATTCGGCCTATTTTGGCCTACGTAGCTGCCACATCGCCGCCATGTGGAATCAAAACGGCAAACATAATGGGCATTTTTAATAATTCGTCCATTATAGAATAATAAAATTTTAGAAAATATAAGTGGTTTGTTGCAAACGTTTAATTTCTGAAAATATATATCATTTGAAGAAGATGAAGTTTTTTTTATAATTATTAATTAAACAAAAATCTAGTTTGATTAATGAAAGTCTACTCTTTTTTTCTTTTTTATTAGGGTTTTAAATTGTATAATATTAATAAATTTAAGATATAAATATAAATACTAGTAGTTTAGTTTTTAAGATATAAATATAAAAATTAAACAACATAATGAATATATTTTTCTTATATGTTTTGGGGTGTAAAAAGCAATTTTAAAATTATAAGGGTAGTTCTAAAATTTTATTATTCTATTATTGACGAATTATTAAAAATGCCCATTATGTTTGCCGTTTTGATGAAAATGCCCTAAAAACTCCACGTAGCGACGATATGGCTGCCACGTAGGCCAAATGACCCGAATAAGAGCCATTGGTATTTTTAGCAGAGGGAGCCTATACTTACAGTGCATTTTTTAAGCTTGAAATTGTTTTGGGCATTTTCATGAAAATGATAAACAGAAAAGGCATTTTTACAAATTTCTCCTTCAATTAACATATACTATTCAACAAATAGACAATTAATCAAAAGTGTTTAATAGTCAATAACATATTTATAAATCAAGTATTACTTGACAAATATCGACCATATATTAGTGATTAAGCACCCGTATAGTGGTAAAATGGATTAAATTAGTGTAATAAACTCATATAAGTGGTTAAATTAGCATACATGGGTTTATTATTCAACAAATAGGTAAGTAATTAAATCTTAATAGTTTGATTATATATTATATATTTATAAATAAAGTATTAGTTGAAATATCTATTTTTGCGATTAAGTAATCATATAGAGGTAAAATTGATTAGATTAGTTGAACCATATTTACCCAAGATCTCTAAGGTTTCCATTTCCAATTCATATCTATTTGATAAGTTACAAAAGTGATACATGGGAAGATATTCTAGAATTGGAGTCTGTCGAAGATCAAACCAGGCAAAAGGCAACAACCAAATCCCCACAACAACGCCAAATCAAACGGCAAAAAGGGGCAACGGTCTTGCAAAACATGCCTTTAGTTTAAACTTGACAGTCTCTTATTCAAACCATGTAATGACGATTGTTCCTTATTAATAGATATAAATTAGAATAGTTTCCTTTAGTTCTTTAAATAAATTAGGTTCTTCACCAATTTCTTCAGAATATACATACAAAGGATCTAACCCATCACATAACCAAGATTTAGCCTTCCATCAAGCCAAGGAAAAGTAAAACAGCATAAAAGAACAATAAAGTAAAACTTACTTGAACTCAAAATCTTGTACGAAAGGCTAGATCTTATTTCCCACTGATAATTTTTACAAGAGAGTGTTTACAAGAAAGATCTTAAAGAGAAAATGTAAAAACTGGAATCTCCAAACTCCTCCCCCTAAAACACAGACGGAAATGGCCTTATATAGAAGGCCGGACTTCAAAAACATTACAAAACAACATAGACGGGTTTTTCAGATTTTTTTTTATTTTTTTATTTTTTTAAGTACCCAAAATATTACAGAGTTCCAAAAAGTCATCTGACTAAATTATCCTTGCCATGATGTCATGACATACATCATCACCTTCTGGAAGCTCAAATCTCCATTGTTTTATGATTTAGAGGAATTTCCTCTTTTAGGCATGTTAACAACCGATCTAAGAATTCCAAAAGCATCGCCAATTCCAAGATCTTCATTAGGATCATGTGCATCTTGTAACTCCTTATTGAGTAATGGATTACAAAATTCTTCCTCATTAGAGCCCATGGAAACGTCTTCATTGAAATCTTCCATTTCTCTTATTAGATCTTTTTCCATTTCTTCAATATAAGCCTGCATAAGACTCTTTTTGTCGAGATTTCCTGTCTTGAATTGGACTTTTCTTTTAATTAAGTCCCAAGGAGTATTTATCTCCGTCTTCCTTTGGCTATCAGCTAATTTTTTGTAGTTATCAATTTTTTCATCCATTTGACGAATAGTTTCTTGCCCTTCATACTGATTTGTTTTTGGGTCAATCTTGAGCATCTTATCCCAAAACCTTGAAGAACTTTTTCTGTAGAGATAGGGAATATTGTCCTCATCTCTGCCAACTTCCGGAAACCATCTCCAAATCCATGGGATTGAAAACTCTAAGAAGAAATAGAAGGCTAATAATCCTTCAGGACATGCAATATTTTGCTGTCTTTCACGAATTTTTGGAGATATGTCAACCCAAATTTTAAATTTTTCCTTAAAAAGTTCTGGCAAAATTTTTACCGAAGTGCCGTGGAATTTCCACCACTTGATAAACCAATTTGGTACATCTTTTTCAAATATTTTGCCACACATTTTTATAAACCTTGTGTGTTTATTGTTGTTATTCTCATAAAGAAGCGTTTTATTAAAAGCTTCAATATAATCCCAATAATTGAATTTGATGGGAGTTTTTGATACGGGATGTATTAGTTCCCTCTCAACATATGGTGAAGATTCCCATTCATCAGCATGTATAACTTGCTTAATGATAATTTTGGAGAAATTATAAGTTTCTGTTTGTGCTCCTGATGTAAAATGCTGTATTTCACAAGATTTTTTGTGTTCCAGAATTAATTCATAAAACTTCCTGGACTTATATGTGCATGCTATAAAAAAGGCTGTATTAAGGTTCCTTCGGATTATTATCCAAGGCTCTTTTTCCCATTTCATTTCCGAATCTTCTATTAGAAGAATGACTTCTGGATTTGTATTATCAATAAATCCATTGTTATGATTCTCATCAGTTGTTACCTTAGCATATGATGCTGATTCTGGGCTATCCACAGACTCTTGAGCATTACTCATTTTCTCCTTGTTTTTAGATTCCAGCCATTCCTGGAACTCTTTGTTGTGTGACAGATCAGCAGCTATAAGAGGAGGAAGCCGATCCTCGGCTGTACATACCTGCAATCATGGAAACAAACATTAGGCAAGCTATAAACTTGCTAATTTCTCTCATCTGTTTTTGCTTATTTATAATCAGCTTGCGAACTTCTCCATTATGAAGCCACAATTCTCTAAGAGTTTTCTCCTAATATCTTTTGATATTATCCTGAAGGAATTTTATATCTCTAGCTAATAATTTCAAATGATAGTCGGAAGACATGATAAAAATTCTCTGATTAAAAAATCTGGAAGACTATTATCTTCACCTTTCTTATAAAGAATTTCAAAATCAAAAGGCGCGAGATGCGCTTGCCATCTGGCAAACATCTGTTTGGACACATCTTGTTTGAAATCTTTATTAAACATAAACTTTGCAGATTTGCAATCAGTCTGAATAATAAAATATTGATTATATAAATCATCTTGAAATTTTAAAACACATTTAACTATAACTAAAATTTCTTTAGCCACAATAGGGTAATTCTTCTGGGCATTGTTCCATTTTCCAGAATGGAACCTAACAAGAATTTCTTGTTTAGTATCAGGATTAATTTGTTTAAGGATACCTCCATATCCTATTTCTGAACTATCAGTATCAATGATCTTCTTCCAATTAGGATTAGTAAGCATCAAGCACGACAGAGATTTAACTCTTTCTTTAATCTTTCTAACATCATTAGTATGCTGTTCTGTCCACGGACATGGTTTCTTCTTAAGTCTTTCATATAGGATAGAAGTATCTTGAGTCAGATTTTTATAATAAGGGGAAATATAATTTAGACTTCCTAAAAACCTTTGCAATTGGGTTTTTTCACGAATTTCATCTGGAAATTTATCTGCGAAATCAATACTTCTATTAATAGGTATTGTACTACCCTTTTCAATGAAGTGTCCGAGAAATCTCACTTTGGACTGAAATAGGGACATTTTAGGCTTAGATATGACGAGCCCATTTTTTATGATAATTTGTTTAAAAATTTGTAAATGCTTAAAATGCATTTCAATAGATTTAGAAAAGACTAAAATGTCATCAATATAAACAATTCTAAATTCGCTATAAGGACTGAAAATGTCATTCATAATTTGTTGAAATTCTGAAGGTGCATTTTTCAGACCGAAAGGCATGACATGCCATTCATAATGTTCTATTGGAACATTAAATGCAGTCTTATATCGATCCTCTTTGCTGATTTGGATCTGCCAATATCCTGATTTTAAATCAAATTTTGAAAATATGATAGAATCATATAATCTATCTAATAAATCCTTTTTGTTAGGAATAGGACGCCTAATCCATTTTAAATCTTTATTAAGTGGTTTATAATTTATAACAAGACGAAGAACACCTCTTTCTTGTTCTGAATGTTTATTAACATAAAAAGCAGTACACGACCATGGTGACTGTGAGGGGCTAATTAATTTCTTTTGTAAAAGAGAATCACTTTCTTTTTTACATAACTCAAGATGTTCTTTATTCATCTGGCAAGGTCTTGCCTTGGTTTTAATTTGAGAGTCATCAAAACCTTCTTCATAAGGTAAAGAAACAATATGTTTCTTTCTATCCCAAAAGGCATTCGGGTGATCATTACATATAGTGATCGAAAAATCGCTTATTAATATTTTTATTTTATCCTGTAATTTAGGATTTTGAAGATCCTTCTCAATATTAAGAGAAGCAATTTCATATTTTAGGAAATTCAATTGTTTTTCTTTATAAAAGATAGAATCAAACATTTCATGAAGAAACCTCGTGTAGGGTTTGTTTTTAAACTTAAAGAAAACTTTATGCCCTTCAAAAGAGCCTGATAAACCTTCATGAGTAATACCAAGAGGGAATAACTTTGTAAGGAACGGGGTTCCCAAAACCATTTGGTTTGTAATATCTTTTGCAAGCAAAAAGCTTGTAGGAATACATGTATTATTATTACAAATATAAGCTTTAGAAAGTTTATATTCAATTTGTAAAGGTTTTCCTCCTGCATGAGATAATGCATGAGTAGTTTTTTGAAAATATCGAGTTGGTATTAAACCTTCTCGAATGACATTTAAGTCAGCACCACTGTCAAGTAAAACGTCAAAATGTTTTGTAAAATAATTATCAATCATTAATGTTGTCTCAGTATGCCATTTTTGAGATTTAATTATTTCCATAACAGATAAATAATCTTCATCTTCATTCTGAATTTTGAAATTTTTAATTTCATTATGTGAAGAAGTGGGAGCTTCTTCTTTGGAAGGAGTATTATCTTCCAATTTGGAGACTCTTATGTCAAGAGTTCTGGTGCTTCTTTTGAGATTTTTAATCTCCTCTTTAAGGTTATCAATCTCATTCTGCAAATCAAGAGCAGAAGTAGGAGTTTTACTCACTTTCCTGTCTTTGAGAAGTTTATGAACTTCAGACATCGAATATGGCCCTTTTGAGGCCATTGGTTCCTCTGGTATATTTCCAAAAGATTCTTCTTTGGTACCAGAAGTTTCTGGCTCATTTTGAGTCAGATGATCAATCAATTTTACCTTAAGATCTTTATCTGTAAGATTCTTTATAATATCCAAAATAGTATCATTTGTCAAAACATTAATGTCTGAATTTTGAAATTGAGATAAGAGTTTATAATACCCATCATTCTCTTCCGGGGATTTTTTGTCACAAGGAAGACCCAGAGGACATGTATCACATTCCCCAGGTTCAGAAGAAGTATAATCTTCAAGATTTAACTCAGCATTAAAATTTTCTTCTGAGCTATAGTCTTCATAAGAAGTTTCCTCACTATCAGAATTTAATAAAAGCTTTGATAAAGATTCTTTTAATTTATCATCCACATCAAGACTATTTAATTTTTTCTTGACCCAACACCTATTAGCATAGTGTCCAACTTTACCACATCTATGGCAAACTATAAGTTTTTTCTTATCTTTTCTAAAATTTTCACGTTGAGATTTTCTCTCAGTCCTTTTCTCCATTCTTTTAGCAGAGAATTTCCTTTTTCTATAAGTACGCTCAGTACCATCTCTCTTATGCCCTATTCTTTTGGATGAGCTTGGCTTATGAATTCTTGGGGTATCAATCCCAAATTGGTCACAAAATTGACCCAATGGTTTTCTTTCAATAAGATTTTGCCTTTTTATTTGTTGATTAAGCTTTATATCATTACATAAAGCCAATCCTTCCTGAATACATGTACCTATTAGGTTACCATAAGTATATCTATCATAAGGAACATAACTTTGATCTTTCCTAAGATTTCTACGAATTCTTTCAGCAAATAAGCTGGGAAGACCATCAACAAATTTAGACTTCCAATGAGAGCTATTACACTCAGGAAGTTCCATGACCCGATTTAAGAAAGTATCTTTGTACCATCTAAAATCGGTTAATGTCTTGCATCTGAGATTTTGCAAGAGAGTTCGGATCATTTCACTATTGTCAGAATAACGACCAGTGAAATGTTCAATAATAGTAACAACCAAGGTATAAACTGCATTTTCGTATTGAGTATTATTCTCAACTTTTACAGTATTAAGAATACTAGCCTTGGCCGCTGGGGATAGATAATTATCCCACCAACCTTTAAGTTGGCCAGTAAAACTAGCAATAATCATATTAGCAACATTTTTATCTGTATTATTATTTTGTTTATATGTACGTACGTAACTGAATTAGCATATATTAGTAAATTACCCAACAAATGAGTAAGTAATCAAAATTAGCAGTTTAATAATCAATTAAAAGTTTATAAATCATATTTTAGTTGAACTGTCATACTTTTATGATTAAGTAATCATATAGGGATAAGATTGATTAAATTAGTAGAATAAACTCATATAAGTGGTTAAATTAGTATGTATTGTTCTATTATTCATAAATAAGTAAGTAATTAAATATATGTGTTTAATAATGAGTTATATGTCTATAATCCCAATATCAGTTGAAACACACATATTATTGATTAAGTGATTATTTAAACCTATTGAAGTTAATGATTATTTTTTCTAATAATAGTTATTTTATTAATTATATATGTTTATTAATCTATTATTAGTCGAACAGTTTGTAGTAGGCGACCGGTTATTGGTCACCAGTTCTTTTCACTTAGATTATTTTACTTGTGTTTTATTGCCTCTTAAAATCTTTTGTAAAATTCTTCTTCTTTTCTTCATATTGGTGATGAGAAACCCGTCACCAATACATTTTTATTTATTGGCAACCGTCAATCAGTTGCTTATACTATTTTATTTTTCGTTTTTCCCTTTTCTTCCCTTGAGTTACGAGCGTCAAATTTTTGTCGCTCAAAATATAATTTTTATTCTAAAACTAATTGTGTGCATTGGTGACGGAAAACTCCGTCACCAATACCTTTAATCTTATTGGCAACCAATTTTCAGTTTCCGATACTTTTTCCTTTTCCATTGAAATAAACGACAATCTTGCCGCTCATCTTATTTTTTTTTTTTAGAGTTTTCATGAAGTTGTAATGAGCCTTTTTTTGCGCTCAATTTTTAATTTTTAAACTTTTTGTATTGGTGATCGAATTTTTGGTTGCCTACTACATAGCAATTTTTCGTACAGGAGACCGATCTTTGGTCGCAATAACTTTTTTCCATTTTTTTTCTTTCTTTTCTGTTTGATTTTTTTATTTTGTTTTGCACGACAGTTTTTGCCGCACAAATATATGAATTAAATTTTTTTATTGGCAACTATTTTCCTGTTGCGAATACCCTTACGATCATTAATAGCTGAATTTGCGGTTGATAATACTATTGTGACCAAAATCTGGTCGCTAATGATGTAAGTTCGGTTGCTAATACTTTTGATGATTGAAATTCTGTCGCTAATGAGCAAAAACATTGGAGACCTAAAATTCAATCACCAATATTGATCGCTAATGCACATAATTCTTGTACTGTATGTATGAGCAACTTGTGTTCAAGATGACTAACTATCAAATAACAAATATATTACTTATTGACCATGACTTTAATTGGAGTCAAGTGTAACCAATGTTTTTGTTAAGTGACACATCTATTCTGATGAGTAGTAAGCTTGAGTATCAAAGTTAAAAATTGAGATACACAATATTTCTGTTGTTAGGCTCAACATTAAGCCGTATAAGTTTGGTTAGAGATAACTCGTAAGATCTATCATCCAAGTATACTACAAATATTCTATAACAAGCGTTTCTTTCAGACACTCGTGATGATGTGCTCTTTTATATGTTAATGTTCGTGATACTCTGACTAATGTTACTCTCCTATATGATCCCACTTTGTATAGGTCTATTGATGGTAGGTTGGAACATTTACATAATTCTCGATTTGAAGGCCATATTGTTAGTCAGTCTATTGCTCCACCGACCTACGCTCATTAGGCATCGGTAACTAGCATCCTTCATTATCTCCGTGGTACGCTTTATCGGACCTTGTTGTTACATTCGAGTTCTTTCTATGACTTTGGGTGCGTACAAATGTAGACTAGACTAGCAATCGGGCGTGTACAAATGTAGACTAGACTAGCAATCCAAGTGACTGCGAATTTACATTGGATATTGCATATTTTTGAGCGAATCTCTCATTTCTTAGAAAAGAAAAAGGCAAGATGTTGTCTTCTTTTGAAGATGAGTAACTTGCTATGACTTCTACTCCAACTAAACTTAAATGGTCTTGTTGATTACATTACAATCTACCACACCACTTAATGTGATCATTTGTTGCATGATTTTGTTTCCATGAACATACCAAACATCTTGAAATTGATTGTCTTGCATGTCACTCTTCATCATTTTTGACATGGTACGATTTGTCTCGTCTTTTCAACGGTTATTTCACTTATTTAAGCAGGTTCATACGACATGACCCATTTTCTTAATTGGCTAGCTCTAGTTATTTATTGTAGTATCATCTCGAGTTCAAGAGAGGATGTTAACAAATTAGTGTATTAATCATCTTAAGGGCTTTTTAACTTTGGGTCCATTGGTTGCCTTGTATATTTATTTTCTTTTGTAAATTCTATACATTACATTATAATTTGTACTGTTTTTCTAGTTTGAGTGGCTTCTTTTCGTCAATCTTTACACGCATCACAATTGATTACGTTACTTTCGATTAAGTAAAGTATATTTGCAAATGCATCGGCTCCGCATTAATGCTAAGAATGAAATTATATATATATAAAACACTGCCATTAACTCATTACTTTCTTCGACAAGGATTTTTGCATTGCTTATCATAACAAAGAACATTTCAAGCCTATCCACAGTACATATATAATTGATTGGATGATCTGTTAAATTTCAAATTATGAGCGTTCCAACCTCTTACTTTTCAACTCTAGCAGTGTGCACTTAGTCAATTCAATTAACTAAAAACAGTTAATTACTAGGTACGTAGCTAGTTGATTTCATTATTTTATAAGCTCTTAACTAATTGGATTACTTTGTCATTGTTCATAAAAAGATAAGCGATTTTTTTCTAATGTTACTGTTGAGTGTTTAACTTCCACTGTTGCACAAGTTAATGTGTCCCATAAGTTGCAACAAATCTTCACTTTCTCATCAGATTATTTCACAAATGTCCTTAATCTAATTACTATGCATGTTTGAATAAATAGAAAATTTAGATGTTGCTCCTTCCACCAAGAAGTGTTGGAGAATTTGACGAAAATGTAACAATCTCGTACCAAAAAGTTGCATAGAGTCGCTCTCTTTAAAGCGTAACTCGCACTTACCTATATGAGCGTCGGTGTGTGTTACAACAAGACGCTTTACATGATACAATTTAAGCCTAATAAGTAAGAGCAGTGGAATGTGTTTTTTTTACTAACGAAAAATACCCAAAGAAAGGAACAAGAGTGCAAATAGAATATAAAAATAATTTATGCAGTAATTATGACTATATATGTAAAGAGAGAAAACGAATTTGATTGATGAACTGTTGAATATTTGTAGAGACTGAAGTACTGGTGTCTTAAAAAGACATGACCTTTACTAAAAAAAACATTCACATGACGGCAATACTTCAGTTTAAATCTCAACCATTAGATCATTTGAATATATGATCTCATGGTTTAAATTAAATTACTATTTAAAATTCAAAATTTCAAAATATTCCCACCATTTGTTCGGATTAATCTAAGAATTTTAATCTTGCATAAGATCTCATATCCACCATTCAATTTAATCTTAATTATTTAATAACCAGATTAGTCTTAGTTTTTCATTTATTTCTTTTGGTTAGATAAAATATACAGTTTGAATTGATGTGCGATGCAAGTGTGATGAATGCCTTTTAAGTGTGGCAAACAAAAGCACAACGCAAGCGCCATGAGCCCACGTCATATGCGCCGGATCAGCTCGACGCACATGTTCTTGTGCACCACGTACGGATTGCATTTTTTTAGTTACGAATGAAATATTGTGCAAGGATAGGTAAACTCACAAAAGAAATTATAAATTTTTAATGTGGGATACTCTATCAATTGTAAAACATTTGGCCCATAATAACTAAAAGCTCTTTAGGCCATAAAAGCCTTTTTTGGGAGCTTGAGCCTAATCCTAACAATATTTTATCAATGTGGATACTGAGGTAGCAAGATCGGAAGACATAAGAGAAGATGAAACAACACAAAACCAAGAACCCGTTGATGCCGTAGAATATCTAGAAGTTGGAAAAACTGATAAAACTCTCAAGTTTAGTTTTTTTATTTAATCAACAATTTACTGAAATGACTCAAAGACGACTAACTTATAAAGATGAAACCCTAGATGTAAAAATACCAAAATTATAAAAGACTCATAAAATAAATAAGAAAACATAAATATCTCGTATGAACTAATAAACTGCATATTTGTCCCTCTAAACCTTCTAATTTTTCCAAAATCACGTGGGCGTAATCTGAAGAGGTCGTTTCCACTGTTGAAGATGTTTATCCTCGGAGTTTTACTTTTTTCCAAGTTCCAAATCTTTAATTTGTGTTGTGGTGATAAATGTTCAGTTACTAAACACAATTAAGATTCGAGATTGAATCTTTTTCAACCTTGGGGGAATGATGAAGTGGAGAAAAATGATTATTCCAACATCAAAGAGAACCAACCCAAGTTTCAAATGAGTCGATATTTGACAAGAAAGTTAACAGAGCCCTTTTTGACAAACGATACCACTTTTCCAAGTGGAAACGACCTCCTCAGATTACGCCCACGTGATTTTGGAAAAATTAGAAGGTTTAGAGGGTCAAATATGCAGTTTATTAGTTCATACGAGATTTTTATGTTTTCTTATTTATTTTATGAGTCTTCTAGATATTCATGAATGAGTTGGTGGATGAGATCAAAAGAAAAGGAATTCCAAGTCTTATATTCAAGGTGGACTTCGAAAAAGCGTTTGACCATGTTTGATGGGATTTCCTCCTACAAATGATGGAATCGGTGGGGTTTAACAGAACATGGTGTGGCTGGATCCATGAATGTCTCAAGTCAGCAACTGTCTCGATTTTGATCAACGACAGTCCTAGTGAAGAGTTCGGAGTTAGTCGCAGATTGAGGCAAGAGGACCCGCTCTCCCCCTTACTATTCCTCATTAGTTCAGAAGGTCCTTAGCGGGCTTATTAGAGTTGCAAAGAATACGGGTCTTTTTGAAGGCATCGGGATAGTGAATGATAATATTGAAATATCCACGTGTAATTTACCGATGATACTATACTTTGTTGCAAAAGTAGTCATCAAAATGTGATGGCAATGAAGAGTATTCTTAGAATTTTTGAGTTGGCGTCGGGACTTAAACTCAATTTTATGAAAAGTTCACCCATGCGTTACAATTTGAATTCGTTGGGTCTTACTCTTTTTTCTAATGCTTTGAACTGCAGGATTGGCACCACCCCCTTTAAATATCTTGGCATTCTTATTGGCGTCAATCCTCAACGTTCAATTTTTTTGGCAACCATCAGTTGAGGGGATGACGAGAAAAGCCACTTGTTGGAATCATGTCTCACCCAGTTGTGGCGGGCGCATTATTGTAAGATTATAATATTGGCCTTGCCTTCTCATTAATAATCATGTCATATATATACAAGAGTATTCTTGATGACTAAGTAAACTACCTATCAAGATAATTACCAAATATACAAAAGATATACACAATATCTATTCTAGGCAATATCTAGTCTAATACACCCCCGCAGTCGCAACGGGAGGAGGACGAACGTTGAGGCTGTCTCGAAAATCATCAAAGAGAATACGAGGGAGTCCCTTAGTGAAAATATCAGCAATTTGATAACGAGAAGGCACGTGAAGGACTCGAACGTCACCGCGAGACACCTTTTCTCGCACAAAGTGAATATCCATCTCAATATGCTTGGTGCGTTGATGCTGAACTGGATTCCCCGAAAGATAAACAGCACTAACATTATCACAATAGACAAGAGTGGCACGGGAAACCGGAAAATGAAGCTCCAAAAGCAAGTTGCGAAGCCAAAAGGATTCTGACACAACATTGGCAACGCCACGGTATTCAGCTTCAGCACTAGAGCGGGAAAGAGTAGATTGCCGTTTGGCTAACCAAGAAAGAAGGTTATCACCAAGATATACACAATAACCCGACATGGAACGACGTGTGTCGGGGCAGCCCCCCCAATCGGCATCGGTGAAGGCTTTAAGTGTAGAGAGAGAGGTCGGCCGAATGTAGAGACAGAGAGCAAGTGTCCCCTGAATATAACGCAAGACACGTTTCAGTGCTTGCATGTGAGCTTCCCGAGGATCGTGCATATAGAGACAGATTTGCTGCACAGCATAAGATATATCTGGTCGGGTAAACATCAAATACTGAAGAGCACCCGCAAGAGAGCGGAAAAGGGTCGGATCTGAGCAAGGGACACTGTCGAGGGCTGCACCAAGCTTGGACTTAGTATCAACGGAAGTGAGAGATGGCTTGCAAGAAGACATGCCAGCGCGGTCAAGGATATCCATAGAGTACTTCTGCTGAGAGAGAAATAATCCCGTAGAATCTCGAGTGACAGAAATGCCCAAGAAAAAACTTAAAGGACCTAAATCCTTCATAGCAAACTCCGAGCCGAGAGAGGCCATAATAGAATGGCGCAACGCAGTAGTGGAGGTGATAAGGAGAATATCATCAACATACAAAAGAAGATATGCAATGTCATTACCTCGCCGATAAATAAAGAGAGAGTGGTCGGAGGTGCTGTGGAAGAAACCCAAAGTGCGAACATAATCAGTAAACCGCTGGTACCATGCACGAGGGGCTTGCTTCAAGCCATAAAGAGATTTCTTCAAGAGACAGACGTGATCAGGGCGGGAGGAATCCCGAAAGCCGAGGGGCTGATGCATATATACTGTCTCGTGAAGATGACCATGAAGAAAAGCATTCTTCACATCCAACTGATGAATGGACCATGATTTGGACACAGCAATGCTAAGAACAATCCGTATAGTAGCGGGTTTGACCACGGGACTGAAAGTATTAGCACAATCCACTCCAACCTGTTGAGACCTGCCATCACCACAAAGACGAGCCTTGTACCACTCAAAGGAACCATCAGAGTTAAATTTATGACGAAAAATCCACAAAGAACGAATCACATTAACATCCCTAGGACGAGGTACTAACTCCCACGTCTTATTTTTAATAAGAGCATCAAACTCGTCAGCCATAGCCAATTTCCAATCCGGGTCAGATAAAGCGGCTACAGGGTTTCGAGGAATAGGGGAAGGGGAGAGGGTGGCTGATAAGTTGAGTGGTTGTTTTGGTTTAAAAATACCACGTTGACTGCGTGTGGTCATGGGATGAGAGGGAGTCGGGGGTGGTGGTGGGCGGGTAGCCGGGGCGGCGGTCGATATAGGTGGAGGGGGTTCGGTATTGGGATGGTGGGTTGGAGAGGCCGGGGCGGGTGGAGTGTTTAGGGGGCCGTGGGGGTCGGGTGGGGCGGTCATGGGGCCGTGAGGTGGAGTAAGGATATGAGAAGTGATTAGTGGTGATAAATCACAATCGAGAAAATTATAAGAACTAGGGGAGGGGTTATTGAGTGTCGAGAACGGAAATTTACCTTCATCAAAGAGGACATGACGGCACACGATTATTTTCCGACTCGAGATGTCATAGCACTTGTAACCCCTGTGGTTTGATGGAAAACCTAGGAAGACACAAGGAGTGGAGCGAGGTTGTAGTTTATTTATGAGGGGGGAAGGGATGAGCGGATAACATAAACACCCAAAAACGCGAATGTGTGCATAAGATGGATGTTTTTGATATAAAAGTTGTAAAGGCGTTTTATTACCCAAGCGTTTAGATGGTAGTATGTTGAGTAAATATGTTGCCATTTGAAGTGCATGGTGCCAAAAAGAGGGAGGGACGGATGCATGAGCTAGAAGAGTGCGAACCATGTTATTTATTGTTCTTATTTTTCTTTCGGATTTTCCATTTTGTGAAGATGTGTAAGGACAAGAAAATCGAAATTGCATGCCATGATTCGCACAAAAATTGTGAAATAATTTGTTGTTAAATTCAGTACCATTGTCACATTGAAACGTTTTTATATTGCGTTCAAATTGAGTTTTGACAAAGTTACTAAATAAAGTAAAGGTAGGAAAAACTTGGGATTTATGGGAAAGGGGAAATGTCCACAAAAAATCAGAATAATTGTCCAAAAATAGCACATAAAACCGATGCCCAGAAGAACTCAAAACAGGTGATGACCATAAGTCACTGTGCACAATATCAAAAGGAAAATACGTAATAGAAAACGAGGAAATAAAAGGTAGTCTAATATGCTTGCCAAGAGGACAAGAGGGACATAAGGACGTGGACTCTTTAGGACAAGAGATGGAATCTGTACGCCGTAAGCAATCAAGGATGGTTGTTCCCGGATGACCGAGGCGAGCATGCCAAAGAGAGGGAGACAGAGCGGTGAGGGCAGTATGTGGAGCAGCGGAAGGGAGTGAGGCCATTGTGGAGATGGGATACAGGTCACCAGTGCTATTGCATCTCATAAGTCGGGTGCCCGTCCATAGATCCTTCACAGAGAAACCAAAAGGATCAAATTCCACAGTCACAGAGTTATCAACAGTAAATTTCCGAACCGACACAAGATTTTTTATAATATGAGGAGCATGTAAGACATTATTTAGAGCAAGGGGTGGGAAAGGAGGAGTAAGAGCCGTATTACCGTAACCACGAATTGGGATTGATTGACCACTACCAACAGTAATGCCATGCTTGGTGCTCGTATTAAAATAGGGTGAGAGCGTACCTTGTTGGGATGTCATATGAGACGTGGCAGCGGAGTCCATATACCACGACTCATCCGGAGGGTTGAGTGAGAGCGTGTGCATGGCAACGGCTATGTCCGTGGGGGCATATGGCTGCGTGGACTGAGCGGTGGCCGAATAGTAGGACTGGGCGGGCCGCGGGCCAAGGATTCCGGGGCTGCGCGATGCTGGTGCGCGCGGTGCGGTCGGGTACGGTGAAGGCGGGGCTGTCCAAGCTTGCCCGTAGGAGGGGTAGGGCGGATAGGGCCATTGCCAAATAGGAGAGGAGGCGTATGGTGCACCCCTGCGGCCCGTGTTGCGCCCGCCTCGACCGCGATAGCCGCGACCCCGACCCCTCGCACGTGGAGCACGGTTGTCACGAGATGGAGGAGGAATTTGCTGCGTGGATCCGTCCAAGGAAGGTGGACCCGTGACAAGAGCGGTCTCGGTGGAGGTGCGGGCGGCCCGTTTGGCGAGGCTCGTTTCTTCAAGAGTAAGCAAAGAACGAGCCTTGGAGAATAGTGGAAGGGGATCACTCTGCTGAATTATAGTTGCAATACCACCGTATGTCTCATTGAGTCCGGCCACAAGTTGGAGAACCAACCTCTGATTCGAAACGGGGGCGCCAACATTAGCAAGATGGTCAGCAATCATCTTTAATTTTTGGCAGTAAGCGCCCACGTTTGAGAAGTCATCAAGAGTGGTGGACGAAAATTGGCTTTCAAGATGGACGGCTCTGGAGTTTTTGTTATCTTGAAAGAGTTCAGCCAAACGGACCCAAGCAGAGAGAGCGGTGGCGTCTTTCTCGATGATCGTGTGAAGTAGATCATTCGAGATGGTGCCATAAATCCATTGAAGGACGATGGCGTCGACGCGTTTCCACATGCGTGGTTCAATGACGTCGTCAGAGGGAGGATCGGCCTCATCGGGAAAGAGGTGATCCGTGACTTCGAAGGCTCGTGCATGAATTTTGAATAATTCGGACCAAGAATTGTATTGTCCGGATTCAACATCAAGCACTATAGGAATAAAGTTACGGATGTTTGTGACCGTGAGGGCCGGTAGGATTTTAGAGGAGGAGGAGGAGTTGGTGGCGGCGGCCATGGAGGAGGCGGCGGCGGCCGATTCTTTTAGGGTTGGGGTGTCGGTAGGGTTTGTCATTGAAAGAGAGAGAGGATTGATACCATGTAAGATTATAATATTGGCCTTGCCTTCTCATTAATAATCATGTCATATATATACAAGAGTATTCTTGATGACTAAGTAAACTACCTATCAAGATAATTACCAAATATACAAAAGATATACACAATATCTATTCTAGGCAATATCTAGTCTAATAATTATCCTCCTTAACTCCGTGCTCTCTGGATTGCCAATTTATCAACTCTCTTTCTATAAGGCTCCCAAAAGAATTATCAAGGCTTTCTCCGAAGTCCAGAAGAGATTTCTGTGGGGGGAAACATACAACCCGAGAATGATTTGTTGGGTGAAATGGGAGAGTGTTTATAAAAGCAAGAACAATGGTGGCCTGGGAATTAAAAATATTGAGCTCTTTAACAAAGCACTTCTTTGCAAATGGAGATGGAGATTACTCACCGATGAAAATAAACGGTGGGCGAAAGTTATTATTTTTAGATAGGGATAACACTCCAATATCTCGCAATCCTCACTTTGGTGGCGCGATCTTTATAAGGCTACGGTCGACAACAATGGCGTTGATTGGTTTACTTGCAATATTAAAAGAATTGTTGGGAATGGAGATAGTACCAATTTTTGAAATGAATTCTGGATTGGCAATGAACCACTTAAAGCTACTTTTAGTAGAATTTTTTCTGTTTGCAACAACATAGATGCTAAGATTTATGAGATGGGAAGATGGTGTGGCGATCAATGGCAGTGGGTTTTTTCTTGGAGAAGGCAGCTCTTTGTTTGGGAAAAGATCTGGAGAACCAATTAATCCAATTTCTTCATGGTTTTACTCTCATTAGGAGTAGAAAGGACAACTGGAAATGGACGCGGGATCCTTCCGGGGTTTTTTCGGTTAAGTCGGCTTATGATCTTCTGGTTAGTTTGACAAATTGTGAGGAGAATGACCTTTTTAAATCGCTGCTCCTTTAAAAATCCTTGCTTTTGGTTGGAAAGTTATGCTTAATAGAATTCCAACTAAAAGAAACTTGAGAGTAGAGAGGGTTTGCTGGATAACGTTGATTGTGTTCTCTGTCTTGAAGGAAGAGATGAAGCACAACATATTTTTTCTGAATGTAGGACGGTTTACCTTATATGGATGAAATGCTATGAGTGGCTCGGTGTTTTAACGGTCATCCCTAAGGGCATCAAAAATCACTTCATTCATGATAGGTCCCTTCTACGAAGGAAAAAAGAAAATAGGTTTTGAGATGCATTTGGTTCTTTGTGTTATGGTCCATCTGGCTTCTTCGAAACAGAGTTCTCTTCCATGGTGATCAGATTGACATTGATGCAACAATTGATCTCTTTAAACTCCGTCTGTGGAGTTGGATTAAATCAAGAAAAGACGATTTTTGTTACTCTTTTTTGGATTGGGCTAATTCTCTTAGACTTTGTATTAATTTGTAATCACTTCCTACTTTGAGAGTACTTCTTGTACTCTCTTTCTTTTTAATAGAATCTTTCCTTTTTCCCGATAAAAAAACAATAAACCAATGGCATCAACAATATGTTTCTTCTCCTTGTCGAACCTATCACACCTAAATTCTTCTTTTCCTTTTCAACATCTTCAAAAATATTAACTTTTGTACCAACCTCATACTTTTCCTGCATCTCCATCTCTTTCATTGGGTGCTCCCTCGTGGTCTCCTCATCCAAACCCTCTATGAAAGCTTTTAACTGCGAGATCTCGAATTCATCGACAATGTTGTTACCATCACTGTCATAAACATCATCATACAGAGATTCACGATCCTCTTCGTACTCCCTATGAAAAATCAGAATGTAATCTTGAAAACCAAATTCCCATTTTTTTTCCTCTAGAACATCTTGCCTCTAGTAAATTGGCTGTTTTAATGGTACAAACATATTATCCTTGTTGAAATCTTCAAACAATTAAGTTAAAGGCTTGGGCAATGGTTCACACAATCGAGCAATCGACACCGCTATTTGTTATGTCTACAAGTCCATCTGATAACGTAACCATGTGAGTTCATCATATCTATCTTCTTTTATCAAAACATCATAGACTTCAGGGTTTCTCCTTGCCGTCATTGTGAAGGAACAAACATGTCTCTGATACCAACTGATGTAGCAAGCAAAAGATATAAGGAAAGATGAAACAACACAAAATTAAAGACTCGTTGATTCCTTGGAATATCGAGAAACTGATGAAAAACTAAGAGAACTCTTAAGGTTAGTTTTTTTTTTTCAATCAACAATTGACTGGAATGACTCAAAGACGGTTAACTTATAAAGATGAAACCCTAGACGTAAAACGTTCCAAAATTACAAAAGACTCATAAAATAAATAAGAAAACATAAAAACCCCGTATGAACTAATAAACTGTGTATTTGACCTTCTAAATTTTCAAAATTTTCCAAATTTATGTGGGTGTTATGTTTTGCCCAGGAGGTTGTTTCCACTTGAAAAGTGGTATCGTTTGCCAAAAAGAGCTTTGGTGACTTTCAGGTTAAACATCGACTCATTTGAAACTTGGGTTGGTCTTTTTTTGATGTTGAAATAATCTTTTTTCTGCTCTTCATCTGATTACTACTCGAAATTGCCTTCATACTTTCTTGCATCCACATCCCAACAACACGTTACCAAATGTGGGATACCTCTCACAAAATTAGTATTGAAAATAATTTAACAAGAAGTATATTAAATAGATCTAATGAAGGATTCACGGTGGTATGTTCAGCCCAATTACGAAATAATAACAATAAGGATAAAAGCATCACACTCTCTGAAGCATGACCCATTTCAGCTTACCCTCGTAACTTTAGTTTATAGCATGTTACCTCCTAACGTACATGTATGTGCGATTTTGCCCCAAGTCAACTATCCTCTATCCTTTCGCCAGTACCCCCAAAGCTTTTGGATATAACGTCGAATTTTGGCAAAAAAAAAATGATTGATAAAATTGCACGTACCTGCAAAGGTCAGATGATATCTTGTTACTAAATAATGTTACAGGGGTAATAAGTTGCAAAAAATATCATATTTCAAGGGTTCGATACCTTTATCCCTTTATGATATATGGATTCTCTCTATATGTAGCAGATTAATTGAGATCATATGAACGGTTTTCCCTAAACCAAAGATGAAGATCAAACGTGGGGTTCGTTCGAAGAAAACTTCCATCCCCAACTTATCGAACAAAAATCCCATTGTACAAAAATTAATAGGATAAATGAACTATGATCTGTTTTGCAGTATATCCTCAAAAAATTGTTTATTAACGGCTCGCCGCCTAACCTTGACAAAATTGTGTGATTTGCTCCAAATTAATATTCCGGCCAGAGGAACTAGCGTCGCCTGCGGTAGGAGATCCTTCATTTGCAGTAGGAGATCATAACCGTGAATCGCCTATACAATTTAGGGTACAAAAATAAATAACAGCGACAAACAATCCTGGTAATCTGCTACCGAGAAAGAATTACATACAATCAAAAAGGCCAACCAATGGAAGTTAAAAATTCGTGTTTTAATATTTTTTCCTCGATTGAGTCACGAGACATACCACCACAAATTCTGCTTTGAAGTATTTTTGTTTAATGGAGGACGGCGCAACATGCCAACATCTAATATATATTTTATTCAAAATGTTGATCTTTAGAAGGACAGATCTAACTTATATAATCTGGGCCATAAACAAAAGAAATTACAATAGCTAACTTATATTAATATAATCTTATCAGAAATTTTATTAAAGACTCATTGCAATCTATGAATGCATTAGCTTGTGCACGAATGGAAGCTAAAGACACATATTTTAATATATTCCTCACGCTTGGACACACAATGCACCACATATTCTACTTTCCTGTTTGGTTTTTGGTGGACGAGGCGACATTTAAATATACTTTTTATTAGAAAAAAATTACTCATCTTTTTATGGACAGTGACAAAGTAATCCAATCAGTTAATAGCTTATAAAATAATGAAGTCAACTAGCTATAATTAACTGTTGATCATTTATTTTTTTTATGAAGTTGAAAAGTAAGATCAGCTGGGAGCCCACAAAAAAAAATTGAATGCTTAACAGATAATGTAATTATATATGAAGTGTTGTTTGTCATAATAAGCATTGCAATATTATTATTAAAGAAAGGAATGAACTAAGGGTATTGCTTTACAGAATTTCATTCCAAGCATTAATGCGAATACCATTAGCATGTCAGTCTTTGTGCTTAGCTCTTTCGTTAAGCAATGTCAAATTAGAGTGTACATTATTGAGTCCAAATATTTTGTGTGTGAATTAAAAATTGCTTAATGAGAAGCAAATGAGATATTATTTATTTTATTAAATAATATTTAAGAGTTAATATTCAGATTTATTGGATATTATATCACACACTTATGGTGGTCAAAAGTATTTGAATAAAATCAAATGGCTTCAATGACAAGAATAAATATTCCCCTTAATGTATTGTGGTGGTTTCATGTTTTCTCAACTATAAATAGGGGCCCCTCTAGTCTTGTGAAAATCATCAAATCCAAGAATCCAAAAACACAAAATATTTTTGCATACTCATAGCATAAACATTTTCTTTTTCTGAGTTCTGCAAATACTATTCGAGTTCGATTTGAGAAGGTAGTATTGTCCTTCACTTACTACCTTATTGTGTGAGGACGTTGTACCTTGGGAGGTCGTTTCCCACGGAGGGCTTGAAGGGTAGCCGGAAAAATTGATCTTAAGGGGAGAGGGCTAAGCCTTCGACTCGTCCTATGATTCAACGGGATTTTTCTGACTCGTCTAATCCACTCCAAGGATTTTCCTACAGTTAATGAGAGGTCGAATTTATTTTATTGTTGTATTTTAATTTCATTTATGCAATATATGTTATATGTTATGTTTTACGTGATCTGAAAATCATCATACGTTTATGTGTATGCTTATGTTTATGGATTCACATGTTTATGTGCAACACCTACCCAACAATCTTAAGATCAATTTTTTCTCCGTATTATGTGTTGCACATTAAGTGTTTCAATTTCCAGAATATGTCTTATGCGATTTATGTAACTAATCTTATTATAATTTTGCTGCTCATGATTATATGTTTATGTTGATTACAATTTAATCGCATGTTAAACTTGTACATAAGTAGTTTTATTGCTGTTTATATTCAGTATTATTTCCATAATTAATCTGTTGGAGTTATCAAAGTGCATTGTTTCTGTTTAATCTGAGCTGCTAATATGTTTGCTGTGTGGTTTCAGATTATAAGGATATGTTGTCAAATTTCCAGATATTATAATTATATGTCCAGTATCTTATATTGGTTTGTGTCTTTAATTCATTTTAAAGTTTGCTAAACCTTTCTGGTAAGTGTTAGATATTCTAAATGTTTCCAGTATTGATTTTAGAGCAGGTTTGTATATTGGTTTCCAAAGTTTATTCCGTTACCATTTGAGCTGAATTAATTCTTGTGTATTATCTGATCCGTTACATATTTATTGCAAGTTTTATTTTGCGAATTTAATTGCAAAAATGTTTAAGTGTAACTGCTGAGGATCGAACCCGGGTCCCTCTGTTTGCCAGCTGTTGTCTTTACCACTTGAGCGTTACAGATCTTGTGTGTTAAGTTGTTCGGTTACATATTTTAATACATGCTTAAATTCCGCTGTTGATTTATTGTTGAGCATGTTATTTATCAAAACTGTTCGAGGTGGGAATCAAACGCGTGACATCTGACTCATTTACTTAAAGCCTTACCGTTTTACCATTGAAATTATTGAGGATTAAATGGTCGGTTTCTTTTATTTGGTGTGCATTGTTACTGCTGAGTTAAAACGTGTAAAACGTTACACAGCTGAGTTTCGAACTCATGACCTTTGCCTCAGTAATTTGAGCCTTAACCGCTGGGTCAGATTTTAATTGTTAATAAATGCATGCGTTATTTGTAATTTAAGTAACGTGCGGCAGTTTATTATTTGAGTTATATGTTAAAATATCTATGCAATATATTTAAATTTAATTTTCTGAGTAGATGCAATTTAAATATGTGGTTATATGTTGAGCATGATTATGTGATTAGTGAAAATAATTGCAATTGAGATATGTGGAAATATATAAAATTGCAAGTGTGCCATATGAAGACTTTAAATAATTCTAAGTGTGAGACTTGTGAATTATTTGGAGATATAATTAGTGAGAGCACTAAGAACAATGACGCAAGCATTGATACCTTCCCAATAGCGGGCGACGTTGAGGTTGTCATGATAAATCAAAGTGCTAACGGTATTGAGACCGTAGTACCGGTTTTGAGAACCACTATGTCATATTCTCAAAAAAAAAAATTAAAATAATTCTAAGTATTGAGACTTGTGAATTATTCGGAGGAAATTAAAGTAATTCTAAGTATTGAGACTTGTGAATTATTTGAAGAAAATTCATAATTAGAATAATTCTAAGTATTGAGACTTGTGAATTATTCGAAGATATTCTAAGTGAGAATATTTATACAGACGGTTCAGTCGCAGAAAGGTGGAGTGTAAGCGGACTTGTCCCTCCATTGGCCTGGGAACCTAATATTCTGTCGCAGAAAGGTGGATTTTAAAGAGGTTTTGTCCCTCCACTGGCCTGGGAATATATGTATAAATAGTTCGGTTGAGAATTCTCAGCGATACTAATATAAATAATTGTGTGAATTATTTAATTAGTTATGGCAACTGGAATTTAAAACAACAACCCGAACGAATGGTAGGTAGACATTGGGGCTACTCGACCACATCTGCGCGAACAAGTGGATGTTCACGACCTATCAACTTGTGGAGAACAAGCAGTGTTTCTTGGGAAACTCTGCATTCTCAAAAGTTGAAGGCAGGGGAAAGGTTGTGCTAAAGAGGACCTCGGGGAGAAAGTTGACCCTAAACGAGGTGCTTCATGTTTCAGAGATTCACACGAATCTAATATGTGAGACAATATCGAACTAGAAAGGGTTCACACTTATCTTTGAGTCAGACAAGGTTATCCTGTCTAAGGGTAGAACCTTTGGAGGAAAGGGATTTTGTCTAAGAATCTTTTTAAGATGTCTATTATGACCATGTCTCCTAAGGGCGAGGCTAGTACTGAGGCTAGTGTTCAAGTTTGATGTAGTAGAAAGTCTCGTGTGAGGAGACTAATTTTACGAATAAATGTAATCGAAATTGCATATGAGGCAAAGATTATAATTTATTTCGATTACTTGTGACGTCTTTATGACATGGAAAAATAATACAAGTGCGATACGTGTATATTATGTGTATATATATATTTATGTATATATATTTGTAGGAAATACAAGTGTGAGACTTGTATAATATATATATATATATATATATATTTATATTTGTAGGAAATACAAGTGTGAGACTTGTATAATATATATATTTATATTTGTAGGAAATAAAACAAGTGCGAGACTTGTATGTTATTTCATATATATATATATATATATATATATATTTGTTGAGAATAACACAAGTGTGAGACTTGTATGTAATATATATTTGTAGAAAATAAAAACAGGTGCGAGACTTGTATTTTATTATATATATATATGTGTGTGTGTGTGTGTTTGAAATATTTGGAATTGAGTCCAAATATAAGTGTGTAAATTAAATTGCTTAGTGAGAAGCAAGTGAGATTTAATACTATTTATTTTACTAAATAGATTAAATATTCAGATTTATTTGATGTAAGACGCGAAGTACGCAAACAAAATAAATTCTGAAATAAGTAATTTCTTTAAGGCTAGAGACATAATTTTTTCTTGAGGAAAAGAAAGAAATGTGGGGGCTTGAAGAAGAAAGTGTTGGTTAAGATTATTCCAAACTTTTAAGTTGAATAATAATCATAATATTTTCCAAATACTTTAAGAGGTTAAAGAAAATATTGGAGGCGATTGACGAAAGGTCTAGCGAGAGACTAAGTAGCAAATTCATCGAGGAAAATGAGAAATTTGAGCCCACCAAAAGACATCACCCCATGATGGCAACCCTACCTGAATTGTAAACCCCAATTTGCAGGTTCAAAGGGACAACCGAATTGTGGGGGCGAGTCGAACAAAGCACTCGAGAAATCGAGTTCCCAACCCATTTCTATGATGAAAGAGTGATGGACCTGTACAGGTTAAGGAGAACTTAAGGTTCTAATGATCCTTATGTCTTGTGAACACAAGCGGAGTATTGCAGGATACCCTTAATGAGAGTCACCTATGTCGAATGTGAAGGGGTCGCTTCGTTAAGATGAGTTAAAAGGGCTAAATCTCTAGAGCATTAGATGAAAATCGCCAAGGCAGTCCAGGGCCGAAATGGACAACAACGAGGACCAATATGGTATTGAAATGAGTTGTGTGAGTACCATTGTCTTGGTATACACAAAACGCCGAACAGTTCAAGACATCACGTCCACTAGTTGGCAAGTATATCCGATGGTATTTCACTAAGGAAGGTTCAAGGCCGAGAACCACCTATCCTGATGCAACAAGTTCCGGCAGAACTCTAAAATTGCATTTAGCATTGTTAGGCTCACGTGCATTAAGTCATTTACATTCACGTGGGGGATTGTTGTAGATAATTGGAATTGAGTCCAAATATTTTGTGTGTGAATTAAAAATTGCTTAATGAGAAGCAAATGAGATATTATTTATTTTATTAAATAATATTTAAGAGTTAATATTCAGATTTATTGGATATTATATCACACACTTATGGTGGTCAAAAGCATTTGAATAAAATCAAATGGCTTCAATGACAAGAATAAATATCCCCCTTAATGTATTGTGGTGGTTTCATGTTTTCTCAACTATAAATAGGGGCCCCTCTAGTCTTGTGAAAATCATCAAATCCAAGAATCCAAAAACACAAAATATTTTTGCATACTCATAGCATAAACATTTTCTTTTTCCGAGTTCTGCAAATACTATTCGAGTTCGATTTGAGAAGGTAGTATTGTCCTTCACTTACTACCTTATTGTGTGAGGACGTTGTACCTTGGGAGGTCGTTTCCTACGGAGGGCTTGAAGGGTAGCCGGGAAAATTGATCTTAAGGGGAGAGGGCTAAGCCTTCGACTCGTCCTATGATTCAACGGGATTTTTCTGACTCGTCTAATCCACTCCAAGGATTTTCCTACAGTTAATGAGATGTCGAATTTATTTTATTGTTGTATTTTAATTTCATTTATGCAATATATGTTATATGTTATGTTTTACGTGATCTGAAAATCCTCATACGTTTATGTGTATGCTTATGTTTATGGATTCACATGTTTATGTGCGGCACCTACCCAACACATTCATCAAAATGAATGTCGTGACGAAAGGCATTTGTATTTCCCTCTGTAGTTTTTCGTGAACACTTTGAATTGTCACGTGTCATGGTGTTACGTAAGTTATTAAATTGTAACTTGTACGAGCTACTACGTTACCTTAAAGAAAGTTAATGTTTAAGTTCTTTCATCATGATAAGGGCTGAATAATTAATGTTAATTTCAGTGACCAGTATAATCTTTTACATAATGAAGTATCATGGAATCCAGGCCGCTAAAAAACCAAAGCCTTTTTGGTGCGGCAGACACCATGGGCGCCATATGTGCCTCACCGACCGACGTGAGTGTTTCTGTTCCTGCTATTCGTGCAGGCACTGTTAGCGTCTACAAGGCACTCCATGGGGCTTTGCACGTTTTTTTCTTCCACAAAATACAAAAACTTCAGTTTTCCTCTTCGCCTTTTCGAAAGCTTAATCTTCACCTAATAATAGATTAGATCAGATATTCTTACGAAACAAAACAACGAAAAACTAACTTTGAAGAAAGCCTTTTCTCTAAAGTGCTTGGCTCGACATTAACAGTGGATTCAAGTGTTTGAAGTCGCTTACTTCAATTATAACCTTAGTGTTGTTGTTGAAGATTAACTTCTTACAATCATTTGTTAGGTACCTAAATAATTATAAGGGGTAATTACATTAAACCCCCAACGTATGGTCCATTTTTGAGTCAACCTCCTTAACTTTGTTTTGACTCAGTCAACCCCCATCGTATGCCAAAATCATCACTTTACCCCAAATCAAGATTTTGCACTTTTTTCAGGAGTATTTTCGTCAAATGTCTAAAATTTTAATATTGTTTTTTAAAAAATGTAAAATTTATTAATCGACAAAATATTTTTTTAGCCAAATTTGTTTTTTTCGACATAATTTTTTTTAACATATTTTTTTTCGTCAAATTTTCAAGAAATTCAATAATTTTTGAATTTTTTTTAGACAAAATCAAAGATTTATTAAATATGGACCCACTTTTTTAGTTTTTTTTTTAAGATCTAGGAATTTAGACTTCTTTTTCAACATTTTTTTTTTCAATCTTTAAACAATTTTTTTTAAAATATTTAGACAAATATATTTTTTCGAATGGTTTTATTCCAAAGTAAATGCTTAAGTTCCATGGCCTTAATAAAATAATTTAGGCTTCTTTAAGAAAAAAAATTTGTCGAAATTTTTTTTATTGCTGAAAAACAAAATCTGTCGATTAATAAATTTTACATTTTTTTGAATAAAATATTTTTTTTTTTGACATTTGACGAAAATACCCTTGAAAAAAGTGCAAAATCTTGATTTGGGGTAAAATGATGATTTTGGCATACGATGGGGGGTTGACTCAAAAAGGGACCATACGTTGGGGGGTTTAATGATATTACTCCTCATTATAATAGTATTAAAAAATTATTATATGAACTGAAAATAAGTATGAATGTGTCTGATATGGGCATTTCCCGCATATTGGGCCTGGCCCAAACCATGCCCATATTAGGCTATATCGGGGACCACTTTCGATATCATATCCGTAATAATCACCGATATGTTACTGTGGTCCCCGGATTCCGAGGTCTATAAATACGCGGTACCCGAATCCCAAAGTAAGCAATTATTATCCCTCAGCTACCACGCATCACATCAAAATAAATTCTCGATCTCACTCCCAACATCATACTCGATATCGGGATTACCTTGTGCTCCTCTGATACGACATACCACCACACTACCGATATCACATCGAGGGGCATCCTCGATATCATGTCAAAAACAATCACCGATATACATCTGATCTAGTCACCGATATACCCTTGCCGTCCAAGCATCGAGGCGTTAGTTCGAGGTGTTCCGGACCAAGTCTACGCGAGATACATAGTGTAGGCGTTGTATTATTAGATCATTCACTTGTAACCGACACACACACACACACACACACACACACACACACACACACACATATATATATATATATATATATATAACACGATCTATTGCCAAATCAGTTGCGCCGTCTGTGGGAACACCAATTCCTGGACAAGGACGTCAAGATGCAAGGAGAGAGGACCCGATCCGAATTTAACAGAGTTGTGACTAGAAACGCGAGGAGGGAGGACACGCCACTCCCTCAACAGGCGACTAACCAAGAACAGACAATGACCCAAGCTGAAATGGAGCTTCCTCCAGCACAGAATGAATCACGACGTCGGCGCAGGCCCGGGAGGCCATCACGAGCCACGAATACAGGTCCACCCACTGCCGCGCCAAATACGGCGGAACCTGCTACAGAGGGCCCGCCCGACCACTGAAAACTCGGCGGCGGAAGTCCCAATGACCGAGGTGCCAAACGTGGATCTTCCCGGCTCAGAGGAGACGATGGCTGCATGACAGAGCGCCGTTCCCCCTGCCGCCATAACCCCGTAGATGCTAGCACAGATCAACGCTTCTGTAAAAGCGGCGCTTGTCACTACACTGGAGACTTTGCTTCCACGACAGGCAGAACAAAAAACAAGGGACGTTCGAGCGAGGCCCCATGAATCCAGAGCGGGCGAGAGAAGGGCAAGGCAAGGATATGATGAACATGAGGATATGGGAGACTCATTCAGAGAGATATCGCCCCCTGCCTACGGCAGGGCAGAGAGACAGGATCCTAGGACCCTGGATCGAGAGATAGCAAGAAGGATGAAACGACTTGACCGCGAGAGAGCGGAAATAATCAGGAGAATGGAACGCGGTCGCGACCGTACTGAGGTTGCATATTCAAAGAACGAAGATGCCGAAGTATTGGAGGTAGTATTGAAGAGGATGGAGCAACTAGACCGCGAGAGGGCGGAGTTGACGAGGAAGGTGAATCAGAGCCATCGGAAGGGTCGCAACAGGACCCCGTTTTCGGATGAGATAGAGGCTGAGGTATTGCAAAGAGGGGACAAGATCCCAGTGATCAAGCCATACGACGGAAGAAGTGATTCTACAGATCATTTCCATCAGGTCGATAGCATTTTGAATTTGCACAACTACTCAAAAAACATAAAGGTGAAGATCCTATCCACCACTTTAACGGGCACTGTACTGGATTGGTTCACTAGGCTGGAGGCCAGGCCATAATGGACTACGAGCAACTAAGGGAAAAGTTTGAGAACCAGTTCTCTAGCCAAAAGAGAATGAAGACCAACCTGTTGCACCTCAGCGCGGTGCAACAGAGGGAAAGGGAGAACCTCCGGGAGTATATGAAGATGTTCAATGATGAATTGTTGAAAGTGCATGAGACGCATGACGGGTAGGTCATGATGATGCTGTTCAAGGGTACGACCCATCGCAGGTTCGCTGGCGAGCTAATCAAATTGACTGAGCCCACCATAGCACAGATCAACATGCTCGCGAACCAAATGGTTTACGAGGACGAGATGATGGTAACGCGTCAAGGTTCATTTCCCAGCAGGAACGCGGATAGAGATCGCAACAGAGAAAGGCCCCCAAGGACGTACACACCGTTGAATAGAGGCATTCTGGAGGTGATGGCCATGGAAAAGAGAAACAGATGGTTAACGGAACCCAGGCCAATGAATGAGACTCCCGGGATGAAGTCGTCGGGCAAATACTGCGCATACCACCACCAACCTGGACACAGGACGGGGGATTGTACGCACCTGAAGAATGAAATTGAAAGATTGATTAAAGAAGGGAAATTGGTCGAGTTTTTCAGAAACGCCAAGGAAGATGGTAGGGAGGCATAGCATTCTTTATCCCCTAGAAGAGATTACTCACCTAGGAGAGGAAAGCAGAGGGTGATTGAGGCTCCCGAGGAGCGTGGTAGGACCATAGTGAATGCCCTGAGCAGAGGCGTCATAAACGTGATCAATGGAGGTGCCTTGGGAGTCGACACTGCTCGTGGCCGAGAAGCTATAACACGAAGAGTCCAGGGCGAAGCCTACATTGGGTACACAAATGCAATCGTGCCAGAGGCGTACCTGGAGCAAGAGATCTCTTTCACCAGGAGAGACTTGGAGCAACTTAGTCCATTGGCCTTGACTGCAGGTAAACTAGACTGCCCTTTGGTTATTACTATTAATGTGGATGGATATCAGGTGCATAAAGTTCTGGTGGATAGCGGGACCTCCGCAAACCTGATATTCTCAAAAGCCTACGAGCTCATGATGATAGCCCCAGGCCGTCTAGAGCCGATCTCCACCCCTATTGACCGGATTTGGCGGAGCAGAGGTAGTTTCACTCGGACAAGTCATATTGCCCACATTATTCGGGAGAAACCCACGCACCCGGGTGACGCCGATAAAATACACAATAGTCGACATCCCATTCCCCTACCATGCCATCATTGGCAGACCACCACTCAACCAGATCAGGGCAGTGGTCTCTACTTATTACCAGAAGATCAAATTCCCAACGCCTCAAGGAGTCGGCGAAATTCTAAGTGATCAGGTACAAGGATGGATGTGCTATGTGGACTCGCTGAAGCACCCGAAAATCAGAAGAAGACAGGAAATACAAGTCCCACACCAAGAATACATTCCACGCACGGAGTGATCACCATGAGGAATAGACTATTCAATATTTTAAATTTCAGTAGTTTCTAAATTATGCTTGAACAATTGAAACATTGCCCCATTGTGGGTTAGTTTGTAAACCTAAAATAGGGGGAACTACGCCGGTTTGATTCCCCACTCAACGGGATATGTAGGCGGGTTAGGTTTACCTAGCCTTCGACCGTTATCTCTTATTTTTCCCCTCCGTGGGTCGGCATGTAACTAAAACAGGGGGAACTACGCCGGTCTGATTCCCCACTCAACGGGATACGTAGGCGGGTTAGGTTCACCTAGCCTTCAACCGTTATCTGTCACTACTTTTTTATTTTCCCTATAATATGATTTTTTATGCAATCTCATAGTTTATGCAGGGATATGTCCTAATCGGATATTGCGGAAGTGCAAAGAATTGCACGAAAAATTCGGGAAGTATTCCCATAAATATATGTTTAATACACCGCCCTCTTACAGGTACATAACCCGAATGATCAAACTTCACTATGTCCAAAAAGGAGATTATTCAATATTATCCATCTAAACAGGTCCAATAGGTACAAACGGGTACAACAGGTACGTTAGAATTCCCGGATCGAGGGAATATTCCGCATATAACACATGCGCATTATATCATGCTTTCATATAAGTTTTTGCATCGAAAGACCTTTCTTGTCTGTGATGTTTTACAGGGCCTAAAGACTCATAGACTCCACGACGACAGAGTCACCAAGAGACAAAGAAAAGGCTCCCACCCATGAGCGGTAATGGGTTCCCCTGTGATAACGGGCGGGCTCCTACCCATGAGCGGTAACGGGCCATCTACAAAGAAAAGGCTGCTACCCATGAGCGGTAACGGGTTCCCCTGTGATAACGGGCGGGCTCCTACACATGAGCGGTAACGGGTCATCTACAAAGAAAAGGCTCCTACCCATGAGCGGTAACGGGTTCCCCTGTGATAACGGGCGGGCTCCTACCCATGAGCGGTAACGGGTCACCAACACAAGAAAAATATCCCCTGTGATAACGGGGTCGACTGTAAACATTTCAACAGTAGCGGGTTCCCTGTGATAACGGGATGTGCCTCTACCCACAAGAAAAAGTCCCTTGTGATAACGGGGTCAATCCTAAACATTCGAGCAATAACGGTTTCCCAGTGATAATAAGGCGAGCTCCTACCAATGAGCGGTGGCAGATTACCCATGTTTCTACCAACACCGAGGGAATTCAAATCATTCTTTGTAGACGACAAGCAGAGTAAAGAAATCCCATCAATACGATAACAAAATGAATGCAGTATCAGATATCGAAATACTGCACACTCTACCATCACGACAATAAAAATCAACAAGTTATTAGACAACGAGGTCACGCATAGTCACATATTATGAAGATAACAGAGAAATAAACATTCAGTTACAAAACCACGAATCGGAGATAGTCCGGAAAAGGATAAATTCAAATTACAATAAAGGCAGTAAACAGCTACTCCCATAAGGATCCTTCAGTCTTCTTCTCAACGACCTCGGAAAACACGTCAGGTCGGCTGAACTCTCTTCCACCTCATCTAGGCCACCAATCGGCAGATCATTATGATCATACCTTGGGTTCAACCTACTCAACTCGTGGGAGTCCTTGAAACCGCCATTTCTCAATACTTGCCCTACGCAAGCATGAAATGCTGCATCTCAAACCTTCAAAATTAGATTTCGGAAGCTCGAGCTTTCCATAAACTTCTCCGCCCCAACCCGGAGGAGATCAGGACGACGTTCCTACAAATTGAACTCTATTAAATACAAGAGGAAAAAAAATAGAAACATATATCGTACACAAGATACATACCAATTCCAAGGGAGCTAATTTGGCAGTGGAGAGACGTTCGTTAGTAGCCTTCACCGCCGCCACCTCAGCCTTCAGTGTTTCCAGCTCTTTGTTGGCCGCAAGTTCATGCGCCTTTCCTTGGTCGATCTCAGTCACTAATGTTTTTAAGTTACCCTTCAACAAATCATACTCCTCCCGGAGCTTACGACATGTCTTCAGCGCATCCTCTTTTTCAGCCTCCAAATTCTCCAACACCATGGGGTTGAACTCCCCCATCCTCAAGATGTCAGCCTCGAGTTCGGCAGCGACAGCGTCAGGGTCACCCTTGGACTCGCGAATGGTCTTCAGACACGAGACCGCCAGCTTGGCCGTCTGCACAATACAATACGTAACATTATGTTAAACAGTCAAATAAAATCAACCGAAGTCGTGTTTAGATACGAACACTCTGAAACAGGTGAGTGTTGCGGCATATATCTGGGCCCGCTCGAATTTGGTGAGTACCCGCACATTTGTAGGAGGAGGAAAAGCCCGCATCATTCCCCGTACAACATCTGCTTTAGGGAATTCTACTCGCTTAGAAGGTTTGACTGCACCCGCCTTCTTGGGGCCCGAACTCGAAGACGAGTGGACACTGTGGACAGTCCCCCCACGAGACCTTTTATTACATGATACCCTAGACAGGTCAACGACAGGCTTTGTAATCGGAATCCCAGGAAAGATAGGAGCAAGGCCCCCCAATATCAAGGGCTTCTGCAGTGGCCCTTTACCCTTGTCGGTCGTACCTGAAACGGTCGTTTTTCCCTTGCCGCTAATAGGGTTCGGGCTTGAAGAACCCAACCCCACTGTAAAAGGCGCATCGACAAAGTCACCCAAGTTGACATGGGTATTCGATTCCGAACCTCCAACGTCCTAGGTCAAAGGAATGTCGGCCAATGACTCAGAACGTGGAGCGACGTACTCACCAGAAGGAGACCTCGCAACTGGTCTCTCTCTCGACACAGCCCCGTCAGACGGAGGAACCACACCCTCCTGTTTTGAGGTCAACACCTCCAAGAGGTTGGCCGCACCATCCAGGCCTCCCACAACATCAAGGATGTCCTGGCTAAGGGACCCAAACGTTGCAGGAACATTTTTAGATTATTCTTCATTAATACGTTCAGGCACTACAGTGCTAGGGGGAGGTTGCTCAACTCCCGATGCCTCCGCCAGAAACTCAATGGCTGCATTATTCAGGTCAAAGCTAGACGCAGACCCTATTTCAGGCGCCACCGCGACTGCTGCCTTCTCAGCAGCTTTCTGAGCATCACGGTCGGCTTGAAGTTTACGCATCAATTGTCTGAAACCCATTCTGACGGAATATCTCAGAAAAATATAATGCACCTGCAAAATAATCAGAGTATCAGCATGAGAAAATAATAATAGATCAATCAAGTACAATGGCGAGATCAAAATACACGTCGGGGAATATATCGAATATGATTACCGATATACATACCGATGTGGTTACGCTAACGACAGAGAAGATACAGAAAACTATGACCTTCAAGGTCTCTTACAAGCCCTGCTTATAGACAGAAGCTTTAACCACATCGAAAGATACTTTCGACATCATATCGAATATTCGTTTTGACATAATATCGACGATGAGACCCGATATCCTATCCTACTACGCGAAAAGCCGCGAGAATATAACAATTGCCCCGGCGACCCCATCACAATTTTCAAAGTGCAACTACCGTATTTATAAGGAACCCAAATCCCAAGAAAACTAGAATTCAAACGAGGACCTCAAACCATGCGTCCACTACATTAGGGGACTCATCAAAGTTCATCACAAAGCGCATTCCCCGCAAATTTGATCTCCGTCATTTGAACTGGCGGGACGAAGGGTACATGTAACCCATAAATTTAAAATTAAATTTGCGAATTCTTATCTCTAAGATAAGAATCCCCAAATTGGGGGACTACATGGGGGACTACATGATATGGGCATTTCCCGCATATTGGGCCTGGCCCAAACCAGGCCCATATTAGGCCATATCGGGGACCACTTTCGATATCATATCGATAATAATCACCTATATGTTACTGTGGTCCCCGGATCCCGAGATCTATAAATACGCAGTACCCGGATCCCAAAGTAAGCAATTATTATCCCTCAGCTACCACGCATCACATCGAGATAAATTCTCGATCTCACTCCCGATATCATACTCGATATCGGGATTGCCTTGTGCTCCTCTGATACGTCATACCACCACACTACCGATATCACATCGAGTGGCATCCTCGATATCATGTCGAAGTCAATCACCGATATACATCTGATCTAGTCACCGATATACCCTTGCCGTCCAATCATCGAGACGTTAGTTCGAGGTGTTCAGGACCAAGTCTACGCGAGATACATAGTGTAGGCCTGATTTGAGATAGATTCGTTGTATTATTAGATCATTCACTTGTAACCGACACACACACATATATATATAACACGATCTATTGCCAAATCAGTGTCTCTTGGGGATATGGATCAAAGCGAAAACATAAGGTTTTTTCTATTCCTTGGTAGAATGGTCGTCTAATATGTTGATTTGTGTTTGTTGAACTCTTTTGGTACTTGAGTATTTCTTATACTCAACCTTCGTTTAATGAAAGACATTTTTGCTGATATTTTTTTATAAAAAAATGAAAGGGTCTTTTGATGATATTAGTGTATTAGATAGGTGAGTGTATCCAATAAAGTGATGGTACATGAATTGTGTTAGGTTTATGCTAGAAAAATCATATAAATACCTATTTAATGTGTTTATTTTGTAACAAGAAGTCAATAAGAGATGAGTTCAAATTCTCCTCCACTCGTTTGTGTTTGTGTGTTGAGTTTTTAGCTTGTTTACCTAAATATTCCAACTAAGTGGTATCAAGAGCTAGTATTTCTAACAAATACCACCTCTCTCTCTCTCTCTCCTCTTTTTGTATGTGGCATCCATCAACGACACTTGGCTAGTTCTCATCACTAGTCTTTTATGACTTTTTTATAGTCTACTTTGTGAGCAGTCGATTGTATGACAATCATGTGTTGAACAACGTTTTTTTGACCTTTGATTGATGAATTCATCGCAAAGTACATAATGTTATCAGTCTAAAAGGCAATAAGAAACATGCGGAATTCAAAGTCTACGAAATTTAACTGAGCAATATCTTTACCTTTCCTACCATACTTGTACTTTTCTAATGATTAAATACCATTGATATATGAATTATTCCCATTGTGATTATAATTCCATTTAAGAACTCTTTTATATATAACTCTAGTCACTTTTATAATTCTACTATCTCTCATAATTCATAACACTAGTTCTTCTTTTTCATCTATTCTCTTAAAAGAAAATTTTACTTTATTTTTATTTCTTTGTAGAAGAACATGATATCTGAAAGATATTACACCTTTTATCAAGCAACAAGAACACCACACAAACCTTCAAGACTCTCTTTAGCTAGGCCAAAATTCAACCGCTACCGACTTCTCAACGGCAACTGTTTCAATTTGTACAAGGCACTGTTACAAAGCCACTTTGGTGATGACAAGAAGTACAAGGGTTGGAGAAAACATTGAAGCATAAGGGATTAGGACACATGATGAGACGACCGATTATTGTGAACGACACAATTGTTCGTGAATACTATGCACATAATGATGAAGGAGATGGCAATGTTTGGCTTATGGGAAGGCCTATTGAAATTACGGAGAGATGTATGAACAAATACTTCAAGCTGAAGGCATATCATATGTAACTTTAGGACAAGGTTTTACAACACAAGTTAATGGCCGAACGTGTCTCACAGTCTCTTCTACAACCAGACCTCACGTTTCATTACAATGATGACGGCGATATGGAGGCTGATTATAGAGATCTGCAAGAACTTTGTAAGGAGCTTTATTTGTTCGTGAGTTCTCGTATACTTCTACATGTCAACAGAGAAAAAGTTTCATGGGAGCAAGAAAAAAATTATGATGAGCATTAAACAAGGAAATACACCTAACATTGGGAAATCATAATCAAGGCTATTGGAGATCATATGGCTGATGGTCCACCACGCCTATTGTATTTTGCCGTATTTATCACTACGTTTTGTATCAAATAAGGTTGTCCAGAACTTGATACATACATTCATCGCCAAAATACATATCCCATCAATCACAACGTGAGGCAAGTGATTGAAACGACGTTCACACTAACAAGGCATCAGCAATAGAGTCCATTGAAGAAATCTTATCACTAATGCACAAGAAACAAAAGACATTTCATGAGCAACTACAAGATGTGAAGTTAGCGCAACAATTGGAAGAAATCAATGAGCAATCCAGAGCAACAACACCTACCATTGGCAGGAGTTAAGACAAATTGGAGAGAGCGTGACAAATGAAGAAACCACTACCACCGTCAGTCCAAAGAGTGTCATTTGAACTCGATCAGGGCTGTCCTCTTATCTACGCTTTATTCTTTCTATTTTATACGATGAGTGCATCACGTGATTTTAAGCTTTGGAGGTGGGAAAGTTACGCTTTTTGTTATGCTTATATGTTATATATTTATTTTAGAGTATGTTTTAGAGTCTAAATCTTTTTTTTAAGGTCTGAGTCATTAGAATGAAATCTAAAGCATAAAAGCATGAATAAGTTGGGATCAATTATGATATATGCATAATATATTACAAATTTAAGATGAAAGAATATGTGAACACTTTTGGTACATCTTGTGTAATATTGTCAAAAGCATGTTTAAGTTTCATCTACACATTTCAATTTGCTATTGTGTATAATTGTAAAAAGAATGTTGTTCATTTGTGAGAAAATAGTAATGAAGCATGTGATTATTACACTTGAACAAATCGCTTGAATATCACTTGAGATAATTGTAGATATTTAAGACGAATTATTAAATTTGCCCCTTAACTTTTTTTAAAAAGTTAATATGTCATTTTTTTCGGGCCTTGTTTATCTGCCCAATATCAAAAAGTCTATTGATAATTCCATTGACCCTTTCTCAGGCCATAATTACTTACGTGGCGGTACAGTAAATGCCACGTCAATATGTGGCTACGCCACGTCATATTTTTCAGGCAAAAATTTTTTTTACACAAACCCTTGTAATTTTAAATATTGTATTTACACCCCAAAACATATATATACATATACATATATATATATATATGTGTATATATATATATATATATCAATGTTCTCAAAAGTGCTTTCCAAGCGCGCTTCGAGCAAAAATTGAAGAAAAACGTCTTGGAGCGCTATTGTTGGGCGTTTTATTTGGGAAGTGTGCGCTGACATCAAAAACGTTTTAAGTGCACGCTCAACAGAGTATTTGCAAGAGCTTATGAAAGCTACTTCTTCATAACTTTTACTTAAAGTTACTTAAAGCTGCGTTTGACTTAAAGCAGTGAGTGTTTGCAAATGTATTTTTAAAAGTTACTTAAAGCAGTTAAAATAGTTTTGTGGTGTTTGCAATAGTTAGCGAAATGCAGTTTTTGAATATTGATCAAGATGCAATAAAATTTATTTACCTATATTGAAAGTATCCATAATATTAATGTTTCACCCACACATGCACAATTATGGTTATATTTAAAAATAAAATAATATAATTGAATTAATACACTTATTACACTAATTTTCACAATTTATTTGATGTAAGCATTTATTTTTAGAAAGTATAACTTTATTTGAAAGTTGTTAATATAAATATGTTGTTGTTAAGTAATTTTTTTTCTTTTATGAATTTCTTTGTATTCTTTTTCATTATTACTTTTTCTTTAATTATTTTATTATTAATTAAAGCACCACAATTTAAAATTATAGAGAATATCACGTAAATGAGGAAAGAGAGAAATTATGAGAATTTTTTTTCTCATTAATTAAGACTTAAATAAGATATTAAGAGAAATTTAAGGAATATATAAGTAGAAGCAGTTTATGGAAGCACCTCATTACATTCTTCTGGGCTTCTGCTTATTTTTGACTTTTTTTTAAGAGAAGGAGAAGCAAAAGCATGAATTGCAAACACTAAATAAATGTTTTTCAGTGACTTAAAGCCCATAAGCTCCTTTTAAAAGCTTTTGCAAACACCCCGAAACATTCTGATTGGTTCAGCTTTTTGGCAGCCGAACAAAAGCCGTACTAACAAAAAACAAAAGGTGGGCCGTTTTAAATAAAGCCCAATAATCAAATAAAGAGGGTATGTAGAATTGAAATTGAAAAGTCAGCTAGAGTTTTGACTTTTGAGAAAGGAAGAACCGTGACTTGAATTCTTTTCCATTCAATTGTTTTCTTCTTTTACTACTTCAATTATTAATCATCCGAGTGAAGGTAAATTCAGAAAGATATTTTTACTTTTTGAATAATTTTTTGTTTTTCACGTAATATTTGTTGATTGTTTAACAACATTATTTTTCTGATAATGTTATCTCATGATTTAAATAGCAGCAGTTTGAAACAAATTTTATTTTTGTTCATGTTTGTTAATTATTCACTTGAATTATGGCACAAGCTTATTAATATGAAATATTGACTTATTGATCAGATTTTTTTTTTGATGAGAAGACTTATTGATCAAATATAATTTGTCTTTGCATTAAGTATTCTGAAACTCATTTCCATTATAAAACTGTGATGTTTTTGAACATTCTTAAGATTATATTATTTGTATATGTTTGTTATATTTGATATTTTTTCACTATTGTCTACTTAATTATATTTTTATATTTGAAATACAATAAAAATGCCAACATTTATGAAGCTTACGCTTAACGCCTCGGAACTTACGCTTCGCTTCTAAGTATAAAAGATGCTCCGCCTACGCTCAACGCCTTTAATTACACTGATATATATATATATATATATATTTATATATATATACAAATCTTTTTATATCTTTAAAAATTGATATATATATATATATTCAATTATTATTATAACTTTAACAATTTATAAAAATTATAAAAATAAAAATAAATGAATTCATCATCTTCACACACACACACACACACACACACACATATATATATATATATATATCTTTTTTTGTATCTTTAATAACTTATAAAAAATATGAAATACAAAAAAAAAAAAAAAAAATTAAACCCCCCTCCACCCGCCTACCACCACCACCAAATCGGCAGAATTCCTCGACAACCGCCACGATGTCGTCGACAACCACCAGACCTTAGCAATCGATTGATGTGTCGTGTAGATCTGCGAAACGTTGGCCGCTTAAGAGGAGGATTGGCTTGCCGGCCTTGTAGCGGAGGGTCTCGATGGGGACTCCGTGTTGATTTTGATGAGGCCGCATCGGTGGTTGGAGGGAGTAACGGCGACGGTGATTTTTTTTGGCGAAGTGGACGGATTCGGTTGGGGGTGGTGAAAGGGGGGGGGGGTGTTGAACGGGGAAGATGACTTTTTTTAATAGATTTGATTATTAATATATATCTTTAATATATATATATATGTTTATTATTATTATTTATATATATGTTTATTATTATTAGTATATACATATGTGCGTTTATTATTATTATTATTATTATTTATATATATTTATTATTTTTACAAATAGTTATATATATGTTTATATATATATATACACATATCTTTATTATTATTTATGTATATATATATATATATATATATATTTTGGGGTGCAAAATGTAATTACTATGAGGTGTAAGTACAATTTCTAAAATTACAAAGGTTTGTGTAAAAAATAATTTTTGGCTGAAAAATATGACGTGGCGGAGCAACTTATTGACGTGGCATTGACTGTACGGCCACATATGCAATTTTAGCCCGAATAAGGGTCGAGGGCATTTTTGTTAACAAATTTAAAACATGTGGGGCATTTATTCAATGCCCAAAAAAAAGGGTATATTAACTTTAAAAAAAAAAAAGATAAGGGGCAATTTTAATAATTCGTCCAGATTCTTATGTGTTGTGGAAATGAAATAGGCTACTTTTCTATAAATTTGAGTTTAGCCTTTCAAGCTAGAAACCCTTTATGATAAATGAATATACATTGAACCCCAATGAAGCCTTTCTTATGAGCCTTTGTTTATGAAGTACCCTGACCCGAAAGAAAATTTTTATCCTACCCATTTCTAGAGATGTATGTAATAGATCGAAGGAGGAATAATGTAGGAGCTCAAAACAAAAGCATTAGATAAAAAAATGAAAGAGAAAAGGAGGATGATCATAATAGAGAGCACAAATAACCCGTTGCAAAAACTTTAAGTTTGGGGGTGTCTCTGGGATGGTTTGATTGTTGCGCAAATGAAAACGCAAATAAAAAAGATGTTAAAAAGAGCCTAAAATGTATGGCCAGTGAAGAAGGCACAAAAAATGGAGGAAAAAGAACAAATGAGTGGTTTACTACATACATCTCTAGAACTCATATATGATTTTTTCCCTTTATAGCCCACACTCGAGCCTAACGTTACAAGCTAATAAAGTCCTAAATGATCCACAACATATAGAATCTACTTGAGTTAATGGTAATATGAGAGTGAAGAGTGAGAAGTGAAGTGATTATATGTCAAGAGCAATGTTCTTATAAGTTTGTAACATAAAAATAACTCTTATGTATGAACAATAGTATCACACACTATTAGAGCACATGAAATTGATTTGACGATGATTTTATTAAATTGAATGTGCCTGTGTTCATCTGTTTCATCTCTTGTTCTAGCCATAGATTGCATTCTGAGAATTCCTGCCTATAAGTTTTGACATGTTGACGATTGAATTCTAATTTAGATTGAGTCGAGCTATTGAGTTTTCTTGAGGACAAGCAAAGGTTTGAGTTTGGGGGTATTTGATGAGTGTTTATTTATAGACATTTGCATACTTATTTTCTTATGTTTTTGTATAATTCTTATTGCATATTTGTTGGTTTTAGTATTGTTCGTGCTTTTCTAGGATTTTATGGAGTCAAGACCGAACGAAGCTAACAGAGATCAAAATGGATGTTTTTGGAGACAAAGAGTCGAGACACTACATCGGGACCTTTAGGCATGACGGGAGGTGTTGTAGCACATCCAAAAAAGAACATCAGAAGACTATAGGACAAAAGCAGGAGGGCGCGACATGCATCCGTGACGACAACAATGATCACGCATGGCAGGTGCGACGACCACACGATTCCGAGAGATCATGCCTGTTAGACGCGTTGGGGGCAAAAAAGTCTTTTGCACTAATTAGGCTACGGTTGTTCACGGTTTTAAGAGAGAAACACCATTGAAGTCTTGTTCTAGTTTAGTTGAGTCATCGTTTGAGAGAAAATAATTTGTGGAGAAGAAGATAGCCTAAAGGAGTCAAGAAGATAATCAAGCAATGAAGTTCCACCGAATCTGATGAGCTTTTATTATTCTCTTTACTTCATCTTTGTTATTTAGTTCTTTATTGATTGTTGAACTCATGACTATGAGGAGCTAACCTACTCATTGTTTAGAGTAGGGGAGTAACTCTGATTTATGAATATGCTTATTTGTTTTGTTTAATGTGCGTTTGCTGATCTTACATGTCTAAATTGAATAGTTACCTATATTGTGTGACTAGTCTTACTCTCGTTGGATGAACAGAAGCATTAACAAGGGACCGACAAAATGTAGATGCTAAGCTAGTGGTGTGCTAACGCAACTGATGCGCAACCCCTGGATCACACAAGATCATTCTTAATTATGTACGTTTTGTTAACACGATTCAGATGAGTTAATTGGATTGCAGATTTGACATCTCTACTAAAACAATGACAATAGACATGCAAGTATTCCGTTAGACATGCAAGTATTCTCTTTACTTCATCTTTGTATTCCGTTAATACAGTAGGTTACTAGATTCTAAGGTTGGGATAATTCATGTTGTAGGTCACATATCCATTAGACATGCAAACATCAAATTATCATCAAGCACTGTAAGTAAAAATAGTTAGTTTGTCTATGAACTACTATGGTTAAGTTATTGAGAAACCCGACCTCTAAATAATCTTTACTATTATTGTTCACAACCAATTCAATCAATCAATCAATTTACTTTAGTTTAGTTTAGTTTAGCTTTAGAATAAGTAATCCTTTCATGCATTCATTAGTTAAATAAATTATTTTCATTATTTTCTTGCATTCAACCCACAAACCTGTTATTACTATTTTCTTGAACTCTAGTTAGATTTCCATTGCACTCTAGAATAGATATCTTCTGCATTCATAACATTCACAACATTCATAGCATAAAAATAATTCTGCAAACACAAGAGATAAGAAACGTGACAACCGTTAGTATATTGCATTTAAGTGATTTATACATTAATCCACCACTCTCCTAGGATACGATATTTGGTTCGTAATTATAATTATTATTTTAAAATTACTTGATTCGTGCAATTGCGACAAGAGGAATTTAGGTGTAATAATTATTTGTTAACTTCTATTCTTTGTAAATTACATCAAAGTTCCCATCTGTTACCGCTACCACCATCGGAACCGTCTCAACGAGAGAAGTTAGTGTTTGAACAACACAAATTCCGATGAAAATTTCAGCCAACTGCCGCTCAGCTGCGCCAATTGACGAAAAAAAATTTGTTGGAGTTTATGTTGTTTGAACATTATCTTCTCCTTGTCGAGACGATTTCGATGGTGGTGACGGTATTGCAAAATTCAAAGTCGTTCCACAAAAAAATTAATTTAATCTTAGGAAAATATGAAGAAAACCTTGAAGAGTTCATCATATCTTCAAAGTGTACTTCATATTTTAGGGGAATCTCTTAAAATTAGATAAAATTTACGGTGTAACGACTTTAGATTTTGCGGGTACCGTCACCACCATCTGAACCATCTCGACGAGGAGAAGATTGTGTCCTACATTTCTAAATTTTGGACAAAAATGTCCCTTCTAAAGGCAACGCGGTGCATTTCGAACAAATTTGAGAATTATGGGGCTTTTCCGTTAAAAATGATAGTTTATGGGGTATTTGACAAATCACCCCATGGTATAGGGGTTTTGGTGCATTGATCCCTAAATAATAATATTATTTGTCCTACTTCTAATCTACATTTACAGGTTTATGCTGATTTTTTTATATAAAACTAAAAAAAACAACTAAACCAATTAAATAAAAAAATAACCAAATAACATATTTTAGTCTTATTTCGTCCGAGTTACAATACACCAAAGACAATTACAAACGGGTCTGACAATGCCAAAATAATGCTAATCCAATATAATAAACGGACTAACTTGGTCTGGAACACCTACTGTCTATTACAAGTATTGAATTGATCTAGATATTCTAATAAGACAAATAAACGTGTAGATCGAATTGGGGACGTTCGATATGCGCATCGAATGTGGTTGGTTCGATGTTGAAGTAAATCGAACTTGATATGTTCCTATGGCGAATGATTCTGGTTCGATGCGGTTGTGTTGAACTGTAATGATTCGACGCTGTTGAGCCTCGAATAGGGACTGGTTCGATCTTGGTTTGGGTTAGTGAGATCTGTGTCGAACACTATGCAGTGTCGAACAGTAAAGTGTGTCGAATCACTGTGTTCGATGTGGTAGTGATTGGTATCATGTGTAAGACTCTGGCCCGAAAGATCAAGGGGCGGGGTATTTATAGACCCTGTCCCGTGGGACCATCCAAACGCAGGAGAGCCAACATCGAACAAGTATGGTTCAATGCAGAACCCGCATCAAACTTCTTCCATCGATGCTCTCTTATCAAATGGGCCTGCTGCTGGGCCGACCCAAATTTGGATTTTGGCCTACCTTAAATTATCCCCATCATAACATAAGAGTATTAGTTTTATTAGATATGGGATTGTTAACTAAAAGACAAGTTGTCTTGTCCCACTTCTATATTACTGCATGTAACTAAATCCTAACATCCTTTGTGAGTCGGATTGTCACTACCCAGTGCGAACTAGGTCGTGTACATTTTGGTATTTTAACTAAGAAAAAATCTTCTGAGTTTTATTAACTACTTATTCCGAAACACAAAGTAACCCCAAGCATGGGTCAAATAGTATATCTAGATATGTCAATGTAACCCCGGTCGACATGTTCATGTATATAATTTAGTCATATTTGAGTTGATAATAAGAAACGTGAAAGAAGTGGGTTAAAAATATTAAGATGAATAACAGTTATTGAATTTAAATATTTAACTCCAGTACATATATATAACTACTTCGGACTCTAACGTACAACATAACTCCAGCATATTTAATAGCTATATTTGGAGCGCGACGAAATCTGGTCGTTCGGTGCAGTAGGAGACAACATCAAATTTTGTGAATTCGATGCGAGCGCATCGAACAATCGCAGTTCGATGCATGCAGCAATAAACATCGAATCTGCTTAATTCGATACGGTGCATCGAACGTAGTCTGTTCGATGCGGTTGTAACGGAACGGGAAAGAAAGGCGGTGTACGGGCCTATATAACCAATTTCCACCTCATTGTTATTTTCTTTCCCTGGGGAGTTTTTTAGCTGCTCTTCAGGCCGCATCGAACGAGGAGTGCTCAACACACATAGCATCGAACCGTCAACATTCGACACTCACGATCGCATCGAATTTCAGGGATTCGACGCGTCTATAATATTTTCTTGCTACAACTATCCAGATATCATTTCATAAGTGACCTGAAATGACAAGGACAAAATCCAAATATCGGAGTAACCTGTAGTGTCACCCGAGAATATCTACGGTGTGACCTGAAATGGCAAGGACAAAATCCAAATATCGGAGTAACCTGTAGTGTCACCCGAGAATATCTACGGTGCTCGGAGAAGGGGCGAGGAAAAGGAAGCCTCGGATGTGGTCCATCATTTGCTAGTATTTCTTCTAAAGGATCCCCAGATCCGGCTGCAAGAACCAAATCTGTGACTAGGGCCCCTGGAGCTCTTTTCGAGAACTGGGGTGTGTGTCATTCCGATGCTCCACCAGTTGATCGTTCTACCATGAGGCTCGGTGGCGTTAGTGCTGGTACTCGGGTGCCTATTGTGAGCGACTTCGAGCGTCATGAGGATTCTGTCCCGCAGAGATTGGTGATGACTCTAACTGCCACTGGTGGACGCGTTAAGGTTGGGACTAATCATCAGATTCAGATAATAGAAGAAATTGATGCGGAAGATGAGAGAATTGCTGCCAATTTGGCTAAATTTAATGCATCTAATCCCATGTTCAGAAGTGTGCGAAATACGGATGGAGCAAGTTCGTCCCGTTCAGGAGATGAACATTGGTATGCCGGTGCTAAAAGGAAATTAGCTGAGGAAGAGTCTGCTCGAGAAGCTCAAGACATCCCTCCGCCCCCATTTAGGCGACCTCGACCTTCAGAAAATCCGAGGCCGGCTCCTCCTGGTAGTCTCGTTCGTTATGATTTCCTTAATGACAAAAATTCAGAATCTTTGAGCGCTACTTTGGGCAGATATCGATTGAGGGAAGAACAGGCGGCTGAGATTATACGGGGTCTATGGCCTCAGCTGGATCGTCAAGCCGTAATTGATAGGTTAGTGTACCGTGATCTGGCACGCTTTGGGCGCTTATTTTTTTGCTGCTATTACTATAGGAGTATATCGACTGTGTCGGGATTACAATGGTTTGGCTGAGGTACAGAGTCAACACAATTCCGTCGTCGACAGGCTACGCGCCAATATTTGTAGTTGTGATTACAGCCGATGCAATGCACTGAAACGCGCCAAAGAATCTGAGAAAGTGGCTGCTAAAGCTGCTCGTGATGCCCACGATGCAGGAGTCATAGCCAAGAAAACCATTGCGGTGCAGAAATAGCTGCATTGAAGAGAGAGAATGACTCTTTGAAGCATTAGAATTCTTCTCTTAAAGCGTCGAATGACATCGCGGTTAATTTCATAGATGATTTGGGTCGTCAAGTCCGACATTTCGAATCGGAGGATTACAAGTGCTCCATTGCCAAATCTTTCATGCAGAGTAATGTTTATAAAATGCTTGAGTTACTTCATGGTGCAACGGACATGAAATATGGAATGGAGCTTGGCGTCGATCAGGCTGGTTATCTCGGATATCTTGGAGATGGTTTCTGAAAAGATATGCTGGATGCTAGACGTGGCCCTAGGATGGAGATTCCAGAGCCTAGCGGCGATGACGACGATGATATACGGCCCCTAGGCCCGGTGATCCGTTTTACACCGTATGGCATGATCATAAAGGCAAGAGTGCGACTGGTTCTGGTTCTTTGAATCCGAAAAGAATAGGTAAAGGTGCTCCTAGCGCTGCTTTGAGGGAGTCGGAGAGGGTCAATAAATCCCTTCCTGATTTTTTTGGTCAAAGTGATGATGAGGTTGAACTGCCTCCAAAAACGTCTAGGTCTATGATTTTTCTATCGAGTCCTCCTAGGGCGTCGAGTCTTTGACACATGCCTGATGCGGTTGTGGATAAGAGAAAGAAGATTATACCCGTGTACAGTATCTCTGGTCCGACAATGATTTTGCCAACTGGAATGTACCCTCCTTAAAGTCCTTCCCGAGATCGTGAAACTTATGCTACTGAAGTTGCCATGCCTGAACTATTATTCAATGACCAAGAATTGATTTCTCCCAGCAGATATCAGCTTGGCGAAGCCTCCGAGAGAGATTAAGTTATTTTGCCCGAAGGTTGAGCACATGTTGAGGAATTAGTGCTCACGGAGGACCAAATTCAGGGAAAATGTGCCAATTATGCACGTTCTGTGGGTGTGATCCTTCGTCCTGAGTCCCTCGGTCATCAACCGAGTAGCGATACCTATGTGATACCATTTTGATGATATTATGCTTTTTGTTTTGTAAACAATTTTTGCATATCGCTTGGAACGGTTCTTGAATGAGACCGATTTTGCAGCTGGATATCATAGTTTTTGATTTATACTTATTTTGGTGTAATTCGTTCTCCTTTTAATCACGTTTAGTACGTGTTTGGTTGCGCTTTGCCTGTTGTCCCTTTTAAAGTTGTGTTGTGCCTTATAATCATTATCAATTTCGTGTTGCATCTCCTTCATGACGCTTGTGTCGTACATGAGGAGTTTTACCACTTTGGGCGATTTATACTGCCGTCATGATGCTCGAGTCGTGCATGAAGGGTTTTGCCACTTTGGACGATTTATACTGCCATCATGACGCTCGTGTCGTGCATGAGGAGTTTGGCCACTTTGGGCGATTTATACCGTCGTCATGACGCTCGTGTCGTGCATGAGGAGTTTAGCCACTTTGGGTGATTTATACTGCCGTCATGACGCTCATGTTGTGCATGAGGGGTTTGACCACTTTGGGTTGTTGATACTCCCGTCATGACGCTCGTGTCGTGCATGAGAAGTTTGGCCACTTTGGGCGATTTATTCTTATAAGACTCCACTTGCGTAATTCCACGGATATAAAATATATTTAGTTATTTGAAATGGGCTCAGCTCAATTCTTACTGAGGTGCCTACGTTTTCCCAGTTTGCATGGGACTCAAGCTTTCGCAGTTCATACAATTATTTAGCTGCCGGGTGGTATTGTTTCAACTCCTATGCATAGTAGCGTCTAAGATGTTGCACATTCCACGGACGCTTCTGTTGTACACCATGCATAGTCTCCAAGTAATAGTATCCTCACAAACCTGCTCATATAATTTTGAAAGGCTCCTTCTATTTCGGTTCTAGCTTCCCGATGTGCTGTTTTGCCGCAATGCTTCTCAGCACCAAATCACCTACTTTGAAATTTCGGGAATGAAATCTTTTATCGTAGCTTTTGGCCATTGCTGCCTTAAAAGCCACTGTGCATTGATACGCATCCTCCCTTGTTGAGCCTATCATATCCAGATCCATTTGTCTTAACTGGGCCGATTGTTCAGGGTCGTAATTGTTAATTCTGTGAGTCGGCATTCTTATTTCTGCAGGCAAAACAGCATCGGTGCCATAAACCAGAACAAATGGAGTCTTTCTTGTTGATGTTTTTGGAGTTGTTCTATATGCCACAATATTCTTTGAAGCTCTTCTGGCTATGTTCTTCATGTGCTTCTTACCCTCCTTTCAAGATAATCCTTTAATGTTTTATTGGTGGACTCTGTTTGACCATTCGACTGGGGATGGTAGACTGAGGTCAGATTGTGAGATATCTTTAATTCCGCAAACCAAGATTTAATCTCCTTTCAGGTGAACTGTGTACCAATGTCACATATAATATACCTCGGAATTCCGAAATGGCATATGTTGTATTTCCAGATAAACTTAATCATATTCTTCTCAGTGATCGACGACAAAGCCTCTGCTTCGACCCACTTGGTATAGTACTCAACTGCCACCACCAAAAATCTCTTCTGACCTTTAACCGGGGGAAAAGATCCTACAATATCAATTCCCCATTGATCAAATGGACATGCCACATCGATGGGTTGTAGTGGTTGTGCAGGTCTATGGATGAGTCGTGTGTGGTACTGACAGTTGTCACATCGCCTCGAAAAAGCAGTTGCATCTTGTAATAGAGTTGGCCAATAATATCCCTGATGTAAAATTCGTTGAGCCAAAGCTCTTCCTCCGGAATGATTCCCACAACACCCTACATGAATTTCTTCCATTACGTATCCGGCATGGGTTGGAGTAAAGCATCTCAGAAGCGGTCCCTCGAAAGATCCTTTATAGACCTCTCCATTGTGGATAGTAAACCTATAGGCCTTATATCGCATTCTGCGATGTGCATTCGAATCTGTTGGGAGAATACCCTCCCGAAGATAAGTCATAATTTCGTCCTTCCAAGACGGGTCTTCCTTTATGGCCATTATGAATTCCACCCGCGCCTCCGTAGCATTAAATTTTGATATCCCAATTAACGGTTTGTCGGCGGCCATAAGTGTTACTCTCTTTTTTACCAGGATCTCCGAGGAACTTGCGAACGTAGAGAGCGCATCAACTTTTGCATTGTCGTCCCTCGGGATCTGAGTGATATCAAATAATTTGAAACTCCTTGCCAACTCTTTTACCGTTGTGGCGTACAGTTTCATTGTCTCCTCTCACGTCTTGTATTTTCCCGAAAAATGATTCGCCACTAAGAGCTAGTCGGTAAATACGTCCAAATGTTCAACGTTAAGACCGAGAGCCATTTTGATACCTGTAATAACTGCTTCGTACTCGGCTTCTTGTCACCATGTAGTTTGGACTGATAGCAAATTCAAACTCCCTTCGCTCTGGGGATAGAAAATAAATCCCCACTCCTCCTCCTTGAGTGGTTACGGATCCGTCCGTGTGTAGTATCCATGTTGTGGTTGCTCTACTGGTTCCGACTTGATTCGATATAGAAAAGATGCAATTCGCGGTATCGGCCACACTGTTTCCCAATGTCTCAGCCATGAAATCCGCTAACGCCTGCGCTTTAATTGCAGTTCACGGCTTGAACTTCAATCCAAATTCACTGAGCTCAATTGCCCATTTAACCAACCTATCGGAAGTTTTGGGCCTTGCCAGCACTTGTTTCAAAGGCTTATCTGTCACTACCGTGATTGGGCGGGATTGAATGTATGGTCTCAATTTTCGTGTGGTGGTAACGATTGCCAGTGCGAATAATTCTATCTCCAAATAGTTCCTCTCTGTCACCTGCAGAACTCTACTCACATAGTGAATGGGTAATTGCTAGATTCCTTTTTACTTGAATAGTATTATGCTGATGGCATGTGAGGATACCGCTAGGTATAGATATAACATTTCATCTTCTTCCGGCTTAGCTGGCGGGCTCACCAAATAATTTTCATTTGCCGGAAAGCCTTCTCACACTCCGGCGTCCAAACAAAATCCTTGCTTCGTCTCATGACCTTAAAGAAAGGGAGATTCTTTTCTGTAGAAGTCGATATGAACCTTCCCAAGGCCGTCAATCGACCCACCAGACACTGCACATCCCTCACTATTTTCGGTGACGATAGATCTAAAAATTATGGAAAGAGGACGAGTAATGGACACTCACCGTATAATGAAGGCTCTTCTACCATCGAAGCTTTTCCTTTATCCATAGCCACTACATCAAAAGAAAAAGCATCAACACATGAACAAGTGTTACCAGTAAGATATGAAAATCTCATTAAAACCTCATAAGAACTTACCAAGAGGAGCAGATTCGGGAACTATCGGAGGCTGAGGAGAAGGACCCTCAGAAGACAAGTCTATTACTTCAGTAACCTTCTGAACAGATTCTTCCTCGTTAACACTCGGAAAGATCCCCTCCTCGGAAACTCTCGGAGAAGTTCCTATATTAGATTCAGAGGCAGGTAAATTCCCCGACTCGGATCTGGAAACGGGCACCAAAGCCAAATCCCAAGAAGCAGGAGCTACTTGGCGCAAGGGAACAGCGCTCCTGATAACCCCCGTCATATCCATGCATAGAAAAGAATGGTCCTCGTGAACTCCACCCCTCTCTGAACCCATATGCCTACTCTCGGGAGCATTAACCTCATCCTCCTCGTGATCACCCTCCTCTGGTATCTCGGAGACACCACTAGGAGTAGGCTCCCTCGGACTCGACTGCAAATAGTAGTTCGCCATGACCTCCCTGCATCACCCCCACCGATAACGTGTATAAGCATAATTTACTGCTATACTCGGAGAAAGAATAAAAGAATAAATAAAGGGACTTACGAAAGAGACTCCTCGCATCGGGAGACAAAGACAAGGGCCTCTCCACGGCGTCGTCGGTAAAAACTACGTAGTGAAGACCGGAGGTCTCGTATAACATTGTGAAGTCCTCTGATTCCATCAATTTGTGTTGAGAAATTATAGGAGATAAAACCACCTCCTGGTCCAAAGCATGTACGATTGCCAGTGCGAACAATTCTATCTCCAAATAGTTCCTCTCTGTCACCTGCAGAACTCTACTCACATAGTGAATGGGTAATTGCTAGATTCCTTTTTACTTGAATAGTACTATGCTGATGGCATGTGAGGATACCGCTAGGTATAGATATAACATTTCATCTTCTTCCGGCTTAGCTGGCGGGCTCACCAAATAATTTTCATTTGCCGGAAAGCCTTCTCACACTCCGGCGTCCAAACAAAATCCTTGCTTCGTCTCATGACCTTAAAGAAAGGGAGATTCTTTTCTGTAGAAGTCGATATGAACCTTCCCAAGGCCGTCAATCGACCCACCAGACACTGCACATCCCTCACTATTTTCGGTGACGATAGATCTAAAACCGCCTTTATTTTATCTGGATTGGCTTCTATTCCTCTTTCGTTCACCACATAGACTAGGAATTTCCCCGCCGTCACCCCAAAAGTGCATTTCTTAGAGTTTAATTTCATTCCATAGGTTCTCATGATGGCGAAAACCTCATCTAAATGACGCACATACTCATCATCCTTGAGACTTTTCACAAGCATGTCGTTGATATACACCTGCATTGACTTTCCAATTTGATGGTAAAACATTTTGGCCACCAATCTTTGAAATGTCGCCCCTTCATGTTTTAGTCCGAACGGCATTACCCTGTAACAGTACACTCATGTATTCGTGACAAAAGCTATTTTGTTCTGATCTTGCAGTGCCATGAATATCTGGTGAAATCCACTTTTCGCATCCATCATGCTTAGCAACGCACATTCTGCAGTCGAATCAACCAGTAGGTCTATCCGAGGCAATGGAAAAGGATCCCTTTGACAGTGCTTGTTCAAATCCGTATAATCCACGCACATTCTCTATGTCGCTTCTTTCTTCATAACTAAAACGATATTTCTCAACCATTATGAGAACCTTATCGCATAAATGTGACGTGCTGCTAGGAGTTCTTGTACTTCTTTTTCAGCGGCTTCATTCTTCTCCATGCTAAAATTCCGCTTCTTTTGTCGTATCGGCTTTGCGCTCTTGTCTACATTCAACCGGTGCACTATGATCCTAGAGTCTATTCCAAGTAAATCGAAATCAGACCATGCAAATATATCTGAATTGCGCCTGACACAGTCCACCAAAGCTGCCTCTATTATTCGGTCAATTCCTGCCCCAATTTTTATTATTCTTTCGGTGCTCTCTCTGAATAGCTGCATAATTTTGAATTCCCCTAAAGGTTCTGTTAACCCTAAAAATAAAATAAAGAATATTACTCCTACTCGGAAAAAACAATACATGGACAATACTATTGTCACGAGTACTTCCGATGAGATGTACCTATAAAGAAAACCCCTCGGAGGATTGCCTTACCTTTCGGTCACGGACCCAAAAAGGTTTAAAAGAGCACACAAGGAGGAACATAAGCGTCCCTTGGAAAGTCAAACGGTAAATGAAAAACAGATATCAACACGACATCGGAAAAAGAGCAAACCCCGATGGACCCGTGCGACTCCGATATCCACCAATGCGCCAAGAGGGACCACAATGGACCCCGAGTCCCATGAACTTACAAGAAAACTTCCTTGCTAAACACTCCTCGAAAAAGACTACACTCGGACTATTATCCGAGGACCCACTTTCGGAGAAAATCAAGAAGTGAATGAAAGAGCACCCTGTAAATATATTCCGAGAACTCCGATGAAAAAATCTCACTTCAAACAGAGCAAATACAGCCCTCGGAGATCACACCATGCCCTCGGAGACCCAACCAAGCCCACGGAGATCACACCATGCCCTCGGAGATCACATTTACACCCTCAAAATCACTCCTGATTATTGAAGAATAAACCCGAATCAAGAAAGAGAAATAAAACCCCTCGGAATAGCTGCTCTACCAAAACAAACACGCATCAGAGGTCCTCGAAGCCATCAGAGGACACCAAGATTAAATCTAGTCAGCGCTTAGTAGATAAAAGATAAACCTTATCCTTATTTTTACACCTGTATCAAGGTAATGACAACACCTGTCCTTACCAAAACACATGCACAATGACACCTGCCCCTACCAAAGTCTATATAAGGGGAGGTGATCAGTAGAAGAGGGGGGAGAGAACTTAACTTAGTTTACTAAATACAACTGGGTACTCATATACACATGAAGAAGAGGAGGAAAAGTTCAGTGAATAAAGGAAGGGAATATTCTTGCAATTATTCTTATCTTCTCATTTCCACCTATCATTGCCTCTGAATCACGGACAGGGCGTTCCAACCCAAATAAATATCTTCCGTTAAATAGGGGATAATTCCAAACCCGTTAACAAAGTGGCGCCGTCTGGGGGAACGCCATAACATCTGTCCTCGAGAGAATTCAGCAGACGTCAGCTAGGATGGATGATCTTTTCGAAAGTGACAACCTTCTTTTCCCGAACAACGACTCAGAAGAAACTTTGTCCAATTACGAATCAGGTACTAGAGATTTTATTAATATTCCCCGATCTGTTTATGAAAGACTTATAGATGCTGCACGAACCCCCCGGAGGGGTGAACCTATCGGACGCACGTCCTCCGTACTCCTCGAGAACAGGGATTTCCCCTCGGAGGGAGATACACCTCCGATGACGTGGAACCCAAATTCGAATCCTTGGCAACAGGCACCCCGACAAATGCCTCGAAGGTATGTATGTCATGAAAGAACTCCAGTGAGGGGTCGGGAAGAAATTTCTCGCCCCTCGGAGTATCGAGGAGAGGTTGAACATTCCTTATGGGGAATGATGGATGATTTACGAAAAGAATTAGGTGACCTCAAGAAGACCATGGCCCCTGAGGAGGATCCTACGTTCAAGACAACTCCTTTCATTCCCTTAATCGCTTCAGCTTCTATCCCCTCGGGGATGCGACCTGTCAATATCCCGTTATATACCGGAGAAGCTGACGGAAGGGACCCGCAAGATCACATCCATCAATATCTGGCCGGAATGGATCTCTCTTCCGCCCCTGACCACGTGTTATGCCGCGTATTTTCTGTTACCCTCGGAGGGCGGGCCCAAGCCTGGTTTACTCACCTTCCACCTTGTTCCATTACGAGTTGTGATCGATTAGCCCATTTGTTCGTACGACAATTCGCCTGTAATCGAAGGTACCCTAAATCTGCCACACACCTTTTCACTATTAAACAGAAAAAGGATGAACCCTTACGAGAGTATATAAAGTGCTTCACGGATGAAGCACTAGATGTTCCCAACGTTAGCCCGACCATCATGGTGGACATATTAACTCAGGGACTCCGAACGGGGGACTTCTTTAGATACCTTATGGGAAATCGGATCACGGACATGAATGAGCTAATGCAAAAGGCGGAAATCAACATCTTGATGGAAGAGGCCGAAGGAAGATAATGAACACTTAGAGCGTGTCGAGAAAGAAGCGAAGACCAAAGAAAAGAATAATGAAGGAAAACCTCCTCAGCGCAAGGACGAAGGAGGAGTGGTTAAGAAATTTCTCCGACCCGTGCACCTGCCTCCGATGACTGTTACTCCACCAGAAGTACTCAATATAATGAGGGGTAGCAACGAGTTACACTAGCCCAGGCCGACTAAATTCCCTAACCGAGACAAAGACACTGGGAAATATTGTAAGTACCATAAAACTTACGGGCACACTACGGAAGAATGTACTACCCTTCGTTTAGAGGTGCTCCGCCTGTTAGAAATAGGGTATTTGAAGAATTACCTCAAGGAAAATAACCCCGAGGAGCCCAAAGCAAATGTTTGGAAGAGGTCACGAAGAGAGGAGGAGGAACAAGAAAGGGAAGAAAGGACGCCTAGTCGGAAGTCACGAGAAGGGACAACTGGACGCCTCCGACCCCAATAGAGAATCAAAGACCGTCGGCAAAATCAACGAGAGAAAACGACAGGGTATTAGAGTCTGCCTCCTCCACCTACCTCTTATAAAAGCAACCCCCCAACAGGGAGAACCATCAATATGATTGAAGGGGGTGAAATTTCCATGACACCTCAGGGTAAAAAGAAGAAATATTTGAAAGAAGCTCGACGAGCAGAACAAGGATTATCTGTCTGCTCCATTCAAGGATCCAGTCTGCCTAGCATCACTTTCGGGCCCGATGACCTTATAGACGTAATATACCCTCACGAAGATCCATTGGTTATTTCTGCTGTCATCTACGGGTATGAAATCCAACGGATCCTTATAGATACGAGCAGCTCCGTAGATGTACTCTTCTTGCCTACCTATCTTGCTATGAGGTTGAAACAAGAAACGTTGGAAACCGTTGAAGTCCCGTTAGTAGGATTCTCAGGGGAAGCCTGCCAAACCCTCAGAACGGTGACTCTTCCAATGTCATGGGGAAAGGGAGCCCTTCGAAGGACGGAACCTATCAAGTTTTGGGTAGTGGAGGCTTCCTCACGAATGTATAATGTCATCTGCGGAAGACCATCCATTCGGGCCTTCGAGGCTATCCCCTCTACTTTACATCTTAAAGTGAAATTCCCCACTTCTTCGGGAATCGGAGAAGTCTGAGGAAGTCAGTCAAAAGCCAGAGAATGCTGCATGAATGCCATCCCCTCGGAAGAACCCTCACTCGGAAAGAGCAAAAAGTGTAAAATCGAGGAAACCCGAGTCCAACCTGTGGAAAAATTAAAGATGGTGGAATTAGTAGAAGGAAGCCCTGAGAAAGTAATCAAAGTGGGTACCCACATGGCTTCGGCCATAGAAGATCAACTGATTTCCCTCCTCAAACAGTTCCATCACCTCTTTGCATGGGAAGGGGGACCGCCCGGGCGAATCAGCAATAAGGTATGCCAACACTTTCTTAACGTAAAGCCTGGGGCTAAACCTATCCAACAGAAGAAGAGGAAAATGGGACCCGAGCGCAACAAGATCATCCGCTCGGAAATACAACGCCTTCTTAGTTTGAAACAAATTCGGGAAGTCATTTATCCCGAATGGTTAGCTAATGTCGTGCTAGTGCCCAAGCATGGAGGAAGATGGCGAATGTGTGTTGACTTTACCAACCTCAATGAGGCATGCCCAAAGGATTGTTATCCCTTACCGAACATAGATCAGCTAGTTGATTCTACCGCGGGATGTGCGCTACTATCAACTTTAGATGGAGACCAAGGGTATAACCAAATCCCGATGGCGACTATTGACCAAGATAAGACCAGCTTCATCACATATGCAAGCACATTTTGTTATCTAGTCATGCCCTTTGGGCTGAAGAACGCGGGAGCTACCTACCAAAGGTTAGTAAGTCTTATGTTTGCAGGACTTATTGGGAAGTCAGTAGAGGTTTACGTAGATGATACTGTAGTTAAAAGTAAAACTGTCGAAGAGCATCCCGAGGACCTGCGGAAAGCGTTGGTCATTATGAACAATTTTGGTATGAAAGTTAACCCTCGAAAGTGTTCCTTTGGTATCCGGGGAGGAAAATTTTTGGGATTTATGGTTACGGAGAAGGGAATAGAAGTAAACCCCGAGAAAGCAGAAGCTATCATGGGGTTACCTACCCCGAGGACGGTGAAAGATGTCCAAAAGTTAACTGGAAGAATGGCCTCGTTGAGTCGGTTCGTCTCCAAGTCCGCAGAAAAAGGGCTTCTCTTCTTCAAGATACTTCGGAATGTCAAGGAATTTCAGTGGACCCCCCAATGCGAGGAGGCTCTCGAAGAACTAAAAAGGTATATGTTGAAACCACCTTTGCTGGTAAAACCTATACCTCAAGAAGAGCTATTTCTGTATTTATCGGTCGGAGAAGAGGCTGTTAGCACCGTCCTAGTCAAGGAACAAGACGGAGAACATCATCCGGTATATTACGTCAGCAAAACCCTCCTCGGAGCCGAAACCAGATATACCCTAACTGAGAAACTCGTCCTAGCCTTGGTTATTACGGCTCGAAAGCTACGTCCCTACTTTCTATCCCACCCAATTACCGTGCTAACTAAGCACCCCCTGAGAGCAATTCTTAATAAGCCTGAATCATCAGGGAGATTGATAAAATGGGCCGTAGAGCTTACTGAGTACGATATTTCCTATGCTCCGAGACCATCGATTAAAGCGCAAGTTCTGGCAGACTTTGTAACAGAACTTACGAGCATTGGATCCGAGGAGAAAGAACCACTGTGGCACGTATATGTAGATGGATCCTCGGTGAGTACACATGTTGGGGCTGGAATAGTTTTTGTAAATCAAGAAGGAGAGGAAGAAAGACTCCATTTTGCAGTCAGAATAGATTACCCCCTCTCTAATAATGAAGCTGAATATGAAGCACTCCTTATTGGTATGAGACTAGCAAAGGAAGGGGGAATGAAGAGAGTACTCCTCCATAGTGATTCCCAATTAATCGTCCAGCAAGTTAAAGGATCATATGAAGCAAAAGAAGAAAGAATGCAAGAGTACCTCCGAGTTGTTCGTCAAAGGTCCGAATGGTTTGAAGAATACGATATAGTTCAAATTCCCCGAAAAGAAAACCAAGAGGCGGACGCTTTATCCAAAATGGCTACACAAACAGCCGTTGTACATACTCGGAAGATTACTCTACTTCATGTCAATGAATCTGAAAAGAGCGAAGGCCAAGAGGTGAATACCATTTCAGATCCCTCATCTAGCTGGGTAACTCATATCAAGGCCTATTTGCAGAATCCCGAGGGATACTCCTCGGACAAGAATATTCAGCGAATGATGTTCCGAAAAACTCTCCGATACTTCCTCAAAGACGGGATACTCTTCCGAAGAACCTACTCATGTCCTCATGCTCGATGCCTTAATGAGGAGGAGGCCCAACTAGCTTTAGCAGAAACTCACGAGGGGGTATGCGGAAGCCATACCAGCAACGAAAGCATGGTCGGACGCTTGATTCGACAAGGCTACTACTGGCCCACGATGGCCAAAGACAGCAAAAGCCATGCGAAAGGTGTAAACCTTGCCAAGCTTACGCCCCTCGGACCCATCAACCCGCAGCTCCTTGGGAACCCCATCTGACCCCTTGCCCATTCTCCAAGTGGGGTATTGATATACTTGGACCCCTTATCCCTGATGCCGGTCAAAAGAAATTTCTGCTAGTAGCCATTGATTACTTCACCAAATGGGTGGAAGCGGAACCCCTGGCTAGAGTAACCGCAGGGGATGTTATCAATTTTCTTTGGAGAAGTATTATTTGTCGATTTGGAATCCCTCGGAGTTTGGTAAGTGACAACGGTCTGCAGTTTACGGATCAGGGGTTACAAAAATGGTGCGATCATTGGGAAATAAAACATCGCTTTGCTTCAGTGGGATACCCTCAAGCAAATGGCCAAGTAGAAAGAACCAACAGAACCCTCTTGAAAAACATGAAGGCCCAGCTTGATTGGCACAAAGCTAAGTGGGTTGAAGAAATACCCGGGATATTGTGGGCCTATCGGACCACGCAAAGTGTTGCTACGGGTGAAACCCCTTTCAGTCTATCCTATGGATGTGAAGCTGTCTTACCCTCGGAGGTCTCAATAGAGAGTTGGTGAATTAAGGAATACGAAGAAGTAACCAACAGCGCGAATCTAGCCCTCGCCCTTGATTTGCTCGAAGAAAAGAGAACCCGAGTAGCCCTCCGAATGGAAGAGTACAAGGCTCGGATGTCGCGATATTATAATGCCAAGGTAAAGCCCCGAACCTTTCAAGTTGGAGATTTGGTGATGAAACGAGTAGGGGCTTCCAAGAATGTGGGCAAATTAGATCCCCGATGGGAAGGACCCTATAAGATAGTGGAGATTGTAGGGACAACAACTTATCGTCTCGCCAACTCCGAGGAGGCAGTACTTCGCAACACGTGGAACTCAAGCAACCTTAGAAAGTACTATGCTTAATGTAATAATCATACATGAATAAAAATAGTGTTCATATACGAGGGGTTATAGTACAAAAGAAATTAGAGTTGTCCGACAAAATGATGGCTCTATATATGAGACATCGAGACAACCCGATAACACCAAAAACCCTCTGTATTATGAACTAAACTGTATAATATTCATCTATAAGCTAAGTCCCTCCCATGGGACGTTTTCCCTCTCGGATAAGTTGTCGGCGCTGCTCCTCAGAAAGAGAGATTGGGTCATCAAGGAACACAGTTCCGACTGCAGAATCTCTAATGGGTGAAGAAGGAAACTCTTCGGAGATCTGACGAATGTTGAGCTCAGGAAGAAGCAAGCCCGAGGGAAACTCCGGCAAAGCTTGTACGGCATCTTGGCACAATCTATAGCCTATATGCACTAAATCGCGCATCTCACCCCGAAGAGATTCACGAGGATTGGATGGACCCACTACTTCCAAAACGGCCTGGACTCGGGCCATAACCACCTCTACTGCATGGGAACGAGTTATCCCTAGTAGCTGCTGACTCAAGGCATCTCTTTCCATCGTAGCCTGCGTTAGTTGCTCCTCCGAGGACCGTATTTGGCCACGTAACTCCTCAAGTCTCCTTCCTAAATTTAGTACCCGGGCTCTTTCAAGCACTAATTGGCGTTCCAACTCCCACGCCTTATCCTTCTCGGATTGTAACGCATGGATATGAGTCTCCTGAGCGGACTCATGAACTTCCTTCAAATGAGTTATCTCCACTTGAGCCTCTAAGAGACCTCGCTCTAACTCGTCCCGACGATGATATACTAAGCATGGATCTGAAGAAGAACTTCCGTAAGACCCGAGAGCATCTAGCACCATATAAATCTGCTCAAAAAACAAAGCGAATGGCATCAGACCGAAAGACAAGTTAGTATTAAATAAAATGAATAAATACCTCACACAGGTCTTTACAGGCTAAATCTTGGAGAACGGGTACCGAAAGGGTTTTTATCAGCTCACAATCTGTTACGTTCAATAAACCGCTGAGAAAGTTTCGGCAAAATCCCACCGCTGATCCGAGAGGAGAAACATCCTGATTATCCTCGGGGGGAAGAGATCTCCCGAGGGAAGGGTGCTCTTCGGGCGGTGGTACAGGAATACGATCAGGGACATCTTCCCGGGGCTGCAAGTCCTCTGTGCCAGGGGAGAGAAGATACTCCTCTAACACATTTACCACGACAGAATTACGAGGAATAGGCTGTGACACTATGGGATTCATGTGAAAGTCCGTTTGGGAGAGAGCTGCTATCGGATCTGACGGCCCAGGAGGAATTATATAACTGACTGGGGGGGCTGCTACAGGTTCCTCCTCCTCCGAGGAAATCTCAACCATTGCCTCATTCACGAGAGGAACGGAATTATCAACCTCCGGCATCCCGGGATTACCATGCAACTCTCTCCCAAGGAAAACGTCAGTAGAAGATCCGAAGGAAAATGCTCCCATCTCCGCTCCTGCAAAAGATATCAGTAGGAAAACGGTCCGAGGGCACCCATAAAATTTACAAGTTGAAGAAGGGTTAGTAAAACTTACGAAAATGAAAGTTATTGTGAAGAGGACGAGAAGTAGGGATACATCCCTCCACCCCCTCTTGTAAACCTGCCAAAATCAGGGCCTCGGGGAAGTCCAGTAGCCCGGATATGTCATAAGAACCAGAAAAAAGTCCCGAGTGAAGCAATACCTCCCTCACTTGCCCTTGTGTTTCGATGTTGGGAGCAATATATCCCAGACCCCATCGGATGGGTACCCCCCACGATCTGGCTGACTGACCTCTCGGACGGACGAAGAAAAATCTCCGCCTCCAATCCCCTCTACAAGAGCGGGAACTGGATACACGAGTGAAGGTATTTTCCTTGTCCCGATAGGTCAAGCTAAAAAATGGAGTCCCCTCTGAACAAGGTCGAAGGGTAAATATTGTTCCCACCCGATAAGGGGACATTGGAAGGTTTAAAAGCTCACAATGAAGGACATATCCCACCAAATGACTATAGGAACTTGGTGATAATTGACTCGGACATACCTGCCAATACCGAAAAAGTATTTGGAAAAAGGGGTGGAAAAACGTCCGTAACCCACAACGCATCTGTTGGGTATAAACAGTCATGTAACCTGAGGGAGGTGCATAAGCCCTCTGGCCCGATGAAGGCACTACTATGTCGTAATCTTCAAAATCCAGGTTATAACCAGTGAAAAGAGATCTTACCGAGTTCTCACACTCTGTACTCATAGTGGATCTTACACGTCCTCTACCTATCAATCTGGACGGGTTAAGAGGGATCAAATCGAACTCCGAAGACTCATCCGCCAAAGGGTATGGCTCCCTACCCATAAATATCTCCATGATATGATTGATCCTACATGAATTTGTAGATGGAAGCCTACGAGCTACCCCAAGAGAGGAACTAGCACCAAGTGTCGCCTGATTTTCGGATAGATTGTCCCTCGGAGAGAAACTTTCACGAGAAATGGGAGGAACCCTTGATGATCCAGAAGGACTCCGAGCGGTATCCCGAGAAGAACCACAAGACGAAACTGAACCACTTCTTCTATAGTAAGGAGGCATCATCTTGTCGGGTAAGTATTATCCTCGTACTTGCAATTATGGACAAACTTGAAAGAAAATCAAAGACTAGTTATGATTATAAGATTAGAGATAAGTGCATAATTGGTAAAGGGCCTAAGTGCATATATACTCTTTAATTCTTGGTTAAAAGAAGAAGTTTAGACTTTTATTATGTTAACTAAGGGACACGTGTTGAAAAACTTTTTAATTAAAAATGACACGTACCTTATTTAACCATGCAAAGCAACACCTCCTACTTAGGAAGTTTACTTAGTCAGCAACCTTATAAGAATTATCATTATCCGCTTTAATTGAATTTTAACAATAAAAACAAAAAATAGAAAAGGGAAATTGAACAAAAATATTTATTTATTTAAGCCGAAGAGCCCTCGGAAAGGGTAATAGATACAAAGAACATTTATTTAAAAACAAAAAATATAGAAAGCAAGACTAAGCCCCCGTGGAAGGAGGGAGGGGAGAAGTTGTCTCCTCGGCAGAAGTACCCAGTGGAGCAAGACGAGAAATTGGAGAAAATACCCCCCCGGAACCACTAGCCCTCAGACTCGGACTAGCGGCAGAGCGCATCGGAGACGGTGCCGGAGAATCCCGAGAAGATAACAAACCCCCAAATCTCCCCACAAAGTACTGACAATCATCGGGAGTTGGCCTCTTCAACTTACGAAGGTCAACAGACTTTGAAAAGTCAACCTCCGACCTTATCAAAGACTTAGCCAATCTAGCACACTCCAAATAACCCCATAAAAGGTGGCATGTCAAGAGCTCGTGAGAAGGCGTCTCGGAAACCTCAGAGTGCTGCCTTGATGTTTCTTGCTGGGCGAATCGAACTGCAGCATCAATCTTAGCCTGCACCTTCTCGGGAGAAAAAAAGTTTAAAAACTTCCTCTCGGCTGACTCGGCCCTATCTGTAACTTGGCTTAGTGCCTCCTGGAGCCCCCTTTCCCGCTCACAGCCTTCTGCCACTGCCTTCTCGAGAGCCGCGATACGAGCAGTAAGGACCCCCTCGAACTCTTTTCTTCCCTTCTCCAGAAGGGCTATCTTACCCGCTACGGCCTTCTCGGATGCCTCCATCTTCTTGTAGGCGGACTCGGCAGCGCTTAAGTTACATTGCAAACCCTCCCTCGCCTTCTCTGATTCTTTAAGAAGGAACTCGTAGTCAGAAATCTTGGTGTAGAGAATGTCCTCCCTAGTCTGACTCTCTTTATCCTGGACCAAGAGAGGTGCCAGTTGCGCTCGGAGCACTTCCAGCTCCTCTATGTCTTTTCGACCACGTTCTTCAACGGCGGTGACTGCCTCCCGAGTCTTTCCAATCTGCGGAGAAGTCAACAAGAACAAAATTAACAGAGATATATTATATAACTTAAGAGAACTAATCTAGAAAAACTTACCATGAGCCCCAACCAGTTAAGACTGGTGTACAAAAACTGATACCCCTCGGCGGGTGTTGAACTGGAGGAGGCAAAAAATTGGAGGATATCTTGGTAAGCTTCCCCCACTGACCGAGATGAAAATTGCCCCCTGGATCCACTGGGAGGAGCGGGCTCCTGGAATGTATGGCCTCTCGCAGACAAAGTCACTGGAACATGCCCCCTCGGAGGAGTCGCGTCCGGTACTGGAGTCATCACTTCTGAATTTGTGAACACGGCCCGAGAACCACCAACTGCTGTGGGTGGGCCAGTCTCTCCCAACAATGAATTCAGAATCCCCTCCTTCACATCTCTGTCTTCGGAAGAAGGATCGAACTCCCCTTGAGTGTCCTCGGAATCCCCTCGTAAATCTTCCTGCTCGGGAATGTTGAACTGGGCCAGAAAATCCTCCTCTACAAAAGGTACTCACTTTCAGTAAGAAAGAGAATGCAACTAGAAAAAATTATGGAAAGAGGACGAGTAATGGACACTCACCGTATAATGAAGGCTCTTCTACCATCGAAGCTTTTCCTTTATCCATAGCCACTACATCAAAAGAAAAAGCATCAACACATGAACAAGTGTTACCAGTAAGATATGAAAATCTCATTAAAACCTCATAAGAACTTACCACGAGGAGCAGATTCGGGAACTATCGGAGGCTGATGAGAAGGACCCTCAGAAGACAAGTCTATTACTTCAGTAACCTTCTGAACAGATTCTTCCTCGTTAACACTCGGAAAGATCCCCTCCTCGGAAAGATCCCCTCCTCGGAAACTCTCGGAGAAGTTCCTATATTAGATTCAGAGGCAGGTAAATTCCCCGACTCGGATCTGGAAACGGGCACCAAAGCCAAATCCCAAGAAGCAGGAGCTACTTGGCGCAAGGGAACAACGCTCCTGATAACCCCCGTCATATCCATGCATAGAAGAGAATGGTCCTCGTGAACTCCACCCCTCTCTGAACCGATATGCCTACTCTCGGGAGCATTAACCTCATCCCCCTCGTGATCACCCTCCTCTGGTATCTCGGAGACACCACTAGGAGTAGGCTCCCTCGGACTCGACTGCAAATAGTAGTTCGCCATGACCTCCCTGCATCACCCCCACCGATAACGTGTATAAGCATAATTTACTACTATACTCGGAGAAAGAATAAAAGAATAAATAAAGGGACTTACGAAAGAGACTCCTCGCATCGGGAGACAAAGACAAGGGCCTCTCCACGGCGTCGTCGGTAAAAACTACGTAGTGAAGACCGGAGGTCTCGTATAACATTGTGAAGTCCTCTGATTCCATCAATTTGTGTTGAGAAATTATAGGAGATAAAACCACCTCCTGGTCCAAAGCATGTACGATTGCCAGTGCGAACAATTCTATCTCCAAATAGTTCCTCTCTGTCACCTGCAGAACTCTACTCACATAGTGAATGGGTAATTGCTAGATTCCTTTTTACTTGAATAGTACTATGCTGATGGCATGTGAGGATACCGCTAGGTATAGATATAACATTTCATCTTCTTCCGGCTTAGCTGGCGGGCTCACCAAATAATTTTCATTTGCCGGAAAGCCTTTTCACACTCCGGCGTCCAAACAAAATCCTTGCTTCGTCTCATGACCTTAAAGAAAGGGAGATTCTTTTCTGTAGAAGTCGATATGAACCTTCCCAAGGCCGTCAATCGACCCACCAGACACTGCACATCCCTCACTATTTTCGGTGACGATAGATCTAAAACCGCCTTTATTTTATCTGGATTGGCTTCTATTCCTCTTTCGTTCACCACATAGACTAGGAATTTCCCCGCCGTCACCCCAAAAGTGCATTTCTTAGGGTTTAATTTCATTCCATAGGTTCTCATGATGGCGAAAACCTCATCTAAATGACGCACATACTCATCATCCTTGAGACTTTTCACAAGCATGTCGTCGATATACACCTGCATTGACTTTCCAATTTGATGGTAAAACATTTTGGCCACCAATCTTTGAAATGTCGCCCCTTCATGTTTTAGTCCGAACGGCATTACCCTGTAACAGTACACTCATGTATTCGTGACAAAAGCTATTTTGTTCTGATCTTGCAGTGCCATGAATATCTGGTGAAATCCACTTTTCGCATCCATCATGCTTAGCAACGCACATTCTGCAGTCGAATCAACCAGTAGGTCTATCCGAGGCAATGGAAAAGGATCCCTTGGACAGTGCTTGTTCAAATCCGTATAATCCACGCACATTCTCCATGTCGCTTCTTTCTTCATAACTAAAACGATATTTCTCAACCATTATGAGAACCTTATCGCATAAATGTGACGTGCTGCTAGGAGTTCTTGTACTTCTTTTTCAGCGGCTTCATTCTTCTCCATGCTAAAATTCCGCTTCTTTTGTCGTATCGGCTTTGCGCTCTTGTCTACATTCAACCGGTGCACTATGATCCTAGAGTCTATTCCAAGTAAATCGAAATCAGACCATGCAAATATATCTGAATTGCGCCTGACACAGTCCACCAAAGCTGCCTCTATTATTCGGTCAATTCCTGCCCCAATTTTTATTATTCTTTCGGTGCTCTCTCTGAATAGCTGCATAATTTTGAATTCCCCTAAAGGTTCTGTTAACCCTAAAAATAAAATAAAGAATATTACTCCTACTCGGAAAAAACAATACATGGACAATACTATTGTCACGAGTACTTCCGATGAGATGTACCTATAATGAAAACCCCTCGGAGGATTGCCTTACCTTTCGGTCACAGACCCAAAAAGGTTTAAAAGAGCACACGAGGAGGAACATAAGCGTCCCTAGGAAAGTCAAACGGTAAATGACAAATAGATATCAACACGGCATCGGAAAAAGAGCAAACCCCGATGGACCCGTGCGACTCCGATATCCACCAATGCGCCAAGAGGGACCACAATGGACCCCGAGTCCCATGAACTTACAAGAAATCTTCCTTGCTGAACACTCCTCGAAAAAGACTACACTCGGACTATTATCCGACGACCCACTTTCGGAGAAAATCAAGAAGTGAATGAAAGAGCACCCAGTAAATATATTCCGAGAACTCCGATGAAAAAATCTCACTTCAAACAGAGCAAATACAGCCCTCGGAGATCACACCATGCCCTCGGAGACCAAACCAAGCCCACGGAGATCACACCATGCCCTTGAAGATCACATTTACACCCTCAGAATCACTCCTGATTATTGAAGAATAAACCCGAATCAAGAAAGAGAAATAAAACCCCTCGGAAGAGCTGCTCTACCAAAACAAACACGCATCAGAGGTCCTCGAAGCCATCAGAAGACACCAAGATTAAATCTAGTCAGCGCTTAGTAGATAAAAGATAAACCTTATCCTTATTTTTACACCTGTATCAAGGTAACGACAACACCTGTCCTTACCAAAACACATGCACAATGACACCTGCCCCTACCAAAGTCTATATAAGGGGAGGTGATCAGTAGAAGAGGGGGGGAGAGAACTTAACTTAGTTTACTAAGTACAACTGGGTACTCATATACACATGAAGAAGAGGAGGAAAAGTTCAGTGAATAAAGGAAGGGAATATTCTTACAATTATTCTTATCTTCTCATTTCCACCTATCATTGCCTCTGAATCACGGACAGGGCGTTCCAACCCAAATAAATATCTTCCGTTAAATAGGGGATAATTCCAAACCCGTTAACAGGTTCCATTTTACATTCTTGTCACTGTTTTAACAACTGACTCTCTGCTTTTTCCCGCGCCTGCTCATTAGGCTCGGATCGTTTTCCATTTTCTTTTGTGTCCATTTTTATCTTCTTTCTTGCTTCCCTCTTTTCATCCGACAACGTATAACATTTCTTTGTCATCCTAGCTACTTATATCTAAATACAATATAAACGGTGTTCCCACAGATGGCGCCAATATTTTGGTCTTATTTCGTCCGAGTTACAATACACCAAAGACAATTACAAACGGGCCTGACAATGCCAAAATAATGTTAATCCAATATAATAAACGGACTAACTTGGTCCGAAACACCTACTGTCTATTACAAGTATTGAATTGATCTAGATATTTAATAAGACAAATAAACGTGTAGATCGAACTCGGGACGTTCGATGTGCACATCGAACGTGGCTGGTTCGATGCTGAAGTAAATCGAACTTGATATATTCCTATGTCGAATGATTCTGGTTCGATGCGGTTGTGTCGAACTGTAATGATTCGACACTGATGAGCCTCGAATAGGGACTGGTTCGATCTTGGTTTGGGTTAGTGAGATTTGTGTCGAACACTATGCAGTGTCGAACAGTAAAGTGTGTCGAATCACTGCGTTCAATGTGGTAGTGATTGGTATCGTGTGTAAAACTCTGGCATGGAAGATCAAAGGGCGGGGTATTGATAGGCCCCGTCCCGTGGGACCCTCCAAACGCAGGAGAGCCAACATCGAACAGGTGTGGTTCGATGTGGAACCCGCATCGAACTTCTTCCGTTCGATGCTCTCTTATCAAATGGGCATGCTGCTGGGCCGGCCCAAATTTAGATTTGGGCCTACCTTAAATTATCCCCATCATAACATAAGAGTATTAGTTTTATTAGATATGGGATTGTTAATTATATTAAAAGACAAGTTGTCTTGTCCAACTTCTATATTAGTGCATGTAACTAAATCCTAACATCCTTTGTGAGTCGGATTGTCGCTACCCAGTACGAACTAGGTCGTCTATATTTTGGTATTTTAACTAAGAAAAAATCTTTTGAGTTTTATTAACTACTTATGCCGAAACACAAAGTAACCCCAAGCATGGGTCAAATAGTATATCTAGATATGTAAATGTAACCCCGCTCGACATGTTCGTGTATATAATTTAGTCATATTTGAGTTGATAATAAGAAACGTGAAAGAAGTGGGTTAAAAATATTAAGATGAATAACAGTTATTGAATTTAAATATTTAACTCCAGTACATATATATAACTACTTCGGACTCTAACGTACATAACATAACATAACTCCAGTATATTTAATTCCAACTTATACTTGTACGCAACCACAATAGCTAGATTATATCCCTGATTCTTCTATTTTCCCTGCAACTGAACACATTCTTACAAAGGAAACTAGCTTCAAACTTCAGTTTTCACGTAAGACTGGCATGCACTAAGACTAGATGGTGACAAATATTTTAGAGTAAACAGCTAGTGAATAAAAGAAACTCTTTGTATGGAGCGACAAAAAGGAAAATAGGTCACTTCTAAATAGTTGATAGCTTCAAACCACCAGAATTAACAAGTTAATTAACGAGGACCAAGAATTCATTTAGTTTAACCCGTGGGCTGCTGACAGCTAACTCCATTACTGTACAAACAAACTATGCACAAACCATCTTTACAAATTTTTTTGTAAAGATAATGGTTAAGCCACCTTAATAAAGATGAACATTTTATATGCTTGTAATCCCCACCTTCTAATATCAAGATTAAATCTTAACAGCCAAGCAGCACTAATTTAATTAAGCCTCAAATTATAGTGACTGCCTGATCAGAAAGGCAACACAAACTCTCCCTATAAATTCATCAATGTCGAACCATATTCTACAATCACAAAGCAAATAAACAAATAAACATATAACTTTATTCCAATTTCAGATTTGTAATCACAAACATGTCTTCAATTGGAGCGGGTTATGCACACCTTTACGTGCAGCAGAAGAAGCAAAAGGAGAGGCTTAAGAGAATGGAAGAGGAAAAGGCAAGAATGAATAAGAACGATAACGCAAGTGCTGCAAAAATGAGTATCGTGGACGATACTAAGAGTGGTAGAACTAACAAGAAAGTTTACCCCGGATATTTCATGTCGCCTGATTTGATGAACTCGGGCTCACAGGGAAGACATGCTTAATTTAGATGTATCATGCATGCTACTTAATTTAGCTTCTATTTCATGATATTGTGTGAAATCAATAATGTCCATGCGTCTGTAACTAAAGATATGCTAGTGATTGTTGTGTCTTCATTTAACTTATACTTCGTCTACATGTTGTAAGTTAATGTTGTTGTTTTTCTTAATATATAGTAGTGTGAAAGTTTCGATTTCGATGTATGTTTCGGTTTGCTAAGTATTTTAGAAAATTTTCATAAGCTTTTTAGTATGTTTCGACATGCTTTGGGAACATCAGAATTTAAAATAGTTGTTGAACTGACAAAGTTTCTAAATGTTATCTGAAAAAGTATCAAAATATTTTTATTTTCTACTTTTATAAGTAGAAACACAATAGTATTTTTTATGTTTATTACAATGATAAATTGTTACAAACTCTCTAAGATATGTCAAAAAGAGCTCAAATTAAAACAATGACTTGCAAAAAAAAATCTATAGTGTTCAGCGAATCAAAACATACACCAAAAACAGAAATATATTGCAGAATGAATTTAAAAATTACTTTTGTCTTTCGTCTCCACAAAGTCCATATAAAAATATTTCGCTATTTTTTTTTGAAAAAAAAAACGTTTAAAAGATTTAGTGTTGCATACATATGATTCACAAGCTTCTCGTACCGTTCCCTAACTTAACTGATACTACTTGATCGTCAAGTATATTCAGAATATCAAAGTTGTGAACTTAGATGCGCCAAAACATGCTTAATTTGTCACCTTCAGATCCAGCCATAGTTGGAGGGGGCGGGGCAAATTAAATGTGATATATGTTTACGTATTTTATTCACCAAATTAATTCCTGTCTAACTGATTTCATACACGACTTTTGTGGAACGTAGGTTCGGATGTCATACAACTCAACCACTCATGAGAGGTTTACGAGCGTTGTCTCCCTAACATATAAAACAAAAAATGTGAAACATTTGATGGTTGTCTTCCTAACATTACCACAATCAAGTTCGACAACATTTTATTTCATTTTAATAGGAAATTATTCTTGAAAACAAGCACAAGGGTTGCTCAACCAAATAGATGTGTGCCCAAATAGCTGGTAATCAAATATTTACCACCTTTGATCCGATTTTACAACCTCCAAGATTTTCATTAGAACCCCACCCTGGGGTAGCCCGATAGTTGCTTAGCCACAAATGCAGATCAAAGTCAGCTTGTAGTTAAAAAAGGAACATAAGGGAAAGAAAAAGGTAAATGGTGGCAATATGAGCTCTGTTTCCTCTTCGTCTGAAAAATAGGTGTTGGGTCAATTTCATGTATTTGAACTGGCACCACAATATTATCTATGTTATGCTCTACCCTGTAATAAATCTGCATGAAATGGGAATGGAAAATCAATTGGATCACAAAATAATTTCAAGAGTAGATTAATCATAATGCATTAGGGTCTATAATCAACCCCAAGTTTCATGCATTAGTACAAGCACTAGTTTCACCCAAAATATACGGACATGTCATTACGTTTCGTCCTCCAATCAAACCTGCAAACCACAAAATGAATGTGCCCCATCGAACGGACGGCGGTGATCACCTTCGATATGATGTCGAGGATGACCCCCGATCTGATATCGGTTATGAGGTGGTATGACGTGTCACAGGTGCACGTGGTAGTCCCGATATTGAATGAGATATCGAAAGTGGTATCGAGAATGACCCCCGATCTGATATCGGTGATGAGCTGTTGTGACGTGGCAAAGGTGCACGTGATAACCCCGATGTCGAATAATATATCGAAAGGGATATCGGGGATATATTTCGATCTGACGAGTGGTAGCTGAGGGATGATTATTGCCTGTTTTGGGATCCGGGCACCGCGTATTTATAGACCTCGGGATCCGGGGACCACAGTAACATATCAGTGATTATTACCGATATGACATCGAATATAATCCCCGATATAGTCCAATATGGGCCTGGTTTGGGCCTGGCCCATTATGCGGGAAATGCCCATATCATGTAGTCCCCCAATTTGGGGATTCTTATCTTAGAGATATGAATTCGCAAATTTAATTTAAAATTCCTAGGTTACATGTACCCTTCGTCCCGCCAGTTCAAATGACGGAGATCAAACTTGTGGGGAGTGCACTTGTGATGAACGCCGAGTTTGAGGTCCTCGTTTGAATTCTAGTTCCCTTAGTACTTGGGTTCCTTGAAAATTGTGATGGGGTTGTCGGGGCTGTTGTTATTATTCTCGCGACTCTTCGCATAGTAGGGTAGGATGTCGGGTCTCATCTTCGACATGATGTCGAAATGTATATTCGATATGACGTCGAAGGTATATTTCGATGTAGTTAAGGCCTCCGTCTATAAATAGGGCTTGTAAGAGACTTTGAAGTTCATAGTTTTTTGCGTTTTCTCTGTCGTTTAGCGTAACCACATCGGTAAGTATATCGGTAATCATATTCGACATGATCCCCGATATGTGTTTCGACCTCGCCGTGATACTTGAATAATTTATTATTATTTCCTCATGCGGATAGTCTGATTATTCTGCAGGTAGATTAGCTTTTTCTGAGATACTTCGTTAGAATGGGGTTCAGACAATTGATGCTGAAACTTCAAGCAGATCGTGAAGCTCAGAAAGCTACAGAAACGGCGGCCGTCGCGGTGGCGCCCGAAATAAGGTCTGTGTCTAGCTTTGACCTGAATAATGCGGCCGTTGAGTTTTCAGCAGAGGCTTCGGGAGTCGAGCGACCTCCCCCTAGCACTGTAGTGCCTGAACGTGTTAATGAAGAACGTTTTAGCCATGTTCCTACCACGGTTGGATCCATTAGCCAAGACATCATTGATGTGGTGGGAGGCCCGGATGGTGCGGCCAGCCTCCTGGAGGTGTTGACCTCGAAACAAGGGGGTGTGGCTCATCAACCTGACGGGGCTGTGGCGAGAGAGAGACCAGTTGCGAGGTCTCCTTCCGGTGAGTATGTCGCTCCACGTTCTGAATCGTTGGTCAATATTCATTTGACCAAGGACGTTGGAGGTTCGGAATCCAATACCCCTGTCAACTTGGGTGATTTTGTGGATGCGCCTTTTCTAGTGGGATCGGGTTCTTCACGCCCGATCCTTATTAGTGACAAGGGAATGGCGACCGCTTCAGGCAGGACCGACAAGGGTAAGGGGCCACTGCAGGAGCCCTCGATATTGCGGGGTCGCGCCCCTATTTTTACTGGGATCCCGATTGCAAAACCTATCGTTGACCTGAGTATGATATTAGGTAATAAAAGGTCTCGTGAGGGAGATGTCCACAGTGGCTATTCATCTTCGAGTTCGAGCCCTCGGAAGGCGGGTGCCGTCAAACCCCCAAAGCGAGTAGAATTTCCTGAAGCAGATGATGTACGGGGCATGATGCTGGCGTTTCCTCCTCCTGAGAATGTGCGGGTGCTCATAGAATTTGAGAGGGCCCAGAATATACGCGACTTATATCATTTTCAAAGTGTATGTATATGAACACGACTTATATCATTTTCATTTGAATGTTTAGCATAATGTTATGCATTGTATTGTGCAGACGGCCAAGCTGGCGGTCTCATGTCTGAAGACCGTTCGCGAGTCCAAGGGCGACCCTGACATGGTTGCTGCCGAGCTCGAGGCTGACATCTTGAAGATGGGGGAATTCAACTCCATGGTGTTGGAGAGGTTGGAGGCTGAAAAACAGGATGCACTGAAGACATGTCGTACGCTTCGGGAGGAGTACGATTTGTTGAAAGGCAACTTCAAAACATTAGTGACTGAGCTCGATCAAGGAAAGGCACGTGAATCCGCGGTCAACAAAGAGCTGGAAACACTGAAGGCTGAGGTGTCGGCGGTGAAGGCTGCTAACGAACGTCTCTCGTTGGAGCTCTCCGCTGCCAAATTAGCTCCCTTGGGCTTGGTATATATCTTGTGTACGATATCTGTTTCTGTTTTTTGTCCTCTTGTACTTAATAGAGTTCAATTTGTAGGAACGTCATCTTGATCTCCTCCGGGTCGGGGCAGAGAGGTTTATGGAAAGCTCGAGCTTCCGAAGTCTAATTTTGAAGGTTCGAGATGCAGCTTTTCATGCTTGCGTAGGGCAAATATTGAGAAGTGGCGGTTTCAAGGACTCCCTCGAGTTGAGTGGGTTGAACTCAAGGCATGATCATGATGATCTGCCGATTGGTGGCCTAGATGAGGTGGAAGAGAGTCCGGCCGACCCTGACATGTTTTCCGAGGTCGTGGAGAAGAAGACTGAAGGGTCCTCATGGGAGTAGCTGTTTTGCTGCCTTTACTGTAATTCAAATTTATCCATTCCTGGACTATTTCAGATTCGTGGTTCTGTAACTGAATGTTTATTTCTCTGTTCTCTTCATAATCTGTGACTCTGCGTGATCTCGTTGTCTAAGAACTTGTTGATTTTTATTGTCATGATGAAAGAGTGTACGATATTTCGATATCCGACATTGCATTCATTTCGTTCTCGTATTGATGAGATTTCATTACTTTGCTTGTCGTCAATAAAGGATGATTTGAATTCCCTCGATGTTGGTGGAAACATGGGTAACCTGCCACTGCTCCTGTGTTTAGGATTGACCGCGCTATTACAGGGGATATTCTTTTTGTGGTTAGGGGCCCATAGAACCTGCCTTTTCACCTAGTTTGCTTTATGGAATTTTCATCCAATAGGCTCTTCACCTAGCGTAATTTTATGGGATTTCCACCCAATAGGCTCTTCACCTAGCTTGATTTATGGGATTTTCACCCAATAGGCTCTTCACCTAACGTAATTGATGGGATTTCCACCCAATAGGCTCTTCACCTAGCTTGATTTATGGGATTTTCACCCAATAGGATCTTCACCTAACGTAATTTATGGGATTTCCACCTAATAGGCTCTTCACCTAGCTTAATTTATGGGATTTTCACCCAATAGGCTCTTCACCTAACGTAATTTAATGGGATTTCCACCCAATAGGCTCTTCACCTAACTTGATTTATGGGGTTTTCACCCAATAGGCTCTTCACCTAACGTAATTTTATGGGATTTCCACCCGATAGGCTCTTCACCTAGCTTGATTTATGGGATTTTCACCCAATAGGCTCTTCACCTAACGTAATTTTATGGGATTTCCACCCAATAGGCTCTTCCCCTAGCTTGGAAGTTCGACCCCGTTATCACAGGAGATATATTTTCTTGGACCGACCCCGTTATTACAGGGAATTTTTTCTTGAATCGACCCCGTTATCACAGGGGATTTTTTCTTGGATTGGCCCCGTTATTACAGGGAATTTCTCCCTCAGCTGCTCGTAGTCCGTTATGGATCTGGCCTCCAGCCTAGCAAACCAATCCAGTGCAGCGCCCGTTAAAATGGTGGACAAGATCTTTCCCTTTATGTTTCTCGAGTAGTTATGCAGGTTCAGGATGCTATCGACCTGATGGAGATGATCCGTAGGATCACCTCTTTCGTCGTATGGCTTGATTACCGGGATCTTGTCCCCTCTTTGCAATACCTCGGCCTCTATCTCATCCGAGAACGGGGTCCTACTGCGACATTTCCCCTTACTCTGAGTCAACTTCATCGACAATTCCGCTATCTCGCGGTCTAGCTGTTCCATCCTTCTCGAGATTACCCGTAGCATTTCTGCATCCTCATTCTTTGAATAGGCAACCTCGGCACGGTCAGGGCCGCTCTCCATTCTCCGGACTACTTCTGCCCTCTCGCGGTCAAGACGCTCCATCTTTCTTGCTATTTCTCGATCTAGGGCCCTGGGGTCCCGTCTTTCCACCCTGTCGTAAGCAGCGGGCGGTATCTCCCTGAAAGAGTTCCCCCATATCCTCATGTTCATCGCATACGTGCCTTGCCCTTCTCTCACCCACTCCGGATTCATGGGACCTCGCCCGAATGTCCTTTGCCCTTTGCTCCACCAACCGTGGGTGCAAGGTCTCCAATGTGGAATCCAGTGCCGCTTTTATAGAGGCGTTGATCTGCGCTTGCATTTCCGGGGTTATGGTGGCGGGGTGAAAGGCATTTTGTCCCGCGGGCCTTATCTCCTCCAGGCCGGGAAAATCCGCATTTAGCGCCTCGGTCATTGGAATGTCTGCTGGGTGGTTCTCAGCGGGCGGGCCCTCAGTCTCGGGTTCTGCCGCACTTGACATAATAAGGGTCGGACCTGCATTTGCGGCTCGCGGCGGCCTCCTGGGCCCGCGCCTTCGTTGCACTTGTGGTGGAGGAAGCTCCATCTCGGCTTGAGCCATTGTCTGTTCTTGGTCAGTTGGGTGTTGAAGGATTTGCGTGCCCTCTATCCTGGCGCTCCTAGTCACAACTCCGCTAACTTCAGATCGAGTCCTCCTTCCTTGCATCTCGGCGTCTTTGTCAGGGAACTGGTGTTCCCACAGACGGTGCCACTGATTTGGCAATAAATCGTTATATATATATATATATATGCGAGTGTCGGTTACAAGTGAGTAGTCTGGCAATACAACGAGCCTATTTCAAATCAGACCTATACTACGTGTCTCGTGTAGGCTTGGTCCGGAACACCTCAGACCAATGCCTCGATGCTTGGATGGGAGTGGAATATCGGTAAATAGATCAAACGGACGTCGGTGATCGCCTTCGATGTGATGTCGAGGATGACCCCCGATCTGATATCGGTTATGAGGTGGTATGACGTGTCACAGGTGCACGGGGTAGTCCCGATATCGAATGAGATATCAAAAGTGATATCGAAAGTGATATCGAGGATGACCCCCGATCTGATATCGGTGATGAGCTGGTGTGACGTGGCAGAGGTGCACGTGATAACCCCGATGTCGAATAAGATATCGAAAGGGATATCGGGGATATATTTCGATCTGACGAGTGATAGCTGAGGGATGATTATTGCCTGTTTTGGGATCCGGGCACCGCGTATTTATAGACCTCGGGATCCGGGGACCACAGTAACATATCGGTGATTATTACCGATATGACATCGAATATTATCCCCGATATAGTCCAATATGGGCCTGGTTTGGGCCTGGCCCATTATGCGGGAAATGCCCATATCACAGTGCACACTCCCCATCCAAACATATAGTTCCTTCATAGAAAATATAACCAAATATACTGGCAATAAACAAAAGAACATAATTCATAAGTCATATAGATGTTTTTTTTATCAGATCCTCCCTCCTAGTTTGCCACCCTTCTTCTTCATCAGGATCTTGATATAGCCATAACGAGCATTCGATGGCAACATGACAAAGACACCAACATCCTCCTTTGAGTGGGCAAGCTTATGCAGTATTTCATCAATTTTCTCCTCTTCCCCAAGACCTTCAATCTTCTCTAGCACAGCGAATAGGCCTTTGCGTTGGGTTGTGGCAGGGTCATCCTCAACCGAAACTAGTTACATAACAAATTTAGCTATCCTCTCAACTGCACCATCTAGTTTGGTCATGAATTCGTTGACATAGGTCGGGGGGTCATTGTATGCACACTAGCCGCCCATGTCAAGAGATGCTTGGGTGTGGACATGCCTCTAGGCGATGATTTTGAGGGGCCTCGAGATGGACCTAGAGGGATCTAGAGGGATCAACCTTAGAAGGATCATGGCTTTCGCCCCCACCTTCGTCCATGTCAACATCAACACCGATGTAGTCAGTATCAGAGCTGCCAGATCCTCTATGTGTAGTATGATACATGGACGTCCCACTAGATTGGTTGTTCAGGACGTCATGCTGAGCGATGCTGATGTCCACAGCCCCATTTCCTGTGCCTCTGTCCTTGCCAAATATCTCTGCCCAGTCATCGAAGAACCGGAACGCCTTATTAACATAAGGCTCACAATCTGGGTGGACCTACAATTGTATGACAAAGTTATTATTTAATAGCCATATCATTAATAACAAGTAAAGCACATGTAAACAATTAAACTGATTCATAAATCATGTTACCTTCTGGTAATCCTTCATCCACTCATCATTTTCGAACTGTATATTTTTGGTCAAGTCGTTCAGCCATGCTCCTCCTCCACTCCTTTCAAACATTTGGTACATATGATGGTAAGTCTTTAAACAGGCAGTCATCTTGGACTTGATTTGCGGAGTATCCTTAAGGCCAGTGTCTGGTAGTATTGCCTTGATTCTATTTTCCAGCTTCTCTAGGTAACCAGCTCGGAAGAAGTTGTCTGTCTTCAGCCTCCTTCCCTTCTGGTCTTTTAGAACATACATTGGAGCATCCTCTTCCTCCCTAGTCCAGGCCATGCGAGTTCCCTTAGCTTTTTTGACTGTGTCGTGGTACGAGTTGGTGCTGAATTGCAACTTGGAGCAGTAGCCATACCTGGTCACATTAAAACAAGAAGAACCTAATTTCACAACAACATTTTCACATCAACACAATTAATACCCAGGTGTAAAAGAACAATAAAGTTCACAAACAATTTTTCCAAACAAACATTATTCTTCGTCGTTACAACACAAACATACTCAATTAAGAAACCCCTTGTGTGTCAAAGGGTCATGCATCACAAACAGTGAATCTCACAAATTGAGCATCGCATAACACCCTACCATCAGCCGCAGATCCTTCCCACCCACATAGAAGATTAACATACTGCATTTAGTATCACAATCACCCACATTTGTCTGAATCTTTCCTTTACGAGAACAATACTTTATTTGATCGGCAGTAGGCACCGTGGCATCTATCATCATTCCATCTAATGCACCAAGACAACCCTGAAAAGGGTCTGTCAAAATTAGAATTGATGGTATGCATTAGATTACGAAATTATGAGATTTATGAAAGAATTGTGATACTTTGAAATACGACCATGGCTCGTAACAGTTGTCATTATCCTCCGATATTGGTACTAGCGTTCCCAACATTAGATTATTGCATTTGATTAATGCATCCAGCATTTGCCTGAAATAACGACTAACTGTTTGACCATATCGCTTCTAGTTCATTGACATGTCGCAATTAGTGTCATGGTAAGCCAAGACCTTTAAGAATATGGTCATTTGTTCGCGCAAACTAAAGAACTTCTCGTCGTTCAACCTACAAACCTTTCTCAATACCCAACACATTCGCATGAAACAGCTTAGATCTATTCTTACTTGTGCTATACAGGTCGAGTCTCTTGCAACTGTGATCTAATTTTGATACTTTTCAATGTTGTTCATCTTTTTCAGGAGGTTGTAACGAACTCGCCGCCGACGCTCGTCACCGGACCTCGACTCATGAAGATGCACCAAATGCAGGAACAAAAACACATAAGCACACAAAAGAACAAGCTGCAACAACACTAATATTATTTTTCTCCTCCATGGCTCCATTTGACAACCACCAATACTCAATATCACCAATCCATTCAATCATACAACATGTAATACACCTTCAATCGAATTTCCCAAAACAATGGAAACACATCACAACTAGATACATCGTATATGCGGTGCAATTTGAACACAATATAACAAATTCATTAACTAAAACCTTATATTTGCATGAATACTTTCTCAATATAATGAATTAACATAATTTACAGAGAGCTACCATATTGAGTGGAATCTAACCTTAATCTCGGTATGTAGTGTTAGATTCTAATTCAAAGATCACAACTTTCCTCTAACCAATCTCCTGCATAATAGCAACAAATGAAAAACCAACATTATATTAAAATGAGACACACCTCAGCATAGTAAACAAGGCAATTTCGTATTTGGTTTACGAAATCTTGATAAACCCCCAAATTTAAAACATAAACCTTAATTAAAGTTTCAAACAGTAACATGAATTTGGAGTCACGTCGAAAGCTTAGGGAATCAACTTGTACTTACCGCAAACGATAATGCTAACGAACTTGAAGTCGAACGCGGATTTCTAACCTGAAACTGTACAAAATTAAGAATTAACACATGTATGTGTTAACACCTTGCAGGGATCTAAAGATCGTGTTACGGAACAAACGAGGTTTTGGAAGATTGAATCGAAATTGACACAAAAAGAACTAGGGTTCTACTATAGAGTACATGTTTGTGTAGCGCGCCCAATTTTGGTGCAGAGTAATAATTTCAGGGGGAATGAGGTTGTTGGTGAATTCAGACTTAAGTTGGAAAGGAAACGACACTCTCATAAGTTGTCAACGCGTTTGTTAAAAGCAGCGGTAATGTAGTGTTTTCGTGTCGTCAGATTAGTAACCAAAACTCAATTTATATAATCGTTGGGGAGGGGGGCATCGATTACTATTCGAGTTATTAGTGGGAACAATTGTGGACCGACGAACTTTTTGGTCAAAGCCCAATTTCTTATTCCCTCGAACCAAACCAGATACTAAGACGAATAAGCCCCATAATTTCACCTAATATACGAAACCAAACGCCCCATTACCGCCATTACCTGTAACAACAAATTACCATCGCTACTTAGTGATGTTTCTTGAAGTTTATGCAATTATAAAACTGTGTGCTTAACTATTAGATGTTTCTGAATTTACATGTAATCAAGTTCCAACACGTGAAATTGAAGAAACACAAGGAATCTTGTGACTTTTCCTATGTTTCAAGGAATCATTACAAAGTGCTAATTAATTGATCTATACCAAATTTATTAAATAAATTAAAACACAATACTAAGTGATATAGATTGACAACAAACACGAAGAATAGGATAAGAAAAATAATTGCTCGGCAATTCAATATTCAATAATCATCAAGAAATTGTTTCAAAACAAAACCCATAGTCTATAATTCTATATTTATAAAAGCAAAGAAACCTAATTAAAAAATACTATTAGAATCCTAACTAATAAGGAAATACTCCTTATAGCCGATATCTTTATGTGTTATCCTTTATTCCTATCACTAAGTCTTAAGCATCATTCATACGGTGCGACGTACTCCTGCCACTCCTTTGGAATCCTCCATTCGATCACTAAATATCTTACTCTTGGGGGTAATAAGTTGTCCTTTGGAACCTGCATTATACTTACCAAGAAGTCAATAAAATACCTTGACATTTTCTAGTTGAAACTATTAGGGATGAAATCAAGGATGTACCTCAGAGGTCTTTATTAGTTTCATGTTTGCTTCTTCCAATGTTTTAGCTCCTTTTTTCGAATTGCATGTGAAACATGCAGTCACCTTTTACAAAACCAATAGTGGTGAACAAAAAAAAAGAGAAAAATTAACAACGTTTCAAGCTTTATCGACGAATGTCTTACCATATTTTGCCATGTGCCCTTTCCCCCTCTTGATGTTGGCACAATATGATCAATAGTACGATTTGCCTCGGGCAATTAGAAGAGCAGTACCTATCGAGCATATAGATAAAAATTGAGTTTCTATGATGTCTCACAAACAACAAACAAGCTTTATACGTGAAGAACCAAGGGCGAAGCCAGGATTTATTTTGACTCCGGGCTACAATTAACTTAAATAATTTATATATATATATATATATATATTAAAATGTATACAATGAAACAAAAATATTTTCCGTTTGCTCAAAATGATAAAAATTAGATATTAAATAAGGATGTTATCGAAGTTGAGCTCTTTAGTTCTATGAAAAATGAATTTTAATAGACATATAAAAAGACCTTTAATAATTTTACTTTAAGGATCCAACAAAATAATAAGCATAGCTTGAATGCATAAGTCTATAATCTACTAGAAATAAAATTAAACAAGGGCGGCCACATCTGCCTCATCCGGTGAACAAGAGCATGCATGATTCACCCGCACTGCATAGTGGGCCGCAAACAAAACGAACGATGCTCGCGCCGCATGCACAAGCGCCCCGCGCTATAGCGATCTAACAATTTGAGTTCTAGGACCGCTCTAGAATATTTCTAACACTCTGGCTCTATCATGTAAATAGGCAAACTCTAGATTTTGCCTTATATATAAAAATATTAGAATTCTCTACAATGTTGCTAGGATTGACCAATTCATTTTATTGTAACAAGAGTAAAGAACTTCTCTGTAGTCTTTAAGGTCGTCAGATTAGATTGATCAAAGGCATTCATTGAGCTCAACTTCTTGTATATATATACGCCATGACTTTCACAAATTCAGACACCATTAAAAACTTTACACATTACATGATATTGTCGATTTTAATTGTTTTTTAATAAATACATGTTATATAGGGGTCAAAATTGACCCCAGGTTGGAGCCTACCCTAGCCCTCACAGTAATGAATTTTCTTGTTGCTAACTTTGTTCTCCGTTTTGACAAATGATACTAGATAAGGAAGCTGCACAAGTATTGGGATTATAAGTGATAAAATAAGGTATAAGTGAAACGTGAAAAGAGAGAAGCTCAAATTAAAATGGCAATACAAAGTAAAGAAGATGTTCCTCAACGGCATCGTACCTTGAGCACAACAGGTTTACCTCTGGAACCATCAACAACAAAACAATGAGCAACAAACTAACCTCATCATTCTCTACCATATATTTGAGACGGTCCAGTTTCACAATATCAATAGGCCCGAATGACGAATAATATATCTAAATTAGTTATGTAACAATTTTACAAAACTACAACAAGTTTTCTTGGCCATCTCATTATTAGTCACTTAGAATTTACAATAAGTCATTGTTGGAACACAAAGGCGGATAGAACTGATAAGTAGACAACTAAACACGATAAATAGTATAACTATTGAACAACATCTAGAAAGAGAAAGATATATTCTTTAAATTAAAAGAAACAAGAACGCTATTCAGAAAGTAATGTTTAGCATTTTCGTTCGTAGTTGTAAGAAATACATACAAACAAGTTGTTAAATTAACATATATTATTTAAACAATGAGTAACTAATCATATATAAGTGGTTTAATCATATATGATAAATAGTTCGTCAAACAATTAAGCTCATATAAGTGGTTAAATTAAGAAAGAAGTATTAAAAATGCTATAAATTTACCCTTTTTATGAAAATGCCCAAAAGAATTTCGGGCTTAAAAAATACATTGTAACTATGGGTATCTTTTGCAAAAAAATGGCCAATGGCTCTTATTCGGACTATTTTGGCCTACGTGGCTCCCACATCGCCGCCATGTGGAAATTCTTTTGGGCCTTTTCATCAAAACGGCTAACATAATGGGCATTTTTAATAATTCATCCATTATAATAAAATTTCAGAACTACCCTTATAGTTTTAAAATTGATTTTTGCACCCAAAAATATATAAGAAAAGTGAATTCATTATTTTGTTTACTTTTTTATATTTATATCTTAAAAACTAAACTACTAGTATTTATATTTATATCTTAATTTTTTTAATATTATACTATTTAAAAACCTGATAAAAAAATAGAATTTCATTATTTAAACTAGATTTTTGTTTAGTTAATAATTAAAAAAACTTCATCTTCTTCAAATGATATATATTTTCACAAATTAAATTTTTGCAACAAATCTAATGAATACTTTTTTTTTTAATTTGTAAACAAGAAAACTTTACTCTGTAATTATATGAGTTTGAGTTCATTAATTTTTAATGTTTTGAATATTTTTGAAGTAACAAAAAATCTAATTAATACTTTTCTTTAAGTTTTAAACAAGAAAACTTTACTCTATAATTATATGAGTTTGAGTTCATTATTTTTTAATGTTTTGAATATTTTTGAAGTAACAAAAAATTTTAAACTATAATATAAATTAGGTTTGTTGCAAACGTTTAATTTCTATATATCATTTGAAGAAGATCAAGTGTTTTTATAATTATTAATTAAACAAAAATCTAGTTTAATTAATGAATTTCTACTTTTTTTCTTTTTTATTAGGTTTTTAAATAGTACAATATTAATAAATTTAAGATATAAATATAAATACTAGCAGTTTTGTTTTTAAGATATAAATATAAAAAATTAAACAAAATAATGAATATATTTTTCTTATATGTTTTGGGGTGCAAAAAGTAATTTTAAAATTATAAGGGTAGTTCTGAAATTTTATTATTCTATTATGGACGAATTATTAAAAATGTCCATTATGTTTGTCGTTTTGATGAAAATGCCCTAAAAATTCCACGTGAGACGATATGGCTGCCACGTAGGCCAAATGGCCCGAATAAGAGCCACTGGGCATTTTTAGCACAAGGTACCTATAGTCACGGTGCATTTTTTAAGCTTGAAATTGTTTTGGTCATTTTCATGAAAATGACAAGCATAAAAGGCATTTTTACAAATTCCTCCTTCAATTAACATATACTATTCAACAAATAGACAATTAATCAAAATAGTGTTTAATAGTCAATTACATATTTATAAATCAAGTATTACTTGACAAATATCGACCATATATTAGTGATTAAGCACCCATATTGTTAACGGGTTTGGAATTACTCCCTATTTAACGGAAGATATTTATATTGGGTTGGAACGCCCTGTCCGTGATTCAGAAACAATCATAGATGAAGATGATTTGAAAATAACAAGAGATACAAGAATATTCCCTTCCTTTATTCACTGAACTTTTCCTCTTTTTATCTTTGTGTACTTGTGGTAAGTTGAGTTAAGTTAAGTTGTTCTTCTTCTATTGATCACCTCCCTTTATATAGACTTTGGTAAGGGCAGGTGTCATCATGCATGTGCTTTAGTAAAGACATGTGTCGTTACATTGATACAGGTGTAAAACTTAGGATAAGGTTTATCTCTTAATCTACTAGACGCTGACTAGATCAATTTTTATGTCTTCCGATGGCTCCGAGGATCTCCGATGAATGGTTGTTTTGGGGGCGTTACTCTTTCGATGGGCTATGCTTTTGTTGATACATAATTTAGGATGCTCATACAGGAGTATTATGCTTTAGCACAAGTGTATTCAGGGTAGGGACTGCTGCATATGACTTCCGAGGGGTTTTATTTCTCTTTTTTGGACTCGAGTCCATTCTTCAATGATCTGGAGTGATCTCCGAGGACGTAATGCAATTTCTGATGGTGCAATATGATCTCCGATGGCGTAATGTGATCTCCGAGGGCGTAATTTGATCTCCAATGGCTTGATTTACTCTGTTTGAGACGGTATCTTCTTGCCCAAGTCCTCGGAATATATTGTTTAGGCGCTCTGTTATTCTTTTCCTGGTTTTTCTCTGGGAATAGGTCCTCGGGTGATGGTCCGAGGGCAGTTCGCTTTGAGGAGTGTTCAGCAAGGAAGTTTTCTTGTAAGTTCGTGGGACTCGGGGTCCGTTGTGGTCCCTCTTGGCGCATTGGTGGATATCGGAGTCGTGCGGATCCATCGGGGTTTACTCTTTTTCCGATGCCGCGTTGAAATCTGCCTTTTATTCACCATTTTACTTTCCAAGGGACGCTTATGTTCCTCCCCGTGTGCTTCTTCTTGCCTCCTTATGTCAGTGACCGAGGGAAGGCATCATCTGATGGGATCTTCTTTATTAGGAGTGGGTACATCTCATCGGAAGTACTCGTGACAATTGTATTATCCATTCTCCCTATTAGGATTAACCTTCTTCTTTCTCTTTTATTTATTTTTATGGTTAACACTAGGCCCCCCAAATTTCAATCGCATTCGTAGAGGCGAGGGAAATTTTATTCATCGTCCTCGGTGAGGCGAGGGGTTAGTTCATGTTTTGGTCTTCCATATATTTATTTTTTGATATTTTTCCGAGGGGATATGCATATATATTAATTTCAAAAACGGATTATATAGAACTTACCTTATTACCCCTGGGGGTACTGCCCTCACGCACGCGGAGGTTTCGGAGCATGGGTTGCAAATAGTCGTTGATTTACTTCAAACTTCAAAATATTTGACCGTTGGTAACGGTCAGATATGTAATGGCATGGCTGGCGGATGCGGGGGATACGTGGAGCTTTAAATATGCTCCATGTATGGAAATTTTGTGACCGTTTGTTCTTTACACTCCTATAAATAGGAGAACTATTCATTCCCTTCTTCATTCTCACCAATCTCTCTTTCAGCAAGTCATACGAGCAAAAAGCTTCCTTTCTCTCCACTCTCTTATTTCAATTTTCAGTAAATTCGCAAGCTCTTTATCTCTTCTCAAAAAATTCTTTTTTTTTTTACTTTTGCATTGATGGCTTCTTCCACCAACACTGATTCCATTGTCGCCGCTACCTCCTCTGAAGTCACTGCTCCGATTGACTCTTCTGTAAATGTGAGGAGTATTCCAGTGGGGGTAGTTACTCGTAAGCGCAAAGGAGAGATTGCTACCGCCTCTGAGGGTGGCGCCACTTCTTCTAAAAAAGCTAGGGTTCCCAAATCGAAGAAGGCGCCTCTTCGGACTTTTGCCAAAGTGGAGAGGGTTCCTAGTATCGCCACTCGTGAGCAAGTATTGGATTTATTCACTTCAACTGGGGCTTTTCAAAAGAATATGGTGTTCCAAATCCCGACGAAGGACGAAAGAGCGTGCTATCCTCCTTCGGGTATGTTGACGGTTTATTTTGCCCAAGTAAAATATAGGTGGCGTTCATTCATGACGCCTTTCTTTTGTGAGGTCTTTAAGGCTTGTAATATCAGCCCGAGTCAAATGGTTCCGAACGGGTTTGCCGCTCTCTGTATCTATGTTTTTTGGTGCCAGGTGAATGGGTTGGAGTATGGGGTAGATCATTTTCTTTCAATTTTTGATGTGGGGGTGTCGCCCGGGGGTATCCCTTTTACAATGTTCACCATCGGGACAACTCGGGGGATTCCACGAAGAGGATCCTGGGTGCGGCGATCACTTCACATAGCGTTTGGAAAAATAGATATTTTTTCGTGAACCCTGCTAAAGGGGAATGGGATATGCCCTTCGATTGGAGAGAGGGCACAACTCCCTTGCATACTTTGGACCCGGAGATGGTTTTATCTCCTGTGATTTCTCAGCACAAGTTGATGGAGTCGGAAGATTTTATGATGTTGTTTGAGACGTTCGGACTTCATCATGTGGTTTTTACCGATGATGCTGTGGAAAAGCCTTTATCCCTGTCTTCCGAGGCGGGAAATCTTTTTAGTAAGTTCCTTACTTTCTTTTTTTGTTCCCTTTCTGAGTATAGTAGTGAATTGTACTTATATATGTTGATTTTGGGGTGATGCAGAGGAGGTTATGGCCAATTACTATTTGCAGTCGGGTCCGAGTGAACCTACTCCGAGTGGTATTTCTGATGTACCAGAAGAGAGTGATCACGAAGAAGAGGAGGTCAATGCCCCCGAGGGCGAGCACACGGCTCTGGAGGTGGGAGGAGCTCACGAGGACCATTCTCCTCTATATATAGATATGACGGGGGTTATCAGAAGTGTTGTTCCCTTACGCCAGGTAGCTCCTTCTTCCTCTTGGGCTTTGGTGCCGGTTTCTAAGTCCGATACAGGAGATTTGCCCGCTTCTGGATCCGATATAGGAAATTCTCCGAGGGTTTCTGAAGAAGGGATCTTTCCGAGGACGACTGAGGAAGAATCTGTTCCAAAAGCTACTGAAGTGGTTGATTTGTCTTCTGATGATCCTTCTCCTGATTCTACTGAGCCTATGTCCTCGGAAGTTCCTGAATCTGTTCCTCGTGGTGAGTTCTTTTGAGTTTTTAATGAAATTTTTCGTGCTTCTCTCGAAGAATTTATTCATACGCTGATACTTTCCTTCTTGATGCAGAGATTGCGGACAAAGGTAAGGCTCCGATGGTGGAAGAGCCTTCTTTACACGGTAAGCATTCTTCACTTGTCTTTTTCTTCTTCTGATAATTTTTTCTAGTTTCATTCTTTTTCTTACATCCAGATATTATCTTTTGTAGAGGAATATTTCTTGGCAAAATTTAGTGTTCCCGGGCAGGAGGTTTCACGAGGGGATTCCGAGGATACTCAAGGGGAGTTTGACCCCTCGTCCGAGGACAGAGATGTGAAGGAGGGGATTTTGAATTCGTTGCTGAAGGGGGCTGGTTCGTCCGCCGTTGCTGGCAGTTCTTGGGCCGTATTTACCAATTCGGACGTGGTGACGCCAATACCGGGAACTACTCCTCCGCGGGGTCACATTCCAGCATCTCTGTCTGTTCCCGTGACTCTATCTTCGCGAGGGCACACTTTTCAGGCGCCCATACCTTCTAGGGGGGCAGAGGGGCATTTCTCGTCTCGGACCGTGGGGGAGGCCTATCAGGACATTCTTCAGTTCTTTGCTTCCTCTAGTTCAACACCCGCCGAGGGATATCAATTTCTGTATACCAGTCTTAACTGGTTGGGGCTCATGGTAAGTTTCTCTGCACTAGATTTTTTGGGGTTGTACGATTTATCTACAATAATTTCTTATTGGGCTTATCTTTTGCAGATTGGAAAGACTCGGGAAGCAGTTACTGCGGTAGAGGAGCGTGGTCTGAAAGATGTGAAGGAGTTGGAAGCTCTCCGAGAGCAATTGGCACCTCTTTTAGTCCGGGACAAAGAGAGTCAGACGAGGTAAGATGTTCTCCTTACAAAAATCTCTGACTACGAGTTCGTTCTTCAAGAAGATGAGAAGGCGAAAGAGGGTTTACACCAGAAGTTAAACGCTGTCGAGTCTGCTTATAAGAAAATGGAGGCATCCGAGAAAGCTGCGACAGCTAAGATAACCCTTCTAGAGAAGGAAAGAAAAGACTCAGAGGGAGCCCTCAATGCTCGTATCGCTGCTCTTGAGAAGGAAGTGGCAGAAGGTTGTGAGAGGAAGATAAGTCTCCAGGAGACACTGGGTCAGGTCACTAATAGGGCTGAGTCGGCTGAGGGAAAGTTGGCAAACTTCATCTCTCCCGAGGAGGTGCAGGCTAAGATTGATGCAGCTGTTCAATTTGCTCATCGAGAGGTCTCTACGCAGCACTCGGGAGTCTCTGATACACCTTCTCAGCAGCTTTTGACAGGCCATCTTTTGTGGGGATATTTGGAATGTGTTAGGCTGGCCAAGTCTTTGCTAAGGCCAGACGTGGACTTTTCCAAGTCTTTTGACCTCCGCAAGTTGAAGAAGCCAACTCCCGATGACTGTCATTACTTTGTGGGGAGATTTGGAGGTTTACTATCCCCTAGGGATTCTCCCGTACCTTCTCCGATGCGCTCTGCCAGTAGTCCGAATCCGAGGGCTAGCGGTTCCGGGGTATTTTCCCCAATTTCTCGCCTTGCTCCGCTGGATACTTCTGCCGAGGAGACGACTCCTTCACACCCTTATACCACGGGGGCATAGTCTATTCCTTGTAATTTTGTATTTCTTGCTTTTAATAAATGTCTTTTGTACTAATCACCCTTTCCGAGGGCTCTTCGGCTTTTGAATAAATAGACATTTTTTCCACATTTCATTTCTCTACCTTTTGTCTTTACTGTTAAAATTTAATTAAGGAAGATAATGATAAACCACTTAAGATTGCTGACTAAGTTTATTTCCTAAGTAGGAGGTGTTGTTTTGCATGGCAATGTAAGATACGTGTCACTTTTAATTAACAAAATTCTCGACACGTGTCCCTTACTTTATGTAATAGGGATCTAATCTTATTTTTCTAATTAAGGAGTGAAGAATATATATGCACTTAGGCCCTTCATCAGTTATGTTTACCACTAACCTTACGATTATAACTAGTTCTTGATCTCCTTATCTTTTCAATTTTGCCAATAATTATAAGCATGAGGATAATACTTACCTGAAAAGATGATGCCTCCTTACTATAGGAGAAGCAGTTCAGTTTCATCTTGTGGTTCTTCTCGAGACACTGCTCGGAGTCCTTCTGGACCATCAAGGGCTCCTCTTATTCTCTGTGAGAGTTCCTCTCCGAGGGATAATTTGTCTGGAAATCAGGCGACACTTGGCGCGAGTTCCTCTTTGGGAGTAGCTCGTAGGCTTTCATCTACAAATTCTTGTAGAATAAATCATATTAGAGAGATATTCATGGGTAGGGACCCATATCCTTTGGCGGATGAGTCTTCGGAATTTGATTTGATTCTTCTTAATCCGTCCAGATTGATAGGTAGAGGACGTGTGGGATCCACTACGAGTACGGAGTGTGAGAATTCAGTAAGGTCTCTTTTTACTGGGTATAACCTAGATTTTGAAGAATATGGCGTAATAGTGCCTTTCTCGAGTCAGAGAGCTTATGCACCTCCCTCGGGTTATCTGACTGTCTACAACGAACAAATGCGTTGCGGGTTACGACTATTTTTCCACCCTTTTTTCCAAATACTCTTTCGGTACTGGCAGGTATGTCCGAGTCAGCTAACACCAAGTTCATATAGTCATTTGGTGGGGTATGTTCTGCGTTGTGAGCTTTTAAACCTTCCAATGTCCCCTTATCGGGTGGGAACAATATTTGCCCTTCGACCCTGTTCAGAGGGGACTCCCTTTTTTAGCTTGACCTATCGGGACAAGGAAAATATCTTCACTCGTATATCCAGTATCCACTCTTGTAGAGGGGATTGGAGGCGGAGATTTTTCTTTGTCCGTCCGAGAGGTCAATCGGCCAGGTCATGGGGGGTGCCCATCCGATGGGGTCTAGGATATATTGCTCCCAACGCCGAGACACAAGGTCGCGAGAGGGAGGTATTGCTTCACTCAGGACTTTTTTCTGGTTCCTATGACATATCCGGGCTGCTGGATTTCCCCGAGGCCCTGATTTTAGCGGGTTTACAGGAGGGGGTGGAGGGGTGTACCCCTGCATCTCGTCCTCTTCACAGTAACTTTTATTTCCGTAAGTTTTACTGATCACCCTTTACCTGTTCAACCTGTAAATTCTCTGGGTGTCCTCGGACTGTTTCCACACTGATGTTTTTTGCAGGCGCAGAGATGGGAGCGTTTTCCCTCGAGTCTTCTGATGATGTTTTTCTGGGGCGGGCGTTGCATGGTAGTCCCGGACTGCTGGAAGTTGGTGGCTCTGATCCACTCGTAAAGGAGGCGATGGTTGATATTTCTTCGGAGGAGGAGGGACTGGAGGCATCGCCTATAGCAGCCCCCCCAGTAAGCTTTATAATTCCTCTCGGAGTGTCGGATCCGATAGCAGTTTCCTCCCAAACGGACTCTCACATGACTCCAGTGGTGTCACAACCTTTTCCCCGTAGTTCTGCCGTAGTGAATGTATTAGAGGAGTATCTTCTCTCTCCCGTTACAGAGGACTTGCAACCCTTTGAGGGGTCCCTGATCGTGTTCCCGCACCGCCGCCCAAGGGGAATCCTTCCTTCGGGAGGTCTTTTCCCCCCGGGGATAATCAGGATGTTTCTCCTCTCGGATTAGCGGTGGGATTTTGTCGAAACTTTCTTAGTGGCTTATTGAATGTGACAGATTGCGGGCTGATGAAAACCCTTCCGGTATCCGTTCTCCAGGACTTAGCTTGTAAAGACCTGTGTGAGGTATTTTATTTATTTTATCTATTTTATTTACTACTAACCTGTCGCCAATGTCTGATGTAAATTGCTTTGTTCTTGAGCAGATTTATATGGTGCTAGATGCCCTCGGATCTTACGGAAGCTCTTCTTCTGATCCTGGTTTGGTATATCGTCGTCGGGACGAGTTAGAGCAAGGTCTCTTAGAGGCTCAAGCGGCGATAACTCAATTGAAGGAGGTTCACGAGTCCACTCAGGAAATCGACAACAATGCGTTACAATCCGAGAGGGATAAAGCATGGGACTTGGAACGCCGACTGGTGCTCGAGAGAGCTCGTGTATTGAATTTAGAGAGGAGAATGGAGGAGTTACGTGACCAAATGCGGTCCTTGGAAGAGCAACTGACGCAGGCCATGAAGGAAAGAGATGCCCTAAATCAACAAATACTAGGGGCAACTCGCACCCAGGCAGTGGCGTTGGTTATGGCTCGTGTCCAAGCGGTGTTGGAAGGGGTGGGTCCATCTAGCCTTCGTGAGTCTCTCCAGGGTGAGATGCATGATTTGGTTCATATAGGCTATCGGTTGTGCCGAGATGCTGTACAAGCTTTGCCAGAGTTTCCCCCAGGCTTGCTCATTCCGGAACTTAACATTCGTCAGATTTTCGAGGAGTTTCCTTCCTCCCCCATTAGGGATTCTTCAGTTCCGATTGTGTTTATTGATGATCCGGTTTCCCTTTCGGAGGAGCAGCGCCGACGACTTATTCGAGAAGGGAAATGCCCTATAGGAGGGACTTAACTTGTAGAAGGATATTATGTAGTTTAGTTCATAGTATGAGGGGCTTTTTTGTTGGGTTGCTAATATGACTCATATGTAGAGTTATCCTTTTGTCAAGCAACTCTATTTTCTTTTGTAATGAACCCTTCGTATATGAATAACTTTTCTTATTCATGCATGAATGTTACATTAAGCATAATACTTTCTAAGGTTGATTGAGTTCCAGGTATTACGAAGCACTATTTCCTCGGAATCAGCAAGACGATAGGTTGCTGGCCCCATAATTTCCACTATCTTATAGGGTCATTCCCATCGTGGATCAAGCTTGCCTACATTCTTGGAAGCCCCTACTCGTTTCATCACTAGATCTCCAACTTGAAAAGTTCGGGGCTTTACCTTGGCATTGTAGTATCGTGACATCCGAGTCTTGTATTCTTCCACTCGGAGGGCTACTCGGGTTCTCTTTTCTTCAAGTAGATCAAGGGCAAGGGCTAGATTTGAGTTTTTGTTACTTCCTCGTTGTAGCAACAAATCTTTCTAAGTCTTTAAAATAAAAGACGGAAAAATAGTTGGACAAATAAAACTTGCAAATTTAATGAATTTATAGGGTAACAATCTCTTTGATCCTCTGATTCGATTTTACAAGGACAATGACTTGAACTTTTTTTAAAAAAAAAACTCTTGAAGGCGATCTTCACTTCGATCTTCTTCAAGACACTTGAATATTTGACAAACGTCGACACGAGGGCTTGGCAGCTTGATCTCGGATCGGACGGACTTTTGACTTTGAATTTGGTTTGAAGACTGTTGAAGAACGATATGATCTTCGTCTTCAGTTCTTCAGATATGTGGACTTTGATCTTCTTTGAAGGGACTTGATCTTCAAAAGAACAGTTTTTCGAGGGCTTTGCAGCTTGTTCTCGAATCAAACGGACTTTCTTGCTTGAAGATTGATGAACTTGACTTGGATTTGTTGAGTTTGTTGAAGCTCGATCTTCCTCGGCAGCGGCGCGACCTTCGAAAACGGTTATTTGATGGACTTGAAGCTTGAAACCGGATCAAATGGAGGTTTTCGCGAAGAACACCTTGAATGCCGCGAAGAACGCTTGAAGATTGATGAACTTGGGGGAGCGAAAAACTTGGAGCTTTTCCCTCTTCAACTTGTGAATATTTGTGTGTGTGTTTCTTCTTCAAGACCACCTCTATTTATAGTTGTGGAGTGAATCTCAATCAGAATCTCCTGATGAGATGAACGGTTGTGATCGCGTCTACAATTTCTTGATATGGAAGACTTGATCTACATGAATCTTCTAGATATCTCTTGAATATTCAATCTTGGAGAAGAAGACTTTCCTTGCCTTGATATTTAATAAATATATTTATTTAACCCTTTAAAATATTAGGATTAAATAATATATTTATTTTCCTTTTCTTGCTTTACAAGACTTGCCATCATTTAATTTAATTGGATAATTTAACTCCAATTAATAAATAAGACATTATTAATTTTTTTTTTCATCATATATATTAAAATCAATAAATTTAACTACTTTATCTTGGAAATAAATTTATTATAAATCCAAAATAAAATAGAAAAATAAATTCAAAATTAATATATTATTCTCCACGTGTCGGGATTTAATTAGACACAAATTTTAAGTGTCTACAAATTGCCCCCTTGTGACTTGTTCGCGGAGTCGTATAGTAAAAACATGTCGCGGACGAGGCACAATTTTTCTTCGATCTCCGGCGCAATCGAAACCCATATGTAAAAGAGATGTTGCATTGCATTTTAGGATATATATGTATATATATAAAAATATGTATACACGTACATACATATATATGTACATATATATGTATATATAACACATAGAAGTCACGGCCAATATATGTTATATATACATGTCAAACCAATTTTTTTTATTGTTTTTTTTTTTTGTGGGGCCCACAACTTATGGTCCATGTGAGCCAAGAACATGAGAGAATTGCCTTCCTCCTTTGTTTGACCGCCGCACACTTTTCCCCTCTTTTTTTTTTTTTAATTTATTTATTTGGTATTGGGCCCCACCACTTCAGGTGTATGTAGACCAGCCACACCGGATCCTTGCTCATCTTCCTTATTTGAATTTAACGGATCAATTTCATTCCTTTCAGTTCTGAAACAGAGCCCATTTTTTTTTTTTTTTTGCTTTGCTGCGCGCGACAATTCTTTTCTTTGAAAGGAAATTCTTGTTGGTCACTCTTCTTTAAACAAGGAAATATTTGATGGCTGAAAAAAAACTTTCCTTGTCTGTTCACGCAGCGACACTTTCCGATTCGGAGTAAAAAATTGTTTCCTTATGTTCTCTAACATCGTTCCCTTCTGCGGCAGTTTCCTTAGCAGCGAGTTTCCGAATTCAACGTTCATTCTCCCCTATAAAAGAAGAGTAGAGAGCGTGTAGTTCTTCATTCATAGAAAAGAGAACTTCACGTCGTTCAAAGCATCATAACAGAGCCCCCCCTTTTTTTTTTTGTTTTTGGGTGAGACGGACCTTGCTGCAATTTCGGTGAATTGGGCGAGGATTGATCGAGCTTGGGTGAAGATTTCTCCACGTACTTCGTCGACGCCGCGACGGACAGAGACAGTAGCTTCCTTCTCCTTCTTTCTCTTTCTCTTTTTCTTCTTCTTCCCCTTTTCCCCTTTTCTTCTTTTTCGCTGCTGATCACTCCTCTTTTTTTTTTTTTTACTGATCACCTTTTTTCCTTTTTATGCTTGCAGGTCACGGGTAGGATTTAAAAGCTCAACTACAGTTGCAAAAAAAACTACAAGTTTTTTGGTATTATTATTTTCACCCCATACTTCTTTTTTTTTGTTTGTTTTTGCTTTCTCTTCCTTTGGTTATTTGCGTTATTCTTCCCGTCAATTACTAACTTATCTCCTTTGTCGTTTCAGAATAATGGTTTCATTCAAGAAAGGCTCTTCCTCCTCTGGCGCGGAGAATTTGGTCATCATTGACGACGACAACCGATCAACTAGGCGAGACACAATCTTGAAGGTGGGCACTCCGATTGATGGACATTATGCGAGCCCGTGGCCAACCTTGACGAACAACGGCCAATTGAAGGAGTGGACTGAAGAATATCCTCGGTCTTCGAGTAGATCCTCCCGACTGTTGGTGCTCCGTGCCGCGCATCACCAACCTTCAACCGACCACACGCCTCTCTCAACTTTGGGACGACGCATCATGCAGGGTGACGCGGCGTGGACAGACGCCTCTCTTCACATTCCTGGCGAGGTTCGCTTCTTTCCTGGATATTGGGAGTGGACGGAAGACATCCTTGTTCGGTGCAGGACCACACTTCAATCCCTAAAGATATACAACTCAGTCTACGCGTCTCTCTTCACGTACGAGTGCAACACAGAAATCGTGAAAGCCTTATGCGAAGCATGGTCGCCTTCAACAAACACTCTCCTCACCTCACTCGGCGAGCTGTCAATCTCATTATGGGACTTGGAATTTCTTAGCGGTCTACCATTGCGGGGGTTCATATATGATGAGGTCGTGCCCAGCGAGAGGGAGCTATGCGGAAGAGATGCAAAAGGAGATCCGTACATTCCACGATCATGCAAAGCCTTGTTCCATGCATTCCACATGCTTCGAGCAGACGGCGATGATGATTCTCGAGTGTCGATCAAGGAGTGGATCAACTTATGGTCAAAGAAGAGCATCAAGTACAAACCACCTCCAGCTCGCAAAGAGAGAAAGATGACAAAGAGTGCCCGCCGGCCCATGTCAACATACAACCCTCTTGGCAACCTCGGATCCTACGAGAAATGGTCGTCACAAGAAGAAACGCTATTTTCACGGCTTGACGTCAAAGAAAGCTTGAAGGAAGAGACATATTTAGCCGCGCACTTGGCATGCTGGTTGTGCCTATTCGTTCTCCCTGTCAATGATGTAGGCTTTATCCGTCCCGGCGTATTCAAGATGGCGAGCTTCATGGCAAATAATCAACGTATAGGCCTCGCAATTCCAGTTTTAACATCCATCTACAAAGGGCTCAACGCAATATCAAGATCTACACGACCTTCTTACGATCACATCCCTTTTCCAATCCACTTCGTCTATGGCTGGGTGGCGCAATACTTCAAGACTCATTTTACCACATATCAAGGGTTGAGCGGGCCTGGAATGACCTCATATTCTGGAGAAGGTGGCGCAAAGGGTTTTGATCCCCGGGAAGCCCGCAAGAGGATTCATCGAGCCGACTACGCCAATTGGGTATGCAACGTCCCTTCGCATATCAAGGCCGTTACGCTTGTGGAGAATGGCAGCATTAACGAGACGGAGCGCGACTACTTCATCAACTTTCGTTCGTGCTACCTTACTTTGAGGCAAGGCGAGACTTTTGACATTGAACCATACAGTCCACATCGATTTAGCCGGCAATTTGGATACTATCAAGATGTCCCAGGCGCACTTAAGCATGACCAACGCGAGGCTACTCTAGCGGAGGGAGTTTGTTATTGGAGAATGAGTACTTCGTCTAAGACTTGCTCAAAAGTTTGTGTTCCCGGTGTTCCTATTAGCGCCAAAAGGTCTTGCACGGAGGATTACAAGACATGGCTGGTCAAGATCCATGCGAGCTACCTCGAGGACAATGTTGACTCTTTGCTTTCTCCACGAAAGCCCATGATACTTGGTGGGGTTGAAGAAGTTGCTGCAAGTATTGACAAGCAAGCCATTTCTGCCAAGAAGAGCACGCAAGACTCATCACATATTGAGGTGGAGGACTCAACGAAGAGGAAAAGTGCCCCCGAAGAGAGTGGTAGCAGCAACGCCGATCGCCATTGGAAAAGATCCAAGAGGGACTTAAGCTCATCAAAGCAAGAGAAGAATGATGCCTCTAGCAAGACCATTCGTATTGCAAATTCAGCATCCATTGAAAAGGTATTTGGTTGAATTTTGCTTGATTTTCGTCTTTTTCTTCTCTTTCTAAGTTCGCGTGCTTATCCGTTGCAGCTGGAGGAAGAAACCATCTCCGTTGGTGATGAACAACATGTCCCGGCGAGGAAACACACGCCTCCTATTCCCGCTACCTCGGTTTTTGATGGTAGGAGTTTTCTAAACGGCTATGACAAGAAGTACGCCGCTGGTTTGTGGGAGCGCCTAAGTGAGAGGATTTCACGTACCCCCGTCGAAGCTCTTTCTTCTATGAAGGGTGAATTTCAATTTCTTCTTGACTCACTTAAGACGAAGGGCATAAACATCTCTCCTTTGGAAGCTTTGCTGGAACCTTTAGTCGAGAAAGCTGCTGCTTTTGACAAGGAGAATTCCACATCCATTGAGCGAGTTGAGGTGCAACGTGGTGAAGTGAAAGACCGTATCCGAGGAGCCGCGGAAAGGAAAGACAAAGAAGCAGTCCACCTCCAATCTACCAAAGATGAGCTTCAAAGCATCGCGAAGAGGTTGCAAGGCTTGAAGAAGAAGCAAAAGAAGCTCAACTCTTGCCTGAAACGCCAAGAAGAATTGTTTAGCGCTGCCGAGAGTGACCTCTCCACCTTTGAAGAAGAGCTAAGGGTACTTGATGATCAGATTAACAACGAAGACTTGGTCACCTTGAGAGCGGAGCTGGAAGCCGCACAGCGCGAGTTGAGGGATGCGAGACCGTTTGCTTGAGTCTTTTGTCCTTTTCTTTCTTTGTTTGCTTTATTTTGTTTTGCCTTTTGCTTTGTACTCGTAGTATCATCGAACTTTGAGATTTAATAAGAGCTTCGCCTTTATTTCTCTCGCTTTGAATTATTCTTTCGTATCTGGCACCATCTTTATTTTCGATGAGCAATGTAGCATAATGCAACAAAACCAACTTAAGAAAATTTCATGACTGAACTTAGAGAACTTCTAAGCTGCCTACGTACCTTAATAAAAGGATCAAGTCATAACGTAGTTCAAAAGAAACCAAGATTGATTTGAGGGGGGTGCCGTGCACAGTTTATACTCATGCGGGCCAGGAGTATTCATTCTTTAACCACTTTGAACAAAGTGGGTATTTAATATTTAACCACATAAAATACCATTAGTGGGGTAAGTTATCATTTTAACCACATAATTTACCATAGGTGGGTGCCGTGCACAGTTTATACTCATGCGGGCCAGGAGTATCCATTTATTAATCACTTCGGACAAAGTGAGCGCCATTCACATTTTATACTCATGTGGGCCAGGAGTAACATGCAGTTTAAGCTCGTGCGTCATGGAGCATGCTTCAATCATCAAGGGTAGTATTTCTTCAAGAATTTGCCATTTATCGGGCCAATTCTTAAGCCATCTTCAGCAATCGACTTATATGCGCCATTTGTGTAGACTTCTTGAACCACATAAGGACCATCCCATTTTGATGTGAATTTGTTCCCAGTGCGATGGGTGATGATGATAGGCCTTCTCACAGCGAGCACCAAGTCACCAACTTGAAATGATCGCAAGTGAACCTTCTTATTAAATGCTCTTGAGATGCGGGCTTGATAACACTCCAGTCTTTGTTGCGCCTCCAATCTTCTCTCATCTAGAGCTTCCAATTCTCCCAATCGCAAACGTGCATTTTCTTCTTCAGTAAGGCCTTCTTGTATTGCCATTCTGAGAGATGGGATTTGTCGCTCAAGAGGGAGTACCGCCTCAACCCCGTATACCAAGGCGTAGGGAGTTGCTTGAATTGGTGTTCTATAAGTCGTTCTGTAAGCCCACAAAGCTTCTCCAATTCTTTCGTGCCAGTCCTTCTTCGACTTTGCGACCACCTTCTTCAACAAATTGCACAAAGTTTTATTAAAAGCTTCAGCGAGGCCGTTAGCAGCAGCGTAGTAGGCCGAGGAGTTTCTTTGCTTGAACTCAAACTTTTGACAGAGCTTGTTGATAACGCTATTGCAAAATGGTGTCCCATTATCGGTGATGATGTATCGCGGAACTCCATAGCGATATATGATATTATTGCGGATAAAGTCAGCAACATTTTCTTTCTTTACTTGCTTGAGAGGTATTGCTTCAGCCCACTTAGAGAAATAGTCCGTGGCGGCCAAGATGTACAAATGTCCACCGGAAGACTTAGTCATAGGACCGACGGCATCTAATCCCCATGCATCGAAAGGCCAAGAAGCTACAGTTGGATGCAAAGGTTCTGGCGGTTGATGAATAAAATTTGCGTGGAATTGGCAAGGTTGACATCGGCGCGCATATTCCATGCAGTCAATGACCATCGTGGGCCAGTAATATCCCATCCTCTTAATTCGGAAGTGTAATTTAGGTCCAGACTGGTGAGCACCACATACTCCAGAATGAGCTTCTTCCATGGCTTGAGCAGCTTCGTCATCACTTAGGCAACGCAAAAAGATCCCTTCGAATGAACGTCTGTAAAGAGTGCCTTTGTAATATAGGAAGCGACTAGCACGACGCCTAATATCGACTCTTCTACGTGGGTCATCAGGAAGCTTCTCGTACTTCAAGTAATCGACAAAAGGTTGCCTCCAGTCTTCCTTCTCAATCTCATAGACTTCCACAACATGGTTTTCTTCAGTACTTCTCTCTTCTTCAATCATTGCAGATGGTATCACCCATCTTTGGCATATAGGAACGCTGAACTTCCTTTTAGTCATAACAAGGGTCGAAGCAAGTTTCGCTAACGCATCTGCTTGTCCGTTCTTTCTCCTTGGTACATGCTCAATTGATATGCCCCCAAGTCGTTCAACCAACTCTCGAGCGTAGTCACGATACGGAAGCAATTCAGGCTTCTTCACTTCATAATCACCAAGTACTTGACTAATCACCAACTTCGAGTCTCCATACACCTCAAGATTCAAATGCTCCATTCCAATTGCTAATTCCAACCCCAATATGAGAGCTTGATATTCTGCAACATTGTTGGAACACTTTTGCGCAAGGGTGAAAGAATAGGGCATCACTTCTCCATCAGGCGTAAGAAAGACAATCCCCGCGCCAGCGCCTTCCCGATGAGCGGCTCCGTCAAAATACATCTTCCATGGTGGAGTAACTTCAATTAGGAGCACATCTTCATCGGGCAAATCATCAACTAGTTCCCACTCAGCAGGAATTGGGTGGTCAGCTAAGAAGTCGGCCAACACTTGTCCCTTTACGGCCTTTTGAGGGATGTATGCTATCTCGAACTGTTGCAGTTGCAAGTACCACCTAGCAAGTCGATCAGAGAGTACTGGCCTTGACATGACGTACTTCAATGGATTAGCTTTAGAGACCAAACGAATAGTGTGAGCTTGAAAGTAGTGTTTCAACTTTTGAATCGCAAAGATAAGAGCCAAACACAACTTCTCGATTGGGGAATAGTTCAACTCATTTGGCGTCATCCTCCGACTCAAGTAATACAATGCATTTTCTTTCCCGCTATCATTCTCTTGGGCTAGCAATGCCCCTACGGAACTTTCTTGGGCGGCAATGTATAGAATTAATGGGCGTCCGGACACTGGTGCAACCAACACGGGCGGCTTCATCAGATATGACTTTATACTCTCAAAGGCATTGGTACAAGCCTCATCCCACTTGAACGGAACGTCTTTCTTCATGAGACGACTAAACGGTTGACATCGACCAGCTAAATTTGAGATGAACCGTCGGATGTACGCTAGTTTTCCTTGAAGACTTTTGAGTTCATGTATGTTTCGTGGCTCTGGCATCTTGAGGATTGCGTCGATCTTAGCTTGCTCGATCTCAATTCCTTGTTGACGAACAACAAAGCCAAGAAACTTTCCGGATGTCACGCCAAAGGCACACTTCAAAGGATTCATCTTCAACTGATATTTTCGCAACCGCTCAAACACTTTTCTCAAATCATTGAGATGGTCTTCTCTTTTCTTCGACTTCACGACCAAATCATCGACGTAACACTCGACATTCTTGTGTAGCATGTCGTCGAAAATCTTTTGCATGGCTCTTTGATAGGTAGCGTCGGCGTTCTTTAGTCCAAACGGCATCACCTTGTAACAATATATCCCTTTTGGAGTTCGAAATGCTGTCAATTCTTCATCCTTTGGGGCCATGCGAATTTGGTTATAGCCGGAGGAGCCATCCATGAAAGATAAGGCTTCGTGACCCGTAGTGGCATCAATCATCAATTCTGGAATTGGTAATGGAAAGTCGTCTTTGGGGCATGCGGCATTAAGGTCCCTAAAGTCGACGCAAACCCGAATTTGCCCATTCTTCTTCCTCACTGGGACTATACTTGATATCCACGTCGGGTATCTAACTTCTCGAATGAATCCGGCTTCAATGAGTTTATTCACCTCAGCTTCAATCAAAGGGACCAACTCGGGGCGGAACCTTCGTTGAGCTTGCTTGATTGGACGTGTCGTACTTTTTACCGCTAGTTGATGGACGGCAACTCTCGGATTTAGACCCGGCATTTCCTTATAAGACCAAGCAAATACATCTTTAAATTCTTTCAACAAGGTGACATATGCTTGTTCTTCCTCCTTTCTCAACAGTGCGCTGACATATATTGGTCGAGGATCATTCTCATCGCCAAGGTTGATTTCTTTCAGTTCGTCAACCGTGTTCTTGACGCCGTCCTCAAACTCTGGGGGTACTTCTTCAGCATCTTCCTCTTCGATGTTCCCATCTTTCAGAGTTATATGATGTGATGATCATACGCTCTCCTCATCGTCTTCCTTCTTGCGTTGAGCTCGCGTAAGTACAATTGTTTGCCACTTAACTTTCATGCATTTATCGTATGATATAATCAGCTCATCATGGCGCCTCATGCGAGAAGGAATTGCACTTTGGAGTCTTTCAGGAAAACATGGATTACGATTGTCCTTTCGATGCCTTGATGAACATGAGGGTCCCAACCTTCGATGCATGGGTCTTTTGCAAGGACCAAGCCTCTTAAAGACCGAAGTTCGAGATGATGCCTTGCCAAATGGGCCAAGTCTATCAAAGACTGATACTTGCGGCAATTTCTCTTCAATCATTGACAAACTCTCTTCTTCACATATGTAATTGGCGTTGGCTCTTTTGATGGTGATGCGTACAGGCTCTCGTGGAGGAAATCCTAGACCTGCTCGAGGATTTGGGATGACGGCTTCAGGAAGAAGTTTTCCCATGTGCGATCTTTCCTGAGGATTATATCCGGCCTTGATTAAGAGTTTGAACGCTTTTGCATCACAACATTTTTCCACTTGTTTCCTGATTGAAGGATCATGTTCGACTTGAGGGCCTTTTGTTGGGCGGACAAAACCTTTAAGAAGAGGAGGAGAAGATGGTGTCTTTATGTCAAGCTTTGTCAAAGGCACAATCAAATCTTCCAATGAGACATCTTTATGGGAGAACACATCGCCTCGCGCGGGGCTTCCGTCTAACGAACGAGCTTCATCATTACTCTTTTCACTCTCCAGATCGCCTGTCTTCTTGGACTCCTCACGAGTTGATCTTGCTTCAACCTTGGGCGCATTCATTTGTGAAAGATAGTACTTGGCATCAGCAAAGTGAGATTCGGCTTCAGTGAACGGCTTGTCATCCGCAAGCACCTTCTTTGTTGTCCCATTTTGGCAATACTGAAAGCATTGATGTAGAGTTGAGGGGACAACACCATTCTCATGTATCCAAGGTCGTCCAAGGAGCATGTTATATGAAGTTTTGGCATCTATGACGTAAAATAATGCGCTTGATGACATATCTCCCATTAACAGCTCCAGTCGTATGATGCCTATAGCCCTTTGCCCCCCTTGGTTGAAGCCTTGTATCATTAAGCGACTGCTTGTAAGCTCTTCATTTGGTATTCCCATTTCTTTCATCACACGCAAGGGTAATATGTTGACGGCTGAACCTCCATCGATCAAGATTCGATTAACCCTTTGCTCACGACTGAATCCAGCTACAAACAGTGGCCTATTATGGGGCTTCGAACCAAGTAAAAGATCTTCATCTCCAAAGAAAATTGTTGCCGCACATTGGTTAGTATTCATGGAAGTCTTGAGGCATGATTCATTTGATAAGGCATCTTGTACGTGAGTCACGTTGCATGACTTGCTAATGTCTTCTTCGCAAAACCAACTGAGTTCTTTCTCTTTGCTTGCTTCACTCTCCAAAGTCTCGGGAGAGATTGCTGTAAGGTTTGCGGTTGCCTTATCTTCCTCTAGTGTTATCTTGCCTTCACGAGCCAATCGCATAACTTTGTCCTTGAACACGAAGCAGTCTTCAATCGAGTGTCCAAGAAGGCGATGATATCTGCAATACTTTGGATCACTTGAACGTCCAGCTTCTTCGGGTCTCTTCATTTCGGGCAATTCAATAAGACCAGATCCAAGTAAGTCGTCAAAAATCCCAGGAACATCAGAGTTAAGGAATGGATACTCTTTCGATTGCATCTCTTTCAGAGTCAACTTTATTTGCTCCTTATCTTGCAAGGAATTCTTCCTTTCAGATGCCACATATGACTTCTTTCCTTCATTTGCCCTAGTTGAAATCTTGAGAGGCGCGGTAGTCACGGCCATGGAGTCTTTGGATGGTGCCTTAGCAAAGAACTTGCCCCCTTTCCTTGGCTCCGATTTACTTTGTGCTTTTGTAGGGTCACCAATGAGCGGCCCCTCAGCTCCACTTGCAGTCATGCTCAACTCCATGTCATGTGCTCTAGTTGCCAGCTCTTCAAATGATCTAGGTTGAATACCTTGAAGTATATACCGAAGTCCCCAATGCATTCCTTGGATGCACATCTCAATGGCCGAGGTCTCGGATAATCGATCTTTGCAATTAAGGCTCAAGTTTCTCCAACGGTCGATGTAGTCGACGACGAGTTCTTCCTTCCATTGACGAGTGCTCGTGAGTTCAACCATGCTGACAGTTCTTCGAGTGCTGTAGAAGCGGTTGAGGAATTCTTGCTCTAATTGATCCCAACAATCAATGGACTCTGCCTCTAAGTCAATGTACCAGTCGAATGCATTCCCTTTGAGTGATCGGACGAATTGTTTCACCAACTGATCCCCGTAAGTCCCCGCATTGTTGCATGTCTCCACAAAGTGAGCAACGTGTTGCTTAGGGCTGCCTTTGCCATCAAACTGTTGAAACTTTGGGGGTTGATATCCACTTGGCAACTTCAGAATGTCAATCCTTCTAGTATACGGCTTTGAGTATGTGAATGAGGACTTAGAACTTCCTCCAATGTTTTCATTGATTGCTCCCATGATGAACTCTTTCAACTGCGCAGCATGAATCATGTCGCCGGGAAAGACTTGGGGCTCTTTACTTGTGGACTTCTCCTTTTCAATTGTACTGCGCCTGATAGACGTCTCCCCTTCCTCGAGATGTTGCGGTCGCTTTTGTGCTACGTCAGTTGTCTCAACAACTTCTCCTTTGCTTAGAAGTTTCTCAATCTTTGCATCTTGCTCAACAGTACGCCTAGTAAGCCACTCCATTGCCTTCGTTATTGCAGCGAGTTGTTCCTCCAAGGTTGTAGCATTTGTTGTCATGGCGGGTGCTACATCTGCCGAGGTAGGAGCTTTTGACTTAGTGCGTGGAGATGTTGGAGGAGATTGTTCATCCTTGTCAGACTCTTCAAGAAGAGCAGCTTCACCGCGTTGATCATCGTCGTGTGCAAACTCATCCGTCATCTTTGCCTTTTGGTCTTCCTTTGATTGAGACATTGAGCGAGTCCTTATTGAACTCATGTAGATGCGTCTTCTTGACCTTGATGAAAAGAGATGAGAGGTAGAGATGGTCCCACCGGGCGTGCCAAAAATTTGTAGCAACAAATCTTTCTAAGTCTTTAAAATAAAAGACGGAAAAATAGTTGGACAAATAAAACTTGCAAATTTAATGAATTTATAGGGTAACAATCTCTTTGATCCTCTGATTCGATTTTACAAGGACAATGACTTGAACTTTTTTTAAAAAAAAACTCTTGAAGGCGATCTTCACTTCGATCTTCTTCAAGACACTTGAATATTTGACAAACGTCGACACGAGGGCTTGGCAGCTTGATCTCGGATCGGACGGACTTTTGACTTTGAATTTGGTTTGAAGACTGTTGAAGAACGATATGATCTTCGTCTTCAGTTCTTCAGATATGTGGACTTTGATCTTCTTTGAAGGGACTTGATCTTCAAAAGAACAGTTTTTCGAGGGCTTTGCAGCTTGTTCTCGAATCAAACGGACTTTCTTGCTTGAAGATTGATGAACTTGACTTGGATTTGTTGAGTTTGTTGAAGCTCGATCTTCCTCGGCAGCGGCGCGACCTTCGAAAACGGTTATTTGATGGACTTGAAGCTTGAAACCGGATCAAATGGAGGTTTTCGCGAAGAACACCTTGAATGCCGCGAAGAACGCTTGAAGATTGATGAACTTGGGGGAGCGAAAAACTTGGAGCTTTTCCCTCTTCAACTTGTGAATATTTGTGTGTGTGTTTCTTCTTCAAGACCACCTCTATTTATAGTTGTGGAGTGAATCTCAATCAGAATCTCCTGATGAGATGAACGGTTGTGATCGCGTCTACAATTTCTTGATATGGAAGACTTGATCTACATGAATCTTCTAGATATCTCTTGAATATTCAATCTTGGAGAAGAAGACTTTCCTTGCCTTGATATTTAATAAATATATTTATTTAACCCTTTAAAATATTAGGATTAAATAATATATTTATTTTCCTTTTCTTGCTTTACAAGACTTGCCATCATTTAATTTAATTGGATAATTTAACTCCAATTAATAAATAAGACATTATTAAATTTTTTTTTTCATCATATATATTAAAATCAATAAATTTAACTACTTTATCTTGGAAATAAATTTATTATAAATCCAAAATAAAATAGAAAAATAAATTCAAAATTAATATATTATTCTCCACGTGTCGGGATTTAATTAGACACAAATTTTAAGTGTCTACACTCGTATTCCCTGACTCGCCAACTTTCTATGGAGATCTCTGAGGGCAAGACAGCTTCACATCCGTAGGATAGACTGAAAGGAGTTTCGCCCGTAGCGGCACCTGGCGTGGTCCGATAGGCCCATAGTATACCGGGTATTTCCTCAACCCACTTGGCTTTGTGCCAATCGAGTCGGGCTTTCATGTTTCTCAAAAGGGTTCTGTTGGTCCTTTCTTCTTGACCGTTTGCTTGAGGGTATCCCACTGAAGCAAAACGGTGTTTTATTTCCCAATGATCGCACCATTTTTGTAACACTTGGTCCGTAAATTGCAGACCATTATCACTTACCAGGCTCCGAGGGACACCAAAGCGACAAATGATACTTCTCCAAAGAAAGTTGATAACGGCGCCTGCGGTTATCCTAGCTAGGGGTTCCGCTTCCACCCATTTGGTGAAGTAGTCAACGACTACTAGTAGAAATTTCTTTTGACCAGAATCAGGAATGAGAGGCCCAAGTGTATCAATGCCCCATTTGGAAAACGGGCAAGGGGTTAGATGGGGTTCCCACGGGGCTGCGGGTTGATGAATCCGAGGGGCGTAAGCTTGGCACGATTTACACTTTTCGGCATGGCTTTTACTGTCTTTAGCCATCGTGGGCCAGTAGTAACCTTGTCGAATCAAGCGTCCGACCATGCTTTCGCCGCTAGTATGGCTCCCGCATGTCCCCTTGTGAGTTTCCGCTAAAGCCAGTTGGGCTTCTTCTTCATTAAGGCATCGAGCATGGGGACACGAATACGTCCTTCGGAAAAGTATTCCATCTTTGAGGAAGTACCAAATGGTTTTTCTGGACATCATCCGCTGGATACTCTTGTCCGAGGAGTATCCCTCGGGATCCTGTAAATAGGCCTTGATAGGAGTCACCCAGCTAGATGAGAGATCTGAGATGGTATTTACCTCTTTGCCTTCACTTTTTTCAGACTCGTTGACATGAAGTAGAGTAATCCTCCGAGTGTGTATGGCGGCTGTTTGAGTGGCCATTTTGGATAAGGCGTCCGCCTCTTGGTTTTCTTTTCGGGGAATTTGAACTATATCATATTCCTCAAACCATTCGAACCTTTGACGGACAACTCGGAGGTACTCTTGCATTTTTTCTTCTTTTACTTCATATGATCCTTTGACTTGCTGGACAATCAATTGAGAATCACTATGGAGGAGTATCCTCTTCATTCCTCCTTCCTTTGCTAGTCTCATACCAATAAGGAGAGCTTCATACTCAGCTTCATTGTTAGAGAGGGGGTAATCTATTCTGATTGCAAAATGGAGCCTTTCATCCTCCCCTTATTGATTTACAAAAACTATTCCTTCCCCCCCCCCCTGTGCGTGCTCACCGAGGACCCATCTACATAAGCGTACCACAATGGTTCTTTCCCCTCGAATCCGATGCCCGTGAGTTCCATTACAAAGTCCGCCAGGACTTGTGCCTTGATGGAGGGTCTCGGGGCGTAAGAAATGTCATACTCGGTGAGTTCTACGGCCCATTTTATTAACCTCCCTGATGATTCAGGCTTATTAAGAATTGTCCTTAGGGGATGCTTTGTTAGGACTGTAATTGGGTGGGAAAGAAAGTAGGGGCGTAGCTTGCGGGCCGTAGTAACTAATGCTAGGACAAGTTTTTCAGTTAGGGTATACCTGGTCTCGGCTCCGAGAAGGGTTTTGCTGACGTAATATACCGGACGATGTTCTTCATCTTGTTCTTTGACTAAAACGGCGCTAATAGCCTCTTCTCCGACCGACAGGTATAAAAATAACTCTTCTTGCGGTAAAGGTTTTACTAGCAAAGGTGGTTTCAACATGTACCTTTTTAGTTCTCCGAGGGCTTCCTCGCACTGGGAGGTCCATTGAAATTCCTTGACATTTCGAAGTATCTTAAAGAAGGGAAGTCCTTTTTCTGCTGACTTGGAGACGAACCGACTAAGCGAGGCCATTCTACCAGTTAGCTTTTGAACATCTTTCACCGTCTTTGGGGTGGGTAGTCCCATGATGGCCTCCGCTTTCTCGGGATTTACTTCTATTCCCTTCTCCGTAACCATAAACCCCAAAAATTTTCCTCCTCGGATATCAAAAGAGCATTTCCTAGGGTTAACTTTCATGCCAAAGTTATTCATAATAACCAACGCTTTCCGTAGGTCCTCGGGATGTTCCTCAGCAGTCTTACTTTTGACTACCGTGTCGTCCACGTAAACTTCTACTGACTTTCCAATAAGTCCTGCGAACATAAGACTTACTAACCTTTGGTAGGTAGCCCCAGCGTTTTTTAGCCCAAAGGGCATGACTAGGTAACAGAATGTGCCTGCATCCGTGATGAAGCTAGTTTTATCTTAGTCCACTGCCGCCATCGGGATTTGATTATATCCCTGGCGTCACATTAAGAAAGTGCTGGCATACCTTGTTGCTAATTCTCTCGGGCGGTCCTCCTTCCCATGCAAAGAGGTGATGGAATTGCTTGAGGAGGGAAACCAGTTGAGCCTCTATTGCTGATGTCATGTGGGTACCAATTTTGATCACCTTCTCAGGGCTTTCTTCCACCAACTCTACCATCTTTAATTCTTCCACATGTTGGACTCGTGTTTCTTCGGTCTTGCGCTTTTTATTGTTTCCGAGAGAAGGCTCGTCTTCTGCCAAGGGAATGGCATTCATGCAACATTCTCTGGCCTTAGATTGACTTCCTCGGACCTCTCCGATTCCCGATGAGGTGGGGAATTTCACTTTAAGATGCAAGGTAGAGGGGATAGCTTCAAAGGCTCGAATGGATGGTCTCCCACAAATGGCATTATATGTCCGTGAAGAAGCTTCCACTACCCAGAATTTGATGGGCTCCGTTCTTCGAAGGGCTCCCTTTCCCCATGACATTGGAAGAGTCACAGTTCCGAGGGTGTGACAAGTTTCCCCAGAGAATCCTACCAAGGGGACTTCAGCGGTTTCCAATTTTTCTTGTTTCAGCCCCATAGCAAGATAAGTAGGCAAGAAGAGTACGTCCACAGAGCTGCCCGTGTCAATATGGATCCGTTGGGTTTCATACCCGTAAATAACAGCTGAAATAACTAGGGGGTCTTCGTGAGGGTATATTATGCCTGTGAGATCCTCGGGTCCGAAGGTAATGCTGGGCAGCTTTGACTCTTGGATAGAGCAGACCGGGAATCCTTGCTCTGCTCGTCTGGCTTCTTTCAAGTATTTCTTCTTTTTTACTTTGGGGCGTCATTGAAATTTCACCTCCTTCAATCATATTGATGGTTCGTCCTGACGGGGGATTGTTTTTATAAGAGTCGGGTGGAGGAGGCAAACTCCGATACCCCATGGTCCTTTCTCGGGAGTTTTGTCGACGGTCTTTGGTTCTCTCTTGGGGTCGTAGGCGTCCAAACGTCCTTTCTCGTGACCTCCGACTGGGTGTCCTTTCTCGTGACCTCTGACTATGCGTCCTTTCCTCTTCTTCTTCTTCTTCTCTTCGTGACCTCTTCCATACATTTATCTTGGGCTCCCCGATATTATTTTCCTTGAGGTAATTCTTCAAGTATCCTATTTCTAGGAGACGGAGTACTTCTCTACGAATGGTGGTACATTCTTCAGTGGTGTGTCCATATGTTTTGTGGTATTTACAATATTTCCCTGTGTTCTTATCTCGGTTAGGAAATTTAACTGGTACGGGCAAGTGCAACTCGTTGCTGCCTCTCATTATATTGAGCACTTCTGGGGGAGTGATAGTCATGGGAGGTAAGGGCATGGGTCGGAGGAATTTCTTAACCACCCCGCCCTCGTCTTTACGCGGAGGAGGTTTTCCCTCTTTACCTTTCTCCTTAGTCTTTGCTTCTCTCTCTGCGCGCTCTAGGTGTTCGTTATCCTCCTGCTCCATTTGCTTCTTCGTTCATTCCGCCTCTTCCATCAAAATATAGACTTCCGCTTTTTGCATAAGTTCATTCATGTCCGTGACACGATTGCCCATAAGATATCTGAAGAAATCTCCCATTCGAAGTCCTTGCATTAATATGTCCACCATGATGGTCGGGCTAATGTTGGGAACATCTAGGTCTTCGTCCGTGAATCGCTTTATATACCCTCGTAGGGGTTCATCATTTTTCTGTTTAATAGTGAAAAGATGTGTGGCGGACTTGGGGTGCCTTCGATTACAAGCAAACTGTCGTACAAACAAATGAGCTAATCGGTCAAAGCTCGTAATGGAACTAGGTGGAAGGTGAGTGAACCACGCCTGAGCCCGTCCTCCGAGGGTAACAGGGAACACGCGACATAACACATGGTCAGGGGCGGAAGATAGGTCCATTCCGACCAGATATTGATGGATATGGTCCTGCAGATCCCTCCCATCAGCTTCTCCGGTATATAGTGGGATATTGATGGGTCGCATCCCCGGAGGGATAGAGGCTAAAGCAATTTCGGGAATGAAATGAGAGGTCTTGAATGTGGGATCCTCCTCAGGGGCCATGGTTTTCTTGAGATCGCCCAATTCTTTTCGTAAGTCATCCATCATTCCCCACAAGGAGTGTTCAACATCTCCCCGATACTCCGAGGGGTGGGAAATTTCCCCCCGACCCCTCTCTGGGGTCCTTTCAGGATAAGCATACCTTCGGGGCGTTTGGCGGGGTTCATGATGCCAAGGGATTGAGTTTGGGTTCCGCACTACCTGGGGTGTATCTCTTTCAGAAGGGAAATTTCTGTCCTCAGAGGATATAGAGGACATGTTTCCGAGATGTTCCCCCCTCCGGGGTGCCCACGTAGCATCTACAAGTCTTTCATAAACAGATCGGGGAATATTAATAAAATCTCTCGTACCTGATTCATAATTGGACAGAGTTTCTTCCGAGTCGTTGTAATGAATTGGAAGGTTTTCATTTTCGAAGAGATCATCCATCCTAGTCGATGTTTGCTGAATTCTCTCAAGGACATATATTATAGCGTTCCCACAGACGGCGCCACTTTGTTAACGCGTTTGGAATTACTCCCTATTTAACGGGAGATATTTATATTGGGTTGGAACGCCCTGTCCGTGATTCAGAAACAATCATAGATGAAGATGATTTGAAAATAACAAGAGATACAAGAATATTCTCTTCCTTTATTCACTGAACTTTTCCTCCTTTTATCTTTGTGTACTTGTGGTAAGTTGAGTTAAGTTAAGTTGTTCTTCTTCTATTGATCACCTCCCTTTATATAGACTTTGGTAAGGGTAGGTGTCATCATGCATGTGCTTTAGTAAAGACAGGTGCCGTTACATTGATACAGGTGTAAAAATTAGGATAAAGTTTATCTCTTAATCTACTAGACGCTGACTAGATCAATTTTTATGTCTTTCGATGGCTCCGAGGATCTCCGATGAATGGTTGTTTTGGGGGCGTTACTCTTCCGATGGGCTATGCTTTTGTTGATACATAATTTAGGATGCTCATACAGGAGTATTATGCTTTAGCACAAGTGCATTCAGGGTAGGGATTGCTGCATATGACTTCCGAGGGGTTTTATTTCTCTTTTTTGGACTCGGGTCCATTCTTCAATGATCTGGAGTGATCTCCGAGGACGTAATGCAATTTCTGATGGTGCAATGTGATCTCCGATGGCGTAATGTGATCTCCGAGGGTATAATGTACTCTCCGAGGGCGTAATTTGATCTGTGATGGCTTGATTTACTCTGTTTGAGACGGTATCTTCTTGCCCAAGTCCTCAGAATATATTGTTTAGGCGCTATGTTATTCTTTTCCTGGTTTTTCTCTGGGAATAGGTCCTCGGGTGATGGTTCGAGGGCAGTTCGCTTTGAGGAGTGTTCAGCAAGGAAGTTTTCTTGTAAGTTCGTGGGACTCGGGGTCCGTTGTGGTCCCTCTTGGCGCATTGGTGGATATCGGAGTCGTGCGGATCCATCGGGGTTTACTCTTTTTCCGATGTCGCGTTGATATCTGCCTTTTATTCACCATTTGACTTTCCAAGGGACGCTTATGTTCCTCCCCGTGTGCTTCTTCTTGCCTCCTTATGTCAATGACCGAGGGGATCTTCTTTATTAGGAGTGGGTACATCTCATCGGAAGTACTCGTGACAACTGTATTGTCCATTCTCCCTATTAAGATTAACCTTCTTCTTTCTCTTTTATTTATTTTTATGGTTAACACATATAGTGGTAAAATGGATTAAATTAGCATTCATTGGTTTATTATTCAACAAATAGGTAAGCAATTAAATATTAATAGTTTGATTATATATTATATATTTATAAATCAAGTATTAGTTGAAATATCATATTTTTACGATTCAGTAATCATATAGAGGTAAAATTGATTAGATTAGTTGAAAAAGCTCATATATGTCCGTAACTGAATTAGCATATATTAGTAAATTATCCAACAAAAGAGTAAGTAATCAAAATTAGCAGTTTAATAATCAATTAAAAGTTTATAAATCATATTTTAGGTGAACTATTGTACTCTTATGATTAAGTAATCATATAGCGATAAGATTGATTAAATTAGTAGAATAAACTCATATAAGTGGTTAAATTAGTATGCATTGTTCTATTATTGATCATAAATAAGTAAGTAATTAAATATATGTGTTTAATAATGAGTTATATGTCTGTAATCCCAATATCAGTTGAAACACACATATTATTGATTAAGTGATTATTTAAACCTATAGAAGTTAATGATTATTTTTTCTAATAATAGTTATTTTATTAATTATATATGTTTATTAATCTATTATTAGTCGAACTGTTTGTAGTAGGCGACCGGTTATTGGTCACCAGTTCTTTTCACTTAGATTATTTTACTTGTGTTATATTGCCTCTCAAAATCTTTTGTAAAATTCTTCTTCTTTTCTTGATATTGGTGATGAGAAACCCGTCACCTCAATCAGTTGCTTATACTATTTTATTTTTCGTTTTTTTCTTTTCTTCCCTTGAGTTACGAGCGTCAAATTTTTGTCGCTCAAAATATAATTTTTATTCTAAAACTAATTGTGTGCATTGGTGACGGAAAACTCCATCACCAATACCTTTAATCTTATTGGCAACCAATTTTCATTTTCCAATACTTTTTCCTTTTCCATTGAAATAAACGACAATCTTGCCGCTCATCTTTTATTTTTTTTGAGAGTTTTCATGAAGTTGTAATGAGCCTTCTTTTGCGCTTGATTTTTAATTTTTAAACTTTTTGTATTGGTGATCGAATTTTTGATTGCCTACTACATAGCAATTTTTCGTACTGGAGACCGATCTTTGGTCGCAATATATTTTTTCCATTTTTTTCTTTCTTTTCTATTTGATTTTTTTTTGTTTTGCACGACAGTTTTTGCCACACAAATATATGGATTTAATTTTTTTTATTGGCGACTAATTTCCTGTTGCGAATACCCTTACGATCATTAATAGCTGAATTTGCGGTTGATAATACTATTGCGACCAAAATCTGGTCGCTAATGACGTAAGTTTGGTTGCTAATACTTTTGATGACCGAAATTCTATCGCTAATGAGCAAAAACATTGGAGACCCAAAATTCAATCACCAATATTGATCGCTAATGCACATAATTCTTGTAGTGTATGTATGAGCAACTTGTGTTCAAGATGGCTAACTATCAAATAACAAATATATTACTTATTGACCATGACTTTAATTGGAGTCAAGTGTAACCAATGTTTTTGTTAAGTGACACATATATTCTGATGAGTAGTAACCTTGAGTATCAAAGTTAAAAATTGAGATACACAATATTTCTGTTGTTAGGCTCAACATTAAGCCGTATAAGTTTGGTTAGAGAGAACTCGTAAGTTCTACCATCCAAGTATACTACAGATATTCTATAACAAGCGTCTCTTTCAGACACCCGTGATGATGTGACTCTTTTATAGGTTAATGTTTGTGATACTCTGACTAATGTTACTCTCCTATATGATCCCACTTTGTATAGGTCTATTGATGGTAGGTTGGAACATTTACATAATTCTTGATTAGAAGGCCATATTGTTAGTCAGACTATTGCTCCACCGACCTATGCTCATTAGGCATCGGTAACTAGCATCCTTCATTATCTTTGTGGTACGCTTTATAGGACATTGTTGTTACATTCGAGTTCTTTCTATAACTTCGGGTGCATACAAATGTAAACTAGACTAGCAATCGGGCGTGTACAAATGTAGACTAGACTAGCAATCCAAGTGACTGCGAATTTACATTGGATATTGCATATTTTTGAGCGAATCTCTCATTTCTTGGAAAAGCAAAAGACAAGATGTTGTCTTCTTTTGAAGATGATTAACTTGCTATGGCTTCTACTGCAACTAAACTTAAATGGTTTAATTGATTACATTACAATCTACCACACCACTTAATGTGATCATTTGTTGCATGATTTTGTTTCCATGAGCATACCAAACATCTTGAAATTGATTGTCTTGCATGTCACTCTTCATCATTTTTGACATGGTACGATTTGTCTCAATGGTTATTTCACTTATTTAAGCAGGTTCATACGACATGACCCCTTTTCTTAATTGGCTAGCTCTAGTTATTTATTATAGTATCATTTCGAGTTCAAGAGAGGATGTTAACAAATTAGTGTATTAATCATCTTAAGGGCTTTTTAACTTTGGGTCCATTGGTTGCCTTGTATATTTTTATTTTCTTTTGTAAATTCTATACATTTACATTAATTTGTACTGTTTTTCTAGTTTGAGTGTCTCCTTTTCGTCAATCTTTACACGCATCACAATTGATTACGTTACTTTCGATTAAGTAAAGTATATTTGCAAATGCATCGGCTCCGCATTAATGCTAAGAATGAAATTATATATATAAAACACTGCCATTAACTCATTACTTTCTTCGACAAGGATTTTTGCATTGCTTATCATAACAAAGAACATTTCAAGCCTATCCACAGTACATAAATAATTGATTGGATGATCTGTTAAATTTCAAATTATGATCGTTCCAACCTCATACTTTTCAACTCTAGCAGTGTGCACTTAATTAGTCAATTCAATTAACTAAAAACAGTTAATTACTAGGTACGTAGCTAGTTGATTTCATTATTTTATAAGCTCTTAACTAATTGGATTACTTTGTCATTGTCCATCAAAAGATAAGCGATTTTTTTCTAATAAAAAGAATGCTTAGATGTCGCTCCGTCCCCCAACAACAAAACAGAAAAGTAAATTTGTGGTGGTATGTCCCTGCTCAATTGGGGGGAAAATATTGCTGTTGAGTGTTTAACTTCCACTGTTGCACAAGTTAATGCGTCCCATAAGTTGCAACAAATCTTCACTTTCTCATCAGATTATTTTACAAATGTCCTTAATCTGATTACTATGCATGTTTGAATAAATAGAAAATTTAGATGGTGCTCCTTCCACCAAGAAGTGTTGGAGAATTTGGCGAAAATGTAACAATCTCGTACCTAAAAGTTGGGTAGAGTCGCTCTCTTTAAAGCATAACTCGCACTTACCTATATGAGCGTCGGTGTGCTAAATGTGTTACAACAAGATGCTTCACATGATACAGTTTAAGCCTAAAAAGTAAAAGCAGTGGAATGCGTTTTTTTACTAACGAAAAGTACCCAAAGAAAAGAACAAGAGTGCAAATAGAATATAAAAATAATTTATGCAGTAATTATGACTATATATGTAAAGAGAGAAAACGAATTTGATTGATAAACTGTTGAATATTTGTAGAGACTGAAGTACTGGTGTCTTAAAAAGACATGACCTTTTCTAAAAAAACATTCACATGACGGTGCAATACTTCAGTTTAAATCTTAACCATTAGATCATTTGAATAGATGATCTCATGGTTTAAATTAAATTACTATTTAAAATTCAAAATTTCCAAATATTCCCACCATTTTTTTGGATTAATCTAAGCATTTTAATCTTACATAAGATCTCATATCCACCATTCAATTTAATCTTAATTATTTAATAACCAGATTAGTCTTAGTTTTTCATTTATATCTTATGGTTAGATAAAATATACGGTTTGAATTGATGTGCGATGCAAGTGTGATAAGTACTTTTCAAGTATGGCAAACAAAAGCACAACGCATGCGCTATGAGCCCACGTCATATGCGCCGGATCAGCTCGACGCTCATGTTCCTGTGCACCACGTACGGATTGCATTTTTTAGTTACGAAAGAAATATTGTGCAAGGATAGGTAAACTCACAAAAGAAATTATAAATTTTTAATGTGGGATACTCTATTAATTGTAAAATATTTGGCCCATAAGAGCTAAAAGCTCTTTAGGCAATAAAAGCCTTTTTTAGGAGCTTGAGCCTAATCTTAACAATATTTTATCAATGTGGATACTGATGTAGCAAGATCGGAAGACATAAGAAAAGATGAAACAACACAAAATCAAGAACCCGTTGATGCCGTAGAATATTTAGAAGTTGGAAAAATTGATAAAACTCTCAAGTTTAGTTTTTTTTATTTAATCAACAACTTACTGAAATGACTCAAAGACGACTAACTTATAAAGATGAAACCCTAGATGTAAAAATACCAAAATTATAAAAGACTCATAAAATAAATAAGAAAACATAAATATCTCGTATGAACTAATAAACTGCATAGTTGTCCCTCTAAACCTTCTAATTTTTCCAAAATCACGTGGGCGTAATCTGAGAAGGTCGTTTCCACTGTTGAAGATGTTTATCCCCGGAGTTTTGCTTTTTTCCAAGTTCCAAATCTTAATTTGTGTTGTGGTGATAAATGTTCAGTTACTAAACACGATTAAGATTCGAGATTGAATCTTTTTCAACCTTGGGAGAATGATGAAGTGGAGAAAAATGATTATTCCAACATCAAAGAGAACCAACCCAAGTTTCAAATGAGTCGATGTTTGACAAGAAAGTTAACAGAGCCCTTTTTGACAAACGATACCACTTTTCCAAGTGGAAACGACCTCCTCAGATTACGCCCACGTGATTTTGGAAAAATTAGAAGGTTTGGAGGGTCAAATATGCAGTTTATTAGTTCATACGAGATTTTTATGTTTTCTTATTTATTTTATGAGTCTTCTAGATATTCGTGAATGAGTTGGCGGGTGAGATCAAAAGAAAAGGAATTCCAAGTCTTATATTCAAGGTGGACTTTGAAAAAGTGTTTGACCATGTTTGATGGGATTTCCTCCTACAAATGATGGAATTGGTGGGGTTTAACAGAACATGGTGTGGCTGGATCCATGAATGTCTCAAGTCAGCAACTGTCTCGATTTTGATCAACTGGAGTCCTAGTGAAGAGTTTGGAGTTAGTCGCAGATTGAGGCAAGGGGACCCGCTCCCCCTTACTATTCCTCATTATTTCAGAAGGTCTTAGCGGGCTTATTAGAGTTGCAAAGAATACGGGTCTTTTTGAAGGCATCGGGATAGTGAATGATAATATTGAAATATCCACGTGTAATTTACCGATGATACTATACTTTGTTGCAAAAGTAGTCATCAAAATGTGATGACAATGAAGAGTATTCTTAGAATTTTTGAGTTGGCGTCGGGACTTAAACTCAATTTTATGAAAAGTTCACTCATGCGTTACAATTTGAATTCGTTGGATCTTACTCTTTTTTCTAATGCTTTGAACTACGGGATTGGCACCACCCCCTTTAAATATCTTGGCATTCTTATTGGCGTCAATCCTCGACGTTCAATTTTTTTGGCAACCATCAGTTAAGCCACTTGTTGGAATCATATCTCACCCAGTTGTGGCGGGCGCATTATCCTCCTTAACTCCGTGCTCTCTGGATTGCCAATTTATCAACTCTCTCCCTATAAGGCTCCCAAAAGAATTATCAAGGCTTTCTCCAAAGTCCAGAAGAGATTTCTGTGGGGGGAAATATACAACTCGAGAATGATTTGTTGGGTGAAATGGGAGATTGTTTATAAAAGCAAGAACAATGATGGCCTGGGAATTAAAAATATTGAGCTCTTTAACAAAGCACTTCTTTGCAAATGGAGATGGAGATTACTCACCGATGAAAATAAACGATGGGCTAAAGTTATTATTTCCAGATATGGCTAGCACTCCAATATCTCGCAATCCTCACTTTGGTGGCGTGATCTTTATAAGGCTACGGTCGACAACAATGGCGTTGATTGGTTTACTTGCAATATTAAAAGAATTGTTGAGAATGGAGATAGTACCAATTTTTGAAATGACATCTCGATTGGCAATGAACCACTTAAAGCTACTTTTAGTAGACTTTTTTCTGTTTGCAACAACATAGATGCTAAGATTTCTGAGATGGGAAGATGGTGTGGCGATCAATGGCAGTGGGTTTTTTCTAGGAGAAGGCAGCTCTTTGTTTGGGAAAAAGATCTGGAGAACCAATTAATCCAATTTCTTCATGGTTTTACTCCCATTAGGAGTAGAAAGGACAACTGGAAATGGACGCGGGATCCTACCGGGGTTTTTTCGGTTAAGTCGGCTTATGATCTTCTGGTTAGTTTGACAAATTGTGAGGAGAACGACTTTTTTAAATCGTTTTGGAAATCACCTGCTCCTTTAAAAATCCTCGCTTTTGGTTGGAAAGTTATTCTTAATAGAATTCCAACTAAAAGAAACCTTGAGAGTAGAGAGGTTGCACTGGATAACGTTGATTGTGTTCTCTGTCTTGAAGGAAGAGATGAAGCAAAGCATATTTTTTCTGAATGTAGGACGGTTTACCTTATATGGATGAAATGCTATGAGTGGCTCGGTGTTTTAACGCTCATCCCTAAGGGCATCAAAAATCACTTCATTCATGATAGGTCCCTTCTACGAAGGTAAAAAGAAAATAGGATTTGAGATGCATTTGGTTCTTTGTGTTATGGTCCATCTGGCTTCTTCGAAACATAGTTCTCTTCCATGGTGATCAGATTGACATTGATGCAACAATTGATCTCATTAAACTACGTCTGTGGAGTTGGATTAAATCAAGAAAAGACAATTTTTGTTACTCTTTTTTGGATTGGGCCAATTCTCTTAGACTTTGTCTTAATTTGTAATCACTTCTTACTTTGAGAGTACTTCTTGTACTCTCTTTCTTTTTACTAAAATCTTTCCTTTTTCCCGATAAAAAACCAATGGCATCAACAATATGTTTCTTCTCCTTATGGAACCTATCACACCTAAATTCTTCTTTTCCTTTTCAACATCTTCAAAAATATTAACTTTTGTACCAACCTCATACTTTTCCTGCATCTCCATCTCTTTCATTGGGTGCTCCCCCGTGGTCTCCTCATCCAAGCCTTCTACGAAAGCTTTTAACTGCGAGATCTCGAATTCATCGACAATGTTGTTACCATCACTGTCATAAACACCATCATACAGAGATTCACGATCCTCTTCGTACTCCCTATGAAAAATCAGAATGTAATCTTGAAAACCAAATTCCCATTTTTTTTCCTCTAGAACATCTTGCCTCTAGTAAATTGGCTGTTTTAATGGTACAAACATATTATCCTTGTTGAAATCTTCAAACAATTAAGTTAAAGGCTTTGGCAATGGTTCACACAATTGAGCAATCGACACCGCTATTTGTTATGTCTACAAGTCCATCTGATAACGTAACCATGTGAGTTCATCACATCTATCTTCTTATATCGAAACATCATAGACTTCAGGGTTTCTCCTTGCCGTCATGGTGAAAGAACAAACCTGTCTCCGATAGCAACTGATGTAGCAAGCAAAAGATATAAGGAAAGATGAAACAACACAAAATCAAAGACTCGTTGATTCCTTGGAATATCGAGAAACTGATGAAAAACTAAGAGAACTCTTAAGGTTAGTTTTTTTTTTCAATCAATAATTGACTGAAATGACTCAAAGACGGTTAACTTATAGAGATGAAACCCTAGACGTAAAAAGTTCCAAAATTACAAAAGACTCATAAAATAAATAAGAAAACATAAAAACCCCGTATGAACTAATAAACTGTGTATTTGACCTTCTAAATTTTCAAACTTTTCCAAAATTATGTGGGCGTTATGTTTTGCCCAGGAGGTTGTTTCCACTTGAAATGTGGGATCGTTTGCCAAAAAGGACTTTGGTGACTTTCAGGTTAAACATCGACTCATTTGAAACTTGGGTTGGTTTTTTTTGATGTTGAAATAATCTTTTTTCTGCTCTTCATCTGATTACTACTCGAAATTGCCTTTATACTTTCTTGCATCCACATCCCAACAACACGTTACCAAATGTGGGATACCTCTCACAAAATTAGTATTGAAAATAATTTAACAAGAAGTATATTAAATAGATCTAATGAAGGATTCACGGTGGTATGTTCAGCCCAATTATGAAATAATAACAATAAGGATAAAAGCATCAAACTCTCTGAAGCATGACCCATTTCAGCTTACCCTCATAACTTTAGTTTATAGCATGTTACCTCCTAACGTACATGTATGTGCGATTTGCCCCAAGTCAACTATCCTCTATCCTTTCGCCAGTACCCCCAAAGCTTTTGGATATAATGTCGAATTTTGGCAAAAAAATTGATTGATAAAATTGCACGAACCTGCAAAGGTCAGATGATATCTTGTTACTAAATAATGTTACAAGCGTAATAAGTTGCAAAAAGGGTCATATTTCAAGGGTTCGATACCTTTATCCCTTTATGATATATGGATTCTCTCTATATGTAGCAGATTACTTGAGATCATACGAACGATTTTCCCTAAGCCAAAGATGAAGATCAAACGTGAGGTTCGTTCGAAGAAAACTTCCATCCCCAACTTATCGAACAAAAATCCCATTGTACAAAAATTAATAGGATAAATGAACTATGATCCGTTTTGTAGTATATCCTCAAAAAATTGTTTATTAACGGCTCGCCGCCTAACCTTGACAAAATTGTGTGATTTGCTCCAAATTAATATTTCGGCCAGAGGAACTAGCGTCGCCAGCTATAGGAGATCCTTCATTTCACTACAAGATTTGGGGGTCAATAGTGACCGCCCAGTTGTGACTCAAGTTAAGTCACTTGTCTTCAGCAACTTGTGAAGGCAACACCGACTCAACTTGAGTCGCAGAAATCTACGAGAAAAATAGCGACTCAAATTGAGTCGATGTTGTCCTCAGGGACTTTCAGCGACTCACAGTGAGTCGCTGAATTCAAATATATTACTTGGGCCACACATTTCGGCCCGAATTGGGCCAAAATGTAGGCCAAAGTCTGGGCCTCAACTGCCCTAATTCATGTGGAAAAAATCAGCGACTCAAGTTGAGTCGCTGATTCCATCCTATAAATATAAAAAAAAAATTTAACTTATCGAAAAAGCTGTCAAACCCTCATTCTCTGCCCGTTTCTGCCGCTTGTGACCCGACCCGCCACCATTAGCGACCTATTGTTCGGATTTGCGACCCAAAGTGAGTCCCCAACCCAACCAAAACACAAAACACACACACACACACACACAGAGATTTCGCTCGCGGCACACAAATTCTCTTCCCGATTTTGCTCGCGGCTCTCCGAAGTTGTTAAATCTTGTTTCGAATTCGTCAATTAACACTCAAGGTACATCAATCTATATTTTAACTTGTTTTTTACCCATTAATTTTGAAGTTTGATTTGATTTTGGGCATTATATGTGTTAGTCAAGATTTGAGTAATTACTTGTGAATTTCTTACCCTTCTGGCTATGGTTATGTCGTATAGTTGTTAATTAGTTCTTACTTTTGTATATTTCGAATGTTGCATTGTAATTTAGGGTTTTGGGTGTTGGGAATTTTGAAGTTTGATTCAATTTAGTGATTGATTGAAGTTAATTTGATGATTTGGTAGTGAATTGTAGGTTGAATTTGGAGAAAATGGAATTTTAGGATAGTTTATGGCTTTTAGTGGTGAATTGTAGGTTAAATTTGGGGGAAATGGAATTGAGGATAGTTCATGTGCATTTTTTGTTTAATTATGTATTGCATGTTGAACTTGATGTGAAATGGAAGTATAGTGATAAAAGTGTAATTGTTTAGGGTATAAAGTATAATCTTACTAACATTTTAGAGATAATATAAGATTAGATTAAAATTTGGGCAATAGTAGAATATTTTGAAACTTTTTTGGTATACAATGTAGTTATGTAGGTTTAGGGAGTGAAATTTGGTTGAAATTGTAAGAAAATATATCTTTAGGGGTGCAAAAGATAGTTATGAGATTTATTAAGGAAAATCTACTGATAAAGTGTATGTCATTATAACGTGTAGGATGGAAAGTATAATTATTTTAGTTTATTACTGTAAATATTATAACTTTATAAGATAACAATTTCTTCTGTGTGAAACGTATAATATTATAATTACCTCAAGGTACATCAATCTATTTTAACGTCTTTCTTACCTCTGTTTTCGACAATTATACGTTTATAATTAGATTGTTAAATTAGATTAGATTAGTTTATAATTAGATTGTGAAAATTAGATTGTTAAATTAGATTAGATTAGTTTATAAAATGTTAGATTGTGAAAATTAGAATTGATTAGTTTATAATTAAATTGTGAAAATTAGATTATTAAATTTTAATAAGTATGATTGTTAGATTATATAGATGTTGAATGTTAGATTAAATGTAATATTGTTATTTAAATGTTGATTTGATATTTAAATGTGTTTTTTTCACAGTATATACATATATTCGGCATGTCGTCACGTAAGACCACTAGCGATACTGGAGGTCGAGGTCGAGGTCATGGAGTTGGAGGTCGTAGTGGGGTATCTGCTACTGGTAGTGGTGGGCGAGTTAGTGGTAGTGGAGGTGTTGATGGTAGTGGTAGTGTTGGCCGTGGAGGTGTTGCTGGTAGTTATAGTGTTGGTCGTGGAGGTGTTGGTGGTAGTGGCAGTGTCGGTCGTGGAGGTGTTGGTGGTAGTGGAGGTGTAGGGCGTGGTGGTGGTACTGGTAGCGTTAGTCGTGCTGGTGTTAGTGGTAGTGGCGGGGTCGGTGGAGGTGTTGGCCGTGGAGGTTTTGGCCGTGGTGGTAGTAGTGGTAGCGGGGGTCGAGGAAATTGCCGACCTATACGGATTGTCCTATCGGGTCGTCATGCAGAGCCTAGCGATCCAGCCGAGCCATATGTCCCGCCACTAGGGTCATGCGACGACATCGAGGATACCTGCATTGCAGCGGCAATTATTTGTAGACGATGAGGCGGCGGTCCCCAGAGCGGAAGATAGACCCCGATCATCAGAGTCCACCACATCCCAGCCGTCACGACCACATACTTCAGCTTCAGTTGGGACTCACGTGCCCCCATCAGCCGAGTCTGCTCCAGCGCATATAGACGACACTGTAGCTGGACCAAGCCAGAGGTTGATCGAGAGTCCAGGACCGAGCCAGACTCGACCCCCGAGGGGACCAAATATAGGCATTACGTCGGTCCCGGCTGGGAAGAAGCAGCAACTTATAGAATTGAAGCGGGGTTTTTTTTCTAAACCCCCCGGTCGTGAGATCGCGAAGACGATCATATCACTCATTCGACAGTTTATGACTGAGTTTTAGCCCTCCTACTTGAAGGTTCCTCCAGAAGTACGGAAAGGGATGTACGCGAGATTTACGGTGAGTTTTTAATTTATTGTTTAATATTTATTAATTTAGTGTATTAAATATAGTGTTTTTCAAATATTGTTGAATTTAGTTTATTAATTTAGTGTCTTAATTTATTGTTTAATATTTCTTATTTTTGTAGAATACCTTTGGGATCCGGTACTCAGAAAGGGGTCAAGTACATAGGGCATACCAGCAAAAGGCGAGAGAGCTTTACAAGCATATTATGAACAGGGCAAAGGAACATTACATGAAGAGGAAGGACATGGAAAAGTATCGGGGCAAAAGAAAGACGATGTGGATGAGCGATAAATTGGAAAAGGAGGCGGCAGCACACTGGGACACGGAAGAGCATAAGAAGAAGTCCTTAAAGGGAAAGAAAGCTCGGCGAGGCGGCAAGGAAGATGGGCCGGCGCCCTCCACCTTTTACGGTGGTTCCATTGACTACGAGGACATCCGGCGGCGCCTGGTATGTTTTTTAAAATTTATATATTGTAATTGTAGTTAAAATGTTAATTTTTAAGAGTATTGCTTTTTTTTTTTTTAAAACAAAATGATTGATTAGTAAAAAAAAAAAGAATTTTAACCTTACTGAAAGTGCAGGTTTTTTGGATGTTAGGATAACATTGAGATTTTCAATGTTAGAGTAACATTGCACGTCCAGAAACTGTTTTACAATCTAGTTATTATTACTATTGTTTTGCCTTATTCATCTAACTAACTGAGTTCCACAGTTGTAGTTGTCGTTGATTATTATTCAGGAAACAAACTTGCATTAGGTTGGACGCTCAAAGTTTCTAAGATGAGAAGTTTCCTTAATTAAACAAACGGCTTATAAAAGGAAAGAAGAGTTCTAGTGCAACTAGGAAAGCTTCCAAGGGAAAGTCCTGAATTGAAGAAGGAGTCTTTCCTTAGCTAGATCACTGGCGAAGGAACTATTATTCAAGAAGGACTGCGAGAACAAGGAAGAGGAGTTCTAGAAGGAAACAAGGAGAATTACCAACCGTGTACAACACACCTTGAAGTCCAAGTCAAGAACCTATATATAGGTGTGAAGTACATCAAGACAAATAACGAGACAAGAGCTAATCAATCCGAGAGATTAATTTACAGTTGTTGAGTGTTGTCTTGCTTTAGCAAAGTTTTTAAGTTGTTAGAATAGATCTAAGAGTGAGGAGCTTTTAGAGATAGTCGAAGCAACTCTTGTGTGCTTTGCTTAGTTCGAACAATTCGAGAGTGGGGAGCTTGAGAGTTGTGAGAACGCCTTTGTTAAACCCTTGTGGTATTTTGCCTACGGCTCGGAAGTTAATATAATCCTATATTCACTTCTTAAATTCGTGTTTGTTTATTCCGCTGCAAACTGTTACTCTGGTCTGCTGTTAAAGTAACATCGTAGAACTAACATCAAACACAAACTGCTGTTAGAACTTCAGTGTTAAGTTAACATCAACAACGTATCGACCCGATCCACAATTTCAATTGGTATCAGAGCCAAGCACCAACTTCACCAGTGTTTGGCGTTGATACGACAAGATGGACAATTCCAACCCTAATACCAGCAGGTTGCCTGTATTGGAGGGTCCCAACAACTATGCCTACTGGAAGATCAGGCTCAGAGTCCACATCAAATCCATCGACCTAAGAGCTTGGGACGCAGTACTAGAAGGCTACACCATTCCCTACTTGCCAAGAGATGGAGATGCTGATCTGGTACCTAAGCCAAAGGGACAATGGACAGCCAACGAAATTGCTCTCTACAACTTCAATGAAAAGGCTCTCAATGCTATTTTTAGCTGGGTAGGTAATCATATGTTCAAACTGATTCAAACTTGTTCTACTACTAAAGCTGCATGGGAAATTCTTGAATTACATTGTGAGGGTGATGTGGCTGTGAGGGACTCTAAATATAGAAAACTTTTGAGGGACTTTGAGAAGATAGAGATGGGTGAGGATGAAAGCATTGATAGTTATTTTGAGAAACTTCTAGATATTGCTAATCAGTGCCAAAACTTAGGTTTTATCATCCCTAATCAAACCATGGTCTACAAAGCCTTTAGAACATTATCCTCTAAGTTTACTGTCAAAAGAATTGCTATGAATGAGTCTAGAGATCTTGCCAACATGGACTTTCAAACATTAATGAACACTCTAAAAGAATTTGAACTAGAATTCCTAGGAAAGTCCAGTAAACAACTTGCTTTAGCCTTACTAGGTACTAGCTCAGATTCTACAGGGAGTGATGAGGATGAATATGAGTTGATCTCTTCTAACTATGGTAACATCACTAGGAAGTTCAGTAAATTAGGCTACAAAGATAAAAGTAAAGAAAAACAACCCAGTAATGCTGCTGTTAGTTATAAGAAATTGCCCCCAAAGTTTGTAAAATACATGGCATCTAAGAGCACTCCTCAAGATGCTGAGAAATTGAAAGATGTCCATTGTTATGAATGTAAGGGGTATGGTCACTTTAAACATGAATGTGCTAACACCCTCAGAACAAGAGGGAATTCTCATTGGGTCTGTGTAGATGACTTTAATGAAGCTGACTTCGAATCTGGAACAAGTGCTGATGAACAATCTGAGGAAATCAACACTGTTGCGCTTTGCACTCGGATCATCTGGTCAGGAGAAGACTCCAGAAACTGCCAAGAATCTCAATGTTACTCTAACATTAGAGAACCAACAGCAAAGCAGGAGATCTTCTTTGGAGACTGGAACAGCAATGACACACAGGTTAACCATGACACACTCCCTGATTGTGATGATGCTAACTTTGATTGTTTTTATGGCTCAGTTGATCTAGAAGAGGAGTACTTCAATGAAGATGAGATGTCCCAGGAGGAAATTCTTGATGACCTACATACAACCTTTCTCAGACTTGAGAGAGAGAATGTCAGACTCATAAAGAAAAATAAAGCACAAAATCATGACATTGAATGTTTGAAGAACATGTTGAAACTCTATGAAAGAGATCTTGACAAAGCTGAAGCTGAGTTGAAAGAGGTAAAGGATAAACTCAAGAAAGACACACAGATCATAGCTAAATGGAATGCAGGTACTTCTAAACTTGATGAGGTACTAAGCATGGGAAATTCAGGTTCATGTGGTCTGGGATTTGTTGAGAAACCTTCCACTTCAAATGTTAATTCTGCCTATCTAACTTCTAGCTTTGTTAAAGAATCTGATTCTAAGAGTTTAGGTACCATCAACACTGTGAGAAGTAAACCTACTTTTATCTGTCAATACTGTTACCAACCAGGCCACATAAAACCATTCTGTAGAAAATTTATAAGAGAATGTGGTAAGAAAACAGTTACTGAACCCAATGTTAGAACAACAGCAGTTTCTGATGTTAGACCAACATTAGGTTCAGGACAGAAAGGTAGAACTTGGGTAGAAAAAGTTAAGACCCCTAAGATTAAAGTTGTTTGCAATGTTGTTTTCTCTGCTGTGTACTCTAACCTTTCAGGTAAATGGTACTTCGATAGTGGATGTTCAAGACACGTGACAGGCAGCAAAGAGAATCTTAAGCAAATGGTACCTTTGAGTGCTGGAACAGTGACCTATGGAGGAGGCACCAAAGGAAAAATCATTGCCAATGGGACGTTGAATGTTGATGGATTCCCTCCCTTGAAGGATGTGTTGTTGGTAGATGGGTTAAAGGCAAATCTAATCAGTATCAGTCAGCTGTGTGATGATGACTTACTGGTTACATTTGATAAGATATCTTGTGATGTTTATGATAGTGACAATGTTCTTGTGATGACAGGTACTAGATCCAAAGACAACTGCTATCTAGCCCAGGAGGAAGCAGAATGTTTCCATGCCAAGATAGATGAGTCTTCTATATGGCATAGGAAACTTGGACATGTTCACTACAGAAACCTTGAGAAATTACAGAAAGTTGATGCTGTAAGAGGCTTACCAAAGCTGTCTTGTCCAGGTAAGCTTGTGTGTGGTGATTGCCTCAAGGGTAAGCAAACCAGAGCAGTTCATACACCCCTACAGGTACAGAATGCTAACCCTAGATCTAGTAGGTGTTTTGAATTGCTGCACATGGACTTAATGGGTCCAATTGAGGTAAGTAGTCTCAGTGGGAAGAGATATGCCTTTGTGATTGTAGATGACTTCTCTAGATACACTTGGGTAAAATTTCTTAAAGAAAAGTCAGAAGCTTTTGATCAGTTCAAAATTCTTTGTGCTAGTATTAAAAACTTGTATGGCTCCACTGTGACTAAAATTAGGTCTGATCATGGTAAAGAATTTGAAAATGCTAGTTTTGATAACTACTGCAATGCTAAAGGTATTTTCCATGAATTTTCAGCTCCTAAGACTCCTCAGCAGAATGGGATTGCTGAGAGAAAGAACAGGACTCTTCAAGAGATGGCCAAAGTTATGCTCAATGCCAAAGACTTATCCAAAAGACTCTGGGCTGAAGCCTTAAATACTGCTTGTCACATTAGTAACAGGGTGTATCTTAGACCTGGAACTAACATGACTCCATATGAACTCTTAAAGGGTGTAAAACCAAATGTTGCATATTTTCATGAATTTGGATGTGATTGTTATCTACTGAATGACAGGGATTATCTGAGTAAATTTGATTCTAAAAGTGAAAAATGCATCTTTGTAGGATACTCAGCCAATAGTACTTCCTTTAGAGTCTACAATCTTAGATTGAAGACAATTCAGGAATCAGTGAATGTTGTGTTTGATGATTTCACTCTTGATACAGGTACTGGTGACATCTTAGTTCCCAATGTTGAACCAACAGTGGAAACCGAGAATGTTACTCCTGACAATGTTACACCAACATTGGAACTGGAAGCTGGAAACACTGAACAAGAGTCAGGGAACGATGTTAGACTAACACCAGCGAGATCAGATGTTAGAATAACATCAGAGGATTCTGACTCAGAACACGAAGGTGCCTCTGAACCTAGAAGAGACCCCCCGGCTAGGATTCAGAAAGACCATCCAGCATCCCAGGTAATAGGTGAACTCACTGAACGGGTAAGGACACGCAATAGAGAAAGACTTGACTATAGAGATATGGTAAAACTGTGTGTCTGTATGAACTTCACTTGTACTGTTGATAATGCCTCTTGTTTTGTCTCCACCATAGAACCTAAAAATGTGAATGAAGCCCTTCTTGATAACTTTTGGATTAATGCCATGCAAGATGAACTATTACAGTTTACTAAGAACAATGTCTGGATACTTGTACCTAGACCACCTAATGTTAATGTAATAGGGACAAAGTGGATATTTAAGAACAAGAGTAATGAAGAAGGGGTTATAGTTAGAAACAAAGCTAGACTAGTTGCTCAGGGGTACACACAGGTTGAAGGTGTAGATTTTGATGAGACTTTTGCTCCAGTTGCTAGGATTGAATCTATTAGGTTACTTCTAGCCATAGCATGTTGTCTTAAGATAAAACTATACCAAATGGATGTAAAGGGTGCGTTTCTGAATGGGCTGATTGATAAGGAAGTATATGTTGAACAACCAAAGGGGTTCACATATCCTAAGTATCCAAACCATGTGTACAAGCTTGAAAAGGCACTATATGGTCTTTAACAAGCACCTAGAACATGGTATGAAAGGCTTACAAAGTTCCTTTTAAGTCTTGGTTTTGTTAGAGGTGATGGAGATAGAACACTGTTTGTCTTGAAGAAAGATTCTCATGTCTGTATTGCTCAAATATATGTAGATGATATTGTGTTTGGCTCAACTAACAATTCTATTCTAGAAAAATTTGTTGAATCAATGACAGGGAAGTTTGAGATGAGTATGATGGGAGAATTAACTTTCTTTCTTGGTCTTCAAGTCAAACAAACAGGTAATGGAATTTTCCTAAGTCAGGAAAAGTATGCAAAGAATTTGGTGAAAAGGTTTGAATTAGCAGATTCAAAGCCTTGTAAGACTCCCATGGCATCTGCAGTGAAGATGGCCAGGGATGATATTGGTGTCAATGTTGATCCAACATTGTACCGTTCAATGATAGGAAGCTTGTTATACTTGTCTGCTTCAAGACCTGATATTATGTTCTCTGTGTGTGTATGTGCAAGGTACCAGGGATGTCCAAAGCAGTCACATCTGATTGCTGTGAAGAGAATACTTAGATACATTTCTGGCTCCTTGGCTCTTGGTATATGGTATTCCTTTGACACTAACACAAATCTTGTAGGTTTCAGTGACTCAGACTGGGCAGGTGATATTGATGACAGGAAGTCTACAAGTGGAGGATGTTTTTATCTGGGGAACAACTTGGTCTCATGGTACAGTAGAAAGCAAAACTGTGTGTCACTATCCACTGCTGAGGCTGAATACATTGCAGCAGGTAGTTGTGTCACCCAGTTGGTATGGCTCAAACATATGCTACTGGACTATGGGTTAGACAGTGATACCTTACTTATGTTTTGTGATAACCTTAGCGCTATAAGCATCTCTAAGAATCCTGTTCAGCATTCTAGGACAAAACATATAGACATTAGGCATCACTTTCTGAGAAACATGGTAGAAGACAAGCTTGTTGACATTGAACATATAGAAACTAACAATCAGCTTGCTGATATGTTCACTAAACCATTAGATACTGAGAGGTTCTTCAGTCTGAGGAACTCTCTTGGCATGTGCATTGTTTAGAGATGTTAGTTCACCAGTGTTGACATAACACCACTGTCTAGCATTGGTTATTGGTTGTGGTGTAGCTGTAATTCTGTTATGTTCCTTTTTGCATTCTTCTTTCTTGCAAATTACATCTTTGTTAGAGAAACTGTTGGTTGTGTGGTTGACCTGTATGAATAGCTAAGGTGATTGGTGAACAGGTACATATCAAGAGGTTTGGAAAGAAATAACTATGTTGTTAGTCTGTGAATGTTAACCTAACATCATGGGAGAAGCTGGGATACACAGAGCTCACTACTCTGATGATATTCAGTTGTGTCTTATCCATGTTAGGTTTGACAAGGTATGAAGAGAAGATGGGGTACATGATGTTGAAGGCCTCATTGTCATTCAGTTGTGCTTATTTTCATATTTGTGTCTATGGCCAAGGTTTTTACATGATAGTGATCTTTCCTACTGGGGTGCATAAAGTTTAGATTGTGTGCATTCAGTAGCATTGATTACTTAGTATTTCCTTGATAAACAGGTTAGTAAACAAGTATGCATGAGGAGTTGGGGTGGAGAAATATTTGATAAAAGTGTTGTCTTCATTCAATTCCTTTGTACTTGCCTGATCTGTAGCTGATAGTTAAGTTGCTGGGGTGTGTGGAGTCATGTGCTGCCCACATTCAGTGATGAGACTGTCCTTTAACATTCATCAGTTTTTTTATTCAAAAAGAGTTTCTAAAAATAGTGAAAGTTAAAGATAAATTGATATGTCCTGATGCCAGTTGGCAAGGCGGTTTGTATGTGGTTACCATCTCTCAAATGCTAATCTAACATGGTTGCATTCATTCTAGTTCTGCATATTTCCTTTTGTCGGTTTGGGCTTAGGGGGAGTAGTTAAGTATCATGTGTTGAGGCATACTTCTTGGGTGACCAGCTACAGGTAAAAGCACTATGTTTTGTGATCTTCTTGCTGTGGGAAAATCTTTTCCCTGGATAAGTATATCCTCTGTGTTTTTCTCTGTTTGATTTGTCACTTGCTTATACTGATGATCTTAAACTGTGTCATTGTACCTGTGTACTTGGTTGAAGCTTCAGATTAGTACAGGAATATCTCACGCTCTCACAAGATGATGCTACTTTGGATAAAGCCCTGCACCTCCAACTTCCCTCCCTGATGTTAACTTGCCAATGTTAGTCCAACATTGTAACATTGTAACTTATAAGTTTTCAGGAATGGAGACTGCTCTGGTTACGTGTTAACCTAACACTGACACGTGGTAAGAATAACATGAAGGGGACGCGTGACAGTGGTCAGATTATTATGGTAACATGTTACAACACCACTATCCCATGCTCTTCATCTGAATCATATATATAATTTGCCCTAATTTCTTCTTCATTCTAACGCTAACAATCTGTGCAAAGCAAATTACTCTCTAAATTTTCAAAATCTTCAATCTTTTTATCTCAAAATTACTCTAACAATGGCACGCAAGTCCAATATTGATGCTCTTGCAGAAGCAGCTGCGCAAGTCGAGCAAGCGCCACGACGCAGTACCAGACGCACCGCCGCTGAAACCACAGTCGCCGCCTCTCCAAAGAGGAAAGCTACCACTCAACGGCGCAAGGGCAAAAAGATTTCAAAGAAAGATGCTGGTTCAACATCAGATGCTGTCGAGCAAGCTCCTGCTCCCACCAATCCTGAAATCGAGGTAACAATGGCTAACCCTACTCCGAGTATACCTGCTGATGTTGATGTTGGTATTGAGGGGGAGAATGAGGTCCCTGTGATTGGTTGGGTAGTGCTGTGATTGAGCCAGCTGAGGCTAATGTGGTTGAGGAAGTGGTGGAGCCAACTGTGGCTAGTTCTATTGAGCCTAATGAGGCTAATGATGATGAGCTTGCTGCTGCTGAGGAGAGTGGACATGCTACTGGTGAGCATGATGAGGATTTGTCTGAGGAGATTGCTGCTGATGGCAATCTTGGTGTAAATAATGGGGTTGCTACTGAAGGTAACCAAGCTGTTGTGAGTGATCAACCAGCTGAGGTTGAAGGAGAAGAAGAGGATGAGGATGAAAACCTTCCCTTGGCTGCCCTTGCAAATGCTGCCAGGAAGAGGAAGGGTAAGGAGGTGATGGCTGAGTCTTCTGAGGATGAGTCAGAAGAATAAAAAGAAGAAGAAGAGATTGAGGAGGAAGAGGAAGAGGAAGTTGAGGAAGAAGAGCTTGTGGCTGATGAGCCAGAGCAAGCTGATGGTACTCTAACATCATATGATGATCAGTTTATTGATCTGATGATGAGAGAGTATCCACATGAAGCTTACTCTGACTTCTATGTGTCTCCTGATGCTGAGGAGCAATGGGAGGCATACCAAGCCAGAGTAATCCACAAGGAAAGGGCTATTGAGGAGGGTATTTTCAAAGAAAACAGGGTGTTTGAGTTGCTTGAGGCTAGAGGAGTCTTGGGCTCTGTGCAGAATCTGTCTGCATATGTTCCTGATGTAGTGAGAGAGTTCTACATGAATCTCTCTGAGTGGGTGATCAACCTGGATTCTCCTAAGTATGGGAAGGCTTGGGTTAGGAAGAAGGTCTATGACATCACTCCTGCCATGATCAATGGGGCTTGGGGTCTTCCTGATCCTGAAGAGTCTGAGGATCCTACTATGGAGGAGATCATCACTGATCTTACAGGTGGCCTCACTAGGCAATGGAGAGAGAGCTTTCCCACAACCAGGCTGACTTCTCTTAGTGCCATCCTTCACAAGATCAGCACTTACAATTGGCTTCCTTCTTCCAACACTACTGTGATGACCAAAGGAAGTCACTATGAAGCCCAAAGGAATCCTTCCTTATCCCTCTCTGATCTCATGCCTGTTGGTGAAGCAAGGCTTCAAAACCAAGAAAACTGAAGGATGGATCAGCAACAAGGCTGTAATGTCAATCACCAGGAGCTACTTCACTAATGTGAGGATCCAGGATTTGCCTTGGAACCCTCAAGGAGAAGCTGGTCCCAGCAGGAAGAAGAAGAAGAAGACACACAAGTTTGCTGCTTCTTCAGTTCCAGTGAGCAGTGGTGACAGCTGCTCAGTGATTGCAGATGCTTTTGTTGAGGAAACCTTGGTCTGGCTGGATAGGGAGTACAAGGACACCCAGAGGGAAATAGCTGACAAGCAAGTCAGACTGCAGGAACTGGACAGCTTGAGGAAACACTTGAAGGATCTGCCTTCCTCACAAAAAGGGGGAGAGTAGATCAAATTTTCGAATTTTCCTGCAAGTCTTTTTAGTTTCTGTTTCTAATGCCTTTTGAACAATTGTTTTCTTTTTAATTATTCTGATCAAGGAGACTGTTCCTTGCTGCTAGTATGGACTGTAATTAGGTACTTTTTAATTTTGGGTACTTAGTGTTTCTGCTTATGCTATTATTGAACTGTGATTGCTGGTACTAACTCTGTTTTGCAGGTGTTAACTTTCTGATGTTAAACCAACATTGATAAAGCTGGATGTTATAACATTGAAAGTATCATTGTTAGAATAACATTGGATTAGTCCCTTCTGATATTCAGGGGGAGAGTACTTAGTTTTTCATTGTTATGATATAATGAAGTTTTTCTGAATAATTTGATCTGATAAGAACTGTTTCTTAGGTTTTGTGATTAAGGCAAAAAGGGGGAGATTGAAAGTGCAGGTTTTTTAGATGTTAGGATAACATTGAGATTTTCAATGTTAGAGTAACATTGCACGTCCAGAAACTGTTTTACAATCTAGTTATTATTATTATTATTGTTTTGCCTTATTCATCTAACTAACTGAGTTCCACAGTTGTAGTTGTCGTTGATTATTATTCAGGAAACAAACTTGCATTAGGTTGGACGCTCAAAGTTTCTAAGATGAGAAGTTTCCTTAATTAAACAAACGGCTTATAAAAGGAAAGAAGAGTTCTAGTGCAACTAGGAAAGCTTCCAAGGGAAAGTCCTGAATTGAAGAAGGAGTCTTTCCTTAGCTAGATCACTGGCGAAGGAACTATTATTCAAGAAGGACTGCGAGAACAAGGAAGAGGAGTTCTAGAAGGAAACAAGGAAAATTACCAACCGTGTACAACACACCTTGAAGTCCAAGTCAAGAACCTATATATAGGTGTGAAGTACATCAAGACAAATAACGAGACAAGAGCTAATCAATCCGAGAGATTAATTTACAGTTGTTGAGTGTTGTCTTGCTTTAGCAAAGTTTTTAAGTTGTTAGAATAGATCTAAGAGTGAGGAGCTTTTAGAGATAGTCGAAGCAACTCTTGTGTGCTTTGCTTAGTTCGAACAATTCGAGAGTGAGGAGCTTGAGAGTTGTGAGAACGCCTTTGTTAAACCCTTGTGGTATTTTGCCTACGGCTCGGAAGTTAATATAATCCTATATTCACTTCTTAAATTCGTGTTTGTTTATTCCGCTGCAAACTGTTACTCTGGTCTGCTGTTAAAGTAACATCGTAGAACTAACAGCAAACACAAACTGCTGTTAGAACTTCAGTGTTAAGTTAACATCAACAACGTATCGACCCGATCCACAATTTCACTTACTATTACTTTAAATTTGAAGGAGAGGAATCAGCCCAACCGCACCCACCCTATCAGGCACGACGAGATTTACAATGCAGAACATACGAGGAAGGTGGCGGGGACTGGCAGAGGTTCAGGCGTACCCTTGAGGCGGGAGTGGAAATCTGATGCGACGAGACTTATTTACGTTAGTGTTTTAAAATGTGTACTTGTTTACCGCTTATGAATTCTAATTTAATTGAATAAATTATTTTTGAACTAATTTATCTTTTTGATTATATTTGAAAATTCAACAGAAGACATACAAGAAGGAATTGAGGAAGAAAAATTCTCACGTCGTAGAAGACAAGGACTTGCCCGAATGGGACCCCGATTCGTGGAAGAAGGCCATAGGGTCGATCAAGAAGGGGAAGGCGAAGGGTTTACCGACCTATGCGATCCACGGGAGTTCGACATAGAGCTAGGTAGGGAGCCAAACTTCGATCGGGAGTTGCTTAGGCAGGTACAGGAGGAGAACCTAGAGTCGGGGACGAAATAGGACCCGAGAGTCGACTCACTGATGACCTGGCTACAGGGCTTTAGAGACGACATGGGCACATTTCCTAAGTGCATCAATTTGTAGAACGACTGTGCTTCCGAGTTGGGTTCATCGTTAGTTGCCTCATCCTCAAATGATCGACCTCCACGTGCATCCACGACCATGTCTACGAACAACACATCAACATATATTGGGTTGTCGGGAATATCGGTGTTTGAAGAGCCGGGGGAATCGGGCACATACGAAGGCATAGTATTTGTTGACGTTTCTCCATGAAAAATCCACTGAGAATATCCATCGGTAAATCCTAACTTATGTAGATGATCACGTACAACTTTTTTTACCTAAAAACCGTATATTATTGCATTTCTTGCAAGGGCACCTAATTTCTCCATGACTATCAACGAATCTAGGACCTTGTTGCGTAGCATATTCAATAAAAGCCCGAACCCCAAACACAAATCTATCACTCAAATAACCATCACTATCGTACGGATCGTACATCCAAGATTTATCCATTGTATAATCCATTATTTAATTATCTAAATATAGTTTAATCATCCACTACAAAAAATTTAAAGAGCTAAATATAAAGATCAACATACTTCTTGAAGCGTGAAAAAAGTGCGCCGCAAGAAAGTTTCGTACATCACGATTACCTTTTGTGTTTGTAATATTACCTATCAACAAATAAAAAAACTTAAGTTAGAATCTAATAAAATAACAAAATATATTCAAATTAAAATTAGGGAGAGTAGGAATGAAAACTAGAGGAGTAGGAGTGGCCTATTTATAGGAAACTAACAGTCAATAGTGACCGCTTTTCGGTCACTACTGATATTAGCCGTTCTCAATAGTGACCGATTTTCGGTCACTATTGACACTAGCGTTGTCAATAGGGATCGCAATGCAGTCACTGTTGTGTCATTAGGGACCGCTTTGCGGTCCCTATTGACTCAAAAGGGACCGAATTGCAGTCTCTACTAATATTCATACTTTAAAATTGATATTTTAAGATGGTTCGAGGTGCCGCGTTATTGTTTTAGTTCATAATAACCATTGTAAGAGTTAAAACAACAATAATTTCAACGACGCATTGTAAATCCAAACATTATGTAAAGAGAACGGACCACTTTGACGATTCTCTTATTATTTTGTACGACGAATGTCATAATGACAAACTAATTGTATATACATATAAGTATAATGATTACTTGATGTGATGATTTATGCCTCATAATCATATATATGCTAACATTAGTGAAGTAAAGCATAAAAACGAATAACAACTACAACTAACTAGTGATGATTAGTTGTAAAACATGAAATATATCTCGAACGTTAATAACTCGTTCAATCTCAATCAATCTATTAATCCACAACTAAACTACTATGAGGTTGGTTTTGCAATCATTTATTACTTCAATTCACCTGTTACAATGAGTTTGGTTACTAAGAATTACAAACACACTAAAATCAATAAAAAAAATCGATTTTAAAGTATGGGAGACAATAGGGACTGCAACGCAGTCACTATTGAGTCAATAGAGACCGCAATGCAGTCACTGTTGACTCAACAGGGACTGCATTGCGGTCCCTATTGACTCAACATGGACCGAATTGTGGTCCCTACTAATATTCATACTTTAAAATGGATGAATATTATTATGGACCGCACTTAGGTCCCTGATATGGCAACAGGGACCGCACTGCAGTCACTACAAAATATTAGTGACCTAATAACGGTCCCTAATATATATTAATGACCTAAATGCGGTCATTGAAATCCAAAAATTTGAAATTGGGCGAAAATTTTAGGCGGGATTGAGAGGAAAATTTGAATTTGACTAAAATTTGAAAATTTCCCCCTCCCCCCTATATATACTCACCACTCTTACACATCTAATTTCATTATCTCCAAAAATCACTAACATAACAACACTCTCTTCTTTTCTCCAAAAATCACCAACACACCAACACAACAACATAAATCCAAAAAACACTTTCTTTTCTTTCACTTCTTTGGATCTACACTTTCTTTTCTTTCACTTTTTTTTATTTTGGATCTACACTTTATTATCTTTCTTTCTTTATTTTGGATCTACACTTTATTTTCTTTCTTTCTTTCACTTTTTTTTTTATTTTGGATCTACACTTTATTTTCTTTCTTTCTTTCACTTTTTTTTTATTTTGGATCTACACTTTATTTTCTTTCTTTCTTTCACTTTTTTTTATTTTGGATCTACACTTTATTTTCTTTCTTTCACTTTTTTTTTGTTTTGGATCTACACTTTATTTTCTTACTTTTCTTTCACTTGTTGTTTTATTCATTAATCTTTTTGTTTTCATTAATCTTTTTGCTTTCATTCATCTTTTTTAATCATTCATTTTTTTGTTTTCATTCATATTATATTTTCTATTATTAGACATTTTTGTTTTTATCTTTTTAATTCATGTCATTATATTAGCTTTTTCTTCATTATTTTATGGTTTTGATCTTGTTAAAATCATAACTTTACAAAAAAAAAAAACAATAATATTTCAGATTAAATTCAGAATATTAGTGTTTTCTTTTTATCTTTCGTACAGGTCAATAGTGACCGCAATTCGGTCCCTACTAATATTCATAGATATCTATGAATATTAGTAGGGACCGAATTGCGGTCCCTGTTTTTAATATTAGTGACCGCAATTCGGTCCCTACTAATATTCATAAATATTAGTAGGGACCTAATTGCGGTCACTATTGTCTTTATTAGGGTCGGCAATTCCGTCCCTGCTTGAGATCATCAAAATTTGTAGGGACCTAACTGCGGTCACTATTGACTTTATTAGGGACCGCAATTCGGTCCGTACTAATATTCATAAATATTATTAGAGACCTAATTGCGGTCACTATTGACATTATTAGGGACCGCAATTCGGTCTCTACTAATATTCATAGATACTCTGTGAATATTAAATAGGGACCGAATTACGGTCCATTTTTTTTTATTAGGGACCGCTCTTAGGTCCCTAATTCTCAATCAATAGGGACCTGAAAGCGGTCACTAATTTTTTAAAATGAACTGGGACCGGAAAGCGGTCACTAATCTTCCGGTCACTATTGACCCTCATCAGGGACCTAATTGCGGTCACTGATGGCAAGTGACCGAGGTCAATAGTGACCGGTCATCTGCGACTCAAAGGCGGTCACTATTGACCATCAGGGACCGCAAGGGGGCTCAATAGTGACTGCATTGCAGTCACTATTGACCCTCAAATCTTATAGTGTTTGCAGTAGGAGATCATAACCGTGAATCGCCTATACAATCTAGGGTACAAAAATAAATAACAGCGACAAACAATCCTAGTAATCTGCTACCGAGAAAGAATTACATACAATCAAAAAGGCCAACCAATGGAAGTTAAAAATTCGTGTTTTAATATTTTTTCCGCGATTGAGTCACGAGACATACCTAGGGGTGTGCGTTTGGATCGGATCGGATCGAATCGGATCGAATCGAGGCTGGAAGTCGATTTCGATCCTGGAAAAATGAGGATCGAAATCGAATCAATTTAAAACGATCCGATTCGATCCAAAATCATTCGATTTCGATCCGATTCGATTCGATTTCGATCCTTTTTTCTTTTTCTTTTTTTTATTTAATTTAATATCAATGGGACCAACCACAACATTCAAACTGAGTTACTGAATTACAAAATTCACTTTCATATGGTTCTCAATCACACTTTTTTACACAAAACACAAATCAATTATAAGATACACTTTCACAAATTAATTTTCACCACTTTACACTTTCCATATAGACTATGCACTGGCTTATCAGCAGCTTCATTCAAGGTTACTACTTACTCCAGTACTCCCAATTTTGATCAATGTTAGTATCACCAACAATAAATAGAAATATCTTAGTAGCATCTTAATAGGCTTAGCATTATAGATAAAAATATAATATTATATATATATATTATATTTATTTATTTTTAAAAAATAAGATAAGTATTCGATCCGATCCGATTCTCAGCCTCTAAAATCGAGGATCGAATCAAATGGGGGTTCGATCCTAAGGCAAAAATCAAAAGTCGGATCAAATATTCGATCCGATCCTCGGATCGGATCATTCGATCGATTTTCACCCGATTCGATCGATCCGATTCTTTTTGCACAGCCCTAGACATACCACCACAAATTCTGCTTTTAAGTTTTTTTGTTTAATGGAGGACGGCGCAACATGCCAACATCTAATATATATTTTATTCAAAATGTTGATCTTTAGAAGGACAGATCTAACTTGTATAATCTGGGCCATAAACAAAAGAAATTACAACAGCTAACTTATATAATCTTATCAGAAATTTTATTAAAGACTCATTGCAATCTATGGAATGCATTAGCTTGTGCACGAATGGAAGCTAAAGACACATATTTTAATATATTCCTCACGCTTGGACACACAATGCACCACATATTCTACTTTCCTGTTTGGTTTTTGTTGGACGAGGCGACATTTAAATATACTTTTTATTAGAAAAAAATTACTCATCTTTTTATGGACAGTGACAAAGTAATCCAATCAGTTAATAGCTTATAAAATAATGAAGTCAACTAGCTATAATTAACTGTTGATCATTTTATTTTTTTATGAAGTTGAAAAGTAAGATCAGCTGGGAGCCCACAAAAAAAATTGAAAGCTTAACAGATAATGCAATTATATATGAAGTGTTGTTTGTCATAATAAGCATTGCAATATTATTATCAAAGAAAGGAATGAACTAAGGGTATTGCCTTACAGAATTTCATTCCAAGCATTAATGCGAATACCATTAGCATGTCAGTCTTTGTGCTTAGCTCTTTCGTTAAGCAATGTCAAATTACAGTGTACATTCATCAAAATGAATGTCGTAACAAAGGCATTCGTATTTCCCTCTGTAGTTTTTCGTGAACACTTTGAATTGTCACGTGTCATGGTGTTACGTAAGTTATTAAATTGTAACTTGTACGAGCTACTACGTTACCTTAAAGAAAGTTAATGTTTAAGTTCTTTCATCATGATAAGGGCTGAATAATTAATGTTAATTTCAGTGACCAGTATAATCTTTTACATAATGAAGTATCATGGAATCCAGGCCGCTAAAAAACCAAAGCCTTTTTTGGTGCGGCAGACACCGACCGACGTGAGTGTTTCTGTTCCTGCTATTCGTGCAGGCACTGTTGGCGTCTACAGGGCACTCCATGGGGCTTTGCACGTTTTTGTCTTCCACAAAATACAAAAACTTCAGTTTTCCTCTTCGCCTTTTCGAAAGCTTAACCTTCACCTAATAGATTAGATCAGATATTCTTACGAAACAAAACAACGAAAAACTAACTTTGAAGAAAGCCTTTTCTCTGAAGTGCTTGGCTCGACATTAACAGTGGATTCAAGTGTTTGAACTTTGAAGTCGCTTACTTCAATTATAACCTTAGTGTTGTTGTTGAAGATTAACTTCTTACAATCATTTGTTAGGTACCTGAATAATTATAATAGTATTAAAAATTTATTATATGAACTGAAAATAAGTATGAATGTGTCTGATAAGGGCATTTCCCGCATATTGGGCCTGGCCCAAACCATGCCCATATTAGGCCATATCGGGGACCACTTTCGATATCATATCGGTAATAATCACCGATATGTTACTGTGGTCCCCGGATCCTGAGGTCTATAAATACGCGGTACCCAGATCCCAAAGTAAGCAATTATTATCCCTCAGCTACCACACATCACATCAAAATAAATTCCCGATCTCACTCCCGATATCATACTCGATATCGGGATTACCTTGTGCTCCTCTGATACGTCATACCAACACACTACCGATATCACATCGAGGGGCATCATCGGTATCATGTCGAAGACAATCACCGATATACATCTGATCTAGTCACCGATATACCCTTGCCGTCCAAGCATCGAGGCGTTAGTTCGAGGTGTTCCGGACCAAGTCTACGCGAGATACATAGTGTATGCCTGATTTGAGATAGATTCGTTGTATTATTAGATCATTCACTTGTAACCGACACACACACACACACATATATATATATATATATATATATATATATATATATGTAACACGATCTATTGCCAAATCAGTGGCGCCGTCTGTGGTAACACCAATTCCCGGACAAGGACGTCAAGATGCAAGGAGGGAGGACCCGATCCGAATTTAACAGAGTTGTGACTAGGAACGCGAGGAGGGAGGACACGCCACTCTCAACAGGCGACTGACCAAGAACAGACAATGACCCAAGCTGAGATGGAGCTTCCTCCAGCACAGAATGAATCACGACGTCGGCGCGGGCCCGGGAGGCCATCGCGAGCTACGAATACAGGTCGACCCACTGCCGCGCCAAATACAGCAGAATCTGCTACTGAGGGCCCGACCAATGAAAACCCGGCGGCGAATGTCCCAATGACCGAGGTGCCAAACGTGGATCTTCCCGGCTTAGAGCAGACGATGGCTGCAGGACAGAGCGTCGTTCCCCCTGCCGTCATAACCCTGGAGATGCTAGCACAGATCAACACTTTTGTAAAAGCGGCGCTTGTCACTACACTGGAGACTTTGCTTCCACGACTGGCGGAACAAAAAACAAGGGACGTTCGGGCGAGGCCCCATGAATCTAGAGCGGGTGAGAGAAGGGCAAGGCAAGGATATGATGAACAGAAGGATACGGGAGACTCATTCAGAGAGATATCGCCCTCTGCCTACGACAGGGCGGAGAGACGGGATCCTAGGACCCTGGATCGAGAGATAGCAAGATGGGTGGAACGACTTGATTACGAGAGAGCGAAAATAATCAGGAGAATGGAACGCGGTCGCGACCGCACTGAGGTTGCATATTCAAAGAACGAAGATGCCGAAGTATTGGAGGTAGTATCGAGGAGGATGGAGAAACAAGACCGCGAGAGGGCGGAGTTGACGAGGAAGGTGAATCAGAGCCATTGGAAGGGTCGCAGCAGGACCCCTTTTCGGATGAGATAGAGGCTGAGGTATTGCAAAGAGGGGACAAGATCCCAGTGATAAAGCCATACGACGGAAGAAGTGATCCTACAGATCATCTCCATCAGGTCGATAGCATTTTGAATTTGCACAACTACTCAAAAAACATAAAGGCGAAGATCCTATCCACCACTTTAACGGGCGCTGCACTGAATTGGTTCACTAGGCTGGAGGCCAGGTCCATAATGGACTACGAGCAACTAAGGGAAAAGTTTGAGAACCAGTTCTCTAGCCAAAAGAGAATGAAGACCAACCTGTTGCACCTCGGCGCGGTGCAGCAGAGGGAAAGGGAGAACCTCCGGGAGTATATGAAGAGGTTCAATGATGAATTGTTGAAAGTGGATGAGCCGCATGGCGGGCAGGTCATGATGATGTTGTTTAAGGGTACAACCCATCGCAGGTTCGCTGGCGAGCTAATCAAATTGACTGAGCCCACCATAGAACATATCAATATGCTCACGAACCAAATGGTTTACGAGGACGAGATGATGGTAACGCGTCAAGGTTCATTTCCCAGCAGGAACGCGGATAGAGATTGCAACAGAGAAAGGCCCCCAAGGACGTACACACCGTTGAATAGAGGCATTCTGGAGGTGATGGCCATGGCAAAGAGAAACAGATGGTTAACGGAACCCAGGTCAATGAATGAGACTCCTGGGATGAAGTCGTCGGGAAAATACTGCGCGTACCACCGCCAACCTGGACACATGACGGAGGATTGTACGCACCTGAAGAATGAAATTGAAAGATTGATTAAAGAAGGAAAATTGGTCGAGTTTGTCAGAAACGCCAAGGAAGATGCTAGGGGGGCAGGGCATTCTTTATCCCCTAGAAGAGATTACTCACCCCGGAGAGGAAAGTAGAGGGTGATTGAGGCTCCCGAGGAGCGTGGTAGGACCATAGTGAATGCCCCGAGCAGAGGTGTCATAAACGTGATCAATGGAGGTGCCTTGGGAGCCGACACTGCTCGTGGCCGAGAAACTATAACACGAAGAGTCCAGGGCGGAGCCTACATTGGGTACACAAATGCAATCGTGCCAGAGGCGTACCTGGAGCAGGAGATCTCTTTCACCAGGAGAGACTTGGAGCAACTTAGTCCATTGGCCTTGATTGCAGGTAAACTAGACTGCCCTTTGGTTATTACTATTAATGTGGATGGATATCAGGTGCATAAAGTTCTGGTGGATAGTGGGAGCTCCGCAAACCTGATATTCTCAAAAGCCTATGAGCTCATGATGATAGCCCCAGGCCGGCTAGAGCCGATCTCCACCCCATTGACCGGATTTGGCACAACAGAGGTAGTTCCACTCGGACAAGTCATATTGCCCACATTGTTCGGGAGAAACCCACGCACCCGGGTGACGCCGATAAAATACACAATAGTCGACATCCCATTCCCCTACCACGCCATCATTGGCAGACCAGCACTCAACCAGATCAGGACAGTGGTCTCTACTTATTACCAGAAGATCAAATTCCCAACGCCTCAAGGAGTCGGCGAAATTCTAGGTGATCAAGTACAAGGATGGATGCGCTATGTGGACTCGCTGAAGCACCCGAAAATCAGAAGAAGACAGGAAATACAAGTCCCACACCAAGAATACATTCCACGCACGGAGTGATCACCATGAGGAATAGACTATTCAATATTTTAAATTTTAGTAGTTTCTAAATTATGCTTGAACAATTGAAACATTGCCCCATCGTGTGTTAGTTTGTAAACCTAAAACATGGGGAACTACGCCGGTCTGATTCTCCACTCAACGGGATACGTAGGTGGGTTAGGTTTACCTAGCCTTCGACCGTTATCTCTTATTTTGCCCCTCCGTGGGTCGACATGTAACTAAAACAGGGGGAACTACGCCGGTTTGATTCCCCACTCAATGGGATACGTAGGCGGGTTAGGTTCACCTAGCCTTCGACCGTTATCTGTCACTACTTTTTTATTTTCCCTATAATATGATTTCTTTATGCAATCTCATAGTTTATGCAGGGATATGTCCTAATCGGATATTGCGGAAGTGCAAAGAATTGCACGAAAAATTCGGGGAGTATTCCCATAAATATATGTTTAATGCACCGCCCTCTTACAGGTACATAACCCGAATGATCACACATCACTATGTCCAGAAAGGAGATTATTCAATATTATCCATCTAAACAGGTCCAACAGGTACAAACGGGTACAACATGCACGTTAGAATTCCCAGATCGAGGGAATATTCTACATATAACACATGCGCATCATATCATGCTTTCCTATAAGTTTTTGCATCGAAAGACCTTTCTTGTCTGTGATGTTTTACAGGGCCTAAAGACTCATAGACTCCACGACGACAGAGTCACCAAGAGACAAAGAAAAGGCTCCTACCCATGAGCGGTAACGGGTCATCTACAAAGAAAAGGCTTCTACCCATGAGCGGTAACGGGTTCCCCTATGATAATGGGCGGGCTCCTACCCATGAGCGGGTCATCTACAAAGAAAAGGCTCCTACCCATGAGCGGTAACGGGTTCCCCTGTGATAACGGGCGGGCTCCTACACATGAGTGGTAATGGGTCATCTACAAAGAAAAGGCTCCTACCCATGAGCGCTAACGGGTTCCCCTGTGATAACGGGCGGCCTCCTACCCATGAGCGGTAACGGGTCACCTACACAAGAAAAATATCCCATGTGATAACGGGGTCGACTGTAAACATTTCAACGGTAGCGGGTTCCCTGTGATAACGGGATGTGCCCCTACCCACAAGAAAAAATCCCTTGTGATAACGGGGTCAATCCTAAACATTCGAGCAATAACGGTTTCCCTGTGATAATAAGGCGAGCTCCTACCAATGAGCGGTGGAAGATTACCAATGTTTCTACCAACACCGAGGGAATTCAAATCATCCTTTGTAGACGACAAGCAGAGTAAAGAACAAAATGAATGCAGTGTCAGATATCGAAATACTTCACACTCTACCATCACGACAGTAAAAATCAACAAGTTATTAGGCAACGAGGTCACGCAGATTCACAGATTATGAAGATAACAGAGAAATAAACATTCAGTTACAAAACCACGAATCGGAGATAGTCCGAAAAGGGATAAATTCAAATTACAATAAAGGCAGTAAACAGCTACTCCCACGAGGATCCTTCAGTCTTCTTCTCAACGACCTCGGAAAACACGTCAGGGTCGGCTGAACTATCTTCCACCTCATCTAGGCCACCAATCGGCAGATCATTATGTTCATGCATTGGGTTCAACCCACTCAACTCGTGGGAGTCCTTGAAACCGTCATTTCTCAATACTTGCCCTACGCAAGCATGAAAGGCTGCATCTCGAACCTTCAAAATTAGATTTCGCAAGCTCGAGCTTTCCATAAACTTCTCCGCCCCAACTCGGAGGAGATCAGGACAACGTTCCTACAAATTGAACTCTATTAAATACAAGAGGACAAAAAATAGAAACAGATATCGTACACAAGATACATACCAAGTCCAAGGGAGCTAATTTGGTAGTGGAGAGCTCCAAAGAGAGACGTTCGTTAGCAGCCTTCACCGCCGCCACCTCAGCCTTCAGTATTTCCAGCTCTTTGTTGGCCAAAAGTTCACGCGCCTTTCCTTGGTCGATCTCAGTCACTAATGTTTTTAAGTTACCCTTCAACAAATCATACTCCTCCCGGAGCTTACGACATGTCTTCAGCGCATCTTCTTTTTCAGCCTCCAACTTCTCCAACACCATGGGGTTGAACTCCCCCATCCTTAAGATGTCAGCCTCGAGCTCGGCAGCGACAGCGTCAGGGTCACCATTGGACTCGCGAATGGTCTTCAGACACGAGACCGCCAGCTTGGCCGTCTGCACAATACAATACGTAACATTATGTTAAACAGTCAAATAAAATCAATCGAAGTCGTGTTTAGATACGTACACTCTAAAACAGGTGAGTGTTGCGGCGTATATTTTGGGCCCGCTCGAATTCGGTGAGCACCCGCACATTTGTAGGAGGAGGAAAAGCCTGCATCATTCCCCGTACAGCATCTGCTTCAGGGAATTCTACTCGCTTAGAAGGTTTGACTGCACCCGCCTTCCTCGGGCCCGAACTCGAAGACGAGTGGACACTGTGGACAGTCCCCTCACGAGACCTTTTATTACCTGATACTCTAGACAGGTCAACGACAGGATTTGTAATCGAAATCCCAGGAAAGATAGGGGCAAGGCCCCCCAATATCGAGGGTTGCTACAGTGGCCCTTTACCCTTGTCGGTCGTACCTGAAACGGTTGATTTTCCCTTGCCACTAATAGGGTTCGGGCTTGAAGAACCTGACCCCACTGTAAAAGGCGCATCCACAAAGTCACCCAAGTTAACATGGGTATTCGATTCTGAACCTCCAACGTCCTCGGTCAAAGGAATGTCGGCCAACGACTCAGAACGTGGAGCGACGTACTCACCAGAAGGAGACCTCGCAACTGGTCTCTCTCTCGACACAGCCCCGTCAGGCGGATGAACCACACCCTCTTGTTTCGAGGTCAACACCTCCAAGAGGTTGGCCGCACCATCCAGGTCTCCCACCATATCAAGGATGTCCTTGCTAAGGGACCCAAACGTTGCAGGAACATTTTTAGAACATTCTTCATTAATACGTTTAGGCACTACAATGCTAGAGGGAGGTTGCTCAACTCCCGATGCCTCTGCCAGAAACTGAATGGCTGCATTATTCAGGTTAAAGCTAGACGCATACCCTATTTCAGGCGCCACCACGACTGCTGCCGTCTCAGCAGCTTTATGAGCATCACGGTCGGCTTGAAGTTTACGCATCAATTGTTTGAAACCCATTCTGACGGAATATCTCAGAAAAATATAATGCACCTGCAGAATAATCAGAGTATCAACATGAGAAAATAATAATAGATAAATCAAGTACAACGGCGAGATCAAAATACACGTCGGGGAATATATCGAATATGATTACCGATATACATACCGATATGGTTACGCTAACGACAGAGAAGATACAGAAAACTATGACCTTCAAGGTCTCTTACAAGCCCTACTTATAGACAGAAGCTTTAACCACATCGAAAGATACTTTCGACAACATATCGAATATTCGTTTTGACATAATATCGACAATGAGACCCAATATCCTATCCTACTACGCGAAAAGCCGCGAGAATATAACAATTGCCCTGGCGACCCCATCACAATTTTCAAAGTGCAACTATCATATTTATAAGGAATTCAAATCCCAAGAAAACTAGAATTCAAAGGAGGACCTCAAACTATGCGTCCACTACATTAGGGGACTCATCGAAGTTCATCACAAAGTGCATTCCCCGCAAATTTGATCTCCGTCATTTGAACTGGCGGGACGAAGGGTACAGGTAACCCAGAAATTTAAAATTAAATTTGCGAATTCTTATCTCTAAGATAAGAATCCCCAAATTGGGGGACTACATGATATGGACATTTCCCGCATATTGGGCCTAGCCCAAACCAGGTCCATATTAGGCCATATCGGGGACCACTTTCGATATCATATCGGTAATAATCACCGATATGTTACTCTAGTCCCCGGATCCCGAGGTCTATAAATACGCGGTACCCGGATCCCAAAGTAAGCAATTATTATCCCTCAGCTACCACGCATCACATCGAAATAAATTCCCGATCTCACTCCCGATATCATACTCGATATTGGGATTACCTTGTGCTCCTCTGATACGTCATACCACCACACTACCGATATCACATCGAGGGGCATCCTCGATATCATGTCGAAGACAATCACCGATATACATCTGATCTAGTCACCGATATACCCTTGCCGTCCAAGCATCGAGGCGTTAGTTCGAGGTGTTCCGGACCAAGTCTACGCGAGATACATAGTGTAGGCCTGATTTGAGATAGATTCGTTGTATTATTAGATCATTCACTTGTAACCGACACGCACACATATATATATATATATATATATAACACGATCTATTGCCAAATCAGTGTCTCTTGGGGATATGGATCGAAGCGAAAACATAAGGTTTTTTCTATTCCTTGGTATAATGGTCGTCTAATATGTTGATTTGTGTTTGTTGAACTCTTTTGGTACTTGAGTATTTCTTATACTCAACCTTCGTTTAATGAAAGACATTTTTGCTGATATTTTTTTATAAAAAAATGAATGTGTCTTTTGATGATATTAGTGTATTACATAGGTGAGTGTATCCAATAAAGTGATGGTACATGAATTATGTTAGGTTTATGCTAGAAAAATCATATAAATACCTATTTAATGTGTTTATTTTGTAACAAGAAGTCAATAAGAGATGAGTTCAAATTCTCCTCCACTCGTTTGTGTTTGTGTGTTGAGTTTTTAGCTTGTTTACCTAAATATTCCAACTAAGTGGTATCAAGAACTAGTATTTCTAACAAGTACCACCTCTCTCTCTCCTCTTTTTGTATGTGGCATCCATCAACGACACTTGGCTAGTTCTGATCACTAGTCTTTTATGACTTCTTTATAGTCTACTTTGTGAGCAGTCGATTGTATGACAATCATGTGCTGAACAACCTTTTTTTGACCTTTGATTGATGAATTCATCGCAAAGTACATACTATTATCAGTCTGAAAGGCAATAAGAAACATGCAGAATTCAAAGTCTACGACATTTAGCTGAGCAATATCTTTACCTTTCCTACCATACTTGTACTTTTCTAAATATTAAATACCATTGGTATATGAATTATTCCCATTGTGATTATAATTCCATTTAAGAACTCTTTTATATATAACTATAGTCACTTTTATAATTCTACTGTCTCTCATAATTCATAAGACTAGTTCTTCTTTTTCATCTATTCTCTTAAAAGAAAATTTTACTTTATTTTTATTTCTTTGTAGAAGAACATGATATCTGAAAGATATTACACCTTTGATCCAGCAACGAGAACACCACACAAACCTTCAAGACTCTCTTTAGCTAGGCCAAAATTCAACCGCTACCGACTTCTCAGCGGCAACTGTTTCAATTTGTACAAGGCACTGTTACAAAGCCACTTTGTTGATGACAAGAAGTACAAGGGTTGGAGAAAACATTGAAGCATAAGGGATTAGGACACATGATGAGACGACCGATTATTGTGAACGACACCATTGTTCGTGAATACTATGCACATAATGATGAAGGAGATGGCAATGTTTGGCTTATGGGAAGGCCTATTGAAATTACGGAGAGATGTATGAACAAATACTTCAAGCTGAAGGCATATCATATGTAACTTTAGGACAAGGTTTTACAACACAAGTTAATGGCCGAACGTGTCTCACAGTCTCTACTACAACTAGACGTCACGTTTCATTACAATGATGACGGCGATATGGAGGCTGATTATAGAGATCTGCAAGAACTTTGTAAGGAGCTTTATTTGTTCGTGAGTTCTCGTATACTTCTACATGTCAACAGAGAGAAAGTTTCATGGGAGCAAGAAAAAAATTATGATGAGCATTAAACGAGGAAATACACCTAACATTGGGAAATCATAATCAAGGCTATTGGAGATCATATGGTTGATGGTCCACCACGCCTATTGTATTTTGCCGCATTTATCACTACGTTTTGTATCAAATAAGGTTGTCCAGAACTTGATACAGACATTCATCGCCAAAATACATATCCCATCAATCACAACGTGAGGCAGGTGATTGAAACGACGTTCACACTAACGAGGCATCAGCAATAGAGTCCATTGAAGAAATCTTATCACTAATGCACAAGAAACAAAAGACATTTCATGAGCAACTACAAGATGTGAAGTTAGCGCAACAATTGGAAGAAATCAATGAGCAATCCAGAGCAACAACACCTACCATTGGCAGGAGTTAAGACAAATTGGAGAGAGCGTGACAAATGAAGAAACCACTACCACCGTCAGTCCAAAGAGTGTCATTTGAACTCGATCAGGGGAGTCCTCTTATCTACGCTTTATTCTTTCTATTTTATACGATGAGTGCATCACGTGATTTTAAGCTTTGGAGGTGGGAAAGTTACGCTTTTTGTTATGCTTATATGTTATATATTTATCTTAGAGTATGTTTTAGAGTCTAAATCTTTTTTTTAGGTCCGAGTCATTAGAGTGAAATCTGAAGCATAAAAGCATGAATAAGTTGGGATCAATTATGATATATGCATAATATATTACAAATTTAAGATGAAAGAATATGTGAACACTTTTGGTACATCTTGTGTAATATTGTCAAAAGCATGTTTAAGTTTCATCTACACCTTTCAATTTGCTATTGTGTATAATTGTAAAAAGAACGTTGTTCATTTGTGAGAAAATAGTAATGAAGCATGTGTTTATTACACTTGAACAAATCGCTTGAATATCACTTGAGATAATTGTAGATATTTAAGACGAATTATTAAATTTGCCCCTTAACTTTTTTTAAAAAGTTAATATGCCATTTTTTTCGGGCCTTGTTTATCTGCCCAATATCTTTTAAAAAGTCTATTGAAAATGCCATTGACCCTTTCTCAGGCCAAAATTACTTACGTAAATGCCACGTCAATATGTGGCTACGCCACGTCATATTTTTCAGCCAAAAAACGTTTTTTACACAAACCCTTGTAATTTTAAATATTGTATTTACACCTCAAAACATATATATATATATATATATACATATATATATGTGTATATAATATATATATATATATATCAATGTTCTCAAAAGCGCTTCCCAAGCGCGCTCCGAGCGAAAATTGAAGAAAAACGTATTGGAGCGCTATTGTTGGCGTTTTATTCGAGAAGGGTGCGCTGACAGCAGATCGGACGCTCCAACGTGAAAGTCGCTTCTTATTAAGTGCACGCTCAACAGAGTATGAAACATTCTGATTGGTTCAGCTTTTTGGCAGCCGAACAAAAGCCGTACTAACAAAAAAAAAGGTGGGCCGTTTTAAATAAAGCCCAATAATCAAATAAAGAGGGTTTGTAGAATTGAAATTGAAAAGTCAGCTAGAGTTTTGACTTTTGAGAAAGGAAGAACCGTGACTTGAATTCTTTTCCATTCAATTGTTTTCTTCCTTTACTACTTCAATTATTAATCATCCGAGTGAAGGTAAATTCAGAAAGATATTTTTACTTTTTGAATATTTTTTTTTCACGTAATATTTGTTGATTGTTTAACAACATTATTTTTCTGTTAATGTTATCTCCTGATTTAAATAGCAGCAGTTTGAAACAAATTTTATGATTGTTATTTGTTCATGTTTGTTAATTATTCCCTTGAATTATGGAACAAGCTTATTAATATAAAATATTGACTTATTGATCAGATATTTTTTTTTATGAGAAGACTTATTGATCAAATATAATTTGTGTTTGCATTAAGTATTCTGAAACTCATTTGCATTATAAAATTGTGATGTTTTTGAACATTCTTAAGATTATATTATTTGTATATGTTTGTTATATTTGATATTTTTTCACTATTGTCTACTTAATTATATTTTTATATTTGAAATACAATAAAAATGCCAACATTTATGGAGCTTACGCTTCGCTTCTAAGTATAAAAGATGCTCCGCCTACGCTCAACGCCTTTAATTACACTGATATATATATATATATATATATACAAATTTTTTTATATCTTTAAAAATTTATATATTTATATATATATTCAATTATTATTATAACTTTAACAATTTATAAAGATTATAAAAATAAAAAAAAATGAATTCATCATCTTCACATATATATATATATATATATATATATCTTTTTTTGTATCTTTAATAACTTATAAAAATTATGAAATACAAAAAAATAAAAAAAAAATTAAACCCCCTCCACCCGCCTACCACCACCACCGAATCGACAAAATTCTTCGACAACCGCCACAATGTCGTCGACAACCACCAGACCTTAGCAATCGATTGACGTGTCGTATAGATTTGCGAAACGTTGGACGCTTAAAAGCAGGATTGGCTCGTCGGCCTTGTAGCGGAGGGTCTCGATGGGGACTCTGTGTTGATTTTGATGAGGCCCCATCGGTGGTTGGAGGGAGTAACGGCGACGATGATTTTTTTCGGCGAAGTGGACGGATTCGGTTGGGGGTGGTGAAAGGGGGGGCGGGGTGTGGAACGGGGAAGATTACTTTTTTTAATAGATTTGATTATTAATATATATCTTTAATATATATATATGTTTATTATTATTAGTATATATATATATGTGTGTTTATTATTATTATTATTATTATTATTATTATATATATATATATTTATTATTTTTACAAATAGTTATATATGTTTATATATATATATATACATATCTTTATTATTATTATTTATGTATATATATATTTTGGGGTGCAAAATGTAATTACTATGAGGTGTAAGTACAATTTTTAAAATTACAAAGGTTTGTGTAAAAAATAATTTTTGGCTGAAAAATATGACGTGGCGGAGCAACTTATTGACGTGGCATTGACTGTACGGCCACATAGGCAATTTTAGCCCGAATAAGGGTCGAGGGCATTTTTGTTAACAAATTTAAAACATGTGAGGCATTTATTCAAGGCCCAAAAAAAAGGGTATATTAACTTTAAAAAAAAAAAAAGATAAGGGGCAATTTTAATAATTCGTCCAGATTCTTATGCGTTGTGGACATGAAATAGGCCACTTTTCTATAAATTTGAGTTTAACCTTTCAAGCCAGAAACCCTCTATGATAAATGAATATACATTGAACCCCACTGAAGCCTTTCTTATGAGCCTTTGTTTATGAAGTACCCTGACCCGAAAAAAAAAAATTTATCCTACCCATTTCTAGAGATGGATGTAATAGATCGAAGGAGGAATAATGTAGGAGCTCAAAACAAAAGCATTAGATAAAAAAAATGAAAGAGAAAAGGAGGATGATCATAATAGAGAGCACAAATAACCCGTTGCAAAAACTTTAAGTTTGGGGGAGTCTCTGGGATGGTTTGATTCTAGCGCAAATGAAAACGCAAATAAAAAAGATGTTAAAAAGAGCCTAAAATGTATGGCCAGTGAAGAAGGCACAAACAAGGGAGGAAAAAGAACAAATGAGTGGTTTACTACATACATCTCTAGAACTCATATCTGATTTTTTTCCTTTATAGCCCACACTCGAGCCTAACGTTACAAGCTAATAAAGTCCTAAATGATCCACAACATATAGAATCTACTTGAGTTAATGGTAATATGAGAGTGAAGAGTGAGAAGTGAAGTGATTATATGTCAAGAGCTATGTTCTTATAAGTTTGTAACATGAAAATAACTCTTATGCATGAACAATAGTATCACACACTATTAGAGCACATGAAATTGATTTGACGATGATTTTATTAAATTGAATGTGCATGTGTTCATCTGTTTCATCTTTTGTTCTGACCATAGATTGCATTCTGAGAATTCTTGCCTATAAGTTTTGACATGTTGACGATTGAATTCTAATTTAGATTGAGTCGAGCTATTGAGTTTGCTTGAAGACAAGCAAAGGTTTAGGTTTGGGGTATTTGATGAGTATTTATTTATAGACATTTGCGTACTTATTTTCTTATGTTTTTGTATAATTCTTATTGCATATTTGTTGGTTTTAGTATTGTTCGTGCTTTTCTAGGATTTTATGGAGTCAAGATCGAACGAAGCTAACAGAGATCAAAATGGATGTTTTTGGAGACAAAGAGTCGAGACACTACATCGGGACCTTTAGGCATGACGGGAGGTGCTGTAGCACATCCAAAAAAGAACATCAGAAGACTGTAGGACAAAAGCAGGAGGGCGCGGCATGCAGCCGTGACGGCAACAGTGATCGCGCATGGCAGGTGCGACGACCACACGATTCAGAGAGATCATGCATGTTAGACGCGTTGGGGGCAAAAAAGCCTTTTGCACTAATTAGGCTACGGTTGTTCACGGTTTTAAGAGAGAAACACCATTGAAGTCTTGTTCTAGTTTAGTTGAGTCATCGTTTGAGAGAAAATAATTTGTGGAGAAGAAGATAGCCTAAAGGAGTCAAGAAGATAATCGAGCAATGAAGTTCCACCAAATCTGATGAGCTTTTATTATTCTCTTTACTTCATCTTTGTTATTTAGTTCTTTATTGATTGTTGAACTCATGACTATGAAGAGTTAACCTACTCGTTGTTTAGAGTAGGGGAGTAACTCTGATTTATGAATATGCTTATTTGTTTGTTTAATGTGCGTTTGCTGATCTTACATGTCTAAATTGTATAGTTACCTATGTTGTGTGACTAGTCTTACTCTCGTTGGATGAACGGAAGCATTAACAAGGGACCGACAAAGTGTAGATGCTAAGCTAGTGGTGTGCTAACGCAACTGATGCGCAACCCCTGGATCACACTAGATCATTCTTAATTATGTGCGTTTTGTTAACACGATTCAGATGAGTTAATTGGATTGCAGATTTGACATCTCTACTAAAACAATGACAATTGGGCTAATCCGTTAATACAGTAGGTTACTAGATTCTAAGGTTGGGATAACTCATGTTGTAGGTCACATATCCATTAGACATGCAAACATCAAATTATCATCAAGCATTGTAAGTAAAAATAGTTTAGTTTGTCTATGAACTACTATGGTTAAGTTATTGAGAAACCCGACCTCTAAATAATCTTTACTATTATTGTTCACAACCAATTCAATCAATCAATCAACTTACTTTAGTTTAGTTTAGTTTAGCTTTAGAATAAGTAATCCTTTCATGCATTCATTAGTTAAATAAATTATTTTCATTATTTTCTTGCATTCAACCCACAAACCTGTTATTACTATTTTCTTAAACTCTAGTTAGATTTCCATTGCACTCTAGAATAGATATCTTCTGCATTCATAACAGTCACAACATTCATAGCATAACAATAATTCTGCAAACACAAGAGATAAGAAACGTGACAACCGTTAGTATATTGCATTTAAGTGATTTATACATTAATCCACCACTCTCCTAGGATACGATATTTGGTTCGTAATTATAATTATTATTCGTGCAATTGCGACAAGAGGAATTTAGGTGTAATACTTATTTGTTAACTTTTATTCTTTGTAAGTTACATCAAAGTTCCCATCTGTTACCGCTACCACCATCGGAACCGTCTCAACGAGAGAAGTTAGCGTTTGAACAACACAAATTCCGACGAAAATTTCAGGCAACCGCCGCTCAGCTGCGCCAATTGACGAAAAAAAATTTGTTGGAGTTTATGTTGTTTGAACACTATCTTCTCCTCGTCGAGACGATTTCGATGGTGGTGACGGTATTGCAAAACTCAAAGTCGTTCCACAAAAAAAATAATTTAATTTTAGGAAAATATGAAGAAAACCTTGAAGAGTTCATCATATCTTCAAAGTGTACTTCATTTTTTAGGGGAATCTCTTAAAATTAGATTAAATTTACCGTGTAACGACTTTAGATTTTGCGGGTACCGTCACCACCATCTGAACCATCTCGACGAGGAGAAGATTGTGTCCTACATTTCTAAATTTTGGACAAAAATGTCCCTTCTAAAGGCAACGCGGTGCATTTCGAACAAATTTGAGAATTAGGGGGCTTTTCTGCTAAAAATGATAGTTTAGGGGGTATTTGACAAATCGCCCCGTAGTATAGGGGTTTTGGTGCATTTATCCCTAAATAATAATATTATTTATCCTACTTCTAATCTACATTTACAGGTTTATGCTGATTTTTTTTATATAAAACTAAAAAAAACAACTAAACCAATTAAATAAAAAAATAACCAAATAACATATTTTAGTTTTATTTCGTCTGAGTTACAATACACCAAAGACAATTACAAACGGGTCTGACAGTGCCAAAATAATGCTAATCCAATATAATAAACAGACTAACTTGGTCTGGAACACCTACTGTCTATTACAAGTATTGAATTGATCTAGATATTCTAATAAGACAAATAAACGTGTAGATCGAATTGGGGACGTTCGATATGCGCATCGAACGTTGTTGGTTCGATGCTGAAGTAAATCGAACTTGATATGTTCCTATGTCAAATGATTCTGGTTCGATGCGGTTGTGTCGAACTGTAATGATTCGACATTGTTGAGCCTCGAATAGGGACTGGTTCGATCTTGGTTTGGGTTAGTGAGATCTGTGTCGAACACTATGCAGTGTCGAACAGTAAAGTGTGTCGAATCACTGCGTTCGATACGGTAGTGATTGGTATCGTGTGTAAGACTCTGGCCCGAAAGATCAAGGGGCGGGGTATTTATAGACCCCGTCCCGTGGGACCATCCAAACGCAGGAGAGCCAACATCGAACATGTGTGGTTCAATGCAGAACCCGCATCAAACTTCTTCCATTCGATGCTCTCTTATCAAATGGGCCTGCTGCTGGGCCGACCCAAATTTGGATTTTGGCCTACCTTAAATTATCCCCATCATAACATAAGAGTATTAGTTTTATTTGATATGGGATTGTTAACTAAAAGACAAGTTGTCTTGTCCCACTTCTATATTACTGCATGTAACTAAATCCTAACATCCTTTGTGAGTCGGATTGTCACTACCCAGTGCGAACTAGGTCGTCTACATTTTGGTATTTTAACTAAGAAAAAATCTTCTGAGTTTTATTAACTACTTATGCCGAAACACAAAGTAACCCCAAGCATGGGTCAAATAGTATATCTAGATATGTAAATGTAACCCCGCTCGACATGTTCATGTATATAATTTAGTCATATTTGAGTTGATAATAAGAAACGTAAAGAAGTGGGTTAAAAATATTAAGATGAATAACAGTTATTGAATTTAAATATTTAACTCCAGTACATATATATAACTACTTCGGACTCTAACGTACAACATAACTCCAGCATATTTAATAGCTATATTTGGAGCGCGACGAAATCTGGTCGTTCGGTGCAGTAGGAGACAACATCGAATTTTGTGAATTCGATGCGAGCGCATCGAACAATCGCAGTTCGATGCATGCAGCTATAAACATCGAATCTGCTTAATTCGATACGGTGCATCGAACGTAGTCTGTTCGATGCGGTTGTAACGGAACGGGAAAGAAAGGCGGTGTACGGGCCTATATAAGGGACCAATTTCCACCTCATTGTTATTTTCTTTCCCCGGGGAGTTTTTTAGCCGCTCTTCAGGACGCATCGAACGAGGAGTGCTCAACACACATAGCATCGAACCGTCAGTATTCGACACTCCCGATCGCATCGAATTTCAGGGATTCGATGCGTCTATAATATTTTCTTGCTACAACTATCCAGATATCATTTCATAAGTCACCTGAAATGGCAAGGACAAAATCCAAATATCGGAGTAACCTGTAGTGTCACCCGAGAATATCTACGGTGCTCGGAGAAGGGGCGAGGAAAAGGAAGCCTCGGATGTGGCCCATCATTTGCTAGTATTTCTTCTAAAGGATCCCCAGATCCAGCTGCAAGAACCAAATCTGTGACTAGGGGCCCTGGAGCTCTTTTCGAGAATTGGGGTGTGTGTCATTTCGATGCTCTACCAGTTGATCGTTCTACCATGAGGCTCGGTGTCGTTAGTGCTGGTACTCGGGTGCCTATTGTGAGCGACTTCGAGCGTCATGAGGATTCTGTCCCGCGGAGATTGGTGATGACTCCAACTGCCACTGGTGGATGCGTTAAGGTTGGGACTAATCATCAGATTCAGATAATAGAAGAAATTGATACGGAAGATGAGAGAATTACTGCCAATTTGGCTAAATTTAATGCATCTAATCCCATGTTCAGAAGTGTGCGAAATACGGATGGAGCAAGTTCGTCCCGTTCAGGAGATGAGCATTGGTATGCCGGCGCTAAAAGGAAATTAGTTGAGGAAGAGTCAGCTCAAGAAGCTCAAGATATCCCTCCGCCCCCATTTAGGCGACCTCGACCTTAAGGAAATCCGAGGCCGGCTCCTCCTTGTAGTCTCGTTCGTTACGATTTCCTTAATGACGAAAATTCAGAATCTTTGAGCGCTACTTTGGGCAGATATCGATTGAGGGAAGAACATGCGGCTGAGATTATACGGGGTCTATGGCCTCAGCTGAATCGTCAAGCCATAATTGATAGGTTAGTGTACCGTGATCTGCCACGCTTTGGGCGCTTATTTTTCTGCTGCTATTACTATAGGAGTATATCGACTGTGTCGGGATTACAGTGGTTTGGCTGAGGTACAGAGTCAACACAATTTCGTCGTCGACAGGCTACGCAACAATATTTGTAGTTGTGATTACAGCCGATGCAATGCGCTGAAACGCGCCGAAGAATCTGAGAAAGTGGCTGCTAAAGTTGCTCGTGATGCCCACGATGCAGGAGTCATAGCCAAGAAAACCGAGGAAAGCGTTGTCACGTTGCGGTGCAGAAATAGCTGCATTGAAGAGAGAGAATGACTCTTTGAAGCGTGAGAATTCTTCTCTTAAACCGTCGAATGACGCCGCGGTTAGTGTCATAGCTGATTTAGGTCGTCAAGTCCGACATTTCGAATCGGAGGATTACAAGTGCTCCATTGCCAAATCTTTCATGCAGAGTAATGTTTATAAAATGCTTGAGTTACTTCATGGTGCAGCGGACATGAAATATGGAATGGAGCTTGGCGTCGATCAGGCTGGTTATCTCGGATATCTTGGAGAGGGTTTCTGAAAATATATGATGGATGCTAGACGTGGCCCTAGGATGGAGATTCCAGAGCCTAGCGGCGATGACGACGATGATATACGGGCCCCTAGGCCCGGTGATCCGTTTTACACCGTATGGCATGATCATAAAGGCAAGAGTGCGACTGGTTCTGGTTCTTTGAATCCGAAAAGAATAGGTAAAGGTGCTCCTAGCGCTGCTTTGAGCGAGTCGGAGAGGGTCAATAAATCCCTTCATGATGTTTTTGGTCAAAGTGATGATGAGGTTGAACTGCCTCCAAAAACGTCCAGGTCTATGATTTTTCTATCGAGTCCTCCTAGGGCGTCGAGTCTTTGACACATGCCTGGTGCGGTTGTGGATAAGAGAAAGAAGATTATACCCATGTACAGTATCCCTGGTCCGACAATGATTTTGCCAACTGGAATGTACCCTCCTCAAAGTCCTTCCCGAGATCGTGAAACTCATGCTACTGAAGTTGCCGTGCCTGAACTATCATTCAATGACCAAGAATTGATTTCTCCCAGCAGATATCAGCTTGGCGAAGCCTCCGAGAGAGATGAAGTTATTTTGCCCGAAGGTTGAGCACATGCTGAGGAATTAGTGCTCACGGAGGATCAAATTTAGGGAAATTGTGCCAATTATGCACGTTCCGTGGGTATGATCCTTCGTCCTGAGTCCCCCGGTCATCAACCGAGTAGTGATACCTATGTGATACCATTTTGATGATATTAGGCTTTTTGTTTTGTAAACAATTTTTGCATATCGTTTGGAACGGTTCTTGAATGAGACCGATTTTGCAGCTGGATATCATAGTTTTTGATTTATACTTATTTTGGTGTAATTCGTTCTCCTTTTAATCACGTTTAGTACGTGTTTGGTTTCTCTTTGCCTGTTGTCCCTTTTAAAGCTGTGTTGTGCCTTATAATCATTATCAATTTCGTGTTGCATCTCCTTCATGACGCTTGTGTCGTACATGAGGGGTTTTACCACTTTGGGCGATTTATATCGTCGTCATGACGCTCGAGTCATGCATGAAGGGTTTTGCCACTTTGGGCGATTTATACTGCCATCATGACGCTCGTGTCGTGCATGAGGAGTTTGGCCACTTTGGGCGATTTATACCGCCGTCATGACGCTCGTGTTGTGCATGAGGGGTTTGGCCACTTTGTGTGATTTATACTGCCGTCATGACGCTTGTGTCGTGCATGAGGGGTTTGACCACTTTGGGCTGTTGATACTCCCGTCATGACGCTCGTGTCGTGCATGAGGAGTTTGGCCACTTTGGACAATTTATTCTTATAAGAATCCACTTGCGTAATTCCACGGATATAAAATATAATTAGTTATTTGAAATGGGCTCAGCTCAATTCTTACCGAGGTGCCTACGTTTTCCTAGTTTGCATGGGACTTAAGCTTTCGCAGTTCATACAATTATTTAGTTGCCGGGTAGTATTGTTTCAACTCCTATGCATAGTTGCGTCTAAGATGTTGCACATTCCACGGACGCTTCTGTTGTACACCCTGCATAGTCTCCAAGTAATAGTATCCTCGCGAACCTGCTCGTATAATTTTGAAAGGCTCCTTTTATTTCGGTTCTAGCTTCCCGATGTGCTGTTTTGCCGCAATGCTTCTCAGCACCAAATCACCTACTTTGAAATTTCGGGACTGAAATCTTTTATCGTAGCTTTTGGCCATTGCTGCCTTAAAAGTCAATGTGCATTGATACGCATCCTCCCTTGTCGAGCCTATCATATCCAGGTCCATCTGTCTTAACCGGGCCGATTGTTCTGGGTCGTAATTGTTAATCCTGTGAGTCAGCATTCCTATTTCTGCAGGCAAAACAGCCTCAGTGCCATAAACCAGAACAAATGGAGTCTTTCTTGTTGATGTTTTTGGAGTTGTTCTATATGCCCACAATATTCCTTAAAGCTCTTCTGGCCATGTTTTTCATGTGCTTCTTACCCTCCTTTCAAGATGATCCTTTAATGTTTTATTGGTGGACTCTGTTTGACCATTCGACTGGGGATAGTAGACTGAGGCCAGATTGTGAGATATCTTTAATTCCGCAAACCAAGATTTAATCTCCTTTCCGGTGAACTGTGTACCAATGTCACATATAATATACCTCGAAATTACAAAACGGCATATGTTGTATTTCCAGATAAACTTAATCATATTCTTCTCAGTGATCGATGACAAAGCCTCTGCTTCGACCCACTTGGTATAGTACTCAACTGCCACCACCAAAAATCTCTTCTGACCTTTAGCCGGGGGAAAAGATCCTACAATATTAATTCCCCATTGATCAAATGGACATGCCACATCGATGGGTTGTAGTGGTTGTGCAGGTCTATGGATGAGTCGTGTGTGGTACTGACAGTTGTCACATCGCCTCGAAAAAGCAGTTGCATCTCGTAATAGAGTTGGCCAATAAAATCCCTGATGTAAAATTCGTTGAGCCAAAGCTCTTCCTCCGGAATGATTCCCACAGCACCCTACATGAATTTCTTCCATTACGTATCCAGCATGGGTTGGAGTCAAGCATCTCAGAAGCGGTCCATCGAAAGATCCTTTATAGAGCTCTACATTGTGGATAGTAAACCTATAGGCCTTATATCGCATTCTGCGTTGTGCATTCGAATCTGTTGGGAGAATACCCTCCCGAAGATAAGTCATAATTTCGTCCTTCCAAGACGGGTCTTCCTTTATTGCCATTAGGAATTCCACCCGCGCCTCCGTAGCGCTAAATTTTGATATCCCAATTGACGGCTTGTCGGCGGCGATAAGTGTTACTCTCTTTTTTACCAGGATCTCCGACGAACTTGCGAACTTAGAGAGCGCATCAGCTTTCGCATTGTCGTCCCTCGGGATCTGAGTGATATCAAATAATTTGAAACTCCTTGCCAACTCTTTTACCGTTGTGGCGTACAGTTTCATCGTCTCCTCTCACGTCTTGTATTTTCCCGAAAAATGATTCGCCACTAAGAGCTAGTCGGTAAATATGTCCAAATGTTCAACGTTGAGACCGAGAGCCATTTTGATACCTGTAATAACTGCTTCGTACTCGGCTTCTTGTCACCATGTAGTTTGGACTGATAGCAAATTCAAACTCCCTTCGCTCTGGGGATAGAAAATGAATCCCCACTCCTCCTCCTTGAGTGGTTGCGGATCCGTCCGTGTGTAGTATCCATGTTGTGGTTGCTCTGCTGGTTCCGGCTTGATTCGATATAGAAAAGATGCAATTCGCGGTATCGGCCACACTGTTTCCCAATGTCTCAGCCATGAAATCCGCTAACTCATGCGCTTTAATTGCAGTTCACGGCTTGAACTTCAATCCAAATTCACTAAGCTCAATTGCCCATTTAAGCAACCTATCGGAAGTTTTGGGCCTTGCCAGCACTTGTTTCAAAGGCTTATCTGTCACTACCGTGATTGGGCGGGATTGAAAGTATGGTCTCAATTTTCGTGTGGTGGTAACGATTGCCAGTGCGAACAATTCTATATCCAAATAGTTCCTCTCTGTCACATGCAGAACTCTACTCACATAGTGAATGGGTAATTGCTAGATTCCTTTTTGCTTGACTAGTACTATGCTGATGGCATGTGAGGATACCGCTAGGTATAGATATAACATTTCATCTTCTTCCGGCTTAGCTGGCGGGCTCACCAAATAATTTTCATTTGCCGGAAAGCCTTCTCACACTCCGGCGTCCAAACAAAATCCTTGCTTCGTCTCATGACCTTAAAGAAAGGGAGATTCTTTTCTGTAGAAGTCGATATGAACATTTCCAAGGCCGTTAATCGACCCACCAGACACTGCACATCCCTCACTATTTTCGGTGACGATAGATCTAAAACCGCCTTTATTTTATCTGGATTGGCTTCTATTCCTCTTTCGTTCACCACATAGACTAGGAATTTCCCCGCCGTCACCCCAAAAGTGCATTTCTTAGGGTTTAATTTCATTCCATAGGTTCTCATGATGGCGAAAGCCTCATCTAAATGACGCACATACTCATCATCCTTGAGACTTTTCACAAGCATGTTGTCGATATACACCTCCATTGACTTTCCAATTTGATGCTAAAACATTTTGGCCACCAATCTTTGAAATGTCGCCCCTTCATGTTTTAGTCCGAACGGCATTACCCTGTAACAGTACACTCATGTATCCGTGACAAAAGCTGTTTTGTTCTGATCTTGCAGTGCCATGAATATCTGGTGAAATCCACTTTTCGCATCCATCATGCTTAGCAACGCACATCCTGCAGTGGAATCAACCAGTAGGTCTATCTGAGGCAATGGAAACGGATCCCTTGGACAGTGCTTGTTCAAATCCGTATAATCCACGCACATTCTCCATGTCGCTTCTTTCTTCATAACTAAAACGATATTCCTCAACCATTATGAGAACCTTATCGCATAAATGTGACGTGCTGCTAGGAGTTCTTGTACTTCTTTTTCAGCGGCTTCATTCTTCTCCTTGCTAAAATTCCGCTTCTTTTGTCGTATCGGCTTTGCGCTCTTGTCTACATTCAACCGGTGCACTATGATCCTAGAGTCTATTCCAAGTAAATCGAAATCAGACCATGCAAATATATCTGAATTGCGCCTGGCACATTCCACCAAAGCTGCCTCTATTATTCGGTCAATTCCTGCCCCAATTTTTATTATTTTTTCGGTGCTCTCTCTGAATAGCTGCATAATTTTGAATTCCCCTAAATGTTCCATTTTACATTCTTGCCACTGTTTTAACAACTGACTCTCTGCTTTTTCCCGCGCCTGCTCATTAGGCTCGGATCGTTTTCCATTTTCTTCTGTTTCCATTTTTATCTTCTTTCTTGCTTCCCTCTTTTCATCCGACAACGTATAACATTTCTTTGTCATCCTAGCTACTTATATCTAAATACAATATAAATGGTGTTCCCACAGACGGCGCCAATATTTTGGTCTTATTTCGTCCGAGTTACAATACACCAAAGACAATTACAAACGGGCCTGACAAGGACAAAATAATGTTAATCCAATATAATAAACGGACTAACTTGGTCCGGAACACCTACTGTCTATTACAAGTATTGAATTGATCTAGATATTTAATAAGATAAATAAACGTGTAGATCGAACTAGGGACGTTCGATATGCACATCGAACGTGGCTGGTTCGATGCTGAAGTAAATCGAACTTGATATGTTCCTACACTACAAGAAAAATGGGTCATTAGGGACTGCCTGGGCGGTCCCTAATGACCCCCTACGGTCGCTATTGAGGGGGTAGCGACCGTCTAGCGGTCGCTATTTTTCGGTCGCTATTGACCACGGTCGCTTGCCAATAGCGACCGTTAAGCAGTCCCTATTGTGGTCATTAGGGACCGCAAGATAGCGACTGTTAAGCGGTCCCTAATGACGTCAATAGGGACCGCAATATAGCGACCGTGAAGCGGTCGCCATACTTTTTGATATTAGGGACCGTCTGGGCGGTCCCTAATGTGGAACAATAGGGACCGCCCAGACGGTCCCTAAATTTAACAATAAGGACCGTCTGGGCGGTCCGTAATGTGGAATAATAGGGACCGCCCAGACGGTCCCTAAATTTAACAATAGGGACCGTCTGGGCGGTCCCTAATATGGAATAATAGGGACCGCCCAGACGGTCCCTAATTTTTACAATAGGGACCGTCTGGGCGGGTCCCTACTAATATTCGTAGAATTTCTATGAATATTAGTAGGGAGCGTTAAACGGTCCCTGATTTTGATATTAGGGACCGTCAACCGGTCCCTACTAATATTCATCGTATGAATATTAGTAGGGACCGTTAAGCGGTCCCTAATGACCTCCAGAAAAAATAAAAATAAAAACTACAATTATATTCCGGATTTAATCCGGAATATAATTGTTCTTTTTTTGTAAAATTGTAATTTTAACAAATTGAAAACAATAAAATATTGAATAAAAATTTAATATAATGACAATTGATATGAAAGAATAAAAGAATGTGAAAAGATGAATAAAATGAGTAATAATATAAAATGAATGAAATCAAAAACATGAAATTAAAAGTGAAGAATAGTAAATGTAGATCCAAAATAAAGAAAGTATAAGAAAAAAAGATTGTATTGGTGAAAAAAAGAAAATGAAGATCCAAAATAAAGAAAGTGAAAGAAAAGAAAATGAAGAAAATCTTGTGTTGGTGAAAAGAAGAAAAGTTTTTGTGTTGGTGAAAATAAGAAAAAAAAATTAAGTGTTTTTGTGTTGGTGAAAAGAAGAAAAGAAGATAGTGTTTTTTGGAGATAGTGAAATTGGTGTAAGAGTGGTGAGATATATATATATATATATATATATATATATATATATATATATATATATATATATATATTCAATGGGTTTTTGTCCGTTGGATGATTTTAGATGATCGACGGTTTAAGATGGCGATCCGTGTTAAAGACATGATGGGTACTTATGACCGTAGATTAGGATTTCATCGACGGTTCAGATTTGATTTGGTGAAAATTCAAATTTTCCCCTCACTTCCGCCAAAAAATTTCGCCAAAAATTCAAAATTTTCGATTTTAGGGACCGTTAAGCGGTCCTTAATGTCAAATTAGGGACCGCTTAACGGTCCCTACTAATATTCATACTTAAAAATCGATTTTTTTTTATTGATGTTGTTGTGTTTGTGATTGTAAGCAACCAAACTCATTGTAATATATAAATTGAAGTAATAAATGATTGCAAAACCAACCTTATAGTAGATTAGTTGTGAAGTAATAGATTAATTGCGATTGAGCGAGTTATTAACGTTCAAGATATATTTTTCACAAATGTACAACTAATTAATTATCATTAGTTAGTTGTAATTGTTATCCGTGTTTATGATTTACTTCACAAACGTTAGCATAGATACGATTATGAGGCATAATCATTAGATCAAGTATTCATTAATTATACGTATATATGTAGATCGAATTAATTTGTCATTATGTCATTCGTCGTACAAAATAGTAGAAGAATCTTCAAAGCGGCCCGTTCTCCTTGTATAATGTTTGGATATACAATGTGTCGTTGTACTTATTGTTATTTTAACTATTCCAATTGTTATTATGAACTAAACATACAACGCGGCACCTCGAACCATCGAAAAATTCATAATTTTGATGTATGAATATTAGTAGGGACTGCCAAGCGGTCCCTAATTTTACAATAGGGACTGCCAAGCGGTCCCTAATTTAAATTAGGGACCGCTTAACGGTCCCTAATGTCAAATTAGGGACCGCTTAACGGTCCCTATTGTCAAATTAGGGACCGCTTAACGGTCCCTACTAATATTCATACTTAAAAATCGATTTTTTGTGATTGATGTTGTTGTGTTTGTGATTGTAAGCAACCAAACTCATTGTAATATATAAATTGAAGTAATAAATGATTGCAAAATCAACCTTATAGTAGATTAGTTGTGAAATAATAGATTAATTGCGATTGATCGAGTTATTAACGTTCAAGATATATTTCATAAATGTACAACTAATTAATTATCATTAGTTAGTTGTAATTGTTATCCGAGTTTATGATTTACTTCACAAACGTTAGCATAGATATATACGATTATGAGGCATAATCATTAGATCAAGTATTCATTAATTATACGTATATATGTAGATCGAATTAATTTGTCATTATGCCATTCGTCGTACAAAATAGTAGGAGAATCTTCAAAGCGGCCCGTTCTCCTTGTATAATATTTGGATATACAATGTGTCGTTGTACTTATTGTTATTTTAACTATTCCAATGGTTATTATGAACTAAACATACAACGCGGCACCTCGAACCATCGAAAAATTCATAATTTTGATGTATGAATATTAGTAGGGACTGCCAAGCGGTCCCTAATTTTACAATAGAGACTGCCAAGCGGTCCCTAATTCAAATTAGGGACCGCTTAACGGTCCCTAATGTCAAATTAGAGACTGCTTAACGGTCCCTATTGTCAAATTAGGGACCGCTTAACGGTCCCTACTAATATTCATACTTAAAAATTGATTTTTTTTATTGATGTTGTTGTGTTTGTGATTGTAAGCAACCAAACTCATTGTAATATATAAATTGAAGTAATAAATGATTGCAAAATCAACCTTATAGTAGATTAGTTGTGAAATAATAGATTAATTGCGATTGATCGAGTTATTAACATTCAAGATATATTTCACAAATGTACAACTAATTAATTATCATTAGTTAGTTGTAATTGTTATCCGTGTTTATGATTTACTTCACAAACGTTAACATAGATACGATTATGAGGCATAATCATTAGATCAAGTATTCATTAATTATACGTATATATGTAGATCGAATTAATTTGTCATTATGTCATTCGTCGTACAAAATAGTACGAGAATTTTTAAAGCGGCCCGTTCTCCTTGTATAATGTTTGGATATACAATGTGTCGTTGTACTTATTGTTATTTTAACTATTCCAATGGTTATTATGAACTAAACATACAACGCGGCACCTCAAACCACCGAAAAATTCATAATTTTGATGTATGAATATTAGTAGGGACTGCCAAGCGGTCCCTAATTTTACAATAGGGACTGCCAAGCAGTCCCTATTTTCACATTAGGGACCGCTTAACGGATACTGTCAATAGGGACCGCCCAGGCGGTCCCTATTGTTAGTATCTGTTGTCAATAGGGACCGCCCAGGCGGTCCCTAATGATACTATCCGTTGTCAATAGGGACCGCCCAGACGATCCCTATTGTTAGTATCCGTTGTCAATAGGGACCGCCCAGGCGGTCCCTAATAATACTATTCGTTGTCAATAGGGACCGCTGGACGGTCCCTAATGTCAATAGCGACTGCAATGCAGTCGCTATTGACCCGTTGCCAATATGGACCGCAATGCGGTCCCTATTGACAATTAGCGTTGTCAATAGGGACCGCAAAGCGGTCCCTATTGGCAACGGGTCAATAGCGACTGCATTGCGGTCGCTATTGACCAATGCGGTCGCTGAGCGGTCGCTAATTTGCGGTCCCTAATGACCCCTTTTTCTTGTAGTGCTATATCGAATGATTCTGGTTTGATGTGGTTGTGTCGAACTGTAATGATTCGACACTGCTGAGCCTCGAATAGGGACTGGTTCGATCTTGGTTTGGGTTAGTGAGATCTATGTCGAACACTATGCAGTGTCGAACAATAAAGTGTGTCGAATCACTGCGTTCGATGTGGTAGTGATTAGTATCGTGTGTAAAACTCTGGCCTGGAAGATCAAGGGACGGGGTATTTATAGGCCCCGTCCCGTGGGACCACTACAATAGATTTGGCCATTTTCGTCGGGCCCGGCGTTTTGGCCCGACGAAAATGGCCCAATTATTACCGTCGGGCCCAATCCCGACGGTAATAGGTTATACCGTCGGCTTTGGGCCGACGGTACAAATGGCCAAGTTTTACCATCGGCCCAAATCCGACGGTAAAGTCCATTCCCGTCGGGTTTGGGCCGACGGGAATGGTCGTTTTATAAAAAAAAATTAAAAAAAAAATGGGCTGCTTTACCGTCGGCCCAAACCCGACGGTAAAGCCCATTCCCGTCGGGTTTGGGCCGACGGGAATGGCCGATTTAATAAAAAAAAATTAAAAAAAAAAAAGAAAAATTGATGTCAGCCTTTTCTTTTTAAAAAAAAATTAATAATAAAATTAAAAAAGGATGTCAACCAGAATTTTTTAATAAAAAAAAAATACAAAACTGATGTCGGCAGGTTTTTTTCTTTTACCAATACAAAAATAAAATTACATTTTTGACCACAAATATATTTTTAACGTGTTTCGCTTCTCCATTTGTCGATAAAATTTGAATTTACATGCCTCATTAGTGTTGTGAAAATAGTTGTTCAAGAAAAAACAGAATTTGAAGTTGTTTTTCATCTTTTGTATAATTGCGCTTTCTTCCCCAAATTGTTTTTTAAACATCTTCCGACATTCCGTTTTGTACGAAATTTGGAGGAACACTTCTATTTTACATATGTTAGTGTATGGTTAAAAAATATTAGTGATTAAAGGTGTTTTACAACCTTTATGTATTAAAATACAAGTTAGAACTATGTTGTATAGGTTTTAAGGATAGGGTTTAGGGCTTATAGGGTTTAGGGTTTAGGGTTTAGGGTTTAGGGTTTAGGGTTGAAGAGAGGTATAGTATTTTATATTATAATGTTTGTTTATCGTATTTCGTTACTTCGTTTTGGACGAGATTTGGAATGACACGCTTAATTAGTGTTTTTAAAGGATTGGTAAAAGAAAAAACTTAATTCGGATATTTTTTTAACTTTTCTATAATTACGTAAATCACCCGTTTATTTGTTTATCGTATTTCGTTACTTCGTTTTGGACGAGATTTGGAATGACACGCTTAATTAGTGTTTTTAAAGGATTGGTAAAAGAAAAAACTTAATTCGGATATTTTTTTAACTTTTCTATAATTACATAAATCACCCGTTTATTTGTTTATCGTATTTCGTTACTTCGTTTTGGACGAGATTTGGAATGACACGCTTAATTAGTGTTTTTAAAGGATTGGTAAAAGAAAAAACTTAATTCGGATATTTTTTTAACTTTTCTATAATTACATAAATCACCCGTTTATTTGTTTATCGTATTTCGTTACTTCGTTTTGGACGAGATTTGGAATGACACGCTTAATTAGTGTTTTTAAAGGATTGATAAAAGAAAAAACTACCACAGGATTAAATCAATGTTATTTTAAATTAAAAAGACAAACTCGGATATTAAACACGCAAAATCGTAATTCAAACACTCATACTCGAAAATTAAACACACATACTAGAAATTTAAACACTCATACTCGAAAATTACGCATTAATGCGACCCCGACTATCATATCCAAGATGGACCACCGTATTCTCTATTCACGTCACTGTTCCAAGCTTGATTAGTATAGTCTTCAGTCGGTAACTCCAAATTGTTTAGATCAATTACGGGTTCGACTTGATAACCCCTTGCAAAACTCGGAGAAGTGTCGCTAACTCTAGCACGTCGTGGGTCATTTGGACGAGCCCCACTATAACTAGCATGTCCAGGAGCACTTGGAGCATAACATTGATTGTGCCACGAACTTGGTGGTTGATATTCATCTGACCATAACGGGAAAGTTTCCGGATGCGGCTTGGGTTGACGCTGTTTCTGGCCCCACGAACCAGTAGGTGGAATGACTTGTTCCCACGATGAAGGTGCACCTTGATCGTGTTGTTGGTTCCACGACATAGGTGTACCCTGATTGTAAGAATCATAGACTTGGCTCGACTGGTTGTAAGAATGAAAGCCTTGATTCCCCGGAGCGATTTGGCCCTGTTGTGTTTGGTTTTGATTCCAAAACTGGCTTGGATTGTTGTTGGGGTAATTATTGGGAAGGTTGTTATATTGAGGATACCTGTTAAAATTACGTTGTGATTCCTCTCTTTCCCGCCTCCTCGCCTCCTCATCATCAAGGATTTTTTGCTCCAATGCCGCTATGCGATCCTTCTGTTGAGTATGTTTTTCCTCGTACTGTGAATGAACATTTTGCACGGCTTTCCTAGTTCTTCTCTCCTCGCCAGGGTTAGGCTTCTTTGTCGTCGTCCTCCCTGAATCTGACATCTTGTTGTGCTTAGGCTTGCCACGTTGCCTCCCGTGTTGACCGCCGAGATCTGCCTTTGCCGAGACCGCTTGGTCACACTCAAACGGAAAGCGTTCTTCGACCTTATATTTATCATAGAGTCCTTGCGTGTAACGAGTCTACAGTTTATAAAGTAAATCAATAAACAATATACATATTTCCCAAAAATAATATACAACGTTTTAATAACTTACATGATAATCTTGTGCGCTCGGTGGGTTCCATCTGATTATTTTTTCATTGGGAGTCCTCACTGTGTGGTCGACCACCCACTGTTGGTCGAAGCGGTAAGGGGTATCGCTTTCAAGCTATAACAACATTTGTTTCAAAGCAATATTATTTAATGATAAAGGTAACATAATAAAGTATATTCATAACGAAAGCAAATTGTAACGTATCGTACCGACTTTAGGCTCCTTTGTTGTGTGCTGACAGACCCACCGTGGTGTGTGGCTAACGAACCCTTGCCGTCTGCACTATTTGTTTTCAGGGCCTCTCGATTTTCTTTTGCCTTTTTCGCGAGTTCTATCGTCCTTTCCTGTTGCCAGTGATTAACGAAAAATTGTTCTTTACCTGCAGGTAACCAAGACTTCTTGTACCAGGCTGGCTTCTTGTCACGTTGCTTGTACGTCTTTTTTACATCATAAATGGAATTTTTATAGATGCCTTGTGCCACCCGGTCGAATGCCTCACGAACCATTGGCTTTATTTCATCCGAGTATTGGAATACCCTCTTCAAATTATAATATCATATAAGTGTAAGGAAAAAACAATAATATACACAAATATTAACATAAGCTAAATGGTTCAGAAATTTTACCCCAAAATGGTTCAGAAATTTTTGTTTCTGGTCGTTGGATAAACGGGAGTAATAGATAGCTGGTTCTTCCACATGATGCCTTATTATGAAGCCGATTGTACAAGTAATCTCTTCCGCATTAGTATGATATCTTTTATCGTAGGATAAAGATGGATTGAAAACACAGTCTTCGGTAACGCCAATTAGGGGCCTCTTAGCCTCGACATCAGTCGCAGCTCGGCCCTTTCTCCGTCCCCTAACAGCAACCGGCGTAGTAGAACCACTTGTTGAACCACCAGAAACCGGGGAGCCTTCCGACGTCGAACCTCCCCCGTCGTTGTCATTTGGAACTTCGTCCATCAGGGCGAGCGGAAATGTCGGAGCTGCAGGAGTCATTGACGGCGGCGGGACCGAGACTTGGTCACGAACTCGGCCCGGAGGCGGGGCCCGGTTTCGGGTTGAAGTGGGCCCCTGTGGTAGTTCCGTCGGCAAAGGGGGCCGATTACGGGTAGGCCCCTGTTGCTGTGAAGCGGAGACAACCCCAGTCTCGCTTGTTGGTTGAATAGTATCATCTATCGGCTGCATAACCTCGTTAGGATCTGAGGTTGCTTCATCTTGATGAGATTTATGGCCCAAAAGTTTTGTGATGGCCTTAATGTTTTTGAACAAGTTTATATTCGAAATATATTTTGGAATTTGTTTGGATTTGGATTTGACGAGTTTTCCTTTACCTTTGTCGGCAACGTTACGATTATTTTCGTTATTCATAACGGAAATAAAAGAATTTTGCCGACGGAAAAAAAAAATTATCGAATATGAGAGAGAGGAAATGATTGTTATCGAGAGTGAGAGTTGAAGAGTTGGATATTAAAAATGAGAAGAGAAGCTCGATATTTATAGGCCTTAGGAAAGGGGGGGGGGGGCGAATGGGCGTGCCACGTCAGCGATCCGTGTGAATTATCACACGGATCGCTGACGTGGCACCCCCCACCCCCTTTTTTTGATTTTTTTAATTGACCCTACTCCTCCTAAATATCTATAAATACCCCTTATTTTACCCACTTAATTCATTCATTCTTCCCATTCTCCAAAACTATCTACTTTCTCTCCCAAAAATTCTAAATAACTAACAAAAATTTATCCATATATATTTACTAACTTATAATTAGAGTTTATTATTTGTTTTATTATTTTATTTCTACTTATGTTTTATTCATTATCTAACTAATAATAACTATAAAAAACTTATATTATCAAGATTATATTTTAAATACGAAATTTTATTTATTATAATTAATAATTTAAAAAAATTGCTCGAAAATGTGAATGTTATTATTTAAATCGATTTCTTTTAAATTAAATCGCCAAATAAACATAAAAAATTTATTTAAAATCGTTTCTTTACAAAAAATCCCTAAAAATTATAAAATAATTATTTAAAATCGATTTCTTTTAAATAAATCGGAAAAAATCATAAATCAATTATTTTAAAACGATTTCTTTTAAGTCAATTGTTTTAAATCGTTTTTTTAAATCATTTTTTTAAATTGTTTTTTTTTTATTTTTTTAATATTTTAAAACCCTTTTACGTCGGCTTTAAGCCGACGGAAAAGCCCTATACCGTCGGCTTTAAGCCGACGGAAAAACCCTATACCGTCGGCTTTAAATTATTTTAAATCATTTTTTTAAATTATTTTTTTAAATTTTTTAATTTTTTTTTATATTTTAAAACCCTTTTCCGTCGGCTTTAAGCCGACGGTATAGGGCTAAGGCTTTTCCGTCGGCTTAAAACCGACGGAAAAGCCTTATTCCGTCGGTAAAAGTCCGACGGAAAAGCTCTTTACTTACGAGCTTTTTTCCGTCGGCTTTTACCGACGGATTTTGCCGACGGAAATGATTATTTCCGTCGGAAAAGGGGCCTTTACCGACGGTTTTTGAGCCGTCGGTAAAGGCAAAATCTGTTGTAGTGGACCCTCCAAACGCAGGAGAGCGAACATCGAACAGGTGTGGTTTGATGCGGAACCCGCATCGAACTTCTTGCGTTCGATGCTCTCTTATTAAATGGGCATGCTGCTGGGCCAGCCCAAATTTAAATTTGGGCCTACCTTAAATTATCCCCATCATAACATAAGAGTATTAGTTTTATTAGATATGGGATTGTTAACTAAAAGACAAGTTGTCTTGTCCCACTTCTATATTACTGCATGTAACTAAATCCTAACATCCTTTGTGAGTCGGATTGTCGCTACCAATACGAACTAGGTCGTCTATTAACTACTTATGCCGAAACACAAAGTAACCCCAAGCATGGGTCAAATAGTATATCTAGATATGTAAATGTAACCCCGCTCGACATGTTCATGTATATAATTTAGTCATATTTGAGTTGATAATAAGAAACGTGAAAGAAGTGGGTTAAAAATATTAAGATGAATAACAGTTATTGAATTTAAATAATTAACTCCAGTACATATATATAACTACTTCGGACTCTAACGTACATGTACATAACATAACTCCAGTATATTTAATAGCTATATTTATTCCAACTTATACTTGTATGCAACCACAATAGCTATAGATTATATCCCTGATTGTTCTATTTTCCCTGCAACTGAACGCATTCTTAGCAAAGGAAACTAGCTTCAAACTTCAGTTTTCACGTAAGACTGGCATGCACTAAGACTAGATGGTGACAAATATTTTAGAGTAAACAGCTAGTGAATAAAAGAAACTCTTTGTATGGAGCGACAAAAAAGAAAATAGGTCACTTCTAAATAGTTGATAGCTTCAAACCACCAGAATTAACAAGTTAATTAACGAGGACCAAGAATTCATTTAGTTTAACCCGTGGGCTGCTGACAGCTAACTCCATTACTGTACAAACAAACTATGCACAAACCATCTTTACAAATTCTTTTGTAAAGATAATGGTTAAGCCACCTTAATAAAGATGAACATTTTATATGCTTGTAATCCCCACCTTCTAATATCAAGATTAAATCTTAACAGCCAAGCAGCACTAATTTAATTAAGCCTCAAATTATAGTGACTGCCTGATCAGAAAGGCAACACAAACTCTCCCTATAAATTCATCAATGTCGAACCATATTCTACAATCACAAAGCAAATAAACAAATAAACATATAACTTTATTCCAATTTCAGATTTGTAATCACAAACATGTCTTCAATTGGAGCGGGTTATGCAAACCTTTACGTGCAGCAGAAGAAGCAAAAGGAGAGGCTTAAGAGAATGGAAGAGGAAAAGGCAAGAATGAATAAGAACGATAACGCAAGTGCTGCAAACAAGAAAGTTTACCCCGGATATTTCATGTCGCCTGATTTGATGAACTCGGGCTCACAGGGAAGACATGCTTAATTTAGATGTATCATGCATGCTACTTAATTTAGCTTCTATTTCATGATATTGTTTGAAATCAATGATGTCCATGCGTCTGTAACTAAAGATATGCTAGTGATTGTTGTGTCTTCATTTAACTTATACTTCGTCTACATGTTGTATGTTAATGTTGTTGTTTTTCTTAATGTATAGTAGTGTGAAAGTTTCGATTTCGATGTATGTTTCGGTTTGCTAAGTATTTTAGAAAATTTTTATAAGCTTTTTAGTATGTTTCGACATGCTTTGGGAACATCATAATTAAAATAGTTGTTGAACTGACAAAGTTTCTAAATGTTATCTGGAAAAGTATCAAAATATTTTTATTTTCTACTTTTATAAGTAGAAACACAATAGTATTTTTTATGTTTATTACAATGATAAATTGTTATAAACTCTCTAAGATATGTCAAAAAGAGCTCAAATTAAAACAATGACTTGCAAAAAAAATCTAGTGTTCAGCGAATCAAAACATACACCAAAAACAGAAATATATTGCAGAATGAATTTAAAAATTACTTTTGTCTTTCGTCTCCACAAAGTCCATATAAAAACATTTCGCTATTTTTTTTGAAAAAAAAAGTTTAAAAGATTTAGTGTTGCATACATATGATTCACAATTGCTTCTCGTACCGTTCCCTAACTAAACTGATACTACTTGATCGTCAAGTATATTCAGAATATCACAGTTGTGAACTTAGATGCGCCAAAGCATGCTTAATTTGTCACCTTCAGATCCAGCCATAGTTAGAGGGGGCGGGGCAAATTAAATGTGATATATGTTTACGTATTTTATTCACCAAATTAATTCATGTCTAACTGATTTCATACACGACTTTGGTGGAACGTAGGTTCGGATGTCATACAACTCAACCACTCATGAAAGGTTTACGAGCGTTGTCTCCCTAACATATAAAACAAAAAATGTGAAACATTTGATGGTTGTCTTCCTAACATTACCACAATCAAGTTCGACAACATTTTATTTCATTTTAATAGGAAATTATTCTTGAAACCAAGCACAAGTCAACCGAATAGATGTGTGCCCAGATAGCTGGTAATCAAATATTTACCACCTTTGATACCTGGGGTAGCCCGATAGCTGCTCAACCACAAATGCAGATCAAAGTCAGCTTGTAGTTAAAAAAGGAACATAAGGGAAAGAAAAAGGTAAATGGTGGCAATATGAGCTTCGTTTCCTCTTCGTCTGAAAAATAGGTGTTGGGTCAATTTCATGTATTTGAACTGGCACCACAATATTATCTATGTTATGCTCTACCCTGTAATAAATCTGCATGCAATGGGAATGGAAAATCAATTGGATCACAAAATAATTTCAAGAGTAGATTAATCATAATGCATTAGGTTCTATAATCAACCCCAAGTTTCATGCATTAGTACAAGCACTAGTTTCACCCAAAATATACGGACATGTCATTACGTTTCGTCCCCCAATCAAACCTACAAACCACAAAATGAATGTGCCCCAGCCAACATTCACAACACCAAAAGGAGTGCACACACCCCACCCACATGTATTGTACCTAGTTCCTACATTAGATAACACATGAAAGGAGTGTGTAGTCAATCAACCTCCATATGACAAAAGGAGTGCACACTCCCCATCCAAACATATAGTTCCCTCATAGAAAATATAACCAAATATACTGGCAATAAACAAAAGAACATAATTCATAAGTCATATAGATGTTTTTTTTATCAGATCCTCCCTCCCAGTTTGCCACCCATCTTCTTCATCAGGACCTTGATATAGCCAAAACGAGCATTCGGTGGCAACATGACAAAGACACCAACATCCTCCTTTGAGTGGGCAAGCTTATGGAGTATTTCATCAATTTTCTCCTCTTCCCCAAGACCTTCAATCTCCTCTAGCATGGCGAATAGGCATTTGCGTTGGGTTGTGGCAGGGTCATCCTCAACCGAAACTGGTTACATAACAAATTTAGCTATCCTCTCAACTGCACCATCTAGTTTGGTCATGAAGTCGTTGACATAGGTCGGGGGGTCATTGTATGCACACTGGCCGCCCATGTTTCTTTCCTAACTCTCTTCACATCATTCTCCTGCTTGATCCTCTTCAAGAGATGCTTGGGTGTGGACATGCCTCTAGGCGGTGATTTTGAGGGGCCTGGAGATGGACCTAGAGGGATCTAGAGGGACCAACCTTGGAAGGATCATGGCTTTCGCCCCCACCTTCGTCCATGTCAACATCAACACCGATGTAGTCAGTAGCAGAGCTGCCAGATCGTCCATGTGTAGTATGATACATGGACGTCCCACTAGATTGGTTGTTCAGGACGTCATGCTGAGCGGTGCTGATGTCCACAGCCCCATTTCCTGTGATTCTGTCCTTGCCAAATATCTCTACCCAGTCATCGAAGAACCGGAACGCCTTATTAACATAAGGCTCACAATCTGGGTGGACCTACAATTGTATGACAAAGTTCTTATTTAACAGCCATGTCATTAATAACAAGTAAAGCACATGTAAACAATTAAACTAATTCATAAATCATGTTACCTTCAGGTAGTCCTTCATCCACACATCATTTTCAGACATGCTCCTCCTCCACTCTTTTCAAACATTTGGTACATATGATGGTAAGTCTTTAAACAGACAGTCATCTTGGACTTGATTTGTGGAGTATCCTTAAGGCCAGTGTCTGGTAGTATTGCCTTGATTCTATTTTCCAGCTTCTCTAGGTAACCAGCTCAGAAGAAGTTGTCTGTCTTCAGCCTCCTTCCCTTCTGGTCTTTTAGAACATACATTGGAGCATCCTCTTCCTCCCTAGTCCAGGCCCTGCGAGTTCCCTTAGCTTTTTTGATTGTGTCGTGGTACGAGTTGGTGCTGAATTGCAACTTGAAGCAGTAGCCATACCTGGTCACATTAAAACAAGAAGAACCTAATTTCACAACAACACTTTCACATCAACACAATTAATATCCAGGTGTAAAAGAACAATAAAGTTCACAAACAATTTTTCCAAACAAACATTATTCTTTGTCGTTACAACACAAACATACTCAATTAAGAAACCCCTTGTGTGTCAAAGGGTCATGCATCACAAACAGTGAATCTCACAAATTGAGCATCGCATAACACCCTACCATCAGCTGCAGATCCTTCCCACCCACATAGAAGATAAACATACTGCATTTTAGTATCACAAACACCCACATTTGTCTGAATTTTTCCTTTACGAGAACAATACTTTATTTGAACGGCAGTAGGCACCGTGGCATCTATCATCGTTCCATCTAATGCACCAAGACAACCCTGAAAAGGGTCTGTCAAATTTAGAATTGATGGTATGCATTAGATTACGAAATTATGAGATTTATGAAAGAATTGTGATACTTTGAAATACGACCATGGCTCGTAACAGTTGTCATTATCCTTCGATATTGGTACTGGCGTTACCAACATTAGATTATTGCATTTGATTAATGCATCCAGCATTTGCCTGAAATAACGACTAACTGTTTGACCATATCGCTTATAGTTCATTGACATATCGCAATTAGTGTCATGGTAAGCCAAGACCTTTAAGAATATGGTCATTTGTTCGCGCAAACTGAAGAACTTCTCGTCGTTCAACCTACAAACCTTTCTCAATACCCAACGCATTCGCATGAAACAGCTTAGATCCATTCTTACTTGTGCTATACAGGTCGAGTCTCTTGCAACTGTGATCTAATTTTGATACTTTTCAATCTTGTTCATCTTTTTCAGGAGGTTGTAATGAATTCAGCGTCGTCGCTCGTCATCTGACCTCGACTCATGGAGATGCACCAAATGTAGGAATAAAAACACATAAGCACACAAAAGACAAGCTGCAACAACACTAATATCATTTTTCTCCTCCATATCTCCATTTGACAACCACCAATACTCAATATCACAAATCCATTCAATCATACAACATGTAATACACCTTCAATCGAATTTCTCAAAACAATGGAAACACATCACAACTAGATACATCGTATATGCGATGCAATTTGAACACAATATAACAAATTCATTAACTAAAACCTGATATTTGCATGAATACTTGCTCAATATAATGAATTAACATAATTTACAGAGAGCTACCATATTGAGTGGAATCTAAGCTTAATCTAGGTATGTAGTGTTAGATTCTAATTCAAAGATCACAACTTTCCTCTAACCAATCCCCTGCATAATAGCAACAAATGAAAAATCAACATTATATTAAACTGAGACACACCTCAACATAGTAAACAAGGCAATTTCGTATTTGGTTTACGAAATCTTGATAAACCCCCGAATTTAAAACATAAACCTTAATTAAAGTTTCGAACAGTAACATGAATTTGGAGTCACAGCGAAAGCTTAGGGAATCAACTTGTACTTACCGCAAACGATAATGCTAACGAACTTGAAGTCGAACGCGGATTTCAAACATGAAACTGTACAAAATTAAGAATTAACACATGTATGTGTTAACACCTTGCAGGGATCTAAAGATCGTGTTACGGAACAAACGAGGTTTTGGAAGATTGAATCGAAATTGACACAAAAAGAACTAGGGTTCTACTATAGAGTACATGTTTGTGGAGCACGCCCAATTTTGGTGCAGAGTAATAATTTCAGGGGGAATGAGGTTGTTGGTGAATTCAGACTTAAGTTGGAAAGGAAACGACACTTGCATAAGTTGTCAACGCGTTTGTTAAAAGCAAGGGTAATGTAGTCTTTTCGTGTCGTCAGATTAGTAACCAAAACTCAATTTATATAATCGTTGGGGAGGGGAGCATCGATTACTATTCGAGTTATTAGCGAGAACAATTGTGGACCGACGAACTTTTTGGTCAAAGCCCAATTTCTTATTCCCTCGAACCAAACCAGATACTAAGACGAATAAGCCCCTTAATTTCACCTAATATACGAAACCAAACGCCCCATTACCCCCAGTACCTGTAACAACAAATTACCATCGCTACTTAGTGATGTTTCTTGAAGTTTATGCAATTATAAAACTGTGTGCTTAACTATTAGATGTTTCTGAATTTACATGTAATCAAATTCCAACACGTGAAATTGAAGAAACACAAGGAATCTTGTGACTTTTCCTATGTTTCAAGGAATCATTACAAAGTGCTAATTAATTGATCTATACCAAATTTATTAAATAAATTAAAACACAATACTAAGTGATATAGATTGACAACAAACACGAAGAATAGGATAAGGAAAATAATTGCTCGGCAATTCAATATTCAATAATCATCAAGAGATTATTTCAAAACAAAACCTATAGTCTATAATTCTATATTTATAAAAGCAAAGAAACCAAATTAAAAAATACTACTAGAATCCTAACTAATAAGGAAATACTCCTTATAGCCGATATCTTTATGTGTTATCCTTTATTCCTATCACTAAGTCTTAAGCATCATTCATACGGTGCGACGTACTCCTGCCACTCATTTGAAATCCTCCATTCGATCACTAAATATCTTACTCCTGGGGGTAATAAGTCGTCCTTTGGAACCTGCATTATACGTACCAATAAGTCAATAAAATACCTTGACATTTTCTAGATGAAACTGTTAGGGATGAAATCAAGGATGTACCTCAGGGGTCTTTATTCGTTTCATGTTTGCTTCTTCCAATGCTTTAGCTCCTTTTTTCGAATTGCATGTGAAACATGCAGTCACCTTTTACAAAAGCAATAGTGGTGAACAAAAAAAAAGAGAAAAATTGACAACGTTTCAAGCTTTATCGACGAATGTCTTACCATATTTTGCCATGTGCCCTTTCCCCCTCTTGATGTTGGCACGATATGATCAATAGTACGATTTTGCCTTGGGCAATTAGAAGAGCAGTACCTAACGAGCATATAGATAAAAATTGAGTTTCTATGATGTCTCACAAACAACAAACAAGCTTTATACGTGAAGAACCAAGGGCGAAGCCAGGATTTATTTTGACTCCGGGCTACAATTAACTTAAATAATTTATATATATATATATATTAAAATGTATACAATGAAACAAAAATATTTTCCGTTTGCTCAAAATGATAAAAATTACATATTAAATAAGGATGTTATCAAAGTTGAGCTCTTTAGTTCTATGAAAAATGAATTTTAATAGACATATAAAAAGGCCTTTAATAATTTTACTTTAAGGATCCAACAAAATAATAAGCATAGATTGAATGCATAAGACTATAATCTACTAGAAATAAAATTAAACAAGGGCGGCCACATCTTCCTCATTCGGTGAACAAGAGCATGCATGATTCACCCGCACTGCATAGTGGGCCGCAAACAAAACGAACGACGCTTGTGCCGCATGCACAAGCGCCCCGCGCTATAGCGATCTAACAATTTGAGTTCTAGGACCGCTCTAGAATATTTCTAACACTCTGGCTCTATCATGTAAATAGGCAAACTCTAGATTTTGCCTTATATATAAAAATATTAGAATTCTCTACAATGTTGCTAGGATTGACCAATTCATTTTATTGTAACAAGAGTAAAGAACTTCTATGTAGTCTTTAAGGTCGTCAGATTAGATTGATCAAATGCATTCATTGAGCTCAACTTCTTGTATATATATACACCATGACTTTCACAAATTCAGACACCATGAAAAACTTTACACATTACATGATATTGTCGATTTTATTTTGTTTTTTAATAAATACATGTTATATAGGGGTCAAAATTGACCCCGGGTTGGAGCCTACCCTAGCCCTCACAGTAATGAATTTTCTTGTTGCTAACTTTGTTCTCCGTTTTGACAAATGATACTAGATAAGGAAGTTGCACAAGTATTGGGATTATAAGTGATAAAATAAGGTATAAGTGAAACGTGAAAAGAGAGAAGCTCAAATTAAAATGGTAATACAAAGTAAAGAAGACGTTCCTCAACGGCATCGTACCTTGAGCACAACAGGCTTACCTCTGGAACCATCAACAACAAAACAATGAGCAACAAACTAACCTCATCATTCTCTACCATATATTTGAGACGGTCCAGTTTCACAATATCAATAGGCCCGAATGACGAATAATATATCTAAATTAGTTATGTAACAATTTGACAAAACTACAACAAGTTTTCTTGGTCATCTCATTATTAGTCACTTAGAATTTACAATAAGTCATTGTTGGAACACAAAGGCGGATAGAACTGATAAGTAGACAACTAAACACGATAAATAGTATAACTATTGAACATCTAGAAAGAGAAAGATATATTCTTTAAATTAAAAGAAACAAGAACGCTATTCAGAAAGTAATGTTTAGCATTTTCGTTCGTAGTTGTAAGAAATACATACAAACAAGTTGTTAAATTAACATATATTATTTAACCAATGAGTAACTAATCATATATAAGTGGTTTAATCATATATGATAAATAGTTCGTCGAACAATTAAGCTCATATAAGTGGTTAAATTAAGAAAGAAGTATTAAAAATGCTGTAAATTTGCCTTTTTTATGAAAATGCCCAAAAGAATTTCGGGCTTAAAAAATACATTGTAACTATGGGTATCCTCTGCAAAAAAATGGCCAATGGCTCTTATTCGGACTATTTTGGCCTACGTGGCTGCCACATCGCCGCCATGTGGAAATTCTTTTGGGCCTTTTCATCAAAATGGCAATTATAATGGGCATTTTTAATAATTCATCCATTATAATAAAATTTCAGAACTACCCTTATAGTTTTAAAATTGATTTTTGCACCCCAAAACATATAAGAAAAGTGAATTCATTATTTTGTTTACTTTTTTATATTTATATCTTAAAAACTAAACTACTAGTATTTATATTTATATCTTAGTTTTTTTAATATTATACTATTTAAAAACCTGATAAAAAAATAGAATTTCATTATTTAAACTAGATTTTTGTTTAGTTAATAATTAAAAAAACTTCATCTTCTTCAAATGATATATATTTTCACAAATTAAATTTTTGCAACAAATCTAATTAATACTTTTTTTTAATTTGTAAACAAGAAAACTTTACTCTATAATTATATGAGTTTGAGTTCATTATTTTTTAATGTTTTGAATATTTTTGAAGTAACAAAAAATCTAATTAATACTTTTCTTTAATTTTTAAACAAGAAAACTTTACTCTATAATTATATGAGTTTGATTTCATTATTTTTTAATATTTTGAATATTTTTGAAGTAACAAAAAATTTTAAATTATAATATAAATTAGGTTTGTTGCAAACGTTTAATTTCTATATATCATTTGAAGAAGATCAAGTGTTTTTATAATTATTAATTAAACAAAAATCTAGTTTAATTAATGAAATTCTACTTTTTTTTCTTTTTTATTAGGTTTTTAAATAGTATAATATTAATAAATTTAAGATATAAATATAAATACTAGTAGTTTTGTTTTTAAGATATAAATATAAAAAATTAAACAAAATAATGAATATATTTTTCTTATATGTTTTGGGGTGCAAAAAGTAATTTTAAAATTATAAGGGTAGTTATGAAATTTTATTATTCTATTATGGACGAATTATTAAAAATGCCCATTATGTTTGCCGTTTTGATGAAAATGCCCTAAAAATTCCACGTGGCGACGATATGGCTGCCACGTAGGCCAAATGGCCCGAATAAGAGCCACTGGGCATTTTTAGCACAGGGTACCTATAGTTACGGTGCATTTTTTAAGCTTGAAATTGTTTTGGTCATTTTCATGAAAATGACAAGCATAAAAGGCATTTTTACAAATTCCTCCTTCAATTAACATATACTATTCAACAAATAGACAATTAATCAAAATAGTGTTTAATAGTCAATTACATATTTATAAATCAAGTATTACTTGACAAATATCGACCATATATTAGTGATTAAGCACCCATATAGTGGTAAAATGGATTAAATTAGCATTCATTGGTTTATTATTCAACAAATAGGTAAGTAATTAAATATTAATAGTTTGATTATATATTATATATTTATAAATCAAGTATTAGTTGAAATATCATATTTTTACGATTAAGTAATCATATAGAGGTAAAATTGATTAGATTAGTTGAAAAAGCTCATATATGTCCGTAACTGAATTAGCATATATTAGTAAATTATCCAACAAAAGAGTAAGTAATCAAAATTAGCAGTTTAATAATCAATTAAGGGGGTGTTTGGTTGCAGTGATGAGGATAGATGAATGACCTCATCTCACTTAAAACCAGTTTGGTTTGAATGATTATGCAAATGGGCTTTTTGATTTAATAGCTGAGCCCCGCTCTTTATCTCACTTTCTCAACTTAAATAATATCTACCCCTGTTATTATTTTATCTCACTTTTTAGTCATCCAGCTCACCCGACGAAATGACTTATTTACCCCTGTTTCTTCAATTTTAATCTTTTTATGCAGCAATTTAATTAAAAAAATGTAATTTAAAAAAATGTAATTAAAAAAATGTAATTAAAAAATGTAATTAAAAATATAATTAAAAATATAATTAAAAAAATATAATTAAAAAAATGTAATTAAAAAACGTAATTAAAAAAATGTAATTAAAAAATGTAATTAAAAAATGTAATTAAAAAATGTAATTAAAAAATATAATTAAAAAATGTAATTAAAAAATTGTAATTAAAAAACGTTATTAAAAAAATGTAATTAAAAAATGTAATTAAAAAATGTAATTAAAAAATGTAATTAAAAAAATGTAATTAAAAAATATAATTAAAAAATGTAATTAAAAACGTAATTAAAAAAATGTAATTAAAAAATGTAATTAAAAAAATGTAATTTAAAAATGTAATTTAAAAATGTAATTAAAAAATGTAATTAAAAAATGTAATTAAAAAATATAATTAAAAAAATGTAATTAAAATACGTAATTAAAAAAATGTAATTAAAAAATGTAATTAAAAATGTAATTAAAAAAATGTAATTTAAAAATGTAATTAAAAAAATGTAATTAAAAAATGTAATTAAAAAATATAATTAAAAAAACGTAATTAAAAAACGTAATTAAAAAAATGTAATTAAAAAATGTAATTAAAAAAATGTTTTACTTCAAATTAGTTAAGGACATAATTAATTGTGAATATTGCTTGGGAGGTGAACGTGATATTTTTTGAAAATATTTTTGGTGTATATTTTCTTAATAAAATGGGGGCAATAAGGTAATTACATGCAATACCTGCAATAAAATGGGGACATAACATGAACCAAACACGTTTTATAAATCAAGATAAAATAGTAACTTTATTCAACTATCCAACCAAACACGGTTACTGTTACGCATATGAAATAAAAGACTATTTTAACTGAGTAATAGTTAATCTACATATATAACTGTCTCTGCAACCAAACAGCCCCTAAAAGTTTATAAATCATATTTTAGTTGAACTATTGTACTCTTATGATTAAGTAATCATATAGGGATAAGATTGATTAAATTAGTAGAATAAACTCATATAAGTGGTTAAATTAGTATGTATTGTTCTATTATTGATCATAAATAAGTAAGTAATTAAATATATGTGTTTAATAATGAGTTATATGTCTATAATCCCAATATCAGTTGAAACACACATATTATTGATTAAGTGATTATTTAAACCTATAGAAGTTAATGATTATTTTTTCTAATAATAGTTATTTTATTAATTATATATGTTTATTAATCTATTATTAGTCGAACTGTTTGTAGTAGGCGACCGGTTATTGGTCACCAGTTCTTTTCACTTGGATTATTTTACTTGTGTTATATTGCCTCTCAAAATCTTTTGTAAAATTCTTCTTCTTTTCTTGATATTGGTGATGAGAAACCCGTCACCAATACATTTTTATTTATTGGCAACCTCAATCAGTTGCTTATACTATTTTATTTTTCGTTTTTTTCTTTTCTTCCCTTGAGTTACGAGCGTCAAATTTTTGTCGCTCAAAATATAATTTTTATTCTAAAACTAATTGTGTGCATTGGTGACGGAAAACTCTGTCACCAATACCTTTACGGCTCGTTTGGTTGGGCCTTATAGATCCTATAAGGCCCAAGCAATATGGATTGAATAGTGCATATCGGTCCTTTGGTTGTATCTATTAATAACCCGAGTCATTCATATTGAGTATTGGTGACCCGGGATTCAGGCACGGATTCAATATGGAGTGACGGGGAGTTTCTTACTAAATGACTTCTACAGTTGATTTGAACTTGATTGTGAAAACCCCAAATCACCCATAATCCTAACGTATCATTTACTTGGGGTAAGAAATCCAAATCGCAGAAACTCACAATTTCGTCTTTCAAAATTTCATCGCGCAACACTGAACCCTAAGGTTCTCTTCGTTATCCATACCAGCCGTCGTCACGACTGCAACAATAGGTAATTGCAGATTCTCCCAAGTTTCGGTTTAATGAAGCACTCTTAAAAAAACGAGAAGCCTCGATTTTGTATTGATGTATCAATTCTTCTCTTAATTTCTTATTAGGCTACTCAGAAATCGTTGGGCTCTTTCATATTCCGTTTAGGTATGAATTGTTGTCGTTCCATTGTACATAACGTGTGCTTGTTACACTGTCCCGATATCGATTGTAAACTTTGAAATCTGTAGTGCAGGCTGAATTTGTTCGTTTGAAGCTTCTTGTTCGTACAGGTAATCCTTTTCTCCCAAATTCTAGTATTTAGTAAAATGTTAAGTAATCGGCGACCCGTTTTTCTTTTGGCAGAACGCGTCAATCCCTCCAATCCGAATTCGAAGTTAATATCAGCGTAAATTGAACGGTAATTAGGTTACCATACGTGAGCTTAAGCATTTCTTTTCATGGATTACTAAATTAAGAGTCGTTAAATTAAAAATGCAGTCTCGAATTTTGGGGGTTCTTCGAACAGAGTATCTCGTTGCCTTAATTGTGACAGGTAAATCTCCTTTTATAGTAACAATCACTGATTTAGCTAAATTTGTTGTTTTTATAGATGTTTCATTGCACGCATAAAAGATATGGGCTTGATCTACATTAGTTTCCATCACGTGTTGCGTTTGTAATCTCATTGAGCTCCTGGTTTACTCTGTAGAGTTCTTAAGATGATGAACATAATTTCCTCCCACGCTTCTGAGAATTGGATGACTCCGCCAGTAGTTGCTGCTTGCATGGCTCCACTGCTCTTGTGCGCCCCCTTTTAGCTGGTAAATGTGAATTAGATGATGATTTTGATATCAACGGAGATAACTCTGCTCAGCTTCTTGCCGCTGCTAATGCTGCTAATAATGCTCAAGCAATTATTGCAACTCTCATGGAGGAGTATGAGAGTATATTTGATTTAAGTATTCATATTTATTTGTATTTTAATCGTTATGCTTATTGGACTGATAAATTTAGAACTGGGCTCTGTTCATTGCTCTCCTATCTGTATTTTAATCGTTATTTTTCTTTGCTCTCTAGCCTAACATACAAATTGTTATTGAGGCTAATATGAATATTGTGGAGAGATGCCCGTTTTTTATTGATCTATATACCGCATGGTTACAGTTGGATGAGTTGTAATGTACTGCCCCCTTTGAGTTAGCTGCTCAAGTTCTGTAAAAATGTTCTTTCCATGCACATTAACTGAATGATAGCATTACACTCTGTTTTTCCTGTACTGTTGTTGACTCTATTGTGTGAAGGAACTCCCCATTTTTAATGATGAAGAAATTTATGATATCTGATTCATTTCCCCTAGTTGTGCATGTCACTTTGTTAATCGACAACATCATTTTCAGGATGTGGTTGCAATTTTTTATGTCTTTGGTAATATACTACTGCATATTCATATTGATTCTGCCAAATTGTGAAATCATGCACATTATAATTAATACTCATGCTGGTACATACAATTATCATATATTATTTGCCATCTAGTTTTTTTTGTTCTAGACTTTACAAAAAATAAAAGTAACAGATATCTAAGTAACATATATCAGATTTAAGTAAAGCCTCTCCTAATATATTGCAATGTGCATTATCTTGTATAACTACTGGAAATTTCATTGTGTATATAAATATATATCCAGTAAGAACTAGGACAGCCGTACAATAAGAATGGACGTTAACTCGTGGTGGTTAAATCTCCGTTTTGTTTGTGTGTCCATTATAATGCGTCATGCCCGTAGACACTTTATTTAAAAGAGTGTTTTCTCTACGCGCTATTTTGTATTTTATATTTGTGTTTGTGTGTCTACTTGTGAAGTGTTTGTTTTTTAGTCTAAGTTGTGGTTAAGTGAATCATGATGTTAACCGAATGTACTTAACTAAATGCTTGGATTGTTTTTAATTTTCCTAGAGGTTGTTTAAATCGGTGATTTGTCATATTTCAGCAGTAGATTGACGGCGTATATGACTGACTTTGTGAGTCGTCTATTAAATTATTCGAAGCATCGGGCCTCGCGGAATAAGCATAGCTTATTTATTTTATAGCATCACCCACAAGGTTTAAGTAATACTCACCAATCCTTTTGCTACTATATAACCTTGGCCATTTAACTTTTGTTATCATGAGTATTTTGAATTGTAGGAGGCTGTGCAAACTTTATTGTGTTAGATTATATTTAATAATTTAATATGTGGGCTTTGCAAATTAAGACAATTACATTAAAAAGGCTAATTATTTATATTGGACTAATTAAGTGATCTAATTAAAGAGTCCAATTAGTATCTTAATATGTATGGGCTTTGTAATGTGTAATTCCCTGTTGTACTCTAACTAGGGTTTATGGGGCTCTAGTTAGTTTACTATATAAGGTTATAGGGTCTTGGTCCCCAAGGCTAATCTAATGACTACTCTTCTCCTCCATTCCCATCAATAGAGAGAGACCCGTAAAGAGAGATAGATTAGTCTGTGGAAGACCGAGTCCCACCATTCTCCCGTAAAAGCTTATCTGTATGGATCAAGGTACGCCGCTCTAATCTTCTTTGTTAATCTTGGTAATCTAGCATGAGAACGATCCATGTATACTTAAATATACCACCAACAAGTGGTATCAGAGCCATGCTTCATGTTAGATTATTGGGATTGATCATATTTATTGTGGTTATCGAACTTTATGCACGTGATGACCTTGATGTGTTACGTATGATGTTTTGGGATTTTATTCATGTTACGTGTGTTTTGGATAATCATAATTATGTGATTGTTGTTGGATTCGTCGCGGATCAAGTATATGCATGATTTCTAGTAGCCACGTTGTACGGGTCAACGATATGCGTTTTTTTTGGTTTAATCGGGTTATATAACTGTTGATTCAATTCATGAAAGCGGTGAATTATTGTGCTACTGTACCGAATTGTATATATTACTGATGGTGATTTTGAAATAATTATGGATAGTACGTCCAACATTAGCAGTCTTTCCCTTAGTATATGATTATTTAATTGGTATTCATTATGGCTCGATTCATACAAGGCTGTAAAGATAAAGTAATTGACAATTAGTTTATTGTTGAATAACTATAAGGTGCTTAAGAGTTCAGCCATGTTCAGCTATGCCTGATTTTGCATGATATAATGTATATGATTTATATTAGTATCATTCATGAATCGTTATATTCGTCAAAGCAATTCAGTTTCTTTTATGTATGAATTCATGAGTATATATGATTCGGTATGTGATGATTTTGGTCATGCTAATTGCTAAGGTAAAATATCAAATATTATTATACTTTGGTTTTGATATTTTAAATAAAGTTAAAATTGGCTTACATAATTAAGAAATTCAAGTTCTGTAAAATCATCTATCCATGTTTTGGAAAAGAAAACCAAAAGTGCAGCCGTCGTCGTCTCTGCCGCTCTCATCCACCGTCGTGCATTCTTCGTCACCGTGACGAAGTTCGGCGCATGGTGACAGTTAAGGAGGGCGGATTTTGAGGGAGACGAGCGGGTGTTTTGCCCCTTCCGTGTGCGTTAGACGTTGGTCTAGTTTCAGTTTTGCATCGGACGGTGAGCCTTTACATTCATCGGTTGACGATGACGGGCTAGTCGAGTTGGTGGTTGGTCTTCCGTCAATCTCTGCCATCTTCATCAGGTAGCGATAGCTTTGCCCGTCTCGCCGCCAGTATCCGGATGGAAAACGAGGAATTAGTCTCGTTTATTGGCGGCGAGAGTTATGAGTGGAGCTCAGTCAACTCGCGTCTCGCGGTGGTGCGTTGGTGGCGGCCCGTCACCTGTTGTGCGAAGAAGATAATTGGAGAAGATGAAGTTTTTGGGCTTGGATTTGGGCCACTTTTTTGTTTTGTTGGCCTACTAAGGCTGTTGGTTTTAAAAGGAAATATTAAGGCTCAAGTTTCGGTGTTTTAAGAGACCAATTTAATTTATATTGGTAAAATTCGAATTTAAAACCCAGTTTCAGTAAACCTCAAGCCCAACAATCTTTTATCGAGACTTTCAACCCAAAGTTACTAAAGTTCTTTATATTGGTAAAATTTGGGGTTTCGTTGATTTAATTATGTGATTTAACTATAATGTCTAAAATCTATGCGGAGATTAATCGGCCCAACGGAAGGTTAATTTTCTGGCCAGATAACGACATTAGTTAATAAAAATTTGACGAGTTAGGATTTATCCATGCATATAATGTTTCATCCTAAAGGAAGTTATGTTATTGGCAGGATTTTGTTGTCAAGTAATTATTAATGGTGAAAAATGAATATGTGGTAATTAAGGTATTCATGCATGCAGTATATCGGCCCAACGGAAGGTGTATTGTTGGCAGAAAATTGTTATCAATATTTATTATTTTGGTTTTGAGGATACCACTTACAACTGTTGTTTTTGTCTAAAGACTAAATTTCAGGATTGTGTTCGGTATCTCATAAGGATTCACCTAATTTCAGTTCTTCACATAATTTAAATCATTGGTGTTATTATTGTGGGGTTGCATGAAAATAAAGTTAATTTATATTTTTGGATTAAGTGCCCGTTTATGTATGTTAAAAGCATGTTGCTTGTTTTATGTTTTTTAATTATTGTACTTTCTGTATCTGCTATTTGAGATATGATGCATGTCCTTGTTAATTGTGCGTAAGGGTGTTTTATGTAATATAGTGTATGGTAATGATACAGTTCGTGACTATGTTTTTATAGTCATAATTTGGTATTTTGGATTGGGCACTTTCTTAAAACCCTATGTTCTATATTTTGAGATAAGTGAATTTAAGTAAAATGTTGCCAAAGTAACCTCTTACGCTTGAATTTATTTATTTTGGGATAATAGGATGGGTGTATTTCTTGTTTATGCGATTGATGATCGGCCCAAAGGAAGGTCATTGGTTGGCCAAATAAGGAATGCACATGTGGAAATGGTGTGTGATGATTATAAAGTTTCCATGTGAACAACATGCCGGCCCAAAGGAAGGTTGTTGTTTGACAGGATTTATTATCAGCATTTGATTTCTGCGTGGAGAGTACCACTTACAAGTTGATGTTTCTGTCCAAAGACTAAACTTCGATGTTGTGCTAGGTATCTTGTTTCAATGGGCCCACCACACTTCGGTTGATTGAAATTTATGTCTTACATGATTATTTTAGTAAACCTTGCATGTTATGATATGAATTTCTATTAAGTGAGCTTATGTAATCTATTTGTCTTTTATTAGTTATTATTTCTGCTGTCAATATTATTGCCGACATAATCTAAATTCTGGTGCTTAACGGCACAACTTATGAGCTGGAAAGAGAGCATTCTGTTAGTTCTCTGTTGCATGAATTTAGACTTAGTGTTAAGGATAGAACAACCTACTTCTCTTACAGAGACAAGTTCCATTCAAGTCAAAGTGAACTTTGAGAAGTGGGAAGGTTCTAATCACTTGAGTCTGAATATATGGTGTTCCAGAAGTATTTAGGTTCGGTATGTCATATGTGGTATTTGTGAATGTTTTCCTTCAAGAAAATAAAAGTGTTTTGTAAAGAACGAAAGGGTTGTGACAAGCAAGATTTTAGCTAAATTTGTCCACATAAAGTATAAGGATGAAGGAAACATTAGGGAGCGCACTCTGGAGATGTCTAACATTGCTTCAACCTAAGTAACTAGCTTGATCACTTGCTTGTGCATTTGGCACTTATATTCTTTCTTGCACACTTTGGTCAGTTTATAGTTTAACTATAATACTAATAAGGATAAATGGACTCTTAATGGTTCATTTATATTCTGTGCAAGAAGAGGATAGATTGAAGCATAAAAAGACTAAAGGTGCTCGAGTTGCAATTACCTCCAAGAGCCTTAAGCAAAAGAGGACTAGAAATAAGGTTACTACAGTGGGAGCTTCACAAGCCAAGACTCAAGATAAAGAATTTGTTTGTTTCTTTTGCGAGACACTTGGGCATGTGAAGAAGGATTGTTCCAAATATGCCAAATACGTCTTATGGCATGCAAAGAAAGGGTCACATTCAGAGTCAATCGTCAAGTGATGATGAAAGAATCATCTATATGGGGCGATGACAAAACAGTTTTTAGTTGAAGAAATTGGCATTCTTAGAATATCTTTTGAGACTAGTCATTTAGTTGAATTAAGAAAGACTTATGTAGTTCTGTCATTTAGACGGGTATGGTTATTTCTTTTGGACAAATTTGGTAATTCTTGTTCATTTAGAAATAATAAATTTAGTCTTTTACTTAATTCTATTTTGGTTGCGACTAGTACCTTGATTGATAAACTATGTGTGCTAAAACAATTGCTTCAACTAATAAAACCCTGCAAATAAAATCAAGAGGCACTAAAATTCTGTAGTATAAATAAGTCCTTCTTTGAGACAGGAAATCTGAGATATCTTGAGGATGTTGTATTTGAGGGGGGAGATAGTGGTGTCTTTGCAAGACAACAATGAGGTCTCACCTATGGTAATCCCTGCCCAATATCTAGAGCTTGCTTCAAAAGAGCAAACACAACAACCTCAAGAGGATGTGTCACTTATGTGATACAAATAAGTATTTCTGTCAATGGTATCTCAAGTATCATCAAGTCATTGCCTCGTGCACTTTTAAGTATAATACAATTGATACTTGTGTATATCACTAGTTCAGTGGGAGTAATTTATACTTCTAATGCTCTGTTCATGACATATTTTTCGGGATAAAGGAGATACAAAAGATTCATTTTGCTTTGAAAACTGAAACTTTTGTATGCTAAAGCTTGTATGCATCTGAATTTAGCGTACATAATTGATATGTTGGGCAATTACTAAGTGAACCCGTATGGATCGTTGGATTGCAGCCAAATGGGTTATAAGGTACTTAATAGGATAAAATATTGCATGCTCATCAATTGTAAGTCAGAAAATTAGGAGATCATTTGGTATTCTGACAACAATATGGGGTTGCCAAAGGATCCAATTCTTGTTATTTCCATATGCTATCAAATGAAGCTATATTCTGGGAAGGTGTTCAGCAGGCACTTATAGGTTCTTTCAGGATAGCATTATAGTTTATAACTTGTTATGTGGTAACCAATTTTGTGATATGACTGTGAAATTTGTCACAAGGCTGCAAGTTGTGGATAAGTTTTGAAAGACCGCTAAAGGTTTATGGTGACAATATATTACAGTTATATGTTTGAACAATAGTAGTTCTTCAAATTCTAGCCACATAGACATTGAAGTACCTAATTGTTATAAGAATTCAGAGTTAGTTAGTGTTTAATGAGCATATAGAAACAAACGTAATGCTAGCTTACCCACTTATAAAGGTTTGACACTCAAGGTCTTTCATGAGCATATTGCTTACACGAGTGTTGTCTTATTTTATGATATGCAGTTTTAGTGGGAGTTTGTTTCATGTGTTTGGCTCATTAATTGACACGATACATTGGTTTATGTATGTTCAGTTTTCTGCAGAAAAGGTTGATGGTTTTCTTATTATAGCTCTGAATATTTTATTTGTTTTATCTTTCATTGTGGTTTGACATAAGGTTTGAAAGACTAAGGCTGATCTCACGAAAGATTTAGGACCAATTGGAAATAGGCATGTTTATGATCACATTGCATGTAATTTCTATGTTACACATCCATACATGATCTATGTCATTTGAGTATATTTGGTATGCGTGATCATTGAGGGTCGAGTTACGATTAATGTAACAAAGGCCGCTTTGGTTCCATGTTGGTATATGAAATGGACGAGATTGTTTAAGGAAGATACTTCGGCAATTAGCAAAGTTTGTGTACACCTAAGGTTATCAGATGTAATTGTCATTTGGATTTAATTTGTAGCCCAAGTGGGAGATTGTTAGATTATATTTAATAATTTAATATGTGGGCTTTGCAAATTAAGACAATTACATTAAAAAGGCTAATTATTTATATTGGACTAATTAAGTGATCTAATTAAAGAGTCCAATTAGTATCTTAATATGTATGGGCTTTGTAATGTGTAATTCCATGTTGTACTCTAACTAGGGTTTATGGGGCTCTAGTTAGTTTACTATATAAGGTTATAGGGTCTTGGTCCCCAAGGCTAATCTAATGACTACTCTTCTCCTCCATTCCCATCAATAGAGAGAGACCCGTAAAGAGAGATAGATTAGTCTGTGGAAGACCGAGTCCCACCATTCTCCCGTAAAAGCTTATCTGTATGGATCAAGGTACGCCGCTCTAATCTTCTTTGTTAATCTTGGTAATCTAGCATGAGAACGATCCATGTATACTTAAATATACCACCAACATATTGGTGTTGGGGTGATGGCTAAAATATGTTTTCCTTTCATATGTTGTTTGGATTGTACTTGATTTTAACATGTTTTTGTAGGGAATGTATTCTGTCAGCAAACAAACTCAGAATTATTCTCAGCTATATATATCATGTGTACTTATGTGGGAATTTGAAAATTTGTGTCTGTGTATTGTGCAATTTCATCGACTGAATGGGGTGTGTTCCACTGTCTTGATTCTTAACCTTGTATTTATGTTATGGTTGGTAACTTTGACAATTGTGGTCATCATTTTTTACCCGTTTAATGGCAATACTATCCAATTACGTATTTGTGAGACAAGCAAAAACCATTTTCCCTGGACACTATGAATCAAAATTTGACTGTGGAGGGTGTATTTTTAAAAATTAATGTTGGGAGATTTACACTAACAATATATATTAGTTATATAACAATTTCTATGCAACTATATGGTGAATTTAAAATATTTGTGTGCTGCATCATTGCAACCTATTTTGAGCGCATTTTTTTGGGCAAAATAGATCAAAGATATGGTTGTTGTTTTGGCTACCGTTTGCGACTTGTCTTTAGACAATTTATTTATAAGTTTGTAATTTTAGTAGACACTGCGATGATCCTTCGTTACGACTCTATTTCGTATGTGTACTGATTTTGTCCTTGGCGCTATGACGTTTGTTAATGTATGATGTTGGTGCTTCACTATGCTGAAATCTATGTATGGCTGATTTTCTTAGTAGCCCCTTTTTCTTACACCCAAGGATTACGATATATGACTAAGAAAAAGCGTACATGTTCGAAATATAACCGAAGTTAAATAATGTTGACGGGATTTTAATAATTGTTATATGGCTTTTGTTTAAAAGTGTTAATCGTTTGGATTTTGATAATATCAACAAATGTGTACAAAAAAACTATGTGCACTAGCAACACTTAGAGCTGGTTATTATTCCCCAAATGCAACGTTCTTATTTTATTCATTATATGTTTTATGGTTTTCACATTGGTATAATATACATGAGAGAAGAGGCGAGAAAAGTCCACAAACTTAGCATCAGTACATGCATGTGCAAATGTAAATATACAACATGCAATTTTAATTAATGAATCGAAAATAATAGGAAAAAATTATCAATCATTAACCTTGATTCATCAGTATTACAAGCTATATATAATTTTTAAAATGCATATATTTTGATTATTTTAAAATATATATTTTGTCGAATCAAAATGGCCCATACAAAAGTGGTTATCTTAATGGGGAATGGTTTAGTTTTTATAAGGGCAAAATGGTCTTTTCATAAGCAATATGGCATACTAAAGCTTGAGACTTATTAACCAAAGATAGTATAGTATTTAATCCATCTCCCTAATAATTAATATGAGGTAGTTTTTTTGCAACCGAAGGTATTATAGAGATGAATAATATGGATCTTAATAGAATTGCTATTGAATATGACACAATCCCACCCACCCAACCAAACGAGCCCTTAATCTTATTGGCAACCAATTTTCATTTTCCAATACCTTTTCCTTTTCCATTGAAATAAACGACAATCTTGCCGTTCATCTTTTATTTTTTTTTAGAGTTTTCATGAAGTTGTAATGAGCCTTCTTTTGCGCTTGATTTTTAATTTTTAAACTTTTTGTATTGGTGATCGAATTTTTGGTTGCCTACTACAGAGCAATTTTTCGTACTGGAGACCGATCTTTGGTCGCAATATCTTTTTTCCATTTTTTTTCTTTCTTTTCTATTTGATTTTTTTTTTGTTTTGCACGACAGTTTTTTCCACACAAATATATGAATTTAATTTTTTTTTATTGGCGACTAATTTCCTGTTGCGAATACCCTTACGATCATTAATAGCTGAATTTGCGGTTGATAATACTATTGCGACCAAAATCTGGTCGCTAATGACGTAAGTTCGGTTGCTAATACTTTTGATGACCGAAATTCTATCGCTAATGAGCAAAAACATTTGGAGACCCAAAATTCAATCACCAATATTGATCGCTAATGCACATAATTCTTGTAGTGTATGTATGAGCAACTTGTGTTCGAGATGACTAACTATCAAATAACAAATATATTACTTATTGACCATGACTTTAATTGGAGTCAAGTGTAACCAATGTTTTTGTTGAGTGACACATATATTCTGATGAGTAGTAACCTTGAGTATCAAAGTTAAAAATTGAGATACACAATATTTCTGTTGTTAGGCTCAACATTAAGCCGTATAAGTTTGGTTAGAGAGAACTCGTAAGTTCTACCATCCAAGTATACTACAGATATTCTATAACAAGCGTCTCTTTCAGACACCCGTGATGATGTGACTCTTTTATAGGTTAATGTTTGTGATACTCTGACTAATGTTACTCTCCTATATGATCCCACTTTGTATAGGTCTATTGATGGTAGGTTGGAACATTTACATAATTTTCGATTAGAAGGCCATATTGTTAGTCAGTCTATTGCTCCACCGACCTATGCTCATTAGGCATCGGTAACTAGCATCCTTCATTATCTCCGTGGTACGCTTTATAGGACCTTGTTGTTACATTCGAGTTCTTTCTATAACTTCGGGTGCATACAAATGTAAACTAGACTAGCAATCGGGCGTGTACAAATGTAGACTAGACTAGCAATCCAAGTGACTGCGAATTTACATTGGATATTGCATATTTTTGAGCAAATCTCTCATTTCTTGGAAAAGCAAAAGGCAAGATGTTGTCTTCTTTTGAAGATGATTAACTTGCTATGGCTTCTACTGCGACTAAACTTAAATGGTTTAATTGATTACATTACAATCTACCACACCACTTAATGTGATCATTTGTTGCATGATTTTGTTTCCATGAGCATACCAAACATCTTGAAATTGATTGTCTTGCATGTCACTCTTCATCATTTTTGACATGGTACGATTTGTCTCGTCTTTTCAATGGTTATTTCACTTATTTAAGCAGTTTCATACGACATGACCCCTTTTCTTAATTGGCTAGCTCTAGTTATTTATTATAGTATCATCTCGAGTTCAAGAGAGGATGTTAACAAATTAGTGGGTGTTTGCAAAAGCTTATATAAGCTCCTTCTTCCAAGCTTTTACTTAAAGTCACTAAAAGCTCATTTTGACTTAAAGCAATGAGTGTTTGCAATCCTTCTTAAAAAAGTAACTTAAAGCCTTTTAAATTAATTTTGTAGTGTTTGCAATAATAAGTAAAAGCAGCTTTTATAATGCAATAAGACTTAATTACCCTTATTTATCGAGCATATAAATAATTAACATGCACTTACATTATACAAGTATACATTTTGTTAAATAAAATAAAAAATATGATTTGGGAATGACGTTGAATATGGAAGAGAAAAGATTAAAAATATTTTTTATTGTTGAAAATGGATGAGAAAGATTATAGAATATTTTTTTTTCTTAATTGTAGAGGTATAAGCGGCACTTTGAGGGAAATTAGGAGAGAGAAATATTTTTATAATGCTGATAATTAAAAGGAGCTTTTAAAAGCACCATCTACCCAGCTTGTGGGCTTGTGCTTTTTTTTGGCTTATTTTAAGACAATGAGAAGCAAAAGCCATATAATCAAACACTAATTTATGGCTTCTCTACAGACAAAAGCCCACAAGCTCCTTTTAAAAGCATTTGCAAACACTCTCTTAGTGTATTAATCATCTTAAGGGCTTTTTAACTTTGGGTCCATTGGTTGCCTTGTATATTTTTTTTTTCTTTTGTAAATTCTATACATTTACATTAATTTGTACTGTTTTTCTAGTTTGAGTGTCTCCTTTTCGTCAATCTTTACAATTGATTACGTTACTTTCGATTAAGTAAAGTATATTTGCAAATGCATCGGCTCCGCATTAATGCTAAGAATGAAATTATATATATAAAACACTGCCATTAACTCATTACTTTCTTCGACAAGGATTTTTGCATTGCTTATCATAACAAAGAACATTTCAAGCCTATCCACAGTACATAAATAATTGATTGGATGATCTGTTAAATTTCAAATTATGAGCGTTCCAACCTCATACTTTTCAACTCTAGCAGTGTGCACTTAGTGGGAAATTTACTACTTTGGTCCCATAATTTGGCTCTTTTTTAATTTTGGTACAATAACTTGGCAGACCTTAATTTTAGTCACACAAGTTGGCACCTACACTGAATTTTGGTCCCATCACCACAACTCCGCCCTAATCCGCCCGGAAAAGCCTACGTGGCCGTCGTTGACGCTACAGTAGCTAATTTTGACTCCATATTTGCCTGCGTGGATGACAGGTAATTATTTAAAAAAAAAAAAAAAAACACCAACAACCACCACCACTGCCGCCACAGCAAACCACCGGTCCTGGTCACCGGCGCCAATGGCTTCATCGGCTCTTACATCGTAAAAACCCTCCTCCAAAACGGCTACACCACCATCCACCTCTCCATTTACCCCAACTCCGACCCCTCCCACCTCTTCCTCCTCCCCGGCGCCGCCTCACCAGCCGTTAAACTCATCGTCCACGAGGTCAACGTCCTCAACGCTGCCTCCGTTTCCAAAGCGGTGGAGGGATGTGTCGGCGGAGGCAGAGTGTTCCACGTGGCGTCGTCGTGCACGCTGGAGGACCCGCAGGCGGAGCTGGTGGAGCCAGCCGTGAAGGGGACAATGAACGTGCTGGCGGCGGCGAAGAGGTTTGGAGTGCGACACGTCTTCCACTCTTCCTCCGCCGCCGTCTTCTCCACCATCGTCTTCTTCCACTCTTCCTCCGCCGCCGTCTTCTCCACCATCGTCTTCTTCCACTCTTCCTCCGCTGCCGTCTTCTTCCACCCGATTTTGGGCCCCTCTTCATTCCATTTCTCTCCTCCGCCGCCGTCAGTAACATCACTGTCAGGCGCCTCGTCTCTGATGTAATCTTCATCCACCACCACCAACTCCGCCGTCGCATTAAATCTGTCAGCAAACCCTAATAAATCAATTCAGAAATCAAAACGATGTCATCGGAGACCAATAAAGCTTCGAGAGTGCTAAATCCATGGATTTTTCATCTCCAAAAGCTCGGCCTTGAGCTTAAATGTCCCCTCTGGTACGCACAGTGGAAGAGTGGACGGCTGAAGAGTGGAAGAGCTTAAATCTCCACGCACAGTATAAGAGTGGTAGAGCTTAAATCTCCTTGAGCTCGGCCTTGAGATTCTTTTTTTCTTTTTCTTTTTTCAATTCAGTATGAGGACGGCGGCGAAGAAGACGGCGGCGGAGGAAGAGTGGAAGAAGACGGCTTTTGGATTTTTTAATATTTTTTAATTACGTGGCTTCCACGTGGGCGTCACGTGGCGAAGAGGGGCCCAAAATCAGGTCAAAATTGCTTACTGTACAGTCAACGGACGCCACGTCGGCTTTTCCGGGAGGATTAGGGCGGAGTTGTGGTGATGGGACCAAAATTCAGTGTAGGTGCCAACTTGTGTGACTAAAATTAAGGTCTGCCAAGTTATTGTACCAAAATTAAAAAAGAGCCAAATTATGGGACCAAAGTAGTAAATTTCCCGCACTTAGTCAATTCAATTAACTAAAAACAGTTAATTACTAGGTACGTAGCTAGTTGATTTCATTATTTTATAAGCTCTTAACTAATTGGATTACTTTGTCATTGTCCATCAAAAGATACGCGATTTTTTTTCTAATAAAAAGAATGCTTAGATGTCGCTCCGTCCCCCAACAACAAAACAGAAAAGTAAATTTGTGGTGGTATGTCCCTGCTCAATTGGGGGGGAAATATTGCTGTTGAGTGTTTAACTTCCACTGTTGCACAAGTTAATGCGTCCCATAAGTTGCAACAAATCTGCACTTTCTCATCAGATTATTTTACAAATGTCCTTAATCTGATTACTATGCATGTTTGAATAAATAGAAAATTTAGATGTTGCTCCTTCTACCAAGAAATGTTGGAGAATTTGGCGAAAATGTAACAATCTCATACCTAAAAGTTGGGTAGAGTCGCTCTCTTTAAAGCATAACTCGCACTTACCTATATGAGCATCGGTATGCTAAATGTGTTACAACAAGATGCTTCACATGATACAGTTTAAGCCTAAAAAGTAAGAGCAGTGGAGTGCATTTTTTTACTAACGAAAAGTACCCAAAGAAAGGAACAAGAGTGCAAATAGAATATAAAAATAATTTATGCAGTAATTATGACTATATATGTAAAGAGAGAAAACGAATTTGATTGATGAACTGTTGAATATTTGTAGAGACTGAAGTATTGGTGTCTTAAAAAGACATGACCTTTTCTAAAAAAACATTCACATGACGGTGCAATACTCCAGTTTAAATCTCAACCATTAGATCATTTGAATAGATGATCTCATGGTTTAAATTAAATTACTATTTAAAATTCAAAATTTCCAAATATTCCCACCATTTTTTTGGATTAATCTAAGCATTTTAATCTTACATAAGATCTCATATCCACCATTCAATTTAATCTTAATTATTTAATAACCAGATTAGTCTTAGTTTTTCATTTATTTCTTTTGGTTAGATAAAATATACGGTTTGAATTGATGTGCGATGCAAGTGTGATAAGTACTTTTTAAGTGTGGCAAACAAAAGCACAACGCATGCGCCATGAGCCCACGCCATATGCGCCGGATCAGCTCGACGCACATGTGCGTGTGCACCACGTACGAATTGCATTTTTTAGTTACGAAAGCAATGTTGTGAAAGGATAGGTAAACTCACAAAAGAAATTATAAATTTTTAATGTGGGATACTCTATCAATTGTAAAATATTTGGCCCATAAGAGCTAAAAGCTCTTTAGGCCATAAAAGCCTTTTTAGGAGCTTGAGCCTAATCCTAACAATATTTTATCAATGTGGATAGTGATGTAGCAAGATCGGAAGACGTGAGAGAAGATGAAACAACACAAAATCAAGAACTCGTTGATGCCGTAGAATATCTAGAAGTTGGAAAAACTGACAAAACTCTAAAGTTTAGTTTTTTTATTTAACCAACAACTGACTGAAATGACTCAAAGACGACTAACTTATAAAGATGAAACCCTAGACGTAAAAATACCAAAACTATAAAAGACTCATAAAATAAATAAGAAAACATAAATATCTCATATGAACTAATAAACAGCATATTTGTCCCTCTAAACCTTCCGATTTTTTCAAAATCACGTGGGCGTAATCTGAGGAGGTCGTTTCCGCTGTTGAAGATGTTTATCCTCGGAGTTTTGCTTTTTTCCAAGTTCCAAATCTTATTTTGTGTTGTGGTGATGAATTTTCAGTTACTAAACACGATTAAGATTCGAGGTTGAATCTTTTTCAACCTTGGGAGAATGATGAAGTGGAGAAAAATGATTATTCCAACATCAAAAAGAACTAACCCAAGTTTCAAATGAGTCGATGTTTGACAAGAAAGTTAACAGAGCCCTTTTGACGAACGATACCACTTTTCCAACTGGAAACGACCTCCTCAGATTACGCCCACGTGATTTTGGAAAAATTAGAAGGTTTGGAGGGTTAAATATGCAGTTTATTAGTTCATACGAGATTTTTATGTTTTCTTATTTATTTTATGAGTCTTCTAGATGTTCGTGAATGAGTTGGTGGATGAGATCAAAAGAAAATGAATTCCAAGTCTTATATTCAAGGTGTACTTCGAAAAAGCGGTTGACCATGTTTGTTGGGATTTCCTCCTACAAATAATGGAATCGATGGGGTTTAAGAGAACATGGTGTGGCTGGATCCATGAATGTCTCAAGTCAGCAACTGTCTCGATTTTGATCAACGGCAGTCCTAGTGAAGAGTTCGGAGTTAGTCGCACATTGAGGCAAGGGGACCCGCTCTCCCCCTTACTATTCCTCATTATTTCAGAAGGTCTTAGCGGGCTTATTAGATCTGCAAAGAATACGGGTCTTTTTGAAGGCATCGAGATAGGGAATGATAATATTAAAATATCCCACGTGCAATTTGCCGATGATACTATACTTTGTTGCAAAAGTAGTCATCAAAATGTGATGGCAATGAAGAGTATTCTTAGAACTTTTGAGTTGGCGTCGGAACTTAAAGTCAATTTTATGAAAAGTTCACCCATGGGTTACAATTTGAATTCGTTGGGTCTTACTCTTTTTTCTAATGCTTTGAACTGCAGGATTGGCATTCTTATTGGCGTCCCCTTTAAATATCTTGTCATTCTTATTGGCGTCAATTCTCGACGTTCTATTTTTTTGGCAACCATCAGTTGAGGGGATGACGAGAAAAGCCACTTGTTGGAATCATGTCTCACCCAGTTTTGGCGGGCACATTATCCTTCTTAACTATGTGCTCTCTGGATTGCTAATTTATCAACTCTCTTTCTATAAGGCTCCCAAAATAATTATCAAGGCTTTCTCCAAAGTCCAGAAGAGATTTCTGTGGGGGTAAACAGACAACTCGAGAAAGATTTATTGGGTGAAATGGGAGAGTGTTTGTAAAAGCAAGAACAATGGTGGCCTGGGAATTAAAAATCTTGAGCTCTTTAATAAAGCACTTCTTTGCAAATGGAGATGGAGATTACTCACCGATGAAAATAAACTGTGGGCGGAAGTTATTATTTCTAGATATGGACAGCACTCTAATATCTCGCAATCCTCACTCTGGTGGCGCGATCTTTATAAAGCTATGGTCGACAACAATGGCGTTGATTGGTTTACTTGCAATATTAAAAGAATTGTTGGGAATGGAGATAGTACCAATTTTTGAAATGACATCTTGATTGGCAATGAACCACTTAAAGCTACTTTTAGTAGACTTTTTTCTGTTTGCAACAACAGAGATGCTAAGATTTCTGAGATGGGAAGGTGGTGTGGCGATCAATGGCATTGGGTTTTTTCTTGGAGAAGGCAGCTCTTTGTTTGGGAAAAAGACCTGGAGAACCAATTAATCCGATTTCTTCATGGTTTTACTCCCATTAGGAGTAGAAAGGACAGCTGGAAACGGACGTGCGATCCTTCCGGGGTTTTTCCGGTTAAGTCGGCTTATGATCTTCTGGTTAGTTTGACAAATTGTGAGGAGAACGACTTTTTTAAATCATTTTGGAAATCACTTGCTCCTTTAAAAATCATTTTGGAAATCACTTTCTCCTTTAAAAATTGTGAGGAGAACGACTTTTTTAAAACATTGGAAATCAATATGTTTCTTCTCCTCGTCAAACCTATCACACCTAAATTCTTCTTTTCCTTTTTAACATCTTCAAACATATTAACTTTTGCACCAACCTCATACTTTTCCTGCATCTCCATCTCTTTCATTGGGTGCTCCCCCGTTGTCTCCTCATCTAAGCCCTCTATGAAAGATTTTAATTGCGAGATCTCGAATCCATCGACAATGTTGTTACCATCACTGTCATAAAAACTCATCATACAGAGATTCACGATCCTCTTCGTACTCCCTATGAAAACTGAGAATGTAATCTTTAAAACCAGATTCCCATTTTTTTTCCTCTAGAACATCTTGCCTCTAGTAAATTGGTTGTTTTAATGGTACAAACGGATTATCCTTGTTGAAATCTTCAAACAATTAAGTTAAAGGCTTTGGCAATAGTTCAGACAATCGAGCAATCAAAACTGCTATTTGTTATGTCTACAAGTCCATCTGATAACGTAACCATGTGAGTACATAACATTTATCTTCTTTTACCGAAACATCATAGACTTCGGGGTTTCTCCTTGTCGTCATGGTGAAGGAACGAACCTGTCTCCGATACCAACTGATGTAGCAGGCGAAAGATATAAGGAAAGATGAAACAATACAAAATCAAAGACTCGTTGATTCCTTGGAATATCGAGAAACTGATGAAAAACTAAGAGAACTCTTAAGTTTAGTTTTTTTTTTCAATCAAGAATTGACTGGAATGACTCAAAGACGGTTAACTTATAAAGATGAAACCCTAGACGTAAAAAGTTCCAAAATTTCAAAAGATTCATAAAATAAATAAGAAAACATAAAAATCCCGTATGAACTAATAAACTGTATATTTGACCCTCTAAATTTTCAAAATTTTCCAAAATTATTTGGCCGTTATGTTTTGCCCAGGAGGCTGTTTCCACTTGAAAAGTGGTATCGTTTGCCAAAAAGTGCTTCGGTGACTTTCAGGTTAAACATCGACTCATTTGAAACTTGGGTTGATTTTTTTTATGTTGAAATAATCTTTTTCTGCTCTTCATCTGATTACTACTCGAAATTGCCTTTATACTTTCTTGCATCCACATCCCAACAACACGTTACCAAATGTGGGATTCACGGTGGTATGTTCAGCCTGATTACGGAACAATAACAATAAGGATAAAAGCATCAAACTCTCTGAAGCATGACACATTTCAGCTTACCCTCATAACTTTAGTTTATAGCATGTTACCTCGTAAATAAGCTTCGAGATGAAATGTCCATTTTGACCTATTAGTATTCTGAGTGGTGATGTCATCATACCAGTGAAAAATGACGTTTTTAAGTCGGAAAATAGTGCAGGTATAGTTTTTTCCAAACGTCAAAGGCCGAACATAGTTTTGTAAAAAATCAAAGATTGGGTATAACTTCGTAAAAACGCAAATGCTATGGACATAGTATGCCGTTTTTCACAAAATAAAAAGTAAAAAATGCCAACTTAAAGGATCGATGTCGATTTTCTTCAGCATAAATTAATAACTGTAAAAGAATTTCCCTAAAGTATAGTAGCTTTCAGCTTAGTAGAAAAAAAAAACAAAAATCAAATTTTCAACACTTCAATTTAATTACTAAATTAATGCAACCATTATAAAATTCAAAGAGTTCATTGTAGAATTTTTGACTACTCTCATTATCAATGGCCTCATACGAGAAGCAGGTGGTGGTGATCACCGGCTGCTCGACAGGTGGCATCGGCCACGCACTCGCCCGCGAGTTCGCCTCACGCGATTGCCGCGTTGTCGCGACGGCGCGTGCGGTGGGGTCCATGTCCGATCTGGGAACCGATCCGAGGTTCTTCCTCCAACAGCTCGATGTCTCCACCGACGAGAGCGTGCGCCACGCGCTCTCCACCGTCCTGGAGAGGTTCGGCCGCATCGATATACTGGTCAACAACGCCGGAGTTCAGTGCGTGGGTCCCATTGCCGAGGTCCCTTTATCCGCCATTCAAAATACCTTCAACACTAATGTTTATGGTAAAATAAAAATAGTATCTTGATTATGGGGTTTTCTTTACATTTTGGTGATGGGTTTTCTTTTTTATCATATAATATTGATTGGTTTGGTTTCTTTGACTTGTGTGGATTGAAGTTCCGATTTCCATGTATGCCTCGACTTATTATATATTGAAGCTTTTCCTAACTATGTCGTAGATTCATGAACTAATAGACGAGGAGGAATAGAATGTGGACAAATCGGTGGACATTCAAGCGTACCATAGCGGTCCCAGACTTGCTGAATAATGTGATAGTTGACAGGATAACTAAGCGAAAAGCCTTTTTAGAAGGGTGGAGTGATCGTATCTTTAGTTGGACCACTTTGCGCCCTTTGGGAAGTTGTGGTTGCATTGAATGTGTAAAGTATCTTTGTGTTTCGTGTTCAATGACTTGTAGGTAGAAATGTTTGCGAACTTTTATGCTTTGACTTGCCATGAGTTCTATATATTGGTATTGCTGAGTAAGATGTTTTGAATATGTATCACTATTTGTAGGTTCCTTGAGGATGATTCAAGCCGTGGTTCCTCACATGGCATCTAGGAAGAAGGGTACAATTGTGAATGTTGGAAGTGTCACAGTTATGGCACCTGCACCTTGGGGAGGAACTTACACTGCTTCAAAAGCTGCTCTACATGCACTCACCGATAATCTCAGGTATATATCCACATCGTCTTTTTTTCCTTTTATCCATACTTCACTACTGAAAGTTATGCTTCTACATTATACTTGATTCCTGGTATATGAAATATGAGTAATATGTCTAGCTTTTTTCTTTTTGATCATAATCATGATAGTATCTTGACGGAACAATATTTTTGTGTGCGCTCCACATCCACAAAAATGGGTTCTCTTCACTTGAATAACCAGTAAAATTTTGTCTTTATCCTCTTTTTTCATTGGTCCAGAGCATTAATCTCACTTCTGTCAATAAAAAATTACCAATAGTTTGTTAAAGAGAAAAAGATAAACCTGAGAGTTATAATGCTATTTGTATGGGGGAGAACTGTTGAGGAAAGACCGTGACTTAGTTTCACACGAGGGGCTATCCAGTAGTTGCTTCCATATAACACCCTCGCGCTAGCATCCTTTTTACTTTCTTAATTCAAGCGCATGGCACGTTGTAGGCTGACAAGTGCCTGCTACTCAAATCAAGGTCTTAGCTTTCTGCGGCTCTGAAATTATTTTGCATCTATCAAATATCCACATGATCTAGAACTATTATACCTAAAGCTTGAGATGCTAACCAGGAATTAATGTTGTAATGTCTAGCCGTCTACTATATTTAGTTAAATTATGATATGGAGAATGTTGCTTGTGTATATTCTTGGAAATTGAGAAAGCTTGCCATAATAAACTGATAAGACTTGTTGTACAGTACTTACTGCTAGGGCTAGGGAAAAGTTTCTGCCTCGTTGTATCATATGTTAAATGCTACATGTTTCTTTATCTGTTCCATAAAGCAATGAAGTTCAATATGCACCCGATACTGGTTCAAGGATCTTAAGATCCCAGATCATTTCATGGAACATGCTTTGAACTTTGGAAAACACATGGTGACTTTTCTGGTCTGCTGTGTGCATCAGTGACGGATGACTAGATATCACTGTGTAGACTAGGGATAGTTCAATACGAATGAAACAAGACTTTTTATAATGAACTGATGAACGTAATATGCAAAAAGTGTATGGACGATGAGTGTGTACTAGTCCTGATGACCCTCTTATCTAGTAAGAAGTTCAGTGCAATCGTAGACATGTAAAGTAAAGATCAAACTAAAAAGTAGTTCCTACTCATCATATTGGTTCCCCCTAATTTGAGGTTGATCGAGAATTCTCTTTAATGATCAATATTTGGAGTAATGTAGCTATGCACTGGCAACTACTTATATCTGTTTAGTCATAATACCATAAAATGAATGCATGAAAAGTGAGTACAAATGCAGGTCCCGAGTTAACTTAGTCAGGACACTTAGATGACCAATGGAGGTGATATTTGAGGGTATGAAGTATAAAAATGTTTAAAATATTCAAATATCCTGCAGAAGTCTTTAGAGAAAGGATTAGAGTGATGACTTAATCTCAGATGAAACCGCCACTGCTATAGAAACGCCATGTGACCCATGCTAGAACTATTACCTGATTAGTTGCACTGCCTTTTTTTCACGTCATAAAACTTGTCTGAGGTGCGAGTTTTTGTTAGATGGTTTCCTACATTTAGCAACTGATGTTTGTACGCAGGTTGGAACTCCGACCCTTTGGAATTAAAGTGATTAATCTGGTGCCTGGAGCTGTGAAGTCCAATATAGGAAATTCGGCGTTAGCAACATACAATAACATGCCAGAGTGGAAGTTATACAAGCAGTTTTCAGAAGTAATTCGAGCAAGAGCTACTTTCTCCCAAACCGCAAAATCTACACCAGCAGAGGAGTTCGCAAAGAAGACAGTGAATGCAATCCTCAAAAAGAATCCGCCCGCTTGGCTATCCTTAGGTCATCAGTCTACAATCATGGCAATAATGTACCATTTGCCCCTTTTCATTAAAGATTTCATTTTGAGGATGGTGTTTAAGTGTTGATTTATGTATTGCTCCGGGACTATTCTTCTATCATGTTGTTGTGCACTAGTTTATATATTTTGTAGAATGTTTCACCATGTACATTCACGTGATTTCTTCTTCCAAACCTACCAAAAAGGAAGATAACAAAGAGCAGGGGAAATCTTTGATTTGTTCAGCAGTTATATGAGCAGCAAAAATGGCTGTTGTATGAAAAGTTTGAACCATCGAACTGGTCAATCATTTGTGGTTGTTATGAAGAGTCTTGCTGGCTTTGTTATGTGGTAGGCCGGTCTCATTACCTTACTGAACCAATTCGGATTCTGTAATTGCAAAAGCAAGATCGTTCAAATACACATGGTTTCTTACATACACTGTCAAGCTTCACAATAATTACCAAAATTAATATCTTGTGCAGGTGATGTCATTTTTGTTTGCCAGACGTTCGTATATCTTTAGCATCATGTGTTTCTAACTTGTCCTACGTATTTGCTATTGTGTCTGTGTTGGGGAAGCGGGATACTCAGATACTAATAGCCATCTCATGCTTATGTAATTTATTCATATCTACAAAGAAGATACTTTTCTGGTTCAATGAGAAATTTCAATATTGCTCACATATGAAATATAAGAGAACTAAATGAGTCGGTTGTGACATTCCCAAACTATTCCATTACCTAGAAACCATTAAAACGAATTAAGTCTGTCTTACTGGGCAACACCATCAGGCAGAATGCATGTAAGAAAGATCTAGTAACTCAATGGTGATCATACAGATGTTAGGATTATCGAATTAAACCTAATTTGGTTGTTCAAATTATTCACTGCATAACTGCTGAACATTTCATTTTAACCAAGAAGTCCGGTAGTATCAATTTATTAATAAATATTTATTATTTTTATTTAGGAAAAAGGCACATAACCCCCCAAACTATTGGCCTCCGAGCATTGTACCCCCCAACCTTTATTTTCGAGCACTAGCCCACCCAATCTTATTTTTTGAAAGTTAGTCAGGCCTGTCACCCCCCAACCATCAAAAATGGCAAAATGCAAATAATTAATTATATTTTTTATTCTAAATTTTTTTATTTATATAATGCACCCCAATTCTTTCAAATTTCGTCAAAAATACAATATTTTCCAAATCAAAAATTTTAAATCATTGTTTTATCCTCTAATTAAAATTTTGCTACCACACACAAAAACATTTTTCACCTCATCCCTGAAAAATCAACTCGATTCAAATAACTATTCCTTTCTCACGTAGAATTGATTCAAATAGTTATGTCTTTACTCCGCATTAATGTAAGCTATTAACTTAGGTTGCAACACTTTTACATTCATTTATCTCGTAAACAAAAATAAGATCACTCACACACGATTACTTGGAAAATAGATGGGAAATGCAAACCGATTTTTAAAATGAATAGATAGATTTAGGAAATATAAAAGTACGAAGAAAAACAACTGAAAATTGAATGATATTAAAATAAATTTGATTGCATGAATCCCAACATAAATTGAGAACATACTATGCAAAATATACATAGCTATGTAATATGCATACATATATTAAAAAAATATCATTTTTATTAATAAAAAAAAACCACATAACTATGGGATTTAGCCTAATCCACTAGCTACTGTTAATAAATGTGTTTGGAACACGCATAACGCTGAGATACATAATTTTTGGATCATTTACTTTATTATAAATATTATTGACAACATTTTACAACTAAATTAAGTAATTAATGGACAAAACAGATAACTAGGGTGGTATTTTACGTGAGAAAGGAATAGTTGTTTGAATCGAGTTGATTTTCCAGGGATGAGTAGAGAAATATTTTTGTGTGGTAACAAATTTTTAATTAGAGGATAAAACGATGATTTAAAATTTTAATTTGGAAAAGATTGTATTTTTGACGAAATTGAAAAGAATTGGGGTGTATTATATAAATAAAAAAATTTAGGGTAAAATATATAATTAGTTATTTGCATTTTGCCCCTTTTGATGGTTGGGGGGGGAGGGGAGGGAGGGGGTGACGGGGGCCTGACTAACTTTCAAAAAATAAGATTGGGGGGCTAGTGCTCGAAAATAAAGGTTGTATGGTACAGTGCCCGGAGGCCAATAGTTTGGGAGGTTATGTGCCTTTTTCCCTTTTTATTTTCCAACACATGTTCTATATTTGTTGTTCTCTTTTTGTTATGCAATTTTTATATATTTTTATATGATATACATACACCAGCTTACAGTGGTTTCGTAAACCATTACACTCATCCGTTCTCACATCTTTCCCTCCAGCTACCTGATAATGGTGTTTTTCTTTCAGCTACTAGATTTAAGGATTCTGAATCATGATAAGTTACTAGGATTCCCTTCATATCATTGATTATCAATGGCTTGACGCAAATTGGGCGTTGTAGCTTGAATGTTCTTGCTCTACTGTGATTTTTCTTGTTTACTAATTGCAATTATTGAGTATAAAATATGTTTCGTCCTATAAGTTGGCACCCTCACGCATTTGATCCCCTGATTTGTCATCCCACTTTTTTAGTCCCGTAAGTTGGCGAAAATGCTCAGTTTTAGTCCCAAGTCACTGAAATTCCCTAAACCCGCCAATTTTTGTTGATGTGGCTCCCCGTTGACTTAAGACTAGGTATTTTGACCCAAAAGAAAAGCCTAATTACATGGCAATGCACATTGATGTAATCAAAGAATTCAAAAACATTAACATGCATTGTGGGCTTACAAAAATAACATTCGCTCTTCATTTCACTTCACTCAGCCCACGACCCACACTACACCATACACTCCACCACACATTACTCCGCCAAACTTTGCCTGCACTCTGCCACTACCCACCATAGCACGCCAGTTTGACGAATTACAAAGAAGCGTGCCAAAACAAAGTTGTATGCGCACCACTCGACCGAAAATGACCAAACCTATCCCCATATACGAACATTTACTTAAAAGCAGTTTAAATCGAGGGATTATTACCTTATATGGGGGTGGGTTCGTCGTTTTTGGTTGAGTGACGCACGTAGGCGCACTTATTTTCCACTCGCCGTCGCAGGCTTCTGTGCGGCCGACACGGCGGAGTGTGGACAAAGGTTGGTGGAGTAATGTGTGGTGGAGTGTACGATGTGGTGTGGGTCGCATGCCAAGTGATGTGAAATGAAGAGTTAGTCTTTTTTTTCTTAATTCATGTTTTGTTTTTGTAAGCCCACAATTCATTTTTTTTATTATTATTTGATTATATAGCGTCGAAGTGGCATGCCATATAATTGAGTATTTTTTTCCATGTCAATATTCTTAGCTTTTAAGTTAATGGGGAGCCACATCAGCAAAAAATGATCTAGGACTAAATGGAGCGTTTTCGCCAACTTACGAGACTAAAAGACTGGTGTGGCAAATTATGGGACCAAATGCGTAAGGGTGCCAACTTATAGGACCAAACGTATTTTTTTCCCTGCAATTGTTATTTTAAAAAAATATATATATTGTAAGGCAATTACCCAATACCATCTCAAACACCCCTTATTAAGTCCTTTATCTAGCATCTACCAAGTATGGTAATCAACCGAACTAAACAAAAAATAACCTACTAGCTAGTGTGGGGGAGGGCTCTTCAGTTTTGATACTGCAAGAATCCAAGCAATCGTGTCAAAGAGAAATGAGAACTCCACTATCCTCATGAGAAGTTCAATTCTCTAGTCACTAGTATTCACTGCTAAGCTTATGAACTCTTCTCAGCTAAGCTTATGAACTCTTCCCAGCCTCTACTGGAAAATTTCAATGCCAGAACTTCTCTTCCCTTCTATATGGCGGTTTTAGTGTGGGCCTAGATTTATTATGAATTTCTTTAAAATAGGCGATTTCTTGTCCTACATCAACCTCTATGTTATCTACTGCATTTAATTCCTAACATACTTTTTATGTTTGCAACAATAGAGATGCTAAGATTTTTGAGATGGGAAGGTGGTGTGGTGATCAAAGGCAATGGGTTTTTTCTTAGAGAATGCAGCTCTTTGTTTGTGAAAAAGACATGCAGAACTAATTAATCCAATATATTCATGGTTTTACTCCCATTAGAAGTAGAAACGACAGTTGGAAATGGACGTGCGATCCATCTGGTTTTTTCAGTTAAGTCGGCTTACGATCTTCTAGTTAGTATGACAAATTGTGAGGAGAACGAATTTTTAAATCATTTTGAAAATCACTCGCTCCTTTAAAAATACTCACTTTTGGTTGGAAAGTATTCTTAATAGAATTCCAACTTAAAAAAATCTTTAGAGAAGAGGGGTTTCATTGGAAAACGTTGATTGTGTTCTCTGTCGTGAAGGAATAGATGAAGGAGACCCTATTATTTCGGAATGTTGACGGTTTACCTAATATGAATGAAATGCTATGAGTGGCTCGGTATTTTAGCGGTTATCCCTAAGGGCATCAAAAATCACTTCATTCATGATAGATCCCTTCTACGTACGAAAAAAGAAAATATGATTTATAGATGTATTTGGTTCTTTGTGTTATGGTCCATCTGGCTTATTCAAAACAGAGTTCCATTCCATGGTGATCAAATTGACATTGATGCAACAATAGATCTCATTAAGCTCCCGTCGTAGAGTTGGATTAAATCCAAGAATGACGACTTTTGTTACTTTTTCTATTGGGCGAACTCTCCTAGACTTTATCTTAACTTGTAATCACCTCCTGCTTGAGTATTTCTTGTACGCTCTTTCTTGTTGATAAAATCGTTCTTTTTTGCGGATAAAAAAAAAGATTATCAGATTCTAAAAACTTAATGTTCACCTTGGTGGTTCTAGTCGATACAGTACGAACTAGGTCGTCTACCTTTTAGTATTTTAACTAAGGATTGTTTTTTAGGTTTATTAACTACTTATGCATGTCGTGCGAAACACAAAGTGAAGCATGGATCACAATGTCACATAGACAATACTTGTGCATGTATGTAGTGGGTGATTCAGTATCTCTAGATATGTAAGTGTAGACATGTTCATGTATCTAATTAATTTAGTCATATTTTTTTATCTTGGTGAAAAGAGAAATTATAAAGGATGGAGGTTTATCCTAAAAGACTTTGCTCTCTCGGTTGTTCGTTACCGTCTTCGTTAAAGCATCTGCTACCATATTGGCGGTTCTTGTGATCCATTTGAAGGTATGTTTCTATGGCATGTGAAGCAATCATTTACACTCATTAATCAAGTCTAAAAATTTCGGTTGGGGGGGCAAATCTCTCGTCATAAGTTTGAAAACAACCATAGAGTCTGTCTCAACTTCAATATTAAAGATCCTTTTATCCCAAGCGATCTCGAATTCTTTTTTAAGAGCCCGCATTTTGGCTTCATCAATCGTCGATAAAGTATTGTTGAGTTTAAATCCCTAACACCAATTCCCATCTTTGGTTCTTAGGACTCCCGCTGCCACGCCCGGATTTCTATAATTACACAAGCTTTCATCCATGTTCAGCTTCATCCAGCCCCTACGCAGTTTTTTCCACCCACTCTTCTTCATGTCGTGACCCTTTTTCCTTTTCATGTCGCACAATTCGATGTGCAGTTTGTTGATTTGAAATAATCAGCCTTGGATGCTTTCTTTTCTCTTATGGAATACTCTTGAGTTTCTATGATTTCAACATATCCACACTCCCGCCATGAAGATTCATTTCCAATTGATGCTCGACTAAATTGAGTTACGGATATCCAGGTTTTCCAGATTTGCGCATAGCCAAATATCAGTGCTCACTTCATCAGACTTCCCCAGATCCTCCTTAACAATGATATCGGTCCATATCTCGTGCGTTGCCCTATATTTCCGGAGGAGATGTTGGCTTGTTTCCTCGTAGGTGTTGCATAGCGTGCATGGTGCTATGAGTGAGATTTGGTTGGTCGCGAGTCTTTCTTGTGTAAGAAGCCACAAGAAGTGTTGCATTTTGTTACTCACATCTTTTGTTACTCACATCTAATAACCTTCTCGAAGTGTCTAGATTTGTGACTTTGGATTTTCGAAAGAAACTGATGCGCAACCTTTAGATCACGTTAGATCAATTTTGACTATGTGTGTTTTGTTAACATTTTGGGTGATTTAATTGGATTGTAGATTTGATATCTCTTCTAAAACAACTGAAATTTGGCCTATCTGTTAACACGGTAGGTTATTAGAGACTCATAGGTGTATGGTTGGGATAACTCTTGCATATATCACGGGTCCATTAGACATGCAAACATCAAATAACTATCAAGTACTCTAAGTTGATATGTGTAGTTTGTCTATGGACTATTATGGTTAAATCATTGTGAAACCCGACCTCTAAACAATCTTTCCAATTATTATTTACAACTACAATTAATCAATCAATAGTTAAATGGTGTTCTAGTTTAGTTAAGTTAGTTAATCAATCTTTCTTTGAGCATTCTTAGTTTAATAGTTTACTTGCTTTTCATTGTTTTCAATAGTTTACTTGTTTAATTGTTTTCTTGCATTCAAAACCAAAATCCCAAAAAGATATTCAATTACTGTTTCTGCATTCTTAGATTAATTTCCATTGCATTCTAGATTAACATTCTTAGCATAAAAAGCATCCAAAGCATCTTTAGTATAGAAAGCATTCATGTCATTCATAAGCATTCATCATGCAAACACAAGAGAAAACATCGTGACAATTGTTAGTGTTTTGTATTTAAGTGATTCATACATTTATCCATCACTTCCTTGGGATATCATACTTGGTTCATAACTATACTTATCATTTTATTATTACATGATTCGTGCACTTGCATCAAAGTGGGATCTAGGTGTAACATTCTCATGTTGACTTATATTCTATTTTATTACACTTTACACACACATCAAGTTTTTAGTGCGGTTGTCGGGGAGTTACGGTATATTATTATTTTGTGCGAGTCATCAAGCTTAGCTGTCAGAGTACTTACTTCTCTTTGTTTTCAGGAATAACACATGGATATAATCAGAAAGTCAGCAGCACCACCACTATGGGGAAGCAAGATGAGGTACGACAACATTGGAAGAACTTACATAAAAGGGAGCACTTCTGCAACCGCTATGCACGGGAGGACAACATCAAGCCGACTGGTACGCTGTGAGGTACACGGAGCACATCAAAAGATTTGCTTTGCCAACTCCAGAATCTGACATCAATACTGTTGATGAAGAATTGATGAAGGCGATTAGAAAGGAGAAATTAAAAGAGAACCATATGACAATCCTCATGTATATGTTGAGGAACTCAAAGAAGCGTGTAGCCTTTTTGGTATTACGGAGGAGTACAATGGCAGAAATCTTCCCTCATTCACTTACACGAAAAGCAAGAGAATGGAATGATATGAAGTCAACTAGAGAGGAGATTGGACTACAACAATCAAGGAATTCAAATTCAGATTTTGTGAAGTTGTGCAGGCAAAGTCGTGGAATGAGAGAATTTTGAGTTTCAAACAGAAAAGAGGTGCAACATTTGTTGAAGCTTGGATAGACTTTCAAAAGATGCTAGGAAAAGCACAAGATGACTACCTTGAAAGAGACAATGGATTTGATGTGCTTTGTTAGAAAAGAAACTTGTGAATAACATCTATTATTAGGGTTTAAGTAAAGTTAGCCGCCATGTCGTGGATAAACTGATTGGAGAACTGTACCATGGGGAAGGATTTCAGTTGTTACCACCTGATGCAACATTCCACTTGATGTACGATGTTGCAAGAGCCACAAAGGAACACGGCGTCGTGACAGCATGCAATGCAACTATCATCATTGTTAATGGACTCTTGTAGATGACGATCTAAGATGAGGAGAAAGTGAATAAATGAGCAAAGGAGGAGAAATACCACGATGCAATAGGCACACCAAAGGACCCCTGATTTTTCACCAAAATTGTCGAGCTAACCTACAATAAACTCAATGTTGTGTGGGAGGCAACACACAATAGTAAGTTTTTAATTATCGAGTCTTTAATTAATTTCTCGTTGAGCTAAACATTGAGATAGAAAAAATGAAGAAAGTGTAGGAAACCATAAGTGGAGAGACCAACAGGACAAAAATAAGACGATATTGGACAAAAGTAAGTACAACACAAATCAAAGCATATAGAACAGGTTTTCTAGTAGCACGCGCGATCACACGTGCAATCACTGTTCACAACACGCCTCACACGCGTGATGAAGGCGTGTGATCTGATTATGTGGCACTAGAATTTGAGAAGACACCGCGTCTAAGTTTACATTGCGCCTCAGCCGTGCGATCGGCCTAAACTTTTTCTTGCAGTACACGTTTCTCAGTTCGAAAGACAATAGAAGATATGCAGAAATAAGATTCTACGGAATTTGGCTGAGCAATCTCTATCTTTACCTTTCCTACCATACTTATATTTTCCATATGATTAAATTCCATTGATACATGAGTTATTCCCATTGTGATTTTATTTATTATAGAAGAGTTATGCAACTTAATGAAAAAAAATCAAAATTTTAATTAAGAACTCATTTATTTATAACTCTAATCACTTTTATAATTCTATTATCTCTCAAAATTCATAATGCTATTTCTTCTCTACTTCTCCTATCTATTTATTTTCTTTCAAGAAAAAAATATTTTTCTATTTGTTCTTTGCAGAAGAAAATGGCATCTTGAAGATATTACACTTTTGAGCCGGCAACAGGAACACCAGAAAGAGCATCAAAACTCTCTTTGGCTAAACCAACATTCGATCGTTATCGATTCCTCAGCGACAACTGTTTCAACCTGTATCAGGCACTATTAGAAAGCCACTTTGTTGATGAACAAGAAATACAAGGGTTGGAAAAGACACTAGAGCGTGTAGAATTAGGGCGCATGATGAGGCGACCGGGTATTGTGAACGACATCGTTGTTCGCTAATACTATGCTCATTATGAAGAAGGTGATGGTAATGTTTGGCTAAGGGGGAGATCAGTTGCAATTACAGAGAATACTACAAATTGAAGGTAGATCAGATGATACTTTGAGACATAGGCTCACAGCACAAGCTTACAAGAGAGCGTGCCTCAAGGTATCTCCTACAACCAGACCTCACATTTTACAAAAATGAAGACGGTGACTAGGAGTCTGATTATAGGGACTTAAAAACACTATGTAAGGAATTATATTTGTGTATTAGTTCTCGGATACTTCCACCATATTACAAATGAAAAGTTTCATGGGAACAACCAAAAATTATGATATGCATAAAACGAGGAGACACTCCAAATATAGGGGAGATCATAATTAAAGTTATCAAGGATCATACCATCAACGGTCCTCCACGATTTATGTATTTTAGAGCACTTATAACCGCACTATGTATCAAAGAAGGTTGTCTAGAGCTTGATACAGACACCCATCATCGAAATACATATCCACATCAATCACATTGCAAGGAAAGTGATAGAAACTACATTCCACACTAACGAGTTATCAGCAATAGAGTCAATTGAAGAAGCTCTATCGCCTTCGTCGAAGAGACAAAAGACGGCGCACGAGCAACTGCAATAGGTGAAAGAACGATTGGAAAAGAAAAATGCTGAGTTAATGAATCATTTGGAAGAAATCAAGGAGCACTTCTAGAACAACAACACTCTTCATTGGAGAGAGTTAAGAGAAATTGAGGAAAGTTTACAAAGGAAGAAAGCAACACCACCACCAGTCCGACGAGTGTCCTTTGAGCTTGATCAGAGGAGACCTCTGATCTTTACTTTAATTCTTTCTATTTTATGCAATGAGAACATTGCCTGATTTTAAGTTTGGGGGTGTTAGCTACGATGTTTATTTTGCTTATTTGCTATATATTTACCGTAGAGTCAGTATTAGACTCTAGTTTTTTTTTCTTTGACTAAGTCATTAGAATGGAATTTAAAGCATAAAAGCATGAATAAGTAGGAATCTATGATAGTATATGCATAATATTATACGAATTTGAGATGAAGGAATACGTGAATACCTTTGGTACATCTTGCGTAATATGGTCAAAAGCATGTTTTAGTTTCATATACACCTTTCAATTTGTGGTTGTGTATAAGTGTGAAGAGAATGTTGCTTATTTATGAGAATATAGTAATGAAGCATGTGACTCTTGAACAAATTGCTTGACTATTGCTTGAGATAATGGTAAATGTAAATGCGTTGAGGAAATGAAATAGGCCATCGTTTCAAAAATGTGAGTTTTAACCTTTCAAGCCAAGAACCCTTTATGAACATAAAATTATCCATTGGACCCCACTGAAGCCTTTTCTATGAGCCTTTGTTCATGAAGCCTACTTTCCTACCATGAGCCGAAAAAGAAAAATTCATATCCTACCATTTCTGAGATGGATGTAGTAGATCGAAGGAGAAATAAAGTAGGAGCTAAAAACAAAAGCATGGGCTAAAAAGAAAAATCTAAATATAAAAGGAGGATGAACATAATAGAGAACACAAATAACTCGTGCACAAATTTTAAGTTTGGGAGTTTCTCGAGAAATCATAAAGTATAGGATGGTTTGATACATGCGAAAATGAAAACGCAAATGAAAAGATGCCAAAACAAAGCCTAAAATGTATGGTCAATGAAGAAGGCACAAACAGGCGAGAATGTGATATCATGCAACGCCCTTTGAATTGGTTGAATAATTTCACGAGCTCTCGCTGATTTGTTGGATCTGCGACTATCATCCCGTTCACGAAATTGATCTCCATGATGAATATTAGATTGCTTGATGTTATTTCCTATTGCGTTATATGGAGAGTCCTATGTGGCTAGTATTTCAAACGGGTTAGATAACCTTGCCAATTTAGATGATTTTCCTTTCCTAAAAGAAGCATTTTTGGTCTCCTCCTGATTTTGGAAGCGTTGTTGCGGTTCACACTAATATTCCTTTCCGTATTGTAGGGTTAAGTGAAGCAAGGAGGATCCGTTTCCCTTGGGCCCCCAACCCTTGAGCCGTGAACAAAATTGAGGGATGTGAGTTCTCCTTGCCCTTGTTCTCCTTTGTACCAGGGGTCTTTTTCGGAGGCATATTAACCGTGGTTGTGGCTGCCTCTTTACTACCAGTAGAGTCCTTTTTCTTGCGACTCACGAGCATCCAATTTTTGTATTCTCTACTCTTAGCCTTCTCCGTTAACCACGTTATTTTTTCCTTTTCTGGAATAGTCGTATTTACGTTCTCTGTTGAGGTCGTGGTTGTCATATCTTCAGTAGGATTCTTGTTCACGTTGCATGTTGACTTGGTGTGTCCGACCCGACCACAGTCATGGAATAGTGACGTGATATTCTCGTACACCACTTGATAGACTTTTCCATCAACCCATAGCCCTAACTCGAGGGGCTTGTTTGTGTGGATTTGAACACAAAACCTTGCAAAACTTCCTCTCACTGCGTCGTAGGTATTACCATCAATTTTGATGGGGTCGCCTATACATGCCGCAAGAGATTCTAGCATGGCTTCCCGAAGATATTCTAGAGGGAGATTTAAGATTCAAACCCAAGTTATGGCGCTCTCGATCACATCTGGGTCCGCTCGAAAATTAGGGGTCCATTTTCGGATCGATAGAAAACTCCCGACCAATTTCCAAGACCCTTCAGTGAGTATCATCTCCCTCTTGTCCGATGCTAATTCTTTTAAGCAATAGTTGCCATGCCCTAGATCGACTAGCTCAAAATCATTGTGAAGCTTCCACATTAGATCGAGTCGAGCTCAGAGAGCCGTGAAATACCATGGCCTACCCAAAATTCGAATAATGATTGTGTCCTCCCACTGCCTCCGCATTCGATCTCGGAGTTTTGTTGTGGTTGGAATTTGCTTGAATGGGATATTCTCATCCGCATCTCGAACTTCAATTAATCGGTGCTCTTCCGCTATTTTGTCTTAGTCATATTTGAGTTGATATGAAACGTGAAAGAATATATATTGGTTTCAAAATATTAAGATGAATGACATTTATTGAATTCAAATTAAAATAAAAGAGTTAGTTGCATGTGCAAATATATACTTATATAATAACTACTTCGGACTCTTAACGTACATAACTTAACTCCAGTATTTATAATAGTTATATAGACAAATTATTATTTGTGCCATATATGTTTCAATTTTTTATGGAAATGCCCGTTATCTTTCGAATTATTGAAAATGTCCTGGATCTATGCCATTTTTTTGTAGAAACTACCCTTTGCATAGAAAAATGGCAGTTTCTACAAAAAAAAAAATGGCATAGATCCAGGGCATTTTCAAATATTCGAAAGATAAATGGCATTTTCATCAAAAAGTGAAACATCACGGGCACAAATAAATTTCTCTAAAAGAATGCACCTATTGAGACTTTAAGCAATAGTAAAATGTTCAGTGTAAGAAAATCTCCTTGCATGGAAAAAGCTACTTCACCTAAGAGGTTCAGTGTGAAAGCTTTCAATTCTTATCTCACGCGTCACAACATTGAAAAGAAACTATATGTGATGCAACACATCACTCCTGACACAAGGTTGACAAAAAATTGGGTCTATCTTGATAGAACTCTCGACTTAGAAGTAGTCCCTATATGTTTTTTCATACCCAACAAATCACGTCATATTCGTCCCATGTTACAACACGGAAGAATGTGGGATCATCTTCGTTCCCTGAGAAAAACAAGTTCTCACCTTGTCCCACTCACAATACTATATGTTTGCTTTATGATTTGGACGAATTATTATTTGTGCCCGTGATGTTTTACTTTTTGATGAAAATGCCCTTTATCTTTCGAATATTTGAAAATGCCATGGATCTATGCCCTTTTTTGTAGAAACTTCACTTTTTCTATGCAAATGGCATTTTCTACAAAAAAATGGCATAGATCCAAGGCATTTTCAATAATTCGAAAGTTAACGGGCATTTTCATAAAAAGTTGAAACATACAGGGCACAAATAATAATTTGTCCTAGTTATATTTATTGCTACTACGGTACGTCTTTTCTCCATAACTGTATGCAACCACAACAGCTATATCATATCCCTGATTCTTCTACTTTCCATAATTGTATGCATTATATCCCTGATTCTTCTATTTTCCCTGGAACTGAGTACATTCTTAGCAAATGAAACTAGCTAGCTTCAAACTTCAGTTTTCACGGAAGACTGGCACTAGGACTAGATGGTGACAAATATTATTTGAGTATACTGTATATAGACATAGTGAATAAAAGAAACTCTTTGTATGGAGCGACAAAAAATAAAATAGGTCAATTCTAAATAGTGGATAGCTTCAAACCACCAGAATTAACAAGTTAACGAGGACCAAGAATTCATTTAGTTTAAACCGTCGCGTGGGCTGCTGACAGCTAACTCCATTACTGTACAAACAAACTATGCACAAACCATCTTTACAAATGGTTAAGCCACCTTAATAATTCTTTTGTAAAGATAATGGTTAAGCCACCTTAATAAAGATGAACATTTTATATGCTTGTAATCCCCACCTTCTAATATCAAGATTAAATCTTAACAGCCAAGCAGCACTAATTTAATTAAGCCTCAAATTATAGTGACTGCCTGATCAGAAAGGCAACACAAACTCTCCCTATAAATTCATCAATATCAAACCATCTACAATCACAAAGCAAATAAACATATAACTTAATTCCAATTTCAGATTTATAATCACAAACATGTCTTCAAGTGGAGCGGGTTATGCACAACTTTACGTGCAGCAGAAGAAGCAAAAGGAGAGGCTTAAGAGAATGGAAGAGGAAAAGGCAAGAATGAATACTAATGATAATGCAAGTTCTGCAAAAATGAGTATCATCATCGACGATACTAAGAGTGGTAGAACCAACAAGAAAGTTCACCCCGGATATTTCATGTCGCCTGATTTGATGAACTCAGGCTCACAGAGAAGGAATGATTAGATGTATCATGCATGCTACTTAGTTTAGCTTCCATTTCATGATATTGTGTGAAATCAATAATGTCCATGCATGCGTATGTAACTAAAGATATGCTAGTGATTGTTGTGTCTTCATTTAATTTGTACTTCGTCTACATGTTATAAGTTAATGTTGTTGTTTTTCTTAATGTAGCGTGAAAGCTTCGATTCGATGTATGTTTCAGTTTGCTAAGTATTTTAGAAATTTTTCATAAGCTTTTTAGTTTGTTTCGACATGCTTTGGGAACATTGGAATTAAAATAGTTGCTGAACTGACAAAGTTTCTAAACGTTTTCTTGAAAAGTATTAAAATATTTTTATTTTCTACTTTACGAAAACGAAACACAATATAGTACGTATTTTTCATGTTTATTACAATGATAAATTGTTATAAATTCTCTAAGATATGTCAAAAGAGCTCAAAATAATGACATGAAAAAGAATTCTAGTGTTTAGCGAACCAAAACACACACCAAAAACAAATTTAATTAGCAGAATGAATTTAAAAGTTACTTTCGTGTTTCATCCCCACAAAGTCAAAATAAAAATATTTCGCTATATTTTAAGGGGAAAAAAAGCTTAAAAGATTAGTGTTGCACGTTGGGGTTGGAAAATTCTTCATTCAACGCTAGAATGAATTACAATAGGAGGAGCAACTCTCACTCGACTATTACAAAAACATCAACCCTCGAAACTCTCGTGTATTTGCGCAATGGCTTTTTTTCTTTCTCTCTGTAACTTTTCTTCTTCTCTCTTGTTGTGTATTCTTTACGATCACTTGAGGCCTTCTTTATAGAATCTGAAAGGAGAGTTGTTATGTCCATTTCATCCAGCTCCAATTGATCGTTACTCATTTGGCATGAAACATGAGTTAGTTGGTGGCTTGTCGTATCATGAGTCAAATATGTTGGCTGGACTTTTCTCTACAAATCTCCCCCTTCAGCATCAACCTTATTTCTCTCTTTTATTTCTTCTCTTTTCAAAGAGAAACAAAATCGCTCGTCTAGGATCATTCCTTCGACGACTACATATATTGGGCGAACGCTCCCCCTTTCTCAAAACTTTTCTTTCTTCGAAACCCCATGAAGAAAGGCAAAAAAACGCGGGGATATAAGGTATACTCGATCTTTCTTGGAATAACCCTGAAGAAAGGCAGACGATCAAGGAAGTATCTCTTATCTACGTACACCAAATACTTCTTTGAATGACCCTGAAGAAAACAAATATGGAGATATACCGTATCTCCGTATGCCCGATCTTTCTTCGAATTCCCTGAAGAAACATAACGATCATGGAAATATATCTTATTTACATATACCTGATCTTTCCTAGAATGACCCTTAAGAGAGGGAAACAAACATAGAGATATACAATATCTTCGTATACACATTCTTTCTTCGAATAACCGTGAAGAAAGGTAAACACAACACCTATCTCTTTCTCCAAAAAATCCATAGAGAAAGAAAATGCGATCATGGAGATATAACTATTCTCCGTACACCATCATTCTCTTTTTCTCGAACCAACAAAGAGAATGGAAAAACAACCGTAGAGAGTGTATTCTATGTGCTCCTTCTTTATCTTTCTCCAACATCACTGTAGAGAAAGGTATGCTCTCTTCTTACGAACTAAGCCACCTCATCAAAGATGGTGGTCATCGCATCACCAATTCTCAACATAGTTTTCACAAAAAGTTTGCTTGCACTGCAATTTCAAAGTAGAATCTGGGTAAATGGAGTGCACGGTTGAATCCAGAACGGTCGAAAACCTTGAGAACCGTTATGACCTTGTCGAAAACCAACAAAAAATGAGTTAAACCGGGCCTAAACAAGTTAGAAGGAACTGAACCGGGTTGGGTTCGGTTTGACCAAAGCTGACCGGTCGAACCAGCTGCTGACCGGGTCGGGTCGCAGGTCTGGACCCTTTCTTCCTCACGCACCTGGTGAGTTGGCCGAGTTGACTCGCCGTCAACTAGGTCGGCGTGAAGCGGTATAAAAAACGATTTGGAGATGATTTTTTTTTACGTCGAATCGGGTCGGCTTCGAACGCTACTCTTTGGCAATCGGAATCCTTCGAAACTATATTTTTGGAATCTACGCAACAAGAGCTTCATAGCCGTGATAACGAATCACAGTTTTGAAAAGACAAAATTCGAACAAAAAAATTACAGAGAATTCAGGAAACGTAACCCGGAGCTCATGATACCACTTGTTGGGATTGGAAGATTCTTCATTTAACGCTAGAACGGGTTACAATAAGAAGGAGCAACTCTCACACTCAACTATTAAGAAAACTCAAACCTCGAATCTCTCGCGTATTTGCGCAACGGCTTTTTTTCTTTCTCTCTGTAACTTTTCTTCTTCTCTCTTGTTATGTATTCTTTTCGGTCACTTTAGGCTTTCTTTATAGAATCTGAAAGGAGAGGTGCTATGTCCATTTCATCAGCTGCAATTGATCGTTACTCATTTGGCATGAAACATGAGTTAGTTGGTGGCTTGTCGTATCATGCGTCAAATATGTTGGCTGGAACTTTTCTCTACAAATCTCCCTCTCCAGCCTCAATCGTATTTCATTCTCTTATTTCTTATCTTTTCAAAAGAGGAACACAATCGCTCGTCTAGGATCGTTCCTTCGACGACTACATATGTAGGGTGAACGCTCCCCCTTGCTCAAAACTTGTCTTTCTTCGAAATCCCATGAAGAAACGCAAAGAAACGCGGGGATATATCTTATCTCCACATACTCGATCTTTCTTGGAATAACCCTGAAGAAAGGCAGACGATCATGAAAATATCTCTTATCTTCGTACACCAAATACTTCTTTGAATGGCCCTGAAGTAAACAAACATGGAGATATATCGTATCTCCGTATGCCCGATCTTTCTTCGAATTCCCTGAAGAAACACAACGATCATGGAAATATATCTTATTTATGTATACCCGATCTTCCTCGAATGACCCTGAAGAAAGGGAAACAAACATAGAGATATACAATATCTCCGTATATACCTTCTTTCTTCGAATTACCCTGAAGAAAGGCAAACACAACACCTATCTCTTTCTCCAAAAACCCATAGAGAAAGGAAATACGATCATGGAGATATAACTATTTTTTGTACACCATCATTCTCTTTTCTCGAACCAACAAAGAGAATGGAAAAACAACCGTAGAGAGCATATTCTATGTGCTCCTTTTTTATCTTTCTCCAACATCACTATGGAGAAAGGTATGCCCTCTTCTTACGAACTAAGCCACCTCATCAAAGATGGTGGTCATCGCATCACCAATTTCCAACATAGTTTTCACCAAAAGTTTGCTTGCATTGGAATTTCAAAGTAGAATCTGGGCAAATGGAGTTCACGGTTGAATCTGAAACGGTCGAAAACCTCGAGAACCGTTCTGACCTTGTCGAAAATCGACAAAAAATGAGTTGAGTCGGGCCTAAACAAGTTAGAAGGAACTGAATCGGACTGGGATCAGTTTGACCAAAGCTGACTGGTCGAACCAGCTGTTGATCGGGTCGTATCACGGGTCTGGACCCTTTCTTCCTCACCCACCTGGTGAGTTGGCCGAGTTGACTCGCCGTCAACTGGGTCGGCGTGAAGCGGTGGGTTTCAGCCATCGAAAAATCCTGAGAAATATATATTCGGAATTCTCGCAACACAAGCTTCGCAGCGGTATTAACAAAACACGATTTGGAGATGAAAAATTTTTGACGTCGATCGGGTCGGCCTCGAACGCCACTCTCTGGCGATCGGAATCCTTCGAAAACTATATTTTCGGAATCTACGCAACAAGAGCTTCATAACCGAGATAACGAATTACATTTTCGAAACTACAACATTCGAACGAAAAAATTACAGAGAATTCAGGAAACGTAACTCGAAGCTCATAATACCACTTGTTGGGGTTGGAAAATTCTCCATTCAACACTAGAACGAATAACAATAAGGAGGAGCAACTCTCACACTTGACTATTAAGAAAACCAACCCTCGAAACTCTCGCGTATTTGCGCAACGACTTTTTTTCTCTCTTTTTCTTTCTTTGTTTAACATTTCTTCTTCTCTCTTGTTGTGTATTCTTTCCGATCATTTGAGGCTTTCTTTATAGAATCTGAAAGAAGAGGTGTTATGTCCTTTTCATCCAGCTGCAATTGATCGTTACTCATTTGGCATGCAACATGAGTTAGTTGTTGGTTTGTCGTATCATGAGTCAAATATGTTGGTTGGAACTTTTCTCTGCATTGCATACATATGATTCGCAAGCTCACGTACCGTTCCCTAACTAAACTGATACTACCTGATCGTGAAGTATATTCAGAATATCAAAGTTGTGAACTTAGATGCGCCGAATAAAACATGCTTAATTTGTCACCTTCAGATCCAGGAATAGATGTGATGTTTCCGTATTTTATATTTTTATATATCAAATTTATTCCTTTGGAACTGATTGCATACACAATTTTAGTGGAACGTTAGAGACGGGGCATGCATAAGGTTCGGATGTCATACAACTCAACCACTCATGAGAGGTTTACGAGCGTTGTCTCCCTAACATATAAAATGAAAAATGTGAAACATTTGGTCGTTGTCATCCTAACATTACCCCAATCTAGTTCGACAAACTTTTTTTTTATAGGAAATTATTCTTGAAACCGATCACATGCAAAGGGGGGTTTAACCTTAATAGAGAATTAAAAAACCAGAAACACTCAGCCACTTGTCAAAGGCAAGCTCTCGGGTAAAATACCGGTCCGTTGGAGAGAGAAAAAAAATCTTGTTTCTAGTTTCAATCCAAATCCACGTCTGAAATTTAAAATGGTTAAATGATCAATTCTTATATATGATATGTATTTAAACTTAAATTATTAATTAAAAAAAACAAATTTTTCTTAGCATAGTTATAATGTTTTTAAATAAATATGCACATGCACATGCACAATATAAGTATAAAAATATATTATTTATAAATTATTTGCACGTTGTTGGCAGAATTATGCATGCATTATAATAATGCATGTTGGGCAATCAATTGGATCTGAATTGATTGCTGATAGGTGGAAATGATGGTTGGGAGATTTGATATTGAATATCACACGGTTTTCAGCTCATTTACTTCCTATAAATAGCAGGCAATTGCCTGTTATTTGAATCATCCAATTCAGAGTTCCTTTTCGCAGTGTTATATTTCATGTTCCTCTTGTAATATTTATATATTAGTGTGAGGTATATTCGGGGAGTGTTACGGGTAAAAAGGCTCTGCGGGGATCGGTTGGGTTGAGCGAGAAATTGTGTAGTTGTAACAATTTTCTACATAGTGTATTTTCGTTCGGGCCCCGTGGTTTTTTCTCCGGTTTTGGAGTTTCCACGTAAAATCCTTGTGTTGTTACGATCGTCATATTTTATTCGTGTTTGCTTCGTATATCCACGATGGGCAAATCATGGGGACGTGTATTTGTCGACTCAAATACCTAACAAGCGGTATCAGAGCCCAGGTACTGCTGGAGGTGGAGCTTTTATTGGGGTGGAGCTCTGGTGTGATAGTAGTGTGAATAAGCGCTGATAAAGGCGGTTCTGTCAAAGTTAATTGGTTATTAAGCGGGACCGTTGTGACCCCACCAATTACCTGGGAACCTTGAAACCCTGTCTGGAAAGACGAGCTATCTCTTTTCGGGGGTTTACTTTGTGCTATTACGATCTACTTGAAATTTACCAAGACTCGTCAGTGCAATGTCAGGGAGCAAGGTTACGAATATGGTGAAATTTGACGTTGAACATTTTGACGGAAAAATCAACTTTGGCTTGTGGCAAGTTCAAGTCAGGGATTTGTTGATTCAGTCAGGGTTACACAAGGCTTTAAGGGGGAGGGTTGTCGATAAACCTAGCGTCAGTACTAGCACGAGTACCGAGGCAGCTGGTATAAAAGTTGTGGTGGACGATGATGATTGGGAGGATCTAGATTTGCGAGCTGCAAGCGCAATTCGTCTGTGCCTGGCCAAAAACGTTCTTGCAAATGTGCATGGGATTTCTTCGGCTAAGGGACTCTGGGAAAACTTAGAGGAGTTGTACCAGGCGAAGGGCGTGTCGAATCGCGTGTACCTGAAGGAGCAGTTTCACACACTGCGAATGGCAGAGGGTTGGAGTATCTCAGATCATCTGAGTGTTCTGAATGGAATCGTTGCTGAGCTTGAATCCATTGGAGTTGCAATTGATGAGGAAGATCAAGCCTTGAGACTCGTCTGGTCTCTTCCAAGTTCGTACGAACACATGAAACCGATATTGATTCATGGGAAAGAGAAAATCAATCTCTCTGAAGTTACGGGCAAGCTTATGTCTGAAGAGAGGAGGCTTAGCGGGGGTAACGGTTCACATGTAAACAATGCATTGGTGACTTACGATGGCAGGAAGACAAACTCTGGGAGGAAAGTATGTTGGCGGTGTGGACAATCTGGCCACGTTAGAAGAAATTGTCCAACAAGGGGAGTCGGTTCGGCAAATGGCTCCGAGGCATCAAAGGGAAACACTGGAGGAGATACTAACATTGCTTATTGCAGTGACTCTGAAGTTCTGTAAGCGGCATGCTCGTCCTGATGGCATGAGACCCTAAAAGTTGTCATGAGACAGGACGTTAATGTTAGTGGGTCTAGTGTGCACACGGGCATTGCTTTTGGCGTTAATGCAAGGTGTGGTATATGCATGTCGGCGGGCTGATAACTTCCGGAGGAGCCAAAAGGGGAAGTTGCACCATCCTATCAGCAGGTTAATGTTCGACATGGGCCGAAAAGGGAAATTCTTGAAATTGGTTTATTCTGAGTGGTTATGCTTTATGGTGGAGCATGGTACTTCTAAAAGTATGACTGCGGTTGCAGTAATAGCGGGAGCTATGGAGATCTTCTGAGGCGGAGTGGGTATGCGATTGCCCAAGGCCAGAGTGAAGATGATTTTGAAGACGCGATTAGTCACTAATAATCACATCTTCAAGGTGGAGATTGTTGGCAGAATTATGCTTGCATTATAATAATGCATGTTGGGCAATCAATTGGATCTGAATTGATTGCTGATCGGTGGAAATGATGGTTGGGAGATGTGATATTGAATATCACACGGTTTTCAGCTCATTTACTTCCTATAAATAGCAGGCAATTGCCTGCTATTTGAATCATACAATTCAGAGTTCCTTTTCGCAGTGTTATATTTCATGTTCCTTTTGTAATATTTATATATTAGTGTGAGGTATATTCGGGGAGTGTTACGGGTAAAAAGGCTCTGCGGGGATCGGTTGGGTTGAGCGAGAAATTGTGTAGTTGTAACAATTTTCTACATAGTGTATTTTCGTTCGGGCCCCGTGGTTTTTTCTCCGGTTTTGGAGTTTCCACGTAAAATCCTTGTGTTACGATCGTCATATTTTATTCGTGTTTGCTTCGTATATCCACGATGGGCAAATCATGGGGACGCGTATTTGTCGACTCAAATACCTAACACATGTATCAATGAATCAATTGTTTAATCGATCGGACTAATACAATAAAGGATAATTATAGCTTCACAAAATGTGGTTTAATTTAGTGTGATTGCAAAAGACCTTGTCAAATTAAGATTTATAAAGATACAATTATACTGTGCCAAATTTAATTAATATTCAACTACTAAAGAGTGAAAGATGTCTAAATTTATTTATTTCTTTGCGTTAATTTTAGTTAAAATGGTTTTTGTAAAAGCTCATCGAAAATCTCAACTTAAAACTAAGATGTCATATTATTTTTATCAAGCTAATAAATAATGAAGAAAAATAGTTTTAAGAATTAAAAAGTAAAACTTAAAAGATTTTTATCGAAAATTAGTAAAATTTCTTGATAATTAAAATATCTACAAATTTCTTTCGATTTCATCAGGGAAGTAAAATAATAATGTTCACACATTTATATAAATATTTGATTTGCACTCGTGAAACTTAATAATTATATAATATATTACCAATTGTTGTAGAATATTACATCTATTCTCTTGAAAGCCTTTATTTGACTAGAGTAAAGTTGTACAAAACTGTGATGACATTAGCAAATTGCATGCATATCTTAAAGAAATTATTAATTTTAAGACAGGTCATTCTAATTTATTTAAACCTAATGCATGAGAGGTTTCTTTTGTTACCCTTCAGTGGTATAGCTCAATTATCCCTATATAATAATCAATAATGACAAATTGATCCAAAAAAAAAGGGAATAATGGGAAATGGTACTGGTCTTTTAATCCAGTTAGATTTGGAACACCCCCGCAAACTCTAGAACCTGGGCCGGGCCGTCCTATAGACGTACCTACACCTGGCTACTTAAAACGTTGACATATTTGCCAAAGCTTAGCTAACTTCGAAGTTCGAACAATTAATGGAAAGTTTCCCATTCTAAGCTATTAAAAATATTTACGATTTGAAAAAAATGTTTTAACGTAATGTAAGAACGAGTAGAAGCTGTTTACCAAAAAAAAAAAAAAAGAAGGAGTAGAAGCTTTAGCGCAAGTTCTGTAATACGTTCTTGTGCATTCAAATCTAGTAAAAAAAATAGAAAATCGTGTGCTCTTAACTGTTTGAAAAAAATACACCACAAGATACTATATTTGAATTTCACAAGAATATGTTGTGAAAGTTAGCTATAAAATAATTGCATTTATTTTCTAATGCGACTTGTGAAACGTATTTGATGATAGGAGATTTTATTAATATTTGTAGTAAAAGAAAATTACATGTGGGTGGGTCAGCCTTTCTCTGATTCGAGGAATAGGGAGGAGAATAAGGATTAAAAAAACAAATACTTAATATTTTCATTTATCGTCTAATTTTTTATGGGAAAGAAAAATCTCTCCCAATAAGGAAATGAGGGGGGGTATATAGATAACTGTGGGCAGCTCGTAACTAGATCTCCTCGAATGGCGGTGGACGTATGATCGAATGGGAATCTGACGGGTGTCCTGAGCTGATGTGGATTTGATGATAGGATAATAATTTTGAGTGGCTAGTTGTCAGCTTCGTCTTTCTCTTGTATTGATCTTTTGTGATAGCATAAGAATTTCGAGGGGCTAGCTGTCAACTTCATCCTTGTCTTACGTTGATCTTTGTGATAGGATAGGAATTTCGAGGGACTAGCTGTCAGCTTCGTCTTCACTTGATTAAGTGCTACTTTGTACCAGATGAGTGTACTAGTTTAAATTCGAGGAGCTTAAGTCCGACTATTACCAGGAGTCCCCCAATTCGCGTCGTACTCTTTGGGAATTTAAAGAACTGCTTTGGGAAACTCAAAGGGTGACTTTTAATGCAATGTGACTCTATGTTTCTCTATGACTGGATTGGACGTATGAATAGGGCATAATTATAAGAAATTTGGGTCTCCTAGCGTGGTGCGACTTTTGGAGTTGATCAGACATGTGCCTTTCCACTAAGTGATTCGTCTTTGGGCAAGAATTGAATTACACTATTTCACCGCCTATAAAAAATGGTGTCCCGTCATGATTTCCTCATATCGCAAAAAGACAATCTTATATCTTCTTTCTTGAGTTGTGTCCTTCTTCGCTTATAGCTTCTTTATGTTCTTAATTTTACCACGTTTTCTTTTTGTGAGACTTCATGGCTTTTGATACTCCAATTCCGGCAATTTCTTCTGAGAGTCGATCAGACACGTGCCTTTCCACGAAGTGATTCGTCTTTGGGCAAGAATTGAATGACATTGTTTCACCGCCTATAAAAAATGTTGTCCCGTCATGATTTCCTCATATCGCAAAAAGATATTCTTATATCTTCTTTCTTGAGCTTTTTCCTTCTTCTCTTATAGCTTATTCTTCTTAATTTTACCCCGTTTTCTTTTTGTGAGACTTCATGGCTTTTGATACTCCAATTCCGGAGATTTCTTCTGAGAGTGAAGAGAGAGTTTTGGGAGATATGATGTATGTTGGAGTGATGCCCTCAAGGGTAGGGGCATGGGTTTCTGAGCAAAGTGGTCGGCGTGAATCGTCTTCCCAGCAGAAGAGAGAGACGGAGGTCGAATCTAAGCATATACCAGTGGGTGACATCCCTTCGACCAGACAAATTTGTGGTGGATAAGTTTGGAGAGTACGCGGTGGATGCTTCGACGGTGAAATTTAAGGTTCCTCTTCCCTCCGATCGGACCAACAGGCCTCCCACAGAGCACATGACCGTATACGAGGCGCAACTTAGGGCAGGCTTACGAGCCTTCTGCGATGTCTTTAGGGCGTGCAGGTTGTCTCCTAGCCAGGTAGCGCCCAACGCTTATACTTACTTAGCTTGCTTCATATTTATTTGATAAATGGAGAAATGCTCGGTAGATCATTTTTTAGCGGTGTACGGAGTGAGCCTTTCGCCTTCGTGTGCTCTCTTTTACTACTTTACTCCTCGGAAGGTTCAGTTTTGGTTCTTATGCAACACTTCGTCGTCATTTGGGAATTAGAAACCTGTTATTTCGTCATTCGTCCCTTGGAGCGGCATGGGTGATTCCCTATGTATGGCAGCAAAGGCCATTGGCTCAAGACTCCAAACATTTGGATGCGGTGGCGGAGGAAATGCACACCGAAGTTTTTTTTTATTATTATGTATGATGCCTCAAAGTTCTTGGATCCGAACGTGCTCGACTTCTTTTATAAGAGAAGCAGTCTTTCCCTGGTGAGAATCAATCCTTGGAGGCTTCCGCAAATAGACTCTGACATAATCTATAAGTTTTTACGGGGGTTTTCTTACTTTACTTTTCTCTTCCTCTCTTTTTTTGTCGGAGTGCTGAAGCTTAGGCTCTATGGTTTGACTCGTGTGTTTTGGGTCCAGGCGCTCGTATTGACGTGGAGTTGTTGGATCAAGCAAGTGGTAAGGGATCGGCATATAAGGAGAGTTACGAGGATAAGGGCAAACGGCTTCGAGGGGAGAGTCTGAGCGAGTAGGGGAACAATGGGTTACTGCGGAGGCTGGGGGCGTGGGTCCAAGTGAGAAGAATAATAATAGTAATAACAATAAGAAAAACAAGAATGGAGGTAAGCATGGAGGTAAGCAGGGGAAGATGGTGTCTTTCGGGGGTAGTTCCCGGTTAAGGGAGGACCGGGAGATGAGGGATCCATGAGGAGGGTAGAGGAGAGTGTTCTTTCAAGTTTGGGCACCGATTTGACAAGGGAGGTGGTTGCATCCTTCTCGAATGTCGAGGTGGAGAAGCGATTCGCACTTCAGCATGCGACACTTCAATGTTCTGGAGCCGTTCATAGGGGCCGCATAATCTAGCTTTTCAGAGGATCTCTTCAGCATGGGGATTTCGGTGATGTGTTTGCCAGTATTGCCAAGGGTGCTCCAGTTGTTTTTGCCAATATCGCCAAGCTTCGATTTTGATGTATGTGTCGATTTGTTGGGTATTTTAGAAATATTTCATAAGTTTTTATTTTTATTTTGTTTCAACATGCTTTGAAAACGTTGTAACTAAAAGAGTTGCTAACTCACAAAGTTTCTAAACGTTTTCTAGAAAAAAATTAAAATATTTTTATTTTCTAATTTATAAAAGCGAAACACAGTAGAATTTTTATTGTCTATTATATAGAGTACCCCTTGTTGTAAAATATTACATTGATCCTTTATTTGACTAGAGTAAAGTTGTACAAACCATGATGACATTAGCAGCAACTTGCATGCATATCTTGAAGAAAAAAAAAAAAGAAAGCTATTAATTTTAAGACAGGCCACTCTACTTTATTCAAACCTTAATGCATGAGAGGTTTCTTTTGTGAGCGGTGCTCTCTTGTAGCCTGGTCTTGATCAATTGGATCTTTTGTTCAATTAAAAATTCATCTTAAGAGCTGTCCGGAAAATTAATTAGATGCTAGTTGCTAGAGCAATACTCTAACGATATACAAATTATTACATGTGGAGATGAGACTTTAGGACCTTTATTTTTTTTGCACTTTAGAATCCTTCGTGCCATCAGCCATGTGTTAGAGTAGCGCTGTACCTCTCAGCATGCATCTAAATTCCAGAAAAAAAAAAAGGAAATCATTAACTTTATTTATAAGTTAATTTTAAAAGAAATAACACAACTATATATTATATTCAAGATCCATCTTCCAAAATGAGGCATTCAAAAATGTATATCAGTAAAAGCTAAAGTAGAAGAAAAAAAACCTTTCAATTTTTCAAGGCTTGAACTACATTATAATATCCAAAGAGCAGTTGATCGATCACTGTGCTCTTTTGATCAATGGGTTCCTCCTCATGCGAGAAGCAGGTGGTTGTGATAACCGGCTGTTCGACAGGTGGCATCGGCCACGCTCTCGCCCGCGAGTTCGCCTCACAGGACTGCCTCGTCGTCGCCACCGCGCGTGCGCTGGGGTCCATGTCCGATCTCGGAACCGATCCGAGGTTCTTCCTCCAACAGCTCGACGTCTCCTCCGACGAGAGCGTTCGCCACGCGCTCTCCACCGTCCTCGAGAAGTTCGGGCGCATCGATATACTAGTCAACAATGCCGGTGTGCCGTGCATTGGGCCCATTGCCGAGGTCCCCTTATCCGCCATTCAAAATACCTTCAACACTAATGTTTATGGTAAAACAAAAAATAGTATCTTTGATTATGGGAAGTCGTGGTTGCATTGAATGTGTAAAATATCTTTGTGTTTCGTGCAAAATGACTTGTAGATAGGAATGTTTGCAAACTTTGATTGGTGCTTTGACTTGCCATTACTTCTATGTATCACTATTTGTAGGTACCTTGAGGATGATTCAAGCTGTGGTTCCTCACATGGCATCTAGGAAGAAGGGTACAATTGTGAATGTTGGAAGTGTCACAGTTATGGCACCTGCGCCTTGGGGAGGAACTTACACTGCTTCAAAAGCTGCTCTACATGCACTCACCGATAATCTCAGGTATATATCCACATCACCTTTTTTTCCTTTTATCCATACTTCACTACTGAAAGTTATGCTTCGAAATTATATGCATATTCCCTTGATTCCTGTTATATGGAATATCAGTAATATATCTAGCTTTCTTCTCTTTTGTACATAATAATGATAGTATCTTGACGGAACCATATTATCTGTGCGCTCCGCATCCACAAAAATGGGTTCTCTTCACTTGAGTAACCAGTATAATGTTATCTTTATCCTTATTTATATCTGTCCCGAACATTAATCTTTCGTCTGTCAATAAAAAATTACCAATAGTTTGTTAAAGAGAAAAAGATAAACCTGAGAGTTATGATGGCGGAGAATTGTTGAGGAAAGACCGTGACTGAGTTTCACACTAGGGGCCATTCAGTAGTTGCTTCCATATAACACCCTAAGCATCCTTTTTACTTTCTTAATTCAAGCACATGGAACGTTGTAGCCTGACAAGTGACTGCTACTCAAATCAAGGTCTTGGCTTTCTTCGGCTCTGAAACCATCTTGCATCAATCAAATATCTAAGTGATCTGAACTATTATACCTAAAGCTTGAGATGCTAACCAGGGATTAATGTCGTAATGTTTATGTCGTCCACTATATTTAGTTAAATAATGATATGGAGAATGTAGATTGAAAGATGAAGGATGTTGCTTGTGTATGTTCTTGGAAATTGAGAAAGCTTGGCATAATGAACTGATAGCTTTATGTACAGGACTTACTCCTAGTGCTAGGGAAAAGTTTCTGCCTCATTGTATCATATCTAAAATGCTACATGTTTCTGTATCTGTTTCATAAATCAATGAATTTCAATATGCACCCGATACTGGTTCAAGGATCTTAAGATCCCAGATCATTTGATGGAACATGCTTTGAACTTTGGAAAACACATGGTGACTTTTCTGGTGTGCTGTGTGCATCAGTGACGACTAACGCGGTACCCGCATAGTTTAGACTAGGGAGAGTTCAATATGAATGAAACAAGACTTTTTATGATGAACTGATTAACCTAATATGCAGAAAGTGTATGTACGATGAGTGTGTATTAGTCCTGATGACCCTCTTATCTACTAAAGAAGTCCGGTGCAATCGTAGAAATGTAAAGATCAAACTAAAAATTAGTTCATTCTCATCATATAAGTTCCCGAATTTGAGGTCAATCCAGTATTCCCTTCAATGATCAATTTTTGGAGTAATGTAGCTATGCACTTGGCAACTACTTATATCTGTTTAGTCATAATACCACAAAATGAATGCATGAAAAGTGAAGTACAAATGTAGGTCCTGAGTTAACTTAGTCAGGACACTTAGATGACCAATGGAGGTGATATTTGAGGGTATGAAGTATAAACTGTTTAAAATATTCAAATATCCTGCAGAAAGCATGCTCCTTTAGAAGTCATTAGAGAATGGATTAGAATGATGACTTAATCTCAGATGAAACCGCCACTGCTATAGAAACGCCATGTAACCCATTCTAGAACGATTACCTGATTAGTTGCACTGCCTTCTTTTCACGTCATAAAGCTTGTCTGTGCTACGAATTTTTGTAAGATGGTTTCCTACATTTCTCAACTGATGTTCATACGCAGGCTGGAACTCCGGCCCTTTGGTATTAATGTGATTAATCTGGTGCCTGGAGCTGTGAAGTCAAATATAGGAAATTCGGCATTAGCAACGTGCAACAACATGCCAGAGTGGAAGTTATACAAGCACTTCTCAGAAGCAATTCGAGCAAGAGCAACTCTCTCCCAAACCGCGAAATCTACAAGTGCAGAGGAGTTCGCAAAGAAAACAGTGAATGCAATCCTCAAAAAGAATCCACCCGCTTGGCTATCCTTAGGCCATCAGTCTACAGGGTCAGCGATAATGTACCATTTGCCCCTTTTCATTAAAGATTTCATTTTGAGGATGGCGTTTAAGTGTTGATTTATGTATTGCTGCAGGACTATTCTTCTATCATATCATGTTGTGCACTAGTTTATATATTTTGTGGATTGTTTCACCATTTACATTCACGTGATTTCTTCTTCCAAACCCACCAAAAAGAAAGATAACAAAGAGCAGGAGAAATATGTGGTTTATTCAGCAGTCACAGGAGCAGCAGAAATGGCTATTGTATTTGAAGTTTGAACCATCGAACGGGTCAATCAATTGTGATTGTTATTGTAGGCCGGGTTTAAACGTCATTACCTTAGTGAACCAATTCGGATTATGTAATTCCAAAAGCAAGATCGTTCAAATACACATGGTTTCTTACATACACTGTCAAGCTTCACAATAATTACCAAAATTAATATCTTGTGCAGGTGATGTCATTTTTGTTTGCCAGACGTTCGTATATCTTTAGCATCGTGTGTTTCTAACTTGTCCTACGTATTTGCTATTGTCTGTGTTGGGGAAGCGGGATACTCAGATACTAATAGACATCTCATGCTTATGTAATTTATTCATATCTACAAAGAAGATACTTTTCTGGAAAAATTTCAATATTGCTCACATATGAAATATAAGAGAACTAAATGAGTCGGTGTGACATTCCCAAACTATTCCATAACCTAGAAACCATTAAAACAAATTAAGTCTGTCTTACTGGCCAACACCATCAGGCAGAAGGCATGCAAGAAAGATCAAGTGCCTCAGTGGTGATCATGCAGATGTCAGGATTATCCAATTAGAACTTTTTTTGGTTGTTCAAATTATTCACTGCACAATTGCTGTATATTTTCTTTCTTTTTTAAAAAAAAAAAAAAAAAGTCCCGTAGTATCTGTATTGATTTCTCTTATTGTTATACAATTTTTATATGAGCGTACAGTTGTTTCATAAACCATTGAACTTTATCCACTCTCGCCTCTTTCCCTCGGAATACCTGATTATAGTGTTTCCTTTCAGCTACTGCATTTGATGATTTTGAATCGCAAAAAGTTACCATGATTCCCTTCATATCATTGATTATCAATGGCTTGACGTAGATTGGGTTGAGGACTGTTATTTGTCAACTAGTGATTTTCTTGTTTACTAATTGCAATTGTTAATTTAAACTAGCCAATCTACCACCCAGATTTCAAAAATTAAACTGACCCGATAACATCTCAAACACCCGTTATTAAGCCCTTTATCTGCATCCAACAAGAAGTATGGTTATCAACCGAACTAAGCAAAAAACAACCTACTAGCTAGTGTGGAGAGGGCCCTTCAGTTTTGATACCACAAGAATCCAAGCACTCATGTCAAAGAGAAATGAGAACTCCACTATCCACATGAGAAGTTCATATTTCTACTCCATATCATTGATTATCAATGGCTTGACGTAGGTTGGGTTGGGGACTGTTATTTGTCAACTAGTGATTTTCTTGTTTACTAATTGCAATTGTTAATTTAAACTAGCCAATCTACCACCCAGATTTCAAAAATTAAACTGACCCGATAACATCTCAAACACCCGTTATTAAGCCCTTTATCTGCATCCAACAAGAAGTATGGTTATCAACCGAACTAAGCAAAAAACAACCTACTAGCTAGTGTGGAGAGGGCCCTTCAGTTTTGATACCACAAGAATCCAAGCACTCATGTCAAAGAGAAATGAGAACTCCACTATCCACATGAGAAGTTCATATTTCTACTCCATATCATTGATTATCAATGGCTTGACGTAGGTTGGGTTGGGGACTGTTATTTGTCAACTAGTGATTTTCTTGTTTACTAATTGCAATTGTTAATTTTAACTAGCCAATCTACCACCCAGATTTCAAAAATTAAACTGACCCGATAACATCTCAAACACCCGTTATTAAGCCCTTTATCTGCATCCAACAAGAAGTATGGTTATCAACCGAACTAAGCAAAAAACAACCTACTAGCTAGTGTGGAGAGGGCCCTTCAGTTTTGATACCACAAGAATCCAAGCACTCATGTCAAAGAGAAATGAGAACTCCACTATCCACATGAGAAGTTCATATTTCTACTCCATATCATTGATTATCAATGGCTTGACGTAGGTTGGGTTGGGGACTGTTATTTGTCAACTAGTGATTTTCTTGTTTACTAATTGCAATTGTTAATTTTAACTAGCCAATCTACCACCCAGATTTCAAAAATTAAACTGACCCGATAACATCTCAAACACCCGTTATTAAGCCCTTTATCTGCATCCAACAAGAAGTATGGTTATCAACCGAACTAAGCAAAAAACAACCTACTAGCTAGTGTGGAGAGGGCCCTTCAGTTTTGATACCACAAGAATCCAAGCACTCATGTCAAAGAGAAATGAGAACTCCACTATCCACATGAGAAGTTCATATTTCTACTCCATATCATTGATTATCAATGGCTTGACGTAGGTTGGGTTGGGGACTGTTATTTGTCAACTAGTGATTTTCTTGTTTACTAATTGCAATTGTTAATTTAAACTAGCCAATCTACCACCCAGATTTCAAAAATTAAACTGACCCGATAACATCTCAAACACCCGTTATTAAGCCCTTTATCTGCATCCAACAAGAAGTATGGTTATCAACCGAACTAAGCAAAAAACAACATACTAGCTAGTGTGGAGAGGGCCCTTCAGTTTTGATACCACAAGAATCCAAGCACTCATGTCAAAGAGAAATGAGAACTCCACTATCCACATGAGAAGTTCATATTTCTACTCCATATCATTGATTATCAATGGCTTGACGTAGGTTGGGTTGGGGACTGTTATTTGTCAACTAGTGATTTTCTTGTTTACTAATTGCAATTGTTAATTTTAACTAGCCAATCTACCACCCAGATTTCAAAAATTAAACTGACCCGATAACATCTCAAACACCCGTTATTAAGCCCTTTATCTGCATCCAACAAGAAGTATGGTTATCAACCGAACTAAGCAAAAAACAACCTACTAGCTAGTGTGGAGAGGGCCCTTCAGTTTTGATACCACAAGAATCCAAGCACTCATGTCAAAGAGAAATGAGAACTCCACTATCCACATGAGAAGTTCATATTTCTACTCCCTAGCATCCACCACTAAGCTTATGAACTCCTCAGCCTCTACTGGAAAATCTCAATGACAGAACTTCTCTTCCCTTCTATATACCGGATAGATTTTAATTAGTAATTAAAACAGTAATACGTTCACTACCAACAAAAGTTACTCTAAAGTAAAAAATTGGCGTATGTATCACCACATGACAAGCATACCATGAGAAATGGAATTGTATTCCAAGCTTAACATATGGTTCTGATTTAAAAAACAAACAAAAAAGACACATGATCAAAACTTTTAAGGACTCGTTGATGTTCAACATATGAAAATGCAAAATACAAGATAAATTATGGCCGCAACTCTAAGTTTCACTGGTCACCGTGCAGTGACTTGATGATGTCCGAGTCACCTGCAGAGTACAAAGAAGCAATTAAGAATACTAGGGCGGAGCGACATTCAATAAAGTAAGATAACAAGTAACAAGAGCGTATTCAGTACCTGGATCAATAATGCTGAGGCATGAAACGCGATGGAACTTACCACATCCAGTTCCCAAGTCAACATTGTCTGCAAATTCACAAGAAAGAGAGTGTAAGGGGAATAAGAAACATCTACTGGTTGTTCTTTTTTTCATTTTACTTCATTTGGGTGTTGGACATGTTACTGTTTGCTTAATCATGGCTAGACGACTAAATCAAATCCTCTCAAAGCAAACCACAATGTGTAAACTACATCGACACTACCATCTATAGTTTTAGAAAAATACAACCCAGGTGCTTATGAGATTTTATCTTGCCAACAAACCCATACACAAACAATAAGAGAAAACTAGTTTCACAATTAGTTCAGCTAACAGGTTCACATAACAGAGCAAACATATTACACATTACAAGTTAGACTTCACCAAACGACACAGAACGCTCTGTTCCTCGCGTTTTAAGTTCGCCAAACAAAACAGAAAAAAGTGACAGACAACATTTCCCTATAATATTAGACAAAACAGGCAGACTAGCACTCTCCACACACTCATTTAAGTTAAATAAACTAACAAAATAAATAAATGAAATCAACGAATCAGCCATCAAATGTAAGCACTTACTCCCATTGTAGTGGTGAACTGAGACTTTAGCAAGCATGGCGTAGTACTCAATCTCCGATTTCCTCAACGGCGGGCAATTGTTCGAGATCAGCACCAATTTAGCTAATACCATCAATCACTCTAAGTAAGCATTCGTCCCAACAACACAACAGAATAACAAAACTAGAAGAAAAAAAAAGGTTAAACCTTTGGAGTTACGAAGAGTTTTGAGAACAGTTTTGTAACCGAGGGTGAATTTGCCGCTCTTCATGACAAGAGCCAGCCTGTTGTTGATGCTCTCATGAGTCTTCTTCTGCACCACCAAAAAAAAAAATATGAGTTTGAACAGAGTTTCAAAATTAAGGTTCGATTGTACGAGAAAACAGATAGAGAAAGATGATGCTTACGGTTTTCTTTCCTGCCACCATCGTGCCGGCGAATGAAGAGAGAGATGCGCAGCTACCCTAACCCTAATATAACGAAGAAGCGCAAATTAGCAACACTGCGGCGAAATGTTATGGTGAAGAGGGTGGAGGGTTTTATAAAAGGCCTTGTTTATTTGTGAGACGCCCCCAAAGTTTTCGAACTTGTCAAAATGGTACCATAATGTTCACAAAATTGAGGAACTTGTCTCTCATATTTTTTAAGAAATTGCGGGTGTTTCTGTAATTAAATTATTCATTTTTTTTAAGAAAGTTAATTATGTACAGATGATTATGAAGCTGTGTTTTTTGAAACTATTCAGATTTTATTCTTTTTTAATTGGGATAAATACACCAAACCCCCTAACTTGTTAGTTGTTTTTGACAGTGCCCCCTTGAGAATTTTTCTCACCAATATACTCTTTGACCTATCCCAACTTGTGTGAAACACCCCTTACTCATTTTTCGGCCATTTTTTGACGGAATATTCTCTTCACGTGCAGGTCACGTGAGGCATAAAAGGGTATTTTCGTCCAATAATTTGACTCGTGTACTCATCACTTGTGTGAAACACTCCTCATTGTACACATATACCAAAAACAAGTAATGTGTACAAAAGTCAAATTATTGGACTAAAATACTATTTTATGCCTCACGTGACAGCATCTCAATCAAATACTCCGTCGAAAATTTGCCAAAACATGGGCAAGGGGTGTTTCGCTCAAGTTGGGATAGGTTATGGGGTATAGTGGTGAAAATTATTCTCGAGATGACAATGTCAAAAACGGCCAATAGGTTAGGGGGTTTGATGTATTTATCTCTTTTTTAATTAGACCAAACATCAAGGAGAAAATAACTATAGTAGGTTTTATTCCAACTAAGCGTGTGTAAAGCTTTTTCTTTCTCTTCTTCTCCCAATTAAGTATTATGTTTTTGAAACGGAAGAAAATATTCTACAAGATAAAAAAATGAAATTACTTTTGGCTTAAAAACATATTTTAAAGCATATTTTTAGGTGAATTGATAACTTTAGACATTGCAAAATAACTCAAATCTCTTATGTTAAACCTTTTGAAATTTTGGGGTTATAAATATGGTATAGAGCGTAAAAGTCACGACTACAAGTCAAACACTAAAGTGATGAAAGTTAAGGAGTGTGCTTTGTTAACCTTAAAATGTCCACTTTCTCGATGATGTGGCACCCGAGAGCGAGTTTTCAAAGTCGTACGGCCCTTTGTAAGGATTGGGAAATTAGGATCTAATAAGTGATTAGATCTAGGAAATATATCGGCAATCGCAAAGCTTGTCTTAACCATTTGACAATGTTGATGTCGTATTCAAGAGCAATCATTACTCATTATAATTGCACATGGATTTATATTATTTTACGACGAGATTCTCTTGGAAATGGAAAATGGACAATATTGCATATTTTTATTAAAGTTGTTTATTGGGTGTTTCAACACCAAATTACTCAACCAACGAGATGGTGCAACCCAACAACCAATATATCAAAATAACTACAATTCAAGAAACAATATCACTCAAACTTGCAGCAAGAATAGTGGAAAAATATTCCACAACTTTCAACACTGTACAACTTACTTTGATTACTAGATCTACCAAAATATTGGTCAAAGGCCCTTAAGACCCAAAGGCATAGGCAGTGGCTTATCGAGCAAGTTGGTTCAGTGAGGTTGAAAAAATAGGACTATGGACATGGCTTAAACATGGGCATTGATGCAGAGCAAGCAACATCCGGTTGAAACACCAGAGTGGCCAGTTGTTAGTTCTCTAGCCGTTTTTACATATGTCTATGTTGTATGGTTAAGGATGAACCGCAAAATGCGCTTGCTACGTGTTGCTCGAGTAACTCAAACTCGATATACGATGGGTGTTCAGTGAGACGAATAATCGCTCTTCTCGTCCACTTTACCATAAGAATCGTTATCTTTCTTATGTCGACTAGGAGTCGGTTAACTAGTCATTGGTCTTTGGCACCAAGAAAGCTTCGCATGATCGGTTCACTGAACTAACACAAAGCAAATCACTCGAACCAGACAATGTATAGTTTGACTTAGTCTAGGACCCCTTGTTCGGTCAAAGGTTAACCAAGAGATTGTACGATTCTTCGACTCCCATTTAATTCCTAACGCGAAAACAAAAAAAAAGATAAGACACAAATCTGAATCCTGGTCAGGGAAGGCTAAGACGGCGAAGCCTCTCACTCCTTATAGGTACCGACCTTAAGATTTGACATTTTTTAAATGAGCTGGAAATACATCAATATAGTTTACAAATATGATCTCTTATTTCATGAAACTATTAGTGGAAACTATGAAGAAGTGCTTCGGTAGTATTTCTTACACAAACTAAACCATTCTTATTTTAAAAACTTGGGCCTTCTTTTTTCAATTTTATTTCATCTTTCTTGGATATATTAACTTTTTGGAAAGGAAGACATATAATTAATCTATGTGATACTTATGTTTGAGTCATTGATTTGTGTGAACATGTCTATCTTTTACAGTTCAATGCTTGATCATTGATTTTGAGTTGATTGTATATGTATTTCAGTGGTATATTTATCACGTGATGTGGTGGATTGTCCATGGTATGCCCGTTGATTACTTGAACAATGAGGTTTGCATTAGTTGAAGGTGGCATGGCACAGACCTTATCTGTAACTTATGAACAACAACCACACACAACTGAGCACATGAGATATTGCATGACGATGATTTGATTAATCGTGGTGCACACGTATTTACTTGTATAGCATTAATTATTTCATTATCGGCATATAAGTGACATTCTGAGAATAAATCTTAGATGTGTGCATGTTGACCTTAAAAGAACCTGATTTATTTTTGTTTCAAGTCTACAGTTTTATTGTTTACTCAAGGACGAGCAATGATTTAAGTTTGGAGGTATTTGATGAGTGTGTGAAATACGCGATTCCAATGCTTACTTTATCTACTATCAGCTTTGTTGTAATTTTATTAATTTTAGTTTTATTTGGTTATGTTATAGTTTGGAGTCCATTAATAACAAAACAAGGCAAAATAGTCGAGAACAATGGATAGAGTGAGCTTATTGACGAATAGAGAGCAAAATGAACATTTCATGGTCACGCGCTATCAGTGCCATCTAACACGCGACTAGTGCGTGGACCGTTATCCTAATTCAGATCACCAGTCGCCACAAGAAAGAGAGCTATGAGCATAGAACCAGGTGCGACTCACACCGACATGGCAATGAGGTGCAAGACTTGTAGGCACATGACTTGCCACATGTAACGCGTGAAACTGCGAACACTTAAACCCTAGAGCAACACTTTTGTAAATGGACAACACTTCAGTCGTCAAAAGGCATCGCAAACACTAGCAAACACACTACATAGCATCACACATCCATTTATTCACGCATCTACCGTGATTATAGTTTGTGAGAAAGGTGATTAAAGCAGAATCACAATCATCAAGAACAAAGGAGAATTAATCAAAAGATACGCTGAATTCTCACCAGGTTCAAGAGTTTAATCTTTCATTTACTTTTTATGTCGTTCTTAATGAATTGTTGCTTTGAATCTAATATCAAGAGTAGTTAATTTACCGTGTGTCTGGGATAGGACATAATTAAGTTTTGATGCACCTTGAACCTATGGTTTGGTATTTCTATTGAAGTTACGTATTTGTTGGATCTCCTTTGTATTATATGTTACATGATAGAATTAGCAATTATTGGTTACTGGGAAGCCAAAGTATTGATGTTAAACTATCTTGTATTACTTTAATTATGCATTAGATATTTGTTAATATAACTCATGGATAATAGATTACACAAACAATCTTCAAATTTGCACGTGGTTAACACTCATATGCATTTGGATTGATATCTCACTTTAAAGATTTTCTAATGTGGGGGAGGCGGGTAACCATTCGATCTAACGATCTTAAGTAATTAAAGAGTTAGAGGATTAATTATGTACATTCAAAGTGGACGTGATTAATCAACGAAAATTTAGAACGAGACATGAAATCATAGAAAGAATCAGCACATAGGAGCATTCAACAATAGTATTTTGTTTATGAAATACATGCATTCTTATGATAATGAAACCCAATTTCTAAATGCGTTTTCTACATACTGATAAACTACTCAATCAATTAAATTTTGCTCTCTTTTAGTTTATGCTATATAGACCCAATAATTTGATCTTTCGTGCATTTGTTGAATAGAGTTTTATCCCCTTACCAACCAGATATAACACACTCTACATGGTTTGATACTTGGGGCTTAATTTACTTTCTATTTTATCAATACTTGAATGTGCACTTGTGAAACGTATAAGTAGCTTTATACTTGTATTATTCTACACGTGTTTGCCACGCATCTTGAACGACTTGAGCAAAAAGAGAGAATTACTTTGAGGTGTGTTAGGTTCTACCAACGTGAGAACTTCGAGCAATCTTCTTATATTTGTAGTTAGTTGCGTCACATCTCTATTTCCTTATTGAAATGTAATCGATTCTAGATAATTTGCGTCCTAGGCCTTAGTCGAGTAGGGAGTCTTACTCAAATTCAGACTTTGACTTTGATGATAGTATTTGTTGTAGCTCCTCAGAAGGGAACTCTCATAACGTGGCTCAAGGAGGGAATAAGTCTATATATATAGTTGGAGTAAGTGGTAGAGAAACTCTCGTAGCATGGGTCAGGGATAGAATGAGTCTATATATATATATATATATATTTGGAGTAAATTTTAGAGAGAATGTTGTGGATGACGCAATTGCTGGTGAGGATACAATTGATAACCATTTCTTTGAGGACAGTGGTGCCGACGAGGGTGACGTGATGAAGTTCAGAGTATTGATGTCCCGGTGATGTATGAACATTGGCAGAAGATGGAAGGCGGAGAAAATGATGTGGATAATGTCGAGGATAGTTACAATGAGGAGGATTAATTTGAAGATGATCGTCATGTGGCTGTCATTCGCACGTTGATTTCTTTTGATGAGCTTATAGCGTACACCCACGGTATAACTCTTATGAGTGTTTTAATGAAGAATAAGATTTTGATAGCCGATCCTGAAGATCAGGTGCACCTTCCCCCACCATGTTTCTTGACCATTTTGCCAATTATTTGGCTATCAGAGTTAGGTTTCTGATTATTCTGGAGGTGTCTACTATTTTACAAAATATTGATTTGAATCTTGCACAATTAATGTCCAATTCATATACGGCGATACTAGGCATCATCATATTCATGAAGTCTCTGGGGGTACACGCATAGTCCAGAAGATTATCGGTACGTACTCTATATGAACTTCAAGACATGATTCTAGTTTTTATTACATTATTGCTCGTGAAAACTGCTCATTCATGGATGGCTGTCTTAGTAATTATAATGCGAGATGGAAACATGAGTATATATTCATAAAAGAGCATGAGAGAGGCCAGTCCTTGATCTATAGTCGTTGTTGGATTGATGGGATGAAGATGTGGCTGCAAAGGCCATATGGTAAGGACTGGCGAGAGAGTGGTGTTGAGAATTAAAATAATTATGTTTATCCCATCCCATCTCATCACAAGTCGCCCTCTACCATTCTTATAACTTCTCTCACCTGCAAGATTAGGTGATTTAATGTTCTTGTTTAATTGTTATATCTATAACCACATATATTAAAATATTAAATATTTGTCTCACTTACCTACAATAATGCAGTCCTAATCCATCTCCATAGTTCACCACTTTGTTGTCGCCTTTGCAGTCGCTCCACCATCAACCCAACATTCGACACCATTGCCTCTATTGAGGTATCCGTAAAGATCCGCTTCGAACCCATCGTACATTTCTGAAACAGGAGATTTAGATCTTCATGTTGGCGTGAATAGAAGAGAAGTTTTATTTCTTTTGTAAAATGAATAAACTAGTGTTATAGAGTATGTGGTGTTGCATACACTAGTTTGGGTATACCTTTTTTAACTTAGAAAATGCATTAATAAACAAGGAATCACAAATAGTCTAAGTTGGAGTAGCCTCCATCACAAAAGGAGGAAATGGGGATGAAGTTGGCATGGATTATGTCATCCCATTTACAAGAGTTAACCCAACAAGCAATGTTATGAGCAACAAAATTACAACTTCTACGAATAAATTTAAAGGTTCAATTAGGCCTACGCCTAGAGTTTACGGATAACTTCAGTGAAGATGGAGTTAGTCCAATATGGGACTAAAGACGGGTTGTTAATCATTTGAATAACTTGCTGACAGTGGATTCAAACTGGATTTTCTCAAGATTCATCAAGTTGGCCTTTGAGAAAGCTTCAAGGATGGCTTTGGTTTCAGCTGAGGCAGTATCCATGCATGGCGCTGGGTTGGCCATTGCCAGAATGATGGAACCATTGTGATTTCTCCAAATTGAAGCAGTGGAGGATGAGTTTTAGTTGAAGAAGGCGTCAACATTTGAAAGTACAGGGTTTTCTGGAATCAATGTTAGACGATGCAATATTAGACGATGTTGGGTCAACATTGAGGATAACATTGAAAGCCGAGAGTCTGTGCGAAAACTGTGCTTTAGTTGCCAAAATTAAGTTTTTCCTTTATTCACTTATTAATCAAGTTCCACGATTTTAGTTGTTTATGTTTATGTCCAGGAAGGTATCTTAATCATAAGGAAGAGCTATGGAAGATTCCTTACTTGAAGTTTCCATAATTCAAGCTAAGTTGAACAAGTCAACTCAACACGGTTTCAAAATAAGGAAACAATATTGGTCGTTCGCTGCAACTCGATTCTTTCCAGGATTCTCCGAATTAAAGAAGATGTGTTACCTTGTTAGATCAGTAATAAAGGAAACACATATTCAGGAAAGATATGAAGTTCACAAAGAAGGCAAATATCAACAAGGAAACAACAAGAGTTACCAAAACTGTGAACAACACATCTTGGCGTGCAAGTTTCAAGAAATCTATAAAAGATGTGAAGTTCATCAAGATGAAGACAAGACAATCGTGCATAACAATCCGTGAGATTAATCATTCTTTGTATTGTCTTTATCTTGCTTTTGCGAAGTTTTTGTATCAACTATTTAAGTCTAGTTCATAGAAGTTAAGTAGTTCGTACTTGTCTGCTTCGTTGAGTCCGATCAACAAAGAGCGTGAGTGAATTGTTGTGAGGAACGTTTTGTTGTGTAACACCTTGTTCCTATTGACCAGATTCTTTCTATATCAATTGCACATAAATGTTTAAACTCCATATTGGTTTTTCTTTTTGTTTGCCTGGGGGTCTGCAATTAAGAAAGTAGGTGTACCTAGGTATTATCTTGTTTTACTCTTTTTTTAAAGAAAAAAAAACAATGAAAAATGCTAAAAGCTAAGGACATGATTTGAACATGGGTCAACTGAAAGCCCAAGTACTTACCATTGAACCGAGGTGAATTTCAACTACTCTTCTCTTATTCATTTCAAATTATGAAGCATCATTTTGCTAGAAAGTTTGGGCTTCGGTGCTGCCACTGCAGTAAGATTGGGCATGCAAAGATATATTGTTTCGAAATTATTGGATATCCAAATTGGTGGATTCTAGACGAGGCAAAGAATTTCAAAAGAACGCCTTCTACATTTACTGTAGCGGCTGACCATTTGGGTAAGTTTTTAAATACGTATGCACATATTTCAAATAGTACATGGATAATTAACTTTGGTGCTACCGATCATATGATTTTAGATTCCAAACAAATTTTTACTTTTGGCCCATCTTTGCAAAAGTATGCCTGAACGGCCAATGGTAACACATCCCCAATAGTTGGTGAATGATTTTTGTCCTCTTTATGATACATTAAAATTACAATATGTTTGAGTGGTTCCCTCACTAAATTGTAAACTTTGTCAGTTTCACAAATCACCGAAGCCTTATCTTGTGTTGTAATTTTTTGGCCTAGTAAGTGTGTAATAAAGGACATAAAGACTCAACACGCGATTGGTTATGGTACGAGACTTGGAAATCTGTATAAGTTAGATCTTGCACAATCATGTTCTGATAAGTTATGTCAAGCCTTAGTTGTCAATAGCCCTAGAAACATAAAACGTGAAAAGGAAATCTGGACATGGCATCGACGTTTAGGACATGATTCTTTTGGTTATCTGAAAAAGTTACATCCTAATTTATTTGATAAGATTGATATCTAGCTTCCCATGCGATGTTTGTGAACTGTCCACAAGTCACAAAGCTTCTTTTTCACCGAATCCAACAAGGAGCCCACTATTCTTCATGGTCGTACATTCGGATGTTGAGGGGCCATCAAAAGTTACCATTATGAGAGGTGTACATTGGGTTGTCACTTTTATTGATGATTGCACACAAATGACATGGGTGTACGTGATGAAATCTAAAACAAAGGTAACTTTACTGTTTTAAAGGTTAAAGTGATTGAGACCCAATCCACATGTTAAAATTCTTCGTAGTGATAACGGTGGAGAATATTGCAATTCTGAGCTCCAAGAATATTTAAGAGCAAGTGGTATCATTCATCAAACCACATGTCCTAATACACCTTAACAAAATGGGGTAGCGGAACAAAAAAATAGACATTTGTTAGAAGTTATTTGTGCTACATTAATGGGGGCTCATATACCATTGTGATTTTGGGGAGAAGTTCTAACTTCTGCTACATATTTAATCAACCGTGAACCATCTAGTCCTCTTAACTTTCAAACACCGAACGAAGTTTTTAATGCAGCAATAATGGCCCCAATAATTTCAAATCTACCACCTCGTATCTTTGGATGTAATGCGTTTGTTCAAATTCATAAACATTAACGCAATAAAGTAGATCCTCGAGCGGTATGTCGCGTATTTATTGGATATGGTATAAACCAGAAAGGATATCGGTATTATCATCCTCCAACTAGAAGAATGTTTGTCAACATGGATGTTGTTATTTGTGAAGATTCAAACTATTTTACAATTGAGTCTGAAGTTCAGGGAAAGATTGAAAAGGAAATCCAGTCTCTTACTTAAGGGAAAACAATTGATTTCACATTTGAGTCTATATTTTGGGAAGTGGCCAAAAAGTAAATTGCAGGTCAAGAGAATATTTAGGCAACCAGATATGAATCCATTGATGAATTAGGTCAAGAAATGGTTGAATTGAATAGAATGAGGGAACAAGAAATCGACAGCGTTACTTCATCTGAGGCCGAAACACATCCAAGTGATATACCCAACATCGCCATTCAAGGATGTCCCAAATTCTGAGCCAGAAAGAATGTTATTCGTACGATCCAATAGAGGTATTCCTAAACCAACATATGAACTTGAGTTGTCAAGTAAAGTTAAATATGCCATGAGTCATACATGTCTGACCATCGCTTGTCCGAATCGAACTTGTCATTTGTGAGTCAATTATCTATTGTATCTATCTTAACAATGTGAAAGAAGCTTTAGCTGCTCCCAAATGAAAAGCAGCTATGGACGAAAAAAATGAAGTCTTTGAAGAAAATTAAAACATGGAAAATCACAGATCTGCCACCTGGAGAGAAACTCGTGGGATGTCGATGGATTTACATGGTGAAATACAAGGTTGATGGCTATATTGAACGCTTTAAAGTGAGATTGGTTGCAAAAGGTTACACGCAAACATACGGAATTGACTACACAAAAACCTTTTCACTTGTAGCCCAAATAAACATAGTGTGAGCAGTGGTGGAGGCATCGGGGTGGGGGCAACTGCACCCCCTCACATTTTTGTAAGTGTTGAATTAATACAGTAAATAGGAATAAAAGCCAATAATTATAAACCAATATTTAGTTTTGCACCCTCACCAGCCATTGGCACACTACTTTGACTATCATTAACTTATTTCAGTAATTTTCTAGCTCCTGCAATTTTCAATAATAAATTTATCCGACTTTAATTCTAGAGACCGTAAGCAAAGGGGCAAAAATTGAAAATGAATGAGAATAAGAAAGAAAAAGAATAATAATAATAATAAAGAAACTAAATTAAAGCTCATTTATATTTATTTTTGAGAATTGCATGCAGTAGTTGTCTGTAATACTAGTGTTTGCTTTTTAGATGTTGTACAAATTTATATGATTATTATTTTAGCTGTAATTAATTTTTTTATGGGACTGTTACACATGTATAATATACTTGAAAATACTGATACTAATAAAATATATATTTATAACAATTAGGAAGCATTATATCAACTAATCAATCAATAAGATTTACTTAAACTGTTATCTGATCAATGAGCATTAGTCTAAAAGGCTTAAGTTATTGATTAATTTGATAAATGAGTATTAGTCTACAAAATGAGAAAATATTGAAATAACTTGTGTAGAAAAACTGCTCATTAACATGTCAGGTATGCTCAAAATATGAAGAAAGAAAAAAAGACTGCTTTTTACATGTTAAATATGTTCAAATATTGGAGTTTGTTTATAGGGACTTTTTTTAGGATAATTTGTCAGTGGCTATAATTTTTATATATAATTGTAATTATTAACTCGCACCCCCTCCCCTTCCTTAAATCCTGCCCCCGCCTCTGAGTGAGTCTTGTTATCTTTGGCATCAAACTTGGACTGGCCACTTCAACAGTATGATGTGAAGAATGCATTCTTACATGGGAAACTGAATGAGAAAGTATATATGGATATGCCACCTAGACCCACGACTTTCAACGTCCACATTCATAAGGTTTGCAAGCTAAAGAAACCAATCTATGGGTTGAAAGTTTCCAAGAGCATGGTTTGGGAGGTTCACAAAATCAATGACAACTTTTGGTTATCAACAAAGCAATTCAGACCATACTTTGTTCTTGAATAAACAAAATGGTAAGATCATTGCACCGACAGTATATCTGATGATATGATTGTTACAAGAAATGATAGTGGAGAAATAAATGCCCTCCACATTTACTTGTCCAAGGAGTTTGAAATGAAAGATCTTGGCAATCTAAATTACTTTATTGGGATAGAGGTGTCTCGATCTAAAAATGGAATATTTATCTCAAAAAAATATGCCTTAGATCTATTAGAAGAAACTGAAATGTCAGGTTGTCAACTAGCATGTACACCAGTTAAAGAGTGTTTGAAGTTGTGCTTTGAGTCTGATCAAGTACCAACTGATAAAGAAAGATACCAGAGGTTAGTTGGAAGACTAATGTACCTCGCCCATACTAAGCATGACCTCGCATATGCATTAAGCATTGTCAGTCAGTTCATGCATAACCTAGGAAAACAACACGTGAACGCAGTTATACGAATCATGATATATATAAAGGTTGCACTTGGTAAAGGAATCTTATATGCCAAAAATGCAGCCTTTCAAAGGATCGCCGCATACACTGATTTTGATTGGGCTAGAGCTTTAGATGATAGGCGATCAGCGTATGGTTATTTTACTTTCTTGTCACATGGAGAAGTAAGAAGCAAAACGTTGTTGCTCGCTCAATCGCAAAAGTTGAATTTAGAGCTAGGGATAGCTCAATGTATTTATGAAACTATGTGGCTGAAACTTCTCTTACACGATTTAGGATATCCACCTCATGAACTAATTCGCTTGTATTATGAGAATAAAACAACACGTGATATTGCACACAATTTATGTCCAACATGATCGCACCAAGCTTGTTGAGGTTGATAAGTTTTTTATCAAAGAGAAGCTTGATGAAAATATTGTAGAGTACTCGATGATTCGGTCTGAAGATCAGTTAGCACACATACTCACAAAAGCAGTCACAAACAAAGTCTTTACTAATGTTTTGACCAAGGTGAACATGCGGAATATCTATGCACCAACTTGATGGGGGTTGAGAATTAAAATAATTATGTTTATTTATCCTATCTCATCGCAATCCTATAAGATTAAGGAAAGATAACTACGATATATTACAAAAGATATACAAGATATGTAGAGAGATTCTAGCTAGGGCTATTACGCCCCTGCAAAATCGACGTTCCATCGACAACGGAGAGTTTGAAACGCATTGATTGAAAACGAGACCGAGCTAGAGGCTTGGTGAGGACATCCGCCAGTTGGTCGAGCGTGTTAACATATGAAACTTTGAGAAATCCTTTGTTAACGAGGTCACGGACAAAAGTGCAAATCCACCGAAATGTGTTTTATTTGTGAGTGTTGAACCGGATGTAGCGATACGAATGACACTCATATTATCACATCGAATGTGCGGTGCATGTAAGAGGGGGAAGCCAAGCTCACGAAAGAGATGTTGGATCCAACGTACCTCAGTAGCGGCATTTGCTAAGGCACTATATTCGGCTTCAGTGGAAGACCGAGAGACAACCTTTTGCTTGCGGGATGTCCATGAGATCGGATTCGGCCCGAGATAGATGACATAAGTGGAAGTTGAGGTGCCATAAAGGGTGTCGCCAGCCTAATCGGCATTAGAATAGGCGGATAGTGTCAAGGAATCCGATCGACGTAACAGAAGACCATGGGAAATAGTACCGAAGTATACGTTTAAGGGCGAACCAATCTGATTCCGTCGGGGTTTCCATAAAGTGAGCTAAATGATTCACCGAGAAAGCAATATCAGGGCGAGTGAAGGCAAGATAGTGCAAGGCATCGATAATTTGCCGATAAGGAGTAGGGTCGACGGCGGATGGAGACGGAGCCGAGGGCAGATTAGACGTCATAGGAGTAGCAAGTGGCTTCGCTCCATCCATTTTATGACTAGATAAGATATCCGCAATATATTTGTGTTGTGAGAGAAACAAGCCCTCACGACAATGCATGACCTCAATGCCGAGGAAATACGTTAAGGCCCCATGTCCTTAATGGAGAAAAGTGTGCCAAGGCGAGATATGACGAAAGAAACAAAGTCCAAAGTGTTACCCGTAATAATGATATCATCAACGTATACGAGCATAAAGCATATCACCCCGTCACGTGAGTAGACAAATAGAGAAGTGTCGGACTTTGTTTGAGTAAAGCCAAAAGAAAGAAGCACCGAACTAAGCTCCAAGTACCAAGCACGAGGCGCTTGCTTAAGGCCATAGAGAGATTTATGAAGATGGCAAACACGCCTAGGGTGGTTTTTATCCGCAAAACCCGTTGGCTCATGAACACTTGATCCGTGATATGCCCATGGAGAAAAGCATTGCTCACATCGAGTTGACGTAAGGACCATCCATGCTTGACCGTGAGAGAGAGAACGGTTCGAATGGTAACGGGCTTAACAACAGGACTGAAGGTTTCCTTGTAGTCAAGACCGGGGCGCTGATGAAAGCCCTTTGCAACAAGACAAGCTTTATATTTGTCAATAGAGCCGTCGAGAAGGCATTTGATGCGAAACACCCATTTGGAGCCAATAATATTGCGATGAGGAAGGGGATCAACCAAAGACCAAGTGTCGTGTTTAATAAGAGCCATGTATTCTCCATCCATCGCCGCGCGCCAAATAGGGTCCTTCATAACTTGAGATACACAAGTAGGTACAAGTGAGCCAATCAGAGGATGCTTTGTAGCAAGAGAAACTTGGCGTGGTTTAAAAATATTGTTGCGTGATCGTGTAATCATGTGATGCGGACGATCAACAGTGGACGCATTGGACGGTTCGTCTGGACGGGATCAACAACCGGAATTGGGGAATCCTGAGCAGGGGAGCCGATGGTGGTGCCGGTGGGTCCGAGATAGGCGGCAAAACAAGTTGTGGAATAAGGAGCAGATCTGAAGGGGCTCGCAATGAAGGAGCGGGCTGTGGGGAAGCTAGTGAGAAGCCCGAAAAAATGTTCTCATTGAACCAAACATGTCGAGATATATAGAGGCGACTTGTCTCAAGATCGAGACATTTATAAACAGATTGCGAGGATGAGTACCCCAAGAATAAACATCGGCGAGACGGCGGATCAAGTTTCCCACGGATGTAAGGGCAAAGATGGGGAAAACAAAGATAACCAAATACGTGTAGATGTAAGTAATTTGAGGTGCGCCCCTGTAAGACCGAGAATGGTGACTCGCCGTTGAGAACCTTAGTGGGAATTCGGTTCATTAGGAAAACTGTCGTGCTAAAAGCAAACTCCCAAAAATTGGAAGGAAGACGAGCTCGCTAGAGAAGCATGCGACCAGTCGACACAACTTGTAAGTGGCGACACTCGGAGGTACCATTCTGTTGGGGAGTATGAGGAGTGGTCGTCAACCAACTAATGTCATTTGTATTTAAATAAGAGCGTAAGCCAACAAATTCGCCGCCATAATCTGTGTAAAACTTTTTTTATAGCAGTACTAAACGGATTTTCAACAAGTGTCCGAAATTGATGAAAAATATTTGCGACTTCCGACTTTGAGCACATAGGATAAATCCAACAATATTTAGAAAAATGGTCAACTAGCAACAAGTAGTATCGAAAACCATTTAGTGAAGTCACGGGCGTCGGGCCCCAAACATCTCCATATATGTAATGTAAAGCATGTGTTGATATAAGAGATGAAGTAGCAAACGGTAATTGGCGACTCTTATGTAAAAAAACAATGTTCACAATTGTCCAGTGGAAAATTAGAATTGTCCATACAAGGCAAATCAAACTGTTTCAAAATAAAATAACTTATTCGTGAAGAAGGATGCCCAAAACGGTCATGCCATCCCGCTTTATTCGTACGTTCACCAACAAGCGCCTGCAAAGAAGAAAACAGAGGAAGCCGCAATTGGTAAATACCCCCTAAGCACGGTCCAGTCAATAGTTTAGCTCCCGTATTGCGATCCTTGACAAAAAAATGAGAAGAGAAGAATTCAATGGTGACATTGTTAGATTTAGTAAACTGATGGACCGATAAAAGGTTGCGACGTGCAGCGGGAATGCATAAAATGTTATCCAGATGGAAACGACGAGATGAACAATTAATATTCGAAGAACCAGCATGTAAAATTTTCAAACCTGACCCATCGGCAATAGCAACCTCGTCTGGACCCTCGTATTCGGAATGGACAGTCGAATTCTGAAGATCCGATGTGAGATTGTGCGATGCTTTGGAATCGACGAGCCAATCATTATGAGGAGGAGAGGTCGGTGATGGGGAGGTAGCCATGTTGGCATGCAATAGAACGAATAAGCGACATGTGCGCGCCCCGTGACCCTAAAATTGTAGTTTTGACACGTGAGCAGCGAACGGGGTTTGTGCAAACCCGATTCGCTAGCAGAGCGCTGATGATGGTTGCGCTGCTGTCCTCCACCAGCGTTGCTGTTGTGACGGGGCTGCTGCGAGCGACCACGACCATGATTGGATTCACGGGAATGCAATTGCTGACCGCCGCGAGACTGATTACGGCCTGAATTGTTGTTGTAGTTGGTGGTGGCCACAAGTGAGGCGGATTCAGCATCGACACGACGGATGAAAGCTTCCTGGGTAAGAAGCAAGTCGTGAAGCTCCGTGAATTGAATCGGGGATTCACGAGCGCGAATGGGGCCGACCAGATCTCTGTACGCCGGATCGAGTCCATTAAGGACGTATAAGGTGACATAGTCATCGTGGAGAGGATGATCGGTGACTGCGAGTTCGTCCACCTTCGTATTGATTGCATGGAGGAACTCGGATACGGATCTCGAACCAAGTTTAGTGGTGTTGAGGTCATCCTTGAGCTGCATTACACGGGAGCGGGATCGGTTCGCATACGTGCTTTTCAACAAGGACCACGCCGCCGCTGAAGTCTCTTCGTTGGAGATTAATTGAACCATGTCATGAGAGACGGAGCCGAAGAGCGGAGATGATGAGTGAATCTTGCCTCGTCCAATGAACATAAGAGGCGATTGATTCTGGTGTGGAACCACAGAGAGGGCATGGATGTGTGTCGTCGAGATAACTAAAAAGGCCAAAACAGTGGAAGAGGTGACGCACTTGGGAGCGCCACGAGCCATAGTTGCTGCCATTGAGATGAAGCGGAAGGTGATTTGCAGTGATCAGAACTAGCGGGTCATTGTTGGGGCCGACGAGGGGCGGCATAACATTGGCCAAAGGTGGGGAGCCATCGCGCCGGAGGCGGATACGGAAGAGGCGGAGTTGGGCGTGTCGTTTTGGGCCATTAGATCGGAATCTCATTAGAGTGAAGAGACTCTTGATACCATATAAGATTATAGAAATATTATAAAGTGATAATTCTTTATAAATCTCACAAGTGTAAATAATATAATTACAATCTTATCTATAGAAAGAGAATCCCTAGACTAAGAAAAGATAATTACAATATATTACAAAAGATATATGTAGAAATTCTAGCTAGGTCTATTAAAACCGCCGCCCACCATTCTAATAGCAGCTTCTCTCACCTATTAGATTAGGTGATTTAATGGTCTTGGCTACTTGTTGTATGGAGAAAAATATATGGATAAACAACTTAAGTATCTTAGCAAGTGGGTATAGACTAGCCCTTGCACATTATCAGTAATTCTAACGATTATATAATATAATATTTCTTTGCATATTCATTATTTAAATACGTTAGTCTTTTTCTGTAAGAAATTAACTATGCATATTCATTACTTAAATACGTTAGTCTTTTTCTGTAAGAAATTAACTATGAATCTAGAAGATGATTAAATAAATAATAAGAAAGTAATACACCGGGCCATAATTATACAGACAAGACAAGAGCAAGTCACGGGTAACGTTGAACGATTGAAGAACGGCTACTGAAAGTCAATAAAAGCACGCCATCATCTATATATTTTATATGCATGGAAAATTGGAGAGATCTACGACATTGACAGAAAATGAGCAAATAGTTATTCTCCTCTTGCTCTTGAGCTGTTAGCTTTACAAATGCAATTAATATTCTTCTCTTAGCTTGCTCCATTAACAAATGCTTATGTATCATCGATCAGCAAATTAATTAAGGTTAAAAGTTGCTTAGCACGCCTTATAGAAAGAAAGAAAGAAAGAAAGGAAATAAAAATAGAATGTGGATCTTGTCAAGGAAAGGAGCATCAGGGTTCTCGGCCAGCTCAACGGCAGAGCAAGTCACTCATGGAGTCGACGGTACTGGTCTCACCGCCATCGTCACAGGTTGGTTTTTCATTCTTGTTTAATTTGCATGTTAATATATATATATATATATATATATATATTGGCCTGGTTACTACTTTTTCACGGGATATTATATATTTTCCTATGATTCATTTTTCCTTAATTATGTTTTCTGTACTATGATTGTATCTTTTGATGTAAGTTGAATATGCAGTAGCTAGGAAAACAAGTATTATCAAGGTCCAATTACAGAAAATAGTAGAGTTGTGTACATATTATTATGTAGATATATTCACTGTCTTCATGTAGTTGATGATCATCATTTCAATAGTCAGGATCGCCCTTAATCTCAAACTAATTAAGACTTGTCTAATATGTTAAAATTAAATGTCAACTACAATTATGGAACAACTTAATTAAGTGGTTTTTTTTTTTTTATCAACAAAGTGGTTCTTTAAATATTATGGTGCTTAATGTCATGCATATTCCAGGGGCATCAAGTGGGATTGGGGTAGAGACAACCAGAGTCCTTGCACTGCGTGGTGTTCATGTAATTATGGCAGTGCGGAATGTCGAAAGTGGTAAGAAAGTTAAGGAAGCCATAACCGAAAAGATCCCTGGTGCTAAAATTGACATAATGGAACTTGATCTGAGTTCTTTGGAATCTGTTAGGAAATTTGCTTACGAATACAACTCGTCTGGCCGTCCATTAAACATCCTTATGTAAGTTCCATCATGTGTGTAACGGTAGTTATTCTCTTTCTTATGTTACTTAATAGCTTTATCTGGACTTAAACCCCGTTCCTTTTGTATAATATGTTCTTTTCTTATTTTCAAGAAATAATGCTGGGATTCTGGCTCCGCCTTTCACGCTGTCAAAGGACAACATCGAGTTGCAATTTGCAACTAACCATATAGGTAATTTGTGGCTTATTCACTCATCTTGAACATTTTGTTCTGAACTACTTCAACTGCTATATGTTAGATACATATGGATAATCTTTTGGCTTCTTTCAAATACCATAAGTTGTCGATCTGCTGCTTACTCCTTCTATGACTTATACGATACTTTTCTGAGGCAGGGCATTTTGTTTTGACAAATCTTTTGCTGGATAACATGAAAACCACTGCACGCAATTGCCAGAAAGAAGGGCGAATTGTTATTGTCGCATCAGATGCTCATCGTCTCCTCCCTAAGGAAGGAGTTTGTTTTGATAAAATCGTTGACAGTTCAAGGTAAACTTTGTCCAACTAAGACATGCAATCCCTCATAATAACACGCACTATATTAGTTCTGCAAATTTTTACTAGTGATTTTAACTAGTCATGCGATCTTATACATTCACATGATATCATAAAAAAAAGTACTATTGTCTATGGTTAGAATGATTTATTGTCACTGTTAAATTTCTACTATTATCATAGTTGAAAGTGTGACTGTTAACGTCATAGTTATGTGACTACAATACACTGATACACATAGATACGCGGAACACATTGTCGTCCAGTGATTGGCCGCTTTTAGTTCTTTACGTTGCTAGTCTTTTGAATTAATATATTTTGTTGGTCTGCAGTTACAACAGTATGCTGGCTTATGGAGAGTCAAAGCTGGCGAATATATTACACGCTAACGAACTTGCAAAACGTCTGAAGGTACGTACTATGATTGTTTTCATTCATAATTAGATTTAGATAACACCAATTCATCTTTTGTCTCCCTTGTACAACAGGAAGAAGGGGTTCATGAAGTAACTGTTAACTCCCTACACCCTGGAGTAATTGTAACTCCTATTCTGCGAAATCAGTACGGCTGGGTGGAAGGTAAACTTCTATTACCAGTTTAATTATATATTATATTGGTGGCGAATTGACAATAAACTTTTCAATTACTTGCATACTGGTCTAATTTTTTTTTTTTTTTTTTTTTTTACAGGTTTGTTCAACTATGTTATTTCATACTTCCTTAAAAACATCCCTCAGGTTAGTTAAACTTTTCATCTTTCATCCCAACTATCCCTTCGTCATTTTCTAACATTCGTCAACAAATTAATTATTTATAAAAATGTTATATAAGAAAGAAGAGTTCATTATCATATATATAGTACATACAATATACCATCTTACAACTAAAGATGTTCGATCTGGTGTTATGCAGGGAGCTTCAACAACATGTTACGTAGCTTTGAATCCACAACTTAAGGGAGTAAGCGGTGAGTATTTTGCCGACAACAATGTTGGTAAGCGAACTGCATTTGCCAAAGATGCAGACATGGCAAAGAAATTGTGGGATCTCAGCTTGAAATTGACAGAGTCCACCTAATTTGTTTCAGGCTTACGTTGTTTTACATAAACTGAAATGCTTAAAGCGATATATGGTTGTGTAGAAACAACGTACAATAAACTAAATTAAGTATCTTTTTATTTATCTAGAGATTAGTGGAATGTTATTTGGGGGAATTCGTTTGTCTTTTGATTTATTCATGAACTAACTAAAAGCTGGTTTGATTGGATTTATAAACCCCTTATAAGAGATAAAGTCTAGGCTTGTGTACGGGATTGAAATATTACATGTGAATTTGTAAATATCACTCCACGGTACCCTTTTCGCGAGTGAGTCGTTCAAAAGCTTAGAATTGAAAGCTAAAATTTACGCTGATTTCTGATGATGCTTTGACATTTAGCTTGGCTTGCTGAGAGGAAGCTAAACTTGTCGTGATATTTGTTTGATTCTTAGTCGGTATTGCATGGGGTTATTAGGCCAGCACTTCGGTTATTACTTATTAGTATTTCCGTTGATTTGCTTAGTTTTTCATGCACATCATAGTTGTATATTTGCTTAAAATCTTGAAGCTTTTAGATTTTTTCGGTCATTTTAAATTGCACGTTTAAATTAAGTAAAGTAACAGGCTGCCTCCTAAATGAAACTACAAATTCACACTTACAAAGCACACATGAGATGCACGAGAACAAGTCTCCCGTGCAAGTATTTCACCGAAATCAATTGAAAAAGTTATACTAGAGTAGTTACTCGAATAAATTTTAAAAATCAAGATGTTTTTAACACTTAAGCCTCATGATACTTCTTTTTTCATTCTAAGATTTGCGATAATTATCCAAAGAGATAATTACATCTACATTCATTGACCCAGTTACAAAGTCTCTCTGTATGCCAGAAAAAAACACGAGAAATTAAAAGTATTTGACATCAATTTAAACATTCAAAAATCAACAAAACTTCCATAGAATATTTTTCTAAACTAGGTGATTTGTCCATAATTCCAAACCTCAAATAATTAAAATATAGTTTGAGCATTTGAAATCTATTTTTCTGCTACATATTCGAAATGGTTACGGGTAGGAGTAGGACTCAACTGTAGCAATTCCAGGAATATGATAACAAATATCAATGCCCGTTGCTAGCCAAAGGTCAAATAGCAATCACATACTGTAAACACAAGCGTTCAGTAGTGTGAGCAATTATTAAAAGAAGTATGCCATCAAATAAGTCTCTATCTCTCAGAGAAAATGTATTCGGTTGGTCTGGAAAATTTAAGAAATCAATAAGGTCCAAAATTAAAAAAGAAAGGAAAAAAAAAACACTTAACACTAGAGATGTGTCCTAAACTAGAACTCGACTTCAACACAAGTTAATCCATGAGAAAACACCTATCTCCTACTGGACCAGCACCAGCAGCACTTCTATAACAGGAACTTCCAACGTGCAAAAACCTGCAGACCTGCAAAGATGCAACAACGATAAACTTCTTATTATTACCTTTCACACTAATCAAATCTACCAGGAATCAGTGAAGAGCTCTGCCACAGGACCGCAGTGCAACCCCCTACTGATTAACATTCTTTTGCGGCTTGAGCTTTGCAGCAACTTGTTCATCCGACAAGGGCAAGTAGTAGATGCGAGGGATAGCTTTAGTTTTCTTGAAGAGATCATCCAAAGTAACTATCGGGGGTTCGACGTTCTCTGATAGGGGGGGAGGAGGCGGAAGGTTAAGCCGCTCCCTTGCTGGGATGTGCTCTCTAGCCGGTGGAGGTGGAGGAAGTGAAGGTGGTGGAAGATGCTGCCTCGGAGAAAGTAGAGGTTGTCTGGTGGGTGGTGGCTGAGCAGAGAGCGAAGGACCAACTCCGCTTGAAGGAGTTGCCGGAGGGGGCTCTACGCGTGTTTTAACCTCTTCAGGGTCCACAAACTCTGCTACCAACAGACGCCCCCCATTTGGAGGCCACTGGAGGTTATACACAGCATTTCGGGTTTCTACAGCCTCTTCAACAGATGAATACTGCAGATTTTAATAAATCACTCATTATCAGACCTATATCGTTGAAAATTAAAGCTGATGCCGAGTATTGGACATCAATGAATATACATTTATACCAAAGATGCTAATTTGTAGCAATCACATACTTAACTGCAGGTTAAAAAACTGATGCAGATTCAGAATGAAAATAACATATACTTCATGCAGCAAAACACACTCACAGAGACGTAGCAGTGGGTTTTGATGTGATCCATCCAGAAACTGGTTACACTGCCCGTTTTCCCAAGGAGTTCTTGCACTGCTTTTAAAGTAAAAGGCCGCAAAAATTGATCAATTCTGAGAGAGTTACTGGGGGGCTTAGAGGATGGCGGAACTGCCAGAAGTCAACAAAACAAAACTCAGGGTTTGAAGAGATATTTTAAAAAAGTTTAACATGAGCAGTGAATTCTGAGACATACCAACGCGCTCCTTGGGCAGTTCTTCATTAACTACAGTGTCAGATGTAGAAAAGCGCTTGAAAGTAGGTTGAGATGAATCCTTAGGTGTAGTAGATATATTCACACGTTCTGACTCAGAACCCTTAAGGCTTTCCGTATTCCACCTGCGCGCCCTTTTTGTAGTTTCATTGTCCCTAACTGCTTCTTTATCTGTAATGTTTAAATTGTAAACCAACAGTGATCGTACTCAGCATAACTCCCGACAGATAAACTAATGCAGATTGCTTCAGCTATCATTCTTTTTCTTTTTTTAAAATGCTAATCTCTATACAAAAAAAGAAAAAAAATGTAGCTCCAGATATGTGCAACTGCAACACAGAAATATCTATTGTTTGGATGAAGTTATAAGAAAAGTCCACATGTTTTTTGTCCTTGTATAAAACCTTAATAATCTCTTTTCTCACATCAGAGAGATCTTAAGTCATAAATTCATCTGGATTCTTCATCCATTTTGCAACTCATTGATAAGCAATTACGAACACGAAGAAGAAAATGTTTAGATACAACAAATAAGACGATTTACAACTACAGTACTGTAATCACATGCAAAATTTATAACCAAAAAGAAAAAGAAAAACTGTGAGATGAGAAAAGATGTAGCCTGTCAACAGAAAGTTATTTGAGTACCATACAAAAAACACAACTACTTACCAAATTTTCTTTTCTCAGATTGCAGCACCGTCACACTCTTGTTTTCAGCACTATCTTCCTTTGCTTCAACTGGTTTATCCACACCAACTACATCAACATCACCCTCCTCTTTTAAGATTGACATTTCAAACTTTTCCTTATCATCAATGGTTCCATTAGAATATGATTTTTGCTGCATTTGTTTGCTCTCCAAAATATCGTCCTCCATGGACTCATCCCCAGAACTCCGGTCTAAATTAAGCTTCTCAGCATGAAAGATATCTTCACTGTCAGTGTTCTTGAGACCATCAACATTTTCTAGATTGTTACCACCAGTGTCTTCCGTAGATACTTCATTTCCAAGTGGATCTTCAACATCTTTCGTGTCCAGATGTTCTTCAACATCCATTGGGTGTGATTCACCACTATTGGTGGCAACATCCCCAACTGAAGGCTTCACCATCTCATGCCTAACTTCTAGTTTGACATTATCAGTAATTACATCAACCTTTATGTCATTTTTCTCAATAATGGAGACAGTTTCAATAGAAACAGAATCAGATACTACTTCAAACCTTAAATTGGGGTCAGCCTCTGATACCTGATGCTCCAGCGGCAGGAAGTCTGAATCTGATTGGAGAACATTGGAGTCAGCATTTGCGAGATGGATGGCAGAACCGGAAAGTTCATTCTGAGTTTCACTATCTTTAATACCTGGCCCACTTGGAGACGCAACAGGCGTTTGATTGGTCTCAGGAGGGTCAGTAATTTGATCAGCATGCTCATGTTTAGCATCCTCCTGAGGAGGTTCTGAGATATCGTTCTCAAGCCCAGCAGTTAAAATTCTGACCTCATCTATTTTATCGTTGTCTACGTGCGATCCACTCAAAACAGTCAAAGAGTCAACTGTCTCACTGACAACCACAGTAGCTTCATAACCAGGTAAATTGGTATCTTGCTTCCCTTGCGTCTGGGAAATATTATTTTCCTGTTCCACAACTTGGCGCTCATTCTGTGACCCACTTTGATCGTCAATCTCATCTTTAGGCTTCCCTTCCCCCTTTTCCATTGAGCCAATCCCTATATCCATAAGATCGTTCGCATTTTCAGAAACAAAGGGTTCTGTAGTTTCCTGTTTGGAAGGTAACTCAGACTCGGTAGGGCTGCTAAGACCATTATCCTCATCATCCTTGGCACTTTCATCCCATTCAATGCGAATGGCTTCATCCAAACGTTTGACTAGATCTTCTTTTAATCCCTTAATAGTCAATTTACGTTTCTTAAGTTCTTCCTTTAGCTCAGTGACCTTCCACTGGTCAAGTGATCGCCCAGCGACAACAGCGTATGGAGATGACATCTTGTCTATTGCAAATGACTCGTCAATAAAAGACTAAACCTGATAAAAATTTAAAAGAAGTCAATTAACATAGAAGATCAAGCTTTAACCCTGTCAATCGGGGAATCTAAGAGAAGCAAACCAAGTTACATCTATTAAACTAGAGTACAGAGATGTAAAAGAAAAAAGGGACAAAAAATCTGGTAACTCCGCGTGTCAACCTAAAAAAATGGCGTAAACGCTAGAAACCAGCAGGTGTTCAACATAAGCACTTTCCAAATGTGTAACATGCGTAAGCTAAGTAAATTATCACAACGCGATACAGTACAGTCTTTACTTTGTATCGAACGAGAATATTCGATCCAACGAGTAACATTACCCGCACAACGTCAACACAACGTCAACGTACATACAACATTACGTCATTCCGGACCAAAAACTTGCCTCAAAGCTACAATTTCGTGATAAATGCTTCTCAAGCAACTACCGAAATGATTGCATCTCCACAAAATGGGGAAACGAGAAAGAACAATAACATGCACAATTACAAATTGACAAAAAGAAAAAAAAAGAGCGAAATACGTACCAGTTGGAAATGGGATTTGCAGCGAAAATAAGAAAGCCCCCAATTTGATACAAAGCCCTAATTTCAACAACACAAAAACAAGTTAACAACAGTGAGAAAAATAGAAAAATGATGCAACACACAAAGGTAAAATAAACGAGAAGAGATTCTCAGTTATTCAACAAATCGGAATCCACGAGCTACGCGAAGGGGATTAGGTTCAATTTTCAGTTGGTGCGTGTTTGCGAGGCAAATGGGTGAGAGAGGTTAGTAGCTATTCCTATTCTTAGGTAAGGAAGAAATTGCAATTCGCTCCCAATGAAATCATTTTCTGCACATTCCCCCCAAGAAAATAAAAAGCTTAGCACATTACTCCAAGACGAATATGTTATTTTCGGTTGGAAAAGTCTTAATTAGCTCCCAATTTGGTGGTTATTCTTATTCTTAACAAATAATTCATCTATTTAATGATGAGTAAATTGTCATAATAATTGTCAAGTTGATGACTTGGTGGAGGTTATTCTGAAACCAATACTCTTAATTATATTATTTTCATCAAATATTAGGTTAACAAGATTCTTAACTATCAAGAGAAAGATAAAAAAAAGTTACCGTGAAAGAAAAAAGTCACCCCACCACAACAAACGGGCTGCTTTCTCTCTTGTCACGAGCAAGCTCTTAATGAGAAGACGTTCGAATTAAAACGAACAACATCGAAGAGAAATGACAATCGATATCAAATTCATAGCTCAAACCTAAATTGTGCTAGATTATTATCTTTGAACGAGGAAATTCTACGCCAGGTTCAACACTATGTTGTGACTTGTAGGTTCGGAAGGGAGCTGCTCTACGAAGTTGGATCTTCAATCGAGAAAGCATGTTAAAATAAAAACAATGGTGACTTCAAACCATACATTAGTGAATTTCTTGTATAAAATGGAAAAAGTGGACTTGAACTCCTAATATTATCTCCCTTTTAGGGGAGAGAAAAAAAAAGACTTTCTCGAACAAGATCAGTAACGGGACCTAGACTTCAAAACGATTTTCAACCTCACTTTGGGAATAGCATAGCTCGAATCTCAAGTTGTGTTGTTTTTTTAATTCAAATTTATTTTTTCGTAGAAAAACAATCGTAACAATCTTGATTTATAAATTTACAAACGCATACAACAATTACTTTTACATACACACAATACTCTCTATCTCTCACTCACACACACGCACACACACACACACACACACATATATATATATATATATATATATATATATATATATATATATATATATAACACGAGTGAAATGTATATGTTGTATGACCAAAGGATGCGAGTAATATCTAATTTTGTATGAAGTTCAAATTAGTTCTATTAAAGGCTCTTGTATGTATTATATATTGATAACTCAAAGAAAAACTTAAACCTAATACTAGTGAGATGGGAAAATTCCAATTAGCCCTGGCCTCGTTTAATTTTTGGTCAGTTGTCTTATATTTTCACCAAAAAGAGTCATATAATTTAAAAAAAACATCAATTTTTAGACCTTTCTAAAATTACTTACAGTGGTTGGAATATGCACGTGTTGAACACATAATTCTAAAATTGGAAATTTAAACTTAAATTACGAGATTTGAACTCTAACAAGAGAGGTAATTTGGCCATTTTTCAATTTTCACTGCAAATAATTAAAATATAGTGTTAGGAGGTGTTTGTGAAGTAACAAATAAGAAAGTTTCTATTGGTTGAATTAAAAATATAATAATATAATAGATGGGGTGTTTTTGCATATAACCCCAAGTTAGAGTACTTTGGAATGAAAATATTTTAGAACACGCACACTCTCTTTCTCCCCTGCTCTTCGTCTCTCAAAACCTCATAGTACTTCACCCTGCTAACTTCGCTTACATTCAATACAGACAGGGCCGTGTTGTATACTTCCAAAATAATAAAATGGGTCCCAACAAGAAGCAGAAGCAGAGGCGATTCAAGAACGATAATCATCACTCCGATCAACAATCACACCGCCTCCACAGGCAAATTTCTCTTAATTTTACACTAAACCAAGCCTACCCCTTTTTTCTTTTTTACTCTGTTTAATTAAATTAACAGTATTGGAATTAATCAGGGAAGAAGAAGATGACAGGTCTTTGCCAACTAACCCAGGTATGCTTATAACCCAAGAAAAGTGATAATAGAAAAAGACATAGTTTTTTTTTTAATAGCTATAACAAGGTGCAATCGAGTTCTTATTCGTGTTTTTGTGTCAGCAGCCAATGAGGAAGAGGAGGGGGAGGAGCTGAAGGTTCCTGCTGTTCAGCTCGCCATGTGGGTACGTGTGTTTGTCGATTTTAGTTCAATGTTATGTTTGTCATGGGCCCATCAGCCTGTTAGCCCTTGCGATTTCCTTCTGCCTTCCAACCATTGAAAAATTTCGATCTTGATATGTGTGTAATGCCTTTTTATGTATGTATTGACCTGGAATCACCACGGGTTCTGTTTTCAGCTTGGATTAGTCTTGTCATGCTAATTGTTTTTTCCGTTTTATCAATTTAGGATTTTGGCCAATGCGATGCAAAGAGGTGCACGGGGCGCAAGCTTGCCAGATTCGGATTGTTGAAAGAAAGTATCTCTGCCTGACTACTTGAAGTTGTTATTTATTAATGAAACACGTCACGCTTATTGTTTGTTGGATGATCTGATGGTTGTTGTGCCAAGATGCTAATTTTTCCTATTGAATTTTCATACCTAATATTATTATTAACTATGTCTTTTACAGGAATTACGGGTTGCTAGTGGATTTGGGGGTATAGTTTTGAGGTAATTACAGCTCCGCCATTGTACTACATAGAAGAAATTGATTTTTTTTTCTTAACGTCGCACTAATGCTACCTACTGGTATTTTAACACATGGTAGGTGTCTGTTATGGAACTACATTCATTTAACTTAATTGATAAATGGATGCTACCTCCAGCAATCTCCTTTGGATTGAAATAGATTTTCAAGTTTTAACATTAATATAGCAGCTCTGTTCAAGTTTTCAATTACAAAGGCACCACGTCAATTGTGGCCCATGCTTCACTTAAAATGTATTACCAGAATTCAGATTCTGATAGGGTTTGGATGGGAAAGTTATGCTTTCTAATAAATAATGTTTAACTTTTTTCGTCAAATCTTGTTTTGCCTAGTTAAATCCATTTGACCTTGTTTGCATACTAGTTATGTAAGTCGTTCTATTTTTAGTATAACTTGTTACATAAATTGGCTGAAGTATGAACCTTAATGTAATACAAACTGATGATCTGATATGATAGAAACTTGTGCACAATTAACTGAAATTGACTCATAACGTATGTTCCTCCTAAGCCATGGTGTTTTCTATATGGTTTTCACCAATGCTGTTTCTGTTAAGACAGTGGAAAGTAATCTTCACATCTGAAATATATATCTAGTCACATCTCGCATAGGTAGTCTTCATGTGTGAATTATGTATGATTCACTTCACTTATAGTACTATTTCCATGTTTTAGTCCCACTGGAACACAATGTGTCTCACAGGAGGATCTTGAGCTGATCAAAAGGAGAGGTTTAGCTGTTGTTGATTGCTCGTGGGCACGTTTAGACGATGTGCCTTTCACCAAACTACGCTGCACTGCTCCTCGTCTTCGTATGTATTTGGATTACACTGCTTGTTATTTACTGATTTGTCAATATCTGAAAATATGTTGAATTTTGAGTTAATATTCCTGTGGACTTAACCATGGATCATAAAAATGGTCTTTAGTTAATAAGAAAGATTAGTTAATGCAGTCAAGGTAATTCTTGATTATGCCGCTCGCGAAAAGGTCTAAGAAGTTCTTACTTTGGTCTATATTATGAGTACAGTGGGTTTCTAGTTGTTTAATCTGCGTCATTTTGAATTTCTAGCTTTAAACTGGCCTATATTATAACTTGATTTACAAAAGGATTCGTATAGAATGTGGTGCTCCGTGTGTTCAATAGCTAGGATCTGTTGAAATGTGAATAGCAGTTGTATTTGTTGTGTAAAATAGAGTTGGATTACTGTGATGAGAACCAAGCTAGGGCAACACTATGTAAGCAAATAATCGGAAGCCATTCATTTTAAGATATTAGGTAATCGAAGATTTAAGTATTCAGTTTCCAAGAGAAATGTGTAACACCTAGGGCGTGCGCTAACAAGGATGTGGAGCGGCAAGTGTCATTTTTAATAGGAGGTATATGCAGAATTCCCTTATGTTGATAACGTGTAAGCAAAGAGTCCACCAAACATATTGTTGCGGAAAAAACCGCCTAACAAGGTGGATTGTAGGAGACAGCGTGGATTACTAAGAATATTTAAGATGTCTTTCATAATGTCATGGCTTTTTGCTTTCTGTCTTTGATCGTTTTGCTATTTTTATTGTATCTTGAACGTTTGGGGGAGACTTGGCGATCTTGGGTGTGTTTACATTGAAGGACCTTTCAAATTGTACTTGAGTTTGTGATGCAATATGCGTTGACATCCTTCAGTATGATTATTTGGAATCCTTGATAAATCTTTTTCTCTTTTTTCTGTGGCTCACTTTGTTGGTAAGTTTTGATATTTACCATTTAACTGTAGCATTTCATGCATAAAATTACTACAAAAACAAGTGATAGAGAAATTCACAACAATTAGAGATGTCTTTGAGTTAAATGCCCAAGGATAAGGCCGAAGTGAATGACTCAATTATGAGATCGTGCTTGTGGGATAGATATCCTTCAGGAACAGAGAGATCAGATGGAACTCTATATACTGATTATTCCTTGTTTTTGCTTGACTTGGCTTTAATATGCGCTGGCATTGTGATGATGTTATCCTGCTAAAGCCAGAAAACTTGATTACTTTGTTACTTATTGTTTTCTCCTTATAATTCTTTTCTGGATTTTTGCATGCATGTGAAATCACAGTCCCTTGGTTGGTAGCAGCAAATCCTGTTAATTATGGTCGGCCCTGTGAGCTTTCATGTGTTGAGGCGCTAGCTGCAGCATTGATTATATGGTACTTGACTCCTCTCTGTTACTGAATCAGTTGTAAATTCGTCATTTTTTGTTTACAGAGACTGATTAATTTGTTACAGATCTATCTATCATCGTGTAAATTATTGTCCTTGAATGACAATTGTGGAAGCAATTATTCATATTTACTAAGATAATATGATTTACACCATTTTATTCATCCTTTCTTTTGCAATTTCAACATTACCTTGTCATCTTCTATTCAGATTTTGATTATTGCTAAGTTTAATTTGTAGTATTTCAATTGATGTTAAATTTGCGTTGATATGCCTGAGGTAAGCATACAAGTTACAACACACTTTAGATGTTGAAAGTGGTATACACCAATGCTACAACTAGGGGTGTACAAAAAACCGGCAACCCGCCCGACCCGCCCGCACCCGCCCGTATCCGCCCGCACCCGCGCGGGTTTTAATTTTAAATACGGGTTGCGGGTTCTTTTTATGTAACCCGTAGGTCTGGCGGGCGGGTCGCGGGTTACCCATTCCACCCGCCCGACCCGCCCGCCACTTATTAGTTATTATAAAAAAAAAAAAAATATATATATATATATATATACTTCTTCTTCAGATTTAGGGTTTCACACTTTCACTAGCCCCTCTTCTCTCTCACTCCAGCCGCGCCGCCCCCGACGCTCCGCAATCCGCATCGCCACCACTGTTCCGTGCACCGCCACCACTAGCCCCTCTTCTCTCTCACTCTCTGCCGCCCCCGACGGATTCCACGCTCCACCACGATTCCACGCTCCACCACGACTCCACTACTCCACCACCACCACGACAGCCGCGCGCCACCACGAAAGCTGCACCGCCACCACCTCCGCACCGCTTCCCCGAAGTCACCAGGACTCCACGCTCCACCACGACAGCCGCGACGCCACCACGATTCCACGCTCCACCACGACTCCACTACTCCACCACCAGTCCACCACCACGACAGCCGCGCGCCACCACGAAAGCTGCACCGCCAGGACTCCACGCTCCACCACGACAGCCGCGACGCCACCAATACTCCACTGCTCCACCACCACCACGACAGCCGCGCGCCACCAGGACTCTACGCTCCACCACCACCACGAAAGCTCCACCACCACCACGAAATTGTAAGTACTGTTAGTTTGGATTTGGATTCATTTGTTGGATTCAATTTGTTGTTGTTCATGTTAGTACTGTAAATTGGATTCACAGTAAGTAGTTAAGTACTGTAAATTGGATTCACAATTTGTTGTTGTTCATGTTAGTGCTGTTCATGTTAGTACTGTAAATTGGATTCAATTTGTTGCTGTTCAATTTGTTGCTGTTTAATTGTTGCTGTTGGATTTAATTGCTGTTGTTGGATTTAATTGATGCTGTTGGATTTAATTGTTGCTGTTGGATTTAATAGTTACTGATGTTGGATTTAATTTTTTTCTATGTTTTTCGACCTAGTATTGTTGTTTTGGACAGGAGATTTGTTGTTTTGGGGCTTAAATATGCTGTTTTGGACAATTTTTTTGGCTTAAATGGACTGTATTTGACTATTTGTGCTAAAAACAGCAGTTTATAGGCTGTTTTTGCTGTCTCATAGATGTTATATTCTACTTTTCATATTTATAAATAGTATTGTTTTTTTAGACTTGGAAAAAATGATGTTTGTGGGTTATTATGCTGTTTTTAGACTATATTTTGCTCCAAAATTCTGAAATGCAGAATATAAACTGTATGCATGCAGAAAATGTTAGTTTAAAGACTGACTTGAAGCTTGGAGGTGATAATTTTTGTTTTTTCATATTTAATGTTAGTATTGTTGTTTTAGTTTGAAAAAAAATATTGTTTTGAGGTTGTAAAATATTGTTTATGGACAGGGCATTGCTTTAAAATGGTGCAATGCAGAATTGCAGATGATGGACTTTATTTATGTTGAAAAATGAAATTTATGGACTGCAGTTTTTGCAGGTGATGAAAAATGCAATGTATTTTTTGTTGAATATGCAGTTAAAAAAATAACTAGTCTTTCATAAGAGAAAAAAATAATGTAAACAGAAAATTTTATTATTTGCCAACCCGCCAACCGCCCGCCAACCCGCACGCACCCGTGCAACCGTAACCGCACGGTTTACTAAAAAAATACACCCGTATGGTTGACAAAATTGGTCATCCGTTATGTTATGGGCGGGTGAAATATTTCTTTGACACCCGCCAAATATAGCCCGCGTACACCCCTAGCTACAACTGTTCACCTGAGCAGTGTTCGATGCATAGTACATGCTGGCATTTTATGTCCAGATTAAGTTTAGGTTTTTAACAAACGGAGAATTCCTGACGTCTAAAATGTTTTGGAATTTTTCATATGTTTCAAGTTTAAGTTCTATTTTGATTACTTCTCTGAATTCATTTGCTCTCTTTAATATGCACGACACCATCACTGGGGCTTATAAAACCGTGACCAAATACCAGTTATTTAAGATGCTTATGTACTTCGAAATGCCCTTATATTCATTGTGTATGTATAGTTGGACAGGAATGCCAAGATTGGACTAGAGTGTCTCTCTATCCATTGTATCATTTATAACTCATTATCATAGTTTAGTCAACTTTTTGAACTGGGTGACAGTTGTGGTACCATTCCAAAGCTGATTGTCCGACAGAAAGTATTTTGATCCTTTTCTGAAAAAATGATTTGCTCTCTCTCTCTCTCTCTCTCTCTCTCTCTCTCTCACACACACACACACACACACACACCCCACACACACACAGACACACACACACGCACACGCACACGCACGCACTATAGCAGGTATACTCACACTTATATTTAAGTGTATTCTTATATATTATGATTGTATATAATCAGTGTTATCCCAGTGTAGATTTTCCGTATGATGCTCATGCATGGACAAGGACATTGGATATATAAATTTCGACTGCTAAAATGCCATCTGTCTCTAGGATCAAGTTTTTCGAACAAAGCTGTGCTACCTAGCAAAATAGAATCAACTTGTTCAAGAGGTTTGACTTCTCTTTGTTTTAAACAGTGGCGAGGAAGAAACCGGAAAGCTGTTGCTTAGCAAATTCAAGTGGGGCCATGCATTCTTGTCCCTTAATAGGTACTTATGACCTTTTGGTGATGTTTCTGTAGTAAGTGGGTTAGTATAGCTAATTCTACTCTTTGTTACGAATAATTGAAGAAGTAAAGTGTCTCCTTGATCTATAGTCTCGATGAGCAAGGTGGACGGTCTACCTTATGTCATTCATACATGCCAATACTTTACATTTTAGCTATAAACGAGTCAAACTTGGTACATATATATTTGCGTATCGTTAGCTTACACGTCTTATGCCACAGATTGCACAACTGATATACACTAAGCAACTGGAATTAAGCTTTACTTGCTTATGCATGGTTCTAGTTAGTCTATCATGGCAACTTTGGAGTTGGCTAATCCTGAATGATGTTATAGTTGAGCAGACATCCTTCATGCTTTCAAGTTTTTATAATTCATAATTATATTTACACCCCTGACATCTTGTCCAATTACCAAAACATCACCAAAAGTTTAGATTGATACCAAATGCCCTTCGGAACTTCAAGTACCATTATAGATAAGACTTCTGAAGTTTAAAAAGTTACCGAGACTTCTAACTAGAACCCTGCTTTCTTATGTGTTTGTAATTGTCTGGGCCTTAGATGAGACTTCTGTAATCTTTGTGTTTTAATTGCTTTCCCACGCGCTGCCCTAACCTTCTGTGGGATGGGGTTACTCTTTGAAGTCCGTATTAATCCCAATGGGTTCCAAATTTATAAAGGTGCTGATATGAATTAATGCAGTGAACTTCTAAAGGCATACTCTGAGTGTCCAAAGGGTGCTGACATGATCTCCGTTCAAAATGAGTGGCTCGCGCAGCAAAGATCCGAAGCTTCACAGTCACAGGACCTCCCTGAACAAAAAGGTAGTCTGTACTAAACTGTTAAAGTTCTCTTTTACCCCAAGTGACCTTTTCAAATGAATGATAGGATGCTAATATTATAAGCCTTTTGCATTTCAGGAGAACATTCTGTTAAAAAGGATGACAATGGAACTTCCAGCGGTTCGGAGGATGATCTTCCTCCGCTTGAGAGAAATATGAATCACTTGGACTTGGACGAAAGTGACGAAGAAAGTGAATGAAGATTTTTCTTTTTTCCTTTTTACGAGCAAAACTTGTTGGCTCTGCAGATTTGATTATCTTTAGATGGAAGTCTCATCTCGGTAGACAAAAGAGTACATAATTACATATGGCCTATACTGGGTCCATAATTTTGTCACATTTCTAGTAGGAAGCAAGTGGAGACGGATAAATCATGAAGATTTGACTATAGATCTCTAACTTTAAGAGTTATGCCAGACACACATGCGATCTTCGGTGTGTTTAAGTGATTTCCAACGCCGAGTTCAGAAATTAAAAAGATCTATGAATTATAGGACTAATATGAACATCACACAATGGCACAACTACAAGTACTAGTGATCATAAAATTAGAAAAGCATAATTACATACACAATGTCAAACAAATGATCCTAAATTACAATGGAGTCCTGATTATGAAAATTCTAATTTGTTAACGCTAAACCATAATTTGGATTTTTTTTTCTTAAAAAATATGCACAATCTTTAAATGTTGTCTTACTTCGTAGCTCGTAAAAGGACCCAACTTGGAGAACTAAACATAAATTTTTTTGTTCCATCAATTTTCTTCGCATTGGGGGGTCAATTGTCTTATCACGTGCAATCAGTGACAAGATTAAGTAATTCCATCAAGGACTAAAATTGAGTAATTAGACAACATACACGATGCCATTTCAAAGCACCAAGATTAAAAAAGAAAAAAGAAAAATACTACAACATTACAAGACGTTACGGTATATAAAAATGAGAATTTTTCAAAATTAGGCGCTCAATGTGGCCTCAACTCAGTTCTATTTTTATGTCTTTTTTAATTTCAATCCCACTGTAAACCCATGGGTGAAATTTATGGCCATCGGAAAGGGACAAGAAGACTTTTACCATCGGAAGATAAATTGCTTATCTGTGTAAGATAACCTTATCTCCGATGATGCACGGGTTACTACACTCACAGAGCATTCGATGCTAAAGGCACTACCAGTCTTTGATGACTCTACGATGCCTAATAATCGTCGATGCTTTAGCCAGTGAACAATCCTAAAGAACAACACCACGATAAAAACGTTCCCTCCACGATGGGTGCTCACTTCAAGGATATATTCGGGTATATATCCCAACGACCCGATGGCATAGGGATACTCTCGAAAAGGAGAATATGCTCTCTCCGATGGGTATTTACCTCGATGGTACATCTACAAATAAAACTTATCCGTTCGATGGCCTAGCTACAACAGGCATGACGAATTCATGACCCTGGTGACGAATCATCTGAAGGCTCCCAGAAGAAGTGCTTCTAGAACAAGAAGACATGCGTCAACATACCAGATATGCCAGCCTAGCATAGACCAGGTGTCACCATCGGAACAATTCAACAACAAACAAGCTAACTAGATATCAATATAGGTTGCAACTCATCAGCATAAAAGGAGTTGGAAAACAATTGTATAATGGGGGAGTTCTTACTAAAATAATCTCCATCTGCCACCCAATGTGGATCATGCGATCGAAAGAAGGCTATAAATATCTTCACTTTGTAAAACAGAGGGGAGGGGGAAAAGAAGACCCTATTTACTATATATCCTCTCTGGAACATAAGTCATATTTTCGTTAGCAAGTATTCATATAAAAGAGTATCAATAAAACTTTATCTTCCCTTGCTTCTTGCACAAGCTCCATTACCGACTATCCGGGCAAGGCGCTCCTCGAACAAAAAGAAATATAAAATTACTCCGATGAGTTAACACCCACAGTGTTGAAAAATGTCGATTTTTTTATATATATAAGATATATATGACCCACTAATATCTAACAACGTAAGAACACAACTCAACACAATAAGTATAAAAAGTTGAAGTATGTCCCCAAAATTCCTACTCTAATTTTTAATAGACATTGCATATTTCATAATTTAGTTTAATACTTGTTTATTATGCTAGTTTATTGATTGTTATGTTAATTTATTACATAAGAGAAACAAATTCGAAAAATGTATATATATATATTTATATATACGTAAATAAAATACTTATTAACATTAGGCGTAAGTTCAATGGGGCGCAAAATACATGTCTTTTATGGTCCGAATACGAGCTCCATGGTTGTCACATTAGTGTAATCTTGCCCGCCTCCTCTAAAATTTACGGCTCCGACCCTACTTTTATGTATGTCAATAAAATGTTTTTAGTCCATGGCAACATGACACACGTCACACGTGCGAGATTTGGAGTAATGTACTATATTTGGTCACGTGCAAGACAAGTGATCAATTCAGACCAAATTCTCATGCGCGTTTCAGATGCCAGAGGACCAAAATTAAATGTTTTCAACATTATGAAACTATTCATTTATTTTAATTTTAGAAAGATTAACATGGGATCAAAATTGAGTCCACGTTAGGGGATTAGTTTATAAAAGTCCCCTACACAAATCTTTTTATTTTGCAGAATCTTAAGGCAAGTTGGGGCATATTCTTAGTAAACGGGATGAATGTGAACTATAAGGAAAATTATTGAAGACGTTACGCTTCACGTTTATACATTTATTTATATATTATATACTACTCTCATTACTCTTCTTTTGGAGAAGAAGAATATGTATAAAATTAATTATGTTATAATTTGACTATTGATAATGACCATGCTAAAATTTCTGATAGTTTTAATTTGTATTCATTTATTTGTTGATTATGAACGACGATATAGTATGCAAAAATAAAATTATAATTTTTAATAGTTTTAGTTTGTATGTATTAATGTTGATTATGATCAATATAGCATACTACGCAAACGCTATGATTTTGATAGGATAATAAAGTTGAAAAATATTAGGACCGAGTTGTGAAGAATAACTTTCCTGTAGTGTTGAAATATATAATTTAGTAAAGTTTAGTGACGATTATATTGATATTTTTATCGGATAATTTAGATGGCAGATAGAGATCGAGGATCATCTAGGGGTGGAGGTCGTAGGGGGAGGCGTCCGAGGAAGGAACATGCATCTACTAGTCAGCAGCCACGCAGACCCGAGATGCACCAGTTTAACCCACTTGATGATGATGTGGATATGCCGATTCACTCTACAGACTATGACCCGTATGGGTTTATTGCTGACCTCTAGATAGAGCATCTTCCACCGATCAACACTACCACCACCGAGTCGCTGCATGGCACGGCGCATGCCTTAGGTTCCGATATGTGTGGAGTTCCACCCTCATCGTCTGATGCTTCAGTCAGGCCAACATCGTCTCGAGGGCCCGCCGAGCCATGACCATCACATTCCCCCGATGACGATGAGGAGAGAAATCTTTGGGGGCAGGACAGAGGGGCACCTATACCAGAGGACCCCGATGATAGGGAGTGGATCACATTTTGTCCATATACCGGAGGGTTGAGGAACCAATCGTCCATTAGTGCGTCGATTTCGGCTACTTTGAAGAAGTTGTGTAAGGGCCCGTGGTTTCGATTCAAGGATTTTCCTCGAGTTTATAGGGACATCACATGGGTCAAATTTCAAGTAAGTTTTTTTAATGAAATTATTATTAGATATTAAAAATAGTTAATTAAAACGCTTATTTTTTCATTTATTGTTGTTTATTTTTTATACGTTGTTGTTTTTAATTATTTATATTATTTAAAATTCACATAGCCAATGTGAGTGGGATGAAGCCGACGAGTATCGAGTTAGGAGTGTTTGGAAAATGATTGGCAACAAGCGTTATAGAGAATGCTTGAACTCACTCAAGAGAATATTGTAGGAAGGAAGCCTACTATTTATAGTCAAAAATCATGTTAAAATATTTTTAATTAAGGTCCCACTTTGATTATTTTATAATAAATTACAAAAAAAAAATTAATCATGCTCTTAAGGATGTCATGGTTTACTTCATTAATTAATTAATTGTATATCAAGTCCCTCAATTATTTATAAATAAAATTCAAATATGTATAATTAGATTCCTTTGTTCCATACATATTTACTTATGTAATTTTTCTAGGTAGTTCAATTAACTTGGTTAATATTTGAAATTAAAATATATGTTTTAGGATTAGAGACATGTAAATATAACAAAAGACTAACTTTTAAGTTCACGAGGCTCAAATATAGTTTTTTCTAAATATTTAGGGTCAAAAATATAAATTTTAAAAATTTAAGGACAAAAATATAAATTTATTTTCTCATAATTTTTGGGGCGTTACAATACATGTCACTCACCCGTACTAATTTCGTGTTTAAGTTGTACTCCATAAATTTAAACTAGGACAAAGACTAATGTATCTATCATAAGCTTATATTTCTTCAGAATGAATCGTACATAATTAAGAGAAAATATGAACTATAGTAGAAGAGTTTCTCCATCCATTAATATATTTATTTAGATATTTTTATGACCGTTGACTAAAGTCAACGAATCGATCCAACCAACGGTCCAACCTGCTAGCCCACTAATTAGTAGGCTCACCGATTCTCAAAACACTATAATAAATGGTAGAAGGATGGGTAGTTTGGTCAATCAACAAGTTCTTATCATATAAGCGTGCAAAGATCTCACTCATTCTCGTTGACACACACACACACACACACACACACACACACACACATATGAGCCCTTTTCGTAATTGTTAATTCGCCATTTTGGAACTTTCATTTCTGCAACAATCGAAAATCCCTTTCAGTTCTTTCAGATTTTGTTTTTTTTTTTCCTGAATTACTTTTTCTTGTCTGACAATTGTTTTTTGTGTTGTGGTGAAGCTAGGGTTTTGTAAATGTGCCTTCTTTCTTAATCGACCCTGCAATTCAATCTCCACCTTTGACGGTGAGTTGTAACTTTCCGTTGATTATATAAAAATTGATACTTTACGTATATTTATGAATTACGATATGACGAGATTTTACATTTTTCTTTTAGTTAAGCTTTTGATATGGGTGAAGCTGAATTTTGTATGTTTGTATTATACTATGTGCGCATGTGTTATGGTGTATGTTGGTATTTTAATGATATTGTGGAAACGCATTACGGAGTTGATTGTCGTAATCTACTTGTTTGTGTTGATGACTTGGTTTTCCTGAACAATGTCAGCCATTTTTTTTACTGTCTCCATGTAGCAATTCATTAGATCAATCGATGCATATTGTTATTTGTTCGGGAATGACTTACTGCTTGCACGATATGCTAAGAAAGTTGCATTTAAGTTGATAAGATGGTGTATGTATTGGATAAAATGCTGATAGCCACCCACTCTTTATTTCTTGTGTTTTATTTTTTCCTTAGGAGCTTGTTCAGGGGAAATAGGAACCAGAGGAGGATATTTGTGAATCAGTTTTTGTCTTTGCAAATAATTTGTGATAGTTTTGATATCACTCTGGAACTGGGTGGTTTGCCCTATGTATGAAGGAATGTAACGTTTTAGTTGCTAGCTTTCCTAATTGTTTTGTTTAGTTTGCTGGAGTCTTAGTAAATGTGATTCTTTTGCAAGGCGTTTTTCTGGGTTTTATGCCTTTTAAGGAAAAAATTGGTTTGCTAAGTTAATTTGTTTGAATGACTGGTTTTCTCTTTATGATTATGTGATGTCAGGTTTTCAGCATGTCATCGCCTTATGTTGTTCTGGGTGATCGGCCGCTTGACCAGTGGAAAGTCACTGAGCTAAAGGAAGAACTTAAGAAACGGAAATTGACTATTAGGGGTTTGAAAGAAGATCTTGTAAAGCGTTTGGATGAAGCGGTTCGCCTTGAATTGGAGGAAAGTGCCAATGAGAGTGCTGATAATGGTTCAAGTAACGCTTCAGAATCTGAGTTACCTTCTGACCAAGTAGTTACAGAATCTGTAGTTTCTGAAAGTATCAATGATCCTAAAGATATAGGAATTGGCTCTAGTGACAAAGTTGATGGCGAGCCTGAGAATCGAGTTGAAGATCAAAAAGGGTCAATGGAAGAATTCCAAGTTGTGGAGGCGGACCTACCACAGGAAACTAATATTCCTGTGTTAGACGTGGAGCAGGCTACTAAAATACCTGGGGAAGAAACCACTGTCGTTGTAAGTGAGACAATTGAAACTACCACTGTCGTTGTAAGTGAGACAATTGAATCTACGACTGTTTTGAGTGGATCAGACCTAGTTAAAGATGGTGCAGATGAGGTTGGAGATATAACTGCAGGCCTTCAAAATGACATATCAGAACCTTATTGGAACGATCCTGCTGATCCCATCTCTGAGCCACTTGAGCTCAATCAAACATCTGTAGTGTCTCCAAGTGGGCCAAGTGTTCCAGATAGTGAAATTCAGAACGAGGCTGTCAGTTCAACAGTTCATCTTGCAAATGATGTCTCAAATGTCCCTCAACCAGAATCAGACATCCAGCTGCTGGAGCATCAGGTATCAAAGGTCGACTCGGAATTGAGGTTTGAAGTATCTGATTCTATTTCTACTGAATCTGTTACCAATATTGAGAAAAATGAACTAAAGGTTGATGTGTTTACTGATAATGTGACATTAGAACTAGATGTTAAGCATGAGATGGTGCAGCCGTCGCTTAGAAGTATTACCCCTGATGGTGGGGAATCACATCCGATGGATGCTGAAGAACCACATGACAAAAAAGATTTGCAAGAGACACTTGACAAAATAGTATCTGAGGAAGAGACTGGTGGCAGCAATCGTGAAAATGTTGCCAGTCCCAAAAACATTGATAATAAGGATCTCGATCCCCCGGAGAAGCTAAATCTAGAGCTGACTTCTGGGGAGGATCCCATGGAGGAGGATATATTGCCAAGTGAACAAGTGGAGTACAAAACCAATTCCAGTGAAATCCAAGTTGATATGGAACAGTCTGGAATACCTGTCACGAATGAGGATAATGATGTTGATGTAGTTGGTGTCGATAAACCAGCCGAAATAAAGGTTGCTAATGCAGTGATGGCTGTACCTGGGCTGCAATCTGCGAAAAGAAAGATGCACGGTAGGCGCTGTGTTGTTTCTTTGCTGTATGGCATATTTGAGCAGTTCCATTGATAGATTATAAAGTTATCTTCTTTAGTTTGGTTATATGGTTAGCATGTTATAAAGGAGTCCTTACATATTATTCTTTTGTATTTGTTGTATCTGGAAGATTTTCTTCTTCGTGCGCATAATCAGTTTGTATGCATGAGAAACTACATGAAGCAAAGTGGATCTGGAATAAGTTTTAGAAGAATGGTTTACTCTTAGCTTCTGTGATGTTTTGAAGCCAACTTTCTTAGGTCTGAAATTGGGTAGGGGATATACCTACATATAGAACTGAGAATTAACTACATGGTACAGGATATGTAAGTTACAAGTGGTTCCCCACTTATACGAATTTGAACTTTCCTATCAAGCCAAAGGATAGATAAGTAGATAGTTCTCTGTACATTTTTTATGTAGCACAGAAAAAAGTAATGCTTACTTCTTTGACTTCCAAGTATTTCATTTTCTAAAGTATGTGGAGCAATGTTGCATACCGACATGTTTTCTTAAGATGAAATACTTGGAAGCTTCTTTGTTTGTAGTAGTTCCTACTAAGACAAATTTACTCGAGCACAAAAGTTATGGCGATATGATGACTTTTGTAGGAACAATTGATGATAGGTGCAGCGATCTACATTACTTGTACTGTCGTGCTGAGTACTTTAATTGTTACTACTGCAAAACTTGGTGACATACAATTTTTAACATTGCAGACAATGATACTGTTGGTGGCAATGACACCACAAAGAGGTCGCGCAGGTGGAACACGGAGGGCCTCAAGGGTTCTGAGCCAGATAGTTCTAAAGCGGTGGCTTCTGCAATTCCTATGGATTCATCTCAACCTACTCCAAGACGCTTCTCTAGATCAGACTCTACTGTTAATGAAGAAGCACCCAAGGAGCGTGTTGGTAAGTTTCAGAGTTCCTCATTCACTTAACTTTTACACTGATAGACTTCATCCTTTGAGCTTTTTCGTATTGGCTTCTGGCAGTTCCACCATCGTCCAATCCCCCTACTAATTCTCTCAGAATCGATCAATTTCTGCGTCCTTTTACTTTAAAAGCAGTGCAAGAACTTCTGGGGAAAACAGGCACCATTACCAGTTTCTGGATGGATCACATTAAAACCCACTGCTATATCTCGGTAACCTCAAAATTCTGATTTCGACTTGAGAAGTTAACTTTTTCTTGAATGTGCACAATTCTTTTTTCCTCGTAATGGTGTCTGTGATTGTTACAAAGAAGCTCTTCTAATATAAATGCAGCATGTATTTATGAGGATGTTTTGAACAGCCATATTTTCAGATATATTGGCTTAATAACTACAAATTACTTCAAATCTGCAGTATTCATCTGTTGAAGAGGCTGTAGAAACTCGTAATGCTGTCTATAATCTCCAGTGGCCTCCAAACGGAGGTCGTATGTTGGTAGCAGAGTTTGTCGACCCTCAAGAGGTTAAAACACGCATTGATCCCCCTCCTGCAGCTCCTTCAAGCAGTGCAGCTCCACCTCCACCTACAGGGCAACCTCAACCTTCCCCCCGGCAACAACTTTTGAGGCAGCAGCTTCCACCACAGCCTCTTCCTCCACCACCACCAATTAGGGAGCGTCCAATTCCATTAAGGGAGGCTCCATCAAGGGAACAGCCGCTCCAAGCAAGAGACAGGCTTAACCTTCCTCCACCACCTCCCCTTCCTGAGAAAGTCGAACCCCCAATAGTGACTCTGGATGACCTCTTCAAGAAAACCAAGTCTACCCCTCGAATCTACTACTTGCCGTTGTCTGATGAACAGGTAGCTGTGAAGCTCGCGTCACAGAAGAATATTAATTAGTAGGGCATATTGGGCTATACATTCTTCTTTGATTTCTGGTAGATTGATTAGTGTGGAAGGTAGCCTGTGAGTTTATTGCATTATCTGTGTTTTTTCATGGATTATCTTGTGTTGAGGTTGAGTTGACCTAGGACATGACATCTATGGGATTTAGTTGTTTTTTTGATGAAATATCTTCATTTCCCCAGAACCTCTTCGATATCTAAATTTGCTCAGACAGTCAGTCGAGACTTTCAGTGATGGAATAGGGACTTATTGAGCACTTCTTGTTTCATCAGAATGACTATTAAATATTTGTGTGTACTATCCTCTGACCTTTGTTTAGCAATATGGTGTTGGATGTTTTTGTTTATCATATTCCAAGGTTCTGAAATTTATTTTTTCTAACAAAATGTTTTGGAATGAGAACATAAATCTTTACTAATTTGTGAAGATTCAAAATAACTTTAGTTGGCATATGATACATCATACATGTACACATTTACGTATATATACATATATTGATCTATGCATATATCTTGATAGGCTTCATATTATTATATGATCTCGTAATCATAAATTATTGCAAAACTACATTTGGAACAAACTTCAAAATTAATTTAAACAATGTAATGATTTTTGGAGTAGCAAAATAATGAAATTTTGCAAACATATTTGTTCAACAAACCAGACCGAATATATACGAATTACGAATGGATTCATTTTAATTTGTATCTGCATAAATCATAATCGACTAATAGGCTCTAGTACTACGACTTGTTTTCTTGCTAAAGAATTAAGACTCGAGTGTGGTTTTGTCGTTCAAGTAACTCCTTTAATTCTCCTAAATAGTATGAATCTAAGTGTGTTTACAAATTGAGATTTGTGAAAGAAAACATACAAGTATATTACTTGTTACACGTGCAACTTTTTGTTATGTTAAGCATCCGATCGATAATATGGGCCGTGAGTTTTGTACATTAGATAAGTAGAAAATAAAAATACGCGAGAGGCTATTTTCACCAAAACTTATTTATGGACCTCAACTAATGTATTAAACATCAAAACTCAAGTCAGCCGAAGATCAATATTTCTGATCTCCGTCAAATAATAATGAAGTTATCATGAAATCTATTCGTAGCGAGTTTTTTTTTTGATGGATAGATTATTATTGCACATTGATTACGTAGAAAATTACGAAAGTTTAAACGTAAACGTCAGGAACGTAATTGTGGTTTCTACTTTACCATTTCGGGTCCTTAAATCAACACCTTCAAATCTTATGAAATATTTTTGAGAGCCTTTGATGTTTGCAGTTTGCTGCGAATCCTAATTATCCGGACCCAATAATTAATATACAATATTATACAATTTGATCAAGTTCACGTTGGGTGACGATTTGACCTCTTAACTGCATGTGCCCATCGGTTGTGTTTCAACACAAGTTATAATTGAGCAAAAGAAAGAACATGGACTTTTAAACATTAATAAATCAATTTACTATCCTTATTAGGTGTATGAAGTACAATCTTATATTGTATATTGTATATACGCTGGCCTGAAATGCAAATACCATTTTATTTGCCAACTAAGAGAGAGAGAGAGAGAGAGTGAGACAGAGGAGTAAAGATTCTTAACTCTGACATTTTTAACGGAAATATAATCCTTAGCTGAACGTACAAAAGTTTAATGTTACTTTCACAATTCTTTTATATATTAGGATTGTATTTAAATTGCTTCGTTTTTTTTTTTTTTGGGTTGTGATGATCAAAATCAATGATTTATAAGGCACAAATTGTAAACACAAGGCATTGTGTGCGAATTAAAGGCTTTGATTAAGAAGAGCATAGAATTGAAGCTCAAGTTCCACAAGTTTTGATATTTATATTTAAAATAAAGTACATTTATATAATAGTATATATGCTTATGTTACGATTTGGTAGGAGGTTTTTCAAAGGGAGTCATATGCACCTTTAAGTCCAATTTGCAAGAACTTGAAAATCGCGCCATTATCTTTTTGATATGAGTTGTTAAATACTTTGACTACTTGATGCCTATGAACCAAATGTAGAATAAACTAAGCAACGCAGGAGTTTTCAAAGAAATCGTTAATTATTAGATAGCTATTGGTTTTTCTGACTTCTATATATTATACTATTATATAAAGAAACTCAACTTTATACATTTTTTTTGATTTCTTTATTTATCCTTCATCACAACTATTAAACTTTGTTATTACTTGGAATATAACAATAATCTCATCTAACTTTAACATTATTTAAGCCTTCTCATTAAAAAGAAAATCATAACATATATAGATTTTCCATCTCAATATATATTTAAGATATAATCTTTACTATTGAGATTAATTATATTTATACTTAAAATAAACTCTTAATTACGCGGGGACAGCTTGTCAACGTTACTAGTCTTGAAAAATGAAACCATAATATTTACGCTCATGTGGAACACGGAGAACCAACAACTAAATAAATACTAACTCAAGAGTCAAAGTGAGAACACACATTCGTGTACTTAACAATGTTAACATCGTACTATGTTTGGTACTATATTACTAGTAAGTAGTAGCCCAAATGTTCCGAGATAGTTCGCCATCGACGCAAAAGAATACGAATGATTTTATTGGATAGTAAGTAATACATCAATTTGAAAGAAAGTAATAAAAACATGAAATGAACAAATGCAAAGAAAATGACAGACAAAAATATAGTGACAGTAAAAAAGTAAGAGAGTAGAAAACGTGAAGTCGAAGTTTAAGCCGAAGCCGAACACAAAAGCCACCGCACCTAGAGCCGTCGGTGGCCCATCATTCACTCTCTCTCTCTCTCTCTCTCTTTCTCTCTCACACACACAGAGAGAGACAGAAAGACACACATATTGTCACTCACTCACACAGTCACACACAGCTGTTACTCCTTGTCACGCAATCTGTATACATATTACACACAGATACGACTGAGGTACTCTCTCTCTCTCTCTCTCTCTCTCTCTTAATTACACACACACAGCACCAACGTTTCTTTCATGCTGAAGATACAGGATTTTTTCTTCCAAAATCTAATTAACAAAAAAGGTCCTCACCATTTCCTAGATCTCACTCTTTCCCCCTTACACACAACCACCTAATTTATTACATTACAAGCTCGATTTTACCTCAAATGTTGTAAAGGTATCAACTTTATCATCTGGGTGCTCTTGATCTGCTCATTATTTTACTGGGATTTTGTTGATTTCATTTGACTTGTAGATTCCACTGTCAAACATTACTGATTTGGGGTCAAATTTTATTATTTGTTTCCTGATTTGCTGCACTCTATTGGATTTTTCATAATGTTGATTCTACTGTAATGTGGATTTGATTCACTTCTTCTATAAATGGATTCTGAATTCTTATTCTGTTGAATTTGTGAGTTTTTTGTTGCGATTTGATTTTGAGGACTGACTTTATTTGTACTGCGGTTGACTGTTTGGTTCAACAGGAGGGAGGTTGGTGCGGTGCTTGCTAGATTTGTGTTGTGTGTCGTCGCCGTCAGATCTGAGAAGTGAATTGAATTGAAGATCTAGATCACGGTAGATAAATCTGGCGACGACAATGGCTTGGAGGGTTGCTGCCCCCAATGGCAGCACCCTTCCCCCTAATGACTTGGTAAACTCTCTTCTTTAAGTGGCGGTTATGGATGGTGTCATTGGCTTATCACTTTGTTGCCATTTACATTGTTGTTATAACTTAATTGATTTAATATGATCTGTAATTTAAGAGTTCTAGTTAGTCATTTCTGATTTTGTGTTCTGCTGTTTGGATGAGAGTTTTGTTATGGCTCATAACCATCGAGTTTATTATCTACTATACTTGGGTTATTACTTTTTATCTGGTGGTTAGTACTTTAATTAAATATGACCGTCGTCTTGTTTCGTTGACATTATTTAGTTCAGTTCACATTGAAAAATTCGTGGATTTCTTCTTCCGATGGAATATTAACTCAGAGGCTTTATCGCAGAACTAATGAAACAAGCCAAAGTAGGATGTAATATCAGGAATTGTTTCATGAAATCATTGAGAGAGGAAATGATTTTGTTTCTATATTCTTTCATGAAATCCTTGATCGATATATCTGTTATTTGCTTGATGTCCTCAATGTTTAGGATCTGCACAAAGAAAAATCTTACAAGGTTAGGATATATCTCATGCATCAGTAATATTGCATGATTTCACAATTCCAGTTATTGTTTCTTTCGTGGCAATCTCTGCATTCTTTCCAGATTCTGTACCGTTCTTTCTGAATATATAAAAACAAGAGTTACTTCATGGTACTTTATTCTGACTTTGATTGCTTATGTGCTTATATCCTGCATTCACTGCCCTAATAAGTTAATGCTATTCTTTCCTACTGTAGGAGAGAAATGGAGAAGCTAAATCTCATGAGTCAGAGCCTCCAACCCCCGGTGCACTAGTCAAAATGAGTTCAAGGTTAGCTAAATGTTCTTTTTACTATAGTTTAGTTTTTACAATAACATCATTAATTTTAAAAAAAGTTGTTAAGAATATAACGAAGATTAGTTAAATTTATCATAAAAAAATATTTAATGTTGTAAAAATGAGAGTTTAACACAAGACGGGAGGCATGCAAATCTCGTGTACCCCCTAAGTTTGTCGGGGTCATTTGCCTCATGCTACATTGTTAGAGTAGTTGCACTTCAGATAAAGAATGTGATTTTAATTACCCAAGCAATATTTTTTTCTGGTGCTTTCAAGTGCAAATACCACTCCTAGTGTCATGGATTATGTTACTTTAACCTAGAGATCAGTATTGGTATCAGTTAGTTACTGTATTCCATGTACTTGACATCCGCATTTATTTATAATCTGACTGATGCAATTTTAAGGCTTAATGTTTGGTTAATACGGATGATAACTGTACTGCTTCTTACTTGTAGGGATAGGAGTAGCATGGAAGACCCAGATGGGACATTAGCAAGTGTTGCCCAATGCATTGAGCAATTGCGCCAGAATTCCTCATCATCAAAAGAAAAAGAGCATTTCTTGAAGCAATTACTTGAGCTAATTAATACGCGGGATAATGCTTTTGGTGCAGTTGGATCACATTCTCAAGCAGTTCCTGTACTTGTGTCCCTTCTTCGGTCTGGATCACTTGAGATAAAGATTCAAGCTGCTACAGTCTTGGGTTCTCTATGCAAAGAGAATGAGTTGCGGGTCAAGGTATTGCTTGGCGGTTGCATCCCTCCGTTGCTTGGTCTGCTCAAGTCGAAGTCAGCAGAAGGCCAGATTGCGGCAGCAAAGACAATACATGCTGTTTCTCAAGGTGGTGCGAAGGATCATGTTGGCTCAAAAATATTTTCAACTGAAAAAGTTGTCCCTGTTTTATGGGAACAACTACAGAAGGGACTTAAGGCTGGAAACGTGGTTGATGACTTGCTCACTGGAGCTTTGCGGAATCTTTCTAGCAGCACAGAGGGATTTTGGCCCACAACAATTCAAGCTGGCGGAGTTGATATACTTGTCAAATTGCTCACAACAGGGGAATCAAGTACTCAAGCAAATGTATGTTTTCTCTTGGCATGCATGATGATGGAGGATGCATCTGTTTGTTCTAAAGTATTGGCAGCAGAGGCCACTAAACTACTCCTTAAGCTACTTGGAACTGGTAATGAAGCTTCTGTAAGAGCAGAAGCTGCAGCTGCTCTTAAATCTCTTTCTGCGCAGTCCAAAGAATCCAGGCGGGAGATTGCTAATGCCAATGGTATACCTGTTCTAATCAATGCTACTATTGCTCCCTCCAAAGAATTCATGCAGGGTGAGTTTGCCCAAGCTTTGCAGGAGAATGCCATGTGTGCTCTTGCAAACATATCTGGTGGCTTGTCATATGTCATCTCGAGTCTTGGGCAAAGCCTTGAATCGTGTAGCTCTCCTGCACAAGTGGCTGACACATTAGGTGCATTGGCTTCCGCGCTGATGATATATGATAGTAAAGCCGAAGATGCTAGAGCATCTGACCCCACGCAGGTGGAGAAGACTTTGGTACAACAGTTCAAACTGCGATTACCGTTTTTGGTGCTGGAGCGTACTATAGAAGCCCTTGCCAGTTTGTATGGAAATGCAGTACTAGCGGAAAAAATTGCAAACTCTGATGCAAAAAGGCTTTTGGTTGGTTTAATTACAATGGCGGTAGATGACGTTCAGGAAGAGTTGATAAAATCTCTTTTGGTTCTCTGTAACAACGAAGGTAGTTTGTGGCACGCCCTTCAAGGTCGTGAAGGTATTCAACTTTTGATATCTTTGCTCGGCCTATCTTCGGAGCAGCAACAAGAGTGTGCTGTTGCATTACTTTGCCTGCTGTCCCATGAAAATGATGAAAGTAAATGGGCTATCACTGCCGCTGGTGGTATTCCCCCACTTGTTCAAATTTTAGAAACGGGGTCTGCTAAAGCTAAAGAAGACTCTGCAACAATCCTTGGGAACCTCTGTAATCACAGTGAGGATATACGAGCTTGTGTTGAAAGCGCCGATGCCGTTCCTGCTTTACTTTGGCTTCTAAAGAATGGAAGCCAAAATGGGAAGGAGATTGCTGCTAAGACCTTAAATCATTTGATCCACAAGTCAGATACAGCAACGATCAGTCAACTCACTGCATTGTTAACCAGTGATCTGCCTGAATCTAAAGTTTATGTCTTAGATGCTTTAAAGAGTCTGCTCTCTGTGGCTCCTTTGAGTGATATGATACGTGAAGGTAGTGCAGCAAATGACGCAATTGAGACAATGATAAAGATCTTAAGCTCTACGAACGAAGAGACGCAGGCTAAGTCTGCTCGAGCTCTTGCTGGAATATTTGATCTCAGGAAGGATTTGCGTGAAACTAACATTGCTGTTAAGACCCTCTGGTCACTTGTGAAACTTTTAAATGCTGAAACCGACAGCATCTTGATGGAGGCTTCCCGGTGCCTTGCCGCAATCTTTCTCTCAATCAAAGCAAACCATGACGTGGCTATTGTTGCTAGAGAGGCTTTGCCTTTGTTGGTGGTTCTTGCCAACGCTTCGGTATTGCAAGTTGCAGAGCAAGCAGTTTGTGCTTTGGCAAATGTCCTTTTAGACAGTGAAGCTTCAGAAAAAGCAATCTCTGAAGAAATTATTTTTCCTGCCACTAGAGTTTTGCGTGAAGGCACAAATGTGGGAAAGACCCATGCAGCAGCAGCAGTTTCTCGGCTTCTCAATTCTCGTCAAATCGATTTTACTTTAACTGACTGTGTAAATCGTGCTGGAACAGTGCTTGCTCTAGTTTCTTTTCTGGAAGTTGCTGACAGCGGATCTGTTACTTCGTCGGAGGCACTTGATGCTCTTGCTTTTTTCTCAAGGTCTGTCGGAGACGTTGAGCAGATCAAGCCTGCTTGGGCAGTTCTTGCTGAGCACCCAAGTAGCATTGCCGCAATAGTTTCATGTATTGCTGAAGCAACGCCACTATTGCAGGATAAGGCTGTTGAGATTTTGTCTCGGTTGTGCCTATTGCAGCCCCTAGTTCTTGGGAGCACAATTGCTCACGCCACTGGTTGTGTATCGGACATTGCAAGAAGGATCATTGGTACCTCAAATGCATGGGTTAAAATTGGAGGAGCCGCACTTCTTGTCTGCACCACAAAAGTGAATCATCAAAGTGTAATCGAAGATCTAAATGAGTCTAATTCCTGTGCTTCCCTCATCCATTCTCTCGTTGGTATGCTCACTTCAGCAGGGTCTTATCAAGTTCGAGATCTGGGCAACAGTGACATTATAAGTATCTCCAGAACAACTGAAGAAACAAGTAAAGATGACCCAGAGAAAAGTACATCAGTCATAATTGGTTCCAACATAGCCATATGGCTTCTTTCTGCCCTTGCTAGCCGTGATGACAAAAGTAAACTCGAGATCATGGAGGCAGGTGCAATTGAAGTTCTGACTGAAAGAATTTCTCAGTCCTTTTTGCAGTATGCACAGGTATCCAATAATCCCTTTTATCACTTAAGTTAAGCTATAAATATTGATATTTCCATATTACTTTATTATCTTTATAGTCATTCATGATACCAATCTGGGTGCTGATATAATAGCTTCCTGGCACGTTCTTTATCAGTCCCCTTCTCTGTATTTGCAGGCTGATTATAAAGATGATGGAAGTATATGGATCTGTGCCTTGCTTTTAGCAGTATTATTTCAAAATAGAGATATTATACGCTCTCATGCAACTATGAAGGCAATTCCGGTACTCGCAAGTTTGCTGCGGTCAGAGGATGCGGCAAACAGATATTTTGCTGCCCAAGCAGTGGCTAGTCTTGTCTGTAATGGTAGCAGGGGAACTCTTCTCTCTGTTGCAAATTCAGGGGCAGCAGCTGGACTCATTTCCTTACTTGGCTGTGCTGACGATGACATAAATGACTTACTGGAATTATCTGAGGAATTTGCTTTGGTTCGTTATCCTGACCAAGTTGCTCTTGAGAGACTGTTTAGGGTTGATGACATCAGGGTTGGCGCAACATCGAGGAAAGCTATTCCGGCCCTTGTAGATTTACTCAAACCTATTCCAGAACGCCCAGGGGCACCTTTTCTTGCTCTGGGACTTCTTATCCAGCTTTCCAGAGACTGTCCATCTAATCAAATTGTCATGGTAGAATCGGGGGCCTTGGAAGGGTTGACAAAGTATCTGTCTCTTGGACCACAGGATGCATACGAAGAAGCCGCTACCGATTTACTAGGAATTCTGTTTAGCACAGCTGAGATAAGGAAACATGAATCTGCATTTGGTGCTGTAAGTCAACTTGTAGCAGTTCTACGCTTAGGTGGAAGGGCAGCCAGATTTAGTGCTGCTAAAGCATTGGAAAACTTATTTTCCGCTGATCATGTAAGGAATGCAGAATCGTCCAGACAAGCCGTTCAACCTTTGGTAGAAATTCTAAACACGGGTTTGGAGAAGGAGCAACATGCTGCTATTGCTGCGTTGGTTAGACTCCTGCGAGAGAACCCATCGAGGGCTCTTGCTGTTGCTGATGTTGAGATGAATGCTGTTGACGTGCTATGCAGGATTCTTTCATCAAATTATTCAATGGAGTTAAAGGGGGATGCGGCTGAATTATGCGGTGTACTTTTTGGCAATACGAGAATAAGATCTACAGTAGCAGCTGCCCGCTGTGTTGAGCCATTAGTTTCTCTCCTTGTTAGTGAGTACAGTCCGGCTCATCACTCAGTTGTCGGTGCATTAGATAGACTCTTAGACGATGAACAGCTTGCTGAACTTGTTGCAGCTCATGGTGCTGTTATCCCTCTTGTAGGCCTTCTCTATGGTCGTAATTATTTGCTCCATGAGGCTATATCTCGAGCTCTCGTCAAGTTAGGTAAAGATAGGCCTGCCTGTAAGATGGAAATGGTGAAATCTGGAGTAATCGAAAGCGTACTTGATATATATCATGAAGCACCAGATTTCCTATGTGCTGCATTTGCTGAATTGCTCAGAATACTTACAAATAATGCGACCATTGCAAAAGGTCCATCTGCTGCAAAAGTGGTTGAACCTTTATTCCAGTTGCTGACGAGATCAGAGTTTGGGCCTGATGGACAACATAGTACATTGCAGGTTCTTGTGAATATTTTAGAGCACCCGCAGTGTCGGGCTGATTATACTCTCACGCCTCAGCAAGCTATAGAACCTCTCTTACCTTTACTCGACTCTCCTGCTTCAGCTGTGCAACAGTTGGCAGCTGAACTTCTTTCCCATTTGCTCTTGGAGGAGCATCTTCAGAGGGATTCACTAACGCAGCATGTGATTGGTCCACTAGTACGTATGCTTGGTACTGGCATTCCTATTTTGCAGCAGAGAGCTGTGCGAGCTCTTGTTAGTGTTGCAGTAACCTGGCCAAACGAAATTGCAAAAGAGGGTGGCGTTAGTGAACTGTCCAAAGTCATTCTTCAAGCAGATCCTTTACTCCCTCATGCTTTATGGGAATCTGCGGCTTCTGTGTTATCTAGTATTCTGCAGTTTAGTTCCGAATTCTATTTGGAGGTACCGGTGGCAGTGTTGGTCAGATTGCTTCGTTCGGGCTCAGAAAGCACAGTTGTTGGTGCCCTTAACGCTCTCCTAGTTCTGGAGAGTGATGACTCAACCAGTGCTGAAGCAATGGCTGAAAGTGGGGCAATTGAGGTGCTTCTGGACCTTCTTAGAAGTCATCAATGCGAGGAAACAGCTGCTAGATTACTCGAGGTATTGTTGAACAATGTAAAGATCAGGGACTCTAAAGCTACTAAGTCTGCAATTGTCCCGCTGTCCCAATACCTTTTGGATCCTCAAACTCAAGGTCAGCAGGCTAGGTTACTGGCGACCCTTGCACTTGGTGACCTTTTCCAGAATGAGGCTCTGGCACGAACAGCTGATGCTGTTTCAGCTTGCAGGGCATTGGTGAATCTGCTTGAGGATCAACCTACAGAAGAGATGAAAGTAGTGGCTATATGTGCTTTACAGAACCTTGTTATGTACAGTCGATCGAATAAAAGGGCCGTTGCAGAAGCAGGGGGTGTACAGGTTGTACTCGACCTTATTGGTTCCAGTGATCCCGAAACATCAGTGCAGGCAGCGATGTTTGTTAAACTTCTCTTCTCAAATAATACCATTCAGGAATATGCTTCAAGTGAAACGGTCCGAGCTATAACAGGTAAAATCTCTACATCTCTTTTTAATGCTGGGCTTGCTTAAGTTTTAATGTACTTGTCTTGCTACTTATGAACTTTGGATCGCTTCTTTTTAGTATCTCATGGCATATTGCGGACTATTAGTCCATTCGAATATAGTTAGAATAATGAAGAAATGATTGTCTTCACTAGATTCCTTATGTCTCTCCCAACCTTGTTAGGTATAGCTTCTGATTTTCTAGATGTTTATGCTTTGAAATATGACTTTATCAAAGATGGAGGCATAATATATCAGCACACAACTAGTCAAATTTGGGCAACGCACTATCATGTTTCAGAAAAGTAACAAACTGTGGTTGTATTTGGTTAAAACTTGTGATTGTATTGAACACTCTGATTTTCTTTTGAATTTAATTTTCAATTAATGAACTCCAGTTTTTTTAAAGATACATGCTGTTGTTATCTTGAGTTCTTTGTCTTCATAAAAAGTTACTTTAGTAAACTTGTTTATTCACTCTTCAAAGCATTATTCTCAGGTGGTAGCTAAATGATATAGTGGGCAGTATTTTTTTTTCTTTCTATTATTATAATTTTTTTAATATGAATTCAGGAGTGTGTTACTACACTTTTTGAGACACCATTGACGTAACTTGCTAAAATGTTGGGGTTTTTCTCAAAGAAAGATACTGTGATGGTTCTATCTATCTTACTAGCTATTTTCATTTTTCTCAACAATCTTGTCAAATGATAGCTTGAAACTCATGAATTTGCTTAATCTTTTGGGGTTGGTTAGAGGAACTGGGTTGAGATATCTGTCTCATCACCCATTTTATATGCCGGGTTTCCCAGCTTCATACATGCAATCATCATCGTTTCAATTTATCTGCAGGGATATATTTTAATGCATTCAAATTGTTTATTCTCAAAGATTTTAAGAGTCTTCTTCTCTTCTTACAGCTGCAATTGAGAAAGACTTATGGGCCACTGGCACAGTAAATGAGGAGTACCTGAAGGCTCTGAATGCACTATTTGGGAACTTTCCCCGTTTAAGAGCAACAGAACCTGCAACTCTTAGCATTCCTCATCTTGTTACGTCTCTGAAGACTGGATCAGAGGCCACGCAGGAAGCCGCTTTAGATGCGCTATTTCTTTTGCGGCAAGCTTGGTCCGCCTGTCCAGCTGAAGTTTCTCGAGCTCAATCTATTGCTGCTGCAGACGCAATACCCCTTTTGCAATACTTGATTCAGTCGGGGCCTCCCAGGTTTCAGGAGAAGGCAGAATTTTTGCTACAGTGTTTACCTGGGACACTAGTGGTAATAATCAAGAGAGGAAACAATATGAGGCAATCTGTTGGGAACGCGAGTGTGTACTGCAAACTAACACTTGGAAATACTCAACCTCAGCAAACTAAGGTGCGGACTTAATCATTGTCAACCTTGATCGTTTAGAAGTACTTTTATCTGATTAGGTTGGAATTTTAACTTCTCTGCTTATTAGGATTTCCGGTTCCTGAACCTAGCCTTTAGATGGAATCTTACTTCTTACAGGATTTAGGCTATAGCAGTTCATGTTATTACAAGGAAACTGCTGAATCAACGTTTATTTGCATATACACTGTCACATGCACACACACTTGACCAAGGATGATCTGTTTCCATGGGAAATTAATATTATGTAGTGCAAATCCTTTAATCTTCTGAGAGGAGCAGAATTTCTAAATTCTTCTCTTTATGCGCTTTCTTTTAGTGCATGTTTGTTTCTTGAATCATACGTATAGTTTTCTGCCGCCTTAGGGACAGTGTTGCCAAACTGGCAATGTTGCATGAGTTGGCTAGGAGTGTGAAGCATGAAACTAGACACTTATAATTTGCTTCTTTTTAATAGGCATTTAAATTCTATTTAAAACTAAGATATGTGATTAAGAAACTTTTCTTTCCTCTCAGGTTGTATCAACTGGTCCTAATCCAGAGTGGGATGAGAGCTTTGCGTGGTCCTTTGAAAGTCCTCCAAAAGGCCAGAAGCTTCACATTTCCTGCAAGAACAAGAGCAAAATGGGGAAGGTAAATGATCTGGAAACTAGGTAATTTATGGGAAATAATTTTTTTTCGTCATTCTAACCGCTTCTTTTGTTTGATGGCAGAGCTCATTTGGGAAGGTGACCATACAAATAGACCGTGTGGTGATGTTAGGTGCAGTTGCCGGAGAGTACACGCTACTGCCGGAAAGCAAAAGTGGGCCTTCTAGGAATTTGGAAATTGAATTCCAGTGGTCCAATGGCACTCAGTCTGCCTAAGTTTATATGTCAACTATAAAGTTAATAGATAACATACAGATTTTTTTGCCTCCTAATCTCTATCCTGTTTAGTGTGTATAGTTTTGTCAATCTTTTGTAGCATTCATTCAAAGCTGAAACATCTTTTTATGTTTTTTTTTGCTTTTGTAATTTGTGTCGTGTTCTTATTCTTGGAAACCGTTTGTATTAACGATGGTTGTTTCTTTGTAAGTTTTTGTAACAACATTTGTATGTTTCCAGAAGTTGGAGCAGAGTAATGGGATTTGTGATTTTTCACAGGCTTATACAGTTATACTATTCATCGGCACTCTTATCAATGAGTATCCGAGTGGGCCGTGTGTGTCCGTATGTGTTTCAAATTGTGGCCGCAAGATTAAAGAAATTATAGTTTGGTCCTGGAATGAGTGGTTTGTTTAGCACGTAGACCGATTCGGATCTTCGATAGTATTAGATGTTATAGTGTATTGTGTTAGAGAGGAACAGTGTTTTTTGACCATATAAACTTTGAAACTCCCTTTTCTTAACCAAAAAGAAAAAAAACTTTGAGCAATCTGTCAAACAATCTGTCACTCGGTTTGTCAATCTGGTGATCTAGTTCAGTTACACGTTCCAGGGAAGCTCGAGCAAATCTTTGTTAATAATGCCTCTATAACAAATGACATTCAAAAACTAATTGTTACAAATCTTAAGAAATGTTAACCTCAACCTCCACTAATAAACATTATAGATATCAAGCACTCTACTTTAGATGGGCCAATAATATAATTATCATTTAAATATTGAGTACTTGACAATAAAAGGATGAAGTACCTTTACTCATTGGACTCAAGCTATTATACATCCAATGTTGAGTCCGCGCTCTCATCGTGCATGAACTTCTAGTCCAATCCCTCAAGAGGATCAACTAATTTATTTGCCGATCACCTAATTAATCAGATATTTTACATACTTAAAATAATAAACTAAGATTCTTATATATGGGCATAAATTGTTTTAAAAGGTGAAGGCGCATCAAATAATCCAATAATTCACAGATATATGAAATTTATTTAATTATGTTTTGGGTAATGAGCAACCAACAATAAGAAACACATGCATGTTTTCGTTTGCTAAATTACTATGAATTTCTTTGTGAAAATTAACTCAATATCAATTTTTAATCTCTCTAAGATCTCTTTGTTTAGATCATTAAGCTCATTATCATTGGCGCATCTGATCCCTTCACCGTCCGCATCATCACCAACCAAAACATTATGAGAGAGTGATCATCCTCATCATTGAAGTGTGTTTTGGTGTTCACAATTTTTCTTTCTTTCTCCTAAGTCCTTAAAAGTGTACGTTTTTCCTTCGGGGGCGTAAAAAACGCGCTTTTAGTGGTTTCATCCACGCGCTTATCGTGCATGCACTTTTAGTCCAATCCCTCAAGAGGATCAACTAATTTATTTGATGATCACATAATTTATGGTGATAATTTTATTACTAATCAGATGTTTCACATACTTAAAACAATAAACTAAGATTCTTCTATATCGGCATAATTTTAAGCTTTTAAACAATTTGATTGAGTGTCACAACTCACAATGCACTAAGAGTCATGAGACATTGATTAAATACACCAAACAAAGTCATGACTTAAGATCCATATAGGAGCCCACACCTACACGCGCAAGCTCGAGTTGGCTCGACACGTGTGGGCTCAAGCACCACCTATGCACTCGCGCATTTTAATTAACTGCACAAGTAGTTAAGCGCAATCATATATATGTTCTTATGTATCTATAATTTTTTTTTTAGCATGGAACACTTTATAGGCACTTAAAAGTATTGGGCCATAAAATCTTAAATCTCCTTAGCCTATAAAAGCATTTTTAGATGCTTGAGCGTGTAACTCATCAATGTTTTATTAATGTGGGATGATACTATATTTTTTTGTTTTTGTTTTTGTTTTTATGTTTCTTTGTACCCACATTCCACAACTATTTTGATAGTACGGAACATGTAAGTTTTATCTCTCACAACATTATTTTTGAAAACAATCTAATAAATGCATCCTAATATATTCAGAGTCCTACATGTTCAACTTTTGTGAAGCAAAAATTAAGGAAGATTTTGTCACTCGCACAGTTACATTCTTAATTTAAGGAAGCATTGATTTACGGTTTCTTTTTTTGTTTGTGTCGCGGTATTGTTTTATTAAATTATGCATTAGGTGACAGCCTGGGTTCTTGGATTACGATGAAACAGAACCTTTGTCATATTGATGAATGATAGTGCCTGATGTCTTCATTGTGCAACTAAAACGCCAGCTCCTATTTTTAGGTATTGTATACATCAACTTGAACATTATCAATGATGGGCTTGACCACCGAAATTAATAAAGTTTTCTTTGTACAACTATTCTAAAAAGAAAGTAAGGTAGGTTGGATTTACTGTTACATGCAGGGGCGGACCCAGAATTTTTTTTTACCCTGGGCTATACTAGTACGACCTATATATTACCAAATAATAAAAGTATAATATTTCTCTAAAGAACGATAATTTAATTATTTCTATTCGTGGTTACTTGGCTTCAAAGTTTCCATTGCAATTAGCGACCTACTAAAATAAGGAAAGATAAATGTTGGAACAATAAAAAGTATTTATTAATTTTACTTGCATATAGAATTTATAAATTAACTATATATGTACTTGATACTTAATATAAACTTATTTGATGTAAACTTAAAACTCAAGAATATTATTGTATTGTGAGGATCCTCGATTAGTGTTGATCCATTTAGTCTTAGAAACTTAGAGGGTCTTACTCTATTTTTTACTAGATTAATTAATTCAACTAGTATATATTCAAGTTTTCATTTGTTCATCATTAATAAGTACAATAAGATCACCACATATCAATATATATACATATGGACATGTATTAAATTAACTTAAACTTCCATTTGGATAACTTGGTCAGAGGAAAAGCAAAAAGAATTTCGTCATTTGTACAATTAAAATCTAAATCCACTGCACGGTTACCTTGTCCTTTTAGTAAATTTTTTAAGAATTTATTTGGATTAAATTATTTCTGTTAGACCAAGAGCTGCCAGCTAATTGGACCGAGTTTCAATTGTCCCAGCTATTTATTCACGTTACAAGGATTAGGAGGAGTATTTGTCTGGACAAAGATATATGTATAAATAGGTGCAAGCCCAAGGTTTACCCCGGGCTGGAGCCCAAGTTAGCCTTGGGCTTGGGTCCGCCCCTGGTTACATGTCCGATAATTTATCACACTATGACGTTCCGCACGTATGAAAAAGCTACGAAGATACACCACTATACTACTATAACGTCGGCAGTATTAACGCATGTAATTAAGCAAAACTAAATATTTTCAAACTTTGAAAATATCTTATCCGCGGGCAAGTCAATTTTATTTTATTTTAACAGTAAATATCTGGTATGATATGTATCTGATATGTTTGTTATTATATTGTATATAAGTACTACCATGTAACTGAAATAGTCAAGTGCATGCGAACGCACACAAATCTGAAAGTATCTATGTGTCTTATATGACAATGGAACTTAATATAATCTATTATAAAAACTCATAATATATAGCCTATCGACACATTTCTTATCTAGTTTTTCAAACCTCTCGTCAAAATTAATTCTTATATACTTGGACTTTAAAGGGTTACGAGTAGTTTAACAATATAAATCCTTGTTTTTAATACTATTAATTTGCAGAGAAGATTTATCAACCGTTAATCGTGTGAAAAAAAATGGAATTCATCAAATATATTGTGGTGTCATCGGAGTATTAATTAACAATATAATAATAATCTGGACCAATTCTTCGCACGGCTGCATGGTTATGAGTTGCATTGATTCATGCGATAAGTTCTAGCTAGGTGTAACGTAAAGAAGCCTTTATATAATTGCGGATTAATATACTTTTGAGTGGGAGATCTGGAGGGGTTTGACATATAGTGCAAGCAAACACAGCTGTTAAGAAAGGGAAGTAATTGCATTTTAAGGGTTAGTAAAAAAATGCATTATAAGCTTTTGAGTTTCGGCCGACTTAATCAATCCCAAAAGATATTTGTTATCTTGTGAACCTGAATAAAAAAGAGATGCCACTAGACTTTGTGATGCAGCAATATGATAAACAGAAAATCATACACGAACGAAAAACAAGAAAGACACGTTATTTGTTTATCCAGTTCGTTGCCTACATGTGGGGGCGATACTAAGCCAGAATTTTCACTATGTGTTATGTTGTAGGATTACAATTACAAGAGATGCTATTTATAATAAGGACACACTCCTAGTATTAGGCAACTCCTTATATTAGGCAACTCATAATTATAGAATTACTCAAACTCGGCAATTCCTAGAAAACTAGGTCTCTACAACTCTCAGTTAAACTAGGAGACTTTGCAATTCAGGCCCCACAAAACCTAACAATCTCCCACTTAGAGACTAATGTCATCGTAACCACATCTTCACTCTTCCACATAACAATCCTCTAATAATGGTACCACCATATTTGGACTCTTCAAGCACCACGCCCAGTTGAAGCCATGCAAAGCTTCAACTTCTCTAAGGTCACAACCTTAGTCAACATATCAGCAAGGTTCTCACTTCCCGGAATCTTCACAAGTTGCAAAGTTTTCTTCTCCAAGAGATACTGTATGTAGTGATACTTCAACTCAATGTGCTTTGTTCTCGAATGAAATGCCGGATTCTTGGCCAAGAAAATAGCAATCTGACTGTCACTGTATAAAATACTATTTGTTTTTCCTTTTCCCAATTCACCCAAGAAATTCTGCAACATACCATCTCTTTACTAGCTTCCGTCACCGCTACATATTCAGCTTTTGTAGTAGACAAAACCACAATCTTCTACAACTTAGATCCCCATGAAATAGCTGTACCACCCAATGTGAAAACATAACCAGTAGTACGCTTTCTTCCATCAAGATAACCCGTCAAATCAACATCTACATAACCATTCAAGTCTGTGTACTTTACCTTAAAACACAATGACCTATCACAAGTACCACGCAAGTACCTAAAGATCCACTTCACTGCTTCCCAGTGTTTTTTTCCCGGACTAGTCATATATCTACTCACAACTCCCACTGCATGTGCAATATCCGGTCTTGTACACACCATAGCATACATAAGACTCCCAACTGCTGAAGCATATGGAGTTTTCTTCATCTGTGCATGCTCCAAATCACTAGTAGGTGACTCCCTTTTTGATAATCTAAACTGACTACCTAAAGGAGTGCTTACTAGCTTTGCATCTTGCATACTAAATCTCCTCAACACTTTATCAATGCAATCAGACTGCAAAAGATACAACTTACTCACCACCTTGTCCCAATTAATCCGCATACCCAAGATTTGTTTTGCCTCGCCAAGATCCTTTATGGCAAAACGTTCAGATAGTTGCTTCTTCAACTTGTTCACTTCTTGAACGCAGGAACCTGCTATCAACATGTCATCAACATATAGCAGCAAAATAATGAAGCTACTATCAAACCTCATAAAATAACAACAATGATCAGCATTGCATCTACCAAAGCCAATCTCATGCATGAAGCTATCAAACTTCATGTACCACTGTCTAGGAGCTTGTTTCAGACCATACAAGCTCTTTTCCAATTTGCAAACTAGCTCAACGTTACTCTCAAGCACATACCCCTCTGGTTGCTGCATGTAAATGTCTTCTTCAAGATCACCGTGAAGAAAGGTTGTCTTCACATCCATATGTTCTAACAATAAATTCTCCGCTGCAACTATGCTCAAGACCATCCTAATAGTCGTCAACTTCACCACGGGAGAAAAGATGTTAGTGTAATCAACCCCTTCTTTCCGTTGAAAACCCTTTACAACCAGCCTAGCTTTGTAACGTTTCCTACCATCTGCTTCATCTTTGATTCTGTAAATCCACTTGTTATGCAGCGCCTTTTTCCCATTTGGAAGCTCAACGAGATCCCACGTGCTGTTCGACATCAAGGAATTCATCTCATCATCCATTGCAAGCTCCCACTTGCTCGAATCAACACTTTTCACTGCCTCTGCATAATATTCTGGCTCACCACTATCAGTTAATAACAAATAATGTAAGGCAGAGAAATACCTCTTAAGAGCACGATGTTCCCTACTTGATCTCCTCAAAGTAGACTCTGGAGTACGTGGTTCTTCCTCATTAGTCACCTCGTTTTCCAGAATCTTGTCTTCACCAGAATTGGAGACATCCAATTCCACAATCTTCGGGTCTTTAACTCGAGTATCAACACCCACAAAACCTAACAGACTTTTGGCGTCTTACATTGTTTATTTTAGGTGCAAAATGAAATTAAAAAGTCTCCTTCTCAAATCTCACATATAATTGTTTTGACGACTATTGAGGTAAAAGAAAATTGAAGTTAAGATCATTTTTTTTCTTGATGGTGTGAGTCAACGAGTCTGATCGATTCTTACATATGTCATGTTTATAACAATATATACTCATAATCTTGAAAAGTCTTATTTCATAATACAAAATATGACTCGAATTATCTTCATGTAAATTGAAATTTCAAGCCAGACCGAGAATCAATAGTTGATGAATTAATGAACTCACCTTATTTGGAACAACTTGCACTCAAACATGAAATGTAAGACGGAAGACCATTTGATGCTTGACCTTAATTTCTGCATCCAATTTTCTTTGAGTACATATGTGCCTGTGGTTAACCGTTCACCATATGATTAATACATTTTCACAAGATGATTTTATCAAATGAATCTAAATTATGACAATAGACTCAGACTAATTAAATTTAGAGAGTGAATCTGTTTTATTGAGACTAATTACTTACAACACAATCAATAAATTTTTTTTTTGATCGGACAACACAATCAATAAATTAACTTCCATCAAATCATATTACACGTAATTAGGCTATAACAGTAAGTAGAAAAGTTACATATTTCACGATATATTGACGATGTTAGTTTTTTTTTTTTTTTGTTGTTGTTGTTGTTTTTTTTTTTTTTTTTTGCATATAAGCCCCAAGAAATGGTAAAAGACCAAGGAATGACAAGTTCGAATCACACTGAGTGCATGCACGAGTTGGGTGCCTAGAAAAACAAGCTAGATAGTTACTCTTCATGATTCATGACATGTACAAACTCCAATTATTATTGATTACTTGTCACTTGATTTAACAACGAACAATTCAATCAACTTTTGGTACACGAAATAAAATTAGTAACGTGGTCCAATGAATATATAAAATAGTTTCTGTTGATAAAGGTCAACAAAGGAATTCGTATATATGGTCGATCAGAAAACTACCAAACGACAGCATTTATTTTTATTTGTACAGTGCAAGAAGTGGTCATTGTCCTAAACCGAAAAAAAAAAAACAGCACCTCCAAGAAATGAGAGACTAAAATATGTATTCATGTCTTTTCATTGTACTACTAGGATCAAATATAGAAGTAATGATACTTTTCAATAATTGAAGTTCAAGAAGAAGTAGGGAAAAGTACATATAGGACGCGACAGAACCGACAACAATTCTTTGATTTAAGATAAGAAATCTCTGATTTTGGCACTTAATCAATTCGAGAGACGGGCTAGATTGACGTTCATAATTTTCTGAAGGATTTATTATCTTTGGCAAACTACTCGTCATGAAAAAAAGAAATTAATGGGAGGTAGCCACTATGTGTATTTTACTATTTTACAGGCGAAATTCAATTTGTGTCCGTTATTGCTCTTTGAACCCTTAAAAGTCGGCCTTTAAAAAGAAACCTTAATTTTGAAAAGCTATGACTAGCAGCTGCTGAAAATGTGAGATTCTTTGATGGATTCATCGGGGAGCATCCATTGGCTGTGTTGGTCGTAGAATCCAAAGCTATTGATGGAGTATTTTAGGAATGACCCAATACCAATATTGAGCCAACCCAAAAAGAAAAACCAACTGAAATAGAAATTCGATATTAATCGAGCATCGAACATGAAAGTGTAAGATGTTCTGTTATCAATGTTGGATGGATGTTGTGTCAACATCCAGAGGACAACATTGAAACCCGAGAACAAGTCTTAATCTGAAACATGTTCTGTTATCAATGTTGGATGGATGTTGTGCCAACATCCAGAGGACAACATTGAAACCCGAGAACAGTCTTAACCTAAAACATGTTTCTGAACATAAGTAACGTGTTCTGGTTTAAATGTTGGATGGATGTTGAGCCAACATTCGCAGGGCAACATTGAAACCATTATATATTCTGTCAATCTGTCTTTAACTGCTTTATGTTAGTTTTGCCTTTATTCACCTATTAATCAAGTTCCACGATTTTAGTTGTCTTTGTTTATGTCCAGGAACATCTCTTAAACATAAGGAAGAACATTACAAGTTTCCTAAGTTGAAGTTTCCATAATTCAAGAGGAGGAGATCGGTCAAGTCAACACGGTTTCAAAGAAGGAAAGTTTTGGAGTTCAAGTGCAACTAGGAATCTTTCCAAGATCAACTCTGAATTGAAGAAGGAGTATTTCCTTATTAGAACTCAATCTAATAAAGGGAACTATTATTCAAGAAGGAGATCGAGTTCAACGAAGGAAAGTAGAGTTCAACAAGGAAACAACATAAGTTACCAAAACTGTGTACAACACACCTTGGAGATCAAGTTTGAAGAAACCTATATATAGGGTGTGAAGTACATCAAGATACATAGAGAAACAATAGAGCTTATAAATCCGTAGAGATTATATCTTAAGCATTGTTGCTGTGTTTCTTGTTTTTCAAAGTTTGTGAGTTTTCGAGTTAAGTCTAGGATTAGATTTAAGGAGAAAATTCTTGTCTGCTTTGCTGAGTCCGATCTACAAAAGAGCGATAGTGATTTTGTGGTGAGGAACATCTTTGGTAAAACCTGCGTGGTTATTTTGCCGTAAGGCTAGATGGTTGATTATTTATAATAAACCATTGAAAATTTATCTTCTTGTGTTCTTTAATTCCGCTGCACATTATACTCTATCAAGAAGATTGTTTGAGATCAAGTTAAGGTAACGCTAGCTTAACTTGAGCTCTGAAACTTGGAAAAGTTGTATCAATCCCGATCCAACAATTTCAATTGGTATCAGAGCCAAGCACCGATTTCACTGGTGTTTGGAGGTGATACAACGCGATGGACAACATCAATCCTAATTCTGGCAGACTCCCAGTCTTAGAAGGATCCATCAATTATGCTTACTGGAAGACCAGGCTCAGAGTTCACATCAAATCCATTGACATGAAAGCATGGGATGCCGTTCTTGATGGATATTTTGTCCCAAAGATTGAGAACGACCGAGATGCAGATATTGTACCAAAACCGAAGTCACAATGGACAGCAAACGAGGTAACACTGTACAACTACAATGATAAAGCTCTTAATGCTATTTTTAGTTATGTTACCAATCAGATGTTTAAGTTAATTCAGAACTGCACCACAGCTAAATCAGCTTGGGATATCCTTGAACTTCATTGTGAAGGAGATATAGCAGTTAGGAACTCTAAACATAGACAATTGCTTAAAGATTTTGAAAAACTTGAGATGGGTGATGAAGAGAGTATAGATAGTTATTTTGAGAAAATCCTTGACATTACTAATCAATGTGAAAATCTAGGATTTCCTGTTTCAAATCAAACTATGGTATATAAAGCTTTTAGATCTTTGTCACCTAGATTTGCTCTCAAGAGAATTGCCATGGGAGAAACAAGAGATATTGCCAACATGGAATTTCAATCCTTGTTAAACACCCTTAGAGAATTTGAGCTAGAGTTTCCTGCTAGGACTACCAAACAACAAGCTATTGCTTTGTTAGGAACAAATTATCATGAGAGTGAAGATGAGGATGAAATTATTTCTTCTAACTATGGAAATATTAGCAAGAAACTCAGTAGGTTGAACTTTAAAGATAAATCCAAAGGGAAACAACCTAGCAATACTTTCACTGGTTTTAGAAAATTGCCTCCCAAATTTATTAAATATATGGCAACAAAATCTAGTCCTGAAGAAATTGAAAAGTTGAAAACTACTCAATGTTATGAATGTAAAGGTTATGGTCATATTGCTGTTGAATGTGCTAACACCCTCCGCAAGAAGGGAAAGTCTCATTGGGTTTGTGTAGATGATTCAATGAAGAGGATTATAACTCTGGATCAAGTGCTGATACTGAAGAAAGCTTTGAAGAGATTCATACAGCTGCGCTATTTACTCATGTCAACTGGACAGAAGAAGATCTCCATAACTGCCACGTGTCCCAATGTTGCTCCAACATCCAGGACTCAACATCAGAACATGAGACTTTCTTTGGGAATTGGACTGAATATGATACCCATGTTGATCTCAATTCTTTGTCTGATAATGATGAATCTAACTTTGAATGTTTTCATAGCTCAGTTGATCTAGATGAAGAGTATTACTTTGAAGGTGAAATGTCCAAGGAGGAAATCATTGAAGACTTGAAGTCTACTTTTCATAATCTTCTGAAAGAAAATCAGAAACTCACCAAGAAGAATGAAGCTCAGAGGCTGGAGATTGATGGACTGAAGAAACTGATGAGGATGTATGAAAGAGACCTTGACAAGACAGAAGCTGAACTTAAAGAGGTAAAAGGAAAGCTTGAAAAAGACAATCAGATCATTGCTAAATGGAACTCAGGTACATCTAAACTTGAACAGGTACTGAGTATGGGTAATCAAGGAATAAATGGTCTTGGATATATTGAGAAACCTACCTCTAAAGTTGCTAATCCTGTTTTCATTAAAGAAGGTTTTGATAAGGAATCAAAATACTTGAGCAGTGCTAATCCCAACAAAAGTAAACCTACTTATATCTGTCAATTTTGTTTTCAACCAGGTCACATAAAACCTTATTGCAAGAAATATTTGAAAGAAAATGTGAAGAAAACAGAAACTGTCTCTAATGTTGAGTTGGTCAGTGGTACAGATGTTATCCCAACATTAGGAACAGGACAGAAAAGTAGAACTTGGATTGAAAAGTTAAAGACTCCTAAGATGAAACTTGTATGCAATGTTGTGTTTTCTGCTGTGTACTCTAACCTTGCAGGTAAGTGGTACTTTGACAGTGGATGCTCAAGACACATGACAGGAGACAAGGAAAATCTTAAACAATTGATTCCTCTCAATGTTGGAACTGTCACCTATGGAGGAGGCACCAAGGGAAGAATCATTGGAAATGGAGTACTAGATGTTGAAGGATTTCCACCACTCAAAGATGTTCTGCTAGTTGAAGGATTGAAAGCAAATCTAATAAGCATTAGTCAACTTTGTGATGATAACTTTCTTGTTACATTTGATAAAAGTTCTTGTGATGTATTTAATAGTGAAAATGTCCTTGTTATGACAGGTACTAGATCTAAAGATAATTGCTACCTTGCACAGGAAGAAGCAGATTGCTTTCATGCTAAAGTTGATGATGTTGTTCTGTGGCATAGGAAGCTAGGACATGTTCACTATAGGAACCTTGAAAAGCTACAGAAAGTTGATGCTGTAAGAGGCTTACCAAAGATATCCAGCCCAGGTAAGGTTGTATGTGGGGACTGCCTAAAGGGTAAGCAAACCAAAGCTATTCATACACCCCTCCAGGTACAGAGTACAATTCCCAGGACTGGTAAGTGTTTTGAATTATTACACATGGATCTCATGGGTCATATTGAGGTGAGCAGCCTAAGTGGTAAGAGATATGCCTTTGTTATTGTAGATGATTTCTCTAGATATACATGGGTTAAGTTTCTTAAAGAGAAATCTGATGCATTTAACACATTTAGGATCTTACATGCTAGCATCAAAAATCTGTATGGTTCCTCGGTTTGTAAGATTAGGTCTGATCATGGGAAAGAATTTGAAAATGCTAGTTTCAGTGATTTCTGTGATAAGAATGGAATTTTCCATGAGTTTTCAGCACCTAAGACACCTCAGCAAAATGGGATAGCTGAGAGGAAAAATAGGACACTTCAAGAGATGGCCAGAGTTATGCTTAATGCTAGAAACCTATCTAAAAGACTTTGGGCTGAAGCTTTAAATACTGCATGTCATATAAGTAGTAGGGCTTATCTTAGACCTGGTACAAATATGACTCCATATGAAATCTTGAAGGGTTTGAAACCAAATATTGCTCATTTTCATGAATTTGGATGTGATTGTTACTTGTTGAATGATAGAGACTATCTTAGTAAGTTTGATCCAAAAAGTGAAAAGTGCATATTTGTTGGTTATTCTGTGAATAGTTCTGCTTTCAGGGTTTATAATCCAAGATTGAAGACTATTCAAGAATCAGTAAATATAGTGTTTGATGATTCCACCTTTGATTCAGGTACTGATGAAGTTACTGTCTCTGATGTTGCCCCAACATTGGAAACAGAAACTGTCCCAACATCAGGAGCAGAAGCTGAAGACACTGAAGTTGTGACTGGTTCTAATGTTGAGCTGACACCTGCTGCTGTTAGGCCAACATCCCCACAGTCCAATTCAGAGGATGACAATGTTGATGAACCTAGGAGAGATCCCCCTACTAGGATTCAAAAGGACCATCCAGCTTCACAAGTGATAGGTGAAATCACTGGACGTATGAAGACTCGCAACAAAGACAGGGTAAACTATAAAAATATGGTAAGGTTGTGTGTCTGCATGGCTTCCACTTGCACTGTAAGTAATGCTTCCTGTTTTGTCTCAAATATTAAACCTAAGAATGTGACTGAAGCTCTTAAGGATAGTAAATGGATAAATGCTATGCAAGATGAACTGTTGCAATTCACCAAAAATCATGTTTGGAATCTAGTACCTAGACCTTCGAATGTGAATGTTATAGGAACTAAGTGGATTTTCAAGAACAAAACTAATGAAGATGGTGTAATTGTAAGGAACAAAGCTAGGCTAGTTGCCCAAGGTTATACTCAGGTAGAAGGGATAGACTTTGATGAGACATTTGCCCCAGTAGCTAGGATAGAATCTATTAGATTACTTCTTGCTATTGCATGTTGTCTTAAGATTAAGCTCTACCAGATGGATGTAAAAGGTGCTTTCCTTAATGGTTTGATGGACAAAGAAGTATATGTTGAACAACCTAAAGGTTTTGCTGATCCTAAACATCCTAATTATGTGTATAAACTTGAGAAAGCTTTGTATGGTTTAAAACAGGCACCTAGAGCTTGGTATGAAAGACTAACTCAATTTTTGTTAAGTCTTGGGTTCAATAGAGGAGATGGAGACAGAACCTTGTTTATTCTAAGAAAGAGTTCTGATGTTTGTATTGCTCAGATCTATGTGGATGACATTGTTTTTGGTTCTACTAACAAGTCTACTCTAGACAAGTTTGTTGAGTCAATGACAGAGACATTTGAAATGAGCATGATTGGAGAGCTGAACTACTTTCTGGGATTGCAAGTGAAGCAACTGGAGAATGGTATGTTCTTAAACCAGGAGAAGTATGCAAGGAACCTGGTAAAAATATTTGAGCTACATGAGTCAAAACCTTGCAAAACTCCCATGTCTTCTGTCGTGAAGCGGATATCAGATCTAGGGTTTCTGAGTGAAGATGATGACAATTCGATTCTAAGTGGGCTTAGCTGGAACTGAAGTCGCGTTTTAGTTTAGAATCGCATTTGAGTTGTAAAGCTGAAACGTGAGCTGAAGTTAGGAAGGGCATTATCGTATTTTCATTTTAGCATTTTTATTTCTGTTTTCCATTTTCTTTATCCTTATGATGTCAGCATTATGTCAGCTGTCAGTAGTTGTTACAAATACAGCCTGAGCCCATGCGTGAGGCATGTTTTATGAAATACACTGAATTTACAATTTCTCTCTCTTCTCTGTTACATCTAATATTCTCTCTAAAGATCTTCTTCTTCTCCCCACCTTCCTCATCTTCAATCCAAAATCTGAAAAATAACAAAAAATAGATTATCAGTTAACCTCATTCATAACAATTGGCCTCAGAGCTGTTTATCCTGTGCGCATACTCTGATATCATAACCATGGCTAAAACAAACAATACCCAACGAATCGAAGGACTGGAAGTAGGTCAACAAGAGCTGAAAGAAGGGGTTTCAGATCTCCAGAACAAAATGAGTAATATGACTGATATGCTGAACCAACTGCTGCAGTCGATGCAGGCAGATAAGAGTGCAGCAGCTGCAAATGGGGAATCCACAAAGCAGACTCCATCACCCATGCTACCACCTCTTACTGTGGGCCGGAATTCAGGAGGAGGAGGTATCTTACCTCCCCGTAATGATGTCATTACAACTCGACCGAGGTATGATTTCCCTAGGTTTGATGGGACGGATTCGAGGGGGTGGGCTCGTAAATGCCAGCGGTATTTTATGCTGAATAACATGTCTGATTATGAAAAAGTTATAACGGCAGGAATACACATGGATGGTATTGCAGACCACTGGTACCTCGATAATATTGAGGGGCGTGAGGCCATTGGGTGGCCACGATTTCTAGAACTAGTGAGTGAGAGATTCACCCATGCGAGGGGTGAAAATTTAATTGGGGAATTTAATAAACTAAAGCAGATTGGGTCAGTGGATGAGTACATTCAGAAGTATGAGGAGCTGAAAGCTTTTATGAGCAGCAAACACAGGCAGTTAGATGAGGATTATTTTGTTAAAAGTTTCATCAGTGGATTGAAGGATGAAATTAAGCATATGGTGGAGATGTTGGCCCCTGTGACACTCAATCAAGCCATCTATATGGCTAGGAAACAAGAAGCAAACCTGGAGGTCATGAAAGTACACAGACAAATTCCTAAACCCACAACTACTGGTTTTAAAGGGAAGGTTCCATTTGGAATCCCTGACCCCAGTAGAGTGAGTACAGGAGCTGAAAGGTACCCCCCAATCAAGAGATTGAGTCCAGAAGAGATGGAAATAAGGAGGAGGAATAAATTGTGCTTTAATTGTGATGAGCCTTACCATGTGGGGCACAAGTGCAAAAAGTTGTTTGTGATACTAGGAACATGAGGGGATGAGGAGACAGAGAGTGAGTCTGAAGGAGATGAGGAGGCTGAAACCTATAAGATCTCAGTACATGCTTTGAGGGGGGAGAAATCAGCTAAGACTATCAGGCTTTTAGCTCAAGTCAAGGGTCAAGAGATCAGTATACTCTTGGATACTGGAAGCACTCATAGCTTCCTGGATTACAACACTGCTAAGCAGCTTAAGTGCAGGCTGGAACAGACTAGACCTATGTCGGTTACCGTGGCAGGTGGAGGACAGTTGGATTGCCACCATAAGTGTCCAAATCTTGGATGGAGTATGGGAGGCAACCACTATCAAGCTACTGTCAGTATCATAAAGATAGGAGGGTGTGATATGGTATTAGGAGTTGACTGGTTGAGTAAACTAGGGCTTCCTGCTTTTGACTTTGCTAATCAAAGGCTTTACTACCTCAAGGATGGTGAGTGGAAGGTGTTGCAAGGCAATAAACCTAAGCCCAGAGTTGAGATGATGGGTGGTAAACAAGTGGCAAAACTGGTCCAGGGAGCAGGACATCCTATGATGGGGTGCTTACTTATGATCAGACCAGTAGCAGAGAAAGAGGCAGTGGTAGTACCTGGTGAGCTACATGAGCTTATTAAGGAATACCAGGAGTTGTTTGAGGAACCAAGGGCCTTGCCACCTAAGAGAGGGAAGGACCACAGTATTACTTTGATACCTGGGGCTAAACCCTTTAAACAACAGCCCTATAGGTACCCCTACATTCAGAGGGAAGAGATTGAGAAATTAGTAAAAGAGATGCTAGAAGCTGGACTAATTCAGACTAGCAGCAGCCCATTTGCATCTCCAGTCCTTCTAGTCAAGAAGAAGGACAGCAGTTGGAGGTTCTGTGTGGATTACAGACAGCTTAATGCATTAACAGTTAAGGATAGTTTCCCTATCCCCTTAATTGAGGACCTCCTAGATGAATTAACTCATGCTAAGGTGTTTACAAAAATTGACCTAAGGGCTGGATATCACCAAATCAGAATGGAGGAAGAATCTATTCCCAAAACTGCTTTTGTGACATCTTCAGGGCACTATGAATTCAAGGTTATGCCCTTTGGCTTAACCAATGCCCCAGCTACCTTTCAAGCTATTATGAATGAGGTGTTTAAAGATGAACTGAGGAAGACAGTTCTGGTTTTCTTTGATGACATACTGGTATACAGCAACAACATGGAGGAACACAGAAGGCATTTGCAAATGGTTTTTGGGAAATTGAGGGAAAACCAGCTGTTGGCCAAAATGTCTAAATGCTCTTTTGGTCAATCTACTATTGAATACTTGGGGCATGTGATTGGAGGGGGAAAAGTGGGGGCAGATCCCACTAAGATACAGTGTATGGTTGACTGGCCTAAACCTAAGAATATTAAAGCATTAAGGGGATTCTTAGGTTTGACAGGTTACTACAGGAAGTTTGTTAGGAATTATGGCATAATTGCAAAACCTCTGAATGAAATGACCAAGAAAGGTGGATTCAGTTGGACTGAGAAGGGGGAAGAGGCTTTCAGTAAACTGAAACAGGCCATGGTGGAGGCACCTGTGCTCCAGTTGCCTGACTTTCAGAAGCCTTTCTGTGTAGAAACAGATGCCTGCTATCAGGGCTTGAGAGCGGTGCTAAGTCAGGAGGGACACCCCATTGCTTTTATTAGCAAGGGGTTAGGGCCAAGAAACTTGGGACTCTCAATTTATGAGAAAGAGTTTCTGGCCATTATTATGGCAGTGGAGAAATGGAGGCCTTATCTCATTCAAGGCCAATTTACTATAAAAACAGACCAACAGAGCCTGAAATATCTGTTGAATCAGAAGATAACCACCCCTCTTCAGCAGAAGTATATGACAAAGCTGTTAGGGTATGATTATAAGATTGAATATAGAAGAGGAAGGGACAATGGGGCAGCTGATGCATTGTCCAGACTAACAGAAGAAGAGGGGAGTTGCAACAACATTAGCACTGTTGTGCCACAGTGGATGGGAGAGTTACAGGACAGTTACATTGATGACTCTAATGCTCAAAATTTCATTGCTGAGCAGGTGTTGATGCCCTATAATGTATCTCATTACTCTTACAAGGATCAGGTGCTAAGGTACAAAGGTAGACTGTATGTGGGAAGTAACACAGGTCTGAGGGAGCAAGTAGTGAATCTAATGCATAACAGCAGCATTGGAGGCCACTATGGTGCACTAGGGACCTATCAGAAGGTTCAGTCTACTTTTTTGTGGCCTGGAATGAGGCAATTTATCCAGGAATTTGTGGCTAAGTGTGGGGTGTGTCAGCTATGTAAACATGAGAATGTCAAATCACCTGGGCTGTTAGTTCCACTAGTCTTACCTGATGGGGCATGGCAACACATCTGCATGGACTTCATTGAGAAACTACCTAAGGCTGGAGGGAAGGACACAATTTGGGTCATTGTTGACAGGTTTACTAAGGTTGCTCACTTCATACCCTTGTCCCATCCCTACAAGGCTTCACATCTAGCTACTGTTTTCCTAGACCATATATACAGATTGCATGGCCTACCCCAGAGTATCACTTCTGATAGGGATAAGATATTTGTTAGCTCCTTTTGGAAGGAGCTATGGTCCACTTTAGGAGTGAAGCAGAACTTGAGTACAACTTATCACCCCCAGACAGATGGGCAGACTGAGAGAGTCAACCAGTGTCTAGAGGCCTATTTAAGGTGCATGACAGGGAGCCAACCTAAAGAGTGGAATAAATGGCTCCCTATGGCAGAATGGTGGTATAACACTACACACCACACTGCCTTGGGCACCACTCCTTTTGAAGCCTTGTATGGGTACCAACCCCCTCAGATTGGCATAGGGCCATACAAGGAGTTCAGTGTAGAGGGAGTGGAGGAACTGATTCTCAACAGGCAAAATACTATATCACAGCTTAAGGAGCAACTACACAAAGCACAACAGAGGATGAAACAGAATGCAGACAAGGGGAGGAGTGAAAGAGCATTTAAGGTGGGGGAGTGGGTCTACCTTAAACTCAAACCCTACAGGCAACTTACACTTAAGCAGAGTCATACATGGAAATTAGGACCAAAATACGCGGGTCCTTTTGAAATAACAGAGAAAATAGGGGAGGTGGCGTACCGCCTGAACTTACCCGCGACGGCGCGTGTGCACCCCGTGTTCCATGTCTCTGTCCTTAAGAAACGCATCGGCTCCCTAGTTTCCAGTGTCCCCTCGATTCCAGATCTGAGCCATGACAACAATCAGGAGTTAGAACCAGAAAAAATACTAGCTCGACGCATCATTAAGCGCCATAACATAGCACAGATACAGTGGTTAATTAAATGAAAGGGGTTGTCGGGCGAAGAGGCCACATGGGTGGATTGGGAGGAGTTCGGACAGCGTCATCCTGATTTCCAAGCTTGAGGTCAAGCTTTGCTGAAAGGGGGGAGTAATGTCGTGAAGCGGATATCAGATCTAGGGTTTCTGAGTGAAGATGATGACAATTCGATTCTAAGTGGGCTTAGCTGGAACTGAAGTCGTGTTTTAGTTTAGAATCGCATTTGAGCTGTAAAGCTGAAACGTGAGCTGAAGTTAGGAAGGGCATTATCGTATTTTCATTTTAGCATTTTTATTTCTGTTTTCCATTTTCTTTATCCTTATGATGTCAGCATTATGTCAGCTGTCAGTAGTTGTTACAAATACAGCCTGAGCCCATGCGTGAGGCATGTTTTATGAAATACACTGAATTTACAATTTCTCTCTCTTCTCTGTTACATCTAATATTCTCTCTAAAGATCTTCTTCTTCTCCCCACCTTCCTCATCTTCAATCCAAAATCTGAAAAATAACAAAAAATAGATTATCAGTTAACCTCATTCATAACATCTTCTTCTATGAAGATTACTAAGGATGTCACTGGAGACAATGTTGACCCAACATTGTACAGATCTATGATTGGTAGTCTTCTATATCTCTCTGCCTCTAGACCAGACATTATGTTCTCTGTTTGTGTTTGTGCTAGGTACCAAGCTGATCCAAAGCAATCTCACTTGATTGCTGTGAAGAGAATATTAAGATATATATCTGGAACTTCATCATTGGGCATTTGGTATTCCTTTGATACAAATAAAAATCTTGTTGGGTTTAGTGATTCTGATAGGGCAGGTGATGTAGATGACAGAAAATCCACAAGTGGGGGCTGTTTCTATTTGGGAAACAATCTAGTTTCATGGTATAGTAGGAAACAGAATTGTGTGTCATTATCTACAGCTGAATCTGAATATATAGCTGCTGGCAGTTGTGTTACCCAGCTAGTATGGCTTAAACACATGTTGCTGGACTATGGGTTAGATAGTGATACTCTCCTCATGTTTTGTGACAATCTTAGTGCCATTAGTATCTCAAGGAATCCTGTTCAGCATTCTAGGACTAAGCATATAGATATAAGACATCATTACTTGAGAGACATGGTTGAGGATAAAATGATTAACATTGAGCATATTGAGACAAATAATCAGCTTGCTGATATGTTTACTAAACCTTTAGATAGTGAGAGATTCTTCAGTTTGAGGAAATCTCTCGGCATGTGCAATATGTGAGAATGTTAGGATCCTAGTGTTGACATAACACCACTGTCTAGCACTGGTTAATATTTGTGGTGTAGTATGTAACTTTTTGTTTTTTTGTTTGTTTCTTTTCTTTTCTTTTTGAGTCACATTGATCTTTGTTTTGGCATATTTGATTGTGTGGTTGATCACCGTGTTTTACTAATCTTTCTAGCTTGCAGATTCACATCTAAGTTTTGAAAAGTATAAATCTCTAAAGTGTGTCTGAGGTTGTGTTAGCCTAACATATGGAGAAGCTGGGGCACACAAAGTTCACTACTTTGGTGTCTATTCAATTGTGTCTTATTCATATGAAAAGGTTTTACAGGACATGTGGAGAAGCTGGGGTTCATGATGTTGACAGCTTCAATGATATTCAGTTGTGCTTATTTGCATGTCTCTGTTTAGTTTGGCCAAGGGGTACATAAGAGTGGTTCTTTCTACTAGGGTGTTTGGGGTTTCGATTGCCTTCACTTGGTAGCATTGATCACTTAGTGCTCTCTTGTATGCAGGTTGGTAAACAAGTATGCATAAGGAATTGGGGTATTGGGGTGCATGATAAATGTGTTGCCAGTATTCAAGACCTTTGTACTTGCCTAACTTGCTGCTGATAATGTTGTTACTGGGGTGTGTGGAGTCTAGTGCTGCCCTCATTCAGTAATGTCATTATCCTTTTTTAAAAACAACCCTCAGTTTTTGTTCTAAAGAGATAATGAAAATAGTGAAGATTTGATGTGATGTGAACTGTTGCTGGTTTGAAAAGTGATTCACTGTGTATACCATCTGTCAATGTTGTCATAACATTGTTGCATTCATTCTAGAGCTGCATTGTCTTTCATCTTTGATTAGTGTGGTTGACTAGGTTTGGGCTTAGGGGGAGTATATAGTCCCTTTCATGTGTTGAGGCATACTCTTTGGGTGTCATTCTGCAGGTGACACACTATTTATGACCTTCTATGCTGTGGAAGTGGATTAATTCTCTAATTCATGACTGCTTATCTCTGTGTGCTTTCTGTTTGATATGTTACTTATTCACGATTTTGATCTAAATCTTATGTTTTTGGTACTCACTTGCTACTTTGGTGAAGTTTCAGATATAAGTTTGGATATATCTCACGCTCTCACATGAAATTGCCTTGAAGAAGCCCAAAACCTCAAATATTGTGGTTTAAAATCTTTCCGGTTTGAATGTTACTCTACTCTCTGGTCTGAATGTTATTCCAACATTGCCACACAGTCTGCACAACATTGAAGTTAGTAACTTATAAGTTTGTTTAAAATTTTAAAAACTGAGTTTTTATTGTTTTATTGTGAACTGCTCTGGTTACTTGTTGTGTTTAAGTGACACGTGGTGAAGTTCTTACGCGGGAATAGAGGAGTGGGAAAACTTAATTGATCATATTCCATAATCTCACTTACATTCTTTCCTTCTCTCTCCACTCTTCACAACTTAAAAGAACAACTTGTCCTAATTTCTGTCACTTGTGCAATTTGTCCTTCTGTCTGCAAATAATTATCTAAAAATCTCTCATATTTTTCTCTCAATTCTCAAAACTAACATGGCGAGCAAGACTCCTTTAGACACTCTTGCAGATTTGGCCGTGAATGTCAAGCAAACAACAACACGCACCAGGGCTGCTGCGCGTGAGGATCAAGGACGGCCTGCTGCTCAAGTTGCTGCAAAACGACCAACGATTCCTTATCAACGACGGGCAAAACGAGCTAAGAATGTGGAATCTGAGTCGAATGTTGGCGCAACATCAGAAGCCCATGCTCCTCAAACCAATGAATCTGAATCTGAGGTAAATGTGGCTAACCCTAAACCCCAAGTGAATAATGTTGATGATATAATTGAGGGGGAGGGATCTGGAGCTGGTTCTGGTAGAAAGGGAACACCTATTGGGTCTAGGCAAATGAGTAAAATAGCCTTGCAAAGAGCTGAGGCTAGAAGAGCTCTAAGAGAGAGACTTGAGAAGAAAAAGGCTGAGGATAAGGCTAAGGCTGAGGCTGAGAGAGTGAGGAAAGGGAAAAAGTTTGTGGATGAGGAAGTTGAGGTAGTTGATGTAGAAGAAGAGGAGAAAGAGGAAGAGGAATCTGATGTTGAAGAGTTTGAAGCTAGTGGTGATAATGATGATAATAATGAAGAAGAGTACTGTGACACTCTTGCGTTATCCTATTTTAGTAAGGAAGCTAGGTCTAGATACTATCTTAATAAGGAGATAGAGGACAAGGCTTATGACTTTAGAAAGAGGGATTTTCACAAAGAGAGGGTCATGGACATGGACAGCTTTAAAAGAAACAGAGTTTTTGAGTTGTTGAAAGCAAGAGGGGTTCAGAATTCAATGAAGAAGCATGGTGATTATGCTCCTGAGCTTGTACAAGAATTCTACCTGGATCTCTCAAAGTATATCACTTGTGAGTTGTCTCCCAAATATGGTCAAGCATGGGTAAGAGGACAAGTGTTTGACATTAGTCCTCAGAAGATAAATAAGATTTAAGAACTACCACATGTTGAGGAATCTGAAGATCCAAAGCCAGATGAGGTGATTGAGGATATCACATGTGGTCTAGAGAGAACCTGGGTTGAACAATTACCAACAATAAAGCTCACTGCCCTAAGTGCTGTTCTGCACAAATGTGCATCTTATAATTGGCTGCCTACTAGAAATTCTACTGTTTTGACTAAGGAGTCAGCTTACTTGGTCTACAAACTAAAGAATGGGCTTGCTGTGAATATTGGGGTGAGAATTTTAAAGGCTATGGAAGATGCTGCTGGGAGGAAGCAAGGGATTCTACCATTTCCTTCTTTGATCACAACTCTGCTGCTAAAACAGAAGATGGACAAGAAAGAGTTTGGAGGAATGTCAGAGAACAAGGCTAGGTTCACCATCACTCAATCCTACTTATCCACAAGAGTGAAGGACTTGCCTTGGAATCCTGAAGGTGGAGTTGCACCTGGAGAGGAAAAGGAGGCTCAACAATTTGTTGGAGCTTCAGTGCCTCAATCTGAGGAGGGAGAAACCAGGGTAACAACAAAATCTTTTGTTGATCAGCAGTTGACTTGGTATAGAAGTGCTTATGCCAATCTTCAGAGGGAAATTGCTTTCAAGGAAAAACAAATGCAGGAGCTGGATGTCTTGATTAAGAACATGGAGGAGCTTTCTTCACAAAAAGGGGGAGGGTGATCTAGTTTTTAATTTTTGATTTCTGGTTTTTATGTTTTTCTTTTTGATATGTTTTGAACTGTTTCTATTTTGCTGCTAGTTCTTTTTCTTTTGTTTTGGTTTGTAATGGTAATGCTACTTAACTTTAACTGCTCTTGATGCTTTTACTTATGAAGATAGTTCATATCTGCTGTTTTTGCTGATAAACTGATGTGCAGGTACATTCTGGTCTTAATGTTGAGACAACATTGATGTGTTAAGTGTCTGAACAACTTTTTGAGTTGTGGTGATGACTTTAATGAATAATCTTTGTTATGCCAAGTTAATACTTGATAGTTTGCATTAAGGGGGAGCAGTTTTAGTAGGTTTAGATTATTATGCTTAAGTGATATTTGGACATATTATCTGTGGTGTGAACAGATTGATTGGTTTTGTGAAGAAAGGCAAAAAGGGGGAGACTGAAAGTGTAAGATGTTCTGTTATCAATGTTGGATGGATGTTGTGTCAACATCCAGAGGACAACATTGAAACCCGAGAACAAGTCTTAATCTGAAACATGTTCTGTTATCAATGTTGGATGGATGTTGTGCCAACATCCAGAGGACAACATTGAAACCCGAGAACAGTCTTAACCTAAAACATGTTTCTGAACATAAGTAAAGTGTTCTGGTTTAAATGTTGGATGGATGTTGAGCCAACATTCGCAGGGCAACATTGAAACCAGTATATATTCTGTCAATCTGTCTTTAACTGCTTTATGTTAGTTTTGCCTTTATTCACCTATTAATCAAGTTCCACGATTTTAGTTGTCTTTGTTTATGTCCAGGAACATCTCTTAAACATAAGGAAGAACATTACAAGTTTCCTAAGTTGAAGTTTCCATAATTCAAGAGGAGGAGATCGATCAAGTCAACACGGTTTCAAAGAAGGAAAGTTTTGGAGTTCAAGTGCAACTAGGAATCTTTCCAAGATCAACTCTGAATTGAAGAAGGAGTATTTCCTTATTAGAACTCAATCTAATAAAGGGAACTATTATTCAAGAAGGAGATCGAGTTCAAAGAAGGAAAGTAGAGTTCAACAAGGAAACAACATAAGTTACCAAAACTGTGTACAACACACCTTGGAGATCAAGTTTGAAGAAACCTATATATAGGGTGTGAAGTACATCAAGATACATAGAGAAACAATAGAGCTTATAAATCCGTAGAGATTATATCTTAAGCATTGTTGCTGTGTTTCTTGTTTTTCAAAGTTTGTGAGTTTTCGAGTTAAGTCTAGGATTAGATTTAAGGAGAAAATTCTTGTCTGCTTTGCTGAGTCCGATCTACAAAAGAGCGAGAGTGATTTTGTGGTGAGGAACATCTTTGGTAAAACCTGCGTGGTTATTTTGCCGTAAGGCTAGATGGTTGATTATTTATAATAAACCATTGAAAATTTATCTTCTTGTGTTCTTTAATTCCGCTGCACATTATACTCTATCAAGAAGATTGTTTGAGATCAAGTTAAGGCAACGCCAGCTTAACTTGAGCTCTAAAACTTGGAAAAGTTGTATCAATCCTGATCCAACAATTTCAGAACAGCCTCGATTCGATCTAAGTGATCGATCAAACCGTCCCAACTCGATGCGCATCTCCCAGCTACCACAGGGGCCCACAAAACGAGGTCTATAAATACCCCATCTCTTGGCCTTCTCAAGATTAATTCAACACTCATCACATTCTCACATACATCGAATCCACCGATTCGATACACTTTTGGTTCGATCCACTTCAGAGTTCGATCCACCACCCAGTACGATGTAGGACCTGATTCGATCCAAAGCAACATCGAGCCAAGCTCATTCGATACACATCATATTCGACATAGAGCAACATCGAATGACCTCAATTCGATACACTTGAAAGATCTTAGATCTATGTTACGTAATCAGATGAAGTTGCAACTGCACTCGTAAGTAAGATAGATAACAGTTCTTTAATGTTTGAAAGCTGTTTTACTGTTACAATTATGAAAAGACAGTTAAACATAAAACAGTAAATAACACAAAATATTTTAACGTGGTTCGGTCCAAATGGTCCTAGTCCACGAGGTTTGTATCCAAATGTTTGACTCAAACAATATCCTACTTAAGAATTACAATGTAGGTTTTACATCAACCTAAATCTTAGACTCCCTCTAAAATTTGCGGTTGCAACACCTATCCCTTAACTATTTTCGGTATATTCGATTGAGTTGAAGAACACACTAAGCTACTCTAGAGTTCCTCTAACTTAATGCTCTTCTCTAAAAGACTTTGGCTCGATACATGATTGACTCGCAAATTATCTTGTTCAAAGTGTCCTTCAATTGTGTCGAGCCTTCTCCTTATGTAGGCGCGCCAAAATCTTCAACAGATCTTCAGTTGCAATCCGCAGAATATCTTCTTTCCTTATATGATAAGCACCCCGATAATTCTGTTGCAACCCGAATATATCTTCTTGCCTTATCCAATAGATTCCCCATGAGCATAAAAGATACCCAACGAATATGCCTACTAAATATGTCTAGATACATAATAAGGAGATAATATTAAATAAAAATAATCTTGGAAGATCTTGAAAGTCTATCTTAAAAAGATGAAAATAAAAGATCAGATCAAACAAAGATAATATTGGAAGATATTGAAAGTCTATCTTTAAAGTATAAGGAAAATATCTAAAATATATTCCATAAAAATATTTGACTTTCTATATCTCAACAAAAGATATTTGACGAAGATTCTTCCCTTAACGATCAGATATCAAATTATCTTTTTAAAGAAAAACGAAATATTTTCCTTTTAAATATAATTTCCAGAATACAGATCGAGGGAATATTCCGTTTCGCCAAAACGCTGATTTACGTTGTTGCAACTGAGCTGTCTGGATGACGTTGCAACTGACAGATTCACTGTCCGAAAATAGCGTAACTTTTCGGCATAAAAGAACATTGAATACTTTCCAACATATAATCAATCAACATGATTTAGGAAAGATATGCAACACAACAAGGAAAGTCAATTACATCACAATCCAAATGGCAAGTCAATCAAAAGGAAAGTTTCATTTTTTCAAGATTATCACAATAATAAACATGGAAATATTTGACGTGCAAAAAAGATAATATTCCATAGACTGAATTCCTAAATAAGGGAATCAAAGATTTCATTCAATTAATAGAAAGTATATCTCACTTAATTTCTTTTATTAAATCAATTGACATTGATTTAAATAATTTTCAAAACGGTGTCAACATAATCTTCAATTTATTTACGTGGAAATAACATTGGTCCTAACAATCTTCCCTTTTGACTCGTTTTGGCAAAACCATGTATGTCTAAAGAAATCAAGTAGAACCGTTGCAATCAACAAAAGACACTTTGCCAGTGATTAAATAAAGAGATGGGTGAAGACACAAATCACTACAATTATTGCAACAAACATAAAACTGGAACTGCCATGAGGGCACCAGTCAAAATTTCTCTCCCCCTCGGTTCATGCATACCTTTGCTCTACCATTTAAGTTGAGCTTGACATATTTCATTTCTTGGCTAACTTCTCTCCCTTTTTGACATAACGAGTCAACGGGTGTAAATCTGCAAAATGCAAAGAGAAATGCTCTAAATAAGCATTACCAAGATAATATGAATAATCATCAAGGTTGTAGTAGCAAGCTATAATCCCAGAACCCAAGTTGCAGAATGGCAACAAACAAGGGTCATATGCTCTTTCGCTTCGTGATGATTAAACGACGTCTTCAGTTGCAACAATGCAACAACAAAATGATTTGAGCAAGGACTCCAAGATTTTTCCAATAAACTCAGCTCATTCTTTGATTTCTTGACAAAAGCAATGCCCTCTTAACTTGATCTCCCCCTTTTTGTCATAGCAAATCAAATACACTGACAACGAGATGGAGTCTCAATGTCCCAGAGCTCACCACATGAATACTTGTTGTAGCTGGTAAACCACATGTTTCAACAATCAATGGCGAAATAATTTTGCCCCCTCAAATTAAGCATTGTTTCAACAACTGCTATCCCCAAACACATTAAGCGCACCAAAAGACAGTTAGCTATATAAAAATAATTAACTAAGTGCTTCAGAAATTCACCCCTGGATATGTTGCAAACAAAGTTACAACATGAGCTTTAGTACCAAAAAGACAATCACTTGAATCACCATGTGAAACAGTCATGATACCAAGAGACACACATGTATCAATCTCACACAGAAGATGTTCCTCATATGTGTAGTCACAAAAAGAGATAATATTGATGCAACTTTGCCATGATGATGCAATCAGAAATCTGAGTCCATAAAAGTTCCACAAACACATGACATGTCATCTCAACAAATTCTTTTATAAAGAATACAGTGATGAAAGAGAGAAGAGTTTTGAGTAACAAAAAATTGCATGAGAACCAGAGAAAAAAACAAGTACATGCCATAAGTACCAAAGTTGCAACAAGCAACACAGTTCAAAGACATTTTAGAAAATCAAGCAGAAAATACCTTAGTAAATATAACAACAAGTTGTCTCTTCAGGCATGAGTAAAATCAACAAGTTGGAAAGACTCATGTTTGAGAAATCTTTTACGCATACAGAGATCATATGCATATCGGACAAACAGAAAACACAACTTAGATGGACTATATGAGATAAGAGAATTAGCATTAAATCATCATAGTTGCAACTGGTCACTCTTGCAACACCAACATGCACATGTCGAATAACAAGGTTGCAACAACTCACGATTGACATGAGAATATGTCCAAGCAAGGATAAAGCATATTAGGAAAAAAATTCACAAAAGTCAACAAAAAGTAACAACACAACTTCCCCTATTTCTTTATCAATAAGCTCAAATAGGGAACTCATGTAGACCATTATACCAATCAGCCATACCTTCATCATAAGATTCAGATCTAGATAATAAACTTATCTTGATTCGTTCAATCATGCTCTGCTTTGTTGCAACAGACTCTACTCGATTACTTAATACAATCGTATTGAGTTCTGTCAACATTCCAGTTGCAACAGCAAATGCAGCAGAAGTTCCAACATCATCTAGCTTCAGAATTCCAGTCCATTTGTGACTGAGTCTCTTCGTTTGCAGATGCGTCTACAATTTCAATCAACACCTTCGGCACAACTTTGGAAGCAGCATTCTGTTGCAACAGAATATGGCTGCTCCTTTGGTTCTTACATCGTTGACATGCATCTCAAGTTTCAAGTTGCTTCTTCCATTTGGTAGAAGCTTCCCAACATATTCCAACAAAAAGGCTTTTAGTTAGTTTCACGTTAACTAACCTTTTGAGCAATAAAATAATTTCATCAAAATAATGTGAGTGACATGTCAGTCGGTGCAACGCATTATGCAAATGAGAGAGTTCATCACACTTTCCCACCAGTCTATACTCTAGTAAATTACGAAGAGTATTTGGATCAGTCACTTTACACTTCACATTAATTTTATCTAATAAGTTGGGTTCACGTAATTCACAAATTTTAATCAAGTTCGCAAAAAGTTCCTCCATGTGGAGCACATCCTTGATTTGTGAAATCTCGTCAACATTCAAATTCTTATACCGAGAATTCGTTCATTCTTTCCATTTCCAACCATAATCTCTCTTTTTGACTCTTTCACACATTTTGACAATGAGTTACTACTTTCATTCATAATTCTAAAGCCTCCTTTGTCAAAATAAAATAATTTAGGTGAACACCCATAAACACGTGAATTAGTACAAAAGCACAAGTGATTACAATTTTTCAACCACACTTGTTTATCCAGGAAAGTTGCAACACTCTGTGTGAATGTAGGCTCAATTTGATCAATGCAAGTTGCAACGCAAGATATAGCCACGTGGATTAAAATAGGCTTATGAAAATAAAGATTCTTCTAGAAGTTAAAACAACTTGATATACTGTGACCTTTTGTACTACAATGGAAGATCAACACGAACTTACCAAGATCATTTGGAGAAAATACACCTTCAAAAATATGATAAGGGTGAGAAACATTACCATGACACCCTCGTATGCAGTGGTCCCGTGTTCTTGTGTGGGAGCAGCTATAAATTGGCTCAGCTGGTTTACAATATAGCAAACATCAGGTCTAGTGATGTTTAAATATAAAAGCCTTCCTATGAGGCACCTGTATTGATCTGGTTTGTCAAGAGGAGTACCAGTAGCAGAAAACTTTGAGACCAACAAGGCAAGGAGTAGATAATGGCTTGGCTCCAAATAAGCCAACATCCTGAAGAATGTCAAGCACATATTTGCACTGGTTGAGATATAGACCACTCAAGGCCAAGAAAATACTTGGCAGGGCCAAGGTCTTTAATGGTAAAAGCTTTGTGGAGGAAAGCTTTAACATCAGAGATGAGGTCTAGTGAGGAGCTAACACACAACGCATCATCAACATAAACTAGCAAAGCAATAAAAGACTTTCCAGACCCTTTGATGAATAGACATTGTCAAATTTAGACTGAGAAAAGCCAAAATGTATCAAGCTGTTGGTGAATTTCAAGTTCCATTGCCTAGAGGCTTGCTTCAGGCCATACAAGGATTTGTTTAATTTGCATACTTGTCCAGAAGCACTGGGATAACCTTGGGGTGGTTTTAGATAAATGTCTTCATCAAGAAAACCATGGAAAAAAGCATTAAATGTTTCAGTTAAAATGAGATGCAATAGCAAGTAAACTTCTAACAGTAACAAGTTTGACAACTGGTGAGAAACTATTAATGTAGTCAATGCCAAAAACTTGGTTGTACCCTTTTACAACCAATCTAGCTTTGTACCTCTCTACTGTGCCATCAAGATTCAATTTAAGTTTGTAGACCCATTTTGATCCAAATCCAATAGGGTGCTTGTCTGGTGGTAATGGTACCAAGGCCCAAGTGTTATTTGCTTCAAGAGCTGAGATCTCAACATTTATGGATTCAATCTAGTGAGGATCAGTGGCAGCTTCCTTGTAAGTGGATGGTTCTTTAGTGATAGATATTTGATCAAGGACGCTAAGGTAAGATGAAGAGAGAGAAGGGTTATTTATATAAGGAAATGTGAGATAAGTTTGTTTAGATCCCCCAATATTGCCACCTGTTGTGCTACCTAATGGATCAATGATACAATTGAGGATAAAATCCTTCAACTAAGATGGTTTAGATGAGACTCTATTGCTTATTCGAAGAGCAGTAGGAGCTATCTCAAGCTCATTGTGAGGAGGATGAGAGATAATCTAGGTGACACATAAGTGTTATTGGAATCTGTAGATGTATCATGAATATTTTCAGTATCTTTAACTTCTAAACTGGTGGCTTCAGGAGTAACTTGAAGTGGATGTGTGGTTAGAGGAGATCCTGACAATTCACAGGAGGTAGCTTCGAGAGAAAGGAAGGGGCCTGTGTTTAAGTCAACAATATAATTGCTGTAAGGGAATTACTTCTCATGAAATACAATATCCCTCGAAATGATCACTTTCTTATGAGTGAAACAGTAAACCTTAAATGCCTTTTAACCTGATGCAACCAAACACCTTGAGATATTGGTCTAGTAGCAGAGGCAACCAAACTTGTCATTAGGAGGAGTGATATTGGTCTAGTAGCAGAGGCAACCAAACACCTTGAGATTTTTCAAGTCAGGAGAAGAACCATATAGTTTTTCATAAGGTGTGGACCACTGTAATGTCTGAGCGGGAATCCTATTGATCAGTGTGTTGCCATAACCAGAGCATTCCCTATAAGGTCAAATGCATGCTAGCTTAAAATAATAAAGCTCTTGTGACCTGCAATAAGTGCCAGTGCTTCCTCTCTACAACCCCATTCTGTTGGGGAGTGTAGGGTGATGACTTTTGGTGAACAATACCAAGATTAGAGAATAGTTGTTGGCAACTATTACTAGTGAATTCAGTTTCATTGTCTGATCTAATAGCCAAGACCTTAATAGAGAACTGAGTGTATACTTATTTAAAGAAATGAGCCAGAAGATTAGTAACTTGTTCTTTACTAGACATCAAGTATGTCCAAGTTGGTCTACTATGATCTTTCAAAATGGTCAGGACATAGTGAGCATTATTTCAAGTTTCCACTTTGTAGGGGCCCCAAACATCAACATGAATCAGTTGAAAAATAAACTGGTAGGACATGAGTGTCTATGTTGCTTAGCTTGATGACAAATATGACAAGTAGATAAACAATCAGATTCTTTATTGAGATAAGAAATGCAAGATATGTGCTTCATAGCAGAACTAGAAGCATGTCTCAATCTAGTGTGCCACAAATCCAAGGAACCAACAACAACATTACACATCATTTCTTCATTTTGATCGAACCTAGGTAAAGTATGGTCTCTATTTGGAGTAAGAATGTAAAGACTTCCTTGCAGCAGTCCTGTAAGCAACACCCTTTTAGTCTGAAGGTCATGCAAAGTCCAATGATGTGGAAAGAAATTGGACTTGTAGTTAGAATCCGCTGATAGTATGTTAACTGAGATCAAATTGAATTTGAAATCACGTATGTACAATGCATTTCTGAGCACTATACTGGGAGCTGCATAAACATTCAACATTTTAGTTACCATCTTAACATTACCATCAGGCATAAACACACATGTAGGACAAGATATAGGCTGTAAAGCATTGAAAGCCTTGATATCATTGACCATATGACTTGAGGCTTCTGTATCAAGAATCCAAGACCATGAGGAAGATAAGCAAGTATAGAGTTAGTACCAACAAGATCTCCATAGTGTGCAAAGTTGCCACTACCAACTTCATTATGGAGCATGTTCTGCATTGTGTCTGAGTGTATCATGGTCTTCATTAGTTTGAAAACTCTTGCTGGAATCGAGCAGAAGGTCTAGAACCCGAGTTGGAACCACCAGAGGTACTAGCATAGTTCCCTTGAGTGTGACCAGAGGATGATTCCACTAAGTTAGCATAGGACATGCTTGGACCACCACTTGGGGATCCTTTCTTATATTTCAACTCATTGTACCACTCGGGAACTCCAACAAGTTTGAAATAGGTTTCCCTCACATGACTATTTCCCTTACTAAAGTCACAATATATGTCTGCATTTTTCTTCTTAAGTGGTTAGCAGGTTCCTTATCATTCATTTCTTGACCAGAAGGTTTGTAGCTATATTACTTAGACAACAAAGCAAAGTTATCAATAGGTTCAGTGATACATAGCTGGTCTCTTTCTGTATTTCAATGCGCAATATCATATCATACGCTTTCTTAACAAGAGGCAATGGATCCAGGCTAATAATTTGACCTCTAATCATGTCATATGACTCATTCCAGCCCATAACGAATTGCAGTAAACGATTCATGAAATGAAAATCAATTGAATGCCGAGCAAGTTCATAAGTACATAACTTAGCATCATCACAATGTCAAGCTATAACAGGCACAATACAACTGGGTTCATCCCAAAGGTGCTTCAATAAGTAGATACGAATGAGTTACCTTGCGAGATTGAGGCAACCTTGATTTGAATCTAGTACAAACGCGGTCCATTACTCAATTTGAAGAGAGTTTCGAGTTGATTTCCACAAAGCGAGGGCATATTCGGTGAAGATGAAAGAATCATTGATCTACTTCGTAACAGAGTGCGAAATCTAGGAGGTGACCATGCAATCGACAAGCAGCCACTCCTCCAGGCCAGGGTCATTGTCGACGGGGTGTTTTATGGCGTTGGTGATGAAATCAAGCTTACGTTTAGTTCATAGAGCTAACTTTACAAATCTGCTCCACGACAGGTAATTTGAAATGCCTTCAAGCGCCATTGAAGTCAGGCGAAGATCTGGATTATCATATCCATGTAATTGCAGTGAAGCTTGATGCGAACCACCACTCGTGGCGGAAGGCGACGACAGAATGGAATCAGGAACCGAATTCGCCATCGATCAACATTAAACAAAACATATAACAACGAGCAGAGTAATTTTGCACAACAATGGTGAGAAACCGATTAATCGGAGCGAAAGATAGAGAAATTGGCCGATGATACTATGTTAATTGCGAGAGCAAAAGAAAGAAGTCTTACTGAATTGAATTGAGAAAGGAAAAATACATGAGGTAGCACTATATATACAAGTGACGAGTGAAATAGAAATTGGGGGGCGGGAAAGTCTGTTGTAATAGACTGGTACAACTGGTAACTAACTAGTAAAAATAATTATAAAATGACCCCGAAAGATTTGAAATGTGAGCAATTTGGTCGAGGTGGCATATAAACTTAATACCTTCCTATTCCGCATAGCCCGGCTCAGATTCATAAGTTCGAAATTACATTGTAAACCCTTGTAGTTACTAGTATACTTGTTAAAATTATATTGTTTAGTAGACATTGAAATAATTAAATACAGTCAGACGCGTGGCAAAAAATTAACTGTGGCATTTTCGATGACCAACGAATTCGAATTAATTGGAACCCTTTTAGGCAATTAAGGACTTGCCATTTTTAGCCTATAAGTTAAATTCAATCAAAAAAATCTTAATACAACTTACATAGTCATAGTACACACAGATAATAGATAGATAGATAAATAGAAGAGCAATTAAATAGCATTAAGTTATTAAGGTTACGGCTGCAGGGAGCACGGAAACTTCATAGTTTGTGAATTTATAACTGTACGATGAGTTGTTTCAACAACATACATAATGACACGTTTCCACAAGCTGTAGGGTAGCAGCCAAACGCGTCTGTGGCTTATTATGTAATCCAATTATATTTATTTATGCTGCATGACATGGAATAATTTATGTCTAAGCTTCAATTTAACTTTCAAAGAGAATATTTCTTCTTCTTAAAGTTTAGATAGAAATAACGAAGATTATTTTCTTTGTGCCAACTCCTACGACAGGAAGTATATATATATATATATATATATATATATATATATATATATATGTATATGTTTACGCGGCTAGGGGAGCTAGCTAATAATTTGCGGTTAACATAGGATTTTATTTCATTCAGCATATAATGTGACGCTTTTAGTCTTTTAGTTTGTGATATATTGATGATAGTAAGATACTCTAAACACTTTAATTATACTTAACGTTTTTTTTTTCTTCATAAAACTCTGATATATTATTGAGTGATAAATTAAGTAACAAATACATAACATAGCTTTAGAAAGTTAAAATTACAAAGTTTAATTAGTTGTTTTAGCCTTTCTAAAATCGACAAATCTAAATCAATTGCTCGCTTTACATTGAAGAAATGTCGAGTTCCGGTCCTCATATTTATTCCTAAAATGTCTTTATTAAAGTAGAAACTGATGCACATTTCCATGTTCCATCGATAGTTGTCAATATTTCATGCATATTAAATTGCAATTAAAAGTACTGTATAACATTTAATCAATTATTATGCGTATTGAAAATAGAAAAAGTACATAATTTGATCGGTTTTTTTAAAAGATTTAGACTAGACTGGCAACATTTATGGTAGTAACAAGTTCGGAGACAAATTACTTGGAGAAGCTTGGAATATCATTCAATCACACAAGCAACGTACCACATCGTATATGCCCATATCATGGCTTCTGCCCTTATTATATTTTATTATATTTTTACTGTTGTATCACATTCATCACCCTCCTCTCCTCGTGGAAAAACCATTTCTTTACATCCAATATTTTCTTTTGCCCTTTATTTTATGCTAACTTCAAGTTTTGCACTTTAATTTTACGAGCTTAGTAAATACCCGTTAACTCATTTTTTTTTATAAAAAATGCCCAGCGGGCTTCAAAATTGGGCTGGGCTGATTTTTGCTTACGTGGCGTCTGACTGAGACGCCACTCGGACGACACGTAATATATATATATATATATATATATATATATACAACTTCATATATATATTTATAAAAAATTATAATTCTAAAAATTTTAGCATGTTCATATATATATATACAACTTTTTTATAATCTACAATTTATAATGGTGATAAAAATTTTTAAAAAAATAATTCTAGCATCTTCATATATATATATATATTCTACAAATTTATTATAGTTATAAACATTATAATAAAAAAATACATTCAAAGAAAAAAAATTATATCATCTTCTCTCTCTCTCACACACACACACACACACACACACACACACACACACATATATATATATATATTCAACTTTTCTTTTATATTTTCCAATTTATTTTTATATTTTTAACAATTTATAAAAAGTATTTAAATTATAAAAGAAAAAGAGAAAATTTACTGTTCATTCCCTACCATGTTTTCTACCACCCCAGCCGGCCCCTCCCCGCCGCCTCCCCATCCCCACCCGATTTTGCGCCCCCTCCCACCACGACACCCCCGATTTCGCGCTCCCTCCCACCACCACACCCCGATTTCGTGCCCCCCACCCTCTTCCCGTAACCACCCCCCAGCCCTCGCTCCTCGCCGCCGCTGCCGCCACCACCACTCTCACCCAAATCCTTCTCAGTCAAACGCGTCTCCCACTCCCGCTCCAATCTCAATCACCAAAACCAAAATGACTAACACAACAAACCGTCAGCTCCCAAATTGCACACATCACACTAAAATTCAAATAAAATGAACACAGCTCGGTCTTGTAAATATCGGTCTCAGAAATGGCATCAAATCGAAAAGCTTTGCCGCAGATTTTGCGCCTCAAATAGTAGCGCACCAGTTCCTCGTCCGTCGGATGGAAGCGGAACCTCGGTGCCAGCGAACCAGAAGATGATTTCTTCTTACCCTTATAGTACTTCCATTAATTTTAATTTTGGTCGAAAAAGAAAAATTTTAATTTAAGTTCTTATTACTTATTAGTATAATTAGATGGGAACCAATTCTGTTTTTTTTTTATTACAGTACTTCGCACCAATTCTGTTTTTTTTTTATATAAAATTTATTAGTTATTAAAAAATGAATTTTTGAAATTAAAGTTATATATTAAGGTTTTATAATAATAAAACTAATTATAAAGATTTAAGATAAACATTATAAAAAAAATTATAGCGTGGCTCCACGTGTCGTCCCAGTCAGATGCCACATAAGCAAAAATCAGTCCAACCCAGTTTTGAAGCTCGGCAGACATTTTTTATATAAAAAAAGAATTAACGGACATTTACTAAGCCCGAAAAATTAAAGAGCAAAACTTGAATTTGACACGGGCAAAAAAAATATTTTGCCCAAAATCTTAATGACAATTGGTAAAATTGCTTTATCTCCTACAATATAATCAAAGCACGTCGTATGCGTTCATGTCCCGAAACGTGGCAGCTACTCCCTCTATTATTGGTGGTTTCATTTGGTGTATGACCTATATACCTTTCTTTTTCCTTTCCATAAAGTCCCCATCTTATTAGGTACATGTAGTCCAAAATATTTCAGTATTGCAACAGTTAACAATCTTTCATTTGCTAGAAAGGAGTAGCATTGAAAAAAAGATCCTATAATGTATTAAAAAAATGGACCAAGTTAAGCTCCAGAATGTAATACATTAAAATTTGATCCCATGATTAGCAGTATTGTACATTGAGTGGGCCACGTCCCTTTTGTCTTTATCATAGCTGTTTGAAACTATTTGAAAATTTGCCTATATAAGAACTAGGCCAGCTGATCATACAGTTTCAAAACCAAGTAAACAAAGTTAAAGGAGAGCAGCTTCGGAAGCTTTTTTTCTCTCACCTTTTCCCCTTCCTTTTTCTTTGTTTGAATCCCATTTCTTTTTACAAAGTTTTTTTCTTCCAAATCTTTTTGCTCTTTTGCTAATCTTGTTGTACCTTAAGCTAGAAGCTTATATTATACCTAAAAGCTCTTTAAATTTCAAAAGCAAAAGCTTCATTTTACTACATTTTTTTCTTTGAAACTCCACAAGTAAAGATATGGGTGTTGCAGGAACACTGGAATACTTTTCTGATTTAATGAGCAGTGGACACAAACACAAGAAGAGGAAGCAGTTGCAAACAGTTAACCTCAAAGTCAGAATGGACTGTGATGGCTGTGAGCTCAAAGTCAAGAAAGCCATGTCTTCTCTAAGTGGTATGCATAAATTATGAATTATAACTAATTTCTGATACTTCACAATAATCTAAAGTTTTTCAGAGATATAATGTTTTTTTATAGCCCTTAATTCTACGTATTTGTTTTCTAGTTGCGGTCTGTCGAATATTGTATATATATATTAGTAAACAATTAATAAGTATAAATTTTTGAATAAGGCGATAAATCAAAATGGTATGAGAGTTCAGATTAAAAAGGTCCTGAGTTAAAATCCCACCACCACCCCTTTTGTCATATATTTTTTTTTCAAATGTAATGTAAAGATTCACGGCCTACACGTGAGAAAAGTGTTGAAAATTATATATAAATTAATAAATGCTTAATCTCTACATGGTCGAGCCATGTAATTCGTGTTTTGTCTATCGTTTTCCTTCCCGACGACAGTCACGGTAGAAACCCTTAATTTATAGTTAATATTGTTTTACGCAGGAGTGAAGTCTGTGGAGATAAATAGGAAACTACAGAAGGTGACCGTAACAGGATATGTAGAGCAAAGCAAAGTGTTGAAGAAGGCAAAATCAACAGGGAAGAAGTCAGAGATATGGCCATATGTGCCGTACAATCTGGTGGCACAGCCCTATGCACCTCAGGCTTATGACAAGAAAGCACCACCGGGCTTTGTAAGAAAAGTGGACAACTCTACTACAGCAACTGTGACCAGAATAGAGGATCCCTACACTGAAATGTTTAGTGATGAAAATCCAAACGCCTGCTCTATTATGTAATTGTTAATTGAGAGAGATAATTTTCGGTGCTAAATAATTTAGATGTACTATGTCCTTTGTGCGATCATATGTTGTTTTTGTTCTAAGTTAGGCTCTGTTTGTTTTCAGTCATTTCTTTTTGTCTGAGTTTAATTTGGTGTTTTTCTCAAGTGGTATCCAAATCAGTTGTACTAGTAATTCTAGGTGTGGATTGTCTTATGCGGTACAACTGGAAAAAATAAATATTTATGGATAATGAGTAGTTCTTTACAATAATCGCATCCTTTAATAGAAACCCTGAGACTAAATTATCCTGTTATATATGCTAATATATAAAAGGGATAAAAGCATCAAGCCCCTATAACTATACATGTTTTTTCGAATTGCCCCTTAAACAAAATTAATAAGCGTTTTTCCCCTTAAACTATGCACGTCTGTTCGATATGTTTAAGGGCAAGTCGCAAAAACCTGTATAAAATTATGACTCAAAAGAATTTCTCATAACTATGAGAAGCATATGAGTTACGTTCAAGTAAAGGAACCAACGATGTCTATGTAAGCTGATGCGCATGTAATGATAAATTCTTGATCTCTGATATTAAAAGACAAGAAAATATTACAAAGTAAATTTGAGTAAATTTAAAGTACAATTTGTGATTCAATCTCTATTATTCCTCTGATTCTTTTCTACTTTTCTACAAGAACAATGTTAAAATTTGGTTGACTTGAAAGTGGATTTGATTTCAATCTCTTCCACGAATATTTGAGTTGAACGTTAATCCAAAGACTTTGAGCTTGATCTGGAATTGACGATCTACTTGACTTGATATTTGTGACGAAAAAATTGATCTTCGTCTTGAACTTGTTGAATATCAATCTTTCTTAGAGGAATCTTGATCTTCAAAGGGATATTTGACAAACGTTGATTCGAGGGCTTGATGGCTTGATCTCGGACCGAACAAAAATTTAATTTGGAATTTGTTTTGAAGGTTGATAAAGATTGGTATGATCTTCGTCTTCAGTTCTTTGGATTTGTTTGGTTTTGATCTTCTTGAATGGACTTCAACCTTTAAAAATGGTTTTTCGAGGATCTTGGGACTTGATCTCTGATTAAACAGGTTTTTGACTTGAAGACTAATGAAGAACGATCTAAACTTGGTTTTGGATTTGTTGAACTTCTTGGAGTTTGATATTCTTCGGCAGAAGTGCACTCTTCAAAAATGGTTTTTGGATGGAATTGAGACTTGACGGCGGATTGAAATGAGTTTTTTTACGAAGAACACCTTGAAGATTGTTGAAGAATGCCTTGAATGTCGCGAAGAACGCTAGAAGATGGATGAATTTGGTGGAGCGAAAAACTTAGAGCTTTTCCCTCTTCAACTTGTGAATATTTTGTGTGTTTTTTTCTTCTTCAAGATCACCTCTATTTATAGTTGTGGAGTGAATCTCAATTAGAATCTCCTGATGAGATGAACGGTTGTAATCGCGTCTACAATTCCTTGATGTGGAAGACTTTATCTAAGAGAATCTTCTTTCCATCTCTTGAAGATTGAGACATGGGGGGGGGGGGATTCTTTCCTTGTGTTGAGATTTGGGGGATAATTCTTTCCATCTCTTGAAGATTGAGGAGAAGACTTTCCATGTCTTGAGATTTGATGAGAAATTATTTCCTTGTCTTAAGATTTAATTAATATATTTATTTAATCCCTCAAAATATTAAGATTAAATAAAATATATTTTGTATTTCTTCCATCTTAAGAGTTACTATCATTTAATTTAATTAGACACAAATATAATGTGTCTACAAATTGCCCCCTCGAGACTTGTTCACAATTTGTGTTGGAAAGCACCAATGAGTGAATAAATCTCGACATCTTTCTTCTTCTTGTTCTCGTGCTTCAATTCAACCACCATAAATCCACTTCATGAGTTTAGAACATTTGTGAGCTTCATCATTGGATCCATTAACTTGAATGTTGCATGAGCATTTGGTTTTTGGATACGACTATGCTAAGAATGAACTTCTAGCTGCCTACGCATCCAATAAAGAAATCAAGTCATGCCGTAGTTCAAAAGAAATCAAGATTGATTTAAAGGGGGTTCAATACACAATTTCTACTCATGCGGGCCATGAGTAATGTGCAGGTTAAGCTCGTGCGTCATGTGGCATTTGATTTGGACATTTGTAGACAGTTTTATCTCATATCTAGGAGGCTTTGCCTTGAAGGATTTGTAGACCTTTTGGCTCATGTCAAGGAGACTTGGAAATTTGAAGGATTTGTAGACCTTTTGGCTCGTGTCTAGGAGACTTGCACATTTGCTTTGAAGACTTGAAGGATTTGTAGACTTTTTCGCTCATGTCTAGGAGACTTGAACATTTGCTTTGAGGACTTGAAGGACTTGTAGACCTTTTGGCTCGTGTCTAGGAGACTTGAAGACTTAGATTTTTTACTTTGAAACCTTGGACTTCAAGAATTTGCTTTGAGCTTAAATATGCAAACAGTTTATATTCGTGTGGAAAATGTTAGTAGTTTATACTCTTATCAAGGAGTATATACCATTTGGCACTTAATTTGAGGATTTGAGATAGTTTAAGCTTGTATCAATGAGCATATTGGTTGGATCAAAACTTGACGGCGCGCCCTCTTCAATGTCATCGTCGTCGTCTGTATCATCACTTTCAATATCAAGGCCATGAATTTAGCTTTCTTATTTAATAGAGTTTACACTCTTCTCTATCTCATGCGTTCGCGTCGCCAATTCTTCAAAGTTTCTTGGTTTGATTCCTTGAAGTATGTAAGAGAGACTCCAATTCATCCCTTGAATGCAAATCTCCATGGCTGAAGTTTCAAACAGTTTCTCTTTACAACTTAAGGATAGACTTCTCCACCTATTGATGTACTCAATCACTGGTTCGTCTTCTTGTTGATGAGAATTTGCAAGTTCAATCATGCTTACAGTACGCCGAGTGCTATAAAAGCGATTGAAGAATTTGGTTTGTAGATCGTTCCAACTGTCAATGGAGTTTGGTTTAAGATTGATGTACCAATCAAAGGCAAAGTCTTCTAAGGATTGAACGAATTGCTTGACTAGATGATCTCCATAAGTTCCAACACTATTGCACGTCTCAATGAATTGAGTAACATGTTGTCTTGGGTCTCCAGTCCCATCGAATCTTTGAAACATCGGAGGTTGATAGCTTTTTGGCATTTGAAATTGCTCTATTCTTCGAGTATAAGGCTTCGTGTAAGATTTGGAATACTTATTTTGAGCTTTATGATCATTTGCGACCTCTTCAATGAGTTTCTTCAAATGATCGGCAGAGATAAGGCTTTGCGGGGAAACTTGGATTTGTTTGCTTGAGGACATAGGATTTTCTCCAACTTCAACATCTTGAATGTTTTTCTCGGCAAACTTTGTGTGCATCATGGCGCCTTTCTCTTCCTTTCTTGAAAATTTGACTTGTGAAAAAGAGAAGTGGCTTGGATTCTTTCACTTAGGACTTCATCAAACTCTTGAGCTTTGACTCCTTGAGTAGCATTTTCACGCGACATGCTTTGATCGCCGCTTTCCACGAGCTCTTTCTTTTGGATATGAGGAGAGACTTCAGTTTTGTTGATTGTAGTCTTGATGCATCCTTGAACCTCAATGTTGTCGGTGACTTCTTTGGAATTTTTAACTCCTTCCTGGCACTCTAGCTTTTGGAGAAGGCGATTCAAATGTTCATTACGTTTATGAGTTTGATTTGTAAGATTCTCAATAGCTATTTCAAGCGCCGCAACTTGCTCTTCTAATGAGGTTGCTTGACCATCTTCTTAAGCTTCAAGCCTTGCCCCCGATACAAGTGAAACTTTCAAAATCGATTGCAAAGAGCCTCCGCTTGTTGCCCACATTGACTTGTCCATTGTTGAGAAACACTTACTTATTGTGACTTCAAACTTGAGACTTGTTGGAAAAGAGATGAGAGGTAGAGATGGTCCCACCGGGTGTGCCAAATTTGTAATGAACTAAAATTACATATTCACTTAAAAACGCTAAAAAAAGTATTATAATAAACTAAAATACATAAATAATAAATATTAAATTTTAAAAAAAATTCTTCATTAACTAATTAAATAATTTATCTTCAATTCTAAAATATAATCCCAAAAAGTTTTGTTGTATATTTATAATTTTGGAAATACTTATAATTTTATTTTTAAACTTTAAACAATCTTAAACAAAATTAAATTATGTATTTCTCAATTAAAAATATTAATAATTCTTTATTATATATTATGTCTTTTTTTTTATAATTCTATCTTGGGATATTTAATAAACCTAGATTAATTGAGTGATGTGGAATCAATATTTATTTTCTTAATATAAATAAATTTTAAATATAATATAAATAAGAAGAATTAATTAAAAAAACCACATTACCATTTTTAAATAAAAAAAAGGAAAAAAAGAAACACCAAAAAAGTCAAAAAATACCAAAACAAAACACATTATCAAGAAAAAAACAAAAACTAAATAAAAAAGAGTCAAAAATATAGAAAGAAAAATAAATTAACTTTTTGATAAATATTTTGAGTATTTTTGTTATTTATATTATATTTATAATTTATTTATATTTAGGAAATAAATATTGATTCCACAACACTCAATTCGTCTAGGGTTATTAAATATCTCAAGATAGAATTATATAAAAAAAAATCTAGCATGGTATTGACAAACTACAGAGCGCGCGAGACACTGTGGGCGATTTTCACACAGTGACAATGCGAATCAAAATCGATGCACACGCGACGCGTCGACTGGCCGTCGAAGAAGGCGGCGACGTCGGTATCCACACCAGCGAGACCAAAAGCAACTCGCAGCTCTGAGAATCAAACACAGAAAGTGAACACACTAGATCCAGAGGAGGATTGCGGCAAAGAGAAGAGTGAATTACCGCGGCACAGCCGATCGCTGCGGCTGAATAACAAGGTTACAGTGGAGGCCATCCCGCAATTCACCGTGACGGAGGGCACTGGGAATCAGGAGACAAATCCACTGGCAGTAAAACCAGCTCCAAGACCCTGGGTCGATATAATTACATGTAATCGGATTCCTAACCATGGACACACTATTGAATTCCTCCCCCCCAAAGTGGTTGATGGAGAGTACGAAGTTGAAACAGAGGGAGAAGATGTAGAAACTGAACTTGAATTCTAGAGAAATGCATTGATAATGTATGTGTTGAATGATGACCTAACTATGAATGCAGTGAGGTTATTCATTGAAAAGGTGTGGAACTTTGTCACAATGCCTGACATATACTACAATGAGAAAGGATACTTCATCCTTAGGTTTAGACATGGCTTAGGTTTAGAAATGGGGAGGAGAGAGATGAGGTTCTGAGAAAAGGACCATACAACATCTATGGGAAACACATGTTCATGAAGAAGTGGGAGCATGCATTTGAACTAGAAGAAGACCTAAGGGTTGTGCCACTATCGATAACATTCTCACAATTTCCCTACATTTGTAGGAAAAATTGCTAGTGCTGTTGGGAAACCTCTAGTGACAGATGAATGCACTGCTAGGAAACTAAGAGTATCCTATGCTAGAGTTATGGTGGAAGTGGATGTATCCCAGAAACTGAGGAAAACAGCGATCATAAAGGATCATATGGGGAAAAAGATTGTGCAAGAAGTCAAGTATGAAGGCATGCCAATGTACTGCACTAGATGCCTCAAGATAGGGTATGATTGTAACAAGAAGAATGTAAAACAGAGCCAGAGGCATACCAAAAATAAAATAAAATACGTGGCTAAAGCTATACAGAACAAGGATGCAGAGAAACTAGAACAAGGTGGAGGAAAGTCAGAAGAAGCAGACAGAGACACTGAGAATGTACAAAAAAATAATCACAACAGAGAACATTGAAAAGGAATAGGAAACCATACAGGAAGAAGGAACATGGTTAAAAGTAATAAGAGGAAAAAAGAAAAGTGGTATGGGCTTGAGGACAGAAGGTACTACAGGGACTAGCTGTGAGAGAAGCAATGGATTCACCCCACTAAGGCTTGGATATTGGTTAGGGGGTGATGACAGAGGTATCCTATGATCTTAGCATGGAATGTAAGGGGCATAATTAAAGGAGCTAGGCACAGAGAGGTTAGCTCCTACCTCTCAACTCATAAATGTGCAATAGCTGTGCTAGTAGAAACAAGAGTGAAAGAACATAAATCAGAGAATATCAGAAACAAATTGGGAAAAGAGTGGATTCATCATGACAATTACAATAAGCACAGTAATGGCAGAATATGGGTAATGTGTGACAGAAGCAAAGTAAGTGGGAATGTGGTGGAGAAGTCAGACCAATATGTTCATATGAGGATACATAATGGTAAGGGAAGCCCACTGTACTGTCTTACTACTGTTTATGCACACAATCAACTTGAGCAGAGGAGGAAACTGTGAATGGATATTGAAAAAATAGCTACAAGTGTTGTGGGGCCTTGGATAATATTAGGGGATTATAACAAGGTCCTCAAAATTAAAGACAAAGAATGGGGGAATAGAGTTCAACCAAGTGAATACAGTGATTTGGAAAACATGGTGAATATCAGTGGACTATTTAAAATACCTACTATAGGACCATACTACACATGGTCAAATAAGCATGATCCAAATGGAGGGCTGATATACTCCAGGATTGACAGAGCCATTGCTAATGTTGCCTGGTTCACAAAATTCCCTAACATAAAGATAGGAGTGATGCAGGCCCCCATATCAGATCATAGTGCATTAAGGATACAACAAATAACTCCAGTTCAAATACAGAAGCAGACATTTCAATTCCTGAACTGTGTTAGCAAAGACCAGAAATTTTTTGGGACAATAAGGAGAAACTGGGAGAGAAGGATTAGTAGAACACCTATGTTCTGTCAATGGGAAAAGATAAGAAGACTACAACAACCCATGAGAGAGATGACAAGAAAATATAGTAAAATATCCCAACAAATCCTAAAGAGTAGAGAGGATTTGGAGAGATGTCAAACTGCTCTAAGTAATGACAAGTTCAACACTCAACTGGTGGAAGAAGTAAGAAAAGCAATTGTAGAACTCATGAGAATACACACCATAGAGGAGGAGATTTTGAGAGAAAAGCAAAAATGGACTGGCTAAAGTTGGGATATGGAAATAATGCATATTTCCATGCAACAGTAAGAAGAAAAAATCAACAAAAAGGTATATACAAACTAAAGAGAGAGGATGGTACAATCCTGACAACAAAAATGTATCTTAACATTTTATGGGGACCTGGTGGGAAAAACCGCTACTAATTTGACTGGTGTTGATATCCCAGCTAGAATAAGAGGCAAGGCCATAACAAGGGAGGAAGCCTTACATCTGATCAGCCCAGCTACTAATAGGGAAATTTGGGAGGCTCTAAAAAGCAGTGGAGATAAAAAGGCTCCAGGAATAGATGGGTGCAATGCATTGTTCTACAAGGCTACATGGTCTATAATAAAAAAATGATATGATTGATGCTGTGAAGGAATTCTTCCAAGAGGAGAAGATATACAGAGCTATAAACTGCACCTTAGTCACTCTCATTCCAAAGTCCCCAACTGCTCAAACCATGAAGGAAATGAGACCTATATCCTGCTCCAGTACAATCCTCAAGATTATTTCAAAAATCCTGACCAATAGACTGGGTAGAGTTATCAATAGTGTGGTAGATGACCGTCAATCAGATTTCCTCCCAGGCAAAGTGATCCATGACATTCTATTGGCACAGGAGCTGGTGAGGGGATATGGAAGAAAGAATACATCTCCAAGATGTATTATCCAGATGGATATACAAAAGCCTTATGACACAATGGACTGAACAGCCTTAAAGAACATTCTTAAAGAGCTTGGATTTTCCCTAAATTTGTGAACTGGATCATGATGCTGGTGACAACTGTTTCTTTTAGATATTCAGTGAATGAGAGTCCTTCCAGTATTCTAAAAGCAAAGAAAGGGCTTAGACAAGGTGACCGTATCTCCCCTCTCTTGTTTTTCATTATCATGGAGTATTTACATAGAGTCCTACAGAATCAGAAGAATATGCTAGACTTCAACTTTCACCCTAGGTGTGAAATATTAGGAATAACAAACCTATGTTTTGCTGAGGATCTAATGATGATGTGGAGAGGAGATGAAGGTTATGTGAAGCTCCTCATGAAGCAGTTCCAGAACTTCTCAGATGCAACATGATTGAAAGCCAGCCCTACCAAATGTATAATTTACTTTGGGGGTATAATGAATAATGTGCAGGAGATCGTACTAAGGTTGACTGAATTTGGAAAAGGAGAACTTCCAGTGAAGTATTTGGGAGTACCCCTAGACAACAAGAAGTTGACAGTGGCAAATTGTAGTGCTCTGATTGAGAGAATAAAACATTTGAGCTCTAAACTACTAAGCTATGCAGGGAGGGTTCAACTCATTAGAAGTGTCATCTTTGCCATGACAAACTATTGGCTATAGGTCCTACCTCTACCAAAGAGGGTTTTGAAACATGTGAAAACCATCTGTAGAACTTTTCTCTAGATTGGAAAAAGGCTGAGAGTAAGAAGGCTCATGTAGCATGGGATCATCTATGTGATACAAAAAGGGAAGAAGGGTTAAACTTGATATCTCTGTTAGAATGAAACCAAGCTACCATTGCCAAACTTCTATGGAATATCACACAAAAAGCTGACAAGCTATGAGGGCGCTGGATACACACCTACTACATCGAAGAGCAGTATGTTGAACAATATCAACCTATGCAGTTATGCTCATGGCTGATAAAAACAACCTTCAAAAGGAGAGAACAAATGGAAAGCAACAAGGGATGGGAAGAGGCATGTAAAAGTGGAAAATACAGTACAAAAAAGGTTAACATGGTGCTTAGAGAGACTAAACAGATAATGTCATGAAAGAAGCTATTCTATGGAACTCTTGCCAGACCTAGAGCTCTTTTTACCTATGGATGGGATGCTTGCACAGAATGGCAACAAATTAAAGAACATGCTTTTAAAGTTTGGGATAAACACAGATGGCAAATGCAGCTTCTGTGGGAGTTAAGAAAGTGTGGAACACCTATTCTACAAATGTAAAAAGACTAGTGTAGTATGGATGGAGGTATTAAATTAGCTCAAAATACAGCATACTCCAGGGGGTTGGGGGGAAGAGATGAAGTGGATTATACATGCTTGCAAAGGAAGGGCATGAAAGCTGAAGTGTTGAAGATTGCATCAACTGAAACTATCTATGAAGTGTGGTGTAATAGGAATGGAGCAATGTTTGAAAAAAAACAAGTAAACAAGAATCTAGCAGCCGATGTGATACAAATTATTAGAGGCAGAGCCCAAATGCATAAAGGGTTAAATGTGTACTGCTCCAGATTGTAAAATATATGGTACACTGAATAGATAGATGTATAGGACTTCTCAGTCATCTGGATTAACCTGGATCGGTAAGATCGACTCATGTAATGACTCTTCAATTGGTAATGGAATTTCTTTTTGCTCCAAAAAAAAGAAGTTTAAAAATAAAATTATAAGTATCTCCAAAATTATAAATATACAGCGAAACTTTTTTGAGCTTATATTTTAGAATTGAAGGAAAATTATTTAGCTAGTTAATAAAGGAATATATATTTTTAATGTAATATTTAGTATTTATGTATTTAAGCTTAATATATATATATATATATATTTAGCTTTTTTAAGTGAACATATAATTTTAGGTGAATATATAAAAAATTGGGGCTTTTTACTAATTAAAAATAATCATGTTGGGTTTTTTGTTAATAAATATAGTTCAAGGGGCAAAAAGAAATAAAAAAAGGAAAGAGGACCAAAATTGGATGAAAAACCACGATAAATGACTATATATGGACAAAATCGCGATAAACGACTATTTTCCTAATGAGGTCACGATAAATGACCATTTATGAAAACAAAAACCCTAGTTTCGGTCCTTGAAATTTCTTGAAGAGTCTTTGACCACATATTTTGTCTCTCTGAATATTAAAGACAAAAAGATTTAGTACAAATATATTTAATATAAAATCTAAATGGGTTTAGAGTTACAATCTCTAGAAACTCTATGATTCCTTTCTATGAAGATACAATCTTCAATCTTTAATCTGAGTTGGTTTGATCTATCCCGCGTGGCTTTAATTTAAACGACAACTGAGGAGCTTTGAACTTGATCTTGAATTAACATTCAACTTGATTTAGGTCTTCACGATGAACAATTTGATCTTCATCTTGAACTCTTGAATTTGTCGAACCTCGATCTTCTTCAGAGAAATCTAGATCTTCCAAAACAGTTCTTCGAGGCCCTCGTGGCTTGTTCTCGAATCAAAATGGCTTTTTCTTTAGACTTCACACCGAACTATTTGATCTTCGTCTTGAGTTCTTAAATTTGTTGAATATCGATCTTCTTTGGAGAAATATGGATCTTTAAAAAGACTTATTTGAGGGCCTTGTGGCTTGATCTCGAATCAAAAAGACTTTTTTCTCCAACCTTTGCGACAAACGACTGTAGAAGAACTCGATGGAGAAAATTTGCAGACACTCGTTGCCCCCAGACTTCTTGATTGTTGATTGTGATTTTTCTTCTTAAAAGAAACTCTCTTTATCGTTGTAAAGATATTCTCAACCAGAATATCCTGATGAGATGGACAATGGTTGTGATTGAGTTCTACAATTTCTTGATTTGGAAGACTTGACTTGATTGAATATTCTTTTCATCTTGGATATTGAGACTTGGTGGATAATTCTTGAATATTTTTATACCTTGAATGAGTTTAAATGATATATATTTTGTATTATTTGCATCTTAAGACTTGCCATAATTAATTTTTATTAGACACATAATTAATGTATCTACAAAGTCTTATTCTTTCTCTCAACAATCTCATTTTGTGCTGAGGAGTTTTGGGTGCAAAAAATGACGAAAAATACCTTTTAGTTCACATAAGTTTGAGAATGATTCGCTTTAAACGCTCCGCCATGATCGACCATAATTGTCTCCACATAAGCACCATATAAATTCATAATACTTGTATGCAGTGTTTTGAAAGTGTCAAAAGTTTCTCATATTTTTTTATTTTTTTAAAATTTGATCCAAGTATAACTAGAAAAAATCATCCACAATAACATAAGCATACATCTCCCCCCCCCCCCCCCCCCCCAATAATACTTATTCTAATAGGGCCCATAAGATTCATATGTAAAAATTCAAAACATCTTGAAGTACGTGTAGTTTGACCATCTACTTGGACAAGGGCATGAGTTGCTTCAGTTTGCTTACCTTTCAAACAACCACCACACACTTGCATCAAGTTTCAACAACTTGTCCAGGTTTCTCTAGTGGATGTATCCAAGTTTTTCTTGTGCTAGACAACTGAGTCATCTACCTTGACTTGATAGCAGTGTACTTCATTATTTACCAAGCAGCAGTGGTATTTGATCTTTTTCTCATAACTCACAGATTCACACTATCTAAAACCTTACAAGAATCTTTAACCAACCTTACCTATACACTATCATCACAAAGTTGACTATTACTGATAAGATTAACTTGTAACCCGTCTACCAACAATACATCACTCAATGGTGGAAATTCTTCAACATATGACACTCCTTCTCCAATGATTCTTACGTGGCTTCCACCTCCATAAGTGTCAGTTCCAGAGTTAAAACTTGCAAAGTCCTTTAGATTTATTTAGATCTAGTCATATTTCTGGAGCATCCGCTATCAAAGTACCACTATCTTGCAAGGTTGATATGTACAATAGAAAAATTAAAACTGCACACAATCTTGATTTTTGGAGTTCACAATATTTTGGTACTTATTCCGTGTTTCTGTACAACATTGTTGTCTCCAGCTGTTGTGACAACACCAAATTCAACATTAACGGTTTCTTTAATATGCTCACACAATATATATTATTTTCATGAGTCTTACTACACTCATAACAATATGGTTTAATATGATAAGGTAGTAAACATTATTTAAAATTTTAAATTTTTCTTAGATTTTCTAGAAAAACCTTTTTCTGTAACAAAAATAGGAGTAGATGATTCCACAGAAGCAAACACTAAGTTTTCCAATTGATTTTGAAATCTTAAACTAGTAGTGCCTCATTACCTAAATTCGAATCTTCGTCAAGTTTAAAGGTTCTAGTAATCCATTTAGCAGAAGTTTGTTCAACATGTTCTAACTTGGAGGTTACCTTCTCAATTTCAACATGTTTCCCTGTTAAACTACATCTAATTGAGAAATTTATAGCCTTAAAGCTTTTATTCTCTTTGATAAATACTTTCTGGCTTTTGCTCAGTTTGTTATTCTCCTTGAGCAAGTCTTGGTAAACAATTTTTAATTCACTGATCAACTCTTCTTGACTTATTTCTCCTAAATAGTCCCCATCTTCATCAAAATTTGAAGAATCATGCAAACAATCAAGGTTAAAATTATTAAAGAACTCATCTTGTTGAGATATCAAAAACTCAGAATTGTACGTCTAGGCAAATGTTTCATCCCAATCTCCAAAGAATATCTCTTGAACTATAGTTTTGGTCGATGGGGATGTTGTCAGAACACCGTGTCTCAACATGTTTCTCTAACCAGTCCACATTTGTGAACAATGTAGCAGTGATAATTTTCTCATCCTAGCCTTCTTTAGTACTTGAACCTGATTTTGTCTCAGCATTATCTAGACAAACCCAGATAGAACTAGGGGTGTACGCGAGCGACTTTTAGAGGGTGCGCACAAAAACTATTACCCAACCCAACGTTAGCTGGTGACTAATTTTTCAAAACCGTGCATTTTCGGGTTGGGCTGGTTTCAAGGTAATAAAAAAGATATAAATTTAACAAGAAAAAAAGCATATGCTTTATATTTATAAAAAGAGAATCATTAGCATATAAGCAAGTACACGCAAAACAAATTATAATACTTTAAATATATAACTTACTCGTATACAACAATATATATACTCGTTATGGGGAAAAAAATATTTTTGGTCCCTTATTGTGGCCGAGTTACGATTTTGGTCCCATAATGTAGCATTATTCACATTTAGTCCTTATTGTGGCTTTTTGTACTATTTTGGTCCCACAGTAAGTTTGTTGCCCCTTAAGTTATTTTTATTAGCAAAAAACACCCCCATATATTTTTTTAAATAGTAAAAAAGACATGTGTGTTATATATTCTCCTAAAATTATATTTTCTCCTGATAAAACCCTAAAATTAAAAAATCAATACTTATTTTTTTTAATAAATTTTAATTATTATAAATTTAAAATTTCTAAAAGAAAAACACCCAATAATAATAAAATAATTATACATATAAAAAAGAAAAAAAAACCCTTGTCCCTCCCCACCTAGCTAGTCCCCACCACAACCGCAACCACCCAATATTTTTTCTTCATTTTTGTTTATTTTTCGGTCCAATTTATGATTTTTCACTAAAAATATAAAATTATTTATTTCATGTCAAAAGTTCAAAAAGAAAAAAGATATATTTATAATAAAATAATTCAAAATATTTTTTTTAAAACATAAAAGCTTCTCCCTCCCCACCCAACCCCCACCACGCACATTTTTCTTCTTGTTTGGTTCTTTTTTCGGTCCAATTTAAGATTTTTTCAGTTCAAGAAGAACATTATTTTTTTTCATTTTAAAACTCAAAAAGAAAAAGACCTAACTATAATAAAATATATTCAAAATTTAACAAAACCTTCTCCCTCCTACCTTCCGATCCACCCAAATAAATTAATAATTAGAAAACTGAGCTATTTAATATAAGGGTGCATAATTTTGGACATAAAATAATAATTTTAATCTTAGTAAAAATCATAAATTGGACGTAAAAAAAAAAGAAGAAGAAAAATTGTGTGGTGGCGGTGGTGGTGGGTGGGGAGGGAGAAGTTTTTTTTTCATTTTTTTATTATTTTATTATAATTGAGTTTTTTTTCTTTTTGAAATTTTAAATATAAATATTTATAATAATTAAAATTTATTAAAAGTTTAATTTTACATTGTAACTTAGGAATTCTTTTATTTTTAGATTCTTTTACGTGAAAATATAATTTTAGGAGAATATAAAACACATGAGGGCTTTTTATTAATTAGAAATAACACATGAGGGTGTTTTTTGCTAATAAAAATAACTTAGGGGACAAAAAACTGACTGTGGGACCAAAATTATACAAAAAGTCACAATAAAGGACTAAATGTGGACAATGCCACATTATGGGACTAAAATCGTAACTATGGCACAATAATGGACCAAAAGTGATTTTTCCCCACATTATGAAAGGATATCAAACTCGAAAATTTAAGAACATCCATAAGCAACCGAAGTATAAAAGATTTAACATAGTATACTAGACATAGAAGAATAAAACAATACACTCTCATTTACATACTAGTCCAATATATTCATAGTAATTTTTGGCTCTTAAATTCACATTTTGATAGTTTATATCCTTATGCTTCTAATTTCTACTAATCCGTCTCAAAAGTCGCAAGAAATAACAATTTATCCTAAATGATCTTCTTCTTTTGTAAGAACGAGCTTGATATATTGCTTAAAATGATTTTAATAAAAAAAATATGTGAGTGGAGCGGGTGAGAAAGTAAACCCACCACCCGACCGACAATAAACGGGTTACCACGAAATCAGCCCACATACATGTGTGAAAACAATAAAATTATGACATGTGCAGATGCGGGCGGGTGAGCGAGTTTTTGTACACCCCTAGTTAGAACTGCTCTTGATGCGAAGGGTGTTAGCCCATTCATAAGCAAAGAGACCAAAATCCTTACATCCTTAAGATTATACTTTCTTAAGTTCTTTAGAATTTTTAGGAGTAGGTTTTTTATAAGAGTATTTTACCATAGTCTTGGGAAGCTCTTCTTTAGAGTAGATGGGATGTTGCTATTAGATTCTTTCCTTAATTTTTCTTTAGATTGCTTATGCTAAACTTCTTGCCACAACATTAAAGAAATGATTATTTGATTCCTCGTCTTCAACCTTGTTGCTATCATCATCATTTGAATCAAAAGAGTTAACCTTCATGTTCATCTCCAAGTTCTTAAAGGCATTGAGAAGAGTTTGGAGGTCTATTGTGGCAAGATTCTTTGCTTCCTTAACAACAATCTTTTTCATCTCAAACTTTTTGAAAAGGGTTCAAATATCTTCATAAACCAGTTGATTATTATACAAATGATCACCAAGTAATTAACATTTATTATAAAGTATTATTTTTATCTTCTACCATCTTTAAATTTCCAAGTTTACTTAAAAGCATGCATAACTTAGTTTGACTAATGCTTAAATCGTTTTTACAATGGTTTTGAAGTATATCCCAATCATGCTTAGCAGTAGAGCAATTCTGGATCAATTTAAATACTTGTGTATCAACCCAACAATTATAGTGTTGAGAGCCTTTTCATTAAATGAATATTACTTATCTCGTTTTGAGTCCACTCTCATCTTAGCTTTGGTACGATATCATTGTATTTGTTTGGAGCACGACGAGGCACTCTATATTTGTTAGTCACCATTATTAAAGCTCGAAGGTCAATTGATTTGATGAATAAACATATTCCGATCTTTCAGAAAGGATAATTGGACAAATCCAAGATTGAAAGCTTGTTTGTATTAGGGTTGACGTTGTCATCTTTTAGGTACCAAATCCAAACAACAAAAATTCGGTCCTTGGCTCTAATGCCACAAGAAATTGTTGGATCGGAACTTAGTACCAAATTCAAAATTTAACGCTGGTATTATAGACCAATGTTACAAAACTTAAAGACTCTAGGGTTACTTCAACACCAATTGGCAGAAGGTAAAAGGCACATCGGACAAGAAGAAACAAAACTTTTAGCGGATTATATAAATATATTTTGTCGAGCTTCAAGGAAAAATATTCAATATATAAATAATAAATTTTGAAAATATCTCTCAACTTATTCTAAGAATGAATCGAGTCGTAAACAACCCAAAGCTTAAGGAGATTCAATTCTTTTAGTCTAGCTACTTAATTCTAAATTACTTAGAGACAACTAACTAAAAAAATCTCCTAAAAACAAGACTCAAACTCTCGACTAACAATGATCTACTCTATAGAAATTATAGCTGAAGTCTCGTGTAGTCTCGTATTTAATCTTGATGCCCCTTGTGTCTGCATATAATGCAGTGTTCCTTATCGCCCAAGACATAAGTGTGTTCTATATCTTCTTGAATGTCTCTTGTTTCCATGTTGTGTATCTCTTTCTTGTCTAAATCTTCTTAAATAAGGTAAGTTTTTCTTATCCATCTTGAAGTCTTGAATGGATAGACTATTTTGTTCAAAACTCGCGCGTAAGCTAGATTGCCTCCCTTTTGTAATCTTTATATCCTTCTGCATTTGGGTTTCCTTCCTTTGACTGACTCGTCTGTATTCTTTCGGAGAACAACCACAAACTTCTTTAATTAAGAAAAGTTCTTCAAATGAAAATTGTCATGAATGATCACTTTCTTTGAAGAAAGTTAATGTATCTTGAAGTCTTGTAAACCTGGAGCATAATCAAATTACCAACTAAAGTAGTGAAACTTAGTAAGTAAGTGAATAAAGAAAAAATATAAAATAAATAATTAAACCAAAGTGCAGTGGTACAGTGTTGCACTGCAGTGTTGATCCAACACTTAATTTCACAGTGTTATCTCAACACTTAGCTGCAACACTTGCACCTCCACGTCCGTCGCCATCGCGTGATTGTTATTGGGGAAGTGGTGGGTCGAGCGATTTCATTAATATTTTGTACTTTTTGTCAATGATTAGAGATGAGGATGAAGACGTAATCTTCAAACCCGGCTGCATTTCATCGCACCATTGTGTCTGAGGAGTGTTTTTACCTTTGACTTAACAACACAAGCTCTTTTGCTAATTGAAAATACACAAGAGGTTTTTTGCCATTAGAAATAATACGTGGATGGCTTTTGAATTTTACTCATATTACCCATCATTCTTTTCTCCTTTGCTAATTGAAAGTACACAAGTGGTTTTTTGCCATTAGAAATAATACGTGGATGGCTTTTGAATTTTACTCATATTACCTATCATTCTTTTCTCCTTTTTTAAGTTTAAGTTACCTAACCAAGTTTGAATGTATCAAAAGATCAATTGAACTCATCTCATTTGAACCCAGAATTGAGAGGACCATGTACACATGACGTAAAACCTCATGTATAGCAGATCATGATAGATGTAAACATTGGTCATCCACTAGAGAGTAGGTCACTTGCATGTAAGCAACCCAACTTTTGTTGAAATGCAAGTGACGAAGTTCTCGCAAAATTGATTATATACCGCGCAAAATTTGTGATAATAAAAAGGACAGTTTGAACTCTTTTATGATGAAATCAAAAAGATATGAATCAACTGATGCCTAAAATATATTGCACTCAGAAAGTCAAAGTTGGAGCATGACAAGTTTGGGAGTTTCTTCAATTCAACAAATCTAATATACTCTTCGATTGTGCTTTGTAATCCACAAACAAGACTTATCAGGACTTAGAGTAATATTTTTAAGCTTTAACATGTTCTGGATTGATTAAGTCCTAACTTGTTCCTAATTTCGCTATAAGTTTATGTAAAATAATGTACGGATTTTTATTATGAGCAGGGGGCAATCAACCGAGTTGGTAAAGACTCACTTCATTGGGATTTGAAGAAAAAAGTGGGAGTGCTTATTCGACACAAACCTATCCCCAACTTCAATTGTACAATTGTTCAGACACCATTAGATTTGAAAAAAGAAGAAAATATTCTCTCTACTTTCTATGACCTGCTATAGTTCTCTTTGTAGTTTACTTTGAAGAGACAAATTCATATCATAGACTGTAAAATTGCATCCAAAGAGGCGTAGCCGTTGTGACATTTCTTGAGCTTGTTTTGAGGGTTTGGCAAGGACTAGTTGATCGTTGAGTTAGAAAACATTTATTTTTGTATTTTATTTCCTTTCCATGCATTGTATATGGTTAAATGTATTTTATAGGGTATATATTTTGTAAAAAGAGATTGATCTATCATTGTAAACTGTAAGAATTGTAAACTGTAAGACAAGTGATCGAGAACTATAGTATACTCTAGGATGGCGTGCAACAATTGCTTACAAGACTCTTAAAATGATAGAACCACATGTAAACACAAAATCAAGATTCTTGTGAGAGATGTGACTTTGCAATGCTATCTACGCATTACTAGTAGTTAGTTTGTTAACTGAACGTAAACCCCAAAACAAAAAAAATCAGGTTCATTTAAAATTTCAAGGTTTGCATAGAACCTATGCAAATTGACCTGAAGATGTCTTGTCACGCACCGAACAAAAAAAAAATAACGTTTTTAATTTATTTTAGTATAATTTGCACTTTAGTCCTTCAATTTACACAAATTAGGATTTTGACACTAAATAGTTTTAGAATTTGCAAATTTAGTCCTAAACGTTTATGATTAGCTTATGATAGCCTTTACACAATTTATGTGTTCTTAAATTAGGTTCATAGATATTAAATAATTATGATTATTTCGAAATTAGCTTAAAACATGTTAATTACATAGTTATCTACTTAATTATGTATATATATCTTTTATATAATAACTATAATTGCATAATAGTTAATCAATTACAAGTTGTGAATTATCTAAGATGAATATATGATCTGAATTTGATATTATAAGGTGTATAAAGTAAAATAAAATAAAAAATAAGTGATAAGGAGATAACTATACAAATTGTCAACTTGTTACTATATATGCACATGAACCTGTCAGCACCTGTCAGCACTCCAGATCCGACTTTGAACAATTTTAGCTCCATATTAACTCACGTGCATCCATTGTTTTTCTTCATTATTTTTAACCATTTTGAGTCTAGTTTCATAAAAAAATTATTTCAAATTTTTTCCCATCGTCCTTCTACCCCCCAAAGACCAAAACTTTTCATTGTGCAGAAAAACTGCTTTCGAATCCAAACACTAAAAACATCAGAACTCATCCAAATCAAGTCCAAGAATTCTGAAATTTTAGATCCAGATTTTCGTGTAAGTTAGACATCTTTAATATTCAGACACCATTTTCAAAAGAGAAGTTTTTGAAGGCCGAAAGTAAGCAACAGTCAGCCTCTTTCCAGAAAGTCCGAAAACAGCTTCTATCACACAAAGATTTTTACAAAATAGTAAAGCTCTTTCTTTATCACTCATACTCCATGAATTTACTCATATATATATGTTGATTCTTTAAAAAATATTTAACTATGATATCCATTTGTTTACAAAGGTCAATTTAGTATAAGAATCTAAGCATGTCACTATTTTAGTTATTTGTTTTAGAATACTATGTAATATTTCACCAATCTCTTTATATGATTGCTTAATATGAAGAGTTGAAATGTGAATTCATGATAGATCTACTATATTGAAGGTTATTTAAGCAAATCACTTCTTAGATCATAGGTTAGACGACAAAGATAGTAGTAGCCGAATATGTTTTATTTTTACTAATGATGATGCATGTTTTAAGTGATCTTTAGTTAACTTTCATATTAATACTTTGTATGAATCCTTGATGTATATTAGGACACGATTCTCTCACATTTTAACTTAGTTAGTATTAAAGAGTAACCTAGTTACTAGTTAGAACAACTTATGAAAAACATAAACTTACTAGCTAATTGTATAACTATTAATACTTTATAAACCTATTTAGGGATTAACGAAGTTAACGAGGACAACTAGCGGCAATTGCGTGGAAAAGGTGAGGTTTGATTTTGATTATTCCAGCCCGTTTGACACCCGACCCTGAGGAACTTGGACAGAAAAATCGTGATTTTTGTTCCCGAATCACGAGCCACTTCTTTCATCCTTTATATTGCCTTTATGTTTCATTTACTTATTCTCTTTGGCGATTCAGTTTCTTTTATCTTTTGTTACTTCATGTTCAAATGCTAAATTTATGACCTGTCAATTCATAATTGTATTACCTGATCTAATATGATAAACTATATATTGATTCTTGGACTGTGCAAACGAGCAACGTATATTATCCGGCTTAGTAGCTCATATGATATTATGTTTCCCCATTGGGACGCCTTTGGAAAGTTGGGCTCGGGATTGTGTTAATTTACTGATGGGCAGCAAGGGCTATTAGTTTAAGTATTTCTGCATAATACCCATCGATCTAGGCGCCGCGTATCGTCAAGAGTTGATTATATCCCGCGTGCTAGATAGACGTGTACTCGAGCATATCTTTTCGTTTTGTTGCGAGGTTACTCCTCGTTGGGAGGTATAAGGTAGTATATTCGTTGATATAATGTTGAATCTAGTTGTTATGTGCACATGTTCATTTTCATTACTTCATGTTCATATGTTATTAAGGCTCAATAGTTATTTCTTACCATTCTTTACCGCTCAGTTTATTTTCGGATTTTATTTATTCTTGTTCAATTTACCGTCTAAACCTATAAATCTCACTAAGTCATTAAAGACTTATTCCTCTTTTGTTTTGTCTGTCCATTCCTCAAAATAAAAGGCGACTTACGTGTGGCTGATGTGAGCGGTTTTTCAGATCAAGAAGTTATTTTGCTAAGCGTGATTTTGAGTATGCATTTCCATAATCATAAATATTTTAAATAACTAAGTATTATTACTTTTATTCAACTATGACGTTGTTACTTGTATTTTATCAAGGCCTCCGCTGTGATATGTAATAAATTGATTTTCTTTGTGTATGGTATGATCTTGGCCGTGAGACATTTTCTTTAGACTAAATTAATATCGAGTTTATTTATGTGTTGTTTAAACATGGGGCGAGTTTGATATTAACTAAGTCTGGAGGTGCGGTCCTCACATGTCTAGTTAGTTATGTCTATGAATCATAAACTTGAAGATTGTGTAAGCAATCGCTTTTCTCATGAAACATTCAAAGTCTAAAGGTATATATGACATGGAGATATTTGTTCTCTCACACTAGCAATCCCTTCTAATACAGGGTAGTATGCATCTACGAGACAATTGTGATTTTATTTCAAGCTATGTTTACATTAACAAGTCGCCTTGATTGATGATCAAGATAAAATCAATATGGACTTAATTAATCAATATGGACTCCACAATCTTTAATATTTGTCTTATATATAACTAAATATTTTTTTTGCCAGCAAGGGTGGCCTAGTTGGTTAAAGAAAGTGTCTTTCTCTCCTATGTCTCAAGTTCAAATACCACAAGAGTGGCTTGATTCTATGCCTTCTAGTTCTGTCCCCGTGACACAGCCTAGTGTGGTTTTTTCGGTTGGTGAGATTTGTAGGCTACTGCATTAACCATGGGTTTACTTAATGTGTCTGCGGGTTTCCACGTCATAAAAAGATGTGCTTTCTTGGGATTTGTGTTTATAGATGACCAACAATAAGAAAGCTCAAGTTAATTTGTGTTTATAGAGATTAAACTAATATTTGTATGATGCATATTACTTTGACATATTCTTTTGAAGAAGAGGAAAATCATTGTAAGATGTGCTTCATATTTCATGTGTTTTTACGGCCGTCAGAGTAACGAATTAATTGATTCTTGTTTTATCATTGTGTGAGACTTAGAGATTTAAAGCTACATAAGACCCTTATGACTTAATTTTTTTCGAATGCTTTAGGATGGTGTTCTACTTTAGCATTTTACTAATAGATAGGACTTTCGACAATGTAGTACATGTCTAGAAACGCAACGATTATAATGTTAAGAGGTTAACTTAGAAATGAAACTGTCTAGAACTTGTGGCCATCATGTATTAAACATGCGCCTACTTATATTTAACTTAAGGTTTTAGACATAATTGCCATTATAATATATAGTTGTTAAAGTGTGTTTGCTCCTTTTATAACAAGAAGTTGGCAATACTCTAGCTATGCAAGTAATAAGCAAAATGTGCGGTATAGCGAGATACATTTTTGTCGTGGTGAAGAAATTAAATTGCTTTGTAACTTTAAGTGAAGAACCCACCAAAATCTTCACACTATAGGTGCTTTTACCAAATACCCTTAAAACTAAATTTTCAGCAGTAGTGGAGCACAAACTGTGGCTATTTGCATGCTTTGCACACCATGGGAGTTTTTGGCAACATAAATTTCTGGAACTTAAATTAAATTTCTCGTATAAAGCTATGAGTTTTGTAATATTGTCACCACTATTAGATAATTAGAACCATCTCGATGAGGGTAAGCTTTTGTTTGAAATAACTTTTTTAGTTTTTTATCAAAAAACTGCCAAAAAATCACAATGGGGCAAATCACATAAATGACTATAGTTTGTGTCACACTACTATTGGAACTTTAGTTTTAGGGGTATTTGGTAAAACATCTATATCCTAGGATTTATTTGCTGCACGAAATTGCCGACTATATTGATATAATCTTATTGGATGTGGCTTCAACCCTCATGTGCAAGTGAGAGATGTCGAAAATGATCCATCAGTCGCACATGTGGGATTATTCGATCCATTTATTTTGAAATTCAATGCAAATATTGGGGTAGTCGTTTTGTTCTATTTTGAAAGTAGACCACCTCCTACACTTTCTCCTTATTTTTAACAACTACCAAGAAAAGTTTTCTCAAATTTTCTGGAAAGGAGAATCCCACGAAATACAATGTTGACTTTCTTGCTAAAATATGGGCACTCACAAAAAGGGTCATAAAATATAATTTTCATCACATACATATTAATCATGAAGAAGGGGAGTCATGGATTGTGGAAAACGAATTTCCTTCTATTTGTGACCGCACTGTCACGGCCCGCGCCTCCACGAGTCAAAGAGCTACGAAGGAGACGTAGTCGTTCGCACGCGGGCAACGGAGACGAACGACACCCACGCCCATCCCCAAAGTTTCGTGGTCATCATGAAAATTTGGAAACTTTGAGGGGCGGTTGTGTAAATAGGACGAGCCTAGATACGTATAGAGTCATGTGGACTAGTCTAGATTTCTCTAGATTTTGTACAGTTACACCGCCATACTATAGTTGTACTGTTTTCGTCAATCATGCCAGCAGTAGAGTTAGAAAATCTGCTAATTGCTTGTGCGGGTCCCACCCCCTCATGTCGGTGGAAATCGATATAAATATGTAAGAATCCTTCGCATTTGGAACAACATAAAATTTTCACAACACATTCGAAGCCGTCTATACTTAGCCACATTTCTGCTAACTTTCTTTCGCTATCTTTCGCACTTAGTCGCACTCTTAGCACGATCGGCTTAACGACAGGCTGACTTGTCGAGCAAGGCGAGCTGACAAGGCCGCACGTGACGCTAACCTACGGTGAAAAGAGGTTAAGTACGTGACACGTGGTATCAGAGCCACGGTCGGGGAGAACCAAAGGCTCTGGGCTTCCGCAAAAGTGATCGTTGCAATGGTTTTTTGGGGGACTTAGTTGCGAAGACAAGTATGTCAGGCTCAAGTGCAATGCAGCAAGGAACAGCGCCGGCCCAAGAGAGGCAAACGCGAGCCAGAACTCGGCGTGGTCGTGCGCCCTCTCGCGAGCCGTCGATTGATCCAGTGTCGGATAGGGCCGAACGTTGGAACATCGGGTGGCATCGGTCAAAGGTGCGTTGATGTGAAGGACTTAGCCGATCGATTGGCTTCGTTGGAAGAACATGTACTTTCCAACCTTAACTAGATCTCTTTCGAAGTTCAATCAATTAAGACTTGTATGGCTGAGATGCAAGAAGAGTTTAAGGCCATGAAGGAAGAGATAGTCGTGTGCCAGTGAGCCGTCGCCAATGTGGACGAGCATCGCGCACAAGCACCACAGCGGGTCGACATTCCTAGGCCAAAGCCATATAATGGGGCACGGAACGCACTTGAGTTGGAGAACTTTTTTGTACAACATAGAGTTATACTTTTCGTCCGCTCACGTTGACAACGCCGCTACTCGGTTGAGCATCGTTCCACTCTTTCTTACCGACGTTGCCATGCTTTGGTGGAGACGGCGTCAAATCGATATTGAGAAGGGACTGTGTCATATAGACACTTGGGAAGATTTCAAGGCCAAGATCAAGAGGCAATTCTAACCGGGGAACGTTGAGTTTGAGGCCCGGGCTATGTTGCGACGACTACAACATCGCAATGCCATCTGGGACTATGTCAAGGAGTTCCAGGAGATTACACTTGAGATCCCGAACTTGACTGACAAGAACGCCTTATTTGCGTTCTTAGATGTTCTTAAGCCGTGGGCTAAACAAGAATTGCAACGGAGGAACGTTCAAGACATTGCCTCTGCTATTGCCTCCGCTGAGTCGATGATTGAGTTTAGGCCGGCGTCCGAGGTACCAAGAAGATGACAAAGGGACGTCGTGATGATGGTAAGGGCAAAGGTGGGGGAGCATCGTCATCACGCTCACAGCCGAAGTCAGGTATGCCTAAACCTTCTCAACCTAACAAACCAGGGACTTCGGGGCAAGCTTACAGAGGGTCAGTCGAGCGGCCCAAGTCGAAGGATTGCTATCTGTGCGGGAGTACGAATCACCGCATAGAAGAATGCCCTCAACGAGGGTGCATGACTGCGATATCTCAGAAGCTTGAAGGACAGTCACAGCCCGTTTAACCGGAGGAGGAGGAGTCGCACATGGGGTCTATGAGACTACTCAATGCCGTCAAGGCTCAGGTGGAGCCAAAAACGGGCCCAAGGCATGGGCTACACATTGTGACCGCCACTATCCAAGGAAGGACGGTAAAAGCCTTGGTAGATTGTGGGGCGGAATATAATTTTAGGAGGGACGGTTTAGCCAAGGAACTTAAGCTCACCGTCATGCCGATGGTCGGGGCCATGAAGTCAGTGAACGCATCGGCTAAGCCCATCGTTGGAGTGGCCAAGGCCGTCCGAACAAAGATAGGGGAATGGACGGGCGATGTTCCCTTTATAGTCGTTCATATAGACGACTATGACATGTGTTGGGGCTCGAATGGTTCTATCAGGTACATGCTTGTATAGTGCCGTTCTCTGACTCGTTATACATCTTAGATAACAAGACGACCTATGCCATACCAACTAAGAGGGAGACGAAAGGGACAAGAATGTTGTCGGCGATGCAATTCGCTAGGGGACTGAAGGCCGATGAATCCTTTGCCGTCTTTCCCATCCTAGAAGACGAGCCAGCACCGAAGGACACCATGGACGTGCCGATGGAGATCCAGACGATCCTTGATGAGGTCAAGGATATTATGCACAATAAGCTGCCGAAGAGACTGCCGCCAAGACGTGACGTGGACCATAAGATATAGCTCGTTGCGGACACTACACCGCCATCACGAACACCCTCTCGGATGGCACCGCCAGAGTTGGAGGATCTTCGACGCCAACTCAAAGAGTTGTTGTAGGCAGGCATGATCCAACCGTCAAAGTAGCCATATGGGGCACCAGTCCTATTCCGGGTCATTGCGGATGTGTGTGGACTATCGGGCGCTTAACAAACGTACCGTTCACAATCGGTACTCGATACCGCTCATTGGCGAGTTATTTGATCAACTTGGAGGGGCCAAGTTGTTTTCGAAGATTGACCTTCGATCGGGCTATTGGCAGGTAAGGATAGCCGTAGGGGACGAGCCAAAGACAGCGATGGTCACCAGGTATGGTTCGTATGAGTTTCTTGTCATGCCGTTTGGACTAACCAATGCACCAACCACGTTTAACTGTTGGGTCAATTTTTGAAAAAATTCGTAGTGGTGTACCTGGATGACATTGTCGTCTACTCTCCCAACTTGGAGGAACACGTTAAGCATTTGAGGCTAGTGTTCCAAGCACTTTAGGAGGCCGAGTTATACATCAAGCTCGAGAAGTGCTCCTTTGCCCAAGAAGAGGTGGCGTTCTTGGGGCATAAGATCCGGTACAGACACATAATGATGGACTATGCGAAGGTTCGTGCCATCTTGGAATGGAAACCACCCAAAAATGTCCATCAATTACGATCATTTTTGGGACTCATCAACTATTACCGACGTTTCATCGCGGGCTACTCGAAGATAGCCGCACCCTTGACGGAGCTTCTTAAGAAAAACAAGTCTTGGGATTGGGACGAGTCATGCCGGATAGCTTTCGATGAGTTGAAGGCACGAGTGATGGAAGAGCCGATACTTGCCCTACCCGACCACTTGAAGCCGTTCGAAGTCCACACCGATGCATCTGACTATGATATCGACGGAGTATTGGTCCAGGACGGGCATCCCATTGCATACGAGAGCCGCAAGCTGAACGAAAAAGAAGCTCACTCCCAAGCAAGCACGATGGCAAGAATTTCTAGTGGAGTTCGACTACACGCTAGAGTACAAGCCGGGGGCATTGAATCTTGTAGCAGACGCCTTGAGCCAGAAGGCCGAGTTTGCTACCATCAGCCAACCACTTAGCTCATTGAAGGAACATATCAAAGAGGGGTTGAAGCACGATGTCGTGGCCAAGAACATTATGGAGTTCGCTTGTGAAGGCAAAACTCGAAGGCTTTGGATAGACGACGGGCTCCTTTATGCGAGGGGAAATCGCATTTACGTGCCGAAGTGGGACAACTTGCGGTGCGAGATCATTCGAGAGAGCCATGATACTCAATGGGCGGCCACCCAGGCATGAGACGTACTGAGGCTCTCATCGAACGGACTTATTATTGGCCGCACATGGGGCAGGATGTTGTGCCAGCAAGACAAGACTGAACAAAGACAGCCCGACGGACTTTTGCAACCTTTGCCTATACCGGAGCATCCATTCGAAAGTGTATCAATGGACTTCATCACTTCGTTGCCCAAGTCCGAAGGATGTGGCACCATTCTCGTCGTAGTGGATAGGTTTTCAAAGTACCGGACTTTTACACCGGCACCACCCGACGTGACCGACGACGTAACGGCCAAGTTATTCATGCGTTACGTAGTGAAGCTATGGGGCATACCGAAGATCATCATAAGTGATCGAGACCCACGCTTCACAGGTAAGTTTTGGTCCGAGCTTTTTAAACTGTTGGGATCTAACTTGGCCTTCTCCACTAGCTTTCACCCGCAGACGAATGGGCAGACCGAACAGGTGAATGCCTTATTGAAGTTGTACTTACGACACTTTGTTAGTGCCAACCAACGGGATTGGTGCCGTCTACTCGATACGGCCCAATTCGCCTACAACTTGTAGGTGAACGAGTCGACGGGGCGGAGCCCGTTCGAATTAACTACCAGAAGGCAACCAACGACACCCCAATCAATCACTTTCGGCTACGAAGGAAAGAGTCCAGCCGCCTATAAGTTTGCGAAGACTCTTCAAGAGGAGACCGACATGGCTCGAGCTGCCATGAACAAAGCCGCCAAAAAGATGAAGAAGTACGCAGATCTTAAGCGGCGGGTTGTTCAATTCAACGTAGGGGACATGGTCATGGTGAAGCTTAACGCGCACCAATTCAAGAGTTTGCGTCAAGTTCACAAGGGGACGGTACGAAGGACCCTTCGAGATAGAGCAACAAATCAGCACGATGGCTTATCTGCTGAAGTTGCCATCCAATCTCAAGATCTATCTGGTCTTTCATGTGAGCCAGCTCAAGCCGTATCACGAGGACACGAAAGAACCGGACCGAAGCCTTTCCAAACAGGCACCGACGGCAGTAGTCACTCAATACGACAAGGAGGTCGGAGAGATTCTAGCTGACCGTACCGTTAGGAAATGCGGAGTCAAGCCCACGACCAAATACTTGATCCGTTTGAAGGGGCTATCAATGGCCGACGCTAGTTGGGAGCCGGAGAATTAACTTTGGCAGTTCAAAGATTTAATCGAGGCATTCAACGCAACCAAGGTGTCGAGGACGTCGCCAATTTTGGTGGGGTAGGAGGTCACAGCCCGCGTCTCTACGAGTCGAAGAGCTATAAAAGAGACGTAGTCGTTCGCACGCGGGCAACGGAGACGGACGACACCCACACCTATCCCCAAAGTTTCGTGGTCATCATGCAAATTTGGAAACTTTGAGGGGCGGTTGTGTAAATAGGACGAGCCTAGATATGTATAGAGTCATGTGGACTAGTCTAGATTTCTCTAGATTTTGTACAGTTACACCGCCTTACTATAGTTGTACTGCTTTCGTCAATCATGCCAGCAGTAGAGTTAGAAAATCTGCTAATTGCTTGTGCGGGTCCCACCCTTTAAGTCGGTGGAAAACGCTATAAGTATGTAAGCATCCTTCGCATTTGGGACAACAGAAAATTTTCACAACACATTCTAAGCCGTCTATACTTAGCCACATTTCCGCTAACTTTCTTTCGCTATCTTTCGCACTTAGTCGCACTCTTAGCACGATCGGCTTAACGACATGCTGACTTGCCGAGCTAGGCGAGCTGACAAGGCCGCACGTGACGCTAACCTACGGTGAAAAGAGGTTAAGTACGTGACAGCACTCTCACTTTTATATATAGAGCAAAAAAAGAAAAGATGAAAACGTCTAGAATCAAGCATGGAGCACCGTAAAATTCATTTTATATTGGTTAAAGGTTAATAATTTTTCTTCCACTACAAAATTGGTAAAGCTATATTATTTCTCTCACCCATATAATTATCCTTCTCACTGGCAACTTTCAATAATTTTCACATCAGACAAAATACAAGGAAGAACTAAAAAGCTAATAAATAATCTGGGAATAAAAAACATCAAACTCCCCAACCTATTGCCTCTTTTACGACTTGTCCCTTGAACTTTATTTATCAACACGTTATCCCCTGAACTTTGTATCGTCCATTCGATTTGCCTTACATGTGTATTTTCGACCTTTTTTGGGCCGAAATAATTTCATTTTGGGGTATTTTTTGGCTGTTTTATTTTCACAAACAACCAAAATACATCTGATACAACACATATGAGTAGCGTGAGAAAGGGGAGGAGAGTTCATTCTAGTTAAAAATCACTGAAAATACACTGGTGAGGCAAATCGAAAGACGATACAAAGTTCAATGGACAAAGTGTTGATAAACAAATTAAAGTTCAGACAGCAAGTCGTAAAAGAGGCAATATGTAGGGGGTTTGATGTTTTTATCCCCTAAAATCTATGCTCAACATAGTGTGATGAAAACCTTAAAAGTACACGAATATTTACAGGAAAATCTAATAAATTAAATAAGAGTGCCCCTGTGCCATCAGATCTCGAATGTGGATTAAAGGGACATTCACAAGCTTTTCGATGAACAAAAGAGGAAGAAATTAAGAGAGATAGTGGGGATGACAGAAACACACTTAGGCGGACTGATATATGGATGAAAAATTTGCCTTAAAGTTTCTATTTAATAAGTTGTTCTATTAATCTCTTGACCAAGACGTGATGATCGATCAATGGGTGAAAGAACAATAGAGTTGGTCGTGGAGGTGGAGACGCTTGTTGGGACGAGATCTAGTATCTTTGAGCATCTCAAGATTAAGCTTCGAAGTATTTAGATTTGTGAAAATAGAGAAGATAAAGGGAGGTGGAGTTTTGAGCCGAATGGTATGTTCTCTACAGCTTCTCTAGTCAAAAACTAAGTGGATTAAGAGAGAACATTGAGAATTCGAGATGGAAAGAGTTTTCTTTCAAAAAAGGTGGAATGTTTCGACCACCCTGAAATATAAAATAATGGCGTGGTTTAAAACAAAGTTCCTACAAGTGCAGATCTTCAAAGGAGGGGAATTTTAAACAAGAATGATGTTATTTCTTGTGCTTTTGGCCCGTCAGAAACAGAAGCAACAAATCATTTATTTTCCGAGTTCACAATGGCTATGAGAATTCAAATGTTATGAGCAAAATGGCTAGGCTTTGAGGCTGGTTTTAGCAATGATGTTAAGGCACATTTTGAGCATTGGTGGATTTGGCGGTGATGGAAATAGAGCGAAGCTGAAAAACAAGTTTGCAAGCACATTATTTTTAGCTTATGGGAAGGTAGAATGAGATAATAATCAAAGGAGCCGAAATTATTTCGAGCAAATATTTGAACTAGTGAAGGTTAAAACGTGGCTGTGGAATTAGGCTAATTGCACAGATTCTTGTTTTTATATTTGGAGCGTGCATCATCTCTATTTTATCATTTTATGCAGTTCATAGGAAGGAGAAGTAATCCTTGTATTCTTGTTGGAATAAACTTGACTTCTTCTAATAAATAAAAAATGTATCAAATATCCATTACATAAAAACTCAAAATAGTGTCTTGCCCAAAGAGCATCTCATGTCATGGTAACCAGGTTCACCATAACCATAAATGATTGTAGAAATATTCAAATGAAAAAAACAAGGTTCTGTAACATCAAACCAATATAAATAATGTTGCCCATCACGAAAGTATTGTGAGAGAGTATCTTTGATTTATTAAGGCATTTATTCAAACTAGAAAAAACATACGATTCCATGCATTATATTGATCTTCAAATCATCACTGGAAAAAGTCGTTGAAGTTAAAATCCTCCTCGATGTGTAAGTCCTCCCACTCCCATAGACCACTGTTCTGAATCCTCGACGTTGATGCCATATTTTCTTCCAAAGTATCCTAAAACGCATCACAAAAAAATAGTGTGAATATACATCATTTCACTCAGAAAATAGGGAATAATTATTATAGTAGTTTGGTTAATTCATAATTGATTGACCTCAGGTGGCTGAAACTCAAATATGTTCTCTTGTGGCAAGCCTTCATTATATATACCCTGCACCTGATCACTTTGCTGCATTTCATTGCTGTTATTGGTGCTATCAATATTAATCCCAGCATTATTGCCATTGGTCATCATGGTATTATCATGATTACTCAAGTTAATTGGGGACATTGTTCCCAGCTGTCCCTCCATAGTAAACTGAAAGCATTTCTCCATATCATCATAAACGGATTGCCCCATTTCCACCGAGCTACCATTGGTTGTGGACTTTATGGTTGACATGAACCTATTTTTATACACAATTATATCAAATTTAAAGAGATATACGTAATTAACAAAAGGTGAATTCCGAATAGGTAAAATTAAATAATCATTATAGGACTTAGCATCACAAGACTCACAAAATAACTAATAATGTATAGTTGTGAAGCAGAATCTCATTCTCCCTCTTAAGTAACAAAAAGAAGATAAATTTCACCTAATGACATTTTACCCTTTGTTACGTGAGAAGATAAAAATCACTTTTTATAATTACATTTGCCTATTTACGTTTTACTAACAGATAATTCTTATATGACAAAAGGGATAATGTGTCAAAACCCATAATTAGGTTGTACCTTGGAGATTGGAAATTGGATAAGCCCGGGGTGGGCATGAGAGCAACATCTGAAAGAGGCACCTATACAAGATTCGAGGTTTTGCATAAGTATATTATGATTTTTTTTTTTCTTGATGAGTAAGATACCATGGATTCAATTACTATATTATAATAATAAATAGACAACTAAACTGAAATTTACTTAATACTAACCGCGGGGAAATTATCCCATCCATTAACATTGTTATTCTCAAGGAACTTTTCTACAGCGCCTTGATTATCAACCGCCGAAGATTGCTGTCATATAAGAATACAATATTTTGAAATTAATTGATAAACTATATTTGTAACTTATGCATTAAGTTTTTTCCTTTCGTGTAGTTAATTAAACTCAGTACCGGAAATGGAATTTGAGAATCTGGTGTTGGTTTAATTCCGGATTCAGGGATGGCTACTGGAGAATCTGGAAAAAGATAATTGCGTACATTTGATGGACCCGGATCCATAGCACGACCTACCCTGGTACTATATATAGAACAAACACAAAAAATAATACTTTTGAGATCTTTAGAATATTAGATAGTAGTAAATTATAAGTAATTTTTTGAAATATTTACCAATATGGACTTATCCAATGATTATCAAGTTTCATCATAAAGGACGTCGAAGGATTTTGGATAGTCGGACCACGCTCCTTTCTGTTTAAATTCGAGAAAAATGGATTGCCACCTTGGTTTGCTAGCTCCATCTGATCCATCTGATCAAAATTCTATATAATACACATATATAATATTTATTTTAATGTTATAACACTAACCAGCAAATTAAAATTAATCCAAGCTCTAATACAAATAATTAAACGAACATGTTTGTACCTGAAACATTGGTTGCTTGTTTGATGCAGATAAATTAACCAATGCAATCTATCGTAATAAAAGAGAATTGGATGTATAATTAGATTTGCTTAGAAAGACATAAGGATATAAGTTCCAATAGTATAAAGAGATAAATTAGTTATGCAAGAGTACTAACTTTTCGAGCATTGACTATTTCGAGAGAGTGATTGAGGTTTCTTTCACACCAAGACAATTGGTGCAATGAAGGCTCTTGGTCTGGACTGACTTCATAGTCCCTACATGAAGTGTTAATAAATATCATGAGATTGGCTAATAATTAATGCACTCATACTACAATTAGCTAAACAAGCACAATTTGTTGGACAAGAGATTAATTACCGAAGGTCAGCTTCTAAGAGTTGCAACTCCAAAACACTTTTCCTGATTTGCAGCTCAAGATTCTGAAGAGATATGACGATAGATTAACCAAGTTAAATGAATGTTTTTATATCTAATTATTGCAAAAGGAAGATAAGACGAAGATTGTACCTCAATTCTGATTTTATTATCGGCAGAAGCGGAAGGCAGAAACACCATTGCAGATGCATCACATCAAAGTGTGTTAGACAATCAATTGAAGTATATAAGAGAAAGGAGTATAACATTATACATAACAAGAAAAAGTATGAATGTTAACCTTAAATGAACTTAATTTTCAGAAGAAATATTAATTATGTAATCCTAAAAGATATAATGTTCTTTTCACATTGCTAATGGCAAATTTTGGTTTTGTGCACTTTTTAATTAGTAAGACTGCAGCAACATACATGTATATGAGTATATATAATCCAATTAAGTGATTTATTTCCACGAGGATGTGTCGGTAGATACCTTCATGAAAAAGGATACAGAAAATTCTCAATTATCCTTTATACTTTCTCTCCTGAGATACTTAAGGTGTTAAAACTAAGAATGAAACAAAGGCAAAAAGGAAAAGTTTATTGATAAAACATTTGCCATTTGAATTGATTTCTACGATCTTAAAACTATCGTATGTACGACAACTTATAACATTGTTTCAAAAAAGCAGATAGAGAAATTTGTTTGAAGGATTTGAAGGTACAAACAGACTGAAACTCAACTGCGAGACAAGATTAGGATATTGAAAGTACACATGTATGACAAACTAGAAATCATGTTCCAGCGGATATGTGTTACGATATGAGAGTACGAGACTATAGACAAGTAGTGAGCTATATTGGCAATATGAAACCACAACTTTATCTATATTTCATGTGAAAATATGTGTTTAAGAACAGAACCAGTTTATTGTAATTTGTGATCATGACAAAAGAATCATGGAGTAACAATTTATGACTATCATATTATATACGATAATAAGATTACAATACATAATCTGAATAAAAAGTGTCGAATCCGTTTAGTAGGTTACAGCCATTATTATGAAATACTAATGCACCAAAAAACGACAGTTGGAGTTAGACAGAAGTACTAATCATTGATACTGTAACAAACCGCCTTTAAGTTTAGGATCCGCACATATTATGAGTAGATACACATACATTGGATAAGGAAACAAAGAATGACATCCGCTTATATGGAAAAATACTCACTGATATCGTAGCAAACCGCATTTAACTTTAGTATATACGTATATTAACGGATAGATATGTACATTAGTTAATTAAGAAAAAATATTATCCGCATATACGAGCAAAGAAATATAGAATCAAGTCGCATTTATTTATAGCATCTACTCGTACTATTGGGAGATTCGCGTACATTGGATAAGTAAAGAAATATTATTATCCGCTTATATCAGAAATGAAATATAGAATATTTGATAAGTTTCATTTTACTAATTATTTGTTGATGTAAATATAACATTTTTTTTTTTCATTTCTTTAGGTGCAAGCCTCAAATGTATATGGTTTACTTTTCATTTTTGCACTATACAAATCTGAGGTATCAATCTTCAAATCTTTAACTTTCCAAGAAAACAACAAGTTGTAAGATAATTATACATTTGTTGTTAAACTTGCATGTCAATTTTTTGTCCTGGTTTGTTTGAATGTTAATTAAACAGTATAATTCAAATGTGTGTATATTTATATACATAGACAGACGACAGATATACACAATTACAGAGAGAGAGAGATAGAGAGCAACGTACTGCTTTTCAAGAAACTGTAACTTGCTGTTATCACTCTTAATGTGACTGAGGTTCCTCAACTTCTCTAGTTTTCCCTTCACGCAGATTTATAATCAAAAAAATAAGTCATTGTTACGTTGAAGAATATGTATATAAAAATTAAACACTGGTTATAGAGAAATTTCATCACACTATCCACTGCGAATGGACTAGGGTGTTTATAATGCTGGTAGGCTATGTTAGGGAGAGTAATCTATGCAACTACATATATCTTTTATCAAAAAAAAAAGGAATTTTTGCAACTAATATATATTAAAATTATGCTTCGTTTAAGTTATAGGGCCGCAATAAGCATATAATTATGCGAATTTTCAATCTTATTATAGAGCATACCTGCACATTGTCCATGTGACTGCATCCCACCAACACAAACAAAATCAAAATTTGTCCCACGAACGAAAAGATCATGCACACACAATTGGAAAAAAATGAAAGTAAGCAATAATTATTTTTCAGTATGAATTTCAGAATTTATATATATGAATTGATGAAAATTACGTTAGTCTCTCGTCAGCAGGTAGATTGACATAGCGATGAAGCACAACTTCAATCCTGTGATAAATTCCATTGATTCACAATTAGTGTTTTGAATTAATTAAGTTTACCAAGTGTTATACTAATTAAAAAATGTAAAACAATAATGAACCTCTTCTGGTTGCAGTACTTGCTAACTCGGCCAGAGGGCGAAAGTGCAAGAAACGCAACATCAACGTCGCAGCAGACCGAGATTTCGTTAGCCTTTTTCATCAGGCTGCTGCGGCGCTTTGAAAACGTTACTTGACATTTCGTTACATCCTGAATCTTTTTCATGTCGATTTTTCGACCCATTTTTAAGTGTTCAAAGGATAGTTATCTCCTTACGCTAAATAATGTATTTTGGACGTTGAATATGAGATAAAAGTTTACAACCAAATGGGCCTATTTATAGGCTATGAGGAGTGTGGAAGGTCAATGTGAAAGGGCCAAAAGAATTGGTGAACTTTTTGAGACACGCGTGAACTGCACGCTTCGGACCTCTGTATTCATTACGAACTTATTGAGAATCTAAGGAACCAATAAACGTTAAGAGCGTGACATCACTAAGTCTGCCACGTGTACACACAATCCAAGGGGACATATTAACAACATGGCATTGTTTGGGAAAGATTGGAACAAGCTACATCACTAGATTCTTGATTATTAGAAATTTTGAGTTTACCTATATCATTTAAATATCTAAAATTTAAAACAATAATATTATCAATTGGGTAAATTATTGATTAAATCCTTGTTATTTTAATTCACTATATGTCAATTATTATATAAACTTTAATTTTGTCACTATGTATAGATATGTGTATGTAAGAATACATATATCACACGGAGGCGGCGGACAAGCGTGCACGCGCTAACGCACACGTTTAGTTTTAATTGATGCCGTCTTATGGTAGCAAGTAAACTATTAGTCGTTCCAACGACAGTTCCATAATTCGTTTTTCTTTCTTAATATTTCAATTAAATTAATTTTTAGAAGTTTTAAATTCCAAAATAATACACGGTTGATGAGATCTGATTAATTAAGTAGACTTGAAGAGATCGTTAAACAACATTATTTGATTGTGCCAAACAGAACTTTGACTGGAGTCATTCAGCAATAAATGGGACGGTATTGCAAAATCAACTGGTGAGATTTTTTACCTTTTAGGGTGAGTGACACTTATTGGTTTGTGATTCTCGCACTAAAGTTTTTTGCTTTGTTACAGTAAAAGAAAATATTGAAATCTTTGTACCAAATCCGAAAGGTGGCATGAAAGACTCGCTGAACTTTAGGATAAAGTTAATTTTGTAGAGTCAATATGTAGAGATAGGCTAAGAGTAAATTGCTACAGATAATGGGATATGAAGATAACAGTATATACTTTCTCTTTAATTTATTAATAATTTACGTGTTTTTAATTACTTATTACTTACAAAGGCAGGTTTAAGTACTCCGAGGTGTTTTGCGCAATGAACATTGAGTACGGGTACCGATAAAAACGGGAAGCTCGAACAATATTTTGTCTTTTTTTTTTTTTTGATGAATAAATTAAAACTCGAACAATATTGTGTCTAATTGACACGGACATATATATATATATATACGTCTATCTTGGGTGATATTTCCTTCATGTTAATTTATATTAGTGTAAATGTGTTACGTTGTAGTCCAACGCAAAAGCTTCCGATTCCCACCCAAATCTGCGCGCCTAGCTAATAATTTAGTTGAGAGTTCAGACTCAATTTTGAAGATACCTCCCGATTTTTTGTTAAATGATTTTGTGTCTCGCTATTTGCTTCGCTAAATCATGCATGCATGTACTGAAATCAATTAAGCAATATTTTATAATCTCAACGTTGATCAACAGAGTGGGAAAGTGATTATTGCCGCTTTTTTCAGTTTTCGCCATTTTTTTAGAAATTAAAATAGTACGCGTCCTCCAGTATCGTACCAAAAATGAAAAGGTAAATAAATAAATAATGAAATTGCTGTATCTAAAAAGGGGTCATTTGCAACCGCCCGAGCGGTAGCGAATGACCCCTGGGCGGTCGCAAAAACCCCTTTTGTCACCGTCCAGCAGTCATTAACGAAGGGTTGCAGATGCGGTGATCCGTCGAGGCCAATTTGCGACAGTCGGGCAATCGCAAATGTGGCTTTTTGCGATCGTCGGGCAATCGCAAATGACCTATCGGTCATTCGCGATTGGTTGCCGGTCGACAATGCCTTTGATCTCATTGGTGATAGTCGTGCGGTAGCGAATGACCTTGAGGTCATCTGCGGTAGCAGGACGGTCGCAAATGACCTACGGGTCATTCGCGACTGCTAGGCGGTCATCAATAACCTTTAGGTCATTTGCTACCGTCCAGTGGTAGCGAATAATGTTCATCATATACCACACGGCGGTAGCAAATAATATTTATTAGAGTAAAAAAAAATTGGCAAAAAAAAAACAATAGTATTCCCGTAAAATTACTGAAATATTTTTTTATTTCTTTTATAGAAATTACATATGATTATTTGAGCAAACAAAGAAAAGAGTTGTAAAACAAGTGAAATTTTGAGGAAAAGAACAAAAATAAAAAGTAAAGAGAAAAAATGAAGAAAAAAGAAATTTTATGGAAGGGCTCTCGTTCAACGGATCAAAGGTACTCCGGGGACAACAGACTGAAATGAAGAGAGATGAAGAAATGAATGAATGAATGAAATGAAAAAATGAATGCAAAAAGTAAACAAATGAAATGAATGAACAAAAATTAAACAAATAATTTTTTGTATAAAAAAAAAGAGATGAAGAAAAAAGAAATGAAATTAAAGTAAATAGTTTGTAGATTTAGGAAAAGAAAATAAGAGAAAGTAAAGGTGTCGGTATTTTTTTGGACAGTATAATTTTAGTGTATTAAAAGTTAAAGTGGAAGAATGGTGGGTAATATAGAATTTTGAGTGAAATTTTTGAATTTGCGGAAAATTTGAATTTCTTCCAAAATCAAGCAAAATATTCAAATTTTTGAAAATTTTGAATTTTCTGCCAAATGCAGGGTCTTTTTCTACCGCTACGAGCGGTCGCAAATGGCATGAACATTATTTGTGAGCGCCTTGCAGTGGCAAAAGACCCTCTTCTGCTACCGCAAAGCGGTTGCTCATAATATTCAAGTTTCTTCGTTTGTGATTTTTTTGAATGATCTTGATGTGTTTGTGATTTTTAACAACATGTCTCGTTATTACTTATGAATTGATATAATTAATGATTAGAACACTAGTAATTGAGTTATCAAAATAGTAGATTATATGTGATTGAGCGAGTTATTAACGATTGAATTACTTCATGTTCTTCAACTAATCATCATACCTAATAGTTACATTTGCCCTATGTGATTGTGCATTACGTTATAAGTGTAAGCATAGATGTTATTATGATGTTCAATTAGTAGATCATCTAAAGCATAATGTGTGTGTATATATATATATATATATATATATATATATATGTATATATGCATTACGTTCGTTGTCACTAAAATTAGTTAGAAGCTTCATTATGGACCGCCTCCTATAAATGATGCTTGATTTTGCAATGAATATTATTAGCAACTGCTCGGCGGTGGCAATTGACCATCAGTTGCAATCGTCAGGCAATTGCAAAACCTCTATAGCGACCGCCCGGCGTCGCCACTAGCCAACGGCCAGTTACATTGGCGACCGCTTGGCGGTCGCTACTTGTCGTTGTCATTCGCCACCGCCCGGCGGTGAGGAATGGCATTTTTTCCCTTATAAATAGCTCCCTGAATTCACTTACATAATTTTTTCCAATCTCCACAAATTCTTAAGGTACCCACTTTTTTTACCTTTAATAACTTTTTTTTTCTACGATGATTTCTTATTCTGGTAGTTAATGCTAACTTGTTTATTTATGTTGTTAATAGATATTGTCGTATACACATCGGGGGTACTCGTAGTGGACACAACATTCTTGAGGATCGTTCTATCATGATTCAGCAAGTACGTTGATCGTTACTTCGTTACTTTCGTTGTGCATGATAATAGATAGCATGTTTATCACATTTTAAATTGATAACTGTATAGTAGTATAAATTATAATTATTTTCTTTATATTTTATAACTTAGATAAATAATGGATTATTACGCCGATAGATCCTGGATGTACGATAGACTTGATAACAGTGGTTATTTGTAAGATAGTTTTGTGGTTGAAATTCGCACGTTCAGAGAATACGCTTCTCAACAAACAAACTTTTTAGATCTAAGAAAACGTATTAGGTGCCCCTGCACGAAATGCAACAATTCATAGTTTTTTGATCAATACGTGATTTGTGATTATCTTCATAATTCAGGATTTACGTGTGGATATTTCGATTGGTTTTTTCATGGGGAAATTCGACTAGGACATCTACATCGTATTTAGCCGATTCTCCCAGCCCATCTCACGCCAATATTCACGATAGCCTTGTTCACACCGATGATTCTTTTTTAGAATGGTCATGGATGCATATGGTGGTCGATTTGCTAAGAAAGATGTGTGTAACGAGGATCTGAATTCCAAAGCAAGAGAGTTCTACGACTTGATGCATCTAGGACAGATGAAGATGCATCCTAAGAAGGATAAAAATTTCATGCAGTGGGTTGTAGAGTGATTGAAGGACAAGACCATGCACAAAATAAGTAATGCCATTTCTGATAAGTTTTTAAAATTGTCTAAAGATGATTTCGACCCAGAGATTAAGAAGTTGTTACCTAGTGACACGAAAAGGATGCGTAAGATGTTTGTCCAAATCACGGTTTCTTGTACTATGAGTTGGCGGCGAGTGAGGATTTAAGAAAATACCCATTATGCGGGGTGGATAAATACGAGTCTGGTAGGAAGTGACTGAGGTCAGGTGCTAATAGATTTTGTCATGGAAATGACTAAGCTTGAGCCCGCAAAGAACCCGCCTATATGGCATGCCTTCGTCGGTAGCTCATCAGCTGGGACATATGGTGGAGCCGAGATAGTACTGAAGTATAATAAAGTCGTTGACGAAGTCCTGAATTTTGCTATAAGAATAGATTATCCCTTCTCTAACAATGAAGCCGAGTATGAAGTAATCTTGATAGGGATGCGGCTAGCCCAAATGGGGGGTATCAAAAGGATACTAGTCCACAGTGAGTCGCAACTGATTGTGCAGCAAGTCATTGGGGCTTGCAAAGCCAAAGAAGAAAGAATGAATGAATACGTGTGCATACTGCATCGAAGGCAAGGATCATTCTAGGAGTTCAAATTGATCCAAATCCCACATTTAGAGAACCAAGAAGCAGATATTTTATTTAAAATAGCCAGTCAAACTGCCACCATCCACACTCGACGCATCACTCTCCTTCATACCAGAGAGTTAGAAAAAGCAGAATGTGAAATAGTGAGCGCTATCGCAGCGCCGGTGGTAGAAGGGTGGATGGCGGATATAAACACGTATGTGGAAAATCCCAAAGGATACTCCAGAGACAGGTCGGTTCAGCAGACAATGGAGCACAAAATCGCCTGATACTTCATGCACAATGGCATTTTGTATCCCAAATCTTACTTACATCCATACACTCGAAGCCTCGGTGATAAGGAAGCCCAATAAGTGATCAGTGAAATTCACGAAGGCACTTGCGTAAGTCAGACCAGCGAGAAAAGCATTGCCTTTTGTATTTTGTGTCATGGCTACTACTGGCCTACTTTGGTTGCTGATTGTGAAAGCTTCTCGAAAAATTGTAAAGCATGCCAGGCACATGCAGCAAGGACTCATCAGTCGGCTGCACCATGGGAACCCGACTTCACCCCATATCCATTGACCAAATGGGCAATTGATATAATCGGGCCATTGATCCCTAATGCAGGGTCAAAGCAGTTCCTATTGGTAGAAGTAGATTATTTCACTAAGTGGGTAGAAGTAGAGCCACATGCCAAAATAACATCAAGAGCCGTTATCATTTTCATCTGGAAGTATATAATATGTCGATTTGGCATTCCTCGGCATTTAGTCAGGGATAATGGACTCCAATTCACAAGCCAGTAGTTAGAAGAATTGTGTGACCATTGGGAGTTTAAACACCACTTCGCCTCAGTAGGGTACCATGAGGCGAACGAATATGTGTAAGGACTAATCGAAATCTATTGAAAAACTTGAAAGCACGACTTGGCTGGCACAAAGCAAAGTGGGTGGAATAAGTTTTTGGCATTTTATGGACCTATCGTACCACTCAAAGAACCACTATAGGCGAAACCCCGTATAGCTTAACTTATGGAAGCGAAGCCGTAATACCCCCAGAAATAGTTGCAAAAAGCTGGCGGGTCAAAGAGTATGAAGAGGTACGCAACAGTTCCAATCTTGCGTTAGCACTGGATTTATTTGAGGAAAGGAGAGCCAGAGCCGCTATCCGATCTGAATACTACAAAGCTCGAATGGCCTGGTACTATAATGCAAAAGTAAAAGCAATGACATTTCAAGTAGGGTGTCTGGTGCTTAAAAGGGCAGAGGCATCCAAGAATGTAGGAAAACTCCAACCGAAATCGAAAGGACCTTTCAAGATATCAAAGATCATCGAAGCAACGACTTATCAGCTAAAAGATCTTCAAAAGATCTTCAGGGGGAGTGTATCCCAACACTAAGAATGCAGTTAATTTGAGAAAGTATTACACTTAATGAAAGTGCGAGAAATGTAAATAAATAAATTTGTGTTGTTCAAAAAATGGTCTTTTCATCAAGAAGGGGATGCTACAAGTGAAACAAAAGGAGCTCGTAATAAAGGTCCCATCACACTATAAGTCCCGCTACCTAACAAGACCACAAAACAAAGAACTTCAATACCCAGGGGTAAGGTAAACCTGATTGTTGATACCCTTCACAAAATACCCACCTTTTATTCTAGCCCTGATAACTACCGGAGCCCCTGTGTACATAATAGCAACATGATAAGACGCGTGATACACTTCAGATACTCCAGGACTGGTGGGGCAGAAAAGTCATCGAAATGATGAGCGCGCTCAATCGGGGGAGAATGATGCATCATCTCACAGGAAATTTGGCAAATATCTAGAGAATGAAGCCTCAAATGCTAGAAAATTCAAGATGGGATCAAAACGCCTCTTGACACAGTCTTTTACCCAATACGCACCATGTCCCTAAACTCACTACGTAGTGGCTCTCTAATTTGCAACGGATGTTGTAGATCCATAATAGCTTGAGCTCGGGCCATCACCAAGGCCACATCATGCTCTTTAGTCATCTCAGCCACTTTGCGCCTAGCCATGTCTCTGTCGGCAGATACCAAAGAAACTAACTCATCTGATGCCTTCACCTGGTTGTAAAAACTCTCAATCCTCTCCTCTAAACTCATACTCTGGACCTCTCCTCAAAAGGGGACCCGACATGATGAACTGACTAGAAAAGGGCATACCCTCCTGGTGAGGATCCACATATGCAAGGCGTGAGTCAGTCAGTACCGCCGAAGCCATGGTTCCGATACCGGAAGAACACACCATTGCGCTCGGGGTTTCAGTTGACAGCAACTCGTCCAGAAGGGCCAACCTATCCTGCTGGGCAGCAGAAGAACTTAGAACCTTATAGGCAGCTGCATACAAAGAACCCTCAGGAAAGAAGTCATAAAGAGAAAAAGGGCCCCATCTGTAGAAACCTTCTTCGACGTCACCCGAAGCTCTTCCTCTGCCACAACTAGAATACCACGAGTATAAGGAATAAACACACCTTGTGACACGAACTCAATAAAAGAAAGAAGAAAAGATACCTGGGTTGAAGGCACTGTCATCGTGCACCATAGGGGCCTTCCCTTTATCTACTAATGAAGAAAGAAATGCGCGAGTCATGGTGCGTGAAAAATCAAAACACAAATCAAACAGGAGAAGAATTATCACGAACGCTTACCTGAGACATGGGCGAATAACTCCCCCTGAAGAGAGACCGCCGCTACATCAGGTGTATCGAGCGTTGTAGGAAGTGGCTCCGACGAAAGTACCGGAAGAGAGGTCGTCTTAGAAGGTGTAGGCACACGATCGTCTGAAGATCTAGATGGGAAAGAGGAGATGTTGACTACTTCCGCAGAGATAGGGCAGCCATAGACACGACTGCAACCATGGCAGGTATCAATCCCATATAGTCCTCGGAAATAACGGCGGTCACCGATGGAAAAGTAAGGTCCAACCTAAGCTCATCGAAGTCATCAGTAATGGTAAAAGAAGAAGAATTGTTACCAACTTGAAGCCCACATGCGGTATCATCCTCGGACACATCGGAAGCACCAGAGGAGGATCTCGATAGGACAACTGTGACAGTAACGGCTGCCTCAGATATTGACCGTGTTTGCATCCGATCACCCTTCAAAGCAGGCACGATGCTTTGAGTCGAATAAGTAGCGGATGTTGGTGGAATGATAAACCCCGTCAAGACCTTTTCTACACGATGACAAGAAAAACTTACAAACAAATCAAAACAAATACTACATATCACTATACAAGGAGTGCGTTAGAAACCGCTGCTACGTACCAAAAAAGGCAGCAACATTAAGGGGAAAAGACAATGGCTTTTTCACCTTGTCCACCGAAGCGACAAACTTTAGACACGCGGTCTGATACGACGTCTTAAATTGCAAAGACTCCACGAGGGTTTTTGCATCATACAAGGGCAAGAACACCAAACTGCCGTCCATGTCATATTGAGGAGCCTTCGCCACCCTCCAAGTATGAGGCATGTTCCATTCGCAGTCCACTGGCTTGACGAAAAAGAATTTACTCTTCTAGTTGTTATGTGAATTGATGGTGTCGTGCAGAATCCTCTTCGTAGAATCACGAGGGCCGAAGAAATAGAAGGGTGCCTCAGCGGGGGATACTGACACCTCAAATATGGAGAAAAATCTCGCCACCGTGCATTCCAAACCCTTCAACAAGCACTAGAAGATGAACACCAACATAATAACGAAACTATTTGGAGTAAGCTGGCTAAGGCACACGTCACATGCCTTAAACACTTCGCAGTAGAACGGAGAAAAGAATGACTAAAGCCCCGCCTTCACTTGCGCATAATAAATTGTGATGTTCTTCGTGGGAGGCTCATCTCCCATATGTTTCACCTCCAAAATCACGACTTCTACATTACGACTTGAAGCACCGTAGTCTGTGAATATTTTCTTAACTTCCTCCTCAGTGGCAGTGTTGGCCGTCAAATCCTCATATTGGGTGTTCCGAGAGGGGGTCAAACTTATCTAACTATTTCTTAGCCATCTTCCTCTTATGAAGACCACACCCACCGCCCCCCGCTGCCGTGACATGACCCCTTTTATCGGAAGAAGGTTCACCGACCACATCAACAGTTGGAGGGTCTGTAACATGATAGAATAAGGTGGTACCAGAGGCAGAAGTAGACAAAATGGGTCAATATGGGAAGGAGACGCCATTGATAAAGCTTAAAAAAGAAACTCTTGAAAGAAGAGAACTAAGGAAGTAAATTGTTGAAATTTTGTAAGCTACGACAAAGCATGAATGATCAAGTGAGGAGGAAGAATAGCGAGTGAAGGGTTTCTATAACCCTAGAAATTGGGGATGTTAGTGGCATTAATAGCTAGGTTAGTGGGGGTTAATAGCTAGGTCAGTGGGAGTTAAATGACCCATGGCTCCTCAATTAATGCACACGACTCCCAAAAGTTTATGAGCCATTATGCGTTCTCCCACCCATATAACGTGTGGTTTCAAGTTTGCAACGTGGCCTGATACGAAACATAATAATTCCTCTTGATTATCACGAATACGAAAGGAACTGAGGGGACTGATGTTAACCCCTCGCATTTCCACCTCGGACCACGATGACGCATATGCCACTCTGCTACCAAGAAATGCCTATCGTTCAAACACGATACCCCAGGAAAATGATTGTGAGCCACGATTTCATCTCAAGGGACGCATATCTTTGAAGATTTATTGATGCCCGAAGGACATCGTAGCGCTCTCTATTTCTCACAGTATCATCATGGAGCAGTATCACCATGGAGCTTACAGGGTACAGGGAGGTCGCGCATGGCACTACGGATCTTGAATGATCCCACGATTTCCCTTAAGACCTATGATACCCTTCAAGTCACGCATCAAGGTACTACGAGTACGATACCTAAAAACACGCTCCCCATGTTGATAAGCTTTATAAAACCCAAATGGTTGCACGATACTAAAATCAAGGCCATCAGATATGATGGCTCACGTGAGACCACGTGACAAAATGCCATATCACGACACGTGCTTTCCAGAAAGAGACCACCTGTCAGAATAATAACCAAGATAATCAGTCAATAGTTACATTGATCGACCACCTGTTAAAAAACTCTACATGCAGATAGACACTTGTTTCTAAGATACCTCTTATAAATATGGAATGTACCCAATAGTTGAGGGACAAATTGAATAAAATAATCAACTTACTTATTTCCTCTCTTCTTTCTCTGTTCAAGCCTTTATTTTTTCTAAATATCAGATAGGGCGTTCCGAACAAAATATACGTTAATTACTCAACTATTCGAGTGGCACAAAATGAGTGTTAACAGCAAGCATTTGCGACTGCCAAGCAGTCGCTAACCTTTGGCGGAATAAACCCAACACTTTTTCTAACTTTTCTTCATTTCCTCAAAATTTTCTTTGTTTTACATAAATTTCTTTGTTTATTCAACTCCACATTTTTGAAGTTGTCCATCAAAAATAATGATATTTCGGTAATTTCACAAATTACTAGAATATTGTTGTTTTTTAATTTAGTTAACCTTACTAGTGACAGTCGGAGCATCACATATGTTTGAATATTATTAGCGTTATAAATATTATCCGCGACCGTCGGGCAGTAGAAAATAACCTCTAACACATTTGTAATCCCAGACGATTGCAAATAACATCCAACACATTCGCAACCGCCGAACGATTGTAAATGACGTCCAACGCATTCGCAACCGCCCAGCGGTTGCTAATGACATCCAGTTCATTTGCAACTGTCGAACGGTTGCAAATGTCTTGCAATCGTCAGACCGTCGCAAATTTTGCGACGGTTAGGCGTTGTTAGTTTTGCGACTACCATTTTTCGGTCGTCGGGCAGTTGCCGAATGGTCTTGCAACCGTCCAGAGGTCTTCAGCAACCTCTCAATCGGTCGCAAATGCTCATTTTTCTTATAGCGTGGAAAGATTTACAAGATTTTCTAAGTTAGTTTTCTAGTTTAAAAAACATACCTTTGCGAAGCACTTCTATTGTTCTCCAATAAAAAATTTATACAGGTATACGTAAAACATTATTTCCGAGGAGATTCTTTTGTGGCCGTATAATTGAAAAATAAAAATCAAAAACTGATTATTCTTTTTCTTTATCCCCATTTTTAGAGAGAAAACAAATATTACCCATATTAAAGCAGACGACGATTGGAGCGAATCAGAGACAATAGCAAACAAAAATGATGGCAAAATCGAGGTGACAAGTGATACCATGTTGTGAGAATTAATGAATGAAGATGAAATGTATGTATTATAATTGATGAGTGATCAAACTATACAAAGCTACATAGGTATTTTTCATCCACCTCCCCTGAGGTTTGACCCTTTGGCAAATACACCCCTGAGGTTTTGAAACTTTGGCAAGTGCCCCCTTCCATCAGTTGATAATTAGTCAAAGGTTAAATGTGATGGAAATTATATAATTTTAGTGCTCAATTTTTTTTAATATATTTGAAGTTTCCAATTCATTTTAATAATTTGTATGTAATTCATTTATTTACCATTTAAATAATTAAATAAATTTCATGTGATATATGTGCATTTTTTTGTTAAGAACTAGAATTATAAAAGAAGTTATTTTTTATTTTCTTAAAATCAGGGAAGGATTGAAGTAAAATATCACAAAATGTATATAAGTTGTTCTAATCTTAATAGCAATTGTTATAAAAGTTCAAAAAAATTATTTTTTCCCAGTTCATTCACAAGGAAAATGAGATATAACCAATAACAAGCAATCATATTAAACCATATGTTAAAAAAAAATATACTAACAAAATGTAAATTAAATAGTGGTGTACGCCGACGATATTTTGCGGGTGCGCTAAAAAAATAAGGTTAACGGGTGACCAATTTTTCAAATCATGTGGCTTCAGATGGGGGGAGTGGAGGATCGTGGCAGGCGGGTGGGGGTCTCATGGTGATAAAAGAATGTAATAAGGAAAAAAATGAAATGTTTTTATAGTTATAAAAAAACAATCATTGGCACAAAAACACAAAAACAAAATTGTAGTATTTTAAACATATAACTTTCTTATATACAACAATATATATTTATTTACTATACTTATATATATATATATATGTACATGAGCAACCAAAGTATATATATTTACTATACTAATCATGCACGAATATCAAACTCGAAAATTTGAAGACATCCATTAGCAACCGAATATACTAGACATAAAAGAATAAAACAATACACTCTCATTTACACATTAGTTAAATATATTCATAGTAATTTGCATCCCTTGAATTCACATTTGATAGTTTTATTATTATGTTTCTATTAATCCATCTAAAAGTCACGAGAAATAACATATTTATCCAAAATAAACATTCATCTTTTGTAAAAACGAGTTTGATATATAGCTTAAACGGCTTTTAGTAAAAAACAATATGCAGGTGGAGCGGGCGGTGGAGCAGTCGTACGGATGAGTGCGGACGGTTCGGACCGATCAGATAAGTGAGCGGATTTTAGTACACTCGTGGCGCTAAATATGTTAATAACAGATCAACAAAATTGAGATTTTGATTCACTAAAGGAATTTAGTATTTTTATTATTTTATGAAATCACTTATCAACCTTAAATAGCTTTTCTTGCTATTTTAATAGTATATATAATTTGAAATAATGTATATATAAAGTTTCTACCATGAACTAATATTATTACACTACAAGAAATCTCGCCATTTCCGACGGCCTCCGACCGAATCGGCCGTCGGAAATGGCGAAAACTTTTTCCGACGGCACTTGGCCGTCGGAAAAAAGTCTTTTCCGACGGCTTAAGCCCGTCGGAAAGTTTCCGACGGGTTAAGCCGTCGGAAAAGACAAAAAATAATATTAACAAAAAAATAAAAAAAAAATTTAAACGTTGTAGCCGCCGCCTTTTCCGTCGGCCATGTGCCGACGGAAAAGACGGCGGGCCACCGGCCAACTAGCTTAAAAAAAAAAAAAATCGAAAAAATTATTTTTAATTCAAAAAATATATTTTTAATTCAAAAAAAAATCTATAAATAGGGGCATGAGAATCACTCTTCAACATCACAATCACTCTTCATCATCTCAATCACTCTTCAAATATATTTTTTTTTTCGAAAAATCGTCATTTTTATAAATGGCCGATAAAAATAATCGCAACAAGTTTCTCGATAAAGGAAAAGAGAAACAGAAAAAAGTCCCAACATATATTTCCAATGTAGGGTTACCAAAAACCCTGGGAATTCTTAATTTTGCTAGTCGTTTTAAATCTCGGCGCAATGGCAACGTTGAAACAAGTAGTCCCGACGAAGTTACCCAACACGTTGAGGAACCTCCGCCACAAACTCAACATACTCTGGTTGCTTCCCAACAACGTCCAACTGCAACTCGGACCCAGGCCCCTACTTCGGCGGACGAACAACCACAACGCCCCACTACCACTCGGAACCGAGCCCCTACTCCGGCGGACGAACAACCACAACGCCCCACTACCACTCGGAACCGAGCCCCTGCTCCTCGCCTAAGGGACCCAGATCCAGTCTTGCCACCTGAAATTACTCATCCAAGGTCAATCATTCTGCATGGCTTGACGGACGAAGTTCCACAAGTTAACAACGAAGGAGCTTCGTCGGGATTGCAACCCTCGCCAGCATCTGTTCATTCTGAATCTGCTTCTACTAGCCTTAGGCCGCCTAGGGGACGGGGGAAGGGTCGAGCTGCTACAGACACCGACGAAGAGAAGCGCAAAATTGGGGTGAACGACAATTTCATCTTTGATGAAGATTTATGTGAAGAGCTTCCGAAAAAAATAACGCGATCAATTGGCTTTACGATAAAGTCTTTGGTGACCGAACCGACGATATTTTACTCTCAATTATCAGAAGCACAAAAACAAATATTTATAACCTACTTCAGGGTATGTTCTTTTAACTTATTTTAACACATTTTGCATTATTTATTTATATTATAATTTTGTCCTTATTCTTATATGTTATTATATTTCAAAGAGTATATACAAATGGAATGACGAGGAAACGCCTAAAATCACAAAGGCATTCCATCGGGTGGCACAATCCACATGGAGGGATTCCATATACGAGTGCAAAAATATGTACAAGAACCGAGATAAAGACCCCGAATGGTACCAAAAGACTTGGCTACCCCGAGGCTTTGAGTCGACGTACTGTGATCATTGGGAGATGGAAAGGACGATGGAACTCGCACAAAAAGCAAAGCAGAATCGAGAATCCAATAAGACAAAGAGCGTCGACGGTAAGGGTTCCTTAGCTACGTACCATGGTGGATTTGTGAGTACACACGAGAGGAGCTATGAAACGGTACGATACGTTACGATTTCCTCATTTGCAAAATATATTTTGTGATATTGAGTTACTGTTTACCATTAATATTGTTTAACAAAATGTTGTTATAGTATGGTACTCCGCATGTGATACGCTTCGACCAACAATACGTGATGGACCACGCAATAGCGGATCCTCGTGGACAAATAATCTATTGGGACCCCCCACAGTCAGAAGGGTATTATGTAAGTTATCTTTAACATGTACATGATTGGTTTGTGCCTATATCTTTTTCATTTATGTACTTTGAACATTGTAGGAACGCTATTTTGAAGCGCTCGAGGAAAATTATGGTCCCCAAGAGAAATGGCCGCTTCATTTTGACGTAGATATCGGGGCCATTGCAGATAATAATGGCACACATGGGAGGATTCGAGGCAAAAATAGGCACAGTACCCTCGCAGATTATGGTAAGTCGCAGGGCGCAAATCCGAACCCTGCTGAGGCGATAAGAACTGCTAAAGCGGTCAATGTGGCTACTGCTGGGTTGCAAGCAACCGTTGCAGGGTTGGAAAAAGAAATTCACGATGTGCGGTCGGACGTGACGAGGGTCCTGGAGGAGCCGAGGCAGGATCGAATTCGTGAGCGAGAGGAGAGGGAGCGGGAGCGAACTCGTGACCGAGAAGAGTGGGAGCGTCGTTATCAATGGAACAACAACCCAAACAACTATAATTCAAGCCATTTTCCTCCAAATCAGTTTCATGGAACGCAAAGTCAGTCGTGTGATTATTGGTATCAAAACCAGACACAAGGAAACCAGGGTACAAACACGTCGTGGGGGCAAGGAAACCAGGGTACAAACACGTCGTGGGGGCAAGGAAATCAGGGTACTAACACGTCGTGGGGGCAAGGAAATCAGGGTACTAACACGTCGTGGGGGCAAGGAAATCAGGGTACTAACACGTCGTGGGGGCAAGGAAATCAGGGTACAAACACGTCGTGGGAGCAAGGAAATCAGGGTACTAACACGTCGTGGCAGCCCAATTCGTGGCACAATAACACCATGAGTCAACCACGTACGTGGAACCAACATAACGCCAACACGAACAATTCATGGGGGCAAGCCACATTGCCCAACAATAGTGTTCGGAGTGATTTGGACTACCTGTTGCGGTCTAATAATGATACCCAATTCTCAGGTCCGAATGATGCTCAACGTGCCTACGTTAGTAGGGATCGTCCAAGCTCGTCATTGTATACTGTAGCGCCACATGTTACACAAGACGACTCTACTTTAGCTGATTTAGCAAGTCTGCCTCTCCCTGATACTGACTACTCAACATGTGGATGGTTTGATCCTTAAGTGTTGTAGGTTTGATCCTTAAGTGTTGTATGTTTGATCCTTAAGTGTTGTATGTTTAAATTACAAGTTTGTAAGAGGTTTTTTTAATTACCAGTTATATTGTTTGTAATAAATTTACGTATGTTAAGTAATTGATGTGATTTATCTCTTACTAGACTTAACCAATATTAAAACATGATGAATACTAAATATGTGTTTAAAAAATTAAAAAGTTACAACAAATACAATATTGAACTCGAGTACATTGGTATCAATTGTTATCGTCCATGTCGTCTTCAACCAACTCGTACACGTCATCTGCCAATTGTCCTTCCACGTTAAAGTTATTCAAATCTGCGCACAAGTTAAGTTCGGGTGACTCATCATCTTGAAAGAGTTCTTCGACTTCTTCTTCCTCTTGCATTGACGACATGTCGACTATGTTCCTTGCACGAATAGGGCAAACTGCCCACCATCCTTTCCTCCGTGCCACATGTTGTGCTGGATATGGAGTGTAGTACACTTGGAGAGCTTGATTTGCAAATATGAATGGTTCATTGGTAGTGAGAGAACGCGTAGGGTTGATATCAACCATTCCGTACATCGGGTGTATTGCCGTACCACGACGAGTAATATCGTACCACACACATCTAAAAAATACAATTGATTGGACCATATTGTTGCCGCCACACCAGATAACCTCAATGATGTCCTCTAGCGTCCCGTAAAAATTTGTGCCCTCGACCCCATCGCCGCTGCCCTTCACATAAACCCCACTACAATTTGTTTCTTTGCCCTCATTGAACGAGTCCGTACGGAATCTAAACCCGTTCACTTTGTAACATGCGTACATTTTTATTAGTGTGCTCGCCCCTAAGGCGAGGGCGTACAAACGTTGATACTTCGTACTTTCCAGAGCAAACAGTTTCTTTAAACCATGGCACGAACTCAGCTCTCTTCTTTCTAGTTATTTGTTGTTGAGTAAGTCCGCCACAAAACAAGTCCTCAAACAACCTATCATATGTGCGTAACATAGTTCTCATCAACGTATTAAATAGACAATCGAGATATGTAAAAATATTAATTGTTATATACATACGTGAACCAGCCGTCGACTTCTGGACAATTCATCAGCGTGTAAAGCTCAACTAGCATTAGCTCATCGGAAGTTAGATGCCGTTGTTTTTTATCTGGATTTAGACTTTTCCCTCTTCGATGGAAAATAGAAAGCTGCCCTGTGAAATCACCACATAATTCGACCTCATTTCGACTGAGCCTGTTGTATCTCGTTTCAACACTTTTTTCGAAATAACGCGAACATAAGTGGGTGCTCTCGGACAATATATAAGATGTTGCAATTGAACCTTCAACGCGAGCTTTGTTCAACACAAATTTCTTCAACCCAAGCATTCGCCTATAAACCAACAAGTAACTCAATAATAGTTTAACATAAGTATATATATGACAAATAATTTTGGAAATAAAAAATGGTTTACCTCTCAAACGGGTACATCCAACGATATTGAACCGGTCCACCAACTTTGGCTTCGTAGGGAAGATGTATCGCCAAATGTTCCATAGAATCAAAAAATCCAGGGGGAAATATCTTCTCTAATTTGCAAATTGTTACCACAATAGATTCCTCCAATGATGCCATGTCCGAGGCTTTAATCTCTGTGGCGCACAATGCTCGAAAGAAGATACTAATCTCTACGAGGGCCCCCCATATCGGATCAGGCAGCAAATCACGAAATGCAATAGGTATTAACCTTTGCATAAAAACGTGACAATCGTGACTCTTCATCCCAATCAACCTCAATTGTTGTCTTTGCACACAACGTTTAATATTTGAAGCATACCCATCCGGAAATCGCAAACCAACCAGCCACTTACACACTAGCTTCTTTTGTGCTCTATCAAGACAATACTTGGCCTTTGGCTTTACCGTTCTACCATCAGCGAGATCGGTGACAAAAAGCTCTGCCCGAGTGGTCAACTCCGCTAAATCTCTCCTAGCTTTTAAGTTGTCTTTTGTCTTACCCGGTTCGTCCATCACTGTGTTCTTGATGTTGTCGAAGAAATTCTTCTCGCAGTGCATGACATCCAGATTGTGGCGGATCAGGTTCGTACTCCAATAGGGTAATTCCCAAAAGATGCTCTTGTACGACCAATTGTGCTCTACCCCATATCCTATTATTTTTGGTGAGTCTGGATTCGTTGACCTTGGTGGTAGTTGTTCAACAATTGATGCCATTTGAGCACCGGTCCTCCGTTGTGCAGGCCCATCGTATTCTGTGTTTCCATTGAATCCCGTCATGTCATGGCGGAATTCATGGCCCTCTGGTAAGAAACGACGATGACACCCCCACCACGTAGGTTTGTTACCGTGGGGTAACGGGAAGGACTTTGTGTTCTCCATGCAATAAGGGCACGATAACTTTCCATGTGTGCTCCATTGTGACAACATCCCGTACGCTGGAAAATCGCTAATAGTCCACATTAATGCAGCCCTCAACTGGAAATTCTGACTCCTGAATCTGTCGTAAGCACGAACACCATCGTGCCACAAAACCTTCAACTCGTCGATTATGGGGCGAAGCAAAACGTTAATGTTTTGTCCTGGGCTACGCGGACCCGATATGATCAAGCTCAAGAAAATAAACTCCTCTCGCATGCAAAGATCTGGGGGAAGGTTATAAGGAGTCACGAACACGGGCCAACATGAGTATTGGGATCCGAAGTTTCCAAACGGTGTGAAACCGTCTGTACAAAGACCTAGGCGAACGTTTCGTGGCTCAGCAGCAAATTCAGGGTGTGTCCTGTCGAAATGTTTCCACGCTTCCCCTGATGCTGGGTGAATCATAACATCGTTCGAAGACCTACACTTTAAGTGCCACGACATGTGCTTGGCAGTTGTTGGAGTCATGAAGAGTCGTTTAAGCCGTGGGGCCAACGGGAAGTACCATAATTTTTTCTTTGCCACAGGCTTTTTTCTTCCCACAGTTTCATACCTATATTCCCCACATTCAGGACACACTGTGTAATCGGCAGATGCAAATTCCCCGTAGAACAAGAAACAATTGTTATCACAAACATCGATTGTTTCGTATCCTAACCCCAAACCCTTCATTAACTTCTCGGCAGCATTCAGATCTGCGGGCAAACAATGGCTATCTTCTGGCCCCAAACACTCGCGTGATAATTTGTAATACTTTGCACACTCAGCTCTGCTAGAGTTAAACTCTAGCTTGGTAGTAAAAAAGTCAGACACCCACTCCAAAACAGACATGTTTTGCGGGCCGCGCATCTTAATCTCAGACCATTTCACCAGTTCCAAAAATCCTTTTGCTTCGGTGTTAGGCTCCTCATCGCAATCGACATTTTGAAATTGCCATCGGTAATCATCAACTAAAGCTCCAAAAGAATTGTCGTCTTGAACAGCTATCGGATCGTTTCTAACTGCGTGACTTGACGACGACGCCCCTAAGAGGCTATTATGCTCGTTATAATTTTCCCCGTGAAACACCCATACACGATACCCCTCTACAAAACCCCATCGATGCAGGTGAGCAGCTACTTCGTCAGCTTTCAAATATTTTCTATTGGTGCACTTTCTACACGGACATTTTAGATTTCGACTATCGTCTATATAACGTTCCTGAGCTAACGCAAACTGCAAAAAATTGAATACACCTTCCGCAAATCTTTCTTTCACTCGACCCTTCTCGGCCAAACGATCGTACATCCAATTTCTATCTTCATTTTGATACATTATTATCTATAAAATTAATAGTTTTTACCATTATCAATACGACAAAATTACATTTCGTGTCTACAATTAAAAAACATGACAGTCTATATATAAACGCGTACGTACCTCTTGTAGAAAATAACTCCGCAAACAACGCTCGAAAGAATCTCTAACACCCCGCCTCGTTGCTATTCTTCAATTTGAAAAACAAAAAGAACTTAAGTTAATTAATTAGATTATTAACATATATATAGCATAAAATGTATAAAAATACTACGTAAAATAATAATTAAATATAAATACGAACCTTAATTTTTGAAACGAAAATATTGTGATGACTTGAAATTATAAGTCGATATCGACTATTTATAGCCGATCCGGGTGATTTTTCACCCGGATCGGTGACATGGCAGATTTTCCCCTCCCCCATCTATAAATACCCTCAAATTTAACACCAAAAATTCATTCATTCATTCACAAACACTCCTATAACTACATTTCTTCTCCCAATTCTTTCTTGAATTTTTTTTCTTACTTACATTTTCTATATATTTCGTATTTTATTATATATATATTTTGTTACATTTTCTTACTTATATTTTGTTACACTCCTATATTTTTCTTACTTACATTTTCTACATTCTATATTTTATTCTTTCTTAATTTCACATATATATTATTACATTAACCCATTCTTATTTATCGATATATATTACAAATTAATTTATATTTTTGTTTTTTCGTAATAAATAAATTAGTTGTTTTTATTTTGTTACTATATATATATATGCAACAAATAAAAACTATTTTTATTGTTTTTTCCAAATATTCGGACGAAATTGAGAGAAAATTGAACAAAAAAATAGTTTTTTTTTGTGAAAACTAAATGTTTTTTTTTTTATGAATATTATTTCCGACGGCATATTGCCGTCGGAAATGATATTTAAATAATAATTAAATTTTATTTCCGACGGCATATCTCCGTCGGAAATGACATTTTAATTATTATTTAAAAATAATTGAATATGTATTCTAAAAAATAAATACGTATTTCGTTTAAAAAATACGGTATAATTAAAAAGGAAAAAAATATGAAATACAAAAATAACCACATTTCCGACGGCATTATTCCGTCGGAAAAGCATATTTCCGACGGAATTATTCCGTTGGAAATGCTCTTTTCCGACGGCGTCATGCCGTCGGAAAAGATCTTTTTCCGACGGCATAATTCCGTCGGAAATGCTGTCTTTTCCGACGGAATCACGCCGTCGGAAAAGCGCATTTTTTATTCCGACGGCATAAGCCCGTCGGAAAAGAGCTTTTCCAACGGCATTTCGCCGTCGGAAAAGCTCTTTTCCGACGAGGCTTTTTCCGACGGTCTTTTCCGACGGGTAATGCCGTCGGAAAACACATTTTCCGACGGGAAATGGCCTTTTTCCGACGATTTTCGTGCCGTCGGAAAAAAGGCTTTTCTCTTGTAGTGTTAAAATTAAATGTATATATAAATTAAATTTATTTTAGTTATTGGTAATAGTGAGAAATGAAAATAAATAAATTATATACAAATTATTAAAATAAATTGCTAATTTGAAATATACTTTTATATTGGGTATAAAATTACATAATTGTCATCACATTTAACCGTTGACTAACAGTCAACTGATGGAAGAGGGTATACTTGGCAATGTTTTAAACCTCAGGGGGTATTTGCCAGAGCATCAAATCTCGGGAGAGGTAAATGAAAATTACCCAAAGCTACATATGCACAAGTATGAAAGAGTGGCGCGAGAAAAGGATAACGACCATCTGACGGGTATGTAACATCCTACAACAATCGAAAATCTACAAATTACAAAATTGACCCAAGAGTTTTGTGGAATCATCTAATAACTCCAATAACATACAACGCTAAAATGGTGACGTGCAACGACAAAGCTTGTATTTTATTCTATTCCTAAATTATAGGACAGTAATTTCGCTACATCACATTTCATATGTACATTAATTTATGATATGAAAAATTAAATTGGTTACACGATGAGAAATTCTCTATTTTTAGGGATCTCAACGGAGCATTAGTTAACAAAACTGTTAGAAGAATTTAAAGGTCATACGCATCAACATGCAACAGTTACATTCGATATATATATATATATATATATGGAGCAAAGTGTGCGCCAACCTTTAAAAGTGAAAGCAAAACCAAAAAATAAAAAATATCGTTAATGAGTTGGTCCATTTCAACAAGTCAACATATGTTATTATGTTAACGTGCGTAATAACACCATGTAGGCATGCGTACCCCACTTTGGTAGTAATGGTACGGTATTCCGTATTCAGCCATGCAAGCCAACCCAGCACGGGGGAATAGTTCATAAAATAGTTATACTGGTGATAATTATAAATTTATAATATCAGTTAATTAATGATATAACCTCTTAATTTGCAATGATTGATAAGGACTATTTACTAAAATGATCCCATTTCATAGTACACTGACTAAAAATCGTTATTTACTGTACCTTGTAAAAAATATTATTATTACTATTATTATTATTATTGATATTATTTACTATTTCTTACAGATGGGGGTTTTGTGCATAGCTGGGATTGCTTTCACCCTAGCCCCTCTTGATGAAGTTAAGACAACTTTGTCCAAACACCAAAATATAACTTGAATTACAAGACAATTAATCACCTATGCATGTTAAGAATATTCTTGTGCCACCTCTCATGCATTCATTCATATAAATTAAACCCCTCCTCTCTTCTTACTATTTACTAAATTGTATTATCTATAACCAACCCATATCAAGAAAAACAACCTAGAACACACCAATTGCTCCACGCAAGAAAAATATAATGCCCTATTCAAGTTTAACCAATGGGACTTATAATCCAACAGAGATCGCATTTTTCGATCTTGAAACAACGGTACCCAAGAAACCAGGACAAAAGTTTTGCATACTGGAATTTGGCGCCATCGTCGTTTGCCCCCAAAAGCTGATAGAGCTTGAGAGCTACTGCACGCTGATTAGGCCACAGGATTTATCGGTGGTTGCAGTAAAACCAGGGCGCAGCCATGGGATAACACGCGACGCAGTAGCTGTGGCGCCTCCCTTAGAGGAAGTAGCGGATAAGATATTTGGCATTTTGGATGGAAGAATATGGGCAGGACACAACATTCAAAGATTCGATTGCGTTAGAATTAGAGAAGCCTTTGCCGAGATCAATAGGCCCGCGCCTGTCGCTGCAGGGATCATTGATTCATTGGGAGTACTTTCTCAGAAATTCGGCAAAAGAGCAGGAAATATGAAGGTTTGTGATAATTCAAAATGTATTAGAAATGTTAAAAATATATGACAATTATGGTATTGATATTGGTCTTTTGCTTTCCATCAGATGGCAACGTTGGCAGATTATTTTGATCTTGGGCAACAAAAGCACAGGTACTATTATTGAAGTGGTATTGGTACCAAATGGTTTCAGTTATCAAATCATGCATTGAGTAATTGTTGACAGAATTTGATAAATTATGATGTTTAGGAGCTTGGAGGATTGCAGAATGAATTTGGAAGTGTTAAAGCATTGTGCAACCGTATTACTTCTGGTATTATATTCAATCAATCATACTTTACAATAATAATTGTCAGGGAATTTTGTCCTTATATTTAAGTAACTTGTGACAATTAATTGATTGCAATATCAGGAATCAAGCCTCCCTCCAACTCTATTGAATGGACAATGGCACGGCAGCAGCTCAAGTATAACAACAAGAAGCAAAAGTATTCAGGTATATAATGAATGTGTCACATGAAAAAACATGTTAATATTGTCTCAATTGTTTTCACAACATTAACCGGTGACATAAAACAGAGGAAATCAAGCCCAATTGTCGTTGGCGATGCTTCTAAGGACAAACTTTCACCAAATAGAGGCAAATCAGGCAATATGAGGGAGGAAACGAGCCGTAAATCGCCTCCTGCATCGACATCTGCTGCGCATCAGAGAGCTGTACCTTATGCAAGAGAAAGTCTAAGAAAGGTTTGTACCTAGTTTTTGTTATTGGTTTAATGAATGTGCATCATGTTTTGAAGCTGATCATTTTGTTGTTGGTGGATAATGTGACAGGTGACGGCAAGAATGAAGAATTTTCTATGCAGTACGAGTACCCAACAATTAAATAATGTGCTGAAGAATTTACTATGAAATCAACGGGAGCAACATGGGGCTTAATCTCCAGTTTCACAGAAATAACACATTGAAAGCAAATTTGGTTAATTAGCTGCTTTGTGAAAGTACATTCTCTTGATGAATTGTGACTGTTTGCTTATCAATTACATGATAGCCTCTGTAGGACTATATCTGACCATGTATTCTTTTATTTTTTTCTCTTTGTAAGTACTATTAATTGTATAAAGAATTGACTGTGTTAATGAAGTTAGTATAGGTACGTTTATTGTCTTCTATGTCGACGCTTGTATAAGTGAAAAAAAATATTTCGGAAGATAGTAACTAACAACATTTTAAAGACGGAAAAATATTATCCACGCTCGAATTGTATGTTTTTGACACTTTGCCCCTCTGAATTGCAAGAGGACCATATTTCACCTCGAATTATAATTTTACACTTTGCACTTGAGTATTTGTTTGTGTGTTTTTTGACAGGTAATCGTCTTTCTATATTCTTCGGGAAAAAGAAAAAAAAAGTTGTGCTTTTGCGCTCCAACTTCAAATCTATTTTACCAACACAATGCAAGTATAATAACTTCAAAACGTTATGGAGCTTTCTGAAATATCGCTAATTTTTTTTCGAAATAAACATATAGTGTATTCACTTTTATTAAACCAAAACAATAAATATCTCATATGCTTAGCGAAACATAATTCAAACGTTTTTTTTTTTCGAAGCTTACCTTTTATTAATCACCAAAGCAAAAAATAAAATCTGCATAACTCAAAACAAGCATGCACCAATAGGAAAGAGCAACAAACTTAACCAAAAACTATGAATATTACATAAACCATATCCCAACCTTAATCAATACTATGACTTAAACCATAATTCAAGAGTTAATCCATAACTTCTTCCTTTTACATATAAATAAGCAAATAATTCATAAATTCTCGTAATCAGCTTCACCAAATTAAATATGTAAATCGAATTAGATCAAAAGTGGAAGAGCGAGTTGTCCGAACTCTCTAACAAGGGATTGTTAAATAGCCAGACATAAAATTGTAAAATATTGGAATTGTTTCATAAAACAGAAAGTACATACATATCTAGACTTGGTCTGTGGATCTTGTAATTACAATTTCGTTACGATATCCAGATATATATGAGACATTAGTTTTATCAACACATGATGACATGAAGTAATTATAGCCGTAATGAGACATTGATCAGATAAACTTAACAAAACGTTAACACACAAGATAAATTACAGAATTCCACAAAATACAAGAGAGAAATTAAAGAAGAAGGATCAGATCGCAATATTACTAATTGTAAACTTGGACGTTGTCATGTATCGCGCACCAATAACTTCTTCTTCTTTGATGATGACTGTTGGATCAGATATTCTTTGCTTTTCCCATTTCTCAATTTCTCTCGCCATTAACGCTATATCTTCATCACCATCCCTTTTCCTAATAATATGCCCGAATTTTCCCTTCTTCAATGTGTAAGGCAAATTGAAACACATCTTTCTTTACTTGTAATTGAGTTGATCTGTCACAACCAGCATAGTTTGCAACGTTAACTTAAGCTACTCTATATAGGGCGACAAAAACAACATCAATCATTACATGTTTTTTAAATAGTTTCTTTCTCTTTCTTTCTATTTTTAGGTGATTATATCTAAGGGATAATAACGGTGATATCCCTTAATTAGGATTGATGTAACGTTAGGAACAGTTCCTGATATTTATTTTCAATAATATTATACCACAGCCCCTCTTACCTAACAGTAATAACAAAATAGTTTGTTTAACTAAAAGTTGAATATTACTTTTTATTTCAATTTATTGCTTTTGTTGTTGGTTTAGTCTGTTGCACGGTTACTCCGAAAATGGCTTCGTATCCCGTATCAGATACCAAACGGATAAGGATACGCCTTGGATATGTCTCGGATACGCCACGTGGTATTTAATTTAAAAATTAATATTTTAATAAGTGGGATACGTAGTATTTGATACGTGTCCTCAATAAAATAGGCTATTTTATTGTTTTTGAAAATTTTAGGGACGAAAAGTAATTTGTTTATACTACAAACACCAAAAGGCAATTCTAGATTATTAATCTGATTTAACTTATATAATAGTTTTCACTCATGAAATTGTAAATCTTTCTCTTGGTAAACCCGATTTTGAATCGGTTTTATTTGTTGATGATGTCGTTTAACAATAAAATCGTGATATTAATCTTGTTTGTTATATTATGAAGCTTTGTAATATTCGTGTTGAACATATTTATCAATTAATATTTGAGTTTGTCGAATGGTGGATCTTTGTATATGACTATATGTTAATTAGTTTTTGAATTTTATTAGTGTTTAATATTCATTATTTTACATATCTACTTAAATAATATATATATACATATATAATTTGTTAATATTAAATATTCGACGTACCCTTGGCGTATCTTAATATGTGATTTTAGAAAAAATAGTATTTTCGTATTCCTTATCTTGCCCGATACGTGTCCTCGTATCCGTGTCCGTGTCATGTAGGTAGGGGGTGACACTAATATTATCTCTTATATACATATTGGTTTTTATGAATAAATGGTACACTTTGCACCTGATTTCTGACTAGTTGACTACAGATTTGATCCAATTTGTGCCTTGGGCTAATGGACAACCTTAGTGTGTCAACCGAAGTGGACCTTAATTTTGGAGCATGAGCAAACAGAGGAGTAAATGAAATGTCTGATTTGTTAAGACAATGATATATGATTTTTATACTAATGATATATAAATGGGTACTCCGACGAATCCATGTGCTAGTTCTGCAACGCGAATCACAACTATTCAATTTTCAATGACATTCTGTGAGCCTTGTGCTGTCTCTAATTTTTTCTTTTTTAACAGAGCAAATTATTTATATAACTAAGGCCGAGTCCAATAACTGTACAATGAGATGTAGGTTAGGGACTCGCGGGACAACTGCATATAAGTACTATGTAAATTAGAGAAAGTAAAATGCGCCAACTCAGGCAGACAGCCTAACCAGACTGCAGAAAACGATGGTTGCAGGGGGAGGTCCACTCTGGCCCGATCGGATCTCTGTCGTGCCAGCACGTTTGCTAACATGTTCGCCTCGCGGTAAGTACATGAGATGAACAGGGTGTGTATCCTCCTTCGTAAACTCCGTATGTCACGAAGCAAAGCTTGCAACTCAGTCGAGGCCATACAGGCCTCCATTTTGGTCAAATAACCGTATGCAATTTCCGAGTCAGTTTTGATAATGAGAGCCAAATCGAAAGTTGTAAGGCAAGTAACAATTCTTGACGGATAGCCTAGAGTTCAGCTACGTGCCCAACAGGTGGAGTTAGGAACCTCATCTACGGAATTGAAATGCCCAGAATACTAGCCGCGATGTGGCACTGTATCTAAATTTTCAAATGTGTATTTATTTGTTTAACGGCTTAGAGGAGATGACTAGTGGTAGGCCGTATTAATTAGGCTCCATATGATTTGGTGCTAATAGCCATTGATAGGAACACGGCAACAAAAGAGGTGAGTTGTAAGGTATGTTTCATTGTATGAATAAGTCTATTTAGGAATTTGTTAAGCGGTTTAGGTCCATGGACTAAAATTTGATATCCGAGCTTAAGATTTATAATAAGTCTATTTAAAGAAGGATATTGTTAGCTTTTCAGCACATATTTTCACAGTCGTGAAATTTCTCATATTTTACTACACTAAACAATATTATTATATTATCTTTAGACAATTAAAGGAAGAGAGCTCCACTGAGTCAACCGTTGAGGTTGATTGAATGCTTCCATTGCCTTTAGCTAATTGTTATAGAGCTCGATTTCTCTTTGCAATTTAATTATAAAGTAACACGAAGTTAATCTAACGTGGTTTGTCCAACTGACAGTTTTATAGGCAATTGCGTTAACCCACAAGGTTTATTTATTTATGAGCAACATGAGACTTTTATTGAATGAAACAAATACACCAAAAAATACAAGTAGTACTGAAATATACTCAACACAACATTACATCAGTAAATATCAAACGACATGTAAAGTGTGCATTACACCAATCAGTGAGCGAGTATGGATAATCTTTCTTTCTAGCTTTTGTCCAACTCCATGCGGCAATCATCAACTTTACTTTGTGTGCACCCGCAAAGTAGAGTTCCCAATGTCATTTAAAAATAAATTAGGATCGCTGTTAAGGATGGGTAGAGCCGATTTGTGGTGGGACTTCACTATTTGCAAATCAAAACAATTGGGAAGGGGGGCTCAGTGTTCTTACCCTAGTCATCGGGATGGTCGATGCAAAGCCTTAGGCGAGGCAATATAATGCAACCTCCTTAAGTTCAATTAAGAACATATTTCTTATTTAAATTTAATATGGGCTTGCCTGAGCATGTGGGCTTTAGATATAAATTGGCATGGGTGATCATAGAATTAATTTTGGGTTTTATTATATTAGGCCTCAAGTCGTCTTGTTGTTGTTGGGCTAGGTTGGGTTGGGTTACTTTTCCAGTTACGTGGTTATGCATTATATGAAAATAGTCAAAATAGTCTGGGCAGAACATTTTCTTTTATTTTGATAGGCAAAAACTTTTATTAAAAAATGAGTATAAGAAATATTCATGAAAGGTACATCGATTTGTTACAAGTTTTTAATACAATCCATAGGTGATTGGTACCAATTTTCTATAAATGAAAAACAAAATTCGTTACTCCTTATTTTTACCAAACCCATGCTTTGGCTTTAATAACATCTAATAGCCTCTCCAGTTCAATCTCCTCACCGTCAAAATGACGTTTGTTTCTTGCACCCCATATAGACCACAAAGTAATATACCACACGCACCCCCCATTCATTTTGCCATTTGTTGCACGGATACAAACCCATATTCTGCTCGAGATGATCCCTTGCTCCTTTAACAATGGTTGTTTGAATCCCCCACCATTGATAAATTTTCATCCACACCAAATGCGTAACGTCACATTTATAAAAGATATGATCAGCGTCTTCCACATTATAATGACAAAGCACGCATTTCATGTTTGTTTGAACTGCATTAATCCCTCTTGACAATAAATTACTTTTTGTAGGAAATTTTTTGTGCACCATCTTCCACGCAAAAGGCCTTCGTTTTCAGTGGGGCTTTCGTCTCCCATAAAATCTTAAACAACTCGTTTTCTTTTCCTTGGCTAACTTCCATTGTAAGCGCATTGTAATCAGACTTCACTGTGTAAACCCTCGAGTTGTCATGAATCCAACTCTATTTGTCCTTTTTTTCTTCATTTAACTGTACCTGATGCAACATAGATTCAAGATCGCTCATCAATGATTCTTCCCATTGAAATAAAAACCTTCTCTACTCCCACTTCCATTGCCAAACATTATCGGCCCATTCCCTTGCTTCCAGATGGTCGTATTTTTATTGGCTGCAATTGAGAAGAGTCGATTGAATCTCATGCTTAATAGCACCTCTCCAACCCACAGATCATGCTAGAAAAGTGTTCTTTTTCCGTTCCCTACAATTCTTCTAATGCCTTTCACAAACTGTAAACCTAGGAAGAAAAAATAGTGACCATCGGAACTTTGAGCCGTCGAGGGACCAGCAAAATGTTCATTATCGAGGGACAGATGAAGTGTTTGCCATCGGAGGAAAAGTAGAACGTTCACTATTGAAGGATAAAAATTGCTTCTCAGCAAACTTTATCTACAATGACCTATGGATTACTACACTCACAGAGCATCCGATGCTAAAGGCACTACCAGTCTTGGATGACTTTACGATGCCTAATAATCGCCGATGCTTTAGCTAGTGAACAATCTTATAAAATGGAAGCTCTAAGTGTGTTCTCTCCGAGGGGTACCCCTTATAGCGATATATCTAAGGATATGTCTTACGTACCCGAGAGAAGAACATACCTAGGGTAGCAATAACCAGATTATTCAATGATACCCTTATGGAGAATGGTCCGATGACAAAGAAGACCTTCGAAGGCAAACAAGAGACTGTACCAAGCATTCCGATGGCAAATAAGTCCTTAGAGCGCAAACAAGAGACTATACCAAGCATTCAGATGGCAAAGAAGTCCTTCGAGGGCAAACAAGAGACTATACCAAGCATTCTGATGGCAAAAAGGTCCTTCGAGGGCAAACAAGAGAAATGCTTCTAGAATGAAAGCCAAGTGTCATTCTGCGAGATACACTTGCCGTGCAAAGACTAGGTATCATCATCCATATCATGAGTCAACCACAAGTTAACCAGGTGTCACTCTTGCCTGTGATGCTTCAGCACCAGAAGAGATGAGTAGTCACATCATAAGCAGCTGAGTTAGCATGTAAACGTTGGTGGATCTGCCACCCAGTAAGGGGCATGCAGTTCATAGAGGACTATAAATACTCATATGGGGAGAAGAAGAAAGGCAGATCGAAAAGGAGAGAAAAATTAGAAGTTGAGAATCAATCTGTAAATTCAGAACATTAATACAATACTGTCTTTTCTTATTTTTGTTAAAACTCAATTACTGGCTATTTGGGCAAGTCGTTCCTCGAATTGAAAACTACAAAAGTTACTCCCATGAGTTAACAAATGGCGCCGTCTGTGGGAACGCCGTAAATTATTGCCTTCGAGTTACGCCAGTAAAAGAGTCTCGGCACTTACGATACTCACAACAAATGGACAGATCAGCTCATTCCGAGCATCGGACAGAAAACCACAGTGAGAGTATATATCAAGAATCTGCAGAGAGTTTCCCCTAGAAACACTCCACCACCTAATATCGACTATATCAATATCCCAAGAACAGTGTTTGAAGATCTAGTGGAAGCAGCTTTAAGAAGGGCTCAAGCTAACGAAAGACTCCAGAACCACAACCTATACAACCGTACAGAGAGAGATATAGGGTGGAAGAGCAAGGCTCAAGAATGACGCCAACTCCACAGCAAATACCACCACCACAGTCATGGTGTCGGCAAGAAAGGTATCCAGGAGTGATACCTCCACCTGGCAATGGTTTCGAGGATAGAATGCCTCCTTATTGCCCCAACATGTTTCCTCATTAGAGCAATGAGCCAGCTCTTTGGGAAATGTTGAATCATCTCCGACGAGAGATGCTTAGCATGAAAAGGGCTATGACACCAGAAGATGAGCCAGTATATCATGGATCGCCGTTTATACCAGATGTTGCACAAGCTACGATTCCAGCCTACATAAGAGCAGTTAACCTACCCATGTATTCAGGAGAAAAAGATGGAAAAGACCCGCAGGATCACATCAATCAATATATCGCAACGATGGATTTGCAGTCAGCCCCGGATTTCGCGTTGTGTCGAATCTTTCGAGCTACACTGACAGGAAGGGCACAATCTTGGTTTACACAGATACCACCAGGCACAATATCCAACTTCTCCCAGTTGGCTAGTTTGTTTGTACGACAGTTTGCCTGTAATAGACGTTATCCCAAATCAGCATGTCATCTGTTTACCATAAAACAGCAAAAGGAGGAATCTTTAAGAGATTTCATACGCTTTTTCGATGAAGTATTGGACGTTCCCAACATAGATCCGACCCTGTTAGCAGACATTCTTGCTTAAGGATTGCGATCGGGGAATTTCTTCTGATACCTGGTAGGAAATCGAGTGAAGGACATGAATGAATTAATGCAGAAAGCAGAGACGTATATCCTGATGGAAGAAGCGGAAAAGTCCAAGATAAAGGCAGAAAACGCCGATGCCAATGCAAGGCCAAAAGAAAAGGAGGAATCTAAGAATCACCCGCCTCGAAGAGACAATACTGGAGTGGTGAAAAGGCATCTTCAGCCTATACCATTACCAACTTTAACCATCACCCAGTCAGAACTGCTAAATGTAATGCGGGGAAATAAGGATTTCTCTTGGCCTATGCCAGTAAGACAACCGTACAAGAAAAAGGATTCAGGAAAGTTCTGCAAATATCATAAGGCGTATGGCCACACAACCGATGGTTGCAAGAATCTGCGAAATGAAATTCATAGGTTGCTAGACTTGGGATATCTGAGAGACTACCTAAGCAATAACAGAGAAGATCATTCGATGGAACGAAAGAAAGCCTGGAATGAAGAAGGGGAGGTGGTCGTTGAACCCCCCTTGAGGAATGATGAACATGAGGAATTTAATCAACAATTACCACCACCACCAGATACATATCGAGGTAACCCCCCATCGGGAAGAACCATCAACATGATTGAAGGAGGAGATATATCCTCGTCTCCGGCTGGCAGAAAGAAGAAATATCTCAAAGAGGCCAGAAAGGTGGAACAAGGACTATCGGTTTGCACAGTGCAAGGCATGAGGCTGCCAACAATATCTTTCGGACCCGAAGATCTTCAGGGAATTGTATATCCTCATGAAGACCCGTTGGTAATTAAGGCAACCATAATGGGTATCGAGATACAACGAGTCCTCGTGGATACTGGAAGCTCAGTAGATGTATTATTTACCCCAACTTTCGGAGCGATGGGGTTAAAAAGAATGCATCTTGATCCTACGGAGATACCTTTGGTAGGCTTCTCAGGAGAAACCAACCAGACTTTGGGAACTGTCATACTTCCGATGTCTTGGGGGGAAGGAGCAGTGCGGCGTACCGAGCATGTGAAGTTTTGGGTAGTAGAAGCATCCTCACGAACGTATAATGCAATATGTGGAAGGCCTTCTATTCACGCCTTCGAGGCTGTACCCTCTACTCTCCATCTCAAGGTAAAGTTCCCCATGATGTCGGGTATTGGAGAAATCCGAGGCAATTAGGTCAAGGCTAAGGAATGTCGTATGAATGCCATACCAACGAGTGTGGAAGAAGAACTTAGTCACCCGGGAAAAAAGCAGAAAATGGAGGAAGTCCGAGTCCAACCGGTGGAAGAGTTGAAACTGGTAGAACTAGAAGAGGAAAATAAGAAAGTAAAAATAGGAACAGGAATGGGACTAGCAATTGAAAAGGAAGTCATTTCCATCTTAAAGGAATACAGACACCTCTTTGCATGGGAAGGAGGCCCACCTGGAAGAATCAACCCCGGGATATGCCAACATCGTCTCAATGTCAATCCCTTCTTCAAACCTATCCGGCAAAAGAAAAGAAACATGGGCCCAGAAAGAAATGAGATTATCAAGTCAGAAATACTACGCCTTCTAGGATTACAGCAAATAAGGGAAGTTATATACCCTGAATGGCTATCCAATGTTGTGTTAGTACCCAAGTCAGGTGGACGATGGCGAATGTGTGTGGATTTTACTAATTTGAACGATGCCTGCCCAAAGGATTGTTACCCCTTACCCAGCATCGACCAGTTGGTGGACTCAACGGCAGGATGCGCACTATTATCCACGATGGACGGTGACCAAGGGTACAATCAGATTCCAATGGCGAAGGAAGATCAAGAGAAAACCAGTTTCATTACAGATGTGGGTACGTATTGCTACATGGTCATGCCTTTTGGGCTTAAGAACGCTGGGGCCACTTATCAAAGGTTAGTGAATCTGATGTTCTCAGATGTCATTGGAAATACGATGGAAGTTTATGTAGATGATATGATTGTGAAAAGCAAGAGGGCAGAAGATCATCCGAGAGACTTACGACAAGCTCTGGTCATCATGGATAAATTCGGCATGAAAATAAATCCCAAGAAATGCTCTTTCGGGATCAGGGGAGGAAAATTCCTAGGGTATATGGTAACAGAAAAGGGAATAGAAATCAATCCAGAAAAAGCCAAAGCCATCGTAGAGATGAAATCACCTAGAACAATAAAAGAAGTGCAAAGGCTAACGGGGAAGATGATATCACTCAGCCGATTCATATCACGATCAGCGGAGAAAGGCTTGCCATTCTTTAAAATATTAAGGAATGTGAAGGAGTTTCAATGGACTCCCGATTGTGAAGCAGCCTTCGATAGCCTGAAGAATTATCTGGTTAGTCCTCCATTACTAGTCAAGCCTGAACCTGGAGATAAGTTGTTTGTATATTTGTCGGCTGGCGATGAGGCTGTAAGTGCAGTATTAGTGAAGAATGACGGGGGTGATCATCGTCATGTGTACTATGTTAGTAAAACCCTGCAAAACGCAGAAAAGAATTATGTGCAGACAGAAAAGTTGATATTAGCCCTTGTAATAGCAGCTAGAAAGTTAAGGCCATACTTCCTAACGTATCATGTGACGATACTCACCAAATATCCGTTAAGAGCCATACTCAATCATCCAGAAACATCAGGACGAATGGTAAAGTGGGCAATAGAGTTAAGTGAGTATAGCTTGTCATACGCTCCACGTCCAGCCATCAAAGCACCGGTTCTATCTGACTTCATGGTAGAAATGAAAGAAATGCAAGATGAGAGGCCACCTGTATTATGGCATGTGTATGTAGACGGATCATCCGTCGGAACACACGGCGGAGCAGGAGTAGTCCTGAAGAATTACGAGGAGGAAGAAAATCTATGCTTTGCCATCAGGATAAATTATCCCTTGTCTAACAATGAAGTCGAATACGAGGCCCTCCTGATCGGGATGAGGTTAGCCATGGAAGGAAACATCAGTCGAGTGGTGATTCACAGTGATTCACAACTGATAGTGCAACAAGCAATAGGAAAGTTTGAAATAAAAGAAGAGCGATTGAAAGCCTATGCTCAAACAGTTCGTAATAGGCAAAAGATGTTTGAAGAATTCCAATTGAGACAAATTCCTAGATTGGAGAACCAAGAAGCAGATGCATTGTCTAAAATAGCAACTCAATCTGTGGTCGGAACACGACAAATTACTTTGCTACAAGCTATGGGATCAGAACAGCAAGAGCCTCAGGAAGACATCAACGCCATCATAGCCCCGGTGACATCAGGATGGATGTCAGATATAGTTGCTTATTTGGAGGACCCTACACAATATTACGATGATGACATTGAGAGAAAGAGATTAGAAAGGAAAGCAACGAGATACTTCTTGCATAAAGGAGTGTTGTTCCGACGATGCTACTCTAATCCTCACACTTGATGCCTGGATGAACAGGAAGCGTTGGGAGTGATAAAAGAACTGCACGAAGGGACATGTGGAAACCACTCGCAAGGTGCAAGCATGGCCAATCGTATCATAAGGCAAGGGTACTATTGGCCTACGATGATTCAAGATTGCCAGGAATACACGCGCAGATGTCCAGCGTGCCAAGCCCATGCTTCACAGATTCATCAACCAGCAGCACCGTGGGAACCGAATTTACTAGCATGCCTCTTCGCCAAATGGGCAATAGATTTAGTAGGACCCTTGATGCCTAATCCGAGGGAAAAGAGATATCTGTTGGTAGCAGTAGATTATTTCACAAAGTGGGTAGAAACAGAGCCGATGGCCAGAATCACAGCATGCGCTGTTATCAATTTCCTATGGCGAAGCATACTATGCCGATTCGGAATTCCTCGATACCTCGTGAGCGATAACGGGCTACAATTTGAAGACCAAAAGGTAGAAGACTGGTGTAAGCATTTTGAAATTAAGCATCGCTTTGCTTCCGTCGGATATCCCCAAGGTAACGGTCAAGTTGAGAGAACCAATCGAACCCTGTTAAAGAGCATTAAAGCTAGATTGGACCATCACAAAGAACGATGGATAGAAGAAATTCCAGGGGTTTTGTGGGCACACCGCACGACTCCTAGCTCCGCCACTGGAGAGACACCATACAGCATGGCTTATGGTTGTGAGGCCGTAATCCCACCCGAGATCGTAACCGAAAGTTGGAGAATCCGAGAGTATGAAGAGGTTAGTAATAGCTCTAATCTAGCTCTAGCTTTGGACTTGTTGGAAGAAAAGAGGCATCGAGCATCAGTACGCATGGAAGGGTATAAAGCTTGAATGGCCAAGCACTCCAACAAAAATGTTAAGTTTAGAACATTCCAAGTCGGAGATTTGGTTCTCAAACGAGTAGGAGCGTCAAAGAATGTTGCTAAACTGCAGCCCAAGTAGGAAGGACCATACAAGGTGAGCAAAATCATCGGACCTGCTACTTACCAGTTGAGTACCCCTGAAGGTATTGTACTTACCCGAACTTGGAATGCATTGAATCTTAGAAAGTATTATGCTTAGTATCTTGTAGTAATAATGTAAATAAGGGTATCACACCAGTGTACATGTAAATAAAGTTGTGGTGGAATAAAGATGGCTTTTATTTATATAGAATTCGTACATAATCACAAAACTCGATTCATTCCGATACAGCCATCTAACCCGGCTAACTTGCATACACACATATAAATATGGCTGAACTCGAATAAGATTCCGAGATGCCTACGTATCCCGGTATAAGGGAATCAAGCCACTCGTAGTTCAATTTACATGTGCCATTACAGACCTAACATACAAAAGAAAGGATTAATTCTGCATAGGATGCTTGCCCTCTCGAATTAGGCAACGACGTTGTTCTTCGGAAAGATCAACATGATCCATAATAGTTACTACTGGAACTATAGATCTTTGAGGAGAGGCAGAAGGAGCTGTAGTATTGGAAGAGGTAATGATCTCAAGGTCAGGAAGATCCAGGTGTAGAGGAAAATTGGGGAGTGTCCTCACAGCCTCCCGACAGATCTGATAACCCATCACAACCATCTCCCGCATCTCCACACGCAAGGTTGCCCTTATTTGTTCCAAACTTGGAACCGCCAAGGTAGCCTCAGCACGGGTGATCAACGCATCCACTGCACGAGATCTCTCTAAATCCGACAACTTCGTAGCTAGCAAATCCCTTTCGGCAAACAGAGAAGATATCAAAGCATTGGAAGTACGGCTTTGACTTAATAAGTTGTTTATACGAGCCTCCAATTCTCTGGCATGATCTCGCTCCAAAGTTACCAGTTGTCTCATATCCAATATGGTATCTTGGACATCCTTTAGTAAAGCTTCCAATATTTCCTGGTCGGAATCATAGTGAGCGTGCAGATTGGCAATTTGATTACGAGCATCAGTTAAGTCCTTCTCTAGATCGGTGAGGTATCGACACAAGAAACTGGCATTGCTGGAAGGATGTGCACCAAGGGTATTCGCGATCAAAAACACCTGCAAGAAATAAGAGGAAAATTGAAGAATTATAAGAAAGGCACCACGAAAGAAAAACAGGAGCATGACGTACCTCACATAAATTACGGCATAATCGATCCTGGAGAAGGTTCATAGAAACAGAGCCAAGAGCTTCGCAGTTAGCCTGACTCGGGAAACCACTTAAGAAGTGCCGATGGTAAGAAACATCTGAAGTTAGTACAGGAAAACTATCACAAAAATCTCCTGTAGCTATACCGCTCGTTCCCTCACCAGAAGGTGGAACCATCCTAGGAGGGGAAGGAATTACATCAATAGGGCTTATAGGTGGCACGGTTATATTATCACCATCTATGACATTAACTGAAGGATCGTAGGGGGATCGGATAGCTAAGGTCAGTGTGAGAGAAGACGGAACGTCGAGATCCACGTTTAAATCCTGAGGGGAAGGGTTCCCAAATAGCGTGTCGATAGAAGGAACGGTAGAGTCCCATAAAAAATCAGGCTGCGAGAACATCAAAAGGTCGTCAGAATCAGGATAAGGATCGAGAAGATCGCGCTCGATGGACGAACCCGAAGTATCCGAATACATAGGAAATGAGACCAGAGGGACAAGCACTTTCTCGGGATAACGCCTGATAATGAATCGTTCCATTTCATATCCTAAAAGAAACAATTAAAAGTTAATCATCAGAACAAAAAGACGATGCCACTGAGGCAAGAAAATAGATAACTTACGAAAGGCAGGGTTTGAGTGCAAGGGCATCGGAGGAATATTCAGCTGTTCTACACCGTGTTGTAGACCAGCCATGGTTAGAGCTGAGGAGTTCGCCAGAATAGAGCATACATCGTAACTACCTAAAAACAGGCCAGTGGAATTTAGATACTCCATTTCTCGTACAGCGGTCTCAGGACGAGGGATCACGTACCCCAAGCCCCATCGTAAATGTATACCCCATGAATCTCCAGAAGAATCCTTCGGTTTAATAAAAAAAAAATTCTTCCAATCTACTACAAATGCTAAACGACGAGGGACATGGAAACTTCTCTGCTGATCTCGATAAACTAGGCTAAAATAGGGAAGACCATTGGGACACGGACGCAGAATGAAAGCAGCACCAACCCGATACGGAGTTAGGGATACGTTCAACAGGTTACAACAGAGAACGAAGCCCACCAAATAACGAAATGAGTTAGGGGTCAGTTGACTAGGGCAAATCTGCCAGTATTGAAATAGTGAGTGCATGAAAGGGTGAAAGAGCATACGCAAGCCACAACGAATTTGTTTAGAGTATAGAGTCAGATAACCCAAAGGAGGTTCAAAGGCCATATGGAAGGGACGAGGAACGATGATACTGTACTCATCGGGATTCAAACCATATTCGCGCAACATACGAAAAATGGACTCCGACGATTCGACGTTTTGGCAACAACCTACTCTGTTTCCCCCAATCATAGCGTTAACATTTAGAGCAGAAGTGTTAAAAATAGAAAGACTATCGGGAGGGAGATAGGGTTCTCTCCGAATGAATGTAAGACGTAGGGAATCTGCCATGCTTGAGCTAGAGCGAGATGCAGATGCTCCATGCACAGCAGGAGAACCTCTAAAAACCAAGGACAAACCACCCACGGCAGATCTATCCCTTGCATGCCCATTCGAGGATTCACCCCGAGCAGGAATGGGAGAAGATTCCTCAGAAGATGATGATGATCTACAGATGAAGGAAGGCATTAGGGCAAAGATATGGAAAGTAGTAGAGGAGTTATATCTACTGCAATAAAGTGCAAAAGAGAACCAAAGACAGTAAAAGGACAAAAGCAAGATTCTGCAGAGAATGCTGTTAGTTGAGAATGACGGATGGAGGAAATGATGAGAAGGCAATTTATAGAAGCACCTGAAGACAACAAGGGGGTACGTGTCAAAGTAAAATTGACATCTGGAACCCTCAAAGTATGGGTAAACAAGGATAAAGACACGTGAGAAGAATGTTGGTAATAATGGCAGACATCAGACATAAAAAGTAGTGCAGAAAGTGACAAGAAAAGACAAAACAACAGAATAAAAAAAAGATGGGATAGTAAAACTTGTTCAATAATTCATAAGGTAATAAATAGTCATACATCTGTATAATAAGCCAATAACTTGTTCAAGAAACACAATTACAAGTTGAAAGATAAAAAACAAAACAAGTTGAAGGACTAAACTAAGAACGACGCTCCGATGGGTGAGACAGGGAGGATGGAAAGCCAGAAGAAGATGTAGGAGAAGGAGCCCGACCCAATATCTTCTGATAGGCATCATGAGCTTCTTGGAAGGAAGGAGGTCGCATCATCAAAGCCTGAGGGTTTAAACGCCTCCAATTCTCAGGGTGAGAAAACAGTCGATCTTCACGGCATTGATTGATGCAGCCCAGATACCCGAGTATGAAGTTACCTAGTAAATGACTCTTATGCCTCTGTTGGTACTTCTCCTCACAATGCCTCTGAACTTCATCTTTTGTGAGAAGAATGGCCTCGGATAGTTTGTTTTCCAATACTTCGGAAGTGATAAAACCCGAAGGAGGAGGAGGTGGCTTCTTCAGCTCTTCCTTAAGCTGATTATATTGATTTTGAAGGGTAGAAACTTCCTTCTTCAGAGTACGCTCTAGTTCTCCCCATGAACTTTTCTCTGTCGATAGCACAGAGAGTTCATCCTTAAGCTTCTTACACTCGGAAGTACGCTCGGATAGGAGGTTGGTAGTTTCATCCAGCTTGGATATCAACATTTGTTCCCTCAATAGGCTTTGAGCAAATGCCTCCCGAAAGTTCTTTAGCTCATTCTCAGCCTTCTTCAAAGCCGCATTCTGAGCAGCTAGTTCTTCCATGGACGTTTGCCCGATGGCTTGAGCTGCATCCACCTCTCGCCATATGGAAGGAATGATCTTGGGGACCTAGAAGGATGTAAAGTAAAAGTTCATAACGATAAAGTCTAAACAGGTATAACAAAGAAAGACACTCAAGAAAGTTTACCATAGCAACCATCAGCTCGGAGAAAAATCGAGCAGTGTGTTCGTCATGAGGAGTTGCCGCTGTGGTGGCGTTCAGATATTGAGTGATGAGGTCGAAAGCTGTGCGCATATCTGGAGCACTCGGTCTTGTGCTGGATTCTGCTTGGACCCCAGTAGTATGAATAAAGAAAGGGGAACCAGTCGGAGTAAAATGACTGGAGAAGGGCATCCCCTCGAAGTAAGGAGAAGGCCTCACAGAAGTACCAGCAAGAATATCCGATGGCGCATTCCATACGTGTTTTTGCACCAGAGAGGGCAAGAGTTCATCCAATAGCTCCAAGTTAACTGGGCGAGGAAGAGCAGAAGAAGGAGGATCGTGGGCGTCGCCTTCGAAATCTCGACCCTCGGAGGAAAAAAGGTCATCGATGGATAGATCTTGATGAACCGAAGACGGATGCTTCTGAGCGTCCGAGGGTGAATTGCCTTCTTAAAAAGGATAAGTAAAGTAAACACATAAACTAAGCACAGAAAATATAACTAACACAAAGACAATAGTAAGAGGGGTTAACCTGTTCGAACGTCCTCGTCCCCACTCTCGATCAGAATGACCTTCTCTTTGTCGGCTGCAGAATAGTAAAGGAAATAAATCGCACTTCTCAAAATAACAAGCAAATTGTGAAATACTTTGGCAAATACCTAAGGGAGAAGAAACCATGGGGGAGTCGGGTTTCTCTTGGATGTCAGTTGCGCCGAGAGATGACTGTGAAGGCATGAGAGGAACTTCCACAGCTTGCTCCGGATGAACAGGAGGTGAGGGTGAGGAGATTAAGGCGTCAAAGTCAGGTGGAGTCTCGTGCACCTCCTGAACAACAGTATTAGTAGGAACACCTTTGGGAGGCTCTCGTCCTCGGTACAAGGCAAGGCGTCGAAATTCGTGGGAGCCTGGTGTACCTCTTGAGCAGCGTTGGTATCAGAAGTATCCCTTTGGAGGATCTCATCCTCGATGCCTGGTTCCGCAGATTTTTGAGATTTGGCCCCGTATGAGCCCTCGGAGTCGAAACTCGCATCGGATGCTCGAGAATCGCTGTCGGAAGGCAGCACGACCTTCTTGGATCCTTTACCCTTCGCACGTGAAGCGGCGGGACGGGGAACGTCGTTCACATCATTCTCATGCTCCTCCAAATAAGAAACTGCACCAGAGAAAGGTATGTGCGAAAATGCAAAGTATCGAAAAAAAAAATATAAACAGGAAGATTGTTGTACAACTCACCAAATGTAGGCCGCGCCTCGTCGGAGAGATATATGAGGGTTTTCCCCGCGAAGGAGGCCTCCAATGGAGCTGGAGTATTTAACCCCGCGGTATCGTACAGGGGCAAGTAATGGGCTGACTTCAGCAGAGCAGAAGCATCGAGTGCCAGAGTAAAAGAAAGAGATGAATCTGCTTTGTAAGAAGGGGCCTCGGGATGACGCCATGAGTAGGGAAAATCCCACTTACCGACGATGGGTTTAATGAAAATAAACTTATCCTTCCAACTACTATAAGATAAGGTAGTTCCTATGACTATCTTCTTCTCGGGGTCTCGATGCGAACAGAAGTATGACGGATGACCAGTAGAAGAAACGTTAACCGTAAAAATAGAAAAAAAACCTCCTCACAGTACATTCTACCCTCCTCGATAGACACCAAAAGACAAAAGAGGCCAGAATTGTAAAACTATTAGGGGTTAACTGGCTAGGACACACATCACAAGCTTTGAACACCTCACAATAGAAGGGAGGGTAGAAAGATCGAAGACCTGCACGTACCTGAACCAGATATAGGGTAACATAGCCCTCGGGAGGAGCGTGTCCCCTATCGTCCTGAGAAGGAAATTCCAGATGGATGTTCAGGGACGATACCCCAAAATCACGGAAAAGGTGGTCAACTTCTTCCTTGGTAACGGTGCTAGCTACGTGCTCCACCTCTTTATAACGACGATTACCCTTCGTCTTTAATAGGGCAACAGAAGCGTTATTAGCGGCGGCCGACTTCCTTGACCGTTTAGAAATCCGCGCCGGTTCATCTTCCTTAGTAGCAGGAGCTTTACCCTTCCTCTTGCGGCGGTAGGTTTCAATACCACAAGGATTAACCTCCGGTAGCTAAGCCACCATGACGGTGGTGGCGTCCACTGCAGTAGTCAAGAGGGCGGTCGGAACAGCGGCGAACTTCGTTGGAGGTGCAGATAGAACACCAGAAGCATCCACCAAGGCGGTGGTTAGGGGGAGAGTGGCGGAAGAAGTTTCACTGGCCATTATACAGAGAAAGAGAGAAGAGAAACTTAGGTTTTTTTTTTCTGAAAAAAGATAAAAAGCTTGAGGGAGAGAGAGTAGTGAAGAAGAATGATGGAAGAAGGGCGTTTATAAGGGTTTTCGTCTGAGAAAGTGGGGAAGTTAATGCACGCCTGTATTAAAGAGCGCGACTCCCCATAAATAAAAGTCGTTACAAACCCTTGGAATTCTCCCATTAATGCGGAAATAATCCATTCCCCACGTTCTCCGATGGCTATATTTCTGAAGACCATTTCACTATAAGTTCTTGTTGATTACCTATAATACACCAGGAACTGGGGGGACTAGTGTAAACCTAGGAAGAAAAAATAGTGACCATCGGAACTTTGAGCCGTCGAGGGACCAGCAAAATGTTCATTATCGAGTGACAGATGAAGTGTTTGCCATTGGAGGAAAAGTAGAACGTTCACTATTGAAGGATAAAAATTGCTTCTCAGCAAACTTTATCTACAATGACCTACGGATTACTACACTCACAGAGCATCCGATGCTAAAGGCACTACCAGTCTTGGATGACTTTACGATGCCTAATAATCGCTGATGCTTTAGCTAGTGAACAATCTTATAAAATGGAAGCTCTAAGTGTGTTCTCTCCGAGGGGTACCCCTTATAGTGATATATCTAAGGATATGTCTTACGTACCCGAGAGAAGAACATACCTAGGGTAGCAATAACCAGATTATTCAATGATACCCTTATCGAGAATGGTCCGATGACAAAGAAGTCCTTCGAGGGCAAACAAGAGACTATACCAAGCATTCCGATGGCAAAGAAGTCCTTCGCGGGCAAACAAGAGACTATACCAAGCATTTCGATAGCAAAGAAGTCCTTCGAGGGCAAACAAGAGACTATACCAAGCATTCCGATGGCAAAGAAGTCCTTCGAGAGCAAACAAGAGACTATACCAAGCATTCCGATGGCAAAAAGGTCCTTCGAGGGCAAACAAGAGAAATGCTTCTAGAACGAAAGCCAAGTGTCATTCTGCGAGATACACCTGCCGTGCAAAGACTAGGTATCATCATCCATATCATGAGTCAACCACAAGTTAACCAGGTGTCACTCTTGCCTGTGATGCTTCAGCACCAGAAGAGATGAGTAGTCACATCATAAGTAGCTGAGTTAGCATGTAAACGTTGGTGGATCTGCCACCCAGTAAGGGGCATGCAGTTCATAGAGGACTATAAATACTCATATGGGGAGAAGAAGAAATGCAGATCGAAAAGGAGAGAAAAATTAGAAGTTGAGAATCAATCTGTAAATTCAGAACATTAATACAATACTGTCTTTTCTTATTTTTGTTAAAACTCAATTACTGGCTATTTGGGCAAGGCGTTCCTCGAATTGAAAACTACGAAAGTTACTCCCATGAGTTAACACAAACCATTCAGAATTACCCACTACATTATTCAAATTCTTCAAATCATTTCTCCATACACAACCCCATACTTGCCTGTTAAATCACCATAGTTAAATCACCATGCCTGGAGTCAATGATTTTTCTCCACAAAGCATCTTCCTCAACTAAGAACCTCCATAACCATTTTCCCAACAAAGCCAAATTAAAAATTTCCAAATTTTTGATATTCAACCCCACATTTTTCTTTTTTCTGCACACGGTGTCCCATTTAATCCATGCTATCTTACTTTCCTCATCTTTATTACCCCACAATAAATTTCTTTGAATTTTTACAATCTTTTTCACCACAGTTTTTGGGGCTTTAAAAAGCGCAAACAAATAAACTGAAATGGAAGTCAGAACTGCATTTGTCAAAATAACTCGTCCTCCAAAGGAAATATCACACGGATCCCATCTTGAAACATATTTTCCAGCTGCACTAATAGGTTCCCAAAGTGTACGTCTTTTAATTTGAGTTATTTACCTGATAGGGCTTATTTATTTGTTGATGAGCCTTAACTGAAAAAAAATTAGGCCATGAGAAATATAATTCAATTTTTTCTTCTCGGTTGAAACAGAAAATAGTTTGTCTTGACGATAAACAAATTCTATAAATCAAATGTATCATAATTTGCTAGGTATGTACGAAAAACTCTAACATTTACATTAAGAAATATAGCCAACGTGAGCTTATTTTACGTAGACATAATTTCTCAATAAACAGTCGTCGTAAGTGCATAGATGCAATTTTAAAAAAATATGTTAGTTGCTAAAATGTGCATACTTCATAGTAGCAAAACTTTATGTTGCACATACTAATGTCTATTTAAATTGTATCGTAAGAAGATCTGTTACTCGCCCAAATGACATCATTAATATGGGCAGTGAAACTTTAGGACACATCACGTTTTATCTCTAGTCACTAATAAATTTGCACTTTACAAAAATAATTACTTTGTTAATATCAGTTTATTCGTTAACTAGTGTTGTCACTAATATTTTCTTTTTTTAATATCTTTTATATATGGGCATTTTCATTGTACTATCATTGGTACATGAATAATAAATAAAACTCACATTTTGTGGATTTTAAATGATCAGTGAGTGAGATAAATACAAAGACGAGTGACTCAAATAAGATTCTGCTTTTTTTCTTTTAATTACTTGAGACTTGTGGATTAAACAAATTATTGATCTTGTGTATTACTTGTTTACACATGTTAACACTTGTTTATGTTACTAACGTGGAGTCATTTCTTGTGAAATTCCAGTTGAACAACATTAGATGCACTTTCGTGTGAAGTAAGGTGTCATTCGAATTGGAATTGAATTTACAATACACTTATCTTTTCCCTTCCGCATATTGCTACATTCCAGTAGTTGTATACGAAAATATTCTTAGTTTTTAAGTTGCAATGCAACTAAGTTACGCAAAGAAATATATTAATTCTCACCGGGGGTTAGATGCAAGAACCCAACTTTCATATTTTTTCTTCTAATCGCAAAACTAAAACAATTTATTGTTGATTTACCGTAGATGTATTTGTATTCATTGAACGTGATATGATGTTGTTCCATGTTCAAATATTCACCATATTTCAAAGGAACAAATAAAGTTTTATTCCACAAATTAGCATAATATGATCCTTGTTTCTCCATTAATTAACCAAAAAAATAAAATAGAGAAACAAGTAAGAAAATGTTACCTCATGCGCACATCGGATGAATATTACCTCAAGTGTCGATACGTTACCAACCATAATAAAGTAAAATTGGGATGAGACGCGGACTATATCACGACTCTTTTTAAGACGATTCACGCCCCTATTCATGAAGAATATGCAGTAGGGTCACACCTTGCACGTTCGCCTCCATGATACAACAGCCCAACCATTCCGTTGTTTATTTCTCTAAGTCTGCACTACTAGAGAAATTTGAAACGTAGCCTAACACTTTTCTTTGCCCACAATATTATATTTATATATCTCACACATATAGCAGAGAATAATACTTGTTTAGAAAGAATGTATTACTCTTATGTGTTTCTCCATAGAAAAAAAGATTTGCAAGACAACTATTTATAGTGTACTAGCCATTAGCCTTGGAACCCAAAAATTAATAAGAGGTTTAATATATAATATAAATGTGTGTGTAAATATAATCTTTATGCTCACAATAAGTAAGGGATGTAAATCATAACAGTAGTAGGGGTGGTAAATGTGTAGGTTATGGGTCTTGCCCCCGTTATTTTTCAATAATATCAACACTTGTAACTTACAAGACTTTTACCCCCACTAACCAGAGAAATAAAGTCTTTTTAATTTTTCACAATAATTGTCAAAATATGATATTTTTATTAAAATATCCAACATATGATACTACTATAAATTGATCGAAGCTTTGAGAAGTATCGTTACAGACCAGTCCATTTATTTTACATCTTAAAAACAATAATAATACAATGCTAGAACCGTGAATAGAATCTTTCACGTGGCTCTTGACGTATTTTCGTTTGTAATCCGTAATAGTTCAGTTTATTGCAAATCTTGGTTAAAGTTTATATAAAATTATTTGCAGGCCCTCGAGACAAACATAATAGAGGGAAAAGACAGGGCGTGGTAATGGAAATGGTCCTTAAATTCTCTTTTGAGGAGTAAAGTTGTAGTGCGTAAGAATTTGATGTTACCTGCCGACTGAAATTAAAAGGCCGAAAAAGGATGTACCTCTAAAAATAATTGTTCTAGTCTTGGCCACAAGTCACCACTGATCACATAGCCACAAAACAAATTCGTGGTACCTGATTTTCCTTTTCTGTCATATATACAATTTTTTCAAATATAAATGTTAGTAAGCACTTTTTCCTTCATTTGGAGAAAACTATTTCAGTAATTTAATCACCATATAATACCATTGATACACATAACACACTTGCGCGCCCACCATGCTTTCCACTTGCAATAATTAAACATAAGTGACCTCTGGCTTTGTACGTTAGGTGCTAGACTGCGAATCCCAAGATTTAAACTACGTACATAATACTAGATTATTGTTAAATATTCTGTTTACTTCAGGACTGATTTATTATTTTTAATTACTGATTGTACTTGTTTAATCTTTGGTTTTTTTTTTTTGATGAATTGTTTAATCTTTGATTATATGTTAATATATAGTGAAGATCCTAGCTAACCATGTCAGGAAATCCCAAAAAGGTTTCGACAAAACTAGGTCTCGTGTTTCACAATTTAGTCATGTATTTCACAAAACTAGGTACCTTTCACGTCTTTTTTGGGATAGCAAGCAAAGGATGTATGTCCTGACGAGTATCATAATTTACAATTCTGTTGTAGTCTTTCTAATTTGTGTAATTTAAAATATAAAACTAAAAAATCATATAAATTACAAAGTATTAGAAAATGAAACTTAAATGTAATAGGTTTTACATTTTGTTCTCGAAGGTAGCGGTAGCCGTAGTTCACCGTTTAATCAGATAATGACAGTTATAAATTGATCTTTTTCATAAACATTAGAGAAGCCAGAAAACAGATTTAACGAACGTGATATTGCCAATACCGAAATTACGTGATGAGTGACAAGTTAACCTTTTCGCATTACGATCTGAGTCAAGTAAAACTTGGCAACTGCTTTGAATGTTGAAAGAAGAGTAATTATATTTTGAAACTTCCTCTTTTCGAATTATGACTATTACTCACTCTGAGGCGATATTATTTGGTTGTATTGCTTTTCAAGATGAATTTTAATAATGTGGTCGAAAGAATCATTCAAATAATTAATACTATTTGTGGCTTTCATTTTAAATCAATCTTTTGGACATATATATCATCGGCAAGCTAAGTAATAAGATATATTTTGTCTGCAGGTTCAGCCTTACTTTAAGTTGACTGAAGAAAGAAATTAATTTACTCAATCTACTTTTAATTTTTAAACTCCGCCAAAAAACAAGATCTAGCATTATCCTTTAGGAATGGCATTAAGAGTATTGAAGGAGTTTTTGGTTAATAATAGTTGAAAAAGAAACAACGGAAATATGTACTTAGTACTTGTTTTAGACTTTTAGTGCGGTACATCAGTTACGTTACTCTTAAATTATATGGAAAAAATGACAATGGTTTCTCCTATAACCTTTATTTAGACAAACAAAAGTCAGTATAAACATTATGTAACATTGAACTAGCAGTGTCTTGAAATAAGTCTTTCCTCAGCAAAATTGTAAAATAACAATTCACCTGAGTTGCAAGCAAGAACTTATAAAATGAAGTTCTTTTTTATTATTATGCAAAGGACGAATTATTATTTCTGCCCCTTGACTTTTTTTTAAAAAACCTAAATCCCGTTTATTCGGGCCTTGTTTTTCTGCCCATATCTTTTAAAAAGTCTAATATAAATGCTTGCGGCCCCTTAATCGGGCTAAAATGCACATGCACTACAAGAAAAAGTATAATCTGTAACAAAAGATTTTGTTACAAAATGTGCTCTATTTTGTCACTAAAGACAATTGTAACAAAATTTTGTTACCAAAGATTTGTCGTTGATACCTCGTCGCCAATAGTTCAATAGTAACAAAACTCAAAAGATTCGTTACTAATACTATAGTAACAAAACATAAAATCGTTACAATTTTTAACTATTTGTAACAGATATCATTGTTACTAAAAATTGCATAATTGCCAAATGTTCTATTTGTTACTTATATTTTGTTACTAATAAGTGTTACTATTTTGTGAAAAATATTATATTTGTTACCATAATTTTGAATTTTGTTTTAAATCGCTATAATTTTGTTACAAATAAGTACAGTATACCAATATATAAATGATAACAGCACAAAAATTTGAAAAACAAATATATATATATATAAGAAATCATGTATCTTCACTACATATGGCTAATCCAGACAAACAATTCAAAACACACACACTATCATCTAGTTCATATTAACATCAATCTTGCAAGCTTGCAAGTAAAAGTAAAATAGATGCGCTTGACGCGTGGTAATATCTCTCAAAAGAAAATAAATATTTATAAAAAATTGTCATACAATTGAGCTTTCTTGCTCCTTGCTCAATCTGGGATAGTTGGTTGAATAACCTGTCATAAGAACAAAAAATATAAGATACACATATGGATATATATCTTTTGTGACATAAATACTATAGTAAAATTTAAGCAAAATGATAGGGCACATGAATCAAAATTCCATTAAATGAAAAAATGGCTCTCATAAAGAAGGAACAAAAAGCACTTGATAGAATGCATGACAAGCTTTCATTATACATGCATTTACAACTCTAAGCAATTCCCAGCTGAATCATAAAAAAGAAGGGAACCACCCTATCAATAACCTATGTGGTACTACACAAATATAAACCAACCAACGAAGCGAACTGCATCAGCAACATGAGTTACAACAGCATGCGCACAACATACCTTCAAGACTAAAAAAGAACAATAAATGCTATACAAGCAATATATTTTATACAATGAGATAATTCTAAGAAACTAATGACTTCATTTAATTTGAAATGATATCCAAAAATATATTACATCAGAAGAGATACATGTGTAAGCATACCATACATTTAGGTTTCTTCTATACAATTAGCCTTAATCAAAAAATACACAATTCATTAAAATCTCATGAAATTTGAGTCAAAAAGAGTAAAATCTTTGTAGGTGGCCAAAGGAAATAGTACATAATGTAAATACCAAGTGAAGACTGCACTCACCAACTCCGCTAATTGAGCTGATATTCAAATATTTGAGATCCACCTAGTCCGATAACGAGAACCTGAAGTAGAATCAAAACAATCCAGAGTTAAAGAACAAAAATCGAACAAGGAAATTGTAAGATAGGGTTTACTACCTCGTTCTTTCCTAGAACCAGAACATAGTATATTTTGATAAAATCGATTTCCTTAATTCATAATGTGATGAATCTCGAATTCCAAACCGTCAATTCTAAATGTAGAGTTTTTGGCGCCTCTTCTATCTTAATTACTCGATAGAAATGTTGACATGTTTACCTACCCCAATCGATTTCAATTTACTACCACAACAAAGAAAATAGTAGCTATGTCAGAACTACAACAACGTATTACATCCATGACATACTATTATTACAAACATTCATTGCAAGAAAGAAAAAATGAAATGAGAACTAGATTTAGGGTAATGCGTAGTACCTGACAAAGTAAAGAAGATGATCAATTATGAGAGTCTTTGTACACACAAGGTCACCAACAACTACTTTAGTTCTTTCTGACCATCTTTGAGACTTGTCATTTCAACTTCTTTCAACTTCTTGTCTTTGAAGTTGCTCATTATAATTTTGGATTGTCTTTTTTTGAAATTTGATAAGGGAAATCACCTCTTTGCACTTCATTTTCCACCTTTCTCAATTTCTCTTGAACACATTTTAGTTGAGAAGACTCGCATCTCAACCTTTTACTTCCTTTAGAAGCCACGACTCCGAACCTATGCCTTTGGCGAACAATTATACCGAACCTATACCTTGGCGAACAATTATACCAAGTCCATTTGATAATTTTGCTACACGTTGGATTGGGTTTTTAAAACCTTCAATGAACTCAATTTTAAGCACATTTCATCCCTAACATTGAAATACATGAGTTGTTAACTGTTACTTATCTTACAAGGTATGAAATCTTTTTCAATACGTATTTCTTATGATATGTCTAAAATAAATAAAGGTAACTGAACTAAAAGCATCTTCAACACTTACATTTTTTCATATTTCTTGCTTGATTGACTTTCTCAAACTTGCTCGTCGTCCTTTTTTTTGTTCTCTAATTAAGGATTAATTATATATTAGAAAAACTTACAAGAACATATATTTAGTAAAGCATAACCACTTACTATACATAAAAAGGGTTCACAAGATGATATTGTGAGTAAAAATGACAATCTGAAATATTCATTCAAGCTACAACTAGCATCTTAAGGCTACACAAAAAAAAAAATCGCAAGTGCTATGTGGATCTTAACTAAAGTTGAGCAAAATTTTGGTAAATATTTAACCAAAGTTCAGTAAATATTCAGCAAAAGTTAAGCACAAAGTTCAGTAAGTATTCGGCAAAAGTTCAACACAAAGTTTAATAAATATACAACGAAAGTTCAATAAATTTTAAAATGTAGTTCAGTAAATATTTAACAAAAGTCCAACAAAGTTCAGCAAATTTTCACTAGAAGTTGAATAAATTTTCATCAAAAGTTCAACAATTTCAATTAAAGTTAGGTTCAACAAATTTAGAAATTAAACTTCACAAGTTGGAACGAATACAAATAGCTTTGATAGACAATAAAAGTTTAAGGATAAAGTTATTTCTAACTAGAAAGCATGATTTTCACTGTGCCTCATATTCAATGTAGCATCCAAAAAACATAAATAACAAAATATGTGCGCCAAGTTATTTCCTTTACTTGCATTAGATGGAAGAAGTATGGTAGTCAATTACTATATTGTTAACTTTCAAGTTTACACTTCTCAAAATCAATAACATAAGGAAGCCAATAGAATCAATTAAGTATATTTAAAACAATAAAGCATAAGTTTCATTAGATCCATATTTCAGATTCGGAAAAGATGGATTGAGTTATATAAACATGACCAAAAACCAACTTGGTTATGTCCTCAACGTAAGATCTGGCTAGATCATGGTAGAACCAATTAACCAAACAAATCTGGATCCCAACACGTTTCCATCAAGATAAGCATTTAGTGGTTATGTTCAAAATGAAAAACATGCTTGCATAGTGTTCACTGATTGATAAAACAACTCATTCAACAAAAAGAATTTACCAGTTGACATAAAAAGGTAACATAATAATATTCAAACAACACTAAAATCAACAAAACTAGAAGTGCTTTTCAAAAAAAAAAAAAAACAAAACTAGAAGTGCAAAAATAAAGGTGTGAGAGTAATAGTAGCAAAGCCACACAAAAGCACATGAGTATGAAAAGAGTTAACTGTTATACTCACAAATCAACAAATACAAGGAAACAATCCAAAACTAATCAACAACAGAACTACCAAACAAATCAAGACAACTACAGTAGCCACTACTGAATCAAAAGATCGAACTATAACACAGTCTCAGTAAAAATCATGCATATTATGAAATTTGAAGAATAATTCATACCCTAATGAAAAATCGAGCAACATACTGAAAAATCAAACGAACCCATCATCAATTTCAGAGGGGGAAAGAGTGGTACCAACCTTCGCGCTGGCTGCTTCCAGCTTCACACCAAAGTGCTGTAACATAATGAAATTGAGTTTCTTAGATCTCTACAATATATAAAATAGAAAGGCTAAACTTGAAGGGAAAAGAATCTGAAATCAATCTTACCGCACTAGCTCGTTCATTCCGCTCGGCGTGCCCTAATTTCCTTTTGTTAATTGGCGCCCCCAATTTTTTCGTTTTGGCGCGGTAGAATTTGCCCAAAAAAGAAGCCCCGAGAGTTGGCAGTCTAATTTATGAGTTTAATATAGGTCAATTATTTTTGGTAAAGTATGTTGTTGAGTAGATACCTTGATTAATTTTCTTTTTTTGTTTATTTTTTATAGGATACTTAATTTTATTTATGAAATAAAATAAATTAAAAAAGTATTATCCAATAAGTCTGGACCCCATTGTAATTCGTGGAATTTGGTATCCTTTTGATCAATTAAAATATTCCACAATCCTTCAAAATTATTTCTCATGAACATATTTATACTTTCTGATATCACACCTTCGTTCCGCATCTATTTCTCAGCATCCAATATCCATAAATTTATTTCTAGGTTGATTGTTAATTTATGACTTAAAAATAGTTATTAATATACTTTTTATATGTTGAAACACTTTTGACGCCTTCTGTGAGCAGTATTAATTTTTTAGATAAGTTTGACATGGTAACAATGCAATAGATATTATTTGTAACTAAATATACTTTGAAACTAAAGATGGATTGTTTAGTAACAAATTATCATTTTTCTATAACAATTATCCGTTTGTTACTAGATATAAATTCTTTTTGTAACGAAAGTATACTTTTAAGTAACAAAATTCATGTCTTGTTATAAAAAACACTACGTTCGGTAACAAAATTGTTATTTTGTTACAATTACCTTAGAACTGGTGACAAATTCCTCTTTTGTTACTATTATTTTGTTACATGAAACGCATTTTGTTGTAGTGACACTTGACTACACAGTCAACAAAACGTCATACACAGTCAACAAAATATACCGCTACCTAGGATAATCTTTGTCCGAAAAAATATTTTTGGCTCATTCCAACAAAACGTTTTTGTTAACAGGTTTGGAATAATACCCGATTAACTGAATTATTTATAAGTTCGGAACGCCGTTATCCGTGGTTCAAAAGAGAGTAAATAACTATTATGGAAAATTACGAGAATATCCTTCCTTTATTCACTGAACTTCTTACTCCCGAAGATCATAAATATGACTTTATCCTTTTTTGGGTGAGTTTATGTGCACTGTGTCCCCTCCTCCCTTTTTCATCTCTTCTAATTTTCCCTTATATAGGTATGGGAGGGTGTTTGTGTCACTATGCATGTGTTACAAGTGTCCTTCTATAAGATAAGGTATATCTTGTTGACAAGGTGCTGACTAGACTGATCCTTATCTTGTCTGAGGGCTTCGGGGAGTTCCGAGGGGTTGCTTCTTTTGTCTTCTTCTCTTTGATGGATTGAATCTTCTGTTTTCTTTTCTCCGAGGGGTTGGATTTCATGAGGAGGTTCACAAGTTGAAGTGAAGTGGGTGCCCGAGGAGGTTTCTGTTCCGGGGACAGTTATTTTCTCATCGGCTTCTTTGGTAAGGTTCTCCGAGAGTCAGATTTGTTTTTCCATGCTTGTGAGGTGGGCTCCGAGAGCATCAATATGCATGTAAGGCTGTATTCTTGTATATGGATCCCCGTGGTATGGGTTCCGAGTGTTTCTTGTCGTCATGAGGGTAGTGGCTCCTTCGGGAATCATTCTCCGAGGGCTTCATGTCTTCGGCTGCGTAACCTTTTTGGCTTGGGCCTTCGGGGTAAGTGACTCTGGTGATTGGTGCTTTGAGTAGGACGTTGTTTTGTGAATTTAGCCTTCGGGGTGATAATTCCGAGGGCTTTGGGAGTATTCAGCAAGGAAGTATTCTCGTATAGTGGTTCCTCTTGGCGCAGTGATGGATATCAGAGTCGCGTGGATTCAGCGGGTTTTACTTTCCGATGCCACGTTGATATCTTATTTTTACTCATCTTGACTTTCCAAGGGACGCTTTGGTGTTCACTCGGTTGTCATGTCGTACCCTAGTAGGATATGTGAGTTCCGAGGGACTCTAGTATCTCTTCGGGTGCCACGTCATACCATAGTAGGGTATGTGACATACGAGAGTGTTCGTGGCGATAGTATCGTCCCTGAGATTAATCCCTAATTTAAGGGTTAATCTTTTGTTTCACTTGTATAATCCCTTATTTATTTTTTAGGGTTAACACTAGCCCCCCCAAATTTCGATCGTTCTCGCAGAGACGAGTGAAATTTTATTTCGTGGCCTTAATATGGCAAAAGGGGCTTTTTCTTTATTTTTTGGTGATTTTTCCGAGGAGGTTGGAGTTTCTCCATTCTTTTTTTATGATTTACGGGGGTATTATATGTATATAAATATATACTTGAAATACTGTGAAGTAAAATTACCGTTATGTTCTTGGGAAGCAGCGGTTCAGATGAAGAGTTACTTTTATAACGGCTCTTTCTAGCCGTTGGATGTCTTAAATGACATTCATTCATCCGTCCGTTAATCTGCAGTAACGGCTAGCGCGTGGAGCGACACGTCGCTTCTTGAGTGGAGACGTGGGGCGTGGGGGACAGGGCACGTCTTTAATGGCGGTCCGCTTATAAATACCCCCGTCCGTACTCTTTCTCCCATGTTCTCTTCACAAATCTTCAAGCTTCCAATTCTCTCTAATCCTCCAATTTTCTTAAGCAAAAAAGAGCGATTTTTGCTCCTCTCAGAGTTTCTTCTTCTCGTTTCTTTTTTCTTTCATCAATTTCGTAAAATTTCTTCTCTTGCCCCAAAGGAGGATGGCTTCTTTTGCAAATGCCTCTTCTACCGAAACTGCCCCTGTTGACGTTCCCGTTTCTGCTGCGGCTACTGCTCCCCTCGTGGGACCTGCTGCTGCCACTCGTAAGAGAAGAGTTGTCGTCGCCGAAGGAAGTGGCGCCGCCTCCGCGAAAAAAACTAGGGTTTCCAAATCGAAGAAACCCCCTGTCCGTGACTTCTCTAAAATTGAGAATGTTCGGTCCGTGGTTACTTACGAACAGGTCATGGAGTTATTCAAGGCCACGGGGACTGCGATGGCGAATGTGACTGTTCACATTCCCTCGGAAAATCAGAGGGCGTGTTATCCTCCCACGGGTATGCTCACTGTATACTTCGTGCAGGTGAATTACGGGTGGCGTTCATTTATGCCATCTTTTTTTTGCGAAGTTTTCAAGACTTGTAAAATCTGTCCGAGTCAGTTGGTGCCCAACGGGTACGCCGCCCTTTGCATTTATGTGTTTTGGTGTAATGTCAAGGGGTACGAGTGCAATGTGGACCATTTCCTTTCGATTTTTGATGTGGGGGTGTCGCCTGGGGGATATCCCTTTTATCACGATCACCACCGGGACCACTCGGGTAACTCCACGAAGAGGATTCTAGGTGCGACGGCTAGTTCGCACAGCGTTTGGAAGGACAAATTTTTCTACGTGAAGCCCGTCCGGGGAAAGTGGGAGGTGCCCTTCAAGTGGGGGGAGGGTGTGACTCCAATTCATACTCTGGGGGAAGGTGTGGTGCTTTCTCCGGTGATTGCCCAGCAACTCTTGATGGAGTCGGTAGATTTTTCGTGGTTGTTCGACAGGGCTGGACTTCACTTTGTAGTGTCCGTTAACGACAATGTGAAGAAACCGCTTTCTGTTCCGAGTATCTACTTGCCAGCTTTCAGTAAGTCTTTCTTCTGTTATTCGCATGCTTCTTTATCTCACATTTTATTTACTCCGGGTAGTTTTTCGTATTCTTTGGTTGTTTGTAATGACTTGTCTTTGTGCGATGTAGAGGAGGTTATGGCGAGGTATTACTTAATACCGGGTTCCGAAGAGATAGCTCCGAATGGGCATAGTGAAGCTTCCGAGGGGGGAGATCACGAGGGGGTAGAGGTACAGTCCCCGGAGAAGGATGGAGTGGACACGGAGGCTGAGAAGGTTCCTGAAAATATCCCGTCTCCCTCCGAGGATGTTGGGGGAGCACCTCTGGAGGCTATTCCTTTACGACAGGTGGCTCCCCTGTCTGTTCTGACTTGGAGGTCTGCTTCCGAGTCCAACGCTGGTAGTTCTCCGAGGAGTACTAAGGGAGCCTTATCCCCGAGGGAGGAAGGAGAGGAGCTCTTGTCTCCGGGGCCAGATGTCGTGCATATTTCTTCTCGGGACCCTTCCCCGTCTCCTCGTGAGTTTTTCGTCTCTATTTGGATAGCTCTCGGCTTCTGTCTATGTTATTATTTTCGATTTTGTCTCACATAGTTACTCATATATCTGTTCGCACAGCGGTGATCAATAAGGGGAAGGCCCCCATGTTTCAGGGCGCTGATTTGTTTGCCCAGTTACTCCACCAGGATCCGGAGGAGCCGTCGGAGGGTCTCGAGGGAGTTTTCCAGGGTCCTGCCGACTTGCTGAAGGACTCGGAGGTAAAGAGGGAAGTGTTGGACGCCTTGCTCCGGGGAGAGGGTTCCTCGGCCGCTACAGAGGTTCCTAAAGTGGTCACGACGGAGGCGGTGACCGTAACTCCAGCTGCTGCTGTTCCTCCTCCGCCATCTGATCTTCCGAAGAGGGCTACTTTGCGGAGGTCCGCCTCCGAGGGAGATTTTTCGCCTCCCGTGCCCGAGAAGGAGCCTCCGACTGTGGGGGAGGCATATCACGAGATCCTCCATTTTTTCGGCTCTTCTCTTTCAGCGCCCGCGGAGGGGTATCAGTTTCTACGGGCCAGCATGGTCTGGATGGAAGCTATCGTAAGTACTTGTCCTCTTGTAATTTTATTTCTTTGTGATTTCCCTGTCTTCTTCCTCATAGTCCTTCTCTTGTTATGCAGTCCAAAAGGACTCGGGAGGTTATTACCGCGGTGGAGCAGCGCCATTCAAGGGAGGTGGCAGAAGTAGGATCTCTTCGGGGGCAGGTGACTTCTCTCCGGGCCCAACTTTATGAGGCCGAATCAATGAGGGACGTTTTCCGTACTAAGTTGGAAGCCAACGACTTCCTCTGGAGGGAAGATCAGAGGGCCAAGGAAGTGATGTGCCTTACTCTGCAGAGGGTGCAGTCGGTTTACGACAAGATGGAGGCGTCCGAGAAGACTGTCCGGGCTCAGTTAGCCCGCCTGGAGAAGGAAAAGGCGGAGTCCGAGGAGATTCTTCGTGCTCGGGTGGATGCTTTGGAGAAGGAGAAGTCGGGGTGGTTGGAGCGAGAACAGGAGCTTCAATCTCGGGTGAGCGAGTTGGTGAAGCTGAAGTTAGTTGGGTCAGTGCCACAAGAGGAGGTACAAGTCCGGATTGATGAGGCCGTTCGGTGCGCAGCAGCGGAGGCGGAACGCCAATATGCTTCCTTGTCCGCTCGTGAGTCCCTTGGGCATATGCTCTGGGGATGGTTAGAATGCGCCACCGTAGCCTGTGGGGTAGTGCCTTCGGGGGTGAACTTTGGCCGCCTCTTCGATGTTAAGAAGCTTGCTAGGCCATCTCCCGAGGAAGTTCAAAATATTCTGGAGATGTTTGACAACATGATGACGCCGAAGGCTTCTTCTGCTCCCCTTCCGACTACGTCCACTTCTGGTGCCAGCAGTTCGGGTCTAGTTCCGCCCAGGGAGTCTTTTACTATTCCGCCCCCGCCTCCTCCGAGTACGGGAGCTTAGAATAGGATTTCTTTTACCCTTTTTGTTTTTTTTATGCTTTTGTAAACTTTTCCGAGAGCTTCTCGGACTTATGAATGAACAATTTGTCCTATTCTTCTCTTTCTATTTTGTCTTATTTTGTCTGCTATCCCTTTAATTTTCTTTAAAAAAGGAAGCTAGAGACAAAATTCCTTATTTGCTGACTAAGTACATGGTTTAGCAGGACGTGTCAAATTGTATGCATGCTTAAGAGTTGTTTATCCTAATTAAGGATACTCATTAGCACGTGTCACGCCCCTGGGAGTGGGTGGGACAGCTCCAGCTTCTTTCCACGGGATCAGCTTATCACATATAATATGCTAACATTGGTATTTATACTTATCATTAAAATCTATCTTGCTTTAAGGGATAAATCATTTTAATTTCTTCCTTTAGAAATCTATTCTCGCAGAACTTAGTGTTTGCTTTCATAGTCGTACTCAATACTTCTCCTTCGATCTTCGTCTAAGAGTAAACAGAGAACTTACTATTAAAGATAATGCCGCCACATCACAGGCATGGGGGGTCCACATCATCAGGTAGTTCTCATCGGAGTCATGCTCGAGTTGTCCCTGGATCCCAGGTTTATGGTGCATCCTCGGAAAGTTCTTCCCCGGGGCTGCGGCATAGGCTGACTGAGAATCAAGTGACCATTGGGACAAGCTCGTCTTCAAGGGTGGGGAATAGGTCGTCGTACACGGATTCTCGAAGGATGGACCATATAAGAGATGTGTTCATGGGTAGGGAGCTGTATTCTCTTGCCGATGAGCGTTCTGTATTTAACTTAATACCTTTGAGCCCTTCAAGGTTGATAGGTCGGGGACGAGTTGGTTCTGCCGTTAGCACTGTGTACGGAGAGTCTCTAGTGACTCTTTTTACGGAATTCAACCTGAATTTCGATGATTTTGACGTGATTGTGCCCTCTCCGGATCAGAGAGCATATGACCCTCCTCCTGGATTCTTAACTGTCTATTGTGACCAAATGCACTGTGGGTTACGGGTGTTTTTCCACCCTTTTCTTCGGTCGCTCTTCCAGTACTGGCAAATCTGTCCGAGCCAGTTAACACCCAACTCGTATCGCCTCTTAGTGGGATACGTTTTATGCTGCGAGCTCCTTAACCTTCCCCTGTCTCCGTATCGGGTGGGGGCAATTTTCATCCTTCGGCCTTGTTCAGATGGAATCCCCCTTTTCAGCCTGGCCTATCGGGACGTCGAAAAAGCCTTTACTGGTACATCCAGTCCTCGCACTCGTAGGGGGGACTAGAGGCGGAGGTTTTTCTTCGTCCGTTCGAAAGGTCACTCGGCACGATCGTGGGGAGTGCCCATCCGATGGGGCTTGGGATACGTTTTGCCCATATCCGAGAGGTTGGGGCGGGAGTGGGAGGAACTGAGCCATTCCGGGTTATTTTCTGGCTCGTATGATATTACCGGCCTGCTTGCGTGTCCTGAAGCTCTTATTCTGGCAGGTCTTCAAGAGGGGATAAGGAGAGAGAACTTGCCAATTCGTCCTCTTCATGGCAACTTCTATTTCCGTAAGTCTGTAAATTTGTCGACTTCTCTTTTATCAACCTGTGTGCCCTCGGGATCATCATATGCTCTATACTTGTCTATAGGTGCTGAGATGGCGGCTTTTTCCATAGATCCATTTAATGGTGTTTTTCTGGGGCGAGCTCTGCACGGTATGCGGCGGGCGTCGGAGGGCACCTCCGATACCTTCGTGGCGGTTACGAGGGTTGACTCTTCCTCGGAGAGGCAGGAATCGGAGGATTCGCCCGTGGCAGCCCCCCCAGTGAGCTTTGTGATGACTCCTAGGGTAGAAAATTCGGTTACGGCTCTTTCTCCGATAGATTACCCAGTGCCTCCTTTGGTGTTGCAACCATTTCCTCGGATTTCCGATATCGTGAATGTTGTGGGAGGAGGTCCCGAACGCGTACCCGTGTCGCTGTCTGGAGGGAATCTTCCTCCCGTGGGCTCCTCTCCTCCGGGTGCTGACCCAGGGTTTTCTCCCCTCGGAGAGGTATCGGGGTTTTGTCGAAATTTTCTTAGCGGTCTACTGAATGTTACGGATTGTGAGCTCATGAGGACCCTTCCTTCCTCTCACCTTCAGGACTTGGTTTGCAAAAACCTGTGTGAGGTAAATACTCATTTTATTTGCAATTTTTGGTTACTTACCTTTTATTTCCTCTGTAGTGATACATTCGTCTCCATCCAGATTTATATGGTGCTAGACGCCATCGGATCTCGGGGGTGTTCCTCCTCAGATCCTGGCCTGGTATATCGCCGTCGGGACGAGTTAGAGCATGGTTTGTTGGAAGCTAAGACGGAGATTTCCCGTTTGCAGGAAGAGCATGAAGCTGCTAAAGCAATTCACGAGATGGTTCTTCGGATTGAGAGGGATAAGTCCTGGGAGGTGGAGCGCCAGTTGATGCTAGAGAGGACCCGAGTGACGAGTTTTCAGGCGAGTTTGGAGGAGTTGAAGGGTCAGCTTCGCTACTCCGATGAACAATTACTGCAGACGATTCGGGAACGGGATGCGGCAACTCATCGGGTGCTGGAGATTACTCGTGCCCACGACGTTGCGTTGGTGGTGGCCCGGGTCCGAGCTGTTTTGGATATCGCGGGTCCTTCAGCTTTGAGGGAGTCTTTACAAAAGGAGATGCGTGATCTGGTCCGCATCGGGTATCGACTTGGTACGGATGCGGTTCAAACATTGCCAGAGTGCCCCGGGGACTTGGTCATTCCCGAGCTTAGTCTTCATCCCATCTTTCCTGAAGATAGCCCCGTGGCTTCCGAGGGCGTTTTATCGGCGGATCAACTAACCCTATCCGAGGAGCAGCGTCGTCGCCTTATCCGAGAAGGGAAGCGTCCTTTGCGAGAGGAGTAGTTTGTAGTAGGTAGTATTTAGCTTGTAGTAGGTTGTCCTTCGGGGTCCGCTGACTGTTTATTTGTAGTAGATCACTCCTTGGGGTTAGGTTGCTTGTAATGATTTCCTGTGTAAGGTTACCATTTTTGTTTTGCAAGCCTATGTACCCTATCGGATTCGAATGTATCGTAACCATCTATTTATGAACAAACAGTTTTATTTATGTAACAATGATAATGTTACACTAAGCATAGTATCTTCTAAGATTGAAGGAATTCCACGTATTGCGGAGAGTGGCGCCTTCGGAGTTGGCAAGTAGATAAGTTGCGGGTCCGACAATTCCCGCTATCTTGTAGGGTCCTTCCCATCGGGGTTCAAACTTGCCTACGTTTTTGGAGGCTCCGACCCGTTTTAGCACTAAATCACCCACTTGAAAAGTTCTAAGCTTTATAGTATCGTGCCATCCGAGTTTTGTATTCCTCAGCCCGAATGGCGGCTCGGATTCTTCTCTCTTCCAGGAGATCAAGGGCCAGAGCTAAGTTAGCATTGTTGGCCACTTCCTCGTATTCTTTGACTCGCCAACTCTCAATCGAGACTTCGGAGGGGACCACCGCTTCGCAACCATAAGATAGGCTGAAAGGGGTTTCGCCTGTGGCAGTATTTTGTGTGGTCTGATAGGCCCATAATATGCCGGGTATTTCTTCAACCCATTTGGCTTTGTGCCAGTCGAGTCGGGCCTTCATACTTTTCAGAAGAGTGCGGTTAGTTCTTTCAACTTGCCCGTTGGCTTGAGGGTATCCCACCGAAGCGAAACGGTGTTTAATCTCCCAATGATCACACCACTTTTCTAACCCTTGGTCAGTAAATTGCAGGCCGTTGTCACTTACTAGGCTCCGAGGGACCCCAAAACGGCACAGAATGTTTCTCCATAAGAAGTTAATGACCGCCCTTGTAGTTATCCGTGCTAAGGGCTCCGCCTCCACCCATTTGGTGAAGTATTCTACTGCCACGAGTAAGAACTTCTTTTGACCAGCATCGAGAATAAGTGGACCTACTATGTCTATTCCCCATTTGGCGAAAGGACATGCGGTCAGATGGGGTTCCCACGGAGCCACTGGCTGGTAAACCCGAGGGGCATAAGCTTGGCACGACTTGCACTTTTCCGCGTGGTTTTTGCAATCCTTGACCATCGTGGGCCAATAATAACCTTGTCGGATTATCCGTCCAGCCATGCTTCCGCCACTGGTATGGCTACCACACACCCATTCGTGAGTTTCCGCCAGGACAAGCTGAGCCTCCTCTTCATTTAAGCATCGGGCATGAGGGTAAGAGTACGTCCTTCGGAATAGTATTCCGTCTTTGAGGAAATATCGGATGGTCTTCTTAGACATCATCCGTCGGACAGATTTGTCCTCGGAGTATCCTTCAGGATCTTGCAAGTATGCTTTAATGGGCGTTATCCAGCTTATCGGAGGATTTGTCGTGGTGACGCTCACCTCTTTAGGTTCAGTCCTCTCTGATTCGCTCATATGTAACAGAGTGATTTTCCGAGTACGAATGGTAGTCAATTGTGCTGCCATTTTGGACAAGGCATCGGCTTCCTGGTTATCCCCTCGGGGAATCTGCACTAATTGATACTCATCAAACCACGCTTTGGCCCGATGGACTACTCGAAGATAACTCTGCATCCTTTCTTCTTTGGCTTCATATGTGCCCTGAACTTGCTGGACAATTAACTGAGAGTCGCTATGCAGGCGGACTTTTCGTATTCCACCTTCTCGAGTGAGCCTCATTCCGATAAGGAGGGCTTCATATTCGGCTTCGTTGTTGGATACGGGGTAATCAATTCTAACCGCGAAATGTAGCGCCTCCTCCTCGGCTTCCGTGTTCATCAAGATTACTCCAGCTCCGCCATGCGTATTTACAGAGGAACCGTCCACGTAGACATGCCACAGAGGTTCTTCCCTTTCAACTCCGATTCCTGTAAGTTCTACTACAAAGTCTGCTAGCACCTGGGCCTTGATGGAAGGTCTCGGGGCATAGGAGATATCATACTCCGTTAGCTTGACGGCCCATTTTATCAATCTCCCCGAAGTCTCGGGTTTGTTGAGAATTGCCCGTAGAGGGTGCTTAGTCAGGACGGTGATCGGGTGGGAGAGAAAATACGGGCGTAGTCTCCGCGCCGTGGTGACCAAAGTAAGTACAAGTTTTTCTATCAGAGTATACCTGGTTTCCGCTCCGAGGAGAGCTTTGCTAACGTAGTAGACCGGATGATGCTCCCCATCGTGCTCTTTGACCAATACCGCTCCGATAGCCTCCTCTCCTACGGACAGGTACACGAAGAGTTCTTCTTGGGGCGAAGGTTTGACCAGCAAGGGTGGTCTTACCATATAGCTTTTTAAGTCCTGGAGAGCTTCTTCACATTGTGAGGTCCACTGGAATTCTTTGATATTCCGAAGGATTTTAAAGAACGGGAGTCCTTTCTCTGCTGACTTGGAGACAAATCGGCTGAGGGAGGCCATTCGCCCGGTCAGTTTTTGCACATCCTTTATGGATTTTGGAGTTGGTAACCCAATAATTGCTTCGGCTTTCTCGGGGTTGACTTCTATTCCCTTCTCGATAACCATGAATCCCAAGAATTTGCCTCCTCGGATACCGAAGGAGCATTTCCTAGGGTTTATCTTCATCCCAAAGCGATCCATGATAGCCAGTGTTTTTCGCAAGTCCTCGAGATGATCTCTCGCGGAACGACTTTTGACGACCGTGTCGTCCACATATACTTCCACAGTTTTTCCGATGAGCCCCTCAAACATAAGGTTCACCAATCGTTGGTACGTAGCTCCCGCGTTCTTAAGTCCGAAGGGCATGACTAAATAGCAAAAGGTACATGCATCCGTAATGAAGCTGGTTTTGTCCTGGTCCGAGAATGCCATCGGGATTTGATTGTATCCTTGGTCCCCATCCAGAGTCGACAGGAGTGCACAACCAGCGGTAGAGTCGACCAGTTGGTCTATGCTTGGTAAGGGATAGCAGTCCTTTGGGAAAGTATCATTGAGATTGGTGAAGTCAACGCACATCCTCCATCTTCCTCCCGACTTAGGGACCAAGACCACGTTGGCCAGCCATTCGGGATACACGACCTCTCGGATTTGTCGTAAGCTGAGAAGCCGTTGAATTTCTAATCGGATAATTTTGTTGCGTTCGGGCCCCATTTTTCTCTTCTTTTGTTGAATGGGTTTGGCTCCCGGCTTCACATTAAGGAAGTGTTGGCATACCTTATTGCTGATCCGTCCGGGGGGCCTCCTTCCCATGCGAAAAGATGACAAAATTTCTTTAGAACGGATATCAGTTGGGCCTCCAACTCAGGTTCCATATTAGTGCCCATCTTGATCGCCCTAGCAGGGTTTCCTTCCACGAGTTCTATCATCTTGAGCTCTTCAATGGGTTGGACTCGGGTTTCTTCTACTTTCCGTTTTATGCTACTATCCGAGGGGTTTTCGTCTTCTTCGGGGAGTAGGGCATTCATTCGGCATTCTCTGGCTCTAGCCTGATTTCCCCGGACTTCTCTGATGCCCGCTAACGTAGGAAATTTTACCTTAAGGTGGAGGGTAGAGGGGATCGCTTCGAATGACCGAATGGAGGGCCTTCCGCATATAGCGTTGTACGTTCTTGACGAAGCCTCCACCACCCAAAATTTGGTGGGTTCCGTTCTTCGGAGGGCTCCTTCTCCCCACGACACTGGCAGGGTCACGGTTCCGAGGGTGTTACAGGCTTCGCCAGAGAAGCCTACCAGAGGAACTTCAGCCACCTCCAGTTGCTCCTTCTTCAATCCCATGGCTAGATAGGTGGGAAAAAACAAGACGTCCACAGAGCTGCCCGTATCTATGAGGATACGCTGGATCCCAAATCCATAGATAGTAGCTTCAATTACCAAAGGATCTTCGTGGGGGTAGACTATACCTTTCAGGTCTTCGGGTCCGAAAGTGATATTTGGTAATCTGGCCCCTTGGGCGGAGCATACCGGGAGCCCTTGTCCCGCTCGTCTGGCTTCTTTGAGATATTTTGTCTTCTTACCTTGGGGTATTCTGGAAATATCTCCTCCCTCTATCATGTTGATCATCCGCCCCGAGGAAGGGTTGACCTCATACGTGTCAGGAGGAGGAGGTAGGTTCCGATACCCTGTGGTCCTTTCCCGTGATTGCCGCGGAGACGCGGCAGTTCTTTCTCGAGGGGATCTTTGATGCTTTCTGGTCTTTTCTTGGGACCTCCGCCAATGTTCCGAGGTTTTTTCTCGTGACTGCCGGTGGGGAGTATCTTCTTCCTCGTCAGGTCCTTCTCGGGGCCTCTTCCATACATGCGCTTTGGGCTCTTCGGGATTATTTCTTTTTAGGTAGTTATGCAGATATCCTGCCTCCAGGAGGCGAAGTATCTCTTTTCGCAGGGTAGTACATTTCTCGGTAGTGTGTCCATGAGTTTTATGGAATTTACAGTACTTACCCGTATCCTTATCTTTGTTGGGAAATTTGGCGGGCCGGGGCCAGCGCAATTCTTCATTGCCCCGCATCACGTTGAGTACTTCCACGGGAGCTAGGGTCATCGGAGGAAGGGGCACGGGTTTAAGAAATTTCTTGACCGTCTCCCCATTGTCCTTCCGAGGGGGTGGTTTTCCTTCTTTACCCTTCTCTTTTGTCTTAGTTTCCTTTTCCGTCTGCTCGTGACGCTCATTGTCATCCTTCTCCAGCCCTCTCTTTGTATGGTCAGCTTCTTCCATGAGAATATGAGTTTCAGCTTGTTGCATGAGTTCATTCATGTCCGTGACATGATTCCCCATCAGGTATCGGAAGAATTCTCCCGCTCGGAGTCCTTGTGTCAGAATATCGGCCATAATGGTTGGACTGACGTTTGGAACGTCCAGCGCTTCGTCCGTGAAGCGTTTTATATATCCCCGAAGGGATTCATCCTTTCGTTGCTTGATAGTAAAAAGTTGAGTGGCCGATTTGGGATACCTACGGTTACAGGCGAAGTGGCGTATAAACAGGTGAGCCAATCGGTCAAAGTTGACCACTGAATTGGGAGGGAGATGGGTAAACCAGGATTGGGCTCGTCCTCCGAGGGTAACAGGGAACACTCGGCACAGAACGTAGTCCGAGGCAGACGATAGGTCCATTCCTGCCAGATATTGGTGTATGTGATCTTGCGGATCTCTCCCATCGGCTTCTCCTGTATATAATGGTACATTAATAGGCCGCATGCCTAAAGGAATCGGAGCAGAAGCTATTTCGGGAATGAAGGGAGATGTCTTAAACGTCGGATCTTCCTTGGGTCCTACAGTCCTCTTGAGATCTCCTACTTCCTTTCGTAGATCTTCAAGGATTCCCCATAAGGTTGGCTCCCTGTTGGGAGTGATAATGGGGGGGCGATATACGGGGAGAGACCTTTCTTCCCTTTGGATCATCCTCGAAGTCTCCAGATGATCATAACGCCTTGGCGTCCTCCGAGGAGTTTCCTGGTACCACGAGATTGGGGTAGGGCATTGTGCCCCTCTTGCATAAACTTCGCCTTCTTCCGAGGGGTAATCTCCTCGGTGCGGAGATCCTGGGACTGTTTCCAGGGGATTCTCGAACTCTCGGTGATTAACTCGAGTGGTGGCTTCCACCAGTCTTTCAAAAACGGATCGGGGAACATTGATGAAATCCCTCTCGTCGGAGCGGCGATTCGCTACGGTTTCCACCGAATTGTTCAGATGAGGCGGGTGGATTTCACTGTGAAACAAATTTTCCATAATCGGTTCGCTTTCTTGAACACGCTCGAGGACAACTTCTATGGCGTTCCCACAGACGGTGCCATTTTGTTAACAGGTTTGGAATAATACCCGATTAACTGAATTATTTATAAGTTCGGAACGCCGTTATCCGTGGTTCAAAAGAGAGTAAATAACTATTATGGAAAATTACGAGAATATCCTTCCTTTATTCACTGAACTTCTTACTCCCGAAGATCATAAATATGACTTTATCCTTTTTTGGGTGAGTTTATGTGCACTGTGTCCCCTCCTCCCTTTTTCATCTCTTCTAATTTTCCCTTATATAGGTATGGGAGGGTGTTTGTGTCACTATGCATGTGTTACAAGTGTAATGTTGCATGTGCTACAAGTGTCCTTCTATAAGATAAGGTATATCTTGTTGACAAGGCGCTGACTAGACTGATCCTTATCTTGTCCGAGGGCTTCGGGGAGTTCCGAGGGGTTGCTTCTTTTGTCTTCTTCTCTTTGATGGATTGAATCTTCTGTTTTCTTTTCTCCGAGGGGTTGGATTTCATGAGGAGGTTCACAAGTTGAAGTGAAGTGGGTGCCCGATGAGGTTTCTGTTCCGGGGACAGTTATTTTCTCATCGGCTTCTTTGGTAAGGTTCTCCGAGAGTCAGATTTGTTTTTCCATGCTTGTGAGGTGGGCTCCGAGAGCATCAATATGCATGTAAGGCTGTATTCTTGTATATGGATCCCCGTGGTATGGGTTCCGTGTGTTTCTTGTCGTCATGAGGGTAGTGGCTCCTTCGGGAATCATTCTCCGAGGGCTTCCTGTCTTCGGCTAAGTAACCTTCTTGGCTTGGGCCTTCGGGGTAAGTGACTCTGGTGATTGGTGCTTTGAGTAGGACGTTGTTTTGTGAATTTAGCCTTCGGGGTGATAATTCCGAGGGCTTTGGGAGTATTCAGCAAGGAAGTATTCTCGTATAGTGGTTCCTCTTGGCGCAGTGATGGATATCAGAGTCGCGTGGATTCAGCGGGTTTTACTTTCCGATGCCACGTTGATATCTTATTTTTACTCATCTTGACTTTCCAAGGGACGCTTTGGTGTTCACTCGGTTGTCACGTCGTACCCTAGTAGGATATGTGAGTTCCGAGGGACTCTAGTATCTCTTCGGGTGCCACGTCATACCATAGTAGGGTATGTGACATACGAGAGTGTTCGTGACGATAGTATCGTCCCTGGGATTAATCCCTAATTTAAGGGTTAATCTTTTGTTTCACTCGTATAATCCCTTATTTATTTTTTAGGGTTAACAGTTTTTAATTACCTAAATCTTAAAAAAAATAAAAAATACAAAAGTTGGTCATCTTCTTCCTCATCCCCCCTTCCCCCCTTCTGCACAGAAAACGCATCACCACCTCCGTCATCGCACCACCACCTCTCTGCTATAAATCGGGCCACCACCACTCCCTTGCAATTCGATCGCGCCACCACCACTCCCCTGCAAATCCAAAAAATGGTGGTGAATTAGGGTTTCGATTTGCAGTGGTGGCGACACAATGAAGTGATGGTGGCGCGATGAAGACGACCAACATTATTTTTCTTTTTGGATTGAAATAATAAAAAATATATTTTAAGAGTTGTGTTAAAAAATGTTTTTTGGGCAAAAAAAATAAAGGCCTGGCATCGGCAACTTATTGACTAAGCTAAGAAACTTATTGATTGTACCGTCACATAGGCATTTTGGTCCGAATAAGGGGTCAAGGGCATTTTTGATATAAAAAAAAGTTATGGGGCAAAAAAACAAGGCCCGAAAAAAGGACATTTAGGTTTAAAAAAAAATTTAAGGGGTAAAAATAATAATTCGTCCTTATGTAAATGCGGTTGTTTTAAATTTTTGCTCAAAGTTGTTTTTAACTACAAGTTAGTAGTGTTTTGTGAATCTAAAACAAAGAAACAAAAGAAGAGCCACTTAAAGCATTTTAAACACCATTTGGTGTTTGTTGGAACTATTAGTGGCTTTTAAATATTAAATTAAAATATAATAAGACACAATTGCCATTTCACAACATACATATATATATATATATAATTTAGCTATGACAAATAATTAATGAGAAAAAATAATACTAAGAAAATCCGAGATACTTGGATTATGCACAAAAATAAAAACAATAGTCATGATAACTGTGCTTTATTGGTTAATGAGAAAAAATAATACTAAGAAAATCCGAGATATTTTGATTATGCACAAAATTAAAAACAATATTCATGCACAAAAATTATATTTACGACTTGTTTTCATTCTCAATATTATTTGGTTAAAATATTATTCTTACCGATTGTTATAAGTTGTAGAATCATGTATTTTCTAACATATATATGTTAAAAGTAGTGAAAGCTCACTGTATATAAGTAGTTATTTTCTTGAAATTTTATTTTGACGTACATTTTAAATAGATTCTCTTTTTTCAGATTAATCAACGTGAATATATTGGAAATCTAATATGATTTGGAATATAATATTTTTTAATTAAGGAATTGTTTTTTTGATCCCCTTATAATATTTTGTATGGTTTATAAGGCGAGGATACATGCTAAATTTTGTGCATGAAGCTTATTTGGGAGAAGAGAATAATATTTGCACTTCTATTTAGGAGATAAAAAACCAATAGTTGTATTCTTAAGTTTTAGAACTTGTGGATTTCAAAAAAAAAAAAAAGTTTTAGAACTTGTGCTCCTAAAACACTTCATTCCCAACTTGTAGAGCAAGTGCACTTTTTGATTTATTTCAGGACAAACATAAATAAATTTATTAATGGGAAAAACGGCATACTATGCCCATAGTATTCGCGTTTTTGCGAAAATATACCCAACCTTTTAATTTTTGCAATACTATGGTCTGCCTTTGACGTTTGGGAAAAACTATACCTGCACCTATTTTCCGACAAAAAAAGTCATAAATCAGCCCTATTGCGTCATCATGTGTCATACGTGAAGGGTAAAAATGACATTTCACTATACAACTGATTTAGGTGGGAATTGGGGACCAATCTATCATAATTCTCCTTCCAATTTGGGGAAAAACATGAACCCTAATTTTTCCATTCACACAATTACTCAAAATTCACACAAAATCCTCCCCAAATTGATGAACGAGCCGCCGACGGAACCGCCCCATTCGAGTATACACCGACGGAATCTACGACCTTTCCGTTCTACACCCATTGGCCCCAGTCTAAACTCTGATTCAAAATCCTCTCTCTCTCTCTCTCTCTCTCTCTCTCTCTCTCTCTCTCTCTCTCTCTCTCTCTCTCTCTCTCTCTCTCTCTCGCTGACTATTCTTCTCCACGCGCCGCCGCCACCACCACCACCACCATCAAGATCAGACAATTTTCTCCCATTGACCTTCACCGTCTTCCAGTGTTGCCGATTCGACTTCAATTTATTTTGCAGGTTTTTACAGCTGCTTTACTATTATTATTTATTAAACCCTCCAATTCCAAATTTAGATCACTCAATCTCAATTCAATGCATTTACATGTCCAAATGTAGCTAACTGCCCCAAATTCTGATTTTGTGCTTGTATGTATTCCACTACATTTTCCCCCAATTTTGAAACATGTTTGGTTCGGGTTATTAGATTTCCACATTTTCAAGGTTACATGGAGTTTTGATATTTCGCACTTTAAAAAGTATTTTAGCTTGTAAAATTTATGTTTAAGCCCTCCTTATTGTTAATTTCTCTTTGGCCATGGTTCCAAGATTTTGGAGCCTTAAATATATATATATACTTTATATATTAACTGGTTGTGGTTTACGTCCTATTCGAGCCTGCAAGTTCCGTATTAGCTTGATCCGACCGTACATTTTGCTCATTTTACTATTTGATGAAAAGGGAGGACATACATTTTATTTAGAGGGTGCCTTTTGCTACGCGTTTACTTAAGAAGAACATTCGATTATTTCATCAATTTATATTTGCTACTATGCGTTCATGAAGAGTTTCAGAGTAGCTTTGTGCAATGATCGATTTTGCTCTGTAGCATATATCCTGTGTTCTCAGGTTACTTTTTCTACTTGCACTTGTAGTTTCTCCACACAATGCGAGACTTTGCTTCTGAGGCAAATTCTTTTTCTTCATTTTGTTGATTTCAGGGATTGCAATTGGAGCGGGCTTGCAAATGGTAGCAGCGGTCGTCAACTTTGTTTGCTTTTATTTGATCGGATTGAAATTGAACATGTATTAAAAGATGATGATATCGTGGCAAACTGCTCAAGTTCATACGTGGCGAATTTCTGTATGTAATGTAATAAAAAGATGTTTTTTGTTTTTCGTTGCGGATTTGTTGTATTGTAAGGATCTGTACGTAATGTGTTCGATGCAGAGGTTTAATTCTTTCAAAAATCAATTCTTCTGTGATTTCACTTGCTAATGCAGGCAAGAAAAAATGAGTGTTTGAAGTTTTTTTTTTTATGAATAGACGAAAACAAGGCCCTTAGGCTACATCGTTCGACAAAAATGAGACAATTTCGGATGGGGGATTATGTAGAATACAAAGACCACCATCCTTACTGATACGGAGTTTTGCAATAGCATCCGCAACTTTGTTTTTCTCTCGCGCAATCCAAATCAATTCACAGCTCCACGGTTTGTGAAGTAGAACGCGGCATTCCACAATCTTCTCTTGGATGATGGGGTCACTCACTTGTCCTTCATTGATCAAACGTACTGCTTCAAGCGAGTCCGACTCGACGGTTAATTTTTGGATTCTTCTTTCCCACGCCACGGTGAGTCCGCGTCGAATGGCTTCTAACTCGGCTTCCAAAACGGTTGGACAGCGAATGTTTTCCTTGAATCCCCACTCCCAATCTCCATCTGCATTGCGTAGGACTCCGCCTATGGAACCACTATTATTCTTCTCCTCCACGCTACCGTCAACGTTCAGTTTTCTCCATCCCTCTCTCGGTTTCTGCCAGGGCTCGCGGGCAAGTTTTTTATTCCCTCTACAAGCTTTCATCATCTCAAAGCTTAGTCTCTTGATTTGACAAATAAGAGCATGGTTTTTCTCCCTCTTTCCTTTGAATATTTTGTTGTTGCGCGCTTTCCAAATGGTCCACAAGCCAACTGCAAATATGATATTCCATGGGATAAGTGGTAGAAGACTACATATCTTACCCTCCTTTTGAATGTTTCTCTTTAGCCAATTTTCATCGTCTAAAAGTCTGAATTCTCTCCACTCTTTTGCGTCCAGTAGCGTTTTCCAAACGTTTTGTGCGGCTGGGCAATGTCTCAAAAGATGTAGAGATGACTCCTCTGCCCGTTTGCATATTTCACACTCCGAGGACTCCGTGATTTTCCTTGTCTTTCTCAAGACATTCGTGGCGAGTCTATTTTGGTTCGCTAACCATATAAAGTAGCGGATTTTGTTGCTGCACGGAGCAGCCCATATCCATTCTGTCTTTCTACGGCTCCCGACGTTGCTTGCGGTTTCCCGGTAGATCGCTTTGTATGCACTTTGGCAAGTGTTCAAACCATTAGCCGTTTTGCTCCAAATAATCTTATCCTCCTCGCCATTGAGTTGCGGTTCCTTTCCCTCAATTTTACTCAACCAGTTCTGGTGCAAAGCCGTGGTGACTTCTTCAAAATTCCATCGTCCTTCTTCGTCTAGAACTTCACACAACTTGAGATTCTTGTCGGCCTCCTCAATATTCGGTACCACCTCGCATAAGCATCCGCTCCCCAACAATTATCGAACCAAAAGGATATGTCATTCCCATTTCCGATCTTCCACCGACAAAACTTTTTGATTAGATTCAAACACCGCATGAGCCCTTTCCACGTCGCGCTATCACTCGCTCTCGGTTTGTAATCCATCATTCGGTCCAATTTGAGGTATTTCGCCTTCACCAACTCGCACCATAAACCTCCTTCATTAATCAGCAATTTCCAACAATATTTGGCAAGAAGAGCTTGATTATTTATTCTTGCGGATCGAATGCCCAGCCCTCCCTCATTTTTTCCTCTCGTTATTGTCGGCCACCCTACAAGATGCAGCTTACGAATATTAGGATCACTTGACCACAAAAAATCCCTATTCATCTTGTCCAATTTTTTGCAAATATTATCCGGCATCCAACAAGATTGCATCACGTGGATCGGAACCGCCGTAGATACCGCTTGAATTAGCGTCGCTCGCCCCGCGAGGGATAAAGTTTGGCTTTTCCACCCGGAAAATCTTGCACTTAGCTTGTCGAAGATCCCGTTAAAGTCCTCCTTTTTCACCCTTCCGTGGAACAGCTGCGCACCAAGATACTTCCCGAGATGGGAGGTTTGTGAGAATCCGAGCACCGCACAAATCCTCCGCTTAAGACTCCAGTCCCCCGGCTTAGAAAAAAATACTTTCGACTTTTCCGTGCTCAGTTTTAATCCCGAGGATCGACAAAACCTATCAAGAGTTAATTTGATGGTCCGAGACGTCTTCAGCGTGGCCTTCCCCATGAGAATGAGGTCATCCGCGAAAAAAATATGTGAGAGCTTTGGTCCCCCTCGACACGGAATAATCGGTTCCCATGTCCTCTCCTGTACTGCCTCCCGAATGAGATACGACAACCTTTCAATGCATATTACAAAAAGGTAAGGAGATAGAGGGTCTCCTTGTCGTAACCCGCAACCATGTTTAAAAGCGGCTAAAGGCTCCCCGTTCCAAAGGATTTTCGTAGAGGCGTTCGTGACACAAAACATGATCAGTTTTGTAATGTTCTCCGGAAAGTTAAACGCACGAAGACTCTCCTCTAAGAAACTCCAACTGATTTTGTCGTACGCCTTCTCCAAGTCGAGCTTGAGCATCATGCATCCAATCTTATTATTTTTCTTATTACGGAGCGAATGTAACACCTCTTGGACGACCAAAATATTATCTTGAGTCCCTCGTCCCTTGATAAAACTCGACTGGGTATATGCTATGATGTTGGGCATGTGTTCTCTAAGCCGCAACGTGACACTCTTCGTAATGAACTTGTAGATGACGTTGCAAAGGGATATCGGCCGGAATTGGGCCATAACCATCGGATTCGGTGTCTTTGGGATCAGACATAAGAACGCCGCGCAAACGTTGGGGTCAAATCTTCCTTCCCGAAACGCATTCTCTATGAATGTAAAAAGAGACTCTCCCATCCAACTCCAATATTTCTGAAACACCCTCGCTTGGAGACCATCCGGCCCCGGGGCTTTCGAGGGGTGCGTGGCCCACACCGTGGCCTTCAATTCCTCTCTCGAAATATTTCTCCCGATCTCTATGCTCGACTCGGCGTCTAAACGACATTGAAACGTTGAGACCGCAAGAGGATCTGTATTGTCGGCCGTGCTAGAGAACAGATTTTTGTAAAACGTGATTGCGTGTGCTTTTAGGACCGACTGGTCCTCACACCAAACGTCTGCAATTTTCAGCGAGACAATTTCGTTCCTCTTACGTCGGCTGATAGTCGCTCTATGAAAGAATTTCGTGTTGCGATCCCCTTCATCATGCCATTTTACCCTCGATTTCTGTCTCCAAAACGTTTCTTCTCTTTTCAAAATCATACCGTATTCCTCCAAGAGTTCGCGTTCTAGATTCTCCAAGAACTCATTCGGGTGGCGCGCAAGGGCTTTTTGAGTCCCTTCGATCCGTTTCAAGATCCTTGTTTTTTTTTTGAAGATGTCTCCGAATTGTGATTTATTCCACTGTATCATGCGGTTGGGAACTTCTGCGATCGCGTCCAGTATGTTGGGATTCTCTTTCCACACGGCTTTCATGTTCTCCTCGCAATCCGGATGTGTGTACCACATATCTTCAAAACGAAACAGACGATTCACTTTAATTCTCGGCCGACCCGTGCACCATGTCATAATGGGGTGGTGGTCGCCGTGAGTACGAGGGAGGTGAGACACCATATAATTTGGAAATTTATGAATCCAACTGTCGTTCGCCAAGGCTCGATCCAGTCTCTCACGAATATTGTCCTCCCCTCGTCTTTTATTTGTCCATGTAAAATCCGGACCTTTAAACCCGAGGTCGTGCATACCCCAAGAATTCATGCGTTGTTGAAACGCCATACACCTCGCGTTCACATCGTTGTTGCCCCCAACCTTCTCGTGTGCTGCCCCTATCTCGTTAAAATCGCCTTGCATGAGCCACGGGAGGGAGTTTATAGATGCGGTCCTCTCCAGGTTATTGAAGATGCGGACTTTGTCAACTGAATGTGGCTTCGCATATACCCCAGAGATTTTCCACATATCTTCTTTCTTCGGTCCAACCAAAGCGTGGATCACCTGATCATCGACTTCTTGGATGATAACCTCAATCATCTCCGAGTTCCATAACATCCAAATTCCCCCCAACATACCATCCGTTGGTGCAAGACAGAAGTTTGTGTACCCCAAGGTTGGCGCAATTTCTTTAGCTCTCTCCTCGTTAACCCGAGTCTCTAACAGAAATACCACATCCGGTTTATGAATTTTAACCAGCTCTCTAAAGTTGATTTTAAAATCCTCGTCCCCCGCTCCCTGACAGTTCCACGATACGACTTTCATCTTCCTACTGATAAGGTGATAGGCTTGGATGGGGTCAACAATCTCCGTCCCCGTCCATGGTAAAATCATATGTTTCAGTAATGTCAGTGCTACAACTTCCTGTCGCTGTCTTTCCCAAGCACTCAGTTGAATTTTATGCCAACAGTTCAGGATATTTTCCACCCTCTCGACTATGAAGGTGCTGATTTCGAATTCCCAAACCGACGAGAGAATTTCCCTCACAACTATATTCCGTGGCTCGATTAGTGATATCTTTGAGGGGCCGCTGAAAAACTCCGTCCTTGTTTGGAAGTCCCACACCTCCGGTTGGAAGGCTGCTACCATTGCTCCATTCACCCAATTGATTTGAATATTTTCTTCCGGATTCATCACTGTCTCCCCGTATCCCTCTCCTCGGTTCAACTCTTAAGCTTTCAGATTCTCGATTATTCTCAGTTTCTAGTTCGGCCAATACACCAAAGGGATTTGATTTATTGCTGGCGCTGTTGCTATTTGCTTTCTTGCCTACGGCTCTTTTCTTCCCTTTGAGGTTCGTATTAGTAACCTTTCTTAAGGGGGCCGAGTCATTGACTTTCTCAACAATTGTTTCCTTACCCATATTAAATTCCCTAATATTGATAGAGTCCCTGTTCATATTGGAAGGTCGGGTTTCCTTCTTCTGTCTTTGCAAAATAGACCTGTTGTCACTTTCCTTCACGGCTTGACGTCCCTCAACATCTTTACCTTTTAATGTCGCGTTTTTACGCTTCGCGACTTGCATCCATTCCCCGTATTCGTCGGATTTAGCTTTCTCTAACAGCCAATCTCGTGCAGATTCGAGTTCCTTATGTGATGACTCCCCCGTTTCCATCGCTTTCGAATTTGCTGTTTTTGTTGGATCCGAGGATTTATCTCCGCATTTGTTCATTGCATGTCCCACCCTCCCACACGAATAACAAAGTGAATCGAGATTCTCGTATTGGATTTGGAGCAGTTTATCTCCAATGTAAAATCCTCTATCCAGTGGCTTATCCGTCGATATTTGGACGCAAAATCGGGCGTATTTCCCCCGTGTCGCCGTGTATGTGTTCCCATCAAATTTTATCACTTCTCCTATGCTTTGCGCCAAAGGGAGGATACACGCCTCATGCATCATCTCGATCGGGATCCCCAAAACTCTGACCCATGTTACTACTTGGTCGTTATTATCTTCGCTCGCCACATATTCCGGGGTCCATTTTCGTATAGCGAGGAAGCTACCTGCAACCTGCCACGGCCCTTGGGTAAGAATCCTCTCCATTTGATTTTGAGTAATGCCTTTGAGACAATACGCACCAGATCCGAGGTCGACAAGTTCACTGTCCCCATTTAGATTCCACATTGTACTCAATTTGTTGACTAGACTCGGGTAGAACCATGAACGTCCTCGCACCTTGATATAAATCGAGTTCTTCCAAATTTCCCTCAGTGACTGTTGTAGCTCGTTCGACAGTTCAAGGGTTTTATAGGGCTTCCTGTCCGACGGGGGAAGAATCCTACATTTTCCCTGTACCTCCGCTAATTTCTCTTTGTCGATTCGAACATCTTGGGGCCGAACCTTGTTTGCATACGATGGTTTTGGATACACAGTAGGGGGTTGCGTCGCCCGTTGAGGATTCTCGTCCGGTCGTGTCGCACGGAATTCATACATCTTTCGGGATCTTTTGAGCGGGCCGAATTCGTCGTTATCTTCCGACGGGGTGCTGCGCATGGGGTCTGGATCGAGTTCCGGTAATGGGGTCGGAGACAGAATCTCCGAAGCCATGTCGGCATTGAAAGATTTTTTCGTTTGCAGAATCGCTCTATTTTCGGAAAGAAAATCGCCTCTACACTATTATCAATTTCTATATAAAACACATCTATGAGTGTTTGAAGTTGATAAAAAAAAAATGAGTGTTTGAAGATAGCAAATAATTTGCATGAGTTGGTTGCTCATCATTGTACGCCCCCAACAAAATAATTTTTTAGTTTTGTTCTTGAATTGGTTATTAGACCCAATTTATTCGCGTTTTCGCAATGTTATACCCAACCCTTTCTCTGTTAGGTAGCCGTTAGAAATAGTATAGTACCGATTTTATCCTTGTAAATTTTAAAATTTGGTCGGAAAATAGGTGCAGGTATAGTTTTTCCCAAATGTCAAAGGCGGACCATAGTATTGCAAAAATTAAAAGGTTGGGTATATTTTCGCAAAAACGCAAATACTATGGGCATAGTATGCTGTTTTTCCCTTTATTAATGGGAAAAAGTACGGACTATACCCATCGTTTAGCCTCTTTTACGAAACTATACCCAACCTTTGAACTTTTGCAACACTATACCCAACCTTTGAAAATCGTAACTATACTATACCTGTACTAAATTTCCGGCCAAAATTCAAAAATTTGAGGGGTAAAATAGGTATCAACTATACTATATCATAAAAATAGAATTTTTTATTACTGAAAATAAAAAAAAATTAAAAAAAAAATAGAGCTCCCCCCCTACCCCCCACCCCCACCCACCCCCATGGGGGCTGCACCAGCGGGTTGCAGCCCCCCTACCCCCCCCCCCCCCCCCCACCCCCACACCGCTGCACCAGCGGTTGCAGCAGTGGTGGCGCCTCCAATTCATCATCACCAGCATTCCCCTTGTCGGCGCTCTCCCCGCCACCACCACCACCACCACCGCAATCCGCCATTGCCTTCTCTCGCACCTCCTCTCTCTTCTCCTCCTCAACCGCAACACCTCGTTTCAAATCAAGCGCCGCCAACTCCGCCGCCCTTATCCTCTGCCGCGTCCTCGTCGCGATTGCCGCCTCGTCTTCAACTACAACTACCACCACCGCTGCAACCCGTTGGTGCAGCGGTGTGGGGGTGGGGGGGTAGGGGGGGCTGCAACCCGCTGGTGCAGCCCCGTGGGGGTGGGGGGGGGGGGGGGTAGGGGGGCTGCAACCTGCTGGTGCAGCCCCGTGCGGGGTGGGGGTGCAGCCCCGTGGGGGGTGGGGGTTTGGGGGGGGGGGGGCCTCTATTTTTTTTGTTTTTTTTTTAACTTTTTTTTTAATTTTCAGTAATAAAAAATTCATATTTATGATTTTTTTATTTTTTTATTTAAATATACCGAAAATACTATTTTACCCCCCTCACTTGCCGAGATATGATGTCACTTTGTCTGGAAATGACGTTTTTTGGCCGGAAATTTAGTATAGGTATAGTATAGTTACGATTTTCAAAGGTTGGGTATAGTGTTGCAAAAGTTCAAAGGTTGGGTATAGTTTCGTAAAAGAGGCTAAACGATGGGTATAGTCCGTACTTTTTCCCTTTATTAATTACAAACACAAATTCAATGCTTACCGATAAACAAACACTTTTTATAAATCTATAGGCTCTGGCAGACACATTGGAAAAGTGTCATCATAAGCATTTTTGTTTATTCATTCTTTAATTCTCTATATATATGTAATTAAAGATTCTTTAGTCAATTAATCAAAAAAAAAAGATTCCTTAGTCAAAGATAGGGCCAGCAGATACAAGACAAAAGGTCTTCAATCTTGACCGAAAAAAGACTTCTGAAAGTTTTAAGTTGCGGCATGGTTCTTGTGTTTTTTTTTTTATATATATATATATTTTATTGTTAAGGGCATGGTTCTTGTTTTTATTTATTTGTTGTTAAGGGCATGGCAACGTTTGTTTTCCTTAATTGATGCTTCATTTTTTTTCCACTTTTTTGAGCTAACTTATTTATTTCTCGAAACATTGTTAAAGAGGAAACTCAAAAGTCACAAGTGGAGCTATTGTTATAAATTTAATTTTACTACTTGATTTATTTTGTAAAAAAAAAAAACGTGTCCTTGAACATCATGTATTCGATTGTTTCTCCATTTTTTTTTCAAATGTCCAGTAAATTTGAAAATAGCGAACTGAATTAAAACCATACTAGTTCTTCAGTTAAACACAATGTTGGGGCCGATTTTGGACAAGGGGCAAATGTGGAAGGGGCAAAGTATAAGGGTCAACTTATAGACATTTTACACATATGGGCTCTAGTTTAGAGAAATGTGAGTTTTATACCCACGGAACTTTCCTTAGATAGGGTCAGTTCTCAAGGTTTTTCCATTCAACACACTGAGTAATTTTTTAAGCCACAACATTTTGGGGATTTAAATTGAGTGTGAGAACAATTTAGAGAGTGTTGTGTGATTTTACTTTGGTAAACGTTTAAATATTGTAATTTTTTGTATATTCATAGTAAAATATTGTGATATTGCACATGATTTTTGACCTCAAAGTAATTTAGGATTTTTTACGTTTATGTGAGTCATTTATCTTCTCAATCTATTAGTTGTCTTTATGCTCTAATTGAATGTTCCTGGTATTTGAACCTTGGTGCATATACTTGAGGTATCGTCAATACGGTTTTCATGTGTGCTGCTAGAATTATTTACAACAGTAGTGTTTCGTGAAAAAAGGTAATGGTGGCCACAATTTTGATATTCAACTGGAGCAATTTCTCACTTTGAGATCTTGAGAAAAGAAGTTAGTCCATGGCTACCGGTGAAAGGCCGGAGGAATTCGAAAAAGATGCTAGCGGGTGATATGGACGAAAATATTATAGCAATTCTTCACCTGGCATTAGTTCATTCGAATAGCATACAGGGGATCAAGATGGCCAAGCAAATATAGAATCCTCTCAACAAGTTGTTTGAGGCCAGGCCACTCCAAAATAAGATTTTTTTTTTCTAAAAGAAAATATTACACAATGAGTATGTTTACTTTGATAACTAAGAATATTAACAATTGAAACAATTCATGTTTTCAAATCACATCAATAGGTTATAACATAAAGTCGATAATATGTGTTGAATTCCAACTGTGGAGTCTTACCGAATTCATAAGATCAAGTTGTCATAAATGATACGTGTATAAAACATCTACATTTTATCCCTTATTATTGATGAGATCGTGCTCAATTCTTGTATATTCTATTTATCTTAGATAGTTGTATGTGTTTTCATGTTTTATAGTCGATTAAATCAATACGGTGCTAAAAGACATAATTTCAGGGATTTAAGAAGAGCTTGTTGGTCAGGCTGAAGAGGAGAACCAGCAGGAGCTACGCGACAGCAACAAAAGCAGCCCGAGTCGCGCAGGTCAAACATTAGATCGCACGACAACACAAAGAGTTGCGCGAGAAACACCAAATGGGCAGAAGGTATCGCGAGTTACAGACCATCACGTGTAATCACGAGGAAGTGGCAGAGAGTTGCGCTACAACAAGGAAAGTTGTACGAGCCATGCAGGTATACGCACGACTTGTGTTGCAGGATATGTCAAGGTCGCGTTGTCCTAAAAGTTGTACATAAATACTAGAGTTGGTTTTTAACCTAATGGGCTGGAAAAATCTAATAAAAGGACGTACCTGCAATAGACTAAGGAAATCGCAGAAACATCAACGATCAATAGAAAACATTAGTAAAAAAAACTCGTACAACTGCTTGAAGAGAACAACAAGAAAAGATCAACAACAAGAGAATAAATCATCGATCATTAGAAGATGAAGCGTTGTCTATCATCTTTGGAGTAGAGAATAGGAATCAATCGAGAGGGATCTGCAACTATCCTAGAGAATCATTAAACATGATATTTCTTCTCATCTTTACATTTATTCCAATTGTTACTAATGATGTTGAGCTTGTTCTTTGAAACGATGAGCGACTAGTTACTTTATGCTTAGAGTTATGAAGTAATTGGATTTGAAACTCTGCGAAGACTATTTATTTGATTTCTATTAATTGCATTGTTTATGTTTATTTGATTATCTTGTGCCCAATGTCTTATTATGTCTGATCAACATAATACTAATTTGAAGTTATGGAAGGTAACTAACAGCTCCACATAGCACGTTTCGTGGGATAGTTGAACCTGAGAGTGTGTGAAAAAGATAAATCGGGTCATGTCCTCTTGTGGACTTGAAAAAATACATGAACATATACACCAGTTAAAGAAATCAAAACATTAGTACAAGTATAGTGAATGTCCAATGAATTAGAGCCTCTAAGTTATTCCATTATTATTGTTTACAACAAAATAAAACTCAATTCACTTCAGTCTAGTAGTTAGTTTAGTTAAAGTAGTTTAATCTAAGTTCTTTATCACTTCATTCAATCATTTTAATTGTGACAAAGATTTAAAGGATAAAAGTAAGGTAATAGAATAGGTAGCTTAATCATAGTCCTCGTGAGATTTGATACTTTGGTAGTAATCTTACTTTCTATTTTATATTACTTGAATCGTATACTTGCGTACATGTGTATTAGAGAAATATCAAATATTAATAATAACACGAGAAAATATGCATCAATTTTTGGCGTCGTTGTTGGGGACTTAGGCAATTAAACACTTAATCAGGTATATACTTTACAATATCTTTAAGGTATCTTTATGTTTATGAAATTATCAAGTATACCTCAATAATCTATGGATTGTGGGCAACCTATGAATCAGGGATCGTGGAGACCATATCTAACGTGAAGCATAGAAGTATCAAGATACAAAAGATTTGAACATTGTGTGGATGATTCAGCAGATGAGTTCCTTCCTCACACAAGTTTCAGGAAAAGTGGAATCTAGGGTAATTGTCTTCAAATTCAGAGGAATAAAAAGGAGAAGATGCAGATTACCATTTGATAAAGTTTGACAAGGCATGTAAGTTCTATATATCAGCTCATCAGGCAGAGAATTATCTCAAATTAAAGATGTTTCATCAAACATTGTTCGGAGCAGCTGATGATATGGGACTTAATTCATTGAGTGTCATTACCTTGGATCAAATGGCACAATTGTTTATGGGGACTTACTATCCGCCCATTCTAGCATTGTCATGACGCATAGAAATCATGAGCTTCTTGCAAAAGCTAGGAGAACCATTATATGATGCATGGGCAAGATTTAATCGGCGCATCAAAAGATGTCCAGATCATTGTGAAATACAGTCAGATTACTTGAATCGTTCTATGTTGGGTTGGATAATAACAACAAAAACATGTTGTATTTAATAGCGGAAGGCTGTTTCATGAAACTCACAGACGAAGCAAAAAGAAAAAATAAATTCTATGAGACATCATCTTTAAATAATGTATATTGGAGAAATCGCCATTTACATCCGGAAACAGAATCGATGCAAGTTGATACAAAAAGGCGAGGATACGTGAATGCCATTTCACATCAGAATGAATGGGAAACCAACCAATTGATAGAACATGCAGTACAACGGCTGAGAGACTTGAGGGAGATAGTACAAACAATCACTTTACAGAGTGGTCCTGCTACATAGTCACCTTCACCAGTTGTTCTACTAGAAGAAGAAACAATTCCATTTTCAACGTGCATTCAAAATGAACTTGAGGAATTAGATGATGAAGTTGAAGAAGTATTGACTCAATACAACCAGAAGTGCCTGAGCATCCAGCAACAATACCATATCCACAAAGAATGCACAAAAGAACAATAGATTAGACATATGAAATATTCTTGAAAATATTAGAAAGGACTTCAATTGAAATACCCTTGATTGATGCACTCAATTTTGTGCCGAGGTATGAGTAATTTGTAAAGGATTTGGTCACATTGAGGAGGAAGATCAATAAAGTGAATTTGGTAACCTTATCAGGGATGTGCTTAGTATCAATTGAAAACACAACACTGCTAAAGAAGGGAGATCCAAGGAGTTTTTATGTTTCTTATTTAATACATGATGATGACGTGTTTAATATATTTGCATTAATTGATTTGGGACCATTGAAAACGTACGAAAAGTTAGGGCTTAACAAAATGTAACCTACGAAAGTATTATTACATCTAGTCGATAGATCAACTAGAGTATTTGTTGGTATGGTAGAGGATGTGTTTATCAAATTTATTAAAGGAGTGATACATGTTGATTTTGTTACTCTTTATACTGAGATGAAGAAGGACCAATCATTTTAGGAAGACCATTTTTAGCCACTAGTAATGTTATTATTAATTCTGTTGAAAATATGTCAATGATGATTAATAATAAAGTCATTAACTTGACATGAAATAGGTACTCCAACACCCAATCGACAAAATATGATCCTATCTATCATCAGGGTTCTCTAAAATAGGTGCCCCATGCTCTCACCCCGAAAAGTTCTAGCCACGTCGCCACCTACGGGGGGCTTTGAGGGTCCTGCCTCGTCTGCGCCGAGAGACGATGTCTGCCAGACATAAGTAGCAGACTGTGCAGGCAAAACTCCGTGCATATATGAACTTGAAGCGTGTGCCGAGCCATGAGGCGAGTTGGATATCGTAGTGTTGGGCTGTGGCAGCAGCTCCATCTCCTCGTCACTAAGAAAGCCATACGGGTCAATATTCGTCCTATGAACCAACATAGCGTCAAAGAGGTCGTCGCACTGAAACTCTGGGAGGGGAGCGGCTCTTGCCTACTTACTCTTAGCCGGTGCCTTCCCCTTCGACTTTTCCCTACCTCTACCCCTAGACGGTCAATCGTCTCTATCTGCCATCTAAATTAACTAAAAAAAATATTAATCAATCGTCCGTAAATTTCACTAAACTATATTTTAACCTCACAAAAAAATTAGTCTTCATAACTGAATCCTAATAATGAATGTATTTAATTCGAGTTTGTACCCTATAAATTTCTAATAATTATACTCCTGCAAGAAAGTTCATATAAATTACATTTCAACCCCACAAAAAACTTAAAACTTGACATTTGAGTCCTAATTTTATTTTAAATATACTTTTCACCCTAAAACTTCTTCTAAACTACAAATTAACCCTTAAGTTCAATATTAACCAATAAATAATAACTAATACATCTAATCATATTTTCTACCCTATAGTTTTCTTAACTCGCTAAATATTTGCAAATAACCACAAATCTTCTAATAATCATACTCCTACAAGAAAGTACCTATACATTATATTTCAACCCCACAAAAATTTTAAACTTGACATTTGAGTCCTAAATTTGTTTCAACTACACTTTTTGCTCCAAAACTCCTAATTACCTTATTCCTACAACAAACTCTCAATAAATTTTATCCCTACCCCAATAAAACTTTAAACTATACAATTGAGTCCATAATTATGATCAAGTGCACTACATACTCCAAATGTTTTGGTAAACTACAAATTAAGTCCTAATTAATCCACAACTTTTCAAAATCATCACAAATTATTTCTGAAAAACCAGAATAACAACACAATAATCATATCCACACGAACATAACAACAATAATCACAAAATCAACGAAAATAAAGGAAAAAAATTGAAAATTGACACATGAAATTAACGGATGAAAAGTGAAAAAAATAACATCAAAATAATCCTTGAGTCGAGTAAAGTTGAATACCAATATTTTTGGATGAAAGCGACGGTCCTACAACAGTCATCAACGTGTTTTAGGCAGTGAGTGTGGGGCGTGAAAGATAAATCAATGGTGATTATTGCCTTTTAAATTGTGCAACGAAGTTCTTCGTTGCACGCGCCCTAATGCAACGAAAAACTTCGTTGCAGTGCGTGGCGCAACGTAAAAATGCGGTGCAACCACGTGGGCTGCATCAAATTTTTTAGTTGTATCTGCTGCACCGAATAATTGCAATGCAACCCACGTAGTTCATCGGATTATTGTGTTGCAATGCCCTTAAAGTGAATATTGAACACATTTTTGCGATGCACTGCACATTAAGGGCAAAGGCAACGTAATTTGCGTTGCATTTGGTATATGAACCGAAATTTGAATTTTAGATGTATGTTTTTTTCCTGCAATAGCATGGTTTTGTTGTAGTGTGTAATATTTTACTCAAACTTTTATTTTGGAGCCTTAATAAAATTCTATGTATAAACCATGAAATTATGATTCTACATTTAAGAATTTTTCTCTACATATATCTTCTTCTGCTCCTAAAATATAGATTAGTTACGAAAAATAATAACAAACATGAACATTATATTCAGCAAATAAAATGATTAGGGGGACATGATCATGTCACATATATTTTAACAAAAGGTTGATTAGTGGGGCACACACACCTATTTTAAGGTTACTTGGTTAGTTTTTACGATTTTAACAAAGCAAAAAAAGAAATTAAGAGATGAAATTGTCCGCTCTTGTATGTCATCCTCAGTTGTATTAAATATTTTCTCCATTAGTTGAGGATAAATTAACGGGATTTCGTTCAAGTAAGATCATAACAATCTATAGAGCATGTTAGTAAGTTGTAATTTTAAAACATATAATTCATACTAACTTTATACTCCAAAAATATTATTTAATGAACCCACTACAAATATCTTTTGTTTTCTCTTCCAAACCACATCAAGAAGTAATATCTTTTCCATCTTATTTTTTCCAACAAATTTCACCTTCGATTCGAGTACATTCCACCCATTGCTCGTCATAGGAGTCCGTCTCAACAATGATCTTGGGGATGCATTTTTTTCCAAGCAATTTTTAATCATTCTTTCATCGCTTCAATCTCCGATTCTAGAACTATGGGGAAGTTTATCCTTCCCATGAATCCCCATAAGTCATAACCACGACCCTTTGTCATCTCACATTACTCCTTCAAAAGTCCCCGCGTTAAGGTATGTTCTAACGCTGCCATCGACATTCAGTTTGACCCATCCCATCTCATTTTCTTCGTCGGACTTTCTATGTTGTGGGCCTTTGAAAGATCAATGCTCAGCTGTTTAATATTTCTGATCACAACATAGTTCTTCTCATTTATGCCTTTGAAACTAGAGGGTTACACGCCTTCCATATACACTAGAGGGTCGCGAAAAAAATTACGTTCCACTGTATTTCAGGCAACAAGTGATCAATAACGATAAGGCAAAATCAAGAACATTTATTTTAGGGGGAGAGGTGAAATTATTTGTCTCATAGTCTGAGCAAAAAAACAAAAAATTTGGGCATATCTCACTTTTACCGAAAAATAATTCATAGAATCAAACGATAGATAAAATGAGATAAAATGAGATATCTCGTTTTATCTATATAACCAAACAGCTTTTAAGAATATTGATTGAAGAAAAATATATTAATAAGCCATAAAATTATGGTTCTGCATAAATCTGCTTCTAAAATATAGATTAATTACGCAAAATAATAACAAACCTGAACATTATGTTCAGCAAATAAAATAATGCGGGGGACATGATCACGTCACATCTATTTTAACAAAAGGTCACTAATTCTTGTTAAAAAAAAAAAGGTCACTAATTGGTTAATTATCACGATTTTAACAAAGCAAAAAAGGAAATTAAGAGATGAAATTCTCCACTCTTGTCGTCCTCAGTTGTATTAAATAATTTATCCTAACGGAATTTCGTTCAAATGAGATCCTAACAAAGGTCATATCTTGGCTACCCAGTCTCCAGTGCCCAGTGCACTCACATGGGGTGTGGGCCCCACACAGGTGGGGCCCACCAGTATGTGAGAGACTGGGCATTGCACCCACTGGGTAGCCAAGAAAAAATCCCTAACAACCTATACAATTTTCACTGAGAACAGCACATGCATAAACTATAATTTTAAAACACATATAATCCAAAGTAGCATTCACACTCCAAATATTATTTAATAAGGGCTCGTTTGGTAGCATTTATTAGGGGGGATAAGTGGGTTTCAATCAGGCCCAACATGGGTTTGTTCCTTATTTGGTTTAACATATTGTTTACCGGGTTGGGCCGATCAAATCTCTAAGACCCGGTACTGAGCTCCACAACTAATCAGCTCCAGCCCCCTCCGATTTATAATACGCTCTGAGCAGTGTTTTTTAAAATTAAAGTTCATTTACCTTTTCGCCCTTAGCTTCAAATTTTTTTTCCAAGCTCTGCCCATCAGTGCTAGGGCAACATGTTATTGTCACAAACAAAAAATTAGAATTGCGCAGCCATCCTTTCTCACTTCCCGAAAACCCTAGGCGATTTCTGTCAATGGCGTCTTCCTGATTCGTGAACGAAGCATTCTACACAGGTTTGTTTATGTTTGTTGCTTGTACATACTTTACTTAGATCTTAAGTCCTTCTTTTTTGTTAAAATGGTAACTAACTTCTAGTTTGTTTCTTGTTATTTTCCCGTTTACGGTGCGCAAACCACCAGATCCGGAGTGCGCCAGCGTTTGAAGGCGTAGCTACAAACACCTCGGTTAGAAACAACTGTTGGTAAATTTTCCCTCACACATATATCGCAATCTAGTTGAATCCAGTAGAATTGGTACCATTTGTTGGCATTAGAATCTATTAGCACCATATACGAGCTCTCCATGTTTGTACATTAATTAGAATCTGCCAATGCAAGGGACAAGGGTTAAACTGTTATCCAGTAGCACCATGATTGTAAACTATTATTTGTAGCACCGATCATCCGAAAATGCGAGGGACTGGGATTACATATCCAGCGGTTAATTAGTTTAATCCTTGTGCACCATGATTGTAAACTATTATTCAGTAGCACCAAGATTAAACTAATTAATGCGAGGGACTGGGATTACAACTATGTTTAGCACCTCCTGTTGCAAACAGATTTTAGTATATGCCTTTTTGTATACTGTTGGAATTATTTTCTTGTAACTTATTGATTATTGAATAAGTATCTTACATGCTTTATCCATCTACCAACGTGTATCATGATTTCATTCTCTTTTTAATACTATTTTTGCTAAGTATGGTGTAAGTTTAAATAAAGAATCGTAATGTAGTTTATGTGTGATAATGCAATAGGTAATTGCAATATAATGGATTGGAGGGCGAGAGTAATGCTTATTGCTGCCATCCATTTAATAATTTTGCGTCTTAGGATGATGGTAGTATTTATGTGCTATTACATTTATCGTAAAAGGCGTGAGGAACTTAGGAAAAGGAAGCGGAGCCATAGCTACAGCATGCTCCATAAGATACCTAGACAACTAGAACGCCTTCAGAGGCTTGTGCACCTGAGTGATTCAGATTGCGTAAACCTTCTCCGAATGGATAGGAACACCTTCCACCGTCTTTGTCACGTACTAGAACATGCTGGAGGCCTAACCAATTCACGTTATGTCAGTGTGCAAGAACAAACAGCAGTGTTTTTACAAACTTTAGCACATCATCATAAAAATCGAGTCGTTAAGTTTGATTTTGGAAGGTCCGGGCAAACAGTAAGCCACTATTTCAACAAAACATTAGAAGCTTTATGTAACGTACACGGAATGATATTAGCGCAGCCAACTCCTATTTCTGCCGATTGCACTGATGAACGATGGAAACCATTTCAGGTAAACTGGTGAAATACTTGAATACAAATCTCCGAACATTACAGCCGCAAACTGCTGCAATAATCACTATTAATAACAATGTGCTTTTTTAATTGTCTTTGAATTTATAGGGTTGCTTGGGGGCATTAGATGGTACTTACATCAAGATAAGGGTTCCCGTTGCTGATAAGTTGAGATATTACTCTCGTAAGGGAGACATAGTAACAAATGTCCTAGGAGTGTGTGACATCAATATGAATTTTATTTATATCCTTTCGGGTTGGGAAGGATCAACGGCCGACCAACGAGTTTTGCGCGAATCTGTAAACAGGCCGACTGGTTTTAAAGTCCCCACAGGTTCACACTAAACTGAATCATACATTTTTGTCTTTATTTATTAGGTAAAAAAGGACTATAGTTGTTAAAGCTAAAAAGAAATTATGGTTTGACCTCGTTGCCACCTTTTTTTAATAGGTAATTACTATCTTTGCGACCTAGGATACAAAAATCAAGAGGGATTCCTCACACCTTATAAAGGTCGGCGTTATCACTTAGAGGAGTGGAGTGAGGGCAACAACCGTCCGCAAGACAAAGAAGAGTATTTTAATATGAAACATAGCAAGGCCCGCAATGTTATTGAACGAGCATTCGGCTTATTAAAAATAAGGTGGGCAATTTTGGAGACAAGGACGCACTACTCGGTGGAGACTAGAAACCGCATTGTAATGGCATGTGCTATTCTACACAACTTTATCCGAACACATATGGCCACAGATCCTATGGAGGGACAAGAGAGAAGAATTCCCCATGATTCTCGCGATGAAGTTGAATATATAGAAACTACTGCCCCGTCTCGAGAATGGCATAATTGGCGTGAGAGTTTGGCTACCGATATGTACACAAATCGGCGCATGACACGTCCCTGACTAAATACTAGGATTGCTGGGTGTAGAGTTGCCTTTGTTGAGTAGTTAGTGACTTCAGGGCTCGTTTATTAAGTGTACTTATTTTGAAAAGTTAAACAAGTACTTCATTTTGTTGGTGGATAGACCAAAAGAGAAACTGTATCTCTACACTCAGTTCTTGATGAACATAAACATTAATGTGTTTAGTTTCTTACCTATTATATAACTGGAGTTAATTGCCTTTATTTTATTATAAAATATTTGTTTTACTGCTGATCTAGGTACTACTTCAATTATTCAATATCCCTTCCATTATTGTGATACTACTTTTTAGTGCGTCAATGCATCTGGTCTCTATTGAAAACTAAAGATGTTTTTTAAAAAAAATTTGAGGAACAATCCATAATAATGTTTTTTTCATTACTTCCTGTTGGTTGGAATACATCTCAATTGACCTGCTCAAGCTTGTATAATTGATAAGAAGGTGGTACCTATTTTAGTTTTGATTTTATTGGTTGTTTTTAAAGTATATAGTTGTATACTTGGATTCTTGGAATTCTGATTCTTCAGTTACTTGCATATGTACTTTAGTGGCAAATTGCTATGTTTATTTGTAGCAATATGAATACAAACTGATTCCCCATTTGAATATTTCCTCCATTGTTATAACAATTACCAAGTTGCTCTTTCTTATTTGTTGTAGTTTATTCAACTGACTATCCATTTCAGTTCTTGTAAGGTTATATCCTAACTAAAAATTAATTTTATAATATACAGATGGAGTCTTCTGTGGGTAATTCAAGACGAACAAAGGACAAGGGTGAGAGTTGTAACGGTGGCCGCTTGTACTGGACAAAAGCAGAGGAAGAAACTTTGATTTGTGTCGTGAAGGAACTGATTCTGGATGGCTGGAAAGCAGGGAACGGTTGGCGCCCTGGTTTCTTTAAACGCGCAGCTGAGATGATTCGCAATGCCATACCAACCAGCCAAATAAAAGGCGAACCGCATGTGAATTCTAAACTAACTGTGTGGAAGAAGGATTATGGCAATCTATTCACATTGTTCGGGGGTAGTGGAAGTGGCTTGGACCCCTTCAACCACACCATAACCATTGTCGGGAGTGAAGCCTGGGAAACGAATGTGCGGGTAAAAACACTAACTCAACATTGTTTTAGTTCTGTAAGAACAAAAAAAATAAAAAAATCTTGTTTTGATGCTTTACACATTTGTCTTGTTCAGATAAATCCCGAGATTGCTAAGATGAAAAACAAATCATACCCTTATTACGACCAGTGGAGGGAGATTTTCGGAAAAGATCGTGCAAATGGGTCAGCGGCGCATGACCTTGGGAGTACCGTGTTGGAAATCGCACAACGGAATCGCTCACACGTCCCTCGCCCTCAAACTGGGGGATTAAACCCCCCTCCACCTGGCCAAACTTTTGATGAAGCAGAAGAGTCGACTATAGGGCCAGGAGATCAAGCTGAATCCTCCAACTCCAAGCAACAGAGTAAGCGTAAACGGAAGTCAAAGAATACGATTGATGAAGAACCAATAGCAAAGATGATGGGTTCGTTCATGACTGATACAAAGGATGCTATTGTTGACCTATCTCATGCAATAAAATCTTTGAAGGAAGTTGATCCAGGAGTGACTCGGGTCTTTGCGGAACTGGAGAAAATACCTGTTTTCACAATGGATGAGCGTGCTGTCGCTGCCAGCAAAATTGTTGCTTCCCCCACTGCATTAGCACTGTTTTTCAGCGGTACCTTGGAGGGCAAGATCAGCTACATCCGGGGTATTCTGCGTGGCAATATTTAGTTTCGTATAATCAAGTAACTATTTAACATTTTGTTTTGTCGTGGTAGTTTCTAAAATTCCCTAGGATAAACGATATTTGGGTTGGTGTATTTGTTATGACTACCCCCATTTTACCTCGAAATATCGACATACATTCAGCTGGGATTATTTTGACGTGTAAACAATAACCGATCATCATTAACCATGACGTACTGCTCGATGCTTAACTATAAAAAATCTGTCAACTTTGTTTTACTTATTTTTTTTATTGCAATTGCTCTGTTTCTTGTTGCTATGCGATTCCATTTCCAAAGTACATAGCGTTGCTTCTGGGCGTTGATTCCAGTACCAGTGGAGGGAGACTTGTCTCTCTTCTGTTCCAGTACCAGATTAGAAGTCATGCCCAATTTGTTTTTACAAAGGTCATTAACTACTTTCTTTCTCTATCTTGAATAATTTACAAGGAAACTTCCTTTCTGAGGCCTAGATCTCATATTGGATAAGTTTTCAAGTGACTGAGTTTATTGTATTATGGTAATGTTTTACACTTATCATTTTTATTCATATTAAACATGTGTGCGTCAAATGAATAAGTACCTACGCGGTGTTTCTCGGCGTATTTTGTTGTGTAGTGATGATACCTTTTTTTCCTGGATATGTTTCTTGTTATATATACATATGCTTAGTAATAAAATATGACCTGCATCAACAAATGAATCAGTACTGGTTTTGCTGTATCTATTTCATGCTTTTGATAATCGAATTTGCGAGTGTTTATGATCAGAAAGTGCCAATATTCAGCATTTGTCGCTACTGCAACATTCAATATTTTTCCCATTACACACAACATTGAAATAAAAGAACAAGCAGATCATAACTTATAAGCCGATTTAAAAATAATGCCATGAAAACTATCTGTTTACAAAGCAACATATGAAAAAGTACAAATTCTCCTTAGAGATATGTTTCATAGGCTTAATGGAGTACTATTTCTTATTGGTTAAAAACCACAATTACTAAACCAATCGCAAATAGCAAACTCCGAATTGGTAGGTTCCAATTATACAAAGTCCTGTTGGTCCACGCGAAACTCAGCCGAAACCGATGTTACCCAAATGTCTCGTACCAAAGAATGTAATCATGGTACGACACTCCACGCATTATAACGATCTCCGGAACCATCTGTATACACAAACAAAATATGATCACATTACACATAGGTGAGATAACGCATTAGCCAGTGATAGTTTGACTACGTTAATGATTTTACAAAACATAAAAAACCTACTGATCATTGTCGATCTAGTAACACGCATTTCCAATTAATTAGGCCGGCGTATCATCCCAACTAATCAAAATGCGCCTACAAGTGGTTAATCATCATTCTTACTTAATCATCATTCTTACTTACCAGAATCCAAGTAAATTACCAAGAAAATAAAGTTTCGCTACTGGATGGATTATTGACGTATAATTGACGAAGAAAAAATAAATCCTTACTTCTACAGAAAAAGTAACATTACGTTCAGTTATAGCTAACACTAAAAACGAAAGAATCTGATTTGTTACAAGCAACTGCGTACAAAAAACGTTTGCATGCGTTGTTTTTCAATTCTAAAGATAACCCAGAACGAGGTCCCGTCCCAACAGTTCTCCTCCAACATAATCTTTTAAGGTAATCGACTGTAACTTTTGACTGAGAAAAGAGACAAAGTAATTGCAATCTAACTACATGCAACAGTTTGATGCTCAGCAAGACACATCCCAAGTCCGCTCTGAATAGTGACGGAAATGAATCTAGCAAATTAACTGAACTAGAATCACAATAGTAATTACACTTCTACTCGAGTCTAAGTAGCATTAAGTTGATCTTCAATTGGACGGCTCCAACTATTACCAGAATCAGATTTTCCATAACAAAAAGTAGTACAAGTAATCTAAAAACAAAGTAATCAAAGCAGGGAGAAGAATATTTTACGTTGGCCGCGATATTATTCGACATGAATATAGCATTAGAACAATACTCGATTACCATAAGATTTTAAGTTATGCGGCATAGATATAGGCGCAAATCCGAGAAGTAGAAGACTGGTGTTGGAAATTATCCTAAATTTATACTCCTAACGATTGATAAATTTGCAGTCAATTATCAATTCCTAATTACGGTTATTTTTCAAAAGAAGACATAAAGTTCCAGCGAACTTAAAGCTACATACAGAGTATGTAATTAGGAGTGTTCACATACTTAGTTGTAATGGGCATTCACATTGAGTTTGACAGGGAAAGTGTTGCCTAATACACATAGTTGTGGTAGACGAATCAGTATAAAGCATACACAATACAAGGACATGGGCAAGAATACATTACCAACTGCCATGGTCGCTTATGAAGTGGAACATCGATGAAGTTTATGATGAGGAATACATAATCTTCAAATGCTACATTTGATCACATGGCAGGGCCTGATTCTCAGTAAATGCTGCAACGTCACTTCAATATTGAAACTAGACGATTAGCCGCTTAATTTTTGTATTCGACTTCTGAAATTATTTATACAAAGATCAAGTAAAACATACTTACACACCGTTGATAATAGAATGCAGAAATATACGTTAAACATGATATAGACATTAAGCAAAACGCTAACGAAAGAGTTATGCAAGACGGAATGCTACTCAATTGATATCTCGATTTGCAGTTGTAGTAACCAATATGGCTTAATCCCACACCATAACCAAATTAGACAAGTCAAAATCAATGATAAACAAGTGTTAAATTCTATAAAGTGCAAGAAGGGATACATAATTGAGCAGGAAACATTTTCAAATAGCAATTGGATATAAATCTCGAGCCTACGAGATGTCAAAGCTATTTCTGCGAATTAATCGGTATAAGGTCCTACGAGAAGGCAGAATAAGAAATAGGGGAGACTTACGTCGTAATCGGTAGCGTCCTTTCTCACTTCACACCGGAACCGCGTCGATTGTTTACTTTATCAAAAACCAGGGGGGTGGCTCGTTATGAGGGCTGAAGCTTCAACGTTTCGATTGTGGAGGAGAATCTCATGGTGATGAAATGGAGGATTCGATTTTAGTATGAGGCGACAATGGAGTTTTATGGAAGAAGAGCTTCATCACGTTTATGGCTAGGGCAAAAAATTGATAATGAGATGGAGGATGAGGTGATTGTGAAGTGACAAAGGTAAGGGATAGTTAAGTAATTTCTTAATAATTTAAACTAATCTGGGTCTAACATTGTGGGCTACCAAAGTGGTTGATATGCATAATGTGTCCTACAATTTGTATAACCAAAGCAAATATAATACCAAATAATCCCCCTAAAAATAGTACTACATACTTAATCCATCAAAAAAGATTAATTGCTACCAAACGAGCCCTAAACCCACTATAATAATATCTTTTCTTTTCCACTACCAAATCACATCAAGAAGTAATCCAATCCTTTTTCCATCTTATTATTTTTTCCAACCAAAAATTTGACCTTTGGTTCCACACATTGCTTGATTCCTTTCCTTCCCTCGTCACTCTCAAGCCCACTACTACCATGAATATTGAATTTCATACGGGTGGGTCTCGCAATTTCTGGACTCCTCATGTATTTCCTTTCTCGCCATCTCTTTTTTAACTTTTTTCCTATTTTCCACTTTATGATAATAGTTACATTTTTGCATGGCCAATATACGAACCCCACCGTTAAAATGTTAGCATCGTGGGGGCCTTTTTCCACTAACACTTGCCGCGTGTACTCCTTCCAATTTCCTATATATGCATGCCCCTCTCGGTGCCACACACATCATTATACACACACACACACTTGAAATTAAGGGAAGAGAAGAAACAAACATTCATTCATTTTTAATAAAATAAATTAAAAAACAAGATTGTTTCTTCTTCCTCCTAAGATTTGGTTGGTTGGTTCTATCACATTTCCATCGAAAATGTTTATCGAAAAGTTTAAGGTCGACAGCCCCAATGTTAAGTACACCGATGGTGAGATTCATTCCGTGTACAATTACGAGACCACAGATCTTGTTCATGAGAACAGGGATGGGTCATATCAGTGGATTGTGAAGCCTAAATCTGTCAAATATGAATTTAAGACCGACACCCATGTCCCCAAATTAGGGTATGTACAATAAAAATTGAATCTTTTTTTTTTTTTGATTAATTACCCTTTTGATTGAATTGTTTGATGTAATGTTTGAAAGGGTTATGCTTGTCGGATGGGGAGGTAACAATGGCTGTACCCTTACTGGCGGTGTCATCGCAAATCGGGAGTGAGTTCCTTCTTCCTTTTTCTTCCAATTAGAAGAGAATTGTTGTTGTGGGTTTTGTTATAAAATGGATTTAAAATAATGGGTCGGTGAGATTGTTGTAAAAGATTCATCTTTTTTGCTGCATTTGTGTTTATTATGGGTTGTTGATGAATTTTATTTAATCTGTTGAGCAGAGGGATTTCATGGGCAACGAAGGAGAAGGTTCAACGGGCAAATTACTTTGGGTCATTGACTCAGGCATCCTCAATCAGAGTTGGGTCCTTCAATGGGGAAGAGATCTATGCCCCATTCAAAAGTCTGCTGCCTATGGTACTTTCTCTTCTAACATTTATTTATGTTTTGAAATTAAGTTACATTTAATGAGGAGTGTTATGAATTTGGCTTGGCTGACCATTTATATATAACATGCATACAATGAAAGTTTGTCTGGAGAGTGTTTAGATGGTAGTGAAAGCTAGTATCTTTGTTCTATGTTTAATGATTTGATTATGATTAGGTGAACCCGGATGAGATAGTGTTTGGGGGTTGGGACATCAGCAACATGAACTTGGCTGATGCCATGGGCAGGGCCAAGGTGTTTGACATTGACCTCCAAAAGCAGCTGAGGCCTTACATGGAACACATGGTTCCTCTCCCTGGTATCTTCAATCCTGATTTCATTGCTGCCAACCAGGGATCACGTGCCAACAACGTGATGAAAGGAACCAAGAAAGAACAAGTCGACCAAGTCATCAGAGACATCAGGTATATACAATGTTAGACACTTAAGTAAGTAATCGCATGAACATTTGATTAGTTATGCAGAGTATTCTTCTTTAGTGAAGGATATGGTCAGTCACCTGTGATCGAACTCAATATGGTAAATTTTGTTATTTCTGATGATATTCGTGCTACGACGGTAACTTTGATTTTTTCTTGGTTGCCACAGGGAGTTTAAGGAGAAGAATAAGGTGGATAAGGTGGTTGTTCTGTGGACAGCCAACACTGAGAGATACAGTAACGTTGTCGTTGGTCTAAACGATACAGTGGAGAACTTAATGGCTTCAGTGGAGAAGGATGAGGCTGAAATATCCCCTTCAACCCTGTATGCCTTGGCTTGCATTCTTGAGAATATTCCTTTTGTCAATGGCAGCCCACAAAACACCTTTGTTCCAGGTGAAAAACTGAGCTGAACCCTTTAAATATGCTTGAATTTACTTACAATTTTTAGTAAATATGATATCTTACACGTGTTCAACTAAATTATGTTTTCAGGGCTGATTGATCTTGCCATTCAAAGGAACAGCTTGATCGGTGGAGATGACTTTAAGAGCGGTCAAACAAAGATGAAATCTGTGCTAGTTGATTTCCTTGTTGGAGCCGGTATCAAGGTACTACCTTTTTTGTTTTCAGTTTTTCCACTCTTCAAAACAGATGCAGGTGATTATGTTTTATAGCATTGTAAATATGAAGTATCTTTAACGCACATAAACATAGTGGATGGTTTTATTTGCTTGACATTGTAGCCTACCTCCATTGTGAGCTACAACCATTTGGGGAACAATGACGGGATGAATCTGTCTGCTCCACAAACTTTCCGGTCCAAGGAGATCTCAAAGAGCAATGTGGTCGATGACATGGTTGCGAGCAATGGCATCCTCTTTGAACCTGGGGAGCACCCGGATCATGTTGTTGTTATCAAGGTAGGGCATTTTTCATTTGTTTGTTCCTAGTATACATGATAGGTGTGTGTGCTGTATTCAACGGCTTGATACTGTGATCGTAAGTACATTAGTTTTATAAATGGAATTTGGTCATGTTATCTTATTCTGGCTGCTTGATGGTTTGTGGTGTCAATAGCTTAAGATTTGAAAACTGTAGGGTTTCTTGTGGTAGTATCTTATTAGGGGGTCTATAGTCTGGGAAGACTGCCTTTTCTGGCTTTCTGTAACTTTAATTCAAAGATTGGCTCGTTACAATCGCGTGTCTCGTGGGCTATTATGACCTGTCCTCTCTTGTTGATTAGTGGATCTGGTTTGGAGTAGTAAGGCTCAAAGAGCAGTTCGATTATGTTACATGGTTTTATTGCTGATGAAAGGGTCTTGTATTCCCAAAAGATGACTAATCATATCATGCATGTATATTAATCTGCAGCTAGTCTTCAGTGGGTTACCAAATGGCTCCTACTTGTAAAACTTGGGTACGATATCCATTAATTACAATCTCATAACGTGTTTTGGATGGTGTGTAGTATGTGCCATACGTGGGCGACAGCAAGAGAGCAATGGACGAGTACACGTCGGAGATATTCATGGGAGGGAAGAACACCATTGTGTTGCACAACACTTGTGAAGACTCTCTTCTAGCAGCTCCAATCATCCTAGATTTGGTCCTCCTTGCTGAGCTCAGCACTCGCATTCAGCTCAAATCTGAAGCTGAGGTTTGTTATAAGCCACACACCATAAATTTGTGACCGACTATTTGTTTCGTTTTTCGCTAACATTGTTGTGGTTTGCAGGGTAAATTTCACTCTTTCCACCCGGTGGCCACCATTCTCAGCTACTTAAGCAAAGCTCCTCTTGTGAGTACATTTCAATAGTTCTATTTCTTTCAAGAATGTCAACATTAATGTTACATTATTTCTTGCATACTTGCACTTAACACGGCTGATTCTGTAATCCTTGAATAATTAAGGGTGTTTATTGCAATTTCAACAGGTACCCCCAGGGACTCCTGTTGTAAATGCACTGGCAAAGCAGAGGGCGATGCTTGAGAACATTTTAAGGGCTTGTGTTGGATTGGCTCCAGAGAACAACATGATTTTGGAGTACAAGTGAAAATTTCAGAGTATTCAGCAACTGAACACCAAAATAATTGTCTATTAGTAGCGCTTAGTTTGCCCCTTGTGTACTTATTTATGCGTATTTCAATTTAGTTTGTGGAACGTAGTGTGTGTTTATGTTTGGAATTTAGTATTTTGCCTTGTGTTTCCTTCTCCTTTTGCCAAGATAATTTCTTGTAGTGAAGGTATTGAAAGTGTATTTCAGATGCTTTTTGCTCAGTTAGAGCACAGCTGATATTTGATGTGAAATGCACGAGGCTAAGTTTAATTCATGAACTAGGATTCCAACTTTTTAATTGTTTTCAGCCGTAAGTAGGGAGTGAGCAATGTTAAGTTCCTTGTTTCTATTTGGTGGATTTGTGACCTTAAATTATTCTCTCTTATGATTACATACCAAATCTAAATTCATTAAGAATGAAGATCTTAAAGAGTAAGCTTGATTCCATTTCTACATAAAGTGTACACAAGTTTTTGTTTCAGAAACTTTTTTTGCATATTCAGTGTCCTTTTTGTAGTTTTTGATATGGCCACAATCAATAACTTGTTTTTTTTGGAGGATGTAATTTTTGACTGCACCTTATCCTCAAAAGCAAAATCCGGAAAAGTATTCTCTTGGTAGAGATATCTGTTCCACTGAGATAGCGAGAAACTTGGGGGATATATTGACCACCACAAGATAGAGTAATGAGTGGAATTGATAGTGTTGAAAGCACAAATAAATCAGAACACCATAACTTGTTGCTTCCCTTGTGGAAAATAAATAACAACCCGTCAAATATTGTTGTGTATATTTCTCAGAAGAAAAAGTGTATTGTTCTCCTGATGTAATGCGCTGCATGCGTTTGATAATTTACTAACTTCGACTAGCAAAAATAATTGATGTTGAAGTTTTTGTTATAACAAGCAGAAAAAATGTACATTAAATATGTATAAAAAATAATATGAAAAACGGCAAAAGACGTACAAACATATTCTTTTATAGGGCTATCCAAAACAATCGTGATTACAGGGTTAGGTTTGTTTGTTATTAAAATGCAAAAATGTGCATGTGTTATCTTTAATTGGCATAAGCCTCCTTGTGTTGTTTTTATTAATAAAACAAATTAATTACTAAGAAGAAAAAAAGATTCACAAAGCTCTCTCCGTCATCCCTGAGTTGGAATGGTGGATGTGGCATGTGAGGAAAAGAAAAAGATTGAATTCAAGTGGGTGTTATTGCCAAACCCAACAGAAGATTTTGATCAGTAATTTCTCCAAATCATTAATCATTTGGTCAACCTAACTTGATTGGAGGGGTTATCGTCTGATGATATGGCGGGTTGATAAGACACTCCACATCCAACTGATTCAAAGTTGTGTTCGAACCAACTTTGTCATTTGCACACATATACTCCAAGCAACACAACGATGGTGTTGGATCTCTAATCATTTTGGACTGAACATGGGTCATGCCAAGCTACCTACGAATAACATTGAGGAAATCAAGCCAAACGTGATGCACTGGTCTCTTTTGAGAACCGAGCCCTGATATGTCGAATTTAGGGACTTGTCGAGTGTCCCGATACGTCAAGCATCCGGACACGTCAAGTGAGTGTACGTCGAATGTAGACTCTGACACTAGAAGGGTGACTGATATGTCGAGGATCTAGGGATTTTGAGGATTCAGGGATGTCATGGATACAGGGACGTCGAGGATCTGGGGATGTCGTGTGCCCTGGTACGTGTATGTTGAAGTTATTGTGCCGAAGTATGTTGAGTGATATATCAAGTATAAATACTCGATATGTATGTGTGAGCAGTGTTGTGCAATAAATGACTTGCCTTGAATGACGGGATTTGAGATATTTATAGACTTCGAGATGCATGGACCATCTTCTCGCTTTCCGAGCATGTCGAGTTTAAAATACTCGACATGTTCCAGGGTATGTCGAGTATAAATACTCGACATGCCTTGAATAATCAGGCTTTCCACTGGGTCGGCATAATAGCCTATATCATGTAGCCCCCAATTTGAAAGCCATCTCCCCCTAGTTTGTAGCCTGAGAAAGAGCATAAAATGGACCAAAAATTTTGTCATCTTCGAATATTCACTCCCCCAGTATGCGGGCCATTGACGGGAAAGATCGGGCGGCAAATTATGCCTCTTAACAAAGCATACTTCAAAAGTGACGGTAAGGGTTTTAACTCCAACTTTGGTGGTGTTATTAGTGATGGATCTTTCACATCTACTCATAATTCTATAATCTCTTTTCTGTAGAATCGAGTGAATTGATGTGGTGGACATTCTCCAAATTATTGACTTCCTCTTTATAGTCTGCATCATCATCCTTTGCTTCTACGGATTTGACCAACATGCATTCAATTGATCATCAATAGTGATGTCTTCACAAGCTTTTGCCACTTCCTGAATTGCATCGATCACGTAGCATCCATCTTGCTCAATTGGGTGTTGTGAAACTTGTTTCACGTCAAAGGCAATAACTTTATCATTAACTCTCATTAATATTTTATTTTCAACACAATTAATAATAGCATCACTAGTGGTTAAAAATGGTCTACCTAATATAATTGGCCCCTCTTCCTCTCTAGTATGAAGAATAACAAAATAAACTGTAACCAATTTATTTACAATACAGTTCGGTATTCTTGTTGATCTATCAGTTAGATGTAGTATTACATTCGGGTGCTTCATGTTATTTAGTCCATACTATTATTGGCCTTAAGTGGCGTAACATTTACACTAGCTCTCAAATCAATTAATATCGAAGTACCAAATAAATTATGTATTAAGCAAGGAACATAAAAACTCCCCGGGTCTTCTTTCTTCAATGGCATGGCGCCTTCTATTGATGTTGAGCACAATTATGATAAAGTCACCAAGTTCACGGTCTCCAACTTGTACTTTTGTGTGATCACTTCCTTAAAAAAACTCCATATTGCGGCACATAGTGAATGGAGTCTAAAAAGTGTGTTTCGATTGAAGTCCCTTTTAATATCCTCATGAACGCTTCATCGGCTTTGTCAGTCATTCTTTTGTGCAATCACTATGGATATGGTGCAGGTGTTGGACGTTGTGGTGCTTCCTTCCGTACTGGTTCCAGTATTTCTTCAATTTCATCGGCTATGTCTTCAACCTCTTGTGGGATTTTCACTGGTTGTGGACTAGTTTTTTTAAATGGTTGAACATTCGGTAAAGTTGGTCGTAAGGCTCGACCACTTCTTAAAGTAACAGTGTTCATTGGCTCTCTTCTAAACTCCGATGGTTGTACAAAAAATTCTAGGATATGTCTTGTTCCCCACTCACATTGATATGAGATAGTATTCACATCACTTCGCCTTCTTGTATATCTTTAATTTAAGACAATTCTCAGTGAGTGTAGCTGAGATGTAGAACTTGCACACTTTGTCACACTTCATTAAGTGGTATACTGCATCTTCACATTTTCTTCCTCCGAATTTAAAGCAAGAAACTTCAGCTTCCACATTTCTTGGAACTTGTGCAAGAAGTTCATCTGCTAAATCATCTAAACAATGTTTGAATCTTTTGTATCTTGATACTTCTATCCTTCATGGTAGAAATGGTCTTCACGATCCTCGCATATTTCCTTAAACCCATTCGTTATGTAGGTGTACCTGAGCATAAAATGAACATAAGTTAGATACCTTAATTAATTTGTAAAGTAACTCAATAAATACTCGTTTAATGGCCTAGTCTTCGGCAACGACGCCAAAACTTAATGCCTGGTGATCGGAGCTTTGGTGTAGCGAACAAAGAATATAAAGTTAACAAATCAATTGTTACACCTAGATTCCTATTCACGCGAGTGCATGAATCAAGTAATCATAAAATAGTAAGTAAATTTACAAACCAAGTATCGTACCCCAATGAAATGTGGATGAAGGCTTAAATCACTTAAATGCAAAACACTAATGGTTGTCACAATTGATATGTCTTGTGTTTGTAGGGTGAATGCAGAATGTATGCTAAATGCTTTTAATGTAGAAAACTATGAATGCAGGTTTTATGAAAATAGTTTTGAATGCAGAAAATCTCTAAAGTAATATGCAATGAAAACAATGAGAATGATTTGAATGCAAAGAGAATGAATAAACTAACTCAAGATGAATACAAGAAAGACTTTATTATTAAACTAAACATGAATGCAAATAACCAATCTAACTAATGCAAGAAAGTAAATAAAATAGAATTTAAGAAGATTAATTGGTTGAATGCTTAGGTAGTAAATAACAGATTAAAATTTTGTTTAGAGGTTTGATTTCACAACAGATTTAACCATAGTAGTTCATAGATAAACTACATATACTTACTTGAGATACTTGATGATAGTGTGAAGCTCGTATGTCTAATGAATATGCGACCTATAGCTGGACCTATAATAAATATAGAATCTATGAGTCTCTAATAACCTACAGTATTAGCAGATTCAACCTAATTGTGAGTTGTTTTAGTAGAGATATCAATTATACAATCCAATTAACTCATCTGAAACGTGTTAACATAAATGTACAAAATCAAGATTGATCTAGTGTGATCTAGGGGTTGTGCATCAGTTGTGTTGGCGTACGAAAGTTACAACTCACATGTATATATAACTAGCTTAACATCTACACTATGTCGGTCCTAGGGTAGTGCATCCATTATTCCAACAAAAGTAAGCCTAATCACATAACATAAATAACTATTCAATCTAGACTTACAATTTCATCACACACACATCAAGAAAAATAAATAAACATATTCAGAAATCAGAGTTACTCCCTTATTCTAAAGATATAAAAATAGTACAAACAAAGTAAAGGGATAGAGAAAAGCTTCTCAGATCCGGAGGAACGTTGACTCTTTGGCTATCTTCTTGACTCCTACGTGTTATCTTCTTCTTTATGAACTATAGATTCTAAACAATGACAAAAATTAAACTAGAACACATAACTTTAATGGTGTTTCTCTCTTAAAAGAGTTGTAAGCGGTTGTGAGCTACGGAGAATTGGTGTGAACTGGTGTCTCTTGGGTGCTTGTCGTCCTCTCCTATATATAGGAAAATCTTGATGCCTTAATTTCATGCATAGCTGCAACTTAATCAGCTGGTATAGACATTTATGTCCCCGAGTCATGCAAGTAATTACGTCACGATGCTCAGTCGCACTATTACCAACACAGCTCGTGCTATTTTTCTGCCTCCTCGCGCCACTCTCCGTTTTTCTTCTACTTCCCCCGTCTTGCGCCACTCCTTCCCCGGTGTAGGCCAACTTTTGGACTTCTTCACATGTTGGAAGTAGAGTTTGCATCTTTTGCATAGCGCTATGCCCTTGTAGTAGCGTCGTGACAACATGTTCCCAAAAACATCAATTTTGTGCTCTTTTAGCTTCGTTTTGTCGTGACTCGATAAAATCTAAGAAAATAAGAAACAATACTAAAAATAATAATTGTGCACCAAGAATTATACAAAAGCATAAGTAAATGGCTACTCAAATGATGTTAAATAAACGCTCATCACGTGGCAAAATAGTTATTGTTATTATTGCAATGAATTTCTACGTCTACGTGTTCACAAGTGCACGGTCAAGTAATATAAAATAGAAATTAAATTACATTTCAAGTATCGATTCTCACGAGTACTATGATTAGCTCTTTGTTATGTTTCTCCACTATTTTGAAGGTTTAGTGTCACGGTTAAAATGATTGAATTTAGTGGTGGAATACCTAAATTAAAATTAAACTATAAACAAAATTGAATTGATTTGGATTGGGTTATCAACAATAATGGAATAATAGCTTATAGGTTTGGGTTCATTGGATACTACACTATATTCATCCTAATGCTATGATTTCTTTAATTGTGCATATGTTCATTGCTTCTTTCGAGGCCACAAGAGGACATTGCCCGACTTATATTTCTCACACACTCTCAGGTCCAATTATCTCACAAGCTGTATTACATGACGACACTAGGGACCAATCATAACTTCTAATCAATCTCATGTTGATCAGGCATGACAAGGGATTGAGCACGAGATAATTAAATAAACATAAACATGCATAATAGAAATCAAGTCTTAAGTCTTCACATAGATTCAAATCCAACTACTTCCTAACTCTAAGCATAAAGTAACTAGCCTCTTATCGTTTCAAATAACAAATTCAACATCATTAACATTAATTGAAATATAGTAAAAGATTAAGAGGAATTGTCATGTTGAATGAATCTCTTATTTTTATCTCTTGATTCACGCTCCCTGTTGATGAGCAACATGTTTTCTGCCTTTGATCAACAATTGCTTCTCTCGTTGTTGATTTCTTCTCTATGAGTGATTATAGTGATAAACTGTATGAATTGTGTTAAAGTGAGCAAGAGAGAGATTATGTTGTTCATACCCTTTTCTCTTATATTGTTGACCACGCATCCATAGGTTAGGTTTTCAAGCCCAAAAATTGAAAGACGAATAAGCCCTTCAACATCCAACTTCCGCGAGACGCACGTCTTGACATGTAACACGGCCCTATGTCGCGCAGCCCCTGCGCGTGGCGCACATCCTAAAGCATTGTCACGCGTGTCTTCTATCTCTTCGGTGCAGTGGCACGGGTCGCACGAACTACGATATGACCTGCACGACTTGAGCAACCGATGGCTTTGTCACGCTTCTCTCTAGTGCACCAGTGCAGCTTGCACTACTCTGCCAGCTATCGCGCTACATCTGTTGGTGTTCATGTCTGCTCTGCATTCGGCTTGCTCGATTTAGCTTATTGACTAGCTTCCCACAAATCCTCCATTTTGTGTCATTTTGCATGATTTCTACTTAACTTACTCGAAAACCTGAAAGTGCATAAAACTATCTTAAATAAAGAGAAAACACAAGGATTTAGTGATTGATCATCAGTAATAGAGGGTAAAATATAGTTAATAGGCACTTATCATATACATGAAATCTTTTGACCTACATCCTCCAGAGTCTATGCCAATATCTAAGGCATATTCGCTAGAGAACATAGTGATTCCTGCTTGGTTTCTGGCAATCTCAATTCCCAAATTGTACTTGAGCTTTCTTAGATATTTTATAGTGAACTTTTGATCCAGGTGAAGCTTGATTGCTTTTATTTCATTTATGTCATCACCTGCTAAAACAACACAATCTACATAGAGACATAACACCATTATCTCATCATTAGTTCTCTTAACAAATACGAAAGAGTCAGATACAGTTTGAGAGAAAGCCATAAGATAACAGACAAGACGAGAGTTTATGAAACCATTACCGAGAATCTTGTTTCAAACCATATAAGATTTTCTTAAGAACTCTAGAGTAAGTCTTGGAACTACTACCTAGGGGTGGTTTCATGTAAATTTCTCTACTCAAATCTTCATGGAGAAATGCATTGTTGACATCTATCTGATGAAGATGCCAATTATGAGATGCAACTAACACTAGAATGGTTCTAACAATTGTAAGCTTGGCCACATGAGAAAATGTGTTAAAATAGTTTAAACCTTCCTCGTGGGTGTAGCCTTTGGCTAATAACCTAGCTTTACGTCTCTTCGCTAACCCATCTGACTTGTACTTAACCTTATAGACCCACTTACATCATATGAGAGACCCACTTACATCATATGAGATTTTGATATAGAAGGTAAAGAAGTTAGTTGGCAAGTATTGGTCTTTTCAAGAGCTTCAAGCTCTTTTTTCGTAACTAATCTCCATTTTTTATGTTTATCAGCTTGAGTAATGGACTTAGGATATGTGATTTGAGAGATAAAGGTTGAGAATGCTTTGTGAGAAGTGTTAAGTTGATTATCAGTTGAGGTATGGTTTGCTATGGGATATGGTTTCCTTATACTCAATGTGGTGTGATTAACTTTATGCAATGACTTTAGTAAATTGTAGTCACCAAACAATAAAATATGGAGCCATGTTTATCGTAGATTTTCTAGGTGGAGGGATAGCGTTGTCATTGCCTTGGTGATCAGAATGAGCAGATGGCATAGAAGTCTCAGAGAATGAATCAACAAGAGGGTTGACAAGTTAATGAGCACGAGTCATAGGAAATGTAGGGATGATTAACTGTTGACTGTTGTGAGATGCTCAATGAGAGTGGCCAGGTAAGTTATTCTTTTGTTATGGTGCAAGATATGCATCAAGGTTGTTAGGAACCATCGCTCCAAGAGGACTATTACCAGATTCTAGAATAATGAGATTATCTTGACATATTGGTGTAGTGTGTGAAGAGGTGTGATTGTCAAGAGGTGTAGTGCTTTTAAAGGAAAGATATGTTCATAGAAAATAACATTTATGGAACTACATCAAGGAATATTTAAAACCATTATGAGACTCAACAGCAACAAGGCCCCATACATCACAGTGCAATAGTTGAGAAGTACTTGGAGTTTTGGTATGGCTTAAAGAAAACACAACATTTTTTCTATTAAGAAATGTCGTTAAAGGTGGCATTGCCCCAACACTTTCTCTAATTTAAAAATCTCTCAGTGGTCATGAATTAGTTACCAATATGTATATTGTATGTCGTAATGAAATGATTATGAAATTAATTGTGTTGTGAATACCTCACCCTCAGCTGGAGCAAACTACATTTGGGACAACAGCTCTCGGGATGTTATTTCCTTACTGTTAATAGACATTATACAATTTTTCTACCTCATTCTTACACCGATTTATTAAAAGTTTTACTAGACATTAAGTAATGATATTTTTATGCCTAAATCAAAAGGTGGCCTTGGTTTCCAAAAAACTTATGATTTTAATTGTGCACTTATTGCAAATCTTGCTTGGAAAGTGGCCACAAATCACAAAGCTCATTGGGTTAAAGTGCTTAAAGCCCGCTATCTCTGAACGAGAAACCTTTTTTAAGCCACGGACAAACCAAATAAAGCATCCTGGATTTGGCAGATATTTTACACACTAAGGACCTTATCTCAAAAGGTTTCTGTCTCCCTACTCACTTAATTTCTAATACTTTCACTTGGGACCAACCTTGGGTTCCAAACATCAAAGGCTTTATTCCTAAACCTCTTATCCCCTCAAATCCACATCGTTTTTCAAACTTTTTAGTTAAAAGTCTTATCTGCCAGAATACAAACAAATGGGATATGGATAAAATTGGTTCCATCTTTGATCCCATCTCTGCTAATGAGATTTTGAAAATCCATATTCGTCCATCGATTTCTAAAAAATTAGAACATTATACCTCTCTGGATACCCTATAAGACAGGGATTTTTTCCACGAAGAGTACTTTGCTTGTTGACACCTCTCACCGTCACACCTCGACCAACAACAATGACTCCAATCTTTTTAAAAAAAATGGAACGCCCGCATTCATGGCAGACACAACCTCCTCTTGTGAAAGATTATTGCTAAACATTCTCTCTACTCGATCCAGGCTAAGCATGATTTTCAAAATTCAAGAAAAGTCTTGTCTCTTTTGCAATCAGCAAGAAGAAACCATTGGCCACATCTTCCTACATGGCCCATTTGCCATTCAGGCATGGTTATTATCGGCTTGATACTTAAATCTCCTTCCCTTCCAAAATTGGAGAATTATGGATTGGCTCTCACTCATTTTATACAACATACAGAGTTTCTTTAACCTTTCTTTTATTTGCGAAGAATTCTTAGTCTCTTTTGCATGTACGGGTGATCTTATTTGGGCAAATAAAAAATAAAATCATTCACAATCTCGCCTCTCTAAATCCACAGGAAATCTCAATATTGGCTGACCGAAAAGGAAAGGAGCATTGAACCATATAGTAAAGTGCAAAAATCCGAGCCACCACTACTTCTTCCAACCAATGAATTGCCTCCTCGTGGCTGGACCAAAGCAAACTCAGATGCCACTTATAAAGATGGAAATGCTACTTCAACTTTTCTCATTCGTGACCACGAAGGAAGCATCATTTTTGCCTCGGCCGCCTTTCACTTCTGCATGGACCCGGTCACTGCCGAAGCGCTTGCTCTCTTTCGAGCAAGCTAATGTCTAAACTCTGCCAATATTATTAAAGGTATTCTAGAATCTGACTATCTGGAACTCATCAAGTGCACTCATGATGCCCGTGAAGGAATACCATGGAATATCCAGTCGATTGTGATTTGCCATTCGAAAGATTTGGCACACTCGTCCCCTATGAAAATTCATTTTTGCAAAATCAAAATTGTAATCAAGTTGCCCATAATCTTGCTCATTGGGCCTCTACAAACGCTTGTTATTCAAACTTTTCGATTCATAACCTCCCATCATTATGCCTTTACGATGGAGGTTCTTTTATAACGAGCTACATTGAATCATTTTGGTAGTAACATAAATATTTTTTTCTTTCAAAAAAAAAATAAAATTAAACCTAAGATACCTTTTGTTCAAAAAAATAAAACCAACGGTTTCCTCAGACTTAGGTAATCAAAGCGTCCCTATATAAATAGACCTGTTTTTTCTAGCGATGAGACCAAGAAACTAAAGAACAATAAGAAGCCATGCGGGCTTTCGTGTAATTTCTCCTCTGGAACGAAGTAAATACGTTCGAACCAGTTCCACACCTATCTAGCAGTAACAGAAGGATAGGGTACGCGTACGTATCGTCACAGGGTTAAAAGAGCAGTGACAACATTCTGAAAAGCAAAATGAGTATTAAATATTTACTAATATTTTACTAATATATCGCTATCACGTCCCGCGTCTTCTGGCAACTTTAGTAGTTAAAAAAAGCTGTCTCTTAAATTTTTTGCAAAAAGATTTACCCTGATACTTCGAAAGTCAGACCACCCATTGTCCTTATAAGTAACAACAAAACAGAAAGCATGCACTTAATAATGACTTTGACCTCTCACTAACCAACCAGATTCTCTCTCTCTCTCTCTCTCTCTCTCCCTCTCTATACATGCATTGAAAGATTTTTCTATAGATACGTTGATCGAGGTTATAAAACTGTTTTCTTGGCCTTGTCCCTTTCGTTCGTTTTCTTCTGTTTCCGCTCGTGTGTGTGTATGTACTAGCTATATAGTACAATGTATGGGAGTACTGAGGTCATAAATAAAAAGGACTACACTATGTAATAACTTTGTGCTGGTTTGCAATTGCGTGTGTATCTTAATTTGAAAAGAAAAAAGAATCATACCGATTTAGATGAATGGAAGAGAGGAGGAGTAAAGTAGCGTTACATCATCATCATGTGCAGAAGGAGAGAGTAGTGGTGATGAGACCTAGTTTCAAGAGAGTTGATGTTGTTTACTATCTGTCAAGAAATGGCCACCTTGAGCACCCACATTATATGGAGGTTACTCATCTTGCCAATCTACCACTTCGCTTGAAAGGTATATGTGTAATAATTATCTTAAACACCAACATTTAATTTATCATATAACTATAGTTTATTTTTTTTTATTTATTTGTTTTCCAGTATTTTTGTGATTGAATTAGCTAGCAATTGTATTGTTTTCTTGGTTGTTTCAGATGTTATGGACCGGCTCACAGTACTGAGAGGTAAAGGCATGCCATCACTCTACTCCTGGTCTTGCAAAAGGTATGATGTATATGACTATGACCTACCCTATTTTATTTCAATTTCTGTAATCAAAATCTGGACTTTGACCAGCAAATAAAATAAATACATTTTGGTGTTACTAATTAAGTGGTACAATATATAGGAGCTACAAGAATGGGTATGTGTGGAATGATCTGGGAGAAAATGATGTCATTTATCCTTCAGAAGGAGCTGAGTATGTCCTCAAAGGATCTGAACTCATTGAGGGTAGTTGCACTGGTAACTTAATTACGTACTCTTCTAATATCCACCTATAATTTAGATCAATTGCTATTGTAGTACTAGTAATTGTACTGTATCAACTTTTAGGATTATCTTAAACTCTAAATATTGTGTTCTTGAAACCATTAACTACAGAGAAATTACAGCATCTTCAAGTTGGCAACAATGTGGCGCAATATCAAACTTCCAGCCCCTCAAATTTGCAGCCTAAACGCAAATCTATAGTGTACAGACGGCGTCCGGAGCCAGAGGAAATGGTGAATAACAACATGGACGAAGAAAATGCAGACGAACAAGAAGAAGAGGAGGAAACATGCTATGCGAGACGCTCGAGGGCCGTCTCCACTGATAATCAAATCGAAGTAATCAAACAGCACGGCATTGAAACGGGCAAAAATGCCACCACGGAATTCACCTTTGAAAACGGCAATATTAACTCATTCTCGTCCCCTCCCTCAACCGCGACGTCTTCCACTAGTCTTTCCGACAAGGCAAATAACGAAACAACAACAATAGTGAATAACAATAACAACAGCAATGATGTTTCTGAGAGATTTGAAGATGGTGATCCATTAATATTGAGTAGAAATTCAATGTTGCTCAACCTTATCGCTTGTGGCGGATTGGGGTCGTTCAGGAAGAGCAGTCTGCCACCGCCATCACCATGCTCGACAGGCAGGAAGAGTGGTGTCATTAATGAATTGCGTAAAGGGGTCTTGATGTGCAATGCATCAGCGACAAAGGAAGACGAGGACATGATCAGGTGCATGTCCGAAAATCCAAGGTTTGGGAACTTGATGGCTGAGGAGAAAGAATATTTTAGTGGCAGCATTATTGTGGACACCATTAGTACTGATCAGGGAATTATTCAACCTGCTGAATTGAAGAAATCATCTTCTTACAATGAACAAAGGTTAGTATACAGTCTAAACTATTTGCATTCTCCTAATTATCATCACAAATGAGAAATAAGTTTGTTATTGACCTATACAAGTTGTTAATGATTCTTTTTTGAACCTTAATCTTGATTGCTCTAATTTTGTAGCACAACAAAAATAACTCCTCTTTTTTATGTAAAAGTGCCCCTAAAAAGGTTTCCCTTTCAAAGTAAAAAAGTAGATCAGAATTACAATCAAAGTGGGTCAACTTACAAAAGTTGAACTAGAGTCAACTGGAAGTGGAAGTTTGCAGCTCTACCCTGCTGCTAGGAACCAAGAAGATAAAACAGAACAAAAATAGTACATATATATATTGATAAACTGAAATGGTAAATATTCTGACTTTTTTTTTGATAGAATAAAAGTAAATATTCTGACTTAGGTAAAGATGGAAATGAGCTTTTTATGGGGCCAGAGTAAAAATCTTTTTATTGCTTCGTTAAAGGAAGGTATCTATCCATCCAGCGGACATTAATCCTGTAACCTCATTATCTTTAGGTCTCAACGGTCGAGAGAACTGCAACCATTGAACAACATTTACTACTTGTCAGATTCTCTCTTGTGCTAGTATTCCATTTCCAGTTACTCTTAACAATAATTTTATTATATCTCTAATAATTTAACTTTTGGATTGAACAGGAGTTGCCAGTCAAGGTTAGGGGAAGCAGCAGATGATGTAGAGGAAGTGAATAAAAAAGAGAAAGGTGTCAAAGCTAAATGCATTCCACGGATGATGTCATCTTCCTCGATTAAACCATCCAAGAAATAATCATTTAACTTATGAAGGCTTCCCATAATGCAATAATTAGTTAGATGTATTATCGCAGCTTCAGTGCAAGTAGTGAAATGTATTCTGTTTTATGTAATGTACTTTTTTTCCTGCTTAACATCAAAGAACATATTTTGTGATGTGTGTTCTAATTTAAGTATTACATGTTCAAAATGCTTGTTCTAAATAATACTTAAAAAAAAATCATTAATTACTTTAAGGAATCATAGCAGTTCATTTCAAGGTAACCTCTATACTAAAACAACATAATGGAAAGTTTGATACTACGGAATATGATTACCAAGAGTTCAAAAAAACTAATTGATGTTGGGTGTTTAAAAATATATTAGGAATAGTTTGGGGCTAGAATAGAATATTGTATTATTTAAGGAGAGATGTTGCAATATTACAACATGCAAAGTATAAATTTGGTACATAATGAAGCCTCGTGCCTATTATTTCTCTCCTAATCATCTTGTACAATATTAATAGGCGACTTAAACCGAGGTATAGCAGATATTTGTTAATCACAATTTCTCCCAACTAACTCTAATTAATATATGATCTGATAATTGTGATATTATACTAATACAAGGCCATCACATATCAACACACTACAAACTAGAACATTCTTTATTTATTTTATTCTATGTATTTAATTTGTGGGTTTTATGTCTTATGATATTTTTATTTTTTATTTCAATTGCAAATTATGTTTCAAGACCCCCTCTTAATTTGCAATAGGGTCTTCATTTCAGAAAGCTGACTCTTAGCGGTGATTGACTTTGTGAAGTTCTCCGCAAGTTGTTCTCTTGTTTTTAAAATCTTCAGTTCACACTCTTCTTGATCTTGAACGAGATTTCTGATAATTTTTGCAGTGATCGACTTTGTGTCGCAGTTTTTGTAGTAGGACTTCTTGATGATATTGAACATCCTCTACCTTTCTTGTGAGCTTTATAGCTTCACGTGCTACATTTGTAGCTGCAATATTTTTTTGCTTCAACACCTTTCGCTGCGTTTTTGTCGTTCTGCTGGCTTCAATTTTTTTCACCTGCAGTAACTTTAATTTGGACTGTTTTTTCCATGTTTTGATTAGCAAATTGGCTCTTTATGAGCTTTCTGTGATCCTTAGTTTTATTTAGGAATCATCTTGGAATTTTATTTATCATAGCCACCAAAGTTTTATTTTTGCAAAATATTCCCTACATCTTTTAATTTTTAACACCCGTTATGTGCGGAAGCATAGATCGACTTACCCCATGGTGCATAAAGGACAAAGTTCTTGTGTCTCTAGTCTTGTTCTCCTTATGCTCCTTCTTCTTTTCATTTTTTGATGTCATCAACGATGCTTCTTCCTCTGTCTTACGCTTGTCGTCTTGGCCGACAATATCCCAACATTCATGGGATTGAAATAGCGTCTTCACGTTTGGACGCTTCATAATTAAGTACAAAAAACAGTCATTCTCTTTGTTGCGAATATGCGATGGTGAGCTTGTTGGAAGGAGTTCAATTCTTATTTTATTTTTTAGGGATCGAGCCAGAGGTGACTCTAATACCACATGTTGGGTGTTTAGGGATATATTAGAAATAGTTTGGGGCTAGAATAGAATATTGTATTATTTGAGGAGAGATGTTACAATATTGCAATATGCAAAATATAAATTTGGTATATAATGAAGCCTCGTATGGCTTCTGCCTATTATTTCTCTCCTAATCATCTTGTACAATATTCCTCCTTATTTATAGGAGACTTAAACCACCTAGATATAGCAGATATTTGCTAATTGCAATTCCTCCCAACCAACTCTAATTAATTCATGATATGATAATTGTGATATTATACTAATTCACGACCATCACATATTCACTACAAGAAAAAGGGGTCATTAGGGACCGCAAATTAGCGACCGCCAAGCGGTCGCTAGTCTTCAGCGACCGCTGAAGACAACAACGACCGTTAAGCAGTCCCTATTGAGGTCATTAGGGACCGCAAAATAGCGACTGTTAAGCAGTCCCTAATGACCTCAATAGGGACCGCAATATAGCGACCGTTAAGCGGTCGCCATACTTTTGAATAATAGGGACCGTCTGAGCGGTCCCTAATGTAGAATAATAGGGACCGCCCAGACGGTCCCTAATTTTTACAATAGGGACCGACCAAACGGTCCCTAATTTCTACAATAGGGACCCATAAGCGGTCCCTAATGACCTCCAGAAAAAATAAAAAAAAATACATCTATATTCCGGATTAAATCTGGAATATAATTGTTTTTTTATGTAAAATTGTAATTTTAACAAGATCAAAACAATAAAATGATGAATAAAAATTTAATACAATGACAATTGACATGAAAGAATAAAAGAATGTGAAAAGATGAAGAAAATGAGTAATAATATAAAATGAATGAAATCAAAAATCAATTGACAATAGGGACCGTTAAGCGGTCCCTAATTTGACATTAGGGACCGCTTGGCAGTCCCTATTGTTAATTTAGGGACCGCTTGGCAGTCCCTACTAATATTCATACATCAAAATTATGAATTTTTCTATGGTTCGAGGTGCCGCGTTGTATTTTTAAAGTCATAATAACCATTGGAATAGTTAAAATAACAATAAGTACAACGACACATTGTATATCTAAACATTATACAAGGAGAACGGGCCGCTTTGAAGATTCTCCTACTGTTTTGTACGACGAATGACATAATGACAAATTAATTCGATCTACATATATACGTATAATTAATGAATACTTGATCTAATGATTATGCCTCATAATCGTATCTATGCTAACGTTTATGAAGTAAATCATAAACACGGATAACAATTACAACTAACTAATGATAATTAATTAGTTGTACATTTGTGAAATATATCTTGAACGTTAATAACTCGATCAATCGCAATTAATCTATTATTTCACAACTAATCTACTATAAGGTTGATTTTGCAATCATTTATTACTTCAATTTATATATTACAATGAGTTTGGTTGCTTACAATCACAAACACAACAACATCAATAAAAACAAAAATCGATTTTTAAGTATGAATATTAGTAGGGACCGTTAAGCAGTCCCTAATTTGACAATAGGGACCGTTAAGCGGTCCCTAATTTGACATTAGGGACCGCTTGACAGTCCCTATTGTAAAATTAGGGACCGCTTGACAGTCCCTATTGTAAAATTAGGGACCGCTTGGCAGTCCCTACTAATATTCATACATCAAAATTATGAATTTTTCGATGGTTCAAGGTGCCGCGTTGTATGCTTAGTTCATAATAACCATTGGAATGGTTAAAATAACAATAAGTACAACGACACATTGTATATCCAAACATTATACAAGGAGAACGGGCCGCTTTGAAGATTCTCCTACTATTTTGTACGACGAATGACATAATGACAAATTAATTCGATCTACATATATACGTATAACTAATGAATACTTGATCTAATGATTATGCCTCATAATCATATCTATGCTAACGTTTATGAAGTAAATCATAAACACGGCTAACAATTACAACTAACTAATGATAATTAATTAGTTGTATATTTGTGAAATATATCTTGAACGTTAATAACTCGATCAATCGCAATTAATCTATTATTTCCCAACTAATCTACTATAAGGTTGATTTTGCAATCATTTATTACTTCAATTTATATATTACAATGAGTTTGGTTGCTTACAATCACAAACACAGCAACATCAATAAAAAAAATCGATTTTTAAGTATGAATATTAGTAGGGACCGTTAAGCGGTCCCTAATTTGACAATAGGGACCGTTAAGCAGTTCCTAATTTGACATTAGGGATCGTTAAGCGGTCCCTAATTTGAATTAGGGACCGTTTGGCAGTCCCTATTGTAAAATTAGGGACCGCTTGGCAGTCCCTACTAATATTCATACATCAAAATTATGAATTTTTCGATGGTTCGAGATGCCGCGTTGTATGCTTAGTTCATAATAACCATTGTAATGGTTAAAATAACAATAAGTACAACGACACATTGTATATCCAAACATTATACAAGGAGAATGGGCCGCTTTGAAGATTCTACTACTATTTTGTACGACGAATGACATAATGACAAATTAATTCGATCTACATATATACGTATAATTAATGAATACTTGATCTAATGATTATGCCTCAGAATCATATCTATGCTAACGTTTATGAAGTAAATCATAAACACGGATAACAATTACAACTAACTAATGATAATTAATTAGTTGTACATTTGTGAAATATATCTTGAACGTTAATAACTCGATCAATCGCAATTAATCTATTATTTCACAACTAATCTACTATAAGGTTGATTTTGCAATCATTTATTACTTCAATTTATATATTACAATGAGTTTGGTTGCTTACAATCACAAACACAACAACATCAATAAAAAAAATCGATTTTTAAGTATGAATATTAGTAGGGACCGTTAAGCGGTCCCTAATTTGACAATAGGGACCGTTAAGCGGTCCCTAATTTGACATTAGGGACCGCTTGGCAGTTCCTATTATAAAATTAGGGACCGCTTGACAGTCGCTACTAATTTTTTTAAGTATGAATATTAGTAGGGACCGTTAAGCGGTCCCTAATTTCAATTTGACATTAGGGACCGCTTAACGGTCCCTAAAATCGAAAATTTTGAATTTTTTGCGAAATTTTTTGGCGGAAGTGAGGGGGAAATTTGAATTTTCACCAAATCAAATCTCAACCGTCGATGAAATCCTAATCTACGGTCATAAGTACCCATCATGTCTTTAACACGGATCGCCATCTTAAACCGTCGATCATCTAAAATCATCCAACGGACAAAAACCAATTGAATATATATATATATATATATATATATATATATATATATATATATATATCTCACCACTCTTACACCCATTTCACTATCTCCAAAAAACATTATCTTCTTTTCTTCTTTTCACCAACACAAAAACACTTAATTTTTTTTTCTTATTTTCACCAACACAAAATTTTTTCTTCTTTTCACCAACACAAGATTTTCTTCATTTTCTTTTCTTTCACTTTCTTTATTTTGGATCTTCATTTTCTTTTTTTCACCAATACAATCTTTTTTTCTTATACTTTCTTTATTTTGGATCTACATTTACTATTCTTCACTTTTGATTTCATGTTTTTGATTTCATTCATTTTATATTATTACTCATTTTATTCATCTTTTCACATTCTTTTATTCTTTCATATCAATTGTCATTATATTAACTTTTTATTCAATATTTTATTGTTTTCAATTTGTTAAAATTACAATTTTACAAAAAAAAAAAACAATTATATTCCGGATTAAATCCGGAATATAATTGTAGTTTTTTTTTATTTTTCCTGGAGGTCATTAGGGACCGCTTAACGGTCCCTACTAATATTCATACGATGAATATTAGTAGGGACCGTTTGACGGTCCCTAATATCAAAATCAGGGACCGTTTAACGGTCCCTATTGTACAAATTAGGGACCGTCTGGGCGGTCCCTATTATTCCACATTAGGGACCGCCCAGACGGTCCCTATTGTTAAATTTAGGGACCGTCTGGGCGGTCCCTATTGTTCCACATTAGGGACCGCCCAGACGGTCCCTATTATCAAAAAGTATGGCGACCGCTTCACGGTCGCTATACTGCGGTCCCTATTGATGTCATTAGGGACCGCTTAACGGTCGCTATTTTGCGGTCCCTAATGACCACAATAGGGACTGCTTAACGGTCGCTATTGGCAAGCGACCATGGTCAATAGCGACCGCAAAATAGCGACCGCTAGACGGTCGCTACCCCCCTCAATAGCGACCGCATGGGGGTCATTAGGGACCGCCCAGGCAGTCCCTAATGACCCTTTTTTCTTGTAGTGATTCAACACACTACAAACTAGAACATTCTTTCTTTATTTTATTCTCTGTATTTAATTTGTGGGGTGTTATGTCTTATCATATTTTATTTTTCTTCAATTGCAAATTATGTTTCAACAATTGCGTGAAATTATGGACAACAAAATTAACATTACGGTGCTCACATGACTTCAACTTGATATAGCATGGAGTTGATTTTATTTTCTAATGCATAGTATTGACTTAAAATACTAAGGGCTTTGAGTTTGATCTTGGATCAACAATCAATTTAATTTAAAGCTTTTGCGATGAACAATATGATGTTTGTTTTAAGTTCTGAAAGTTGATGAATCTCAATCTTATTAGAAAAATCTAGATTTTTATTCGAAGGTCTTGTAGCTTAATCTCGTAATAAAATGCACCATTTTTCTTCAATCTCCGCAATAAACATCTTGAATCTTATTTAAACGCCTTTGAAGATGATGATTTTCATAGAAAGAATTTGCAAAACTTCTTTGCTCCATTTAAATGTGATTTTTGTTTTGTAAGGAATACCTTTATTGGTAGTTGTGGAAAAGTTTCAGCCATAATCAACGTCCATGGATTGTGTATGGGGGAGTCAGAGGGGGCAGGGTTGCTGATTGTTTTTTAAAGAACAACATTCATATAAAAAAATAAGATGAGAAAGAATCGAAATAATAAGTGAAGAAAAAATTATTGTTTTTAATCAATTTTATGGGATTTATTTTTAGAGAAAATGGATGCGTACAAGAGTTGAACATTTATAATGAAGCACTTCCAAAGTCAACGCATTTCCTTGAAAAACTCTTGAAGGTAGAAGCGAATTCGTGGATGTTGAGAAGGGCACTCTTTCTATTCGTCTACATGGTGAGCGTGGTTGACCAAAAAAACCAGTTAATAAATTAACCAAAAGAATGAAGAAGAAAAAGGAAGAAATTGCTTGGTCAAAATTTGTTGTGGGATTACGAGAAGAAGGGAATGCGTTGACTTTGACGAAGAATTACGCCAACACATGTGGATTTGCTTCAGCTGACCAAAATATTGCTCCAAATTCAGCGAATGGCGATGACCCTCAAGGTACAGTTTGTTCTACCTCCTTGAATAACTCTGTCACTGAGGCTATCATTAGAAAGGATCGGCATGAAGAAGCTTTGGATAGTCTGGGATTTGGGAAAAAAGCTGGGGATTTGTTACAAAAATAATGAGGCGGAAGCTATTTGTAGGCTTGAACATATGGAAGAGAGGGATAAATAATCATATTTGTTCTTGAAAGATAGATAGGTTGCCAGAGATAGGGGTATGTCAAATAATCCATGATCATTGTTTCTTTTAATATTAGGGGTTGAATTGGAAACAAGAGGGAGATTAGCAAGGTTATAAAAAATTTCAAGATTGACATGATTGCGATCCAAGAAACAAAAGCTCATAATCTGGATTTGAAGGAGGTTGCGGCAATTTGGGGTAACCAAGATTGTGAATGGATGTCGAGTGATGATGTTGGTTATTCGAGGTGGCTTTTGACTATTTGGAAGAAAGGGACATTTGTTCTTGATAATGTTATTTGTGATGAGAAATTCATTATGCTTGTTGGATATTAGGCTATGCGAATAGGAAGTGATTCATTTTAAATGTTTATGCACCTTGTGGACTATTTGAAAAATCCGAGTTGTGGGATAAACTGCCCTCCTCAAGCAGCATTATGGTTGAGGAAAGTGGTGCATTTTGGGGGATTTCAACTCCATTAGGGCGCCCCACGAAAGGAAAGGTGTCACAACTAGCTATGGATTTACTATAGATATGGACGTGTTTGACAGATTTATCTTTAATATAGATCTTGTTGACAACTCCACCAGTGAGCTTTCACAGCCTGTCCCAAGCCAGGATAAAGGAGGAGGGTTGTGGTAAGCTTGTGACAGCCAACGTAAAAACTCCGTCACATCCTATGATATGAACCATACTATAAATTTTCGTTGGGGCGTTCCCTACTCAGCGACTCGCTACATCGGACTCCGAGTGTAGTAATAAATGGGCAAGGGTTGCTAGGTCGTTGCCTGGAAGCGACGCGCCATATCGACGCCCGGGTGGTGTCAAATGAGCAAGAGTTCCCTCACCTTCCAGTACGGGTGAGGGTAAAGAAGTTAGTCCAGTGACGACGAGTTCGCCTTGCTTCGTGGAATGAGGGGTCACTCATAGGAATATTGGCCGAGTTAGCTGAGGTAATGTTCAGGAGGAGGATCAACATCTTATGCGTGCAAGAGACCAAGTGGTTTGGTGAGAAGGCCAAAGTAGTAGACCTTTGGGGTTGTAAGCTTTGGTATACCGGGACAGAGAAGAACCAAAATGGTGTTGGGATCATCATAGATAAGCTTTGGCTCGAGGACGTGGTGGAGGTCAGAAGGAAGGGTGACATGATCTTACTGGTCAAGTTGGTCATAGGCAAGGATATGTTGAATGTCATTAGTGCCTATGCACCACAGATAGGACTAGAAGAAGTTGTGAAATGTAAGTTTTGGGAAGATTTGGACGAGATGGTACAAATAATCCCTAGTAGCGAGAAACTCTTCATTGGAGGTGACTTTAATGGTCATGTAGGATCTAACCGTGATGGGTTCGAGGACATCCACGACGGGTATATCTTTGGGGACCACAATGAGGCGGGCAACGCTATCTTAGACTTCGCCCTCTCCTATGATTTGCTTAGAGAGAATCTCATTTGGTCACTTATAGGAGTGGGTCAAATAAGAGCCAGATAGATTTCTTCTTAGCTAGGAGGGCGGATAGAAGTCATTGCTTAGATTGCAAGGTCATCCCCGGAGAAAGTGTGGTTACGCAACATAGGCTTTTGGTGTTGGATATTAGACTGTGGCAAGGATTGAAGAGGAGTAGGCGCCAGGTGGAACCTAGAATTAAGTGGTGCCAGCTTAAGGAGTCTACCCAAAAGGCCTTCGTGGAGCGAGTGGTTCAAGAGGTAGATTGGAAGATTGACGACGATGCAGATGCAAATTGGACCAAAATGGCTTGTTGTATCAAGAAGGTAGCTAAAGACCTCTTAGGTGAATCCCGAGGTAGTAGCCTGACAGGTATAGACACGTCATAATGGAATGAAGAAGTGAAGGCGGCAATCAAGGCCAAACGGGATTGCTACAGTGACTTGAAGAAGAACTATGATGGAGCAAGCTTTGAAAAGTATAAGCTAGCCAGGAAAGAAGCAAAGAAAGTTGTTCACCTAGCGCGAGAGGTTGTGTACAAGGAAATTTATGAGAAGAGGCATAACAAGGAGGTCGAGAAGGATATATACAAAATTGATTGCATTAGAGAGAGGAAGACTAGAGACCTAGGTGCAATGAAATGCATCAAAGATGAAGGTCAGTATGTTTTGGTGCGTGAGGATCAGGTCAAAGCACGGTGGAGGGAGTACTTTGAGGGTATGTTCAATGGAAGCCCCACCCAAGCAGTGGGTGACATCTCGTAGTCCCTTCAGGATCTGAACTGCAATTTTATGCGCCGTATTAGAAGGACGGAAGTCAAAGATTCTTTGAAGAGGATGAAGACTTGAAAAGCTATTGGCCCGGATGGTATCCCTATCGAGGCTTGGAGAAGCATGGGAGAGATCGGGGTGACCTGGTTGACGGACCTCTTTAACAAAATATGGCGGAACTAATAAAATACCAGAAGAGTGGAGGAAGATTGCGCTAATACCTCTATGTAAAATAAAGGCGATGTCCAAAACTGTTCTAACTATCGTGGGATAAAGCTTATGTCTCATACCATGAAGCTATGGGAGAGGGTGATCAAACACCGATTGAGACAAATTGTTCCCATATCTGAGAACCAATTTGGATTTATGCCCGAAAGGTCGACCATAGAGGCCATCCATTTGATTCGTCAGCTCATTGAACGCTTTCGATAAAAGAGTAAAGACTTGCATATGGTCTTTATCGACTTAGAAAAGGCATATGACAAAGTACCTCGAGAGGTATTATGGTGGACCTTGGTGAAGAAGGGGGGGGTACCCAATAAATATATCAACGTCATGAAAGATATGTGTGAGAATGTGGTGACAAGTGTCCGAACTTGTGGCGGTTTAATAGACTTCTTCCCAATTACAATTGGCTTACATCAGGGGTCAGCTTTGAGCCCATTTTTGTTTACCATTGTAATTGATGAAATCACCAGAACCATCCAAGACCGAGTCCCATGGTGTATGTTGTTTCAGATGATATCATCCTCAACGATGAGACAAGAATAGGAGTTAATGCTAAATTAGAACGATGGAGACAAACATTAGAAGCATGAGGATTTCGACTAAGTCAAACAAAAACAGAGTACCTCTGAATGCAAGTTTAGCAAACAATGAAGAAACAACAATGGCAGGGTTCAGTTGGATTGCCAAGAGATAACGAGAAGTATGCATTTTTGGTATTTAGGCTCCATACTACAGATGGATGGAGAGTTAGACGGAGATGTCAACCACCGCATCCAAGATGGATAGACAAAGTGAAAGACAACAGGGATTCTGTGCTATCTTAACTTTTCTTTAAAGCTTAAAGGAAAGTTCTATTGTACGGCTATTAGACCTGTTTTGCTTTATGGCTCCGAGTGCTGAGCTATTAAGTAAAGTCATGCACAGAAAATGAACGTTACAGGGATGCGCATGCTTCGGTGGATGTGCGGTAACACCAGGAGAGATAAGGTGCACAATGAAGATATTCGGCATAAATTGGGTATGGCGACCATCAACGAGAAAATGCAAGAAAACTGTTTAAGATGGTTTGGACATGTTAAACGCAGACCCATAGATGCACCGGTACGACAAGTTGAAGATCTCGACTTAGGACAGACGGATGGAGCTCGTGGGAGACTGAAAAAGACGTGGATAGAGGTCATACGGAAAGACATGAAGCTAAAAGATCTAAATGAAGACATGCTCGTTAACCAAAACATATGGAAGTAGAAGATTCATGTTCACGACTCGACGTGATTTATTCATGGTTCATATAGCCTATCCCAATTTAATTGGGATTATAGGCTTGGTTGTTGTTGTTGTTGTTGTTGTTGTTGTTGTTGTTGTTGTTGTTGTTGTTCTTGTTCTTGTTGTATAGATCTTGTTGACCTCCCGCATCCACATGAATTTCACTTGGGCAAAAGCTAATGGAAGTTCCATGAGTCGGCTTGATCATTTTCTTCTTTTTGAAGAATGGTTAGAGGAATGGGACAATATAGTTCAACATGGACTTGGAAAATCAATATATGATCACAATCTCGTCATATTAAAATCTCTCATACAGGACTGGGGAGGAATGGGACTATATAGTTCAACATAGACTTGAATATCAATATCTGATCACAATCTCGTCATATTAAAATCTCTCATATAGAACTGGGGTGCAAAGCCTTTCAGAATTATGGAGAGCAAGTATGGTGATAATTCTTTTTCCTCATTCGTATCAAACCATTGGTCAAACAATACTGCGAAAGGACGAGTTGCTTACATAATCAAAGAAAAGCTCATATGTCTAAATTGGCACTAAAATCCTAGAATAACAATTCCTTTGGTAATTTTGATGAAAACATCATATATGCCCAAAATGTTATTGCTTCAATTGACCTCAAAGGAGAATCCACCACTCTCACGGCTGATGATGTTGCTCTTAAGAAGGAGATGACACGAGAAATGTGGCAGGCTATTAAGAGGAAGGAAGTATTTATTCATCAAATGGCGAGATTGAAGTGGCTTAAGGAAGGTGGCGCCAACTCACGTTACTTTCATCTTTGCATTAGGAAAACACATGGAATTAATGTGATTAGCGGTTTATACATAAATGGCCAGTAGACTGAGGATGTTAACCAAATTAAAAGTGGGTTCAAAGAGTTCTATGTTGAACTATTTAAAAAACTACATGCGTATCAGCCGAAATTCAATATTGTCGAGCTGAATAGAATTACTGATTTGGACAATATCTCTTACCATTCCTTTCTCTAAAGAAGAGATTAAAAGTGCTATTTGGAGTTGTGACGGGATGAAAAGTCTAGGGCCAGAAGGATTCAATCTCAACTTCTATAAAAGGTTTTGGCATGCCATTAAACATGATGTTGTGCGTTTCATTTCTGAATTTCATGAGAATGGCAAGTTGGTGAAGGGTATTAACCTATCTTTTGTGGTATTGATCCCAAAAAAAAACTAATCCCTTGAACATTTCTGATTTTTGGCCTATCTCGTTGATTGGAAGTATATACAAGATAGTCCCAAAACTTCTTGCTATGAGGCTTCGTAAAGTCATTGACAGTGTTATTTCAAATGTACAATCGGCCTTCGTCAATGGGAGACATATTCTTGATTCCATTTTATCAGCAAACGAAGTTATTGATGATATCAAACGAAACAAGAGGCAAGGGATAATGTTCAGGTCAATTTCGAAAAGGCATTTGATTGTGTGAATTGGAGTTTCCTTGACAGAATGATGGAATCAATGGGATTTTGTTTGAAATGGAGAGAGTAGATTTCTGAATGCATTCGGTCAGCTTCAATTTTTGTGCTCGTCAATGGTAGGCCAACTGATCATTTTTTCCCTCGACAGGCTTGAGGCAGGGGAATTCCTTGTCCCTGCTTCTCTTCATTATTGCAGCCGAGAGGTTGAGTAGAATGGTTAAGGCGGCGGTTAGAGAAGGTCTCTTTAAAGGTGTCAAGATTGGTGGAAATGGCCTGGAGATTACTCATTTGCAATTTGCAGATGATACTATGGTCTTTTGCAAAAAATTGGCTTCAAATGTGTTCGGTATCAATGCTATCCTAAGAAATTTTGAGATGGTGTCAGGATTAGAAGTTAACTTCTTAAAAAGCAGCATTGTTATGCTAAATAATGGAGACCTCGTTATTAATGAATATGCTGACACTGTATATTGTAAACATAAGGACTTTCAATCATGTACCTTAGGTTACCTGTTGGTGCAAGTTCGTGACGTGGAGAGATATGGAGACCAGCAACCACTGTATACACAAGCAATCTCTCTAGTTGGAAGAATGGTCATTGTTAACAGGTTTGGAATTATGACCTAATTAACTGAATTATTTGTTTGGGTTGGAACGCCCTTACCCGTGGTTCAAAAGCTAAATGCTATTTGAAAGAGACAAAGTAACAAGAACATTCCTTCCTTTATTCACTATGATCCACTCCTTTTCATGATAGTCCGCCCTCTTTTTTTTTCTCCCTCCTCCTTGATTATGAGATCACCTCCCTTAATATAGAAATTTTTAGGGACAGGTGTCGCTATGAATGTTGTTATGTTCTGGGATGAGTACAAGTGTCACAATGTACACCAATCAATAAGATAATGTCTATCTTGATCTACTAAGTGCTGACTATACTATTTTATCTTCTTCCGAGGGCTTTCGCCTTCTTTCCGATAGGTGGTAGGCTGCCTTCTTTGCCTCCGAGGGCTTATTGCCTCTAGTACTGACTTGAGGGCCAAGTTTGGGTGTCCTCTTAGTAATAATGTTGTTCCGATAGGGAGGTATCCTGAAGTAAGTGATTTTGGACATTTTCTTCGATGGGGTGTTCACCCATGAGTTGAACTCCGAGGGGTTTTTAGCCTTCGTGGATAGGCATTTCTCTTTCCAAGTACCAGGAAAGTGTTGGTCTTTGGTTCTTGCATCAATGTGTGGTTTCGTTCTTTGAGTTGGCCGTTTGGGGCATTGCTCCGAGGGCATTTGTGTTGGGAGTGCATAGCAAGGAAGTGTTCTTGTCAAGGTTCTGGGACTCGGGAGTCCGTTGGGGCCCTGTTCGGCGTCTTGATGGATATCTGAATCAGGCAGATTCATCCGAGTTTGCTTTTTATCCGATACCGCCTTGATATTTGGTCTTGATTCATCGTAAGTTTCCGAGGGACGCTAGGTGCCCTCGTCGGATGGCCACTCGTACCGTTTTGGGTTAGTAACCGAGCGGTATTGGTCACACCCGATGGGCCTCCTCGTTGGGAGTGCGTACAACTCATTGGAAGTACTCGTGACAATAGTATTGTCCATTTATTCATCCTTCTTATTTAGGACTAATATTTTCTTTAATCTCGTATTTATTTTATACGGTTAACACTAGCCCCCCCAAATTTCGATCGCCATCGTAAAGGCGAGGGAAATTTTAATTTTGGGGTTTTTATAAGCTGAGGAGCTTTGTGTTATTTCCTCTTTGCCAATTTTTATTTTTTGGCCATTTTACGAGGGAAATGGAGTTTTTTTCATTCTTTTTTGATTTTTTCGAGGGGATAAAAAGTTCCAAATTTTTCTTCTCCTTTTTCAAAATTTTTCCGAAGGGATAGGATTTTTTCCTTTTTTTCCGAGGGGGTTTATGCCTTTTTTCAAGTCTCCGAGGGGATTGCAATATATATGAGTGCATATTAAAATTTTGCAAAGGTAATTACCTTATTGCCCTTGGGGCGTAACGGTCTGGTGGCGGTTTCGATGTGCAGTTATGGTGTCGCTTAAAGAGAAGTAACGGTCCGTAGCATTGAAGGCCTAACGGTTTCGTCCTAGCCGTTAGATCATTGATGATGGTAGGCATTCGATCGTTGAGGATCTTCAGCGGCTAGCGCGTGCGGATGACACGCGTCTCTTGAGGGGCGACGTGGGGCGCGAGTTTCGCGACACGTCTTAATCGCCATTACTATAAATAGGTTCATCCGTACTCTTCTCACCACTTTACCTTTTCTCAATTCTCAAACTCTCTCAAGCAAGAAAGCAGCTTCTTTACTTCTCAAATTTCCCCTTAGCGCTCTTATAAACTTTTTCTTTTTTCTTCACCAGTTTGCAAACACTCTTTCTTGCTCAAAGAAAAAATGGCCTCCTCTGTAAATACTTCCTCCGCTGACGTCACCGCTGCTTCTGGTGTGGCGACGTCTGAGTCCGTTACTGCTGCTTTTGTTGCTACTGCTCCCGTTGTGGGGCCTGCCGCCGCTACCCGTAAAAGAAAGGCGGGCGCTACTGCCACCGCTACCCGTAAAAGGAAGGCGGGCGCTACTGCCACCTCTGAGGGGAGCGGCGCCGCCTCTGCTAAGAAGGCTAGGGCTTCAAAGTCGAAGAAGCCCCCTGTTCGCGATCTCTCTAAAATTGAGGAGATCCAGTCCGTTGTTACCTATGAGCAAGTTATGGACCTGTTTAAGGCCACGAGGACTGCTATGACGAATGTGACTGTTCACATTCCTACTGAGGATCAGAGTGCGTGCCATCCTCTGCGGGTATGCTTACGGTGTACTTCGCGCAAGTGAATTACGGGTGGCGCTCATTTATGCCACCCTTCTTTTGCGAAGTGTTCAAGACCTGCGACATCTGTCCGAGTCAATTGGTGCCCAACGGATTCACTGCTCTCTGCATCTGCGTATTTTGGTGCCACGTCAAAGGGCTAGAGTGCGGAGTGGATCATTTCCTCTCTATCTTCGATGTGAGGGTGTCATCCGGGGGATACCCATTCTATCATGTCCTCCATCAGGACAACTCGAAGAATTCTACGAAGAGGATTCTGCGCGCGACAATCAGCTCACACAGTGTTTTGAAGGATAAGTTCTTCTTTGTGAAGCATGTCCGGGGTAAGTGGGACGTGCCTTTCGCATGGAAGGAGGGTGTGACTCCGATTCATATCATGGATCAAGACATGGTGCTTTCCCCGGTGATCGCGCAACAACTGCTAATGAAGTCGGAGGACTTTCTGAAGCTGTTTGATGATTCTGGGCTTCACCACGTAGTGTTTATTGATGATAAGGTGAAGAAACCGCTTTTCGGTCCGGCCATGAGCTTGGCAGCTTTCAGTGAGTTTCTTTCTCTTGTTCTCATGCTCTCTTTTTTGTATTTACTTCTTCCGAGTAGTTTCTTTGTGCCCGCGTGTATCTTTTATACGTGTGTTGTTTGTAAACGAGCGTCTTATATCTGTACTTACTTGGCTTTGTGTGGTGCAGAGGAGGTCATGGCGAGATACTATCTACAGTCGGGTTCTGAAGAGGCGGTTCCGAGTGGGCACAATGAGGCTTCCGGGGGGGAGGTCACAAGGAAGAGGAAGTGCAGGCTCCTAGGAGGGTAGGGGTGGACCCAGAGGCTAAGGAAGTTTACGAGGACATCCCGCGTCCCTTCGTGGATGCTGAGGGGGTGTGCCTGGAGGCCATTCCACTGCGATAAGTGGACCCTAGGTCTGCTCTGGTCTTGGGGCCAGCTTCCGAGTCTAACACTGGCAGCTCTCCGAGGAGCTCCAAGGGGGCGTCATCTCCAAGGGCGGAGGGAGAAGAGCCTTTATCTTCTGGGCCGGAGGTCGTTATCGTCTCTTCCCGAGACCCTTTCCCCATCTTCCCCTCGTCAGTTTCCTTCTTTCTTCTGTTTATTTTGTTTAGTATTCTATTTGTGTTAACATGTTCGTATCTATCCCGCACAGTTGCTTAGCTATATATTTTGTTCTTGTAGCGGTAATCAACAAGGGAAAGGCCCCTATGTTTCCGGGTGCCAACTTGTTCGCTCAACTGCTCCAATCGTACCTGAAGGAGCCATCTGAGGGTTCCAAGGGGATTTCCAAGAGTCCTGCTGACTTGCTGAAGGACTCGGAGGTGAAGAAGAAGGTGTTGGGCTCCTTGCTTAGGGGGGAGAGTTCTTCGGCCGCCAAGGAGGTTCCCGAGGTGGTGATGACACTGTAACTCCTACTACGACTGTCCCTCCTCCGACGACCGATGCTCCGAAGAGGGCTACCTCACAGAGGTCTGCTTCTGAGGGGAGCCATCCACCCCAGGTACTCGAGAAGGATCCACCGACTGTGGGGGAGGCTTATCATGATATTTTCCATTTCTTCGGCTCTGCTCTTTCTGCGCCTGCGGAGGGGTATCAGTTTTTGCGCGCCAGCACCGTTTGGATGGAGGCCATTGTAATTATCTGTTATTTCTTAGTTTCATCTTTACTCGTGGCATTTTTTGTGACTTTCCCGTATCCTTACTTATATTTTCTTTCTCGTCATGTCATCCAAGAAGACTCGGGAGGTCATCACCACTGTGGAGCAGCGCCATTTAAGGGAGGTGGCAGAAGTAGGCACTCTTCGGGGGTAGGTGACTTCTCTACAGGCCCAACTTCACGAGGCCGAGTCAATGAAGGAGGTTCTTCATACCAAGCTGGAGGCCCACGATTTCAAGTGGAAGGAGGATCATGAGGTAAAGGAGGTGATGCGCCTTGTCCTGCAGCGGGTGCAGTCGGCCTACGATCAGATGGAGGCGTCCGAGGGGGCTGTCCGGGCGCAGTTCTCTCGCTTGGAAAAGGAGAAGGTGGAGTCCGAGGGAGCCCTTCGTGCTCAAGTAGAGGCTCTAGAGAAGGAGAAGTCCGAGGGGATGGAGAGGGAACATGAGCTCCAATTGCGGCTAATTGAGCTTACGAGTAGAGCCGAGTTGGCAGAGCTGAAGCTAATCGGGGCAGTGCTACTGAAGGACGTGAGAGCCCAGATTGACGAAGCTGTTTGGTGTGCGGCAGCGGAGGCGGAACGCCAATATACCGCCTTGTCCACTCGTGAGCGTGCTCTGGATGCACTCGGGCACATGCTGTGGGGATACTTGGAGTGTGCTACTTTGGCCCGCGGGGTGGTGCCTTCGGGGGTGAACTTCAACCGCACCTTCGATGTTAGGAAGCTTGTTAGGTCGTCTCCCGAGCAGGTTCAGGACATTCTGGAGATGTTCGATGGTGCAATGACACCAAGGAATTCTTCTGCACCTCCTCCGACCGCGTTCGCTCCTGGTGCTAGTAGCTCTAGTGGGACTTTGTCTTCGAGTCTGCTTGCCAGTCTTCCCGAGGAGTCCTTCATCACTCTGCCCCCGCCTCCTTCGAGTACGGGGTTTTAGAATAGAATTTTCTTTTTTTTTTCTTTTATGTACTGTTTATTTTCTGAATTTTTAACATTCTGCCTTGTAAGCTTTTCTGAGGGCTTCTCGAATCTTTTTAATGAACGGGCTCTTTTTTAAGCAATAGTAAATTTTAAGTAAGTATAATTACCTGATAACTATATTTATTGCTTTAGGATAAGTAATAGGAAAAGCTTGCTGACTAGGTTTAAAAATTAAGTATGAGGTGTCGCTTGGCATGTCGCCCTATTTTCTTAAGTAAGAAAATTATTAGACATGTGTATCTACTCATTAACTAGCTTAAACAGCTCAAGCTTTCTATATTTTTTACTTTTTTGAAAAAGTATAAATAGTTCTTCAGTAATTCTTTCAAATCACTTAAAAGTTTTACTGTTAAAGACTCATTGTATTTTCTCTGAAAATCTAAGTTTTCTTTCGAAATCAAGTAAAGTAAGTAAATTACTTATCTTATCAAGATGATGTCTCCGTTTTTCAACCATGATGACTCTTCCTCACCCCGCCATTCTCCTCTGAAATCCGCTCGAAATCCCTCCTTACTGTTAGGAGTGTGTCGCGCGGCCTCAGAGAATTCGGTTCAGGGGAGTAGGCATAGTGAGCGTAAGGTGCGTGGTGGGAGAGGTAATTCTGCGAGGGTCGTATCTATGTCCCCGGAGGATAATCTCTACCGCATTAACCATATCCGCAATGTGTTCACGAGCCGTGATCCTTATCAGTTGGTGGACGAGTCGTCGGTGTATGCCAGGCTCTCATTGGAGCCCGAGCGGATGATGGGGCAAGGGCGTGTTGGCACTGCCGTTGGAAACGAACACGGTGCCTCTGTTATGACGCTCTTTGCCAAATACAACCTGGATATTGACAAATATGATATAGTAATACCACACCCCGAGCAGAGGGCTTATGATCCTCCCTCGAGCTATCTTACCGTGTACCGGGAGAAAATGCGGTGCGGGTTGCGGGTGTTTTTTCACCCTTTTCTTCAAACTTTGTTTCAGTATTGGCAAATGTGTCCGAGTCAGTTGACTCCGAACTCCTACCGTTATCTGGTTGGGTATATTTTGTGTTCCGAGTTGCTAAGGTTGCCACTGTCTCCTCATCGGGTGGGGGCCATATTCAACCTTCGCCCCTGCTCGGGTGGTCTCCCCTTTTTCAGCTTGGCCCATCGGGACAAGAGGAAGGCGTTTCTGGATGTATCCAATTCAAGTAATAATAGAAAAGATTGGAAGACGGAGTTCATCTTTGTCCGTCCGAGGGGCCTATCAGCCAGGTTATGGGGGGTACCACTTCAATGGGGGCTGGGTTATATTACCCCTAACGAAGCGACTCTGAGGAGAGAGTGGGACACCTTGTCCGGTAGCGGGTTGTTTTCGGGGGTGTATGATATCAATAGTCTGTTGGAGTTTCTGGAGACGTTGATTATGGCAGGCTTGCAAGAGGGGGCGGAGATTTTCAATCTTCCGCAACAGCCTCTCCACAGCAATTTCTTCTTTCTTTAGTTTCTTCTCTTTTGCACTCCCTTCTTGTCATGTTTTGATGCCCTCGTATTCATATTACTTTTTACTTTTGGAAGGGGTGGAGATGGGGGCTTTTGTCGTTAAGCCTTTTGATAAGGCTTTCTTAGGAGAGACAATGGACAGTGAGTATGACGCTTCGGACGATGAATCATCCGAGCATCTTAGCTTTGACGTGTTGGCCGGCCCTTCAGGGGTCGGGGGTTCGCCCGTGGCAGCCCCCTCTAGTGAGTTCTATGGCTCCGGAGTATGATCCAATAACTGCTCTTGCGTAGGCGGATATTCCGTTGCCCCCGTTGGTGTCATATTCTTCTTCTTGGGGAAACACGAGGATTGTATACGTTGTTGAGGATGATCCTTTGTCTCCGGTTGTGGGAGCTTCTGTGCCGCCCGGAGGGGGTCCCGACCGTGTTCCAGTGCCGCCCCTCGAAGGAAATCCTCCCGTTACGGGGTCAGAGCTACTCGGAAGTGGTGTTTTGCCCCCCTCCGTCTTGGGGACGGTTATCTTTTGTCGCAACTATTTGAGCGGTCTACTAAACGCTACGGATTGCGAGCTTATGAAGTCGCTGCCCTTGTCGGGCCTTCAGGACTTAGCCTGCAAAGATTTATGCGATGTAATAGTATATTCTTACTTATGTAATACTAACCTTTATAGGTTCTTCGTAGTTATGCATTTATTTTCCGCAGATCTATATGGTGTTGAACGCCATCGGATCCAGGGGCGAATCATCCTCTGACACAGAGTTGGTATATTGCCGCAGGGATGAACTAGAGCAGGGTTTGTTGGAGGCCCGGGAGGAGATAGATCAACTGCGGGCCGATCGGGAGACTTCCGATGAGGTTCATGCCACTATTTTGCAGGCAGAGCGGGACAAATCCTGGGATTTGGAGCGCCGCTTGGTAATGGAAAGAGCCCGGGTGGCAAGCTTAGAAGACAGGTTGGGTGATCTCCAGGAGCAAGTTCGCTCCGTTGATGAACAATTGCTGCCTGTTGCAGGAGAGAGAGAGAGATGTAGCGAACTTACGAGTGCTGGAGTTAACTCATGCTCATGAAGTTGCGCTAGTTGTGGCCTGGGTCCAAGCAGTTTTGGGCGTTGCCGGGCCTTCTATCCTTCGCGAGTCCCTTGCGCAGGAAATCCGCAATTTAGTCCGTATGGGATACCACTTGTGCTGGGGCGCAGTGGAGGCTTTGCCAGGATTCCCTTCGGGCGTGGCAATTCCTGAGCTGAACATCCGTCAGGTGTTCCCGGAGGCTCCTTCTCCGCAGGGGCCGACTGTGTCTATCGGAGATCCGAGTCACATGTCCGTGGAGGATCATCGCCGTCTGATCAAGGAGGGAAAGCGTCCAATGGAGGGTGCTTAGTTTGTATAAGTGTTTTGTTGGTATAAGGACCTTTGTATAGGATACGGTCCGATATACCTTTAGTATGTGGGGTCGCATTGTTTGTATTAGATGGCCCATCGGGTTAGGTTGCTAATATGACTCGCATGCATGGAGTCATTATTTTGTCGGGCAACCCTCTCTCCCTTGTATCGTAAAGGCGCCATCTATATATAAACAACTTTTATTTATGTACAAAGCTGTTTCGTTACATTATGCATAGTACTTTCTAAGGTTAAACGCGTTCCAGGTATTGTTGAGGATGGCGCCCTTAGAATCGGCGAGAAGATAAGTCGCAGGTCCGACAAGTACCGCACATAGTATACGGGGTGGTGTTCCTTATCTTGATTCTTGACTAGTACCGCACTTACAGCCTCCTCTCCGACCGATAAGTACATAAAGAGTTCTTCTTGTGGCGTCGGTTTCACTAGTAAGGGCGGTTTCAACATATAATCCTTCAATTATTGGAGAGCTTCTTCGCATTACAGGGTACACTGGAACTCCTTGATGTTACGTAGCACCTTGAAGAATGGAAGTCCTTTTTCGGCCAACCGTATCATCCACGTAGACTTCCACCGTGTTTCCAATGAGTCCTGCAAACATTAAGCTTACCAATCGCTGATAAGTGGCCCCTGCATTCTTGAGTCCGAAGGGCATCACCAGATAGCCAAAGGTGCCCGCATCAGTGATAAAACTAGTCTTGTCCTGATCCATCGGCCATCAGTGATAAAACTAGTCTTGTCCAGTTGGTCAATACTCGGGAGGGGATAGCAGTCCTTTGGGCATGTGTCAATAAGGTTCGAGAAATCCACGCACATTCGCCATTAACCCCCGTGCTTTGGGACTAGGATTACGTTGGCTAGCCACTCGGGGTAGATGACTTCTCTGATTTGCCTTAGGCTGAGGAGTCGTTGAATCTCCGACCGGATGATTTTATTGCACTCCGGGCCCATTTTCCTCTTCTTCTGTTGGACCGGTTTGGCCCCGGGCTTCACATTAAGGAAATGTTGACATACATTATTGCTGATTTGCGTTGGCGGTCCGCCTTCCCATGAAAAATGTGGTGGAACTCTTTCAGGATGGGGACCAGTTGGGTTTCCACTTCGGGCTCCATTTTGGTGCCTACTTTGACCGCCTTCTCCGGGCTCCCCTCTACAAGTTCCACCATTTTTAGCTCTTCTATGGGTTGTACTCGTACTTCTTCAGCTTTTCGCTTTTTGTTGCTTCCGAGGATAGGTTCGTCCTCTTTTGGAGGGAGAGCATTCATGCGGCACTCCCAGGCCTTTGCCTGGTTTCCTCGGACTTCTCCGATACCTGAAAAGGTTGGGAATTTTACCTTGAGATGGAGGGTTGAAGGGACTGCTTCGAAGGCCCGAATGGAGGGCCACCCGCATATTGCGTTGTACGTTCTTGACGAAGCCTCTACCACCCAAAATTTTATGGGTTCCGTTCTTCTAAGGGCCCCTTCTCCCCACGACATCGGAAGTGTCTCGGTTCCGAGTGTTTTGGAGGCTTCTCCCGAGAAACCTATTAACGGAACTTCGGCTACTTCTAGTCGTTCTTTCTTTAATCCTATGACCAGATAGGTGGGGAGAAATAAGACGTCCACAGAGCTATCAGTATCAACAAGGATTCTCTGGATGTCAATCCCATAAATAACGGCTTCTATCACCAGGGGGTCTTCGTGGGGATAAATCACCCCTTTTAAATCTTCGGGTCCAAAGATGATGCTAGGAAGCTTTGCACTCTGAATGGATCCTATGAACAACCCTTGTTCCGCCCGCCTAGCTTCTTTCAAATACTGTTTCCTTTTACCTTGCGATGTAACGGAGAGATCTCCTCCTTCTATCATACTGATAGTATGCCCCGATGGGGTGTTGTCTTCATATGTTTCCGGGGGAGGGGTGGGTTCCGTTGTCCCGCCGTTCTCTCTCATGGCCTCCGATTGGGAGTCACCTGATCTTCTTCTTTTTCTTCTTCTTCCTTTCGAGGTCTCTTATATGTATAATGAGGGGGTTCTCTGGGTTGTTCACCTTGAGATAGTTCTTCAGGTACCCAGCTTCCAAGAGGCGGAGCACCTCCCTTCGCAGTGTGGTACACTCCTCGGTAGTATGCCCATAAGTTTTATGGTATTTACAATACTTACCCGTGTTCTTGTCTCTGTCGGGGAACCGGGCTTCCCTTGGCCATCGCAACTCGGTGTTGCCTCGCATCACATTGAGTACTTCTACGGGGGAAATGGTCATCGGGGGCAAAAGTACCGGCTTGAGGAATTTCTTGACTAGGCTACTCTCGTCTTTACGCTGGGCTGGTTTCCCTTCCCAGCTTTTTTCCTTGGCCTTTACCTCCCGTTCAGCGCGCTCATGATGTTCAGTGTCATCGCTCTCCAGGCGTCTTTTCGTGCCTTCAGCTTCCTCCATTAGGATATAAGTCTCCGCTTGCTGCATAAGCTCATTCATATCTGTGATATGATTTCCCGTGAGGTAGCGGAAGAATTCACCTACCCGGAGCCCTTGTGTGAGTATACGCCAAAATGGTGGTACTAACATTCGGGACATCCAACGCTTCATCTGTAAAGCATTTTATGTATCCTCGCAGGGGTTCATTCTTCTTCTGTTTAACGGTGAAGAGGTGTGTGGCGGATTTAGGGTACCGCCGGTTGCAAGCAAACTGCCTCACGAATAAGTGGGCCAGTCGATCAAAACTGTCGATGGAGCCGGGCGCAAGGTGGGTAAACCATGATTGTGCCCATCCTCCGAGGGTCACAGGGAACACACGACAAAGCACGTGGTCCGGGGCAGAATTGAGATCCATTCCGACTAGGTATTGATGTATATGATCATGCGGATCTTTTCCATCCGCATCCCCAGTGTACATGGGACCATTTACAGGCCGCATCCCCATGGGGATAGAGGCTAAGGCTATTTCGGGGATAAAATTGGAGGTTTTAAAGGTAGGGTCCTCCTTAGGGCCCATCGTCTTTTTAATATCACCCATCTCCTTCCTAAGACCATCAAGAATTCCCCATATAGTATGATCCTCACCTGGAGAGGGGAGTGACGTAGGACGGTTCGGGGGAGCCAATCCCCCTTTCTGTTGGCCGGTCTGGCGTTTCCTGGTAGTCGTAGTGCATCCGGGCATTCTGCGGGGGTCCATGGCACCAGGGATTAGAGGCGGGGCTCAATCTGGTTCGAGTCCGATCTTCTTCGGCATGGGGATTTTGGTGGCGGAGGGATCGAGGGGATAGGTCGTGAAGGTTCACGTATCCGGGCGGGGTCCTCCGGGCCCTAGTCTCCATGAATCTTTCAAAGACGGAGCGAGGGATGTTGATAAAATCCCTTCTTCGGATTGGCGGTTGGACAGAGTTTCTTCCGAATTTTGAGATTGGCTAGGACGGCTTTCGCTGTGGAATAAATTCTCCATAATAGGCATTGCTCTTGAACACTCGCAAAGGCAGATTCTATGGCGTTCTCACAGACGGCGCCATTTTGTTAACAGGTTTAGAATTATGACCTAATTAACTAAATTATTTGTTTGGGTTGGAACACCCTTACCCGTGGTTCAAAAGCTAAATGTTATTTGAAAAAGACAAAGTAACAAGAACATTCCTTCCTTTATTCACTATGATCCACTCCTTTTCATGATAGTCCGTCCTCTTTTTTTTTTCTCCCTCCTCCATGATTATGAAATCACCTCCCTTAATATAGAATTTTTTAGGGACAAGTGTCGCTATGCATGTTGTTATGTTCTGGGATGAGTACACATGTCACAATGTACACCAATCAATAAGATAATGTCTATCTTGATCTACTAAGTGCTGACTGTACTATTTTATCTTCTTCCGAGGGCTTTCGCCTTCTTTCCAATAGGTGGTAGGCTGCATTCTTTGCCTCCGAGGGCTTATTGCCTCTAGTACTGACTTGAGGGCCAAGTTTGGGTGTCCTCTTAGTGATAATGGTGTTCCGATAGGGAGGTATCCTGAAGTAAGTGATTCTGGACATTTTCTCCGATGGGGTGTTCACCCATGAGTTGAACTCCGAGGGGTTTTTAGCCTTCGTGGATAGGCATTTCTCTTTCTAAGTGCCCGGAAAGTGTTGTTCTTTGGTTCTTGCATCAATGTGTGGTTTCATTCTTTGAGTTGGCCGTTTGGGGTATTGCTCCGAGGGCATTTGTGTTGGGAGTGCATAGCAAGGAAGTGTTCTTGTCAAGGTTCTGGGACTCGGGAGTCCGTTGGGGCCCTGCTCGGCGTCTTGATGGATATCTGAATCAGGCGGATTCATCCGGGTTTGCTTTTTATCCGATGTCGCCTTGATATCTGGTCTTGATTCATCGTAACTTTCCGAGGGACGCTAGGTGCCCTCGTCGGATGGCCACTCGTACCGCTTTGGGTTAGTAACCGAGCGGTATTGGTCACACCCGATGGGCCTCCTCGTTGGGAGTGGGTACAACTCATCGGAAGTACTCGTGACAATAGTATTGTCCATTTATTAATCCTTCTTATTTAGGACTAATATTTTCTTTAATCTCGTATTTATTTTATACGGTTAACAGTCATATTTCCTTTGAGGGCAGATTTGTTCTAGTGAATTCTATTTTTGTGAACTTACCTTTGTATTGTTTTTTTTCTTTTACAGAGCACCTATGAAGGTTATCAAGGATATTACGATAATTCAAAGAAGATTTTTATGGGGAGGTAAATCCTACTCGAATAAAATCTCATGGATTAAATGGAACAGGTTTGCAAAAATAAAGTCGTGGGCGGACTTGGAGTTACAGACATGAAGAGATTCAAAACTTCTCTTCTTTATAAATGGAAGTGGCGTATCCTTCAAGGTGGCGATGCTTTATGGCTGAATATTCTTGAGGCAAAATATGGTAAGATTGCAAAACTTTCAGATTTTAACTATGGTAGAAGTCGCTCTTCGACTTGTTTGATTTGGTGAAAAGACATGTTGTCTCTTGATAAACGTTGTCAGAATGAGTGGTGGTTCGATGATGGTATTTGTAAACAAGTTGGTAATTGGGTTGATACATATTTTTGTAAAGATAAGTGGTCAGGTGATAGCCCATTTTTCATCAGGTTTAGTAGGCTTTTCTCCATCGCAATAGATAAAGATGTTTTGATTTCAGAAAAATGGGAATGGACTAACGATGGCTGGATGTGGAATTGGAATTGGAGAAGGAATCTTTTCTCATGGGAACACCAACTTCTTGACAAATTATGCGATGTTATCAGTAATTACAGCCCTCTACGGGAGCAAGGATCGGTGGAGATGGACAAGAGAAGTAAGTGGCAGTTTTTCCGTTAGATCACCTTATCATATGCTTTCACCAAATGACACTTGCCCTACGAACTTGTGTTTTAATATGCTCGGGAAGATTGAAGCACCTATGAAGATGAAGAGTTTTGTTTGGAGAGTTATTCAGGATAGGATTCCCACAAAAATAAATTTACAGAAAATAGGCATTCTTGGACAGACAAGGGAAGTAAATTGTGTTCTTTGTGATAAACATATTGAAGTTTCTGACCATGTTTTTTTGCAAATGTACCGTCTATGGTAGTATATGGTCTTACATTTTTAAGTCGCTTGGAATTGTTTCAATCGTCGCAGGAAATCCAAAAGACCTTCTGGTGCAACTTTATGGCATTCTGCCTTCTAAAAAAATAGGCAACGATGGATTTGTTTGTGGTTGTTTATCTTTTGGGAAATTTGGGCTATCATAAATAATAAGTGTTTCAATGGAAAGCAACCTCATCTCTTGGGACAATTAAGGCGAAGATCTGGAGTTGGATCAAATCGGAAGATCGGTCATTTTGTTATTCTTTTTTTTTTGAATTGAGCAACTCTCCTCTTTCTTATAATCTTTTGTAAATCTCTTTTTGGAGTATGGTGCATACTCTTTCTTAATAAAATCCTTTCTTTTTTCTGAAAAAAAATAAATAAATTATTAAGTAATGCATATATATAGATGTATATATATCTTTTTTCACGACGATATCAATAAACAAGGATATGCATTGTATTTTTTTATCAAATATATATTTATCAAAGTAATATTACAGGCTATGTTATAATTTTTTAGATTTTTTAAACCCAGATAAAAGCAAGAACAATTAATCCCCATGGCATTTATGTTTCTACATATGGAGAAACTAATATTTTCTTCCCAAATATGATAAAAGCTATGCATATGCTTAATTTCAAACTCATTATTCTTGTTTTTTATCAAATAAGTACAAAGAAGATTAAGTTCTTTTTTGATCAAATTCAACATGTGCGGATTAGTTTAGTATGGAACTAGGTTGTTTGCAAATTTTAATGTCACAACTCACAATATGTCAAAAGGAGAGTTCTTTGCAATTTACTATACGTTACACCTTCAAATTCATATAATTATTAGATAATGATGTTAGTTGAAAAGATATAATTTGTTGTTATCTCTAAAAAATTATTAAGTTGATAGAGTTCTACATACAATCCAAAAAACTATAAAATGCCGCTAATCTTTTTTTTTCTTATAATATATATATATATATATATATATATATATATATATATATATCTGTGTGTGTGTGTGTGTTGGGGGAGGGGCGCAAGGCGCAAGCCCATAAGTGGATATCCCACTGCCACTGACCATAATCTTATGATGATGATACATTAGAATGATTAGAATGCAAGATTTTAGAGAAATACTTATCTTCATCTCTCAATATTAAGATTTGATATATATTTTTATTCTTTGGATATGGGGATTAGATATAATCTATGTAACTTCAATTCATGAATACTAAGAATTTCTATCATTTTTTTTAATTCCAAAAAAATAAAATGTTACAAAACATATAATAGTTGGAGTTAGGATATTGCAAGAATATAGCTCAGTATATATTTCTTTGTGTACTTAGATGCCGTTATAAGTTATTACTCTTTAAAAAACTATCAAACCAGCCCATGTTATTAAGCACTGTACTGGCTTGAGATCGTTAGATTTGCTCTTTGTTTTGGTGGGGAACGCATGGGCTAACTATTTGAAGTTTACGAGTGGTTCTGCCAATGTTTTATCCAAAATCAATTTCCATACCTTAGTTCAACATAAATATTGTTTTGGTTCTTAAAAATATCGAAGTTTTTTTTTGTTTGAACAACAACTTTATTTATGAACTAAGCCAAAGCTAGAAAATGTATAACGGGAGTGTGGGGTTGGGGCTGGCGAGAGAGTCTTGTATATGTATAACTAATATCGTATAAGACAAGCTCTTCCAATCCGGGTGGGCAACCTAGTCAGGTTGCGCAAAAGGGTGGGTGCAGGGGCAGTCCATACAAGCACGGTTGCATCCATGTTTTGCCAGCACATCCACTAACATGTACGTCTCGCTATATATATATAAGAGATGAACAGGGTAGAGGCATCTTCCTCCTAACCTACGTATGTCACTGAGGAGGGCTTTCGTCTTGCCCGAGGCCATACGGCCCAACTTCTTGGTAAGAGAGTTAAACGTGACCTTTGAGTCGGTTTCAACAATTAATGCAGGAATAGAAAGATGTAATGAGAGCAAGATTCCCTGGTGAATAGCCGAGAGTTCCACTATGTTGTTGGTGCTACATCATGTCGCTTCGAAAAAACCACCAACTATAGTACCTGCAAAATTACATATCACGCCACCAATACTTGTGGGGCCTGGGTTGGCTAATGCTGAACTGTATGTGTTGAGTTTCAATAGTCCTGGGGGCGGTGGGATCCAGCAGATTGAAAACCTGTGCGTCCTGGGTGACTTTGGGGGGGAAGGGGAGAGAGAAGGTGGTGCTTGTAGCAGTGTGTGTGAGAGGCGGTTAGATATAAGGATTGTGGATAGGGGAATCCCTCGGAAGAGGAATTCATTTTGCACTCGCCAAATTGCCCAACACCCAATGAGTGTTGTAGTCGGGTGGGGTATGATGTGCATTCCTTGGGGGTGGATGAAAAAAGGGGAAGGTTCAGCGCACGTCCGAGAATAGAGGGCATTCAACAAATAAGTGTGCGGTTGTTTTAGGGGCTAAGTGGCAGAGATGACAGTTGTTGTCTATAGGTACATGTTAGTGTGAGAGGCAATCATGCGTGGGTAACACGTCTTGTCTCCACAACCAACCAAAAAATTTAATGTGAGGAAGGGTTTGAATTTTCAATGGTAAATTGGGAGTTGGGGTGCCAGATTATGTGCTGACCAAACATTTTTATGTTGATTTGTTTGTGAACTCTCCTCTCAGATTCCATGCCCAACATGTTGAGTTTGGAACTTCATCCACCGGGATGGGAATGCCAAAGATGCACTCTGCAATATTGCACGGCGGGAGCGAGCTGATTATTGTGAGGTCCCACTCCCAGGAAGGCTTGATGAAGTCCTTTATTGTTAGTGAAAGTAGATTTGAAGGAATGAATGCGACATAGTTAGCGAGAGTGGATGGCCCAAGCGAGTGAAAGTGCCAAAGGTTGATAGAGGTCCCATTACCAACTACCCACCTGACCGAGGTGAGTGGATTGGGCAGGAGGAAGGCAGCTTTTTCCCAACCCCGACTGGCATTAGAAGGTGTGGAGATCGTGATCGGGTGGTGGTCGGGAAAGTATTTAGCATTCATGTCTTTGGGCCCAGGGAAAATTAGGTTCGTGAAGAAGGCGCCAACTGAGTTTAAGCATGTACGCGTCATCGATAAAGATCGCATTACGCATAATGATAATATCATTTGACGGAATTACGAAAAATAAGGAGTACTAAACTCATACTTTTTAAATATGTGGCTCCAGTAGTCCCGTGAATGGACATACACATTTTACTGTTTTATGAGGCTGCCTATTAAATGTCATAACCCAGTGTAAATCTCGTCAGGTTAATTGTAGGAACTAGGCCCAAGGCCATAACAGCCATTGATTATCTCTAAAACCAAATCTAAAAGGGTCACCATCTCCACAAACTATTAATAGTGGTGTTACCCAAAAAATGGTCTAATATGCAGCATACTGTTGTACCTCCCGCACTCACGGCTGTGTGGGCCCCACACGCCGTTGTGAGTGCGAGAGGCACAACCGCATACTGCATGGCATATGCTCCCCTCTCCCCTCCTCTCTTAATCCATTAACTTATTTAAACACATTGTTTATGCACCAATATTTTGCAGACAAATATATTATTTTTAATCTTCTTACACATCTTTTCGTAAAAACTTAGTGTTTAAGACAAATGTGTTCTCTAAATCCTATTGAGTGATTGGTTAAAATTTAGTAACGCCAAAATTATTGTTTACTGTGAAAATATTCTAGATAGAATTTGATACATATAAGGTGTTCAATGTCGTAATATACTTCAGTAAACAAAAGTAGGGGATACATGTTTTCCCGTTCTCCGGTCCTGGAGAACAATGATGAACACTTTTTTTGTATTATTATTATTATTATTATTATTATTATTATTAGTTGCGTTGTTGTTGTTGTTGTTTTAATTATTATTATCATATTCATATATACTGTGGTTGAACAAAAAATATCTGCGTAGCTTAGCCCAACTGCAGATCCATATTACTTAGCCCAGCCCTACCATGTTTAAGTGGCCCAAGCCCGAGTAAATTACCTAGCTACGAGGAACTAAATTATTTTTTAGGATGTATTTTATCTAGTTCCCTTGCAAAATAAGAGGACTTACTCAGAGAGCTAAATATTGAGAGTCATAGAAGCCGCATATAACTACGAAAAAGAAGAAAGAAAAAAGTTATGTACAATTTTGGTTATGGGATAAATGCATCAAACCCCCTGAACTATGCACGTTTTTGCGAAATCGTTCTGAAACAAAATAAATAAGCGGTTTGCCCCTTAAACTATATCATTATGTTCGATTTGATCCCTGGCCGGGTTTTCGGCTATTTTGGCCATTCTTGGCCCCTTACCCGACCCATATGTGTTGTACTAGATGTATTTTAGTAGTTGATGACAAAAAGTAGGCGAAAAAACACCTCGAACGGGACAAATTCCGGCTAAAATACACTGAAGAGGAAATCACATTTTAGTCAGAATATGTCCCGTTCGAGGTGTTTCAACTATTAAAATACATCTAGTACAACACATATGGGTCGGGTAAGGGGCCAAGAATGACCAAAAATAGCCAAAAAACCGCCCAGGGACCAAATCGAACAGAATTGTATAGTTTAAGGGGCAAACCGCTCATTTATTTTGTTTAAGAACGATTTCGAAAAAACGTGCATAGTTCAGGAGGTTTGATGCATTTATCCCTTTTGTTATATATGAAACAAAATTATTTTTGAAACTTCAATGCACCGGCAATCTCCCTTATGTATAATTGATAAATAATTCATTACATATAAAGGTTAGACATATCATCAACGTAAAACTTTAGTCCAAATTTCTCCGTCTATTGAATCACCCGCTGATGTCTCCAATTGAGAATGACTTTGACTCTTACAAAACTTTACAGTTTAACTACCTAATTCATATTATATTGTACTCGAAATATAGACGCGTAAAATAATTCTCAAGTTCCACTATATATGTTCCATAACATCACTGCATGTGCCGTGCCATGCACGTGCTGACTGCCATAATTTGACCGAGTTCTCCGAAATGCAAGCATGTCAAATTCATCACATATACTCAACATTCATTTAGTTTATTTTACTTAATATGCTTAAGAATCATTAATTACATTTATATACATCAAACACGGTCGGTCCATTGGAAGCTCCCGTTGTGGTTATGGATCTAACCTTGGTTGTCTCAAATACCTTTCTTGGCGTTGCATCACCATTAAGTTAGCCTTTGCACATGCACTAGTTGGTGATGACCACCGATCCAAGAAGAAAAAACTATTCGTCTGGTTTAAATTATTATAAAAAAAATTATTTATTTTTGCCATAATATTTTGTGATGCATCTAGATTTTTAATAGTGTAAACTGTAAAGACTCTTTTTTTTTTTTTGAGAATCAAACTGATTGTAAAGACTCTTCATTTCTACTCTTCATAGAGTTCTAATAGGAGTGCGCGCCTACGCAGACTCAGAAATAGTACTAATTGGAATCCATTTTTTTTTTCGTGTATCTGAACACACGGAGTGGTAAATAAAAATAAAATTATATTTGTGAGAAGTACTACATCTTCGATAGTTATTAGTATAGCCATTTATATAAATTGATCATTTTGCGTACGAAGAGATTCCATGAAAGTATAATGTCTTTAACGAAAGAGACTAACAACTAATAATACGTATAACGATTATTGGTAAGATAAAAGAGAAATTATTATTAAGTCGCTTCTCGAAGAAAATGGGATAACTTAATTTCCATGTTTGTGAACCCCACAATTTCACCTTTTCCTTTTCTTTTCTTTTCTTTTTTGTTGGTTTATTTTTTTGAATATTTTCCCACTTCGTTTACAGATCATTATATGCTATACTTTAAATGATTTGCATGGGGCCAGTATTGTTATCTACGTTATTAGCCATTAAATAAAAAGAACATTGAGTAAGAAAGAGAAGCAATTAGCACACCGCCACGACCAATGATTTTTTAAGCCGCGTCCCTTGTTGAAAACTACCAATTTAGCCATATATATTAATGGAAAATGCTTTCCTAACAGCTGATGTATGCTTACAGCCCATTCAATAAGCCTTCGTAATTTTGTGTGGACCCGCAACTTATTTACCAAGTTCCTTCCGGTTATATGTTCACTGAAAAAGGTTACTTCAAATTATTTATATTATAAGTGCATTTAATGTTTTTCATATTACACATTTACTTTAAAGTATAACATTTCGGTAATTACAAGTGCATGATTTCTGAAAAAAATATTCTGCGCATCTTCAATTTAAAAAAAAAAACTAATATATATTTATGTGGATATATATGTAATTGACCTATAGATTTTTGCCATGCATTATATCATTAATTTGGAAAGTGAAATTCGAACTCTAATTTTTTTATGATGCTTTCAATCTTCTAATAAGAAAGAATAATTACTTTTCAATATAAGATTTTGCGTACGAAAACGATAATGAAACTAATTTTGACAAATAAACGCATAATTAATATTCACACATTGCGTGTACATAAATATACATATACATATTTTGTGTTTTTCTTAGATTCATTTGACATATGTGTAATATATTCTTCCTTAGGATAAAATATCATTTTTTGTGCACAAGTGGATGAATTTTCAATATATAAGAATAACATTTGGGGATGTAAATATAATATATTTTCATATTATTAGAATGTATTGAGATTTAAAACAAGTTTGACATAAAATACTTATTTGCTTAATTTAATAAATTTTACATTTATTTAAGGCATTTTTAGTAAGAAAACTACTTAGATTTTATTTCCTATTAATTAGGATTTGTTAATTGCCTCACCAATCCGAAATCGGCTGACATTTAAATCTCACAGTGGACTGTGAGATAAGCATGACCCTATATTAATACTAGGAACGTGCCCGTGTAATGCACGGTCTAGTTAAATTTTAGTACCTAATTTTCTAATAATTTTTATCATTATTAATAAACTTTTTATATTTAAAAAGAATAAATTTAGTCTAAGAAATCCATAATGGGTGAAAATGCATATATATTCTATATCATTTGATTAACAAACCTTTATTTCGTATAATCATCAATTTACGTTGCAAGGTTTAAACGAAATAGGTAAAACAAATGATAAAATTCAACAGACCATTTAACAGTTAACAGTAGGGCCCAAACTTACAGGGGCAAAATCAGAATATGAAAAATCAACGTTCGCAGCTTGCTTACACGAAAAATCAACGTCTGCAACTTGCAAGGAACCAAAAATTGGTTGTTGAAGATCTGCTTAATATCATCGGGATTCTCATTTAGGAATTGGAATTTCCAAAGAAGATCATTATTAGAGTCAAGTTTAAGGGTACGCATGTGTATTTCACATATTATGTATGCTTGCAAAATAAGACGGAATGTGAAATGAGATAAATAAGAAAGCTTTGGAGGCCAAAAAAATTAAAATTAAAATTTGAAGGACTATTTTATAATTTACCATTAGATCCATAAGTAAGTAACAGAAAGTTTAGAGGCGGGATGGAGAGAGTTGAAAACTGCAAGGACTATTTGGCAATTTGTAGTGGACAAAAAAAGGAAAATTAAATGTTAAAAGGCTGTTTTGCAATTTACCTTGAAGTCCATAAGTAAATAATAGAAAACTTTGTGGGCAAAATAGAAAGAGTTGAAAACTGCAAGGGCAATTCAGCAATTTCCAAGGGCAAAAATGGAACCAAAAAATGGTTGTTGAAGAGCTGCTTTTCCCTTTTTATTATTATAGTATAGATATAGACTAGGCAACTTCGCCCGTGCGAAAACGATAAATACTTTTTATGTAAAAAAATAATAAATACTTTTACATGTTTAAAAATAATATTCAAATTCTATTTTTTAAATAACCTGCGACTATAATATTAATATTTTCTTGAAAAAGAATATAGTAATCTGTTAACTTATAGAAAATCAAAACAATGAAAGATGGAAGAAAATATTACTTACAACCGATGCACCACGTCATCGCATATGACGTGGTGCAGCCAACTAATAAAAAACTTACAAATGGATAATAATATCAGAGTCATCATTTTTATAAATTTTTCTGGATCTTCTCTCTCATGTACAAACACACACATACGGATTTTTAGCCAAGAATCAAATATTAACTTCTATGAATTTCTTATGGCCAGTGCTAGATCTGTATTATGTGGGTTGATTTTTTTTCTTTTCCCTGCTTTCAAACCAAAGATTAACCTCTACGATTTCGTGTGACCATCTCTTAATTTCCTCTCTAATAGAAGAAATCCCCACTCATTCTTGACATTTTTTACATAGTAGAAATCATGTACTGTAACAAACCTAGTCATTTTACATACCATAAAAAATTATAAAGTGTAAGAAACCGCAGATGATGGGGTTGCTAATTAAGAAAATTGTTGAAGTTTCGTTTGTTGTTCTGAAGGTCAAAGGAAAACAAAATAAAGAGATCTGGATCAATATTTCATAAATGAAAAAGTGGTGTAAAATTGAAAGTGTGGCGTGGCAATGTGTTCTTCGACGGTGGAAGATACGTAATTTAGACCGCTAGTTTTATCCAGGTATGTGTTGGTGTGTGCGAGAGAACGAGTGAAGATGGAGAAGAACAAAAACTTTTGGGTCAAATGTAAAAAAAAACTAAAAATTTAAAAGGACCAATCTGCAATTTACAGCAGACCAATAAATGTGAGACGTAAAACTTTGGAGGCGAGATCAAAAGACTTAAAAAAATAAAAGGACTGTTCTACAATTTACAGAGTACCACAATGCTATTAACTGTTAAGAAATTTTATTATTTGCGGGTTCCAACCAATCAATACGTGCATGCCCTCTAGATATTTATTACTGTAAAACAAAACATAATACAATAATTAGTTGAACTTACAGGGGCAAAATTGTAACACAAAAAATCTATGTCTCCAGCTTGCTTGAAAAACATTCATTCTTATTATATAGTAAATATAAAGATAAAGATAAAGACTAGTTAACCCTCCGGCACGGGCTCTTATTTTTCTTCTTTGTCTTTCATTTACTTTAATTTCAATACCAAATTTTTAATTTTCTTTGCCCAGAAAACTTCATGTCTTTTCGAATTGCGTCAAAATAGTTATTAATCATTCATTCTCTTATTTTTTCTTCTTAGATATTCGTACTTCAATTCCATGATCAAACTTTTCATTTTCTTGTCGAGAAACTTCACGAGTTTCTTATGCACGAGCAATTTTTTGATAACCACCTTCATAACCCTCATCTCACCGTTTATTTATAGTACCACGTCAGCAATATACAGTTACACAAATAATTTATCCCACGGCTGTTTATGTCTCCACCGACCTCAAAAAATATAGTTGCAAAACTCTTTGGGCAAAACTGAAATGATTCTAACATAAAAGGAGAAATTAATAATTTACAGTAGGTCCAATAAATAAATAACAAAAACTTTTGGGTCAAATTTAGAAGAAGTAAAAAATTAAAATGACCATTCCGTAATTTACAGCAGGCTAATAAGTGCGAAACGTAAAACTTTTGAGGCAAGATCGAAAGAATTAAAATATTGAAGGATTGTTATGCAATTTATAGAGGTCATAAGTTAAGAAATTTTATTATTTGCGGATCCCAACCGATTAATACGTGCGGGTCCTCCAGATATTTATTACTGTAAAATAAAACATAATACAGTAGTTAGTTGAACTTACAGGGGCAAAAGTGAAACACGAAAAATCTCCGATTGCAGCCTGCTTGAAAATATTCATTCTTATTGGAACACGAAAAATCTCCGATTGCAGCATGCTTGAAAATATTAATTCTTATTATATAGTAAAGATAAAGATAAAGATAAAAATAAAGATCAAGATATGTAAATATACACATTGACATTAGTTTACTTGTCGTTTTTATTATTTTTCTTAAATTCTGGTCGTGGCGTGCAGAAGCCAAAGGTAAAATGTGAAACCACAAAATCAAAAACTAGCTAATTTCGTAGAATAATAAAAATTCTGAAATCAATAACTTGTTGATAACAAGATATAACTCTCAAATCAAAATGCTATTTAATTAATATAAATAACCGGTTAGCCATCTAAAAGACGACTAACTTGCAAAACTTAAACTCTAACTAAAACCCACGCTAAAATTACAATACACTCTTAAAAATTAAATATATAAAAAAACATAAATTGTTGCAAGATATTATAAATTGCTATTTTGACACTCCGATATATTAGAATTTGGCTAAAATCACGTTTTCATTTGGACAAATGGACTTCATGATTTCTCATTGACGAAATGGTGAAGGAATATACACGTCTCTGATTCCAACAAACGTAGCGGGGGCTTATAGGAAGATTGAGAAACACACAAAGATCAAAGGCTCGTTGATGGTGCAGAATTTTAAGAATTCAATAATCAACACCACAATGATTTATCAAAATACTGAAAAATCGATAAACGGGGAGAACTCTCATAAAATTTTGTATCTAATGAAAAAACTACTCAATTGTCTAAAAGAGAGCTAACTTATAAAGTTAAAACCCCTAACGTAGAAATAATAAAATTTACAAAAGACAATCAAAATAATTATATCTTAATTAACGCTAGAGATTATGAATTGCTATTTTTACCCTCGAAACATTAGAGTTTGGTTAAAATCACGTTGGTCATTTCTATTTGAATAATTGGTAGCTTTTGTCACAACCAATTGATTTTTTCTCAAACTGTCGTTAAGTTGCCTAGTTGTGAGTTATTAAAGTTTTCTCTTTCTGTACTTCATCAAGTTTGGTTCACTTATTGTAAATTTATAATGTGTTTATTGCGGATAATAATTTAATATATGTTACATATAAGGATGTGAGTTTGGATAGAATTGAACGGACATTAGTATTTGATTTTGATCATGGCAAAACAAGGTTTAAAACAAGATCACATTTAAACAATTTGATTCGATTTTGATTTGATTTGATCTGATTTTGATCTTTTTATTTTTAAATCCCGATTTTAGTATTAAAGAACAAATGCTATATGAATCACTAATTTGCATTTAAAATTAGAGAAGATTATTTGTTAATGTTGTATTTAAATAATCGTAATTAACATTTAATGAGTACTTGATTAAGATTATATATTTTATTATTATTTCTGAATTAAGTTGGTATACTATTATTCGATTCGATCTGATTCTTAATCCTTGAAATCGAGAATCTAATTAAAGGAGGGTTCAATCCTATGACAAAAATCAAAATCGAATCAAATATTCAATTTAATTTTTGGATCGAATTATTCGATTGATTTTCAAATGAATCAATTAATCTAATCCATCTCACATAATTTTAATTACATATGCAAACTTTGTAAACATATTGTAATAATAAGTTTTTTTTAATAATAAAAAGAAGAATAATTTAACACATTTTATCCTAAATCAATACTTTTATAAATGTAGGGCGCCAATTTAAAGCATTTATTCACTTAGAAGTGAGACAAACCCTAGAATTTTAGTATTTAATAAAAAAATATTAATTTAACCTTAAAATAGAAATAACAATAAAGAAATTAAGTCAAGGTGTTTTCGATATGAAGTTACAAAAAAGCACAAAAAGTTTTTCCACATGTTTTATTTTACGTATGATACAACATGCATATGAAGAGATGGTTTCATAGAGCCTCTATGTACTCCAAATATTAATTGAATTACAAATTTTGACATACAAAACACTATTTTGTAAAGAACTCAAAAGACGTCCAAAGCAAAGGATTATACACTTTCTATGTCGAAAAATCTATTAAAACGATCCAACTTTTAATAAGAAAAACAACTTTGAGATATATTGACAATCTTTCAATTTACTTGTTCTTTATGTCAAATATTGTTTTTTTTAGCAAAAACATAATATAGCAAAACGTATATATAAACAACTAAATCAACTATATGTAGTGTATTTTTGGGGCATGAACCCACCATCTTGGGATGCAAAAGGAATGATTTTAACTTTGAACGCCTCGTCAGTGGTGAATACTAAGTCTTGTAGAACTGCTTCAATTCGTTTTAAGGTCAAAAAGTGTTAAGGATGTTGCGCAGCGAAAAATTACGAATAGTGAATAACAACAACAAATCATGAACGGGTAAATTTATAGCACACGAAAAATGATAAACAAAGAAAGAACACAAGACACAATTTGTTTACCCAGTTCGTCAACAAACTACCATGTCCCGACCAATAATCTCCACTATGATGATGATGAGTGATTACAAATAAGATACAACAAATGTCACTCACAGATCAAGAATAATTTCTCACAATGATCTCTTCTCTCTTATTTTAATCTCTCCCTCACATGTCTCTCATGGTGGTCACAAGATCACACAGAAGAGGCTATTCAATTACCACGCCTCATTAGGTTGCATGCCCTAAGAGTTACTTCAATAACATCTAACACGAACTAGGGCTTCACAATGAAGATGGGCCGAAACTGTGTCGCCCATTTTGTCTTCTCCTTTCCTCTCCGTGTTCTGCTATTCATCATCGTTGTTCAGGCTCCACAATCCCAACAAGGGGAGCCACAAACTTGAGGTGAGCTTTCTATAATACTATCCTAAATACGAATTTTCTCTATTTTAATACTGAGAACTTTAGTCCTTTATTTCATAAAAAAATCATGTTTGCACATTTAAAAGTGAAAAATAATATAAATATAAACATATATTTTCCAATTATTTTTTTCTAGGAAATAACGTGTTTAATAAGAATAACGTACGAAATTACGTTCAATGACATGGTCGTATGTCCTCTTGCATAAGAAAGTTCATCAAACAGTCAAATAGTCGTGAGTGATGTGTACTGATAAATAACAATCATATTGTTCTCGGTAAAAGATAACAAAAATAAGCTATGGAGATTTTTTTAGAACAACATAAGTTTGTTTTTTCTCGAACAAGCTATATCGTTGGAGTTTGCAAAGATGGATCCAGTAATTTTATCATTTTTACTTCTCTAGTGTTGATAATAGTTCCATAAGCATTTCATGTAATATGTCTACTTCTACCATATACAGTACGTATGTAATGTTCCAAGTTTTTAAATTTTTAGTAATAATGTACAAATTAAAGAGTTGATTGTCAAATATGAGTGTCTCTCAAAATTAAATATCTAGATTGATAACACCAAATTAGTACCAGACACTAAATATAGATTATCGAGTGAGTAAGAGAGGTTAGTAACACTCTTTTTGTAGTAATGCGAGAAGGTTGTGAATGGTTTAAAGAGATTAATAGATAAATATAAAGGATTCAAATGTCACTAATATTTTTGATTATAATGATGATGTTCATGTGAATATATGTGTACGATATGGTGAAAAAGAGTTAACATGTCATTTACAAAAAAAAAAAAAAAAAAAACCAAGGGGTATATATAGTGCTTAAAAGATATCTTCCCATTTAAGCCATGCAACTTGACTTCCATTAATAAGAGTACGGGTTATGTGGATTTTAATCCATATAGGGAGGTCTACTGGCAACCTTAAATTTGGATTATTACCTAAATAAATGTTTTTGATTGAGCTATGATGGTTGAATATTGTACTCACTTGGCATTCAAGTGTACCTTTGTGGCATTAAGTCTTGTCAATTCTTTTGAATATAATATTCGATCTCTGAATAAGGCACTTACACAGTAACGAGGAAAACTACGACTTTTTAATGAGGGACCTTGCTTCTGCCTCGTATGGTGTTATTGTGGTGAAGTGGCTCTTTTGGCCACAAGGTTTTATTTGTCTCGTGAGCGCATTTGTTACCTTTGTTATATTTTGAGAAGTAAAATTGCCACTAAAACCATGTTGACCCTACATGCTTATTATGAGTTATCATATATTATGTAAAAAAAACTGTTATGCAAGATAGAACAAGAGAGGAATTATGCATATTTTCTATATTGGTGTAAATCTTAAAAATAAATTGTTTTATAAATGCGTAAAATAAGTAGTAGAGGGAACTAACATGTAATATCTCGTATTCTCATTTGTTCAAACTAATAATATAGGAGATAATTACATCAAAAGTCAAAAATAAAGAGAAAAACAAAGTAAATGCAACCAATCTAACTATTAAACTCCCTCTTGCTTAAATTTGACGAACAAAAATGCAAAAATCTTATGAATGGTCGGTCAACAGTTTATGAGGTAAATCACACATTTTGAAAAAGTTTGAGAGACAAGTTTCTCTTTTTTGTAGTTCAAGAAGCATTTTCTGAATGGCCCTACGGTTCAAAAATTTATTGCAATTATCCCTAAAATATAATAACTTTCATGGTAAAGATGCATATGTAGAGATGGTTTCAAAAAGCCTCAATATACTCCAAATATTAATTGAATTACAAATTTTGACATACAAAATACTATTTTGTAAAGAACTATAAAGACGTCCGAAACCAACGGTTGTTGGCTCTAGTGGTAAGGGACTTGAGTTCACTTAAGCAAAGTCTCGGGTTCGAGCCTTGTGGATGTAAAAAACATCGCTGGGAGAGCACCCCCCTCAAAAGGGCCCGGTCGATGCTCGGCTGGATTAGTCGCATAAGCGGACACAGTGAGAAATCAAAAAAATAAAGACGTCTGAAGAAAAGGATTATACACTTTCTATGTCGAAAAATCTATTAAAGAGATCAAAGTTTTTTTTTTAAAAAAAAGTCTTTCAGAAATATCAACTATCTTTCAATTTACTTGTTCCCTATGTTAAATATTTATATTTTAGCAAAAAATAATATAGAAAGAGGTATATGAAAACAACCTAAATCATCCATATGCATTGATATTTTTAGGACATAAATTTATCATCTTGGGTTGCAAAAGGCATGGTTTAACCTTTGAACACCTCGTGAGTCATGAATAGTTAGTCTTGTAGAACTGCTTCAATACATTTTAGGGTCAAAAAGCGTGAGGGGTGTTCTGCAGTGAGAAATTCGAATATTGAATAACAGCAACAAACCATGAACGAATAAATTCACAGCAAAGAAAAACGATAAACAATGAAAGAACACAAGACACAATTTATTTACCTAGTTCGTCAATAGACTACTTTTGCGGCCGATCCAAGTCAGGATCTCCACTATGATGATGATGAGTGATTATAACAAATAAGATACAACATATGTCTCTCATAGATCAAGAACAATCTCTCGCAATGTTCTCTATAATCTCACAAGTGTATTCTCTCTTATTTTAATCTCCACTCATATCTCTCTCATGGTGGCCACAAGGCCACACATCGGAGGTTATTCAATTACCACGCCTCATTAGGTTTCACGCCCTAAGTGCCACTTAAATAACATTTAACACGAATTATGGCGTCACAACGACGATGGGCCAAAACGGAGACGCGTGTCACCCTCGCGAAATACATCATTGGACGCGCGACTCATCCATACTAGCACGACCCATGCTACCCCGTTCCAAGGCTTTGCGACCGCACCACCCTTTTTGTCTTCTCCTTCCTTCATTGCGTTCTGCTCTTCGTCGTCGTTGTTTAGGCTCTACAATCCCAAGATTGGAGACTGGACCGACTCGGCTGAACTCACAACCAAAAGGCCACTCTATCTCACTCCAATGCTAAAAGAACCATCATCTTCATAGCCAATCCATCAAGCTCTGGTATCGCGTTCTTCAAGCTTCAAGTTATGTTGAAGCTATGCACAGCTTCAACTCTACTAAAGAAAACAACCTTAATCAACAAATCTTCAACTAGATCTAGTAATTTTAGCATTTTTACTTCTCTAGTGTTGATAATAGTTCCATATGTATTGTTCCATACATAGTACGTATGTGATGTTCCAAGTTTTTAAATTTTTAGAATAATGTACAAATTAAAGAGTTGATTGTCAAATATGACTGAGTTCTCAAAATTAAATATACAGATTGATAACACCAAATCAGTACTAGAAATTAAATAGAGATTATCGAGTGAGTAAGAGAGGTTAGTAACACTCTTTCCGTAGTAATGCGAGAAGATTGTGAATGGTTTAAAGAAAGTAACAGATAAATATAAATAATTCAAATACTACTAATGTTTCGAATTATTACGATGATATTCATGTGAATACAAGTGTACGAGATGGTGAAAATGAGTTAACATGCCATTTACAAATAAACTAAGGGGTATATATAGTGCTTAAAAGAGATCTTCCCGTTTAAGGCATGCAACCTGACTTCCATTAATAAGACTATTAGTTATGTGAATTTTGATCCATATAGAGAGGTCTAATAAGGATTACCACCTTGAGATATGATGGCTTAATATTGCACCCACTTGGCCTTCAAGTGTGCCTTCATAGCGCTAAGTCTTGTCAATTCATTTTAATATAATATTTGGTCTTTGGAGAAGACGCTTACATAGTGACGACGACAACTGCGACTTTTTGAAGAGGGGCCTTGTTTCTACATTGTGGTGAAGTTGTTCTTTTTTGTCACAAGGTTTTATTTGTCTCGTGTGCGCATTTTCTTGCGTTTATCATACTTCGAGAAGTAGATTTGCCAAAAAGTGGGTTCTAAAATTGTTTGGACACGTAATGTTATCATAGATTATGTAAAAAAAAATTTGTTATGCAAGATACAATAGGAGAAAGAATTGGTGTAAATCTCAAAAAAAAAAAATGTTTTGTAAATGCATAAAACAAGTTGTAGAGAGGACCACATATATTTACAATTATCTCGTATTCTCATTAGTTCAAACTATAAATAGAGGACATGATTACATTAAAACAAAACAAAAAAAAAAGTAAATATAGCCCGTCTAACTATTAAACCCCCTCTGCTTAAATTTGTCGAGCAAAAATGTGAAAATTTTGCAAATATTCAATAATCTACAAGACAAATCACATATTTTGAAAAAGTTTGAGAGACAGATTTTAATTTAAATTTATGTAGTTCAAGAAGCATTTTGTGAATCGCCCTAAGGTTCACAAATTTATTGCAATTATTCCTAAAATAATCTAAAATATTATAATTTTCATGGTAAAATGTTGGAATATCTCGTAAGTTCAAGTTAATTAATTTCTTTAATTCATGACTCATTTGGTTAACTAAGCTCCCAAACAATTTACCAAAGTCCAATTACCCGCCGACACAAGAATTAACGAACATCACAAAAACCCATAACAGATTGATTGGCCGCAAGACGCGGTTTTACTTCATCTACAACAATAATGATACAAAGCATACCCCATGTGATTCCTTATTGTGCGCCAGCTCATACTCTATACTATACCCACCGCCCCCTCAACCCTTTTTATCACTTTCCCATTTCCCTCTTCATCTACTTGTAACCCTCATTCATTCATCTCATATCCAACAAGAAAAAAGAAAACAAAAATGGCTAAACTTTTACTGGTCTTGTTTGCTGTGTGTGCTCTCACCTCCATCGCCACTGCTCGTTTCGTCAAGAACCCATTTACCGTGGTGGGCCCCGTGTACTGTGACACTTGCCTCTGCGGTTTCGAGACCGAAGCTACCAAGTATATTGCAGGTAATTAGTTACTCCCATAGATCTAACTTATTTATGAACCCTACTTGTCTTGTTTAGCTCAGATCTGACGAATCTAGTGTTTTATTGGCTATTAAAATGTGTAAATATTGGGTTTTTCTTAAGTGGGATTCTTTAAAATGTGTAAAGATTCGTTTTTTCTCAAGTGGGATTGCTTGCAATGTATAAAGATTCGTTTTTTCTTAAGTGGGATTGCTTAAATGAGTAAAGATTCGTTTTTTTCTTGATCTGTGACTTCAAGCAAGCTAATTGATCTTGTTTGTACAATCTTACTTGGGCAGGTGCTGCTGTTAAGGTTGAGTGCAGAAGCAGAAAGACAGGCGAAGTTACCTACACCAAAGACGGCGTGACTGACCACACCGGCAACTACAAGATCCTTGTTGAGACAGACAGAGGCGACGACTTTTGCGACGTTGTGTTGGTGAAGAGCTCCCACCCTGGATGCTCTAAACCCAATGCTGGCCGTGACCGTGCGCGTGTCATCCTCACCCGCAACAACGGCATGATCTCCGACACACGTTATGCCAATGCCATGGGATTCCTTGCCGATGCTCCCTTGTCTAGCTGCACCCAGATCCTCCAGAAGTACGTAGACACGGAATCGAACTACTGAAGCTTCGTTCGATTAATTCCTTCTTTTGATTTGTTTTCCATAGAAACCTGATATTATGTTATAAGCATATATGTATTAACAACTTTATGATGGATTTATATTTCTCTTAATGTATTCGGCCGACGCTGCTGCTATGTATTATTAGTTCGTCGTGATTAATTTAAATGTGTTCTTACCAAGTCACTTATGGTGGCTGCCTTAGTTACATTGTTGCAAATTGCAATAGATCTTGTTGTCTCGGTTGGGTTTTGTTGTCAATCTGTATACTGAGCATAGACTTGGACTTGATGATGCAATTAAGTCCAGACCTCAGACCAAAACTTAAGGCTCTGTTAAGACTTATAAGCGTCTCAGATTCGTGTGTAATTAATTATCCAGAGAATCAATTCATATAATGAACCCTCTCTCCCATGAAATTGTGACCTGGTGTATGACTCTGCCGAGTCGCTCCAGGCAGAAGTCCGGTGCATCAAAAGTCAAAACTCTCGTTGTCATTACATCTATCTAATGAAGCCTTGCTTTGCTTGACTGTAGTTGTACTTTCACAGAGCACAGGTCGAGGAGCAAGTGTGAGATTTGCTTGACCAAACTCCCCTGTTTATATATAGCTATTTTTCTTTAATTTATCTTTTTCAGTCATACATTCAGACTTGACATATATAGACTTGGCTCTCTGCATTCAGTGCATTAGAATGATAAGAAGAAGATTATGGATTGATAAGCACAAAAATTGATATTCTTTTTCTGGTGAGAATGACACCCATTAAATTTAACTAAACACACTTTTTTTCTTTTCATATATGCTTCAATAGAGTTCATACAATTATTTATATTATGTCTTCACGCAGGAAGACTAACTGCTCCTAAACTGCGAATTCAAATTTAAATATAAGTGCCACTTCATCTTATCCATAACATAACATATAATAATTAATAATATAATCTCTAATTAGGCTTCTTAATATCAAGGCTTGGCTAAAGTCATAACAATACTCCCGTCCTGCAGATGGGCCTTGTCCTCAAGGCTTCTTAATTTGTACTTTGGGATGGATCGATTAGGCGGTACTCCATCATTTCTCTGGGTTTATAACCATCCTGTTCACTAGTTTCTTCTGTGTCTTCTTCATCATTTCTCTGAGTTTATAACCATCCTGTTCACTAGTTTCTTCTGTGTCTTCACCAGGTGACTGAAGCAACAAAAACTGAGGGTTTTTACACCGATGTCCAGGCGTGAAACGCTCGTCACAATTGTAACAAAGACATTTGGCTCGTCTGTGTTGTATATCAACAGGATTTAAAGGACGAACAACACTTTGTTGAGGACCATGGTTGATAGGCTGCAGGGCATTAGATGCGTCTGGTATAGAGTAGTCGTTGGTGATTGTTTGTTTTTGTGTGAAAAAGTGGCTTCTGTTGTCACCACTGACTTTGATTGCATGTGACAAAGCTTATCTTCGATTAATTTGCTAGACCAACGGCATGTGAAATAGAGTAGGGACGAAGAATAGCGAGTTCATTCTGAATTTCAGTTTTCAATTCTGAAATAAAGCACTGCAATATTGTATCAGGAGTTAATCCTGCAATATTGTATCAGGAGTTAATCCTTCAACACAATTATTGAGTCGTTCAAATTCTGTAATATATTCAGAAACTGAATTATTTTGCTTTAACTTGAACATGGCCGTCTTATGATTCTCAAAAGTAGAAGGGCCAAACCATAGTTGGAGATCACGCCTGAAATTTGCCTAAATTGTGAGCAAATTGTTATTTCGGAGCCACTTGAACCAACTCAACGCTTCGCCTTGCATGAAAAATGCCACGTACCCGACTCGATAGTCTAAATTGATATGATAAAGATCAAACTACTCTTCGGCTTAAAAAATTCAGTTGAGTGCACAACTTCCATCAAATGTTGGTAGATTGATTTTTGGTGGTTTGGTAACATGATTTGTATCTAAACTTTGGGTACTGTGACTGATAATATTGAATGGTCTATATGGTGGTAATGGATTTTGTGTGTTTGGTTGATTTGGCATGGTATCTGTAATATTGGGACTTGGAACAGGGGATGGAATGTTCTGTGTAGGAATAGAGGGATCACTTACTGGATTTCGTCTGTTATCAGTGCTTGAAGTTGTTGGTTTTGTTGTTGCATCTTATTCAAAATTTATTTGGATTGGTGTTCCATTTGTTGCGTCAATTGTTGAGACACCCTGTGTTCCACGGCTGCTAGTTGAGCAGCATCAACAAAATCCATTTTAGTTGCCATTTCAGCCATCAATCCTTCCATATTAATAGATGAAGAAGTCGGTTTCGGAGGCATGGTTCAATGTATGAAATCACCAAATATCAGTACCGATTAGAATGATAAGACGAAGATTATGGATTGATAAGCACAAAGATTGATATTATTTTTCTGATGAGAATGACACCCATTAGATTTAACTAAACATACTTTTTTCTTTTCATATATGCTTCAATATAGTTCATGCAATTATTTATATTCGGCCTTCACGCAAGAAGACTTACGGCTACTAAACTGGTAATTCAAATTTAAATATAACTGCTACTTCAAGTCTGATCTTATCCGTAACATAACATATAATAATTAATAATATAATTTCTAATTAGGCTTCTTAATATCAAGGCTTGGCTGAAGTCGTAACATTCCATCTCTCGGGTTACTGAGCCAAGGATCTATCCTCTAGCTCACAAATTCTATAAGTGGCAACTTGCCAGGAAAAAAAAGTTCTATGCAATAGAGAAAAACTAACAATTTGGATTCTTACTAACTTGCTTATAAATAATTATAGTGGGTCTAACTAGGTATATAAAATAATAAAGAAATTTGATGGAGCTATTCACCGTTACAATGCCATCCTTGTAATGAAAGGCTACATGAAAGAAGAGGATCTTGGGTTTTTGACACATTTTTACTTGAAACTAAGCTAATAAATATTAGAGTCGAGCCTCTTTACATGTATCTGAAATTGACAATCGCATCAATGAGATGTGAAAATTGCATTTTTGCATGTTGACTTTGATGGTAAAAAGTTGTATCTGTTACATTTTTGGTGGTGCGGACAAATTTTTTCACCCGACTCAATTGAGAAGCTGACAAGTTTTTTTAATCATGTATGTGCATTTATTTCACGACTCGTGCAGTGCGGGGTTGTATTGGGCGAGCTACGGATGGTGGCCGACGGTTGGCTAATTTCAATGTAATGAAATAAGAACAAAAACATAAAAACATAATAACAAATAACAAATAAATTTACAATTTATTTTTATCTAAAATAGTCATTTAACATTGAAAAGAGTACTAACAAAAAGAAAATTATAGTATCTTCGATATATCACTTGTTTATATACAACAATACGTCTATTTACTTTACTAATATATATATATATATATATATATATATATATGTGCGTGTGTGTGTGTGTGTGTATTTAGTGATAGTGTAAAATACATGGTATAATAGATATAGAAGTACAAAACAATACACTTGCATTAGCACATTATTAACTAAATGTATCCATATTAATTTCTATCTCTTAAGTTCATATTACCATAGTACATTACAATTCACTCTAGGTAAATCTAATTTTTTGTTACAACTAGTTTGATAGCTAGTTTAAAATCCTTATAATAAAAAATGTATGTGGGTGGCGGGCGAGTGAGAAGGTAAACCCATCACCTGACCAAAATTTGGCAGATTGACACACTGCCTACATGATGTAGCGAGCGGAAGACATAAGGGAAGATGAAGCAACAAAAAAATCAAAAGTTCATTGATTCCGCAGAATACCGAGAAATTGACGAAAATTTGAGAAAACTCTCAAGCTTAGTTTTTTTATTTAATCAACAACTGACCCCCAAATACTCAAAGACGACTAACTTGTAATTATAAACCCTACAACTAAATAATACCAAAATTACAAAAGACTCTAAAAATAAATTAAAAAACATAATATTCCAGCAGGAAATAATAAACTGTCTATTTGACCCTCTAAACGTCTGAATCTGCTTAAAATCAAGTGGGCGTAATAAGTCTTACATTTTGCTCAGGAGGTCGTTTTCACTTGGAAAAGTGGTATCATTTGTCAAAAACGGCTTCGTTGACTTTCTGGTCAAGATCGACTCGCTTGAACTTCAAGTTGGTTATATTTGATCAGAAAATACCCATATTTCACATCTCTATCACTACATATGTACAAAAATAAAATCATGGTGGGTGGGATGAGTATGTGCGGGTTCATGCGAGGGAATTATTTTTGTACACCCATACTTGATGGCGAGATATATATAAAGCCTCATATGGGGTATTTCTCTCAGATGACAATCTAGTGTGCCTTTAAATGAAGGGTCTGTCTGGCCTTAAACAAGTAGCAAGACAACAGTAAGTACACTAATTGCTTATTCTTTGGTTGTACTCTCTTTTTGTTAGGAAATCAGACAAATCTTTTGGAGCTTTTGTGTATATGTTGATGACATTATAACAATGAATACTGATCGCATTAGAATTTAAAAATTGAAAGCTCAGTTAGATCACCAATCTGCCATTAAGAGTCTTAAGAAAAACTAAGGTGCTTCTTTTTCTTCTTCTACTTAGCCATTTAAGCCTGATCAGATCCACAGCTCGCTTTTTGTAAGGAAATTAGACAACTCTTTTAGAGCTTTTGTGTGTGTACTTGTGACATTATAACTCCGACCCACATTTTGGGGGGCCTACACTTGGATTGGGTTTCTTTTAGGAACTTCAAGACAAGGCATGTCTGAGAAAAAGAGCCCTAATTTGACACAACACAAAAATAATGTTGAACCTCGACTAACCCAACTTTACCAATTAGACAGTGTTATTATGACGATCTCAACTTTTAAAAACACTTAGACAATGTCTTTGTCACGTGTTTTATTTTGCCGGAGAAATGTTAACGATCACATAATTTTATATATTATCCTCATAATTTATTAGTCGTTCGCAACTTTTTTTTTATAGTAGAAAATATAAATTAGGAACCACAAAACATTAACATGTAGAGAAAAAAAATATTTAGTCTTTCAGGCTGATTGGGTATAGGCAATGGTTATATAATTGACATGCCCCTTCCTAGATAACATCATTTAATTTGTACAAAATTCGAGTATTTCTTAATGATATGGGAACTTGCAGACACTACTCTTCTTTTGCGCACTATGTAAACTCGCGGATTGATGCAATTGTCCACAACCTCGTCAACCAAACAAACTACACTAGGCTAACCATGTGTACAAAATCCTCGATTAAAGTCACGTTGCGACGAGGTTTACTATATATTGGTGGAGTTTGTTCATGATACCATATGTGCCTCCAATTTATTGATTGATGCTAGAGTAGGGACTTTTCGTCCAAGTCAGGAGAAATTATTACGTGCAACTGCTGCACGCTGAGCAGGTACATTCAGTTGGTTATTTCTAGCATTACACGGTTGAAAGGGGTTATGATTGGTTATTTTCTATAACTTAACAAATATTATTAATCTCGTCCCTTAGCTACACCACGTCTTCAGTACAACGATTGTACATAATAATTTTTTTCAAGTTAGGGGAATTTCGACATATTTTTTTCTTTTTGTTTTTTTTTTCTTTCTTTTTTTAGACTTTTTCTTACTTCTCTTGAGTTCAATCAAAATTATTATATTCTAGTTACCAAATAAACATGTATAATATGGGAGTTAGTGACTTTGGCTCACTGGTATTTTCATAATTCTACCAGCTTGGACGTAGTTGCAAGTTGGGTAGCTTGAGTAGCAGTGGAAGCTTGTATAGCTAATGCAACTGGGCGACTGTTGCAACTGGGCGACGAGAGTCAGATTAGGGCAGGCGGTTAATTCAAGTGGGTCGTGGGCTTCACGCGAGTTAGTTATAATAGCCTACAGTATATATACTCTGTTACGCAGCTGATTTTATAACAGTTTTTTGGGAAACTTTATACTCTACTCTCCTTTAATAATTTGGATCGATTTCTCTCTTGGATTAGGGTTCTTCATACATTGATAATTGAACGCCGAACCAAGTAAATTGCGTGTGTTCTTCGTAATTGTTTATTTTTCTTTGTTGCGATTGTTATTCATATTTGTTAGTTCGATTTGTGCGATTCAGTTGTGATTTGCATTTGGTAAATCTTGTATTCTATTGAGCGATTTCACTACAAATTGGTGCGATGAACGTGGAGTCGATCATGGCAAAGGAAAAATTTGATGTAGAAAAGTTTACGGGGCAAAACGATTTTGGTTTGTGGCGGTTGAAGATGCGAGCATTATTAGTTCAACAAGAATTGGTTGATGCACTGGATGAGACGAACATCGATAAGGATCTTGATGAAAAATCGAAGAAGGTTATGATGGAGAAGGCTCATAGTGTTTTGTGATCCTGAGTTTGGGTGATAAGGTGTTGCGACATGTCTCGAAGGAGAAAACTACTGCCGGTGTTTGGTTGAAGCTTGAAAGCTTTTACATGACCAAATCATTGGTAAATCATTTGTATTTTAAACAGCCTATGTATTCTTTTAAGATGCATGATGATAAATCGATAGAGGAACAGATTGATAAGTTTAACAAGTTGATTCTGGATCTTGAGCACATTGATGTTGAAATTGATGATGAAGATTGGGTGTTACTATTGTTAAGTTCATTACCTAGATCTCATGCTAGGAAGGCATTGAAAGAACAATTATGTGATGTTCTAACAGTAAGTGAAAAGAATCAGGAAAGTAGGAAGGAGAAGAGGTCCAAGTCGCAGAGTAGGAATGGGAAGAAAACATTCAATTGTTGCAATTGTCAACAGGGAGGCCACACCAGGAGGTTCTGTCCTATAAGGCAGAGTGGTGGTGGTAACATGACTGATGAGTCTGTCAATGTTGCAACTATGCAAGAGGGGTATGAGTCTGCTAATGCTCAAGTCGCTTCTGTGAGAGATTCAGAGAATGTGTGGGTGTTAGATTCTGGTTGTATAGGATCTATGAGGTTCACTGTTCACATTGGATCTCAGAAACTGTTGAGATTGGTGAGATTTGTCCCTGGAAAGTCTGCCATGGGTATAGTTGCAACAACAACTGTCCAGAGTGTTGTTTCTGAGTCTGATTTAGAGCACAAGAGATCAGCACTGAACAAAAGAGGTTTGTTTAGAGTTGGGGAAGCATTGTCTGTTGGGAGCTGAAAAGCTGGAGGAGATTAGCTGTTGTGAACATTGTGATTAGGGGTGGGTTCGGATAGCTTCGGGTAGGGTACCCTAATATACGGGTAGGGTAAAAACCCTACCCGATACCCTATCAATGTTTGGGGTACCCGATTTGATTCAGGTACCCTAACATTCGGGTACCCCAAACTTCGGGTTTGGGGACCCGAAGTTCATCCAGTGGCCAAGAAATGGCCATTGGATGGTCGGGTATCACCACCACTAAACCCTCCAAAACCCCTTCCCCCTTTCAGTATCCATTTTCTCACAACTCATTGAAGGATCACAAATTGAAATGAAAGTAGCAGTGAGGGCTCTGAGGCGGCTAAAACCGCTGACGTCATCCTTCTCTCCCGCTGCCGCAACAAATTCCGTTAACCTACGTCGCCGCTTCTACTCAGCCCAGCCTCATAGCGATGACGATATTTCAAATCCAAAATCCGAGGAGCTACTGATTCAATCCGACGCCGTATTCGACAACTCTCATTTCGACATCGAGTCGAGTGACGGCGGAGGCGAAGCGGCAACATCAACGACATGGAACGAGAAGTACAGGGACAGAGTGAAGACCACTTTTGCAACTTTGAGAGGGAGAGAGAGCGTGCGTTAGTAGAAGAGAGAGAGAGAGACACGTGTTGCTTGAGTCGAAGATGGTCGCCAGATTTAGAGATGGTCATCGGTGTGTGTGTGTGTGTGTGTGTGTGTGTGTGTGTGTGTGTGTGTGTTTGTCGCCGGGTCTGTATGTCTGTGTGTTTGAGTGCGTGTGTTTGAAAGAAAAAAAGAAAGAGAGATGAGAGACAATGAGCTGTGAGCATGTGTTTGAAAGATAAAGAAAGAAAGATTGAATAAAAAAGAAAAAAAAAGGAAAAGAAAGGAAATAAAATAATTAAAAAAAATAATATTGGGTACCGGGTACCGGAATTGCTTAAAAAACCCTACCCGAATTCGTACCCGAATTACCCTAATTGGATAAGGTACCCGAATTTTTGGGTAATGTTCGGGTAGTAAAACCCAAAATTCGGGTAATACCTGATCGGGTAGGGTAGGGTACCCGAATTTCGGGTTTGATTACCCACCCATAATTGTGATTATGTTCATGTTGATCTATTGGGACCCTCAAGAACTGCTTCAGATTCTATTGCAAGGCACTTCTTGTCACTTGTGGATGGTTATTCTAGGAAGATTGGGCTATTTGTGCTGATGACCAAGTACGAGACAGTTGGAACATTCTAAAGCTGGAGGATCATGAAAGAGAAGACTGGATTGCAACTGAAAATACTAATAATAGACAATGGTCTGAAGTTTTGTTCAGCTGACTTCAGTGAGTGTTGCAGGGTAAATGAGGACACTATGGCTATTAAATGCAATGGTGATTTACTTGGGCAAGCTGTTGAGATTAAATCAGGAAATGAGGAAAATGGTGGCTACCAGCTTGAGGTGGAGCTTGTGGTTGTTAGAAAACAAGATCATCCTAGCAATTGGTTACTTGAAGAAGAACCAGTTGCAACTAAGCATGTGGATCATGCTGAATTCAACAACTTGTTGACCAGAGAAAGAGTTGGAAGTCAGGGTAAGGGACCAGTGAAGTATGGTTATAAAGACTTGTTTGCTTATTCACTAGTGACAGTAAGGAGTGTATTGGGTGACGGTCCAAAGGACTGCAAGGCTGTAGTGAATAGCAAGGATAAACATGTGTGGCTGGAGGCTATGTCTGAAGAAGTGAAGTCTTTGAAGGATAACAATACTTGGTATCTTAGTGAAAGACCAAAGGGATCATGGTTGGTTAGATGTAGATGGATGGAGTTGGAATAAATGGATGTTATAACTGTTTCCCTGTATGAGAACTTAGTTGAAATCAAAGGCAAGAAGAATCATATGAATAAATCTCTGGATGGCCTAAAGACATCTCCTAGTCTGTGGAAGATGAGATTTGATGAGTTCATGAAGATGGTTGGCTTTGTGAGGAGTAAGTATGACAGTTGTGTCTACTTTAAGTTCAAGGAAGAAGAGCAGTTAACATTTTTGTTTCTAGAAGTTGATGATATATTGATCATCAGTAATACCAAGATCGAAGTTGCAACTGTAAAATCCAAACTCAAAGGAGAGTTTGTAATGAAGGATGTAGGAGCAACCTGGGCATGGAGATAAGAAGAGACAGAGTTGAAGGGTTGTTGTACTTGTCTCAGGTGGAGTATCTTGGGAAGATACTGGAAAAAATTGGAATGTCTGGAGAACTGGGAGTTGCAACTCCATTGTCTCAAGAGTTCAAATTGAGTGCGAATCAGTGTCCCAACACTGATGAAGATAAGGAGTTTATGGCAGAAATTCCGTATGCAAATGTTGTGGATCTTTGATGTATGCCATGGTTTGTACTAGACCTGATTTGACTTACTCAGTTAGCATGATTAGTAGATTCATGGCTAATCCTGGAAGAGTGCACTGGAAGGCATTGAAATGGATTCTGAGATATGTGAAATACACCATCAACAAAGTTATGGTGTTTAGTGAGTTGAAATATCTGTTGAAAAATCAACTTGGCATTTAAGGATTTATGGATTCTGATTGTGTTGGATGTTTGGACACCTGGAAACCAGTTAGTGGGTTTGTCTTTGCAACATTTGGAACTGATGTTAGCTGGAAAGCTAGGTTGCAGAGAGTAGTTGCAACATTAACTACTAAAGCAGAGGTTATTGCACTGGCAATTGCAATAGTGGAAAAATCAACAGTTTTGATCAACATGGTTTTGCCCAAAAAGGTTGATCATTGTCTGGATTTGTTACAACTGAAGACTTGGTAGTCCTCGAGACTAGTTGGAGGAGTTGAGTTGCTGATTTTGTGATTGAGGTAGAGTTACAGAAATAAGGTGGAGAATTGTGGGAGTTAGTGACTTTGGCTCAATGATATTTTCATAATTCTACCAACTTGGACGTAGTTGCAACTAGGGTAGCTTGAGTAGCAATGGAAGCTTGTATAGCTGTTGCAACTGGGCGGCGAGAGTTAGATTATGACATGCAGTTATTTCAAGTGGGACGTGGGCTTCACGCGAGTTAGTTATAACGGCATCTAGTATATATACTCTGTTACGCAGCCGATTTCATAACAGTTTTTTCGGCAACTTTGTACTCTACTCTCCTTTAATAAAATTGGATCGATTTCTCCCTTGGATTAGGGTTCTTCATCACATTGATGATTGAACGTGAACCAAGTAAATTGCGTGTGTTCTTAGTAATTGTTTACTTTTCTTTGATGCGATCGTTATTCATATTTGTTAGTTCGATTTGTGCGATTCAATTGTGATTGGAATTCGGTAAATCATGCGTTCCATTGAGCGATTTCACTACATATAATTTATGTAATAACCAAATAAGCCTCAATAATAATTTGTTTAATTATCAAATAACTGAATAAGGCTCAACAATTTGTGATCAAAGTCCCTAAATTGAAGGTCACATGCAGTGTCACTTGCAAACTCAAGCAACGTTGAGTATATTATGTCGTTGCATGACTGAAATTGAGGATTAATAGATAATGGTTTATATGAAGATGCAAAATATACAATCATAATCGAAATGCAACAAAATTTAATAAGTAAACACAATTTTTTATTATTATTTTTTTGCCGTAGTAGACATGCGCAACATATTGTGCAAAATTGTGCATGATATCTTTGCTGTTCCTTGTTCAAAGCTCATCACATCAAACACGGAGGCAATTGCAAAAGAAAGAAAGCAACCCAGGAAAAACACCTTATTACACAGTGGACAACTTTTTATCTTGCTTTTTTTTTTCTTTCTTTCTTTTTCTAAGTTACTCCTGAATGTCGTGAAGATGATCATAAGCCAAATCCCAAATAGAAGTTGCATTATGATCTCCATGTAACAAGTCTTCCTGGCGCCCTGGTACTTTATCATTCATATTATGCACATTGTCATACGTTTGGAGCTGTTCCATCACATTGTTATCTCCCCAATAACCAACACAATTCTCCATTAACGAACTAGTAGTAACAGCCCCGTCCGTAACTTCAAAATTAAATCCGTCGTGCCCTTTTGCCAACGCCATTTGTATCCAGTCCCCAAGGTTCATCTTCGGCTGGTGCACCGCTACTTCGTTTCCTCTATCCTCCTGATTTTCACCATCATTAGTAATAGTATTCATGTTATAACCACACGCCAACTCGTGACCAGTCCTCGAATTCTTGTCCACAAATCCGCCAAAGCCTTCGCTTCTTTGGCATCCATTAAACGCATCCATCCGATCAAAAGTGCATTTTCTCTTGGTACTACTACTCCTTACTACCTCATCATCATCCAAAACTATAATTTCTTTTCCCTTATTTTTCCCGTCTTCTTCTTCTTCTTCTTCTTGCTCGTCTTCTTTCCCATTAATAACAACGGTGTTTGAAAATGATGACGATGAATTCGGATGATAAAGTGATATACCTGCCAGCTTCACAAGCGTTTCCTCTTGATTAACCACTTTCGACCAAGTAGCTGTCTCTTTAGAAGTCATCTTATCCTGCAAAGACTTGGACTGATTCACGAGCCTCTTCATTCTATCGAGATTAGGCAACATGTGTTTGATAACCGCCGCCAAAACAGTAACCTTCCACGCCTTCTTCAAGTCGTGCGGCTTCCTATACGGAGGCGGCCCCTGCTCCTGTGCCGCCCCTTGAGAGCCCCACCACAGCTCGTTCCCTTTAGGCCACCAGGGCGGGGGCAAACCCCTCTCCAGAGGAAACCTCCGTTGTGGAGGAATGCAGTGTTGCATTAAAGCCGAAAGAAGAGAACCCAGCGTGGTGTCCTGGAGTTCCTGCAGCAGGTGTATGAGCGACTCTCCGTCTAGATTCTCCGCGGCCTTTTCCACGATGGTGGGGAGGAATTCGGCTATCACGGAGGGTGCGTTCTGGTCGAACTTCACGGTTTCTTTCCACCATTTCCGGAGGCTCTCGGAGGATCCCGTCACGGGCTTTCCCTTGTCGGGGACGATGCCGTAGACGAACCCTTGGGCGTTGCATACTTCCATGATTTTGACCATGTATTTAAGTACGGCGTCTTGTGCTCGCGACATCTTCTTGCGGCGGGATTGTTCGTGTTTGAGTTTTGATAACTCAGCCTCTTGTTCGTCGTCGATGAGGGACGAGGATTCGCGCTTGGCTTTCATCTTTTGCATCAGCATGCGGTCTTTCCACATGCGACGCTTAAGGTCATCGTAGCTCAGCTTCTCGTCGTCATCGTACTCACTTCCGGCCTCTTCCATGTCGACCTGTTCGTGTTCGACCTGGTCTTCATCGTGATGAAAATTCACCATTGTACTTTTATTGTATTGTGAATGAATCTGATTAATTATATATTGCTAAGGAAGAACAAATATAAAGTAGATATGGCGGTCGGAGAATTTGATGTCAAAAAGATTGGGGAAAATGCATAAAATCCCCATGTGGTTTAGAAAATCTTCACGAAATTCTCTTGTGGTTTAAAATCTTCACAGAACCTCCTCGTGGTTTTACAAGTTTTGTACAAAACCCCCCTCGTAGTTTTATAAACTCTGCACGAAATTTCATTTCCGTCAAACTCCGTTAGATACTGATGTACACTCGCTCTATACGAAAGTGGCTTGATTTTTGAGTATTTTTTACAGGATATCGCCGGAGGCGAAAATCACGGCGGTGCTTTCTCCGGTGGACTCGAAGAAGAAATTCTCGCCGCCTGTCTCACCGATTTCGTGTCTCGATTTCCCCTCGAATCCGAAGTTGAAGTGCGGGAAATCTCCCTTAGGTGTCTGCTACTACTTATAGCCGCCTTGGTACGCTGCGGCGGCGCACAGGTGCTGCTCGCCGGTGGTAGGGTATCCGGTTGTCGCCGGAAAATACCGTTGCTATGAGAGTCCTAGGGGGTTTTATTACCCTGCGCCGCACCGGAATAATTCTCAGTATTGATATTTACCGTCGGGGAGTTGTTGTTGTTGAATATTTCGAAGGACGGCGGCACGTGGTGGTGGTGGTGGTGGGGCGACGATTTACCGTTGGGGAGTTGATCTGGGTTTTTTTTTCTGTTTTTTATTTTCTCTTTTTTATGTTTGAAATTAAATTTATTAAGAAAAAATTATATTTATTTTAGTTCATACAAAAATTATGAGAATTATGTTTATTTTTAATATTTACTAGTAAATATAAATTTATTAAACACTTTAAGATAATTTTTTTGATTAAACTTGAATTTATACAATTTTTTAGTGTTTAGTAAATTTTTCTTTTTAATTCAAAATTATATATTATTTTATTATATATTGAATTAACATCTATATATATATATATATATATGAACCAATTTTTCTTTTTAATTCAAAATTATATCTAATTTTATTATATATTAAATTAACATATCTATATATATATATATATATGAACCAACATAAATAAAAAAAAATGACGTGGCGTCCCAGTCAGACGCCATGTCAGCCAAAAATTGGCCCAAACCCAATTTTGAGCCCGCTGGGCATTTTTTATAAAAAACTAAGGAGTTAATGGGTATTTTCTAAGCCCGAAAAGTTAAAGGGCATAACTTGAAGTTGACATAAAATAAAGGGCAAAAAAAATATTTTGCCCTTTATTTATTTTAACAATTTTACATAATTAAAAAAATTAACTTTTTTATATTTATAGCAAAAAAGAAAAATATTTTACAATTATAAATATATTTGTAAAATATGAAATATATATTTATAGTAAATAAAGTAAGAGTAATTTAGTCATTTGATGAAAAAGTTAACGGAGTTAGTTGAAACTTCACGAAGGAGATTTTGTGCAAGGTTTTTAAAACTACATGGGAGTTTTGTGTAGATTTTAACCCACAAGGGGGTTTCGTGCAGGTTTCCAAAACTACAGGGGGTTTATGCAGTTTCCCCCAAAAATGTTTATAGCGAAAAGAATTAAAAGAGAGAGGTCAAGCGGGATAAGTAGCTAGAACAATTTACGAGAATGAAGGATGATTTTGGACAACTGAATTTTATTAGACCTATAACTAATATAAGTGTCGTCCTGTGCTCTAAAATAAAGGGAAATATTTGTTCATTTATATTGGCGTTTTGCAACATTTAGAAAATATACCACGTCAGATAGTACAAAAACAAAACTAATCATACGTTGCTATAGATTTTACCAGAAGTTTAAAATGTATATTGAATTTGAGACCGATGACACGGGTCAATTTCATACCACAAGTTTGGGACACATAAAAAGTATATGAAGAGATTTATGGTGACAAAGAAAGTGCTAACAGCAAGAAAAAAGAACCCTTTGATACGGGAAAGAAAGTGCAATAAATAGATAAAGGCAAAAGCCCCTTGTGTTTTTGTAGGTTGTAAAATGACAAATTTATTTAAGAAATATAATTAGAGAATGAACCAAATATGTTTTGGGGATCAAAGCACCAAGCTCTCCCAAACTATACATGGTTTTGCGACTTGCACCCTAAACAAATTTGAATCACGTTTTGCCCCTAAACTATGCAAGTTTGTTCGATTTGCCCCTCACTGGATTTTCAGCCATTTTTTGCCAAAATATTCTCCGTTCGAGGTGTTTTTTTCTTACTTTTTATCATCAACTACTAAAATACACCTAGTACAACACATATGGGTCGGTACGGAGGAATATTTCGGCAAACAATGGTAAAAATACATTGAAGCGACAAATCACATTTTCGGCCATTTTTGGCTAAAATAACCCGTTCGAGGTGTTTTTTTCCAATTTTTTGTCATCAACTAGCATAATACATCTAGTACAACACATATGAGTCGGGTAGAGGTGAATATTTTGGCCAAAAATAGCCGAAAATCCACTGAAGGGGCAAATCGAACAGACGTGCATAGTTTAGGGAACAAAATGCTTATTAAATTTGTTTAGGGTGCAAGTTGCAAAAATGTGCATAGTTCAGGGGGCTTGATGCTTTTATCCCTATGTTTTGCCAAAGGAATAAATACACCAAACCCCTTATTCTATAAGATGTTTTGCCTTATGTCCCCACAACTATGCGCGGAGATGTCTCGTGAACTATTAAAATCGTGCGGAATGCACCGTGTTTACATTTGGCAAGACATTCTTGTCGAAATTTTGGAAAATCTTCGTAATTTTGTTTGTCGGATAATATTCTCATCATCGTATTGATTTCGATGGTGGTGACGATCGCAAAATTCAAAGTCATCACACGAGAAGTTATATTTAAATTTAAGAAAATTCTAAAAAAGTAATATGAGGAACACTTGAAGATATGATGAACTATTCATAGCATTCTTCATATTTTTTTGAAAATTTCTTGAACTTACATTAAATTTCATGTGTAATAACTTTGAATTTTACGATACTGTCACCACCACCAGAATCGTCTTGATGAGAAGAAGATATTGTCCAAAAAACACAAATTCGAGCCAAAATTTTCCAACAACTAGCAACTGGCGACAGGAAGGCTAGTTGCTAGAAAATATCCCCGAAATTTGTGTATTTTGGAACTAACTTCCGCTCGTCCAAAGGGTTCCGATGGTGGTGACGGTATGACAAAATTCAAAGTTGTTATACGAAATATTGATTTTTGTTCAATAAATTTCTGGAAAGTATGTAGAACACTTTGAAGAGTTCATCCACATATCTTCAAAGTGTTCTTTATATCTTTTAGAACTTTCTTAAATGTAAATTTAATTATTTGTGTAATGACTTTGAATTTTGTGATATTGTTACTAACATTGAAACCGTCTCGACGCGTGCAAAATTGTTTCCCACAAAAAAAAAAATTGAACTTTGACAAATATACATCTGTCAAATGTCAATGTGGTACATTCCGCACGATTTTAATACTTCATCTCCGCTAAAAACATAGTTGTGGAGGTATTTGACGAATTACCTCATAATATAGGGGGTTTGTGTGTATTTATCCCTTTGCAGTAAATAGGCGCAGAAACTCCTATATAATTCAAAATAGGCCAATCTCCTCTGTATATTATATACAAGAGGTTTTATATATGCCTATTTATCTTTAAGGTTGATGGTGGAGATTTTTGCCATTTGCAAAATTATATGGGCCTTGTGCTTCTTAAGCAAGCACAAAAAGTGTTTTTTTCTTTTTTTATGCAAGAGATATGACTGTATGAGAAATAAGTCAAAAATTTGAATAGGAAAGTACTTTAAATTAATTAAAACTTTTTATCCGTTATAGTTTTTCTAAAAATAGTCATCACGGTTTATTATATAGATATTTATGTCGGTCAGAAAATATGTTCTGGTTGTGAAGCTGAGGTGGGAAATGGATGGATTTGAGAGAACTTGTCGGGAGAATTATGTGAGCAGTGATGTAATACATATATGAAAGTTGCAGCAGAAGAGTTCGCTATAATTCACGTGGGAGCTGTATGCATGCAAGAACATGTGGATTGTGGCCTGATCTGCGAGGAGATAATCACTCCAGGAGAAATAAACTGAAAACAGTTCAAAAGAAACATAACCGGCCCTGTTTTCGATTATATTCGAATAGTTGCAGGATATATATATATATATATACAGAGAGAAGAGAAAAATAGTAATTTCCAATATGAATCTTCCATTATGACCAGACTAAGGCTAGATTACATTATATATTCAGAAGAATTAAGAGTGAGTCACTACGACTGAAGATTTGCTAAGTACTAACTAATGAATTGATATATTACAAATGTGTCCCTAAGCCAGATAAATCTTAAATCTTGAATCTCAATATCCTCAAGTTAGAGTGAGGTGAGAATCACCAAGTCCTACTTGGACAATCAATGGCGAAACAACGGGACAGCTAGTCGCGCACCCGTCGCTCTAGGACTCACCTGTTTTCATGAAAGTCGCACAAATGAGTTGCACGTTGACTTTAGATGCCCCTTTCTTTTTTGATAAGGAATTGTTGTTGCATACCAATTCCACTGTAAAGCCATCTAAAAATCCTAAGTCCAACGTAATATAGGATTTTGTGTGATATGCACCGCAGATTTGTTATCGCATAGAGGATTGGGAAGGTAACTGTTACACAAAGATCCCTGAGAATATAAGAGATCCATTGGACCTCACAAGTGATAGCAGCCATACTCATATATTCTGCTTCAGTGGATGATCTAGAGATAGTTGATTGTTTCTTAGTCTTCCAACTGATGAGTGAGTCCCCCAAGAAAACACAAAAGCTTGTTAAGGAGCTCTTGGAGTCAACACATGAACCCCAATCTGCATCACTATAGGCTTTAAGGAGCAACTGTGAAGAGTTAGGATAGCTCAACCCTTTAGAAGGAGAACATTTCAAGTAATGTAGGACAGAAAGAGTAGCACTTCTATGATCAGGGGTTGGAGATTGCATCAACTGAGTGAGTTGATTCACAATATAGCAAATGTCAAGTTTGGTCATGTTAAGGTAAAGAAGATGCCCAACCAATCTTATGTATTTGTCAGGATGAGCAAAAGGTGTGCCATAAGAGGTAAGTTTTAACCCCTTAATGCAAGGATTGTCAGAAGGTTTGCAACTAGAGACACCAAAGTCTTGCAATATGTCAAGCACATATTTCCTCTGATTAATGTGCAAGCTGGAGGATGATTGGAAGAGCTCAAGGCTAAGGAAATACTTGACTGCACCTAAGTCCTTGATGGTAAAAGCCTGATGCAAGAAGGCCTTGGTGGCAGTGATGAGAGATAAGTTAGGACCAACAATTAGAACCTCATCCACATAAACCAGCAAGGCCAAGAAGGAAGATGAGTGCCCTTGCTGAAGAGGCAGTTATCAAACTTAGATTGAGTGAAACCATAAAAGATAAGACTCTTGGTGAACTCCACATTTCACTGTCGATAAGCCTGTTTAAGGCAATACAATGACTTGCTAAGCTTGCAAACTTAACCATGTGATGCTTTGTTGTATCCGTGTGGTGGAGTGAGTTATATGTCTTTATAAAGGAAGTCATGAAGTAATGCATTGTTGATATCCAACTGGTGCAAGTGCCAGTTAAAACGAGCACTAACAACAAGCAAGATCCTCACAGTTACCAATTTCACAACATGAGAGAATTTGTCCACATAGTCAAGGCCAAAGACTTGGTTGTAACCCTTAGCAACAAGTTTGGCCTTATGCATGTCCACGGAACCATCAGGCTTAAGCTTTAGCTTGTAAATCCACTTACACTCATTAGGGTGTTTACCAGGAGGTAGAGCCGTTAATGTCCAAGTGTTATGTGCCTCCTTATAAGATCTTGGTTCACTGTGAGCAGTGATGTTGGCAAAAAAATCCATCTGAGAAGGGGAGAAGTCAGGATTCACCACAAAAGGGATAAGTGGAAGGTGTGTAGCTGGAGCTGAGTTTAAGAGAAGGAGGAGGTGTAGTGAAAGGATTTGTACTGCAAGTCAAAAGGAAGTTCTTTAGATGAGCAAGAACAACCTTAGGTCTGGAGCTTAAGGCAAGTAGAGCTACAGATTCTCCATGAGGAGCATTCTCAGGTGAGGAAGGAGGCATAAGGGACCTATCAGGTGGTGCATGATGATTGATATCCACAATAGGAGTTCCATCTTGTAAGAACATCTTAGAAATGGCAAAATGAGTGTCTAGATAGTCCACCAGGCCATCATGAATGACAAGTAGAGGTGAGCTAGTAGGCTCGGCTGTGTATGAGGCAAAAGGAAACACCATCTCATGAAAAACTACTGACCATAAATTTTTTCTCATCAAAGTTGTAGAGTTTTAGGCTTTCAGACCAAGAATGAAGCCCATGAAGCAAGCCATAAATGCTTTGGGAGCTAGCTTGTCCTTCTGAGGTTTAATATTGGTGTAGTAGCATAGGCAGCCAAACACTCTCAAGTTAGATAGGTTAGGCCTAGAGGAATTGAGAACCTCATAAGAGGTTTTCCACTGCAACACCTTGGTAGGTGTCCTGTTAATGAGATATATGGGCATGAGAAGAGTTGGACCCCAAAAAGAAAGCTGGACAATTAGCTTGGAAAAGCAGGGCTCTAGTGACCAGAAGTAGGTGAATGTGTTTCCTCTCAACCACTCCATTATGTTGTGGAGTATAAGGAACAAGTTTCTGGTGAACAATCTTATGAAAGGAGAACAAGGACTTGTAGGACGTGTTAGTGAATTCAATTCTATCGTCAATATCTTGGTGGAGAATAAGTAATGCACATAGTTTTTTTTTGATCGGAAAAAGAAAACGTAAATATAAAGAAGTACATGGGATACTTCAACCCTTACATCAAAAGTTACAATTTACGCCGGAAGGCCACTAAGACAAGAAACCGGGTTCATATACAAATCGTTGAATGAGTATGAAAAACTATTGTGCCTAGACTTAATCCACAACCAAGATCTAACCTCAATTCTATCCAACACACTCTGTAAGTCCTCAATATCATTTGAGAACACCTTTTTATTCCTAATACCCCATATAGCCCAGACAATAAAAAACCACAATCCATCCCACTCCTTTTTTCCTTCATTTGTATTCCACAACCCATCAAATTGAACATGGTGCATTCTTGAGTTGTTGATGATTACTGAGTCCAATCCCAACCAATGGTAGCATTTCATCCAAACCTGATAAGAAAATGAACATTCATGGAAGAGGTGTACGGCATTCTCATCCTTTTCACTATACATAGGGCACAACAGTCCATTGCTTTCCAACCTCACTCTTTAGTTGGAATCCTATTCAAGAATAATTTCCATGCAAACGAAGCCATCTTAATTGGAATTTTAATCTTCCGCAAATTCTTGAAGGTTGCTTGATCATTCAGACTTTCTTCATTCGCAATAGCCTCGTATGCCGATTTGACCGAAAACTGACCGTTAGCTTCAAATTTCCAGCGCCAACCGTCTCTCTCTTCTCGTTGTATTTGCACTCCTTGAAGCCTTGTGATAATATGGTCTAGCAGCACACTTTCCCACCCAAACAAAACTCTTCGCCATTGTCATTTCCACGTCCAGGTGTCGCCCTCCCAAATGCATTTTTCCGCAATGGAAGCATCTTTATCTTCTGCAATTAGATATAATCTTCTGTAATTATCCTTAAGAGGTCGTGAATCCAGCCAAATGTCTTTCCAAAAGCTCGTTGCTGCTCCATTTCCAACCTTTCTCTCAATCCCATCTATGAACATGTTTGTGCTCCCACTGAACCCATTCAGCCTCAGCAAATCATTCCACCATTGCGAGTTTTTAATCCTTGTATTATATATACAATCAGCCCTTGAAACGCAATTTATATTCCCGTATTTGGCCTTTAAAACCATTCCCCAAAGAGTGTTGTCTTCTTTGAGGATCCTCCATTTCCATTTACTTAACAATGCTCTATTAAAAACTTCGATATCCTTAACCCCTAGACCGCCGTTCTCTTTTTTCTTAAACAGGTCCTTCCATTTCACCCAAGCTATTTTCTTCATATTTTCTTTGCCCCCCATAAGAACTCACGTTGCGTCTTAATAATTCTTTTAATAATAAGCTTCGGAGCTTTGTAAAGGGAGAGAAAATAGATCGGAATACCTGTTAGAGCCGAGTTAAGTAAAGTAATCCGCCCACCAAATGACAAATTCTGTTTCCCCCATGGCAACAATGTCTTGTCAAGTTTTTCAAGGACCGAACGCCAAGCTCTCATACGCCTTGGATTTGAGCCAACTGTGATTCCAAGATAGTTGAACGGCAAAGTACCAACGCTGCAATATAATCTCTGAGCGAAGTAACTGATCACATTAGCATCCATATTAATACCAATTAAATAGCTCTTTCCAAAGTTCACCTTCATACCTGACACAAGCTCGAAGTTCATAAGAACAGACTTCATTGCCCACACATTTTGCTCACTCGCTTCACAAAAAATCATTGTGTCATTCGCGTATTGAGTGTGTGAAATTTGGCATTGCGAGTCCCTTACTTTTATACCTGAAAACAGCCCCACTTCAACAGATTTTTTTATCATCCCATTATGGCCCTCTGCCACAATCAGAAAAAGAAATGGAGAAAGCGGGTCTCCTTGTCGCAGCCCTCTTTGAAGTTTAAATTCTGTCGTAGGACTCCCATTTACCAAAACAGAAGCAGTTACTGATCGAACACATTCCATGATCCATTTCCTCCATTTGTCACAGAAACCCATCTTTTTCATCATAAAATGAAGAAATTCCCAATTCACTCTATCATACGCCTTCTCAAAATCTACTTTGAAAAACAGACTTGACCTTTTTCTTCTTCTTAACCTCATCGATAATCTCATTGGCAATTAAAATACTATCAAAAATATGTCGCCCAACCACAAATGCTGATTGTTCATCAGAGATAATACTACCAATAACTTTCCTCAATCTGTTTGCCAACAACTTTGCTAACACCTTATACATACATCCTATTAAAGAGATAGGACGGAACTCGTTCAAGCCCATAGGGTTTTGGACTTTAGGCACAAGTGTTATGAAGGATGGGTTCGAGCCACGAACTAATCTTCTGTTAACATGGAATTCACGCAAAAAGTTACAGAAATCATCTTTGATCACACCCCAGAAAGACTTGATAAACTTCAAGTTAAATCCATCCGGCCCTGGGCACTTAGTACCATCACAATCCCAAACAGTTTCTTTAATTTCCGCATCCGTAAAAACTGAGGTGAGAAATTCATTATCTGTGGCGCCTATAATTTTGAACTCAATATTTGCAAGTTCTGGTCTGGACCAGTGGTTCTTAGAAAAAATCCCTTCAAAGTGCTGCTTCACCTTTTCCTTCACCTCTTTCTCATCTTCTACCCATCTTCCTCCAATTTCCAGCCCTTGAATCTCGTTAAACCTCCTCCTCTTATTAACCACTCTATGAAAAAAAACTCGAATTAAAATCTCCCTCCTTAAGCCATGACATTCTAGCCTTTTGATATAAGATACCCTCTTTTCTTTTCATCAACTGCCACAACTTTCCGAAAACTTCTTTCCTTTCAATAATCTCATAATCCTCAAGATCAAGTTCTTCGGCCTTCATATCCAGATCAGAAATTATATTTTTTGCCTCTTCAATTTGTCTATCTACATCACCAAACATATTCTTGTTCCAGACTTTTAAGCTAAGCTTCAAACTCTTAAACTTTTCTTTCAAAACATAAGCACTCCGTCCTTCACATATGATACTGTTCCATTGATTCTCCACAAAGTTAAAATAATCAGGGTGATCAAACCAACAATCGAGAACCCTGAACGACTTTGGTCCCCAATCCACCTTTCTCTCTTTAAGAGGCAGCGGACAATGATCTGAGATCGTACGTCTTAAACCATATTGAACTGAGTTTGGCCATATAGACATCCACTCTTCTGATAGCAAAACCCGATCAATTCGGCTCATGGCTGAGCCGTCTGACTTATGCCATGTATACTTTCTACCCACAATAGGAAGATCATTAGCCTCCATTCTTTCAATAAAAGCTTGAAATTCTGCCATCTCTCTCGAAGCAACAACACAACTTCTCCCCATTCGTTCTGATGTTGAGCAAAGTGAATTGAAATCCCCTGCAATGCACCAAGCTCTAGTCCTCCTTTGATTTTTTGTGGTAATTAAATTTTCCCATAAGCCTCGCTTCTCTCTCAATGAGCATGGAGAATACACGTTAACAATGTGGCACCAAGTATTAGTGTTTTGTAACACCCCTGAAGTAATTACAAAACCATCACCCACAAACTGATCCTCTATAGAAAATAAACCCTTCCTCCAAATTGTAATAATACCACCCTAATTACCTATAGCTTCTTTATAAACCATAGAAAACTCCGCTTCTCCCCATAATGCTAAACACACCTTACGATCAACTCGCTCCAATTTTGATTCTTGGATACACAACACCTCAACTCGATGCTCCTTGACAATACAACGAATTTCCTGCCTTTTCACCCTTCCCCCAAGCCCTCTGCAATTAATTGATAGAACCTTCATTTTACCACTTCACTACACCCTATATCATCTTTTTCTTTCCCCAACTCCTTCAGCAAATCCATGTCTCTCTTCCCCATATCTATTAATTTTTGAATGATCTCATCATCATTTCCTTTCCCAACCAAACCAATTTTTTTTCCATAAATCCAGATTTCACTAGCCTCTCATTCGTAATCTTTCTTTCTGATAACTTCATTACACCAAGCAATATCTGAATCACTGATGGAATTACAGAAATGAAGTTCACCTTCTAAAACATTGTTTCGCCCCTTCCTTCCTCTCCCTGCTCCTTTGTGAACTTGCTTTTTATTTCTACCTTTCTTCTTAATCTTGTTTTTCTCTCTCTCAATGTTTTCGAGTTCCTCTCCTGAAGCCATCCCTGCAAAGAAATTCTCTTTCGTGACGCCTTTGTTATTGGAATTTGTTGTATCATATTTGGAGATCACGGGTTCTTTGCTCACTGGTGATTTATCTCCCTACTTTTTAAAATTAATTAAGTTTTCTTTCTGCGGGACTCCTCCCTTCATACTCTCCTGAGTCTCCTCTATTCTATCTTGGGCTGTCAGTGACTCAATTAAATTAAGATTCAGCTCTTCTACTTTTTCGCCTCTATTTTTTGTCTCCTGAAATTCGTGGCCCACTTCAATATGATTCAATCCAGTAAAGGTAGTGGGCTCACATTGCACATCTCCGCTATCCACATCATTCCTCAAAAAGCCCAACGATTTTATCACTGTTGACTCTATCATTAACGGGCAAATTCTCATTTGAAACTTCATTACCATAATTAATAGCCTCATTTTGTAGGTCTGCCACTGTTGACTGTCCTTCTTGGTAATCCTCAAAGACCTTGGACTGTTCACCCAATGAGTTCTTCTCTTTTTAGACAACAAAGTTCTGAACTTCCAGATTTACCCCTAACTCCATTTCTGACTCCCACGCTTCATCGTTCCCCGGGGCGTAGCAGGAAAATTCTGTCTCCGGTACTTCATCATCTGATTTCCACCTTCCACTATTACTTTTGTTGAACTGTAAAAAAGCATAACCTAAAAGCTTCTCATTCCAACCATCAACCATATCTTCCATCATTCTAATATGCGTAACTTTCCCATCTATTTTAATAATGACCGTTTGATTCACCCATTCCATTGACTTAGTTGCTATCAAAATTTTAGCACGGTCCAATCTCTTTCTTGAGCTTGTAAGACCGTCCGCTTTAACATACTTTCCGATGGTGCCCGCGATTTTTCGGAAGAAATTCTCATGCCAAACATTAAGCGGGATTCCGATGCAGTGAACCCATATGAGTCTCTCATTCATGACTTCATCCTTAGACCATGGTTTGATACAGCTAAAAGTTTTTTCCCACCAGCTTTTATCTTCTTTAAGTAAATCTTCAATTTCTTCACTCTCATCTGACTGTAGCAAGACAAAATAACCACCTAACGGGGTTGCACAAACCAAAAATATTCCTTCTTCAAATAATTTTCTCTGACTAACGCTTCGATTTTCATAGTTCCTCAGTTGACCAATAAAGGAGCCCTTAAGCCAATTGCATTCCTCTTCCTTTGATGTATATTCCAATTCTATCCTCGCGACTTCTTCACTCTTTTTCTCTTCATTCAGCTGAGTACCTCCACAGGCTCCACCATTGAGCTCATTACTCCTCTGGGCCCTGACCACTGGATTAACTGACTTGCTCGAACGCAACACTGTTGCGTAGCTTCTTGCACCCTGCAAATCTTTATGTTGAGTCCATTTCAGATTGGATCTGATTCCCAGATTCTTGTAGATGTAGTTTCTGCCAAACCTCGCAATGTTAACTCTCATTTTTATGTCCCCAATACAGATATCATCCAGCCTTTTCTCCAGAATCTGCACATCAATAACACCTACAAAATCTGCACATCTATAACACCTACAAAATCTGCACATCTATAACACCTTTTCTCCAGAATCTGCACATCTAGTAGGTCCAGCCTTCTCTAGGCACATGATCTTTGGAACTGAGCAAGAAAGTCAAGGTGGACCTACTAAAATCATCTACAACAGTTAACACATAGTGAGAATTTGTGGAAGTAGGTACCTTGTATGGACCTCAAACATCACGGTGGATCAATTTAAAGCAAGCATTAAAAGTGATAACACTCAATGGGAAAGTATCTCTATGTTTCTTAGATTTATGAAAAATGTTACATGCATTCAAGCAATCAACAGAAAGAGCATTACAAGGAATGCATGCAATGTGTTTTAAAGCATGAATAGAAGCATGGCCCAGTCTGTTATGCCAAAGAGAAACATTAAAACTAGAGTTATTAGAGCTAACATAATTGAAACAAGAATCACCAGTAGGTAGGGATAAGTTTTGGGGATCAATTAGGTAAAGATTTCCCCCATTCAAATGTCCAAAAAGAATGGTCTCCTCAGTTAGTAGGTCATGCAAAACACATTGTGTTGGTGAAAAAATGCACTTGACCTTAAAGTCTTGAGTGAGTTTAGACTCAAAAATCAGATTGAACTTGAAGCCAGGAAGATGTAAGGCATTATGAAGCTTCAGCTTAGAACTCAATGTGACATGACCAGAATTATGCATCATCTTAGTAGTTCCATCAGGGAGAAACATGACTGGGTCTAAGGAGAGGTTTAACTCTAGTAAATGAGCTCCGATTCAGAATCATGTGATTTGATGCATCTGCATCAAGTATCCAACACACATGCTTGAGAGAATTAGATGTTAGAATGCTAGTATTATTACCAGCAAAGTCACCAACTTGTGCAAAGTTCACATGTGCTCCATTATTCTGAACAATATGTTGCCCACGAGTCATCATTTCATGCATCATTTTAAAGAACTTCTACTAGAAAGAGTCAAATGGAACACTGAAATTATGAGGCTGAAGAGGTGACTGAGAAACTTCCACAGACTTAGCAAAGAACTTGTCAGAAGTACCCTTCTTGTCCTTAAGTTCCTTGTACCAGTCAGGAACCCCTACAAGTTTGAAACAACAAACAAGTATCTCTGATATGCCTCTTATCTTTACAGAAGTCACAATACCTATCAGAATTCTTTTTAAAATCTTTCTTACCACCAAAGGTAGAAGCACCTTTAGAGTTAAATCTCTTCACAAACATGGCATAATTCTCCCTCTGCATAAGATAACTACACCTCCTTGTGCTTTTCAATCCTTAGTATCATAGCATAAGCCTTTTCTACTAGAGGCAAAGGTTCAATGCTCAAAATTTGACTTCTCACAAGGTCATAAACCTCATTAAGCCCCATCAAAAGTTGCATCAAGCGAGTAAGTGAGGTAAAAATCTGGAGAATTCTTAGTAACATTACAAGTACATAGAGCAAGGGCAACACAATGGCAGACATTGCAAGAATTAAACAACTCAACTCATCCCAGAGCTTCCTAAGCTTAGTGTAATATGTAGATACTGTTTTAATGCCTTGTGAAAATGAGGCAACAAAATGTAGCAATTGATAAATCCTAGGGCCATTATTCATGCCAGAGTGAATCTTCAACTGACACCATAAACCAGCAGCAATATCCGCAAACAAAAGCGCATCTGATAACTTCTTAGGAACATAATGAAGTAACCAGTAGCTTACCATACGGTCAACACGAATCCAATCCTCGTAATCTGGATGATCAAGAGGCGGTTGAGGAATTGAAGCAATGATAAAATCCTGGTTTACGCTTCGCACTAAATACCATTTTCTTCGATTTGCTTCAAGGTAGATAATTATGTCCTTTCTAGTGGCATCGAAGTGAGAGTCATGTTAGGATGATCTAATCCTTCCAATTGCAAAGATCCGACTGCGATTCGAGTAACAATAGGTGCAATCGGCATCGGAGTACCGAAAGTAGTAGAATCCGTCATCTGAGAAGACAAAGTCGAACGAACAATCGAACGAATTGAAGTAACACAGTGAACGATTACTGTAAACCGTCACCGGAGACAACGAAGAGTCGCTGGAATCAGGCAGAAGCACGAAAAAGTTTGGCGATTGATACTATGTTGATGATCGAAAAGTGATCGGAGTTGGTTGAGTTTGTAACATAATTGCAGATCATATTATTGCAAATGAAAAATAGGAAAGTTACAAATGAAATGAAAAATCCATGCCAACTAAATAGGATGAGTTGCGAGAGTTGCTAAACATACAAAACGACCACACTAGAAGGAAATAAATACAATGCGGCCTTTGAGGCTTTGTATCTATATCAAAAATGGACATATATCTATATCAAAAATGTCAAACTTGTACCGTTGCAATGGATACAAAGCCACAAGTTTTATCACTTAATGGCGGCAAGTTTTATCACTTAATGGCGGCATCACGACTGCTTTCTTACAAATGGACTAGTTGGGTCACTTTCTTTCGTTTTTGGTGGCATTAACATTAGGTCGTGCCTCTGAAGGTATATGGTAGGATTCGTGCTTGTGAATTTGGCCCGCACACGTCATTTTGATGGCATGGATTGGTCCGACCTTGTGTACTTTACATCTTAAGGCCAAACCTACTTTTTCCATGTAGACTAATGTGATGCTTCAGATTAAAATAAGTGATTAAAGAGTTCATTACAACGTATTGCTCTTCGAATCACATAGTTACATCTAACCAAATTCGATACTCTCAGATGCAATCTTGACATCATAGATTTACGCTTTTCCATACTCATATTATAAATTTATAACAAGCAAAAATTGATGTGGTGTATCTACTTATGTTGAACATAAATAATTCACGTTTATATGTCTTTTTTCATATTTGATGCATGACTTGTTTTAATGTTAAAACATTTTTTGTGTATTTCTAATTTTTCTTGTTTAAGTTTTAAATTTTATAAAAATAAAGAATACGTATAATAAATATTAATAATTTTGTATATATAGACGTATCCTTGCCGTACCGGTATCGGCTGTTTTTAAAAAATGCCGTATCGGTGTATTCGTACCGTACCGTACCCGTACCGCGGTAGCCGAACCCGTGCAACGTAGACGATAATTAATCAATTTTTTTTAGATAAAAACATTTTCTTAATTATTGGAGCGATTTGGAAAGGCTTTACTGGCATTGTGCCCCCTCAAGTTGTAACTCACGTATGAGGTTCTGAGCACATCGAAGTGGCCCTTTTTAGGGGTTATAACGTGGAGTGTCAATGTAGAATCCAAAGTTCGATGCGAATCGTGTTTTTGGCCCTAGGTGGCTAATTATTCGATGTGGCATTTAATGATTGGAACACGTTTTTCTGCTAAATTGTGCACAACATAATTACGTGTCTTTGTTACATTATGACACAAATAATCAACCTAATGAAGTCTATGTCAAATGTGGGTATTCCGAAATGCACATTTGGAGTCTAGTTTAGCATCCGTAACTTAAGTAACAAAGTCATCATCATCGACTCATCCATCATTGATACCCTCAAGTCAACAACAAAAAATAGTAAAAGAGGCGGTTGTTGTTCACGGCGCGCTCAAAATTTCAGATTTCAAAAGAGAAAGAGGCGCGCGTTCAGGGCCAAATCCAGCGCCATACACTTTCACTCACACCTCGTCCTCAAAGGTCTGTCTGTCTGTCAAACCTCAAAACTATCAAATTACGCTCTTCTTACATTCACAACTCACCTTATTGCACTGATTATAACGTCGTACTAGAAAGAATGTCGGAAGGTAGTAACAGTCGTAGGTCAATTTTAGGCGACATCACCAATCGGGTTGATAAAAAGATGGGATTTTTAGAAAAGGGTTTTAGTGATAAAGATAGATTTAAGCGCCGTCGCCCCTGTACCGAGATTAGCTCTTTGAAGGGCAATTTTGTATCTAGCATCTCAAAAGTACCCAATCCAATTACGGCTGCGGAAAAGCCGATCGCCACAGATCTTGAAGAAGCTGATGGTTGTGTTAAACTGGATTTGTTAATGGAGGATTTGACTTCGGGTACTTCTGTGGGTACAAATGATTCCAGGATGTTGGATCTTAGCATTGGGAATGCTCGGTTTCACGATGTCGAGGCTAACAAAGAGTTGGGTGGCGGTTTTCTTGAAGGGACAGTAGGTGATTCTGGTGGATGTGGGGTTGATGATAGGAAGAGTTTTGATGCTGGTGAAGCCAAAGCTGTTGTAGAATGCGTTGAAAGTGACGTTAGTGAGTCTCCGAATGATGATGCGTATGAGCATAACGAGGAGGCTTTTGTCTTGAGTCAGTCTGGTTCAATTGACGGCACGTTTCTGCCTGAGTCGCAGGAATCTAGGGTGTTTGGGGTAGAGAGATCGACCCATCTGAAGAAGGGGGATGAATGTGTTGACTTAAATGGGGGGTTCGACTCCATTAAAGCGTGCTCGTGCTCTTTTTGTTCAAAAGGTATTGCGCCACTCGTCCCACTTTTAGCTTTACCAGTAGTCCTTGAGCTAGTTGGTTCGAAGTGTTTAAGCTTAATTTATTGAAATATTAGCTGACCCTGCATTTCTTTTGAATGTTAGCTGCATCTATATGGTTGGACCTCAACTACCAGGATACCAGAGGTCGAGTATCAGGTTAGTTGTGATGGATTATGATTGGTTTTGTCCCTTTTTATCTTAAGATATTTCATTTAGTTTTCATTTCAAACTTATTTAGCAGTGAAAATGCTATAAGGAAACCAGTCTATTGTCAAAAAATGACAATGGTCTAATCATTTTGTCATTCTTAATGGCTTATCCTTTACCTGTCTGTTGTTTATACTTCTGAAGCAATTAAAAAGAGCCAGAAAGAAGCTATTATACTGGCCGAAAGAAGTAGTAGGAGTAAGGCCACTGGTGCTGAAAATTTAACCAGAGTGGCTAACTTAGACTCTAATTTGAAGTATCGCTGGAGATCCCTCTTTCAACACATGGCTGACATATGGGAAAAAGAGGCTAATCAACTTGTAAGTTCACTAACTTCTTCACTTGTATTGCTTCTTGTTAATATTCGTTTCCTCAGGTTAGATTTTATTTTAAAAGTCAACAAGGTGATCATATGTGAGTTACCAATATGATTTTGTCTTCTGGATTATTAGTTTTGCCGTAAGGTTGGTCCAGTTATCATGTTTATCTGAGAGCATATGTTTGACAAAATCTTGTTTAGCAAATTTAATTTCCCTTCCAAACAGTCAAGCTGCATAAGGAAATGATGATGCAAACATAGATTGTTACTTTTAATTAATAATATACATTTTCCAAAAGCATATTTTGGCTACATTAGAGTTATATAATGCCGAGGACAGAAGACTGGGAACAAATTGTTGGTTTCGTTCTGGTGTCTCAAGTATAAAACTTGTAAAAAGTTGTTTACGGTGAAAATGTATCTGGTAAAAGGGAAGATGGAACTTCAATAAGCTGTTTCACATCAAATAAATGACTTGTTTAACTACAATCTCGAATAAATTGTATCTGTTTGAGATCCTTGAATTGAGATGGAAAACGGAGGGGGAATTTGTGATTTATGGTGTGGCCTTTGATTGAAATTCTAGTAGATTTATCAACTAATACTTTGTGGAGAGTCGTCAAATGACCACCAAGCAACTTGAACACCTTGATATAAGTTGAAAACACTAAGTCTCTTTCTCAACTTATTTGGTTGAGGAAAGTCGTCGTTTTCTTATCAACTTATTATTGCCCTTGTGATGCATTCATTTTCCGAGATCAAGAGTTTCACCACGCCATACTTATGGACGCCCATTTACATCCCACATGACCAAACCTTTTTCGCCTTTTTTCCTTGAAATATGCCACAATTTTAGTCCAAATGCTATGCTTATTTGACCTCTTACAGTGTTACTGCACGTCAACATGGCGCACACATTTTAGTTACCCTCATTTTGTAAGTATTGTTCCACTTAAGGGAAAAGATTTTGAACCATAAAGTGGGGCATGTCTAGCAGTAGTCCATAAAACATTCGTTTTAGTTTCAGTGGGGAGTTACAAATGCACAAAATTCCTGTTGGTCTCTTCCATTGCCATCACTTTCGAGTCTCTCCTCCCTTTAAATTGTAAAGCTTAGCTACCAAATTTGAATTCATTTGTTCTATTACTTAATGCTAATTGGATCAATCTTAAGTCTAAGCCATAATCTAATCAATCTAACTTTAATCCCACGAGAAAGCACTCTGGAAGTCTAGACTTTATGATTACCTTCTTACCAGACCAACCCTAATTATAAGTGGTGGGTGAAGTAGCAGCCTAAAATATGAAATGATTGGTTATATCCCTTTATTTATGTAGGCATAGCTTAGTAGTGAGTAATATAGTCAAACATGGTCAAGAACGCAAAGGCACAAATATGTGGAAACCACCGAAGGTGTAACATTTCATGCTTAAGGTGCTGTGAGGGCTGCACACTGCGGTGCCCAACTCTACCCACCTGTTTATTAACATTAGCATGATGTTCAGCTTTACCCTTTATCTTGCAACACCACGACAGTTGTTTTTCCGCCGAGAATGACACACTATCCAGATGTTACGTACCAGCTAATAGTTGCTAAATGCTTAATCTGCGTTGATGTAGCCAACAACTAGACATTGCTCTTTCAATATATACCAAAACTTTTCCTTGGTGCTTCTTTATGTGTACCTTAGGATGAGTCGGTTAGGATCTATCTGTCAATAAAAGCCAAGTTTTGCTATATCATCCATGGTCTTCCCCAAATCTTGGTTTCGACTTAACATCATGATCCTTTGAACGTTTGCAAATTCGGCACCAAAAGTTCATGTTAACACTCTCTAGCCAAGAATAACTACTGTATATATTTTAATACCCAAAAAAGTATTGAAAGTTCCCAAGTCTCTAGTTTTTTAGTGACAAATGTTGTTTCAATTGTCTATTCCCCTCCTAGTCGCAAACTTGTGATGACTATCATCTACATACTGCTTCATAGATGCTACTACTTGTTGGGGAATGATAATGGCATATGAGATGACTGTTTTTTTTTTTTTTCCTAAAATCATGCCAAAGGTCTAACTTCCTCTTTTAATTTGTCAAGGAATTTAAGACTAATTAAAAAGGGTTATATCCGGAAAACCCCGAACCTATGTTCTTTTTTAAGAACGTCCCCCAAACGTCTAAAGAGTTGCAGTAAACCCCCCAATCTATTGATTTTGAAGAGTTTTGCCCCAGGTCCATTAATCAACCATTTAGTCCGGACGCGTGTCTGCATTTTTTGTCTGTTTGATTTGGCCTTACGGGGCAAAATTCTACAAAATCATTAGGTTGGGAGATTTAATGCAACTTTTCTAAAGTTAGAGGGCAGTTTGTAAAAGAAGGCATAAGTTGAAGGATTACTACATTTTATTCCAATAATAAATAGCTGACAAGGTTTAGTGGCATTTACGTAGCATATGCCAGATGCTCCATGGATATCATAGAGCTCAGATACATATGTGACACGACCTGTGGTGTCTTTGTAAGTAAAAGAGTAAACAAATCGAATCGAACACCGTTGAAGGATGTATGTGATTTAATTAGGATAATCTGCTGTAAATTTTGCTGAACTTCACATTTTGAAGGATTCAAAACACTAATCTCAAGAGTAACTTTGAAATCAATAAATGTGACCAATTAAAGTAAGAATTTCTCCAATTCATCCGTATCCATCTCTTCTCCACAAATTACAAACTAATGTCATTTCTTTTTCCAAGCTTCATTTCTCAATCTTTGAACCTTGGAGATTCACAAACTCATGTTTACGTTGGCCTCTTCATTGTGATTTCTCTTAATTTTGTTAGGCAATTTAAATCTCGAGAGATTTAATTCTCACACTTCATTTATGACTTGTTGTTAGAACAAGTATCAAGATCAAAATCTTAGAGACAGGAGCTTCCAATTGACAATATGTTTCCCATAATTGCATCAGATAAACAAAGGTTTTGCTGGAAAGAAAGCATGATGATGTCGGTTCTGAGCAGTTCACTGGTGAAAAAGTTTTTTTGCTGAAGAAGAAAGGTCTTGTCACAGATTGCTGAAAAAGTTTCTAAATAACTTTTATTTTTTGGTTCTAGTACCATGAAAATACAAATAGAAAGAAACGGATAAAGTGATAACAGAACAAATGGTTCGTTTATAAATTGCACCATTTCCTTTCTTGTGTTTGTGTTGGTGTAACCCCCTGCCCCTCTCTATTTATGATGGAGAACTTTCGATTAAAATTAGCTTTCTCAAGCTAAATAAGCTTTAAAGTAGGCACTAGTTAAGCTTCCAATTATAGTAGCCGAAGTAAGGTATATTCCTAATAGTGCTCTCATCCATTACTATAAATTTGGCATACCTTATACTTCCTTGAGTTATTCCTTTTGAATGCTGCTCGCCCGTGGGAAACCTTACACAATGAGGTTGATTGGCCTGAACTGATGGATGTTATCGTGGACTTACAAGGCCGAAATTCCATCTATCATTGTTCTCCCCTTAGCTTTGTCCTTACTATCAATGTGGAACTAGCATAATCATTTTTCTACAAAGATATATTGAACTTCCATGTTTACGTCATGTTATGAACTTTTGCATTGTTTTCATGTCAGCAAGAAAGTAACTAAAAGCATCTTTCTTTGTATGAATAGTTTATGAGTATGTTTACTGTAGCTAAAACTGTTATGAGTTAAAAGCCTGATAATATTGTTTTGCTAGGACAATATTTTTAAAACTTAAAACTAGATAAAGTTTACTTTCACCTCTCAAGATTTTAGGCAAGTCACTGGATCGGCTCCAAGTGAGAGTACACTTAAAAACTTTATTTACTTAGCTTCGTGCGAATAATTCTAACTCCTATTCAATCTCTACCTTCCTGCACTGAGTCCACGTTATTACGCTATGCGTAGGAGCATTAGCCTTGTGTTATTCTCCACTTTTTATGTACTGTGTGTCTGAAACTCTGAATGTACTGTACTTTAATAAATTGTGACGAGCAACAAATGTCGTCAGGGATTTGATGTATGCAGGACGATACCCTTAGAAAGTGAGAAATATCTTAACAAGTTATTTGATGGTATTGTAGGAAGCAAGTCTGCGACCACTGTCCGATTTGAGAGAAAAGTGCAAAACTGACTTGGAGTCGTTCAAAGCTACACCATCAGATAAGCATTAAGGCTGTTCGAGAGGCTTGCAATATCTGTAAGATGAATGCATTTACTTATATTTGAGACGTCAACTTTTAGTAGTCCTAAATCTCTTTAGATGTAATATTTTGGATAAGTAGAGTGCCCTGTAATTTGTTGTTTGTGATGTTATAAGTGTTTTGAAAGCACCTTGCGCTTATGGATGTTAGGTTTGTGTACCTTAATTTTGAAATTCAGTTGCTTTGATGAAGGCAGCTCTTGTTTTTTTCCGGTTTGATTGATAAAAGTTTCACATATTGTGGGTGTGGTACGGTCCACACTTTTGGTATGGGTGAATTACATCGATAGTTCGTAATAATTGGTTAACTATGGCAACACATTTGGTTTTAAAAATAATAAAAACATGTTAGCTTCAGACTAGATGGTAGCTTAAGTTTGCAAAACTATTAGAGAAACTTATCTTAATCTTTGCTTCTACTAGAAGTGATGCTATAGGTGATAAGTTCTGTCTAACCTGCTAACTTAGACGTGGGATCAATACAAAAGTCTGAAACCTCCTTGTTAATGGATCCCATCACCTTAATGGTCGCCTTGACCTATAAAGTTTCAAGTTATAGCAATCTCTCTGGAATCCAAAACTTTATTCTCTCGCAAAGGTGTTCTGAGAATATTTACCTAACCTTATGTTCTTCAGTCTATTTTTCAATAAAGTTTGCTCGTGTCGTGGCTTTTTAGGCGTCCTATACTTAATTCATGTTGCTCTTTTTTGAATTTAACTTGTTAACATGTATCAAATTTTTGTTTCAAATACATGTTTCGGTCAGTTAAATATTCGAAAAGAATTGCGTGTTATGATATTTGTTGATATTCTTTTGAAAATCTTGTGAAATAGTTGCGGTGGTGGATGTGAAAGATACTCAGATTTTGTTTGGACATGTTTGTTCGCAGCACATATACTTAATTTTTTTTTTTTACTTATTTTGAATGATATAAAAGGCGCGGTTTCAACAAAAAGCTTTCTATGTTTGTAGAATGATTTCTGAGTAATTAATTATAAATATGTTAAGAGTCATTACTCATTCGAATAGGTAAAAGGATTAACTGATGAACTTAACAATCAACAGATGAATTTAGCTGCTAAAAAACTTACTAGTGATTCTCGTATATTTAAAAGCTCCAATAATTCCTGAAAAAAGAAGGGTCAAATACTCAAATGTATATTTAAACCACTTAAAAAGTGCACTTATTCTTTTTCTCTCGAAAGTCAAGATTAATTACATGTGAATTTATTTAATAATCAATAGTTGTCTCTTGACGTCAGATGGATCAAATTATATATTACATATCAATTCCTGCTTAATCATGCCAGCACAAAATATGAATATTGAGAAGTGCATTATTTGCGAATGTATGTATTACATTGACTGTTTTAGCCCATTAAAAGCCACGCCACTACTTATCCTTACAGTTGAGTTTTGACTTTTATATTCAGCCAACTGTCACTCTTAAACTTTCATCACGACTCAACTGAGTATTTTTCTTTGTTATTATTGTCGACCTTGTTTTTAACTGAATTATCAATTTTATAGCGCGTATTCTTCTAGTAAAATTACGATTAACAAAAGACCTGTGATTGTTCCGTCCAATTATTTAAGCCAATACTGACCTGCCTCTAATTGATCAAAAAAACAAAAAAAATGATCTGGCTTTAGGGAGAGCCAAATATCGAAAAATTCAAATACTTTGGGACATCATTTTTCACTTAAATTTTGGTCATGTGGAGTGCGGTTCAGTAGTCAAAGACTCAAAGGTCGTATAAGTGCCTCATTATGTGGAAAATTGATTAAGTGGGGCTGTTATGAATATTAAAAGTATGACATCTCGAAAGTCAACTGGAACAAGTGGTTATCTACGTCTTTGGCCATGTAGATCATCAACCAATAATGTAATTTGTGGTTCTCAACTCCCAACACGCAATCCTATTGCACAAGTATTAAAAAATGGGGGATGACTGTTATATATATATATAAATTTTGTTTTTAAATGACTTTTGGTTTCTTGATACCCCTTTTATCCTAATAATTAGTGTTATTTAAATTTATAGAATTGAAGCAAAAAGAGAATGAAGTGGGATTGTTACTACGAAACGCTAGAGATGATAGTATATGATTACAAAACGAATCGATTGTATTATTGGCAGTGTGATTTGTTCATTTGTACTAACAATTTAGTAATTGCATAAGTGTATGAAATGAATAAGCAGTTTTATACGGGATGATAGCTGTCCATATACATTTATAAAGTTCAGACATTTCTGCAAAGTTTGTAGCACTCTAGTTAGTTATGCCAGTCCGATCCTCATTGATTTGTGAAAGCAATGTAAATTCTACAAGACACATAATTAAGTACGAGTACATAAGGTGGATCCACCATAGAATAACTAGAAAAAATGTGACTTTTCTTTTCATAAATGTACCATATTTATTGTGGAGTCCTAATTCTACACGAGAGGGAGATGGAAGAGATAAATCAATTTGCTTTTTGGATTGTGAGTTATCCAACTTCAATATATAAATTGACGTCATAATGATGATGTTAAAAGCGCGCTTGCAAACTTGCCCGGGACTCGTTTGGAGCTCATTTGATTTCAAAATACTCTGAGACAACTTATTTGAGCTTACTTACATGGTATTTACTATTTGCACTTCATGTCTAGGAAATTTGAGATTTTATCTGATAATTGCCAATGTCATGGATATGTTAAAAGTTTTATTGGTGTTCAATAATTTTTTACTTTAATGCTTGTAGGAGGTTGTTGTGCAGCAATACGATAAATAAAAAATTATACACGAACGAAAAGCAAGAAAGACACGTTATTTGTTTATCCAGTTCGTTGCCTACATCTGAGGGGCGATACCAAGCCAAGATTTTCACTATGTGTTATGTTGTAGGGTTACAATTACAAGAGATGCTATTTATAATAAGGATATACTCTTAATATTAGACAACTCCTAATTATAAAATTACTCAAACTCTACAATTCCCATGAAAATAGGTCTCTACAACTCTCAGTTAAACTAGAAAACTTTGGTAATTCAGGTTCCACAAAACCTAACAATCTCCCACTTGGAGACTTAATGTCATCGTAACCACATCTTCACTCTTTCACATAATAATCCTCTAACAATGGTACCGCCATCTTTGGACTCTTCAAGCACCAAGTCCAGTTGAAGCCATGCAAAGCTTCAACTTCTCTAAGGTCACAACCTTAGTCAACATATCAGTAGGGTTCTCACTTCCCGAAATCTTCACAAGTTGCAAAGTCTACTTTTCCAAGAGATAGCGTATGTAATGATACTTCAACTCAATGTGCTTTGTCCTCGAATGAAACGCTGGATTCTTGGTCAAGAAAATAGCACTCTAACTGTCACTGTATAGAATACTATTTGTTTGCCCTTTTTTCAATTCACCCAAGAAATTATGCAACCATACCATCTCTTTACTAGCTTCCATCACCGCTACATATTCAACTTGTGTAGTAGACAAAGCTACAATCATCTGCAACTTAGATCCCCACTCAGATTATGATTTGATTTACTCAGAATCCAATGCTCTAGTCTCGTATTTCATCTTGATGTCTACCACTCTACTTATAGATGTTACAAACTCGTTCTCGAAGATGCGATAGACACAAGTGATTGCTCTTCAACTCTTTGGATAGTCTTGATATATTCCTTGTGGTTATCTTCAATTTGGAAGCTCTCCTATCAAATCTTGCAACGCCTTATCTTCAAAGATCTCCCATCCTTATTCTAATCTTCTTCAGCTCGATCTTCTTTCTTTATGCTCAATCTTCTCGAAACCTAGAACCTCTCATATCCTAAAATACATCAAAGATAAACATAACTCGTGAAACTAGATAAAGGCAAAACTAATTATATAATATAAACCAAATTAGTGCAGTGTGTCAGAATCCATGTTGGGTTAACATTTTCTTACCAGAATGTTAGACTAACATTTCACTTTAACATTTGCACTTTCAAATGGTTTCATTAACAATGAGGATGCAGTCCAAAATTTATCTTCCTTGAATTGAGGTTGATTGTTCCTTCGAGACAACTGACCCAATTACTAAACGAAGCATGTTTGCTAAGTGCTTAGCAAAAAACTTGTAAAGGCTTCTAATTAAGAAAACGGGTCGATATTCCTTGAACGACTGTGGGTTCTTCGTTTTCAGAATTCAAGTGACAAAAGAGAGGTTAAAACCTCTAGGTAGTTTCTAATGAGTGTTTATTTTATGTGATTTAAGTACTTATTTTTTTTAGGCTTTTGTATACCTCTTGGTGCATATGGTTTTGGTATTGTTTTGTTATTTTGTAGGATTTTGTCGAGTCAAAACAAAACAATGAAAATAGAGCACAAAATGGATGCTTTTGGAATAAATTTCAAATAGGGTGTTACGATACAACTGCATGCGCTACAAAACCATGCAAACTGAGGTAACCCTAATCGCAGAACGCAAAAAGTCCAAAAGTCAGCCTAGTCAACGATGGAGTTGTGCGATAAGGAGGTAGTAGCGCGACATTGCACATGAAGCAATATGTAGTGCGAGCGGTGGAAACATTAGCACATCGCAAGAAATAAGTAGAGTGCTGCGCTACAGTGGACAAGGATGCGGGAGCCGCGAGGATACTCACACGACATGGCAAGTCGCGCGTCCATAAGGCAACACCGACCTTTTATATAATTTAAGTTGCGGCCAACTACGAAATCAGGGCAAGAAGACTTTCCTATAAATAGGAGAAATAGTTATTTAGAGAACATCCAACACTTAGACCATGATGTTTTACCGCTCATAGTATTTCATAGTTTGTTCTTGAAATAGTTGTGAGAAAGAGAGAAAAACACCATCGAAGCTCTGTTTAGTTTTGTTTTCATATTCAAGAGTTGCAATAGTTCATGAAGAACGAGAAAGCAAGTAGGGGTTAAGGAGATAGCAAAGTGTCAATGTTCCACCGAATCTGAAAAGCCTTTCCATATCTCTTTACTTTATTTATGTTATTAAATTCTTTATTGATTGTGAAACTCATAACTATGAAAAGCTAATCTACTCGTTGTTTAGAGTAGGGAGTAACCATGATTTATGAATATGATTATTTGTTTTGTTTGATGTATTATTGTGTCTAGTATGATTAGTCTTTATGAGGCACGATTAGTCTTGCTCTCGCTAGATGAATGGATGCACTACCATAGGACCGCCATAGTGTAGATGTTAAGTTAATTATGTATATATGCTATTTGTGACTTTAGTATGCCAGTTATTACGAAACCCATGTATCACACTAAATCACTCTTGATTACGTATGTTATGTTAACATGATTCAGAAGAGTTAGTTGGATTGCAAAATTAATACCTCTAATAAAACAACTGACAATTGAGTTGGTTTCGCTAGCGTTGTATGCCATTAGAGACTTACGAATTTTATATTTCGAATAGGTCCAGTTATAGGTCACTGATCCATTAAGCATCAATCATCTTAAGTAAACATAAGTAGTTGGTCTACGAACTATTATGGTTAATCACTGATGAAACCCAACCTCCAAACATCTTTTAATCATTTGTTCATAAGTAAAACATTCAACCAATCAATCATATTAAATTATGTTTATTTATATTCTTGCACGAGTTTAGTTAGAATAGTTTTCCATGCATTCAGTCTGCTTTCATTCTTGTTCTCTTTGAATTCAAATTGTTTTCTTGCATTAAAATCTTTCTTTGCATTTTTACATTATTTTCATTGCATTCTAGTTTAGTAGTCATCGGCATTCAAAACTATTTTCCTAGAACATGCTTTAATAATTTTCTACATTAAAAGCATTATGCATTTACATCATACATATACAAAGATAGCAACCGTGACAACGATTAGTACTTTACATTTAAGTGATTTAAGCATACATCCACCACTCCATTGAGATACGATACTTGGTTCGTAATTATACTTACCATTTTATTATTACTTAACTCTTGCATTTGCGAAGGGAAGAATTTAGGTGTAACAATTTAGCTGTTCACTATTTATTCCTGTTGAAACCTATATCGAGTTCTGCACCCCATTTAGCTTTCCAAATTTGTGGAATTCATCAAGAAATCTACAAATATATGTCATCATAACCTCCATTTTCTTAAAGAAGCCAAAGTTATATTAATTCGGCCCTTTGTGTTTTGAGCTACGTTGTACGGACACGGATACGTGGACACATATCGGACAAGATACGGATACGAAGATACATATTTTTTCAAAATCACATATTGAGATACGTCAAGGATACGTCGAATATTTAATATTAAAAAATTATATATATATATATATTATTTAAGTAAATATATAAAATAATGAATATTAAACACTTATAAAATTCAAAAAATAATCAACATATAGTTATATACAAAGATCCACCATTCCACAAACTCAAATATTAATTGATAAATATGTTCAACATGAATATTACAAAGTTTCATAATATAACAAAAATTAATATTGCAATAGCTTATTTATTGTTAAACAACATCATAACTTAGCACGTTGGGCATCGGGTGCTCCTTTTGTTGGTCTCATTCCCCCGAAGTCCTCCCATCCAACGTGTTTTGCGATTGAGGTTTCCCTCTTTTGGACTCCTTGTTTGTGTAGGCGTGTGTTTAACTGCCTTACTTCTTTATCTATAAAAAAAAACATCATCATCAACAAACAAAACCAACTCAAAGTCGGGTTCATTGTGAAAAGTGAAAATGATGAACTATTATATGAGTTAAATAAATTAATAAATTAGAAAATTGTATTTTGGTGTTTATAGTATAAATAAATTACTTTTTTCACCCCTAACATTTTCAAAAATAATAAAATAACCTATTGTATTGAGGACACGTATCGGATACGCCTTAGGATAGTATTCGATTCGTATCCGATTTATTAAAAAAATATTTAAATAGTATACACCACGTGGCATATACGACACGTATCTGAGGCGTATTCGAGGCGTATCCTTATCCGTTTAGTATCCGTGCAACATAGTTTTTGAGCTATTGCGTCTCCAAATTGCAGCTTTGATTTCTTCTCCACTAAATGAAACAATCAATAAAGAATTATGCTTGGCGGAGACCTGTTTGAAGCTAATATTAGATAATTGAGGCATATCCCATTGTGACTCTAAGAAAAGAATGGAAAAATAATTTTTGGCAGCTGGTTTTATCCCTCTCGGGTCCTCAATCCAAACTCTGTCATGCTTGGTGCCGCATATACCATTACACATCTGATTTCTATTACTTCAACAATGAAAGAAGCCAAAGTTTGCGTCCCCCTCGCTGATTTGTTGCCATAACAAGCTAAGATATCTTTTCGTAGGAAGACGTCGTCAGTCGTGAGAACAATGTGTTCTTCTTTTAGATCAATAAGGGGATACCTTCTTTGATATTCCAGATACGATCGTCAATATTGCCAAGAACTTCTGCATTCCAAGACTTAAATTTAATTTTCAATCTATTAAGTTTTTGCTTCAACGCATAAGCTCCCCAAGCCTTAGTTTTAAGGCTTTTCCAATTCTCTTTGACGAAAGAGTCAAACCCTAGATGATAATTCCAGCAGTTTAGGACCCGAAAGCGACGTGGACCCTAATCTGTATCAATGTTTTTTAAAAGCACCATGCAATCATCTGAGATCGTTCTAACAATAACACAATTGTGACAAATAATTTTGTATACACCAGAGAGTACATGTGGCAAATGAGTGCATTTTGACAAATAGTTTCTAGTGACTACTATTTTGACAAATAGTCTCAATAAAGTGTTATTTTAACAATTCACTCTAATATGAAGAGATCATGTGGTAGCCTAGGATAGGCCTACGTGGTTCAAAGCATCTTGTAACCATAACAATTCTACCAACTGAGTCGGGAGGTATAACAAGGAGATTCAACTCATTATAAGTTGAATTCATGTTTGACCTAAAGTTAAGGCAGAAGGTCAAACACTCTTGTTCGACTTACTGACAACAAATGTATAGCTCCGAATAAATGCAACCCTTTGTTCCTACTTTAGGAAATATATAAATACCTCAAGTCCAACAAACTAATGTAAGTCAATTTTAGTGATCATACTTAGCTCTAAGCTATATAGATCAAAACCATGGTCTTTGTTCGTCCTGGCCAATTTTGATCCATAAACTTTAACCTAGTGCTTGTATTCGTGTTAGATGCCCTCGGCCCACTTTTGTATATTCTTATAAACACATCTATTATAAGTACCTAGTTGATTTAAGTATCGAAGTGGCAACGCCAGCTTAAGCCCGACTGTTTCACGTGCATTGGCTAATATATAATTGTGTTCTAAATAATGCTAATCTAGGAGGGAGGACACAACTTTAGATTAACCGCTTCAGAGTATTTGAGTTGCATACAAGAACCAAGGATGAAAATACAACAAAATACTAGTGCCACTGTTTCTTGAATACAATAATACAATGAAAAGTATTTTCCCTATTCATCTTTTCGAGTATACTAATGGAATTGTTTTTCTCAAGAGTTAATACACAAAAACATTATTAAAATAAGTTTTGATATTTTAGCTAATTAGCTGCATTTATAACTTGTTCTAATTACTCTCTTTGATCTATAAAACAAACCTCACTTCTTTTAATTATTCTCTTTGAACAATAAAACAATCCTCACTTCAATCCACACTCTCCCTGTTTCCCACACACTTACATGGGTTAATATGTCATAGAGTTTTTGATTTAAACCATTTGCGCTTTGGTGGAGAGCTATATTATAAGTACGTTTGTTCTGTAGATGTATTCAAACCTAGAAGAAAATCACTTCAATAGTAATGTGAATGGAATCGAAAAATGTGATAGTAATAATGAAATGTGTAGGCTATGTGATCTTTTACCAAAACAACTTAAACAAGCACTTGACTAGTAATATGAATGGAATCGAAAAAAACTTGTTGAGGCTCAATGATTTGATGCCCAACTAACACAAAGAAACAAAAAGAGAAGACTAATTAGGAGGATTGAATCGAATAACGGCAGTGTCCTACTTTGCGTAGCTTGTAAGTGAGCTCCACGTAGATTATGACATGTGACCCAGTCAATGTCGGACCCGCCTTCCGCGTCTTCGTTTCACGCATGCCCGTTTCTTTCATTGCTCTCGCAATAATTAATGCGCTAATTTCTGTTTTTGACATTCGTGATAGTGTGTTAGTTACTTTGTTAGTTACTTTGTTAAATCATGATTAGTATTTCATTTTTTCTTAACAAGACGCGTCATGTGGTCTGCCTGATATTTTGAACATTTTTTTTCTTGGTGTGAGACCGTAAGGTAGAGATTTTGCCCAAATATGTAAATAGTAATATAATAGAGTTGCATTTCTCAGATAAAAATGAGTTCCATCTTGTATAGGGGGAAGTAATTATTCTCTTAATACCTCTACAAAGACTTGTCGGTGTCTTAAAATGTTATTGTCCTTTTGTGAGAGTGGAATGATCAAATGAGCTTAGAAAACCTTTTTTGCTTCTACTTCATTATTTGAATTCAAGTTTTGCACATGTATATATGTCAGATGAAGACAACAATGGCATTATATAGGAAAATATCCTATCATGCTTCTTCTCTATGCAATGATGGTCCACAATTCACCGCATAGGAAGAACCTATTGAATAGGGAGAGAGGAAATGAGGATTGGGATTGCTCATGGTTTATTGTGACCTAGACTATTTGGACGGAGAGAAACAAATAATTAAACGAAGAAACTATTGAAGATGTTACCAGAGTGATCAATCTAAAAAAAAACTTAGAATCTGAATGTGATTAAACGCTTCTATACATTCTTTTCCTTTCTCTTTTTTGGATCTTATTAAGAATTCGACAGGGTGTTTTTCGTAGTTTGATCTTTATATCGATGTGGTGTACTTGAGGCTTTGTAAAGGTTGAGCATCCTTTTTTGCTCTTTTATCAATTCATTTGTCTTATACAGAACATGTCTCTCAATGCAATTTAAAGTATTTTCGAGGGAAAGTCGAAGTTTATTATAATTTATAAATAACACAATGTGATAATTAAATCACACCAATAAGCTGTAACTAGTAATTCGAAGTTAAGAATCTCATGTACACGTACCAAGTTGCTAAAAAAAATCGTTTTATTCCTGGATTATCAATCACTCTTTCAACGATTTTGTCCTAGATGTATTCAAAAGGCAAATATATTCTCAAGCTTTTTAACTTTTATCATATCATGATAGGCAAGCTCCACTTTAAACTTGGTCAGGAATTAATTATATATACATATTAGATAATGATGTGATGATCATCAAAATGATATAGTATATAATTTAGATCCATTATTCCAGTTTGATTCTTTAGAGAATCAAACGTCCTCATTGTATTAGAAGTAATGGAACTATATATATATATATATATAATGACCACAAGTTTACTTTTTCTCTCCTTTTTTTCCTAAGTTCAAAGTCAGAAGTTTTTGTTTTCGAGATTATTTAGGACGACGTAACTTATAAAAAGAAATATTCGTAAGTTTACGAAATAAACATGATTGCATGTGGTTAACTAAATTAACAAGACCAGGTACAAAGCTAACATGAATTTGCGTGAGTGGGCAAAATTGCCCCTTAGCTTCTGTCAAGGATCACTATTCTTTTCTTAAACTCTACTGGCGCCGCAATTGACGATAGATTGTCTTCTGCTTATTATAATGACATGTACGACTATTTTTCCCACTTTTAGGCGTTGTTTGGGCTGCGAGACTTATTTGAAATATTTCAATTTCTGGGTGAATTTCACTACTTTGTTTGATTTGATTCAAACTTGATAAAGGACACTGATAATGAATCTAATTCTAAGATATTATATATCTTGATGCATATTTTCTTAAAACTCGGAAATTGTCAAGAAAAAAAAGAATTTTATATTTTCTGAAAACGGTATTTCAGAAACGTGCTTGTGAGCTTTCATATCGCGAATATATTCGTCAAAACAAACCAAACAAGAATTAGAATTTACATCCCTTCCACGCATTATTGCTATTGATGTAATTGGTGCCCCCACCTTGTTTGTCTTACTCCATTACATGCCTATTCAATTTACTTGTCTTAATCAGAGTCTTAGATCGGTAACCTCAATAATTAATGTTCTTAAGGGTGGATTAGATAAGACAAATAAATTAGATGGTAGTGGGTAGGAATACGAATATTAACTAGCTAGCAAGTAGTATCCCCTGTTGTCGAAACTAGGCAATTCCGTGGGGGGTGGTCAATTCATTGTGGTTTCTGAAAATCTCACAAATTACTTGTCATATGTGAGCCAAACTGATACTAAGTCGGCTATGCAGTACTCGATACATATCGATACCAATTCAAATATCGATATTGGTACTAACGTATCCGATATGCCACGTGGTGTATCCTTTAATTTTGAAAAGTAAAAAAATCTCGATACGTTTGATACGTTTTTTTAGGCGTATCGAAACTATTGTGGGTCTTTTTTACAAACTTTATGTATGTCATTAATCGTCGAGTATCGAACATCTTGATTTTGTAATATTACAACAAGCTTGTTAACTTGTTGTTTAACTTGTTAGTTATAATTCACATCGGTGTGTTTTCTTTTAGTTGTGATGCATGACTTTTTTAAATGCTAAACCTTTTTTTTGTGTATTTTCAGCTTTTCTTGTTTAAGTTTTAAATTCCACTGTACGTTAAAAAAATTCATATAAAAAATGTTAATATTTATTATATATAGACGTATCCTTGCCGTATCGGTATCGACTATTTTTAAAAAAAATGATGTATCGGCGTATCCGTACCGTACCGTACCGCCATATCCAAACCCGTGCAACGTAGCTTCTCATCTACAAATTGAAAATATCAATTCTACTATGAACTGATAATATATATATATATATATATATATATATATATATATATAATCTCCAAAGCAAGACCACGGTCTGGTTTGTTATTCATAATAGTAATGAGCCTATTCTTCTTGCACATTATAATGGGACTATAACTATTTCATATGTTGTATGAAGCGTCGTTCCACAAACCTTTGAAATTAGCGAAAATAAGTTATGGAAATTAAATGTCACCCTATGTTGCACGAACACGGGTACAGCAGGACACGGACACGAGGACACGAACACGGCAGGACACGAATTTTCTAAAATCTGGACACGGCTGTATTTTTTTAATATTAAAATATATTAAGTATCACTAATAACTTATAGAATTAATATCTTGAAACCCAAATAAAAACTCATAACCTACTTAAATCAAATAAAATTATCACTTATTACTCACTATTATTAATCAAAACAAAGTTCAAATAAAACACCCATTTTAATTCAACTTTGAGTGTCAAACATAAATATTAAATCAAAATAAGTTAATAATAATACTCAAAAACATAAATACTACTCAACCAAATCATCCATTAATTGAAAATTATTTATGTTTAGTCTTTTTATCTTTTATTGACAATTGATAATATTATTTTAAATTTATAATAAGAATAATAAAAATATAAAATTTCTCATGAACAAGCTTCAAACATGTTGAAGACACCCTTAATATATTTCGGACACTCATCGAACACGGCACCCTTAAGTGTTCGACACGGGTGTCGCATTAATTTATATTTATTTTAATTGAGACACGCCACGTGGCGTGTTCGATACATGTCGGAAGAGTGTTAGACGAGTGTCGGTTCGAATACCTGTCAGACACGGATACGGCTGGTATTTTGAAGTGTCGTGGGAGCGTTGGGGCTGCTTTTAAGGGTGGTGCAGCTAGCCCCCTTAATAATTTAAGTTTTTTACAACTAAGGCCCCTGACTTGTCTTATCCTAAAATCATGCCACAACCTTTTTATCTTATGTTAGTATCCTAATACAGTACTACTTCTATTAAATTAGATAAATTAAAATTTTATACTTCTTATTTTAAACTTATTTTTCAAGATCCTCACTTATAATCTAAATTACCCTCTAACGAACACATGCCTCCTAATAAAAAATGTTATGACATGAAAAATAGATTTCTTCTAATAATTTAAATCATTTAGATTCACCCATAAAAAAATCATGTCAGTTCTAAATAATAAATATTTCAAGAAATTTGGTTGGTTTTTGTACTACTTTGATATTTTGATCTGTATATATATATATGCATATTTCGATACCAAAATAAAACCTACATACTTTTATATCAAATTTATTTATATTAGTTTCTTTCAAGATTGTTTTTTTCTTTCCAATTCAAGAATTTGCCCCTGTTTTTTTTTTTTTTTGCTGGGGGCTTATGGTTACATACATCCAAAACTCCCAAATTTGTTTATATTCCAATTGTTAACGGATGCTTTTTTTTTTCTTTCAAAATGAGAATTCTCTATTTTTTTTGCTTTTCGAAATATTTCTCTTCCAATTGTTAATGGATGGTTTTTTTTTCTTCTTTTTCAAAATGAGAATTCTCTCTCTCTCTCTCTCTTTTTTTTTTTCAAATAACGTATATAATTGAGATTATATAGAGTAGATAAGTTCTAAAAATAAGGAAACACTCACCCGTTAATTAGAGTGAGGGTTAGCTGGGATTTGATAAGACTTTAACTTTTTCAAATAAGACTTAGTCTTTCCTTTTTCTCAAGGTATTTATTAAGGTATAAGATATGTCTAAGAAATAATCCATATATCATAGACTTAATTTTTTATTTTCAAAACTTAAACACGTGATAAATAAAATTTTCACCAACAATCGTAGAAATGGATAAAACTATCTTTTAGTTCAAAGTGGTAATGTTAGAAGATAATCGTGAAATATATTTCTCTAACTTTGTTTTCATAAGAGAAATAATTTTACTTGGGGCCTAATTGCAGAAAAAGATAAGTCATGGGGCCTTAAATATAGGAACTTTAAATTTTTGGGGGGTTAACTGCACAGCAGTTAACGGGAGCCCCGATGCTCCCCATCATAACCTCAACTTACATGTAATAAAAGTAGAAAAACAAATATTTTTCTCTTTTTTTTTTCAAAAGAAGTTGAAAACCATGTGCATCCCCATTATGCAGATTTCTCTAGCTTATCAGTTCATTGGTGATGGTCCCAGAAACAATAGGTTACTATTAGGTAATTCATTGAACCAAGGGGTCAGGAAATCGAGGGGTGTTATTACATCACAACACATGCGACAAACATGTACAAAAACTCCAAAATGGGACAATGACTGCTTACTACCAGTTCCAATCTGACCCAACTCCCAATAGCCACGTATAAGGACCACCTGCACCAGGTAAATCTTTGAGGGCTGCCAACAATTTTACCGCAACCCATAAATTGAGGTTAGTAGGTTATGCCTTTGGACTTCAGCCTCGAGACTAACTGAACTTTTACTTCTATTGTGAAACAATGTTGTCTTGATGAAATCAATCTAACTATTTATGTATGTAAAACATGAAATATTTGAAACACAATTTTTGTGATTCAAAAAATACTTTTTTTTACAATGAAAGTGTTTTAGGAGAGGCTTCGTGAGTAAGGAGGCTCTCTTTAGAATAGAAAAAAAAAATGATATAACTTAGAATATATTATTTTTACAATGAGAATACAAGTATATTGATCAAATATGAGATGGTGTACACATATGGAATCCCTTGGTGTATATAGGGATTTGTGGGTAGTGGTGATTGTGGTCACTTTATCTTCTTTAATGATGTGGGATTGACGTTTTCTAATGTATCCTTGTTCGGGTTGGATATGCTGACAGTTATTTAATGTATATCGATATCACTTGCGATTAAAGTGGTTGGGTTAATAGTGGTTGTCAGACCCTTTAATATCCGTGTGACTCTTCCAAGTGACTATTAACACCCGTGATCGTAGTCACTATCTTGCTTTACGAGGTCTGTATTTCACGAGACAGTGTCTTGCTGATACGAAGCTATTGGAGAATTCTTTCATGAGGTGTTCTTTCGATGCACTCTTTATCGTGGGTCCTTCAGGAATGGGGTGGATACTTAAGTCTTTTTAGTATCCAATTTATTTATGCATTATCAGTTAGTTTGATAATTACAAATTGTTAAAAAAATTGGCTTTTATTGTAAGGTAGTAACTAAAAATTGAGATATTTGCTCCAATTAAGTAAAGAATGTAATTGAATTAGGTTCAAAGTGCATATGTGCCTCCATGATCCCCGTGCTTGCGTTTAAACAAAAGACCACCATTTAAGCTGCTAAGATTTTCAGCTCAAAAAGTGGGACCTAGTTGCATTCTTAGTGGATTGGTATACCTCATCAAATACATATTTGTATATATGGAAAAATAACAAGCAATTTTTATTTATAACCGATAATGTGTATGGGGCTTAGATATAGAGATCAATAGATAATATGCACTTGACCAAGCTCCATGTACCGCGATCATAACTAGAAAACAAGACTTCGTTTTACCTATGATTCAATTGATACAAATAGATCTAAAATGAAGGTCTATTCTTTCGTAATCTAGCCTCTCAAAATCTATGACCTCGAGCTAGTAACACGTTAATAGATGCTATGCGGTACTAACGATAATCAAGTCTTAGATACTCGACAAGTTCTAGGAAAGCTCAATTGTAGAGAAAAAGTGAGTAATGTTGTACCATATTTACGACGTAATGTACATGTTTTGAGATGTGAGGAGCAACATATGATGATAGGACTCATTTCTCTCTTTCTTTCTCTTCGTTTTTCACGTAGTCAATAATGTATTGGCCTCCATGACCACTCTCGCTGGCATCCTACCACTACTTTTCTACCCTCAACACATTAATCTTTCTTTTCATCTTCTTTATCTTTGACGTCCATCACATATATTTTTATGAATGACCACGCATTATATAAATATCCATATCAAATTTATATAAAAGAATGATCGTATCTGCTATTCTTGAAAAGTCCTACGCTGGTATTCATGTTGTGTCGCTAGTATTCATATTGTGTGGTATTTGTATGTTTGTATTTGTGCTAATAACCCCGTTTTTTAATATATGTTTTCATAGCAAAAATTATATCATTTAATAATATTCAACTGAATTCCGGTTCTTACGGTGGGTAAGATGCTACTCTCAGAGCACTGCTCCCACTCTCCCCTTATTACCAATATATCCTCTACCTTCTTTTTGAAAAGAACCTTCCAACTTTATGATATTTCATTTATACCCCATACCTTAAAGGTAATATTTTGGGCTCACGAAGATGGTATCAGAGCATGGTTTATTTATTTTATGTGGTTATTTATTTATTTATTACTACTCTTAATTACCTTATGAGAGGAGTTTTTGCTTAAACATGAGTGATCCAGTGATGGATGACATTTGGGATCTCATAATATGGGCTCCTATGAAAAGAAACGCATGTACGAGTATTAAGTGGCGAATTGCCGCCCTTACCAGATACCTTAATTTTCACAAAAGGGAATTGAGGAACCATGATGTTCTACGCTGTAGCATGGAACAAACAGGAGAAATTTGTCCTATCCAGAGAACTAGACTTGAACAAATCAAGTTAATCGAGATTAGCCTTGAAAAAACTAAAAAACAAAGTTATATACTAAGCCTGTAAAATGCCTGGTATTACACTTGAACAAGAGCTCCAAATCTTGATAACTAAGTTAGATGACCTAGCTAGTTATAGACCAGACGATCTCCATGCCATTAGAGTCAAATTCATTAGAGTTAATGGTCTCTTGGCAAGTATCGCTAGAATTAATAGATTAATCACTGAACGAAATAACCGTTCTTCATGAGTAATCTAGTTTTGCCAGATTTCCACGAGCTCGTGCCAGATAGCTCTAAGCTATCCCAGGACCTCAGGGAAGTCCAGAAGACAGTTCAAGCATATGGCAATCATCAACACCATATGCCCGAGCACCTACAGGAAATCAGAGACAAGCTTGAAACCATGTCTCGACGACAGAAGGAGATCTTGGGGATTTTACAAGATATCCAGCAACGAGTCAAGAGCTTGGAATCCATGCCAAGGTCATCCGAAAGAAGGAAAGTCGGATGGTTGCCGCCATCTTTCGGAAAGGAGCCTTTGCTACATCAAAAGGGCAAAGCAGTCCAGGTCAAAAAGGAGATGACCACGAACGAGAGGCTGGAAGCCCGGATAAGGGGAGAACCCAGCACAAAGTGAGATCATGTCAAGATTCAGGATTGACGATTTCAACTTCGAGATTGGGCGAGACCTTTCCGATCTGGCGGAATCACTTTCAGGCCTCAGCCTGGAAAACGTGCAGACGTTTGGTGCTATTGTACCAAGTCAAGGTCCTCCACCAGGACAATCAACAGTTACCGAAGGAGCCGGATCTTCCATCCCTAATCCAGACCCAATTCGGGAAGAGCCAATTCGGGAAGAACCAATCCGAGAAGAAGCCATGCCACACCAGCATGATTTTGTCGCAGGGAATATGTACAATCGTATTCCAACCAGAGCAAGAGCCAGAAGGCCAGATGTTCATGGAACACCATACGGGAAATCACAACTCGATCCAATCCACCCGTATGGGCTTATGCTCAATCTGGATATTTTGGATTTCAAGAACCGCGAGGCCCTGATCGATGAATGGGCAACTGCAATGAGAATTGCGGCGACGACGCTTGAACTCGACAAAGAAGGATTCATCATGATGTTACAGATGAGTCTCGAAGGTTCGGTCAAGGTCGGATGGGAACATGGAACTCCAGAAATTAGAAGTGGAGTCCTATCGGGCGAGTCTCTCAAAGACATCGTTGATAGAATGGCGAGGCTTTTCAAAATCTACTTCATCGGCGAAGGATACTTTGTGGATCCCCAGACTGGAGGAGGTGACCAGGAGAAAGTCAAGAGATACGAACAAGCACTGTATAGCCTGGAGCTACATGACATATGTAGTGTTGATCTATACATCAAACTGTTCACCGAGTACAGATGGAAGAGCCGGATTGCAGAAGACACGGCGCTTCCCCTTTTCTTCGCCAAGATTCCAAGCCCATGGCGAGAAATGTTACTACGTGAATATATTCCTCTGGGGATTGACACGGTGGCCCAAAGGATGTCTTTCCTCAAAGCCAAATTGAGTGAATGGTGCCAGAAGGCAGCAATTCAGAAGAATTTCAAGAGGCTGAAACGTATCAATAAATCAGCCAGGCTTTGCTGCGACGATAATGACGTTCCAACAATCGTCGGGGCACCAGAAAGACATAAAAAGAAGAAGCATAGGGATCGCCCCTATGAACGAAGGAGCAAGTTCACCAGAAGATCTTCATGGAAGCCAAGAAGATTCTGGTCAAAACAAAAGGGCCGAAGTTACAAATCAGGGCAGAGACCAGGACCCAGCCGTGGAAGAACGGCGTCAAGTCAAGGGAGCACCAGCAGACCACCAGTCAGGCGAACTTTCAGGAGGGCACAAACACGTGCTAATGAAAGCTTCAAAGATTGTAACTGTTGGACGTGTGGGGCCAAAGGACACATCTCAACGGATTGTCCAGAAAACCAAAAGAGAGGAGTTAGACAGTTCGAGGCTACACCGGAGTTCGAAGAAGCTGTCTATTTTCAGGACCTTGTTCAGGTATACCGGTTTGAAGATATCCCTTCAGACGAAAGTATATATGAGGAAGACGAAGGACCAAATGAGTCTTCAGAGTCAGAATCAGAATCAGACTGAAGACGAGGAGATCTTCCATCAGGAAGTTCAAGAAGACAGGACATGATTTTTCTCACAGACCAGCATTTCTCACAAAGCCTTGATGAGAATTATGCGAGAAGATCCAAAGTTGAGAGTATACGATGGATTTACCATCGGTAAAATGGAAAGAGCCTTAGCCCAGCTAAGCTTCAGAAGGAGGAAACATCACATCATCTACAAGGTCACGTCGGGAGAAATTGCTATCCCAATGGAGCTAACCAGTAATGTGATGGAGATGCAGCTAGTTCTTATGAACGAAATCAAGGAGGAACTAAAAAGTCTCAAGCCAGAGGTTGCGCAGAAAATGTCATGGATCCATATCGGAGCCATAAGGATTCTGCTCAAAGCAACATTCAAAGAAGGAATCAATTCCCCAATTGACATTGCCGTCTTTGATCGAAGGATCCAGAACCTACGAGATGCCTGTCTCGGAGGTATTTCAGGAAATCTATTTGCAGGAAAGGTGGCAACATTCATATATCCAAAGATCGCCTTTAACCTAGCCGATAAAGATTTCAGTAGAGTCCTAACTCTACATCAGGATTTCAAAAACAAGGAGTTAATGAAGGAAGGAAACCGGCCTTACTCCATTACCTACAGTATCTCCTACGCGCTCTCAAATACTCACCATTCAGATCTCTTCCAGAGGAATGAGTTTGTTGAGATACCGGAGATCTTTGAAAAAGTCGCACATGCAGTTAGGCCAGAGATTTCCAGCCTACCGCATATTCATGAAATGGATTTAATCATCCGCGATCAACCAGTTTTTGGCAAGGATACAAGCCAAAGATTTGAGCCCAGAACGGTCTCTTTCCGGGAGAATAGGATGCAAAGCCTTACCTGGGGAAAGAAACCAATTATGGAAGTTGTGATTGAACCAAAGAAATTCACAACCAAAGGGGAACTCCAATGTCCAGGAGGTTGGGGCGAGGTCGAGGTCATCTTCGACACCACTCAGAAAGATAATACGTTACCATGCGACGCATTGTATTATCTCAAGCAACCTTTTGTTGGTAGGTATCAGGGAAACCTAAAACTAGACGGACTTGATTTTATTATCAACGGACGGGCAGGAAAGATCCCAGAACAACTTGTTCTCGGAATCGATTTTCTCGAGGACCACAAACCTTGGGAAAAGGTGCCGGAATGAATGGAGTTTACGGTTGAAGGAAAAAGATACCGGCTCAAATGACCACCAGTCCTTTCTCAATCTACATCTCGGTTGGGATGTTGTACGAGAAATATCGAGCTTAATACTTTGCAGTATATATCGACTCAGGTGCAGGAATTTGCACAGCAAAACCAGGAATCTTTCCAGATGAACTCGGGGAAGATTTACCAGCAATTGCTGAGAGAGATTTCGCGAAGAAAATCATCATCTTCAGACGAGGAATAAAACAAGCAGAAATACTAATTGGTGGAGCAGGTGGTACCCTATGGTACAAAGTGAAGACGCCCCCAATATATTTCCATGATATCGGAGCCGATATCTTACTCGGCAACAATTTCCTGCAAACATTCAAGCGTGTTACGCAGGACAATGAAACGAGGCGTCTTATCCTCACAACAACTTGTGATCATAAGATCTTGGTGCAACGATTGACGCAAGCGTTTCACCGCAAACTACCGATTCAATTTCGCAGCAAGCGTGGTGATGAAGGACGACTTCTACACCCAAAAATGAAGGACCAGAGGAAATATGGTAAGGCAATCCTACAGCTTAGAAATGAAAGCTTGGGCGGACAAAAGACCAAAAGGATCAGAGATGAAACGATCGAGATCCTCAAGGCCAGCCTTGAACCAAGTCCTCATATTGACATCACCAATGAAGAACAGATTTCAATTGAAGATGTCAAGGCAAAGATTCGGAGGAACTACGAAGAAGATCCTCTGGCATGGTGGAATAAGAATGAACTCAAGGCTACCCTAAGAGTTCAAAAGGGAAAGGAAAACGAGCTGGTCAGATATAGACCCATCCTCATGAATCAGGAAGATCGAAAGGATATGCAGATGATTCTCAAAGAATATCTGGATCTGAAGCTCATCTCACCAGGAGTTTCTCCTTACAGCAGTCCGGGGTTCTTAGTCAGGAACCACGGAGAGATCAAGAGAGGAAAGCCGAGATTGGTGATCAATTACCAAGGAATCAACAAGATCTTGGAATTCGACGGATATTACATCCCGAACCGAGAACACCTGATCAACTGCGTTCAAAACGCGAAAGTCTTTTCTAAGTTTGACTGCAAATCAGGTTTTTACCAAATCAAGATGGAAGAAGAAACTAAAAAGTTTACAGCCTTCTCCACACCGCAAGGGCACTATATTTGGAATGTCATGCCAATGGGTTTGGCTAATGCGCCCCAGATATACCAGAGGAAAATGGATAATCTTTTCAAGGATTATTTCAAATTCATGTTTGTCTACGTTGATGATATTCTTATCGCCTCGAAGAACGTCCAAGAACACATCAAACATTTGGAGATTTTCTCAGATGTTTGCCACAAAGAAGGATTAGTGCTGTCACAGAAGAAGGCAGTAATTCTTACAAGGAAGATCGAATTCCTCGGAGTCGAGATTGACGAGTCAGGTATTATCCTCCAAAATCATTTGGTGGAAAAGGTACGTGACTTTCCCGACGACCTCAAGACGATTAAACAACTCCAATATTTTATGGGGTTAGTTAATTTTGCTGGAATGTTTATTAACAATCTAGCAAGTTACAGGAAAACATTTAGTCCATTACTGAAAAAGGACGCTGAATTCAGATGGACGGATGAACACAAGGAGATAGTACAGAAGCTTAAAGCTATCTGTCAAGATCTCCCCAAGCTTGCTATCCCCAATGACGAAGATGATTTGGTACTTTATACGGATGCAAGCGACCATTGGTGGGCGGCGGTTCTTACCAAAGTCGAACCAAAAGGAGAAGTGCCATGTAGATACTGTAGCAGTCTCTTTTCAAAAGATGAGGCGGCAAGATGGCACATCAACGAGAAAGAATTCTTTGCAGTTCGGAGGGCCTTCAAAAAATGGCCTTTATTCTTACTTGCTAAAAAATTCACACTTAAGATCGATAACACTAGTGTCAAGGCTTTCTTGAAAAATAAGATAGAAAGCAAACCCGAGAAAGCTAGGTTATTAAGATGGCAAGCTGAATGTCAATATTATAATTTTGATGTTCAAGTTATCAAATCTCATGAGAATGTTCTTGCAGATTTCTTAACTAGGGATGGAGGTACATGAGGCCGATACCATCCTCACAAGATGGAGACACCACAGGGATAACCTGGACGAGCTCCGCAAGGCGATCGAGGGTCTGGCAATTAATGCTCAGGCTTCCGGTCATGTACAGGAAATGGACCTTTCTAAGGTTCAAAACTCAATGAAGGCAACTTTATTGGGTAGTACGAGTTTGTGGGATAGCCTCGCGGTACCCCTTTTTCGAGATGCTTCACTTTCAAAACTGTAAGTGGAAATACAAGCAAATACATACGAGTGTGATGATCCAAGTAAAACTGGACCAGCAGGTGATCCTTTCGAGGAAAACACCCAAGGACAAGCTGATTCAAGGGTAGAAATACCTAAAGAATCTACGAGCCAGAAGCAAGCCGATTCAAAGGTAGAAATACCTAAAGAATCAACGAGCCAGAAGCAAGATGATCCAGAGGTAGAAATACCAAAGGAATCAAAATACACCTCTAAAATTAAAGAGGACGAGGTTAATCTTAGACCCCAAACGGGATCATCTAAGAAAAACAAAAACGAGAAAACCCCACCTTTGATTGAATATCAGAGAACGTGGGAAAGATTGAACACGAGGATGGGACTTGTCCCTGGAAAAACTATTGCAGATTGGTCAGGAAAATATCCAAGGGTTTGGATACTACCTGGATCAAAACCCGAGCAGACACGAGAATGGTTTGATTTTGGCTGTATAGCCTCAATCTTTACCGAATCACCAAGCTTCCCGGAAATTGCCAAATTACCGAAATGGATCCAGAAAAATGTGTATGAGACATGGCAAAACAATCATACACTCGGAAGGGGCGATGTGCTTGAAATGAAGTTCATCTCCGCAGCCCCGGAAATCGCAGGCAAGGGGTCTTTACCATGTTTCCATTTTATCAAAATCCAAAGACCCAATTGGAAAGCTTTGGACTACATCAAGCCTCCACCAGAAGGACAGATGTTAGTCGCCCCACTCTCAGAGGATGACGTTTCAACAAGGAGAGCTTGGGGACTCTGGGTCTGTCTCACAGAGATGGACAAGGTCAAGTATGCATTCAAGATTTTCCAAGACAAGGAAAAAGGGACGTTCATGCTTAACAGCATGACTAACACCACCACAAGGTTCGCTGAATCAATGTTCGAAAACAAACGAAGAACATTGTGGAAGAACGAGATTCCGTCGACGGCAGAAACTAGCCGAAAATTCTGCAACATGGCACACGTCGGCCAATGGAAGGAAAGGATCTGTCCAAAGTGTCAAGATCAGAAAGAACCCCTCTTTGGAAAGGGATTCCCGATGAAACAGGACAAAGAAGAAAACGACAAAGAGGGCCATGCGAGACAAGGAAAGATGCCGCGTGGGACAGGCAAGTGGGCTACTACAGCTGGCAAAGCTAAAGTAGCCATGTGATCGAATCAGGACCATCTCCACTACAACGACATGATGTTAAGTAGAGGGCCAGACCACTACCATAGTGGGAAGGAAAAGACAACAAGCTGCGGTGGAAAAGATTCCACTAAAATGACAAGAGGGCCAGGCCACTACGCTAGTGGAAGAAAAGCATCAGGATGTAGCTGAAATCCGCGTTTCAAATCCGGATCTTCACTTATAAATACACAAGCTGAAGAAAGCTAAAGGCATCGAGCATTTTCCCTTAGTTTTCTTATATCAAGAGAGTCTGTAAAATAGTCTAAGTCTTTTTCTTAAAGTTTTTCAATTCCGAGTGTTTAAATTCCAGTACGATTGTAATTAGTCAGTGAGTGTATGTACAGGAGGAACCCAGCTACCATGTGTAGCTAAACAGGTTGCTCCTCTCTAAAGGGGTGATGAGTGTGTTGTAATAAATAAATCACCACATAAATAAATAAAGATTTGCTTTCGCCTGAGTACGTTGATGTCGAACTTTTAAACATTTCATTTTAAGATTGCCTCTTACACCCGGAGTAGGAAACGAACCAGGGTTGTGCTGATTACCGTTGAAGGAGCTGTTGCAGAACCATCGGTTGCGATCGAGTGGTTGAGGGCGAGGAGTCTTCGTAAAACCTGGCAGAATACCCGACGGTGATACGGTCAAAAGGAGGTATCTTTTACGGTTATGATTTATTAAGTTTTGTACGGAAGCATGCTGGGCCTGATATGGTCGTAATGGACTATATCCATTAGTAAGGAAACCAAAATAGAACTATTTAATTTATTGGGGTAAAAAATTCTAATTCTATAAAAGGATGGTTTATTTCTGCAAATAAGCAAGAAGGATAGGTTGGTAAATAGGAAAGAAAGGAGTAGTACTCCCGGAGCAGCATCGAACAAATCGGTTCTTACTGACCTATCCACCAGCCACCAACATGTCGAGTTCCACGTGTCATAGACACATTGGGTTAGGCAACGGAATTAAACATGGATTAGATAAATTATTACAATATAAAAAAATTAAAGATGAAAGAGAGCCATGGCTGAGGCCTTTATAAACCAGAGAGTCTCCACTCTGTTCTCCATAGAGCGAAAAAAGAATAAGTGAGGCAGAAAAAAGAGTGTGTAGTAGCATTTTAATTAATTTCTCCCCCCTTCTCTTACTCCCCGCTTCTTAGATCCCTTTCTGTCATCTTCTGTCTTTCAAAAATAATTATTACATAAAAAAAAATTCAGGTCTGTTTTTCTTGATTTTAAACTGAGAAAAGGCTGTCTGATTTTAATTTTGAAAGCCAGGTGATCCAGAACAGAGATCCCTTTTGATTTTTAGCATCTCTTTGATTTACAGGCAAGAGGGTTTGTTTTTATATACCTCAAGTTTGTTTCTTTTTACTTGTTAATTAAGGTTAAGGTATAGCCTTCTACCTGTTTGTTAATTTGCTTCTGTAGAAATATTTTCTTTATTTTCTTGTGCTACTCACCTGTTCTTTAATTTTGGTAAGAACCAGGTTGATTTAGATAATTATCATGGCAGCAGCTTTAGATTTATACAGTTGTAGCAGCAGTTGTAGTAGCCAAGGTTTCTTTTCAGATCCTTGCAGTGGAGAACTTATGCAAGCACTTATGCCTTTTATGAAAAGTGCTTCACCTTCTCCTTCTCCTCTCCCTTCTTCTTCTTCTTCTTCTTCTTTTGAATATGAATATTATCCCTTTGTATCTGATTCCAATATATGTCATGTCCCATCAACAACCACCCAAGTATTTTCTCCAGGGTTTTGTCAAATGGGAGATGAGCAAATGAACTCAATTGGCCTAAATCAGCTCACCCCATCTCAACTCTTTCAAATCCAGGCCCAATTTCATTTCCAACAACAGCAGCAGCAGCAACAACAGATAGATTACAGTTTCAGCCAATTACATCATCAGCCCTCCTCCTTTCTTGGCCCTAAGCCCGTCTCGATGAAGAAGGCCTCCGCCGCCGGTACTCCTCTTGCCAAGGCTGCAAAGCTTTACAGGGGAGTGAGGCAGAGGCATTGGGGCAAATGGGTTGCTGAGATTAGGCTTCCAAAGAACAGGACCAGGCTTTGGCTTGGAACTTTCGACACTGCCGAGGAGGCGGCCTTGGCTTACGACAAGGCGGCGTATAAGCTGAGAGGAGAGTTTGCAAGGCTTAACTTCCCACATCTTAGGCATCAGTTGAGTAGTGACTTTAAGCCCTTGCTTTCCGCCGTGGATGCGAAGCTTCAGGCCATTTGTGAAAACTTGGCTGATTCGCAGAAACAGGGGAAATCAGGGAAAAAGCCTTCTGATAAGAAAGGTGAAATTTTGGCACAAACTCGTGTTTCGAAGCCGGGAAATGTATCGGTTGGTTTGTCGAAGGAAGAATTGAGTTATCCGGAAATGGTTGAAACTGTTAAGGTGGAAGCTTCTCCTGTTTCCTATTCGGTCTCGTCGACAGGAACGTCTTCGCCTGAATCGGACATCACGTTCTTGGATTTTCCGGAGACTTGTTTTGATGAATGCATTGATCTGTTCTTGCAAAAGTATCCTTCAGTGGAGATAGATTGGGCAGCTTTATAATCCTCATGTTATGTTATGTAGTAGTAAGAGTTATGTATGTTATTTCCTGTCCTTAGGTTTAGTGTTAAAGTCAGTTGTGGCACCTGCAATGGGTTTTTTGACATATGCAGATTTGCCTCGAGTAGTTGATGTTGATAATATGTATTGTAAGATATCTCTGAATCTTGGTCTGCTGGTGATTTTTGTTCCATGCAAGATCAAGGGAGATTGTTTTTTTTTTTCCTTTTTTTTCGTTTTTTCTTTTTAGTCTATGAATGTATTAAAACTTTCTTAGTAGTTTTCTGAATTCTGGTGTGTTATCTTATTTAGTATCAACATACTCTACTCTTGGTTAGTTTACATGTGCTGCTTCTTTATACAAGAGTCAAATTCTGAAAATAAACAGATTCTATCTCTGGCTTGAAAGCTTTATACCTCCAAAACTGAGAACTTAAAAAGGCGTAGTGTTGATAAAAGTAGAGATGATTTATTGAAATATTAGAGCTATTTCTTTTAGCAAATTTAGGAAAATTAATTATAGTAATTATAGAATCCAGTATATAATTAACCTTGCACTAGAAGTAGAGAGATTGTGTACGACTCGTTGCAACGACTCCTTATACTTAGTTTAGCATCTTTGTTCTTAAGACAGTGAATGTTTTTTTTTTTTTTGATGAATTAAGACGGTGAATGTTTATTATACAGAAAAAGATAACATCAGATCAGAAAGTAAATGGTTATAAGTCATGGTCTCAGTTGTTGGAAGTTTGAAATTCATGCCAACAACATATCTTTACTCATAAAAACCATGATGGTATGGTTGGATAAGTCGTATTCATGATTTAATTACATTGGAGTTTCAACTTTAGTGCGCGTTATGTAGGGTCCAAACTCCAACCATTAACACAGGTTTTATATATAATAGTAAGTGCCTTGTAAGATATTGTGTAAGATTGATAATACCATTTCTTTTTCCAACTGCAATTTTAAATCCAGTGATAAATTTTCAAACCAATTTTAAATTAATTTGAATTTCTTCAAAGTTGTGGTTCAAAAACAGCTAAACCTCTAACTGAATAAGTTGAAAGCCACCGTTGAAATGAAGGCCAATAATTCGGTCTCCTGGATTTTTATAGTCATATTTTATATGGCTACAACTTAATTTTCCAGTGTTATTTTTCATTCACTAGTCATATAATTACACTGAAGTTTAACATTGATAAACTTCGTTATACTAGTTGATCTCTTTACAATACTTTAGAGGTTACAGAACAGTACATAAACATAATTTGCTTGATATATTACCCATGACAAATTCATCAATTACGCACAACAAATCAACATAAAGTTTAAATAGTTACAAACAGGGCCAACAAAAGTTTAAGACTTTATAGATAGATTTCCTGTGTGTGTGTGTGTTTGAGAGTTAAGGGGATGCTTTTGTTATTATTCAAATGATATAAAACCGGTGTTCTTATATATGAATAGAGGAAACCTAAAAGGATGTTAAATGTTATTATCACTCAAATGTAATGTATCATGCACGAGATGCTACTCATCACTCATTTATTGTTAGTAGCAATGCACGATAACAAACAAACATAATATATATTAACGAATAAATAAGCAAACATAAAGATTGTAACAAAAAGAAAATAGAGATTGGAACCTACGAACTGGATTACTAACACACGTAAAACAGTTTTAGCGAATTCGCACAATAACTTTTCTCACCCCACACAATGTACACAAATATTTGGCTGCGCAAAAGCCTTTTTCCGTGTATGCAAAGTATTTTTGAATGATTAAAACCTTATGGGAAGCGACCCCTTTATATATTAGGTTGGGAAAGGGTTGGACGACTTGGTCATCAAGAAAACGAGTTATAAGATAATTACGAATATGTAGTTAAGGTAATTACGAATCGTGTAATTAGATAAGTACAGATCGCAAATAAATATGCACTACATTTATTTTTCTCAATTATCATGGAGCAATTATTTTACATATTACCGCATTTGCACATGTTTTTTATTACCATTATAGAGCTCTCTTTTACCAAAGGAAGCAAATTCTTAGGCTATTTGTTCATTCCATTGATGATATCTCCTTCTAATTATCATTTATCACGCAGAACAAATATCTGGAACCTTATCTTATCACTTAAAAACTGAGAGAGATATAGAATATGGAGGCCCACCACTTTCACCAAAAGTCCAATATTCTCATTCCTTTTATTCTAAGCATGCATGCCAAGACAAGTATCGCACTGGCAAAAAGTTGTGAAGTTAGAAAATGACCCTTCATGGGCCAATCAAGAGTCCTTCAAGTGGGCTAATTAAATTAGTAGAGTACTTTGTTACTGTTTACCGTCTTTATTTTCCTTGTAGATTCTTCTCCGCAGTATGATTAATATAACTGTAAAAAAAGCATCAAACCTCAAACAAGGGGGCAACATATTTTGCACGCTGACAAGCTGTTATGGGGGGAGGCGCCTGAGCCGCTCGTCGACATCATTTTGAAGGCCTTGTTGGGCCAAACCGACCGAGATGCCGCAGAAGTCCTATACGAACGTGGCCAAGATTGAAGATTGAAAGAATAGTTTGTGGGACTATTTCGTACTTGTAATTTGTTTCCATTTATTTGTAAGTTATTAGGGGTACAAAGTACCCCTAAGCTGTTAGGAGTTTTATGTAGCCCATTGGTGTCATAAGTTTAAAATTGCCCTTTTGACTACTGTCAAGAGAAGAATAAAAGTTGGAAAGCAAAAGTATTTGTATTGTTATTGTTGATCAAGTAATATATTTCTTGGTATTGACATTGAGTAGCAATTTCTATTCATGTGGAAATGGTGAATGATTGCTATGCTCTCGGTTGATTGTGTTGTTGGTTAAAGTTGAGTTGTTCCTCTAAAACTCCGTCGAGGCGCCAGTGCGACGAACAACGTAAGCGGAGTAGCCAGTGGTGGGCTATTAGCCGCACGTGACCCTTTTATTCATACAATCAAAGACGCCCCGTGACAGGTGGTATTAGAGCCTCGGCTCCTGGTTCATTGAGTTGAGGCAATGTCGGGTGATACGACATATTCATTACAACCACCCGCCGAAAGTGCGAGGCTAGACACGAAAGCGCAATTTGCGGCTCTCAAGGATTGGAGCACGCAAGTCGGGCCGATAATATAGGCCTAAGAGGGAGAAATGGAAATTTTGAAGGGTGAGAATCAACATCTGAATTCTCAGCTCGAACAGAACAAAGATATTGCCAAGGAGCATATGGCTGTCTTGGACTCTCAATGGGCAAGGTTTGATGCCCAAGAGGCGAAGTTGGACGCCTTAAACCAAACGTTGACGACACTTCAACGGGTTGTGAATAGTGGGCCGTTTGGAGCCCAGGAATCGGGATCGAGAGCTCGAATTCTCGAACCTCGACTATTTGAGGGCGCGAGGGATGGCAAAATATTCGACAATTTTCTTTTTGATCTGGAGCATTACTTCGACCACTGTCGAGTCGAAGATGATCGACAGAGGGTGACAACAACAGTTGGCTATTTAGCAGAAGATGCCAAACTTTGGTGGCATAGGATGTTGGAAGACATACATGCCGGTCGAATCCTAGTGGACACCTGGGATAAGTGGAAGGAACTATTCAAGCAGTAATTCTTTCTGGAAAATGTGGATTATAATGCTCGTCGAGCATTGAAGGAACTGAAGCACACCAGTTCGGTGCAAGAGTACGTAAGAGCCTTCTCCGCTCTTATGTTGGTGATACGGGATATGTCTGAGAGCGACAAATTGTTCGCATTTATGGATGGTCTGAAGCAGTAGGCGAGGCTCGAACTTCAGCGTCAGCGAGTGAGCGACTTACGCTCGGCCATGAATGATGCCGAGTGCCTATTAGATTTTTAGGGTATGGAGCAAGAGCCAAGGAGGGGCAATCGCCCAACCCAAGTTCTCACAACCCCTCAGGCTGGCGGGGGACGTGGGATGCCGAGTTATGGGAGAGGCGGGGGAGCACCTGACCTCTAGTCAGACAAGCAACAAGAGGAGCAAGGCCCCCATGGAATGGCATACCTTTACACAACAACGCCCGCCTGTTTGCTTTTGGTGTCAAGGTCCGCATTTTGTAAGGGATTGCCCGAATAAACAATCCCTTAACGCTTTGATTAGAAGTTTTCCGGATGCTCTGTCTGGGACGGGGGTGGATAATCCGGTCTTTGAGGATCAAAAGGGTGACTCAACTGGCGGCACTGAGGCCCCATAGGGAGAGGAGAACCTTGGCTCATTTTTGCACTGGTGCAACACCCTTTAGCATCAGATGGCGAAGAATTCCAAGAAGGAGATATATATGACGCCTCATAAGCAAAAGGGACTGATGTACGTAGACGTAAAAATCAATGGTAAGCCGCTCCGAGCCATGATTGACACGGGATCTACGCACAATTACTTGGCTAGTTTTGAAGTGACGCGGTTGGGACAAGTGACTGAGAAAGGGACCGGAAGGGTCAAGGCAATTAACTCACCCACGCAACCAATCGCAGGCATAGCAAGGACAGTACTGCTCAAGATTGGGCCATACTAAGGGCAAATCGATCTGGCAGTCGTCGTAATGGATGACTTCAAGCTTATCCTAGGGCTTGAGTTTTTGAGGGATACAATGAGGGTGGTGATACCTTTTGCTGACGTATTACTGATGATGGGGAAGTAACCGTGCCTCATCCTCACCATCATGGACAAGACAGGGAGGGAGAGCTTGTCGGCTATCCAGTTCGAGAAGGGGTGCAAGCGTCAGGAACCGTCATTTCTGTGTACCCTTAATCTAGAAGAAGTCGAAGGGTCTACCGGCCAATCCCAGAACCGGTGAAGCAAGTCATTCAGGAATTCGAAGACATTATGCCAAGAGAGTTACCAAAGAAGTTGCTGCCTAGGTAGCCAGTTGATCACGAAATAGAGTTGGTGTCGGGCAGAACTTGAAGAATTAAGGAAACAACTAAAGGAGCTGTTGGATGGCGGCCTCATCCAGCCGACGAGATTGCTATATGGGTTGCTGGTTCCTTTTTAGTAGAAAACTGATGGATCCCTATGCATGTGTTGCGATTACCTGCGTTTAATAAACTCATGGTGAAGAACAAATACCCTATCTCGCTTATTGGTAATTATTTTGACCGACTGAGTCTGGCCAAGTATTTTACGAAGATTGATCTGAGATCCGGGTAATGGAAAGTACGAATCAAAAAGGGAGACGAGGCAAAGACTACTGTCGTGACGAGGTATAAGGCATTTGAATTCTTGGTGATGCCATTTGGGTTGACGAACGCCCCAGCTTCTTTTTGTACGATGATGAACCAAGTGCTGCAGGGGTACATCGAGGATTTTGTCGTGGTATACTTGGATGATATTGTGGTCTACAACGAATCCTTGGGCCAACATATCGATCATTTGCGGAAGGTGTTGCTTCACCTGCGTGAGAACGAGCTCTACACCAAGCTATAGAAATGGTCATTCACGCAGTTGACAATTAGCTTTCTGGGACATATCGTCGGACACGGAAGGATTCAGATGGACCCGAAGAAAATACGGGCAATTGAGGAGTCGCAACCCCCACGAGATGTTTCTGGTCTTCGTTCGTTTCTGGGGCTAGCCAATTACTACAGAAGGTTTGTGGAAGGGTATTCGGCAATTGCGAAGCCTCTTACAGATCTTTTGAAGAAAGCATAGAAGTGGGAGTGGTATGCGGAGTGTCAGACCACTTTTGAGAAACTGAAGAAGGCAGTGGCGACAGACCCCATTCTCGCCCTCCCCAATATGTCGAGACCGTTCGAAGTGCAGACAGATGCATCTGACTTCGCTCTGGGGGGAGTTCTGATGCAAGATGGGCACCCCGTCGCTTTTGAGAGTCGGAAGCTGAAGGATAAGGAGACAAAGTATACGGTGCACGAGAAAGAGTTATTGGTCGTAGTCCATTGCCTCCGGCTTTGGCAACATTATCTATTGGGTTGTCCATTTATCATGAAGATGGATAACACAGTTGTGAGTTACTTCATGACTCAGGCCAATCTGATGGGGACACAGGCTCGCTGGCAAGAGCTGTTGGTGGAATTCAATTTTACGCTGGAGTATCACGCTGGCTTGAGTAACCAGGTTGCGGATGCCCTCAGTCGGAGAGCCGACTATGTGAAGATAGGTAAGGCAGTGGCTTTGACAACAATCTCCATCGCCACAGAAGTGAAGATTCAAATTCCTGATGCGCTTGCGAGCGATCACTAGGTGGAAGTGATTATGAAATTGGTCGAAGCAGGGAAACCTCGACAGTTTTGGGTAGAAGATGGGCTTCTAAAGACCAAGATAACCGGCTTTATGTGCCCAAAGTCAGGAACTTGCAGAAATTTTTGATGGCTGAGTGCCACGATACCTTATGGGCTGGGCACCCGGGAGAACAACGCACATTGGCTCTTATTCAACGAGCCTACTATTGGCCCAACATGGAGGACGATGTGGACACTTATGTCCGCACTTATCTTGTGTGCAATAGGATAAACCGGACCATAAGAAGAAGGCATGATTGTTGGAATCCCTCATTGTTCCTACAAGACCGTGGGAAAGCGTGTCGATGGATTTCATTTCTAGATTGCCTAAGGTGGGAGACTTAGGTACAATTTTGTGGTGATCGATCGGTTTTCCAAATATGCTACTTTTATTTCGGGACCCAAGTATGTATCGACGGAGGAGACGACACATCTCTTCTTCAAACATATTGTCAAGTATTGGGGCTTGTCGAAGGATATCGTCAGTGATCAGGATTCAAGGTTTACTGGCATATTTTGGACGGAGCTGTTCCGACTACTCGGGTCGAAACTTAATATGAGCTCCGCTTTTCATCCGCAATTTGATGGCCAGACGGAACGCTTTAACTCAATGTTGGAGGAATATCTCCGGCACTTTGTTCATGGGTCGCAGAGAGCATGGGTGAAATTATTGGATGCTGCTCAGTTGTGCTTTAATTCCCAAAAGAGCTCTTCTACCAACAAGAGTGATTTTGAGATCGTAAACGGGCAGCAACCCCTTCTTCCACACACGGTGGATTCTGATCTATATGTGAGGTCTTCTTTGGCGAAGGAGTTCTCGAAGGAATGAGAGATGAATGTGGATATCGCAAGGGGATATTTGGAGAAGGCACATCGGCGTATGAAAAAACATGCAGACCATAATCGTCGTTTTGCCGAGTTCAAAGTTGGGGATCTGGTGATGGCAAAGGTTCCTGACCCTTGCGCATCCAAGGCGTCTAGGGGGAAAGATCCTAGACTTATGCAGAAGTACATCGGGCCAATTCCTATTATCAAACGAATTGGAAAAGTGGCCTATCGCGTTGCTCTTCCTTCTTGGTGCAAGGCATATAATGTTTTACATGTTTGGTTGCTAAAGCCTTATTTTGCAGATCATGAGGATGATTCCCGCAATCAGCCGAACCGGCCAAAGATGAAGCTGAAGAATGTTGCGAAGAAAGTTTTGGAAGCCATTTTGGATCATCGAGTCTCGAAGACAAAGAAAGGCAACGTTGACGAGTACCTGGTGAAGTGGAGCGGATGCAGCAACGGCGAAAACACTTGGGAAAGAGCCAGAACCCTTACGACGTTCAAACAACTCATTGACAAATCCTAGCAAATCGGAGCACCGAAGACGTCGCTAACTTAAGTGGGGGAGGATGTTATGTGGGGAGGCGCCTGAGCCACTGCCCAACATCATTTTGAAGGCCTCGGCGGGCCAACCCGACCGAGGTGCCGTAGAAGTCCTATACGAACGTGGCCAAGATTGCAGATTGAAAGAATAGTTTGTAGGACTATTTTGTACTTGTAATTTGTTTCAGTTTATTTGTAAGTTATTATGGGGTACTTTGTACCCCCTAGCTGTTAGGAGTTTTATGTAGCCCATTGGTAGCATAAGTTTGAAATTGATTTTTTTGACTATTGTCAAGAGAAGAATAAAAGTTGAAAAGCAAAAGCATTTGTATTGTTATTGTTGATCAAGTAATATATTCTTGGTATTGACATCCAGTAGCAATTCCTATTCATGTGGAAATGGTGAATGATTGTTACGCTCTCGGTTGATTGTGTTGTTGGTTAAAGTTGGGTTGTTCCTCTAAAACGCCGTCGAGGCGCCAGTGCGACGAACAACGTAGGCGGAGTAGCAAGTGGTGGGCTATTAGCCGCACGTGGCCCTTTTATTCGTATAATCAAAGACGCCCTGTGACATAAGGTGCGAACTCTTCGTGATCCCAAACTTAACCCGCAAGAATGTAGATACATCTCCAAATCGTACTACCATATATGGCATAAGGGAAGAGTTTGCACGATTTAGCAAATATTTTATTTTTAAAAAAGTTCTACACGCAATCTTCGAAATAGCTCACTTATACAGGATTTGATGGTTTTATTTATTGGGATAAAAGAAAAATCCTATTCTAGTCTTAAGATAGTAGGTCATCATTATTTTGTTGTCAAAGGTGCTGAATTCTGAAGCAAAGGTGTGTGAATGATTGTAAAAATGTTGCATTATAAAGTTATTCTTTTAATTTAGAGGTAATGGATAAACTAAGGTCATAAATAAGTTGATCATTCCTGTTAAAGTATTTAATGAGGTGGATATCAATCAAGAATCTCATTTTGCCAAATATTCGATGCAAGCTGAGTAGAGACTAGAGATTCCTCTTACGCGCGAAGTTGTAGAGGCTAATTAAAGAAACATCTTTGCGTAATGACTAAATAGAAGAAAAGTGCAATATGATAATAGTTTAATTATAGGAGGCTAGCTAGCGGTAACCCTACTCAAAATATGCAATTACAACCTAAGTCACGTGAGACGGATGCGAGTGCGGGTAAGAGTGTCGGTGCGGGTGCGTCAGTGCGGCAATTTAAAAAATTACAGTCTTAGTGCGCCACTATAATGCACTTTTAAAAAAGAAAAGAAAACTAACTTATATATATAAAAATAAACAGTTATTGCCTAAATTAGTATATTATAAACGCATAAGATAACAGTATGTATAGAATTATCACACAAAGAAATGGATTATAATAAAAAATAAAAGTACTCAACTTTAATTGTTATTAATTTTGTACAATATTTTCTAAATTATTATGGTGGAAGACAAATGTATAAGCCTTAAATCACTTCCAAATTTTTGTAATTATTTAATTTTTGACTTAGTTTTGTTCTCCTCTCGCTCTAACTTTTCTTTAATGTCACTCTTTTGTATGTCTTCTACCAATTTTCTATAATTATTCATTATATTTTAACATAAGAACTAAGAAATCTTAGTGCGAGAACTAAGAATCTGTAAAGCGTCTTAGTGCGAAGCACGTGCACTGAAGTCGTCAGTACAAGATCGGTGCGTCTGCAACTTTCTAAACATGGAGGATTAGGTGACCAAGATTACAACACCATCGAATTGGTTGCAATTGCGTCACTTAACAACAGTTGCATGGGAAATTTCTCCTATATATTATTTTGGTCTTATTTCGTCACGGTAATAGAACACAGTAAAACAATACAATTAAGATATAAATAACCAAAATAATACTATCCAACTTTATTCTCGGACTAGCTTGGTCCGGAAAACCTATTATAAGCTTAATAGGTTGAACAAATTAATTACAAGATAACTGTAACGTGTCGAATCATAGGAGTTCGATGCTGACGTATTGAATACCTCTGTTCGATATGAAATGTATAATAAGGGTTCGATGCTGAACTCAAGGGTATCGAATCCAAGAGATTCGATATCACCTTCCGTATCGAATTCGATGCGTACTTCGTCGTATCGAATGGAGCGAATTCCGTCCAATCACATGTCGAATGGAAACCGTTCGATCCAATACGTCTCGAATGAATAGTGATTCGATGCTAACTGTGCTGAAGTGATTCTCCAATTAAAACGTACCCGAATTACAAGGGGACGAGCTATATATAGCAACCGTCCCGTGGGTCCCAATGCCAGATGCGGAAAGCGCATCGAATCATACCGATTCGATGTGTGATTCGATGCGTGCATCGAACATAAGTTGTTCGATGCGGTTATGGACCGGCCCAATATACAAGTATTGGGCCAATCATAAAATATACCCATCACATAGTCCCCCCAGTTTGGGAGACGATGTCAATCTGAGATCGATTTCCAAACTTAAATAATAAATTGTGGATTGATGTACGGTCGACGTTGTACTACCTCGATGAGGCTTACTTACCTGATACCAATCATTTTTCATTGGTTAGGGATATTCCTAATCATTCGTTACTTCGGAACAAATTGAGAATGTCTGCGATTGGTATCAGATAATTAATGAAACGCATCGAACATAATATATTATATAGTCGCATGTCGCATCGAATAGAATATATTCGATGCGTTTGTATTGTCGCATCGAATAGAGCGCATTCGATGCGCTTATGATATGGGCCTAGTGGGCCGCCCTCGGCCTATATAAAGACTGGACTGCGGTGGAAAATTCATTCTGCTTCTTGCGCATTTAGTTTTCGAGGTAAAGCACATCGAATATATGCAATTCGATGCGGCCCGCATCGAACAACATAGATTCGTTGCCCTTGGCATCGAACCGTGAGTGTTCGATGTGGTGCCTTAGCCTTTTTTAAAGACCTAACTTGCGATATTTATGATGTTTATCTCTGCTTAATATTTTACATTTTTTCGCTGTTTTACCAGATCAATTAATCAAGCAAAAGCTTTTCTCCTGGAAATTCAGCTAAGGTAAATGATATGCCCTTATTTATTAGATTTTATCTTTTCAATAAGTTAATTTTATGCATGTTTGAGAGATATGTGAGAGCCTAGAGTGACGTGTTCGTCCTTAGTCAGCCTCCGTTCTTTTTAATTTATCTTAGTTTGTTCTCGTCAAAGATGGTGAACAGTGAGTCAATGTCTGGGAGTGAGTCGAGTAGTGGCTCGAGCTCCAGTTCGATTAATATGGTGAGCCCACCTAATGCTCTCGCGGGTTTGAGCACAGTCGCCGTAGACGAAGTTGAGTTAATAGATATAGAAACTGTTGGTTCACCCGCGGGTAACAATCCCGATGCAAACACTAAACGAACAACGCCTGAAGTTGAAAGCGATAATTCGCCAACGTCATCCTACTGGGATAATCGTGCTCCCAGTGAGGCCGATGAAGACGTAGATTATAACAATAGGGAGTTTGATGATCATGTTGAGGTTCCAGGAATGGCCTATGACCTGTACGTTTCCCGCCTCCAACATAGTCGTAAGGGGCTCCGTAAGAAATTCAACATACCTAATAAGTATAAAATCATTCTCCCTGGGCCAAATGATCGGATGCATACCATGCCGCCCAGTTTAGGTACCGAGTCGATATGGTATGAAGGCGAGTTTAGGCAGTACCGCCGTGAATGGTATAACGGTGCAAGGGTAATGATACCCACTGGCATTTCTACGACATCATGGGATTGCGAGTTCATCCAAAATTTAGTTCGAGAACATCAATTTGATGTCAAAAAATTAGTAGAATGTCGAGTCCTCTCGTTAGATGGCTTGTCCCCAGTGAAATATAACGGGAGGATGACCCTTGGTATAATTGCGTAACTCCTTTGATATTTTTGATTTGCGTCTATTGAGTATTCTAATGATATAATTTTCTTGCAGTCAATTATATTATGGACCGCCATGCAAGGATAAACCGAGCCGTTGCTGCTGATCAGGCTAGCTCGCAGACCAACACCGCTGCTGAGATTCCTCCCCTATGAAAAAGAAAGAGTAAGGGCAAGAAAAACCTTGACGGACCTTCAACTGCTGTTGCTGCCGATCCTTTCGATGATATATTGTGGGGGAAATCGCGACGCTGTTCAAGCTGCTGTTGAAGCTTCAGAGAGCATGGCAGCTGGTCTAGGCGACAATATCGAAGGCGCCGTCCAGACCAAGAAGAGAAAAATGCACCAAACCCGTCACAAACTGGAGGGGCTGTTCCACCTGTCGCCCAAACAGGTAGGCCAAGTGCTGCTAATATCCCCGATCACACGACTGGACCAAGTGCAGGGATTGGGTCTAGCCAAGGCCCTCGTGCTCGGGCTGGTGGATACGAAATTTTAGAGGCCGAAGCTATCGATCACCTGAAGTCTCTTTTGCCTGGTCTAGCCGTTCCTCTTCCGGTCTCTGCCGAAGAGAGGAGGATGGTGGAGCAGAATACGCTTCATTTGTTGATAGCAGTAATTATTTCTTTTCTTTGAGCTAATTTTCTTTTGATCTGAATTTTAAATGTTGATCTGATTGCTCATTAATTGATAGGCGAGCGGCTTCGTGGATACTATGCTCGCGGCGCTGATGGAAGTTCGGGAAACAACCACTTTATGAAGGCGAGTTTAGGCAGTACCGCCGTGAATGGTATAACGGTGCAAGGGTAATGATACCCGCTAGCATTTCTACGACATCATGGGATTGCGAGTTCATCCGAAATTTAGTTCGAGAACATCAATTTGATGTCAAAAAATTAGTAGAAAGTCGAGTCCTCTCGTTAGCTGGCTTGTCCCCAGTGAAATATAACGGGAGGATGACCCTTGGTATAATTGCGTAACTCCTTTGATATTTTTGATTTGCGTCTATTGAGTATTCTAATGATATAATTTTCTTGCAGTCAATTATATTATGGACCGCCATGCAAGGATAAACCGAGCCGTTGCTGCTGATCAGGCTAGCTCGCAGACCAACACCGCTGCTGAGATTCCTCCCCTATAAAAAAGAAAGAGTAAGGGCAAGAAAAACCTTGCCGGACCTTCAACTGCTGTTGCTGCCGATTCAGCAGCCGATCCTTTCGATGATATATTGGGGGGAAATCGCGATGCTATTCAAGTTGCTGCTGAAGCTTCAGAGAGCATGACAGCTGGTCTAGGCGACAATATCGAAGGTGCCGTCCAGACCAAGAAGAGAAAAATGCACCAAACCCGGTCACAAACCGAATGGGCTGTTCCACCTGTCGCCCAAACAGGTAGGCCAAGTGCTGTTAATGTCCCTGATCACGCGACTGGACCGAGTGCAGGGATTGGGTCTATCCAAGGCCCTCGTGCTCGGGCTGGTGGATACGAAATTTCAGAGGCCGAAGCTATCGATCACCTGAAGTCTCTTTTGCCTGGTCTAGCAGTTCCTCTTCGGGTCTCTGCCGAAGAGAGGAGGATGGTGGAGCGGAATACGCTTCATTTGTTGACAGCGATAATGATTTCTTTTCTTTGAGCTAATTTTCTTTTGATCTGAATTTTAAACGTTGATAGGCGAGCGGCTTCGTGGCACTATGTTCGCGGCGCTGATGGAAGTTCGGGAAACAACCACTGGTGGTGATACTGCTGCCTTAAAAGCTGCCCTCAATGAGAAAGAAAAGGCATTGCAAAAGGTCAATGACTATGCTACGAGGGCACATGCCGATAGGGAGGCAGCAAAACAGGCGCGGGAGGAGGCTGAACAACTTAAAGAAGAGCTGACCAAACAAATCACCGAGCTCAAGCAGGAGGTGGCGGTGGCTAGAGAAGAAGCTTATAATGCCAACAACGCTAGATATCAGCGCAGCCTTGGCGAGGTAATATATTCCTAACTCTTAGCTTTTTGCGTTCTTTTATATTTTGTTGTATTAATACCTTTCGTGCCCCTATAGGTTTCTGCTCAGCAGAAAGTGGAGACCACCGAAGAATTTATTCTAAGCAACACCTTTCGAGAAATTAGCACTCGCCGAGGCGATCTCGAAGCTCGCAAGGCACAAGTTCTAACTGTCCGTCAATTTTATGCGACGCAGTACGTCCATGGCGGTTTTAAGCCAGATTGGTTGAGCCTGTCTCTGGGGCAATTGAGAACCTCTGCCGCCTTGAACAACTTCTGAGCCTGCAGATCCTGACGAGTTCGCCTCTCTACTCGAGAATGACAATCTTGTCCTCCAGGGACTCTCACCACCGCCTCTGTTGCCTGAGCCGTATCCCTCCTCTGAGGATGAGGAAGAAAATTGATGCTGCAACCTTAAGGCCTTTTTTCTTTTTCTTTTTATGCTTATGAACAATTTTTAATTTAGTTTTATCCGTGGCGCTGCCTCGCTTTTATGTGTTTGAACAATTTGATGACTAGCAGTATTACGGTTTTTGAATTCTCTTCTTGAATTGCTTAATTATCTAAGCTCATATTTGTTTCATTTTATTTCAATTTCCTGTATTGGTTCTTTACTTTATTTTGACAACCTGACGGTTCTTTATTGTTCATTCTGCGATGAAGAGTTGAATAAAGTTTTTTCCTACAGGGTTATAATCGTCCTGTTTGTTATTATTCCATGTAGGAAAAGGTTTTTCTTGTTGTTTTAGACATAGTACTTTCTTTCGTTGTACTTTCGTTCAGTCGCTGTTACTCGCCTCTTGAGAGTTTCGTTCATGTTCTTTCGAACTGTGGATTTTAAATAGCACTTACAGTTTTATATGTAGTGTCTGTTCCTTGCTTGTTTTTCCAAGCAGTTGTGGTAATAGTTGCCACTCCGGAGAGAACCGTTCATCCCTCCTCGTCATTTGTGTGAGATTCTGAGTGTCTTGTGGTACAATAGATAGAATCTTCATTCCTCCCTAGTGTCCTTTGAGAATTGCGGTATTTCGTATCACATTGGGTAGAGTCTCCGTCTTTCTTGATTGACTTTCAGGGAATTGCGGTATCTCGTGCCACGATGGACATAGTCTCCGTCTCTTTCGTTGCCTCTGGCTTTTTTCGGTATCTCGTGCCACGATGGACAGAGTTTATGTTCTTCTCGTTTCTCTAGGGATTTCCGATATCTCGTGCCACAACAGAGTCTCCGTCCCTTTCGTTGCCACTGGCTTTTTTCGGTATCTCGTGCCACGATGGACAGAGTTTCCGCTCTTCTCGTTCCTCTAGGGATTTTTGGTATCTCGTGTCACGATGGACAAAGTCTCCGTCCCTTTCGTTGCCTCTGGATTTTTTCGGTATCTCGTGCCACGATGGATAGAGTTTCCGTTCTTCTCGTTCCTCTAGGGATTTTCGGTATCTCGTGCCACGATGGACAGAGTCTCCGTCCCATTTGATGCCTCTGGTTTTTTTCGGTATCTCGTGCCACGATGGACAGAGTTTTCGTTCTTCTCGTTGCCTCTTGGACGTTATGTCCTGCACGGAGTTTTATCATGCAGATTAGATGAATTTTACATAAATCGATTGATTAATAGAAATCTTTTTGAAAAAACCAAATCCGATTATTTGAGCAGATCGGAGCTTGAGTTATAACTCGTTTACCCTGATTTACTATGTCGCCTTACAGATTCACGTTCAGGGTGTTCCTGTTTTAAGTTTATGCATGTTTGCCCCTCATGCTTGCCATAGCAGATGGGACGAATAAATATTGTTCAAAATACTCAAAATACTAAGGACTCTTATAAACTGAAGTGGAATTTTTAAACAATGTGCTCCATTTGCCCAGGAGCCAATGTCCTTGCTGCGTCTTCTTCCTGTTGTGGCCGCGTTCGGAGCGAAGTTACGTAGCACTTCCATCATTCGATATGGTCTGCTATGACTTCGCCTGTACCGACAGGGGTTGGAAAGTTTATCATTTGATGATAGGTCGACGGTAACGCTCGGAATGCATTCAACGCTGGTCTTCCTATGATTCCATTGTATGCGAAATGCATGTCAACGACCACATAGTTCTCCAGTAGTGTCTTTCTCTGTGGCGCTGTACCCAATGATGTTGGGAGCTTAAGCATTCCTAGTGGTCCTATCTCTGGACCTCAAAATCCATGAAGAGATGTTCTCACTGGTTCTAGTATCTGGTTATTCAATCCCATTTTAGCCAATGTAGAACTGAACAACACATTTACAGAGCTTCCGTGGTCCACTAACATCCTGGTGACTCCATAATTAGCTATATCCACAGTTATTACCAGCGGGCAATTTAAATTTGACATTTGTATAGCATGTGCACTCAGTTTTCGTAGGCATGTTGTAGAGAATGTGACTTCCTCATGTGGCATCTCTTCAATTCTTAGTATACTGGCCATATTGACAAAGTTATCCGACTCGTCAAGCCTCGTGATCCTTCTTCGCCCATTAGTGGAATCCGCTCCTCCCGGTCCTCCTGATATCATATTGATCATTCCTTTCCTTGCGTTTCCATCTTCAATCTGAGGATACTCGAATAGATGTGGTTCGTCGACCATCCTTTGCTTATCCTTTCTAGGGGATAGAGTTCTCTTTCTGTTGAAATTGTTTTCTTGTTCTTGAACCTTTTTAACAAACTCCACAAGTTTGCCATCCTCTACTAATCGTTCAATTTCATCCTTCAAGTTTATGCATTCTTCAGTATCATGGGCCTTCTGATTGTGATACTTGCAAAATTGATTCGAATACCTTGTAGCTTTAGATTCCTTCATTGGTCTTGGATCTTTTCACCAACCTTTTCTCTTTTCTGCCCCCAAATACTGTCATGATGTGAGCATTTAGTGGCGTGTATTGTCTAGGCGAACTCTCTCGGTGTTTGTAATTCTTGCTCCTGTTGTTGTAGTTATTACGGTTGTGATCTTCTCTGCCTCTTTCTTTCTCTTTCACGGGCGCAATAACAAGTACTTTAGTTGCCATCATTTCTTCAAAATGAACCACCTCATGTGCTATTTTATTGATTTCTTTGATGTTAGTAGGCGTGCGTCTTAGTAAGTCTTGTTTCTAAATACTTCGTAGTTTATAAGAATATAATTCATCTACTGTAGTTTTTGTAGTCAGTTTCATTTTTTTCTGTATGCCAGCGCCTTAAATGTTAATTAATCCAAAAAAACCCCAATATTAATTAGATTTATAACATATTCTCTATACATTGCGTAAAAAACGGTGTCGACCATCATTAAAAGTAGATTTGCCGATTTATGGCTGCTGTATCGAAATTAAATCTGGACGTAGTTAGTGAGAATCAATAGTAAAAAAGCTTAAGTTTTATCATATAAATAAGCAAAACTTCAATAACAAGATTTGAGATGCTAGCCTGGGTGGATTGGATATTAGTTCTTTGTGACTTAGGCCTTAAACTTGTACGTGGTTGGGGAAATATCAGTTAAAGGATATATATTAAGTTCAAATACATATGTTGTTAAATATTATAGTAAATCTTTGGGGCGACATTGTGGGTGATTTGGAAGAATAGAAATAAGAAGGTGTTTAAGAACCGCATGGATAGCACAAAATCTTGCATCTTCCAAATTAATCTTTTATGCGAGGAATGGAAGAATGGCCGAAGGAGGCAAAATACGGAGTCGCGTATCCGATGGGAGAAACCCGAGGAGGGATGGGTAAAGCTCAATACGGACGGGGGAGTTATTGTAGAGGAAAATCGAGTCTATGGAGGCGGAGTCCTTCGTGATGCGAACGGCCAATGGGGGTGGGGATACAAGATAGTGTTAACTTCACCAACGGCCGATGAGGCGGAGCTAGAGGCCATCAAGAGGGGGCTAATGTTGGCATGGGAAAGGAGATATCACCGGATTGAGTTGGATACAGACTCGCTTGTAGCATACAAATGCCTCACCGAGTCGATAACCGTAGGCCACCCAGACGAGGCACTTCTTCATGAATGCCGCGTGCTACTACGACTCCCGTGGGAGACGCGCATCAAGTGGATTCCAAGAGACAAGAACAAAGTGGCGGACGCACTGGGAAAGTTTAATTTATTAGATAATAGTTTAGAGATTTTGTGAGAACACCCCCCGTCTTTTATTTCTAGCTTGTATCTTGCGGACATAGTCTAACGACCTCTTCTTTACATCGCTTATCAAAAAAAAAAATTGTAATTTCATATATGGGATTATGCAAATGGGGTGTCTGTTATGATAAGTTGATAACTGGACCCAACATATATAGCCCAACCCACATTTTTAAGGATCCCTGTTTAAAGAGTTAACATTGGGTGCGATGAGTAGTAACAGTTGAATATAAACGTATCTAAGTTGGATTTGTCAAATATTTCAGATTAGTCGAGGTATAGATTATTATTCTTATAAAGTCAGTCAATAATTACATATACTTAAAAGTATTACGGACAATATAATGATTATTTTAGCTTTAAAAAAATAATATGAAACGTTACATATTGTCCATTTCCAGCTTCCCATACTATTTGAATAACAAATGTGGGATTATTGCGTACAAATTACACTCGGAAAAGTGTATCATACTTGCCTGCATATGAAATACAATTTGAACTTGCATTTAGCAAAGTCATACTGACAGACCACAACTGTTTCATTAAGTGTTAAGAAGTTGACCTCTTTAATTGGCCCAACTAAGAAAATGACCATGGAGATGGTAGGCTGTTGATTGCAGTGACAAGCTCGACACATGATAAATTTATTTGACTATATTAACCCACGAATGAATGAATAATAAGCTTCGGAGACTTTGGAAACTGGAAGTAGACGTCTAAGAACATCTATTATCAACTAATGGATTTCTAGTTTTTACACATCACTCAGGCCCAAATACATAGGGACCACCCATTATCAATAATGGCCCAGTAATAATTATTAAGTTGGTTAATGTTATAAATATGGCAAGTGGACATTGTTGAAAATTATATATAAATACTATTTAATAATAGTAGTATTTATTGTACATAGTGTTATATGTTGGAAAATTTTCATTATATAAAGAGCTCATACCCGGATGAATAAACACACAAATTCACAAGTGATATTGCATATTATTTGTATTTCTTTTTCTAAGTCTTTTAAATATATTGTTTCAACCCCAATAGTTTTAGTTATTTTATAACACGTTATCCGCACGAAGGTGCTCGCTCCGATATATTTCCTTAAATATTTTTTTTTCTTTATGTACAATATATCATTACTCTCCAAAGAAAAAACAAAATTTAGTATAAACCCAAAATATTCATACTATTCAATGAATCCTTCGCCAAAAATTTAGTATAAACCCCAAACGAGGATTCAGTGTTTCAAAATCCAGCTCCAGTCTTTAAAGATAACGTTCAATGTTAAAATGTACGAAAGTTTATATTTACTTGTTCATTTATCTCCATTATTATAGACAAGGCGGACTACCGCCTATCTATAATTTTATGATGAGATGAAAATCATCTTTATAATGTTATTGTCATCTAACTCTAACACTAATGCTAATTTTAACTTTCGTTGATGCTTGAGTTAACCCCAAGCTAAAAAAAAAACTGACAATTTATTATTATGGAAGGTTATACTTCCTATTATATTGCTTATTTTATTTTATAAGCCCATGAAAGTTTTTACATAGTAATATCGCGGAAAGTATTTACGCACTTAATTCATTGCAATTATTTTACTTATTTACATTATTCCACAAGCCCATGAAAGTTTTGACATAGTAATGTGCCAGAAAATATATATGTATTTACTTATCGTAATATTATTCCATATGCCCGTTAAAATATCACTAATGCGGCGGAAATTATTTTACATGTTATTTCAATTAATTTTTGTTGCTAAAGTATTAAAGATATTGCCTTTCATAGAACATGCAAAAATAAAAAAAAATGATTGTTTTTCTAACGGCTATAAACGACTACTTACGAATATTTTTCCTCTGTAAATACACAAATTTCATAACACAAACTCCACACAAATCTTCATCCTATTTCTCTCATCTTGCAAAATGATCTCTATGACAACAACGATCTTGATCTTCATTTACCTTTCAATTTTTATTTTTATGCTAGTAGATGAGGACACTCATATGTTTCTCCCTATGATATTCCTCTCTTTTATCATAATAATGTTCGAGTTCAAGATTTGGCTAGAGATGAGATAATTTCATTTTATTATTGTAATAATTGTGCTTCTATGATTATGTGTTGAATAAAATGTCTCGATCATATTATTTTTTCTTGATTATGTACTTAGCTAGTAAAATGTCTAACCACACGAGTATAGTTAGTTGTATACTCTGGCAAGAATTATGGACAATGGAAATCAGATATAAAATTGTACCTCAGAGCAAAGAGTATCATTGAAACTCTTGCTGCAGTAAATACAAATACGGATCCTGAAAAATTTGAGGCTGTGATCTATATGAGAAAACAATTAGATAAAACCTTAAAGTGAGAATATCTCGATGTTATCGATCCTCATGAATTATGGACAAACCTACTGGAAAGATATGGCCATCAAACGGAAACCATGTTGCCAAAAGCCACCGATCTTTGTAAGATCTACCAAGAAAGTTCGAAGGGTAGAGAAAAGGAAGTTAACCTTGTCGAACAAAATCCAAATGATGATTCCACCTTTATGTAGGCGGCAAACTTTACTAATGACTATGGCGTTCGTTTGGCTTAATATATGTTATGTGATCTTCTAGCTGAATATACTTAGTGTGATTTATGTTTTAAGTTGTATAATCTGCTTCCTGCATTTCTGTTGTATGCTTTCAATAAAATAATCTCTTTTCAAATATATACCATGTTTATTGCAATATTTATCTTAATATTGTTTATTTGAACTGAAGCATGATATGGAGCATACTGGAGATTTTTGCGTACTTGACTGTTGTACAACTCATACAATTCTCACAAGTAAGAAATATTTTACATATTTCGAACCCTCAAAATTTCAAGTGAGTACAATAAGAGGTCCTATTAAATTGATTGAAGGATCTTGTAGAGCTACTTTTACTTTACCAAATGGAACAAAGTTTATCATCAAAGATGCCTTATTTGCCCCAAAATCCAGAAGGAATTTATTGAGTTTTAAAGATATATATCGTCATGGATATGATACTGAGTCAATGACTGTAAATAACGCTAAATATATTTTCATTACTAAGAATATGCCAAGAAAGAAATATTTTCTTTAGAAACTACCATTTATCTCATTAGGGTTGCATTATACATATATTAATAAAATTGAATCAAATATGGTAGTTAGTGAAAATCTAGAATTATTGACTCTATGGCATGATCAACTAGGTCATCCTGGTTCAACAATGATGCGAATGATAATTGAAACTACACATGGACATTCGTTAAAAGGATCCAAACTCAATCTGGGCAACAATAGTCCATGTGAAGCATGTTCTATTGGGAAGCTAATTATAAAGCATTCACTAGTTAAAATTATGAAAGAATTACCCACATTTCTTGAAAGAATTCAAGGTGATATATGTGGACCTATTCATCCATCATTTGGACCATTGCAATATTTTATAATATTAATTGATGCCTCAAGTCGATGGTCACATGTCTGCCTATTATCTATTAGAAATATGGCATTTGCGAGATTTTTGGCTCAAATAATTAAAATAAGAGCTCAATTTCCTGACTATACGATCAAGAAAATAAGACTTGACAATGCTGGTGAATTCACATCTGAAGCTCTCAATGATTATTGTATGTCAACTTGGATTACCTGTTGAACATAGTGTTGCACATGTACATACTCAGAATATTTAAGCTGAATCATTAATTAAACGTCTTCAATTAATTGTTACGACATTGTTGATGAAAGCTAAATTGCCAAGTTCTCTATGGGGTCATGCAATTTTACATGCTGCATTACTAATTCGCATTAGACCAAGCTCGTATCATGAATACTCCCCATTACAACTTGCTTTTGGTCATGAACCTAATATTTCCCATATTAAAATTTTTGGTTGTGCGGTTTATGTTCCAATTGCATTACCAAAACAAACAAAAATGCGACCACAAAGAAGGTTGGAAATAGATGTTGGATTTGACTCACTATCAATAATCAGATATCTTGAGCCTCTAACAGGTGATGTCTTTACGACACGTTTTGCCGATTGCCATTTTAATGAGGCAAATTTTCCAACCTTAGGGGGAGAAAAGAAGTAGTTAGAAAATGATATATCATGGTATAACCCATTTTGACAAGTTTTGATATGCTAACAAAGCAATGTGATTTGGAAGTTAAGAAAATTTTTCATTTACAAGCTATTGCAAATCAATTACCCGATGCATTTACTAACATAAGCAGGGTAACAAAATCACATATACCAGCTGCAAATGCTCCTGCTCATATTGTAATTCCAAAAGAAACATCAAAAGATGATATCTTTGATATATTTAAGAAACGTGGACGTCCTGCTGGCTCAAAGGACAAAAATCCTCAAAAAAGAAAAAGAGCATCAAAATCTAATGATCCTATTATTGAGGAATCTATGCTTGATGAGTCGCAAAATGTGACATATGAGATATCTCAAGAAGTTATCCAATCAGATCCTATAAATAAAGAGAACGTTGAAATTTTTATAAATTATATCAATATAGGAATGGTATGGGATCGAAATGAGATGGAAAATATGGATGAAATATTTTGATATTTAGTGGCTTATGACATTGTGAATGAAAATGATAATCCTGAACCCAAATATGTAATTGAATGCCAAAATAGGAATGATTGGAATAACTGGAAAGATGCCATGCAAGCTGAATTAGATTCGCTTAATAAGCAGAATGTATTTGGACCCATTGTTCTCACACCGAAAAATGTGAAACCCGTAGGTTTTAATTGGATCTTCGTTCGCAAACAAAATGAGAAAAATGAAATTGTAAGGTACAAAGCTCGCCTTGTCGCACAAGGTTTTTCTCAAAGACCTGGAATCGATTATGAAGAAACGTATTCTCTTGTAATGGATACAATTACATTTCGATTCTTGATCAGTCTAGCAGTCTGTGAAAATCTAAACACGCATCTCATGGATGTTGTCACTGCTTATCTCTATGGATCACTTGATAATGATATTTACATGAAGGTCCCTGGTGGACTTAAACTACCTGCAAATTTCAAGTTCTAAACCTAGAGAAATGTACTCAATTAAATTGCAAAGATCATTATATGGGTTAAAGCAATCAGGTCGCATGTGGGATAATTGTTTGAGTGAATATTTATTGAAAGAAGGATATATAAATAATTCTTTGTGTCCATGCGTTTTGATTAAGAAAAAAATTATTGCGGTTTATGTAGGTGGTTTAAATATCATTGGCACTGACAAAGAAATTCACTCAACAATAAATTATTTGAAGGATGAATTTGAAATGAAAGATCTTGGAAAGACTAAATATTGTCTTGGTTTGCAAATTGAGCATGTTAAAAATGGAATACTTGTGCATCAATCTAATTATACTAAAAAGATATTAAAACGTTTTAACATGGATAAAGCAACACCTTTGAACCATCCTATGATTGTAAGATCATTAACCATAGATAAAGATCCATTTCGGCCTTATGAAGAAAATGAAGAAATTCTTGGTTCTGAAGTTCTGTATTTAAGTGCTATTGGAGCTTTAATGTATCTAGCTAATTGTACTCGACCTGATATATCATTTACTCTGAATTTATTAGCCAGATTTAGCTCATCACATACAAAAAGGCACTGGAAAGGAATTAAACATTTATTCCGTTATCTGCAAGGAACTGTGGATCTTGGTTTATTCTAACAATGCAGAACAAGAATTGATTGGTTATGTAGATGCAATTTTCCTATCAGACCCACATAAATCCATATCTCAAACTGGATATGTATTCACGTATGGAGGCACTGTTATTTCATGGCGTTATCAGAAACAGACACTTGTTGTAACATCATCGAATATTGCTGAGATTATTGCACTCCATGAAGCAAGCATGGAATGTGTATGGTTATGATCAATGACACATCATATAAGAAGTACATCTGGCTTAGCAATTAAAGAGGGTCCTACAACATTATACAAGGACAACTCTGCATGTATTACACAGATGAAAGAAGGCTATGTCAAGAGTGATCGAACCAAACGAATACACCCGAAGTATTTTGCCCACACTCAGGGACTCGAAAAGAACAAATAAATTAATATCCAATATGTTCAATCATGTGACAATATGACAAATCTCTTTACAAAAGCACTTCCTACTATAACTTTTAAGAAACATGTTCAAAGTATTGGGATGCGTCACATACGAAACTTATGAAGAATTGGAGATACCAACTTGAGGGAGAGTTCACAGGGTTGTATTCCTTTTCCCTTACTAAGGTTTTTATCCCACTGTGTTTTTCCTTATAATGTTTTTAACGAGACAACATAAGACGTGTGCAGAAGACGAATCATGTACATAACAAAATTTTCAAATGGCCAAGGGGGAGTGTTATAAATATGGCATGCGGTCATTGTTGAAAATTATGTATAAATACTATTTAATAATAGTACTATTTATTGCAAATAGTGTTATATGTTGGGAATTCTTCTCTATGTAAGGAGCTCACATCCGGATGAATAAACACACAAGTTCACACGTGATATTGCATATTATTTGTATTTCTTTCCCCAAGTCTTTTAATTATATTGGTTCAACCCCAATAGTTTTAGTTATTCTATAACAGTTACCAATTTGTTTGATGTTTCTGTAACAACATGCATCTTTAGGCGTACTATTGTTTACAGTTTCACAGTGTTGGAATATAATTTAGAAACATACCTCAAGTAGAGAAAACTATTGGGTGGATTAGTTGGATTATTTGGATATAGTGTTTTGGCGACTGGTTTCAATATTTTAAGTATCGTTGATTCCGATTGACTTAGGTAGATTCATTTTGAAAACAAAGCTTTTCAAAAGCTAAAATAATAGGTGTATGTTGATTCAAAGATGTTATTGGCAGAAGATTATAACTTACAGATCCAAGTTTGTAATATCGTTAATTATTTAAATAACAAGTCTAGATAGTTTTGCAGTTACTATCTTTACAATATCCTCTAAAGGGGTCTGGGAGGATAATTTGAGCGAGTTGTTTCGAATTTAGTATCTAAAGAACCACCAACATCAATTTTTAATGGGTGGGTCTCGCAATTTCTGGAGTCTTCATCAGGAGAAAATAATCGAAAATAATCGCCATGGAGAAAAACAAAACCGCAATGGAGGAGAACTCTGATCCAATCCCACCACAACCGCCTGATCTTCATTTTTCGGTGTTCAACGCTCAAAGAATCCTCTCAAAGGAAAAGCATGATGTAAGAAACAGAAAATGCTTCGACAATCGGAAAACAATGTAGAATTAGATTAGTCTGAAAATCACCAGACACTAAATTCAGACAAACAACAACCGATCAAATCGTCTTATGCGGGCGTGGTCAGGCATGGAATGCAACGAATTGATTTTCATGTCAATGATGCTAAGAATGCAGACGAAAGGGAATTGATTAAAATATGGGAAGCATATGAAACTATTCCCTTCAAACAAGTTCGCATAAAACTGGAACTTCGAGATAAAATGAGGAAACAATGGGAGGATACGATTATTATTCTAATTCGAGGAAAATCATGGCACTTCATAGCTCTTCAAACCATATTAGAATTAATGTGGAAACTCCACAACGAGTTTGAACTTGTTGAACTGGGTAAGGGATGCTATTAGATGAAAGGATTATTATCACCACTCAATAAGGAGATGATCCTGACGCAGGGGCTGTGGCAAATAACTCATCATGTCAATCAGGAAATATAATCCAAATTTCTGTGTTGATACAGACGTCATTGAAAGTACTATTACTTGGCTGCAGATTCTTAATCCCCCGATTGAATATCTAAGAGAATCAATGATCCAATCATTGGCATCTTGCATAGGGGATCCAATCAAAATAGATGGTAACACCTACAATGCGTCCAGAGGTAATTTTGCCCGCTTTTGTGTTCAAATCAGAACTGATAAGACACTTGAACTTGGTCTATGGGTTGATGATAAAGTTTATCAAGTTGTGTGTGAAAAAGTTGCTAGTCTTTGTCATGCTTGTGGAAGAATTGGACACACTAGAGTGTCATGCAAGGCAAATGATCAGACACAAACTAACATGAACACAAACACTAACGTGTCAAGTGATTTACTAGACAATAATATATCAGTCAACAAGAAGTCTAAATGATTGACATATAAAGCAAAAGGGAAGGAATTTGGCAACTGGATGTTGGTTAATTGTGAGAAGAAATTGCCTGTAAGCAAAGGAAATACTGGATCTACTATTAAGCAATCTTCTAAGGTAAACAAAGCAAAAATGAAAGGTAATGGTAAGGAAAACTTGGACCCTACTCGAAGTCAAGTTTTGATTGAAAATTCGGGCGCCAAAGGAAAAAGAATCTTAACAGCAACTCTCAACCCTCTGTTGAGAAAGAACATGGCCATGACCCTAGGAGAGGCAGTTACTTAAAAAATACAAGAGTCTCTACTCTATCAAAAGAACATCAGAAATCCGTTTCAGTTTCTTGTAATTCTTTTGCTATTCTCTCAGCTACAACTCTTGGTGAACCTCTTGTTCTTGAGATTAACAAAAATCAAACAACCAATGGAGCACAATTCTCCAACATGTATGGTGTGGGAACTAGAATTGCAACGGTGGGAGTTCAGAACAATGTTCAACCAGTTTTGGGCACCTTCTCGGATATTACTAACCAAAACCTGAGACAAACTAGTACAAGTTAAATCGATTCCAGCAACTATATGGGAGATAGAGACATCGGTTTATAGAGTAAATCAATAGAACGAAAATCACAACTGGTGGCAGAGGTTTGAATTGACAACTTAGGAGAAGAACCGTCAAAGGATTCTGTCTTTAGAGATTCTGAGACAGTTAGCAGCAATATGTACTAGGATTTTGTTTGAGAATCTGGCTCACCCTACTCACTTGTACAATTCCAACATGAAAGTCATCTCTTGGAACTGTCAAGGAGCTGATGATTGGGAGTTTTGTCGTAACTTATGTGATTTAGTAAGATTTCATCAACCTTCTATGGTTTTTGTTCTAGAAACAAGAGTTAGGCCTGAATAGGCATGGGGCAATGTTCCTTACCTTGGTTTTAATTCATATGGCATTTGGATGCTTTGGAATGATTATGATGTTGAGGTTGAAATTACTAGTACTGATTATCAAGCAGTTCATGCTATAATTAGGCCTAATTCTGAAGATATATGGAGACTAACAAGTGTATATGCTCAACGAAGAAGATCTGCTAAGATTAATGCTTTTGAGAGCATTGGTAAGGAGGCATATAATGATCCTATACCTTGGTTAGTCACTGGAGATTTCAATGAAGTTAGATTGGCTAATGAAAAGAAGGGAGGTAGAACAAGATCTGTCAATAAATTACTTTTCTTCAATAGATTTATAGAGAATTGTAACCTACTTGACATTGGATTTGTTGGACCTAAATTCATTTGGTCTAATAACAGGAAAGATGGAGCATTGATCCAAGCTAGGCTTGACCGAGCTTTAGCTAATCAAGAGTGGTTGGATAGGTTTCCTGATTATGAGGTAGAAAATCTTCCCAGAACTTATTTAGATCACCACCCTATCATTATTTAGATGTCTTGGTAGAGAACGTCTGAATAATGAGCGCCCATTCATATTTGAAGCAACGTGGTTCTCTAATGAGGAATGTAATGCGATTCTAAAACAAATATGAGAAGATAAGAATACCATCATTGAATCTATTGAAGAAGTACCAAAAGTGATGGGGCCATGGAACAAGTTGAAATTTGGTAATATCGTCAAAAGAAAAAGGAGACTAAAAGCTAGATTGCCAGGAATTCAGAGGCCCTCAATAAGAGACCAAGTCCTTTCCTCTATAATCTTGAAGATGAACTCATGTAAGAATACAATGGTATGTTGCAACATGAAGAACTCTTTTGGTACCAGAATTATTGAGTCAAGTGGACAAGTGAAGGGGATAGAAACACTAAATTCTTCCACAGATTAACAATGGGTAGAAGAAGAAGAAACAAAATCAAAATGTTGAAAATTGAGGAAGTATGGGAGAAAGAAGAGGAGATTCTGATAGTACACACAAGAAGTTACTATATGAAGCTGTTTTCAGAAAGTGTTTCCTCTCAAAACCATCAGTATAACTCCCTACCAATCTCAGCAGTCACAACATTCCAAATCAAACTTAAGGATGAGGATCAACTTTTGCTAAATGCATTTGTTGACATAGAAGAAATCAAGAAGGCTGTATTTGCAAAGCATCCACTCAAAAAACATGGACTTGATGGACTTCAAGCTATCCTTTATTAGAAAGGATGGAGTTGGATGGAAAAGTCAGTGGAGAAATTTGTTCAAGATGCATTCCAGAACAAATTCTTTGACAGAAAGCTCTGTGAGGCCTTCATTTGTCTCATCCCAAAGGTTTAGAACCCTGAAGGTATCAATCAGTTTAGACCTATTTTTCTTTGCAATGTGCTTTATAAGATCATTACAAAATGTATAACATCCAGACTAAGAGATATTATGCCCAAGATAATAGCTCCTACCCACTCTAACTTCATTAAAGGAAGAAGTACACAAGACAATAGCTTTGTCTTGCAAGAAGTTCTCCATTCTTTAAGATCTAAGAAGAAGAATAAGATTGGTTGTATGATAATGAAGTTGGATTTAGAGAAAGCATATGATAAGGTGAATTGGAAATTTACTGAAGATACTTTACATGCTTTTGCTTTTCCAAAGGAAATTGTGGAGCTGATAATGCACTGTGTTACAAGTGCATCAACAAGAATTCTCTGGAATGGTAGTCCTATGGTCTCCTTCGATCATCATTGTGGGCTCAGGCAAGGTGATCCTCTATCACCTTATCTGTTTGTGCTATGTGTGGAAAGACTACCTCAGTTAATAAATGAAGAAGTTGAGAATGGAAAGTGGAGTGCAGCGGTGCTATGTAGACGAGGTCCAAAGTTATCACACCTCTTCTTTGTTGATGACTTAATCTTGATGGGTAAGGCTACTCTTAAGACATCTAATGTCATCAAGAATGTTCTGTGCAAATTCTGTAATGCCTCTGGATTAAGATTGAATCCTCAGAAATCTAAAACCTTCTTCTCCAAGACTCATAGAGCAAGCATTAAGAGGCAAATCAGTGATTTACTTGGCTTTGGCCAAACTTGCAACCTGGGCAAGTATCTAGGAGTGAAACTGGTGCATGGTAGAAACTCAAGAGAGACATACATGGATATGATAGATAAGGTGGTTGGAAAATTTGACACCTGGAAAAGTAAATTTCTCTCAATAGCAGGAAGGGATACTCTGATTTGCTCAATGTCAACATCCATGCCACCAATTTATACTATGCAATCTGCCTGGTTTCCTGAACATATTTGTAAAAGTCTTGACAAACTGAACAAAGATTTCCTCTGGTCAAATGATGTCAACAAGAAAAGATGCATCTTGTTAACTAGAACCGGGTTACAAATTCAGAAAAAGATGGAGGACTTGGCATAAGAGTTTCAAGAACGAGCAATGAAGCTCTACTGGCCAGACTTGCATGGAAGATTCTATCAGGAGACGACACTATTTGGAAAAGTTTAATTCATGCTAAATATCTGAAGAATCAAACTTTGTCCAACTACCCCAGAAAGTTGACTGATAGCCCTGGTTGGAAAGAAATTGTAAGATATATGAAACTGATGATTCATTCTCTTAGGTGGAAGATAAGCAATGGGGTTAAGATCTCCTTGTGGTATGACAACTAGAGAGGATCTGAAAGACTTTATGATGAGGAGATTAATATACATCAGGCAGACAAAAATGTTACTTTGAAAGAGGTGATTGATGAAGCATGAGAGTGGAACTTGGAACATCTTGCAACTGTCATTCCTCAGGAGCTGTTGAATGATATTGCCAATAGACAAATTCTGCTAATTGATGAGGAGTATAGGATCCTCTCGAATGATTCTTTCAATTGTGTCTTCTCATGTCAATATGCATACAAATGCTTCCAAAAAAAATGAATGTGGGCAGAGATTGACAGTTAAGAATCATTAGGTTTGGAAGGTTGACACTAGTTATAAGATCCAACATTTTCTATGGTTACTTTCTCAAGAATGCTTGGCTGCAAATCAGGTGTGCTATAATAGACACGCCTCACTTACTGCTATGTGCTCTCTTTGTGATGAATCTCAAGAGACATGAATACACAAGCTGAGGTATTGCAAGGCTGCAAGGGACATTTGGGTGAAGATCATAAATCCAGATGACTTGTCTAAGTTTGATGGAGTACTTGATGACCAATGGTTGCAATTAAACATTGAGCACCTGGAAATCAGGAACATTATTTGACAAAATGCAAGCTGGAAATGGATCTTTTTGGCTACTATATGGACTTGCTAGAAGCATAAGAATGCTTTCATAAGAAATAAATAAAGCAATATTCAGGGGAAGGTCTTTCAGATCGAACAACTGAGTTTTGATCTGTACCAGAGAAAGAGAAAGAATACAAGTCCAGTGAAGGAAATTTGCTGGAAAAAACCAAATTTGGGCTGGTGCAAGCTTAATGTTGATGGTGGTCTTAATCTAAGCATAAACATTGGAATGACAACTGGTATTCTGAGATCATATGAAGTTCAGTGGTTGTAGGGCTTCAGTACTATTCTGCATTCCCCAACACTTATGAAGTGGAATTGATTGATTTACAAAAGGTTTGGAGTTAGCCTGGAATAAAAGAATTCACAAAATAGAAGTTGAGACTGATTCAATGGTTGTGTTCAAATTGGTGAGGAGGAAATACAAAGTCACACGAATACAAAGCACTGGTAGATGATTGTCGTAGACTACTGCTTATGCCATGGAATGCTAACTTCAAAAGGATCCCTAGATCTGCGAACAAAGTAGCCAATGCTTTGACAAGTTTTAGTGGAAATAGTTATGTAGGAGACATCCTTTGGGATAGCCCTCCATCTTATTGTATTATTAGAGTGATAGCTAAAGGCATGAAGTAGTTATTTGTGACGATTGTGCCCCACGAGCCATGCTCTGATTCGAGCTGGTTCGGTGGTGGCCAGCCACTTTACCCAATCCAGACTAAAGCGCAACTCATAGGAAGGGGTCTCACTTGTTCAGGATCAAAATCATACATGTTTTATAAATTATATTTTGATATATACAGCGGAAGTCTTGGTATTACAAATAATGTGACTATTTTAATGGTTATGCACTAGTGACAAAACATGAATATTCCAAAATTCACGCTTGAACAATTATTCACTTGGTCCATGCTGCAATGTTATTTTGTCCTGAGAAATGGAATGAAAGAACATGTAATGCAAGAATGCAAGAATGAAAGAACATGTAATGCTGAAATGGTCTTTAATCACTTAGTGAGATTCATATAAAAGAACATGTAATGAAAGAATTAACCGTGACTTATTGGATACATTTCGAGGAGTATCTTACCGGTAGAAACAGTTCAACTAGACAATTTGAAGTAGCAATGGTATTGGATTTTTCATAGAGTAGTTAATGAACTTGTGCTTAACAAAAAACAAATCTAGCCTTATGATTTCTAATATCTACCTTATACCTCCCGACGAGAAGCGACCTCGCAAACAATCAAAAGACATGCTCGAGTACATGTCGATCCAGCACGCGGGTTACAGCCAACTCCTGACTGCAAGCGGCGCCTGGATAGATGGGTATCAAGCGAAATTACTTAAACCGATAGACCTTACTGCTCGGCAGTAACTCGACTCAATCCTTGGGACTAACTTCCAAAGGCGTCTCAATGGGTACAACAGATAAACAAATAAGCTAGTAAACTGGATAATATCTGTTGCTCTTTGAGCTACATGTCCCGAACACAGTCCGTTGCTCTTTGCACAGTTCAAGAATCAAAATATGAGACTACATCAGAGAATTATTATGATTATGAATCAATATGATTAATAAATGATTGGATATGATTTAAGGACGAGTAAGAAAATAATGTTATGAGATGAGATGCAAAAACAGAAATATGATGAAATATAGGCTGTTTGAGGTTTGGTAATGGAGTAGTGGCTTTTCTGTCAAAGTTTCTCAGGGCCGAATGCCAAACGGGGCTAGAACAAATCAGAAATAAAATAGCACCTTTACTCGTACGGGGAACCTTGATGTCGTTGATTAGTTCGTCAAACCTTTAACAAATTTAAATAATATTAATCAACTGAATTTATAATTTACCACAACTAATATTCATACTTTTTCTTCAGTTCTGATGTTGGTGAAATTGGGAATTTTTTGGTTAAAAATGTTAGTTATAATGTAAATCTTAGTAAATAACACATAAGCTTAATTTATGTTATTACACAAAACCTGAAAATCTTAGATGATGAATTTAAAGAAAAAAATATAAGCTTAAATTGAATATCAAATATCTATTGTTTTAACCGCCTTATTTATCTTTCAAAATTATCATTAACAACCATATTTTTTAAACTTATGACTGTGAGTATTTATGTTAAAGTCATTTCGATGACAGGTAATAGTAACAAGTAAAGTTTGATTAACTATCCAATTCGATGATAATCAATTTTTAAAAACATATTACTTAACTAGCTCTAGGAAAACTCGTGTTTTTAGTATTTAATCAATTCCAATTTTTAATAACCACGCACCAAATAAGTATCATACGAAGTAACACCTTAAAAGGTATAACTTAGTCATTTATTACTTTATTTTACATAGTAAGTTTAAAATGCATATACTTGTTTTATAACTTAAATATAAAGATATAAAGATGAGAATTTTTCAAAACATGTGATAAGGAATGTTTATTATGATAAATAATCATATTTGATGGTTAGGTCATGAAGTGGCAAGAATAATATTGTAAGACTTATGAAAATAGTATGTTAAACATGATAAATATATTATTTAAATGTTATAAATAAAATCACAAAAAAGCCAATTCATGATTATAAATCATAATAATCTAATTATAACTAATACTATATCATGTTAAATTTATGTGTGTGATAAATACTTGAATTATGATGGTGATTAAACTTTTAAATTAAGAAAACAAAGGTTGTGCCAAATAAATTGAAAAATCACCGCAATTTTTGGTTTTTACCTTTGACCGGACATCCAAATGAACTTGGTTTTCAAATATTTTTATGGTTTATCATTTTTATCATCATGAGAGATGTAGGAATCCATGATTTTTGTGAAAACACAAAGGTTTGCTATGCTAAAAATTTCTTGCAACATAAGAGTTGTTATCGGATTTCTTGGCAACAGTTCACGGTTTATGTATTACGGCCTTTGAGATCATATTATTTGGGAAGTATGTCTTCACACAAAGATAGAAGACACCAAGGAGGGTATGATTCCGAAAATTGGTAGTAAAATAACGTTTCTACTATTTGATAAGATTTTTCTAAAGTGTAGGGGCAGAATCAACATTTCCTGCGCAGTAAAAGTTTTGGCGTCTCTTTTGGGTAGAAAATAACAAGATAAAAATTTAGTAAAATTATATTCGAACAAAATCACAAAAAGGAACAACTTTTATTTCTGGGTACTTTTGCAGAATTGGATTATTTTCGGCTGTATAAAATGTTGAACAATGGTGAGTATTTATAGGCGAAAATAGTAGTTTAATCATAACTATTTATGTTCCACCTTGACTATTTTATAATAAATCACAAGAAATCTGAATTTAATCATGCTATTAAGGATGTCATGACTTACCTCATCAAAAAGATGTCATGGCTTACTACATCAATTGGTTAATTGCATATCAAGTCACTCAATTATTTATAATTCAAATTCAAATCGGTATAATTAGATTTCTTTGTTACATACATATTTACTTATGTAATTTTTCTAGGTAATTCGATAAACTTTGTTAATATTTGAAATTGAAATATATATTTTAGAATTAGACACCTATAAAATAATGAAAAACTAACTTTTAAGCTAAGGGATTAAAAGGCAAATTTTCTAAATATTTAGGGTCAAAAATGGAAATTTTCAAAAGTTCAAGGACTAAAATATAAATTTATTTTCTTCCTAATTTTTGGGGCGTTACAATCCGCCTCCTTAAAGGAATATGGTCACCAGATTCTTACCTGAATTGTTTTGTAGATAAATGATTAAGATCTTACCTCTTATTTTCTTACTCCGTGAGACTTCCTTTAATTAGTGACCCGTCCTGATAAAACCTGCAGCACAAAAACTTTCCGGTCTTTCTAATGTGATCTCAAATTATTAGTACCTATGTAAACCCAATAAACTTATTCCATAATATTTCCGTCTTCTCAAACTTATTATAAATTCCACCCCAAATTATCAATTTTCTCTTTAACCATTGCTTCAAAAATCCTCATATCTTTAATTGTACAAATACTTTGACAATGAATATATCCATAACTTGACCCACCTTTAACTCAAATTTAATAATGTCTCTTCTAAAAAATTATCAATCCACTCTCAACGTGTGAATATCTAATAACCTCAAAATCACCTAAATAATTATTTGCTTAAGGTTTTAATCCATTCCCTATGTCTCAAATTTACATTTCACCTTCAAATTGTCAATTTGGTATCACTACTTAAATTTAACAAACTTATATCCATTAACTAGATCGGATAGTCAATCTATATTCCAAAGTGAACATCTCTTTGTAATTGATACCTAAAAGGCATATTTCTTTCTTTCTTTCTTTTTTTTTTTTTTTTGTCCAAACAAGAATAATGTATCCCAAAAGAGAAGTATTTCTAACCACTATCTCGATTAATTTTATCCTTAAGGACTAACACTTAACACCATAGGAAGTCGTAAACCTAGTTTGTCGAAAGAATAAAATTAAACTCTTATGATTCTTGTCTAATAATATGCGAGAGTTTAGTATTTTTTTATTTATTTTGAATAGCTTAATATAATTATGGTAATCAAGTTTTGACGTTTCACACATTATAATAACTATATAAGTAGAAGAAGACTAATAAATGTCTTATTATCCAAGATGCAATATATAAGTAGAAGAAGACTAATAAATGTCTTATTATCCAAGATGCAATATTTCAATTGAACTTACATAATAGTAGTAAACTAATACCAAGAGCAGTTTAATACCAAGAGCAAGAAATAGGAAAGGTATTGCGAACCCTAAAAATACAATAGCAAATTCAAATGATGGTTCTTCATCATTTAGAAGAAAAAAAAAATTACATCAAGAATTACTTGAACCATATGATCCGTTTTTGGTAGAGAGAAGTTAGTGAAGATGGGTGTGTGTTTTGTAGTATAAAAATGATGTATTTATAGAAGGAGATATGACCATTATAGTCGTTTATAACCATTGGGAGAGGATTTTTTTTTTAAAAAAAATTACATATATATATTTTTTGAAAGATTTGAATGGTATGATGATTGTGACGAAAATTAAGATTAGAAGTATGTGACTTGTTTGTGAAAAATATGTTAGTTAAAAAGAAGTTTTAACTAACGAGCATAATATAAAGTAATTAGAAAAATCTTTAATATTCTTAAGATTTTCGGTACCAAAAACTTTAATCCATTTTTTTTGTCAATAAAGCATGCTAGTTAATATTTTATTTTTTTAAAAAAATAACTACCAAAAAGAACACGGGTAATTTAACTGTAACATAACATAGAATTTTTTGTGATTTATTATTATTATTGTTATTATTATTTTGAAAATTTAATATTAAAATGAATAAACCTGTATATCTAGACAAAACACAAGAGGAAAATTAGGTGACATAACTTTTTCTTATAAGTGCATGTAGGTATTTTAAGAATTATGCAAATATTTAGTTTTTCAGTACAAATAAAACTTAGATGGTCTTATCTATACACACACACACACACACACACACACACATATATATATATATATATATATATTACTTTTAATAGGCATAAATAATAGATGATGGGGTGCAACTATATGAATGCATTTTCTTAGATTGGTAAATGTCATATCATAAAAGATGGATTGTAGGAGAAGCTATTCATAAAAGATGAATTGTTGGAGACACTATTTAATTTATTATTATTTTTTAAAATGTTGTATTATTATTATTTCAAAAGCTTCCTCAGTACGCCTACTATAGTTTCTTATAAATAGCGGTTTTATGATATCGAACATCACACATTGATACATACCACATTATCCGGGGAAGAAATATAATTTTAGACGAAAAAATCTTCAACTCAATAGATAAATACTATTTGTGTTCTTTTGTGGATCTAGTTTCGAAAAAGATCCTAAGTTTATAGAGGTAGCAAGTAGTCCGGGGAATATATTAGCAGAGAGAAACATAAAGCTAGTCTACGGAGGAGGAAGTTTAGGGCTTATGAAGTGTGTAGCAAAAAGCGCATTTTCTATAGGTGGTAAAGTGTTAGGAATCATACCAAACGCATTAGCGGAAATGAATCACAGTGGTCCAATCATAGGTGAAGAGCTAACTGTACCTACTAGCATGCACGAAAGAATAGCGACTATGTTGTATAATTCTGATGCATTTATAGCATTACCTGGGGGCTTAGGAACACTAGAAGAGATTTATTGCATAGCTTCATGGGCTCAATTAAACATACATCGGAAACCTATAGGGTTGTATAATGTTAATGGTTTCTACGACATTTTGTTGTCTTTTCTAGATCATTGCGTGGAGCAGGAGTTTATGAAGCCGTCGGTTCGTGAAATTCTAATCTCTACACATACTGCAAATGAATTGATTAACAAACTTAAAGCATATGTACCAAAAGTAGATCCCATATCGTCACAAATTCAATGTCAGACAAGTAGTGACAATAGTCGTGGTAAGAAACGTGCTTTAGATTTAGATGCGACACTACGATTGTAATTATTTTATGTTGATCAATGTTTGATGTAATAATATATGTTTTAATCTATATGAATATTTTAGTGAAAACAACTTTGAGTAATTAATGTTTGTCCAAATATTTTAACCAATGGCTGTGATACCAAACTGTGACGACCGCGCCCCACGAGCCATGCTCCGATCTGAGTTGGTTCAGTGGTGGCCAGCCACTTTACCCAATCCAGACTAAAGCGCAACTCATAGGAATGGGTCTCACTTGTTCAAGATGAAAATCATACACGTTTTATAAATTATATTTTGATATATACATCGGAAGTTTTGGTATTACAAATAATGTGACTATTTTAATGGTTATGCACTAGTGACAAAACACGAATATTCCAAAATGCACGCTTGAACAATTATTCACTTGGTCTATGCTGCCATGTTGATTTTATCCTTAGGAATGGACAGAAGAAACGAGGAATAAGTCTTTAATGACTTAATGAGATTCATATAAAAGAACATGTAATGCAAGAATTACCTGTGACTTACTGGATACATTTCGAGGAGTGATCTTACTAGTAGAAACAGTTCAACTAGACAATTTGATGTAGCAATGGTATTGAAATTTTCATAGAATAGTTAATAAACTTGTGCTTAACAATAAACAAATCCAGCCTTATGACTTATAATATTTTACCTTATACATCCCGACGAGGAGCGACCTCGCAAACAATCAAGAGACATGCTCAAGTACATGTCAATCCAGCACACAGGTTGAAACCAACTTCTGACTACAAGCGGCGCCTAGATAGATGAGTATCAAGCAAAATTACTTAAACCGTCTGTCCTTACTGCATGGTAGGAACTCGACTCAATTCCTGGGCCTAACTTCCCAAAGGCGTCCCAATGGGTATAACAGATAAACAAATAAGCTAGTAAATCGGATAATATCCGTTGCTCTTTGAGCTACATGTCCCGAACACATTTCGTTGCTCTTTGCACAGCTCAAGAACCAAAATATGAGATTATATCACAGAATTATCATGATTATGAATAAATTTGATTAATAAATGATTGGATATGATTTAAGGACGAGTAAGAAAATAATGTTATGAGATGAGATGCAAAAACAAAAATACGATGAAATATAGGTTGTTCGAGGTTTGGTAATGAAGTAGTGACTTTTCTGTCTAAATTCCTCAAGGCCAGATGCCAAACGGGGCTAGAACAAATCAGAAATGTAATCTCACCTTTACTCGTACGAGGAACCTTGATGTTGTTGATTACTTCGTCAAGCCTTTAACAAATTTAAATAATATTAATCAACTGAATTTATAATTCACCACAACAGATATTAGTACGTTCTCTTCAGTTCTGATGTTGGTGAAATTGAGAACGTTCTCGTTAAAAATGCTAGTTATAATGTAAATCTTAGTAAATAACATATAAGCTTAATTTATGTCATTACACAAAACTTGAAAATCTTCAATGATGAATTTTAAAAAAAACATATGCTTAAATTGAATATCAAATATCTATTGTTTTAACTACCTTATTTATCTCTCAAAATTAACTTAAACAACCATATTTTTTAAACTTATGACTGTGAGTATTCATGTTAAAGTCATTTTGACGACAAGTAACGGTAACAAGTAAAGTTTGATTAACTATCCAATTCAATGCATAATCAATCCTTAAAAACATATTACCTAACTAACTCTAGAAAAAACTCATGATTTTCGTCTTTAATCAATTCCAAACTTTTAATAACCACACACCAAATAAGTATCATACGAAGTAACACCTTAAAAGGTATAACTTAGTTATTTATTACTTTATTTTACATAGTAAATTTAAATGCATATACTTGTTTTATAACTTAAATATAAAGATATAAACATGGGAGATTTTTTCAAAATATGTGATAAGGAATGTTTATTATGATAAATAATCTTATTTGATGGTTAGTTCATGAAGTGGCAAGAATAATCTTGTAAGACTTATGAAAATAGTATGTTAAACAAGATAAATATACTATTTAAATGTTATAAATAAAATTACAAAAATGTCAATTCATGATTATAAATTATAATAATCTAATTATAACTATACTTGAATTATGATGGTGGCTAAACTTTTAAATTAAGAAAACAAAGGTTGTGCCAAATAAACTGAAAAATCATTACAATTTTTGATTTTTACCTTTGATCGGACATCCAAATGAACTTGGTTTTCAAATCTTTTTATGGCTTATCGTTTCTAGCATCATGAGAGATGTGGGAATCCAAGATTTTGTAAAAACACAAAGGTTTGCTATGCTAAATAATTTTTGCAACATAAGAGTTGCTATCTAATTTCTTGGCAGCAGTTCGTGGTTTTTGTATTACGGCCTTCGAGATCATATTATTTGAAAAGATGTCTTCATACAATGATAGAAGACTAGAAAGAGGGTATGTATCCGAAAATTGGTATTAAAATAATGTTTCAACTATTTGATATGATTTTTCTAAGGTGTAGGGGCAGAATCGGCATTTTTTGCGTAGTCAAAGTTTTGGCGTCTTTTTTGGGTAGAAAATAACAAGATGAAAATTGAAAATTTTCTTTTCTAAACGAAAAAGGAACAATTTTTATCTCTAGGTACTTTTGCAGAATCGAATTATTTTGGGCTGTATAAAATGTTGAACAATGGTGAGTATTTATAGGCAAAAATAGTAGTTTAATCATAACTATTTATGTCACACCTTGACTATTTTATAATAAATCACAAAAAATATGAATTTAATCATGCTCTTAAGGATGTCATGGCTTACCTCATCAAAAAGATATCATGGCTTACTTCATCCATTAGTTAATTGCATATCAAGTCCCTCAATTATTTTTAATTAAAATTCAAATAGGTATAATTAGATTTCTTTGTTACATACATATTTACTTATGTAGTTTTTCTAGGTAATTCGATCAACCTGGTTAATATTTAAAATTGAAGATATGTTTTAGAATTAGAGACCTATAAAATAATAAATGACTAACTTTTAAGTTCAGGGACTAGAAGATAAATTTATCTAAACATTTAGGGTCAAAAATAAAAAATTTCAAAAGTTCACGGACTAAAGTATAAATTATTTTTTTCTAATTTTTGGGGCATTACATTACTTCTTATTTTCCTTATTTTATAAAAAAAAGATCTAAAGAACCATGCACGAGGTTGTAATGGGAAGCGAGAAAAGGTTGTGATTTAACTGTCTTCTCATCTTTAATTTTCAAGATTTTGAAAGTCTATTTCTTTTTTAGATGAATTTATAACTCAGCAACATATTCTATCTTGTTCTTAGTTTAGAACTCTGATATAACTTGGAACATGTTCTTTATTCGTCGTAAGTAATGCAAACAAAAAGCTCTTGAATTCTTGATAAAACGCTTTAAAGACTTGTTCCATTTCACGTGAGATAATTAATTCTTTTGAAGCTTTGGGTTGTTTAAGATATACGAACTCTCTTAGTCTGGAAAGGTACGTAATAAATAATTCATGACAATCATTGTAACCACTGAAGTATCCATAAATCGTAAAATGTGGGGGGCGGGGGGGGGGGGGGGGCGGTGGGCGCTGGATTTTTTATTTTTTAATAACAACTGGCAGGAACTAAGAGGAGAAAAATCGAAATAACGAGTTGGAAAAGAAATTGTTGTTTTGAATCATGTTTTTGGTGGTTTCAAAGACCATGAATGCGCGCAAAGAGATTTTCATCACTTCAACTTTTAGTTATAAAACAAAAAATTCACTAATATATATATTTTACGACGACGGTAACAATAACCAGAGACTTGCTTTGCATTTTTTTTTTTATCAAAGTAATATTATAGACTATGTTATTATTTCTAGATTTATTTAACCTAGACAATAATAAAAAAAGAACGAATCCATATTGTTTGTGATCTTGCTTATGCGGAAAATAATGTTCTCTTCACAAATATGATATAATATATGCATATATTTAATTTAAACAATATTAATTATTTATATTTCAAACGAATACAATAGAGATCAAGTTCGTTTGCCATCAAATTCATTAAGTGTGGATTAATTAAATGTTCAATGTGTGTGTTTGCTGTTTTTTAACATCACAAGGATTTTTTCGCTAAAAAATGAAATAATCTTACTACATATAACAAAAGGGGAGTTTTTGTAATTTAATATATATTAGGGCTTTCAAGTTCAACTAATTATTAGATATATATGACATTATTTATAATATGTGATAGGGGAAGCATAACGTTTGTCTCCCCAACTGTACTCGTCTCTTTGATCAACTTGTACTAAAAACTCGAATCAATTTTAACCTCCAAATTACCAATTCTTCTTTCCCATGCCAGTTGTAAACCAATTCTAATGGCTTCAATCTCCATTACGAGGACTGTTGGGATGGACATGGACTTCACAAAACCCCATAGCCAGTTACCTTTTGCATATCGAGCAACTCCACTGATATGGGCATTTCCCGCATCTTGGGCCAGGCCCAAACCAGGCCCATTTTGGAGCATATCGGGGATCACTTTCGATGTCATATCGGTAATCATCACCGATATGTTACTGTGGTCCCCGGATCTCGAGGTCTATAAATACGCACTGCCGGGATCCCAAAACAAGTAATTTATTATACCTCAGCTACCGCTCGCCATATCGAAATACATCACCGATGTCTCTTTCGATATCTAATTCGACATCTTGACTACAACACACGGCTGTGACACGTCATACCACTTCATCACCGATCTCACAGCGGGGGTCATCCTCGACGTCACATCGAAGGCGATCACCGACGTCCATTCGATCTATTTACCGATATTCCGCTCCCATCCAAGAATCGAGGCGAATATCCGAGGTGTTCCGGACCAAGCCTACACGAGACTCGTAGTGTAGGTCTGATATGAGATAGGCTCGTTATATTACTGGACCACTCACTTGTAACCGAGACTCGCATATATATAAAACGACCTATTGCCAAATCAGTGGCGCTGTCTGTGGGAACACTAGTTCCCGGACAAAGACGTTGAGATGCAAGGAAGGAGAACCCGATCCGAAATTAGCGGAGTGGTGACTAGGAGCGCCAGGATGGAGGACACACAAACCCTCGACACCCGACTGACCGAGAACAAACAATGGCTCAAGCCGAGATGGAGCTCCCTCCACCACAAGTGCAACGAAGGCGTGGGCCCGGGAGGCCACCGCGAGCCGCAAATGCAGGTCCGACCCTTGTTGCACCGAGTGCGGCAGAACCCGAGACTGAGGACCCGCCCATCGAGAACCACGCAGCTGACATTCTAGTGACCGAAGCGCTAAATACGGATTTTCCCGGCCAGGAGGAGACAATGCATGCGGGACAAAGCACCGACCATCCCGCCGCTATAACCCCGGAGATGCAAGCTCAGATCAACGCCACTGTGAGAGCAGCGCTGAATTCCACATTAGAGACCTTGCTCCTATGTCTGGTGGAGCAAAGGGCTAAGGACATCCGGGCGAGGCCCACTAAATCCGGAGCAGATGAGAAAAGGGCAAGGCAAGGATGCGACGAACACGAGGACACTAGGGACGCTTTCAGGGAGATATCGCCCGCTGCTTACGACAGGGCGGAGAGACGGGGCCCCGAAGTCCTGGATCGAGAGGTAGCGAGGAAGATGGAACAACTTGACCGCGAGAGGGCAGAAGTAATCCGAAGAATGGAACGCGGTCGTGACCGGGCCAAGATCAATGGTTCAAAAAATGAGGATGCAGAGATACTACGAGTAATTTCAAGGACGATGTAACAGCTAGACCGCGAGAGGACGGAGTTAGCAAGGAAGGTGGCTCAGAGTCATGGGAAGGGTCGCGGTAGGACCCCGTTTTCAGATGAGATAGAGGCAGAGGTACTGCACAGAGGAGACAAGATTCCAACCATAAAACCGTATGATGGGAAGAGTGACCCGATGGATCACATCCACGCCGTGGAGAGTCTCCTGAACCTACAAGATTTTTCCGAGGGTATTAAGGCAAAAATAATGGCGACAACACTGATTGGAGCAACATTAGACTGGTTTAACAGAATCGAAGTAGGATCTATTTCAAGCTTCGAGCAGATGAAGGAGAGATTGGAGAACCACTTTTCCAGTCAGAACCGAATGAAGACAAGCATGTACCATCTGGAAGCGTTGAAACAGAAAGAGAGAGAAACTCTCGGCGAATTCATGAGCAGATTCAATGAGGAGCTACTAAAGGTGGACAACCCCTACGGGGGACAAGTGCTGCAGACCCTGTTCAGGGCAACGACGCACAACGGATTCGCCAAAGAGTTGATCAAGCTCGCAGAACCTACCATCAATCGGATAAACGAGTTGGCGCATATGGCAGCTAAGTTTAGACCCCAGGAATCCGGCCGGGAAAGGAGTAGAGAGCTATGGAACAAGAACATGGGAGGAAGAGACAGGTCCCCAAAGAGATATACCCCCTCAATCGCGACATTCACACTATCTTTGCCGTTGCGCAAAGCAGGAATTGGCTAAATGCACCTCGAAAAATCAAGGAGACATATTTCACCAAGAAATCTAGACGCTACTGCGAGTATCACCGCCAAAAAGTCCATGACACGAACGAATGTTATGACCTAAAGGATGAGATCGAGACACTGATTAAGCACGAAAGACTGATAGAATTTGTTAAGGCGAGCGGGCAGTACGCTGAATCTAGAGAACGGTCCCAATCCCCAAGAAGGGAGGGCCTAAAGGCGATTGAAAGTGGACAAGGACGAAATGCGATAACTAGTGCGCCTTCGAGGGGGGTCATCAATGTGATAAGCGGTGGGACCGCAAAAGCGGATTCCACCAATCAGAGGAAGAAGATAACTCGCGGATTAAACGAGGACCGATTCGTTGGATTTGCAACGTTGATCAAGGAGCTCCCAGACGAGGTTATCACGTTTTCCAGCAGGGACCGCTTGGACCTCAGCCCCGAGGCCGTCCAGGCAGGCGAGCTCGACTGCCCCCTAGTTGTTCAGCTTGATATCGCTAACTACGCTGTACACAAGGTACTCATAGACAACGACAGCTCCACCAACATTATGCTTGCGCATGCTTTGGAGAAGATGGCACTCGGCCACCACGCAGTCGAACAGGTCCGTACGCCACTGGTAGGATTTGAGGGAGCAGAGACAATTCCCCTAGGACAAGTGAACCTTCCCACATCATTCGGGAAAGAACCGCACAAGCGAACTATTAATGTTCAATACACAATCGTGGACCAACCATTTGCATACAACGTTATAATCGGCAGACCGGCCCTGAATGCGATAAGAGCGGTGGTATCCACATTCCATCAGAAGATGAAATTCCCAGCAGGAGGAGGGGTCGGAGAAGTGGTCGCTAACCAGGAGGAAGCTTGGCTCTATTACGTCACTTCTCTTGCGTTGCCAAGAATTAGAGAAGCAGAGGAAGAAGCAGCCAGACCAAATCAGGATCGACAAGCTAGGGGATGATCACCATGAGGAGCAAACAAAACAATACTTTAAATTTCTGCACTTTTTAAATTATGTTCGAACAACGAAAACATTGCCCCATCGCGGGTCTGATTCCCCACTCAACGGGATACGTAGGCGGGTTAGGTCTACCTAGCCCTCGACCGTTATCTATTATTTAACCCCTTCGTGGGTCGGCATGTAACTTAAAATAGGGGGAACTACGCCGGTCTGATTCCCCATTCAACGAGATACGTAGGCGGGTTAGGTCTACCTAGCCCTCGACCGTTATCTCTTATTTAAACCCCTTCGTGGGTCAGCATGTAACTTAAAATAGGGGGAACTACGCCGGTCTGATTCCCCACGCAACGGGATACGTAGGCAGGCTGGGGTACCTAGCCCTCGACCGTTATCCGTTATTACCTTTTTATTTTTTGTTGCTTGGCACAATCTCATATTCGATGCAGGGAATGTCCTAAGTGGACATTACAGAAGTACAGAGAATCGCACAAACAAGTGGGGAATATCCCCCTAAATATATATTTAACACATCGCTCTCTTACAGGTACAAACATGTACAACAGGTACAAACAGGTACAACAAGTACAAACGGGTACCAAGGCATGATAGAGCACTACGGAAACACTATTTCTTGGGTATAACAGATATTCCCAGATTGAGGGAACATCCCTCAAATAACACATGCACGTCACTTTGTGCTTTCATATTAGCTTTTATGTCGAAAAGTTTTCTTGTCTATGATGTTTTGCAGGGCTCAATGACCTACATATTAAACGACGACACAGTCACCAAGGGACATAGTCAAAAAGACAATGAAAAGGCTCGCCTACAACACAAAAATATCCCCTGTGATAACGGGGTCGATCAAAAAAAATTCAACGGTAGTGAGACCCCTGTGATAACGGGACGCATCCCTACCCACAAAAATATCCCCTGTGATAACGGGGTCGATCAAAAACAATTCAATAGTAGTGGGACCCCTGTGATAACGGGACGCATCCCTACCCACAAAAATATCCCCTGTGATAACGGGGTCGATCAAAAACAATTCAACGGTAGTGGGATCCCTGTGATAACGGGACGCATCCCTACCCACAAAAAATATTCCCTGTGATAACGGGGCCAATACAAGAAGAAATTCCCTGTGATAACGGGCCAATACAAGAAGAAATCCCCTGTGATAACGGGGTCGATTCAAGAAAACAATCCCTATGTTAACGGGGTCGGTTCAAGAAAAAATTCCCTGTAATAACAGGGTCGACAACAAACAGGGCAACGGCAAGGGTTCCCCTGTGACAGCGGATTGTACGTTAAAAAACAGAAACAGAGGCACCTTCATGCGATAACGATGACTACTCGACATAATCCGGTATGACCGACATGTGACATAACAAGGAGAACCAACAGTAACACGAGCAATCACACCACAGATTATGTATGAACAAATATATATCAGGACACGCAGAAAAGATCGATTGGATTAATAGGTAAAACCAGGAATCATATTACACGAGGCAACTGCGCCGAAAGAAAAAATACAAACTCCTAGAATCTCAACCAGGATAACGAGGGGCCCCTTTGATGTGTATTAACGCCAAACTCTTCTGCTCGACGATCTCGTGGTACTCCTCCTCCGGTTCTAGATCTTCGAAATCATAATCGGAATCCTCAGGAAACTCCCCGTCCGGCCCCTTCAATGGGTTTATGGCCGAAGGGTCGTAACCATCCTTGAAACCACAATCCAGCTGTATTTGACCTATAACAGAGGCCTTGGCTTCTTCCCGTTCCAGCAAGCCCCGCTCAGCACATATCATCTTATATGACCGACTCAGAAGGAACTGTTTGGACGCACTGGTCAGTTGGCTTTTGCTCAGCGCCATGCACCTCATGTGCCTTTCAGCCTGGGCTAATTGGTCCTTTAGAATTGCGACCTCAGCTTCAAGGGCCTCCCGACGAGATGCTTCTTGACCAGCGATAAGTCGAGACTCATTAAGCTCTCCGATCAACCTCTTATTGTCATCTAACAGAGCGCCCACATTATTCTCGCTGGACTTCAAAATATCCATGGCCTCGTCTCTCTCATGCTGGAGCTGTACAGCGGCAACAAGATCGTATTCGCCCAGTTTCTCGAGCAAACCATTGGTAACTCGGAGCGACTCGGCGTGGTCCGCTTGACCTTTAATGGCCATCGTCAAGAAACCTTTCAGAAAGCCAACCACCTGCAAGTCCACAATAAGGACTTGATCGCTCAATCAAATGAAAACCCAAAGCAGATACACAGTGAATGGCATAAAGACTACTTACAGAGCGAAACAGACCACTGTGATCGCCACTTGAACTACCCTCTTCTTTCTTTCTCTTTCGTCCCATGGACGTCCCAACACCAACGTCAGGTTGAGATTGCGAAGTATTACCCACCCCGACAGTATTTTCACTCGATGAGGGCACATGTTTCTTCGTATTCTTGCGCACGCCCTCACGGCCCCCGACTGTCTGCGTTCCGCTATCGCATCCAGACTACAATACTCCACCAGCTCGGCTGCGAAACACACAAAATAGAGGATCAAGAAATAAGTCTAGGGGAGAATATCAATTTACAAAGATATAACACTTACCGAGTGTAGAGGTATCGTTATACCGCACGGGAGATATCCCACTTGCTCGCAAAACTACGTCACTAAAAAGCAAGGTACCGTCGTATGGATGGTTGATCAAATTCCTCAGAAAATCGAGGCTGTGTGTAGTACGCCCAACAGTGGTTCGTCTCTCATATTTGGTGTCTTCACACCACATGCTAGGAAGCGCAACAAACTCACTAGCCGTCCTCTCCTGGATGTACATATACTCGAACTTATTTCCAAGTCCATAGCTAGATTGAGTATAGTGCACGAACCTAAGCCCCGTCTGGGATCGCACACAGAAAAACCCTCTATCACCACCCTTTCTATTTACCATAATACTAAAGAGCTCCCAGAACTCGTTAGCTCCACAAGGGGCACCAACGCCCTCATAACACAAATGAAAGCTACAATGTAGCCCAAAGAATTGGGGGATAGCTGTCCCAAGCAGACCCCAATACTTGCTATAATAGCACTAACCGCAGGATCAATCGGGAAGCGCAACCCGTTCTTGAAGTGCTTGGCACTGACAGTAATGCAGCCTTTTGGTGGAGTATGCATTCGTTGATCCGCACTGGGGAATATGACCTTATACCCATCGGGAATGTCATACTTGTCAGAATAATAACCGGCATGATGAGGAACACGATACTTCATATCCTCGTACTTCTCGGAGGTCTTATATTTCGGGGGGCTGGCCTCAAAGCGCCATTCATCCACATCAGGGCTGGCAGCTTCAGGCGGAGCAGAAAATTCGGCACCCCCCTGTTCACCAGTCAGTTGTCCAGGTCCAAACATCTCATTTTCGGAGAATACGGCTCCACCCTCTCCAAAATCCATCTCAGGCAAATCTGCGCCAACATTATCCCCGGCAAACGACATATTAACGCTCCAAAAGGATGAAAGGCAAGATCGAAAGTGATATCGGAAAGGGTATCGAATTCGATATCAAAAATTCAAATCAAAGGTAGATATCGAAAGCGAGGTCGAAATCTATATCGGAAGTCAAATTCGACGTGTCTTTCGAAGGGACAACGAAATTTCGCTAAAAGCCAAAGTGGGTTTTCACTTTCCCGACAACCTATTTATAGATATCGGAGATGCTAGATCGAAATACAGTTTCGATATCACATCGGTACTAATATTCGATGTACAGCTAAAGGACATGGGGGCTGACATCATATCGAGTATGAATTTCGACATCACGTCAAAGGTAAAACCGACCTCTTACCCTACTACGCGAAGAGCCGCAAGAATATACCAACAACCCCGACAACCCCATCACAATTTTCAAGGAACCCAAATACCAAGGAACTAGACTTCAAACGAGGACCTCAAACTCGGCGGTCATCACGAGTGCACTTCCCACAAGTTTGATCTCCGTCATTTGAACTGGCGGGACGAAGGGTACAGGTAACCTAGAAGTTTTAAATTAAATTTGCGAATCCTTATCTCTAAGATAAGAATCCCCAAATTGGGGGACTACATGATATGGGCATTTCCCGCATCTTGGGCTAGGCCCAAACCAGGCCCATTTTGGAGGATATCGGGGATTACTTTCGATGTCATAGCGGTAATCATCACCGATATGTTACTGTGGTACTCGGATCCCGAGGTCTATAAATACGCAGTGCCTGGATCCCAAAACAAGTAATTTATTATCCCTCAGCTACCACTCGCCATATCGAAATACATCACCGATGTCTCTTTCTATATCTAATTCGACATCTTGACTACAACACACGGCTGTGACACGTCATACCACTTCATCACCGATCTCATATCGGGGGTCATCCTGGACGTCACATCGACGGAAATCACCGACATCCATTCGATCTATTTACCGATATTCCGCTCCCATCCAAGCATCGAGGCGAAGATCCGAGGTGTTCCGGACCAAGCCTACACGAGACTCGTAGTGTAGGTCTGATTTGAGATAGGCTCGTTATATTACTGGACCACTCACTTGTAACCGAGACTCGCATATATATAAAACGACCTATTGCCAAATCATCCACCTATAGAGCATTGATTTTGTCGTGTCACTACGCTCCCGTCAACGTTGAGTTTCACGTTCCCATCTTCGACTTCTCCCACATCTCCCTCAGATTTTTATTCTTCCTCCTGTGAACTTGTACTAGATCACTCACCAGAATTTTGATTCGTTGCATCATCACATTAATCCCCTCAATCTTTCCTCTAAAAACACGTGAGTTTCTCGCTTTCCAAATTTCCCATATGCACGCAATGATCATAATGCCCCAAGGAGTATTCAGAGAAACATTCCTACTGGTTCCTTTTGCAGAAGATTTCCTCTAAGACAAATGTCTTTGCTTTCGTTCATAAATTGATGTCGCCTCGAGGCCCTCAGAGTTTTATACCAGATTTTGCGAGCAGCTTTACACTCTCAAAGAACATGTACCACCGATTCTTCCCTCTCAAGACAAAGCTCACATCCGACATTTTCTGTCATCTTCCTATCCCTACGTAACTTGCTGGTAACAAGTCTTCCTTGGGCCACCAACCAAACAAAAGCGCAAAATTTATTACTACAGGATAATCTCCAAACCCAGTCCACTTTCGTCGTCAAATTCAACCTATTCGTGTACAAGCAATGTATTGCTTTATACGCGCTTTGACATGAGAGTTCCTCGTTAGACGTATCGCTCCAAATAATCATATCCTCCCTATCAACAAGAATTATGCGGCGTTTCTGAAATTCCATTCGCTATTGAGGAGGTATTGGAGTTATGATCTTCTCAAATAACCAATCTCATGTCTCATTGAGCATATCCGACATCTTTAAATCATATTCATCATGCATAATATTCAGAACAACATCACACAACTGCGTACTCCCGAGCCAGTTGTCAAACCAAAATAAGATAGAATCTCCATTTCAAATTTTCCAGCGAATACATGTTGTAATCAACGCCATGCAACTGGCTATACATTTCCACGCGGGGCTGTCACTAACATAATACTATAGTCACATAATCTTGATGATTTGTGATGTCTGGCCTTCCATCCAGAGACTTGCCTCACCCTTCAAGATCTTCCACTTCGCAAGAAGCGCAATATTATTTAACGGGGCTGCTCAAATCTCCAAGTCGTTTTCTTTCTTGTTCTTCGTCACTCTATTCCATCCCACAAGATGATTTTTTTAACATCCGGATTGTTGGATCACATAAACTCGCAGTTCAGTTTATCGAGTTTATTGCATATTTTTTCCAGAACCCAACTCGCTTGCAATAGATGAATTGGAACAACTGTAGAGACTGCTTAAATTAACGTCGTTCTCCCCGTGGGGGATAAGGTATTCCCCTTCCAAGCTAAAAAACAACTAAGTAATTTGTCCAGTATGTCATTATAATGTTTGCTCCTCGTACGACCATGCACCAGATGTACGCCGAGATATTTCCCGAGCTCGCCCGTCTCAGAAAATCCCAAGTTAGCACATATTCGTCTTTTTAATCTCACGTTTCCTCTGTTCGAGAAGAAAACTTTAGATTTCTCCTTATTTATCTTCAGACCCGAACACTTGCAAAACCTCGCAAGAACTTCTTTCATTCGTCTTGTAGTTTTTAACGTAGCCTTCCTCGTTAAAATCAGATCATCGGCAAAAAACACATGTGATAATTTGGGACATAATATCTCTAAGTCTTAACATAATACACTTTGTAATAAATTTGTAAATAACATTACAAAGTGAAATAGGTCTAAACTGAGGGATCTGTTACCTTCGGAATAAGGCATAAATAAGTCGCGCATACCTTCTGGTCAAAGGCTCCTTTCTAAAATGCATCCTGGACGGATTTCATCAAGGGTTTACTCATCCACTCTCAGCATTTCTAGAATATTGTTGCTTGGATACCATCCAGACATGGGGCTTTACTAGGGTGCATTCTCCAGACCGTGTTTTTCAACTCCTCCATGCTTACTTCCTGTCCGACATGAACTTTGTTTTCAACATTTCAAATATGTTGAAACCTTGACACGGGGAGAGACGGTGTATTGCAATCACCACCCGAGAACAAAGCATGATAGAAGCTCCTTGCATGGGCCTGGTGCAGCTCCGGTTCATTCACCCAGTTACCCTCGACTTTTTGCGCAAGAATCTTGTTTCTTTTTTGCAGGTTAGGGTCGACCTATGGAAGAATGCCGTATTCCTGTCCCCCGCCTCTAACCAATTGATCCTCGACTTCTGACGCCAAAATAATTCTTCCTGTTTTAGAGTATTATTATATTCCTCTAAAAGTTCCTTCTCCAAATTACTCAGGAAATTTTTCGATTTCTTAGCAATGGCGTGTTACGCACCACCAAGTCGTTTGAGGATGATTCTCTTGCGCCTAAATTAATTCCTGAAACACTCTTTGTTCCATGTACTCATAATCCCCAGGACTTTTGCAACCGCACACAAGATTTCACCATTTGTCTCCCAAATCTCTTTCATTACCCTTTCGCACGCATGATGTTTCAACCACATTGATCGCTTCGAATCTAAATGGACGATTTGTGGTCCCTTAGTGCCAAGCATTTGTATTTGTGAGAATATTATGGTAATCCCCGTGAGTGCGTGGAAGATGCAAAACCACACTATTCGGGAAATTTTCGATTCATTGGGCGTTCGCCAACGCTCTATCAACTCTTTATCGAATGTCGGTCCCACCATCTCTTTTATTAACCCAATTATATTTTGGCCCATGAAAACCAAAATCCTGAAGCATCCAAGATTGAATTGTTGTATTTGCCGTTAGCTTTTCCCTTTATTTTCAAAATATATAGTGAATAATAAATTATAATTATTAAAATAAGGAATTAATAGTAAATGAAACTCTTTCAACCACTGTTTGCAAAACATACAAAGATACAATCCTCCCAAAATCTTCACTCTTTGGCTGGATATAATCTTTGTCCTGCATTAATTAGATTTCATACATATAACATGTAATAATTATTCAACACATTAAACAACTTGATTAACTTTAAGAAGCTAAATAATGTGAAGCCGTGCGAATAAAAATAACTAATAAAGTTGGTTCTAAGTAAGTGTATGAAAGAGTTAAGATTTCTTTAATTATCGACATGTTCAACTCCTGGTTATTGATCTGCGACTGCCAACCACGTACGTATAGTTTACAAATTAAACTCATTTAACTCAGTGGAAAATATTATTGTTTTACAAACCTATTACCTATTAATTTTATTAATTATTGATATGCATGTACGTGCTAATACCAAATGAATCTAAATCTTTGTACTTATATGGCTTTTCACAAATATTAACCTAACTTGAGAGTGGGACTCAGTTAAAAATGTCGTATAAATTAAAACCAAAAGCGTAAAGGGACAATCTTGTTAGCTTAAAGGATTGCCTCTAACAGCATGGCCATAATATAAACTATAAAGGGAATATAAGGTTAGCCTCCAAATTGCTTCGATCAAGACATTTGAAAGTCAGGATTAAGCTTTGCTAAGTTTTGTTTTATATATATTAATAAAATGAATATTTGACCGAATCTATAATGTGGCACCACTGACCACTATAAGTGAATTTGTAAGTTAAGGATCTGTTTGGTTGCCAGGATAAAGGGGGAAAGAAAAATAAAATGTTTTTTTTTTCCTTTTCCATTTGTTAATCCTTGGAAATGATAGAAAAAATATTCCAGTTTTTCTCATATACAAAATAATGGGAACTATTAAAGCTTATCTTAAAATATTTAAATCTAATCTTTCCTCCTAAGCGAAAATCTCGCCCATATATTCAAATCTTTGAATTTTCCAAAACTTTTCATATTCTCACCAACGTGAAATCTTTATTTGAGCTTTTTATAAATACTTTTAAGAACAATTTTTTGATTGAATCTTTATTATTTATGTTCTTTGATCACAAATTTATTGTAAATTCTTGTGATCTAAAAATAAATAAACAAAGTTAATTATCAAGTATTTATAAATACTGTTATCGAAGTTGTGGAGAATATGCATATAAAAACTTTAAGAAAACATTTGAAAATAAAAATGTTCAAGGTAGATTTCGAAAAAGCTTTTGATTGTGTGTGTTGGGATTTTCTTGCTAATATGATGGAACTGTTGGGATTTTGCTCAAAATGGAGAAGATGGATCCGGGAATGTCTTGAATCTGCCTCAGTGTCTATTTTGGTTAATGGAAACCCCACCGATCAGTTCAAGCCTTCTCGGGGCTTGAGGCAGGGAGATTCCCTCTCCCCACTTTTATTCCTCATTGTTGTTGAGGGACTCAGCTGTCTTATCAAGAAAGCCACAAGCGAGGGGCTGTTAACTAGCGTAAAGATTGGTGAGAGTGACTTTGAAGTCACCCACTTACAGTTCGCCGATGATACAATTATCTTCTGTGAATGTTCCTTTTCAAATGTGTTGGCTATTAAGTCCATTCTCAGAAACTTTGAACTTATCTCAGGTCTTAAAGTAAATTTTCTGAAAAGTAGCATTGTTGGGATTAATGTCGAGAAAAATTTACTTGGTGAGTTTGCAGCTGTTCTTAATTGCAGGATTGACAGTCTTCCACTCAAATATTTGGGAATGCCTGTTGGAGTCAATCCGAGGCGTACAGAATCTTGGAAGCCCGTGGTCACGGCTTTCAACAATAAGATGGCGAACTTGAACAATAGACACGTCTCCTTTGGAGGAAGGATTGTTCTTCTTAATTTTGTATTTGTTGGCTTACCATTGTACTTTTTTTCCTTCTACAGAGCTCCGAAGAAAACTCTAAAAGATATTGTTAGCATCCAACGACGATTCTTGTGGGGTGGTAATAGTGAAGTGGCGAAAGTTCCTTGGGTCCGTTGGGACCAACTCTGCCTTCAAAAAGATTCAGGAGGCCTAAACATAAAAGATTTGAATTGTTTTAATTTAGCACTTTTATCTAAATGGAAGTGGCGTGTCTTACGAGGGGGTGACTCATTATGGAGGAAAATTCTCATTGCAAGATATGGTATTATTAAGAGTCCCACCGATCTTAACTTTGACAGGTACAAACATAAGCTGGTCTCGACTTGGTGGAAAGACCTCCTCCTTTTAGATAAAGGAAGCTCTAATGATCAGTGGTTTAATGATGAAATGGTGAGAAAGATTGGCGACGGGACAGATACTTCTTTTTGGAAAGAAAGGTGGCTGGGGAACGAACCATTATTCTCCAAGTTTGGGCGTCTTTTTAGTGTTGCCACGGACAGGGACTGCTCTATTGCAAATAAAGGCGAGTGGACTGAAAATGGTTGGGTTTGGCGATGGCAATAGAGGCGTGATCTGTTCTGCTGGGAATCAGCAATGCTTGATGAACTTTGCTCGTTTATTGGTCTTTCTGTTCCGGTTCGCGGCAAAATGGATCAGTGGATATGGAAAAGTGATACAAAATGGGAATTCTCGGTAAAATTTGCTTATCGTATTCTTTGTCCTCAAAGCAACACTTCATTGGATCCTACTTTTAAAAAATTGTGGGATATCGAAGCACCTTTGAAAGTTAAAGCTTTCGTTTGGAGGGTACTTGTTGATAGAATCCCAACAAAGACTAATTTGCTTAGGAGGGGGATTCTTGCGAGCAACAGTTGCACCAATTGTCCCTTTTGCAATTTGGAAACAGAGGATGTAAACCATCTCTTCTGTACGTGCTCTTTTACATCTCAGGTTTGGTATGGCGTCCTTAATTGGTTGTGTTTAGAATCTGCCTTGGCTGGGAATGTAAAGGGGTTGTACGAGCAAGCATGTGGCGGCATCCTCCCGAGGTACTCAAAATTGCCGGATATGAACTGCATATGGGTCTTCGTGTTATGGGAAGTTTGGATTTCAAGAAATAACTTGTGCTTCAAAGACATACTTCCTTCTATACGGGATATCATTGATAGTGTAAAACTTAAAAGTTGGGGATGGATTAAATCAAAAGTGTCGGGTTTTTCCTACTCTTTTCCGGAATGGTCTATGTCACCTCTGTTCTGTAACATTTGATGTATCGTTTTGGAGAGTATCTCTTGTGCTCTCCTTTTTTTATATAAAATTCTCTTTTCTCGATCAAAAAAAAAATTTAACAATTTAATGTCTTTCGAATATCATTTTATACGTATATTTCAATGTACAAAGTACAATCACAATCTTTAAAAAATTAAATTAATAGTATATATAAATTTTTTAGAATTTAATAATGATTTTTGCCAGAAAATCAGTGTACTACCAAACGCATGAAAAATATATATTTTTTAATTTTTCCCAAACAATAGACAAAAAAAAAATTTATTTTTTAATTTTTCCCAAACAATAAACAAATTCCAAGTTAATTCCTTTGAGTTCGATCAATATCCAGCCCAATGCAGTGTTGGCCATGCAGGCTAAACATTATTACGTTTGAGTGCATGCGGGTACCGTCGTCTCACATAATTATATTTATTTTGCACTTCTTGATAGTTTTACCATTTCAGTTCTTCAATAGAAATAAGTATAGACTATAGACAAATTATGGACTAGAATAGTCAAACTTTTTTATAACTGCACATTTTGACATTCTTATACTTGATAGTAAATTACATATTATCAAAAAAGTAAGCCAGTGTTTGAAAAGAATAAATAACAAATTTATTAAGCATGTTTAAAAGAAAAAAATATGTGCTAACTAGATTCTACATTTTGTGACACTCTTCGAATTATTTGTAATATAGTTCTTGTAAAATCTAAGAGTTGCACCATATATAATATAGCACACGCCATCTTTTGAAACTTTACTGACTTTTTTGTACTAAACTTATTTTTTAACTACAATTTCATATTATAAGCTTTGAATAATAAGAATTCAATAAGATTTTCGTCCGTCGTAGTTTGGAAGATATACTGCCTCCGCCCCTGGTTACATTCAATCATATTAAAATAGTTGATTCGAGTGGAAAAAACAACACATAATTGATTCAGTATTTTAATTCATTCATTGAACAGAAATTTCTTCAATGATCCGCTCCACTATCCTTTTTCTCAGCTCACTAGATTCAGTGAAGCATGCATTATATTCAACTTAAAAGGAAATGAATCCCAACAGTAATTCCACGTTAGGATTACATGCTTTAATTTTAACTTTACATCTCTCCTTTAATCAATCTTTTCTTTGCATAAAGTATATTAAGATGTAACAGATATTGCCATTAGTTAACTTTCCAATATATATAACCGAAAGAATAAATTAAGTTTGATGTTGACACCATTATGTGTAACACCATTATACCGACCTGGAACCTTGTACGAAGGTCCCGCAGGTTAACATCTTCAAAACTTTCACTAGGACAGTGCTATGTATAATGCACATCCCAAAAAGCTAGAATTAAATAAAAGAAATAACAAAAGAGTTCTCTCGATGCGTCGCTTAATCAACTCCATTTAATTCTATTATGTGTGACCTTAACATTAATTTAAGTTTTCGAACGAAAACGTTCAACACCTTTTAAGCAAACAAGTAACCTTGGAGATCTTCAACTTGAGCCGAATCATTACAATCTCACTAGAGAACAATTGAAGATACAAAATGTGAACCCGAATGCATTAATTACGATATAAAGATATTACAAGAAAGAATCATGTCACACCAACATGTAGCCTGCAGGGTGCACTAATACAAGCCATATAATAGTTGAGTTTACTAATTACATGTATCAGTGTACTTTGGCTAACTGAAACTAGTGTACTATAGATTTTTCCGAATAGAACTCTAATTGGGCACGGAGGTTGCTTTAAGCGTTGATGGAATTATTACTTTATACCATGCTGGAATTTGATGGATATGCTGACCTCAAATGACGACCTCTCAAAAACTGTAGGGATAAGAGGACATATTGTAAAGTAAAGATAGTGAGCTTGCCTATAATTCATGTTATTGGGCTTATGGGCCTATTGCTACTATGACTCATGATAAGCAGAAATGATGCGCAACAAATATTTAAGATAACGATTATGTATTCTAGATAAAATGTTACTATAAAGTTTTGGATTTATCGTTATCTGTTTGTACCGCTCACGATATCTATTTTTAATAAAACTTATCATTCGAGAGACAGGTGAGGTTAGACGTGGAGAATTGATATAATGTGTGTAAATATATATAAATAACTCAAGAAGATTGATTTTCCTTTATGCATGTCTAAAAGGCGGTGTTACAAAATTTGTGAGGAGGAAAACATGAATAGATAGAAAAGAGAGAGGCCTAATTAAGTAAATAAAAAAAAAACTGTTGAATAAATAAGTTGAAGAAGAAACATGAGGAAATGTGAGAGGAGTACAAGAGTTGAATATATGTGCATTAATGACGAAATTTTTGGTCTCTCCAGTTCTCCTCTTCTTCCACTTTAAGCTCATACTTTATTTTTATATTACATCGCGAAAGGTCCTATAATCCTATTGATCCACAATAGATCTAGTCTACGTAGTATGGTGGTGTTACAAATAAGTTAAGTGGTCAAATTAGGAATGATTGTTCTTATATAAACTCTTTATAAATAAATTCTTACTCTTAATGATGCATGAATAATTATCTGATTGTTCTTATATAAACTCTTTATAAATAAATTCTTACTCTTAAATTAATGATGCATGAATAATTATCTGTTAGGACCGTTTCTCTCATGGATCAAACCTTGATCCGATCGGCCCATTGAATTATTGTTGATGTTGTTTGGTTTAAATCATTAGGGTAAAGATTGAATTCAAATTAGATGTTATCTTGCTAAAGATATTATTCAAGTTACCATTTATCTCCTTATTATGCATCTAGACATGTTTAGGTAGCATATACAATTGGAAATCTTGCATGATATCGCAGGAATCTCTCGGATAAGGCAAGGAAATATATGCGGGTTACAACTGGACAATCAAACGCGTTTATCCACAAGGAAGAAGATCCGTCAGAGATACAGAGATCTTATTCAACAAGGGAAGAAGATCTGCGATGGTTGCAACTACGGATCTGCAGAGATTCTGCTCATGCCTATATAAGGAAAAGACTCGACACAGTTGAAATGCACTTTGAAAAAGATATTAGTGAGTGAGTACTGTATCGAGTCAAAGGTTTTTGAAGAGCATTAAGTCAGAGGAACTCTGGAGTAGCTTAGTGTGTTCTTCGATTCAATCGAGTATTCCGAAAATAAGTTAAGGGATAGGTGTGGCAACCGCAAATATTAGAGGGAGTCTAAGTTTTGGGTTGATGTAAAACCTACATTGTAAATCTTAAGTAGGATACTGTTTGAGTCGAACATTTGGGTGCAAGCCCCGTGGACTAGGACCATTTGGACCGAACTACGTTAAAATCTTTGTGTGTTCTTTACTACTTTTATGTTTAACTGTCTTCTATTAGTTGCAACAGAAAACTGGTTCTAAAACATAAAAATACAGTAATCTGTTCTACCTATGAGTGCAGTTGCAACTATTGTCAAGTTCAACTGTATTCAATAAAAAGTAGGATAGATCTGAGATCTTTCAATTGGTATCAGAGCGGGTCACTATATTACATAGTGTAGATTCTGGATCAAAGATCTTTTAAGTTTTGTTTTGTTTAAATATTTTCATGGAGAAAATGAGGGAAGGTCTGTCGACCATAAAACCCCCAATGCTGACAGCAACTAACTACTCCTACTGGAAGAATCGCATGCGAAACTTCATCAAACAGCAGGACCAAAAGGCATGGAAAAGCATTCTAAAAGGGTGGACCCCACCCACCGATGAACAGGGAAGGGTCAAATCCGAACTGGAATGGACCGATGCTGAAGAACTTCTTGCAAATTATAATTCTACAGCTTTAAACATTATCCTAGTTGCAGTAGATTATGATCAATATAAAAGTATTTCTAACTGTGAAGTTGCAAGAGATGCTTGGCAGGCTATTGAGAATGTGCACCAGGGAAACGCTAACGTATGTGCATCAAAGTTGCAACTGCTCAATGATCAGTTCAACTTCATACTAATGGAAGAAAAGGTATTCAATGCAGGGAATGCCTAGGCTTTGGACATATTAGGGCTGACTGTGCAAACCTCCTTGAGAAGAACAAGAATCGAGCACTGGTTGCTTGGATTGATGACGAATCTGAAGAAAGTGACGAGGAATCTGAAGAAGTGGCAGATGTTGCACTTTCATCCTTCATCCCGTTCGCTAGAGCAAATATGGCAGTTGCAATTCAAGCTCTTGTTGAATCTGATTTTGATTCACTGGATAGTGATGAAGAGGAACCTGCAAACGACCTGGATACCATCCTCAAGAGAAACTGGGAACTAGAGGCGCAACTCAAAATTGTATCGTCGTTTGGCAGTCTAGTCAAGATGAATAACAAGATCATGGAACATGAGAGAAAAATTCTTTCACTCACTAGGGAAATAGACCTCTTATCTGCTGATCTGAACACTGCACTCAATGCACACAAAGCTCTAGAAGAGGTGTGTGATCTTACTCAAAAGGAACTAGAGTCACTAGTCAAAAATGTAAAGTTGCTCACATCAGGAACTGAAAAACTGGAGGAAGTTCTGGATACTCAGAAAGTCGCAAACTGGAAAGACTGGGTTAGGTTACATTGAACCAGTGGATCCCAAGTTCCTAGGATATACTAAGATCACCATGTCCAAGAGGAAGCGAGTACCTAAAGGAGTGGAATTTCCGCTCAACTACAAGCAGATCCAACCTCTCCAGGCTCAGGTATTTCTTAGTCGTAACTTATTTGTTCCATTAACTAATCATAACTCTGTCACTAGATTTTTGAGAGGACGATTTGTTCTAACCTGGCACCACTGCGGAGTACAAGGACACATAAGGCCTTACTGCTACCAACTATGGGAATCACATCACGTTTCTCATCCCATCAAGGCTGGTGTAGAAACCAAAAAGAAAAGAAGGAGCCGCAAGAAGAAGAAAGTCAAGAGGGCTGGAACAACAATGTGTGTTGCAACAGACACACCAATAAAACAAGTTTGGGTTAAAAACTTACCTATCAATCTTACATGTCTTACAACTTGTAATTCCACATCTCAACATACATCTTCGTCTAACACCTGATTCTTTGATAGGGGTTGTTCCAGGCACATGACTGGAGATAAAAGCATTATGACCAATCTCGTTTATGAACGAAAAGGCGATGTGGTGTTTGGAGATGGAAACCGAAGAAAAATTCTTGGAAAAGGAACACTGAATGTGAAGGGTTTTCCTAAACTTAAGGATGTTTTCTATGTTGATGGGTTGCATGCTAATCTTACCAGTATTAGTCAACTGTGTGATAATGATCTTTATGTTCGTTTTACCAAAGATGAATGTGAGGTTATTGATCAGAATCAAAACAGGGTATTACAAGGATTAAGAAGTGCTGAAAATTGTTATACTATGATAAACTGCAACTCTGCCATTAGATCTCTAACTTGCAACTTTAGCACAGATAATCTTGCAGATCTCTGGCATCAGAGACTAGGCCAAATGAACTACAAGTCTCTTTCTCACCTTTCCAGCAGCCAATGTGTGAGAGGTCTACCTAAGCTTGGACCAAAGCCCTTTGAGAAATGTGGACCCTGTCTGGAAGGAAAACAGAAGAAAGTGAGCCATGCAGTGTTGCAACACACCCCTTCTGTAAGAATCCTTGAACTCCTTCACATGGATCTAGTAGGGCCTATCCAGAAAGAAAGCATCTCAGGTAAACGATATATATTTGTGTGTGTAGATGATTTCTCACGATTCACATGGGTTGAATTTTTAAAGAAAAAAATGAATCATTTATTGTTAACGGTATCTTCGTCGTGCCTGCTAGCTTTGACGAAGAGCGTAATGGATTGTTCGAAACGCCGATCCCGACCCGAGGAGATTGTTGGTTTTTATTGATTTGCGGCTGGACTCGAATATTTTCCGAGGTGCCTACGTATCCCCCGATTGGGAATCAAGCCACTCGTAGTTCTTGTATTTGTCTTGGTCCCCTCTGGATCCTAGTTCCGCGTCCTCCCCCTCCTTATATAGAGTTTGCTTGGGACAGGTGTCGTTATGCATGCGTTTTAGTAAGTACATGTGTTGTGATATGCGCAATAGTATCGAAAGATAAGATAGGGTTTATTTGTTTAGTATATCTGCTGACAGGGCGCTGACTAGGATAAATCATATCCTTTTTGGTAGCCCCAATGGGTTCCGACGAGCTAGTCCCTTGGTCTATTTCTCTCCGATGGGTTGTATCTCTTGGAAAATGTTGGATAAGTGGGATGGAGTGTTCGTCTGTCGTTGTGGTGGCTTCTGCAGCGGTTAAGTCTGGTTTATCTTCTTTGGAAAGTGTACTCCGAGGGGTATATTTACTAATTATTGTTCTTAGCGTGGGTCCCAAGGGTGTTTTATGTGAGCAGTGCTGCGTTTCTTGTGTCGGGGGTTTTGTAACGCATATTCCGATGGCTACTGGTCTATAGTAATATAATAGTTCTTTGAATATGACTTCTGGAAATAACGCTCCGAGGGCTTTGATATGGTCTCCGAGGGCTTTTTTGTGCCTTCATGAAATTGCATCTTTGCGTGTAAGTCCTCGTAGAGTGTCTTCCAATGGTTCCTGCGTTTAGGCTTTGTTACTGGATTTAGCCTTCGTAGTGATGTTCCGAGGGCCTTTGGACTTCGGAGTGTACAGTAAGAGAATTTTCTCGCAAGATTAGGGCATTTACAAATACAAATCAAATAATAATATACCCAATAATTTTGGTAATCGAATAATAGTGTATTTTAAGCACGTGAATTTTTACCCTGTTAACAAAGCCCCACAGTTTTTAGTGCAGTCGGTCATTATGACTGCAGTAGAAACTTAAAAAAGTCGAGAGTAACGATGGTTCGAGTATCATGAAATTTTTTAGAGAGGTATCGTAGCCTCTGGTAATCGGAGTCGTTCAAGGCATTGTTTTGAGCTTTTTAAAGTATACGTCTTTCTCGCTTTTTCCGATCGGGGATATTGTAGTGATAGCTATTAATGCTTTAAACGATCCTTTTGAGGTATCGTAGATTTATTTAGAACCTTACAGGTCCTTGTCGGTTGTCGCATCGTAGATCCCCGAAAGGCATCTGAGCCTTATATAGGACTCGGAAAGCCTCGATAGGGTATCAGGGAACTATTTTGGGGTATCGTAGACTTTTGTCGTTCGATGTTTTGTCGATGCCTCCGTTGATATATTTCCTTCATTTATTAAGGACATTAATTATAATTAATGTTGTGGCATTAATTAATGGTGATCAAAACGCAATTAAATGCCACGTTCAGAAGTGGTGGGGTTTGCCGAGGTATTCAGACCATTACGTTTTCCATAAATGAGGAGGTGTGACGGTTCATAACCCACTACACACGATTTCCAATCGTGGGGTGTAAAGGAGTTTAATGGGTTTAACACCTTTATTGGGCCTAGGGTTTATAAATACCTTTCTCTTTTAATTTTATTCTCACTTGCAATCTTTAGGCAAAAACTTTCTCCAGCTTATCTTCTCCCCCAGCCAAAGAAGTTTTTTGATTTACCTTAAGATTTCTCTCTAATTCGATTCTAATGGCGTCTCAATCTACGGCCAAACTGGTTTCTGCCGCTTCTGGCACTGGAGGGGTGACAGGGGCCGTTTCTATGACTTCTCGAAAGAGAAGCGCGACGGCGATGATGGGGATTGGTGGCAACAGTGGCGCGAGGAGGGTGAAAAAATCGAAGAAAAACGCTGACAAAGGTGGTGCTCCCCGAGCTACCCAGAAAGTTGAAGCGACAATTAGCACAGCTTCGCAGGAGGACATTGCGAATTTGTTCCTTGATTATGGCGCTTCAGGCCGGAATGTGACGGTGGAGGTTCCGTCAGTGGATCAGAGGGGTAATTCTCCTCCGGCGAAGTACCTGACCGTGTACTATCCTCAGGTAAATGCGGGGTTACGTTCATTTTTCCCGCCTCTCTACTGCGAGATTTTTAAGTACCACAACGTATGCCCTAGTCAACTTACCCCCAACTCCTTTACGACTCTAGCCTTATTCGTCTTTTGGTGTTTGGTAAGGGGAGTAGAGTGTACGAGGGATAGGTTTTTCTCTATTTTTGAGTTGAAGGTGTCTCCGGGGGGTGGGGGGCTTCTTTCTATTGTTTAAGTCATCGGAATAAAGATGACCGTATCTCCGAGGGCAACGTCAGTCTCACAGCACGTGAAAGAACAAATTTTTCTACGTCCATCCTACCGATGGGGAGTGGGACATGCTCTATACTTGGAGGGAGCCCAAGTTTTCGGAAAGGGTGTTAGACGATACCTTGGTGTTCTCCCCCATATTCGCTGCAAAGTCTTTGGTAGAGTCGAAGAACTTTGCTGCTCTCTATCGGGCCGCGGGTTTGCGGTATATTGCTTCGATAGATCGACTCGAGACCCCCGTGGCTGTACCCAAGAAGTATTTCAACGCCTTTGGTAAGTTCTTACACACACATATATATATATATATATATATATATATATATATATATATATATATATATTTCTCATTCTACCTTGATCGTTACTCTTCGTCTGACTTTGGTTGTCCTGCAGTGGATGCTTTACGGCCATATATGGTGGAAAGTGCCAGCGGTTCCGGTGTTGACGAAGAAAAGGGGGTTCGTGAGGGTGGATTGATGCTAGGGGAAGGTGAAGTCCCCATGGCTGCGGAGGGTAATGCTGAGCGGGCAAGGTCTCGTTTAACGACTTGGACAGCTGTATCTCGGTCATCTAGTAGAACATCCGATACCTCGGAAGAAACAGATTTGGATGTAACTTCCGCAGATGCGGTCCTCCTGGGGGCTTTCTCGTTGGGAGGAGCAGAAGACGATATAGGGATAGGGGGGATTCCATTGCCCCTCCTTAGGTGCTGTCGACGAGTCTCCTCCCTCGGAGACATCGGGGGATTCAGTGGATATACTATTGGCCACTCCTCCTAAAGGTACATACTTCTTCTTGGTTTAAATGGTATTAAGATATTTTGTACCTTCTACTTATAAAAAAATGTCTTTGATAGACAAAGGAACAGCCTTCCCTGAGGGAGCACCTCTATCGGAGAACGCTCTTGATATGGGTAAGTTTCTCAAGATCAACTATTTTCCCCTCTGTTTCTCCTGTTAGGGAATAATTACTTACTTGGGGAGGTTTTTGATTCGCATGGGGTGACTTTTTTAATCTCGAAGGAGTATTTCTTCCCTTGAATCCTGATGCTCCTCTCGCTTCCGATGATCCAATGCTCTTATTAGATGAGCTGATGGCCGCAACTCCTTCTTTTGTAGATCATCCTCTTCCAAGTTCGTTTGCCGCCATCCAATCGGACAGTCCAGTGGTTACCCAGGTGCCCATATCCTGATGCTCCTCTCGCTTCCGATGATCCAATGCTCTTATTAGATGAGCTGATGGCCGCAACTCCTTCTTTTGTAGATCATCCTCTTCCAAGTTCGTTTGCCGCCATCCAATCGGACAGTCCAGTGGTTACCCAGGTGCCCATATCGGGGGGGGGGGGGGTACCGTTAGAGAGACCTTCGTCTTCGAGTATTCCTGCTTCGGGTCGAGAGCCTAGCCCTGAAGAGGCTAAGGTGGCCCTCGATACCGTTACTCGATACCTATTGGCTACCAATTCTCTTCCATCGGAGGGGTGGCAATTCGTCCAGGCTTGCACAAATTGTGTGGCTATGCTGGTAAGGCTTACTTTCTACCTATCTTATTTGTCTAGGATCTTTACTCTTCTGCTTTGCTTTTTAGGCGCCTAAAATGCTTCCTCTTCTGTTACTTGAGGTCGAGAAGTTGCAAAAATTGGTGACCACTGCTGGAGAAAGCTCTCAGAGGACGGAGGAAGAAAATAATAATCTCCGAGAGAAGATAGGAAAGTATGAAAAAGCGTGGTCTAAGATCACGAAGCAGAACCAAGAGTTAAGGGCAGAAAAGAAGCGGCTCCAATCCTACGTATCAGAGATGGAGGCCTCGGAGTTGGTGTTGAAAGAAAAGGTTACCTCCTTCGAGGAAGAGAAGATTGCCTGGGGAGTAAAGCAGAAAGAGTTAGAGCATAGTATGTCCCAAGCACTTGGTCAGATGGATGCTCTTACCAAAGAGTTATCAAAGGCCCCAGTCTCGGGGGGCATCACCCCCGATGAGATGCAACAGAGGCTAACTGCTGCTGTTAATCACGCACATGAGGAGGCTATTGTCCAAGTCAAGGAGCAATACGTTCGCAAGAATCATGGATACTTGGTTGGACACGTAATGTGGGGGTTTCTTCAATGCTTCGGGAAGGTGCGTAGGAAGGTAGCTCCAAATATTGATCTGCGCCAAATAAATATTATGGAGATGCAGAGGCCTACATTGGAACAAGCCTATTCTCTCTTTCTGAAGAATAGTTCTCAGTTTTCTCATTCATCTTCTGCCCCCACCCGGGTTCCTCTTACTGCGGTAGTCTTGCTGCCTACAGCTCGTCCTTCTTCCGATACGGGGGCACATGCTGGTTCTTCTGTTGCTCCTTCTTCTACAAGTGCCCCGACCCTTCCTTCTGCAAATGTGACAACTCCTACCTCAACGAGTGCTCTACCCCCCCCCCCCCCCCCGCCCTAGCGGCCTCTCTGCTTCTTAGCATAATTGTATTTGTTTTTAATGTAATAAAACTTGTCTCTTTTAGTGCTAATAGTCATCATAACTTTTCAGCACTTATAAATACTTAGACCATTTCCTTTAATTGTAGAATTTAAGATTGAGTTTAAAGAAATGAAATTCATTCTTACTGGCCAAGCAAATTGTTTAGCATGACGTGTCCGTTTGTAGTACAAACTTTGGAGACACATTTTCTCTAAATAGAGGTATCCCCAGACACGTAACAGTGGCTATAATATAGCTTGGACAGCTCAAGCTTAACTCGGTTATCCAAGAAAAGATTCTTAAGTATATATTGGTGCTTCGAGTTTAGTGAATATTCTCACGTACTTCCAAAAAATCTTTTCAGCTGAGTCGTTTATTCCTTTCCCTCTCCGGGGCGTTCCGTGTAGATGCCTTCGAAGAGTAGCTCCGAGGACCGCTGGACCATCTCTTCTTGTTTAACAGCAAGAGATGTTCTTTTCTTCATTATACATGCTCTTTATAGTAAAATAGAGCCTTCGAGAATGGGACTCGAACCCGAGTTCTTCGGGTAGAGTCCCTCGGAGAGGAGCTCCGAGGACCACTAAGCTACATCTCTCTTTTGGTTATGAATTCGTCTATTTTCGTATTTATATTTAGAGGAGCCTCTTTAAAAAAATGTGTAGAGAGAGTGATAGGCAATTGGCGTAAATGGTCCGCTATATATATATATATATATATATATATATATATATATATATATATATATATATATATATTTTCAATTCCCCACTGCCATAGTGTGACACGTTCTTATCAAAAGGAATAATGTGGGACACGTTCTTATCATAGTCTCTTTCATAGCTTAAATTTGTCACATGAGAGACGTGACTCCATTTTCTTCCCTTTCCCTTATTTATTTTCTTCTTCTTTGTTCTCTCCTTTCATTTCATTTTTCATTTGTAGATTTTCTCTGCACCTCTCAAGCAGTAGGCAAAAGAATCCACTCCTACCCAAGTCTTTTACAAGTCTTTTACATACTTCGTATATATACAATTATACAACAATTGGAAAGTAGTATGGTTTTCAAGGAGATCTCCAAAGTTCAAATCGAATTACGCGAGATTGGAGAAAGGAAAACTTAACTTCGGAGCGTATCGCCCCGTGGCAGTAGCACCTGCTTTCCCTTTTGGTTTCGAAGGCGATCTCCTCGAACTTGCTGAAGGATTCAACGACGGTTCCCACAGACAGCGCCATTTTGTTAACGGTATCTTCGTCGTGCCTGCTAGCTTTGACGAAGAGCGTAACGGATTGTTCGAAATGCCGATCCCGACCCGAGGAGATTGTTGGTTTTTATTGATTTGCGACTAGACTCGTTTATTTTCCGAGGTGCCTACGTATCCCCCGATTGGGAATCAAGACACTCGTAGTTCTTGTATTTGTCTTGGTCCCCTCTGGATCCTAGTTCCGCGTCCTCCCCCCTCCTTATATATAGTTTGCTTGAGACAGGTGTCGTTATGCGTGCGTTTTAGTAAGTACAGGTGTTGTGATATGCGTAAGAGTATCGAAAGATAAGATAGGGTTTATCTGTTTAGTATATCTGCTGGCAGGGCGCTGACTAGGATAAATCATATCCTTTTTGGTAGCCCCAATGGGTTCCGACGAGCTAGTCCCTTGGTCTATTTCTCTCTGATGGGTTGTATCTCTCGGAAAATGTTGGATAGGTGGGATGGAGTGTTCGTCTGTCGTTGTGGTGGCTTATGCAGCGGTTAAGTCTGGTTTATCTTCTTTGGGAAGTGTACTCTGAGGGGTATATTTACTCATTATTCTTCTTAGCATGGGTCCCGATGGTGTTTTATGTGAGCAGTGCTGCGTTTCTTGTGTCGGGGGTTTCGTAACGCATATTCCGATGGCTACTGGTCTATAGTAATATAATAGTTCTTTGAATATGACTTCTAGAAATAATGCTCCGAGGGCTTTGACGTGGTCTCCGAGGGCTTTGATATGGTCTCCGAGGGCTTTGATATGGTCTCCAAGGACTTTTTTGTGCCTTCTTGAAATTGCATCTTTGCGTCTAAGTCCTCGTAGAGTGTCTTCCAGTGGTTCCTGCGTTTAGGCTTTGTTCCTAGATTTAGCCTTCGTAGTGATGTTTCGAGGGCCTTTGGACTTCGGAGTGTACAGTAAGAGAATGTTCTCGCAAGATTAGGGCATTTACAAATACAAATCAAATAATAATATACCCAGTAATTTTGGTAATCGAATAATAGTGCATTTTAAGCACGTGGATTTTTACCCTGTTAACATTTATGGTTTTCAAAAACCTGTGCAACACTGTTGTAACTGAGAAAGATTTACCTGTTAAAAGGATCTGTAGCGATCATGGGAAGAAATTTGAAAATTCCAGTTTCAACAGCTTCTGTTCTGACAAAGGCATATTTCATAAGTACTCATCCCCAATAGCACCACAACAAAACGGTGTAGTGGAACGAAAGAACAGAACCATGGTTGAAATGGCCCGAGTTATGTTGTACTCGAAGAAACTGGCCCTTAAGTTTTGGGCGGAAGCAGTAAATATTGCATGCTATGTAACAAACTGGGTGTATCTGCGCCAGGTACAACTAAAACTGCGTATGAGCTACGGAAGGGTAAGCGCCCTAATGTTCAACATTTTCACGTATTTGGTTGTGCTTGCTATGTACTCAATGATGAAGAACCTAGAGGTAAGTTCCAACCCAAGTCTGATTTGGGAATATTTGTAGGGTACTCTCGCAACTGTCATTCATATTGCATATTTAATGTTCGCACCCGCACCCAAACTGTTGTGGAGTCATCTAATGTTGAATTTGATGACTACAAGGACTTTGATGGGGTTCTTGGACATATTTGGCAGCCGTTCATCCTCCTCTTCAACATCCTCAGAAGTCAAAATCGCGGAGCTGGTTGAAGAGGAGGATGAACGGCTGCCAAATATGTCCAAGAACCCCATCCAAGTTGCAACTGACTCTGTTGAAACCCAAATTGCAACCACTACTGAAGCAACATGAGAAGGTGACTCCCCACCAGAGACTAGTGAAAGAACCGAACCTCTAGAGGCACCACCACACATTAGAAGAAACCAGCCACCTAAGGCTGTCATTGGTGAGATGAGTGAAGGCATCCATACACGAGATCTTCCGCGCAAACGGTACGATCAAATGGTGCAGTTTGTCAGTTACACCTCCAAAGTTGAACCCAAAAATGTCAAGGAGGCACTCTTGGAAGAAGCCTGGATTGAAGCCATGCAAGAAGAACTGAATCAGTTTGAAAGGAATGACGTGTGAGAACTAGTACCTAGACCTGATAAAGTAAACATTATTGGTACAAAATGGATACTCAAAAACAAGACCGATGAGTCGGGAAACATCATTCGAAATAAGTCGCGACTCGTTGCACAAGGCTACACACAAGTCAAAGGAGTGGATTATGATGAAACCTTTGCACCAGTTGCAAGACTAGAATCCATTCGTCTCTTGCTTGTAGTTGCGTGTGTCTTACGCTTCAAACTGTTTCAAATGAATGTTAAAAGTGCCTTCCTAAATGAAATGAGGAAGTTTATGTGAAACAACCCAAAGGTTTTATTGATCCACACTTTCCCAATTATGTACTAAAACTCAAAAGAGCACTTTATGGCCTCAAACAGGCACCACGTGCGTGGTATGAAAGACTCACTATTCACCTTCTGGAAAAGGGATATACCAGAGGAAGTGCTGATCGCACCTTGTTCTATAAACACTTTGGCACACACATTTTGATTGCGCAAATATATGTCGATGACATTGTGTTTGGTTCCACCTCCACTAGCGAGTTGCAACAATTTGTCTCTGTTATGAAAAAAGAATTTGAAATGAGTATGGTTGGCGAACTCACATACTTTCTTGGTTTACAGGTGAGACAACCGAATGATGGGATAGTATATCCCAGGCAAAGTATGCCAAGAATCTTATCAAACGATTTGGTCTTGAACATGCCAAACCAATGAAGACTCCCATGGGTTCGACTGATCGTCTCAACAAGAATGACGGTTGCAACTCGGTGGATGCAAGTCTCTATAGGCGCATGATTGGCAGTCTATTGTATCTCACGGCTAGCCGACCAGACATTTGTTTCAGTGTTGGAGTATGTGCGCGATATCAAGCCAATCCTAAGGAGTCGCACCTAAAGGCTGTCAAAAGGATAATTCGATATATCGCAGGTACGACTCAGTTCGGTCTTATTTACAACTTTAACAGTAACCTTTCACTTGCAGGTTATTGTGATGCCGACTGGGCTGGATGTGCTGATGACAGGAAGAGTACCACAGGAGGATGTTTTTATCTTGGCTCGAACCTTGTGTTGTGGTTCAGCAAAAAACAACACTCCATTACCTTGTCTACGACTGAGGCAGAATACATAGCTGCAGGGAGCTGTTGCACCCAGCTAGTCTGGATGAAGCAAATGTTGGAAGACTACGGTATCACTCAGAATGAGATTCTCCTTTACTGTGATAACACCAATGCTATTAATATTTCGAAAAATCATGTTCAACACTCACGCACTAAGCACATTGATATTAGATACCACTATATCAGAGAACTGGTAGAGGCTAAGACTGTTGAGCTATATCATGTGTGCACTGACCTACAACTTGCAGACATCTTTACGAAGGCTCTGGATGTTACACGATTTGAGCACCTTCGAAAGTCTTTAGGCCTCTGCCTTATGTGAATTGCAACAGGGACCCTGTTGTAACTAAGGGTGACGATTCTGTCTTCAATTACGCATCCCATTATTGAACAGTCCTCTTGGTTAATTCTGTCAGATGTCTCCTCAGTTCCAACATATGTTCAACAAAAAAAAAAAACTCTGAGCATGTGCAAAAGCACTCAGACAGCCAGCTACAGTTGCAACTGGAAAAAGCTACATGACCTAAAATAATCAAGAGTGAAAGCTATCAATTCTTATCCCACACGTCTACTCCTTGAAAAGAGCTACCTTATTCACAAACGAGTCAGCGTGAAAGCTACCAGTTGCTTAAAAAAATTGACTTCAGCTGTAACTGGGGAGCCAGCATGGTCAGATGTCCTTTGGACTTAGTTCTCCTTATGGGATCTGTAATTGTAACTCAGAATCTGTATCCTCTGGGGCACATTGTCGCTGTGTGTTTCAATTCTAATTAATTGTGGAGCCCTAATTATTTTGAGATGGTAATTATGATCATGTAACATTAGGCAACTTTTAAAATTATGTTTGTAGAGATAAGGATAATTCCCATGATTAGCTCTACAAGATTTGACTCTATCTTTTCCCTAACTGAGAATATCTCGTACTTGTGAGATTCTGTTTCAGTGATACGCGTGCGTTTTGGAGGGAAAGTTTCCCCCATTTTCTCTTTATTAATTGCACTGAATACGTGTCTTGATTATCAGTCCTTACCTTCTCTCTCCTTAAACTCTCACCGTCTCTCTATTGCTCTCTGTTTGTTTTTTTCTCTCTCAGATGGGTGGTGTTAATCCTAAAAATAAAATAAAGAATACCACTCCTACTCGGGAAAAATAATATATGGGCAATACTATTGTCACGAGTACTTCCGATGAGATGTACATATAAAGAAAACCCCTCGGAGGACTGCCCTACCTCTCGGTCACTGACCCGAAAAGGTTTATAAGAGCACCCGAGGAGAAACATAAGCGTCCCTTGGAAAGTCAAACGGTGAATGAAAAACAGATATCAACACAGCATCGGAAAAAGAGCAAACCCCGATGGACCCGTATGACTCTGATATCCACCAAATGCGCCAAGAGGGACCAAGAGGGACCCCGAGTCCTATGAACTTACAAGAAAACTTCCTTGCTGAACGCTCCTCGGAAAAGGCAACACTCGGACTTATCCGAGAACCCAATTTTGGAAAAGGTCAATACAAGAACACCCAGTGAATACAGTCCGAGCACTCTGATGAAGAAATCTCACTTTCAGTAAAGCAAAAACAGCCCTCGGACACAAAATCACAGTCCTCGGAAGTCACACCAAGTCCTCGGAGATCACATTTCCACCCTCAGAGATCACTCCTGACTGTTGAAGAAAATACCCGAATCAAGAAGGAGAAACAAAAGCCCTCGGAAGAATAGCTCTATCAGAAACAGTCTACATCAGAAGCCCTCGGAGATATCAGAAGACACAAAAGCTAATCCAGTCAACACTTAGTAGATAAACGATAAACATTATCCTAATTTTCACACCTGTATCAAGGTAACAACAACACCTGTCCTTACCAAAACACATGCACAATGACACCTACCCCTACCAAAGTCTATATAAAGGGAGGTGATCAGTAGAAGAAAACAAGCTGAAGTAACTAAGCCTATTTACTACAATCTATCACTCAAATACGTAAGATAAAAAGAGGAGGAAATGTTCAGTGAATAAAGGAAGGGAATATTCTTGCAATTAATCTCATTATGTCCATCTCGCGTTGCCTCTGAATCACGGACAGGGCGTTTCGACCCAAATAAGTATCTTCTGTTAAATAAGGAATAATTCCAAACCCGTTAACAAAGTGGCGCCGTCTGTGGGAACGTCACAACATCTGTCCTCGAGAGAATTCAGGCACACGTCAGCTAGGATGGATGGTCTTTTCGAAAATGACCACCTTCCTGTCCCGAACAACGACTCAGAAGAAACTTTGTCCAATTATGAACCAGGTACAAGAGATTTTATTAGTATTCCCCGATCTGTTTATGAAAGACTTATATATGCTGAAAGAACACCCTGGAGGGATGATCCCCCTGGACGCACGTCCCCTGTGCTCTCCGAGAACGAAGATTTCCCCTCGGAAGAAGATGCACCTCCGAGGACGTGGAACCCAAATTGGAATCCTTGGCGACAGACACCCCGACAAAGTCCTCGAAGATATGTATGTCATGAAAGGACTCCCGTGAGGGGTCAGGTAGAAATTTCTCGCCCCTCAGAGTATCGAGGAGAGGTTGAACATTCCTTATGGGGAATGATGGATGATTTACGAAAAGAATTAGGTGATCTCAAGAAAACCATGGCTCCCGAGGAAGATCCTACATTCAAGACCTCTCCTTTCATTCCCGAGATTGCTTCAGCTTCTATCCCCTCGGGGATGCGACCTGTTAATATCCCGCTATATACCGGAGAAGCTGATGGAAGGGACCCACAAGATCACGTCCATCAATACCTGGCAGGAATGGACCTTTCTTCCGCTCCTGATCATGTGTTATGTCGCGTATTCCCTGTTACCCTTGGAGGGCGGGCCCAAGCCTGGTTTACTCATCTTCCACCTTGTTCCATCACGAGCTTTGACCGACTAGCTCATTTGTTTGTACGACAATTCGCCTGCAACCGAAGGTACCCTAAATCTGCTACGCATCTTTTTACTATTAAACAGAAGAAGGATGAACCCTTGCGAGAATATATAAAGCGCTTCACGGATGAAGCACTCGATGTTCCAAATGTTAGCCCGACCATTATGGCGGACATATTAACTCAGGGACTCCGAGCGGGGGATTTCTTTAGATACCTTATGGGAAATCGTATCACGGATATGAATGAGTTAATGCAAAAGGCGGAAGTACATATTTTGATGGAAGAAGCCGAGGGAACAAAGAAGCAGATGGAGCAGGAGGATAGTGAACACTTAGAGCGTGCCGAGAAAGAAGCAAAGGTCAAAGAAAAAAGTAAGGAAGGAAAACCTCCTCAACGCAAAGATGAAGGAGGAGTGGTTAAGAAATTCCTCCGACCCGTGCACTTACCTCCGATGACTGTTACTCCACCAGAAGTGCTCAACATAATGAGGGGTAGCAACGAGTTGCACTGGCCCAGACCGACTAAATTTCCTAACCGAGACAAGGACACGGGGAAATATTGTAAGTACCATAAAACTTACGGGCACACTACGGAAGAATGTACTACCCTTCGTTTAGAGGTGCTTCGCCTATTGGAGATAGGGTACTTGAAGAACTACCTTAAGGAAAATAACCTCGAAGAGCCCAAGGCAAATGTCTGGAAGAGATCACGAAGGGAAGAGGACGAGCAAGAAAGGGAAGAAAGGACGCCTAGCCGGAAGTCACGAGAGGGGACCACTAGACGTCTCCGACCCCGAGAGAGAAGTAAAGACCGCCGGCGAAATTCACGAGAGAAAACGACAGGATATCCGAGTCTACCTCCTCCACCTGACTCGTATAAGAGCAATCCCCCGACAGGTAGAACCATCAATATGATAGAAGGGGGTGAAATCTCCATGGCACCTCAGGGCAAAAAGAAGAAATATTTGAAAGAAGCCCGACGAGCAGAGCAAGGATTAGCTGTCTGCTCCATTCAAGGGTCACAGCTGCCTAGTATCACTTTCGGACCCGAGGACCTTACAGATGTAATATACCCTCACGAAGATCCCTTGGTTATATCTGCCGTCATCTACGGGTATGAAATCCAACGTATCCTCATAGATACGGGCAGCTCTGTGGATGTACTCTTCCTACCGACCTATCTCGCTATGAGATTGAAACAAGAAACGTTGGAAACCGCTGAGGTCCCGTTAGTAGGATTCTCCGGGGAAGCATGCCAAACCCTCGGAACTATTACTCTCCCAATGTCATGGGGGAAAGGAGCCCTTCGAAGAACGGAATCTATTAAGTTTTGGGTAGTGGAGGCTTCTTCGCGAACGTATAATGTGATCTGCGGAAGACCATCTATTCGGGCCTTTGAGGCTATTCCTTCTACTTTGCATCTTAAAGTGAAATTCCCCACCTCCTCGGGAATCGGAGAAGTCCGAGGAAGTCAGTCAAAAGCTAGAGAATGCTGCATGAATGCCATTCCCTCAGAAGAGGACGGACCTTCACTCGGAAATAACAAAAAGTGTAGAACCGAGGAAACACGAGTCCAACCTGTGGAAGAATTAAAAATGGTGGAATTAGTAGAAGGAAGCCCCGAGAAAGTAATCAAAATGGGCACCCATATGGCTCCAATCATAGAAGGCCAGTTGATTTCTCTTCTCAAACAATTTCATCACCTCTTTGCGTGGGAAGGGGGGCCGCCCGGACGAATCAGCAACAAGGTATGTCAACATTTCCTTAATGTAAAGCCTGGAGCTAAACCTGTCCAACAGAAAAAGAGGAAAATGGGCCCCGAGCGCAACAAGATCATCCGCTCGGAAATACAACGCCTTCTCCAATTAAAGCAAATACGAGAAGTTATTTACCCCGAGTGGTTGGCTAATGTCGTGCTAGTTCCCAAGCACGGAGGAAGATGGCGAATGTGTGTTGACTTTACTAACCTCAATGAAGCATGCCCCAAGGATTGTTATCCTTTACCGAGCATAGATCAGCTAGTTGATTCTACCGCAGGATGTGCGCTACTATCAACTTTAGATGGAGATCAAGGGTACAACCAAATCCCGATGGCGGCTATTGATCAAGACAAGACCAGCTTTATCACGGATGCAGGCACCTTTTGTTATCTAGTCATGCCCTTTGGATTAAAGAATGCTGGAGCTACCTATCAACGGTTAGTAAGCCTTATGTTCTCAGAACTTATTGGGAAATCAGTAGAGGTTTATGTAGATGATACTGTAGTTAAAAGTAACACTGCTGAAGAACATCCCGAGGACCTACGGAAAGCGTTGGTCATTATGAACAACTTTGGCATGAAGGTTAACCCTCGGAAGTGTTCTTTTGGTATCCGAGGAGGAAAATTTTTGGGATTTATGGTTACGGAGAAGGGAATTGAAGTAAACCCCGAAAAAGCAGAAGCTATCATGGGGTTACCTACCCCGAGGACGGTAAAAGATGTCCAAAAGCTGACTGGAAGAATGGCCTCGTTGAGTCGGTTTGTCTCCAAGTCCGCAGAAAAAGGGCTTCCCTTCTTCAAGGTACTTCGGAATATCAAGGAATTTCAGTGGACCCCCCAATGCGAGGAAGCTCTCGAAGACTTAAAAAGGTACATGTTGAAACCACCTTTGCTGGTAAAACCTGTACCCCAAGAAGAGTTGTTTCTGTATTTATCGGTCGGAGAAGAGGCTATTAGCGCTGTCCTAGTCAAAGAACAAGATGGAGAACATCACCCGGTATATTACGTTAGCAAAACTCTCCTCGGAGCCGAAACCCGATATACCCTAACTGAGAAACTCGTTCTAGCATTGGTTACTACGGCTCGTAAGCTACGCCCCTACTTTTTATCCCACCCAATTACCGTGCTTACTAAGCATCCCCTGAGGGCAATTCTTAATAAGCCGGAATCATCAGGGAGAATGATAAAATGGGCCGTAGAGCTTACTGAGTACGATATTTCCTATGCTCCGAGACCGTCAATCAAAGCGCAAGTTCTGGCGGACTTTGTAACAGAACTCATGGGCGTTGGATCCGAGGAAAATGAGCCACGATGGCACGTATATGTAGATGGATCCTCGGTGAGTACCCATGGGGGGGCCGGAATAGTTTTGGTAAATCAAGAAGGAGAGGAGGAAAGACTCCATTTTGCAGTTAGAATAGATTACCCCCTCTCTAACAATGAGGCCGAGTATGAAGCTCTCCTTATTGGTATGAGACTAGCAAGAGAAGGGGGAATGAAAAGAGTACTCCTTCATAGTGATTCCCAACTGATTGTTCAGCAAGTTAAGGGGTCATATGAGGCCAAAGAAGAAAGAATGCAAGAGTACCTCCGAATTGTTCGCCAAAGGTCCGAATGGTTTGAAGAATACGACATAGTTCAAATTCCTCGAAAAGAAAATCAAGAGGCGGACGCTTTGTCCAAGATGGCTACACAAACAGCTGCAATACATACTCGGAAGATTACTCTACTGCATGTCAATGAATCTGAAAAGGGTGAAGGCCGAGAAGTGAACACAGTTTCAGATCCTTCATCTAGCTGGGTGACTCCTATCAAAGCCTATTTGCAGAATCCCGAGGGATACTCCTCGGACAAGAATATTCAGCGAATGATGTTCAGAAAAACCCTCCGATACTTCCTCAAAGACGGGATACTCTTCCGAAGGACATATTCATGTCCCCACGCTCGATGCCTTAATGAAGAAGAGGCCCAGCTAGCCTTAGCAGAAACTCACAAGGGGGTATGTGGGAGCCATACTAGTGGCGAAAGCATGGTTGGACGCTTGATCCGACAAGGCTACTATTGGCCCACGATGGCCAAAGATAGCAAAAGCCATGCCGAAAGATGTAAACCATGCCAGGCTTACGCCCCTCGGACCCATCTACCCGCAGCCCCTTGGGAACCCTCTCTGAACCCCTGCCCATTCTCTAAGTGGGGTATTGACATACTTGGACCCCTCGTCCCTGATGCCGGCCAAAAGAAATTTCTGCTAGTAGCTGTTGATTACTTCACCAAATGGGTGGAAGCGGAACCCCTGGCTAGGGTAACCGCGGGGGCCGTCATCAATTTTCTCTGGAGAAATATTATTTGTCGCTTTGGTGTCCCTAGGAGCCTGGTAAGTGACAACGGTTTGCAGTTTACTGATCAAGGATTGCAAAAATGGTGTGATCATTGGGAGATAAAACATCGCTTTGCCTCCGTGGGATACCCTCAAGCAAATGGCCAAGTAGAAAGAACCAACAGAACCCTCTTGAAGAACATGAAGGCCCGGCTTGATTGGCATAAAGCTAAATGGGTTGAGGAGATACCCGGGATATTATGGGCCTATCGGACCACGCAAAGTGTCGCTACGGGCGAAACCCCTTTTAGTTTATCCTACGGGTGTGAAGCTGTTTTACCCTCGGAGGTCTCCATAGAAAGTTGGCGAGTCAAGGAATACGAAGAAGTGGCCAATGGCTCAAATTTAGTCCTCGCCCTTGACCTTCTCGAAGAAAAAAGAACCCGAGTAGCCCTCCGAATGGAAGAGTACAAGGCTCGGATGTCACGATATTATAATACCAAGGTAAGACTCCGAACCTTTCAAGTTGGAGATTTAGTGATGAAACGAGTAGGGGCCTCCAAGAATGTGGGTAAACTAGATCCACGATGGGAAGGACCCTACAAGATAGTGGAAATCGTGGGACCGGCGACTTATCGGCTTGCTAACTCCGAGGAGGCAATACTTCGCAACACGTGGAACGCAAGTAACCTTAGAAAGTATTATGCTTAATGTAATACATATACATGAATAAAAAGAGCGTTCATATATGAGGGGGTACAGTACAAAAGAAACTAGAGTTGTCTGGCAAAATGATGGCTATACATATGAGACATCAAGACAACCCAATAACGTTAAATACCCTCTGTATTATGAACTAAGTTGTATACTATTTTTCAACAAGCTAAGACCCTCCCATAGGACGTTTCCCCTCTCGGATAAGTCTTCGGCGCTGCTACTCGGAAAGAGAGACTGGATCATCCAAGAACACAGTTCCGACTGCAAAATCTCTAATAGGTGAAGGAGAAAGTTCCTCGGAGACTTGACGAATGTTGAGTTCAGGAAGGAGCAAGCCCGAGGGGAACTCTGGCAAAGCTTGTACGACATCTTGGCACAATTTCTAGCCTATATGTACTAAGTCACGCATCTCTCCCCGAAGAGATTCACGAAGACTGGATGAACCCACCACCTCCAACACAGCTTGGACTCGGGCCATGATCACCTCTACCGCATGAGAGCAGGTTATTCCTAGCAACTGATGACTCAAAGCATCTCTTTCCAGTATAGCCTGTGTTAGTTGCTCCTCCGAGGACCGCATTTGGCCACGTAACTCCTCCATTCTCCGCCCTAAGTTCAAGACACGTGCTTTTTCAAGTGATAATTGGCGTTCCAATTCCCACGCCTTATCCTTCTCGAATTGTAACGCCTGGATGTGAGTCTCCTGTGCGGATTCATGAACCTCCTTCAAGTGAGCTACCTCCACTTGAGCTTCTAAGAGACCTCGCTCTAACTCATCCCGACGACGGTATACTAAACCCGGATCTGAGGAAGAACTCCCGTAAGACCCGAGGGCGTCCAACACCATATAAATCTGCTCAAAACACAAAGCGAATGGCATCAGACCAGAGGACAGGTTAGTATTAAACAAAATGAATAGATACCTCACACAGGTCTTTGCAGGCTAAATCTTGGAGAACGGGTACCGAAAGGGTTTTTATCAGCTCACAATCTGTTACGTTCAATAACCCACTAAGAAAGTTTCGGCAAAATCCCACTGCTGATCCGAGAGGAGAAACATCCTGATTACCCCCGGGGGGAAGAGTTCTCCCGAGGGAAGGGTGCTCCTCGGGCGGTGGTGCAGGAATACGACCAGGGATATCTTGCCGGGGCTGCATATCCTCTGTACTAGAAGAGTGAAGATACTCCTCTAATACATTTACTACGGTAGAATTATGAGGAATGGGCTGTGATACTATGGGACTCATGTGATAATCCGTTTGAGAAAGAGTTGCTATCAGATCCGACGATCCAGAAGGAGTTATATAACTGACTGGGGGGGCTGCAACGGGTTCCTCCTCCTCCGAGGAAATTTCAACCATTGCCTCACTTACGAGGGGAGGAGAATCGCCAACCTTCGTCACCCCGGGAATACCATGCAATGCCCTCCCCAAGAAAACGTCATTAGAAGACCCGAGAGAAAAAGCTCCCATCTCCGCTCCTGCAAAAGATGTCAGTAGGAAAACGATCCGAGGACACCAATAAAGTTTATAAACTAGAGAATGATTAGTAGAACTTACGAAAATGAAAATTACTGTGAAGAGGACGAGAAGCAGGAGTGCATCCTTCCACCCCCTCTTGTAAACCTGCCAAAATCAGAGCCTCGGGGAAATCCAATAGCCCAGATATGTCATAAGAACCAGAGAAAAGTCCCGAGTGAAGCAATATCTCCCTCACTTGTCCTTGTGTTTCGGTGTTGGGTGCGATATACCCTAGACCCCATCGGATGGGTACACCCCACAATCTGGCTGACTGGCCTCTCGGACGGACAAAGAAAAATCTCCGCCTCCAATCCCCTCTACTAGAGTGGGAACTGGATACACGAGTGAAGATATTTTCCTTGTCCCGATAGGTCAAGCTAAAAAAGGGAGTCCCCTCTGAGCAAGGTTGAAGGGTAAATATTGTCCCCACCCGATAAGGGGACATCGGAAGGTTTAAAAGCTCACTACGAAGGACGCATCCCACCAAATGACTATAGGAACTTGGTGTTAACTGACTCGGACACACCTGCCAATACCGAAAGAGTATTTGGAAAAAGGGATGGAAAAAGGTCCGTAAACCACAACGCATCTGTTCGGTATAAACGGTCATGTAACCTGAGGGGGGTGCGTAAGCCCTATGGCCCGAGGAAGGCACTAGTATGTCATAATCTTCGAAATCAAGGTTATAGCCGCTAAAAAGAGATCTTACCGAGTTCTCACATTCTGTACTCGTGGTAGATCCTACACGTCCTCTGCCTATTAATCGAGATGGATTAAGAGGAATCAAATCGAACTCCGAAGACTCATCCGCCAAAGGATATGGCTCCCTACTCATGAATATCTCCCTGATATGATTGATCCTCCGTGAATTTGTAGATGGAAGCCTACGAGCTACCCCGAGAGAGGAACTAGCACCAAGTGTCGCCTGATTTTCGGATAAATTGTCCCTCGGAGGAACTCTTGATGATCCAGAAGGACCCCGAGCGGTATCCCGAGAAGAACCGCAAGATGGATTCGAACCACTTCTTCTATAATAAGGAGGCATCATCTTATTTGGTAAGCACTATCCTCGTACTTGCAATTATGAATAAACTCGTAAGGAGTAGGAAATAAGTGCGGAATTGGTAAAGATCTTACGTGCATATATACTCTTTAAGCCAAGAGTTAAAATTAGAAGCTTAAGCTCTTATTAGGTTAACTAAGGGACACGTGTTGAAAAACTTTCTGATTAAGAATGACACGTACCCTATTTAACCATGCAAAGCAACACCTCCTACTTAGAAATTTTACTTAGTCAGCAACCTTATAAGAATTATCATTATCCATTTTAATTAAACAGTGGAGATAAAATATAGAATAGGAAGATTGCACAAAATATTTATTGATTTAAACCAAAGAGCCCTCGGAAGGGATAATAAGCACAAGGAATATTTATTTAAAAAAACTAAAAGTAAAAAATTACAAAGAACAAGACTAAGCCCCCGTGGAAGGAGGAAGGGAAGAAGTTGTCTCCTCGGCGGAAGTACCCAATGGAGCAAGACGAGAAATTGGAGAAAATACTCCCCCGGAACCGCTAGCCCTCGGACTCGGACTCGTGGCGGAGCGCATTGGAGATGGTGTCGGAGAATCCCGAGAGGATAGCAAACCCCCAAACCTCCCCACAAAATAATGGCAGTCGTCGGGAGTTGGCTTCTTTAACTTGCGAAGATCGAAAGACTTGGAGAAGTTAACATCCGACCTTATCAAAGATTTCGCCACCTTCGCACACTCCAAATAACCCCACAGAAGATGACCCATCAAGAGCTCGTGAGAAGGCGCCTCGGATGCTCCTGATTGCTGCCGTGAAATCTCTCGTTGGGCAAACTGAATAGCTGCATCCACCTTAGCCTGCACGTCCTCGGGAGAAAGAAAATTTGCTAACTTCCCCTCGGCTGACTCTGCCCTATCAGTAACTTGGCCCAGTGTCTCATGGAGAACTCTCTCTCTCTCATTCCCGTCCGCCACCGCCTTCTCGAGAGCTGCAATACGAGCAGTAAAGACCCCCTCGGAGTCTTTCCTTTCCTTCTCCATCTTCTTATAAGCGGACTCGGCAGCACTTAAACTACCTTGCAAATTTGCCCTCGCCTTCTCTGATTCATTGAGAGCAAATTCGTAGTCGGAAATCTTTGTTCGAAGAAGGTCCTCCCTAGTTTGACTCTCTTTATCCCGGACTAAGAGAGGTGCCAATTGTGCCCGGAGTGCTTCTACATCCTCTATATCTTTCCGACCGCGCTCTTCAACGGCAGTAACTGCCTCCCGAGTCTTTCCAATCTACAGAAAAGTCAACAATAAAAGATTCAACATAGATGTATTGTGTAATTTTAGAAGAATAATGTAGAGAAGCTTACCATGAGCCCCAACCAGTTAAGACTGGTGTACAAAAATTGATACCCCTCGGCGGGTGCTGAACTGGAGGAGGCGAAAAATCGGAGGATATCTTGATAAGACTCCCCCACTGAACGAGATGAAAATTCCCCCCCGGATCCGCTGGGAGGAATAGGCTCTTGGAATGTATGACCCCTCGGAGACAGAGTCACCGGGACATGTCCCCTCGGAGGAGTCGTATCCTTTACGGGAGTCGTCACTTCTGAATTTGTAAATATGGCCCGTGAACCACCTACTGTTGTGGAGGGGCTGGTCTTTCCCAATAGTGATTGCAGAATCCCTTCCTTCAAATCTCGGTCCTCTGAAGAAGGATCAAACTCCCCTTGGGTGTCTTCGGAGTCCCCTCGTAAACCTTCTTGCTCGGGAATGCTGAATTGGGCCAGAAAGTCCTCCTCTACAAAAGATACAAACTGACAGTAAGAGGAAGAATGAAACTAGAAAAAATTATAGAAAGAAGGCAAATAATGGATACTCACCATATAATGAAGACTCTTCTACCATCGGAGCTTTCCCTTTATCCATAGCCACTACATCAAAAGAAAAGGTGTCAACACATCAGCAAATATTGCAGATAAAGATATGAAAATCTCATTAAAAACTCGTGAAAACTTACCCCGAGGAGCGGATTCAGGAACTGTCGGAAGCTTAGGAGAAGGATCCTCGGAAGACAGGTCTATTACTTCAGTATCCTTCCGAGCAGATTCATCCTCCGCACCACTCGGAAAGATACCCTCCTCGGAACCTCTCGGAGAAATTCCTATATTAGATTCGGAAGCAGGTAAATTCCCTGACTCCGATTTGGAAACGGGCACTAAAGCCAAATCCCAAGAAACAGGAGCTACTTGGCGCAAGGGAACATCGCTCCTGACGACCCCCATCGCATCCATGCATAGAAGAGAATGGTCCTCGTGGAATCCACCCTTCTCTGAACCCATATGCCTACTCTCGGGAGCATTAACCTCCTCCTCCTCGTGATCACCCTCCTCTGGTATCTCAGAGACACCACTAGGAGTAGGCTCCCTCGGACTCGACTGCAGATAATAGTTTGCCATGACATCCCCTGCATCATCCCACCAATAACATGTATAAGCACAATTTATCACGGTACTCGGAGGAAGAATAAAAGAGTAAAAGAACGAATGAAGAGACTTACGAAAGAAACTCCTCGCCTCGGGAGATAAAGACAAAGGACGTTCCACTGCGTCGTCGGTAAAAATTACGTAGTGAAGACCAGAAGTCTCGTACAACATGGTGAAGTCCTCTGATTCCATCAATTTGTGCTGAGAAATTATAGGAGATAACACCGCCTCCTGATCCAGAGCGTGCACGGGAGTAGTACCCTCTCGCCAATCAAAGGGCACATCCCACTCACCGTTGACAGGTCCCACGAAGAAGTATCTGTTCTTCCAGACACTATGTGAGGTAATAGCAGCCCCCAAGATCCTCTTCGTGGAATCCCCCGAGTTGTCCCGATGACAAACGTTATAGAAAGGATACCCCCGGGTGATACCGCCACGTCAAAGATCGAAAGAAAGTGATCCACCGAACATTCTAGCCCATTCACGTGGCACCAAAATACGTAAATACAGATAGCAGCAAATCCATTCGGTACCATCTGACTTGGGCTGATATTACAAGTTTTAAAGAGCTCACAGAAAAAAGGGGACATAAACGAGCGCCACCCGTACTTCACCTGAGCAAAGAATACTGTCAACATACCCGGAGGAGGATAGCATGCCCTCTCATCCTTCGTCGGGAGTCGGAAGACCATATTTTTCTGAAGGACTCCGGTGGAGGTAAACAGATCCGCTACCTGCTTACGAGTAGCAATATTCTTCGTCTTTTCCACCTTAGCAAAAGTTCGAAGAGGCGGTTCCTTTGATTTGGGAACCCTAGCTTTCTTCGAAGAAGTGGCACCGCCTTCAGCAGCCGCAGCAATTTCTCCCTTACGTTTGCGAGTAATAACTCCCACCGGAATACCCCTCACACTCGTAGAAGAGTCAATCGGAGCAGTGACTGCAGAGGAGGTAGCGGCGGCGATAGGATCAGTGTTGGTGGAAGAAGCCATTGGTGTAATAATAAAGGGATGTTTCCGAAAAGGAGAAGAAGAGCGAGTAAATCTGCTGGGAATTTGAAGAACAAAAGACGAAGAGGAGAATTTTTTGCTCTGAGAGAAAGTTATTGCAAAGATGAATTGGAAGAATGAAGAAAAAAGGTTAACAGTGTCCCTATTTATAGCCGGAGAAAACAAACGGTCAAAAAATCTTTAAGACGTGGAACTTGTTTAAGGCTCCACGTAACCGCCACCTGATCACGCCACACCATCACTATTCTGACCGTTACCAACGGTCAGATATTTCAGTTTTCAAAGCTGGTCAAACACCACTCTGTCACCTGCGCCCCGAGATCTCCGCGTGCCTAATAACGATACCCTAAGGGTATTCAGGTAAAATCCTTATAAATTCTGGATATATATGCATATCCCCTCGGAAAAATATCAAAAAATAAAAACTAAATCTCGGATAAACCCCTCACCTCACTGAAGGCGATGAATAAAATTTCCCTCGCCTCTACGAAGGCGATCGAAATTTGGGGGGGCTAGTGTTAATCCTAAAAATAAAATAAAGAATACCACTCCTACTCGGGAAAAATAATATATGGGCAATACTATTGTCACGAGTACTTCCGATGAGATGTACATATAAAGAAAACCCCTCGGAGGACTGCCCTACCTCTCGGTCACTGACCCGAAAAGGTTTATAAGAGCACCCGAGGAGAAACATAAGCGTCCCTTGGAAAGTCAAACGGTGAATGAAAAACAGATATCAACACGGCATCGGAAAAAGAGCAAACCCCGATGGACCCGTATGACTCCGATATCCACCAAATGCGCCAAGAGGGACCAAGAGGGACCCCGAGTCCTATGAACTTACAAGAAAACTTCCTTGCTGAACGCTCCTCGGAAAAGGCAACACTCGGACTTATCCGAGAACCCAATTTTGGAAAAGGTCAATACAAGAACACCCAGTGAATACAGTCCGAGCACTCTAATGAAGAAATCTCACTTTCAGTAAAGCAAAAACAGCCCTCGGACACAAAATCACAGTCCTCGGAAGTCACACCAAGTCCTCGGAGATCACATTTCCACCCTCAGAGATCACTCCTGACTGTTGAAGAAAATACCCGAATCAAGAAGGAGAAACAAAAGCCCTCGGAAGAATAGCTCTATCAGAAACAGTCCACATCAGAAGCCATCGGAGATATCAGAAGACACAAAAGCTAATCCAGTCAGCACTTAGTAGATAAACGATAAACATTATCCTAATTTTCACACCTGTATCAAGGTAACAACAACACCTGTCCTTACCAAAACACATGCACAATGACACCTACCCCTACCAAAGTCTATATAAAGGGAGGTGATCAGTAGAAGAAAACAAGCTGAAGTAACTAAGCCTATTTACTACAATCTATCACTCAAATACGTAAGATAAAAAGAGGAGGAAATGTTCAGTGAATAAAGGAAGGGAATATTCTTGCAATTAATCTCATTATGTCCATCTCGCGTTGCCTCTGAATCACGGACAGGGCGTTTCGACCCAAATAAGTATCTTCTGTTAAATAGGGAATAATTCCAAACCCGTTAACAGGTGGTTTAATGAAACGTTCAGCCGTTGTGCACTCCGACTCCGATGAACCCATCACAATGGATCCACTGCAGTCTCTCCCTCCTCCACCACCACCATTTGCAGAACATCCTGATGAAGTGGCTGACCAAGCTCCTCCTCCTGGTCAATCCTCTCCGACCACCACTCCGCTGCCTTCTCCGCCACTATCCCCGACTAGGGCCTCTGCCACTAACAAGGGCAAGGCCAAAATTGCTGAATCCTCCACTGCCCAGGATGTACCTGGTGATGCTGAGGACGAATCTTCTGTTCCTTCATCTGCTGCTGGTGTTGCAACTAGGAAGAGAACCAAAGTCCTTGCTCGTAAGTCCGTCCGTCCAAGGAGACTGCATAAGATCTCCGAGCAGTCTGCATCTGAGGGTGAATCTGATGACGATGCTCCCACATAACCAACTGTTGCTGAAGATAAACCGACCCCTAAGAAGCGCCGCCAGGCCCATGCCTCCAAAAAGACAGTCAACCCCCCTACAGAGGAACAGTTTGCTTACCCTGAGGTTGCACCTGCATCTCTCATCCTTAAGTCTGCACGAGCCTTCTCTGCACGTTTTTATACTCATGAAGCCCAGACTCGCTTCACGGCCTACCTGAAGCGCACTTTGATGGAGGAACTCCCACTTGATGAAAAGTCCTACGCCAACACGGACATTCTGGATTTATTGACTGGAAGGGGTTGGCTGGCCGCAACTCAGAATGCCAGCAACTACTCAAAAGTGCTGGTACAAGAATTCTATGCCAACTTGACTGCACAGCTGGACGCCGAGGGTTCTATCTAACGCCACATGATCTATGTGCGTAAGACTGTCTGCCCCTTTACCCCAACCATTATCTCTGCTGCTATGGGTGTCCCTGAGGTGGACACTGGTGATCAATATGAGTTGCGACTAGAGTGCAACATGAACAAAGTTGCAACCGAGCTCACTGGCGGGCTTATCCGTTCTTGGCCCACAGGCCCCCTCACCACTAGTGATCTCACCAACATGTACAATTTACCTTTTCGCAATCTTGTATGTCATTGGATGCCCTGTACCCATGTCTCCTCTATGCATGCGGACGTCGCAAGCGTCCTATTTCGTATTGGCACGGGTGTACCGATTGATTTGGGAAAGCTTGTGTTTGAGCGCATCTACCGTGAGGCCTTTCAAGATACACATATCGCCCTTGGTTTCTCGTCCCTCATATACCGTATCATCACTACCCACGTGCCATCCCTCAAAGCCAAGAAGGAGGAGCTCACAAGTGTCCAAGCCATGCGGGCCAATCCCAAGGTGATCAACAAACCACCACCATCTCTAGCTGCAACTGGCATACCCTCCAAGAAGGGTTCATGCTCACTGCCTGATGCCTCCGCCAGTCTTGAAGGCATTCAAAATAGAGCTGTTGCGACTCACAGGCCTACTTGTGAATCTCATTAAGTCTCATGAGGAGATGGGCACCTCTATGGCCCTCCAACAAGCTAGATCGTATGTTAGCTAAGACTGGTGCGAGCACCCCTTGATTAGTTTTCTTAAAAAGGAGGAGAAGTTTGGGTAGGAAGGTTGGTTAGGTGCAAGTCAGGGGGAGTACTTTTGTTAAGTCTGAACAATCTATGTTTAATATTCATGTCGTTTTATCGGATGGTTGCACCGATGTTGCAACCACTAACCTTTGGTACTGTCTTTATTACTTGCATTGTGGACACTATTTATTATGACATCCTAACCACTTGTGCAGATGGATAAATGATTGTGACAAAACAAATCAAAGGGGGAGATTGTTAGGGCCGTTTCTCTCATGGATCAAACCTTGATTCGATCGGCCCATTGAAATATTGTTGATGTTGTTTTGTTTAAATCATTAGGGTAAAGATTGAATTCAAATTAGATGTTATCTTGCTAAAGATATTATTCAACTTACCATTTATCTCCTTATTATGCATCTAGACATGTTTAGGTAGCATATACAATTGGAAATCTTGGATGATATCGCAGGAATCTCTCGGATAAGGCAAGTAAATATACGTGGAACTCTGGAGTATCGAGTCAAAGGTTTTTGAAGAGCATCAAGTCAGAGGAACTCTGGAGTAGCTTAGTGTGTTCTTCGATTCAATCGAGTATTCCAAAAATAAGTTAAGGGATAGGTGTTGCAACCGCAAATATTAGAGGGAGTCTAAGTTTTGGGTTGATGTAAAACCTATATTGTAAATCTTAAGTAGGATACTGTTTGAGTCAACCATTTGGGTGCAAGCTCCGTGGACTAGGACCATTTGGACCGAACCACGTTAAAATCTTTGTGTGTTCTTTACTGCTTTTATGTTTAACTGTCTTCTATTAGTTGCAACAGAAAACTGGTTCTAAAACATAAAAATACAGTAATCTGTTCTACCTATGAGTTCAGTTGCAACTATTGTCAAGTTCAACTCCTTTCAATAAAAAGTAGGATAGATCTAAGACCTTTCATTATCAAAATAACTCAGCACTAACGAAAATTGCATGCAATGACTCGATGAACTCTTATGTGTCATTATGCGCATGAGTGTCTTTGATTCATCATTATAGCACCTGTACAAGACCGCGAAAGTGTGAGACTAACATCAGCTTGGAATGACGTGATGATATGACTTGACTTTTGTACATATCTTTGTACTCTTAGTTTCAGCTTCTCTAAATAATTCATTGTGTGTGCGCTAATGGATTTATTTGATGTGCAGCATGCTGCACAACAGCCCCCTCTCACAGAGGGGCAAACCCCATGCAGACCCCATGTTTGTGGGCCCCGCCCCTATGTGAGAGGGTGCTGCACAACAGACCATCCCGTCCTTAATCACACACACAAAAAAAACCCATCATTTTTAGATACATTTTCAAAACAAATATAACCCTACTTTCTGAAGGATAATAACATTACTACTAGTTGCCTCAGTATATCAAAATAATAATATAATATTATATCTAATCGATAAGACAGGTTCAAGCATCTCTAAACATGTCAAAAGAAAGTTTAATTTTTTGAGACATCTACAAACACAACTCTAGTTCCCGAAGGATAACTAAAATACTACTATAGTTGCTTTCGTATATAAAGCCGCTAGTACACCGGTATGGATCATTTACTATGCCATTTTTGTGTTATTTAATAAGTCAACCGATGCTGGATGACATGTATTCTAAAATCAGTTTTAAGCCATAAGTTGAGTGTGTTTGAAAAACTATAGCTAAAAGCTGTTCTTTTTATAATAGAGTGTTTACAAAAGAAAAAGTAATTTTGATGATTTTCAATAAAATAACTGCAATACCCATAACATATACGTTATAAATGTTTAAATGTGCTACTATAACATCTAATATAAGTAACAAAAGTCAATCAGAGCATAGTTATAAAAAATTTACATGATAATGTTGATAATTTTAGTTTAGTAGATTGATATTTTCTACTTTGCTACAGTACGACTTAATATTTAACCACATAAGAGGTTTCAACTTTAAATAATCAAACTTTTATGAACAAACATAAGAAGAAGTTCACGAGAGAAATAACTCACTCATATGATTAAAAAATAATTTAAATGTGATAAAAAATAAGATATTGTGTGTAAAAGGGAAGGCTCGAATCGTATTTCTTAATTATTGTTAGACATATGAATGTTATTGGTTAATAAAAGATAAAGGGTATAATTGTACATATATATTTTAAATAATTTAATGATTGCTACCATAAGCTAGAAGTAGGTCCATATTAGCTTCAAGATTGTGGGAGTTTTTAGTTTAAGATTTTTTTTAACCATAAAAGCTATATTTGCAAACACCATACACTGCTCAATTTAAGTTAAAAGCTGATTTTAACTTTTTTTTAAAGAGTTAGTAAACACCACCTTAGAAAATTCTTTATTATCTTGAAATTAGCATGAACATCCATAATACTAATATTTGGACCGCCTAATCCAGTAAAGAGAATAGCGAAGGACAAAAAAGAAACAATGATGGATGATTCGAGGAGAACCCAATAATGAAATCTCTGATCAATCCAACAAAAAACATCCACATAAACCTAGGACGATTGACCCCTAGCTGTAACATGGAAGTGTCGTAATTTGTGTTGAGTTGGGACAGTAAGCGGAGCACCTTGTTTGCCTTAAACACGGACACCATGTGGTATCGCTTTGATAGTATTTGAAGTCAGATTTCTTTTTTCCTTTTCTTTTAAATATCAGTTTTTTAGTAGTTGCTTTTGAAAAGCTAATGGACATAATTGCCACTTAATAGAAAGCATCTCACATGCTTGTGCATGCCTTGGTACATCGACTAAAGTCACATAAATTGATGTAAAGGGAACTACCGGGACTATACAACCCATGGCGCCCACAGATGGTGGGACGATGTTCAATTCTTTTTCATTCGAATTGATCATATCAAAACAAATTAACTTCTTTTATACATTTTCGCATGCTCTGCTAAATAATATTTTGATGTCCTGATGTCTATTTAGTTTGGTATAGATCCGTCTGGGTTATACGTAAGCAAATATAATACAAAATCAATACACTGACTATGCTAATCTAAGCTCTTTAGCTTTGTTCGGAACACCTAAAGACTCTGATGCTAGAAGACCAATTGGTATGTCGAGTAAACCCGAGATGTCGAGTGAACCTGCGATGTCGAGTACAGGATACGTCGTGAAGGTATGTTAAATGTACTATGTCGAGCTCTATATCGTGTATGGATACTCAACGTGCATGTGTGAACAATGTTTCACAATTAGTGACTCTCCCTTGATTGGCGGATCAGGGATATTTATGAACCTCGAGATGCGGAGACAATCTCCGCATTTTTCGGTTATGTCTAGTAGAAGAGCACGTTGAGTATAGATACTTAACGTGTTCTAGGACATGTCGAGTGTAAATACTCGACATGCCTGAAATAATCAGGCTTTTCTCTGGGCCGGCATAATAACCCATATCATGTAAACCCTCCCCCCCCCCCCCCCCCCCCCCAATTTGAAAGCCCTTGTTGTAGAAATTGGTTTTCAAATTCTTGTCTCGTTTCTTGCAAATCTTGTTTTTGAATTATAACCAGTGTACCCTTTGTCCCCTTGGCTTACAGGCAAGTGAGGTGCGGAAAATGGATCGTGAATTTAGTTATTTGTTGAACAATCACTCCCCCAATGTACGTGTCGTCGACTGAGGATATCGGGAAGTAAAATATTCACTTTATAAAATTGGCATGTCGAGTTTTAAAAGTTTGTATTTATTAGACATGTCCAGTTTTATATTGACATGGTTGCGTTATCGATAGACATGTCGAGTACTGGGAACTAGACATGAAATGCGATATGGTCGCAATAAATGCGAGTACTGTTGGCCTGAACGCCTATAAATAGAGGACTGCTGGCTGATTTCTATCATTGAGACCTTGGAGAAACACTGCTGAATTTTCGAAAGAGCATATCGAATTTCTAAGATATGTCGATTGTCGAAATTCAACATGCTTGAAAATTCGACATGTTCGAAAACACGATATGTTATACTTAGAAATTTTTCTAACTTTTTGTTTTGCAGGTATTGTGGAACTTCCGTGGCTTAAGAAGTCAAACCAAGGTGGAGTCATTTGCATGATTTATTAATTGTGTTTGAAGTTTGTTTATTTATTTATATATTTTTCATTTTTTTCATTTTCTCCCTTTTGTGTGCTTTGTTTAGAGTAGTTGTCCCCGATTCAATTTTCAGTGTCTAAGAATGTCGCGACGCAGAGATAGTAGTTCTCTTTCAAATCATGGGTCAGAAGGCCATCAGGGCGAGTCGGGGGACGATCCATCTCGAGCACATACCCATGTGGAGCATCAGGACTTTAGTGACACGATCCCTGAAGAGTATGACCATGAAACTTTGGAGATATCACTACAATATGGTCAAAAGTTACAAAGATGTAGATAGTCATGTTCCCCTCTTTAGGGGAAAAAGCTTTGTAGAAGGTGAGGACGTCGGTGCTGAAGCTAAACGATTTTGGATTGTCCAAGAGTATCATGAGATCAAAGCAGATGTGCCACATAGCCTTGAATATTTTTTGAAAAATATCATCTCGACGGGCACAAGGCGAGAATTCCCAAGAAGCATGAATGAATGCACACGTCGACTCTTGAATGGATGACCGTAAATGTGAAGCATTTTATGAACGGGTTTCCCTCATATTCAGTCGGAAGTCACATTGTTGTTGAATAGCTTGGGAGTTTGGTTAATCCAGTTATCGCTGAACTCAGTAGGATGTGTAATAGCCTTTATTTTTGTAATGAAGGTTTTCACAATCCCTTATAGTTCATTCGAGTTCTTGTGACTATTCACTATTGTGACATAAGGAGATAAATGATTATTCTTTGTGCAGGCCTAACAATATCACAATTTCTTGAGTGGAGCGCAGAGTGGGTATGGGCTACGAGGAAAGAAGGAATTTTTCTATATTACAGAGTAGACTCTGGGGGAGTTTGACTTGGTTTCTCGAGTGTGGTCAGAGAAAAAGAAGGTTGGTGTACCTTGGGGTGTGGGTCTGCCTGGATAAGCAGAAGGATATATTGATAAGCTGATCGATTATGATTTTGACCTATCAATAATGACTCAGGATGAAGTAGTCAAGACATGGGGTTTATCTCCAAAGCACTATACTCATGGGCATACTCTCAGTATAGAGTTGTAATGATTGTTATAGGATATAGATTTTATATTAGTGATTGTCTACTAACTCTATTGTGATTATGGTGTAGTTGCGCTTTTGATGAGAAGTCAAAGTGCGTGGCCACATCCCCCACAGGGAAGATGTCATCCCAGAAGGTGGTGTCGCGGGTCAGCGGCTGGCTAATCATAGCTTCGGCGGTCCTCACATTAATGTTAGGGGGTACGAGTTATTGGATGAAGAGGTTGTTAGGAGAATGCTAACCTTCTGTCCTATTCTGGCGCATCGACCGGTAGAGAACCATCAGGCACATGAGAAGTTAGATAGGATGGGCACTCATATGCTTCAAGCTGTGAGTAAAGAGTTTATAGTACTTGTAGGATGATACCGTATACGTATACTAACGTGAACTTTTTGTCGTTTGGTAAAATGATTTGTACAAGCATGGAGATATTGGGCGACTTGGAAGCCGACAAGACTGAGTCCATTGGCAAGCTAATGGATTAATTCGAGAAGCTCTTTGCTTATGATCCCTCATCAGTGAAATTTGTAATTGAGGAAAATGAGAAGGCCTTGCAGAAGGTAAAAGAGGTGAACAATACAATTCGGGTTGCTCGTGCCGAGGCGACCACTACCAAGTTGAATTTGGAGAAGACAAAGTAGGCAGCATAGAAAGCCATCAAAGAGAGAGATGTTGCCACAACATGGTCAAAGAACTCGAGACACAAGTTCCCAAACTCCAGGCTGACATGGAGGTAGCTGAAGCTATTAGGCGACTAAAGGCGTCTACTAAGGTAATATAAAGGGATTATTTCGAATTGAAATAATAGATGGTGAAAGTGCAGGTATTCTGTCAATGTTAGTTTAACATTGAAAGTACATGTATTCTGTCAATGTTAGTTTAACATTGAGAAGTCAATGTTAGAGTAACATTGCTGGAGTAGAATCCGATTTACAATCTTGAGTATATTTGTTATTATTGTTTTGCCTTATTCATTTAACTAACTAAGTTCCACAGTTGTAATTGTCTTTGATTATTATTCAGGAAACAAACTTGTCATAGGTTGGACGCTCAAGTTTCCAAGAAGGAAAGTTTCCTTAATTACGCAAACCACTCTACAAGGGAAGTTGAGTTCGAGTGGAACTAGGAATGCTTTCCAAGATCAGTCCTGATTTGAAGAAGGAGTCTTTCCCTAGTTAGATCACTAACGAAGGAACTATTATTCAAGAAGGACTGCGAGAACAAAGAAGAAGAGTTCAAGAAGGAAACTAGGAGAATTACCAACCGTGTACAACACACCTTGAAGTCGAAGTCCAAGAACCTATATATATGTGTGAAGTACATCAAGACAAACACGAGACAAGAGCCAATCAATCCGAGAGATTAATTTACAGTTGTTGGGTGTTGTCTTGCTTTAGCAAAGTTTGTGAGTTGTTAGAATAGATCTAAGAGTGATGAGCTTTTAGAGATAGTCGAAGCAATTCTTGTGTGCTTTGCTTAGTTCAATCAATTTAAGAGTGAGGAGCTTGAGAATTGAGAGAACGACCTTTGTTAAAACCTTTACGGGTTATTTTGCCTATGGCTCGGAAGTTAATATAATTCTATATTCACTTCTTAAACTTGGTGTTTGTTTATTCCGCTGCACAATTATTCTGGTCTGTTGTTAAAGTAACATCGCTGAAGTAACAACATACAAATCTGCTGTTAACTCTCCAGTGTTAAAGTGACAACAACAAAGTATCAACCCGATCGACAATTTCAATTGGTATCAGAGCCAAGCACCAACTTCACCGGTGTTTGGCGTTGATACGACAAGATGGACAATTCCAACCCCAATACCAGCAGGTTGCCTGTATTGGAGGGTCCCAACAACTATGCCTACTGGAAGATCAGGCTCAGAGTCCACATCAAATCCATCGACCTAAGAGCTTGGGATGCAGTACTAGAAGGCTACACCATCCCCTACTTGCCAAGAGATGGAGATGCTGATCTGGTACCTAAGCCAAGGGGACAATGGACAGCCAACGAAATTGCTCTCTACAACTTCAATGAAAAGGCCCTCAATGCTATTTTTAGCTGGGTAGGTAATCATATGTTCAAACTTATTCAAACTTGTTCTACTGCGAAAGCTGCATGGGAAATTCTTGAATTACATTGTGAGGGTGATGTGGCTGTGAGGGACTCTAAATATAGAAAACTTTTGAGGCACTTTGAGAAGATAGAGATGGGTGAGGTTGAAAGCATTGATAGTTATTTTGAGAACCTTATAGATATTGCTAATCAGTGCCAAAACTTAGGTTTTATCATCCCTAATCAAACCATGGTCTATAAAGCTTTTAGAACATTATCTTCTAAGTTTACTGTCAAAAGAATTGCTATGAATGAGTCTAGAGATATTGCAAACATGGACTTTCAAACATTAATGAACACTCTAAAAGAATTTGAACTAGAATTCCTAGGAAAGTCCAGTAAACAACTTGCTTTAGCCTTACTAGGTACTAGCTCAGATTCTACAAGGAGTGATGAGGATGCATATGAGTTGATCTCTTCTAACTATGGTAACATTACTAGGAAGTTTAGTAAATTGGGTTACAAAGATAAAAATAAAGAAAAACAACCCAGTAATGCTGCCCTTGGTTATAAGAAACTGCCCCAAAGTTTGTAAAGTACATGGCATCTAAGAGCACGCCTCAAGATGCTGAGAAATTGAAAGATGTCCAGTGTTATGAATGTAAGGGGTATGGTCACTTTAAACATGAATGTGCTAACACCCTCAGAACAAGAGGAAATTCTCATTGGGTCTGTGTAGATGACTTCAATGAAGCTGACTTCGAATCTGGAACAAGTGCTGATGAACAATCAGAGGAAATCAACACTGCTGCGCTCTGCACTCGGATCATCTGGTCAGGAGAAGACTCCAGAAACTGCCAAGAATCTCAATGTTATTCTAACATTAGTGAACCAACAGTAAAGCAGGAGATCTTCTTTGAAGACTGGAACAGCAATGATACACAGGTTAACCATGACACACTCTCTGACTGTGATGATACTAACTTTGATTGGTTCCATGGCTCAGTTGATCTAGAAGAGGAGTACTTCAATGAAGAAGAGATGTCCCGGGAGGAAATTCTTGATGACCTACACACAACCTTTCTCAGACTTGAGAGAGAGAGAATGTCAGACTCATAAAAGGAAACAAAGCACAGAAGCATGACATTGAGTGTTTGAAGAACATGTTGAAACTCTATGAAAGAGATCTTGACAAAGCTGAAGCTGAGCTAAAAGAGGTAAAGGAGAAACTCAAAAAGGATTCACAGATCATAGCCAAATGGAATGGAGGTACTTCTAAACTTGATGAGGTACTGAACATGAGTAACTCAGGTACATGTGGTCTGGGATTTGTTGAAAACCCTTCCTCTTCCAATGTTAATTCTACCTATTTAACTACAAGCTTTGTTAAAGAATCTGATAATATGAGTTCTGGAACCATTAACACTGTGAAAAGTAAACCTACTTTTATCTGCCAGTATTGTTTTCAACCAGGACACATTAAACCATTCTGTAGAAAATTGATAAAAGAATGTGGTAAGAAAACAGCCTATGTGTCAAATGTTAAAACTACAACATGTTCTGATGTTAGACTAACATTAGGTGCAGGACAAAAAAGTAGGACTTGGATAGAAAAAGTTAAAACCCCTATGATTAAAGTTGTATGCAATGTTGTTTTCTCTGCTGTGTACTCTAACCTTTCAGATAAGTGGTACTTCGATAGTGGATGCTCAAGACACATGACAAGCAGCAAAGAGAATCCTAAGCAAATGATACCTTTGAGTGCTGTAACAGTGACCTATGGAGGTGGCACCAAATGAAAGATCATTGACAAGGAGACACTGGATGTTGATGGATTTCCACCCTTGAAGGATGTGTTGTTGTAGATGGGTTAAAGGCAAATCTAATCAGTATCAGTCAGCTGTGTGATGATGACCTACTGGTTACATTTGACAAGGTATCTTGTGATGTTTATGATAGTGAAAATGTTCTTGTGATGACAGGTACTAGATCCAAAGATAACTGCTACCTAGCCCAGGAGGAAGCAGAACGTTTCCATGCCAAGATAGATGAGGCTTCTATATGGCATAGGAAACTTGGACATGTTCACTACAGAAACCTTGAGAAATTACAGAAAGTTGATGTTGTAAGAGGCTTACCAAAGCTGTCTTGTCCAGGTAAGCTTGTGTGTGGTGATTGCCTCAAGGGTAAGCAAACCAGAGCAGCTCATACACCCCTACAGGTACAGAATGCTAACCCTAGATCTAGTAGGTGTTTTGAATTGCTGCACATGGACTTAATGGGTCCAATTGAGGTATGTAGTCTCAGTGGGAAGAGATATGCCTCTGTGATTGTAGATGACTTCTCTAGATACACTTGGGTAAAATTTCTTAAAGAAAAGTCTGAAGCTTTTGATCAGTTCAAAATTCTTTGTGCTAGTATTAAAAACTTATATGGCTCCACTTTGACTAAGATTAGGACTGATCATGGTAAAGAGTTTGAAAATGCTAGTTTTGATAACTACTGCAATACTAAAGGTATTTTCCATGAATTTTCAGCTCCTAAGACTCCTCAGCAGAATGGGATTGCTGAAAGAAAGAACAGGACTCTTCAAGAGATGGCCAGAGTTTTGCTCAATGCTAAAGACTTATCCAAAAGACTCTGGGCAAAAGCTTTAAACACTGCTTGTCACATTAGTAACAGGGTGTATCTTAGACCTGGAACTAACATGACTCCCTATGAACTCTTGAAGGGTGTTAAACCAAATGTTGCATATTTTCATGAATTTGGATGCGATTGTTATCTGCTTAATGACATGGATTATCTGAGTAAATTTGATCCTAAAAGTGAAAAATGCATCTTTGTAGGATACTCAGCCAATAGTACTTCCTTTAGAGTCTACAATCTTAGATTGAAGACAATTCAGGAATCAGTGAATGTTGTGTTTGATGATTTCACTCTTGATACAGGTACTGATGACATCTCAGTTCCCAATGTTGAACCAACAGCGGAAACTGAGAATGTTACTCCTGACAATGTTACTCCAACATTGGAACTGAAAGCTGGAAACACTGAACAAGAGTCAGGGAACGATGTTAGACTAACACCAGCAAGATCAGATGTCAGACTAACAGCAGAGGATTCTGACTCAGAACATGAAGGTGCCTCTAAACCTAGAAGAGACCCCCCTGCTAGGATTCAAAAAGACCATCCAGCATCCCAGGTAATAGGTGAACTCACTGAACTGGTAAGGACACGCAACACAAAAAGACTTGACTATAGAGATATGGTAAAACTGTGTGTCTGTATGAACTTCACTTGTACTGTTGATAATGCCTCTTGTTTTGTCTCCACCATAGAACCTAAGAATGTGAATGAAGCTCTTCTTGATAACTTCTAGATTAATGCCATGCAGGATGAACTATTACAGTTTACTAAGAACAATGTCTGGATACTTGTACCTAGACCACCTAATTCTAATGTAATAGGGACTAAGTGGATATTTAAGAACAAGAGTAATGATGAAGGGGTCATAGTTAGGAACAAAGCTAGACTAGTTGCTCAGGGGTACACACAGGTTGAAGGTGTAGATTTTGATGAGACATTTGCTCCAGTTGCTAGGATTGAATCTATTAGGTTACTTCTAGCTATAGTATGCAGTCTTAAGATAAAACTATACCAAATGGATGTAAAGGGTGCATTTCTGAATGGGCTGATTGATAAGGAAGTATATGTTGAACAGCCTAAGGGATTCACAGATCCTAAGTACCCCAACCATGTGTACAAGCTTGAAAAGGCACTGTATGGGCTTAAACAAGCACCTAGAGCATGGTATGAAAGGCTTACAAAATTCTTGTTAAGTCTTCGCTTTGTTAGAGGTGAGGGAGATAGAACACTGTTTGTCTTGAAGGAAAATTCTCATGTCTGTATAGCTCAAATATATGTAGATGATATTGTATTTGGCTCAACTAACAATTCTATCCTAGAAAACTTTGTTGAATCAATGACAGGGCAGTTTGAGATGAGTATGATGAGAGAATTAACCTTCTTCCTTGGTCTTCAAGTAAAACAAACAGGTAATGGGATTTTCCTAAGTCAGGAAAAGTATGCAAAGAATTTGGTAAAAAGGTTTGAATTGGCAGATTCAAAGCCTTGCAAGACGCCCATGTCTTCATCAGTGAAGATATCCAGGGATGTTAATGGTGCCAATGTTGATCCAACATTGTACCGTTCAATGATAGGAAGCTTACTCTACCTGTCTGCTTCAAGGCCTGACATAATGTTCTCTGTTTGTGTTTGTGCTAGGTACCAGGCATGTCCAAAGCAGTCACATCTGATTGCTGTGAAGAGAATACTTAGATACATTTCTGGCACCTTGGCCCTTGGTATATGGTATTCTTATGACACTAACACAAATCTTGTAGGTTTCAGTGACTCAGACTGGCAGGAGACACTGATGACAGAAAGTCTACAAGTGGAGGATGCTTTTATCTGGGGAACAACTTGGTCTCATGGTACAGTAGAAAGCAAAACTGTGTGTCACTCTCCACTGCTGAATCTGAATACATAGCAGCAGGCATCTGTGTCACTCAGTTAGCATGGCTTAAACACATGCTATTGGATTATGGGTTAGACAGTGATACCTTGCTTATGTTTTGTGATAATCTTAGTGCAATAAGCATCTCTAAGAACCCTGTGCAACACTCCAGAACTAAACATATTGATATAAGGCATCACTTTATGAGAAACATGGTAGAGGACAAGCTCATTGACATTGAACACATTGAAACTAACAATCAGCTTGCTGATATGTTCACTAAACCCTTAGATTCTGAGAGGTTCTTTAGTTTGAGAAATTCTCTTGGCATGTGCATCGTCTAGGGATGTTAGTACACCAGTGTTGACATAACACCACTGTCTAGCACTGGTTATTGGTTGTGGTGTATCTGTAAATCTTTTTGTTTCCTTTCTGCATTCTTCTTTCTTGCATATTACATCTTTGTTAGAGATTCTGTTTGCTGTGTGGTTAAACTGTATGAATGGCTAAGTTGACTGGTGGACAGGTACATTTCAAAAGTTTTGTAAAGTAAGAACTCTGTTGTTAGTCTGTGAATGTTAACCTAACATCTGAGAGAAGCTGGGGTACACAGAGCTCACTACTCTGATGTTATTCAGTTGTGACTTATCCATGTTAGGTTAGACAAAGCATGAAGAGAAGCTGGGGTACATGATGTTGAGAGCTTCATTGTCATTCAGTTGTGCTTATTTTTGTGTTTTGTCTATGGCCAAGGTTATGCATGATGGTGAGCCTTACTACTGGGGTGCTTTGAAGTCTCGACTGCTTGCATTCAGTAGCATTGTTCACTTGGTATTTCTCTTGCAAACAAGTTGGAAAACAAGTATGCATGAGGGGCTGGGGTGGAGAAGTATATGATAAATGTATTGTCTTCATTCAGTTCTTTTGTACTTGCCTAATCTATTGCTGATGGTTAAGTTGCTGGGGTGTGTGGGGTCTTGTGCTGCCCACATTCAGTGATGAAACTATCCTTTTACATTTACTAGTTTTTTTTGTTCAAAAGAGTTCATAAAGAAATTGATTTGTCCTGATCCCAGTCAGTAAAGTTGTTTGTACTTGGTTACCATCTCCCAATGTTGATCTAACATTGTTGCATTCTTTATAGTTCTGTATTCTTTATCATGTGTTGAGGCATACTTTTTGGGTGACTCATTGCAGGTAAAACACTATGTTTTGTGATCTTCTATGCTATGGGAACATCTTTTCCCTGAATATGTGTATCCACTCTGTGCTTTTCTGTTGGATGTGTTACTTGCTCATACTGATGATCTGAATTTATGTCTTTGTACCTAAATACTTGGGTGAGGTTCCAGATCAGTATACAGGAATATCTCACGCTCTCACATGATGTTGCCTTGGATGAAGCCCTGCACCTACAACTTCCTACTCCGATGTTAACTTACCAATGTTAGTCCAACATTGAAACATTGTGAAAGTGTAAGATGTTCTGTTATCAATGTTGGATGGATGTTGTGTCAACATCCAGAGGACAACATTGAAACCCGAGAACAAGTCTTAATCTGAAACATGTTTTGTTATCAATGTTGGATGGATGTTGTGCCAACATCCAGAGGACAACATTGAAAACCGAGAACAGTCTTAACCTAAAATATGTTTCTGAAATTCTGAACATGTGTAAAGTATTCGGGTTTAAATGTTGGATGGATGTTGAGCCAACATTCACAGGGCAACATTGAAGCCAGTATATATTATGTCAATCTGTCTTTAACTGCTTTATGTTAGTTTTGCCTTTATTCACCTATTAATCAAGTTCCACGATTTTAGTTGTCTTTGTTTATGTCCAGGAACATCTCTTAATCATAAGGAAGAACATTACAAGTTTCCTAAGTTGAAGTTTCCATATTTCAAGAGGAGGAGATCGGTCAAGTCAACACGGTTTCAAAGAAGGAAAGTTTTGGAGTTCAAGTGCAACTAGGAATCTTTCCAAGATCAACTCTGAATTGAATAAGGAGTATTTCCTTATTAGAACTCAATCTAATAAAGGGAACTATTATTCAAGAAGGATATCGAGTTCAAGAAGGAAAGTAGAGTTCAACAAGGAAACAACATAAGTTACCAAAACTGTGTACAACACACCTTGGAGATCAAGTTTGAAGAAACCAATATATAAGGTGTGAAGTACATCAAGATACATAGAGAAACAATAGAGCTTATAAATCCGTAGAGATTATATCTTAAGCATTGTTGCTGTGTTTCTTGTTTTGCAAAGTTTGTGAGTTTTCGAGTTTAGTCTAGGATTAGATTTAAGGAGAAAATTCTTGTCTGCTTTGCTGAGTCCAATCTACAAAAGAGCGAGAGTGATTTTGTGGTGAGGAACATCTTTGGTAAAACCTGCATGGTTATTTTGTCGTAAGGCTAGATGGTTGATTATTTATAATAAACCATTGAAAATTTATCTTCTTGTGTTCTTTAACTTCCGCTGCATATTATACTCTGTCAAGAAGATTGTTTGAGATCAAGTTAAGGTAACGACAGCTTAACTTGAGCTCTGAAACTTGGAAAAGTTGTATCAATCCCGATCCAACAATTTCAATTGGCGTCAGAGCCAAGCACCGATTTCACTGGTGTTTGGAGGTGATACAACGCGATGGACAACATCAATCCCAATTCTGGCAGACTCCCAGTCTTAGAAGGATCCATCAATTATGCTTACTGGAAGACCAGGCTCAGAGTTCACATCAAATTCATTGACATGAAAGCATGGGATGCCGTTCTTGATGGATATTCTGTCCCAAAGATTGAGAACGACCGAGATGCAGATATTGTACCAAAACCGAAGTCACAATGGACAACAAACGAGGTAACACTGTATAACTACAATGAGAAAGCTCTTAATGCTATTTTTAGTTATGTTACCAATCAGATGTTTAAGTTAATTCAGAACTGCACCACTGCTAAATCAGCTTGGGATATCCTTGAACTTCATTGTGAAGGAGATATAGCAGTTAGAAACTCTAAACATAGACAATTGCTTAAAGATTTTGAAAAACTTGAGATGGGTGATGAAGAGAGTATAGATAGTTATTTTGAGAAAATCCTTGACATTACAAATCAATGTGAAAATCTAGGATTTCCTGTCTCAAATCAAACTATGGTTTATAAAGCTTTTAGATCTTTGTCACCTAGATTTGCTCTCAAGAGAATTGCCATGGGAGAGACAAGAGATATTGCCAACATGGAATTTCAATCCTTGTTAAACACTCTTAGAGAATTTGAGCTAGAGTTTCCTGCTAGGACTACCAAAAAACAAGCTATTGCTTTGTTAGGAACAAATTATCATGAGAGTGAAGATGAGGATGAAATTATTTCTTCTAACTATGGAAATATTAGCAAGAAACTCAGTAGGTTGAACTTTAAAGACAAATCCAAAGGGAAACAACCTAGCAATACTTACACTAGTTTTAGAAAATTGCCTCCCAAATTTATTAAATATATGGCAACAAAATCTAGTCCTAAAGGAATTGAAAAGTTGAAAACTGCTCAATGTTATGAATGTAAAGGTTATGGTCATATTGCTGTTGAATGTGCTAACACCCTCCGCAAGAAGGGAAAGTCTCATTGGGTTTGTGTAGATGATTTCAATGAAGAGGATTATAACTCTGGATCAAGTGCTGATACTGAAGAAAGCTTTGAAGAGATTCATACAGCTGCGCTATTTACTCATGTCAACTGGACAGAAGAAGATCTCCATAACTGCCACGGGTCCCAATGTTGCTCCAACATCCAGGACTCAACATCAGAACATGAGACTTTCTTTGGAAATTGGACTGAATATGATACCCATATTGATCTCAATTCTTTGTCTGATAATGATGAATCTAACTTTGAATGTTTTCATGGCTCAGTTGATCTAGATGAAGAGTATTACTTTGAAGGTGAAATGTCCCAGGAGGAAACCATTGAAGACTTGAAGTCTACTTTTCATAATCTTCTGAAAGAAAATCAGAAACTCACCAAGAAGAATGAAGCTCAGAGGCTGGAGATTGATGGACTGAAGAAACAGATGAGGATGTATGAAAGAGACCTTGACAAGACAGAAGCTGAACTTAAAGAGGTAAAAGGAAATCTTGAAAAAGATAATCAGATCATTGTTAAATGTAACTCAGGTACATCTAAACTTGATGAGGTACAGAGTATGGGTAATCAAGGAACAAATGGTCTTGGATATATTGAGAAACCTACCTCTAAAGTTGCTATTCCTGCTTTCATTAAAGAAGGTTTTGTTAAGGAATCAAAAGACTTGAGCTGTTCTAATCCCAACAAAAGTAAACCTACTTATATCTGTCAATTTTGTTTTCAACCAGGTCACATAAAACCTTATTGCAAGAAATATTTGAAAGAAAATGTGAAGAAAACAGAAAATGTCTCTAATGTTGAGTTGGTCAGTGGTACAGATGTTATCCCAACATTAGGAACATGACAGAAAAGTAGAACTTGGATTGAAAAGTTAAAGACTCCTAAGATGAAACTTGTATGCAATGTTGTGTTTTCTGCTGTGTACTCTAACCTTGCAGGTAAGTGGTACTTTGATAGTGGATGCTCAAGACACATGACAAGAGACAAGGAAAATCTTAAACAATTGATTCCTCTCAATGTTGGAACTGTCACCTATGGAGGAGGCACCAAGGGAAGAATCATTAGAAATGGAGTACTAGATGTTGAAGGATTTCCACCACTCAAAGATGTTCTGCTAGTTGAAGGATTGAAAGCAAATCTAATAAGCACTAGTCAACTTTGTGATGATAACTTGCTTGTTACATTTGATAAAAGTTCTTGTGATGTGTTTAATAGTGACAATGTCCTTGTTATGACAGGTACCAGATCCAAAGATAATTGCTACCTTGCTCAGGAAGAAGCAGATTGCTTTCATGCTAAAGTTGATGATGCTGTTCTGTGGCACAGGAAGCTAGTACATGTTCACTATAGGAACCTTGAAAAGTTACAGAAAGTTGATGCTGTAAGAGGCTTACCAAAGATATCCAGCCCAGGTAAGGTTGTATGTGGGGACTGCCTGAAGGGTAAGCAAACCAAAGCTATTCATACACCCCTCTAGGTACAAAGTACAATTCCCAGGACTGGTAAGTGTTTTCAATTATTACACATGGATCTCATGGGTCCTATTGAGGTGAGCAGCCTAAGTGGTAAGAGATATGCCTTTGTTATTGTAGATGATTTCTCTAGATATACATGGGTTAAGTTTCTTAAAGAGAAATCTGATGCATTTAACACATTTAGGATCTTACATGCTAGCATCAAAAATCTGTATGGTTCCTCTGTTTGTAAGATTAGGTCTGATCATGGGAAATAATTTGAAAATGCTAGTTTCAGTGATTTCTGTGATAAGAATGGAATTTTCCATGAGTTTTCAGCACCTAAGACACCTCAGCAAAATGGGATAGCTGAGAGGAAAAATATGACACTTCAAGAGATGGCCAGAGTTATGCTTAATGCTAGAAACCTATCTAAAAGACTTTGGGTTGAAGCTTTAAATACTGCATGTCATATAAGTAATAGGGCTTATCTTAGACCTGGTACAAATATGACTCCATATGAAATCTTGAAGGGTTTGAAACCAAATATTGGTCATTTTCATGAATTTGGATGTGATTGTTACTTGTTGAATGATAGAGACTATCTTAGTAAGTTTGATCCAAAAAGTGAAAAGTGCATATTTGTTGGTTATTCTGTGAATAGTTCTGCTTTCAGGGTTTATAATCCAAGATTGAAGACTATTCAAGAATCAGTAAATATAGTGTTTGATGATTCCACCTTTGATTCAGGTACTGATGAAGTTACTGTCTCTGATGTTGCCCCAACATTGGAAACAGAGACTGTCCCAACATCAGGAGCAGAAGCTGAAGACACTGAAGTTGTGACTGGTACTAATGTTGAACTGACACCTGCTGCTGTTAGGCCAACATCCCCACAGTCCATTTCAGAGGATGACATTGTTGATGAACATAGGAGAGATCCCCCTACTAGGATTCAAAAGGACCATCCAGCTTCACAAGTCATAGGTGAAATCACTGGACGCATGAAGACTCGCAACAAAGACAGGGTAAACTATAAAAATATGGTAAGGTTGTGTGTCTGCATGGCTTCCACTTGCACTGTAAGCAATGCTTCCTGTTTTGTCTCAAATATTGAACCTAAGAATGTGACTGAAGCTCTTAAGGATAGTAAATGGATAAATGCTATGCAAGATGAACTGTTGCAATTCACAAAAAATCATGTTTGGAATCTAGTGCCTAGACCTTCTAATGTGAATGTTATAGGGACTAAGTGGATTTTCAAGAACAAAACAAATTAAGATGGTGTAATTGTAAGGAACAAAGCTAGGCTAGTTGCACAAGGTTATACTCAGGTAGAAGGGATAGACTTTGATGAGACATTTGCCCCAGTATCTATGATAGAATCTATTAGATTACTTCTTGCTATTGCATGTTGTCTTAAGATTAAGCTCTACCAGATGGATGTAAAAGGTGCTTTCCTTAATGGTTTGATAGACAAAGAAGTATATGTTGAACAACCTAAAGGTTTTGCTGATCCTAAACATCCTAATTATGTGTATAAACTTGAGAAATCTTTGTATGGTTTAAAACAGGCACCTAGAGCTTGGTATGAAAGACTAACTCAATTTTTGTTAAGTCTTGGGTTCAATAGAGGAGATGGAGACAGAACCTTGTTTATTCTAAGAAAGAGTTCTGATGTTTGTATTGCTCAGATCTATGTAGATGACATTGTTTTTGGTTCTACTAACAAGTCTACTCTAGACAAGTTTATTGAGTCAATGACAGGGACATTTGAGATGAGCATGATTGGAGAGCTGAACTACTTTCTGGGATTCCAAGTGAAGCAACTGGAGAATGGTATGTTCTTAAACCAGGAGAAGTATGCAAGGAACCTGGTAAAGAGATTTGAGCTACATGAGTCAAAACCTTGCAAAACTCCCATGTCTTCTTCTATGAAGATTACTAAGGATGGCACTGGAGACAATGTTGACCCAACATTGTACAGATCTATGATTGGTAGTCTTCTATATCTCTCTGCCTCTAGACCAGATATTATGTTTTCTGTTTGTGTTTGTGCTAGGTACCAAGCTGATCCAAAGCAATCTACTTGATTGCTGTGAAGAGAATATTAAGATATATATCTGGAACTTCATCATTGGGCATTTGGTATTCATTTGATACAAATACAAATCTTGTTGGGTTTAGTGATTCTGATTGGGCAGGTGATGTAGATGACAGAAAATCCACAAGTGGGGGCTGTTTCTATTTGGGAAACAATCTAGTTTCATGGTATAGTAGGAAACAGAATTGTGTGTCATTATCTATAGCTGAATCTGAATATATAGCTGCTGGCAGTTGTGTTACCCAACTAGTATGGCTTAAACACATGTTGCTGGACTATGGGTTAGATAGTGATACTCTCCACATATTTTGTGACAATCTTAGTGCCATTAGTATCTCAAGGAATCATGTTCAGCATTTTAGGACTAAGCATATAGATATAAGACATCATTACTTGAGAGACATGGTTGAGGATAAAATGATTAACATTGAGCATATTGAGACAAATAATCAGCTTGCTGATATGTTTACTAAACCTTTAGATAGTGAGAGATTCTTCAGTTTGAGGAAATCTCTCGGCATGTGCAATATGTGAGAATGTTAGGATCCCAGTGTTGACATAACACCACTGTCTAGCACTGGTTAATGTTTGTGGTGTAGTATGTAACTTTTTGTTTTTGTTAGTTTCTTTTCTTTTCTTTTTGAGTCACATTGATCTTTGTTTGGCATATTTGATTGTGTGGTTGATCACTGTGTTTTACTAATCTTTCTAGCTTGCAGATTCACATCTAAGTGTTGAAAAGTATAAATCTCTAAAGTGTGTCTGAGGTTGTGGTAGCCTAACATATGGAGAAGTTGGGGTACACAAAGTTCACTACTTTGATGTCTATTCAATTGTGTCTTATTCATATGAAAAGGTTTTACAGGACATGTGGAGAAGCTGGGGTTCCTGATGTTGACAGCTTCAATGATATTCAGTTGTGCTTATTTGCATGTCTCTGTTTGTTTTGGCCAAGGGGTACATAAGAGTGGTTCTTTCTACTAGGGTGTTTGGGGTTTCGGTTGCCTCCACTTGGTAGCATTGATCACTTAGTGCTCTCTTGTATGCAGGTTGGTAAACAAGTATGCATAAGGAATTGGGGTATTGGGGTGCATGATAAATGTATTGCCAGTATTCAAGACCTTTGTACTTGCCTAACTTGCTGCTGATAATGTTGTTACTGGGGTGTGTGGAGTCTAGTGCAGCCCTCATTCAGTAATGTCATTATCCTTTTTTTTTAAAACAACCCTCAATTTTTGTTCTAAAGATATAATGAAAATAATGAAGATTTGATGTGATGTGAACTGTTGCTGGTTTCAAAAGTGATTCACTGTGTATACCATCTGTCAATGTTGTCATAACATTGTTGCATTCATTCTAGAACTGCATTGTCTTTCATCTTTGGATAGTGTGGTTGACTAGGTTTGGGCTTAGAGGGAGTATATAGTCCCTTTCATGTGTTGAGGCATACTCTTTGGGTGACATTCTGCAGGTGACACACTATTTGTGACCTTCTCTGCTGTAGAAGTGGATTAATTCTCTAAATCATGACTGCTTATCTCTGTGTGTTTTCTGTTTGATATGTTACTTATTCATGATTTTGATCTAGATCTTATGTTTTTGATACTCACTTGCTAATTTGGTGAAGTTTCAGATATAAGTTTGGATATATCTCACGCTCTCACATGAAATTGCCTTGAAGAAGCCCAAAACCTCAAATATTATGGTTTAAAAACTTTCTGGTTTGAATGTTACTCTACTCTCTAATCTGAATGTTAGTCCAACATTGCCACACGGTCTGCACAACATTGAAGTTAGTAACTTATATGTTTGTTTAAAATTTTAAAAACTGAGTTTTTATTGTTTTATTGTGAACTGCTCTGGTTACTTGTTGTGTTTAAGTGACACGTGGTGAAGTTCTTACGCGGGAATAGAGGAGTGGGAAAACTTAATTGATCATATTCCATAATCTCACTTACATTCTTTCCTTCTCTCTCCACTCTTCACAACTTAAAAAGAACAACTTGCCCTAATTTTTGTCACTTGTGCAATTTGTCCTTCTGTCTGCAAATAATTATCTAAAAATCTCTCATATTTTTCTCTCAATTCTCAAAACTAACATGGCGAGCAAGACTCCTTTAGACACTCTTGCAGATTTGGCCGTGAATGTTAAGTAAACAACAACACGCACCAGGGCTGCTGCGCGTGAGGATCAAGGACGGCCTGCTGCTCAAGTTGCTGCAAAACGACCAACGATTCCTTATCAACGACGGGCAAAGCGAGCTAAGAATGTGGAATCTGAGTCGAATGTTGGTGCAACATCAGAAGCCCATGCTCCTCAAACCAATGAATCTGAATCTGAGGTAAATGTGGCTAACCCTAAACCCCAAGTGAATAATGTCGATGATATAATTGAGGGGGAGGGATCTGGAGCTGGTTCTGGTAGAAAGGGAACACCTATTGGGTCTAGGCAAATGAGTAAAATAGCCTTACAAAGAGCTGAGGCTAGAAGAGCTCTAAGAGAGAGACTTGAGAAGAAAAAGACTGAGGATAAGGCTGAGGCTGAGGCTGAGAGAGTGAGGAAAGGGAAAAAGGTTGTGGATGAGGAAGTTGAGGTAGTTGATGTAGAAGAAGAGGAGAAAGAGGAAGAGGAAGAGTTTGAAGCGAGTGGTGATAATGATGATAATAATGAAGAAGAGTACTGTGACACTCTTGCGTTATCCTATTTTAGTAAGGAAGCTAGGTCTAGATACTATCTTAATAAGGAGATAGAGCACAAGGCTTATGACTTTAGAAAGAGGGATTTTCACAAAGAGAGGGTCATGGACATGGACAGCTTTAAAAGAAACAGAGTTTTTGAGTTGTTGAAAGCAAGAGGGGTTCAGAATTCAATGAAGAAGCATGGTGATTATGCTCCTGAGCTTGTACAAGAATTCTACCTGAATCTCTCAAAGTATATCACTTGTGAGTTGTCTCCCAAATATGGTCAAGCATGGGTAAGAGGACAAGTGTTTGACATTAGTCCTCAGAAGATAAATAAGATTTGGGGACTGCCACATGTTGAGGAATCTGAAGATCCAAAGCCAGATGAGGTGATTGAGGATATCACATGTGGTCTAGAGAGAACCTGGGTTGAACAATTACCAACAACAAAGCTCACTGCCCTAAGTGTTGTTCTGCACAAATGTGCATCTTATAATTGGCTGCCTACTAGAAATTCTACTATTTTGACTAAGGAGTCAGCTTACTTGGTCTACAAACTGAAGAATGGGCTTGCTGTGAATATTGGGGTGAGAATTTTAAAGGCTATGGAAGATGCTGTTGGGAGGAAGCAAGGGATTCTACCATTTCCTTCCTTGATCACAACTCTGCTGCTAAAACAGAAGATGAACAAGAAAGAGTTTGGAGGAATGTCAGAGAACAAGGCTAGGTTCACCATCACTCAATCCTACTTGTCTAGCACAAGAGTGAAGGACTTGCCTTGGAATCCTGAAGGTGGATTTGCACCTGGAGAAGAAAAGGAGGCTCAACAATTTGTTGGAGCTTCAGTGCCTCAATCTGAGGAGGAAGAAACCAGGGTAACAACAAAATCTTTTGTTGATCAGCAGTTGACTTGGTATAGAAGTGCTTATGCCAATCTTCAGAGGGAAATTGCTTTCAAGGAAAAACAAATGCAGGAGCTGGATGTCTTGATTAAGAACATGGAGGAGCTTTCTTCACAAAAAGGGGGAGAGTGATCTAGTTTTTAATTTTTGATTTCTGGTTTTTATGTTTTTCTTTTTGATATGTTTTGAACTGTTTCTATTTTGCTGCTAGTTCTTTTTATTTGTTTTGGTGTGTAATGGTAATGCTACTTAGCTTTAACTGCTCTTAATGCTTTTGCTTATGAAGATAGTCTATATCTGCTGTTTCTGCTGATAAACTGATGTGCAGGTACATTCTGGTCTTAATGTTCAGACAACATTGATGTGTTAAGTGTCTGAACAACTTTTTGAGTTGTGGTGATGACTTTAATGAATAATCTTTGTTATGCCAAGTTAATACTTGATAGTTTGCATTAAGGGGGAGCAGTTTTAGTAGGTTTATATTATTATGCTTAATTGATATTTGGACATATTATCTGTTATGTGAACATGTTGATTGGTTTTGTGAAGAAAGGCAAAAAGGGGGAGATTGAAAGTGTAAGATGTTCTGTTATCAATGTTGGATGGATGTTGTGTCAACATCCAGAGGACAACATTGAAACCCGAGAACAAGTCTTAATCTGAAACATGTTCTGTTATCAATGTTGGATGGATGTTGTGCCAACATCCAGAGGACAACATTGAAAACCGAGAACAGTCTTAACCTAAAACATGTTTCTGAAATTCTGAACATGAGTAAAGTATTCGGGTTTAAATGTTGGATGGATGTTGAGCCAACATTCACAGGGCAACATTGAAACCAGTATATATTCTGTCAATCTGTCTTTAACTGCTTTATGTTAGTTTTGCCTTTATTCACCTATTAATCAAGTTCCACGATTTTAGTTGTCTTTGTTTATGTCCAGGAACATCTCTTAATCATAAGGAAGAACATTACAAGTTTCCTAAGTTGAAGTTTCCATATTTCAAGAGGAGGAGATCGGTCAAGTCAACACGGTTTCAAAGAAGGAAAGTTTTGGAGTTCAAGTGCAACTAGGAATCTTTCCAAGATCAACTCTGAATTGAAGAAGGAGTATTTCCTTATTAGAACTCAATCTAATAAAAGGAACTATTATTCAAGAAGGAGATCGAGTTCAAGAAGGAAAGTAGAGTTCAACAAGGAAACAACATAAGTTACCAAAACTGTGTACAACACACCTTGGAGATCAAGTTTGAAGAAACCAATATATAGGGTGTGAAGTACATCAAGATACATAGAGAAACAATAGAGCTTATAAATCCGTAGAGATTATATCTTAAGCATTGTTGCTGTGTTTCTTGTTTTGCAAAGTTTGTGAGTTTTCGAGTTAAGTCTAGGATTAGATTTAAGGAGAAAATTCTTGTCTGCTTTGTTGAGTCCAATCTACAAAAGAGCGAGGGTGATTTTGTGGTGAGGAACATATTTGGTAAAACTTGCGTGGTTATTTTGCCGTAAGGCTAGATGGTTGATTATTTATAATAAACCATTGAAAATTTATCTTCTTGTGTTCTTTAACTTCCGTTGCATATTATACTCTATCAAGAATATTGCTTGAGATCAAGTTAAGGCAATGACAGCTTAACTTGAGCTCTGAAACTTGGAAAAGTTGTATCAATCCCGATCCAACAATTTCACATTGTAACTTATAAGTTTTCAGGTGTGGAGACCGCTCTAGTTACGTGTTAATCTAACACTGACACGTGGTAAGGTGAAGATGGGTATGATCGTGTGACAGTGGTCCAATTAGGTTGGTAACATGTTACAACATCACTATCACTATTCTTCAGCTGATTAAGTATATAATTTGCCCTAATCTTCTCTCACTTTTTACGCGTTCAAAATTTTCTGCAAAATTCAACTCTCTCTGCAAATCGAGTTTCGTTTTTCTTCTAAAATCACTCTAACAATGGCCCGCAAGTCTTCCATTGACACTCTTGCAGCTGCTGCCGAACAGATGGAGCAACCACGACGACGTAGGACCAGAAGTGCAACCGCTGAAGCCATTACCGCCGCCGCACCAAAGAGGAAATCCACCTCTCAACGGCGCAAGGGCAAGAAAGCCGCGAAGGGTGATGTTGATTCAACATCAAAAACGGCTGAGCAAACCTCCACGCCCACCAACCCTGAAAACGAGGTAATGATGGCTAACCCTACTCTGGATATGCCTGCTACTACTGTTGTTGGTAATGAGGGGGAGGAAGAGGCCCATGTTGCTGTGGGTGAGTCTGAGGTTTTGCATGAGGTCCCTGAGGGTAATATTAGGGATGAATATATGGTTGTTGCTGAGGAAGTGGTTGAGCCCACAAAGGCTGATGTTGCTGAGCAGGATACTGCTGATGAGATGGAGACTCTTCCTGAGGAGGATGATTAGGTTGAGGAGACTGTGGTTGAAGAGGTTTCTACTGAGGGTAACCAAGATGTTGATGATGGGAGTGACAGTCAACCTGAAGAGGTTGAGAGAGAAGAAGAAGAGAGCCCGACTCTCTCTGCCTTAGCTACTGCTGCTAAGAAAAGAAAGGGAAAGCAGGTGGTGGTTGAAGCTTCTGAGTCTGAGTCAGAAGAAGAAAAAGAGGAGGAAGAGGATAAGGAGGAAGAAGAAGATGAGGAGGAAGTTGAGGAAGAAGACATACTGGTAGGTGATGACCCTACTGATGTTACTCCAACATCAGGCAGTGATGAGTACTATGATGTGCTTGATGAGAAGTACCCCAAATGGCCTTACTCCAGCTTTTATGTGTCTGCTGAGGCAGAAGAACAGTGGGAGGCTTATCAAGCCAGGGTTATTCACATGGAGAGGAACATTGATGAGGAAATGTTCAAGGAGAATAGGTTGTTTGAGCTGCTGGAAGCTAGAGGAGTGTTGGGCTCTATGATGAACCAGTCATCATATGTCCCTGATGTGATCAGAGAGTTCTACTTGAACCTCTCTCAATGGGTTTCCCACCAGAACACTCCCAAGTTTGGCAAAGCTTGGGTAAGGATGAAGGTCTATGACATCCGCCCCCCTGTGCTCAATGAGGCTTGGGGACTTCCTGATCCTGAAGAGACAGAGTATCCTAGCATGGATGAGGTGATCACTAACCTCACTAGTGGACTCACAAGGAAATGGAATGACAATTTTCCAACTACAAGGCTGACTTCCTTAAGTGCTGTACTACACAAACTCTCCACCTACAACTGGCTGCCCTCTTCAAACACCACTGTTATGACAAACGAATCTGCAAAGCTGGTGTACAAACTAAAGAATGGGCTGAGTGTGAACATAGGGGAGAAGGTTCTGAGGCACATGAGGGAAGTCACAACCAAGGCAAAGGGAATCATTCCATACCCCTCTCTGATATCCAGCATTCTTGTGAAGCAAGGCTTCAAGACAAAGAAGACAGAAGGCTGAATCAAGAACAAGGCCAAGCTGAGCATCACCAGGAGCTACTTCACTCAGGCCAGGATTCAGGATCTGCCATGGAATCCCAATGATGCAGCTGGTCCAAGCAGGAAGAAGAAGAAGAAGAAGAAGATTAACAAGTTTGCTGCTTCTTCAGTACCTGTGGCTAGTGGTGACAGTTGTTCTGTCATTGCTGATGCCTTTGTGGAAGAGACCCTGGTATGGTTGGACAGAGAGTATAAAGATACCCAAAGAGAGATATCAGACAAGCAAGTAAGGCTGCAAGAGATAGACAGCCTCAGGAAGCAGTTGAGGGATCTGCCTTCCTCACAAAAAGGGGGAGAATGATCAAATTTTCAAAATTTATGAGTTCTGTTATGTTTCTGTCAGTATGAACAATTCTATTTGTTTTCGGTTTCATCAAGGAGTATGTTCCTTGCTACTCAGTATGGTCTGTAATTAAGTACTTTTCTATCTTGTTGCTTACTGCTTCTGCTTATGCTCATTGAACTTTGGATACAAAGTACTAACTCTGTTTTGCAGGTGTTAACTGGTCTCTGATGTTAAGATAACATTGAGATGTTCAATGTTAGAACGTCTGTCTGGTTTCAATGTTAAGTTAACATTGACAAAGACAGATGTTATGACAACATTGAAAGTATCAATGTTAGAATAACATTGAGTTGGTCCCTTCTGACATTCAGGGGAGAGCGTACTTATTTTCCATTGTGATCTGATAGTAAAGTTTGTCTGAATAATTTGATCTGATTAGAACAGGTTCTTAGGTTTTGTGATTAAGGCAAAAAGGGGGAGATTGAAAGTGCAGGTACTCTGTCAATGTTAGTTTAACATTGAGAAGTCAATGTTAGAGTAACATTGCTGGAGCAGAATCCGATTTACAATCTTGAGTATATTTGTTATTATTGTTTTGCCTTATTCATTTAACTAACTGAATTCCACAGTTGTAATTGTCTTTGATTATTATTCAGGAAACAAACTTGTCATAGGTTGGACGCTCAAGTTTCCAAGAAGGAAAGTTTCCTTAATTACGCAAACCACTCTACAAGGAAAGTTGAGTTCGAGTGGAACTAGGAATGATTTCCAAGATCAGTCCTGATTTGAAGAAGGAGTCTTTCCCTAGTTAGATCACTAACGAAGGAACTATTATTCAAGAAGGACTGCGAGAACAAAGAAGAAGAGTTCAAGAAGGAAACTAGGAGAATTACCAACCGTGTACAACACACCTTGAAATCGAAGTCCAAGAACCTATATATATGTGTGAAGTACATCAAGACAAACACGAGACAAGAACCAATCCATCCGAGAGATTAATTTATAGTTGTTGAGTGTTGTCTTGCTTTAGCAAAGTTTGTGAGTTGTTAGAATAGATCTAAGAGTGAGGAGCTTTTAGAGATAGTCGAAGCCATTCTTGTGTGCTTTGCTTAGTTCAATAAATTTAAGAGTGAGGAGCTTGAGAATTGAGAGAACGACCTTTGTTAAAACCTTTACGGGTTATTTTGCCTACGGCTCGGAAGTTAATATAATTCTATATTCACTTCTTAAACTTGGTGTTTGTTTATTCCGCTGCACAATTATTCTGGTCTGTTGTTAAAGTAACATCGCTGAAGTAACAACATACAAATCTGCTGTTAACTCTCCAATGTTAAAGTAACAACAACAACGTATCAACCCGATCCACAATTTCAGATGGGTAGAACTTTTCTAATTCTTATCTTTAATTATAGGAGCCCTTTGTGGAGCAAATGCAGAAATTGCGAGGCGTTTTATTGTCAGTGGCACATTCCAAACCATCAGTATGCGTCGTGGGCTGGAGGACTCTTAAAAGACTTGAGACCTAGCTGTGGCGAAAATTGCCATGATGGGAGGGTTGACTCCTCAATTTGATGTTGAGCGTCTAAATTTGTTGCTTGGTTCTGAGCTTAAACCAATGGAGGATTTAGATGATGATGATGTTGCGCAGCAAAAAAAATGCAAAGCCACAACAAGAATAGAGAAACACACACAACCAAAAGCGATAAATAACAATCAACACGCAAGACACAATTTGTTTAACCCGTTCGACTATGTCTACCTCTAGGGGCGATCCAAGCTAGGATCTCCACTATGATGATGATGAGTGATTACAAAAAAGATATAACATATGTCACTCAAGAGATAAAAAACAATCTCTCACAATGTCTCTCAATCTCATAAGTGTATTCTCTCTTATTTTAATCCCTCCCTCTCATCTCTCATGGTGGCCACAAGGCCACACATCAGAGGCCACAAGATTACATCTTGCCTCTCTTCTCCTCTCTAGGTCACAAGGCCTAATAGGTTTTCCACACTCTACAAAATGTCCAAATTACATATTTATAGCTGCTAGGGCATCAAATCGAGATGGGCCAAAATCGTGGCTCACGATCAATACTGCAGCACGACTTCTATAGTGCTAGTTTCTGGACGAACTCCACATGTAGCACCATTTAGGTGCGATCAAACTTTGATAGCGCCCCACATGCATGATCACCGTCGTAGCGCCTCACTGTAGCGCCACTTCCTGGTTGCACGTCTGATCTGATCTTCGTTCTCACTGTTGTTAGAACTCCAATCTTAAATTTCAGTACACCATCTTCATTGTTCAGGCTCCACAATCCTAACAAACGTTGAGCTGACACCTGATGCGTTCACCTCATGTCCTTGAAGATGAAGACCTAGTGCTGATTGGCATGCTTGGTGCACCTCTGGTTGCCCTGGAGCCAGAAATTGGTCTTGATATCATTATGGAGAAGGTTGACCATAATGCTACTCAGCGCGCTCGTGCTGAACAACCCTAGACTCGGGGGTCGATTGCATATCACTTATTCCTTACTCCTCTTTAATGCTCTTTCTATTTTATGACAAAGTGTTTGAATAAATTACATATTTTGGCGTTGCGTCACCTTTTTCTTATATTTGAACAATTACATTCGTGGAGGGGTGCATCATTTTTATGTAGTTTAACATTGCTTTGTTGGGGTTTCATATCCTTGATTATTACTTACTTGTTTCACCCTTTTTGGTTTATTTTCATGGCAATGTGTTATTTTAGTGAGACATGATATTCGTTATGCCTTGGGAGGTAGGCATTTTATATATACCCTTTTAGGTATTGTTCTTAGTTTCGTAGTAGAGGCTTTTGGGTGACTTTGAGGTATGGTCCATTATACTGTAGTAGGTAGAGGCATTTGGGTACCTTGAGAGGCACGCTTAGGCCACCGTGCCTAGAGGGTTAGGTGCTCTTAAGTCTATTTTTAGGTATAATCCACCATATATTGTGTGGTCGGCGCTTTTGAATACCTATTTAAGTATAATCCACCGTACCTTGAGAGGTAGGCACTTTTGGATACCATTTTAGGTATAATTCACCGTACATTGAGAGGTAGCTGCTTTTGGATACCGTTTTAAGTATAATTCATTGTACCTTGAAAGGTAGGCACTTTTGGATACCATTTTAGGTGTACTTCACCATACCTTGTGACGTAGGTACTTTTGGATACCTTTTTAGGTATAATTCATTGTAACTTGAGAGGTAGACACTTTAAAACACCGTTTTAGATATAATTTATTGTACCTTGAGAGGGTGCTTTTTGGACAATGGCAACTTGTCGTGAAAGAAACTTAGATAATATGTCGCGTTCTAAAATTTATTCTGCTGAATTGAAAATTCAAATGTAGATGAAATTAAATAATTAGTTTAAACAAAAAAAGCTGGGGCTGGACAAAATTCGGGTTGCCTGCGTATCCCATAGTAGGATACAAGAATCAAGTCGCCGTTGTTTTTTGTCATAATTACAATCAAACCCACGATAGGGGCAATTTAGGTAAATAAAAATTGTTTGTGCATAAAGGAAGTTGTTCTGTAATTTAAAGTAGTAAATAGAAGTTGGTGATGCAGTCTGTCATTCTACCATGGCCTGATTGCCAGGAGCTAAAGCGACCAATGCCGCCTCATCCTCGCGCATTTGGGTCTTCAAAGTTGCCACATAACATAGCTAAGCCTCCATGTGGTTATCAACGATCTCTCCGGTCCCCTCTCGGGTGGAAAACTCTATCTTCCGATGATAGGTCGAGACTACAACTCGGATTAAGTGATAGGTGTCCTATCATAACATTAAATGCAAATGGCTCATCCATCACCATATACCTAATGTAGAGAGTCATTCTCTTCGGGTGCATTCTGAATGAGGTCAAAAGGTTGACTGAGTGCCTCAATGGCATTTGCTTGTTCCTACGCGGTGAACGAGATTGCGATCGATGCTTCCGCTTTGGTAATCCAAATCCTTCAGATCCCTGACATATTCAGCCAATTTTTCTTTTGGATTAGCCTCTCAATCTTCTCCTTCCCATCCTTGCATTCTTCGGTGTCATGACCATTCTGGCAATGGTATTGTAGTACTTCTTTGAGTATCTTATGGTAGGAGAATCTTTCATCCTTGTTGGTTCATTCAACCAACCCTTCTTTTGGAGTGTGCTAATATAGTGGGTGTAACATAAAAAGATGCCAACCACTACAAGAATATGGGTCATTTGCAACCGCCCAATTGTGACTGATGGGTGGTTGCAACACATACCGATTAACTTGCGACTGCCTAGCAGTCGCTACCTTTTGCGACTGTCGGGTGGTCGCTAATAATAACCTAACATTTGCGACTGCCCAGCGGTTGCAAATGATGGTCATTCGCAACCGCCCTAACGTCACTAATAATATTCATATCAGAAAGTTATGCATTTCGCATGATAATTTAAGGCGTAATTTTGGTTTAATTAATAATTACAACAAGAATATGTACAAAAATATCATAGGTTGCGTTGCACATTCAAGCATCATTTAAAGGGACGGTTCATAATGACACTTCCAACTAATTATAATGACAATGTACGTAATGACTGCACACATATATATGTATATATATACATATATATATATATATATATGTTTTAGATGTGATACTAATTAAATAGCATAATGACATATATACTTACATTTATAACAAAAATGAATTGCATATGAGACGATTATAGCAACTTCATATGATTAGTTGTCGGAACATATAATAGTTCAATCGTTAATAACTTGGTTAATCACCTATAAATAAGTATTTTGATAACTATATTACTAGTGTACTAATTACAAATTACTTCAATTCACATGTGTTAAAAAGATTATTTATTAAAATTCACAAACACGTGAAGATCTTATAAAAGAAACCAAAAAAAAAAAGAAAAAAAAAGTGCCCATAATACCCTAACATTTGCGACCGCCCGACGATCACTAATAATATTCATGTTTTAAATTTACGCATTTCACATGATGATTTAAGGCATATTGTTGGTTTAGTTATTAATTACAACAATAATAGGTACAAATAAGTTAAATAAACACAAATCATAGGTTTCGTTGCATATTCAAGCATCATTTAAAGAGACGGTTCATAATTACACTTCAAGCTAATTATAATGACGATGTGCATAATGACTATATGTATGTTTTAGATGGGATACTAATTAAATAGCAATAATGACATCTATACTCACATTTGTAACGAATATCAATCGCATATGAGACAATTGTAACAACTTTATTTGATTAGTTGTAGAACATATAATAGTTCAATCGTTCATAACATGGTTAATCACCAATAAATTAGTATTTTGATAACTCTATTACTAGTGTACTAATTATATATTGGACGAATAATTAAATTTGCCCCTTAACTTTTTTTAAAAAGTTAATATGCCCTTTTATTCGGGCCTTGTTTTTTACGCCCCATATCTTTTAAAAAGTCTACTAAAAATGCCCCACGGTCCTTTTACGAAATTGCACTTTGCACCCCAAGATAAATTGCATTTTGTACCCCAAAATATTTTAGGAAGCAAAGTGCAATTTTTTTATGATGCAAAGTACAATTTTGTACTGCCACGTATGCAATTTTGGCCCAAATAAGGGCCGAGGGCATTTTTGAAAGATTTTTTTAATCATACGGGGTATTTTGCAAGACCCAAAAAAATGGGCATTTTAACTTTTTTTTAAAAAGTTAGCGGGCATTTTTAATATTTCGTCCTAATATATTACTTCAAAAGTGCATGTATTAAGAGGATTCTTTATTAAAAATCACAAACACATCAAGATCGTGTAAAAGAAACCAAAAATACGAAAAAACAATTGTGTCCAGAATTGCAACCGTTGGACGGTTGCAAATGAGGGTCATTTGCTACAGTCTCGCAGTCGCAAATGACATTTAGAGTCATATTCGACCGCTAGGCGGTCGTAGGCTCAGGGCACGGTGTAACGACAAATTTTTGATCTCTGAAATTAAAAGATAAGAAAAGATTACAAAATAAAGTTTAATAAATTTAAAAGTACAATTGTGGTTCAATCTCTATCTAATCATCTGATTCAATTCTACAAGAACAATACTAAAATTTGTGGTGAAGATCTTCAATTTGGCCTTCGCTGAAATAATTTGAACTTGGAGAAACATTATTTCGAGGGTCCTTGGACTTGATCTCGGATTGAACGGTGATTTGATTTGAAGATTTGATGAACACGGATTTGACTTGGGAATTGATGGACACCGATTTGACTTGGGGATTTGATGAACAATGATTTGACTTGAGGATTTGATGAAGGGTGATATGATCTTTGTCCTCAGTTCTTTGGATTTTTGGGTCTTGATCTTTCCAGTACGAATTTTGATCTTCAAAAATGGTTTTCCGAGGGTCTTGTGACTTAATCTCGGATCAAACGGATTTTGGCTTGAATGTTGTTGAAGAACGGTATGAATTTGATTTGGATTTTTTGGATTTGTTTGAGATTTGATCTTCTTGGCAGAGACGCGATCTTCAAGAAACGGTTTTTGGACGAACTTGAGGATTGATGGCGGATTGAAAGGAGTTCTTAACGAAGAACACATTGAAGATGGTGGAAGGATGCCTTGAATGCCGCGAACAACACTTGAAGATGGTTGAAGGATACTATGAATGCCGTGAAGAACGCTTGAAGATGGATGAATTTGGTGGAGCGAAAAACTTTGAGCTTTTCCCTCTTCAACTTGTGAATATTTTGTGTGTGTTTTTTCTTCTTCAAGACCACCCCTATTAATAGTTGTGGAGTGAATCTCAATTAGAATCTCCTGATGAGACGAACGGTCATGATCGCGTCTACAATTCCTTGATATGGAATTGACTTTATCTAAGAGAATCTTCTTTCCATCTATTGAAGATTGAGACTTGGTGGGGAATTCTTCCTTGTGTTGAGATTTGGTGGAGAATTCTTTCCATCTCTTGAAAATTGAGATTTGGAGGAGAAGACTTTCCATGTCTTGAGATCTGATGAGCAATTATTTCCTTGTCTTAAGATTTAATTAATATATTTATTTTAATCCCTCAAAATATTAATATTAAATAAAATATATTATGGATTTCTTGCATCTTAAGAGTTACCATCATTTAATTTAATTAGACACAAAATTAATGTGTCTACACATGGGTCTTTCGCGACCACTTGGAGGTTGCAATAGAGAGTCATTCACAACCGCCGAGCGGTTACTAATAATATTCATATTAGAAATTTATGCATTTCGAATGATGATTAAAGGCGTGTTGTTGGTTTAATTGTTAATTACAACAACAATAGGTGCTAATACGTTAAATTAACCTAAATCAAAGGTTTTGTTGCACAATTAAACATCATTTATAGGGGACTGTACATAATAACACTTGTAACTAATTATTCGAGCTCATATATTTTACCACAAGATAGAGCTATTTATGCCTATTTTTATTTCTCATCGGACGGTGCAAGATTCTCTTTTTGCTTCTTATTATTTGAATTCTTCCTTTCGTTTCAGCCTTTGGGAAAGGTATCGTAATAAATAAAGTCTTTTATTCTATAATTGAATAAAGTGAAAGGATAATGCACATATAAAATAAAGTAATTGGTCTCTCGTTAGTAGGAAGAGAAATGGAGAATCAACGTTTTTTTGAACTAAAAGTATTTTTACTATATAATATAATGACGATGTACGTAGTGCATGCATATATATATATATATATATATATTTATAATGCTTTAGATGTGTTAGATATAGTATTTCATTCTATTAAGAAGTACACATATATAGAAGAGAAATCACTCAATTCATGTGACTAACATAATGACTCCAACTACCTTATCTACTATATTAAATACTATATATAACACTCCCCCTCAAGCTAGAGTGACTACACTCTAAGCTTGTTACAAATAAAACACATAACTAGAATAATTTTAACTACATAATAAGTTACAGTCTTGATAGCAAGCAAGCACCATACGACTTCAAAGCCATCTTGACATTTCTGGATTTAATCTTCGTCGAAATACTTTATGGCGACAAAAGATTGGCTATACCAATCAACAAATGTGGATTACTAGTTCTACCAACAGAGACGTCATTGAAACACCTTACGGCAACAATTGGCTACACCAATCAAACAAACATTAGCTCCATTGACAAAGACAACAGATTAATATCCCAAATCCCAAGAACGTAACTTAAATATGTAGTTCGACTAAAGATCACTCAACAAACAACTATAAAACATATTAACGAACTCTCTACTCCCATGAGCAACATGCTACGTGAGTTGCTCACAAAACTAAGAATAAAAAACTCAAAACGAGAATGGAACTCAAATAGCAAATTTTCAAACATGACATAAAGTTAGCTCACAGAGCTAACTTTGGAAATATGGTATGAACTCACAAGGTTAACTCGAGAACCACAAAAACTAGAGGTGAAATTGCAAATTTCAGGAATGGAAGCACTGAAATGGAAAGATCCAAGAACTTAACGGCTGGAAGTGCAAATATCAGAAATTGAAGCGCTAAAATTGCAAAATCTAGAGAGCCGTTGGAATGAAAGTGCAAATTCCAGAAATTGAGACACTGGAATTGCAAACTTTATGAATTATGGGGCTAAAAGAGAATAACCCTTTGGCTTAAGGACCAAAGTCAAAGGACAGAAAGACTGGATGTGCAAATTCCAAAGACTTGAGGTGCCAAAAGTGTAAATATCTGAAGTGGAGGGCGAAATTTGCTTGTAGACTAAGCCATGAAGTGGAGCAGTAGGCTATTGCGAATCAGATCGGAACCAATGAGTAGCAGCCACTCGGTGTGATCGATAATGCATGAGCAAAGAGATACGAACTGAAGCAAAATGATGTGCGAATATAACGTAGGCTGGGTGCGCAACTGGGGTGTCGTATTCTGGTGGCAGAAAGGGGTGATTGGGTGGCGAAGAAACGGTCACAAAACTGAACAGAAACTGGCCACAACACGACATGAAAACTCAACAACTAAAATCACAAAATCAGAGCTAGGATTCGATGCAACGAACTAAATCTGGGATATCCAGAAACCGTTAAGAGCAGCAGCGGATTAGACGAAACATAATTAATTTTTTTTTGGTGTGTACTAACGGGGAGAGAGACAGAACTGAAAGAGGGGGGGGGGTAAAAATATGACCTATGCTTTGGTGGCCAACGTGACGGACTGATGACGGTGCCGCGGTGGCCCTAGAGTTCAGACCACTGGACCTTCTTTATAAGATATGGCTCTGATACCAAGTAAAGTGTAAGATAAGGAAATCAAATAGTATTTCATTCTATTAAAAAAGTACACATATAGGAGGAAAATCACCCAATTCATATGACTAATATAATGACTCCAACTACCTTATCTGCCATATTAAATACTATATCTAACAAGATAATATACTAACTAAATATTATAATGACATCTATACTTATATTTGTAACGTAAAACACAATTATATATGAGGCAATTATAACTACTACGTATGATTAGTTGTAGAACACAAAATAGTTCAACCGTTAATAACTCGCTTAATCACATATAATTTACTATTTAATAACTCAATTACTAGTGTACTAATTATATATTACTTCAATTCACATGTATTAATGCGATTCTTTTTTTTTTTAAATCACAAACACATCACGATTCTATAAAAGAATTCAAAAAAAGAAAAAAAATTGTACCAGATTTGCAACCGCCAATTAATATTCAAGGAAATTGCAACCACTCTCGCAAATAACCTTCATAGGGAACTTGTTACCGCGAGACTGTCGCAAGTTTTGGGCACGAGATCTTTTGCAACTGCCCAACAGTCGCAATAGACCCAATATTTGGTGGAAAACTCAAATTTTAAAGAATCTGAATTTCTCTAAAGGCCCGACGGTTCTGAAAAATCCTGAAATTTGCGAGATTTCGAGGGAATTTTAAGTTTTTGGAAATTACAAAATTTTCACCCAAAATTCAATATATACCCACCATTCTTCCACCCTCATTTTCAATACATCAAAATTATACTCATCAAAAAATCCCAACAACTTCGCTTTCTCCATTTCTTTTTTCCAAAAATTCAAGCTCTTTCATATCTCAAAAAAAAAAAAGAAAAACCAAACATCTTTACTTTCTTCAATCACCTTTTTTCCAAATATTCAAAATCTTTCATATCTCCAAAACAAAAAACCAAACACCTTTATTTTTTTTCATTTTTTTCTTCTTTCATTTCTTTATTTCTTTTATTTATACATTTTTTTTATTTCATTTCCAACTCTTTACCAATTTTTCTAAGAAACACAACACATTTTATAAAATATTTTGTTTTTCAAATTTCCTTTGTTTTACATATACTTTTTTGTTTGCTCAAAAGAGGAAAATCTTAATTTGTCCCTCATAACATTAATATTCCGGTAATATCACAAATAATGTTTATTATTTTTTAATTCTGATAAATATTATTTTCAACTGCCCGGCGGTTGCAAATGACATGAATAGTATTTACAACCGTCAAGCGGTTGCAAATAACATGAATAGTATTTGCAATGTTATTTGCAACCGTCGGACGGTTGCAAATGACTTTAATTTTATTAGGGACCGCCCAATAGTTGCAAATGACCATTGACGCGGTTGCAAATGACGTAAATGTCATTTGTGACCGCCGAGCGATTGCTAAGCCATCAAGGTCATTAGCTACCATTGGTCGCTAATATTGCGATGATCCAAATTTTGGTTCAACAGTTGCAAATTTTGCGATGATCCAACAGTCGCTAATATTGCGACCGCTAGGCGGTCGCAATATGTGTCTTTTACGGTCGTAAAGTTTTACAGACGGAAGCATCTGCGACTGTCGGTTTGTGACCGCAAAATGGTCTTTTGCGATTCACTAGACGGTTGAAAAAGACCCTTTTTTCTTGTAGTGGCTTTAGTGGGATAAGTTTGATAAAAACTCTCAATTTTAAGGACCTGAATTTTGCGTTGAAATTGAGTTGAGATCATTGTGGGTAGTGCGAGTAATTTTAGATAGCCAACAGATCATTCTTAGAGAAAGCGAGCTGATCTTCTCATATTCTCACGCACTTATTCTTTGCAACCAGTATTTAATACCAATTTAATATTACAAAATTAACACACATTATCATTTTCTATGTTGGCTTAATTTGGGATAAATGTAACAAAGAATTTTAACTAGAAAGAATCTGTGCATTATAGGGACCATCCGGGACTGTAGCATATAACAGGCTCTGCTCAGAATTCAGTAATATTTCTATGAATATATATATATATATATATATATATATATATATATATATTATTTTGGTCTTATTTCGTTCGGGTTACAATATCTCTATTTAATTACAATTGGGCCTGACAATGCCAAAATAATGCTAATCTATTACGATAAGTGGACTAGTCCGGAACACCTGACTATTACAAGTATTGAATTACTATGGATATCTTTTTCAGACAAAGAATCTGACAGATCGAATCGGCGTCATTAGGTCTATGAGTGTCGAACTGCGATGGTTCGAAGCTGCTGTAGATAGAGCCTAAAGTGTATCGAATGATCCGAAATGTATCAAATGATCCGAGTTTGATGCTGGAGAGACTCGAATGGGTGCGGTTCGATCCAGGTCAAAGTCAAACTATCCTGTACCGAATTAAGTGGAGGTTCAAACTCTGATGTGTATCGAATCCAAAGTGTATCGAATCAGCTGATTCGACGTACATGAATATGTTGTATGTGTCTCGAATGCCCCCGAGAATGCCAAAAGATGGGGTATTTATAGACCCCGTCCCATGCTCCATAGTGGCAATTGGGGAATAAGTATCGAATTGGGATAATTCGATCGAACTCTTAGGTCGAATCGAGGCCGTTCGATGCTCGTTCACTTTTGAATTGCTCATGTTCGATGTACAATTTCAATGGGCCTTCTTCCGTGGGCCGACCCAATATTTATATTGGGTCATTCTTAAATTACCTCCATCATATAGTCTTTAGCTTGACACCTTGCATAATCTCCACGTAATAATAACCTTGCATAGCTTGTATTACCTTGTAAGACCCTTCCCATTTTGGTTCCAATTTTCTGATATGCTACTTTGCTGCTATGTTTTTCAGGACCAGGTCACCTACTTCGGAATTTCGGAATTGGACTCTTTTGTCGTAGCTTTGTCCATTGGTGCTTTAAATTCTACGGTACGTTGGCATGCATTCTCTCTCATTGTACCTATCATGTCTAGATCCATTTGGCGTAAACGGGCTTATTCCTCAGGGTCGTAATCGTGAATTCTGTGCGTTGGCATTCCTATCTCGGCTGGCAGTACCGCCTTAGTACCGTAAACAAGAACGAACGGTGTTTCCCCTGTTGATGTCTTTGGAGTTGTTCTATAAGTCCATAGTATTCTTTGAAGCTCTTCTGGCCAGGTCTTTCCAATGTATTTCATTCTCCTCTGGAGATAATCTTTCAACGTTTTGTTGGTGGGTTCCACTTGCCATTCGATTGCGAGTGATAGACCGAGGTCATATTGTGAGATATTCCGAGCTCCGTGAACCAGGATTTGATCTCCTTGCCAACGAACTGCGTGCCATTATCACATATCATATGCCTGGGGATTCCGAAGCGGCAAATGATATTCTTCCAGATGAATTCAATCATGTTCTTTTCGGTAATGGATGACATAGCCTCTGCTTCAACCCATTTGCTATAATATTCAACTACCACTACTAGAAATATTTTTTGACCCTTGGCCACATGAAGTGGCCCAACTATATCTATTCCCCATTGATCAAAAGGACACGCCACGTCGAGAGGCTGTAGCTATTGCGTGGGCTTGTGAATGAGGCATGCGTGGTACTGACAGCTATCACATCGCCGCGAGAAGGCTGTGTCATCCTTTAGCAAAGTTGGTAAGTAATAGCCCTAGCGTATAATTCGCTCGGCCAAAGCTTTTCCCCATAATGATTTCCACAACATCCAGCGTGGATTTCTTTCATTACGTAGTCATCCTGAGTCAGGGTCAAGCAACGTAGCAGTGGGCCTTCGAAGGACCGTTTGTATAGTTCACCATTGTGAATTGTGAACCTGTAAGCCTTGTAACGCATCATGCGATGCGCATTCAGATCCATTGGGAGTATTCCTTCCTGTAAATATGTCATAATCTTGTCCTTCCAAGAAGGATTCTCTTCAATCGACATTATATATTCCACTCTCGCTGTAGTGCCGTTATACTTCGATATTCCGATCGATGGCTTGTGCGCTGCTAATAACTTAACTCGTTTCTTAACTAGAATTTTTGTAGAACAAGCAAACTTTGACAGGGCATCGGCCTTGCCATTCTCATTCCGTGGGATCTGAGTGATGTCGAAAAAAATGAAGCAGCCTACCAATGCTTTAATCTTTTCAGTGTACAATTTCATCGTCTCCTCCCTTGTCTCATATTTTTTAGAAAAATGATTCGCTACCAGCAATGAATCGGTGAATACGTTCAAATGCTCAACGTTGACTGCCAATGCCAAATTTATTCCTGCTATGACAACTTCATACTCAGCCTCGTTGTTGGTCACCATGTAGTTCAGACTAATGGCGAATTCAAATTCTCTACGATCCCTAGATAAAAGATGAATCCCAACTCCTCCTCCATGGCTCGTGGTAGAGCCATCTGTATGTAGAATCCATGTGGTGGCAGCCTTGTTAGTTCCTGCCTGGTCTATTATAGAAAAGATGCAATTCGTGGATCCCGCCACGCTGTTCCCCAATGTTTCGGCCATGAAGTCCGCCAATGCCTGCGCTTTGATGGAGGTTCGCAGCCTAAATTCCAAACTGAACTCGCAGAGTTCGATTGCCCATTTGACCAATCTGCCGGAGGTTTCAGGTTTCACTAGCACTTGCTTTAGCGGCTTATCTGTTATAATCGTGATTGGGTGAGATTGAAAATATGGCCTTAACTTCCGTGCGGTAGCCACGATTTCCAGAGTGAACAACTCTATCTCCAAATAGTTCATCTATGCTCCTTGCAGAACTCTACTTATATAGTGGATCGGTAATTGCTGAATTCCTTTCGCTTTTACCAGAACTGTACTGATGGCGTGAGAGGATACCGCCAAGTACAAATACAACATCTCACTATCCTCTGGTTTGGCCAAAAGTGGCGCGCTCACTAAATACTTATCAAATCTACTGGAAAGTCTCCTCACAATATGGTCCCCAAGAGAAATCCTTACTCTTCCTCATGACATTGAAAAATGGCAGGTTCTTTTCTGCCGAAGTCGATATGAATCTGCCCAAGGCTGTCAGACGGCCCACCAAACACTGCACGTCCTTTACCATCCTCGGTGAAGGTAAATCTAGCACTGCCTCGATTTTATCTAGGTTGGCTTCTATTCCTCTCTCGTTTACCACATATCCCAAAAAATTTCCGTTGTTACCCCAAAAGTACATATTTTCGGGTTTAGTTTCATTCCGTAAGCTCTCATGATGGCGAATGCTTCATCCATGTAACGCACATGCTATTTAGCCTTTTGGCTCTTCACAAGCATGTCGTCAATGTACAATCCATGGACTTTCCGATTTGATGATAAAACATCTTCGCGATAAGTCTTTGAAATGTTGCTCCAACGTTCTTTAAATCAAAAGGCATCACCCTATAACAATATACTTTTGTATCCATCACAAATGCCGTTTTGCTCTGATCTTGCACTGCCATGAAGATCTGGTGAAAACCATTTTTAGCATCCATAATACTTAATAGTGTGCATCCGCAGTCGAATCAACTAATAAATCTATTCTAGGCAGAGGGAAAGGGTCCCTAGGGCAATGCTTGTTCAAATCTGTGTAATCTACGCACATTTTCCATGTCGCCTCCTTCTTCAAAACCATAACAACATTGCTCAGCCATTCTAAAAACCTCAATGCGTAAATATGCCGAGCCGCTAGAAGCTCATGCACCTCTTTTTCAGCCACTTCATTCTTTTCCTTGCTAAAGTTTCATTTCTTCTACCTCACTGGCTTCGCCTTTTTATCCACATTTAGCAAATGTACTATGATTCTAGTGTCTATTCCGCACAAGTCGGAATTAGTCCAGCGAATATATCTAAATTACGCCTGAGACAATCTACTAGTGCTACTTCTATCACCGGTTCCATAGCTGCTCCAATCTTTATGATCTTTTCGGCACTTTCCCTGAACAACTGATGAATTTTGAATTCCCCTAACGGTTCCATTTAACATTCTTGCCACTGCTTTAGTAGTTGGTTTTCTTCTTTCTCCCGGCCTTGCTCCTGAGGCTCGGGTCACTTTCCATTTGCATATCTAACCACCCGTGTTTTCTTCTTTGCTTTGGCTGTGCCATCTGACTACACACGACGTCTCTTTGTCATCCTAGCTACTTATATCTAAAAGCAATATAAATGGTGTTCCCACCGACGATGCCAATATTTTGGGGTTACAATACACCATAATTAATTACAATTGGGCCTGATAATGACAAAATAATGCTAATCTATTATGATAAGTAGACTAGTTTGGTCCGGAACACCTACTGTCTATTACAAGTATTGAATTACTATAGATATCCTTTTCAGACAAAGAATCTGATAGATCGAATCGGTGTCATTCGGTCTATGAGTGTCGAACTGCGATGGTTCGAAGCTACTGTAGGTAGAGCCTAAAGTGTATCGAATGATCCAAGTTCGAAGCTGGAGAAACTCGAATGGGTGTGGTTCGATCCAAGTCAAAGTCAAACTAGCTTGTACCAAATTAAGTGGAGGATCGAACTCTGATGTGTATCGAATCCAAAGTGTATCGAATTGCCTGAGTCGATGTGCGTGAATATGTTGTATGTGTCTCGAATGCCCCCGAGAATGCAAAACGACAGAGAATTTATAGACCCTATCTTGTGGGCCCCAGTGGCAGTTGGGGAATGAGTATCAAATTGGGATGATTCTATCGAACTCTTAGGTCGAATCGAGGCCATTCGATGCTCGTTTAATTTCAAATTGCTCATGTTCGATGTACAATTTCAATGGGCCTTCTTCTATGGGTCGGCACAATTTTTATATTGGGCCATTCCTAAATTATCCCAACACAAACTACCCTTATGGCCGATTTTTTGCATAATTTGTTTTTACATTTTATTGAATGTAAATTCATGCTCTCCATTTATTTTACAAAGAAAATAAATATTTAATCAAACTTGTTGCATTAAACCTCATTTATCTCGTTCGAAAAGACAAAAAAAATTAAAAACAAATAATATCTTCAAAGAAAAAATTAAAATTTCTGCGGATTTTAGTCTCTGCTATGATTTGAAGTTGAAAGGTTATCTCAGTTATTTTAATTTTTTCGGCTATAAGGGTAGTTTGTGTAATTTCCCAAACAGGAGGGGTAGTTTGTGTAATTACCCCATAGTTGAGGGATAGTTTGTGTAATTCTCCCTTATCTTTATTATATAATAAGAATGAATGTTTTCAAGCATGCTGTAGACGGAGATTTTTCGTGTTCATTTTTTACCCATGTAAGTTCAACTAATTACCGTATTATGTTTTGTTTTACAGTAATAAATATCTGGATGATCCGCACATATTAATCGATTGAGACCCGCAAATAATAAAATTTCTTAACAGTTAATTATGTTAGGTCTGCTATAAATTGCATAACAGTCCTTCAATGTTTTAATTCTTTCGATCTTGCCTCAATAATTTTACGTTTCACATTTATTGGCCTACTGTAAATTGCAGAATGGTCTTTTTAATCTTTTACCTCTTTTAAATTTGACCCAAAAGTTTTTGTAATTTATTTATAGGCCCTACTGTAAATTATTAATTGGTCCTTTTATTTTTGTAATTATTTTAGTTTTGCCCAAAACATTTTGCAATTATATTTTTTGGGGTCGGGCGAGACATTAAAAACTATGGAATAAATTATTTGTGCAACCGTATATTGCTGACGCGGTACTACCAATAAACGGTGAGACGAGGATTATGAAGGTGGTTACCAGAAAATTGCTCGTGCATAAGAAACTCGTGAAGTTTCGGGACAAGAAAATAAAAAGTTTGATAATGGAATTGAAGTACAAATGGTTGAGAAGAAAAAATAAGAGAATGAATTGTTAATAACTATTTTGACGCAATTCAAAAAGACATGAAGTTTCGGGGCAAAGAAAATAAAAAAATTGGTATTGAAATTAAAGTAAACGAAAGTCAAAGAAGAAAAATAAGAGCCTTTGCTCGGTTAACTAGTATAATATATATATATATATATATATATATATATATATATATATATATATATATATATATATATATATATAAACACCCAAAGCACCAAAAAGAATATTGAGTAGCTTTAGGCCAAGTGTTTACATACTTGCCACAAAATAATGGCACGTGTGCGCATATATATTTGTAAAGATAAAGACAAATGAAAGAATTCATTTGCATGAGCTGCGAGTATCGTAGGGAGTTGTCTATATTTATTCAGGGGAGAAAAGGAAAGCCGACTGGGGGATTCAAGGAAACAAATTGACAACAAATGACAAACAATGAAACAAACTAAGAATCTTGGATGGTCAATAATGTGACAACTAACCGCAACTTAACTGCCACTACAGCGACGTCTAGGGACTTTCGGCCATAAAGTAATAGTGAAATTTGCAACCACGGCTCGACACTAATCCTTGGTCCCCTTTTTGCTTTAGAGTTGCACTCAACTTAATTGTCTATTGTGAAGGGACACGATCTAAGTCCTTACAAATCATACTGAATTTGTTTTCAAATCTACGTACACGCTTAAGCGTGTTAGAGTGATTAGATATTTATTTATATATAATTTTCAACACGCCCCTGACATGTGAATTCTAAATATTTCTGTTACACATGACACATAATACTTTTTCTTATAATTGAGTGACAATAGAATTAGATCTTGTGACATGTTTGACCTAAGCTCTGAGATTTGCATATTTCATCTCACCTAAAACATTAAATTGTTAAAAATAGTAGGTATATATATATATATATATATATATATATAAACTCCAACAACTCATACCTCTTCATAGCTCTCCACCTTTGACTTCCACAAATATAGTAAGATTCACATGGTTTTTAGCGGGTGTTACAAAATATGAATAAATGTTTTTACTAATGTATCAACTTAAATTCTTACAGGAACTATCCATCTGTATACACGGTAAACTGGGTTAGTTATTGATAAACATATTAGTAGTTAAATCAATTTGCTATTTTATATTAGGATTTTTATAATTAAACTAAATTCTAACAGAAAATAGTTAAATTCATTAACGTAATTTCTAATATGTATTTTGTTGACCAATTAAATAAGGCCAAGTAGGCCTGTGCAGAAAACATTAGATCGATTGAATCAGCTGAAAATAGATTGAATGATCTGATCAATCGAATCAAATATTTGATCCGACTTTTGGTTCTGCTTTAGGATCGAACTCTCATTCGATTTGATCCTCGATTTTAGAGGTTAAAAATCGAATCGAATTGAATACTCATTTTACTTTAAAAAATAAATAAATTTATAATAGCATACTAAATTAAGTTATAAATAATAAAATATATATTATGCTAATGAAATACTACTAAATAACTTAATATGTTAACTAACATACTAACACTTAACACATTTTTCTTTCTGAAAAATTGTAATACTTTTGTATCTAGTATATATGTATAATCATAAATTGTAACCTACTAATCACTAGGTACTAACTATGGCTTGTCTTCTTTTTTGAGGTTTATGTTTTGGATATTGTGGAGATTTATTCAGGATCTTATGCCGTCGGATCAGACTCTTATGAAGCGCGTGGTGATTGTTTCTCACTGCAATTGTTGTCGCAGTGTTGAAATCATGGACCATTTATTGTGGTCGAGCAACCTTGCCAAGGAGATATGAAAATACTTCTTTGATCTTTTCCATATTGAACAACCTTTGTCTATTTTTTGGAAGAATATTATTCATTATTGGACTGGGGCGAGGCAAAACACAATACCTGGGCATATGCATATTATTATTCCTATCCTTGTATTGTGGTTTATTTGGACTACTCGGAATGATACGCGGCATCGTAGGATTCCTATGATTGCTACATGGATTATTTCGAAAGTTATTCGGCATGTTCGAGATCTTTTTGCTCTCATTCGTTGAGACGCGAAATATTGGAAACGACATGTTGCGGTAGTTTGGGGTATCCAGCTTTCTACGCCGATTAGAAAACTATCTATCACGGTCTGTTGGGAAAGGTCGGTTGAGGGTCGTATGAAACTCAACACGGATGGTATTTCTAAAGGAAACCCGAGTTTATCCGGAGGTGGTGGTGTTCTTCGGAATCATCTTGGCAATTGCCTTTGGTGTTTTCATATCGCGTTGGAACCGATGATCAAAGTCGAAGCTGAAATCATTGCTATTCACCAAGGCCTCTTTTATTGCTGAGAATTGGGTTTACAGAATCTTGATGTCGAAACAGATGCTCTTGCCACTTTACCTATTATTAATGCTTCGACGGAAGGTCCGTGGAACATCATTCGTAACTTGGAGGACATTCACACTTGGTTAGCACAAATGCAAGGAAGGGTTTTACATTTTTTTGGGAAGGAAACTATGTTGCGGACCAGCTTGCTAGTGAGGCTTGTATTGAACGCCCCAATGAGAGGAACACTTTTGAAACCTCGAGCATTAAAGTGCAAAATCTCATTGCAAAAGATGAGGGTGGATGGACATATCTTCAAATTCCAACACCTTTGGAATAGTGGTAACTTTCTTCTTTTCTTTTATCGCATTTGTCTTTTCTTTTCGAGTAGGGGTATTCTATATCATTAGTTAATCCTGATAATTCACGGTTTCTCTTGATTAGTGTTCGGCGTTACACTATTGATGTGTGTATAGCTTCTTTGGCCACCTATCACACATGTGCACATTTTCGAACTACATGCATCTTTCAGATCTTTGCACACTACTATCATGACTTATTGTTGATTATGGTTGGAGAATATGTTGTTCAAGATACACCGCTCAATCCTTGAGTGGATCCTCAATTTATTGGTCCAGATTTGCTATCAATGCCTTTCTCTCACTTACGACCTTTTTACAATCATATTTAATCATGTGGTTGCACTTTCTTTTATTACATTTGGTTGCTACACTCTAGTTCTCACAATGACGATTGTTATCTTTGCTCAATCATTCACACACATACACAATTGGGGGAACTTGAAGACCCTTGCACACTACGACTTTACTGTTGTTTGTTGGCGTTGGTTGTTGCTCTTGTCTTGGAGTCCCTACCTCCCTCTTTCTTATATATACATGCTTTCGAGGTAAGGAAGTTTATATCATTATTTAATCATAATGATTCACATTTTTTTCTAGCTATTTTTGTGCCGTTCGCGCACCATATCCATCTTGTCTTTGTTGGCCACGTCCAACAGAAGATGCACATTTTATACAAAGGATTGGTGACGCTCTTTGCACACTACATGATTACATTTGGTTGAATTACTATTGAGATTTTTGTTATAGAGATATGCTCCGTGTTCAACATTGTTGGTTATTTTAATTGGAGCTATAAGGTTACTTATATTGGCTGGTATCATAAGAAAAAAGAAAAGATATCTTTTTTTTTCGGATGTGGTTATTCGATATTGGCGCTAGACTTTTGTGGATGACTGTTGCTTTTGCCTCTTTCTTGCCATGATTGGTGATTTGCCTTTGTTCTTACGTGGCAACGACTTGTTGGACGAAAAAATAGGGGCTCGCACAATGTTCCCTCTATTCCGCTTTTAATGTATTTCTATCTTTTTTTGAAGTTTGTTCTTTGTATTAATGCTTTTAAAAACGCCTATTTGGTTGCGATTATTTATAATGCTTATTTTCTGAGGTACCTCATTCCGCGGTATGCTCTAAACTGCAATAGCAGAGTAATGTGTCATTTCGAAAGTTGGAAGCAAGTCTGGGGTCGAGGATTTGCGTCTCTGTTGCACACTCCATCTTTGGGTGTGATTTAAGGTCGCGATGCCCTTGTGGGGCATGCCTACACTTTTGACTTGGCTTGCTCTTGTTTCTTGGGAAATGTTTTTAGACTGTGTAGTATTGGTTTGGATATTCGGTCAGTCATGGTTGCGTGCTCCATTATGCCCGATCTTGTATAGTAGCCTTATTATATTTATATAAGACCTTTGTTTCATCTTTTTGAACTTTGGGTTAATAAATTATAATGAAAAAACCCGCTAATGCATGTAAATTTGTTATAAATTATTATTGTATTCATGTCTATTCAAGTTTTTATTAATTTTAGATGCGAAATAAAAAGTTCCATAATGTTTGTTATTTAATAGTAAAATAAAAGAGGGAAAAGGAAAAGAAAGATCGAAATCAATCAAATCAGATCAAAATTGAACAATTTTGAATCAAATTGAATCATTTTAAATTGATCTTGTTTTGATCTTTGTTTTGCTAAGATCAAAATCGATTACTAGTGCCGATTCGATTCAAATGTACAACCTTAATGCTAGTGAAAAAATTGAAATTGGTCCTTTATTGTGCCCTAGTTACAGTTTTCGTCCTTTATTGTGTCCTTGTTTTATTTTGGTGCTTTATTGTGTGTTTCACTACGATTTTGGTCCTTCGGATGGAATCTCAGCCGAAAATGTCATGTAGGAGCACGTGCCGCCCTAAATTCTATTTTTTTTTATTTTTCACAAGCAAATTCGCATGTTGGAATAACAATTTTATTTTTTTTATTTTAAATTTTGACCCGTCAAATCCGGATAACCCGGTCAAATCGGGTTGACCGGGTCAGAATTTTAAATAAATAAAAATTAAAAAATTGAAACAAACATTTTCACATGTGAATTTGCATGTGGGAATTAAAAAAGCTTTTATTTTGGCCGACAAGTGTTCCCGCGTGATAGTTTTCGACTCAGACTTCTTCCTAAGGACCAAAATCGTAATGAAATACACAATAAAAGACCAAAATAAAACAAGGACACAATAAATGACGAAAACTGTAACTAGGACACAATAAAGGACTAGGACAAAATAAGGGCAATCAAATAAAGTCTAAGTATGTGGCTAGTAACATCAATTCACGTGGAAAGATATTACGTTTCAGCCAATCATATTAATAAACATGGACAAATTAATGTATTTTAACTAATCACAAAAGTGTCCGTGATAAATGAAATAAATAAATCACGTTTGTCTTCAAGAGGAAACAATCAATCACATGAAAGTTGGTTAAGTGAAAACTCTAGTTCTACAAGTATAAATAGAGGACATCTTCAAAAAAAAGAGCACACCAAAAAAATATTATTATTTCCAATCTCCAATGCATTTTTTCGTGAGAATAAAAAGCTGTTATTCACGGAGATTAAAGAAAAGCTCAGTTTGATTTGGCGTAGGCTTTAAGTTCATCAGATAACTTTTTTTTTTCAAGATCATGCTTCTGAAGAAGATCAAACTTCACATAGTTAAATTATTCAAACAAAGTTCATGTAATTCTTAAACAATCTTCAAGCTAAAATTCGATTTGATCTGAGATCAAGTCCCAAGACACTCGACGAACTATAATTGAAGATTGAAAGTCCTTAAAGAAGACCAAAGCTCGACCTATTTAAAGAACTCAAGATAATGATCATGTAGTTCGTCAAGAATATTTAAGACAGTTCCTTCTAATTCGAGATCAAGCTGTAAAACCCTCGAGTGAAAGTTTTTGAAGATCAAGATTCCTCTGAAGAAAATTTATATCCAACAAGAACCCAAGACGAAGCCACGTGTAATAGATCAAAATTAAACCCAATTCTAGGAGTTCGGGTTGAGGGACGTAGGCAGGGAGTTGGGAGTGAAAAAGGTAAGTGGAGTCAAACGAATAAGGGCCATGGATTAAAGAACTATTCTTAGGGATATCACGAAGCTTACTGCAATGGTGAATAATTCATTGGCTACACAAATCAGCGGCATGAGAAGCGAGACTGGGACAAATTTAATTAAAAAAAAAAACTCTGATGCGTATGAGGAAAGGCAATTTGACTTCTTCATGCATGATGGGTATTCAAATTACGCAGTACAAAAGATCTTCTTACGAGTGTCATAATGAATTCTCTGCAAGAAAGAAGAAAGGATTCAATTCCTCACTTGCTATTTACGAGGTTTCTACAACAACGAAGGTTACGAAGCAGCCTCGCCGAGAGCAATGAGTATCCTATGTTGGAATTGTCAGGGTGTGGGGTGCCCTTAAACAATTCGAGAGTTTTGGAACACGGATTTTGAATACCGCCCCTCTTTAGGCTTCTTAATGGTGACTAAGTGTAGACAAAGGAAGATTGAGACTTTAAAGCAAACAAGTTGGGTACTTTGAAGTATCAGTGGATTCAAGAGGGGCGTTAAGGGTCTGGCCTTATGGAGGAAGGATTTGGTTCACCTTATGAGTATGTCGTTTCATCATCTCCATGCTCTTGTTTTGTTACCGGATGAAAGCCTGTTGTTTTACAGGTTTCTACGGAGAACCAGATAGCTCGATGAGAAAAAACACTTGGGACCTATTGCGACATCTTAAGTCAGTTTCTTCTAAACCATGGTGTGCGACGGAGATTTTAAGGAAGTGTTTTGTCAATTTGAGAAATCAAGAGGAATCCGACACTGAATTGGAAACTTAGATATTTTGGAGAGGCTCTATCCGATACAGGGTTATGTGTTGGAAAAATTGGACCGGACGTACGAGGATGCACAATGGAGATAGTTTTTGAGATGACGAAGGTTGATCATTTGTCGATGGATTACTGAGATCATTTGGCACTTCTTATCTCTACAAAGCTGCTGATTTTAATAAGAATAGACAACCAACACCGAAGAGATTCCAGTTCGAGGCAATTCAAATTAAAAAAGAAGAGTGTTCGAAGGTCATCAAAAAAATCTAGCATGATATCAGGGATGGTCAACCGGATATGAGTCTTGAGTCGAAATTGAAGGGGTGTAAGTTGGGTTTTCTTAAATGGAATAACGTCAATGGGATTGATTTGAGGAGAGAAATTGAGAGATTGTCGCAAATAATTAAAGAGCTAAGGATGGGGCGGTTACGCATGTGTTCAAGATCGAATAAGTTGATTTGAAAAAGAAATTGGAGGCTTTGAAGGATTCAGAGGAGTTGTTTTGGAAACAGAAGGCTAAAGTTCAATGGTTGCATGAAGGGGATAGAAATACGTCTTATTTTCATAGGGGCGCAAGTGAGAGAAAAGGAACAAATGAGATAAATGGCCTTAGAGATTGCAGTGGGTTGTGGAAGGAAGCGGCACATGATTTGGACTCGATTGTGACCGATTATCACAAAGAGATTTTTTCTCTCTACGGAACCGTTGGGGCTGGTTTGGACGATGTGATGGGTGTGGTACCAACAATAGTAAGTCCTGAGATGAACAATTGGCTTCTACAACCTTACACAATGGAGAAAGTAATTAAATCACTTTCTAACGTGTACCTCTATAAGTCCATGGGGCCAGATGGCTTCCATATCGTGTTTTATCAGAAATTTTGGAATATAAATAATCACTGTGTTATTTCTTTTGTCCTTTATTTTCTTAACAATCATGTGATTGATCCTATCATTAACTTTACTCATATTGTCCTTATTCCCAAATGTAAAAATTGTGAGTTTATGCACCAATTTCGTCTTATCAATCTTAGTAATGCCAGTTTCAAGATTGTATCAAACACCATTGCTAATAGGCTGAAACCATTGCTAAATGATATCCTTTCTTATTCTCAATCTGCTTTTGTTCCTAACCGATTAATTACTGATAAATTTTTTGTTGGATTTGAGATTAACCATTTTCTAAAGAACAAAAGGACATGAAAAACGACGATTCATGAGGCTGGAACTGGACATGAGTAAAGCCTATGACATAGTCAAGTGGTCCTTCCTGGAGAAGGTAATGCTTAGATTTGGCTTTAATTCATCTTTTGTGAGTTTCGTGATGTCAGGAGTGCAATCTGCTTCTTACTCTATTATTATCAATGGTCGTGATTCTAATTTTTCTCTTCTTGAGAGAGAACTTTGACAAGGGGACCATTTATCCCCTTATTTTGTTCTTACTTGTTTGTGAGGCCTTTTCTGCTCTTATTAGAGATGCGGAGTCTAGAGGTACCCATCGAGGAATTTGTATATGTTACCACGCACCGGTAGTGTCTTACCTTTTATTTGCAGATGATACTCTTATTTGATGTTATGCTAATTAGAGGGCGTCGAGGAGATCGTTTTCTTTAGAGATACGAAAGAGCTTCAGGGAAAAAAGATAAGTATGGAAAAAATAGTTGTTGTGTTTAGCAAAAACTCAGGAAATGAGGATATTCAAGGGATTATGGGCATTCTTGGGGTCCAGGTGGTGCAAAAGCCTGACAAGTATCTTGGTCTCCCATCAGTTGTGGAAAGATCAAAGAATGAGCTGTCTGCATATATTAGAGAGCGGATTAGGAAATGGCGCAAGGCTAAAAGGACAAAATCTTCTTGCGTGGGGAAGGAGGTTCTAATAAAGTCCGTCTTTCAAGCTACTCTGTCTTTCGCTATTATTTTTTTCTGACTCCCTGATAATCTCGTGTCAGGACCTAAATCCTTGATTTATAATTTTTGGTGGGAAAGTGGCTCAAGTAATCAAATTCATTGGGTAGCATGTGATACGTTTTGTGTTAGAAAAAAGAGGGTGGTATAGGATTTAGAAACTTGAAGACGTTTAACATGGTGTTGCTTGCAAAACAAGCATGAAGGATATTTAGTTTTCAGGATAGCTTAGTTGGGCAAATCTATAAAGCTAAGTATTTTTGGAACAATTCTTTGTTAGATGCTAAAGTTTGAAATAACCAATATTTTTCGTGGCGATGCATTAGTCGATTAATTTTTTCGAGAAGGGGATACGATGGCGTATTGATAATGGACATTCGGTTTTTATTTGGATGGACAAATGGATACCACAACGTTCATGTTTTATAGCCAAAACAGAGTGCATTCATTTGGCATTATGAGAAGACTAAGATATTCTCTGTTTTAAGCGCGTACCATTTAATCCTAATCCAGGGGCTTCGTAGGAGGGAAGATTGAACTACTTTGGATCAAGATCTCGGCTATGGAAATATTTGGAATGTTAGGTGTCCAAATAAAATAAAAAAATTTCTTGTGGGGGCTTTTTCTTGATAGTCTTCCTACACGAGGTAACTTAATGAGACGTCAGGGTGGTTACGGGCGACCAATGTACGGTTTTTTTCGTGCAAAAATGAGAATATGTGTCGTTGTTTTTCACTTGCCACGTTGCCCGCTAGGTTTGGGCCCTTGCGCATATGCCAATGAATTATTTGATGTAGGAAAATGAAGATGGCTTATTTTGGTTGCAACTGATGTTAAAGAACGAGGCTGGATATAGTTGATTGAGATCGCGATTATTTGTTGGGCGCTATGGGTTATAGAAATCGTATTGTAGCTGGGGAAGGGGATACGAGCCCGACTAATATTCTGAATTTTGCTAGCGGTTTTAGGGAATCTTGGGTTGCGGCTAATTAGGGACTGACCAATTGGGAAAGAAACCGATCAGTTTTGAAGTGGCAACCACCATGAGGGAACACAATTAAGTTTAACTTTGATGGCGCTTGTTTTCGGGATGAAAATGCGAGCGGGATGGGAAATATTGCTATAGTTACTTCGAGCTCGACTGTTGCTTGGGTACGTCGGCGACATCCGGTATTACTTGAACCAAAAGTAACGGATATTCTCGCAGCTTGATGGACAGTGCGTTTAACCTACATCCGGTGTTACTTGAAACAAAAGTAACGGAAATTCTCGCGGCTTGATGGACAATGCGTTTAGCCTTGAATTTGAACGGGATGGATGTAGTTTTGAGGGCGATTGCTTGAGTGGCCTCATGCACAACAATGATGGAGGTGCGGAATACAACAATATGGTAAAAGAAATCAGGGAGATGTGTGCATATAGAAAGGACACTACAAGATTTGGGGGGCATCTGCAACCACCACACCCAACCGCCCGGGCGGTCGCCAGTAACTGCGACCGCAGAGCGACCGCCAGGCGGTCGCCACCGAGAAGTAGCGACCGCACCGACGGTCGCGAGGCTTTTATAAGACCTCGCAACCGCCTAGCGGTCGCCCCATTACATGGCGACCGCCCGAGCGGTTGCAATATTAAGGTCTTGCAACCGCTGGGCGGTTGCTAGATCCCATGGCAACCGCCTGGCGGTTGCTATGTCACATGGCAACCGCCTGGCGGTTGCCAATACTCGATATCTGCAACCGCCAAGCGGTTGCAGATAATATTCATACTTGATTTTTTACTATTACGTATGATACGTTGTTTGATCAATTGATAATTACCCTAATGATAGTTAAAACAAGCCAAATTATAAGGTTTCATTGGAAAATTAAGCTTAGGGACAACATTAAGAACTAAGTGTGATGATTAGTTGTTGAACATAATATATAGGTATATCGTTGATAACTCGTCTAATCACATAATCTACTATTTTACTAACTTAATTACTAGTTTTGTAGTTATTTACTACTACTATTCACATTTAATAATGATATTTTAGTTCAATAAACACAAACACATCAAGATACTTCTTAAAAATCACTAATTTCAAAATGGATATTTTTGCAACCACCAGGCGGTTGCAGATATTCAGACCTCGCAACCGCCTAGCGGTCGCCCCCTTACATGGCGACCGCCCGAGCGGTTGCAATATTAAGGTCTTGCAACCGCTGGGCGGTTGCTAGATCCTATGGCAACCGCCTGGCGGTTGCTATGTCACATGGCAACCGCCTGGCAGTTGCCAATACTCGATATCTGCAACCGCCCAGCGGTTGCAGATAATATTCATACTTGAATTTTTACTATTACGTATGATACGTTGTGGTACATTGTTTGATCAATTGATAATTACCCTAATGATAGTTAAAACAAGACAAATTATAAGGTTTCATTGGAAAATTAAGCTTAGGGACAACATTAAGAACTAAGTGTGATGATTAGTTGTTGAACATAATATATAGGTATATCGTTGATAACTCGCCTAATCGCATAATCTACTATTTTACTAACTTAATTACTAGTTTTGTAGTTGTTTACTACTACTATTCACATTTAATAATGATATTTGAGTTCAATAAACACAAACACATCAAGATACTTCTCAAAAATCACTAATTTCAAAATTAATATTTTTGCAACCGCCACGCGGTTGCGAGATAACATGGCAACCGCCTGGCGGTTGCTAGATTAAATGGCAACCGCCTGGCGGTTGCTATGTCACATGGCAACCGCCTGGCGGTTGCTATGTCACATGGCAACCGCCTGGCGGTTGCCAATACTCGATATCTGCAACCGGCAGGCGGTTGCAAGGGATTGGGGGGGAAATTCAAATTTTCACGAAAATTTAAAATTTTCAATACATTGCAACCGCCAAGCGGTTGCAAATTCTGCTGAAATTTGGGGGGAATTCAAATTTTCACGAAAATTCAAAATTTTCACCCAAATCTTATATATACCCACCATTCTTCCCCTAATTTTTTATTCACAACTCTTACACTCTCAAAAAAAACTCAAGACTTCATTTTATCTTCCAATCAAAACACAAACACTCTTCTATTCCAATCCACAAAAAAAAAAACCAAAAACTTCTTTTTACCTACAAAACAAATAATCAAACACTTTGTTTTTCTTTTATATCTTCAACAAAACACCCAACCACACTCTTTTCTTTTATATCTCCAACAAATACCAAACACTTTCTTTTATCTTCATAACAAAATACCAAACACTCATCTTTTTCAATCCACAAAAACTCAAAAACTTCTTTATATTTTCAACAAAACACCCAACCACTTTCTTTTCTTTTATATCTCAAACAAAAATCCAAACACTTTCTTTTATCTTCATGACAAAATACTAAAAATCATTTTTTTCCAATCCACAAAAACTTAAATACCTTTCTTTTATCCCCAAAACAAAACACCAAACACTTTTTTGTATTCTTATATTTTTGTTCGTGTTTTTTTTGAGTTTTACCATTTTATTTCGTAAAAAAAAAAAAAATATTTCGGAAAATTCCCGGAATATTATTATATTTTTTTTATTTTGAAGAATATTATTTACAACCGTCACGCGGTTGCGAGCTAAATCTCGCAACCGCCTAAGCGGTCGCCCAATAATTCGCAACCGGCTAGCGGTCGCCCCTAAATGGCGACCGCCTAGCGGTCGCTGCGGTCGCCGCGAAATATGGCGACCGCCTAGCGGTCGCCCCTTTGTATGGCGACCGCCCAGCGGTCGCCTTGGTGTAAGGGCGACCGCTCGGCGGTCGCAAGGGGCCCACGACGAGGGGTTTCCGCGACCGACGCGGCGACTGCCCCGGCGGTCGCGGATACCCTTCGGGCGACCGCCCATGGGCCTTCTGCAACCGCCCGGGCGGTTGCAGATGGCCCTCAAGTCTTGTAGTGGGAGTATGTTTTCCGTTGGGTATATCGCGAGGCGAATACTCATACACAAATGCTAGCTCAAAATGCATTCACGAATTCTGAATTTCCTTATCTTTGCGTTTTAGTTTGTTTCCTTTTTCTGCTTATTTGGTGTTTCAAATTTAGATGTACCTTACGTTTATTTTGGTTACGTTAATGCAATTTCCGCTTTGGCTCTTCAAAAAAGAAAAAACGAGACTCTCATCCCAAGCACAAATATGAAATATCTTTCAACTCATGAAATAATTACAAACAAGGGATAAATGAACTAGAATCCTTCTAATATGATAATCGCACTTGCTAATAATGCAATCACAACTTTAAATCCAAAGTGGACGAATACAAGTAATAAAGGGAAGAAGTTACGTACGAATGACAAACGCCAAAGAGTATGATTATAGTAGTTTGCTCGTCGATTTGTTTTAAGACAGAAAATCAATGATTTGACTGCTAAGTGAAGAATTTAGACTAATGCGAGAATATAAAAATCTAAACTAACATTAAACACATCATCATAGATAAAATTGTTGGGACCAATATTATTTCTACGTAGATAAATTGGATATTGTGTTGACACGTTAGAAATTATTTAATTTAATGTTAATTGATTTAAAGAAAAAAATTAACTAAGATATAGTTTCCATTAATTGAAGTGAAATCTTTGATTGTCTTATTTAAGAATTTAATGTATGAAATCTTATCTTTTGTGGAGATCAAATATTTTTCTCGTTAGAATCTTTCTTAAAATGATAATCATTTATTATGGGATATTTTCTGTTTAGGAAGTGAACTCTTTCCTTATGAAATTATTATAGGAATATTTACTTAAGATAATTCAGATTATGTTTGACTTTTCACGTGATTTTATACTTGATTATCTTTGCATGATGAGTATAGTTCGAATTATACTGTATATGTTTTGAAAAGATCCAACTTCTTTGATTCTTGGAAAAAATCAGCTATTTATGGATGTTCGCCAATCAAGTTGAGAAAGTCATGGGAGTGCAGTTACAACGACGAAGTATTTTTATAGGATAGTTGTGTAATATATTTTGTTGAGATTATGTAGTGTCTACATTTTTGAAACAAGATTATTGAAGATTTGATGGAAGATAAAGATCCGGATATATTGAGAAGTCTGTCAATCAGATGCAACAATCAGGCAATCAGCCATAGTTGCAACACGGACATAAGGGATCACCATCCTCCTTATAAAAGGAGAAGACTCAAGCATACTAAGTGGGTGTTTGCAAGAGCTTATAGAAGCTCCTTCTTTCAAGCTTTTACTTAAAGTCACTAAAAGCTTATTTTGACTTAAAGCAATGAGTGTTTGCAATCCTTCTTAAAAAAGTAACTTAAAGCCTTTTAAATTAATTTTGTAGTGTTTGCAATAATAAGTAAAAGCAGCTTTTATAATGCAATAAGAGTTAATTACCCTTATTTATCGAGCATATAAATAATTAACATGCACTTACATTATACAAGTATACATTTTGTTAAATAAAATAAAAAATATGATTTGGGAATGACGTTGAATATGGAAGAGAAAAGATTAAAAATATTTTTTATTGTTGAAAATGGATGAGAAAGATTATAGAATATTTTTTTTCCTTAATTGTAGGGGTATAGGCGGCACTTTGAGGGAAATTAGGAGAGAGAAATATTTTTATAATGCTGATAATTAAAATGAGCTTTTAAAAACACCATCTACCCAGCTTGTGGGTTTATACTTTTTTGGCTTATTTTAAGACAATGAGAAGCAAAAGTCCTATAATCAAACACTAATTTATGGCTTCTCTACAGACAAAACCCACAAGCTCCTTTTAAAAGCATTTGCGAACACTCTCTAAAGATTAGCCTTAATAGAATATCATAAGAGTCTTTGTAATAATGCCACTGAGTAAAAGCAATAATGGTTAAGTAAACTTCTAGTCAAAGGAGCTTTGAGGAATCTAGTAGATTTCTAGGCTCAAATGAAGTAAACTGATAGAGTAATATGATAGATGTTTTAAAGTAATTAGAGGGAGTATAAATTACGAGTAAATATAAAACCTACGTATGTAAGTCTCATATTAGAAGAAAAGAGATTTGAGTTGTTGTTGGGCGAAAGCCTCATGGTTAATGTGTAATTGGACCGAACCATGTTAAAATCCTGCATATTTTTATTGCTATGTATTTTGCTGCTTACTATTGCAACTATGTCATAGTTATAACACCCGTTAATTCAGTAAAGAGATTATTCCGCTAAACCCCCCAAACTATGGGTACTTTATGCAAACAAGGTGAGATCTTTATTTTGAGACCCAGTGAGGTCTAAACTTTGGTAGTCTGTGCGAATTGCCCAATTTTTAACTTTTTTGGTGATTTTTCGACAAAAAATCACCGAAAAACTATTTCAAGTTTGACTAGAATCTTCCCCCCGATAAGACGGTTCCGATGGTGGTGACGGTGTTGCAAAATTCAAAGTTATAACACGGAAATTCTAATTTAAGTTCAATACACTTATATTAAATTTTTCGAGTATTGACTTTAAATTTTGCGACACCGTCACCACCAACGGAACCGTCTCAACGAGTGGAAGGTTTTAGTCATATTTTAAATAATTTTTTCGACAATTTCTGGTCGAAAAATTGCCAAAAATTGGAAAATGGGGCAATTCGCATAAACTACCAAAGTTTAGACCTCACTACGTCTAAAAATAAAGATTCGACCCTGAACCCATAAAGTGATCATAGTTCAGGAGGTTTGATGGAATAATCCCTTCAGTAAAATTCGATTAAAACTTTACAAAAATAATATCCAGAGTGTTACTTTCAGTATAGACATGTTCATAATTCATACCACCATTGATCATATATTCTTTGTCAACTTATTCACGTATTGATCTATTGTCTTAATATTGAACTCATAATCCTCCTAACTAAATATTTACTTGTTGCATTATAGTCGTATTCTACACTTGTTCATATTTTGACACACTCGGTGTGCTCTTACCATTACAGTTAGAATTACACGAATCAAGAAAGAATTTGAGTTCACCTCATATGAAACATTAAGTACATAATTAGAAAATGAGTTTTTGGCATTATACCCCCCTGTAATATGAGAAATAGGCGTGTTACCCCCCTGTAAAAAAAGAAAGGGCATATTACCCCCCTGTGATATACGAAATAGGCATATTACCCCCTTGTAATAATAAAATAGGCAGATTACCCCCCTGTTTTATGTTTAATAGGCACATTATCCCCTTGTGTATTTTTATACGGTGCAAAATACCTCCTTTTTATACACATGTACTAAGGGGATAATGTGCAACTTTTTAAAAATTATAGGGGGGTAATGTACCTATTTCATATATTACAGGGGGTAATTTGCCTATTTATTTTTTACAGGGGGGTAATGCGCCTATTTCGTATATCACAGGGGGGTAATATGCCTTTTCTTTTTTTACAGGGGGTAATGCGCCTCTTTCCTATATTACAGGGGGGTATTGTGCCAAAAACCCTTAGAAAATAGAAAATTCAAATGAATAGATTAAGGATGCAAAGTTACGTGTTGTTTGTCTATTGCCTACTACAAATATAATGCTTCAATCTATGGTAACCTATATTGAGAATATTTGGGGATTGAGTACTTATTAAGTAGTAGCTGGGGCATGGAAATACGATAAATTACAAGAAATTGCGCTTCTCGGCGTGTCACACTACAATGTAGCGGGTCGGTCAGTCAAGACTTCGGCTGCCTACACACAAGTTGCTCAAAGTCCCTCTATTTATAGTATCACTGGCTTGATTAGGGTTCCTCATTTGTGTAAGTCTGCTTGATCCGTGTGTTGCAATTATGCGAGTCACTCAACCCCTTGCTCTTTTTGTCCATTGAATTTGAGCTTGATTTTTGTTTGATTGGTGAGTCGCCCATATTAGCTCAAGTTGCGCCACATGGTCTCTTGATATCTAGAATGATCTCCTTTACTTGGTCTCAAACACCTTCCATCTCCCAAAAGGAAAAGGGCATTCGCGACCACCTTAGTAGCAACATATGGGCGGCCGCGTAGAAAAAATGTCAGTAGCGACCGCTGGAGGTCTGCTAGGCAGCGTCATAGAAAAAAACGTCAGTAGTGAGCACTCAACGGTCGCTACTGAATTAGGGTGATAGTGTTGTCGCGCTAATCTAGTAGGCCGCAGCTGGACCGGAATAACGACCGCCTAGCGATCGTACTGATTGGCAGTAGCGACCGCCCACCGCTGCGCAATCGCTACTAGGGGAGGATGTCTATAAATACATATGTCCCTCCCTCATTTCAAAGACCTCTCATTCTCTCTTCTCTCCCCCAAATTGTACCTCCTCATTTGCAACCGTCGGGCAGTCGCAAACCCCGACAATTAATATTTTCTAAGTTTTAATGTTTTTCTATCTCCGATTAATGTTGAATAATTTTATTTATTTAATGTTTTTAAGTTGATTTTAGCTGTAGAAATGTTATTATATCTTTATAATATTATTGGATCTCATAGAATTTTTTGATTTAATGTTTTAATATTAGTTTATTTAGTTGTAAAATGTATTATATGCCTTTAGGAATTGTAAGATCTTGTAGTCTATGCTTTTAGGAATTGTTAGATCTTTTAGCCTATGCCTTTAGATATAGTTAGAGCATGTAGTATATGCCTTTAGATCTTGTAGAATTATTAGTTTTAAACATCTATGACTTTAGAAAAATAGTTTAGTCGAGAAAATTAGAAATCGTGATATTTTGAGGATTTTCTATTTCTACGGTTAGATATTTAGAAATCATAGTATAACTTACAAATGAATTTTTTTAGGGAATATCTATATTTCTAATATTAGATGTGTAAAAAATTAAAGTAATTTTAAAGCAACTTAGATATTTTGAAATAGTGGTGGATCTTCGATGTTAGCCGATCCTACACGATTGCATTCAACTAGCGATGCCTCGACGAGAGGTCGCAGTCATGGATCCACTCAATTCGAGTTACAATCGACTACTCTAGATAGAGTTTGTCATAACGTCAAGGCACACCCCGAGAGCGAGCATCTATTCACTATGACCCCACACCCGTCGAGACCCCCTTGCCTCATGAGTCGCATGGTCGACCTACATCATTCACTCCTCTTGAGCCACACATTCTCCACGGCTTATACCAACTAGCTGTAGCGCCTACTTGAGTAGATCAGCCGATAGGATTGAGTAGGTTGACTCTCTTACCGTCGAGAAGACAAACGCCGTGCATCGTTAGGAGTTGGGCCTGCTATACCAAGGCCATCATCTTGCTGGGTCATCCAGAGCAGGACCCAGTAGGCCGACAGGGGCATCAGTTGGATCATCTGGTACTTTACCTAGTATGCAAATATGGCCTCACACGGGAGTGTCTAGAGGAGATATGCCCACGACTGATAGGCGAGATCACCATGTCATATCATTAGATCAGAAGAGACATTTTATGGAGCAGCATTGGGTAGTACTGACCATTTCAGCGACCATCAAGAGGCTTCTTGCCAACTTTTTTTCCCACCTATGGAGACATCCCACATGATGTGATAGAGGTGTGGCTACAATTTAGGGTGAGAAGTTATTGTATTTTATATTTTATTTTGTAAAACATATTCCTCTAGCCTCAGAATCTTATTTGAAGGCTACATACAAGTGGGATTCGACCTTACACGATAAGATGCATGACCAATTTGACCATTATGCTCGAAAGAGGATGTCGGCCATGGTTAATGATACAAAGAAGAATTATTATGCTAGGAAGGATGATCCCAAATGGGCAGGTCGCCAGAGGACTTGGATGAACAGTAAGGTGGAGGCAGATATTGGAGAGTATTGCGAGAGGGTAGAGGTTGGGAGTGAGCCAAGAGAGCAGCAAGGAACATGAGAGGTGGGAAGAGTGTCGAGGAGGTTCCCAAGGCATCGAGCACTTATGTTGGTGGACTTGTTGGCTACACGGAGCATGGTAATTAGGATGGTATATTTTATTAAATTTTGTACTTTTACTTGTTATTAAATGTTGTTATATTTATTATTATTGTAAAGTTGGTGTTATTTATTGTACTTAAACTTGTAATTTATAGACGGTCTTAGATGATGTTCCACCATGGCACGCTCAGCTATACCAGGATACGCACATGAGGACGTTTTTGTTTACGAGAGATGGACGGCCAGAGAGACGCATTTGGGTGAACTGGAAGCTGAGGACATTCACGTAAGTATCTTCACTTAAATTATTGTTATTTATCTGGCGAGTTTCATTAAACTGCATGTTATATTAAATTCCTTATTATATTTATAATGATGTTATAAAAATTGAATAGATAAGGTACTGTGCGAAGTTGCAGAGAGTGCACGGAGATGTGTGGCCCCAATTTGATCCCGGTCTGTAGACCAAGGTGGTTGGACGTTCAAAGAAGGGGAAGTCGAAGGGGTTATCGGCTGACGTACGTTCTCAGAGATACGATGTCAACTATCAAAAGGAGTCGCTCTTGGACGAGGCATACACTGAGTGCTTGAGGGACTAAAACATATACTTGAGGGCCGAGCATTCAAGGATATTGAGCCTCAAGCGCATCTAACATCATTTATTCGTGATGCTGATAGACCCAACACACTAGTAGGTGGCCACCGAGACGAGATCTATTTGCACATAGCACCTCGGTAGGAACGAGATATAATGATCAGCTATTCCAAAGGGACATGGCTGGGATGATGAGATTAGGAAGACCATATATCAAGGCTTGGGGTTGGTTGCTACCAAAGATGAGGCCGAGGATCATGATGGGGATGATGACGTGGATCTCAGTGCGGCGAATTAGTCTTTTTCTATTATGTTTGATTAAAAGTGTAGTAATTTAATAACTCTTTAGTTATGTCTTGACCTAGTTATGTAAAAATGTGTTTGGTATTTTAATTAATGTAATTATGATTTTTTATGTACTTTTATGTCTAGCGTGCTTTATTTTCTTTATATGATTGCTTGCCTGACTAGAATTGCACCATATGGAACACAGAATAAATGAAAGCAAATTAACATGGAAGTACAAAAGAATATATGAAAAACTAACCAAAATTTACTATTACACTTAAAATAGTCTCATTCCTATTCATAATCACTATCATCTACCTCCAACTCTTTCCCATTATCTTTCTCCTCTCAATTATCATCCTCTACTGAATCAACATTTTTCTCCTCTTCTAAATGAACATCTATGTGAATCACATACTCAACCCACTGAAATTCTCCAACCCCTGGTTAAACATCCATATTAAATGAGCTTCGGTCTAAAAATACATTAAGCCCTCCAGAATCATTATCTTGTAACACTTGTTTTGGCATTTCAGCTGGGTCCTCGTTTGATTTCTCTAGTGCCAACATATCGATTATGTGCTAGTCGGACTCAGAGATACTCAACATCCTTTTTGGTGCAGTACCACCTAAGCTGAATATTGGGTGTAGTAACATTGTTGGGCTTGATTAACAAAAATGAACGACTCATTGGCTGTGATGGCACGTCGCGGGTTGATATCAACCAATTCATATGTTGGGTCAATTACTGTCACTCGGTTGATATCATACCACACACCTTTGAATAACACAATGTATAGCAGTCTGACACCTCCCCAATATTCCACTTGTATAATGTATTTCGCCGTCCCGTAGAAGTTGGTTGCACCAGAGCCTCTCATTACCCATTTAACATAAAAACACCACTACAGTAGTCTTCCTTGCTGCAGACGTTGTATCCGTGTGAAATTTGAATCCATTAAAATATATCCCTTGTATTTGCTCAATGTACCAGCTGGTCCTCCTCTCAGAGCTGCTAGACGGGGATCAACCTCGTACTGTCCACCAGAAATCGTCTCTTTGAACCTTGCCACAAATTCTTCGTTCTTTTTCTGGACCTCTAGTGGACTGAGATAACCGCACTCATGCTCTTCAAACAAGATGCAAATATGAAATAACATCTAATTATTAAACAAGACAAGATAAAATATTATAAAGTAGTAATAGCTAAAATGTTAACTTGTTTGACCCAACCGTCAATTTATGGAAATTGAGAAGAGTATAAAGTTCAATTTGATCATGCTCATCCGTAGTCAACTATCGTTGTTTGTTCAATGCTCCCACCAGACTCCCATTTCTTGTGGAATATTGAAATCTCATCATCCCACTCCATGCTAATGAACATTTCATTTCGATTGAGGTGACTATATCTGGTTTGAATAGAGATTTTCGGATATTAAGAACACATATTGGCAATCGATCCTTTGACACACGCTTAATTCAACACGAAATATTTTATATCGAACATATGCTTGTATTTATTTTATAAACCACATATTAGTGAATGAAGAAAACAATAATGGTAGTCAAAATTAACTATTGTATCTCTCGAATGGATACATCCACCTATACTAAACCAGTCCCCTAGCACTAGCCTCGTACAACACGTTTATGGTCAAATGCACCATAAAATAAAAAAAATGACGAGTGAAATTTCTATTCCAACTTGCACACTGTACCAACAATTAATTTCTCTAGTTGCTCCATATCTCTTGCTCTAACCTCATAAGGGCAAATTGCCCTAAAAAAGATTAATCTCCACTAACAGCCCTAAATAGCATCGGGCAGGAAATCTCGAAAGGCAAACATGATCAATCTTTGCATAAAGACGACAATCATGACTCTTCATCCTATATTGTCTTACTTGTTGCATTTGTACACATCTTCTTAAGTTTGAAGAATATCCATTTAGAAACTCTATACATTAGTCTTACGATCCTTACGATCTTTACGGTTTTTCAAGAGCTCCAAATCTCGTCTACACTTGACGTTGTCTTTAGTCTTATCGTCATCCATCACTATTTTCATGATGTTATAGAAAAATTCTTCTTATATTGCAAGACATCTAGATTGTGATTGATCAAGTTTGCAGACCAGTAAGGCAATTCACGAAAAGTGCTCCTTCGACACAAATTATGAAGTGATCCACAAACAATCAGTGGGAGTCCATACATAATTCTTCTCATTTCCTCACTGGTTCTCCTTGGAAAAGGTTCTTCTGGTGTGCCCTGTCTCTAATGGAAATCCCTTTTGTTTTTCCTCAACCTATGATCTCTTTGTAGAAACCGATGATGACAATCAAATAACGTTATTTTTTTACCGTTCCTCATCTGAAAAGATTTTGTGTGCTCCATACAATAAGCACACGAGAACTTCCCACGTGTACTCCACTGAGACAACATTCAAATATGTTGGAAAATTGCTAATCGCTCACATCACAACCGCTCGGAATTGAAATTATGCTTAGTACAATTGTCATATGTCCACAAACCATCCTTCCATAAATCCTTCAGCTTGTTGATTAGTGGTCTAAACAATACATCAAGGTTCTTCCCGGCACTCTTTGCACCACATATAATAAGGCTAAAAAAATTATACTTTGTGATCTTATTGACCAAAATAAAGTGCAGCGGAATAAAAACACAAGAAGATAATTTTTAAGAAGTTTTCAGTATTATTAAATACTTTCAAGCCTTAGGCCAAATAACCATAAAGGTTTTAACAAAACGTTCCTCACAACAATTCACTCACGCTCTTTGTTGATCGGACTCAATGAAGCAGACAAGTACGAACTACTTAACTTCTATGAACTAGACTTAACTAGTTGATACAAAAACTTCGCAAAAGCAAGACAAAGACAATACAAAGAATGATTAATCTCTCGGATTGTTATGCATGATTGTCTTGTCTTCATCTTGATGAACTTCACATCTTTTATAGATTTCTTGAATCTTGCACGCCAAGATGTGTTGTTCACAGTTTTGGTAACTCTTGTTGTTTCCTTGTTGATATTTGCCTTCTTTGTGAACTTCATATCTTTCCTGAATACGTGTTTCCTTTATTACTGATCTAACAAGGCAACACATCTTCTTTAATTCGGAGAATCCTGGAAAGAATCGAGTTGCAGCGAACGACCAATATTGTTTTCTTATTTTGAAACCGTGTTGAGTTGACTTGTTCAACTTAGCTTGAATTATGGAAACTTCACGTAAGGAATATTCCATAGCTCTTCCTTATGATTAAGATACCTTCTTAGACATAAACATAAACAACTAAAATTGTGGAACTTGATTAATAAGTGAATAGAGGCAAAACTTAATTTTGGCAACTAAAGCACAGTTTTCGCAGAGACTCTCGGCTTTCAATGTTATCCTCAATGTTCACCCAACATCGTCTAACATTGTATCATCTAACATTGATTCCAGAAAACCCTAGACTTTCAATCTCCCCATTTTTGCCTTTCTTCACAAAACCAATACCTGTTCCAATCAAATCTTATATCCAGAAAGTTAGAATCAACAAGAAACAAATTAAACTACTACGCTGCTCCCCCTTAATACAAGCTAACATGTTCAAAGCAAAATTAGCAAAGAAAAGTATTAAGATCATCACTACATTAGAAGATGTTCAGACCTCAACATTCATCAATGTTGCCTCAACATTGAAACTAGTGAGTTTCCTGCATAAAGGGTTAATCTGAACAGCAGTTCAAAATGTACTTTCATAAGCAATAGCAGTTAGAGCAGTTAGAGCAGTTCAAGTAGCAGTACTTAGAGTTACAGGCCAAAGCAAGATATCAAATACAAGCCCCTTGATCAAATAAAACCAAATAGAGATTAATGTACTAGCCTCACACCCAAATTAGCAGTTCATAAAAAGCAAAACATAAACTAGAAGACTTAAAAAATAAAAAAATAAAAAACTTGGAACTATTCTCCCCCTTTTTGTGAAGAAGGGAGTTTCTCCAGATTTTTCACCAAGTCCTCCAGCTCTTTGAGATGCTCCTTCCTCTCCTCAATCTCTCTCTGAGTATCAGCAATCTACCCCCTATGCCAGTTCAGCATATGATCCACAAAAGTAGAGGTTATGACCATGCACTCTTCCTCATGGAAGGTCTCTCACTCTTGCTCCAGACAAGTAGCTTGGGAGAATTGTCAATTCAGCATCATTCTTCCTCCAGCCCACAGTAAAACTTGTCTTTAATCCTTGCTTGCTAAGGATGTTGCAGATGAGTGAGGGAAAAAGCAGCATGCCATTTTTCCTTCTAGCAACTTCAGACATTGACTTCACAATCCTCTCCCCCATGTTCACAGCTAGCCCATTTTTGACTTTGTAGACTAAGAGTGCTGATTCCTTAGTCAAAACAGTGACATTTTTGCTTGGGAGCCAGTTGAAGTAGGCTATCTTATGCATGACAGCACTAAAGAAGGTGAGTTTTGTGGTTGGCAAAGCATCTTTCCAGGTTTTGACCAACCCTCCAGTCAAGACATCAATCACATCATCATAATAGGGGTCCTCAGATTCATCAGCAGTAGGGAAGCCACAGATCTTGTTAATAGTGTAGGGTTCAATGTTGAAGACTCTCCCCCTCACCCAAGCCTTTCCAAATTTTGGAGATCTGTAGTCCCTGATCCATTTGGAGAGATTCAGGTAGAACTCCATGACAATCTCAGGAGCATAGTCACTCAGCTCCATCACTGATTGTTGCAACCCTCTTGCCTCCAGCAAGGCCATCACCTTGTTCTCATTGAAGCTGGCCATCTCTACAGCTCTTTCAGTGTGAATCTGCCTTCTTTTGAAGGAATCCCACTTCTTCTCCAACTCTTGAGAGAGATAGTAAGGAGAAAGTTAGCTCCCCTCATCATCAGGATAGACCATATACAGCCCATCTGTATACTCCTCTGTCCCTGATGTTGCCTTAACATCAGCAGCAACATCAGCAGCACCATCCTGCGCTTCCTCAGTCTCCTCTTCCTTCTCCTCTTCCTCCTCATCCTCAACATCAACCACCTCAGTTTCCTCTTCCATTACTTGTTTTCCTTTTCTCTTCCTCTCAGCAGCAGACTTCCTTTCTTCCTCAGCTTTTTTCTTAACTTCAGCAGCCTTTTTCTTGGCTAACCTCTCTACCTGTCTCTTTCTAGCCTCAACCCTTGCCTTAGCTGTTTCAGACATAGTGTTCAATTTCTCCCATGTAGCCTTGTTCTTTTTCTTCTCAGCCCTAATCCACTTCCTCACCAATTTGTCCACAGACTTGTCCATGGATTTTTCCACAGTTTTCTCAACCGAATCACTACCCTACCCCTTAACAGTTAAGTCAACATCAATTTCAGGGTTGGGTTCAGCAGTGTTTACCTCAATTTCAGGCTCATTGGTGATGGGATTGGTTGATTCCGCAGTTGGCTCAACATTTGGGGTTGATTCTCCCTGTTTGGACTTCTTCACTCGTCGCACATAGGGAATCGCCTTCCTTTTAACAGCAACAGGAGCATCAACTGTCTTTGCAGCAGCACCTCTAGTGTGTGAACGAGTGCGTGCGGCAGTGGGTCCACTTCTCAGGGCAACATCTGCAAGAGTTTGCATGGGAGACTTCCTTGCCATTGTTAGTAGAGAAGTTTTGAGAGAATTTGCAGAGAAAAAACGAGAGAATTTTGAGAGCATAAAGTAATTTTGCAGAGTAAGCACAAATAAGAAAATTTCAAGCACAATTAAGGAAAATAGGGTTTTGATTTTTGAAATAACCGTGAATAAGGAAAGAGAGTGAATGTTAATGGGTAGTTACTAAATTTTAATCAAGTAAAAACTTCCCACCCAGTTTTCCCGCGCACACGCTTTGTTGTTTAATTAACAGTTACCAGAGCCGTTTTCAAAAATTTGAGAACTTATAAGTTCCTGTTTTCAATGTTAGCCTGTTGCAGTGCACAATGTTGGGATAACATTCAATAACATTCAAACCAGAAGGTGGAGGTACAGGCTTCATCAAGGCAAATTCATGTGAGAGCTTAAGATACATCCAAAAATACATCTGAAACTTAACCAATATAGCAAGTGAGTACCTCAGACATATTCTTCAGATCAAGATAATGAGTAAGCAACATAGATAACAAGAAACGCACAGAGATAAGCAGTTATGAATTCAAGGAAAAATTCACTTCCACAGCATAGAAAGTCACAGAAAAGTGTGTCACCTGCAGTATGTCACCCAAATTATATGCCTCAAGAAATGAATTATACTCCCCCTAAGCTTAGACCGACACAACTCAACAACAAGAAGGAAAAACAATGCAGTTCTATATGAATGCAACAATGTAATGTCAAAAAGGCAGATGGTAAACACATATTAACAAACTCCTCAAACCACCACATCACACATCTTTTTAATCTTTATTGTTTTCATAACTCATCCGAACCAAAAGCTGAAGGTTGCTAAACACAAAGCTAATGTCACTACTGAATGAGGGTAGCCTGAACTCCACACACCCAGTAACAACATTAACAACAGCAAGTTAGGCAAGTACAAAGGCCTTGAATGTGGCAATTCTTTTATCATGCACCCCAACACCCCAATTCCTTATGCATACTTGTTTACCAACCTGCATTCAAGAGAATCACCAAGTAGAAAGGATCACCAAGTAAGAAATTGAAACCTGCATTCAAGAGAACCTACATTCAAGGTTGCTAAACACAAATTGAAACTTGCATTCAAGGTTGCTAAACACAAAGCTAATGTCACTACTGAATGAAGGTAGCCTGAACTCCACACACCCAGTAACAACATTAACAACAGCAAGTTAGGCAAGTACAAAGGCCTTGAATGTGGCAATTCTTTTATCATGCACCCCAACACCCCAATTCCTTATGCATACTTGTTTACCAACCTGCATTCAAGAGAATCACCAAGTAGAAAGGATCACCAAGTAAGAAATTGAAACCTGCATTCAAGAGAACCTGCATTCAAGAGAATCACCAAGTAAGAAATTAAAACCTCAAACACCCTAGTAGAAAGGATCACCCTCATGTGTTCCTTGGCCAAACAAACAGGAACATGTAAATAAGCACAACTGAGTAACACTGAAGCTGTCAACATCATGCACCCCAGCTTCTTCACATGCCCTGTACACATTCCATATGAATAAGACACAACTGAATAGACATCAAAGTAGTGAAATTTGTGTACCCCAGCTTCTTCATATGTTAGGCTATCACAACCTCAGACAAACAAAAGAGTTTTATTACTTTTTCAAAACAAAGATGTGAAACTGATAACTAGAAAGAGTTGTTAATAAAAGAGTTCAACCACTCAAACCAAATATGACAAAACAAAGATGAAATGAGACTCAAAAGAAAATAAGTTCGACAAAGGAAAACAACAGAATACCTACTACACCACAACCAATATACCAGTGCTAGACAGTGGTGTTATGTCAACACTGGTTTCCTCAACATTCTCACATATTGCACATGCCAAGAGATTTCCTCAAGCCGAAGAATCTCTCACTATCTAAAGGTTTTGTAAACATGTCAGCAAGCTGATTTGTTGTCTCAATATGTTCAATGTTGATCACTTTGTCCTCTACCATATCTCTCAAGAAATTATGTCTTATGTCTATATGCTTAGTTCTATAATGTTGGACAGGATTCCTAGAGATACTTATGGCACTTAGATTGTCACAGAACATGAGAAGTGTATCACTATCTAGCCCATAATCTGAAAGCATGTGTTTGAGCCACACAAGTTGGGTAACACAGCTGCCAGCTGCTACATATTCTGATTTAGCAGTTGATAATGTAACACAGTTCTGCTTCTTGCTATACCAGGAGACCAAATTATTCCCCAAATAAAAACAGCCCCCACTTGTGGATTTCCTGTCATCCACATCACATGCCCAGTCAGAGTCACTGAAACCAACCAAGTTAGTGTTAGTGTCATAAGAATACCAAATTCCTAAAGGTGAAGTTCCAGAGATATATCTAAGAATCCTCTTCACAACAATCAAGTGAGACTACCTTGGCTCAGCTTGGTACCTAGCACAAACACATACTGAAAACAAGATGTCAGGTCTAGAGGCCGAGAGATATAGAAAACTACCAATCATGGGTCTGTAAAATGTTGGATCAATCATGCTCTTGCGGATCGTGGATTGACACAACAAATTTGAGAGTTAAGTTGGAATTGCCTTAACTCTATTGTGATCTTCTTGACCAAAGTAAAGTGCAGCGGAATAAAAACACAAGAAGATAATTTTTAAGAAGTTTTCAATATTATTAAGAACTTCCGAGCCTTAGGCCAAATAACCATAAAGATTTTAACAAAACGTTCCTCACAAAAATTCACTCACGCTCTTTGTTGATCGGACTCAACGAAGCAGACAAGTACGAACTACTTAACTTCTATGAACTAGACTTAAATAGTTGATACAAAAACTTCACAATAGCAAGACAAAGACAATACAAAGAATGATTAATCTCTCGGATTGTTATGCACGATTGTCTTGTCTTCATCTTGATGAACTTCACATCTTTTATAGATTTCTTGAATCTTGCAAGCCAAGATGTGTTGTTCACAATTTTGGTAACTCTTGTTGTTTCCTTGTTCATATTTGCCTTCTTTGTGAACTTCATATCTTTCCTGAATATGTGTCCTTTATTATTGATCTAACAAGGTAACACATCTTCTTTAATTCGGAGAATCCTGGAAAGAATTGAGTTGCAGCGAACGGCCAATATTGTTTCCTTATTTTGAAACCGTGTTGAGTTGACTTATTCAACTTAGCTTGAATTATGGAAACTTCAAGTAAGGAATCTTCCATAGCTCTTCCTTATGATTAAGATACCTTCATGGACATAAACATAAACAATTAAAACATTGGAACTTGATTAATAAGTGAATAAAGGCAAAACTTAATTTTTGCAACTAAAGCACAGTTTTCGCATAGACTCTCGGCTTTCAATGTTATCCTCAATGTTGACCCAACATCGTCTAACATTGTATCATCTAACATTGATTCCAGAAAACCCTGCACTTTCAATTGACGCATGCAAAGATTTGGAGGGAGGTTATACGGGGCTACAAACACAGGCCAACACAAGTAATTAGTAAAAGAGTGACCAAACGGTGTGAATCCATCTGTTCATAAACCTATTTATATCTTTCTAGGCTATGCAGCGAACTTAGGATAAGACAGATTGAAATGCTTCCATGCTTCACTTGAGGCCAGATGAATCATTCGATCATTTGACTGTAAAAATTTTAAATGCCAACTCATATGCTTTGCAGTAGCTCTAGATATATATAACCGCTGCAGACGAGGACCTACGAGAAAGTACCACAATTCCTTTTTAGAGACGAGTCTTTTCCTACTAGTCTCATACCTTACCTTCTTACAAAAAGTGTATGAAACGTATTCCCTACTTTCGTACTTGCCATAATAAAAGAAACAATTATTTGTACACACGTCAATCGTCGTGTACCTTAACCCCATGCTGCCAACATCCTATTCAAGTCGTAAACCGTATTAGGTAATGACATCTCAAGTTTAGGTTCTATACCATCATGAGCTAGCTTTAAAAACTTGTTGCAAGTGGCATTATTAACCTTTTGTATGCTCTTGTACGTCAAGATTCCTGCAATCCATTGCAGCACAATTTTCCCTTTTGACTATGCAGCTTCATGTTTGAAAGATGCAGCAACTCATAGAACACCTTGGCATCAGGATTTGGCTCTTCGTCACGTAGCTCTTCATCAATAAATTTCTCCGCAAATGCATCCACGACCACTTCTCTATATGAATCAACATGAACATGGCCAATATCTATATTTATTAATAGTGGCTACTGGGTTGGATGACTCGTGTCGAGTCGTACACCTCCACAACATGCGACACCCAATCATAATATTGATAAGTAAAGCCACACTTATAAATGTTAGTACATATGAGAACCTTATATTGTCGCATGTGACATACGGGCACCAAAAATGGTTGCTAAGATCTAAGTCTATTTGTTGTGAAGCATATTCTATGAACGCCTAATCGCTAATAACAAAACTCTCTTTTAAAGAACCATTGTTATGTAATCTATCGTACATCCAACTTCTAGCTCCGTGAGAATCATTATTTATCTAATCAATAAAAAATAATTAATTTCAATTTAATCTACTAAACAATTCAAAATAAAACGTGACAAACAAGAGGATATACATACTTATTGGTGCGCAGAAAATCGATCGTCAGATATGTTGCATGCACGTCTAGCCTCATTGCATCTTACGAAATTATCTAGCAAAAAATAAGGTCATTGTAATTAAATTAACATTAATTTCAAAAATTATATATTTTGGTTAACGAAAAACAAAGAAAGTAGTTAACGTGGGACACACCTCCTAAAAGTTGTGTTGTTGGCATGAATTCTCAAAATGAATGAATGGAGAGTATTTATGAAAAAAAAATTGGCATAAACAATCGTCGGACGGTCTTTAATGAACTGGTCGTTGCATTTGCGACCGCCTGACGGTCTCAAATCCATGTAACCGTTTCTTTTGCAACTGTGGGCTGGTCTCTAATGTGAACTAGTTGTTGCATTTGTGATCACCCAACGGGCGCAAATCTGTGATATCGTTTCATTGCAATCGTCGGGCGGTTGTTATTGCCTAATTTCTCATTAGTGATCGTCCGAGCGTCACTAAATTAACTATAAGTGTTTTAAATGGATTCCCTATACCCTAAACTCCAATACCAATTCCTAGGTAGTGACCGCCGACTCTTGCTATTTTCGTCAATTGCAATTGTCGGTCGGGCACAAAAGCGTGAACCACCTATAGCGGTGGTTTGACGGTCGCAATTGAGTGTCATCAATGACGATTGAGCCATCGCTACTAATATTCAAGTTCGTAAATTAAGCATTTCACTTATTGTTTTAACATATATTGGTGGTTTAATTACGAAATACGACAACAATAAGTATAACTTAGGTGAATAAAGATATATTGTAGGTTTCGTTGCACAATTAAGCATCATTTATAAGGCCGATTCATGATCACACTTCTACCTAATAATGTACATATTTACTATATATATATATAGTTATATGAGATACTAATTAAACACCATAACATCTTTGACGTTGTTAAGTGACAAAACATCAATTGCATATGAGGCGTATAACAACTTAGTAAGATCAATCTAAGACCAAAAACAAATATGTAATTACATTATTACTTCAATCATATAATTTACACTACAAGAAATTGTTTTTTTAGTAACAAAATATTGGTAACAAATGGCTGTTTTGTTACAAGAGGACGTCCAATGGTAACTAAATTTTAGTTTCGTTACAAAAACTCACATTATTGGTAACCATCCGTACTTTTAGTTATGAAAAGTATTCTTTCGTTACCATAAGTTCATTTTTTGGTAACTAATACTATAATTGTTACTAGAACTGAAGAATTTTGTTACAATTAATCTATTTTGGTAACTAATACACATTATTGTTACCCAAATGAAAAAATGTGTTACAAACAACACCAATGTGATACAACTACCGAGTTCGTTACTAAAGTTTAGATTTAATTCAATAATACGCATTTAGCTCTAATTATGGGACTATAGACTAAATTTGTTGCTAAGAAGAATGTGGTTTGATTCAAAAGGAAATAACTCTTTTGCGTAAAGTAATTTTTAATTGAATAAGAATTCTTTACAATATTGTAGATGACGAACAAAGGATTAATGTTGATGCATTTGAACGACATGACTCAAATCGAGTAGAAGAATTGGTAGCAAATGAAGATGTTGATTTGAGTTATTTGGCTAGACAAGATGTTGAACCAGATATTGTAGTGTCTCAGGTTTTTAATGGTTTAGAGCGAGATAAAGATGATGAGTGAGATGATTCGTTCGTTGAAGAAGATGAAACACTCATCCAATATGATGCCGCCGCCGCCAATAATCTTCAGATTCATTCCAATGAAAATGAAAATGAGGATGATGATTATATTTTATATGTAATATAAAGGCTTTTTTTAACATTGAAATAAGTTTCATTGATTACGTTAATTTTCGTATGAGTTATTTGACTTGAGCAGTATTTTAATTACCCTTCTTTTTATATGCTTTACAACATAAGAATTTTTATAGTATTTAGATTTAAGTTATAATTATTTGTTTCAGTGAGTTTTCAAGATTTTGTTTTTTGGTAGATAAAGAAAATCTCTAGGGCGTTACACCAAATCCACCCTATACAAGCTAGTCACAAAATCCAGAGGGCTCTCCCAAAAAAACTCTCTTTCACTAGCTACTAAATGTTCACGACATAGCCTATCCACAACCTTATTGGCGTCTCTAGGTATCCACTTCAACTTAAGTTCCCACGGACGTCGCATGAGGTCTCGACATTCCTTCACCAAATCCGTCGCTGCATGAACCGAGTAGTGCGCCTCGGTTAGCCATTTAAAAGCCACCATGGAGTCATTCTCAATATAAATCTTTGGATATCTCCGCTCCCATGCAAACAGTAGGCCATATTTGATTGCTAGCAACTCCGCTTCATCTATCGTTGGCGTTTGCAACTCCGTCCTACATCACCAAATCCATTCACCATTCGCACCCCATAAAACTCCGGCCGCTACCCCTCGGTTCTCGTCATGTCTCACCTTGTCATCAGTATTGAGCTTGACTCAACCATCATCCGGCTTCGCCCAAAGCACCCCCTTTCTTTTTGCGCCTTTTCTCCTCCGTCCCATCAACAAGTCTTGACTCAACACCTTGATTTGGAACACACATGAATCAACACTATCCGTCTTATTTTTGAAGACCTTCGAATTCTGATTCTTCCAAATTACCCAAAGTCCCGCGGCGAACGTGCACGACCATTCCTTCGTCGTTCTGAACGTGCTCTTCAAGGTTTTACCTTCGAGAGCCACCTTAATCCATTCCTCATCCAATATAGCGTCGAAACCAGCCCGACACTCTGCAGCAACAACCCTTCGCCAAATCAAACGTGCCATCTTACAACGTCGCAGCATGTATAAGGTCAATTCCGCTTGCACCATGCACACCGAACACGACTCGTGGGTCGGGATACCCATTCTCTTCTGCGTGCCGTTAGTTGCTAGCCTATCTTGCGCCACGAGCCAAATAAAGTGCTGAATTTTATTACTTACATATGTGCGCCAAACCCAATTTAGATCTGGGTACTCCGTTCGATCTTCCGAATAATATCCGAGATACGACTTATACGCGGATTGGCAACTAAATTCCCCCCTCGAGTTTGGAGTCCATAATATCCTATCCTCTCTATCCGACAACACCACATCCTTCGCAAAAATCTCTGCCCTAAGCTCGTCCGGAATACGAGACGCAAGGCCATGCAGTCTCCACGAGCCGTCCTCCTCCAAGAGGTCCCTTAACGTGAGGTTAACGTCCTCTGGATTTATGAGGCAGTCAACGTCACATAACCGTGTGTTGCCCAACCAATTATCAAACCAAAACCTGATAGACTTCCCATCTCGGATCTTCCATCTAAGAAAAGGTGACATGCGGTCAACACAACGGATAATCCCCTTCCATGTTGTGCTATCGGTGACCTTTGGAGTGCACTCCCAAATCCTCCCCTTCCTTAGGTACTTTGCCACAATTAACACACGCCAAACGGTATTCTCCTCGCGCATAATTCTCCACGCTAGCTTCAAAAGAAGGGCCTCATTGTTAATCCGAGCAACTCGAATACCCAGTGCCCCCTCACGTTTCGGTCAAGTGATTCTAGTCCACCCCACAAGATGCAATTTTTCGTTTTATCACATCCGAGACCACAAGAAGTTCCTATGTAGCCTATCAATTTGGTCGCGTATGTGCTCGGGCAGCCAAGATGACTGCATATGGTAGACGGGGAGCGCGGACGAGACGGACTGGATAAGAGTTGCTCTTCGCTTCTTAGAATTTGTTAATTATGGCTCCCAATTAATTTTGACACCAAAAAAATACATTATAGAACTTAATTAAACACAAGTTCTGGAAAATATATGACATGAATACACGGTTTTCCTTTTTTTTTTGTTTTTTGTCCTTCAACTTCATATACTGTTTTTTTTTTAGAAAAAACCCTGTAGTATTAAAGTAGCATTTACTAGTCTTTTCCAAAATTATTCATTGAAAAAAAATACAATTTTAACAAGAAACTGTAAGTAGGTATACAAAATAACAACCATTGAACATTATTTTGGTCACTTTATAAACATAGAAAATAATAATATATTTTATTCTCTTATAAATGAATTAATTCCTTACTCCCTTATTAAAAAAGAAAAAAAGCTAAACAACATCCCAGCTTTTATTAAATATTTCCATTAATAACATGACCATCTAATTAAGAAGAGGAAAAGAAAAGAATATATATATATATATATATATATATATTATAAAGAGGTTTAATTATCTTTCCAAAAAAAAAGAGAAGAAAAAGTCTAATTAATTAGGCGCCAACTAAGAGAAATGGCGCCATAACCAAAGAATTGAGGGGCGAGACTCGAGAGGTATTAGATCGGAAGTTACAAAGTCAAGAGAAATAATTTTATCTGAATAGCACGATCAAGTGTTTGTTTTGGGGATGTAGAAGAAGAACAAGCCTATAAACCCCACTCTCATTCTTCTCAATTTCTAAACTTAAATGTTTCCCTTGACAAATTTTTGGTAACTGTTGCTTAACTCTCTGTTTTTTTCCCTCTTTTTCTGCAGGTTTTTGATTGTTTTCGATATACCGGGCTTTGATTCTTCTACAAAACGTACAAACTACATCAAGTCGTTGTTTGAGGTGCGAAATTTTGATTTGAACTTTCAATTATGTTGTTTGGGTGAGGTTTGAATAGGTACAGAACATCGATTAGTTTAGGTATTTTGAATTCATTAGCAGATACATTATGGACTATTTCGTGAGCCTAAACTGAATTTAGCAGTTAAGGTACTATTATATTTTGCAAAACTAAATTGAATTTAGCCATTTCTAATGAGCTGAAGCATGTTGTGATAAGATTGATTGATTGTTAAGGTAATGAATTTGCTAATCTCGAATTAAATTTCTGAGTAATAATAATATGCTTTGGTAAAGGTGGATTTTTTCTGTTATGTTTTTAAGTTCCTGATTGAGATGAGAGTTTTCTGAGTAATAAGTTTGATTGCTTACCAACTGTTTGATAAAATGTTTTTGAGACTTTGAGAGCCAGAAACATGAAGATGGCATCAAAGCAGCGCAAACTCCATTATCCTCACAGTGATAAAAATAGCAGCAGGTGAAACAAGTCAACTTTGACTAAAAAAATAGTATTGCCAAAACATGGGTTTGGAGTTTGTTATTGCAAAATATCCAGATATGTATGATAACTACATGAGGACAAAAAAATCAGGAAAAAGAGTTGACACCTATATAATAGTATTATTGAAATTTCACTATTTTAGAGCTAATTAAACTTCCGGTTAAAAGTGTCTACAGCAGGCCTTTTAAGAGGTTACTTAAAAAATTAATTAGCTAGGCATTTGCAACCAACAGAGTTGGCAATATTTCTTCTACCCAACAAAACACGACAACATTTATCAAGAAAAGAAAGCATCAAATAACATATCTTCTTCCAAAGGGCAATGAATGAACAAATCGGTTACTTAGAACTCCAGTAGGAGAGTAGTGATAAGTTTGATTACTCATCTGATTAGTTTAGTTACTCTGTTTGACTAATAAATTACTTGACTGCAAATTGTATGCCTTAATAAGAAGAACCCCTTACTTAATTATTATATACTAGGATTGGATTTTTTCCTTTCTAGTTATTCAACACTTGCGCTCTCCTTTTTTTTTTAGTTTTTTTAAGCTGCTGAAGTCTCTGTAGTCTGCTGCTCCTTTTATTTTTATTCAAAGTTTTTCAAAGCTGCTGAAGTCTTTGTACTTAATTTCAAAACCAAATTAAAAAGCATATATAAATCTTGAAAGCATGTTCATATCTCCTAGATCAATTAACTTTATGTTTTCGTCTAATAAACATCTAAAATAATTTTTTAAGCCATTTATTTAAATGCTTTTCCAAGTGGTGAATATTTTTTAGACTTCACAACATAGTTGTTCACCCTTTATTTACTATTGAATTGCATAAGCAATTGTTGAGCATACAAATAAATTAGATTAAATTTTTTCTCATTATGTGTCATAACCATTTGACTTTTTGTTTCTTGATGAGGTTATTTTGTACTTTTAGCTCCACCAAGCTTGCTAGATGAATACTTTTGTGTCATAGTCTAAGTGTTATTTAATTTCATGGGCTCAGTTATTAATATTAAATTATTTCTTAGTTTATTTGTTAAACATTTGCCAGTTTATGTATTTTAATTTGTTAAATCCTTACATAAGTTCATTTCTCGATGCAACAATATGCTTCCTAAAGATGTAGTCTTACGCCGTCTTACCACTAAAAGTTATATTCCATCTCATGCATTGAAGACGAGGTAGAAGATGATGAGGTAGACGATGAAGACTTGCCACCAACCGTATCAGGTACCCTCGATGAGTTTCATATACTCAATTTATTTATTAATATATGGTTTATTAGTTCTTTTATATATATATATATATTATATGTACAAGTGATAAATTGCTAGATACCACAAAAAAGGAAGGACTGGGAGAAAGTACGGGGAAGACAATTGTGTAAGAGATAAAAAAAAAACTGTAAGCGCTGATTTTACTTGTGCTTCATATATATATAAAAAAAAATCTTTGTTTAGTTTATACATACTTAATAATAAGCCATGTTTGCATATGTAGTTTGGGGAAGTTGCTCGAAATTAAGTTTCGTGTAGGTTTATAGTTTCTTTTGTTCTTAGATATTTTGTTGTGCTAATTCAAATTTTGTTTTAGCTTTAAAATCTTCTATTGGAGCATGCATGGTGTTTGCAACTTTATAGTTAGTTTATTGTACTTTGTACCATGCAATATTAGATAGTAATGGTTCATAAAGTATAGTGCATCTTTACATGCGCATGTCGTTTTTTCTTGTGCATTTGGACTGAGAGCCATTAATTTATGTTACCTTACTTTAACTATAATTTATAAGCTATAGTTTCTTGTGATGGGATGATACATGCTTAAGTGATTTTGTTTGATGTGTAGTCATGCATGGTATGTGTTGGGTATAGTTTTTCAGTTAAGTTTTCATATCATGTTTTGGTTCGATTGCAGGTCTGTAAAACAACTGCACCATGTGGGGAAAGTTGCATGAATACTCAAAGAGTTGGGAGCATTTAGATGTTGTCTATATTTTCATTAGAACATTGTTGTTGCAAATTGGTTGTATTTTGAAGTTAGTACTCATCAGTTCTTTCTATTCAGAGTACTATGTTTTTTTTTTATCAAAAGATGATGGTATGAACTATACTTGATTATATTTTTTTCGTTGTTGGGATGGATTATTCTGATGTAATAAACATATATATTTTTAATATGAATTTGATATTGTGTGATTTATATTAGTAATCGCCAATTTATGTTTTTACCTATAGCAGCAAATGTATGGTTACAAATTTACTCAATTGTAACAAAATTATTGAATCGAAAAAATAAATTAAAATTATTATTAGTAACAAAAACATTTTAAGTAACAATTTGAAATTACTTTTACAACTAAAATTTTGGTAACGAAAATACTTTGGTAACAAATTGCACGACTTTTCCTAACAAATTATTTGTTACAAATATGAAAGAACAGTAACAAATATGATATTAGTTACCAAAGTAATGGTAACGAATACGTAAATTTTGTTACCATAATCTTTCGTAACGGGGTTTAAAGCACTAAATATTAGTAACCAATTGTTCGTTACCATTAGATTTGGTAACGAATAACGATACGTATAGTAACAAATATTTTGGTTACCAAAAACCAATTTTCTTGTAGTGTTAGTTGATTAACAATAAATTAGTATTTCAATAACCAAATTACTGGTATACTAATGATATATTATTTGAATATACATATATTAGTAGTTTCTAAACTAAAAATCATATACAATCAAAAAAATATAAGAAAACCCAAAAAAAAGAATATATTAGTAGCAACCGACCGACGGCTTGGCCGTTGCTAAGTTTGTGCAAACAAAGTAGTGACGGTCGGACGATCGTTACTAACTTGCGGAGGATACTGAGAATGGTGTTGTAAGCATTGACCGGCTGCCAAGGACTCTTAAGGACTTCTTCAAGACCAAATATGACTGGGATCTACCTTGTGCATGGTCTTTCTAAGACATTTGGGCCGGATACGCAGGTAAGCCATATTACTTTGTGAAGTAAATTTTTGCGAGAAAAATGATGGGTCACAAAAACTAACTTTTTAACTCTTATACGGTTATGTCGGTTATGTTATTTATTTCATATTTTCTTTACGATTTGTATATATTTTTAGGGACCTAACGTTTTGTTATATGATACACTGCCAAGTCAAGTAGACAAAGGCCTACTTAGTGTCGTCAAAGATTCCATCGTTAGAGGGTAAGTATTTTAAGTTGCTCTTTGATCAGAATTGTTTTAGTTGTTGGAGAGTAACACGGCGGGACATGTTTTAGTGGGGAGCTAGGAAGGACCATCACGTGGTGAGCCGATAAAAAATGTGAAGTTCCAGTAGTTGACATAGAGATTGCTCATGAGCCTCAAAATCGCAAAATCACCGAGATCACTCTCGCCGCTCGACATCTGGCGTTCCTCGAGGCAGTTCCTCTATAGAAGTAAACATTTTCAATATATGTTTCACCTATCGCAATAACACTTTAAAAGATGTTCCTACTATTATATTGAAAATCAAACTCAAAATTGAAGATTTAATCCTTTAAAGCCAGCCTTCTTTTTTTCCATAACTAATTTCGTTTCCTTATAACTTGAAAGTGTAAGATGTTCTGGAATCAATGTTGGATGGATGTTGTGCCAACATCCAGAGGACAACATTGAAACCCGAGAACATTCTTAACCTGAAACATTGTTCCAAAATTCGAGAACATATTCTGGAATAAATGTTGGATGGATGTTGAGCCAACATGAGGACAACATTTAAACCAGAGAGTATTCTGTCAATCTGTCTTTAACTGCTTTATTTTAGTTTTGCCTTTATTCACCTATTAATCAAGTTCCACGATTTTAGTTGTCTTTGTTTATGTCCAGGAACATCTCTTAATCATAAGGAAGAGCATTACATGTTTCCTAAGTTGAAGTTTCCATAATTCAAGAGGAGGAGATCGGTCAAGTCAAAATGGTTTCAAAGATGGAATGTTATAGAAGTGCTTATGCCAATCTTCAGATTGACAACAACAAAATCTTTTGTTGATCAGCAGTTGGCTTGGTATAGAAGTGCTTATGCCAATCTTCAGAGGGAAATTGCTTTCAAGGAAAAACAAATGCAGGAGCTGGATGTCTTGATTAAGAACATGGAGGAGCTTTCTTCACAAAAAGGGGGAGAGTGATCTAGTTTTTAATTTTTTGATTTATGGTCTTTATTCACCTATTAATCAAGTTCCACGATTTTAGTTGTCTTTGTTTATGTCCGGGAACATCTCTTAATCATAAGGAAGAGCATTACATGTTTCCTAAGTTGAAGTTTCCATAATTCAAGAGGAGGAAATCGGTCAAGTCAACACGGTTTCAAAGATGGAATGTTTTGGAGTTCAAGTGCAACTAGGAATCTTTCCAAGATCAACTCTGAATTGAAGAAGGAGTATTTCCTTATTAGAACTCAATCTAATAAAGGGAACTATTATTCAAGAAGGAGATCGAGTTCAAGAAGGAAAGAAGAGTTCAACAAGGAAACAACATAAGTTACGAAAACTGTGTACAACACACCTTAGAGATCAAGTTTGAAGAAACCTATATATAGGGTGTGAAGTACATCAAGATACATAAGAAATAATAGAGCTTATAAATCCGTAGAGATTATATCTTAAGCATTGTTGCTATGTTTCTTGCTTTGCAAAGTTTGTGAGTTTTCGAGTTAAGTCTAGGATTACATTTAACGGGAAAATTCTTGTCTGCTTTGTTGAGTCCAATCTACAAAAGAGCGAGAGTGATTTTGTGGTGAGGAACATCTTTGGTAAAACCTGCGTGGTTATTTTTTCGTAAGGCTAGATGGTTGATTATTTATAATAAACCATTGAAAATTTATCTTCTTGTGTTTTTTAATTCCGCTGCACATTATACTCTATCAAGAAGATTGTTTGAGATCAAGTTAAGGCAACGCCAGCTTAACTTGAGCTCTGAAACTTTGGAAAATTTGTATCAATCCCGATCCAACAATTTCATAACTGATTCAGATACAAAGGCCAATATATTACATTACGGCCATCTGCAAGTTTATAAAGGATAAACGTGGTCGTGTCACTTCACGAGTTCTACAGCCATGGACCCAAGTCTGCATTTTAATGGTATGTTCGCCGAATAAAGTGCTACTACTTTGCAAATCAAACAATAGCGTATTCAAAATTTATTTACTGAACACCCAACCTCCACGGCAACTCCCACCCAACTTTTGTCCTGTGAATCTATGGTGAACAAGGAGGGATGCATGGGTGTGACTAATTATAGTCCTCTAGGTTGTTAATTGACTTGAGGCTTATTTTTGCTATAACGCATAATATATCTTTTTCAGGGACTTGAGTGGTATTGCTTAATTGGAGCCGTACAGGGTACCACCAAGTCGCTCCGCGAAATTGTATTTGTTAGATAATTGAGGCTTCAACTAGCACTAGGAAACAAATATGCTCTCTTGATGCGAATAGTTTCTTAATCTTCCATTTCTGTTAGAATTTGTTGTCTTGATGTTGATCTATGATTTATTTCCAATATGAGTGCAAATTTTTTAACTAATTAAATACCCTTCGTTCATGGTTTATTTGCCATTGCATTCAGTATTAGCAGTGAGTAATTGATATGTTAGTGCACATGACTTTTCTTAGATGTAAAACATGCTAATGTTCAGGGAAATTTATTGTGGTGGTGAAACAATATAAACCATACATTTTCTCACTTTCTAGGACACGCTAAAATAACTAGATATTTTACACACTCCTAGACATTCTAAACTTTTCAATATCTCAAAATTAGATCTTCAAAAATTTCCAGCACTTCCTCCTCTCCAAATCTTCAACATTTTCTTCACATCTTCAAACATTTCTTCATATCTTCAAAAAATCTCAACCCTTCCTCCTTCACATCTTCAAATATTCTTCTTTTCAACACATTACACAACCTCCGATCAAAAACAAAACCACTTTACACAACCATTCTCATATTGTAAAAACTAAAATAAGAATATTCTGGTAATTTCACAAATTATCGGAATAATATTGCATTCTTTTATTCTGTTGAAGGTTATTAGCGATCGCTCGACGGTCGCTCATCCCATAAACATTAACAGCCTCTATTGGGCGCTCATTAATGTGTCTCACTCAGGAGCGATCGCCATGTGCTCACTAAATAGCAATGTGATCGCCCGACGACCGCTAATGACTTGTGACATATTAGTGATGGCCTAGTTGTCAATAATGAGTTCATGAGAGTAGTGACCGCCTAGCAGTCACTAATGATGGCCAAGTTAATTGCGACCGCTGGGTAGTTGCTAATGATTAGCGACTACCGAGCGATTGCTAGGTTTAGGGACCGTTGGGCAGTCGCAAAGTCAATTGCTGCAAGAGTAGTCGCGATGGACCAGCAGGGAGATACATGTCATTTTAAAAGTTTTTGGGTATTAGGATAGTATACAGAAAGTATGAATCTGTAAACACAATTACCAACATGAAAAAGAGCAGACACCTTCTTCTGTATAGCTCGAACCAGAAATTGTGAAACTATCCCATTAGTGTCTAATTTACAAATAACCTGATATGTTATTTTAATTAGTAAAAAAATATTTTTAATGTTTCAAAATAGCAAAAAGATCTCAAAAACTATATAATTAAAATATAATAAAACTACAAACTTGATTAATTGTTTTCTTTGACGCATAAAGAGTTATTGTTGTTTAAATTTAATCATATGCATATTTATGTATCCTTCTTTTGCAAAAAAAATATTAGTTTTTAATCTATATAAACATAAATGTTGTATATATTAGTATTATGATGCTTTTATTTAATTTCAAACAATTGCAAAAGAGTTACAGCACAATTTAAGTCTTTAATTTTAATAATATATGTTCATGTTGTAATGCAGATATAATCATAGTAAAACTTATTATCAGAAGGTTTTTCCTACACTACAAGATTCAGGGGTCCCCAAAGACCTTTAGGGATCGCCCAACAGTCACTAAAATGCGATCGCCAAAAGTCTCAGTGCCCTACCATTTGGCGACCGCCTCATTACGGATTGCCCAACAGTCCCCAATAACATTCATAGCATCAGAGACCGCCGAGCGGTCCCCAATAATATTCATAGATGGTGACCGTTAGGCGGTCCCTGATGCTATGAATATTATTGGGGACCGCTCGTCGGTCCCTAAAAGTTTGCTGCAGAATAAAAAAAAACCAAATAATATTTCGGTAATTATCGAAATATTATTGAATTTTTTGTATAAATTGCGTATAAATATGGGCAACAAACATTTACAAGACCAAACACAAAGAAAATAATGATAAAAGACTAAAATGAAATGTAGGTTAACAAAATAAAACAAAGAAAATAATAAAATAAAAGTAAAATTATATGATAGTTATTAAAATAAACCAAAAACAATGAAAATTGAAGAAGAAAAAGAAATGAAGAACATATTGTTGGGTGTTATCTTGGCATTTGTTAAAAGAAAAGAGAAGAGTGTTTTGAGATTTGAAGAAAAAAGAAGAAAAAAGAGAAGAGTGTTTGTTTTATATTTGGAAAAAGAAAGAAAAAATGAAAGTTTTTGTTGGATGCCTTTTATTTTTGGGACTTAGGAAGAGAAATTTTGGAGTAGGGTTTTGTTGAGGAGTGATGAAAATTTATATTAGAGAGTGGTGGTATATATAGTATTGAGGGTGAAAATTTTGAATTTTCAGAAAATTTAAATTTCCCTCCTAATCCCGCCTATTTCAGTGTATTTAGGGACCGTCGGGCGGTCCCTATAGATATTTGGTGATCGCTGAGCAGTCCCTAAAAGTGGTTTTAGAGACCGCCTTTATTTGGTGACCGCCGATCAGTCCCTAAAAGTGGTTTTAGGGACCACAATATTCATATTTCTTTTTTTAATTTTATAGAACGATCTCCATGTGTTTTGAATTTTTAGCAATAAACCTCATTATAACATGTCAATTGAAATAACAAATGATTATAAAACTACTAATTTAGTTATTTAATAGTAGATTGAATGAGATTGAGAGAGTTTTTAACGTTGAACTCATTATACGTTATACGCATACTTAATCATCATATGTTGTTTCAATTTGCATGAAACCTTGTAATTTTGTTTTCTTAACTATTACTAGGATAATTATCAACTAAAAAACAATGCGGCACCTTAGTTGTTCCATAAAATCAAAAAAAGAGGTATGAATATTATTAGGGACCGCGTGGAGGTCCCTAGAACGACTTTTAGGGACAACCAGCAGTCCCAAAAAGTGGTTTTAGGGACAGCTATGCGGTCCCTAATAGTATTCATACTTCTTCTTTTTTTATTTTATGGAACAATCTTCATGTGTTTTTTATTTTTAGCAACAAATCTCATTATGACATGTCAATTGAATTAACAAATGAATATAAAACTACTAATTTAGTTATTTAATAGTAGATTGAATGAGATTGAGAGAGTTTTTAATGTTGAACCTATTATACGTTACACGTATACTTAATCATCATATGTTGTTTCAATTTGCATGAAACCTTGTAATTTTGTTTTATAAACTATTATTAGGATAATTATCAAATATACAAACAATGCGGCAGTTGTGCTTAAATGCTCAAGTGCACGAACTTGAAACAAGTAATAAAGTGATAGATAGGGTTGTCAAAACGACGAGGAATAAATAATTAATTACCAAAATTGATTAACTCTAGTTTTATTTGAGAAATCGGATTTCAGATTGTTCAAGCAAAAATATTAACCATTTACTAACTACAGTAAAAACTTTTAACCAAGTAGGTCGTTGAGACAATAGAATAACAAGTGTATTTCAATAAATAAGAGCAGACAATGAGAGAAGAGTCGGGAATCATGATTTCACCGTCATTAGTCTGATCTAACTTTTAATTAAGCATATTGTTACGAGTTTCACATTCAAAATTGTTGTTGGTTATCACCATTTATGGTTTATGTACTATTTCTCAAGTTATACATAAATTTTACAGCTTTACAACTAGAAAATGAGTCTAGTTACGAAGATATGCACATGTATGTTCGTTGGTGATTTTATCAACCACGGGAAAACGATAGATATATTTCTATTCTATTGAGAATTCACGGTATTTACTTCAAAGCTATTTCAGGAAAATCTCTTCTTGATTTCAATTCGATCCTTAGTTCATCCAAAGTTGGCCAGAATTTTAGAAGCATTATATTTATAAATAAATACACCAACTATTTTGACATCGTAACAATACGTTTTAATTAAAGGTTAGATCATTGTAATTAGGCTACGGCACTATCCCAGCAAGGTAAATTTAGCACATAATGGAATATAGAACAAGACTATAAGATAAATATAACATCATAAAGTAAAGAGAGAAAAGTAAAGAGAGTTTAGAGATCGTTACAGATTTTTACTTCCGTAAATCCTCCAGTGGACTCCCCCGTACAAACTCTGAATTACTCCTCCAAAATTACAAACTACTAGTGAATACTATTGCTATAGAAAGACTACTAAGTGAGGAGAGAATGAAGAAGATTGGTGTGTTGAAACATGGAAAATGTGACGTCTATTTATAGTTGAACCAAAAACATAAGACGACATCTCAACCGTTCATCTCATTTTGATCCAATGGTCCACAGTTGTCATATAATTGATGAATTATTGATCACAAAAGTCATGACACTCTAGAGTCTTCCATTTCGAAGCTTGTAAGACTGAATATAGACCATTGATTAACCATTTTGATCTAACGATCATCGAGCACGCGAGTTGCGTATGTACATTTCAGCTTTGCGCAACTTCACCGTTTTGGCCGCAACTTTCTCTCCAGATGTCGGAATCCCAAACCGCTTGTTGCGTTGGAAACTATACATATGTGGCTTTCTAGTGATATAAAGAACCAAACATAACTCAATCTACACAGGTGTCGGTGAATTTTTGAAGTTTCGGTTCTTGATTAATAAATCATATTTCAACCTACTAAACATGAAAACAAACATAAAAATACCACAAAACTATAAAGAATAATCAATTAGACAACTGTAAAAGCATGATATTGATGAGTATTTCCCAAGCTCATCACACCCCCAAACTTGTTCATTTGCTTGTCCTCGAGCAAAATGCGTAAGGCAAACAATACAACGTTCAAGACTCAAAAAAACTAAAATAAAGACAGAATAAAAAAATTATTTCACATTATCATTTAAATCATGGATCAATGCTGAGAGTTTTTTTACTGTTTGATGAAAATGCCAAGAATCAGAACAATGACGCACTCATACACAACCTGACGGTTAATCAAGTTTTCACAAATAAATTTCCATGTGCAACGTGTGTGAACAATAAATGCAATGATTATTGAGTTTACTTGGATAAGTTTATCAAAACAAGCTCACCAAAGTTAATCATCCTAACTCCACATGTATAACTTTCACAACATCTCTCTGCTAAGCTGAATAAGATTCACTAAAGATCAATATGACTTTTTCAGTTTTTAACATTAGGCTCGGGTATGGGCTCACTGAAGGACAAGTAAAAGCAGAGCTAGAGACGTAAGATATTACATTCAAAAATCTCTTGCACTTTGGTTTTTTCTCCTTTCTCTTTCTTCACATCCTCATTTCTTTCTCTCTCTTTTTTTCCTTCATATTTCCCCCAAACTTATTTATATGTACCAGGGGGGTGATCTTCATATTTCTCATTTTTTCTTCATTTTTTTAAACATTTCTTTTTCTACATATTTCCTTTCATTTTAAGTTCCTGAATGCAATTCAGTCTCTAGAAGGGTAGGATAAATGTTTGTGGCTACATGGGGTAGGTAAATGGGCTCAGAGGGGTTCTGGTGATTATTTTATTTGTGAAGGGTATGGCTTGAAAGGCTCAAACGTGTTAAAGAAAAGATGGCCTAAATCATTTCTATAATGAATCATCATCAACGATTTTGCTTTAAGAGGTGATCAATTATTTATGAAGCTCGGGTGCATCTTCCTTAGTTTACTTATCTCAATAACGATTCTCCAAGTATACTCAATCACCAATGCAAATCAATGTGTGAAAAGTGTATATGAAGATAGGCATGCTCAAACATAGATTAAACGAGATGTTGTTCACATAGTATATCATGCTCATCATCATCACAAAAATCATCATCAATGATTTTGCTTTAAGAGGTGATCAATTATTTATGAAGCTCGGGTGCATCTTCCTTAGTTTACTTATCTCAATAACGATTCTCCAAGTATACTCAATCACCAATGCAAATCAACGTGTGAAAAGTGTATATGAAGATGGGCATGCTCAAACATAGAATAAACGAGACGTTGTTCACATAGTATATCATGCTCATCATCATCACAAAAATCACCATAAGTATCAAATTTCCCATCATTGATCCATAACCTGAACAATTATGTGAAGTAAAGTTTTTTTTAACCAATATAAAGACAATAGAAGCCATCACAATCAAAAATGTCCCCCAAACTTAGATGAGACATTGCCCCTAATGTCTACAAACCATAGAAACAAATATAAACAATATAAAAACGAAGTCACCTGATAGGAAATAGTAGTTGTGATTGTGGCTCGCATCTTTCTTTGGTTTTACGTCCAGAAACGGCATACACGCCTTCTATGAGTCGAGGATTGGCTTCCCATCCAATTTTCTTAAAAATTGGCAAACATGGTCTTTTAACGTCAGATTCCCAAGACGCCACTAGCTGCTTCCATGTTAACTGTAAAGAACATAAAAGAAAAAAAACATATATACAATACAAGTGGGATTATGTAGAGTCATGGATGTTTTCTGTCTCTCAAACTTGCCTCTAATGTAGTGCTTCAGTCTTTGCCCGTTAACTATGAATGCTTCCTTGTCATTGTTTTGAATTTCAACAACTCCATATTGAAAGACTTTCGTGATTGTAAATGGGCCAGACCATCTTGATTTCAACTTTCCAAGAAAAAATCGAAGACGTGAGTTATACAAAAGTACTTGTTGACCAGGCTCAAAATCACATTGTAGAATGCGTTTGTCATGCTATCGTTTTGTTCTCTCTTTGTAGATTTTGGCATTTTCATAAGCTTCATTTCTGAATTCTTCCAAAGCATTGAGTTGTAGCATTCTCTTTTCTTCAGCTAATTTCATATCCATGTTCAGGCTTTTCACAGCCCAATAAGCTTTGTGTTCAAATTCGATCGGCAAGTGACAAGCTTTTCCAAAAAACAAATGATATAGTGACATACCAATTGGAGTTTTGTAAGCAGTGCGATAATCCCAAAGTGCATCATCAAGCTTTTTGGACCAATTTTTTCTTGAAGAATTCACGATTTTCTCCAATATTCGCTTTATTTCCCTGTTTGAGATTTCCACTTGGCCACCGGTTTGAGGATGATAAGCAGTTGCAACTTTGTGGCGTACTCCATATTTAGCCAATAAAGACTCAAAGTAGTGGTTAAGGAACTATTTACCTCCATCACTGATGATTGCCCTCGGTGTGCCATATCTAGTAAAGATGTATTTTCGAAGAAAAATGATCACCACTTTGGCATCGTTAGTTGGTAACGCAATGGCTTCCACCCATTTTGAGACATAGTCAACTGTTACCAAAATGTATTTGTTGTTGTATGAAGATGGAAATGGTCCCATGAATTCAATGCCCCAAACATCAAATATTTCAACTTCAAGAATGTTATTCAAAGGCATTTCATTACGTCTTGAAATATTTCCAGTCCTTTGACATCGATCACAAGAACTAACAAAAACATGAGCATCTTTAAACAAAGTTGGCCAATAAAGTCCACATTGAAGGACCTTCGCTGCAGTTCTCGTTCCACTGAAATGTCCTCCATATTCTGAAGAATGACAGTGTTGTAATACCTTAGCAATTTCTTCTTCTGGAACACATCTTCTTAAAAGTTGATCACGGCAGTGCTTGTAGAGGTATGGATCATCCCACAAAAAATGTTTGACTTCGGAAAATAATTTCTTCTTCTGCTGGTAAGTTAATTCAGATGGAATAATATTGCATGCAAGGTAATTAACAATATCAGCGTACCATGGAGCATTGGTTGTTTGCATAGCTTATAGCCTCCCATCAAGGAATTCTTCATTGATTGGTTGAAGTTCATGTGCTTCTTTAACTTTCAATCGTGATAGATGATCTGCAACAACATTTTCTGAGCCCTTTTTATCACGAATTTCCACATCAAATTCTTAAAGAAGCAGGATCCATCAAATCAACCTTGGTTTTGTATCTTTCTTTGAAAGCAAGTACTTGATTGTTGAATGATATGTGTACACAATAACTTCAGAACCAATCAAATATGAACGAAATTTATCAAATGCAAACACAATTGCTAATAACTCCTTCTCTGTTGTTGCAGGATTCATTTGAGTGTCACTTAAAGTTCGACTAGCATAGTAGATCACATGTAAGACTTTGTTCTTTCTTTGGCCCATCACTACTCCAATAGCATAATCACTTGCATCACACATCAGTTCGAATGGAAGATTCCAATCGGGGGTGGAAATTACTGATGCTTTTATTAGCTTCTTTTTCAGCAAGTTGAATGCTTTGTGACATGCTTCGTCAAATGAGAAAGTGGATTCATTTGCCAACAAGTTGCACAAAGGTTTTGTAACTTGAGAGAAATCTTTGATGAAACGCCTGTAAAATCATGCATGTCCAAGAAAACTACGAATACCTTTTACTGATGTAGGAGGTGGAAGTTTTTCGATTACCTCAATCTTGGTTCGATCAACTTGAATGCCTCTGGCAGATATATGATGTCCTAGCACAATTCCTTCTTGTACCATGAAGTGACACTTTTCCCAGTTCAAGATCAAGGTTTATTCTTCACATCTCTTCAATACTAAAGATAAGTTAGTCAAACAGTCATCAAATGACATACCAAAGACATAACAATCGTCCATGAAACCCTCAATGAATTCTTCCACCTTGTCAGAAAAAATAGACATCATGGACCTTTGAAAAGTAGCAGGGGCATTACAAAGACCAAAAGGCATTCTTCTAAATGCAAATGTACCATATGGGCAAGTGAAAGTTATTTTCTCTTGATCCTCAGGTACAGTGGGTATTTGATTATATCCAGAATAACCATCAAGAAAACAGTAATAAGGGTGACCTGCAAGTCGATCCAACATTTGATAAATGAAGGGTAAAGGAAAATGATCTTTGACGGTTACCTTATTTAGTTTTCGATAGTCAATGCACACCCTCCATCCAATGTTTGTTCTTATGGGAATATCTGCATTGTGTTCATTCTTCACTACAGTCAGTCCTCCTTTCTTGGGCACAACATGTATTGGACTCACCCATGAGCTACCCGAAATAGGGTAAATAATTCCAGCATCTAGAAGCTTTAATACTTCAGCTATTACCACTTCCTTCATGTTGGGATTCAGATGGCGTTGATGTTCGACAGTTGGCTTGTAGTTCTCTTCCATTAGTATTTTGTGCATACAAGTCGAAGGACTGATGCCTTTGATATCGGCAATGGACCACCCTAAGGAAGTTTTATGATCTCTTAGAACTCGCAACAACTTATTTGTTTCAACATTAGTCAATGACGATGAGATGATAACAGGTATAGTTGAATTATTTCCCAAAAATGCATACTTTAAATGGGAAGGAATTGATTTAAGATCTAGAGTTGGTGGATTAATAATAGATGGGATTTTGATATTTGTACCTTTCTCTAACTCTTCAACCTTTCCTTTGTAATCAATCGGTATTGCATCAAGGACTAAAATACATCTTTCAATATCATCATTATCAAAATCTATCTCTTCTTTTATAAGACATTACTCGAGTGAATCCTCCAAGTGGCTTTCGTCGAACACTTGTTCAACCATCTTGTCGAGAATGTCAATTTTGAAACAACTATAAGCTTCTGATGGGAATTTGATAGCCTTGAAGACATTGAACGTGATTTGTTCATCTTGCACTTTCATTGTAAGTTCTCCTTTTTACACATCAATTAGAGTTCTCCCAGTAGCAAGGAATGGGCGATCAAGAATGATTGGAATATCACGATCTTCTTCCATGTGCAGGATGATGAAATCCACAGGGAAGATAAACTTTTCAACTTTAACCAATACATCTTCAACCATACCTCTAGGATACTTTATTGATCTATCTGTTAGTTGAAGAGACACGGTGGTTGGTTTGGCTTCTCCAGGTTCCAACTTTCTGTACACAGAAAGAGGCATCGGGTTAATGCTTGCACCTAAGTCACACAATGCTTTCTCAAAATGTGAATTTCCAATTACCCAAGGAATTGTAAAACTCCCTTGATCTTTGAGCTTTGATGGCAATTTCTTCTGTAGAATGGCACTGCACTCATTGGTTAGGCATACAGTTTCATGTTCTTCCAGCTTTCTCTTATTTGATAAAATTTCTTTCATGAATTTGACATAGCTGGGCATCTGTTCAAGAGCATCTGCGAAAGGAATGTTAATGTGAAATTTTTTAAAGATATCAAGAAATTTAGAAAATTACTTATCTAGTTTAGTTTTCTTCAATCTTTGTGGAAATGGAATTTCTTGCACATTCGGTGGTCGTGCGTCGGTGGAAGTGTGATTTAGCTCAGATTCACGTCCTTGTTCATGTGTATGAAACTTCTCTGCTTGTGAGGCAACAGGTTCTGGTAACACTTTTCCTCTTTTGAGTGTAATTGCCTGCACATGTTCTCGAGGATTGGTTTCTGTGTTGCTCGGTAATTCTCCTTGTGCTCTTTCAGCTAGAGTGGTGGCAAGTTGACCCATTTGTACTTCTAATTTTCTGATTGAGGCTCCTTAGTTTTGGAACTATTGCTTGATTTCATTAATGAATTGTTCGGTTCTTGAGGCTAATTGGTTTGTGGTAGTGGCTAACTGAGTGATAATGTCCTCCAGTGAAGGCTTCTTTTCTTGGTGTAGTGGAAATCCAGGAGGAGGCCTGATATGGTTCTTGTTGTTGCTCCAAGAGAGGTTAGGGTGGTTCCTCCATCCAGGGTTATATGCGTTGGAATATGGATTATTCTGCGGCCTGTTAAAATTTGACACAAAATTTTCTTCTTCATTGTGAGCAGAATTTTCAGAATTGCTTACCAAATGGCAATTGGTAGTTGAATGTGAGTTTCCACAAAAATCACATGTTGCTGATGTGGACTAAATGGCATTTACCCTCATTGTTCTCAGTTGTTTGGTGAGAGTAGCGACTTGGGCTGTTAATGATGTGATAACAACTATCTCGTCCACACCAACCAGTTTTTTTTGTCGTTCAGAAGGCCACTGGTAATTGTTCGACGCCATTTCCTCCAATAGTTGATAGGCATCCTCTGTGGTTTTCGCCATTAAAGCTCCTCCCGCAGCCGCATCTACTAAGGTTCTAGTGTTTCCGCTCAACCCATTGTAGAATGTTTGAACTTGCAACCATTTGGGAAGTCCATGGTGATGACACTTCCTAAGCATTTCCTTGTACCTTTTCCATGCTTCGTACAGATTCTCCATGTTATTATTGTACAAACTGAGTCATTTCATTCCTCATTTTTGTTGTTTTAGCTGGGGGAAAGAACTTAGCTAGAAATGTTTGTGCTAATTCTTCCCAAGAAGGGATACTACCTTGAGGAAGTGAATTGAGTCAGTTCTTCGCCTTGTCCCATAATGAGAATGGAAATAGTCTCAACTTGATAGCATCTTCTGAAACTCCATTGTGCTTAAAAGTATCACATATTTTAAAAAAATTAGTTATACGTGCATTGGGATCTTCACTCGGGAGTCCACAAAATTAAACCGATGTTTGGATCATCTGAATAATTGCTGGTTTAATTTCAAAATTATTTGCAACAATTGATGGCTTTTGGATGCTTGTGTTGGCACCTAAGATTGTTGGGACAGCGTAGTCCCGCAAGGCTTTTGATTCATTTTCTATAAGGCCACTCATTTTGCTTTTACCCTTTTCTATCCTACGTAGTATTTGTAAAGTTTTTTCAATTTCAGGATCAAAAGGTAAAAGTGTTGAGTTCTTGCTCATTGTAACTCTTTTTGACTTTTTATTATTCTCAATTTTGAATGAAAACAGATTTTTAAAAAAAATACCGCAGTAAGAAAATAATTATTTAACGTCACAAAAAATAAAAGCTTGCGAGCAACCAAATTTTTTTTTACCAAGGTGAATTTTTTTAACTACAATAAAATATTAACACATATACGACATAATTTCAAATTTACATTAGGGTGAATTGGTATTGATATTAATTAATTTTATTCCCCGACAATGGCGCCAAAACCTTGTTGTGCTTAAATTCGCAAGTGCACGAAATCGTAACAAGTAGTAAACTGATAGATAGGGTTGTCGATCTCACGAGGAACAAATAATTAATTACCAAAATTGATTAACCCTAGTTGAGAAATCGGATTTCAGATTGTTCAAGAGAAACCATTTACTAACTACAGTAAAAACTTTAAACCAAGTAAGTCGTTGAGACAATAGAATAACAAGTGTATATCAATAAATAAGAGTAAACAATGAGAGAAAAGCTGGGAATCATGATTTCACCGTCATTAGTCTGATCCAACTTTTAATTAAGTATATTGTTACGAGTTTCACGTTCAAAATTGTTGTTGGTTATCACCATTTATGGTTTCTGTACTCTTTCTCAAGTTATACATAAATTCTACAGCTTTACAACTAGAAAATGAGTCTATTTACGAAGATGTGCACATGTATGTTCGTTGGTGATTTTATCAACCACGTAAAACGATAGATATATTTCTATTCTATTGTGAATTCACGGTATTTACTTCAAAGCTATTTCACGAAAATCTCCTATCGGTTTCAATTCCATCCTTAGTTCATCCAAAAGTTGGCCAGAATTTTAGAAGCATTATATTTACAAATAAATACACCAACTATTTTGACATCGTAACAATACGTTTTAATTAAAGGTTAGATCATCGTAATTAGGCTACGTCACTATCCCAGCAAGGTAAATTTAGCACATAATGGTATATAGAACAAGACTATAAGATAAATATAACATCATAAAATAAATAGAGTTTAGAGATCGTTACATATTTTTACTTCCGTAAAGCCTCCGGTGGACTCCCCCGTACAAACTCCGAATTACTCCTCCAAAATTACAAACTACTAGTGAATACTACTACTATAGAAAGACTAGTAAGTGAAGAGAGAATGAAGAAGATTGGTGTGTTGAAATATGCAAAATGTGACGTCTATTTATAGTTGAACCAAAAACATAAGACGACATCTCGACCGTTCATCTCATTTTGATCCAATGGTCCAAAGTTGTCATATAATTGATGGATTATTGATCACAAAAGTCATGACACTCTAGAGTATTCCATTTCGAAGCTTGCTAGACTGAATATAGACCATTGATTAGCCATTTTGATCCGACGATCATCGAGCGCGCGAGTTGCGTATGTACATTTCAGCTTTATGCAACTTCACCGATTTGGTCATAACTTTCTCTCTAGATGTCGGAATCACAAACCGCTTGTTGCGTTGGAAACTAGACATATGTGGCTTTCTAGTGATATAAAGAACCAAACATAACTCAATCTACACAGGTGTCGGTGAATTTTTGAAGTTTCGGTTAATGATTGACAAATCATATTTCAACCAACTAAACATGAAAACAAACATAAAAATACCACAAAACTATCAAAAATAATCAATTAAACAAGTGTATAAGCATGATAATGATGTGTATTTCCCAAGCTCATCAGCGGCACCTTAATTGTTCCATAAAATCAAAAAATAAGATGTATGAATATTATTAGGGACCGCCGAGCAGTCCCTAAAAGTGGTTTTAGGATCGCAAGGCGGTCCATAATAATATTCATAATTCTTTTTTTTTTATTTTATGGAACGATCACAATGTGTTTTTGACTTTTACCAACAAACCTCATTATAACATGTCAATTGATGTATAACAAATGAGTTTAAAACTACTAATTTAGTTATTTAATAGTATATTGATTGAGATTGAGAGAGTTTTTAATGTTGAACCTGTTATATGTTATACGTACACTTAATCATCATATGTTGTTTCAATTTGCATGAAACCTTGTACTTTTATTTTCTTAACTATTATTAGGATAATTATCAACTAAAGAAACAATGTGGCACCTTAATTGTTCCATAAAATCAAAAGAAGAGGTATGAGTATTATTAGGGACCGCCGAGCAGTTCCTAAAAGTGGTTTTAGGGACCGCAATAATATTCATACTTTTTTTTTATTTTATGGAACGATCTCCATGTGTTTTTGATTTTTAGCAACAAACCTCATTATAACATGTCAATCGAAGTAACAAATGATTATAAAACTATCAAATTTTTGGGCCCAATTTTTAAGGTTTTTGGGCATTAATTTTCGGCCCAACAGTGGGATAATTCTTGCCATTGCTCTGGGCGGTCGTCAAAAGTCCATGGACCGCCCGGCGGTCACCAGGGGGCAGTCCCTAAAGACTAGGGCTGGGCATTTGAAGTGGGTATCCGCTCCCGTACCACTCACATTTGGGTATTTCTCGTTTAGAGTGGATAAAGTGGGAATAGGTGTCTGCAACGCGGGTACCCGCATTTTAGTCTTCAAAGCGGGAATGGGAATGGGTAGTATTAGTATGGGTACCCGCATGTCTCTTTAATAATTAAAATTTATACGCACACATAAAGATATATATATATATATATATATATACACATACACACACATACGAATAATATACTAATTTCAAGAAACATGGCATATTTATTAAGATTATAAATTTTATAAGTAAGATTTAAGTAACTTCAATTAACTAAAATATTCTTATTTTTTGTATTGTATTATATTTTTGTAAATTGAGTTAATCATCTTCGACGTAGTTTGTATTGTCATTGATGAATGATGAAATTGTATTTGAATGATTATTAGATCTCACTTATTATGGGTATTTCAAATTTTAGTCAAGTTGCCTATAAGCATTTGATTTGGAGAACCTATTGACTTACTTTTTACATTATAAAATATGAAAAGTACATAAAATTGGGGACGCGATACCGTACTGCATCCGCGTGGGTATCCGCGTGTGCGTACCCGCAATGTACGGGAATGAGAATGGTAACAAAGTTTGATTTCCCGCAATCACGGGTATCCGCTTGTGGGTACCCGTAATGCCGGTGTCCATACCGCGCCCACCCATACTAAAGACCCCCAAATCTTGTACTGCTAGGAACTAAGAGCTAAAATAAAATACAAACTTATGTGAGCATTCATCTTTTTAGAAGTCCTAGAAATTTGATTTAAAAAATCTTTTAGGGCGTTGTTTCGATTTTTTCTCTTCATTCCCTTTTAGATTCATGCTTATTACCCCACCCACCCATTTGAATCCTAGACACTTGTTGGTTTTCTTTTATTTTGTTCGACTTGACCAGTGAACCTACCAAGTAACAAAACTAACATGAAAAGAACAATAAAATATGCCCAAGACACACAAATAGACAAGCACTCGAGATGGCATAAAGTAGTGTTTTACGCACTCATTAAGTACGTAAATCACTACAAGAATTTTGGGCCATCTGCAACCGCCCGGGCGATTGCAGAAGGCCTATGGGCGGTCGCCCGAAAGGTATCCGAGACGCCTGGGGTGGTCGCCGCGTCGGTCGTGGATACCCCTCGTCGTGGGTACCGGGCGACCGCTCCTTCCTTGGAGTGCGACCGCCAAGCTGTCGCCCCAACCATTGGCAACCGCTAGGCGGTCGCCCCATAATTGGCAATCGCTTGGCGGTCGCCCCTTAGGGGTGGCCACCGCTAGCTGGTTGCCCACTATAGGGCGACCGCATAGCGGTTGCCACCCATAAGGAGCGACCGCCAAGCGGTTGCCAATTATAGGGCGACCGCCTAGCGGTTGCTAACCGTAGGGCGACCGCGTAGCGGTTGTTAACCGTAGGGCGACCGCTTAGCGGTTGCCAATGGTAGGGGCGACCGCCTAGCGGTTGCGAACTCAAAGTTTTCGAAAAACTCGCAACCGCCCGGCGGTGGAAAATAATATTAACCAAAACAAAAAAAACAAAAAAATTCTGGAAATTTTCCAGAAAATTATTGTTTTTTTGTTGAAATTAATATGGTTACAAAAGAAAAAGATGTGAAACAAAACGAAAAGAAGGGAAACAAAATGAAAAGAAGAGAAACAAAAAGAAAAGAAGAGAAACAAAAACGAAAGAAGAGAAACAAAAAATAAAAGATGAGAAACAAAAAAGAAAAGAAGAGAAACAAAAAGAAAAGAAGTGAAACAAAACGAAAAGAAGAGAAACAAAAAATAAAAGATGTGAAACAAAAAGAAAAGATTAGAAAAAAAAGTGTTATGTTTTGGAGATAAAAAAAAAGTGTTTGGATTTTTGTTTGAGATATAAAAGAAAAGAAAGTGCTTGGGTGTTTTGTTGAAGATATAAAGAAGTTTTTGAGTTTTTGTGGATTGAAAAAGAAGAGTGTTAGGTATTTTGTTATGAATATAAAAGAAAGTATTTGGTTTTTGTTGAAGATATAAAAGAAAAGAATGTGTTGAGTGTTTTGTTGAAGATATAAATGAAAAGAATGTGTCGAGTGTTTTGTTTGTAGGTAAAAAGAAGTTTTTGGGTTTTTTTGTGGATTCGAATAGAAGAGTGTTTGTGTTTTGATTTGAAGATAAAATGAAGTCTTGGGTGTTTTTTTGAGAGTGTAAGAGTTGTGAATGAAAAATTAGGGGAAGAATGGTGGGTATATATAAGATTTGGGTGAAAATTTTGAATTTTCGTGAAAATTTGAATTCCCCCACAAATTTCAGCAGAATTTGAAACCGCTCGGCGGTTGCAATGTATTGAAAATTTTGAATTTTCGTGAAAATTTGAATTCCCCCCCCCCCCAATCCCGCCCAATTTCAGCAACATTTGCAACCTCCAAGCGATTGCGAGAACTGAAACCCTCGCAACTGCCTGGCGGTTGCGAAAAGCCCTCGCAACCGCATGGCGGTTGCGAGAAGCACTTGCAACCGCCCAGCGGTTGCGAGAACTGAATATTCGAAATTAATGATTTTTCAGAAGTATCTTGATGTGTTTGTGTTTATTGAACTCAAATATCATTATTACATGTGAATAGTAGTAGTAAATAACTACAAAACTAGTAATTAAGTTAGTAAAATAGTAGATTATGTGATTAGGAGAGTTATCAACGACACACCTATATATTATGTTCAACAACTAATCATCACACTTAGTTCCTAATGTTGTCCTTAAGCTTGATTTTCCAATCAAACCATATAATTTTGCTTGTTTTAAGTATCATTAGGGTAATTATCAATTGATGAAACAACGTACCACAACTTATCATCCAAAATAATAAAAATTCAAATATGAATATTATCTGCAACCGCTTGGCGGTTGCAGATATCCAGTATCAACAACCGCCAGGCGGTTGCCATGTAACCTCGCAACCGCCCAGCGGTTGCGAGAAGCCCTCGCAGCCGCCTGGCGGTTGCAAGAAGCACTTGCTACCGCCCAGCGGTTGCGAGAACTGAATATTCAAAATTAGTGATTTTTCGGAAGTATCTTGATTTGTTTGTGTTTATTGAACTCAAATATCATTATTACATGTGAATAGTAGTAGTAAATAACTACAAAACTAGTAATTAAGTTAGTAAAATAGTAGATTATGTGATTAGGAGAGTTATCAACGACACACCTATATATTATGTTCAACAACTAATCATCACACTTAGTTCCTAACGTTGTCCCTAAGCTTGATTTTCCAATCAAACCATATAATTTCGCTTGTTTTAAGTATCATTAGGGTAATTATCAATTGATGAAACAACATACGACAACTTATCATCCAAAATAATAAAAATTCAAATATGAATATTATCTGCAACCGCTTGGCGGTTGCAGATATCCAGTATCAGCAACCGCCAGGCGGTTGCCATGTAACCTCGCAACCGCCCAGCTGTTGCGAGAAGCCCTCGCAGCCGCCTGGCGGTTGCAAGAAGCACTTGCAACCGCCCAGCGGTTGCGAGAACTGAATATTCGAAATTAATAATTTTTCGGAAGTATCTTGATGTGTTTGTGTTTATTGAACTCAAATATCATTATTACATGTGAATAGTAGTAGTAAATAACTACAAAACTAGTAATTAAGTTAGTAAAATAGTAGATTATGCGATTGGGCGAGTTATCAACGATACACCTATATATTATGTTCAACAACTAATCATCACACTTAGTTCTTAATGTTGTCCCTAAACTTGATTTTCCAATAAAACCTTATAATTTCGCTTGTTTTAACTATCATTAGGGTAATTATCAATTGATGAAACAACGTACCACAACGTATTATCGAAAATAATAAAAATTCAAGTATGAATATTATCTGCAACCGCTTGGCGGTTGCATATATCCAGTATCAGCAACCGCCAGGCGGTTGCCATGTAACCTCGCGACAGCCCAACGGTTGCGAGAACTGAATATTTGAAATTAGTGATTTTTCGGAAGTTTCTTGATGTATTTGTGTTTATTAAACTCAAATATCATTATTACATGTGAATAGTAGTAGTAAATAACTACAAAACTAGTAATTAAGTTAGTAAAATAGTAGATTATGTGATTAGACGAGTTATCAACGATACACCTATATCTTATGTTCAACAACTAATCATCACACTTAGTTCTTAATGTTGTCCCTAACCTTGATTTTCCAATAAAACCTTATAATTTGGCTTGTTTTAACTATCATTAGGGTAATTATCAATTGATCAAACAACGTACCACAATGTATCATCCGTAATAGTCAAAAATCAAGTATGAATGTTATCTGCAACCGCTAGGCGGTTGCAGATATCTTGTATCAGCAACCGCCAGGCGGTTGCTATGTGACCTCGCAACCGCCGAGCGGTTGCAAGAAGCCCTCGCAACCGCCCAACGGTCGCCACGTCTCAGTGGCGACCGCCTGGCGGTCGCTCTCCGGTCGCCGTTAATGGCGACCGCCCGGGCGGTTGGGAGGGGGGGGGGGGAGGGGGCGTTGAAGATGCCCCCAAATCTTGTAGTGAATATAACATCAAAAACTAATTTCATGTTTAAGAAAATTGATTTGTCATCTTGAATCTTACTTTCTTTAGGCGGTTGCAGATGTCCCCAAATCTTGTAGTGAATATAACATCAAAAACTAATTTCATGTTTAAGAAAATTGATTTGTCATCTTGAATCTTACTTTCTTTAGTCTCTTCCTCACTAATCGGGGATACAATCCTACATTCATGAATTTGCGCTTGCATACATTTTCAAAAGAATTAGGCAATTGGCAGTGTATGGAAGATCAGAAATTTACGTATTAGTCAAAAAGAGATTCTTGTAGGTTCCTATCAATAGGAATCACGTTCTTTCACATATGGGCAAGCGATACAAAAGCTTAGGAATCTATTAATTTCATATGCAACCTTTTAGGCAAAGAATGCATGGCTTAAAAGTTTCCAAGTGACTGGTATGATAAACGGATTCTTTTCTTGGAGTAATAACTAACGTAAATTTATGTGTACATGTCAGTTTTTTCGCTCTCGAATGAAGCAGTACTTCTTGTGTATCATTAAAAGTCAAATCACACATGATGACTTACAAGCTAAGGTAAAACATATTTATTTGAGGTCGCGTATTGTAAATTTGATGGTGGCTTATAAATTATATCGAAATATCATAGGAGTGATTGATGTGTAGAGATATATAGTAATGTTCTCATTACTTAATTGTTAATCGAAAACAATTATAATTACTGAAGTTAACAGAAAGAAGTAAAGAACCTACTCAACTATTCAGACAAGTTTAATTTGATTGTCCGGAATTTTCCGCCAATGAGCTAAAACGAGAATCAAGTATGAAATCAGGAAGATGACGTTTGACTATCTTCTTTTCAACATGCATGAACATTAAACTGCGCGCATGTAAATTATTATATGCTGCAGATCCAATTATTATATACATGCGGCACATCCCGGTTATTTTATTATATTCTTACGTACCTTAATCACCCCTGTTGAATATAAACAAATAACGTGGAATGTTTTTAATTGGATACCAAGTATAAATTAAAATCTGAAATCACGACGATTTAGGCGCAGAAGAAGGAATTACTTTAAGACTCATAATTAAGCTTTAGTAGTTGATTCAGATACCTTCGTAGTCAGAAATTATATAATATGGGTTTGCCAACGAAGTAAGTTCTAAAAGTATACATTAAAAATTAAGATGACTGATGATACAGAAACTTGTTAAGTAAATAATTGTGATAAATTCCAAAGATGATGGCTCCAATAATCTTAAACACGAATCTCATACTTCTGCAAGGTGTGAGGAAATTACGGTAAGAATCATAATTTAGGACTATAAAATTCATTCAAAAGGTTCCATTTGATTATTCTGGTTATTTTATATATATACTCATCAAACATTCGACGATCTCTTTCACATTGTAATAGCAATAATTATTGTTCCGTCTGACCTTCCTCTGTATTTACGCACATATGAATATCAATGACTAGAAGAAGAATATAGCATTACTGTGTACTTTAGAAAATAAAAAACGCATGTTAGGTTCTGTTTATTAGAAAAAGAAATCCTCAATATTGACCCTCCGCAATAGAAACTACAAAGAAGTTGCAAAAATTGTTGGTTAATAAAGATTATTTGCCACAGCATGTCAGCATCATCGACTCAAAAACATGCGACTAACCACGCAAAATCTGAGAACATGACTGTTGTCACTAATAATATCATCTTAAAGACAAATTAAAGTTTGCTTCAGTTCGTGTGTAGTTAGAAATTAGAAGAGAAATTACAAAACTGAGATCAAGAACAAACTCTGACATTGATATTTATTAGTATATTTGTATCATATTTGTATATATCTTTAGATATCTTTCCTTAGACATTGAAACTGAGATCAAGAACAAACTTTGACATTAACATTCGCAAGTTTATTGTATTTGTATATATACCTTTGAGAATTAATGAAAGAGTCACGGAATATTTTCCTACGTGGTGAGGCATTCTGTTTCTATTGAATTTGACCCTTTTGGTTTTTTTGTGAAGGATCTCATGACGGGCATTCAAATTTTGAGATGGAATAGTGATGGTGATTTATACCCTCTGCCGACATCCCTCCCCGCTCGTGCCCCACCTCCACAAGCCGCCCTTACCGCCGTCTCTTAGCCCTTATGGCATAGCCGCCTCGGTCATCCGGGCACCTCTATCTTAGCTTTTCTTCGTTCAAACAATTTTATTAAATGTAATGGTACTTTGTCCAAGTTTTGTGATTCTTGTGTTTTGGGTAAACAAGTACAATACCGTTTTTTTCCTCTTTCTACTACTCTTGCTCCGTTTGATATAATGCATTATTTACTATTATTTGATAACTTTACGAATTTTTTGTGGACTTTTCCCATTGGCAAAAAATTCGATGTGTACACTATTTTGTCAAACTTTAGCGCACTCATTAACACACAATTTTCCACAAAAATTAAGGCTTTTCAATGTGATAATGGTCGCGAATTTGATAATGCCCAATTTCACTCCTTTTGTAATAAATTTGGCATGCAATTTCAATTTTCTTGCCCTCACACCTCCTCTCAAAATGGTAAAGCCGAAAGAAAAATTCGCTACATCAATAATATCATTCGCACTCTCCTCCATCATGCCTCTCTCCCCGCCTTCCTTTTGGCATCACGCCTTGAACATGGCCACATACCTCCTAAACATTACGCCATCTAAGCTTCTAAAAAATAAGTCTCCCACTCAACTCCTCTATCATCGGGATCCCTCTTACTCTCATCTCCGGGTTTTCGGGTGCTTATGCTATCCTCTATCTCCCTCCCCTACCATCCATAAACTCCACGCCCACTCGACCCCTTGTGTCTTCTTAGGGTACCCTTCAAATCATTGGGGTTACAAGTGTTATGACTTAAAGAAAATAGGGTCATTCTCTCACGGCACGTTGTCTTTGATTAAAGTCAATTTCCCTTTGCCAAACACTTCTCTCCCCAACCGTCCTCTTATCACTTGTTGGACGATTCTCTCCACCCTATCTTAAACCCTAATCTAAAGCCTCTTCTCCTCCAACCCGGGCCGCCTCCTTCACCGCCGCCTCCACCTGCAGATCTGCCCTCTCCACTTTTGCCTCCGACGCCAACACCAACTCCTCCTCCATCTCCTCCACCACCAAATCCTCTTCCTCCTGCATCTCCGCCTCGGGTCCCCACCGCTCCGCTACTCGCGGCTCCTCCCTCATGGACCATGTCCACACGTAGCATGCATGGCATTGTTACTCCCAAACGCCACTTTAATCTTATATCCACTATCACTCCTTCCCCTCTTCCTCAAAATCCCAAGCTTGCGTTATCTGATCCTAATTGGAAAATCGCCATGTTAGATGAGTTTAATGCTCTTATTAAAAATAAGACTTGGGAACTTGTACCCCAACCCCCTAATGTGAATGTGATACGCTCTATGTGGGTTTTTCGTCATAAATCTAAATCTAACGGTTCTTTTGAGCGCCACAAAGCTCATCTTGTTGGTGATGACAGGTCTCAGCAGGTGAGCGTTGATTGTCTTGACACGTTCAGCCCCGTGGTCAAACCAGCGACTATACGAATTGTTGTTAGTATTGCTCTCTGTCTTTCTTGGAGCATACATCAGTTGGATCTCAAGAACACTTTTCTTCACAGCAATTTGGAGGAGATTGTGTATATGCATCAGCCGCTGGGATTTCGAGATCCGAATTTTCCTGATCATGTTTGCTTGTTGAAGAAGTCGCTCTATGGACTGAAACAGGCGCCCCGCGCGTGGTATCAGCGGTTCGCTGATTTCGCACGCACTATTAGGTTCACGCACAGTAGGTCAGATCATTCTTTGTTTATTTATCGCCATGGCTCGGATCTTGCATTCCTGTATGTTGATGAAATTGTGCTTACCGCCTCTTTGGATTCTCTACGTTGCTCTCTTATGTCTCGCCTTTCTGCGGAGTTTGCTATGACTGATTTAGGTCCACTGAGCTATTTCTTGGGCATTGCCGTCTCACGTTACAAGGATGGTCTTTTTCTTTCTCAAAAGACATGCTTTAGAGATTATCGAGCGCGCCGGCATGGCCTCATGCAAATCCGCCGCTACTCCCGTTGACACTAGGGCCAAGCTTAGTGCCTCTTCGGGTACTCCTTTTCGGATCATACCTTATTTTGGAGTCTTGCTGGTGCTTTGCAGTATCTCACCTTTACTCGTCTGGATATCTCATACTTCGTTCAGCAAGTTTGCCTTCATATGCATGCTCCTATGACTGAACACATGGCTGCCATGAAAAGAATTATTTGGTACGTTCAGGGCACGGTTGACTTCAGCCTTCATCTCTCCAAGTCGAACGTGCATTCTTTGGTCTCATTCACGGATGTCGATTGGGGTGGGTGTCCCTATACTCGTCGGTCGACTTCGGGTTATTGTGTGTATCTTGGTGATAATCTTATCTCTTGGTCCGCTAAACGCCAAGCCACACTCTCACGCTCAAGCGCCGAAGCCGAATATCGAGGGGTCGCCAACGTTGTTTCCAAGTCATGTTGGGTACGCAACCTCTTGCTTGAGCTTCATTTTCCTATATCTAAGGCTACAATCGTTCATTGTGACAATGTTAGTGCCATCTATTTATCCAATAATCCGGTGCAACATCAACGCACCAAACATATTGAGATAGACATTCATTTTGTTCGTGAGAAGGTTGCTCGTGGTGAAGTTCGGGTTCTTCATGTCCCTTCTCGACACCAAATTGCTGATATTTTTACGAAGGACCTTCCTCGCGTACTTTTTGATGATTTTAGAAACAGTCTCAATGTTCGTGAACCTCCCGTTTCGACTGCGGGGGTGTATTGGTATATTTGTATCATATTTGTATATATCTTTAGATATCTTTCCTTAGATAGGATTCTTGCTTTGCAAGTTTATTGTATTTGTATATATACCTTTGAGAATTAATGAAAGAGTCACGCAATATTTTTCTACAATATTTTAATATACGACTCATCACGCAAGAAATGCCTTATCAAATAAATAATCAATCGAATATAATTCATAAATAAATAACTAATTAAAAGTACTCTAACATCTTTACGGGCATATGCGTCGATCTTACTCTTTCAGGATATGAAGGATAAACTAACTGACACTAGTAATTCAAAACTCTAGAGACGGAAATGCAAGAAAGTGCAAAATCATTATTAATGTTAATCACACTTGACCGAGTTTAATAAGGCTTCAACTTTTAGAAGAAAATGACCGATAACTTAATTTTTGACGAGCTTAGAAAATGACCGATAACTTTTTTTTTTTAATAAAAAATGCACAACGGGCTCCGGCTTGGGCCAGCTCGAAACCCAGTCTACGTGGTTGTGACCTGGCGTACGGACGACGGCCCCGTGGCACCAAGTCAATTTTTTTTAAAAAAAAAAATTGTTGATTTGAGGCGAGATGTAATTACTTAATTACACTCGATAAATAAATTGATATTTACTCAATTAGTAAAAATTAAAAATAAATTGATATTTAAAATTATATTTAATTTTATTATATATTGATCTAAATCATAAAAACATTTGTATAAATTCAAGTTTATTAAAAAAGTTTATCTTAAAATGTTTAATTAAGATATATTTACATTTACTAGTAAAAATTAAAAATAAATTTATATTTACTAGTAAAAATAAAAAATAAACTTATATTTACTAGTAAATATTAAAAATAAATATATTCCAATTATACATATTTTTTCTTAATATACTCAATTTCTCAATAAAATAAAAAACTTAAAATATGATAAAAAAAATAAGAAGAATTTCTTCATCAGATCGTATTCTCTATTGACCCCCCGACCCCCCCCCCCCCCCCCCCCCCGCCGGCCGCACCACCACCACCGCGCTTGTTCAGTTCGTAACTTGAAACCCATTACCCCCACCGCCACCGCCACCCAACAAACAAAACACCACCACCACCATCATTCCCTTCACATCCGCATCCCCATTTCCAGAACTCCCACGATTCGATCCATTCGACTCCGACGACGGAACGTCCAAATACCCCAAAATCTTAACAGAATCCACCCCAGGCGACGACGAATCCAACACACCAGACCCATCCGGACTGTGACCACCATCAACACCAACACCACCACCACCACCACCAAAAAAATGACGCATTTCAGCCGAAGATTTAAAACCCCATTTTTCAATTCACAAAAATTCACCTCAATTTGGGGCAAACCCATCTCATACTTCTACAAAAAATCAGAGTTATGCATTTGGTTACGGTCAAACAAACCATCAAGGTCCTCGGAGAAGGGAAGGACGAGATCATCGAAGGAGAAATCGAAATCGATTTCGTCGAGCGATACGTGGTCGTTTTGATTCTCGTTGGAGAAGATATGAGCCACCCGTCCCGTCAACAAATAAAAAAATGATGTGGCACCACGTGGCCGTCGTCCGTATACGCCACGTCTGTTGGGCATTTTTTATAAAAAAACATTAAGTTATCAGACATTTTCTAAGCCCGTTAAAAAAAAAAAAAAAAAAAAAGAGCAACACTTAAAGTTAGGAAAAATTAAAGAGAAAAAAAAAAGCCCAAAAGAAAAAACACATATTTGTTGCGCATAGAGGTTTCAAATTTCTTTTTCATTTTCTGCCCAGAATTACTTTTGGCAACAACTTCTCCCTCAAAAATTCCGTTACCTTCTATAACGCATCCATCCCCTCTTCAAGCTTCTTATATTATTTATCGCTCTTCATTTTAAAACTATATTGTATTCTTTCTCTCCACTGTATATATATATACATATATATGCTATAAATATATATATATATATAATATATCTCTACTAATAATAATACGAGAGGATAGCCTCATTTCATCAACCATTTTTCTTTTCCAATTATGTCCCCCAAATTTTTGTTTTTACGTTTTTAACCTATATTTTTGATTATTTTCATTTTGGTCCTTTATAAATTTTTTAAAATATCCACAAATGTTATAAATTTCTGAGTAACCCCACAAATGTTATAAATTTCTAAGTAACACCACAAAATATTATAAATTTTTATAACCCCAGAAAGTGTGATGAACCCTACAAAACTTTTAAGAGGTCCCACAAAATGTTATAACTTTTTAAAAAATCCTACAAAATGTTACGAATTCTCCAAATACACATAAAACTTTAAAAGGTTGCACAATGTTATAAATTTTTAAAGAACCCCACAGAATGTTACGAGCTATTCGAAGACATCTAAAAACTTTCAAATTACTCAAAAGATCCATTTATAGTATGAATAAATCTTTTCCATCGTCTATCTTTCGTAGTTTTGATCTTGCAGTAATAAATAATATGTGAATCTGCATGTATTAATCGATTGGGGTCCATCGAATATAAAATAAATTAGTAATTAAGAGTTTGGTGAACCCCGCACTAATATTTGGGAGCCCTACACACATGGAACTCACCAAAAATAAAACGAATTTGATATTTAGTGGTTTGCGGACTCCGCGCACATTAATCGCTTGGATCTTGTACCGTAGAATAAGATTATTCATTGGAGCCCGAGTAATAATATATATATATATATATATATATAATTTATTTTGAATTGGATATCATTAAAATTAGAACAATGCTTTTAATCATTGCAGCACCGCACGTATTAATCAATTGAGGTCCGCTTATTGTTAAAATGATTACAATATTAAACAGTGCAAAACAAATACCTCGACCAACATATGTTGACATAATTGTAGTGGCCGTTAGATAATGGGAATGAACATACGAAATATGTGAGATATAGAAATGAGGCGTATGCTTTTCTTGTGTATATTGCTTATTTAATATATGTGTGGCACACACAAAAGACTGATGGTTGAAAGCTTGCTATATATGAACAAATGACTAACCTTAGGAGCAGAGATTGAAGTAGCGATTTGGTTCGGTTGTATACATATAAGATTGACATATTCTTTATAATTTGTTAGGTGATGAGAGAACACATTTTGGCATGTAATTTCTGAATTAGTTTATCTTAATAATTTGTTAGTGATCAGTTCAATTGAAATAATTTTGTTGTGTTTTATTTATTTTTTCGTATTTGTCAACATTCAGTTGATTAACTAATCATATAGTTTTCTCGATTTTCAATTGATATTAATTATGTACCACTATTTCATGAGGATGTAAATAATCCTAAGTTTATTTAATTAGTAACTTATTGAGAGTCAAGTTATAATTATTCTTTTATAAATTACATGATTGCTTTTTTGCCCTACCTCTAAGCGCTAGAAGTTAAAATGGGACAAGAGACAAAATTAGGAAAAGTCGATCCATTGGTTATAGAATGCCGAGGCGCCGAGCATTGATCAAGTCCAGATACAGACCCACTCGTCTGCGTCAAGAAAAAGACGAAAACTGTACCAGATTACTTACCTCAGTCTGATTCAATGCCACACCCCCTTTTCTGTCTTTCTTTTGACTGCCGACTGGATCAAAGAAAACTTAGGGATGGAGCAACCCTTACTTATTTACTAGCTACCAGACAAAAGAGTTCTGCCCGATTTAATTTGATTACGTATCGTAATTTATTTTTGAATATAAACGGATTTGATGAATTTCAAATTCTTTTTTCATTTTGATGAGTTTGATTAATTACTGAGATGTTTAAAATATATGTTGAACTCCCTTTCTCTTAATACTATTATGAATCATATGCCAATTAACCACATGCAGAATATGAAACTTGAGCACATTATGGCACGTGGCCGTTTACAACAACCTTGGTGGAGTCTTGGAGCCAGCACACGCACGATTTGCTGACACGTGACCTTTATTTTCAAATTTTTGCGCTAATTGGGAAGCTACCTATGATTCATATATATATGAAATCTGGAAATTTGGAAAAAGGAAAACTCAAGAGAAATTTATAGAGCTAGAACGTACGGTACAATAGCATTTATGCTGCACAGCTGACAAAACGATTTTGTGAGTTCAATTGTTATTGTTTTTTTTTAACAACTATTTTATTAATAACTTACTACCGATGACAAGTAATGTACATAGGCATAAAGGGTCGGGGTTGGGCTGACGGGATAATCACGTAAATGTACAATGCATATTGTCTACGCCAAAATGCGCTAGATCGGGCGGACAACTCGTTCAAGCTGCACAAAAGGGTGACTGAAGCGGGCAGTCCACCATGGGCCCGATCGGATCTCGTGCGTGTCAGGACATCTGCGAACATGTTGATCTCTTCTCTCTAAATGCATGAGACGAACATAGTGGGAATCCATCTTCCTAACCTCCATATGTCATGGAGCAGGGCCAGCGACTATGCCGAGGTCGTAAGGCCGCGCATTCTGGGCAGGTTGCCAAATACAACTTCCGAGTCAGTTTCAATGATAATGGCAGTTATCGAAAGTTGTAGAGCAAGTAGTATTCCCTGGCGAATTGCCAGGAGTTCCGCTACGTTGTTAGTGTTGTATCCCGTTGATCGAAAAAAGCACCGGCAACCGTACTAGGATAATCATACAACACACCGTCGATACCTGAGGGTCGAGGGTTGCTCAACGGCGATCCATCTGTATTTAGCTTGATAATCCCCTGCGGAGGGGGTGCGACTTTATAGGGAACTGGTAAATTTTGGGGGGCTTCGGGGGCGGGCCAGTCGGAAGATCCGATAGTGTGCGAGAAATGAGAGAGGTAATGGAGGAGGTCGAGATTGGCCTTCCTCATAACAAGAGTTCATTACGCGCACGACGTAGGGCCCAAAGCCCAATAAGAGTAATGGCCGGGTGGGGGGCGGTGGAGGTGAGCAATGGGGTTTTATCCCCTGCAATGGTGTAGTAAACAAGGGAAGGGCTTGACGAAAACCTGAGAAAAGTGGGCGTTCTGCAAATAGGTGGGTCGTAGTTTTCGTAGCTAAGTAGCAGAGGGGGCAAAAATTGGCGATCGAGACATGCCGACGGTAGATGAAATCGCGAGTGGCTAAGGAGTCATGTCCCCGTAACAGGCCAAATCGGATACGCGGAAGAACCCTAGAGTTCCACAAGGCAGTCCAAGGGAGATTGGGAAGTTAAGCCTCGTAGGTCGATTCGGGCAGCCAAGTGTAGGCATATTTTATTGTGAATTATCCACCAGGTTTCAAGGGCCAACAGGTAGTATATGGGACGTCGACTAATGAGAGGGGCAACCCTCTGATACGTGCGACGATATCTCGTAAGAGGGGGCACACAATGAACAGATCCCAAGATCTTGTCGGCTAGAAGATGCCCTAAACTTTTAGGGAGAGTAGATAAGGAAGGATGGAAGGGACGTACCCGGCTAATGTGATTGACCCAAGCCAGCGGAGTGCCAGAAGTTAATGGAGGCCACATTGCCTACCACCCATCGTAGTGAGGAGATGAGTCTCGGGAAGAGTCTGGCAACAAACTTCCAAGAGCGGTTGGAGTTCCGGGGGATCGGGGCCGTCAACAGACTCTTAACCAGAAAGTATTTGGCCTGAAGGACCTTAGCCAATAGAGAGTCAGACTGTTGCAAAGGACAGTTAAGTCTTACTATATAAGCCTTGTTTAGTTACTCGAGATGGCGGAACCCAAGCCCCCCAACCTGTTTGGGCAAACAAACTGTGTGCCTTGGAGCGGGTCCCTTGCGGCGACTTTGTCCGTGGGCATTCCAAAAGAAGGATTTGGTGAGTTTGGTGAAAAATGTGAGAACAAAGGTAGGGAGGTAGACCATACTCATGACTTATCTAAGCATTTTTTGCAGAGTAGATTGAATTAAGGTAAGCCAGCCAGCGTACGATAAGAAACGCATATACCACGCCCCGATTCAGTGTGTGAAGCGGTCGACGATCGGATTGAAGAACCATGGGCGAAAGTGGCCTTGCCAAATCGAGATTCCAAGGTATTTATCCGGAGTGGTCATGGACTACATGCCAAGAAGACGAAGGATGGAACGCTGACGGCGACGCAAGATATTGGGGAAGAATAAGACCCCTGACTTCTCGTAGTTCACTCTAGGTCCTGCCATGGCCTGAAAGGAGTACAACATGTGTAATAGGAGTTGGAGGGTTCCAGGGTGATCCTCACAAAAGATGAAGCAGTCATCCGCGAAGCTAATTATGGAATGGGGGCCTCCTCGGCTAGCACGGCTTGCATGGAACTTGCAACTTTTCGTGGCCCGAACAAAGGCTACATTTACTAACTCCATGCAGAGAATAAACAAGTATGGAGTGAGGGGTCACCTTGGCGAAGACCTCGATGGGGGTGCCACCCATCAGAACGGGACCCGTTGACTACTACATTAAATTATACAGATTGGACACACTCCATGAGCCAACCGATGAGAGTTGGCGGAAATTGGAATTTTTGAAGTGTGAACTCAATGAAGGCCCAGTTTACGTGGCAGTAGGCCTTTGCCAGATTAATTTTAATGGCGAGGAGCCCCTTGCGATCAATGCGGCGGTTGTTGATCATGTGAAATAACTCTTGGGATATAAGAACGTTGTCCGTTATAGAGCAGTGGGGAACAAAGGATTTTGGTAGGGGGGATGATTTTGTAGCTGATGTTACAAAGGTTAATTGGTCGAAAGTAATGGGGGAGTTGGGGGTACTCTCTTTTAGGGATGAGGACAATCATTTTTTGATTAATATCGGGAGGCATATCGGCGATGGAGAGGAAGTCATTGACCATGGTCACAATATACAACAAAAGATGGGTCCAGTATAGGTGGTAGAAGTGTCCATTGAGACCATCCAGGCTAGGGGCTTTTGTTTTACCTACACCAAAGGCTGCTGCACGAATTTCTACATCGTCCACGGGGTGGAGGAGAGTGGAGAAGAATTGCTCACCGAGGGGAAATAAAGGTATGATGTGGAATTAGTCGGGGGAAGGAGATGGGTTGGGACTATTTGATTGAAAGAAGTTGCAGAATTTGGCAACAGTGGCTCTTGTATTGTGGGCCCAGGTCCCATCAGTCTGGCGGTTCCCCAGGATTGTGTTCATTCGGCAAAGGTGGTATGATGTGGAATTAGTCGGGGGAAGGAGATGGGTTGGGACTATTTGATTGAAAGAAGTTGCAGAATTTGGCAACAGTGGCTCTTGTATTGTGGGCCCAGGTCCCATCAGTCTGGCGGTTCCCCAGGATTGTGTTCATTCGGCAAAGGTGGGAGGCGTACGCATGATAGAACTTTGTGTTGTCCCATCAGCAATCTAATGCTCCCGGGACAGCTGTACCCAGTAAAGTTCTTTTTGTGCGAGGCAACGGGCGATGGTCTAGCGAGCGTTCCGAAATTGAGGTTTATGGAAATAAGTTGAGGCTGGATATCAGTATGTTGTGATTGAAGAGAGATGATTAGTGAATCAAGGTTACCGTACTGCGTGCGCTTCCAATGTCGGGCGGCTACTGCAAATCGGTGACAAACAGTGGAAAATGGTGGTGTAAGGCCTTCCGTGCAGTCCCATATTCTAGACATTACTGTCGAAAATGTAGCTTGTAACCCATGGCATGTCTGACAGTAGCTTGTAATATAGCATTGAAGTCTCCCATAAGTAACCAAGGAGATGTAACTGTATTAGCATGTGACATAAGTGATTTCCATACCTGGTGTTGTAGGGCTGGTTGAGGAGGTTTGTAGATATCACTTAGGCTGAAGGTTTGATCCGTGTGAAAGTTCTCCTCCATATGTATGGATCGTGAATCGGAGGTGAGAGTCTGGAGCGTAATCTGCTGCATGTGGTATAAGACCCAAATACTACTAAAGTAGCCAAGTGGATGGACCAAAGTATGACCGTCGAACGACACTTTTCCAGTGACGTTCAAGGTGTTGTCATGTCTACAACGGGTATCTAGTAGTATCAGCACAGTCGGGTTATGTTATCGGATAAGCGCACAAGCAGTCGACGAGAACTCTGTTCGTTTGGTGCCCCTAATATTCCAACATGTGATATGCATTGGTAACGAGTGGGAAAGGGCACTACTAAATCTAGGGTTGTTACCTGGGACAAAAGGTGGTCGGCTCACCGACCCGTTTCCTCATCTCACGATGCACGACAACACTGTGTAGCGGACGTAGTGGTCACGAGTATAAACCTGTGAGGACCGCACCTCGAGATTTAGTTAATTTCAAACTCATCCTATGTCCAAACAACACAGAAACAAACTCGATATTAATTTAGTCTAAATGAAAGGTCTCACGGTCAGGATCATACCATACACAAAGAAAATCAAGTTATTACATATCACAGCGAAAGTCTTGATAAAATACAAATAACAACGTCATAGTTGAATAAAAGTAACAATACTTAGTTATTTAAAGTATTTATGATTATTGAAATGAATACTCAAAATCACACTTAGCAAAATAACTTCTTGATTTGGAAAACCACTCACACCAGTCACACGTAAGTCGCCTTTTATTCTGAGGAATGGACAGACAAAACAAAAGAGGAATAAGTCTTTAATGACTTAGTGAGATTTATAGGTTTAGGCGGTAAATTAAGCAAGACTAAGTAAAATCCGAAAATGAATTGAACGGTAAAGAATGGCAAGAAATAACTATTGAGCGTTAATAACATATGAACATTGAAGTATGAAAATGAACATGTGCACATAACAACTAGATTCAACCTTATATCAATGAATATACTACCTTATACCTCCCAACGAGGAGTAACCTCGCAACAAAACGAAGAGACATGCTCGAGTACACGTCTATCTAGCACGCGTGATATAATCAACTCCTGACTATACGCACGCCTAGATCGATGGGTATTATGCAAAAATACTTAAACCGACAGCTCTTGTTGCGCAGCAGTAAATTAACACAATTGCGGGTCCAACTTCCCAAAGGCGTCCCAATGGGTGAAACATAATATCATATGAGCTAGTAAGCCGGATAATATCCGTTGCTCGTTTGCACAGTTCAAGAATCAATATATAGTTTATCATATTAGACCAGGTAATGCAATTATGAATTGACAGGTCATAGATTTAGCATTTGAACATGAAGTAACAATAGATAAAAGAAACTGAATCGCCAAAAAGAATAAGTAAATGAAACATAAAGGCAATATAAAGGATGAAAGAAGTGGCTCGTGATTCGGGAACAAAAATCACGATTTTTCTATCCAAGTTTCTCAGGAACGGGTGCCAAATAGGGCTGGAATAATCAAAATCAAACCTCACCTTTTCCACACAATTGCCGCTAGTTGTCCTCGTTAACTTCGTCAATCCCTAAATAGGTTTATAAAGTGTTAATAGTTATACAATTAGCTAGTAAGTTATGTTTTTCATAAGTTATTCTAACTAGTAATTAGGCTACCCTTTAATACTAACTAAGTTAAAATGTGAGAGAATCGTGTCCTAATATACATCAAAGATTTATACAAAGGATTAATATGAAAGTTAACTAAAGATCACTTAAAAACATGCATCATCATTACTAAAAATAAAACATACTCGGCTACTACTATATTTGCCGTCTAAACTATGATCTAATGAGTGATATGCTTAAATAACCTTCAATATAGTAGATCTATCATGAATTCACATTTCAACTCTTGATATTAAGCATCATATAAAGAAATTGGTGAAATATTACATAGTATTCTAAAACAAATAACTAAAATAGTGACATGCATAGATTGTTATACTAAATTGACCTTTGTAAACAGATGAATATCATAGTTAAAATATTTTTTAAAGAATAAACATATATAGGAATAAATGCATGGAGTATGAGCGATAAAGAAAGAGTTTTACTATTTTGTAAAAATCCTTGTGTGATAGAAGCTGTTTTCAGACTTTATAGACAGAGGCTAACTATTGCTTGCTTTCAGCCTTCAAAAACTTCTCTTTTGGAAATGGTGTCTGAATATAAAAGATGCCTAACTTAAAGGGGAACCTGGATCTAAAATTTTAAAATTTTTGAACTTGATTTCGATGAGTTATGGTATTTTTAGTGCTCGGATTGGAAAGCAGTTTTTCTGCACAATGAAAAGTTTTGGTCTTTGGAGGGTAGAAGAACGATGGGAAAAATTCTAAAACATTTTTTTTTATGAAACTAGACTCAAAATGGTTGAATATAATGAAGAAAAATGATGCATTCACATGAGTAATATGACAACTAAATTGTTCAAACTCGGGTCTAGATGCTGATAGATTCATGTGCAATTATAGTAACAAGTTGACAACTTGTATAGTTGTCTCCTTATCACTTATTTTTTTATTTTATTTTACTTTATACATCTTATAATATCAAATTCAGATCATATATTCATCTTAAATAATTCATAAGTTGTAATTGATTAATTATTATGTAATTATAGTTATTATATAAAAGATATATATACATAATTAAGGAGATAAATATGTAATTAACATGTTTTAAGCTAATTTCGAAATAATCATTATTATTTAGGGTTTATGAACCTAATTTAAGAACACATAAATTGTGTAAAGGCTATCATAAGCTAATCATGAACGTTTAGAACTAAATTTGCAAATTCTAAAACTAATTGGTGTCAAAATCCTAATATGTGTAAGTTGAAGGACTAAAGTGCAAATTAAACTAAAACGTTTTTTTTTTCGGTGCGTGACAAAACCTGTACTTGGCTACTCGTCCTTGGGGCTATTACAATAATTCCCGAGCTATGTGTAATTTGATCTTGTGGTGATGGTTCGAAATGAAGGAGGTTTTGATCGCGGAGTCCCCATGCGGAAGAGTGAGAGGGAAGCGGTGGCTCACGATGTTCGATAAGGGTTAGCTGTCCATTAGGATTCCTCGTAGGTTCGTTGCCTACATCATGTTGGGAATTTGGAGTCACAACGCTTGTCCTCACGCTACTTGGGTGCGCGATTTCTTAGGAAGTGGGAACTCCTTAGGGGGGTTTTTGCGACCTGGGATGGTTGTTGGGTTTTTAAGGTCCTCATTGGGCAGACAAACATGAGGGGTTGGCAAAGCAGTCACGGAAAAAGGCGAGGTGTCGGTGGTGGGAGTATGTGGTAGGGTGTCTGGTAGCAGAAGGGGCGAGGGGTAAAGGGAGGTGGGGTTGGGTGGGGCCTGTGGGGACACTTGGCAACCTCGAAGGATGCATGAAGGGTGATTCGGAGTGTGACACGTGTCGCCTAAGGTGACACGTGTGGACAAGTGGTGATCCAATCCACCACTTGTCCCTCCAACCTTATCGTGGTGCCACTTGGCGCTATGCGGGGATCTAATGATGTTGTGGCATATAAGAATGCAATGCCAGCGTTACACTTGTCGCCCTCGAGCAACATGTGTCTGGTTGCAGGCCCTACCACTAGTGATGCGACATTACGTGACGTGTTGTTGGCTGAACGACATCTCTCATGTTCAACTGTTCCCTCAACTTGGCCATTTAGGAATTTTTCCCGTTGTAAACCAGAAGGATTGTCAGATTATCTTCTCCGAGGGATAAAATTCACAGCCACCACAACCCTCAGAAAGATGTGAAAGTAACCCTCGGAAATGCGAAAATGTAACCATCAGAGGAAGTAGTCCTCAGACTTAGATGATCCGAGAGACACTCCTTAAAATCGATAGTAGGATAATGTGAACAGGATACAAAATCTACGAGGTACTTCGAGGCTTGAATGACTTCCTGATACCTCGCGTGATTACGATTATCCTTAGGCATCTCTCCGATACTTTCTGGCATTATCCGATTGTTTTCCTTAAACATCGGTTGACCAGAGATAAGCCCGAGGACAAATACTTAAACTATATATTATTGTTACATGATAACACCAGATGTCTAACAATACATCATCCGAGTCAGCTACCATAGACCACTTGTCAGCTAGGCAAGCATGCGAAGAATGTATCAGCATGTTGCATGATAACACCAGATGTCTAACAAAACATCATCCGAGTCAGCTACAACAAACCACGTGTCAGCTAGGCAAGAATGCGAAGTATGTATCAGCAGAAGAATGAGGGCTATCTGTCATATATAAAACGTGCATAGTGACAATTGTATTAGTAATCACCCTCTATAAATAGGGAAAACTGCCATAAGAGAAGGGCAATAAATCAGATCTGTAAAATATCAAAAAAGATCAAGAAATAAATAAAATATTTTATTACTCTGAGGAGCAGGCAAGGCGTTCCGATACTTAAAAATTCACAACTCTCCGAGTACATAATCGAGTGTTAACACCCGTCATCTTATATTTCCTTATGTGTAATAGGTGTTCCGGACCAAGCTAGTCCGTTCATTGTAATAGGATATCATTATTTTGGTTAAGTCATTTCCCATTGTATCGATTTCTCGGTGTATTGTAACTTAACGAATTAAGACCAAAATAAAGTGCATTAACATGCTGTTAGATAAAGTTTTCCAAGGTCCACAAGACTGTTGTATATATCAATATCAAAGATTTCAATACAAACCAAGATAACAAATGCGCGCTAATTAACCAGAGAAGTAATAATTTCATGCATGTTAATATATCTATATAATGATAAGGTGCGATACGTCTAATTCGTTTTGCAAGATGTGGCAAGATAACCTGACATCGTTTGTACGCAGTTAAAAAGGTTCAACTGTTATTCCGGTAATTACAGCTCACTAATTAAGAAATCCCAAAAGTTTGGATAACGTGCAACCTATCTACGGCAAACACGTACATAAGTGATAAATCAGTTTTCCCTTTTTAACACCAACTTGGCATATTAAAGGCTTTCAAGTTGGTTAATAATGCAACTTCAGTACTGACAGACTAAACACTTTTGTTTATTCCGCCGATTATTAATAAAAATATATGAAAACACTTCTGTTTTATACCAAAACCAAAATAATAATTTTGATAAAAACATAAGTCGTGGTTTTGCCTAACTCGGGACAACTTTTTAATTTGCTTTCCAGCCGCTTGTTTTCTGGAATTCCTAATCCTCCTATGGTCTTCGGACCAGGCCATTTACTATATTAGGACAGGGAAGTCACATGTTGTCTATTGAAGTGATTCCTTTGAAAATTGTGGTTATGGGTCAATTTAAGGAAACTCCGACGACTTATGCCCATGTGCACGTGGCAGAAACTCATAATATTGTGCATGGGCCAACTTGGGCTTCCCACGTGTCGAGGTTACAGGTGGCAGTGGCGGTGGCTGTCGTGTCTACGGCGGCAGTGAGATGGAGAATACGGTGGGTTTGTAGGGGCCGGGCGTGGTGGAACATCAGTCGAGAATACTAAACATGGGACAGCAACCGCTTAACAGTTTTTGTTTTATTTTCTTGTATAAATATACGAAATAGAAATACAGTATTAAATCTATTGACATTTGCTTTTATCATGCACGAACACGGAAACACGACTATGACATTTGAAACATAAATTGTTGCAGCCAATTTAAAACTTAGTATCTAAGAATCTTACGCTGGTGACTAGTTTTTTTTTTTAAAGAATGATAGTCATGATTAGAAAAGTATTAAGAGAAAATAATACACATCTAGCTAGAAACTAATGTTTCATCAATAAATATTAATAAAATTATGCATATAATTCAACTTGAACAACTAAATATATTTTCTTTACATAGATACATAATCGTTTTCAATATGTGCAAATTAATTAATTAAAGGTAGTAGAAACCTTTTCTTGCTAAGGGTTTAGCATAACAAGGTTTTGTTTTCTAATTAAATAACACATGAAGTTACGTTGTTCGCTATGCGACATAACACATGGAAAGTATTTGCAGTATACTCAATATATGGATATATATATAAGTAAATTATATTCTTTTTTCAAGAAAATAGAGGGCTATATATAGTCTCTTGAGCCGTTAGCTAGATATATATACGCCCTTGTTTCACGAATGCAAATGATTATTAATCGAAGTGCGGTGTAATATGGAACTGCATATATTTCTTGTGATATAGTGAACAGAATCAGTTATTAACTAGTTAAAACACAATAGTTAAAATTTATGTGTACACTACTGTCCAACGGCGAACACATTTCTTCCACTAATTACTCAACTTAATTTATTTCCTTTAACCATGGAGCTACGTGGGTTAAGAATTAACACTTAGAATGAATTCTGATTTTTAACCGGCGATGTCTTTTTGAAGAGTAATCAATTTACTAAGCTAATCAACACATCATTATTATAACCATAAAAAAAACACTTCATTATCAAGTAAAAAGATAAAAAATAAAAATATCCATCATATTTTCAAAGTAATATTTCAAAGTGTAGGCACATCATACCTTTTGTAAATATAATAAACATAACTATATAATTAGTTAGAAAATAATAGTTTAAAAAGATATGAGCATCAAAACCCCATGGCATGAGTTGTTTCGCCGTATGTTCCAATAACTTTCAAATTTAATAGAATACTCATCCTTCAACATTTGCAAAAAATGCGCGAATTCCCAAAATGCACAATCTTGCCGTTGTATTTGTAGATGTGACAGGAAGATAGGCATCAGGGTAATTTCGAACATTTCTCATAAGTTTGGAGATTAATTGCTCTTCTTGAAAAAATATGAAAATAAACTGTAAAACTAGGGATATCATGAGATGTTGTTATCGCTATTCAAATTATGCTTGTCAACATTCATGAAAACAAGCCATAATTTTACAAGACAAAAATATATGACAAAAGAATGAATAAAAATATAAGTGTCTAGGGTTTACAAGAAAAAGTATATAATACAAGACAATTAAACGACTAAAATGACTAAAGTACCCTTAAGACAAATAATATACAAATATACCAATATGCTAACACTCTCTCAAACTCGAGAAGCGTCTGCAATAAGTAACGAGAGTTTGCCCGCAAAAAAGTTGTGTCGGTGAATTGTATATATGTGCATTCGTAAAGAAGTCAGCCAACTGAATCGAAGACGAGATGAACGGTAGAGCGATAACACCATGATGAAAATGATGTCGAGTGACATGACAGTCAATCTCAATTTGTTTGGTACGCTCGTGAAAAATAGAATTATGCACAATCTGAACATGACTTTTGTTATCACAATATATGGGTGTATGGGGTGAAGTGACACTTCCATGTTACCTAACAACCATAGTAACCAAACAAGTTTAGTTGCCGTGGGAACCATTGAACGATATTCAGCCTTAGTAGAAGAGCGAGAAACATTATCATGTTTCTTGCTTTTCTAAGAAATGAGAGAATCCTATAGAAAAATACAGTATCCTATGCAGGATCACTAGCCCAGTCTACATTCGTATATGCTCGAAGTTCTAAGGAAGAACTCGAAGAAAATAATAGACTCTGATAAATAGTACCACAAAGATAACAAAGAATGCGAGTAATAGCAGCCCAAAGATATCAAAGGTCTGTGCAGAAACAAACTGACTAACAACAGGAACCGCATAAGCAATATTCGATAGGGTAATAGTCAAGTATACCAAACTACCAACAATAGATCTGTACAAAGTGGAATTCGGGAGAGGTGTGCAACCAGTCGGAGTAAAATAAACATTTACCTCTAAAGGAGTAGCAACAACACTTGTGTCTGTAAGACGAAATGTCTGAAGTATACTTCAATTTAGATAAAATATAGCCTTTTGGAGATGAGGCAACCATTTTTTTTGGAGAGGACCCAAATCCTTCATATCAAACAAACGAGATAAGGTGTGTTTCAACACCTTGATACCCTCAACATTATCACTAGTAATAATCATATCATCAACATTTAGTAAAAGCATTATACTACCAATAAAACTTCATTTAACAAATAGGGTTGAATCATTAGGATTAGAGGAGAAGACAAGAGAACAAACACCTATGAAAAACTTCTCAAACCATGTCATTGGAGCTTGCTTAAGTCTATATAATGCTTTCGTAAGTCTACATATCTGCCATTTTTCATGAGAAACACCTGGAGGAGGTGTCATATACACTTTCTCATATAAATCACCATTCAAGGATGCATTTTTCACATCCATATATGAAATATACCATTGTCTTACCAATGCAACTGCAATAAGAACTCTGATAGATGTCCTCTTAACAGTATGAGCAAAGGTCTCCTAATAATCCATGCCATATTACTGAGCAAATCATTTTGCTACTAACGGATCCTTGCATTGCTGAACTGAACCATCAGCTTTGGTTTTAATTTTATAAACCCATCGAGAACCAATGGAATTTTTCCCTACATGAAGAGGAACCAAGTCTGAAGTGTGATTTTTATTCAATGCTGATAGTTCCTTAGCTATAGCCTCTTGCCAAACAATATCTTGTGCCACCTCTGAATAAGATATAGCTCACAAAGAGGCCAAACAGATGCCAAAAGAGAAGCAAAAGGCTGAAATAACAAGAGTAAATGAAATCAGGCCGCTGAGTAGACTTACAAATACGCCTAGGATATCGCTCTTGAGCTGGACCCTTCTACCTACCTATATCCCAAAAAGTCACATATTGCAGCACGTGAAGACAACTTAGTATGCTCAACATGTAGACGAAGAACAAAACTCATGGACCCAAAACCCTCAAATGAGGATAATCAGGAGTTAGACCAAACAACTTAACATATGGAGAGACATATGCGTTCTTAGGAGGTGGGATTCTATTGATGACATAAACAACAGTGAGGACTGCTGCTCCCCAACACTCACTAGGTACACTAGCAGACAAAAGCATAGAACATGTTGTTTCGACAATATGCATATGTTTTCTCTCAGCCACACCATTTTATTGAGGTACAAGAGGATTGGTGCACAAAACATTGATAATAAGAAGTTTAGAGAGTGCTTTACTCGTATATCCCGACCCAAATCAGATCTAAACTACTTTATGACTTTAGAATGTTGAGTTTTCATATAAGCAGTAAAGAGAGCATAAATAAATGTCAATGAATTCAGAACGTTTGTTCATCAAGTAAACCAAACAATAACGAGTATAGCCATCAATAAAAGAAACATAATATCGTGACCCTCCCTTTGTAGGAACAGTAGCAGGTCCATAAACATCACAATGAACCAAATCAAATGGTGCAAAAAAAAATGGATATACTATGATAAAAAGGTGTAGCACAAAACTTCCCAAGTTTACATCACTACAAGATTTTGCAGTATTAGCTACCGAAATTCTGTAGCTAGTCATTAGCTATGGAATTTCCATAGCTAATGAGTGTACCGACGGAATTTCCGTCGCTGAAACGATTGGCGACAACCAAACGGTGGACATTCCAACTGGCGATGGAAATTCCGTCGCTACGTATAAGTTGCGACGGTAATACCATCGCAAAACTTTAGGACAACCCTGGGCCGCAGCTGGGCCTTATGACCGACGGATAGTCCGTCGCTACTACTCACTGTAGCGACGGATTTGCAGTATCCCCTTACCAGTGTATAAAAAAAATCTCATTTTTATACCCTAACCCACACCAATGACCTTTCAGTCGGCCCACCCCCACCCATTGTTGGCGACGCAATTCCGTTGTCACCCAACCCGTCGCTCACCGTCGTCCCCCACCGCCGAGCCGTCCGATCTAGTAAGTCTCTTTTTTTACATTTTTTAGTCTTTATTGAGAATATTACCATATTAACCCTCGGCCCTGCCCCTTTTCAGTCGTTGTCATCATGATTCCGACGCCACCCACCTTCGCGCCGCCATTTCCCACCATCGCGTCGACCGATTACTGTAAGTCTATTTTTTTTTTTTTTGGATTTATTGAGAATAATACATTATTAATCCACGGCCCAACCCTTTTCACTTGCCGCCACACCGATTCCAATGCCATCCCCGTCGCTCACCATCATCCCCCACCGCCGCGCCGTCTGATCTAGTAAGCCTTTTCTTCATTTTTGAGGCTTTATTTATATTTTTCCCTTATTAACCCACGGCCCCACCCCTTTTCAGTCGAGGCCGCCGTGATTCCGATGCCACCCACGTCCGCTCCGCCGTCCCCCACTGCCGCTAGCCACCGCCCAGTCATAGCAACGTCGGATTGTTGTCAATTTGTTGCTTTTTTTTTTCAATTTTTAGTCTTTTTTTAATATTGTTCCGACGAATCGATCTTGAAATATCCATGTTATTTGAATTCATGTTAGGAATTTTCGAATTCATGTGAGTAATTTTTGGTATATATCGGTGTTGAAATCATGTTATACAAGAATTGTTAATTTAGGTAAATTAGTTATAGGATTTTCTAAATTTGGTAAATTAATTAGTTACTAATTGTTAAATTTGGTAAATAATGATAGGATTTTGTACTTTTCTTAAATTACTTAGTTAAGAATTGATAAATTTGGTAAATTAGTTAGTTAGGAATCGAATGCAATTTTCGTTATATCGTTTGTGGTAATATAGTTTGTGGTTTATGTTTAGATTTCAATTTCATTAAATTTGGTAATGTTTGTTAAATATATAGAAATTGGAATTAATTTTATTTAGTCAATTATATATTTTAGGAACCTTTGATAAAATTATTGTTAGTTTTCGTTTTAGTGTTAGTTTTTATTAAACGTGGATTATATATGTTATTCATTTAGGAAATTGTTAGTTTTAAACGTTGATTATATATGTTTTATTATTCTTTAGATCTCGTTGATGCCGTAATTATGCATTTAGGAATCTCTAACTTAGACATGATAAATATTTAGGAATTTCTTATAACTTAGAATCGATCGTTACCTTTAGGAATTCTAACTTAGGTTTTGAAATAGATGTTCGACATGTCTGACGATCGTACATGCCCCGAGGGTCGCGATGACCCCCATATTGACCCCCTTGCGGGTGGTAGATTAGGTCATAGGCTCACACGTATACGTTCATCCACTACTCGAGGTCCCGCTCCTGCCGATGCAGCTCTTTCATCTTCTACTCCACGAGAGGCACCCGACACAAATTAGGCGGGCCCATCACATACTACACGAGGGCCACGCGATACAGATCAGGCAGCCCATCATCTACTCCACTTACTCCACCTACAGATTGTATGGGCCCATCGTCTACTCCACCATCAAGGCCTAGTCAAACACGACCGCGGGGAGGAATTACTAGAGGAGACCAGGTGGCTCCAGATAGCTCACAGCGTAGGACGCTATTATTGACCATCGAGGGACTATTTGTCGATTAGCAGCGGATTGTGAAGACTATTACAACTATTATGAAGAAGTTGTTGTCGGAGTTCGTACCATGTTGGACGAAACTGCACACAGACGTGAAAGATAAAATGTGGATAAGCTTTAGGGTGAGTATTTAATATATAATATATATAAAAAGCATATATTTATTAATGTTGAATATTTTCTTAAGAAAAATGCCCACAAGAATCGAACCTTAAATATGTGATTTGTAGAGCACATATAAGATTTTGTTGACAGAAAGACGTCGGGTGCACGATGCATTTGAGGGCAAAGCAATGGAACGGTATAAGGGGATGATGCATGATGCGAATAAGAATTATTTAGCGAGGAAGGAGGATCCGAAGTGGGCAAGCCGCAAAAATACTTGGATGAACGATAAGCTAGAAGCCGAGGCGGTGTTGCATTGGGAGAAGGAATCAGTGAAGGAGTTGTCGAGGAAGGCACAAAAGAATAGAAAGGAGGAAAGTCAGCTGAGAGGAAAGTCGATAGCTAATAATCAAAAATTTTGTGACAGAGTTAGCGACGGATTTTCGGTCACTATACTTTGGCGACAGAATTCCGGTAGCAAATTTGGTATTAGCTACCGACTTTCCGTCGCGACATGATTAGCGACCGGAAATCAGCGACCGATTTTTGGTCGCTAATGGTCATTAGTGACCGCATTTCGGTCAATTGCGACCGAAAATGCGGTCGCTAATGCCAGAAAATCTTGTTGTGCATCCACTACAATCAGAAATATCCTGGGACTGCAAATCTTCCAAAACGCCAATGTTACATAAAAACTTTAGACAAGATCTAGATATATGACCTAGTATAGAATGTCATAAGTAAATTTCAAATAAGAAGAGTTCAAATGAAAGCTAGATAGGTCAATACTCGCAGTTGCAAATTGAACATCAACCTTCATGTCATCTAAAACATGACGTCCCCCCCTCCCTACTTCTAGTCCCAGTATTCTCTTTGATTTCGAATTCCACACATGACAAGAAATAGAGAAAAAGTGAACAGAGAGACCACTATCACACAATTGACCAACATAAATAAGATTCATAGCCAATTTAGGAATACAATAAACATCAAGTAGTGAGAAATTGTGTGTTTGAATTATACCAACACCTACTAATGGCATATGAGTGCTATCAACAGTCATAACAAATGTAGATGGTAAGGCATGAGACATAGATATGTGATCAAGATAAATTTGATAAGATGATCTAGAATCCAACACCCATAAGGACGAGTTTCTACCTGATGTGAATGGGGGCAGACATAACAAAAGGTTGAGACTCGTTTTCGTTTGCCTGAAGAAGGTTCTGTAGCAGATCAACCAAAGAGGATTTTTCTGACAAAAAGAACTCTACAAAGTCTTGATCTAGTGTAAGCATGACAACAACTATATTAGGCTGCCCTCCAAAACGAAAATTCCACGAATATGAAGCTTTCTCATTTGGCTTCTTTCCGTATTCTAGTTGTGGTTTGCTTTTCTGCTGTAATAAAGGCCATTGATTCTTCCAATGACTTTTTTCATGACAATAGCGACACTCATTCTTTTCATAACTCTTTTGTTTATACCAGTTATTAGGTTGAGTAACCAAAACAACATGAATGGACTTCTCAATTTGAGTCTTGAGGCAGGTTTCTTCAGCCAACAATTCATGTACAACTGAATCAACTGAGAGCAAAAGAGTACGGTGCAAAATTAATCCGTTGATGCCTTCATACTCGGAACAGAGATTGTACAGTAGTTGAACTAAACGTTGTTGTTCCCTCTTTTTAATATACGGATCGAATGCTTTCAATTCAGTGCATTCTGTCATAGCCAATTGATCCCAAAATTTTGTCATCTCATAAATGAATACTCCAATCACTCTTTACAAGAGCACGAAATTCTCCTTCTAATTGATATTGAACAGCAAAGTTGAACCTTACATAAAACCTCTCCAAATGGTCCTTACCTTTCTTCGGAGTATCAAACTTTGCTAACTGAACACCGGTTCTATGCTCAACACAGTTGTTAATCAAAGTAATGATTTCAGAATTACTAGTATCCCATACATCCAATAACTCAACAACATTAACATCATATGCATTGGGAGCAAGCAAAACACGAGAAACATAGTTCCACATCTTTTTCCCCTTCAGGTTTTTTTTCATGACGTAACTCCAATACCCATAAATTTTTCCATCAAAACAAACATTAATCGACTATAAGGAATCATCCCCTCCCATCGTGATAGCAGAAATCGAAAAATTCACCAATACACAAAGCAAAGCAAATATAGAAACCGAATTGAGGCAACAAATCGAACGAAAATTGTGCCAAGTCAAAATCGAGATGTTAACAGGTTGGATATTATAACCTAATTAACGGAGTAATTGAGGGGTTGGAACGCTTTACCCGAGGTTCAAAAAGCATTGATTGTGTAAGGATAATAAAGATACGAGAATATTTCTTCTTTTATTCACTGAATTTCACTCCTTTTGTGTCTCTGTCTTTGTTTCAAGTTATCTTTCTTTAACTGACCACTTCCCTTTATATAGAGTTTGCTAGGGACATGTGTCATTGTTCATGTGTTTTAGTAAGTACAGGTGTTGCAATATGTGTAGAAGTGTAGAAAGATAAGATAAAATATATTCTTGGTCTACTAGATGCTGACTAGGGTGATCGTTTTCTCTTCCGATAGCTCCGGGATCTTCGAGGGACTGTTTTTTGGGATGCTGGTTTCCGAGGGGTGTTTTCGTTTTTGATTTGGTATCCGAGTGGTTTGGCATGGTCTCCGAGGATTTGTCTTGATCTCCGAGGGCTTTGGTTTGACCTCCGAGCGCTTGATTTTTCCTTCGTGAGGTGGTGTTTTCTTGTCCGAGTCCTCGTGGTGGTTTTTCTAATGACTTTTGGGCTTGGATCTATCTTTGATCTGAAGTTTGATTTCGGGAGTGATGTTCCGAGGGTGTTTTGTGTTGAGGAGTTTTCAGCAAAGAAGTGTTCTCGTGAGTCTATGGGACTCGGGGTCCTTTGTGGTCCCTCGTGGCGCATTTGATGGATATCCGAGTCGCATAGATTCATCGGGCGTTTGTTATTTTTATGATGCCACGTGGATATCTTTTCTTTATTCATCGTTGACTTTCCATGGGACGCTTTGTGTCTCCTCGGGTATTCCTTTATATTGCTTTTAGGTCAGTGACCATGCAGATTTGTAACTCTCCAAGGGCCTCCTCGTGGGAGGTGGTTACATCTCATCGGAAGTACTCGTAACAATAGTATTGTCCGAATAGTAATTCTCATATTTAGGACTAATATTTTCTTTAATCCCGTATTTATTTTTTACGGTTAACATTAGCATTCCCAAATTTCGATCGCCTTCATAGAGGCGAGGGAAATTTTATTGATCGTCCTCAGTGAGGTGAGGGGTTAGTTCGAGTCTTGGTCTTCAATGTACTTATTTTTTGGCGTTTTTCCGAGAGAGCGTATATATATACTTATAATTATTTAAAAATGAGTTAAAAGGGATTTTACATGAATGCCCTTAGGGGTATTTGTCTTTACGCACGCGGAGATCTCGGGGCGCAAGTGGTTGATCGGATTCAAAGTTCAAAACATCTGACCGTTGGTAACGATCAGATGGGTCGTGGCGTGGCGCGTGTACGCGGCGGTTACATGGGGCTTTAACTAGGCTCCATGTTTTAAAATTTTGTGACCGTTGTCACTTCTCCGGTTATAAATAGGAGAACTATTCACTTCTCCTCTCATTTTCTCAATTTCTTTCCTTAGCAATTCCAACGAGCAAAAATCTTCTTTTCTCTTCTTTTCTTCTCTCGCACTTTTAATTTTTCGGTAAATTCACGCATTCTTCTATTCTCTTCTTTTCTAATAAACACTCATTTCTCGTTATCGCTCAGATGGCGTCCTCTACCAATACCGAACCCATAGCCGCCTCTACCACTTCTGGAGTTACTACTTCTGTTGACTCTCTGGTGAGTGCTGGGGGCGCTCCGACGGGAGTTATCACTCGTAAACGGAAGGGCGAAATTTCTGCCGTCGTTGAGGGCGACGCTGCTTCTTCCAAAAAAGCTAGGGTTCCCAAATTGAAGAAGGCTGTTGTTGTTCGTGATTTTGCAAAAATTGAGAAAATCCCGAGTGTTGCTACTCGTGAGAAGGTGTTGGATTTGTTCACCAATACTGGAGCTTTTCAGAAGAATATGGTGTTTCAAATCCCGACGAGGGACGAGAGGGCTTGCTATCCACCTTCGGGGATGTTGACGGTTTACTTCGCTCAGGTGCGATATAGGTGGCACTCATTTATGCCGCCCTTCTTTTGCGAAGCATTCAAGGCGTGCAATATCAGTCCGAGCCCGATGGTTCCGAATGGCTTCGCTGCTCTGTGCATTTACATCTTCTGGTGCCAGGTGAATGGACTGGAATGTGGGGTTGATCACTTTTTTTCTATTTTTGACGTGGTGGTTTCACCTGGGGGTACCCATTCTACCACGTTCGTCATCGGGATAATAGCAAGCATTCCACGAAGAGGATACTGGATGGGTCAATCAGCTCTCACAATGTATGGAAGAATAGGTATTTCTTCGTCCAACCTGCACAAGGTGTATGGGACTGGAGAGAAGGCGTGTCTCCCGTGCATACTTTGGATCAGGATGTAGTTCTATCCCCGGTGATTTCACAGCAACTTTTTATGGAGTCGGAGGATTTCCTGATGTTGTTCAAGGCATCCGGGCTTCATCACGTGGTGTTCACTGACGATGCGGTCGAGAAGCCACTGGCCCTTTCTTCCAATGCTTTGACTTTGTTTCGTAAGTATCTGGTATTCGTTTTTGTTCCTTTTTGGCATAGAAGTAGGTTATAACTGTATTTGCGGGTTCTTGGGTGGTGCAGGGGATGTTTTAGCGAAGTATTACTCGCACTCGGGCCTCGCGGATCCTGCTCCGAGTGGTATTTCCGATGCTCCGGAAGAGGGTGATCATGACGAGGAGGAGGTTAATGCTCCGGAAGGCACGCATGTGGGTTCGGAGGTGGGTAGAGCTCCTGAGGATCATTCCCCTCTATACATAGATGTTGCGGGGGTGATCCAGAATGCAGTTCCCTTGCGCCAGGTTGGTCCTTGGGCTCTGGTGCCAGTCTCCGGGTCTGATACGATAAGTTCTCCAAGGTTTTCCGACGAAGGGATCTCTCCGAGGGTTGGCGGGGAGGGTTCTGCCCGGAAGACTATGGAGGTGGTGGTTATATCTTCTCGGGATCCGTCTCTCAATTCTTCTCGTAGAGTTGAGCCCATGTCTCCGAGAGTTTCAGAGTTCTCGGAGAAGGCCGTATCTGAGTCTGTTCCCCTCGGTAAATTCTTGGTAACCCTTAGAAAGATTTTCTGAAATTTTTTGAAGAGTCTGGATCATATATTGATGCTCTCTTCTCTGGTGCAGGTACTGTGGATAAGGGAAAGGCTCCGCTGATGGAAGAGTCTGCTCCTTTCAGTAATCCTTTTCTACATATCTTTTCCTCTCTGTATAATTTTTTCTAGTTTCATTCTCTCTTCTTACACATGCATGTTTCTTCTTGTAGAGGAAGACTTTTTGGCACAATTCCATATTCCCGGTCCAGAGACTTCCTTGGGGGACTCGGAGGACATCCAAGGGGAGTTTGATCCCTCGTCCGAAGACAAGAGTGTTTAAGGTGGAGCTTTTGAGCTCACTAATTGGGGAGGCGGGTATATCCACAGCTGTTGGACGTTCTAGGGCGGTGTTTACCGACTCGGATGTGGTGACGCCAATTCCGGGGACTACTCCTCCGAGGGGTCATGTTCCGGTGACATTATCTCTGAGGGGTCACACTTTTCAAACGCTCGTACCCCCTCGTGGACCGGAGGGGCAGCCTTCGTCCTGGACTGTGGGGGATGCCTATCGGGAGATCCTCCAATTTTTTGCTTCCTCCAATTCCACACCTGCCGAGGGGTTTCAGTTCTTGTACTCCAGCCTTAACTAGATGGGGTTGATGGTAAGTTTCAAGTTTCCCTTCCTCCTATACGTACTTTCTTCCGCGTATGGTATGCTTTATGTTAACAATTCTTTCTTTTACTTCTCTTTTTGCAGATAGGAAAGACTTGGGAGGCAGTTGCTGCCGTGGAGCAGCGTTGTTTAAAGAGCGTGGAGGAGGTGGAAGCACTCCGAGCGCAATTGGCGCCTCTCCTGTCCAGGGATAAGGAGAGTCAAACGAGGGAGGATGTACTAAACACAAGGGTATCGGATCTCGATTTTCTCCTGCAAGAATCTCAAAAGGCGAATGAGGACTTGCGCTTCCAATTATAGACGGGAATTCTTCATTTGAGAAGGTGGAAGCATCTAAGAAGGCTGCCAAGGCTAGGGTAGCTCTGTTGGAGAAAGAGAGGAAAGAGTCCGAGGGGACTCTTAAGGCCCAGATCGCTGCTCTTAAGAAGGAGAAATCTGAGGGGTTGGCCCGGGAGCAGGGACTTCAGGAGCTGTTAGGCCAGCTCACCGATAGGGCGGAGCTAGCCGAGGGGAAGTTGGCAAGGGCTTTTTCTCCCGATGAGGTACATGCTAAAATTGATGCCGCGGTTCAGCTTGCTCAGCATGAGATCTCTAGGCATCAACCGGAAGTTTTCGAGAGGACACCACATGTGCTTTTAACTGGTCACATGATGTGGGGTTACTTGGAGTGTGCCAGATTGGCAAAGTCCTTGCTGCGGCCGGACGTGGACTTCACTAAGTCCTTTGACCTCCGTAAGCTGAAGAAGCCCTCTTCCGAGGATTGCCGCGTACTCGTGGGGAGATTCGATGGTGTGTTATCCCCTTGGGCTCCAATACATTCAGCAAGTAGTCCGAGTCTAGGACTCAGTGGCTCCAGGGGAGTGTTCTCACCGATCTCGCGCCTGGCTCCGATGGGTACCTTTGCCGAGGCGACGTACCCTTCACGTCCCGCCCCGCCTCCATCAACCACGGGGACGTAGTATAGGACTTTTATTTTTTGCTTTTTATTTTGATAAGTGTAAAATTTTCAATTTCGTAGTTTTCCAACCTTTCCCGCATTGTACGGTCATTTTCCGAGGACTTTTCGGGACTTATCAGTAAATAAATCATTCCTTTATTGCTCTATTTTGTCTTTTCCGTTAGTAACAATTTAGCAACTATAACTATCTGACCGTTTATTTATTGCTTAAGGATAAGCTTGTCAAATAAACTTATTGGCCAAGTAAAATTTATAGTAGGAGGTGTCTTCACGCATGAGGTTTTACCATCCTTCATAGGTTTTCTACTGGACGCGTGGCCCTAGTAATTAATTTAGCTTGGTCATCTCATGCTTTCATTTGTGGACAACAGTATATATGTGAGCAAATAGTCAATGAGCTTTATCATGCTTACTTTCACAAAGGAATAATTTTCTTTAGATAGAGCGTTCGCTGATTTTCTTTGCAAAAATTACTTTCCAGCTTTTGCGCAGTTCTTCGTGAAATAAAAGAGTGAAAACTTACCCGAGAAGATGATGCCCCCTCATTATAGAAGGGGAGGGTCATTTTCCTCTCACAATTCCACTCGGCACTCAGTTCGGACCCCTCCGCAGGCGCTAGAAGTGCGACATGCCTCCTCGGCTAGCTTTTCCTCTAGGCGGGATAGTTTGGATGATGATATAGCAGCTCTTTTGGGAAGTCCTTCGAGGGGAGTCGCTGTGAGATCCTCAAATGTTGAGTCCCACGGGATGACTCATATTCGAGAGGTATTTATGGGTAGGGGATCTTATACTCTGGCGGATCAGTCCTCGGAGTTTGATATACTTCCGTTAAACCCCATAAAATTGATAGGCCGCGGTCAAGTGGGCGATGGTACGAGTAATGAGCACGAGGGGTCAGTTATGACCTTCTTTTATGAGTATAATCTAGATTATACCCAATATGATGTGGTTATACCACACTCCGAGCAGAGGGCTTACGATCCCCCTTCGGGATTCTTGACGGAGTACCGTGACCAAATGAGGTGTGGGATGCGGGTGTTTTTTCACCCTTTTATTCAGACTCTCTTCCGTTATTAGAAAATATATCCTAGTCAGTTGACCCCGAACTCGTATCGTCACTTGGTGGGATACATCCTATGTTGTGAGCTTCTGAACCTCCCCATGTCTCCTCATCGGGTGGGAGTCGTTTTTGCCATGCGCCCCTGTGCGGGTGGCCCCTCTTTTTTCAGCTTGGCCTATTAGGATATCAATAGAACCTTCACTCATGTATCCAATCCGCGTTCTCGTAGAGGGGATTGGAGGCGGAGGTTCTTTTTCATTCGCCCGAGGGGCCGATCAGCAGATTTATGGGGAGTACCTCTCCGATGGGGTCTTGGATACGTTACTCCCAACTCCGAGTCGTTGATACGTGAGGAGGAGGTGTTGTCCCGTTCTGGGCTGTTCTCGGGTACCTACGACATAAGCAGCTTATTAGAGTTCCCCGAGTCTCTGATATTGGCAGGTCTTCAAGAAGGGGTAGAGATGTTCATTCTCCCGGCTCAGCCGCCTTATAGCAATTTCTTATTTCGTAATTTTTCTTCTTATCTTCGTCGTTATGGGATGTTTTCTTTGCTTTGAGCTTATAGCATACTCGTCTTCCCGATAGGTTCGGAGATGCAAACGTTTGTGATAAAACCTTTCGATGAGGTCTTCTTGGCGCAGACGTTAAATGATGGGTATGCCCTTTCGGAGGAGGGTGGCTCCGATCACTCGGGCTTTGATATTATGGCGAGTCCTCCCTCGGAGAGGAGGGATCAAGGGGCCTTTCTTACCGCAGCCCCCCCAGCTCCCACTGTCTCCGAGGACCCCACCGTTGCTCTTCTTCGGATGGATTTTCCGATACCGCGGTTGGTATCACGCTCATTTTTGGGAGATGTTGTAAATATGGTGGATGAGGGTTTTACTTCCTCTGTTCCGGGTGGGTCCCATCCCCTCGGGGAGGGTCCTGCCCGAGTTGTTCGTCCACCTCTTGAGGGTAATCCTCTTCTGGCGGGGATTCGTCCACTTGGAGAAGGTGGTTCCGCCCCTTCGTCTTCCTCCGTGGCAGATTTTTGCCGAAATTACTTGAGCGGGTTGTTAAATGAGATAGACTGTGAATTGATGAAGACTTTTCCTCTCTCCAGTCTTCAGGATCTTTCCTGTAAAGATTTGTGCGAGGTATGGTAATTTTTCATTTATTCTATTTAGCACTAACCTTTGTTATCCCTTTGGTGTTGACGGTTTGACTGGCATGCAGGTTTACATGGTCTTGAACGCCATCAGATCCTGAGGAGAGCCCTCTTCTGACCCTGACTTGGTATATCGTCGTCGGGATGAGCTAGAGAAGGGTCTACTTGAAGCTCACGAGGAGATAACTCAATTAGCCCCGCTAAGAAGTCTGCTCGGGAACTTCACGAGGGGGTTTTGCAAACTGAAAAATGATAAATCTTGGGAATTAGAGCGTCGGTTGGTCTTTGAGAGGGCCCGCATATTGAATTTAGAGAGAAGGATGGAAGATTTAAGGGACCAAGTTCAGTTTTCCAATGAGCAGTTAATACGTGCTACAAAGGAAAGAGACGTGGCGACTCAACAGCCGCTGGAGACAACTCGTACTCACGAGGTGGCGTTAGTGATGGCCCAGGTCCAAGCAGTGTTGGAGGTGGTGGGTTCATATAGCCCTCGTGAATCTCTTCATAAGGAGACGCGTGATTTGGTCCGCATAGGTTATCGTTTGTGCCGAGATACGGTCCAGGCTCTGCCAGGATTTCCTTCGGGCTTGGTCATTCCTAAACTTAGCATTCGCCAAGTTTTTGCAGAAGTTCCTCCCCCAATTATCGGGGATCCGGCCATTCCGACGGTGGTTGTCGATGACCCTATTTCATTATCTGAAGAGCAACGTGTCCGATAGAGGATGTTTCCGTTTAGGTAGAGATAACAGTGATCTATTTGTATCGAATATAATTCGATATCCCTTTAGGATGAGGATTTATTAGTAGGTGTTGATTGTTTTGTACTAGTCGTTTGTATTAGATGGCTCATCGGGGTTAGGTTGTTGTGATGACATTTTCATAGAGTCATCGCTTTATTTTGCAACCCTATTTCTTTTTGTTTTGTAAAGGAGCCATTTATATACAAACAACTTTTTTATTTATGTACAAACTGTCTCATTACATTAAGCATAATATTTTCCAAGATTGATGGAGTTCCATGTATTGCGGAGCACTGCGCCTTCAGAATTGGCTAGAAGGTAAGTTGCAGGTCCAACGATTCCCTCTATCTTGTAGGGTCCTTCCCATCGGGGATCGAGCTTACCCACATTCTTGGAAGCTCCGATCCGTTTCATCACTAAGTCTCCAACTTGAAAAGTTCGAGGTTTTACCTTAGCGTTGTAGTATCGTGACATTCGGGTTTTGTATTCTTCAATCTGGATGGCGGTTCGTGTCCTTCTTTCTTCGAGAAGATCAAGGGCCAGGGCTAGGTTGGAGCTGTTGGTGATTTCTTCATATTCTCGGACTCGCCAGCTCTCAACGGAAACCTCTGAGGGCAGGACCGCAGGGGCACCCGTAGGATAAGCTAAACGGGGTTTCACCCGTGGCAGTGCTTTGCGTGGTCCTATAGGCCCATAATATGCCGGGTATTTCTTCAACCCATTTGGCCTTATGCCAGTCAAGTCGGGCTTTCATGTTTTTCAGGAGGGTTCGATTGGTTCTTTTTACTTGTCCGTTCGCTTGGGGGTATCCCACCGAAGCGAAGCGGTGTTTGGTCTCCCAGTGGTCACACCATTTTTCTAACTATTGATTCGTGAATTGCAGGTCGTTATCACTTACCAGGCTCCGAGGGATGCCAAAGCGGCACATGATATTCCTCCATAGGAAATTGACGATGGCGCCCGCGGTGATTCGGGCTAAGGGTTCTGCCTCAACCCATTTGGTGAAGTAATCCACTGCTACGAGTAGGAACTTCTTTTAGCCGGCGTTAGGGATGAGTGGCCCCACTATATCAATCCCCCATTTCGAGAATGGACAAGGGGTCAGATGGGGTTCCCACAGGGCTACGGGTTGATGGAGCCGAGGGGCGTAAGCTTGGCACGGTTTACACCTTTTCGCGTGGCTTTTGCTATCTTTAGCCATGGTGGGCCAGTAATAGCCTTGCTGAATCAGGCGTCTGACCATACTTTCACCGCTGGTATGGCTCCCGCAAGTCCCCTCGTGAGTTTCCGCCATAGCTAATTGGGCTTCTTCTTCGTTGAGACATTTGGCGTGGGGGCATGAATATGTCCTCCGGAAAAGTATTCCATCCTTCAGGAAATATCGAATGGTTTTTCTGGACATTATTCGTTTCACAGCTTTGTCTGAGGAATATCCTTCTGGATCCCGTAAGTAGGCTTTGATGGGAATTACCCAGTTGGACGGGGAATCCATAGTGGCATTTACTTCTTTAGCCTCGGACTTTTCGGATTCACTGACATGGAGCAGAGTGATCCTTCGGGTGTGGATGGCTGCCGTTTGAGTGGACATTTTGGACAAGGTGTCCGCCTTTTGGTTTCCTTTTCGGGGAACATGGACTATGTCATAGCCTTCAAACCATTCTTGCCTATGATGGACTACTCGAAGGTACTCCTGCATCCTTTCTTCTTTTGCTTCATATGAACCTTTAACTTGTTGGACAATCAATTGAGAGTCACTATGGAGGAGTATTCTCCTTATTCCTCCTTCTTTTGCAAGTCTCATGCCAATGAAGAGGGCTTCATACTCAGCTTCGTTGTTGGAAATGGGGTAATCAAGTCTGATTGCGAAATAGAGTCTTTCGTCTTTCACGTCATGATTTACCAAAACTATTCCCGCTCCCCCGTGTGTACTAACAGAGGAGCCATCTACATATGCATGCCATAAACAAATCGGCTCAAGGAGGCCATCCGGCCTGTGAGCTTTTGAACATCTTTAACTGTCCTTGGAGTTGGAAGTCCCACGATGGCCTCAGCCTTTTCGGGGTTTACTTCTATTCCTCTTTTTGTGACCATAAACCCCAAGCATTTTCCTCCTCGGATGCCGAAGGAGCACTTTCTAGGGTTAACCTTCATTCCGAATTTATCCATGATGACCAATGCTTTTCGCAGGTCCTCAGGATGATCTTCTGCGGTTTTACTCTTAACCACCGTATCGTCCACATAGACTTCCACCGATTTTCCGATGAGTCCAGCGAACATGAGACTTACTAGTCTTTGGTAAGTTGCACCAGCATTTTTGAGTCCAAAGGGCATTACCAAATAGCAGAAGGTGCCAGCATCTGTAATGAAGCTAGTTTTGTCCTGGACTGCCGTTGCCATCGGGATCTGGTTGTATCCCTGGTCTCCGTCTAGGGTTGAGAGCAGCGCGCATCCAGCAGTGGAGTCAACTAACTGATCGATACTGGGCAAGGGATAGCAATCTTTCGGACAGGCTTCGTTGAGATTGGTAAAGTCTACACACATTCGCCATCTTCCTCCATGTTTGGGAACCAGAACCACATTAGCCAACCATTCGGGATATATAACTTCCCGAATTTGCCTCAGGCTAAGGAGTCGTTGAATCTCCGATCGGATAATTTTATTGCGCTCTGGCCCCATTTTTCTCCTTTTCTGTCGGACAGGTCTAGCCCCTGGTTTTATATTGAGAAAGTGCTGGAATACCTTGTCGCTGATTCGTCCGGGTGGTCCCCCTTCCCAGGCGAAGAGGTGATGGAATTGTTTGAGGATGGAAGTCAGTTGAGCTTCTATTGCTGGTTCCATGCGGGTACCCATCTTAACCACCTTTTACGGACTTCCTTCTACCAACTCTACCATCTTTAACTCTTCAACGGGTTGAACCCGTGTCTCTTCGGTTTTGAGCTTTTTATTATTTCTGAGGGGGAATTCCTCTTCTTCCGAGGGGATAGCATTCATGCGACATTCTCTAGCCTTGGATTGATTTCCTCGAACTTCTCCGATACCTGAGAAAGTGGGAAACTTTACCTTAAGATGAAGGGTAGATGGGATAGCTTCGAAGATTCGGATGGATGGCTTTCCGCATATGGCGTTGTACGTTCGTGAAGAGGCTTCCACTACCCAAAACTTGGTGGGTTCGGTTCTTCCAAGGGCTCCCTCTCCCCATGACATTGGAAGGGTTATAGTTCCGAGGGTATGGCAGGCTTCTCCAGAAAAACCTACTAGGGGAACCTCAGCCATTTCCAACCTTTCTCTTTTTAGTCCCATAGCGAGATAGGTAGGAAAGAAGAGTACGTCCACAGAGCTGCATGTGTCGATGAGGATCCTCTGAATTTCACATCCGTAAATAACGGCTGAAATAACCAAGGGGTCTTCATGGGGGTAGATTATACCTGCTAGGTCCTCGGGTCCAAAAGTAATACTAGGCAACTTTGCCCCTTGGACGGAGCATACATGGAGTCCTTGTTCTGCTCGTCGAGCCTCTTTCAGATATTTTTTTCTTCTTACCTTGGGGTGTTATCGAGATATCTCCTCCCTTTATCATATTGACCGTTCGACCCGAAGAAGCATTGTCCCCATCTGAGTCTGGTGGATGACGTAAGTTACGATGCCCCGTAGTTCTTTCTTGGAAACCCTGTCGTGGGCCCGTGGTCCATCCTCGGGACTGTCCGCGCTCCGTGTTCCTTTCCTGTGACCGGTGATTGGGAGCCGCCTCGCCCTCTTCTTGCTCTGGGCATGATCTTTTCCATACATTCGGCTTGGGCTCCTCGGGATTATTTACTTTGAGGTACTTCTGCAAGTATCCCGCTTCTAGAAGGCGGAGTATCTCCCTGCGTCGGGTAGTGCACTCCTCGGTGGTGTGTCCATAGGTTTTATGATATTTGCAGTACTTTCATGTGTTCCTTTCCCGATTGGGAAATTTAGCCGGTGTGGGACTGTGTAAATCATCGTTGCCTCTCATTACGTTAAGTACCTATTGGGGAGCGATAGTCATCGGAGGTAAGGGTACGGGTCACAGGACATTTTTGAATACCCCTCCCTCGTCTTTGCGGGGGGGCTGGTTTTCCTTCCTTTCCCTTTTTCTTTGGCTTTCACTTCTCGTTCAACGTGTTCTCGGTGCTCATTATCGTCATGCTCCATGCGTCTTTTCGTTCCTTCCGCTTCCTCCATGAGGATGTAAACTTCTGCCTTTTGCACAAGCTCATTCATGTCCGTGACATGATTTCCCATGAGGTATCGGAAGAAATCCCATGTTCGAAGTCCATGTGTCAGTATGTCTGCCAGGATGGTGGGGCTGACATTAGGGACATCCAACGCCTCATCAGTGAAACGTTTTATGTACCCTAGCAAGGGTTCATCTTTCTGTTGTTTCACCGTGAAGAGATGGGTGGCCGATTTGGGGTATCTCCGATTGCATGCAAACTGTCGCACGAATAAGTGGGCTAACCGATCAAAGCTCATTATGAAGTTAGAGGGAAGGTGGGTGAACCAGGCTTGGGCTCGTCCTCCGAGGGTGACCGGGAACACACGGCATAGGACATGGTCGGGGGCGGATGATAGGTCCATTCCCACCAAGTATTGGTGTATGTGATCCTGTGGATCTCTTCCATCAGCGTCCCCAGTGTATAGGGGAACGTTGACGGGTCGCATCCCCGAGGGGACGGATGCTAGTGAAATTTTGGGGGTAAAAGGGGAAATTTTAAAAGTGGGATCTTCTTTAGGGGCCATGGTTTTCTTGATATCACTCATTTCTTTTCGTAAACCATCTAGCATCCCCCATAGGGCATGATTATCAACTCTAGGGTATTCCCAAGGACGGGGTATCTCTCCTCCTTGGCCCATCCTCGGAGTTTCCTCATAATTATCATACCTTGGTGATTCTCGTAGAGGTTCACGGCGCCATGGGACAGGAGAGGAGCTCCCTCCGTTGGGGGTGTCCCTTCTTCCGATGGAGGGTTCCTCTATCTGGGGGACTTGGAGGATCGATTGTCGAGATTCCTCCTTCTGTGGGGTATTCTCCGAGCCGTGGCTTCTACGAGTCTTTCAAAGATAGAGCGGGGGACATTGATGAAATCCCGTATACCGGATTGGTGGTGAGACAAAGTCTCTTCCGAGTTGCCTTGACGGGTTTGAAGACTTTCGCTTTCGAACAAATCATCCATAGTAAACAACGCTTGTTGAACACGCTCAAAGGCAGATTTTATAGTGTTCCCACAGACGACGCCATTTTGTTAACAGGTTGGATATTATAACCTGATTAACGGAGTAATTGAGGGGTTGGAACGCTTTACCCGAGGTTCAACAAGCGTTGATTGTGTAAGGATAATAAAGATACAAGAATATTTCTTCTTTTATTCACTGAATTTCACTCATTTTGTGTCTCTGTCTTTGTTTCAAGTTATCTTTCTTTAACTGACCACTTCCCTTTATATAGAGTTTGCTAGGGACATGTGTCATTGTGCATGTGTTTTAGTAAGTACGGGTGTTGCAATATGTGTAGAAGTGTAAAAAGATAAGATAAGATATATTCTTGGTCTACTAGATGCTGACTATGCTGATCTTTTTCTCTTCCGATAGCTTCGGGATCTTCGAGGGACTGTTTTTTGGGATACTGGTTTCCGAGGGGTGTTTTCGTTTTTGATTTGGTATCCGAGTGGTTTGGCATGGTCTCCGAGGATTTGTCTTGATCTCCGAGGGCTTTGGTTTGACCTCCGAGGGCTAGATTTGATCTCTGAGGGCTAGATTTTTCCTTCGTGAGGTGGTGTTTTCTTGTCCGAGTCCTCGTGGTGGTTTTTCTAATGACTTTTGGGCTTGGATCTATCTTTGCTCTGAAGTTTGATTTCGGGAGTGATGTTCCGAGGGCGTTTTGTGTTGAGGAGTTTTCAGCAAAGAAGTGTTCTCGTGAGTCTATGGGACTCGGGGTCCTTTGTGGTCCCTCGTGGCGCATTTGATGGACATCCGAGTCGCATGGATTCATCGGGCGTTTGTTATTTTTATGATACCACGTGGATATCTTTTCTTGATTCATCGTTGACTTTCCATGGGACACTTTGTGTCTCCTCGGGTATTCCTTTATATTGCTTTTAGGTCAGTGACCATGCATATTTGTAACTCTCTGAGGGCCTCCTCGTGGGAGGTGGTTACATCTCATCGGAAGTACTCGTAACAATAGTATTGTCCGTATATTAATTCTCATATTTAGGACTAATATTTTCTTTAATCCTGTATTTATTTTTTACGGTTAACACGAGATTAACACACCAACAAGTTCATAGATTGCAGAGATTTGGCAAACTCACCGCGGTGAGTTCGATCCGCGTAGTGTCGTGTTTGTCTACTAGTTAGGTCAGAGATTTGGCCCTGATGCCATAATAATATATTCATGAAAACAAGCCAAAATCTTACAAGACAAATGATAATATTATAAAATAATGAATAAAAAAAGTGTCTTAGTTTTACAAGAGAAACAATATATATAGGGCGAATTATTGAAAATGCCCTATAAGTTTTTATTTTTTTACTTTTTGCCTTTAAGTTTTCAGGCTGATGAAAATGCCCAAAAACACTCATTTTTCTGTCTAAATATGCCCTGCAAGTCTTCAAGTGGTCTTATAGTTAAAAATGCCCTGTAACTTATTGTTAAAGGGCACTTGTATTAATTAATTTTTTTATTTTTCTATTAAATCTTTAAACTTATATATACTTGTTAAATTATATAATTAATTATCTAAATTATGCTAATTCTAATTATCAACTTTAAAAAAAATTAAAACATATATTTTATACATGTTATTTAAATGAATTAGAAATAAATTCTGAAATGATAATCAAAATATATTTTCAATTCAAAAATAAAATTAATTTTATCATACCAAATGTAGGGTATAAAGAATTATTTTATGTTCCACTTTACTTAAAATTTAGATAATTAATTATATAATTTAACAAGTATATATAAGTTTAAAAATTTAATAGAAAAATAAAAAAATTTATTTAATTAGTAAAAGTGCCCTTTAACTATAAGTTACATGGCATTTTTAACTATAAGTCCGCTTAAAGACTTACATGGCATATTTAGACAGAACAATGAACGTTTTTGGGCATTTTCATGAGCCCGAAAACTTATAGGGCAAAAAGTCAAAAAATGAAGACTTACATGGCATTTTCAATAATTATGCCCCATATATATATTATATTATATTATATATATATATATATATTTATACAGGACATTTAAAGGACTACACTAGAGTATCTTTAAGGCTAATAATATATAAGTGTACTAATACGCTAACAATGTTTATAGTTTGTTTGGAGGTGAAACACAATGCTTCAACTAACCAACTAAGAAATCAAACTTAATTTATTTATTTCCACCAAAAAGCCGTGGGCTTAAGAATTAATACTTGGAAGGGGTTCCGACTTTTCACCGGCTCTCTCTTTTTGAAGTGCAACTAATCGAAAATCTATTATGCTAATTAACCTTATTGTATGTATATAAGCAATAAAATAGTTGTGAATGAAAGATTTGGCGTGCAAAGCCCTACTAAAACTTTAGTAGACTGGGTCCCCCTAATGACATAGTGGCATTCGTCTGTTAGTGTCTGGTTACAACTATAAAACAACCAAACTACCTCAACTATTATTACACACACTCATTACTCTCTCTCACTCTCTCTCTCAATCTTTGCCACTGCCACTTGCCTCTATTTGAGCTCTCCCTTGTTTTCTCCTTTTCTTTTCAGTTCTTCTTTCTATTGAGCACAAAGTATTTCTACCACATTCCCCCCTAATCAAAGAACTCTAATATTATTCACTCCCTAGTTTCTACTAATGACGAACCAAAATGTCGGAATTACCAATAACAAGGTTGCGGTATCGGGTTTCAACGCGGCGGCGCAGAAGCCTCCGGCGGTACCGGGCACCTACATCACTATATCAAAGAAGAAACTGTTGCAAAACATCGACATCCACAGCGGCGGCGGCGGCGGCGGCGGTGGGAGAATCAACTCGTGGGTCGACTCGATGAGAGCTTCCTCGCCGACCCACCTCAAGTCCGCCGCCGCTTTCTCCGATGATCAGAACTCTTGGATGGTAATTATTATTATATAAGTCCCTCCTCCTCTGAAATAAATATTCGTATGTGTGTACGTACATAGAGATTCCCTGTCTCTATACTATAATACACGTGTTTGCCTATGCGTTACTTAAGGCGATTCGGTGTCTTTTGTTGTATTAAATTGACCGGGTGGGGGGAATTAATAATATTCTGGTGAAACAGGTGCACCACCCATCAGCGCTTGATATGTTCGATCAAATAATTAATGCTGCAAAAGGAAAGCAGATTGTGATGTTCTTGGATTATGACGGCACCCTTTCTCCCATTGTGGATGATCCTGATCGAGCCTTCATGTCTGATGCTGTAATAATATACACAAACTTTAATTACTCGTACTTATACAAATATGTATATATATATATACATACATAAATATTTTAATGTACTATAGTATATAGTTTTCTCAAATTAAGTTATATTTGTTTTGTTACAGATGAGGGCCACGGTGAGGAAACTTGCTAGATATTTCCCCACAGCAATAGTGAGTGGGAGGTGCAGAGACAAGGTACAATTTTGTTTTTTTCTTATTTAGAAAATTTTACTTTTGAATATTTGTAGTAAAGATTTAGGTGGTGTAAATGGTTGAAATAATTGTAGTTTTCTTATGTGGACAGGTGTATAGCTTTGTTCGTTTGGCAGAGCTGTACTATGCTGGGAGCCATGGCATGGACATAAAAGGCCCATCAAAAGGTTCCAAATACAAACAAGTAAGTTTATTTTCTTTGTCTTTAGTTCTCCCTTCACGTTTTTCTTTTTGGTTAAAATTTGATGTATTCTTCCCTTTCCATTTTTGTTTCTTGTTAATTAAGTAGTATTTGAAATTATTGGCAGGGTACTCAAACTGTTCAATTCCAAGCTGCCAGCGAGTTTCTTCCCATGATCGACGAGGTAATTAATTAGTTATCTAGCTACTTTTTCAAAAATAATTTTAGTAATCTGATTGTATGACATAGTTATGTTTTTATGAAATTTCAGGTTTATAGTTCCTTGTTGGAGGTGACCAAATCTATAGCAGGTGCCTTGGTGGAAAATAACAAATTTTGTGTATCTGTACACTTCCGCTGTGTTGATGAGACGGTAATAACATTAAACTTTACTTTACTTTTTTTTTTAAAAGAATTTATTTAATGTTCAAATGGTCGGTAGTTCGCCCTCAAATAATTAATGCTATAAGATATTAACGCGATTGTAAACATTCTTATAATACGAAATTCATCTATAACTTCTACCTCTGTAAGCCAATTGTGTATTCCATCCACAATACGGTACTACCTTACCATAGTAACTATAAAGATATATATATTTCAAAAAGTCATTAGTCTTTTTATTTGTATATGATACTATGGGCCCTTCTTTACTTTCTAGATGTAAGTGCGAGTTAAAGTAGAGTGCATCATGAATCTTTAAGTATTTTCCCTTTTTACTTATATATTTAATTTCCATGTGAGAAGACGGCCTGATATGTTTATATCTTGGTACAAATTGCAGGAATGGAGTGAACTTGCGAAGCAAGTTGCATCAGTTTTAGAGGGGTATCCAAACCTTCGATTGACCCAAGGGAGAAAGGTATGCCTTGAAGATTCAGTTTGTAATGATTTTTCTGTACGTAGTATTACAGGTCAAAAATAAATAAAAGACAGGGCCACGTCTAGTCAAAACCACCGTTTTTCTATTGACTTTTTTTAATATGACCGACATAATTGTAACTGAAAGCGGGATACATTTTTTCTTTATAAAATTAGTATTAACAAGATTAATGACTGGTTGAGACAATGTGTAACGGTGGACAAGGTGTAATTTTATATATGTTGGGTATTTACGTAACGACATGTGTCATTAATGAGGTTACTAATTAATTTTCATTATTAATCTAATGCAGGTATTGGAAATCCGCCCTATTATTAAATGGGACAAAGGGAAGGCTCTTGAATTTTTGCTGGAGTCACTTGGTGAGTGTTGCTTGTTTTTCTTTTAATTTTTCTATTTAGATGGTCCCAGCTTTTAGATAATGAATTATATCTCTAATTAACGCTAATGTGGTGTTTCGTGGTCCCACAGGGTATGCCAATTGTACTGATGTTTTTCCCGTTTACATCGGCGATGATCGAACTGATGAAGATGCTTTTAAGGTATGAGAAAATCCGTTAAATTTTAGTTTGCAATTTGCATAAAGTTTGTACAAAATTTCATAGGCATTTTTTATTTTTTTGACATTGTATTTTGTATAAATTAAATCTATATATGAGTTACACTTATGCTTACAGCGATATGGTTTAATAGAATTATACGCTTCTCTGTCATGTTTAATACTAATTAATTATTACTTGCCACAAACTTGATTAGGTACTAAGAGAAAGGGGGCAAGGATTTGGAATTCTTGTTTCGAAAACTCCTAAAGACACTAATGCTTCATATTCTCTCCAAGAACCATCTGAGGTATATAACTTATTTTATACTACAAAGAGCCTTTTTTAATGGATAATGGTTGTTTTTCTTTCCTCTATATGCAAATAAATTACCAATCAATGATTATGTTCTCAATTATGAAGATATGTTGGTTTTGTTCAGGTCATGACCTTTCTTCGACGTTTGGTTGATTGCAAAAGGTTGTCGTTGAGACGGCAGTTCAGGATGAGGAGACGAGTCGAAGAAATCAAAATGTCTTTAACGAGTTGATAGTTTTTAAGTAGTTGGGTGATGATGCGTATATTAATGTGTAGGTATTTAGTAATTTGCTACAAAGAAGGCAAGGAAAATAGTACTCTAATTTGTGTGTTGGTTTGTAAGGGATTTGGACGGTAAAAAGGGGAATATATAGGAATAGGAAGATATTCCTCTAACTTTGTAAATCTTTTGGAACAACTTTTGGTGTGTAACTCAAGGTGGAATCTGGAATATTTACAATGTTAAATTAGTAGATAGAGGTTTTCAGAGAACCCATCCCTCCTCATAAGATTCTATTGCAACGTGTCACATGACAATCTTGTGTAAAAAATATTTCTGAAGAGTAAATAATTGAATGGTGAAAAATACTTATGATGTCAAATTGCTCTCCAGTTGAAGATGAAACTGCAACCGATTGATAGAACATAATGAAGAGAAATGAAAGGACAAAACTAGAAAGAAATTCAATCACAACATACATTTAATTATTTAATTCAATTGTGATCAATGCAATCACAACCTACATCCAAAGAGCAAAAAGAATCAATGATTCTTATTTCATTCTGATCAAAAAATCTGATCGAAACCATCAGATATATATTGACATACTAGTTGATTACGCGCGAGAATGTGTGGAGGTAACTAACTCGAGACGGTTCTAATAGAATTTTGAAACATAAAGGGAAAAGACCAAACTTTCCTCTAATATAAATTTTGAACCATCAAGCCCCTAACTCAACAATTCTGCATCTTGATTCTGAATTTTTTAAAACCACATAATCATCAACAAATTAAACCCATCACTCAACTAACCTCAGGAAACCTCAGCAGTGGCTACAAACGCAATTTGAACAAGATCCTAGCAATAACTAAACTTATTGCTTGACATAACCTTGGTAATCTTGTTTGTTGGATTCTCCTCTTTTGGAATCTCTTGACAATTACAAAACCTCTAGATAACACTTCTCTGACAAAGTAAAGTTTGATATGAACATGTTTTGTCCTTTCATGGAAAACCTGATTTTTTGTCAAATGTATGACACCCTGACTGTCATAGTTTATAGTAATAACTTCATCTTAAATCCTAACTTTCTTAGAAAAACCTTCAAGCCAAAGTGTTTCCTTAATAGCTTATATCATACATGATGGGGGATTGCGTTATGTGTAAATAGAATAGAATATATTTCAGCACCGAATTGTTACACCTAAATTCCACTATGTCGCAAGTGCACGAATCAAGTAATAATAAAATGGTAAGTATAGTTACGAACCAACTATCGTATCCCAAGTGAGTGATGGTTGTATATATGAATCACTTAAATGCAAAAACACTAATTACTGTCGCTATATTTTCTCATGTGTTTGCAAAATATGATGAATGCTTATGAATGATTTCCAAAATAAGGATGCTATGAATGCTTGTTATGCTAAGAATGCTTAATCTATAATGCAATGGAGTTAATCTAAGAATGCATGAATGATCAAATATCTTTTTGAGTTTTTTGGTTTTTAAATGCAAGAAAACAATCAAGCTACTTATTATAATGAAACCTATTGAACTACGAATGTTGGGAAGATGAGAGATTAACTAAGCTAAACTAAAAGTAGAACGTAGAATGATCGATTGATTGCTTTTAGGTTGTGAACAATGGTTGAAAAGATTTTTTAGAGGTTGGGTTTCACAATGACTTAACTTAAGAGTTCATAGACAAACCACCTATATTTACTTACAGTACTTGATAATTATTTGATGTTTGCATGCCTAACGGATCTGTGACATATGGCAGGAGCTATCCCAACAACATCTCTATAAGTCTCTAATAACCTACCGTGTTAACGGAATCAGTCGAGTTGTCAATTGTTTTAGAAGAGATATTAAATCTGTAATCCATTTAACTCATCTGAATCATGCTAACAAAACGTACATAGTCAAAACTGATCTAGTGTGATCTAAAGGTTGCACAAGAGTTGCTTTCGCAAATCCAAGATACAAATCGCATATATATATATATATATATATATATATATATATATATATATATATATATATATATAATTCCCTTAGCATTCTACACTTCAGGAGGCCCCACACCGGTGCTTTTGTTTTATTCCAGCGAGAGTAAGCTTGGTCACACAACATAAGTAACTATTCAATTTAGACATTCAAGGTCATCTAACACACATCAAAGTAAAGTAAATAAATACATTCATAATAGCAGAGTTACTCTCTTACTCTCAACAACAAGTAGATTAGCTCATCATAGTCATGAGTTCAACAATCAACAAAGAATTAAATATCATAGACAAAGTAAAAAGGTAATGAAAAACTTCTCGGATCCGCTGGAAGGTTGTTGCTTGACCCTCTTCGTACTCCCTTTTGGTATCTTCTTCTCCACTAATTATATTCTCTCAAACAATGACTCGACCAATCTAGAACAAGACTTTTAATGGTGTTTTCTCTCTGGTGACAACTCTCAAGGTTACTTCTCTTTGAAAGTGGCTGTAAAGATTCTGAAAATTGTTGTGAAAGTTGTACGCGAACTACTAAACGTAGCCTCCTATTTATAGTTTTTCTCTGCTCTAGGCTCCATTTTAGGGTTTCTGACTTGCGGCCCAAACTTCCTCTGATCACGCGCGATGTAGCTCTGATCGTGTGCCACCCGCGCGACACCGTGGTGATCGCATTACCTTCTGATTTCCTCTCTGCAGTCTTCTGGTGTCTTCCCTTCCACCGTGCTACATTCGGTATTTCCCCTTCTTGTAGTGTCATAGTGCTCACGTAGCGCTTGAACAGACCGAAATAGTGTCTCTGACCAATTGTTGTCCAAAACATTCATTTTTGGCCTCGTTTAACCTCGTATTGTCTTGACTCCTTAAATATCTAAGAAAACATAAAATAATACTAAAATAAGTAAATATGCTATCATAAGTATTCAAAAGCATAAGTAAATATATACTTAAATCACGCTAATGAGACGCTTATCAAATACACCCAAACTTAAACCTCTACTTATCCTCAAGTAACTTACTTAACTGACTAGATCTAAATTAGAATGTAGTTATTGACATGCCAACACGCATAAGTGTATTCCCAAAATGCAACCTATGGTCAGAACAAGAGATGAGACAGAATAAATGAATTCATCTTCACATCCGATTCATGTGCTCTAATAGTGTGTGATACTATTGTTGATGCATAAAAGTTATTTTCATGTTGCAAACTAATGAAAGCATAGCTCTTAACATGTAATCACCTCTATTTTCACTCTTCAATCTTCTATTGCCATTGACTCAGGTAGATTTCATATGTTGAGGATCATTTATGACTTTGTAAGCTTGTAATGTAGCCTCAGGTGTGGGCTATAATGGAAAAAGTCATATATGTGAGTTCTAGAGATGTATGTAGTAAATCACTCATGTATTAAACTTTCCTCCCTTGTTTGCCCCTTCTTCTTTTGGCTATACATTTTAGACTCTTTTTGTGCATCTTTTTATTTGCGCAAATATTCAAACCATCCTATACTTCATGATTTTTTTAGAAACACCCTTAAACTTAAAGTTTTTGCACGGGTTATTTGTGTTCTCTATTATATTTATCCTCATTTTCTATTTAGATTTTTCTTTTTAACTCATGCTTTTGAGCTCCTACCTTATACCTCATTCGATCTACTACATCTATCTCTAGAAATGAATAGGATATAATTTTTTTTCTTTTTCGACTCATGGTAGGAAAGTAGGCTTCATAAACAAAGGCTCATAGAAAAGGCTTCAGTTGGGTTTTGTGGATAATCATATATTCATAAAGAGTTCTTGGCTTGAAAGGCTAAAACTCATCGGTAGAGACCCGCGTGGAGTTGATCCCTGCGACAAGCCAGGTCGCGCGTCCGTAACGCGATTTCATCCTTTTTTACAGTTAAATTTGCTGCCAACTTCAAAACAAGGCAACACGATTTTTTTTATAAATAAGAGAGGACAGCCAACACTTAAGGCATCACTTTCAACAACTGATAATTACTTTCAACCATAACTATTTTCTATTACTTTGAGAGTTGTGAGAAAGTTGTGAAAATAGTGCAAACACAAAGATAACAATCGTGATAACCGTTAGTGCTTTTACATTGTAAGTGATTCGAGCATTCATCCAGCACTCATTTGGGATACGACCGTTGTTTCGTAATTATGCTTACCATTTTATTATTACTTGATTGTGCACTTGCGAAGGAAAAAATTTAGGTGTAGCAATTTAATTGTTAACTAAGTGTTCTTACGAAGCCAATACCAAGTTATGCACCCGTCAATTGACACCATTTGTTTTTGTTTGACCTTTAATGACTGTTGTTAACTCCAATTGGCCGTCTGAATGAATTGATTTTAGAGCTTCGAGAACTAAGGTAGAGCATAGCTTGCTTATTCCATGAAAGAGCTTCAAACTTGTTTCCAGATTGAGCTTAGTCAAGGCCTCATTAAAGCGTTGATTTCCCTTGGCTTACCATTTCTGAGTTGCCTCCTATCTTAATAGGAAAAGCTATATCGTTGGCGTAAAAAACATACATAATTCTAGATTTTTTACTCATAAAGAATTGCATCTTCACATCAAGTTGGTTAAGAAAAATGTTCATTAAAATGGGACACAATATAATGGACTGCCCTGAGGGATCCCTTTTATACAAGAGCCATAAGTCTTACTTTTTTTTTATCTCCTATTCCTTTAGAAAGCTGAAAATAAAGTTCTAAAAACGCTCACTGCTCTCACCCTAACTCTATTTATAAGAGTGTGATCAATGTTATCAAAACAACTGCTTTGAAAAATTTATTCATTGCAACCCATCAACATGCGCTAAGAAGGGACTGGGTCCTCTCCCCTTCCTAAAGCAATGAAAATTGGAAGGAAATACGTTCTCATAGACCCTGTTGATGAGTAAAGAAAGGTACGAAGTGACTCGACTGAAAGGAGATGGGTGAAGTGACAATGGGGTCCTTCTTGCATGATGTTACATGGCGCATTTTTCCTTGCTAGCTAGCCTTTGGAATCCACGACTTGTGCATCTCCAATAACTGAAAGCCACATGCCAATACTTGGGTTTTCAAATATTCTAAATGAGAAATGTATGTAAAAACTGTTATACAACATAGGCTTCTTTTTTCAATATAAATTAGATTATTTGTATATATTTATTCAACAAGTCCGAGGTCTCAAGTCGCTGCTTTCATTCCTCAATAATTGTAAAAAGTCGCGCGGTTCTTTATGTTGGCTCATTGCTTGCATGATCTATCTTTTATCTTACTTTCTTTGATTTTCCTCTGGACTACTTGACACGCATGAGCTGAGTTACTTATAAAAAAAAGTCGTCTACTCATTTCATTGTTAATGATTAGGTAGAAACCAAATTAAGCCTCGCGCGAAAGGAAAAACTCGCGAGATGCCTATTCTACTTTCTTGATCGACCTTAGGGGTTCTGATAAACTTTTTGATGAGTAAACGAAAACTTCCCTAATAGAGAGAGTGGGAATGTAACATCTTCTCATAGGGATCTTCTCTTCTATGAGAACTGGTGTGTATCTAGCGTGTAACATTTTTAGTAATGAATTCAAGAACAAAGCTTCACCTACGATTTTGCAAGTGCACGGTCAAGTAATAATAAAATGGAGAGTAAATTACACCCCAAGTGTCGAATCCCACAAATACAATGATTAAACTCTTGTATTCGCTTATTGTACTCTTTCTTCTGATGACTTTGATTGTGTGAATGATTGAATGAATTTGTAGAATAAAAATTGAACGCAATAAAAATAAAAGACCGAATAGGATTGATTTTTGTTGTGTTGTAATCAAGATTGAATGAACTTTAGAGGTTCGGGTTCATTGGATATTCCAATATGCTCATACTTATTGTATGATGTCCTTAATGATGTACATGTTCATGGCTTCTTTCGAGACCAGAAGAGGACATGGTCCGATTTCTCTTTTTCAAACACTTTTAAATTTAACTATCCCACATAACATGTTATGTGCCGACGCTAGTGATCAACTATAACTTCTAATCAATCTCATATTGATAATGCATGACAAGGCATTGAGTACAAGATAATCAAATAAGGACGAATTATCAAAAATGCCCGCTAACTTTTGCCTTTAATCTTAAATGCCCGTTATTTCCAAACCTGCTGAAAATGCACGTTAAGTTTTAAATTTTCTAACAAAAATGTCCGATTTTAAAAATTTGAACTTTTTATCCGACGTGGCATCCGAATCAAAGAGACGCACTGCTGAATTAAAAAGTCGCGTTTTAAAATTCGGGCATTTTTGGTAGAGTTTTAAAAGATACAGGGCATTTTTAGAATTTTTTTTAAGACAAAATAAGTTTTTTTGTGCTTATTTTTCATTTCGGCCATTTTTAGTAGAAATTTTAAAAGATATAGGGCATTTTTAGCATGTTGGGAAACAACGGGCATTTAAGATAAAGGCAAAAGTTAGCGGGCAGTTTTGATAATTCGTCCATCAAATAAACATAGACATGCAATTGATAGAAATAAAATCATAGGTCTTCACATAGTTTTAAATCCAACTATTACCTAACTCTAAGCATAACGTAACCAACCTCTCATCGTTTCAAAGTAAAAATTCAACATCTTCATAAACAATTAAAATAAATCTAAAAGATTAGGAAGAATTATTATGTTAAATTATTCTCTGGGATAGTTGCGTATTCTGCTTGGTCTAATCTCTGGAATCTCGTGTCTTGTTGATCAACGATGTTTCTTTCACACTCTTGTTGATAATTGCTACTCTTGTTGATGAAATCTTTACTGTTCCAATCCTTCTTTGTTGTGATTTCAATGGTGAATGGTGGTTGTGTGTGCGTGATGATGATGTCTTTGTGAGAATGATAAGTCGTGATGTGTTGAATTGTAAATAACGGTGTGTGAATTGTTGCCTCCTTCTCGCCTGTTCACCCCTCCAACGATTAAGTTTTCATGCCCAAAGATTGTTAGACGTGTTGGAAATATTTAAACGGGTCGCCCATGTGGGCTAAACCCGACCCGTGAATTCGAAACTCAAAGAAAGGGAGGGAATAGTTTCCTCCATGTTTTTGAATTAGAAAAAACTACCATTTTCCCTCCCAACTCTTGCTGATATCTAAAGTCAGTTTTTCTTTTGAAAAAAGAAGAGAAAAACACACCTATTTTCGTAGAAAAAATAAGGAGAAAATGGAAAAGCCATTTTTGATCATCTTTTTCACATTTTAACATTTGCAACTTGGCTCTTGGGTTGTGGCTATAATTCCTTTCCGTTTGTGATTGGGATTCGACCAGATCGGAGTACAAATAAAGGAGAAACAGTCATGGAATCAAGCCGGGTTATTCAACGTTCATGGGAGCAACTTTGGGATCCATTTAACATGGATCAAAGGTTAGTAATTCCATCATTGGTATCAGAGCCTTATGGCTCGATTTCTGACTTTTTAGAACATGGATGAACATATACACATGCCCTTATGCAAGTGTTATGTTATATCGAAATCAAAAGCTTCATGATCATCAATGGTGATTTTTTAATTTCTTCGATTTATGCCTTCAAATTTTTACTGTAGCATGCCTATATGATGTTTATCATTCCTGCAAAATTTCGTAACGAATGGCTTTGTGGTTTGTGAGATATTACGAAGTCTTTGCGTTTTACCCGAAACTTTGACTGCATGCTGCGTTTTCATTTCAAATAATTTTGGCATGAATCTTGTGGGGTTAGAAACTACATGTCAAGAGCTTTCCATCCATATAAAGAACGTTAAATTTGGCCGAGAATTGAGAGAGTTATGGCACTTTCAATTTTCAGCCAAAAATTAGGATTTTCTGCGATTTTTTGAGAAAATGCACAGAAACGCGACACGTGGCACAGAGTTCATAACTTGCACCGGAGGCGCGTGGGGGCGCGTGAGAAGCCTACGGTGGTCCATTTTTGGATCCGAAAATTGCGTTATTCTCACAATTGGATTTCCTATTTTTCTGTAATTTAAAATAATTTTTTCAGAGTTCGAAAATATTTGTCATTGAATTTTTTACCTTTTAATGAAAGGATAATTCTTCGAATAAAATATCTTTCTTTTTTTGAAAATTCTGAAAATTTTATTTTAGACTATGGAAATTATCGAAAAAGGCGTTTGAGCCAAGTGGGAGTGTATGGACATTTTTTTGAGCCATAATTACTTTTGTTTAACTTGAAAATTTAGTTTTTTTTTTATATAGTTATCTTAAAGATATATGTTGTTTTGACAACTAAAGTAAATGTGTGTATACACTCCACAGTGTTAAGCTTTTGTAATTTTAAACACGGTGAGATGTTCGAGAAGAAAACCCCGAGCTTGGAAGCTTGTAGTTCTAGATGGATGTTGGAAAACTTTAGAAATCCTAAAAGAGATCTATTTGCGCACTTGGTAGGCTATAATTTGGATCGAGGATCTAAATGTTACCGAATGTGTGAATGAGATTTGTTAATTGGATTTAATTTTGGAATAATCACATGTGAACATGAAGATAATTAGTTTAATTATTTTATGTGACGTGATGTATTCCGTAGTTTCGTGACGAAGCATGTATTAAAACATGTATGATTATGTTTAATCATTTTTGGATCATGTAGAATACATGCTTGTTTCCTTATGTGCATTTTTTTTGAGCATGTAATTTCATATTTTACATGATGTATGCACGCTAATTTTTTAGCTAAAGTGGGAGTTCTATGGTTGGCAGAATTTTAGAAATTCTCACCTTGAACTTAGAATATTTTTTGATTTAGAAATTAATTTCGTGATAATGAACGTTGGGATATGGATAATGATAGGCCAGTTTGTGACCTCTTCGATTCCGCACCTTATGGTCGATTATTATGAATATTGATTTGCTAGATATAAAATCAAACTTGTATAAGCAATGGACATTTAAGAAGATATATCTAGAAAATGACAGACCATGGCAACCAAGTTGGTCACGTTCATAGATTCAAATAAGTGCTAGCAAAGCACCTATCGTGAAATGAACTGACTGTAAACTTATATAGTTTAGATATCAGGATAAGACGGTTTGATACCACCCCTAACAACACCGATTAAGTCACTCCAAACCTTTTAGTAAGGTTACTCTACTCTTAGAATATAGATCTAAGGGCATACAGATGATTTAATTCCGCTGCATGTGCCATTCTGTATAGCCATGTGATTAATGATTTATATAGATGGTGTACTTTTATATGTGAAATATAAATGTATGGCCAACTCGTGTTTAAGACACTGACTAATGAAAATGGCGCATTGTTAAATTCTGATTGATCACGACTATGATTTTGCTCAAGTGTGATCAATAATTTTAGTCAGTTAACACACGTGGAGTAATATGCTCAAGAGTTAAACCCAGTATCATTCTCATCATCATTCATTTGAACATCTGTAAATCTGTTAAATTGACTGTGTAAATGACCCAGTCAACTTTGAACTTAAGATGAACAACATTTTTGTTGTTATCTATGTTGATGTTTGAAGTTATTTCCAGGTTCACAATAACTTTGAAAGAAAACTTTTAAAGTTTTAAGTTGTATGTTGGACTGGAACATAAGACAATGATGAAAGGACTATTGATATGGTCAGAGAATGATTTAATGTGTTTGATCAAGGATAAACACTGATGAGGTTGTCGTGTTGATGTTACCTTCTAAATGCTAATCTTTTGATTGCATTGCATTGGTAAATAACACTTAAATAGATTTCCTATGAAGTTGTGTCACCTCTATGGTTATGCTACAAATCTTGTCCTACGTGGATTTTAGATTTATGATAACTTGAGACTGAATTATTCTTAAGGAAATCCAACTAGTTCATGCACGCATATGAATTAGCAAGAGGTGGGAGGAATTGCGAGGTCATTCCTAACAAGAATCAGTGCATACAAATTTATTTGTGTCACGACTGAATCTTTTCCTACTTTCTACCATATGTGAGATGAAGAGGTAAGACTTGAGTCAAATAATTATTATTCTTTGAAGAGTCATTGACTTGAGCAAGTTTGTGACTTAGCTGGAACATGTTGTTATGTGTAGCATTTGGTGGCTTAGACATCATTTTTTCTCTAAAAGTGTCAATATGTGACTAAAGAAATGTTTTACTTACCGCACTAATTGTTGGGAACAATTAATGCAACTTTTTATGGGGTAGTGAAAACATTGATATAGTGTACTCGATACACGTCTTTGAGTCACATCGGGAAAAACAAACATTGGTTATAGTGTAGCACCTAAGTGGTCCACTTTCTTGTTTGACCCACTTGTTTGAATTTTCCTTATTGAAATTATTGACACAAGAATCATCTTAAAGATGATTTAGACTGAGTTCTCTTGGGATAACTCCCTTAATTTTCTATGATTTAACTAATACAAAGGCAAGCGCGAAACCATTGTTTCCATTACAATAGACTGTTATACTTTGCATTTCTCATTGTTGTTTAACTGTTGACAAATCTAAGATACGTAAGTGTCTTAGATGTTGTAAAGTTAAGATCCAATTGCTAGGATTGTAATGGTTCTTAGAATGTGGTTAGTGCGCAAAGTATATAATCGAAATGACATCTCACTAATAACTTATGATTTCTTCGCACGCCTATATGTTGGGTGTCGCCATTAGAAGAAATAGAAAGTTGTAGACGATGAGAAGTCCACATAGACTTGAGTTGTAAAATTGATTTCCTTGGGAGGAGACTCTTTCTCAACTAAAGTGTGGCTAATATGTACAATTGCCTTAGTATTTGATTTACTCTTTATGTTACATGAGATTGAGTGAAAGACTCGATCTAATCAGCCTAGGACATTGGAACAAATATCTTATGCATACTCTTTTCATTGTAGTTGAAAGCATTGTTCCAATTCTTAAGGTATGTAGTATGGGATACACACATTGGTTGTGGTGTATTTGCCCATCATAAACATGTGGAGTAAGAGTAACTGAGATTAAATCGTGGAATTTTATTATTTGAGGTATGACCTTATTTGGTAGGACAACTAAGAGGTAATGGATTGTTTGTGATTTATTAATTTAAGTTATGGTTTGGTCGATTGGTTACTTGAGATCTAAGCTTCAGAGCTTCACGACTCAAGTGGGAGCCTTATGGGGTAAATCAATTGATACATGACTAAAATTAAATTCAGTACAAGTACTGAATAAGATACGTTCAAGTATATGTCTTACGACATTAGAACAACATTGATTTATTTTTTCCTATCTCGAGGAGATAGATGAAATTCAAGCGACAAGCAACTCCATGTCCTATCTTACAAAGGTTTCTCAAATAAGTGAGATGGAACAAGTTTTTGGACTCTGTATTTCTATATGTCTGACTGTGTACATTGGTACATGTACTGGTAGACTTATGATTAAGGCACAAGATATTTGAGGACTAGTGTATTCACAAAATTATACTAAGATTGTGCAAATCTTTAAGAAGTATAAGTTTTTCTCGTGAAAGGGAACATGTTGTTTATAGACAACAACTTCATTTTTTGTGGGTGAAACTCTACTAATTGACTGTTCATTGATAGATATGAGTTTTATGATTATTTTTTATGAACCTTGAGGTTGCATTTCTCGATTGAGATTTGAGTACATAAATCCATGTATAAGTTACTTGATTTTGTACTAAAGGCATAGCTAACCAAGTTTAAATACTTATGTTGATCTATGGCCTTAGACATTATTTTCGACTATGATTTATGAGATCTATCGAAAGGTAATCTCAAATGAGCTTTTCTAGATAATGTTCTCACATTAATATCAAAGGGATGATTAAATGTGAAGCTCACTAGGAACAATCTATGTCTTCACGAGGAAAAGTTATAGACCGTGTTTTGATTAGACTATGGTTGATGAGAATCATTTTGGGAATGATTTCTTTAGTCTTTCTTTGTGAAAGTGTAATACCATTTTCTTTATCAGATTTCGGTGCTTATGAAACACTAAAGAGTGATTCTATTTTCTTTAATCATGAAAGACTTGGCAGATGCCTAAAAGATTGTGTGGTTCGTTTAAAATAATAACTCTATCAATATTAATGATGTCTTGTTGATTAGGATTGTGAGAAGTATGCTTCAACCATTTAAAGATGGCCATTCTTTCTATTCTTTGAATAAAAAGTGAATTTGAGGTAAATGTACCTCTTAATGTTCAAATTCATAGAAATCATTCAATTTCTTGATGCTTTGCATCTTGAGCTGCGTGGAGTGATTTAAAATGAACTTTGAGGAAACTGGTGCTCCTTACAATGGTATATATCTTGAGCTTTAGAATCTACGGAGACTATATTTAGTAAGATGTTTAAACTTCTGTTGGTGGTGAAATCTCTTTGACGATTGAGATTTACTGCACTACTCATCTATCCTGATATATGTCATGCCATGGGTCTGGTCATTGAGTATAGCCCAATTCTTAAGAGTAGAATTTGGACAATATTGATATAGGATTGTGAACTCCTATACATACTGCATACTAGTAAACCCAATAATGATTTTGGTCATTATTGATCAAAATACACTTATAGTTTTACAAGAGGTAATTTGACTTGGAGTAAATCGACCTATGTGTTTGCTTCTTCATTAAATGACGATGCTGTTTGTTAGAATAGCTGAAAGCAAATGGGTGTGTGGATGTGCGTATGAATGAAAATTTATAGCATGTGTTGTTGCAGTATAATGTGTTTGGTCAAAGAGACTAGTTTATCATTTTGAGACAGTAAGTAAAGTGGGAGCCGTTGTGTGCTTTATGATGACATGCATCAATTGCTTACAAGAGAGTCTCAAAGGGATAAAAAAACAAACACTTAATCACAAAAGGATTATTTTGTGAAGAGATATTTGTGCAAAGAAAACAGTGACTTTGCTGTGTAGATTTATGCATTAGTGATGGTTAGTTTGATAACTTAACCTTGACCTGGAGATACACTCTTGAATTGTTAGAATCTCAAGGTTTGCGTAGAATCTAACCTAATTGGATTAGATGATATCCAGTTATTTATGTCCATGAGTTCAAGACTTAAATGCTATATAAGCAGATGCTTTTATGGTGAGAGCATTAAAGTCTTAAAGTATGTCTGACAAGTAGAGATTGACTCTCTCACACGAGTAATCGCCTCTGACATTAAGAAGTGTGCAGAGATGAGACAATTATGATTTTGTTTGGATATAAAGTCATATTTATCTTATGATGTCGCCTTGATTGATGATCAAGATGAGATTACTGTTGTATCACTAAGTAATCGTTATGGATTCCCACCATCCATTATACTTGTCGTAGAGCCAGATGTGAGTTTTCTTGTGATTGGTGTTTGTAGAGGACTGACAAGGAGAAAACTCAAGTTAAGTGTTAAGGACACTTGAACTAAGATCTGTACGATGCATTTTACTTTTAAATAGGACATACGCTTCCGAAGAGGAAGACATGCATCGTAGCATGTGTTTCATACCACATGTGCTTTTGTGACCGTTGGGATAATGAGTGAATAGATCCTTGTTTCCTCATTGTGTGAGACCCATAGGTTTATAAAACCGTAAATGATACCCTTATGACTTTTAACTTTTTCTCGAGACTTTATTTTGGTGTTGCTACTTTAGCATGTCTCCAATAGCCATGTTTGATTCGGTCATGCGGAACATGTCTAGGAAAGCAATCATTTTAATGTTAAGAGGTTTAAGATTAAAAAATGAAGACTTTCTATGACTTGCTCCTATCTTGTATTCACCGCGATCGCAGTTATGTAAAACTTTGATGTTTGAGATGTAACTGTGAATACAATGAATAGTGTTGAAAGAGAGTGTGCTCTTTTTATGACAAGGAATTAGAGATGCTCTGATTGATGCAAGTAAGTGAAGTCTGGGGTATAGCGAGATATCGTCCTCATGTTGAAGAAGTTAAGTTGCTATATGTCCTTAACCGGTGTATAGCTTTGTGCTTAAGTGTTGAGCCGTCATATATCTTTAACCAGTGTATGGCATTGAGCTCTTGTATGCTCGCAGGTCACACGATCCATTTGCCTGTATGAAGTTGTAAGTATGTGAAGTTGATCTTACTAGACCGGGATCTAGCCCTCATGTGCGAGTAGGAGATGTTGGAAATATTTAAACGGGTCGCCCATGTGGGCTAAACCCGACCCGTGAATTCGAAACTCAAAGAAAGGGAGGGAATAGTTTCCTCCATGTTTTTGACTTAGAAAAAACTACCATTTTCCCTCCCAACTCTTGCTGATATCTAAAGTCAGTTTTTCTTTTGAAAAAAGAAGAGAAAAACACACCTATTTTCGTAGAAAAAATAAGGAGAAAATGGAAAAGCCATTTTTGATCATCTTTTTCACATTTTAACATTTGCAACTTGGCTCTTGGGTTGTGGCTATAATTCCTTTCCGTTTGTGATTGGGATTCGACCAAATCGGAGTACAAATAAAGGAGAAACAGTCATGGAATCAAGCCGGGTTATTCAACGTTCATGGGAGAAACTTTGGGATCCATTTAACATGGATCAAAGGTTAGTAATTCCATCAAGACGAAAATACCCTATAGCAGTTAAAATCCGACTGCTAGCGACATGGCGTGTCGTGCAGGTCAAGTCGAGCTTATGTGGTCACGCAGTCGCGTCATTGTTCAAAATATGCATTAACCATGTGACCGTCTGACCGACTACTCTAGTGTTCTTGTTTCAGAAGTTTTGATTAAAAGTGGGATATTACCTTAATGTCCGTTAATTAAAGACAACTTCCTTACTCCACTTGCGGTCGAATTTGTTCGAAACTTTTGACATCAGTATCGACGAGCATCTCATTTTTTTTGCTTTTGGGACAAGGATATTCGCATTTGAGAAGTGATTTGACACATAATGATGTGATTCCAAGATCGTTTGCTCTTTTGACGAATACAGTGATCATGATGCATGTTAACAATTGAACTCGTAAGCCAGTGGTTGTAATTAAATCGTGTAGAATACTTGAGTAGCAATTTGCATATGTTATATGTGATTTTGTGGGTCAATTTTATATAAACGTGCAATACCCTCGCAGTTCGGCCGGGTTAAACCATATGAAAAAGAAATTGATGGATCAACTTAAATGCATTAAATTGTTTTAAAAATTAAAATGAAGTATAATTAATCGAAAATGATATTTCTTAATGTCATGTCTATCATAGTGATTTATGAAGTACAAAGAAAGCAATCATCCGATAACAAAAATAACATCTTCTATTCCACGGAATATATGTAGATTTTATGAGGTTATGTAGACCCAAGTACGCGAAAAAGTTAGCTTAGGGGCTAATAATGAGTTACCTTTTTCAAATAATTAATAAAGGATTAATTCTGTGTATAAAGTTTATTCAAATATGTTATGTCTAATCCAATAGATAATATTCTCTTAGTAGGTTAAGGTGATACCTAAAGATATATTTGTTAGCCCCATTTCTTAATTTTCTATACCTCTCCATGGCTTGATTAATTTTCACATATCGTAATATGCTATATGTAAGCATGATTCCGATACTGATAAAGGAAATACAGCATTGTATGGTTGTGTATGAGGAGTTGTAGATCATTCTCTTTTAGAATGATTTTATAATAATTGTTAAATTTGTTTTTAATCTTACCAGTTTTGTTTTATATTTTATATATATTTTGTTTTGTAGGTTTAATTTATAGATAATCAATAAAACAGGAGCCAAACTTGCATGCAAAGATAATACTTTTGGGAAGAACTAGTAAGCTCGACACCACGATAAATTAATGAAGATCTGGATTCTATTATAAAGCAAAAGGTGGTTTGTTTTTCCTCTTCTTTTTTTTTTTTTTTTTTGTTTTTATCACAAGTGAAAGGTGGCTAGTGATTACACAACTAATCAAATAGTTAGGGCCAAAATAATAAAGTGGCGCAATATGCTAGGCAAGCGGGACAAGGGGCATGACTTGGAGCAAGTCGGTCGGTGCCCCGGCCCTTCCTCGAGAAGTTGAAGAAGACATTGTATACGCGCAACCGTCGATTGGTAACATATGCACTAAAACTTTGAGATAGAGACCTACCTATATTCGAATTACTTTGAAGCGAGTTGGAGAATGAGAAGATACGACCAAGTAACCAAGCTAGAGTTATAAATAATCAAAGAAATGACAGGAAAACACTGAAAGAATTACGAGGGAACTAGAAAAAATGAAGATTGAGGAGATTTCATCTTTCAAACTCTTTAAGCTTTTCTATTATGTCATTTGTTAACCTTTAGGGCTAAATAATATGTATCCAGGGTATAACACTGATGGGTGTAATTTAGGATTGGCCCAATATAACGTTATTGGGCCGGCCCAAAGGCGCATCGAATAGGGAGAATTCGAGGCGCGCATCGAATCAGTATTATAAGCTTTCCCCACTGGGCCGGCCCAACAGCGCATCGAATACGTCTGATTCGATGCGCGTATCGAACAACCGAGATTCGATACGACTTTCTATATTGGATTGTGGGTTCCACGGGACGGGTTCTATAAATAGCCCGTCCCCTTGTATTCAAAGGGGCCTTTTTCCGAGATCTGAACCAGCTCACTACAGTCAGCATCGAACCAGCACCGTTCGACACGATCCATATCGAATCAACTCCGATTCGAGGCGCAAAGAAATACAGTATCACTATTCGATACCTGGACACGTATCGAATTCGACACCGATCAGATTGACTTTCATTCAGTGACAACTGGACCGCATCGAATTGATCATCATTCGACACGTCAGTATCGAATACTTGAAATTCGATACGTATTATTGACTTTGTAATTTAGTTATTCTGTCTAGAAAGCTTGTATTAAGTGTTCCGGACCAAGCTAGTCCGCCAATAGTATCGGATATCATTGTTTGATCTCATTTTGTATAAATTATTGTGTTCTATTACCGTGACGAAATAAGACCAAAACATTGGCGCCGTCTGTGGGAACACAAATTATATTAGCTTCATAGGCAGTATGACTAGAATAACTCGATCCAAGAGTAGAGCTCTGGAAGGTAATATGGGAGAAGAACAATCCGGTACACCTGAACGGGGTATGCCAGATATAGTTTGACCATCAACATTACCACCGGCGGTACCAACTCCGGCTAGGAAAGAAAACCAAGGACCTCAAGCTGAGAAGGCACCCATTAATGAAGCCGAGGTGAGTGGAGCTTCAGCGACAAATGCTGCAATACCAGATAAATTCAAGAGTGAATTATTCGCGATGATTAAAGCAGTCGTGGCTGAGGTGCTCCCTACCGCACTTCCCGCTATGATACCATCTCCTGTTGAATATTCTGAGAACTTGAGAGAACAAGGTTCAGCTATCCGAAAGCAGAATGGGAAGGAAAAGGAAAAGTCACAGCAAGACGACCGAAGAAGTAAACATACTTCGGAAAGGATGAACAGCAAAGGGAAATCAGTTCATGAAGAGCGAGGAAAGAAGCTAGTATCGGTAGAGATACAATCGAAAAGGCCTCATGAGAAGATACAAAAGGAAAGAGAGGCAGAATATGCTGCTGAGCGAAGTAGAAGAGAAGACAGAAGACGGTCGGAGAGTCGTAATTCCAGGAAAGATAAGAATGAGGAAGAGGATCATAGAGAGGAATCGCGGAGAAGAAAACGTAGAGATGACCAAAGACAGCCAGAAGGTCTTGATTTGCATGGCAAGCATAACACAATAAGCAGGAACGTTGGAAGGTTGGAAAAGGGGAAAGCAATAGCCGAGACTCGAACGGCAAGGGAGGACAATTCTATGAATCGCAGTCCTTTTTGCCGAGAAATAGAGTCGGAAATTTTAGGGCAATGAGATAAGATCCCAGAATTAAAAACATACAACGGAAAATCTGATCCCCGAGATCATCTTTTCCAGTTAGACAGGAGACTGTCCCTCCACGGTTTCAGGAACAATATGCAAGCTAGAATATTTGCAACGACTCTATCAGAGGTGGCTGCTGACTGGTTTAATCGAATTCCTCATGGACACATTAAGAGTTATGCTCAGTTGAGAAAGATGTTTGAGGATCAATTTTCTAGTCAGTCTAGACTGGTTTTGGATCACTCCCACTTGTACACGATGAAGCAGGAGGTTAATGAAAGTCTAAAGGACTTCATGAAACGCTTCAACACAGAGCTATTGAGAATTGATAGTCCGACGGGAGAGATGGTTGCAAGCATAGTTTTTCGTGCAACTACCAACACCATGTTTGGCGGTGAGTTACTGAAACGAAAACCCACCACAATTGAAGAAATAAACAAGATAGCTCGAGATGTGGTTCATTTCGAGGAAATGATGGCAACCAAAGTTCCTAACAATGTAGCCGTAAGAGAGAGAGAAAGAGGCAAAGAAGATCAAAATCGCCACAACAGCAGCAACAGGAATAAAAATTACAAAATGGATAGTTCGCCTCGACGGTACACCCCGTTAAACGCTCACATTATGGCAGTATTTGGTGCAACAAAGAAGAAAGGATGGTTAAAGGATCCCAGACCGATGAGAGAGTCCAAGGCTACAATGTACTCAAATCAATTCTGCCAGTACCACAATCAGAAGGGGCATAATACAGAGGAATGCATAAATTTGAAAGATGAGATTGAGCGGTTGATAAAGGATGGAAAATTGGTAGAGTTTGTCAAGAAAGTGCAAGAACAAGAAAACAATTTCAACCGTAAGAGAACTCCATCTCCTAGGAAAGATAAGCAGAGAGCAATCGATGAACCGCAATTTTTTCAATATCCCCAGATTGAGGACGGAAACACCAGGAGAGGCATCATCAATATGATAGCAGGAGGACCAGGAGGAGCAGATTCTACCAACGGTCGTAGAAAGATCACGAGGTTTATTGAAGCAGATAATTATGTTCATATGGCTAATATGTTAAGAATCGAAGAAATGCCACACGAAGAGATCACCTTCTCCACTGCAGACCTACGGAAACTAAGTGCACAAGCTATACAGATGTCGGATTTAAATTGCCCTTTGGTGGTAACTGTTGATATAGCTAATTTTGGAGTCACCAAAATGCTTGTGGACCACGGGAGTTCCGTAAATGTACTATTCAACTCTACGTTGCTCAAAATGGGATTGAACAACCAGGCACTGGAACCGGTGAGAACGTCGCTTCATGGTTTTGGAGGTCCAGCGATAGTACCACTAGGAATGATCAAGCTCCCAACTTCATTGGGGACAGCTCCAAAGAGAACGACAATTTGGGAGAACTATGTAATCGTTGACATGCACTTCGCATACAACGGAATCATAGGAAGACCGGCATTGAATGCATTCCGAGCGCTACCATCAACCTACCATCAGATGATAAAATTCCCCACCATTGCTGGCACGGGAGAAGTCATTGCAGATCACATTGAAGGTTGGAAGTGCTATGTTAACTCGCTCCGGACGCGGCCACAACCAGAAGAAAACGCAACAATAGCTTTGGCTCCGGGGCGTATGGAGCAGATTGAATAAATATTCTGTTTAAATTTACAAGCTTTTTTAGCATTTTGAATATTTTGAACAAGTTTTTATTCGTTCTCTCTGCTATAACACGCATGAGGGACAAAAATGTATGAACTTAAAACAGGTACCACCAATCCTGGATCTGAAGGACAGCACTGGAAGTCATGCTAATGAGCAATGATCAAAGCTCAGTTCGATTTACATAATCTAATTTGAATTATTCAAAGAAGATTATGTCGAATTATTTGATTTATATAAATTTGTTATACTTTGCATATTGTAATCAGTGCAGGTCTAGAAAATCAGAAGAACGGAAACTCTGCCCCAAAGTGGCATGAGATACCGAAAATCCCAGAAGAAATCAGAAGAACGGAAACTCTGCCCCAAAGTGGCACGAGATACCGAAAATCTCCGAAGAGATCAGAAGAACGGAAACTCTGCCCCAAAGTGGCAAGAGATACCGAAAGAAGCCAGAAGCAACAAAGGGACGGAAACTCTGCCCCAAAGTGGCAAGAGATACCGAAAATCCCTAAATTAATCAAGAAAACGGATACTCTGTCCCAAAGTGCACGAGATACCGGTAGAAGTCAAAAACGACATAAAGAACGGAGACTCTGCCCCAAAGAGGCACGAGATACCAATTAAAGTTCAAGACAAGAAGAATGAGAACCTGCCCGAGGTGGCATGAGGTACCATAAAACCCTAAAACGAAATAAGGAAGGGACGTGCTATATTACTACAAACTCGGAAAATCACGAACAACAAATTGAAACAAACATTTTGCCCAAAAATGACTAAGTTCATCGAAGTAGAAGGCAGGTACTACGAAAAATATCGATAAATTATTTTCAAAGAAAATTAATGAACCAGCAGGTTGTCAAAATAAAGTAAAGGACTGAGATAAGAAATTGAAAGAAAAGACAACAGTCAATATCCCACAAATTAAGTAATGGATAATAAATTGTTTCAAGTACAATAGGGCAACGCAGCACCCTACACAATTAAGTTAAAATGAAAATTGTTCATAAACACAGAAATAATGAACAGCCTAAGTAACGACCAGTCTTATTCTTCATCTTCTGATGAGGGATATGGGTCGGGCATTTCTAACGGCGGTGATAACCCTCCGAGAACGAGATCTTCCTTATTCAGCAAAGGGGCAAACTCATCAGATTCTGTAGCTTCAGAAGCTTGACGAGGTGGACGTCTCTTTAAATCTGGCCCCAGGGACAGGTCTAACCATTCTGGTTCAAATTTGCCACGAACATAGCCAGAAGTATAGAACTGATGCACCGTAAGAGCTTGAGCATTTCGAGCCACATGATCATCCCGACGAGTGCACAGCTTTTGAAACGTAGTGCCCCGGAGGAACTTTTCAGCAATTTCCAATGATTGCTCGGAGGAAACCTTTTAGAAGGATAAAAAGATATTAATAAAATTGAAAATAGGAGAATAGATCTCAATTTCTAGGGATAATATATCTTACATCTTTGAGGCCTCTAAGGTAGCCGTTGACGTCAGCATTATGAGCTTCTTCTTTGGCTGCAGCAACCTCCATCTTCAGAGCAGAAATTTGCTGATTAAGTTCTTCTTCGACTTTTTTAGCCTGCTCTCGAGCTTCCTTGGCAGTTTGCAAAGCTTTTTCTTTGGCATCGAGAGCAGCTTCAAGTGCAGAGTTATCAGTGTTGCTGGCAGTCTCCTTGAAATCCATTAAGGCTGAGGCCATAACATCCACGAAGCCGCCCGCCTGACAACACATGAATGATTAGATAAAAGTTTGCAGAGCAAAATCACAGAAAATGTAAGTCAAACAAGACATCATTACCGCTGTCAGCAAATGCAATGTATTACGCTCCAGCCTTTTTCTCTCTTCGTCGGAAATCGGAAGAGGGACGGATAAACCAGGCAATATTGCCTTCAGATGCCCGATGGTCTCGGCCTCCGATAGTTGGTACCCAGCGACCCGAGCTCGAGGACCCTGGCTAGGTCCAGCCGCGTAACTTGGACCGGATGCACCAACAGGAGGGTTAGAGGAACTTGGCCTGGCAGCTTGGCTAGTCGTAGCAGCAACCCCAGCAGTCTGCGATAAATTTTGCGGCATTCTTCGTCTTTTACGATGAACAAGATTGCCGACATCCTCGCCAGTCTCGGTTGCTCTGTTTTCCAACTCCTCGCCACCGCCTGGATTATCCTCAGGATTACTCCCAAGTAAGTCCTCGAAAGCGTCAACTGGCAAAGCACTAGCAGCAGCAGCTGCAGTAGCAGTTGAGGGTTCAGACACCTTCTTTTTACCCTTACTCTTTCTCTTCCGCGGAGGAGGAATTGTACGCGCAGTCTCGGTCTGCGAACTTTCCATATCCGCATCGAGAACCCGGTTCATCCTTGCGTGTCGACTCATGAAGTATTTTTCTGCAACAAAGACAAATCGTTAGAATGCATAATAAACGTAAAACAAGAATATCAGAAAGGTCAGATTTATACCAAGGGTCATTTTTCCCTTGTACTTCACTGGTGACAACCCAGCCAAAGAAAGAACTCGATTTTCAACGAGTTTCTTAACATCAAATTGATGTTCTCTAACTAGGGTGGGAATGAACTCGCAATTCCACAGGGTTATGGAAACCCCACTGGGAATTGTTACCCTTGAACCGGTGAACCACTCCCGGCGGAATCCCAAAAACTCATTTTGATAACTCTCCTTAATGAAGAAGTATCGTCTTTTCCAGTCCTTTCCGTACCCGGTTGCTCCACCGTTTAAAAACTTTCGATTCGTTTGAGCTTTTACATGGTAGAAGCCTTCTTCGCGTCTTGCAATCTCGAATAACGCGTAGAATTCATTAGGACTGTGTCGTTCGCCCAGAGCCTTCATCACTATGATGAAACCAATCATGCTCCCGTAAGAGTTTGGCGTGAGTTGAGCAGGAACGACATTTATCTTCCGCAGAAGCCATTTCAGTTCATAAGGAATTGGAAAGCGCAATCCGTTTAAAAGTTGGCCGACAAACACAGTGATGTGACCAGGTGGTGGATTATGCATCCGATCATGTGGGCCAGGAATGACAATTTTATACTTGTCAGGAATATTAAATTTTTCGCGCAATCCCCTACGATTATGCTGGAGACGAGACACGTATTGGTCATAGGTCATTCCTGGGACCTCGATATGATCGTCAAATTCCCTATTAATGTAATCTACATCTTCCTCACCCTCGCTCGCAGCACGGTTATCTCTATAGGGCGAAGGTTCATTACTATTAACCTCAGTTGTCGTGTTCAATTCTGGAGCAGGATTATTATCCGCCGAAGAATCGATAGATATATCGTCACAGACATCTGTATCGCATGCGGTCGGAACTGCTAGGGCTTTTGAGGGATTCTCTTTGTTAATCGAACTGGAGCTAGAACCTGAACTCGAATCACTCCCGGATTGGGTCTCAATGCTCACCATCTTTGATAAAGAGTTAACTGAAATATGTTTAAAACACGACACTGACTAAGGACGCATCCGTCACTACACACTCTCGTATATCACTCATATATATACGATACCGAACATGTTAAAAACTAAATGATAAGATACAATAAAAACAAAATATTTTTACCTCAAATATGTTCTCGATAAAGGAAAATCTTGCTTGGTTGCTTATATCCTACACAAAGTAAAACGGCAAATCAGAATCACGCGACGGTAAGCTCATAGTGAGCAGGAGCGAACACTTTAACGCATCGAATTTTTACAATTCGATACTGAGCGATGATTCGATACGGAACGCATCGAATGACGCAGATTCGATGCGTCTTACCTGAAGAGCGGCGTCTGACAGCAGAATAATGATTCTGCCGAGGCAGCACCCCCTTATATAGGGGACGAGAGGCCCACCAGGCCCAGCTATTTTGACGCATCGAATAACCGCATCGAATAGCTGAAATTCGATGCGCGCTATTTGACGCATCGAATAGTGAGATATTCGATGCGTCTAAAATCATCTTATTATCACAAGAACAATGAGCTGATCAGATTTTACTATGATTAGAAGTATCTCAAATCAGTACAGTTATGTTTTGAAAAGTTTGGAAGACGGTCTCTAAATTGATATCATCTCCCAAACTGGGGGGACTATATGATGGGTGTAATTTAGGATTGGCCCAATATAACGTTATTGGGCCGGCCCAAAGGCGCATCGAATAGGGAGAATTCGAGGCGCGCATCGAATCAGTATTATAAGCTTTCCCCACTGGGCCGGCCCAACAGCGCATCGAATACGTCTGATTCGATGCGCGTATCGAACAACCGAGATTCGATACGACTTTCTATATTGGATTGTGGGTTCCACGGGACGGGTTCTATAAATAGCCCGTCCCCTTGTATTCAAAGGGGCCTTTTTCCGAGATCTGAACCAGCTCACTACAGTCAGCATCGAACCAGCACCGTTCGACACGATCCATATCGAATCAACTCCGATTCGAGGCACAAAGAAATACAGTATCACTATTCGATACCTGGACACGTATCGAATTCGACACCGATCAGATTGACTTTCATTCAGTGACAACTGGACCGCATCGAATTGATCATCATTCGACACGTCAGTATCGAATACTTGAAATTCGATACGTATTATTGACTTTGTAATTTAGTTATTCTGTCTAGAAAGCTTGTATTAAGTGTTCCGGACCAAGCTAGTCCGCCAATAGTATCGGATAGCATTGTTTGATCTCATTTTGTATAAATTATTGTGTTCTATTACCGTGACGAAATAAGACCAAAACAAACACAAATATAATATATATATATATATATAGGATTAGATATTTATGAAGGGAACTACTATAGAGACTTGTAAAATGTTATTCAAATAAATGAATGTGTCTAATTTTGTTCATTAATTCATAGAAAGATAAAAAATATTGTGTTAGCAGTTTATTTTAGCGTTGGAGATACCGAACATTTGAGGTCATGATCATTTTAGCTTTTTTTACATTCAATACTCTATGTTCAACACTGCTAAGACATTGGGATATTTTACGTATGTCATACAAAGTAACATTGTTGATGACATGAAAGTAGTTAATTGTTCTGATCTCTAATAATGTGGCACTGAGTATTTTTTTTTTTGATAGATATGGCACTGAGTATTTAATTGTTCTGATCTCTCAAAACATGATGAGCACGTGTATCTGACAATGCTCCGAAAATGACTCGATTTGGCATGAATTTTTCTTGACGAGCAAGTATAACATTGACGGTTGTTTGGTTCGCTTGACACCCTTATTATATATATATATATATATATATATATATATATATATATATATACATAGTAGGGTCAATGGCAGGCACCCCCAGCAAACTCATGTGTATGTACCTAGACAAGATTATATATATTGCAGTTGCACACTCTTATATGACGTTCGATTGATTTTGGGTATCATGATAAATTATTACTAATTATATTCATAGAACAAAAAAGAATTGTATTCTTTTGTCACAACGTAACTGCAGTCCGCATGCTGAGTCAAAAAAGTTGTGATATGACTCTTAGTCTATGATAATCAATTTTCGGAAAAAGACTAGTACTCTTCGTGCTACGTTATGACAACGCAGCCTCGATTAGATATATAGTTGTACTCGATTCTCCACAACTTCTTAATTAGGATCGATGCTGAAATTCTACACCACCATCCACAACTATTTAATTTGATGTAATGTGTTTTAATTTCACATTTCACGACCTACTTTGCAATTTAGATAACCTGTGAAATAAAACTTAATATTTGGGCATGAAGTTATAAAGTTGATGAATCTGATAACTCGTAAACAAATTTTCAGTCACGTGTTTAAACTTGTGGCTCTACCCAAAATTGAATGGAGAATGTTTAATGCTCAATATTTGGTGGGGTGGGGTGGGGTGGGGGGGGGGGGGACAAAAAACACAACCCCAATTTTTGAAAAAAGTATGCAGATTAGCTCGTGATCAACTTTTTGATAAGAGGAAGTTAGAAATTGTAATCTCAACCATAGTGAATCGAACGTGAGGATGGTCGAGTCTCTTTCAATTTTCTTAAAGTAGATTAGTCATTCTCTACCGTGCTGAGATTAAAACAGTTCCTTCTCTACCGTGCAGACTAGTTTGGGAGAGGGTTGGACGACGCAAAGATCTCGGATGAACTTGGACACGTTTTCAGTTAAAACTGAATCACAAAAACAAGACCCACGCGAGCAGGAGCCCAACAGGCCAAACGGATCGACATTCGACGAGTACGTCGTCGTGTGCGCGAGCCCGAGTCGCACTAATCCGATGAATTTTGGCCCAAGATTTGTACCCCCCCTCTCACGCGCGCGTAGGAGAGGGAGGAGACACTAGCCAACACATTCTTACAATGCTAAGAATGCATTCTCATTGATAAACCCCAAAAGAAAGTGCTCTTTTTCTCATGTGGGATGACCATATTTCCTTTTAAGTTTTCTCTCATTTTTCCCAATATTTTTAACTTTGTGTAGCTAACTTTGAGCATCAATTTCTCATTCACCCGTGTACTATTTTGATCTTGTAATATACCGTTTTGAAGCTCTCACATAGGAGAGCACGTCTCCATCTTAAACTCGTCAAAACGACAAGTAGGACCTGCTCAAAATCTGACCCGAAGTCAGCTGTACAAACCCATTTTATTTACCAATTTTTCAACACATATGTTATATGTTCCTTAATTATTATTATTTTTTGTAATTAATATTGAACCCTTTATTTCAGAAATTGAGATGAAATTAAAGGAAACATGTGGCCTCTTTAACAAAATTAGGGTTCAATTGTCTTTGATTCAAATTCCAGCGCAAAGATTCCGACTATGTCATAGGGAGATCTAAGAAAGAAGATGTCGATTTAAATTTATAGTTTTTTTATCAGCAAAGAGAGTACGTATAGCAATAAGAAAGGTCGAGGAGCACATTATATACTTTCCTAAAACCGAGCAGCTAAGATTGTAAACAAGCTCTTGGGGAACTCATCCACATATTGTTTAGCAAATCACACTCAAAGATCATGTGCTCAATGTCATGCAACACAGGGTGGCAGAAACTGTAACTTGTATTACCCACATAGGGTGATTTCTCTTTTAAGCAACTTAAAATTTTGTCGGTATCCTATTGAGTATAGATTTCCAGTCATGAACCATCAACTTCATTGGCACCTTTAATTTGCGTCCCAATATTCCTCAAAATATGTCATGTTCGCTTGTCTCACGTGAAGCAAGAAGTTTGTGGATTGACTTCACGGTGCATTTGTCTAAATCGGTCCAAGTTCATTTTCACGCGTACGTCTCTCTCTTCTCGAGTTGATTAAAATTGTCTAGCTAATGGTTAGGAGTTCTTTTTTCCAAGAGAGTAATTATACGTGAAGTAGCATTTAATTAAAATATCCAAGATTGTATTCCTAGTATATCTTTTTCTTTTGCTTCACATATCACATTTGACCTGACCCAGTTGACCTTTCTAGAGTTGTCGGTCGCTCCCCATAGAAAGTTTCGTTGAAGTCGGATCATAATCCTAAGAGCTTTCTTAGGAACTTAGTAGATAGACATAAATTAAAATAGGTTGGATGATCAACTAAGACTCAATCAAGATGATGTAATTGAATATAAGTATTTTGATTACTAAAATTGATCATGTTATAGTTGGATATACATTATGCAAAATTGATCATATTGTGCTACGTACTAAATTTGTACAATGAATAATAATGTTAATGTATTTTCATATTTAATGATGGAAACTTAAGAAAAACAAGAGAAGAAATACGTTATTATTGACTGAGGTTATAATGAGAAGCGAAACCATGTACGTCCTAAATGTAAACTTAAGTATTTATACTAGAAAAAGTCCCTTGGATATAGTCTAGCAGGTTCCGTTCCACCAATTCGTATTTATGCATGGTTTGGCATCTCAAATGCAATAAATTAAAAAGCAAAACGACTTGTACTAAAAAAGATGCAGAAACAGAATCGTGGTCATTAGGACATCAAAATTTGGTTTTTTCTTTATTATTTAAGTGGTGGGCGGGGGATGCTATCAAACCAAACAAAAAAAAAGTGGGGGGCCGGGAGCGGGGGTGGGGGGTAGGTTGTGAGATGGAGACCACCCACTAGCTTTGTGAAGGGAATCAAAATCAAAATGGTTGAATAAGGAGTTGGAGTCCACTTAAGTAGTATCTCCATGCGAAGAAAACACTTGGATATTTTGTAATGGGACACTAACATGCTTCCAATTCTTTGACAACCTTAACTTCTTTTCAACGTGGAAAGATGGAGTCTACTCGGTTCATACGCATCATTCTATATTATATTTGTAACTAATTAACTGAAATAAACTAAGAGTACTGATCATTGGGCTTCAATTATTGATCGGCAACAACTAAAAGTTGCTCTGTTTTACATACAACTTATTTTATATATAGTACAACGAAATCTTTAATTTTCCGTTGGAGATGTCGAAAAACTAATTAGAAGGATATACCAATTTCATAACTGATTCTGGTCCAATATTTGTTGTATGCTGTTATTATTAAAGTTGAACTTTGTGCTATGTTTTTTTTATACAGAAATCGGGCAATTGTCTTACAACAATAACATGTACCTTTTGTATAATTAAAGCATATGCTTTTCTTAGAGTTGATCTTACAGTTTTTCATCGATTGCTTGTACTTTCTTAAGATGTTCACCTAATATTTACTTAAGTATATCTGATCGACAAGTAATTCTCAGTACATCTTCCACTATTTGGAAATGTGAGAGTTATGATGAGTAACCCCCCGCCTCTTGATCATGAATGTACTCACTTCCTTTACCTATCATTTTGACAAATATTTATTGCTTTATTCCTATCAATTAATGAAGATTTCATAACTAGTATGGCCAGTTTCTATCTATATATGTTGGAATAACATAATTTTGTGTATCAGTCATTCTGAATTATGCGTCGATCTCTATAATTAATCAAAGAAAGTAGTACTACAACAACAACAATCAAGTTCATAGTCCCAATAAATTAGGGTAGGCTATACTTGAAAATATATTGCACTTTAATGGTTCTTCTGTGTTTTTTGCAATTCATATTCCTATATGTACCTTGTATTCAAGTTGTTGCTTTACGTTAAATAATGATTATGCGTCTTGTTCAAAAACACCGGTAACTTTTTTTAGTTTTATCTATATTGCATGTAGATATATTACATGTAAATATCGTAAGGATCTTACTAGATATATTTTATATATAGTTGTCTTTCCTCCCACATGCCGATAATAGAAGAAGTATGATTTTCTTTCTTTTTCTTTTTTGGTACCAGAAGATGAAAAGCAGCAAACAATTTTATGTGGCAGGTAAAGGAGTCCCTGTCCTCATGAGTCTAGTCCATTAGAGGCTTGAATCTTTTATCATGTGATTTTGCGTTGTGATATATACACGTATCATTTCTGTCAATATAACATTGCGTGACAGAAAAGTGACATCTCAGAATGGCAAATCGCATCACTCGTTATCAATTTATCTATATTGTATATATATATATATATATAACATTGAAAATTAAATATTTGTGTTAATGCAGATGTAACAATTATATGAGGTTCGGGTGATCTGACGTGTCTGCAAAGGCAGTGCAGACATACTGAGCATTAGTAGTAAAACTGTTTTGTGTCGATAGGGAACCGGTCCCCGCCTTGAGGGTCGAGCCGGTCAAGGCCATAAATGGTAAACTAGACAAATATTATAGTCCCTTCCCCAGTCTTCCACACATTTAATTGAGTGATTCACATGCATATGGCTGATTTTTTTTTTTTTTATGTTCATATTGAATAAATAATGTAAATTAAAACGCATGCATATGGTATTTTGGTGATGGTAGTCACGTGGAGAAGCATGTGAGCCAGATGCCATTGTTATGGGGAACAGTTGAATGGACGTTGAGGAGTGTATTCAATTATATTCATCCATCGGTGGGTTGGATGCCATCTGACATGTTTGAAAAGAAACACGAATAATAATGGAACAGACCGATGAGATGGGATTGGATGAGAGCAAAAGCAGACTGAATAATTGGCGTGGAAGTTGGTCACTATTAATTAACTATATGTTTGGAGGAGGTTATTTATGTTTTGTGTCGAAAGGGGAGTGAGGTAGGTAGCTAATAGGCATGTGTACAATTATTGGGGTCCTCTGTTTAAATGCATCATTTTACCTGTTTTGTGATGATATGACGATAATAACTTATGTAATTCTTACTACGCAACTGTTAGAAAATAGTTCTGACCAAGTTTAGAACGTTATCCAGCCCTTATCGCCATGATGTTTATAGGATTAATGTGGCTCCACACATGTGCAGCGGTACGTTAATTGTGAAGTTTAATTTATCTGATAAATAAAAGTTAATTGTGAAAGTAATTCAGATAAACATAAATTAAGAACAATTTGATTTGAATTAAGTGTACTCAGGGCGTATCCAGAAATTTAAAATGGGGTGGGCTAAGAACTAATATAAAGAATATTATTTTGCTTAGTATAAGTAAAAAAAAAATTAAAATAACAAATCATATAAAGAGTGACATAACATTCAAAATAAAGTTGATTACATACCATCAATATAAGAAATAAAAGTACTACACAAATTTTTTCCTTCGGTCTCCCATGGCATTAAATTGATCAATTATCGAATCAGTGTCGATATTTTCAGCCAACTCTCGTTCGATGTAAATAACCATAGAATTCGACAAGTATTCATCATCCATTTTGTTTCTAAGAACACTCTTAACACGTTTCATTGCAGAAAATGTACGCTATGTTGTTGGAGTAGAAACTAGAAGAGTTAAAACAAGTCGAATCAACATGTCAATCAAATTGCAGTCTTGTGCCTTATTTGTCACAACTAATTTTTGACATAAATCCGAAAGTGTTGATATATTCTGAAATCTCTCATTCCGAAATACGTCATGCTGATAATGCTCCAATTGACTTCTCAAATAATGCATTTCCAGATTTGTGAAATCACCAGGATAGAATTTCTCGGCAAGAAGACAAATCTGATCAATGTCAAACAACTTGAAACCTTCTTTAGGTTCCAGAGCAGAGCTTAGCTTCAAAAGTTGTTGCATGTTCACTTGATTTCTATTCTGCGCCAAATAACCAGAGGAGAAGAAGATGGTTAAGTTTCTTTTTTTAATGAATTTTCTTGGCAAGTAAAGTAGTAAACGTATCAGCAGACAACAATTTCCTCTTCTTGGACCACACATGCTTAATACTTTATTGGATCAATTGGAAAAAATTAAATTATCTTGTTGAACCTCACAAATAATAAACTAATTTCTTTGTGGGCTAAACTAATTCTTTATTTGGGCCCAAAAATTTATCATTTTAAGTTTTAATATACTCAACAGTTTTTATTTATTATTATTATATAAATTAATATATACTAAATAAGATTAGTACTAATCAAATTTTTGTTGGAAAATTAGGGAGGGCTCTTGCCTTCAAGTAGATATGTCCCTGAGTGTACTACTACCTGGAAACAACATTTGAAAAATCAAAAAGAGCTTGCAGAGCTTAATTAAACACGCATTAGGTCGAGGACCTAGTTAAAATATAGAGATGATGTATTGTGTTGATGCAATATGAGTATTAAATAAAAGTTTACGCACCTTGTTACTTGATGTTTTAGAAAGAGTGAATGGAACTGATAAGGATCAAATTCGAGTTTAGAACGAACTCCTAACAAAAAGAGATAAGAAGATTTGATTTATTCTTATCTTCAATACACACGGCCATTACATTTATATACAATTTGAATAGCATCTAATAACTACAATACAAATAAGCTTTAATAACTAATTAATCACTGCATGTTATCCAGAAGATAATAATAATAATAATGATAATAATAATAACAATAACAATAACAATAATAATAATAATAATAATAATAATAATAATAATAATAATAATAATAATAATAATAATAATAATAATAATAATAATACAGTTGGGCTGGAACCGTATCAGGAACGTTATATGACCTTTTGTAATTGGTCTATATAGCAAATGCGGAGTAAAGTCGTCTTCGAGAGTCCAGATGTTAGAGAGATTAGTAGAGATTGTTAAAGTTATAACTTTTGATTTTGGTTAAATCTATGTCCAAATATTTTTCCTAAGGTTACATTGTTATGTTGGGATGAATAATGATGTAAACCATTTTGCGAAGCATATGCTATAAGAATTCATTGTTGCTGGGGATTGAAAAAAAATCATTGACAACAAGAACGAATTACAATACTAGTTAAATCACTCGCATTCAGATATTACCATAAACTAACCTTCAAATCTCACGAATTAAGCTCTAAGGCTTTTTCTCTCGTGTTTCTCTATGTGTTTATTTTTTTTATAACTTCATGAAGCTATAGGCAATTAAGAAATAGGTAAGGTGTATATGTCTTAAGCGTCATCTTAATGTAACTAGAGCATTGAAGCGTGGTAGATGATTGTCGGGTATGAAACAAGAAGTGTCAACATACTGAACTTTGTTGATCACTTATTCTACACTCGTTTGTTTTAATCCCCGACCTATATCAATTTAACTTAAAACAAATATATTTTGTTTGTGTTCATTTTGTAATGAAAAGTGATTGCACATTTCTCAAGACTGATTCTTTGTATTTTTAAGCATGAAAATACACATTCATTATTTATCATGAAAAAAGATTAATTTTATTATAAGTTAGATTCGTTATGTTGGTCAACATAATAATATAAGCATGCAAACATACATATAGTAGTACATGTAAAATATATTCTGACATATTTATTAAAAGAATTATTTATTCGATAGTGTGATCTGATGCATTTATCAGAAGTTCATAAATTCCAAATTTATTCTCAAGTTTGACCTGATCTTTAGTAGAACCGTATACCAAGTTTGAAGCGTTTAAATGTAGTTTAAGACCAAAATAAAGGTTTTCTAACCCTAGGAAGGTCTTCAAGAGTCAGCATGAATTTTTTTCTTTGGATCTCTGAGTTAATGTGATCTTAGTTAGATTTGTGTTAGTGAGTGTTTTGGTATGGAAAAGATATTTTATCAGACCGTTTTCACAAAAAAAAATAAAAAAAATCGACATAGTTTTATTTATTTATTATTATTATGAGAATTAATCCTACTATTTCTAGTTCTGGGGTTTCAACGCTTGTAAAAAAAACCTTAATGAGTTGCACAATAAATAAATCATTTTGTATCAATGCACGGTGAAAATATAGTTATAAGGCGATCATATTATATACTTTAGAAAATTATTTTTATCTGAGTCATTGATCGTAGTATCGGATTCAAAGATCTTTGAAGTGGTTTGATGGATTACTTTTGGATAGTAATGGTGGGCCCAGTAGGGCCTAGACTGGAGAAATATTGGATTGTGGATAAAAATAAGGAGAATTTGAGTTTGGTCCAGTAATCTTTGTGTTGGGCCTGCTGGTTGTCCACAAATGTTAAGTTGAGGGGTGGGGTTTACTATGGGTGTACATATAATCGCGGCCCGCCCTACCCGCCACCCGACCCGCAAACCCGCACGACCTCCACCATACCGCCGCGACTCCACTACGCCACCACACCACGTAGGCACGAAGCGCTCTACCACGTTCTGATAATCAGTCGCGCACACACGACCGCTCCATCACGATTCACCACGACCGCTCCACCACGCAGGTCACGCCGTCACGACGCCACCACCTCAGCCGTCCAAAATTTTAAGTACTTAAACTTACTCCAAATTTTCATCTTTCTTTTTCGATTTAGATATGAGATTGTTAATTTAGGATTGTTATTGTTAATTAGGATTGTTTGAAATCATCCTTAATTATTCTAGGAGTTAGGAGAATTAAAGGGATGGACTGCTGGTGGTGAACTGGTGGTGATTGGTTAAATTCTCCAAACAAGAAATGCTTAATATTACTTACTGCGGTGAACTGGTGGTTCTGAAAATTGCACCTTAATTAGCAAGATTCTAAAATTCTTGGTGGTGATTAACTGATTCTGAATATATGCCTATATAAGTTTCATTCAAAAAATATTGATGGTGAATGGTGATTCAGAAAATCTTTAAAAAAAGAAAAACCAGGCTGAATATTTGTGTTGATTACTGTTTTAAAAAAGCAAGATTATTTGGATTTCTTATAAGAGAATTATGCGTAGTTTATAGTATAATTCATTTCATGATATGATTTTAGATTGGGTTTTGTGAATTGTGATGTTCACTATTTCGAGTTTCGACTCACTCTATTTTTTTTAATTGTAATTGCTTTTTTCTATATCAAAACAATAAATAACTGATTATTATTATTTAATGCAATCCACCCGCCACCCACCCATCACCCGCCCAATCCGCACAACCCGCAATCCGCATGGTTTCTAAATTGTAACCACCCACATGGATGAAATAATTGGTAAACCGCCAAGATTTGGTATGGTGTTTTTTTTCGTTGTCACTCGCTATAACCGGCTCCCGTACACCCCTAGGGTTTACTATGCATGTGCGCATTGGGAATTTGGTTCTCTAGTTTTTTTAGCTAGAAGTATGAGAGCTTGAATGTTAATTCCAATCGCATAATTAAGCTTTGATGCCTAAATCCCACGATTAATTAGTTTTTTTTAACTAAAACTAATTCCTTCATTAGATTTTATCATTTATAGAAAGTTTGAAGTTGAAGTTCAGATCCAACTACCAAACACCCCATAGGCAACCTTCATCCCATGACGCAAATCAAGGCCCATACAAAATGCACGACAATGACAACAAACACATGCACGCATGTGGACTTGGAGCATAAATATAGCTAATATAAAAAAGAAAATGTGCTTTATATGTCAAAAGTGGGGCACAACACAAAACTGATCCCACTCGTTACCCATGATTGCCTACATCGGTCAATAAACCACCAACAAAACTATTACAAGAAATTGACCCTTCAATCAAACAAATGTACTAACAAAAGAACAACTAACGGTCTCCCTATTGACGAAATCACCTTTGTTGTCGATTCATCCTGCCGCCATTTCTTTGTAATTAACAATAGAGCTATCTAGTCTGCTTTTCAAAGTGTCATGCATTTTAAACTGGTGGGTTGTTTGAAACCTTACTAATCCTCATTATTAGTAAAATTGTCCTTGTTCATTGTGTTTCGCAAGACAAGTTTTCAAGTCCCTCAAAGTTCGTACAACATCTAGTTGATCGAACTACACTTGAAAGCATTGTGTTTAATTTCTCGATTGACAGACACCCGCACTTGAACAACAAACGATGCTATAATTGCAAGAAGGTCCATCATGGATCCGCCGTGTTTCCTTTGGTTTGTCATCCCACAAGATAGTAACTTGAGTGAAATTTAAAGACGTAGGCCTAACCCTGCATATCAAAGTGTTTTGCAATTTGGATTGGTGAGATATTTCAATTACTTACTAGTTTCTAGTGTACCCAAGTAATTGTCGTGAATATATTTCATAATTGTGACCTCCAAATTTGTTCGATATATAGTCTACTACTAGCGGTCAGAATGTGTTACTAGTAAACATGAGAATGTTCGTCCTTTACTTTATCGTCCCTCGATGTCGTGTGTTATTCATTACATGTGTTTCCATGCAATGATCAAAGAATTCCTCTCGTCGGAATGACCCAACATCAAGCATCCCAAAGTACCGCACTAAGTAACCTCGATGTACTGGTCCCCGAAAATAACAACCACACAAATGAAACAAATGAACACCCCAATTAAAACCAAAACAACGGGTGAAAATGACCACTCGCACAACGTGTCGATGATCTCACAATGGTCAGACTTTAAAAAACCCAAGATGTTGCACGGTGTGATGTAGTAAGAATTGCTTACCACCTCGGCTCATTATTGTTGGTCACATATGCGTAAAAAAAAATACATTAGCCCATTTTGAATGACCAGCGCACGTGGGCAAGATTCCATGTGGGTGTCGACCTACTTGAAGCAGAGAGGTGGGGCGCCAAATTCAAAATAATCGGATTTGTGGTTCAAGTCAAGCTGTTAGGTGTTGCGCCTTAAAAATGAGGACCCTTGTTTTCGGCGGCTAACTTTTCCACATTGTTGGACCCCGTCTAGATGCACTGATGACGTGTAGGGTCGCGCATAAAGTCGACTCAGCTGAGTCAAAGGTCCACTCGTTTGAGCCTTCGATGTGTGCCTAAAGCGTTAAAAATGTGCGCGGTCGAGATATGTGGGGGACAGATATAGTCAAGATGACCTGGCGTGGGTTAATTGTGGACACTCATGCAATATTAAGGGATGGTCGAGAGATCGAATAAGAACATGACGTATATCCATGACCGGGACAAACAAATTGACCCACCCGACCCCCAAGCATGGTAGCGTTAATGGGGTTGGACCTATTCTGCCAGCTATCGTTGAAGATGTACCAGATCGTGCGAGGGCGAGACTTTGACTGTCCCAACTTTACCCCAATGCCCATTTGAAAGAAGCTGATCATTGGCTCCTGGAAGCTGGCACTAAAAAAATTGAACTTGGTCCAGAATGATGAGAAAAACACGCTAAGCTCAAATTTTTAGCCAAAATAATCAACCACAACCACGAAATAGCTGAACATCGGTCTAATGAAGAAAATGAAGAACTTCATAAGATGAACACGAACTTGAAGATTATGAAAAGTCCTTCATCCTAATAAGAATAATCGTGCAGATGGTCTATTTGAGCATACCAGGCGAACACTATCGGAAATGAACCTCACAAAATGAGAAAACTAGCCCAAAAGATTAAACAGTGGAAAAAGTAATGAACCTAAAATGTTGTAAAACTATAATGAAACCATGGTCGAAATAAACTGCCATGGCAGGAAGCATAACTAGAGTCCTAAGAGATTTCTCAGAAACAATCAAGTATAAAATAAAGTCAAAATAAATGGCCTTGGCAGAAATAATCGAAATCACCACAATCAAATATGGAGAAAACATAAACACACGACTAAAATAACTGCCTTGGCAAGAAGTAGCAGGTTTATCCCATAAACTGTAATAACTTCCCGTCCAAAAACAAGTCAGGGCGAGAAAGTTACAACAAACATGACTAGCGGCCAAGGCGTAATGGTGAAACAGTCAAAAAGCTAAGACATGGACAAACATTCTAGCCATTTATTCGGCAAGGCTTGAGCCATAACAATCCTACTTTATTTAAGATAAATCCACAGCCAAGACAACCATGGATACAAAACATCTATCCAAACTAATTACAAGACGAGTTTGTAAACTAGACTCTAGCTTAAGAATTCGAGCTAAACACCAAGGAAGACGAAGAAGAAGATGCATCTTCTTCAACGACCAAAAAGCGAACTTCTAGCCAAAAGCAAAGTGATGAAGGAGACGATGACCTCGTTCAATTCGAACGAGAGATCAAGATAAAGAAACTTGAGCATGATTAAACTGATCATTGCTCCATGAATCTGCTCTGAAAAAGCTTTGAATATGCCTTGAACTTGAACAGATTTCACTCAAAAAGAAAAAAAAACAAGCTCTAATGATCAGACCTCGGAAGAAACAACATGAAAAGATGTTAGAAGAAAAGGTGCAAAAATGAAATAAAAGGGAACTTGTCGGGCCTCAAATGCGCACAACCCTAAATGGAGGCTTCCTTGACAGTCTAGAGAGAAGTGAGAGCAAAATGCAGAACTCCTCCCTCTAGACGAATATGCAAAGCATGCAAACTTGGAGCATATCCTATGATACTCCTAGGACCATATCTTTGTGTAAATAAGTAAAAAATAAATTCAAAAATAAGTTCAAAACTTTCAAAATAGAGGTAACCACTTCTTAACCTCACTATCACAAAAACTTGTTTTAAATAGTCAATTTTAACATTTAACTTATCATTTATCTCAAAATAACTTTAAATAATAGTTCAACATATCAAATTCATCTGGACAAAACTCATATTGCATTTTGAACCAAAAAAAATAAAAGAAATCCGAATTTAACATTTAGAAGTTAGAACCCATTCATCTCATATTGCATTTTTCACAACACATAAATAGGTTCTACAAGATATATATATTTGAATTCTCTAGAGAAAAGGGTTAAATCTGACATTTCATTCACGGGATTTTCGATTTTATAACTTTCCCCAATTTTAAACTGGACATTTCCCGCCAATTACAGGAAAGGGCAAAAATGAGAATCGCCGAGATCTCCTGCACGCCGGAGCACCGCCACTCCGCCGCCACCGATGGCCACCACTCCAGCGCGCTCTCGCAAATCGAATCCTCAATCAAATCGCTCGAGCGCCACTCCCCTGCAATTCCCCTACCGGATTCATTCTCCTCGGAGCTCCGAATCGCCGCATCACAGCTCAGCCTTCTCTCCCCTTTCTCCGATTCAATCAAAATTCATGTCTGGAAACTCAGTTACCGCCTCTGGAACGCTTGCATCGATCTCGCAAATGCTTCGGAAGCGCAAATCTCTGATGAACACGCCAAGCTCCGGCAAGTCGCCGCCGATCTGCTCTTCCTCACCGCCGACGTATCCGGTATTCCGTCTCCTTCTTTCAAGGCGGCTATGTTTTTCTATAAGACCGGTTTGATCTGGCTCGATTTAAAAAAATTCGATGCCGCTAATAATTGTTTTGAGAAGGCTACTGATCTCGTGTCGAGAGTTGAGATTGAATCGGTTACTGATGGTGATGAGAGGAAATTAGTGTTGGATCTCAACATTGCGCGCTCGCTGTCTGCTTGGGAAGTTTCGGATAGGAATTTGGCGGTGGCGTTGTTGAGCAGGTCGAGAAACGTGTTGTTTGGAAATGCGAGGAATTACAATGCCCTTGCGAATCAGTACTTGAATTTCGGAAAGATGTTGCTGTCGGAAACAAATGGTTGCATTGCGAATGAGGCGTTGAAGTTGATGAATGAGGCGTTGGAGCTGTGTGAGAAGGGGTTGAGGGTGGTGAAAAAGACGGAGGAAACGTTGAGTTTGAAGGATTTGAGGTTGAGGACTTTGAGGTTTATTGCAGCAACTCATTTGCAGGGGGATGAATTCGAGAGTGTGTTGAAATGCGTGAAGGTGTTGAGGGAAGTTGTGAATGGGGATCAACATCCTAGTTTGAGTGTATTGGCGATGAAGGCGTGGTTGGGGTTGGGGAGGTATGTGGAAGCAGAGAAAGAGTTGAGAGGCATGGTTGTGAATAAGGGGATACCTGAGGGTGTTTGGGTTTCAGCTGTGGAGGCTTACTTTCTGGCTGCAGGGGCAGCTGGAGCAGAGACGGTTAAAGGGGTGTTTTTGGGGCTGTTGGAGAGGTGTCAAGTTAGTGCTGGTGGAGCCATAAGGGTGATCAATAGAGTGCTCGGAAATGGATCAAGCCGTGGTGAAGGAATGCAGGTGAAAGCTAATGTCGTGGGGGAGCTGGTTTCAGATGAGAGGGTGGTGGCACTTTTTGATATAGAAGGTGCTGCTAAGGAAAGGACTACCATGCATGCTCTTCTGTGGAACTGGTAAGAGTTAGCAAACTTGTTTGCTCTAACAAATACTTCAGTACTATGAGACACTGTAAGATGTTTGGTTAGCTTATTTTTAAAAAAATAACGATACAGTCGTCATAGGGAAGATAAAATTTCAACAAAAATGAAAAAGAAACTCATGTTATGTGGAAACGCAGTGTTTCTTATACCAGCTTACTACTTCACAACACTTGTAGAGAATAGTCGATCCAGAAAATACTTTTTCTTGTATTGTATGATAATAAGAATTAATATGCTGAGTTGTTTTTGTATTATGGGTCATGTTGATACAACAACCATCAGGCCTTTTCACTTGAACAACCTCTGACCTGCACATGAACTCATGTTTTGACATTCATTTCTAAACTGACAGGCAAGTTTGAAATATATTTCGTATTTTCAGAAAACTATGGATGCCTTCTTCTTTTTTGCTCTTTTATTCCCAGGAAAGAACTATCTTCTGTCCTTTCAATCTTCAGAGCATATTGAACTTGTGGTTAGAATAGTTGATCGTAAATTTCAAGTCATTTGTAACCATATTGCGCAGTGCTGCAGAGCATTTTCGATCAAAAGATTATCTGCTCAGTGCGGAGATGTTTGAAAAGTCTATGCTTTATGTCCCTCACGGTGTAGAGAACAGACTTCTTAGGGCGAAAGGATATCGTGTTCTATGCCTCTGTTACTTAGGCCTGATGCAGCTTGACAGAGCTGAAGAATACATTGATGAGGCTGAAAAGGTATGCATGGATGAAGCAACTTAGATGATTTATCTGACAATTCAACCTCAAAAATATTATCTACTACAGTATCTCAATGTTCTTGTGCATTTTCATTTCTGCAGTTGGAACCTAATATAGCGAGTGCCTTCCTCAAGGTACCTCCCTATTTGGTCAAAACCTGCTTGTCCTTAGTCACATGCGGCAATTATAGAGCTATGTACTTAGTCACTTTTGAACTAATGACTCTTATAACGATTATTTCAGTTCAAGATCCTTTTGCAAAAGAAGGACAACAACAGTGCCATTGCTCAGGTGCAAGCCATGCCAAATTGCCTTGACTTCAGCACTGAATTCCTCTCCCTCTCGGCCCATGAAGCTGTTGCTTGTCGTTCTATTCCTGTTGCCGCTGCCTCTCTGTCCCAACTTTTAAACTTTTATTCCTTGGGGAAACCAATGCCAACTGATGAAGTTGTTGTATTTCGGACATTAGTTACAATCCTAAGTCAGGACCAAGGAAATGATGCTGATATCCTCAAACACATGAAAAGAGCTTATGATCGCCAATCTGAGATTGGACCTGACCGTTTTTTTGGGAAAGGTGAGGTTGGCAGACGAGAAAAGAATTGGTTGGCAACTAATGCCTATAACTTAGGAGCACGAACTGGGCAGAAGAAAGATTATGAATTTAGTGCAGAGTTCTTTAGGTTTGCATCAAAATTTTATGGCCTTGTCTGTGAAGGGGAACCAGATGGAAATGATTTCATGGTTTATAAATCTCTAGTATTGACTGTGTCTGCCATTATTGCTAATGAGAAGCATAAGAACTGCACCATGGTGGAAACTGAAGTCCGACAAGCCATTGAACTTTTAAGCACGGCCGGAAAGGTAATCAACTTAAGTATTCTAATTATGTCAATAGTTTGATACTCAACTCTCTTTGTTGATTTCTATTTATTTCGTGATGTGATTTGATTAGTGCTTATGGTTCTAGATTTTACTTATGTTAGCTTTCTTACATTTTATGAAGTTTGTATACAGATACTAATGTCGAGTTCAGCCAAAGTTGATGATCAAATTGCTAGTATTGAACCATGTATCTTCTTCATATATACTTGGAGCGCCGTTGACCTATACTCAAGGCTAAGCGAAATGGGGGCCCAACAGCTCATTTTGGTGAAAAACTTTGCAAGCTCCAAATCATGTAACCCTAAACATTTGCTCCAAATTGCATTTGACACCTCACAAGGATCACGTGCCAACCCTGAAGTTGCCACCTTTGCTTTTAACGCATGCCTTTCTTCCCTTCTTACTTCCCCATCCCCAGACTACCAAACAATAGCTCTAGTTCTAAGGAAATTAATTTCCATCAGTATTAGTTATATGGGAGCGGGAGACACGGGCGATGACCCGGTATTTGAAATGTACAAGCAAGCGCTCCGGATTATGGTGGGGTTGAGGGAAGGAGAGTATCCTATTGAAGAAGCCAAGTGGCTTGCAATGACAGCTTGGAATCGAGCTGCTCTTCCCGTAAAACTGGGGCAGATTGATTTGGCAAAGAAGTGGATGAATATTGGGATGGAATTGGCTATGAAAGTCCCAGGGATGCATGCATATAGATCATGCATGGAAGGTTATTTGGCTGGTTCTGAGAAGAAACGTACTAGTAGGCATGAAGTCGGCGAGAATAGGACTTAAACTGTCCCATGATTCGTTGAAAAAATTATTCTGACAACAGAAAGGTAACTGTATAGTTTCTCGTATTGTTGGTTCAATTGTAGTTATGCTTTAAGAGATATTATAGTGAAAGTTAAGAGTTTCTTTTTCTATAAATAAAATGAGTGTTGAAGAGTTTAGAAACTGTTGGACCTTTTCAAGCTTTCTGCTTTTGTATAGAAACATATTTTGGAAGCTTTAACTCAAATTTGTCTATATTTTTGGCTGTAACCTTTCTGGTTGATGGTATTTATTGGCTCATTTATAACTTGGTGAAAACAAAAAGTTATAGATATTGCGTTATTTTTACAACAAAAACAGAACTTCTTATGCATGAGTAATTAACAGTTTGAAAGTATACACATATTTGATCACATAAAACATTTTGCAAGCAAGGTAATATCAGAGAAGAACGCAAATAATTAAGTTCAGTTAGTGTTTTATATGCTAGTTTTTTATGTTCTTACATGAGTATTGAATATTAATAACTTTCAATTGAACATGCATGTTGTAGGTGTTGGTAATTGTGGTGGGTTCTCAAGCTTTTCTCACTGGGTATCTCATATCCAATTTCCTCAATTTATGCCGAACTATGTGTACTTTCTGAAATACTTATCTCATGTTGGGATCAGTTTAACTCATCAAACTGAACTTTTCCAACGGTAAAATTTTAAATGGCAGAAATGTTAGTTTGTCCTCTAACTTTTGCCTATTTTATTTTTTGTCCTATAATTTTTCGGGTCGGTAAAAAGTTCTTTACTTTGCAAAATCAGACGTTTTATGCCCACCTTGGGTCCGAACGAGTTTTTGCGTATTTGGCTTTTGCCAAGTCCTACGTAGCTGTTTACTAAGATGCCAGATTCTCATGTATATTCAAATTAAAATAGTTTTTTATTTAATTTCAATATAAATAATTCAATAATTTATTATTTGGTTACGTTAAAACAACTTTTTGAACATTTGCACTCAATTTTTTTAAGATTTAAACCTTCTTATATTTAATAAGAGAAATTCTTTATCTTTTCAAACTTATAACTTAGTTTTAAATATAATAACATCGCAATATAAACTCCCATTAGCAATTAATAATCAACTTGATAAGCTAAATAAAGACTTTCTTTGGGGAAGTAACAAGTGAAACGGATCAGCCTAACAAATTGGCAAACTATTTGTCTTTCAAAAGACAAAGGAGGACTTGGGTTTGCAAGTATGGAAGATATGAATATTGGTATGCTAATGATTAATGAAGCTAGCATCGGATCTGCTTCGGATGAAAGGCTCTCTTTGGACCCATATGGCCCTTGCCAAATATTTCCTAACGGGTGTAGATCAAAAAATAAATCAGTATTAAAAGTCGAGGCAAGAGTTGAACTCTTTCTCTTTAAAACGATATTTGCCCCGCTCGATCCTTACGATTTGATTGGCAATCGCTTCCCAAGATGCAACGACTTTCTTCTCAATATAGCAACACTTCAAATATTAACAAACGACGAACCAAAAGAATGTTTTGAACTCTCGGAACAAAACAGAAAGAGAGAAAGAATGTAATGAATTGAATGAAAAATGAAGAAGTAGGGGGGGTCTAATTATAGATTTTGAAAGTTGGCCTAGGAGGTGACTGGACGGACACGTCCTTTCTACGTCACAACTTTCTCACCAGATTCTGCACCTTTTCGGCTGACTGTGCATCCATTCGTGTGAAATGTGGCACTTATTCTGCTGACGGGGTGTGTAGGTGACTGTTCGCTGACTGGATTTTTTCGCCAAATTTTTCGCCTATTGGACACACTAATTCAACCAAATTTTGACACCTAATCATGTTTAATTAATATATAATTCGTTGCTTAGTTAATTTTGATCAATTAATTAATAACTTAATTAATTTTGAATATTTAATTAATTATTTAATTTTTTGTCCAAAAAGAATAGTATTTGATATGGAAAGCCCAAGTCTAAGCTCAAACTCAAACTCAAACTCAAGCCCAAGCCCAAGCCCAAGTCCATGCTCAGGCCCACATCTCATGACCCGTGACCTCGACCCCGACGTAGGCCCAGGCCCTTGCCCAGGTCGAGCTAGGTAGACGGCGGCGAGCGCGTGCTTGTGGGATTTGAAGTATGGCCCATAGCATCTATAGGCGTTCTCCCTTCAAAGACATGTGGTACTCAAAGTCCAAACCCTTATGTAAAAAAATAACTAATAAAGTGTACTATTTTAGCTCAAACTTTTCATTTGGGTGTTGACTTTTCACCTTTCCACCCATTTTCTTTACTTTCTTCAAAGTAACTTATTTTAACTAGCCAACTTTAACATTTAATTTCTCATTCATCCCCAATTGGTTTTGAACAATTAAATATACATGATTCATTTACACGAAACATAGATTTCATTAGGCTAAAGAAATTCTAATTTCATAAAATAGAAACTATTAATATAAATTAGCAAACATTGGTACAAAGAACAAATTTTCCAACAATCTCCCACGTGAATGAAAATTCAATGTGTACATTCGAGAGAGTTCAGGCAGAAAGCTTGTTGCATCAGAAAAGATAGCTTTTGGCTTTGAACCTTCCTTAGTTGAATACATCAAATTTACTTAGTTGATCAGTGAACGTGATGCCTTGAACCGTTCAGTTGTTGATGTAAACCAAGACAGCTGTATCCACCCAGTAACCCCCTTAACAATTTTTGATTCTCATGATTGTGTCCGTTTTGGCCCTAGAGAACTCTTGGGTTCATACGTGTTTTCTTATGAAGTGGCCAAACTTTACGCTTATATAGGTGATCTCCTTCAAAGAGTATCATGTCATACTCTCCTTACTTAAGCTTAAGAATCATTAAAAGTTAACGTTAACCTTACGCTTTCTACAAGTAGCACATTAATCGTACACGGGACTGGATTGGAGTTTACTCCAAAGGGCTATTTTGTTTAACTTCTTACAATTTTGTTGTCCCATTAAACCAAGATCTTGGGATCTCCAACTAACATGGTTGGGTAAATATTCTTTAGTGTTGGATTTTAAACCCATTCTCCTCGATAAACAGTATGTTTGATCGCTTGGTAGGTCTTTATTCAACGGATCCAATAAAATTTCCTTTGATTTTACATAATCAATGGAAATGACACCATTATAGGTCAACTGCCTTATGGTATTATGTCTACGACAAATATTTCTAAACTTACCATTATACGTGCCACTTCGTGCCCTCTCAATAATTGATTGGTTGTTGCAATGTATCATAATTGCAGGCACTTGCTTGTTCCAGCAAGGAATGTCTTCAAGAAATTGACGAAGCCATTCTGACTCTTCACTTACTTTATCCAAAGCAATAAACTCAAATTACATCGTGGAACAAGCTATACATGTTTGTTTTGAGGACTTCGACAACACAACTCTACCTCCAATGGTATAGACATAACCACTGGTGGACTGAGTCTTTAGAATCTGATATGCAATTAGCATCATTGTATCCTTTTAATACAACTGGATATCTACTGTAATAAAACCCATAATTTGAGGTGTGCTTTAAATACCTAAGTATTATAATTAATGACTTCCAATGATCTTTGTTTAGATTACTCGTAAATCTACTCAATTTATTAACTACATAAGCAATATCCGGACGAGTGCATTTCATGATATATGAGACAACCTATTATCCTTACATATTCTATTTGAGAGACAGGTTCACCATGATTTTTTCCTAATTGTAGACTCAAGTCTACTAGCGTCTTAGCTGGAGGATCGTCATATGCATTATACTTCTTAAGTATTGTCTCAATATAATGAGATTGTGATAACACTACCCCATTTGATGTCTTAGTGATCTTAATCCCTAGTATGATATCAACGACCTCTAAGTCTTTCATGTTGAAATGTTTGGTCAGTATTTTCTTTGTATTCATGATTGCATCATGATTACTTCCCAAGATTAGCATATCGTCGAAATATAGACAAACGATCACCTAATTATTAGGTTTACCTTTTACATATACGTATTTATCACACTCATTAATTCTGAAACCATTTGACAACATCGTTTTATCAATTTTTTCGTGCCACTTATTAGGCGTTTGCGTAAAACCATATAATAATTTAATGAGTCTACACACATTTTTCTTCTTTCCTGGAGCAACAAACCATTCACGTTGTTCCATACAAATTTTTTCATCTAATTCACCCTTTAGGAATGCTGTCTTGACATCCATTTGATGTGTTTCAAGATCTCAATGCAGAAATAACAATGAGCACTCTAATAGATTTGATCCTAGTCACATCTGAATACGTGTCAAAAAAGTCAAGGCCTTCTATCTGTCAAAACCCTTTAGTACTGATCCATCTGTTTTATACTTTCTTTTCAGTATCCATTTGCACCCCAAAGGTTTGCTACCCTCTAGGAGATAAACCAACTCCCATGTGTGGTTGTGCAAAATAGACTCTATTTCACTATTGATAGCTTCTTTCCAAAGAGGAGTTTCTAGAGAAGACAAGGCTTCACTTATTGTCCTCAATTCATTCTCTAACATATAAGTTAGAAAACCAGGACCAAAGCTTTTAGCTGTTTTAGCCTTTTTGATGCGTCTGTGTTCTTCTTCTTCCTCATGATTATCCCTTGCAACTTCATAGGTTCTTTTAAGGGTACCAAATTCTTTCCCTTCTTTGCAAGGATATATATAGTTTCAAAGAATACTACATTACTTGATTCAATTATCATATTTTCATTAATATCAGGAGTTACAGATTTATGCACTAGGAAGTGATAGTCACTACTGTTGTACGCATATCCAATTAATATGCAGTCAACGGTCTTAGGTCATATCTTAACTTGTTTAGGTTTAGGCACTTCTACCTTTGGTAAACACCCCCACACTTTTAAGTATTTATAGAAGTATTTATAGGAAGGCTTTCAACCTTTCCATAATTCAGAAGGGGTTTCATTTATACTTTTGTGAAGTAACTTGTTTAGTATATGATTTGCTAAGAGGATTGCATCAAATCCTGTGGTAAATCAGAACTAATCAACATGGCGTTCATCATCTCCTTAAGAATACAATTTTTTTCGTTCAACAATTCCATTTGATTGTGGTGAATAAAGAGTTGTAGTTTGATGAATGATGCATGAAGAAGAACAAAATTCGTCAAATGATGCTCAATATTCTCCACCTCAATCACTTCGAGTTTTTATTTATTTGCCAAGTTGATTTTCAACCTCAAGTTTGTAGATTTTAAAAAGCTTGCTGATATTGTTGGATCGGGATTGATACAACTTTTCCAAAGTTTCAGAGTTCAAGTTAAGTTGACGTTGCCTTAACTTGATCTCAAACAATCTTCTTGATAGAGTATAATGTGCAGCGGAATTAAAGAACACAAGAAGATAAATTTTCAATGGTTTATTATAAATAATCAACCATCTAGCCTTACGACAAAATAACCACGCAGGTTTTATCAAAGATGTTCCTCACCACAAAATCACTCTCGCTCTTTTGTAGATCGGACTCAACAAAGCAGACAAGAATTTTCTCCTTAAATCTAATCCTAGACTTAACTCGAAAACTCACAAACTTTGCAAAGCAAGAAACACAGCAACAATGCTTAAGATATAATCTCTACGGATTTATAAGCTCTATTGTTTCTCTATGTATCTTGATGTACTTCACACCCTATATATAGGTTTCTTCAAACTTGATCTCCAAGGTGTGTTGTACACAGTTTTGGTAACTTATGTTGTTTCCTTGTTGAACTCTTCTTTCCTTCTTGAACTCGATCTCCTTCTTGAATAATAGTTCCCTTTATTAGATTGAGTTCTAATAAGGAAATACTCCTTCTTCAATTCAGAGTTGATATTGGAAAGATTCCTAGTTGCACTTGAACTCCAAAACTTTCCATCTTTGAAACCGTGTTGACTTGACCGATCTCCTCCTCTTGAATTATGGAAACTTCAACTTAGGAAACTTGTAATGCTCTTCCTTATGATTAAGAGATGTTCCTGGACATAAACAAAGACAACTAAAATCGTGGAACTTGATTAATAGGCGAATAAAGGTAAAACTAAAATAAAGCAGTTAAAGACAGATTGACAGAATAGTTTCTGGTTTCAATGTTGTCCTGTGAATGTTGGCTCAACATCCATCCAACATTTAATCCAGAACACTTTACTCATGTTCAGAAACATGTTTTAGGTTAAGACTGTTCTTGGGTTTCAATGTTGTCCTCTGGATGTTGGCACAACATCCATCCAACATTGATAACAGAAACTTGTTTTAGGTTAAGACTGTTCTCGGGTTTCAATGTTGTCCTCTGGATGTTGGCACAACATCTATCCAACATTGATAACAGAACATCTTACACTTTCACTTGCAAAGCTTCATCTTTACTTCTTAGTAAATAGACTATGCAGTATCATGTGCAGTCATTAATAAAAGTAATGAAATACTTTTTGCCACATCTAGTTTGCACATGTTTTAAGTCACAAATATCAGTGTGAATTAAGTCTAGTGGTTCAGTGTTTCTTTCTACAAAAGGAAACTGTAATTTGTTAATTTAGCCTCTAGACAAATCTCACATTTATTTTGAGATTCGATATTGAATGAAGGCAATAACTTTAAGCTTACAAGTTTACGTAGGTCGTAGAGTATTAAAATTAACATGTCCTAATCTAACATGCTATAAATCTAAAAACTCAACAAAGTAAGCATAAGTAATAGTTTTATTATTATTTTTGAGATCACGTGTTACACATTACATTCATCTTGTACATTTGGTTGACTACTTAACCTTTCCCAATAAATTGCTCTTTCTTAGTGAGCACAAATTTACCAGATTCAAACACTAGTCTAAACCCACTTGCATAAAGTGCAGAACCAGATATTAAATTCTTTTGAATAGTGGACCATGCATCACATCAATTAGAGTGATCTCTTTGTCCGAAGTAAACTTCAACGCCACTCTTCCACTTCCGATGATATCTGACGTTGATGAGTTCCCAATGTAGAGCTTCCAATTGTTGAAAAAATAGTATGTGGAGAACATCTCTCTGTCAGCATAGACATGGCGGGTGGCGCCATGTCGACAAATCGCTCTTTTGGATGGTCCACCATGTTGGCTTCGAAGACAACTATTGTGAGCGTTAGGTCACCCATGTCAATAGCAACGCTCTTGTCCTGAACTATATCAACCTGGTTGGACTGGTTTTGGTTGTCGTTCTTTGATAGTCAACAATCTTTGGCCATGTGATTTGGCTTTCCACGGTTGTGGAAGTTCCCTTTGAACTTCTTAGCCTTTTTCTTTTGTTGGTCTCCACCGTGGCCCTGGCTCTTTCTCTTCTTGTTAGAGTTGGGCTTGTGTTCCACTACGTTGGATCTAGCCTCCATCTACATTTTTTGTGGCTTGGCCTCAGACGTATGATTATCCTCTTATATCCGAAGTATGACTATTAAGTCTTCAAGATTCATCTCCTTGCGCTTGTGCTTGAGATAGTTCTTGAACTCCTTCCAGGACAGTGTCAACTTCTCTATCATAGCAGCTACTTGGAAAGATTCACTAAGCTTCATTTCCTCTGCATCCAGGTCATGCAAGATAAGTTGCAACTCTTGAACCTGATTAGTCACCGTTTTCAAGTCTGTCATTTTGAAGTCCAGAAACTTTCCCACGATGAACTTCTTTTTTACAACATCTTTGGTTATATACTTCTTGTCAAGGGGCGTCCAGGGTTCCTTTGATATCTTGATTGTACAATACACGTTGTAGAGTTAATTGTCCAATCCATTCACTATGTAGTTTCAACACAAAAAGTCACTGTGACTCTAGGCATCGAAAGTAGCCCTTGGACAAAAATCAGTCTCATCTTGTGCCTCCGTATGGGCATCCTCAGATAGCATCCTTGACAGGTTCAAGGTCGTAAAGTAGAACATCATCTTTTGTTGCCACATTTTAAAGTCAGTGCCGAAAAACTTCTTCGGCTTTTTACCGCTATCATGAACAGGCAATATGGTCACCATTTTTCTAAAATACATAAACAGAATATCATTTTAAGATTGTTGATCGTAACAGGTGTAATCATAAAAATAAACCAGTATTTAAAGTCGAGGCAGAAGTTGAAATCTTTCTCCTTAAAATGATATTGGCCTCGCTCGGTGCTTACAATTTGATCCGCAATCACTTTCCAAGATGCAATGACTTTCTTCTCAACATATCAACATTTCAAATATTAAGAAACGGCGAACCAAAAGAATGTTTTGAACTCTCGGAACAAAATAGGAAGAAAGAAAGAATCTAATGAATTGAATGAAAAATGAAGAAGTAAGAGGTCTATTTGTAGATTTCGAAAGTTGGCCTATGGGGTAACTAGACGGACACGTTCTTTCCATGTCACAACTTTCCTGCCAGGTTCTACACATTTTTGGCTGACTGTGCATCTATTCATGTGAAAGGTGGTACATATTCTGCTGACGGGGTGTGTAGGTGACTGTTCGCTGACTAGATTTTTTCGCTAGATTCTCAGCCTAGTGGACGCACTGATTCAATTAGATTCTGACACCTAATCACGTTTAATTAATTAATAATTCGTTGCTTAATTAACTTTGAACAAATAATTAATTACTTAATTATTTTTTGTCCAAAAAGAATAGTATTTGATAGGGAAAGCCCAAGTATAAGCCCAAACTCAAAATTAAGTCCGGGCCCAGGCCCATGGCTTGTGACCCGTGACCTCCGACCACAACCCCGGTCCATATCGAAGTCGAGCAGAACAGACAACGCTGGCAGCGCGTGCGCGTGTGGACTTTGAAACATGACCCATAGCATCTAGGCATTCCCCCTTCAAAGACATGTGGTACCCTAAATGGTCCCAACCTTTATGCAAAAAATCAACTAATAAGGTGTACTATTTTAACTCAAACTTTTCATGTGGGATGGTGACTTTTCACCTTTACTTTCTTCAAAGTAACATATTTTAACTAGCTAAATTTAGCATTTAATTTCTCGTTCATCACCAATTAGTTTTGAACAATTAAATATACAAGATCCATATAAACGAAACGTAGATTTCATGAGGCTAAAGAAATTTCAACTTCATAAAATGGAACCTATTACAATAAATTAGCAAACATTTGTACAAAGACCAATTTTTCCAACTCCAAATACACGACTAATAATGATCTTGTAACAACCAAGAAATCATCTTCATGCTCCCCTATTTGGTAACAAATATATAACTGCATCGAATAATCAAGTCCCAATCTTAAATGGGTGATTAGAAATGGCCATGGCACTAAGTTCTGGAAAGATTGGTGGGTAGGCTTTGAACCCCTCAATTTACCAAATCTCCTTCGTTCTTCCAGATGAAATTAGTAACCTTAAGGTCGCAAACTACATTGGTGAAAATAATCAGTGGCAATGGAGCTTATTTCAAGACTTACTGTCTCTGCGTCAACTTGCAGAAATTGTTAGTCTCTACGCCAACAAGCATGGCGATATCCCCGACTCACCTTATTGGGGTTATATTAGCGACATAAATTTCTCGGTCGAATATGCATGTGAAATATCATTCTTGGAGTTTGGCCTAGAAGCTTCCTACTCGGCAGCAAGTTTATAATTTCTCTTGGCTTGATTTATACGACAAATTGCTAACCAATAAAAGGCGGATGCAACGCCACCTCTCGGGCGATCCTTCATGCCCTCGGTGTAATTATGAGCATGAGTCCCTTCTCCATCTCCTTAGGGACTATCCTTATAGCCGTGATATTTGGGAAAGATTGATTGATCCAAGGCTTGGTCAACTATTTTTTCAACTGAATCTTCATGATTGGCTCTGCAAAACTCTCTACCAACAAAATTCTCTAAACGAGCATGATCCACCATGGGCTACCAGTTTCACTATAGCTTCTTGTAAGATGTGGAACTGGCGATGTTTGAAGGGCATGTCATTCTCCTTCAAGGGACGCTAGTTGGATTCGCCAAATTTAAAAAATGATTCTACAGCATGGACAAAAATTCGTGATCTTCAACAGCCACTATGCACTAGAATCTAAAAATCTTTGAGTTGGATCATACCTCGTCATTGCAGTCTTAAACTTAACGTGGATGAAAGTGCGATAGGAAACCCTAAACACTTTGCTTGCTGAGGAGTAGCTCGAGATACTAATGGCCATTGGCTTTTTGGTTTCTCTGCTAATGTTGGTTATGGGAGCATTACTTCAGCTGAGCTTTGGAAAATTTATTATGGGTTGCGAGAATCTCTTAACCATGGCATCAAGCATATCACTGTTGCGTGCAATTGCAAGATTATTGTGATTTTACTTAACCTTACACCCGCAGATACGCACCCTCACCGTGCCTTGATTGACTCATGTCGAGCTTGGCTAGCGTTTTATGTCTCCTGTGAGATTCAACTTTAATATAGAGAAACAAATGTTTTGTAGATATGTTGACCAAAATGGGCGATTGCATTGATTATGACATCCAGCTCTTTGGGCACCTCCAAAAGCCTTTGCACATTTTCTTTTGCTTCATATTGTAGAAGGAACTAGCTATTGTTCCATCATATAATAGTTATCTCTCCTTTAGGGCTCCTTCCATGTAACGAAAAAAGAAAAAAAAAAGAGCAAAAGCATTTCACCTCAATATGTTATGGCAAATAGGCGTCTTACAAAGTACAAAGATGTGATTTTAAATAAACACATTACCTCCGTGTGATAAAGAATATACAAGTTTCCGACTGATGTTACGTAAAATATAGCATAATAACCCCTTATAATTTTGAAAAGTTGCACATCATCCCCTTAACACTTGAGAATAGAAGGGGTGTCTTCAAATGTGAAAAATCGTTTTTGCCACCAATGAGATGGGAATTTTTGACTACACACCGAGGTAACGTGATGTGCGTATTAAATGTAACACATAGACAATGTGCCTATTTGATATATAATGCTTAAGAAATTTGCATATATTTATGAAAAGGGTTAATAATTTAATATACACAAGTGTTTAGTTCTCATATAACAGGGATGTTGCGTTCAAAACCCCTATTTTGGCATTATATTTATTTTAAAATGCCACATACTTATATAATGTCAAAAGAGTAATATAAATATTATATATTAGCGTATATATTTGTATATTATATTTTTCTAGATTAGTTGGAGTTTGATATGGAAAGATATAATTACCTTGTATGTAGGAGATATCATTACCTTGTATATAGAAGAAGACTGAGGCTTAAGTTTAAGTCAATTTTGTTGTATAAATATGTAGCTCTTTTGGTGAGAATAAAAAACACAATTTGGATGATTTTACCAACTGTTCTTCTTAATTTTACATGGTATCAGAGCAAGGTTGAGAACGTGATCCTCTCATCTTTCTTAATATATTGGGCGACGATTCCTCGAAGCTAAAAGTGAGCGGCGACGATCTGACAAAGGCCAGGGCCACGTCGGCCTTGCCATATGCTCTCACGTCAAATGACAATCCTGGTAGCATTAATACACACACTCAATTGAAGGGCACCAACTTTGAAGAATGGGCAAAGGCGGTGCGAGTTTCACTTCGGGCGAAAAGAAAAACCAAATTTATTAACGGAACGTACAAACAACCTGCCGAGGATTCTGATGAAATTGAGGATTGGTGGACGGTGAACTCGGTGATTGTCTCTTGGATTCTTAACACCATCGAACCAAGTCTAAAATCCACAATCTCTTACAAAGAAATGACAAAGGAGTTATGGGATGATATAGAACAATTGTTCTCTGTTCGCAATGGCGCGCGAGTACATCAACTGAAGATGGAGGTTTCCAATTGCAAGCAAAATGGAGATACGGTCATGGGATATTATGGCAGAAATAAAAAAAAATATGGGACGACCTCAACGATAATCATAGGATGTCGATGTGCTCGTGCAATGGGTGCAAATGCGATATTAGTGCGAGACTTAAGAAACGATCTGAAGAAGAAAATGCGCATCAATTCCTGATGGGATTGGACGATGCGCTCTACAGCTCGATCCGTTCCAATATCATTGCCATCGACTCGGTGCCCTTCATGAACGTCATATACTCTCGTATTTCAGAGCAAGAGCAAGTGCACAATATGACGAACAAGGGAAGTGAGCGCTCGAATCCTGTGAGTTTTGCGATGGGGATATCCAATTCTGGAGTACAGAACACGAGGAGTGAGGAAAAGCTGACGTGTGATCATTGCAAATGCTCGGGACATACGATATAAATGTGCGACCGACTTCATGGGCTTCCCGAGAGATGAAGAGTACCACCGGGAGGTCGTGGTCGCGGTAGAGGTAGCGGACGTGGCGGCAGGTTCACGGTGACACCCGCAAAAGTTAACGCAACACTAGCAGCAAATTCTTCGACCGTGAGCTAAGGTATTGATGATACACATAAAGTTGGACTGGAGAATTTGAGCCCCAGGGATTGGGATTTGCTGAAGAATCTCTTGAAGAATCACAAGTCGGACTTGAATCCCCGACTTTCTGGTAATGAACAACTTTTCTGGATTATTGATACATGAGCCTCACATCATATGACGGGCGCTATGAAAACTTTTAGTGGTACTCGGGATATTGTTCCTAGTTCCATTTGGATGCCAAAATGGTGGGAAAATAATGGCAACTAAGAAAGGAACAGTGAGATTAGGGAGATTGCGTTTGAAGGATGCCCTTTATGTTGCCGATTTAAATTGCAATATTATTTATGTGTCGCAATTGACTCGTGACAAGTCTTATATTTTGTCGTTTATTGATCGACTATGTGTTGTACAGGACTGCACTACGAGGATGCTGATTGGAGCGGGCGAAGAGCACGACATGCTGTATGTTATGAAGGGGGCGTTAATGGCTTCTGTGCACTGTTTGGTCAGTGGAGTGCATGATTCGGATTTATTGGATAGGAAAATGGGACATCCGTCTTCGCGAGTGGTAGATTTAATTTCATATACGAATAAGAGTATTGATGCTAGTCAAAATAAAGAACAACATTACGATGTATGTTTTTGAGCCAAACAAACTTGCGTTCCTTTTGTTTCTAGTGAGAATAAAGTTTCGGCAGTTTTTGATTTAATTCACTGTGATTTGTGGGGTGCATACCGTGAAGCTTCACTTTGTGGTTCAAAATATTTTCTCACTATCGTGGATGATTTTCTCGTGCTGTTTGGGTGTAATTGAAAGAAAAACACGAGATTCCTCGAACTCTAAAGAATTTTTTGGCCATGAGTGAACGACAATTTAATAAGCAAGTGAAAATTTTGAGTAGCGATAACGACAAATAATTTACTTGTCTCACTAGTTTTTAGCATGAAAATGGGATTTTGCACCAAAAGTCGATGGTTGATACTCCTCAACAAAATGGGAGAGTGGAGCGTAAACATAGACATATTTTGAACGTGGGAGGGCTTTAAGATTTCAAGATCATTTACCTATTGATTTTTTTTGGGGGGGGGGGGTGATTTTTAACTACGGGTTATTTAATAAATCGCACACCCTCTTCTGTTCTCCACAGTAAAACGCCATATGAACTTTTGTTTGATTGTCTTCCCTCACTTGATCATATTCGTGTGTTCGGTTGTTTGTGTTATGCTAAGATCTTGAATCGAGATAAGGATAAATTTGCGAGTAAGGGTCACAAATGTGGCGTTTGTATGATTTGGAATCTAACTCCACTTTCGAGTCTCGAGATGTGGTTTTTCTCGAAACACAATTTCCTTTTAGCCGAGATTTTGACGTGCAAGAGGCAGTCCCTCTTTCTTTGCCTTCGAACGCTCATGAGACTGACTTAGTTAGTATAGATTTTATTTCCAATGTTGTTCCCAATGTTGCAGTAACATTAGAACAAGAGACTTTGGTCCGAGTCTCTTTTGGACATTATGGTTTCAATGTTGGAGTTGATGTTGGGGCAACATTGAGACCAGTAACTTCGGCCCTTGTCTATTTTGGACATTCTGGTTTCAAGTTGTAGTTGATGTTGGGGCAACATTGACACCAGTACCTTCAACCCCAGTTGAGGATGCATCACCGATTTTGGTTGAGAGTAATGCGCTGGGAAGAGGATAGAGGCAAACAATTCATTCACTCCGCCTTCAAGATTATATCACATATACAGCTCGGCTCGACACTTCTTCCACTCATCGCGCCCCTAAAGCATCCTAAGATATTCGTTATCCAATATCTAATTTTGTCACTTGTGATAGATTTTATGCCTCACATCGTCGTTTCTTAGCTTCTATCTCTACAGGTTTTGAGCCCTCTAGCTTTAAAGAAGCTATACGCCATGAGTGTTGGCGCACAGCCATGAATCAAGAGATCCAGGCCTTAGAGGATAATGGCACGTGGGAAGTGACAACTTTGCCTCATGGGAAGAAAGGTCTCGGGAGTAAATGGGTGTACAAAATTAAGTACAACGCCGATGGTTCTCTCGAGCGACATAAGGCTCGTTTGGTGGTTTACGGCAATCATCAAGTGGAAGGGATTGATTATACGGAGACTTTTGCTCCTACCGCCAAAATGGTCACGGTAGGCACTTTTTTGGCTGTAGCCGCAGTCAAGCAGTGGGAGTTGCATCAGATGGGTGTTCACAATACTTTTCTCCACGGGGACCTCGATGAGGAGGTATAAATGTGGTTTCCTACGAGTTTCGCGTCGCCAGGCGTGGGTCAAGTTTGTCACTTGAGAAAATCCTTGTATGGTCTTCGTCAAGCGCCTCGATGCTGGTTTGCTAAACTTGGATAAGTGCTCACTCGGTATGGCTTTATTCAGTCTACCTTGGATTATTCTTTATTTACTTATTTCATGTCGGCGGTGTATCTCACCGTCCTCGTTTATATTGATGATTTGGTTATTGGCGGTGACAATGGCGACGTTATTCAACGTTTCAAAACCTATTTGTTTTCTTATTTTCGTATGAATGATTTAGGGAAGCTCAAGTATTTCGTGGGGCTCGAGGTTGGTCGTGCTGCTACATGGATCTTTCTTAGTTAGCGCAAATATGCCCTCGATATTATTTCAGAGATGGATTTATTGGACTCTAAACCAATTGGCACTCCAATTGAAAAAAATCATCGATTAGCTCTCGCCTATGGTTCAGATTTGCTCTCTCCAGAGCGCTATCGTCGTCTCGTTGGTCGCCTTATATATTTGACCATCACTAGACTAGAGTTGACATATTGTGTTAGGGGTGGGAGTGGGTATGGGAAATTGGGTACCCGTCCCATTCCCGATGGGTATTTCCCAATTGAGAATTCCCAATTTAGTAAAGTGGGAAAATTGGGAATTCCCGCCTCCCATCCCATCTAAATGGGACGAGAGACAAGAATTGTCTTGGATGCCCGCAGGAAATGCATACCCGGACTAAAAAATAAAAAAATAAAGGGTTGAATTGAAATTCTAAAATATATTTGAATCATTGTTGCAATTAAACAAATAACTTAATTACACAAAGTGACAAATCAAATCACAATTCATAATTCATTGTTTGTTTTGTTTTGATGGAGATATTTTGTTGATTGAATTGCATGAAAAAAAAAACTAATTTTGATGTAGTAGGAGAATAAAAAATACATTATGGAAATTTATGGGTACCAAGAATTTTGGGTACCCATAAATTTCCAGAATGCATGTTTTGTTTTCCCTAACCCACTGAAAAATTCTTGGTACCCAATTGGGTACGGGTTCCCAAAATAGCGGGATGGGATACAGATAACATTTTTTGCTACCCGCAGAAATGGGTACCCAGGTACCCGTCCCACTCCCACCCCTAGTTCATATCCTATCCCATTTCATGCGACAATCGAAGGAGGTGCATTAGGACGCTGCTTTGCGAGTTGTCCGTTATTTGAAACTTAATCCTGGCCAAGGACTTCTTCTCAAGTCTTCTTCTGCTTTATCTCTCAAGGCATTTTGTGACGCGAATTGGGCGAGTTGTCCCTTGACCCGTCGGTCTTTGACATCTTATTTTATTTTTCTAGGCGAGTCTCCTATCTCGTGGAAAAGAAAGAAGCAACCGACTGTCTCATGATCATTAGATCCATTGCTACAACCACGTGTGAGTTGAAGTGGTTGCAATGGCTGATGCGTACTTTGAGGATCACTGTTTCGACTCATATCCCAATTTATAGTGATAGCCAATCGGCTTTGCACATTGCTTAGAACTCGGTGCTTCATGAACGCACCAAACATATCGAGGTGGATTGTCATTTGGTTCGCGACGAGGTTCGGCGTGGTTTCATTATTCCTTCAAATGTTTCCACGACGAATCAACTTACCGACATTCTTACGAAGGCTTTCGACCAACACCAGTTCGAGACATGGCTTGTCAAGTTGGGCATTTCGAATCTCCATGCTCCAACTTGAGGGGGGGGGGGGGTATTAGCGTATATATTTGTATATTATATTTTTCTAGATTAGTTGGAGCTTGATATGGAAAGATATAATTACCTTGTATGTAGGAGATATCATTACCTTGTATGTAGGAGAAGATTGAGGCTTAAGTTTAGGTCAATTTTATTGTATAAATATGTAGCTCTTTTGGTGAGAATAAACAACATAATTTGGATGATTTTACCAATTGTTATTCTTAATTTTACATTATCACAAAAAAAAGTAATATACTAAAATGTCTAACAATTTAACGAGAAATCAACGTTGAGGGCTTAAGATAAAACAAACGACCTTTATTAAATAATAATCTAAGAAACTTCATCCATGTAACATTAATCCAGACCAAAATAAGAAAATCATGTTGGCCAATACAAAAGTATAAAGCAATCTATTAATAACTAATGTTTGCCAAATTTGCACCATTCAGACATCTAATCCACCAATTCTATCAGCCATTCTTGGAGAAAAGTACCTTAGCATGAACATCAGTCTTCCGAATGCAAACATTCTGAACCACATATACGTGTTGAACAATCTTTCACGGAGGAAGAAGATGAAGAGTACGAAAACAGCGATCGCTTTAGAAATCCCACTTACAAGAAACAGACAATAAAAATTACCAATGCTGAGAGTTGTAGGGCGTTGATGAGTTTCCTGAGACACAATTGTTGTTTGTTTCTTAAACCATTTCTTCTCCATGTCCAAAAGTCTTCCTTCTTCTCTGAGTCCAGAAATTGCTCTTGATAATTCTCGTACCAGCGGTGAACCTTTTTGAAATGCCTACAAAGATACGTATATCTAATTATTTAACGTAGAAGGATAAAAAAAAAATAAAAGGAAAAATATAGAGCAGGTGATTTTGTGAGAAGATACTTACAAAACCAAAGCCGTTAGTTTTCATTGGGGTATCAATAAGAGTGAAGTCATTTGGATATTTGTCTAGGAATATTTTGATGTAAGTTATTTCATCCATTATGGCACCAACACCACCGTACTTACTCCCTTTTCTCAAAGCCTCATTATAATCATCAATATACCGAAAACGCCGTAGTCCGTCGTGCCCAAAATTTAGGTTGCTTACTCTTCCTTCAAAGAGAGGATTAGCTGAGCCAATGTAATCGCGTTTGGTCACTTTAAATCTTTGAATTGTCAGAAGTGAACTCAAGTTTGCTGTATAACTGGATGTCAGTATCAGGACTACGAACAACCACACTCCCACAACAAATCTTGAGAGATTATTTTGTAATTTTTCTTCTGCAAGAGTGAAGATTGCAGTGATGTATAAGGCTCATATGCATGCTCATAAAACTCTCTCAGCTGTAATGACATCTGAACTGGAATCTGAACTAAGACTAAAGGATTTCTACTTCTATTCTTTGTTCTTGAAAAGAAGCAAATCCGACATGCCTGAGATTTTGTTCTATTCTGTTACAACCCCACCAGTTAAATGTACCTATTGTACTATCTTAGAAAATGCCCAGTTTATTTTCCTTACTAACGATTCGTGAAAAAATTGAAATACAGCAGAACCCATTTTCACAACGCTACCCCATGTGCATTGTACTGGCAATCGAAAGGCGGGGAGCAGATGCATCTTATGTAATTTTAGATTTGTCTGAAATCATCTATATAGTAATTGATAAATATTCAGTTATGTAAAACACTCTTTTAGCAGAAAACTCAACCGATAAAGCAATCTAAGCGAGGCCTTGAGAGAGAGAGAGAGAGAGAGAGAGATTACTTTGAGCGAAAACAAGAGTTGAAACGGCAAACCAGAGTATTTTCCCAACTTGTTCAGCTGAAGATCCTTGAAAGTCCTCATTGCTAGGATGTTCAATCAGCCAAACGACAGTTCCCGTTACCAAAAACGAGCAGGCACTTAATATCCATAGATCTCGATCAAGTGGCTTTAAAAAGAACCAAGGATCTTTGTCATTCAGTTTTGCTACCACTCCAGCTCCTAAGTCTGTAAACGGCAACGTGAAGTCAACATATTGAGATCTGCTCGCTAGGATAGTAATGTCCCCAACCGCAGCATCATAGTTCTGAGCCATTCATGATACAAGTGTAAAAGTGGAGTATTACAAATCAAAAATTTAGTCAAACTGTTAAAGCAATCATTCAATAGCCCCCTCTTTCTTTCTCTCCTATATCTCATAAAGAAACAAATAAACTAATCAAAGCTTAATTAGAAGCAAAACTCGCTCCACTTCTGCCCTGCCTAAAACTTGTAATAGATCGGAAAGGTTCCTCAATGAGTAACTTTTTCCTAGTTTAGAATAATACTGAAATAGACAGAATAAGACGATGTTTTTATACAGTGGTATGAGAAGCAAAGAAAAGTAACGGCTAAATGAACCCTCTATTCAGAAAGATGCCTTCACAATGTTGCAAACTTTCTAAAATGAGTCAATTTACTTAATCCAGGCAGAAATTGTGCATCTTCTGTTCTTAGTACGACATTTAGCAGAGCGTCCACAAGCAGAGAAGTCTTTCATGAAACTTAGAAATGGAGACTAGCATACAGTTGTCCAAACCCAAACAACCAAAACAAATTTTCCAGCATAAACAGAATTCACATTGTACATTTTTCAAATACTTGGAAGATGAGTATTTATACCTGGAGGTAGACCTGATATACGAGATCATCATAAGTTCCATTGAGTAGATAAAAATCAAAGGATACATTATATTTCAACCACGCAAAAGCAGCCCGGAACACCTCTACACAGAACCCACCTGCGATTACCGCCTTTGTTTTCTGTTCATATTCCCAGGTGACCAACTCAGGTATCCAAATTTCTTTTGGAATTACAACTCTCAAACTCTTTTCGCTTATTTGGACAAGCTGACTTACTGGAGTAGTTAAGGAAATCCCGGGCCAAATAACAGTCTCGAGTTTATTGCCTGATAAAGATTTATTTGATGGATATAATTCCTTGGTTAGTCCATCTGCTGAGGTCCAGAAACCTACTCTCCTTTCCCCTTTTCCTATCACATTCACTATTTCATAGGTTTCATGGACTAGTTTTCTATTCACAAGTTCAAAGTCACCCGCCAACCCCTTAAACTTGCTTCTTGAGATTTCCTTCAAGAGGACTACGCTACTGTTAGAAACTCGTATGCAAGATAGGTTCAACATGTTGCATTGAAGCCGGTGCGGAGATGGTTTTATGCCTGCCTTTTCAATTGCCTGTGCCAAAGCCCAAACAGCATCATATGCCCATAAACCATACACATTTAAATCCCTGAATTCCATGTTAGATTCAGTGTGATGAAACTCCCTCCTCCATATAGAAGTGAAATTTTCGAGCTTACTTGACGGAGATATATAAGATCTAAAACCAAGTGCCCCTTGCATTGACTCATAAACTGAAGCGTCCTGGGAATCCAAGAAATTCATGGTCTTGCTAGTTACGATCCATGCAAACCCCTTGCTCACCATCCCGAGCACTCTTGCGTTTAGAAGTATTTGAGATGCGAGAGAGGGTGACATGTGTACAATGATAATTGAAGTTCTCGTCTTCATTACCTTATGAAGCTCATGGACAATTTGTTCATCGGTAGCCCTAACAGAAATAGCTGTATGATAGATGACGCCCATGTGATGCTCTTGCAATATATTGTGCATAAATGGTTGAAATTGTCTTGCATCAACAGTATCCTCGTACAAAATTACACAACTTTTCCATTTAAGTAATTCACTTAAAGAAGCAATCCCGTGCCACTGAGAGTTCTCATCTCCCGCAACTTGCAAGAGATAAGAATGTTCGTCGAACAATGACTCTGAAGAAAATGATAGCAATGGTACATTAGCTGCACCTGCGAGTCTGGCAATAACAGACTCCTTGATTGTAATTACAGGCACTATCATTGCATGTACATCAACTGTCTCCAAAAGATCAATAGCTGCACTAGGCAATTTATAGCAACCGTTTGTTAGAATAAGTAAAATGCTGATGTATGCTCAGTAATTAAAAATTCTTGCTTATCCTTCCCCCGTAGAGAAAAATGCAAATAGCAGCTTAGGGATTTGTCTTGTAGCCAATTGAATATTTTGAAGTGAATGAACTACTTCTTTATCCAAAAGGATGATGAATTCAGATGGCATTTCTTTCACTTAGTTGTCTGGTCAAAAAAGGTCAGTGCATCTAAGCAGCCTACTGAGACCATCGACATACTTTCATCCAATGCCAAGTAGTGTGGTTAAAAGAACCCGTTCCTAAGGCATACGAAGTGATGGATGTACAAATTCTTACGGAAAAGAATTAGTTGAATTAAGATTCATGCAGTGAAAAAAAATAAACCAACAGATTTTTCAGGGGCTTCAATTACATAGAATCACCACATGCAGCAACGTATCAGGAACCGAGGTAAAGCTCACGTATATTTTACAACTCACAGTCAGTACTATCGTTGGTGTTAGGGTCGTTGCCAACACTCGATATGGGCCTTGAACCAATCGGCGCATTCTTGCTTATTGATCTTGTTTTGTGCAAATTATTTAGTTAGGTTAAATCTTAGATGGCAATTATCTTATACTTATTTCCTTATCATTATAAGATCTTATTCCATCCTAAAAAGATTAACCTTCATTTATCTCCTTATTATGTATCTAGACGAATAAAGTAGGAATGTTCGTTTTGGATATCTAACGTGATCATGCAGAATCCGTGGAAGATAAGGCAGGAAATCAATATAGGATTGCAACAGAATCATAGACGCGCTTATCATATAAGGAAGGAAGATTCTCAGGAGATTGCAACAGAAGATACGCTGAAGATTTTGTCATGGCTATATAAGGAGACGACCCAAGACAAATTAAGGGACACTTTGAAAAAGATAATTTGTGATTCAGTCCTGTATCGAGTCAAACTCTTTTAGAAGAACATTAAGTCAGAGTTCCTCTGGAATAGCTTAGTGTGATCTTCGACTCAATCGATTATACCGAAAATAGTTGAGGGATAGGTGTTGCAATGCAGATATTAGAGGGAGTCTGAGATTTGGGTTGATGTAAAACCTACATCGTAATTCTTAAGTAGGATATTGTTTGAGTCAAACATTTGGGTGCAAACCCCTAGGACTAGGACTATTTGGACCGAACCACGTTAAAATTCTGGTGTTCTTTACTGCTTTATTGTTTACTGTCTTTTTACAATTGCAACAGTCAAACTGCTTTTAAAAGTTAAAGCACTACTCTCTGTTGCACTTCTGTGTACAGTTGCAACTACTGTCAAGTGCAACTGTATACAATTGCAAGTAATACATAATCTAAGATCTTTCAATTGGCATCAAGAGCAGGTCACTATATCACATAGTGTAGATTCTGGCTTAAAGATCTTTGTTTTATTTAAGTGTTTTTCTTATGGATGAAATGAGGGAAGGTCTGTCGATCATAAAATCACCAATGCTGACGGCGACAAATTACTCCTACTGGAAGAACCGCATCCGGAACTTCATTAAACAGCAGGATCAAAATGCGTGGAAGAGCATCCTAAAAGGGTGGACCCCACCAACAGACGAACAGGGAAGAGTCAAATCCAAACTGAAATGGACCGACGCAAAAGAACTCTTAGCTAATTATAACTCTACAGCTTTAAATATCATATTAGTTGTTGTTGATTATGACCAATATAAGAGTATTTCTAACTGTGAAGTGGCAAAGGATGCTTGGCAGGCTATTGAAACCGCGCACCAAGGAAATGATAAAGTTCGGGCATCCAAGTTGCAACTGCTCAACGACCAGTTCAACTTCGTACGTATGGAAGAGACAGACACCATTGCTCAGTTCCATTCCAAACTCAGGCACCTAGCAAGTGAAGCCACTATCCTCGGCGCAGACTTCCCAGAATCCAGAATTGTGCTAAAACTTCTGGGATCTCTCCCAGGGAGATTTGCAATGAAAGTTTCAGCCATTGAAGAGGCAAAAGAAGTCAACACTCTATCTCTAGCCGATCTAATGGACCCACTCACTGCATGGGAAATGAAACTCAAAAGAGAAGGTGACACCATTTCCAAAGGAGTTGCACCCCAGGCTAGTCTCCCTCAGACCAGTTCCAACACTGAACTAGTGCATTCACTAGCGCTCCTCACAAAAAGGTTCAACAAGATGAACAAACATTGGAGTAAAGGTAACTTTTCCAGTCCAGTTGCAAGTCCCTCTGATAATTTCAAAAAACCTTCCGCTACTAATCGACTTGACAATAGAAAGTCCGGAAAAGGTATTCAATGCAAGGAATGCCAATGATTTGGACACATAAGGGCAGATTGCGCCAACCTCCTAGAGAAAAACGAGAATCGTGTGCTATTAGCATGGAGTGGTGATGAATCAGAAGATAGTGAGGATAAATCAGAAGAAGCTGTCGATGTTGCACTCTGATCGTTCATTCCATTCGCTAGAGCTAACATGGCTGTTGCAATTCAGAATCTGACAGAATCCGATTGCGACTCACTAGACAGTGATGAACTGAATCTCACAAACGATTTGGATGCCATCTGCACAAGAAACTCGGAACTTGAGGCACAACTCAAAATTATCTCGACCTTTGGAACAACAAAATCCTAGAACTTGAAAGAAAAGTTCTCTCACTCACAAGGGAAAAGGGATCTCTTGTCTGCTGAGCTTGACACATCGCTCAAGGCACACAAGGCGTTAGAGGACGTATGCAATCTCACTCAAAAGGAGTTAGACGCCTTAGTGATGAACGTAAAGCTACTTCGTCCGGGCAGCGACAATCTTGATAAGGTTCTAGACACTCAGAAAGTTGTAACTGATAAGGCTGGAGTAGGATATACTGATCCAGGCATACCTAAGTTTCTTGGAAACACCAAAATCACTATATCTAAGAAGAAACGAGTACCTCAAGGAGTTGAAATTCCGCTTAACTACTCTCAGATCCAAACTCATCAGGACCATGTACAATCCAGTTGCAACTCTCAGTTATCAGTTACTAACTCTAGCTACTCTAACAGGTTTGCAAGAGGAAGATTTGTTCCAACATGTCACCACTGTAGTGTCTGGGGACACATCATACCTTACTGTTATCAACTTTGGGAACCACGTCACGCATGCGCCCCCAACAAACTCGAGGCTCAGACCAAAGAAAAAGGAGAAACCGAAGAAAGAAGAAAATCAACCAAATGCAACTTCAGTTGCAACGATAAAACCAGTAAAACAAGTTTGGGTTGAGAAATCATCTAACATTCTAACATGTCTTACTGCTTGCAATTCCACTTCTCTACGTGCTCCTTACTCTAACACTTAGTTTTTTGATAGTGGTTGTTCCATGCATATGACAGGGGACATGAGCATCTTGAATAACTTTGTTCACGATCAAAAGGGAGATGTAGTTTTTGGAGATGGAAACCGGAGTAAAATCATAGGAAAAGGAACCATGAACGTGAAAGGTTTTCCTAAACTAAGGGACGTATTCTATGTGGATGGACTACGTGCTAATCTAATTAGTATTAGTCAGTTGTGTGACGATGATCTATATGTTCGCTTCACGAAAGATGAATGTGAAGTTTTGGACCAATCTCAGAACAGGGTGTTGCATGGGTTAAGAAGTACCGAAATCTGTTATACCATGACTAATTGTAAAACTGTTATTAGGTCACTTACATGCAATTTTAGTACAGATATTGTTGCAGATTTGTGGCACCAAAGGCTTGGACACATCAACTACAAGTCTCTTGCTCATCTCTACAACAAGCAAGTCGTAAGAGGACAACCTAAACTCAGATCCAAACCCCTTGGGAAATGCGGTTCATGCCTAGAAGAAAAGCAGAAGAAGGCCAATCATACCGTGTTGCAACACATCCCATATGTAAGAATTCTGGAACTCCTTCACATGGATCTTGGAGGACCTATCCAGAAGGAAAGCATCTCAGGTAAACGTTACATCTTTGTATGTGTGGATGACTTCTCAAGATTCACCTGGGTTGAGTTCTTAAAAGAGAAAAATGAATCCTTTTTGTTCTTCAAAAATCTTTGCAACACTGTTGCAACTGAAAAGGACTTGACTATCAAAAGAATCCGAAGTGATCATGGGAAAGAATTTGAAAATTCCAACTTTAATAACTTTTGTACTGATAAGGGAATATTTCATGAATACTCATCTCCCATTACACCTCAGCAAAATGGTGTGGTTGAAAGAAATAACATGTCATTGGTTGAAATGGCACGAGTTATGCTGAACTCGATGAAACTGGCTCTCAAGTTCTGGGCTGAGGCAGTAAACACTGCATGCTATGTAATAAACTGTGTGTACCTACGTCTAGGTACAACTAAGACTGCATATGAAATCTGAAAAAGGTAAACATCCTAGTGTACAACATTTTCACGTATTTGGTGTGCTTGTTATTTACTCAATGATAGAGAATCCCGAGGTAAGTTCCAAACCAAATCTGACATAGGAATCTTTGTGGGTTACTCTTGCAACAGTCGCTCCTATCGCGTGTTTAATATGTGTACGCAAACTGTTGTGGAATCCTCTAATGTCGAATTTGATGATTATAGGGACTTTGCATCAACATCCTCAGAAGTACAGATCACTAAGCTAATCGAGTCAAAGGACGAGGAAGAATCACGTCCGACCCCTTCCATAACCGTCCTACCGGTTGCAACCGAGGTTGAGGGATCACAACTAGAAACCACTTCTGAAACGCATGTTGCAACTGAACATGTGGAGCAAGTGAACGAAAGGGTAGAAAATCTGGAGGCTCCTCCTCATATCAGGAGAAACCATCCTCCTGAAGCAGTAATTGGGGACATGAGTGAAGGAATTCGCACGCGAGGTCTTCCTCGCAAAAGGTATGATCAGATGGTTCACTTTGTGAGTTACACATCCAAGATTGAGCCCAAGAATATCAAGGAGGCACTGCTGGAAGAAGCATGTATTGAAGCCATGCAGGAGGAACTCAATAAATTTGAAAGAAATGATGTCTGAGAACTTGTACCTAGACCTACCAGTGTAAACATCATTAGTACTAAGTGGATATTCAAGAACAAGACCGACGAGCTAGGAAACATTGTGCGCAACAAAGCAAGACTAGTTGCACAAGGCTATACTCAGGTCGAAGGAGTAGACTATGATGACACCTTTGCACCAGTTGCAAGACTGGAATCCGTTCGTCTCTTACTGGCAGTTGCATGTGTCTTACGCTTTAAACTCTTTTAGATGGATGTCAAAAGTGCTTTCTTGAATGAATTTCTGAATGAAGAGGTCTTTGTTGAACAACCCAAAGGGTTCATTGACCCACAGTTTCCCAAACATGTTTTAAAACTGAAATGGGCTCTTTATGGATTAAAGCAAGCTCCCCGGGTGTGGTATGAAAGACTCACTGTCCATCTTCTTGATAAGGGGTACACTAGAGGAAGTGTAGATCGAACCTTGTTCTACAAACATTTTGGAACCCATATCCTTATTGCTCAAATCTATGTAGATGACGCTGTGTTTGGCTCTACATCACCAAGCGAGTTGCAACACTTTATATTTGTTATGAAAAATGAGTTTGAAATGAGCATGGTCAGTGAACTCACATATTTTCTTGGTTTACAGGTCAAACAACAAGATGATGGGATATTTATATCACAAACAAAGTATGCCAAGAATCTGATCAAGCGATTTGGCCTTGAACATGCCAAACCCATGAAAACACATATAGGGTCAACTGACCGCCTCAGCAAGGATGAGAGTTGCAACTCGGTGGATCCTAGTCTTTACAGAAGCATGATTGGAAGTCTGTTGTATCTCACGGCTAGCCGCCCTGACATTTGTTTTAGTGTAGGAGTTTGTGCTTGCTACCAGGGTGACCCAAAGGAGTCGCATCTCAAGGCTGTCAAGAGAATCATTCGATATATATCTGGTACAACTGACTTTGGCCTTAGTTACAACTTCAATAATAATCTCTCACTTGCAGGTTACAGTGATGCCGACTGGGCAGGATGTGCTGATGATAGAAAAAGCACTACAGGGGGATATTTCTATCTTGGAACCAATCTTGTATCATGGCTCAGTAAGAAATAGCATTCAATCACCTTGTCCACAACAGAAGCTGAATACATTGCTGCAGGGAGCTGTTGCACTCAGCTTGTGTGGATGAAGCAGATGCTAGAAGACTACGGTATTTCATAAAATGAAATTCTCCTCTATTGTGATAACACCAGTGCTATCAATATTTCTAAAAATCTGGTGCAACATTCCCGCACAAAGCACATCGAGATTAGATATCACTACATTAGAGAATTGGTAGAGGCTAAGACAGTTGAATTACATCATGTGTGTACCGATCTTCAACTTGCAGATATATTTACAAAGGTTCTAGATGTTACACGTTTTGAGCACCTTCGTAAGTAGTTAGGCATCTGCCTTATGTGAATTGCAACAGGGCCGCTGTTGCAACTAAGGGTGATTTCTCTGATCTTAATTACTAATTTCATTCGTAGACAGTCCCCTGATTGTTTGTCATGCTCTACCGCGCATCAACAACAAAAAAAAAAAACATCTTTTCTTGAGGATTGTCGAAATTACACCTCAAGGAGATTTTGGGATACTATCTGACCCATCAGTTTGTTGCAACTGGAAACAGCTACCTGACCGAACAGACACAAGTGTGAAAGCTATCAATTCTTATCCCACGCGCCTATCCATTGAAAAGAGCCACCTTGTTTGCAAATGTGTCAGAGTGAAAGCTACCAGTTGTATGCGAGACACTTGCTCTGTTGCAACTGAGGTATTTCACGGCATTCAATCTTGGGCCTGATTCTTCCTATGAAATGTGTGACTATCTTCCGTTTTTTCACTCCTTATATACTTGTGTCCCTAGATTCAATTCTACATAATTTATGGAATCCCAATTTCTTAAGATTGTGTTTCCTTACGTGTGCGTTTACGAGTTGATGTCTTTCGTATGTAAGTTTACAAGGTTGTTACCATATGTGTATCTCAACTCGATTTGCCTTTTTCTTTTTCCTTTTCGTGCATATCCTATTTTTGTCTAAGAGAAAAGTTTGACTAGGTTTAGAGATTGCGTTTTGGTGGGAAAATCTCCCTCCTAAATTCTAGGGTTAGGGAAATCTATTTATTGCTGCCTTTATACTCATTACTTCCCCCTATTCACCTTCAGTTTCTCTCTCTCTCTCTCTCTCTCTCTCTCTCTCTCTCTCTCTCTCTCTCTCTCTCACTCACACACACACACACACACACGCACATCACACGGTGTTTTCTCTATCTCCTTAGATGTCTCTCATAACAAATGGGTAGCTCCGTCAAGAAACCTGCTGCTGCTTTCTACAACGAACCAATTGACATGGATCCGTTGGAAACTATTCCCTTAAGCCCGCCAATCGACGATGATCGTGATGAGGAGAACACCCTTCATCCTTCCTCCTCGCCTGCTCATCAGTCTGACACCCCGCCAAAAGGGGCTTCTGCTCAGGCCAAGGGCAAGGCTAAGGTGGATGACTCCACTGCACCACTGTCTGATTCCGACGAGGAAGAAGTTGTCCCTGTTGCGCCACCCACCTCTACAACTCCCGGAGTTGCAACCAGGAAACAGACCAAGATCCTAGTCCGACAACCCATTCGCACCCGACGATTGCACAAATTGTCTGAACTTTCAGCCTTTGAGGTGGATTCCGATGCAGAGGACACACAAGAGGAGGCAGTTGAAGCTACTCCACCCAAGAAGAAGGCCCGATCCACCACTTAGTCCAAAAAAAAAGCTCCTCCAGTCACGGACACTCAATTTGTTGTACCCGATGTTGCACCAGCAGTCATTGCCCTGAAGGCGATAAAAGCTCACGCAGAAAGGTTCTACACATCGGAAGCTCAGAAACGGTTCCTCGAGTACCGGAAAAGGCCTCTGGTTGAGGAACGTCCTTTGGAGATCAAGTCCTATGCCAAAACTGACGTCCCTGATTTACTGAAGAAAAGGGGTTGGTTAGTTGCAACTCAAAAAGCTGATAGTTATGGAAAGGTCCTTGTGCGGGAGTTTTACGCGAATCTCACTACCCAACTGGATGTTGAGGGATCACTTCAGCGTCACATGATTTTTATCCGTGGAAATGTTTGCCCGTTCACTACTGATCTCCTCTCCCAAGAGATGAAGGCCCCAATTATGGAGACCGGCGCTCTCTCCGAGTTGCGCTTGGAGAATAATCTGAACAAAGTGGCCAGCGAGCTCACTGGTGGCACCGTGAAAACTTGGGCATCTGGTCCCCTCACTACCAGCTATCTCACCCCCAGGTACAACCTCTTGTTTCACATACTCGTTTGTCATTGGCTACCATGTTCGCAAACCTCTACTGTGAGTGCAGAAGTTGCTAGTGTTTTGTTTCGCATTGGCACGGGAGTTGCAATTGACCTAGGTAAACTGGTCTTTGACCGGATTTACCGCGAGGCCTTCCCCAATGTGCATCTCTCGCTTGGGTTTCCATCGCTAATCTACATGGTCCTGACGAGCCAATTTCCCACCTTAAAGGTAAAGGGAGTTGCGGTTTAGGGGGAGGGCGTATTCTTTTGAACTTAATTACCTTTTGAACTCCGTAATAGTCGTTTTGTCGGATGGTTGCACCGATGTTGCAACCACTATCTTCTCCGTACTCCTTGCTGTTTGCACTATGAACTTTAAGTTGATTATGCTTAAGTATTCTAACCTCTCGTGCAGATTGGTCAATGATTTTGACAAAACAAATCAAAGGGAGAGATTGTTAGGGCCGTTGCCCACACTCGATATGGGCCTTGAACCAATCGGCCCATTCTTGCTTATTGATCTTGTTTTGTGCAAATCATTTAGTTAGGTTAAATCTTAAATGGCAATTATCTTATACTTATTTCCTTATCATTATAAGATCTTATTCCATCCTAAAAAGATTAACCTTCATTTATCTCCTTATTATGTATCTAGACGAATAAAGTAGGAATGTTCGTTTTGGATATCTAACGTGATCATGCAAAATCCGTGGAAGATAAGGCAGGAAATCAATATCGGATTGCAACAGGATCATAGACGCGCTTATCATATAAGGAAGGAAGATTCTCTGGAGATTGCAACAGAAGATACGCTGAAGATTCTGTCGTGGCTATATAAGAAGACGACCCGAGACAAATTAAGGGACACTTTGAACAAGATAATTTGTGATTCAGTCCTGTATCGAGTCAAACTCTTTTAGAAGAACATTAAGTCAGAGGAACTCTGGAATAGCTTAGTGTGATCTTCGACTCAATCGAGTAAACCGAAAATAGTTGAGGGATAGGTGTTGCAACTGCATATATTAGAGGGAGTCTAAGATTTGGGTTGATGTAAAATCTACATCGTAATTCTTAAGTAGGATATTGTTTGAGTCAAACATGTGGGTGCAAACGCCGTGGACTAGGACCAATTGGACCGAACCACGTTAAAATTCTGGTGTTCTTTATTGCTTTATGGTTAACTGTCTTTTTACAATTGCAACAGTCAAACTGCTTTTAAAAGTTAAAGAACCACTCTATGTTGCACTTCTGTGTACAGTTGCAACTACTGTCAAGTGCAATTGTATACAATTGCAAGTAATATAGAATCTAAAATCTTTCAGTTGGGACCAGTGGCGTATGTAAGTAGGGGTTGCCCCCCCCCCCCCCCCCCCCCCCCCCCCCCCGCGTTTTTTGAAAAAAAATCGAATATATATAGTATTAGAGGAAGAGAAGGAAGATCTATGATATTTACATTATATATGTATATATATGTGTGTGTATAGTATTAGAGGAAGAGAAAAGGAAGATCTATGATATTTACATTTAAAAGCTTAGTCAAGTAAATTGCAAAAACTCCCTTTTTGTTATATTTAGTACGAAAATAACTTATTTGTTATTTTAATTTGCAAAAAATTCCTCATGGTGTTAAAAAATAGCAAACAATTTATTCTACATTTAATTAATTCATACGTGTGAATTTAATCTTGTCTTAACATATTTCTTCGATACGCAAAGAATCAATGTTGTTCAAATTAAATATATTAATACCTTTCATCATATTTTTGAAGAGAACTTTAGCTTCAAAATATGTCAAAGCATATATACAGCGTGTATCAAATTTTTCTTTGCTTTTATCTTGTTCAAATATGTCTAAAAAGTTTATAACATAGTATATAATATTTACCGCTGATATAGTAAAAATATGTCTTGATAAATATATTTGATAAAAAAATATTTGTTTGGTTATCGCTGTTGTTATTGTAAATATTTATTAGTGATTTTTTCGGGTAAAAACTAAAAATTTATCCAAAAAATTTCTTGTACGCATTCATCTTCTCCAAAAACTCCAAAAAATCAGTTCAAAACAACATTTTTTTTTCTTTACTTAGTATTTCGATTATTTTTTCTTCTTATTTCTTTCCTACTGTTTTCCAAAGGAAAAATTAGCCCCCCCCCCCCAATATACGATTCCTAGATACGCCACTGGTTGGGACTCAGGATAAACAGTAACTATAAGAACAAATATGAGTAGAGGTTGTTCATTCTCAGTTAAAGTCTTCACTCGTTGATTTGCCGAAAAAGTTGGTGGCTTTACCGGTTCTTATGTAACATACTTCACTACAATCTCTGTATGATACTTTTTCCAAGAAATGCCTGAACATGAATATATACATACGTATATATATATATATATATATATATATATAATCACTAATCAGGAAACAGTCTATGCACTACAAGAAAAATGGGTCATTACCTACCGCAAATTACCCACCGCAATTCCGTAGTTAGTCATTAGCTACGGAATTTCCGTAGCTAATGCGTATACCTACCGAATTTCCGTAGGTAACAATATTACTGACAACAATTTGGTGAGCAATATTTCTCACGACGGAAATTCCGTCGGTAGTTCGGTAGGTAATTATCGGTAGCTACGGAAAATCCGTAGGCACATATTAGTAGCTACCGAATTTCCGTAACCAAACTTTAGGGCATCGATGGGCCACAACTGGGCCGCAGCTGGGCCACACTCCTTACGGGAAATCCGTAGCTACTTAGAGAAGTACCTACCGATTTTCCGTAGGGAGGGGCTGTGGTATATAAATAAAAAAAAAACCTAACTAAAACCCTAGCCCACACACGACTCCATTAGTCGCCCCACCGCTATTGGCGACGCAATTCCGTCGCCACCAACCCCTCGTCGCCTTCCCTCACCGTCGTCAACCCACCGACCGTAAGTTCCCATTTCTCTTCTTTTTTCTTCATTTTTGACGCCATTTGTGAATAATGTCGAACACCTCCTTGTTTCAGTCACCGGCGCCACAATCCGACGCCACTAACGTCGAGCCGCCGACTCTCACCGCCGCGGTCTGGTTAGTGTAAGTCTCCCTTTTTTTCATTTTTTAAGCATGTTTTGGTAATGAAAATAGCTAATACACGGCCATGAACCCATTTTCAGTCGCCGCTGCCTTGATTCTGACGCCACCCACCTTCGCGTCGCCGTCCCCCACCGCTGCGTTTCCTATTAGCTAGTGTAAGTTAATTTTTTTAAGCTTTATATATTGAGTATTTTACATTATTAACACGTGGCCCCACCACTTTTTCAGTCACACCGCCGCGATTCCGACACCACCCAAGTCTGCCCGACGTCCTCCAACAAGGGCACCTAAAATTATTTTTTAGATCTAAATATGATGTTTGTTGAGAAGCAAAATCTATGAACGACTGAACCCCAACAATAAAAATCTCCTTCAAATAACCGTTGTCATCTAACCTATCGTACATCCAAGATCTATCGACACGATAATCCATTTTTAATCTATGTAATTAAAAAAGAAGAATTACAATTTATTCTAATAATTAAACAATATATATAAGAAATTAGCATAGTATAAAACTTACTTGTTGGCGCGCAGACTCCCGAACTTCAAGCACCGCAATTCGAGCCCATCTAGCCTTGTCGCATCGTATTTTAAACTCTACTATATATTCTACAACCATTAAAAAATAATAAAAAAACGTACATAGAACAAGTGTGGGAGTGGAAGGATGATTTCTCAAATGGGGAGAGAAGGTGTATTTATAGGGGAAAATCAAACATTACCTACCGCAATGCGGTAGGTAATTTTAACGGTAACTGCTATTACCTACGGACTGGCGGTAGGTAATAACAACGGTAACATTTATTAGCAACGGAAAAGCGGTAGGTAATATTTCTTACCGTTGACATTAGCTACCGATATTCCGTAGCTAACATATCTTCCCGTTGACATTACCTACCGAAAGACCGTAGCTAATCATTTGAAAATCCGAGTAAACCCTTTACCCAAACCCTAACAGTACCTACCAAATATCGGTAGCTAATTTATACCCTAACAGTAGCTACCGATAGTCCGTAGCTATTGGCTACATTAGCTACCGAATATCAGTAGCTACTAATATTCAAATGTTTAAATTGTGATTTTTTAACGATTATTTTAAATGTAACTGACTGTTTCTTGTCAATTACATCAATAACAAGTTATAATTAACTAAATAAACATAAAATGATGATTTCATTGCACAATCAAATGACAATACTAATGTCGGTTCAAAACAACAATGATACCTAATGTCGTTTGTTTGGCAATAGTATATATATGTATCTATCTCCCAATAGAACGTTAAATAAAGAATGTAACTCCACATCATAAGCAATCATCACATTTCATCGATACATCATTCAACACGTCACAACGATATTTCAATCACATACGCACGAGACATGATTAAGTGTAGAGGTAAAACTAATATATACGTCACACAACAATAGAACAATCGTAATAACAACTCAATTACTATCAAATAAGTTATTTATTACTTATTATTGGTAATATTACTAAACTGAAAACATAAAGAAATCAAAATCACACAAAGAAATATACAAAATAGAAAAAATTGAACATTACCTACGGCAACACGGTAGCTACTAATATTCAACGGACATTACCTACCAATATTCGGTAGCTACTAATATTCAACAGTTATTAGCTACCGTATGTCGGTAGCTACTAATGTTCAACGGACATTACCTACCGAAAGTCGGTAGCAACTAATATTCATCCTGATAGAACCCAAAAAATTGACAATTAGCTACCGATATTCGGTAGCTAATTTTCGAAAATTTGGGCGGCCATGCGCGGGAAATTTAAATTTTCTGAAAATTCAAAATTTTTGGCCATTACCCACCGATTTTCGGTAGCAAAACGTCGAAAATTTGGGCGGCCAAGAGCGGGAAATTCAAAATTTCCGAAAATTCAAAATTTCCGAAAATTCAAAATTTTCAATCTCATATTATAAATACCCCTCAATTCTTCAATTTACAAAATAATCCAAACACTTCTCCAATCTAAAAACTATTCTTACCATTTCTTTATTTACAATCATCCCAACACTCTCTTCAAATCATCAAAAATCCTCACTTCTCCAATCTTAAAAACTCTCTTTTTTCCTTTATTTCTTCGTTTCTCATTTATCAACACTCTCTTCAAATCTTCACCATGTGTCTCATTTCTCAACACTCTCTTCAAAATATTTCTAGTTTCTCAACAATCTATTTTTTCCTTTTTTATTTGACTATCAATATTTATTTAAGACTTTCTTCTTTTATTTAAATGCTTGATAGTGGTAAATTAACAAATCAATATTTATTTTCGTATTTTCGTGAAACAATAAATCAATAAAATTTCGGAAAATTTTTGATTTTTTTTAAATCTGTAAATATTATTACCTACCGCAGAACGGTAGCTAATAATATTCATGGCTTTAAATATTATTAGCTACCAATTTTTGGTAGCTAAAAGTATGAATATTAGTAGCTACCGAAATTCGGTAGGTACTAACATTCATAAAATTTGCTACCGATTTTTGGTAGCTACTAATATTCATACTATTAGCTACCAAGATTCGGTAGGAAATGCGGGTTAAAATTGTCAAGCTAAATTGGCATGTTAGTGACAGAATTGCGGTAGCTAATTCCACAGTAGCTACCGAAACTCGGTAGGTAATGTTCAAAGTTGTGGCGACGGAAGTGCCGACGAATGTTCGTTTACGAGTGGGAGCGACGGAGAATTCGGTAGGGAATGTTATTATTACCTACCGAAATTCGGTAGCGAGTCATTAGCGACGCGATTAGTAGCTACCGAAATTTACCTACGGAATATCGGTAGGTAATGATCATTACCTACCACATTTGGGTCTTTAGCTACCGAAAACGCGGTAGGTAAAGACCCCTTTTTCTTGTAGTGATGTTGTAAAAAGTAGAACGTACCAGCAGCTATGGAATGCAATGAATCTCCCTCAGAATTTCTTATATGAAGAGCAATCCTCGTTTTGTAGTGACTATTATCGTTGTAAAAGTCCGCAATCGCCATTTCAATGCAGCTTGGGACAACTTGTCCAATCAATGAACCCATATCAAGAATTAAGCCAATGTTGATTACGTCTTTATTATCACCACGGTTTTGACGAGATCCAACGAATTTCTGCTGTGCAATATTAACATCGCCATGAGCATATTGGCTATAAAACCAAAAGAGCAATGTGTATAAAATGATGGCATACATTTTTATCATCTTTGTAACTTCTCTAAGCCAATATTTTTCGATTCTAGGATATAAACCGCGTTCATGTTCAGGGTGATAATAATTACATGAAACAGTGAAGGTAGACTTTGGTAGCATAAAAAATCTTACGTCTCATTCGAATATTTGCAAGACCAGCAAGATCTCAAGGTCAATGCGTCAATTGCCTTTTTGGACATTTTGTCAAACATTCTTGTGCGCAGTGGCTTTTGCGGTGGATAATTCCCAGAGAAGTTAGTAAACAGATGAAGGCACTCAAATGACAAGTGGTTATCAAAAAGAATTTGGTGTTAGCATTTTCACCTCTAAATATCATGGTGATATATATATATATATATTGAAACTTAGAGAAAGCTAGGAATGACAAACAAGTTATCAATATATTCTAAGTAGTAGGTAGCAACTACTTGCCATCATCCGTGACATAATAGGTGGTGTCGAAGGCAACGTAATGAGGGAGAGAAACAAATAATGTTTTTGTTTTAACTATGTCTACTTACTATTCCATTAAACTTTATTATACATTTATAAAATTCATATATGCTTATCAAATATTTAAAACCACAACTTTTTTTATATTTACTTGTTAAAGACAAGGTTAAAATGGGTATTTTCTCTTTATATGCGTTAATTTGAGAATCATTTTTTTAAGAGCCTTAGTTTGACAATGCACTCAGTGACTCAGAGTTGCCACCAGTAGGACATGCGTTTGGTAGACTTGGTTTACAAACTCCCTTCGTCATCTCTGTTTACTCAAAATCGGTTCATCTACATCTTTATCTATTTGGAACTGACCTCTTTCAAAGAGCATTGAATAGGTAACTTCAAAACCTTGCCGATTTCTTCTTCAAACGCCTTATAGAGAAACTCAACAATTTGAGTTTTATCTTGATTTGACATGGCAAATTTTGATAAAATTTTGGAAAAGCTTACCATGTATATAATACTGCAAAATATTTAGAAAATATGAAATCTTAGTTGTCATTAGGAGGTCGAACCAAAGACCCTATGAAAGTCCGAGCTATCTCGACCACTTGGGCAGCAATGTGAGGAGTTTAGAGGCCTTACAGTAGCACCGACGTCTTTCTAGGTCATACGAGGGGATCAATCTAAGATTGTATTGTTCCTCTACAGAGATTGTAAGATCTTAAGTGTTTTACTTATGCTTTTGTAGCAAAAAAAGTTTTAAGTCTTTAAAATAAAAGACAAGAAAAATTAAGTACAAATGATATTTATTTCTTCAAATGTATATGGGGTTACAATCTCTATGAAATCCTATGATTCTTTTCTCAAACAAGTAATCGAAATTTTTGTTGACTTAAGAGTGGATTTGATTATAATCTCTTCCACGTATATTTGAGTCGAACGTTAATTCAAAGGTTCTTGAGCTTGATCTTGAATTAACAATCTACTTGATTTGATCTTTGTGACGAACACTTTGATCGTTGTCTTGAACTTGTTTAATGTCAATCTTCTTTGGAGGAATCTTAATCTTCAAAATGCTTGGATGCTTAACAAACGTTGATGCAAGGGCTTGGCAACTTGATCTCGGATCAAACGAAAATTTAATTTTGAATTTGATTTGAAGATTGATGAATGATGATATGATATTCGTCTTCAGTTCTTCGGATATGTTAGGTTTTGATCTTTTTGAAAGGACTTGAATCTTCAAAATCGGTTTTTCGTGGGTCTTCTGACTTGATCTCGAATCAAACAGACTTTTTGCTTGAAGATTGTTGAAGAATGATATAAACTTGATTTGGATTTGTTGAATTTATTGAAGCTCGATCTTCTTCGGTAGAAGTGCGATCTTCAAAAATGGTTATTTGATGGATTTGAAGCTTGATGCCGGATCAAACAGAGGTTTTCGCGAAGAACGCCTTGAAGATTGGTGGACTTGATGGAGAGAAAAACCTTGAGATTTTCCTTCTTCAAACTTGTGAATATTTTGGTGTGATTTTTCTTTAAGAGAGAGCCTCTATTTATAGTTGTAGAGCCCAAAATTTCTTGCTTGTGATTTGTCGTTTTTCTCTTCAAGATAAGCATGAATTTAATCTAGCTTGCTTATCAAGAAATCTTTTGATTGGCTTGAACACATCATCTTTTTCACATGGCTTTATTTGATTGGCCAACAATATATATTAGAAAATCAATTTATTAAACTTTTTTATTGGAATTTAATTTAGTAAAATCCCAAATTAAAAATATAAATAATTAATTTAATGTGTAATAATTAATCGAACACTTGTAAATATTCAATTGGAGGAGACAAAATTAATTTGTCTACAACTTTGATGTGTTGTTACAGTTAATTTTTGCAACGGTAAAGTAAGTAAAACAGGAACACATAATTTTAAAGTGGTTTGATCAAACAAATCTATATCTACTTTGGCTTTCGCCCATAATCAACGCAAGTCTCTTTTTTCACTAGTATATGACTGACTCACTCAAGTTTTACACGTACTCGTAATCTAGACTCCCTCTAATTATTTTCCTACTACCTGGCGTGACACATTACTATTGTATTTTACTCAAGTTTAGAAACCTTCAAGATAGCTCAAAGTTCTTTCGACTTGAAAGTCCCGTTAACAGTTAATACAAAGAGATTTGACTCTTACACAAAAACAACTAATCTTGGACTTAATCTCTCTAAGCTTGTTCCTCTTTGTCTTCGACTTTTCTATCTTCATAGAGTGCAACGCCAGTCGAAGTTAGTTGTTGCATCAATCAGATCCATTGATTGGCGTGACTTATTGAATTGCCATCTCATCTAAAAGCTTAAGCTGTTAGAGAGGGTAGACATTTAATATTTATATATTATCTCCAACACGCCCCCTCACGTGTAGGCTGTAAATCTTTTTGTTACGCCTGTCACGTGACACTTTTTGATAATCGGGTGGCTGTGGGATTCGAACCCAGGACCTCCTCCTTGGCCTGAGCTCTGATACTATATTGAATTGCCATCTCATCTAAAAGCTTAAGTTGTTAGAGAGGGTAGACATTTAATATTTATATATTATCTCCAACATGACTAGCTTGCAACCTTCCATAAACATGCAATCTACATGTAATCGAAGGATACAAAATATTCTGAGTACAATACTACAATCACGTCCAGGTTAATTGAAATATAATTATCGGATCAAATAAAGACAAAGATTGAGACTTAAAATCAAAAATAATTCTAATTTGCTAATATAACCCGATGCGACAAGATCTATTCAAGTAAATATTACAGAATCCTTCCAACTTTATTTCCTTAAATATCCTGATACGACATAATCATTCACACACAATAAAAGACTTCGAAGATAATTTACACTCAAAACATAAACAATTTAAATCATTTTTTCACAAATTAGATTATACCAAAAATCGGTCCTAACAAAGACAACATAAACACCACTCTCTTTCTTGATTATTAGGTTCCACGATTGGTTAATCACAAATTTCATGTATGAACATAGAATTTAGCGTGAACATGATTCGATTTCAATTGTTCAAATGAAAATCTGTCATAAGATTTTAAACAAAGAAAATCTTTGCATGAGTTCTTGTCTTGAATCATTTGCACCCGGTCCCATATCCACTTTTGCATTGGAAAAATAGTATTCACGAGGAGGTGTCTTACTGTACTTACAAGAGGTCTCTTTACCTTTACCTACCTTGTAGAGTACACAACTCGATCCCTTAAAAATGATTTTCACATATGTTAAATTCAAAAGTAAAATAAGTATCCAAGCTCTAAAAACTTAGCTAACATAACACTTTGCTCCAAAAAAATTAATTTTTTTGTTTTGGCAAGAAAAAAAAAAGAGTTTTCATCCCTAATGCTTTAATATAACATAACAATTTGGCTCTGAAGGTCTTTAGAACTTTGTCAATAATCTTTTAGAAAGTGATATGGTTTTCAAAATCATAGGATTAAAATGCTAATGTTTGAAATATAGGGGACCAAGCGCTTAACATTGTTATTTGGGGGGTAAAATAGAATAAGATGTAATCCCTAATTTTTATTTCTCTAATGGCAGCAAATTGGGATGGCACCCTTTCTTGTACACAATTCTACACTGCCGCTTCTTCTTTTTCTGATCTATGGACAAAATTCAAGTAAATACCCCCTCAATCATCTTGCATAAATATTCATTATTTTTTTTTTCTGAAATTTATCAGTTTTTCAGGAAGAAGGGTATTTAGCTGTGGAAAATGTGATTCTGCCAAGTTTGTCAGAGGTGGGTTTTGTTTCTTTTCCCTGATCTCTTGTTGTACGGAACAAAACAAGATTTTCATGCTATTATGGAACTGCAGTCAATATATTGAAACTAAATTTATAATTTTTAGCTAACAGGTAGATCATGGTGAAGTTGATCGGATGGAGGAGCAAGGTTGTAATTGTGCGGGTGAAGATGAGTTGGTTGATACTGCTACATTGGTGAACACCTAGTCCTTTTTTCTTTTTGCTGATTGTGCTGAAGTTCACGCGGTAAAAATCTCGGTCTCAGATTTAATTGGGTATGATGATGATGATCGTTATTGTTATGAGTTCAATGAGTTTCTTGTTCTCTGCTTCCATAATTAGCAAATGCATTACCTTACTGTTTTGTGGCATCATGAAACAAACTTGCATAGGCTGGTATTACTTGGATTGGACATAGTGTAGGCCTCATTATAGTTCAGGGTATACTTCTATCTATGATCATGGATTCTGCTTAAGTACTTAAAGCTAGATGAAAAGTGATTCAATGACGTGAAAAAACGTCATTGGGAAAAAGCGATGGCTCGTTTGGTTTACTAACTTTTGCTATGGTTGCCTTGACTGGAGGATTCCAATCCGTAAAATTGCTTTGCAGCTCATATGCAAAGGTAAAAACCGCTTTATTTCAAGGTCTCTATGAGGCAGTATATTATTTGAATTGATTGCATACTGATGTGATAGTTCTCTCCAAGGACTTATTTCATTTGGTTGGTTTTTATGTGTTATTAATTTTCTTCTGGTTTGTTTCCTTCTAGATCCAGAGTAATGGTGGAGAACACTACTATAACTTCCATATTGTCTACAGTGCTTCTTATAAGGTTCCAGTTCTGTACTTTCGGGCGTACTACCGTGGTAAGTTGATTTTTTGTCCCTTAGTATTGAATATTGAATAGAATGAGGGAGGGAACAAGTACTGTATTGGCTATGGCTGAAAGTTAAAAAAAAAAAAAAAAAACCTCAATTGTTGTTAAAATATATTTGATTTCATTTGTGAGGACTTTAACCTTTTTGTGGAGTACACTAATTTTGTCATTCCTGTTTGTGGAATGTCTATTATTTTGTGTATGACATAAGTTACACCTAGCCGAAGTTTGAACACAAAAGTGTTGTTCATTGTGTACTCAAGTAATGAATCCGCTGTATGTTATTTAATAGGCTGAATGATTGTGGAGGACCGCCATTCTGTGACGGTGTTATGTTTTATCATGCACTACTCTGGAATTTATCCACATTTGTTTGAATTCATGCTACTTGAAACTGTTGAAATCCACAAAGCATATTTCTAAAGTCATTTGAGTCATTGAAGGAAGAGTTGTTGTTTCCTTTAGAATTAATATTGAGAAAACGGTGTTGGTTCCATAAGATAGCTAGCTGAGATGGTTCGTTTCTTGAATATGACGTATGCGGCATGATTTCTGTTAGTTGGAAGTCTGGTGAAGTAATGGTCTTTATCAATCAGTTGTTGTACATTTGTAGATGGGCAGCCTCTGGCACTAGTGGACATTGAGAAGAGTATCCCGATAGATTCTGCCCCACTTATCTCTAGATCCAAGTGGACGTTTATTACACTCGAGGTAAATCTTCTGGGCCATAACCATCTAATTTTTCGTCATAATTTGAGATCTAATGTCCAATGGTGTATCTTTGATTTTAGAAATATAGATATGTATATAACTGTGGATATGTGTATGTGAATTTTGTGGTAATCGACATATACAGGACCACCCGGAGTTGAAGAGGCCGTGGTATACGCTGCATCCATGTGGAACAAATGAATGGATGAAATTATTCTTTCTTAAAGAGCCTGATGTAGCTCAAGGTTGAGTACCGGTGAAGAAATACTTGGTTTCATGGTTCTCAGTAGTTGGCCAGCTTTTTGGTCTTAAAATCCCTTTCCAAATACTGCTGAATACTAATCTATCATAGCATGGAGAAAGTCTATAGTTCCTTGAAAGTCCTAACTTGTGTAAACATCAAATTTTCATCACCCAAGCGCTTACATATCGAAGTCTTGCATTGAGGTACAGAAAAGAGAAGGTGGTTCTACAATCGAGTGGCAGGCGAGCCTTAGCTACATTATTCTAGAAAGAAAATCCAATGTGATCAATCATTCAATTTGTGTACTTCTTTGATGTTTAACTACACCAATCTGATTTATGCATACATAAGCTACCAGAACATATACATCATTGAAAACATAAATTAGTTTACTGAATAATACTCAACTCATATAAAGTCATAAACAATGATTCAGTGTAGCCTTAAACACTAGATAAATCCCACTTCAAACACTAAATAGTTTGGCAACTCATGATTATAAGTTCAAAGCACAATGTTATTAACGTTGTCGGACGATCATAATTAAGCGACATTGATGAGAAATTGAGAAGAAGAAAGAAGAAACAGAGAGGTTTCTTAGAGAAGAGTAAAGAAAGAATTTTAACTTTTCATTCGCCCCCATTCAAATATTCTCACCAACTAAATATACAAGGAAAATGCAAGTAGAAAAATAAAGCTAAGTTAAAAAGACATATGACCCTGTATGTGCAAAAACGTATTTTACTTAAAAGCGTCTTCTTCATGATCATGACACACAACAAAAAGTTGACAACAGAGTAAAAGAGTAAAAGAGTAAATATCAAGTTACAACTCTCAAGTTGAAGTTACTAGATAAAATTCGTGGCAAATGATGAAACTATAAATGTCGTAGTTCTTCTGTTACGGTTAATATACCATAAAATATTATTTTTTATTTTGAATGCCCAGTATTTGTCACTGACGTTCAGCAGTTTTTTCATGGCTTTTCATATTGTGAAGACTTCGAAATTTCAATTGATTATTGTGAATGCTTGTGGGTTATGTACTAATATTTTGTCGTTAAACATAGCTATGTGCAATTAATAAAGCTATTCGATGAGTGTAATTTAACATTATAACTGGACTTTAGTCACTTGAGTCACTTGGGCCTGTAATTTAACATTATAACTGGACTTTAGTCACTTGAGCCGATCCAAATATTAGGACCGGGTATATATACCCTTTTATGTATTATTTTAATCAATTAATTCATTAATCAATATTTTAGATTCCAGAATGCTGTCTCTTTTCTCTCTTCTCGCTCATCTCGTCAAACACAAAACCCTAGCCACTGCCTTCGTTCAATCTCTCGATATGGTATCAGATGTTAACAGATCCTGAATTGCGTATTTTTTGATTTGCATTATAAGGTATTCTTGTTTAAAAAAAAACATGATTTTCTAAATGTTAACTTGGGTCACTTAATTAAATAACTTGGTTAATTATCTCACAGCATACATATTCCTGCCAAACAGTGTTTCATTTAACAAAAAATAAACAAAAGGTAGTCCCCTCATCTTTATAATATAGCCTATAGAAGAAAAGGTTTACTCACAAAAGCTATTGTGTTAGCAGTTAGAAGAGCATAAGACTTGTTTTGGCCAATTAATTTGCAGGTTTACTATTGTGCTATTATTTGCACGTACTTAGTTATTAGACTTTAACTGTTAAACATGGTTACACTTTACTTTTATCAGTAACACAAAAAAAACTATATCTCCAACATTTTGAATTGATAATAATTAATTTTATTGGCCTCAAAATCTGTTAAAATTAAAACATCTTTACGCCCATAAAGAAAGTTGCACGCAATCACGGTGTGCGCCTAAACGCTAGTGTAAACATTAATCCAGAACAAAACAAGAAAACCAAATTGGCTACTACAGACAATCAAAGCAATCTATTAAAGAGCCTTTTGCTGGGATCTAATATGCCGAAAATAGGGGTCTAATTTGCGTTAATAGCCCATTAGGGGGAGCTTAACAAAAGCATGATTTAATATGGAAAGCCTGTTACATAAACACCATTTGAAACACAGATTACGATCTGTCAATTTTCCCACACGACTGGACTACCTAGGGAATTTGACAAATTTGCCCACAAAATAATTTTATGATAAACAGCGTTATCTCATCACAATCAAAACTGTAGTCATTCAACCACTTAATTCACCGATTCTAGTAGCCCTTCTTGGAGAAAGTACTGTAGCATGAACACCAGTCATTCAAGTACAAACTATCACGAAAAGGAGGAGGAATTGCTAAATTTGGCTAAATGTTAGGGTTTCTGCGATTGTGGGAAGAAGGGGATTCGATTTGGAGTAATTTCCTTTTTTAGCATTTTCAATTAGTTTGTTAGAGTGGCCCAATCAATTTGGACCGAGGTTTACTTTAGGCCCAATTGCAGAACGGACCTCGACAAATTATAGGGCCTCTTTTCGAAATTAGCCCATAAATCTTTGTTTTCCTTTTTTGTTGCATTAGTACAATCTTGCTTTTGAGATTTGTTTAGCTAAAATGTAAGGATCCTCTGCTTTATTATGGGATCAGGAGACTTGCCAGATTATTATGAAAATTATTATTACAATTCTTATCTTTTCTCTCTACATTTCTCTCAAGCTTCTCTCTAAGCTTTGTTACTGCTCTTCTCCTTGTTCTTCCAAATAGCATGTTTCTTACATTGGCCTCAGAGCCAGATTGATCCGCTGCTCTATTTTTCAAACCAAGATGGTACCAAGGAACAATACACTGCGTATTGAAGGCCTGGAGATGCAAAACAACCGCTTGCAAGTGAACCAAGATGAAATGAAAAATAACATTGATGAGTTAAAAGTCATGATGACTCAGGTGCTTCAAAAACTAAACAACAACACTGTGGGAGATAACACAACAACACAGTCAACTCAGACATTCATTCCAGTAGTGAATGAAGCTGACCATGGGGTGCTAAATAGGCCTGACAACAGCAACGACAACAACAACAACAGGGCTACCACGTTTGATTTTCCTATGTTTAGAGGTGACAAACCAAGAGAGTGGGTGAGAAAATGCCAACGCTATTTTCTTATAAACCCTATGTCAGATTTTGACAAAATTCTAGCTGCAGGATTCCATATGGAGGGAATCTCTGAAAATTGGTATTTGGACAATATTGAGGGTAATGAAAGCATGGGGTGGCCCAGGTTTACTGAGCTACTAGTGGAGCGCTTTACACCAGCTCAAGGGGATAATCTTATAGGGGAGTTCAACAAGCTCAAACAAACAATTACAATAGATGAGTACACTGAAAGATTTGATGAGTTGAAATCCTATATGATGCACAAGAACAGGCACCTGGATGATGAGTACTTCCTTAAGAGTTATATCAGTGGCTTAAAAACTAAAATTCGCATTATGGCGGAGATGCTAAGCCCTGCTACACTCTCACAATCCATTTTCGTGGTAAGAAAACAGAAAGTTCTAGGGGAGAACACCAGATAGTAAGGGGGTGGGCAGAGGAGTTTATGTCCCTTTTAGGGGGAAGACAACTCAAGGAAATGAGGCAGAGGGGTACATATTTAGAGGAGAGGACAAATTACCACCTGTCAAAAGACTGACAGTTGAAGAAATGGACATAAGGAGGAAATAGAAATTGTGTTTCAACTGTGAATAACCCTATGTACTAGGGCATAAGTGTAAAAGACTGTTTATGATACTAGGAGATGAGGGATCAGATGATGAAGAGGAGGAAGAGGAGACTGCAGAGGATAAAATGCCAAAAATCTCCCTTCATACCATGACCAGCTATGATCAGGAGCCTGCAAGGATATCTATCCATGCACTGGCTGGATATTGTGCTCCTGAAACTATTAAATTGGAGGGGTACTACAAGGGGATAGTATTCACTATTCTAGTGGATACTGGTAGTACACACACATTTTTAGATTATCAGACTGCAAGGAAACTCAGGTGTAGGCTTATCAATACTAAGCATGTGGCAGTAATAGTAGCAAGAGGGGATATACTGCCTTGTAACTCTAGATGCCATGAGTTCAATTGGGAAATGGGAAACAAGAACTTCAGTGCTAATGCTAGAATTATCAAATTGGGAGGCTGTGACATGGTAGTGGGAGTTGACTGGCTCAGGAGGTTGGGTCCTGTCACATTTGACTTTGACAGGAAGATGATCTATTTCTTTGAAGGGGAAGAGATGCACACTCTCAAAGGAATAGGGTTCAAATCTAAATTGGAGTGGGTAATTGGGGCTCAGATGGGAAAAAATCCTTAAGAAGAAGGGTTCCCATGTATGTGGTTGTTTGTGTATGATAGGGAAGGCTAGAGAAGGGGTCTCCAACCAAGTTTCCCCTAAATTCAAACCCCGTCTCAATGAGTATTAATCATTGTTTGCTGAACCAAAAGGGTTACCACCTGCTAGGGCAACATACCACACTATCTGTTTGCTACCAGGCTCAACACCCTTCAGGCAACAACCCTATAGGTATCCCTACCTACAGAGGGAGGAAGTGGAGAAGTTAGTCCAAGAAATGCTGGACACAGGGTTAATTCAGCACAGTGACAGTCCTTTCTCTTCTCCTATATTACTAGTGAAGAAGAAAGATGGAGGATGGAGGTTTTGTGTAGATTACAAGAAGTTGAATTCTATTATAATCAAGAATAGTTTTCCTATACCTTTGATTGAAGATCTGTTGGATGAGTTAGCTCTTGCTAGAGCGTTCTCAAAAATCGACCTTAGATCTGGTTATCACCAGATAAGGATGAGGGAGGAGGACATACCTAAAACAACTTTTGTCACTGTTTCAGGTCACTATGAGTTTAAAGTGATGCCATTTGGGCTCACTAATGCCCCAACCACTTTTCAAGCCTTAATGAACAGTATTTTCAAGGAATATTTGAGGAAAACAATACTGGTCTTCTTTGATGATATATTAGTGTGCAGTAAAACAGATGAGGAGCATATGGGGCACTTGAAAATGGTTTTTGAGAAGCTGAAGGAGAATTCTCTGTTAGCCAAGGCATCCAAATGTACCTTTAGACAGAGAGAAGTTGAGTATTTTGGGCATGTTATTGGGGAAGAAACAGTGAAGGCTGATCCTTCAAAGATTGAAGCCATGGTGAGTTGGAATAAACCTAAGAATCTCAAGGCACTTAGGGGTTTTCTGGGTTTGACAGGGTATTATAGAAAATTTGTGAGGGGTTATGGAGTGATTGCAAGGCCACTCACTAACATGACTAAGAAAGGCCAATTGCAGTGGAGTGAGCTTTTGAGGAGTTGAAGAAGGCAATGGTAGCTGCCCTAGTACTCCAATTGCCAGACTTTCAGAAGACATTCACTGTGGAAACTGATGCTTCCTATCAGGGGTTGGGAGCAGTTCTAAGCCAAGAAAGACACCATGTGGCTTATCTCAGCAAAGCACTGGGACCTAAGAACTTAGGTCTTTCTGTTTATGAAAAATAATTCATGGCCATCATACTTGCTATTGACAAGTGGAGGCCATACTTGATTCAGAAGGAGTTCATTATTAAGACTGATCAGAAGAGTCTCAAATATTTGATGGAGCAGAAGATATCAACACCTCTACAACATTAGTACATGACCAAGCTCATTGGTTATACTTATAGAATAGAGTACAGGAAGGGGCAAGAAAACAAGACAACATATGCCTTGTCTAGGAAAGAAGAAGGAGTGGAAGAAATTGAATGCAATGCCATTTGCACTGTTCAACCAGATTGGGTGAAGGAATTAAGAGAGAGTTATGAAGGGGATACTATGGCAGTGGAAGCCATGCAAGCTAGCCTACTTCATCCCTATGATGTGAGTTACTTCTCTTACAGGGATGCTATACTTAGATACAAAAGGAGGTTATATGTGGGGGCCACTAAGGAGTTGAGGAATAAAGTGCTAGAAATGATGCGCACTAGCAGTGTTGGAAGGCATTCAGGAGTGACTAGTACCTATCAGAGGATCCAACTAACTTTCATGTGGCCTGGGTTGAGGGAGCATGTAAAAAAGTTTGTTGGGGAATGTACTACATGTCAACTTTGCAAGCATGAGACAGTAGGTACCCCTGGATTGTTACTTCCATTAAAGGTTCCTAATAGGGCATGGCAGGATATTACTATGGATTTCATATGCAAGTTACCTAAATCAGAAGGGAAGGATGCAATATGGGTGGTAGTGGATAGATTCACTAAGTATGCTCACTTCCTACCACTAACACACCCTTACAATGCTTCTGACCCTAGCTAAGATATTCATAGACTCTATCTACAAGCTACATGGATTACCTGATTCTATTGTCAGTGACAGGGATAGTATCTTCGTGAGTCAGTTTTGGAGAGAGCTCATGATGAGCTTGGGAATTCAGCAGCAACTGAGTACTGCATACCACCCCAGACAGATGGTCAGACAGAGAGAGTTAACCAATGTCTAGAGGGGTATTTAAGGTGCATGACAGGGGCACACCCAGAAAGGTGGGGAAGATGGATTACCCTAGCAGAATGGTGGTACAACACCTGTTACCATTCTGCTATAGGGATGACCCCTTTTGAGGCTTTGTATGGCTACAAGCCACCTCAATGGAGGATGGGACCATTCCAGGAGGTTAAGTTCATAGGCGTTGAAGAACTCTTTACTGAAAAGCAACTCATGACACAACAAATTCAAGAATCTCTCCTACAAGCCCAAAATTATATGAAAAAACAAGCAGACAAGCATAGGACAGACAGAGAATTCAACACATGCGATTTTGTCTACTTAAAACTAAAACCCTACCGACAATCAACCATTAGGGGCACTAACACATGGAAACTTAGCCCCAAGTATGCAGGGCCTTTTGAAATTCTGAAGAGAGTTGGAATTCTAGCTTACCTGTTGAAGCTACCTCCTGGTGCACGCATGCATTCTCGTTTTCCATGTTTCTGTGCTCAAGAAGCACCTCGGGCCGACCACTAAGGTGACTACCAAGCTACCAGTTATGAACAAGGAAGGAGGAAAGATAATACAGCCTGTTAGGGTATTAGCTCGAAGAATAATGAAGAAGGATAACCGAGCAGGGGTAGAATGGTTGATTCAGTGGGAGGGGTTGCAGGAATCAGAGGCGACTTGGGAAGATTTTGAGTGGATTGAGGCAAATTTTCCAGATTTTAAAGCTTGAGGTCAAACTTTGTGTTGAGAAGGGAGCAATGTCACGAAGAGGAGGAGGAATTGCTAAATTTGGCTAAATGTTAGGGTTTCTGCGATTGTGGGAAGAAGGGGATCCGATTTGGAGTAATTTCTTTTTTTAGCATTTTTAGTTAGTTTGTTAGAGTGCCCCAATCGGTTTGGACCGAGGTTTACTCTAGGCCCAATTGCAGAACGGGCCTCGGCAGATTATAGGGCCTCTTTTCGAAATTAGCCCATAAATCTTTATTTTCCTTTTTTGTTGCATTAGTACAATCTTGCTTTTGAGATTTGTTTAGCTAAAAGTGTAAGGATCCTCTGCTTTATTATGGGATCAGGAGACCTGCCACATTATTATGAAAATTATTATTACAATTCTTGTCTTTTCTCTCTACATTTCTCTCAAGCGTACTGCTCTTCTCCTTGTTCTTCCAAATAGCATGTTTCTTACACAAACAATCTGAACCATATATACATGTTGACCAATGTTTCACGGAGTTAGAAGATCAAAAGTACGAGAATAGCAATCGCTATAGAAATCCCACTTATGAGAAATAGGCCAAAAAAATTACGAATGTTGAGAGTGTTTACTGTCGGGCGTTGAGTTTCCAGAGATGACAAAGTTGTTTGTCTCGTAAACCATTTCTTCTCCATCTCCAAAAGTCTTCCTTCTTCTCTGAGTCCAGATATTGCTCGTGATAATTCTTGTACCAGCGGTGAACCTTTTTGAAATGGCTATAAAGATACGTATATCTGATTTATAACAAATAGCACAAGAAAATTAAAAGATAGCGCATCGTAATTTTAAGTGAGGATACTTACAAAGCCGAATCCGTTAGTTCTCGGTGACGTATCAATAAGAGTGTAGTCATTTGGATATTTGTTTAGGAATATTTTGATGTAAGGTATTTCATCCATTATAGCACTAATACCACCGTACTTGCTCCCTTTTCTCAAAGCCTCATCATAATCATCAATAGACTGAAAATGGCGTAGTCGGTTGTCCCAAAAATTTATGTTCCTTACTAGTCCGTCCATACTACTTAATGAGCCAATGTAATCGCGTTTGGTCACTTTAAATCTTTGAACTGTCAGAAGTGAACTCAAGTTTGCTGTATAACTGGATGTCAGTATCAGGACTACGAACAACCACACTCCCACAACAAATCTTGAGAGATTATTTTGTAATTTTTCTCCTGCAAGAGTGAAGATTATAGTGATGTATAAGGCTCATATGCATGCTCATAAAACGCACACAACTAAAGGATTTCCGCTTTCTATTCTCTGCTCTTGAAAATAGCAAATCAATTGTGTTCTATTCTGTTACAACCCCTCGAGTTAAATATAACCAAATTGGTTAGGTTTAATTATTGTACCATCTTAGAAAATGCCCAGTTTATCTTGCCTTACTAAAGATTCATGAAAAAATTGGAAAGAAGAAATACAGATAACCCATTTTAGATGCTTCTTCAGTAATTTTAGATTTATCTGAAATCATCTTATAGTAATTGAAAACTATTCAGTCATGAGACACTCTTTTAGCAGAAAAGCAGCGGATGAAGCAATCTGCGCGAGGCCTTAAAATCTACGGGCTGGGGAATAACATACAATATAAAATAAATATATACATATTTTATATATATATATATATATATATATATAGAGAGAGAGAGAGAGAGAGAGAGAGAGAGAGATAGAAATATTACTGTGAGCGAAAACAAGAGTTGAAACGGCAAACCAGATTATTTTCCCAACTTGTTCAGCTGGAGATCCTTGAAAGTCATCATTGTTAGGATGTTCAATTAGCCAAACAACAGTTTATTTTCCTTACTAACGATTCGTGAAAAAATTGAAAAGAAGAAATACAGCAGAACCCATTTTCACAACGCTACCCCATGTGCATTGTACTGGCAATCGAAAGGCGGGGAGCAGATGCATCTTATGTAATTTAGATTTGTCTGAAATCATCTATATAGTAATTGAAAAATATTCAGTTATGTAAAACACTCTTTTAGCAGAAAACTCAACCGATAAAGCAATCTGAGCGAGGCCTTGAGAGAGAGAGAGAGTGAGAGAGAGAGATTACTGTGAGCGAAAACAAGAGTTGAAACGGCAAACCAGAGTATTTTCCCAACTTGTTCAGCTGGAGATCCTTGAAAGTCATCATTGCTAGGATGTTCAATCAGCCAAACGACAGTTCCCGTTACCAAAAACGAGCAGGCACTTAATATCCATAGATCTGGATCAAGTGGCTTCAAAAAGAACCAAGGGTCTTTGTCATCCAGTTTTGCTACAATTCCAACTCCTGAGTCCGTAAACGGCAACGTGAAGTCAACATATTGAGATCTGTTCGCTAGGATAGTAATGTCCCCAACTGCAGCATCATAGTTCTGAGCCATTCATGATACAAGTGTAAAAGTGGAGTATTACAAATCAAAAATTTAATTAAATTGTTAAAGTAATCATTCAATAGCCCCCTCTTTCTTTCTCTCCTATATCTCATAAAGAAACAAATAAACTCATATAAGAAGTTAATTATGCAATCAAAACTTAATTAGAAGCAAAACTCGCTCCACTTCTGCCCTGCCTAAAACTTGTAATAGATCAGAAAGGGTTCCTGAATGAGTAACTTTTTCCTAGTTTAGAATAATACTGAAATGGACAGAATAAGACGATGTTTTTATACAGTGGTGTGAGAAGCAAAGAAGAGTAATGGCTAAATGAGCCCTCTATTCAGAAAGATGCCTTCACATGTTGCAAACTTTCTAAAATGAGTCAATTTACTTAATCCAGGCAGAAATTGTGCATCTTCTGTTCTTAGTACGACAATTAGCAGAGCGTCCACAAGCAGAGAAGTCTTTCATGAAACTTAGAAATGGAGACTAGCATACAGTTTTCCAAATCCAAACAACCAAAACAAATTTTCCAGCATAAGCAGAATTCACATTGTACATTTTTCAAATACTTGGAAGATGAGTATTTATACCTGGAGGTAGACCTGATTTACGAGATCACCATAATTTCCATTGTCGAGTAGATAAAAATCAAAGGATATATTATATTTCAACCACGCAAAAGCAGCACGGAACACCTCTACACAGAACCCACCTGCGATTACCGCCTTTGTTTTCTGTTCATATTTCCAGGTGACCAACCCAGGTATCCTAATTTCTTTTGGAATTACAACTCTCAAACTCTTTTGGACAAGCTGACTTACTGAAGTGGTTAAGGAAATCCCGGGCCAAATAACAGTCTCGAGTTTATTGTTTGATAAAGATTTATTTGATGGATATAATTCCTTGGTTAGTCCATCTGCTGAGGTCCAGAAACCTACTCTCCTTTCCCCTTTTCCTATCACATTGACTATTTCATAGGTTTCATGGACTAGTTTTCTATTCACAAGCTCAAAGTCACCCGCCAACCCATTAAACTTGCTTCTTGAGATTTCCTTCAAGAGGGCTACGCTACTGTTAGAAACTCGTATGCAAGATAGGTTCAACATGTTGCAATGAAGCCGATGCGGAGATGGTTTTATGCCTGCCTTTTCAATTGCCTGTGCCAAAGCCCAAACAGCATCATATGCCCATAAACCATACACATTTAAATCCCTGAATTCCATGTTAGATTCAGTGTGATGAAACTCCCTCCTCCATCTAGAAGTGAAGTTTTTTAGCTTATTTGATGGAGATATATAAGATCTAAAACCAAGTACCCCTTGCATTGACTCATAAACTGAAGAGTCCTGGGAATCCAAGAAATTCATGGTCTTGCTAGTAATAATCCATGCAAATCCCTTGCTCATCATCCCGAGCACTCTTGCATTTAGAAGTATTTGAGATGCGAGAGAGGGTGACATGTGTACAATGATAATTGAAGTTCTCGTCTTCATTACCTTATGAAGCTCATGGACAATTTGTTCATCGGTAGCCCTAACAGAAATAGCTGTATGATAGATGACGCCCATGTGATGCTCTTGCAATATATTGTGCATAAATGGTTGAAATTGTCTTGCATCAACAGTATCCTCGTACAAAATTACACAACTTTTCCATTTAAGTAATTCACTTAAAGAAGCAATCCCGTGCCACTGAGAGTTCTCATCTCCCGCAACTTGCAAGAGATAAGAATGTTCGTCGAACAATGACTCTGAAGAAAATGATAGCAATGGTACATTAGCTGCACCTGCGAGTCTGGCAATAACAGACTCCTGGTTTGTAATTGTAGGCACTATCAATGCATTAACATCAGAAGTCTCCAAAAGATCAATAGCTGCAATAGGGAAAGAATAGCAATCCTGTGTTAGAATAAGTGAGCTGCTAACTCTATGCTCTGTAATGAGGAATTCTTGCTTATATTTCCCGAAGAGAAAAATGCAAATAGCAGCTTAGGGATTTTGAAGTAAATGAACTACTTCTTTATCCATGAGGATGATGAATTCAGATGGCATTTCTTTCCCTTAGTTGTCTGGTCAAAAAAGGTCAGTGCATCTAAGCAGCCTACTGAGACCATCATCCAATGCCAAGTAGTGTGGTTAAAAGAACCCGTTCCGAAGGCATACAAAGTGATGGATGTACAATTTCTTACGGAAAAGAATTAGTTGAATTAAGATTCATGCAGTTAAAAATAAAAAATAAACAAAAAGATTCTTCAGGGGGCTTCAATTTCATAGAATCACCACATGCAGCAACGTATCAGGAACCGAGGTAAAGCTCACGTATATTTTACAAATCACTGCTTTTTATTATAAAAGTTTACTAGTCGAGCTAACCCAACTCAGAGTCAGCACTATAAGAACAAATATGAGTAGAGGTTGTTCATTTTCAAATTCACTCAGTTAAAGTCTTCACTCGTTGATTTGCCGAAAAATTTGGTGGCTTTACCGGTTCTTATTTAACATACTTCACTACAATCTCTATGATACTTTTTCCAAGAAATGCATGAACATGAATATATACATACGTATATATATAATCACTAATCAGGAAACAGTCTATGTTGTAAAAAATAGAACCTACCAGCAGCTATGGAATGCAATGAATCTCCCTCAGAATTTCTTATATGAAGAGCAATCCTCGTTTTGTAGTGACTATTATCGTTGTAAAAGTCTGCAATCGCCATTTCAATGCAGCTTGGGACAACTTTACCAATCAATGAACCCATATCAACAATTAAGCCAATGTTGATGACGTCTTTATTATCACCACGGTTTTGACGAGATCCAACGAATTTCTGCTGTGCAATATTAACATCGCCAAGAGCATATCGGTTATATAACCAAAAGAGCAGTGTGTGCAAAATGATGGCATACATTTTTATCATCTTTGTAACTTCTCTAAGCCAGTATTTTTCGATTCTAGGATATAAACCGCGTTCACGTTCAGGGTGATATATAATAATTACATGAAACAGTGAAGGTAGACTTTGGTAGCATAAAAAATCTTAAGTCTCCTTCGACTTTGATATCAAGGTCAATACGTCAATTGCCTTTTTTGGACATTTTGTCAAACACCTTGACAATATAGAAGTTTTAATTCAATTCAAATTCATTTTAATGTCATGTTAATATAGAAGTTTTAACAATTCCAAGTTTGAATCGAAAAAGAAAAAAATATATATATGTTAATCATTTTTGAAGGTTGGTATAAGTACTTGGAGGGAATTTCAAATTTAAACAAAGGCAATTCCCAGAGAAGTTAGTAATAGATGAAGGCACTCAAATGAACTATGTTGCACGAACACGGATATGGGGATATGTATCCGACACGATACGGACACGGCGATACATATTTTTAAAAATTACATGATCCGACACGGCATGGACACGTCGAAAATTTTAATATTTTTATCAATATAAATCTAACAACATCAAAACAATACATGTGTAAATTTTACTTGTAAATTTTACTTAAAAGTGTAAAGTGAGGAATATATACACACACAAAGAATAAATTGGCAAACCACAATTCGTCTATCTCGAATTTAAATGCATTTCAACCACAAATTTAGTCTCAAGTTTAGATGATATTCCAATACAAATATTAAGAGTTATACAACCCGTCAAACTCCAAAAATCTAATGAGTAATACAATAATTTAATAAGAACTTTGACCACTTCTTGCTTGTTCAACTCCTTCTTCAACAAATATAGTTGACTCATATTCGGGTTCATCAAGGGAGAGATTAGCAAGTAATCAAAATTATTTGTTGAATAAGAATCAAGTAATCAAGCAATAACAAATTGAAGCTTATGTAAAACAGTTAAAATAAAGAAAATCCGAAAGAAAAATAAAAGGAAAAGCTTATTTGTAACTGTATTTTGAACGTTTTCCCGTTTTCCCTTCCCGCGATTGCTGACTGTTTCATTCATCTTTGAACATGACCAGATGACATAACGAAGAGCATTATATGCAGGTTTTTGCGATGGACAAATCCACTCATGCGAAGCACATTAAAAATGGGCAGGCCATCAGTAGCGACTTGTATATATTCATTTCATAAGAGTTTTGGTACACTATTCTTATTATTGATGCTCGTGATCAGGTTCGTTCAATGAATGCCAGAAGATTTCAATTTTTAAAAAAACATACGTTAGCATTTTTGACATATTCGTGTACTTTTTTTGGGAATACGTCGAGCCGAGTGTAGCAGCTGCCTTGTCCGTACTCGTAGTTGTCCTGCTGCTGTTCCTCACCACACTTGGCTTCCATTGAATCTCTTCTAGTAATAACGATGACAAGAGAAGGGTGCGAACCACCGTGCATATAGTGCCTCTGTTGAATGCGTTACATAATCTTAAAACCAAAAGTAAACTTTGATGATAAGACTGTTGTGTTGCCATTACTACACACAACTGCAACTACATATATGATACATATACAATGTGGTAAATATTAATTACGTAGATTTCAACTCTTCCTGTAATTTCTTTAATGTACTCCTGTTACTCTATTGACGGGATTGCTATGGATACTCCATAATTGAGAATCCCCTAGTCCATCGATGAACTTTGTTAGCAGAGTACAAACTCTGTTGTGTTAGCAGTATTCCCGCCTAATTAAATACACAAGTCAACTAAATTGATTGTTATCGTCACATCAAAATTACAAACCTCCATTTTTTGTATTTGTCATGCACTTGTTGTAAGCCTTGCGACGTAAGCCTACATAAAAATAATTTTATGGTTGTTTTTCCTTTCATAATATGCCTAATTATATCTCCTTAATTTATTGCACCATTTTATTAACTTCTACGCCAGCTTAAACTAGTCGTGTGTTGGGATTATATTATACCTTAAAAATTTGAAGTCCTAGTTTAATCCCGGCAGTTGAAATTTATTTTGATTTCCCTATCTTTTGATTCAAGTTTCTCCGTGTAGTAGTTTGTTTCCCTCCGGACTCGGGTAAGTTAATGTGTCGTACCACAACCTATTATTGGGAGTAACTATAGGGATTATTAGGCCTCCCTGTTATAGGTTTACCCGCACTTACCTTGATTATTTTATGGTTTCATTATACGTTTCAAAATTTGTGATTTCTTTCATCTGATATTTGAAATAAATGAAGTGTGGAATTTTGATCATATTAAATTGTCGTTAGCACCGATTACGTAATACAGATACTTCAATGAGCTTTCGTCTATACTATATATGCAACTATCTCATTTCTGTAGGCGGGTGGGACGTTGATGCGTATTACTCGTTACGTCGAATATTCGTAAGTCAATAACTTTATCCCATAGTGCTGCAACGCATATGTATTACACAGTAATTTTTGAAAGCGGAGGTGTTGTTCTTGCAATGTTGGATGGATGTTGGCCCGACATCTATCCAACATTGAAACCAAGAACCTCATTTGTTGTGGTTGTATTTTAATCCGTTACTACAATGAGACCGAGGTGCATTGAATGAAAAGTACATAGTGTTGTTCACAACACCAACGTTTCATTTGCAGGGCAACCCAAATACATATTCGTTATTACGCATCGTTTATTCCCAATCTAAATTTGCATTAATTGTATTGCAATTCTTATAGGTCGACTGTGTGCATCGTTTCCTATTAGATACAGTTTTAAATTCTTGGTCATATGGTTTGATGAAGTTTGTTGCCCACGACCATATCCTTTTAAACCATATACTTAAAGCTTATTTCAGCGTATCATACGAGTTGGTTATGGTTTAATCGACATTTCGGTAACAATATGCAGAAGATGATTTGCATCATTGCAATTTTGTCATATAAAATATATAACCCATGCCCGGCCAAGTTATAACATAAAATATTATTAAAGGGGGTTAAAAATTGGCATGTGCTATTTACTTCTACTTGCATGTGCCTGGGATGTGTACACAGATAAATATCACCGTGACATTTAATTATTGGAACTGTCCTACAACAACCCCAACCACGGATGATCAATGTCATGCAATACGACGTAAATACAATTATCCTCTAGCTATTACAAAATCTGTTTTTTTTTTATTTTCCTCTTGCCTTATATATTTTGAAAAACAAATACTCCCCACGTTTGAATACCCTTAGAAATCCAAACGCCTCTTGTGCCATTCTATCATGTCTTCCGAATTTTCCACTTGTTCCACCATGGATAGCACTGGACGCAGCCCTTCGATTGAGGTACACTATTGTGTTCATTAGTGAAAATATCTTACGCAACAAATGCCAAACATCACATAATATGAGGTTTTTGTTTATGTGCTAATCCACATACATTCAATTCATATTGTTAGGAAACTTACCGTCACTCAGGTCATCCATTTCACTACAACAAATTTTGGTGTGCCGAAACCGAGGCACAACTTGCTTTTGCACTACGCGAGTTCTCCAAACCTCACCCGTTTTTAGATTGCACGCACATGTGGAAGGTTATTAAACAGGCGGCCATTTTCATGTCCAACACGTTCGCAAAAGATGTTACTCCTGGCATGGTACGAGCTCGCGTTGGCATTATGAACGAAAGGTTTATCAAGTTTTGCCGTTATATGTCAATTCCAGGAGTTATTTTCGATCCATTAAGGGATTGCGTCCGCACCGACGAGTTATACTCCGAATACGAGCATAAGTTACTCATTTACCAAGATCAATTCTTGTTTTGCGCGATTGATCGATTAAACTATAACGATTCTGATAAAAGCATTTTCCATTAATGCTCTGGCAATTAGTGATAGATAGAGTATCCCCTAATAATATGTACAATTTTTTTAAATTAAATACGATGACATTATATATTACTTATGTAATTATCGTTGTAATTGTCTATGTGTACATGCTGTATTAGCACATGATTAAGATTAATCACGTTAAGCCACTCTCTTATATCTTCTCGTATCAACCATGCCGATATTTTCGTTGAATGGCCGAATCTAGGACTGGCCATCGGTCGGTTCGGTGCGGTGCGGTGCGGTTCACCGCGAAGCCACAAAACCGAACAAGCAAAATAATCGGACCGAAACCGCACCGCAATCTATTCGGTGCGGTTCGTTTAAACCGCATTCGTAGCGGTGCGGTGCGGTGCGGTTTGCGGTTTTTTTATTTGTGAATTATTTTTTTCCCCTTTTATAGTTTTATTAAAAAATCAATTCTTGAAAGCTTGTCCTTTTGATTCACAAGAATACAAGAACCTTCGTTAAATTATTCCATACTTATCTTATATTCATTATCTAAATAGACCTTTGCTATACAATTATATTATAAAATGCCTAAACATTAAATACCCAATTAACAATCTATAAAGTATAAACAAAATAACAAACTATTAAAAAAAACTACATTATCAATATCATCAATGACAAGCACAATCACAAATTAGGTCCTCAATCATAAGTTTATAATCAAAATAATTCATAGTTCCATACAAAAGAGTAAATATCCATTAAACCGTAATACAAAATAAGCCTAACATAGGCAGAATCCATAATGCTTAAACAACTCGTAGATCAATACGAAATAGTCGGAAAATCAAAATATCATATTTCAGAAGAAATAATAAAACGTCGAAATATGCCTCCATTTGCTATGTCCTACTACTACCCTCGGTAGTTCCTCCTGTCTCAACCGTCGCATCTTTTTGGATTGGGGGCTCCTACGCATCAATCATAGAAGAATACAAGATTATAAAATTGACAGTTAATCAAATAACAATACACACAATCAGTCCATCATATTTTATTTCTTGACAGGCCGGCCTAATACTAAAAAATAAACATGGCCTATCTTTTTTTTGCGGTTCGCGGTTCGGTGCGGTTATTATGCGGTTCGGTTTTGCGAAAAGCGCAAAACCGAACAGCCAAAAATATTGGACCGAAACCGAACCGCACATGATGCGGTTCGGTTTCGGTTGTGCGGTTCGGTGCGGTTGCGGTCGGTTCGGCCGAACCGACCGTAATTTGGCCACTCCTAGCCGAATCCGTTCTAGTTCTTTTAACTGGTGTCGGGCGTTCTTATTTATTGCGTGTGTTTTATGCTGATCGAAACTCCTTCCTGATTTCTTGAATCGAAACTTGTCCATCTAATTCATTTGTAAACAAAATGCAGGAGACAATGCCTGACTTCTACTTTAAGGTCCACAGGATGCCAAATTATTTCGAGCTTGATTATTTCTTCAACATGAAGCGTGCTCTGCTAACACGCGTTGAGGAGATTGGATCTTCAAGCACCCCTTACGAAGTTTATGAAGAAGCATCAACAACCCTTCAACTTAGCTCTACTTAGGGTGTTTTATGTAGATTAGCAATATTGATTTATTTTCCAGGGATATTTTAGCCAATATTGTTGTACTAAGTTCGGCTAAAATATACATGATAACATGTTTGTTTGTACCAGTCGATACTCTACTATGGACTCACCTAAAGTTTGGTACCATTAATTAATATGTTCATACTATTATATACATACTTGGGTGGAGGCTATTAGGTACAACAAGTAACATCCCATAGTTTATGCTAATTGTCAAATCGGACATACATGGGGAAGAGAAAGCATTAAATGCACCTAAAAATGTCATGATTAGCAATATCTCAAACTTGACGGTAGAAAACACCCGCCATAATCCCAAGAGCCTTTCCCCCCCTCCCCCCCATGTTTAGACTATAAATAACTGTCTAATTGCAATTAATTTTATCAACCACTCTAAATAAATTCCTCTTTTCTTTTTTTGCATTTAGTGTTATACATTAGTAGCGTTGACCATCCAATATTTTATTAATAAATAGAAACCAGGTTCTTGTTGTTTTTCAAAGTCAACTATCAGTATTTAACGGCTTTTGTTGGTAATTTATCACCAAAAAAATCTTTCCCACAAAATGGATGCCAAAATCGTGTTGTTCTATGAGTCCCCGTGGAGTCTCGAAATTGATGGCACTTTCGTAGGCCTCTTGGCAGAACATGGCGAGCGTCTCGAGCATAATATACAAAAGAATGACAGTTTTGTTTTTTCCGAGTGCATGGAACAACTGAACGCGAAATATGGCACAACATTGAATATGAGGGCCTTACGTCTGCGTTTTGAGCACTTGCATGCTAGGTTTAAATATTTTACAAGTCTCATAAACAATCCTTGTATGAAATTTAACCCAATCACTTTCAAGCTAACCGCCGACTACCCATTTATTTGGGACTTCTTCGTGCAGGTAAATTCTACGTATACCTAGCGACATGATTTTGCAAATTATTTATAATTGATTGGCATTAATTTGTGCTTTGGGAATTTGTATATTACCTCGTTCAAGTGTAATATGTCGTATAGATTTAACAACGATTGAGTTATGAAACATTTCCCACATATACACATCAAATACTTTAAGAATGAGTTTCAAGAAATCCTTAACATATGTGCCACATTCATTAAACTTTATTCATATATATGGTCAAAGATTATGATCCTCATTTGTTTGGCTGTAGAGAAACGCCCTTACCGTAGCATATCATGACGAGGGTGAACTCGCATGGAACGAGCTCGTGTCCATCTTTGGAAGACTAGACCCGGCAGGAAGCGGGCGCAGTTTCCCAGTTGTCGACCTAACTGTCGATCCATACGAGTTTGCCGATTTGGACGTCGGAGACAAATGGGATTCAGGGAGCACGGCCGATAATTTCATTGACTTCCCAAGTCCAGACTGCGTACTCCCTGTCCGGACTCAGAAGCGCCCGCGAATCACAATCGATGATCCTCTTGAGTGGGCACACCTCTCAAAGGATCCTCATGTAGAAGACCTTACCCCCAAAAGGAAGAGGATAACCACGACCAAGTGCCTGTTTCCTGTGAAGGAAGAAAAGAAGACCCCAGAATCGAAGCCAACAAACTTTGTTAACATCGACTTAAGCCCAGAAACTCCCACTATCAAGAAGTGATGCCTCAGTGCATCCTATGTATTCACTCACTATCTTGGAATAGCCCTTGACTGTGTAATAGTAGTAGATAGTCAATCCTCTTTTGTAAGGGCTTACTTTGGAGCGTGGTAGTTTTTGGATGTTTTGTTCCTGTGTTGATGTTGCTTGCATGTGGTCGAATTATTTTTTTAGTTGGCCATAACTAAATTTCGGTTATATATATAAATTGACCTATTTTGGAAGTTGGCCATACCTATGTTTTGGTTATTTTGTGTGTGGTTTCATTTCGGAGGTCACAAACCTCTTTTGCTTGTTTCATGATTTGTTTATGGCAAATTCAAACTCGTCTGGACACAATGTTCATATGATGTTTCTCCAACTTAACGTTTGCCCGTTTATAGTTTTATATATTGGTAATAATTTAAAAAAGAACCAATTCACACTTCGACCAATAGTTCTATTGAGATTAGCATTTTAACAACTCGACCAATAGATTAAAGGTAACTTCTAAAAAGGAACTTGATGATAAATTTCGTATTTTAATACATGATGTTACGTTGTAAAATATTTACTATTTTCTAACATATAAGTATGGTAAACATATTTATCGTATATTGAATGTTAGCACACATTGATTATGTTAATTTTATTTCACGTAACTATACATCGCATTTTATTTGGTTAAAATTTTAATATTACGCAAAAGAGGAATAAAGTTTACTTTTAGAATTAGCTTTTTAATCAATGGGAGTCCTAAAATAAAATTGTGTTTCAATTATCTAACTTAATAATTTTTATAGTTAACTCACCGAATCAAGTTCTTGTTTTGTTTAATTGATAGTTAGTTTCATTTAACACCGAAGTGCAACATGTGCAAGCGCGCCCATGTTGGCTGGATGTTGGCCCAACACTGACCACCTAATTGTTGACCACCCTCTAAAATATATTTCATTATTTTGAAAAACCGCTTATATCTTTTTCTTCATTTTACCAAGCATCACAACCCTTTCCCCTACCAGCCCCTCATTAATTAGACACGACAGTCTAGGGTGACAGTTGTAACCCACTCTGTTAGAGTTGCCACGGTCCATTCTTTTAACATTGTTATTTAACCACACCAATGTCTAAGTAAATTTAATTAGAAACCCATAAACACATTCCACAGTCGGCCCTCATAATTATATTTGTCATCTTAAGTGGTAAAACTGAGAAGCAGAGAAAATCAAAAGGTCATGGATCAACTGATCTCCGAGATGAAACGCCTTGGGGCCACTCCGGTGGAGAGAATCATTGTAAGATTACGTTCCTTTCACTCAATTCTACTGTTAGGAAAGCGTACTTTTTTTTACGTACTTCTTATATCCATTCCATACGGTTTAAACACTAATAATATTTTTGCATGCACCAGGAACCGCCAAATGAAGCGGTATTCGCACCGATGCAGTACAACAACGAGTGGGATGACGCTAGAGAATCCTTGTTACTCAAATATCTCCGGTTGGTGGAGGACACATCAAGGAGCACACTTGAACAACTCTACCGAACTACAAACACACGGTGGTCCACCCATTGGTGTAGGAAGCCTGGAAGAACGGATGCAGATTTTGGCCCTTCGTATGTCTTCTTACCTTTCCTTCATTAATAGGGAAGGTGTAGTTTACGACAAGGCCACGCATCTTCATACTATGCGGGAGGATTCTTACTTCGAGGCTTTGGCACGCGACGGGGTAATCAATTTTTATGCTTTGCCCATTTGTAGCACGGCAACAAAAATCATTTAAATCGGACATTATGTTATGTACATATTTAATTTGGGTGATCTGTTGTTGTTTGACTGATCCTTTTATATTTGTACCTTAGGATGTTGAGGCTGCGATATATAGGTACTTCCGTCTGCACGGCCTACCGAACCGCGAGGAAATGTTTGTCGTGTTTGTCCCTCTGGAGGATGCATTTCCTAATACAGATAATGAATCAAGTGAAGAAACTGAAGACGAGCAGACCACCGTAGACGGATCGGGAGACGACGCAGGCTCGGGGCCGATCGAAGCCGAGATATATCACGACGAAGACGGGCGCTCTTTCGATAGTACAAATATGCCGTCACCCCCAATAATGTAACTACGGAGTGTGAGCAATGTGGAGAATATTATGACACATGCGTCTGTTTGAATTCCGAGGGGTCGAGTGGTCTCCCATCGGACTTTTATGACGATTCAGACTAATCACATAATAATGTCAATTTGTCCAATTAACTATGATTATGGATATTGCACTAATAGGTATTTTGGATTGTTATTTTAATTTTTCGTAATTGCATCCCTGTTTTACATAATTTCATTTGTTGGGCTATGATATAATTACAATACGTGTTAAGTGTATACTATGGCATGCTACTAGATTCAATGTTGGGCAGGTTTTACCTCAGCATCCCTCTGACATTCATAATTTAGCACTTGCACTGGCACAAACATGCGTGCACTATTCATTTATTTGAGTAGTACCATGTATAACACAACTTATCGATAACATATGCTACTTTTTTTTTGATCATTTAAGCAAAATAAATTGAAAGAAGCACAAGGGGTGCTTCAACCCCTACAACCGATACAAAAAGTCAACACCCAAAACTGGAGAGAGCTCCAACCCACCAAAACAAAAATATTCATCCTCTCCAACCTAAACAGAGGCGGGGTAACATATGCTACTTGATTTATTATATTACGTGAAACAGATAGTTGTGTTTTTCATCATTTTAATTAGTACAAAGGGAAAAAGTCAACAAAAGAAGGAAGAAGTCTGCTTTTGTATTAGGTCACACGTCCGGCCATGACAAGTCCAAAATTATTACACGAGTATGTCCATTCATAATTTTGTGAACACTGTAGTTAAGGTTTCTTTTCTTATTATTAATTTATTAAACGAAGGACCCTAGTCAGTTGTGCCAGTGTTGTGGTAAAACGTGTTTAACATTTCAGTCAGTTTCTTCAAAAATATATAACACTGGTTCCTCTTGCCATACAAAATGCACTCACAAGCTCTACACCATGGCCCACCTCCATTTCCCCCTCCACTCATATACTTATGACATGTGTCCTCTGAATAGTTGGGGCTAGCATTTTCATGTCCCCATGAGTTGTTGATTTATTTTATAATAAAACAAAAGTTCATTTCATATTAATTAAATGTGTTTTTTGAGAAAAAGGCAATGATCATTGTTATGCAGATCGAAAGTACTATCCATAAAATCTTATATCCAAATAGAGGCATATATACTAATGGCAGGTAACACATATCAACCCATTTGCCGTATATATTCATGTTAAGTTTCACATTGGGGGTCACCCTCCCCATAAAATCTTTTGGCTTGCAAATCTTTAGGTGATAAACGCTATTTGATTCATTCACCGGGACTGTACGATGTAATCAAGTTGGTCGTGTTGCATTTCTAAGCTATATATTTGAGGCACTCTTGACTTTTTTGTAATTTAGTTGACAAATGGATGTTTCCCCCTTATGTCACTTGAATGAGTTTTCGTATATTATTCACCAATTGTCATCAACCATTAAATAATTGATTTTACGTACATATAGTTAGTTATTTTAATCCCCATTTTTAGTACAAATATACAATATCATACATACCGAATATCTATCTTTGTAACTCCCTAACAAATAAAAATTTACCATAACGTCTGCCGATAAGTATTTGTTTAATCCACTATTGAAAGCGACAAATCCACATGCAAACATTTTGAAGTGGAACGTGCTACAAGTAGTTACCAACGCAACTCAATACAAAACATGGACGTTCAAGTTTCTAAAACAACCCCCAAAACATTAACACAAACAAATTATCATATGAAAGATGTTAAGGCCATTTCACATGACATATTAAAATCATTCGAATATCCTTCATGGCTCACCAAACAATACATCCATCTTCGACAGTACCTTAATTTGACGGATGGAAAGTTCTTTCACTGCAAACAGATACTGCATCTTGTTGTAGTTCTGAAACCCTTTCATCCTGAACCACACATCAATCGTCGTATGCTTCATTTAGCAAATAAGATATTCAAAATTTGGTTATGGTAAATTCTCATGCATCAGGGGATCGAGATAAACTCACGTGTTTGACATGCAGATCATGAAGCCTTCGATTAATTTTCACTTTGCCTTTCTTCTTGATTAGCGTCACACCAGGTACTTTATAATATCGATTGAACAATTGGAAACGAGGTTTCATGATCATGAGACGTTCCTTGATCATCAAAGGGGATATATCCGTCCCCTTGTACTCCGTTAGTTTTTCAGCCAATTCCTCATATATCGGTTGTATCATCTCCGGCGTGAACCAAATCCAACGATCCGCTCTCTTGCAAAGCTTGTGTAGTAGATAATCCTCGTCTGTTTGTGTAAACTCTCTGAAACTCATGAATACATTGCATATGTCCTCCTATTATTTTCGATCAATGGAACAAGTCAACACTCGACACATGAAGAAAATAAGAATTATATTATTAGTATGTAGAGCTGACCTTCGTGGAATCTTACACTTCCTTCAATTTGCCATTCGTTCCCGCCATTGCAATGGATATAAGTTATTTTTTTCGTGTAAGTATGTTGGAGAAAAATGTTGATTTCTGAGTGAGAGTGTGGGTAGGGTCAACATATTATATATTGTTCTAACACTTATATAATGACGTGCATCCATCCTTTGGTCAAGGGAACGGTCCAATAAAAACATGTGGCTACTCATGTTCAATTGCATGCCTGTATGACCATACAGGCATCCGACAATAAAGGTTAATTTTGGTAATAAAAGTATTTAGACATCTCTTTTTATGGCTTTGTATTAAAAGTGCAAACCTCGGTTTCTACCCCAACTACTATTTTTAATTGTGCTGCTCAAACATAAATATAGTTTAATATCCAACGGTCAGGAATAAGTAATGTATGTTTCCTATGTCCATCATAAAGGACATACACGCTTGAAAATCGTTAGACTAATTTTATGGTGCAAATTCAAATATTGTTCTTATGCTTTAAGAACCGTGTGATTAGTAAGGAGTATAATGTTGTACCAATGTTGGACCTACATTAATTCAACATCCGTTCCAGAGCGTTTGCCACTTATTTAATCCTAAATCATTACGCATATAACCATGATAGTACGATTTACGAAAGAAATCTGATTTTGTTGTTATTACTAAGGTAAACCTAATAATTTGCCTAAATTCCATTGCTTTAATTGATCATGTCAACGAGTGTGTAATTGAAGTAAAGAATAATCATTGTAACAAACATGTGTTTCTCGTGTATACGTGCAATGAAATGTTGAGGGATATCTATTGTCATAACCTATTTTATAACATATAATTTTAAATTCATGAGGAAGACCCTACATCCATCCTAAATATATTAAAGATTGAATACATTTTTCAGTAGCTTATGTGTGAACTTAATAGTTCAATAGGTGTACCGTGTATATTTGTATTTAGTTAGAATTATGTTAGTGTACATTTTGCATATTTAATTTTAATATTACACAGACAAATATAAGTTGGCATATGGTTTTGGCTCGATGTAACAACAAACTACTAATTTTCAACAACTGGCTCTTGGACAGTTCTAAAAGTGTCCATTGTACAAAAGTTCATATTACTCTCACATATGGGAAAGACCTTGGATATGCAAAGTGCATGATAAATAATAGTATTTATGGTACATACACGGTACCATATGTACTTTCTTCTACTGTGGTTTGGCGTAATGATTGGTGGAAGTATTCCTCACTATATATTTGCCTGTTTTATTATCTCCAAATTACGTAGAAACTATATCAATAAATATTGCCTACGGTCATGCTGAATAATGGGCCCACACATAATACTCTCAATTACAAGCGTGTTACATAGAAATACATCTTTAGGATAGCAGTTGACACTATTTACGCAAATAATGGGGTTTGTTTGATCGATCTTAATGGCACGCCGTCGAAACAAATAGTGTGATAGCGTGTCATAGGTGTCATCTATGGTGTAGGGGAGTTGACTTATCAGCCAATGTGATATGTTCTGACAACTGAATGTGGCCGAAAGTTAGATACGTTCTGGAGATTACAATCCAAGTTACATAAATTGGTATGTTTTTAAATAAGAAAATCATATATTTCTCCTTCTTGCGCAAATTTCATCGCACAACTTTGCTCGTATCTTCTTGACAAGTTAGACAATTATATATGGTATCTGTTTACTTTATTATTCCTAAAAATTAAAACCACCCGTTAAATTAGTTCAACCATTTTATCAAAAGATTATGGTAAGAAATAGATAATCTATTTAAAATTGCCAGTTTAACTTCATATTATAAACTCAAACTATGATTTAATATATTCGTGTGCACATTAAAAGCATGCGAGGACAACACCGAACACAAACATACAATTGTAGTCGAAAACACTCACATCCAGTCATTTTAACTTGATTGCCATTCCTAGGTAATACAAATTGATTGCATTCCAAATACTTATATTACGATCTAACATTATCATATCATAACATACTTGTCCTAGAGATGGTCTTGTTGACACGTTAAAAGTGGTACGAAGCAAATACCCAACACAATAATCGGAAAACAATGGACTAACATTGTACATAAACAATCAACCATGGGATGTTCTAAATAATTATCCAACCCTGATGTAATTTAATATAAATCACGGAATATTACAGCAATGCGTTTTCCCTTTTCAATATATAAAATGTACAATAATATGAATTGTCTTCCTGGACACGCTGGGATCTGTCATTTCAAACATTACCGTTGTGCATTAAAATAGAATATGTATGGGTGGATGGATAGTTTCAAAATTTGAAAATTAGGAAGGCGGGTTTTCTATATAACCATTCCTAATCCAGAGGTCACTTATCATTTTTTATCATTGTAGAAAATTTAAACACGAAAATTAACCACATTAAAATTCAACATGGAGTGCGGTCAAAGCTCTGGTTGGAGATGTCCGATGGGTGTACAAATTATTTGGTTATGCGTATTACAAATTTTGAAATTAAGACTTGTACATAATATGATTAACAATTATTAACCACAATATTGCAGGCATATAGATGCAATATGGTATCCTGGCTTGATCCCGAACCTTATCACAGATGTAAGGCTGTAATTCCCGGGCTCATCAATAACCTTGAGAAACAAGAGGCATCAATTGAGCGTTATAAAAAATGTGAGAGAATTGGAATGCTATTGGCATTGGGGGTCTGGATCCTGGTGGTGTCGGTGGTTGCAAAGATAGTATTTATGCAATGGTTTTCTATCAATCTATGTCTAATTAGTTATATCATTTTGGTACTTTATAATACTATCGTGTGAGCACTGGCCTAGTTGAACCCAACTCTTGCTTTTGGTTGTTTATGCTCGGTCCAACTTGAATTAAAGCAACAACCCAATTATATAAAAGATTTCAACGTTGTCGCGCAGACGTTGGCTCAACATCGATCCAACATTGCATACAGAGCAACGCTCTCTATTTTTAGGTCCCTAATTACCAAATAACCAACTATATATTTTTTTTAATATCATATAGAAAATTAATCAATATTTAAAAAAAATCAACTAGAGCAAGAGATCGACAAGCGTTTAATACTAAACCGGATATAAAAAAGGTATCAATTTTTAAATCTAAAAGGTTGTTATTGTTTTTGTAATTTTATATACAAATTTGATTTTTTGCGGTATATTTATAACAAAAGAACCGTGATGATATATTATTAGTAATAAATTATCGGTGAGCAAATGGAATTTAGCTGCGGATCCTTGTCTGATTAATTGAAATACAAATAATAATAACACTAAATAAACTAATACACAGAGTACTCGGATGTCACGCACTATATATATCTAGTTTAAAATTGCGAATGGAAATGAATAATTGTACATGGCCAAGTGACGTCTATCACCTTTTGGATGGATTTACGGGATTTACCGACGGGTTATAAGCAGTACAAGCAAGGTAGCCGCGTACTAGCACCAGCTACCTATCATGTGCAATCCAATACGACTATTTAGGAAAATCAAAAATATTATCTCTTAGTGCGATAGAAAATTTTATTGCTAATATATAGAAATCTTTGTTCAAGCTATGACATTTAAATGCATGCACATATGGTGCTCAATAGGAACTAATATCATTGTGAAAATTTATGTTAAGGTAATGTTTATTCAGTTTCAGGAGTAGTTATGTAAATTCCAATTGTTAAGATTATATTTGTCATCAACCTTCGAACTATGGTAACCGCAAACTTTGTAAGTAAATAAATCAAACATTCTATTACAGGGCACTATGTACTATATATAAATTATGAAGTGTTGGACCCTCCCGCACACAAAGAAGCCGGCATTTGTTAAGGGCAGGTCGAGACACTTTATATGGAATATAATACAACAAAATACACAATGAAAGTAAAATTATATGGAATTGGATGTCTAATCAATCAAATTAGGGGGGCTTCAACTGGTCATGCTCTATAAATAATAGTATGACACATTAAACGCAGCTGCACACTTCACCAGTCAGTATCAACTTACACAACGATCCACAAAAAAATAATCCAGCAAACACTCAAAAAATGGCACCAATAGTTCCTGTGCCATAAGAAGAAATGTTGTATAGCAAAGATTGGACCAAGGAAATGGACACGAAATTCATCGGCGTCTTGGCTAACATAGCACGTACAAACCACACAACTTTATCGTTGTGTAACTTTGATGCCATATCAGCAGCCGAAGTAGAGACGAGCATCAAATTTGGAACTAACTTATCGTATATTGAATGCGTGTGGCGATTTCATCTACTCAAGCTACGATTCGATACTTTCACTGATTTGATGTCCCGAGATGGATTTTTCTGGGACGAGGAAAATAACCAAATAGTTTATACCGAAAAAAATGCTTTTTACGAAGTATTGAAGGTAAACATACTTGATATTAATTGTGGATAATTAGACTTGCTATGATTTAAAGGTGTTCAACAATCGTATTTATTTTTTTGCCAGAAAAATCTATTTGCAGAGGTCTACATGATAAATGGTGAACCAGCATGGAGCGGTTTGTGCGAAATTTTTCGCGGAAAGGAACCATCAAACGTGACCAACTGTATCTGATCACACTATAAGGGAGTATTTTGCATAGTATTTGAAAAATAACCTCTATTCATATGATCCATAGGAGCAACGAGCTTAAAAGTCACACTGCACAAGTTGTCAACTTGCAATTGAAGCTGGAGTGGAAATGCAACGACGTAATGGGCCATATCGGCCGTCATGGAAAATCAAATATTTTGCTTCATTTAATTACTTGTGCCATATGGATGTTGGCCTATGTAACGGATAGTAATTATCATATGATATTTTAAATGCATTTGCAGAACTTACCGAACTCTTGCATTTATATTTAGTATATTGTTTACTTCATGGAAATTCATATTCATAAACATGTAAATAGTTACTTCATGTTACTTTATTCGCTTCACCGATGGGACATCTACGAAGAGTTCCGTTTACTGAAAACAATAAAGGAATTTAAAAAAAAACAAACGGACTATCGTACATGACTACTGCTGCATCACCACCCAAAAAGACTATGAACACAGTAAATGATGCAAGGCAGGCCGAACAAAGTACATCATTCTAATTTATGAGAAATGGGATTCTGGATTTAATGTTGGCCTGATGTTGCCCTATCATCGTGCCAACATTGAAACCAGAACACTTTGTACTCTACTGTACGTAATAATGCAGTAGGTCAAATAATTGGCGGGACGAGTTCTGGATTCAATGTTGGCCTGATGGTGCCCTGACATCGTCCCAACATTAATACCAGAACATTTTGTACAGAACTGAACGCAATTAGGCATCATGTCAAATAAGGGAAGGACGAGTTCTGGAGTAAATGTTGGTCTAAAAGTTGTCCAAACAACAATACAACATTTCATACATACCAAACTATTAATCCGTAAAGCAGATAAAGTTCATTGCACGAAATGATTTAACTATGGGGGTTCGGCTCTTTGCTGGTAGGGTGTTGCCTCAACATCCATTCAAAATTGAAAGGGGGACACACTACACTTTCAAATAGCTACATCATTAATGATGTCTTACGATAGCCATCGAAAAGGTCATGCACAGAATGTTAACAGGTGACTAGTAGAATCCTAATTTTTAACAATACATATACCAACAACAGTAGATAAAAATTAGACACAACACTCACATTTCAAGCCAAATTGTTCAACATCCAATACCCAACAAAACATTCCAAATAAACCACAACACGACAAACTCAATCACCACCCCTGCAACATAATAAACCATGGATCAATCCATACCGTTTTGTGCAGCAAGCTCCTCCATGTTCTTGATCAGGACATCTAGTTCCTGCAACTGAACTTGCTTAGCAGCAATCTCCCTCTGAAGATCAGCATAAGCATTTTGTACCAAGCGAGATGATGATCCACAAAATCTTTTGTGGTGACCCTAGTTTCAACCTCATCGGAATGGGGCACTGACTGTCCAGCAAATAAGTGGGCCCTCCTCTCCCTGTTACCAGCAGGTTGTGATCCATCCGTCGGTGCCCACGGCAAGTCCTTAACTCTTCCGCTGGTCAAGTAAGTTGTCGTGATGGTGAACTTGTCCTGATTCAGCATCATCCCATCAAACTCTTCCTGCCTCATCCCCTGTTTGAGAAGAATGATGGTGATCAACGAAGGAAATGGCAGAACCCCTGAGTTCTTTCTCGCAACGTCTTCCATTGACCTCAGGACTCTTTCACCGATGTTAACGGGTAACCCGTTCTTCAGTTAATAGATCAAGAAAGCAGCCTCCTTGGTCAATACGGTGTTTTTCACAGTGGGCAGCCAATTGTAACTAGCAAGCTTGTGCAAAACAGCACCTAGTGCAGTCAGTCGAGTGCTTGCTAGTTGTCCTTCCCAGACCCTGACCAGACCTTCAGTTAGATCCTGGATCACCTCGTCTAGCCTAGGATCATCACATTCCTCGACGTGATCCAGTCCCCATACCTGATTGATCTTTTGCAGGCTTATGTCGTACACTACTCCTCTCACCCATGCCTTGTCATATTTGGACGACACTGGGCACGTGTCCCATCTTGAGAGATTCATGTAGAATTCCTGGACAAGGTAGAGCGAATACGTACCGTGCTCCCTCATACAATTAAGAACTCCTCTCGATTCAAGGAATTCAGTCATCATGTCTTCTTTGGAGCTCACCTTATCCATAAATCTCTCCTTATCGATTGCCCTCTTCTTAAAATCATTAGCCTTAGCTTCTATCCCCTTAGTGAGATAGAACCTAGAGCAGGTTGGGTCCTTCCGGTAGAACTCCGTAAGGTTGTCCTGGTACTCCACCTCTTCTTCTTCTTCTCCGGCCGAAACAGTTCCATCCACATCTTGCTCTTCATCTCCCTTTTCCGCCGAATCATCAGCTATCACAACATCCTCCTCCTCCACTACCCGTTTACCTTTCCTCCCGACATCGCTCTTTTTCTTTTTACGTCTCAGTCGTGTAGACCTCCCAGCTGCTCTTCGTTTAGCAGCCGCTCTAAGCAATGTGCTAGCTTCAGCCTCCACATCTGCCTCCAAATCGGCCTCCACCTCGGCCGCCGCATCTGTATCCACCTTGGCCCCCACCCGAGCCTCCGCCTCTGCCCCCACCTTAGCCTCCTCATCGGTCGCCACAGTTTCCTCGTCATTTAAACCATCCTCTGCCTTATCACCCTCGGCATATGATATCACTTCGGCCTCGTCAACCACAACATTTTTCCTTTTCCCCCCAGCAATAGAATCTTTCTTTTTTTGAGCCAATCGCTTAGATCTCTTACCCGAACCTTTTTCTTCAGCCGATTTCGACACTTTGCGTAATCTTGCCGCCAAATCGGACGCAATGGTTTCTTCCGCATTTTGCCCAACCTCATCAATATTCGCAGGTTGATCATCCATCACCTCAACATCCCCATCCACCACGCTTTTCCGTTTCGTCCTGCGATTGGACCTACGTCGTGCAAGCTTGAATCGTTGAGAGCGTCGTGTCTCACTGCTAGGCTCACCCGCATTTGGCGCTTTGCTCGATTCGGCATCACCCGTAGGCACCCCAACATGTTCTGGTGCAACATCCTCCACCTCAATAGTGCTACTTCTTTCAGCAAGGTCAGCTTTGTTTCTTGATCGCCTCTCAATTGCGGCTAGTCGATACTTGTCCGCTATCAGAGTTGCTTTGTTTACCTTAATCCCATGGACTGGGCACCGAGGATCGGGTTGTCCAGGAACCAACGGGGGAACAGAACCCATGGATGATGTTCGAGCCCTAGTTCTGTGCGCGAGAGTTGTACCCATGAGTCTGCTCCTTTTACCATTTTTCAAAGCTGCCTCCGCAAGTGTGTCTAATGGGTTTTTGCTTGCCATTATAAAGATGTAGAAAGAAATAAAGATGTTGAAGTGAGTTCAATTTTGCCGAAAATAGAGAAAGAAAGAGGAATTTGCAATTGGGGATAAATTAGGGCAGAAACAGTGGAGTCGCAGAAGGAGAGAGAGAATGGTGGAATTTATGGCAGCAGTATCACATTTTATGTTTACATTTCCCGCATTTAATTAAAGACTCTATTTTGTTTACCTTTAATTTGAATTAAGTCCCAATCATTTTGGTCATTTTAGATATTAGAAGCCAAGTGAAAATATGACTTATATTTTTTTCCATGTAACCCAATGAAACTTATATTTTCTAACTAAGGTGGCTTAAAATATAATTTATTTCCTTGCCAAACAGCCCACCTAACGTCTATCCTGCATTTGTATAACTTCACTGGTTTTAATTAAAAATACATTCTTGGTTCATTGAAAAATTGTTTTAAGGAAATCAAGTAATTTAAACGAATATCGAAATAGATGATCAACAAGTTAGCGGCATGATATTATAAATAACAAGTAGTATTTATATGTAAATAATCGGATAGATTGATTACCCAATCAAAATAACTTTAAAACATCTTTATAAACGATTAATAAAACTCGTGTGTGGGTCCATGCATGACCAACAATAAGTGTGATTTATTAATAACAAAACTATAAAGTTTGGGGCTTAAATGTGGCTGATCTATAAAATTGTGGGTTCATATAATCTTCAAGTATACGTCGAAGCATAATTGAATGGGGCTGTATAAACTTACTGATTTTCATGTTAACCACTATCATCTCTTACACATAGAAACCAGTAATGTTGCAAATGTACTGAGGACAACAGAGTAGAATGGGCTAAGCTCAAATTAGATTAGACTTATATAGAGGTCATAAACACCAAATAATGAACATTTGATCCTAACAGTGTATTTTTATCTATAAAATTGTGGGTTCAGATTTGCGGGGAAAATATACGCTAAAATCAAATTGAAAGGGGTTATATGAAGTTACTGATTTTCATGTTAAAGAGATGTTTGAATAACATCTCTTACACATTGAAACCCGTACCGAAGCAATTGTGCTGAGGAAAGCCGATTAGAAAGGGGTAAGCTCATAGTAGATTCGACTTAGATAGAAATCAAAGACACCAAATAACAATAATAACATCCACATATTTAAGGACATCGAGACACAGCAAAATACAATAAGCCACAATATTCAAAAATAAAGACAACAGCAAGGGGGTGGCTTTACAACCGGCGACATATTATGTTATATTTATAATTCACATGACTCCATTTTGATTGCGATAGTCGTCCCGCATTGGCCGTGCTATTTCACCCCTCCTGCGATCCATTGCTCTTGCTTCTGCAGGAACAGTGTTAATCCGACTGCGGGATATTAGGCTACTCGCATGGTACACGTCGTCTGGGTGAAAATCAAACAAGAAATCACCATCGACTCCATTCTTCCGAATGAAGTTGTGCAGAGTACAGCACGCCATGACAATCTTAGCCTGATGTTTTAAACTGTAGTTGGGCATCATCTTCAGAACGGGGGACCACATCTTCAACACACCAAAAGTACACTCAATAACGTTGCGGAGACTCGAATGCCTGTAGTTAAACAATTCCACCATTCCAATCGGCTGATTATTTTGGAACTCGCGTAGGTGGTACCGTCCGAACGCAAACGGAGTCACGTAACAAGTGTACAACGAGAACCCCGAATCAACCAAGTAATACTTGTCACCAGGTGGATTTCTCCAGCAGGGGTCCCTCGCGATAGACATTTGCAATGCCCTGCAGTCGTTCATAGAACCTTCGTACCCGGCACCGACGTAAGTGAAGTTCATGTCGAAATCGCAAATAGCAACAACGTTCTAGCTCAAGTTATTTTTCCGATTGATGTACGTCGTGTGAACATGCATGGGCACGTGGGCTGAAATATGTGTACCGTCGATTGCACCAACGCAGTCCTACCATGAACCAATGGAGGCTATTGTCAAATTGGTCAAAAGAAATTAAATTGTGACTCAAAACACAATCATGTCAATAGCCATGTTTAAAATGGCCTTTATCACCCTACGCACGTGGCGGTGAATGGTTTCCATTGAGTGTTGTAAGCGCTCGCATGAATCGCAGAATCTGTGATTTAACCCAATAGTCCACATAAATATCGCAAGTGCCTCCATGGACTGTACCTGTGAGTTCCTCGAATTAGTGAGGCTATAATGGTTCTTTAGCATGTCGTGTAGCGTGTAAAATATATCTCGATTCATCTGCAAAGCATCGAAGAACCGATCATCGTGTCCAAGCAATAGTTCCAGGAGCCACCTCGAACCCGTCAGTTCAGAGTTATTCCTAGGGCACTTTGGGTAAAACCAATCGGGAGCCATTAACAAACCAATGAACATGAATTCAGAAAGACCATCGTCGCTCTCATCCTTGCTTCGGCCAGTGGAGGTCGACACAGTATTATCGCTGCAGGAATCCATTTCTGCAAATTACAAAGATCATCCAATCAAGATAATTGTGGTGGATAACCGTACGAGGGGGCCGTTCTTTACTGTGTTAGTCCTCAGAAATCGATAAAATAAATTTGATCATAACAAACACAATGCATTCATAGGAAAGGCCACAAGCAAAGCGCAGTAACGGTTGTCAACACAGCCAAAATGCACACAAAGGGAAACAACAAAATATTATTCCAAGATGTCAACGGGGAGGACCAACGTAGGTATCAAGTCTAATACAAAAGATTGGAACTCGAAAGCAGAAAAAAGCCAACACTGCTCTAGGGACCCGTGTCCATGTTGGCGGGCGTTATTACAACCGGCAGACGCATCACCCATTCGCGACAATCATCTTCCTTCATCCTTAGGAAAAACATCCTTGTCTCTTTGTCCTTCAATTGGTTGATGGCTTCGAAGAACAACGATTTCGGCACGATTTCCCGTTTGTACAGTGCTTCTATGCAGTCACCAATCTGTCTGGACGTTGACTGCATGATGTTAACCACTTTTGTCTCGTTCAACATATTCCAACACTTTAGAGTTGTGTCCAGCATAGCACCTCTGGATGTAGGGTTGTCGGAACGTTTCCTTGGGGCGCGCCTGGTTGCAAGACCCAACTGAGAAGGAGTCATATTAACCACATGAGGTGTAGGCACAGTGGCATTAGGGGGATTCAAACTACTAGACGCATATTGGGAGGCGTCTTGTGTGTACCCTGTATGGTCACCACTTTCAGGAAGGCTGTCCTGATCAAACAAAGAGCTACCGCCAGAAACCGGCTCGGGATCACCAAGTTGCGTGATCTCGTCTTCAGAATCGGAACCGCCCTGCCCAAAATAGCGGGCCATGTTGCCGGTGGCAACACAGTTGTGCCACATTTCCTCCAGCAGCTCCCAGTCTGGACAGCCACGCCTGCAGCTTAGGGCGGCTGCGGGATCTTCTTGCAAATTGTCAACCGATAAACAGATTAGGTTGCATTCAAAATTCCAGGCGTGATAAATATAGGGTGAAGGAAAGGATGATTGACATTTTACCTTGTTGAACTGCGCCCAACGCTCGTCGTCGAATTCCAGCTTACCCGTCACTGGATCAACACCAACACCAGTCTTTGACCTGCCTAGCTTAATGTGCCTCCATAGGACCTTCAGCCTATTGCACTTGCCCTTCAGCTGGTCAACCGTGTAATCAAACTTGACCGAACAATTCGCTCTCATGGCGTTCACCAAATCGTTCCATGTGCTGGTGGTGAAAGTGCTCCCGAGTAACTTACCGGACACAAATTCCTGGTATATAAGCCGGATGAAAAAACGCTCGTTTACGTCACCCCAGTACGCATTGTCTTTCTTAGAGCACTTCGGACGGTTTGTGGGCCTGTCGACTCTAGTACCGTGGCGACTACTCATCTAAACCTCATTTAACTTGGCCAATTAGTAATAATCAACGGTCGTACGTAACCACAAATATGACATCAGGGAAATGTTTTAACTCAAAATATAATATATGAAACTGCAAAGTGTTCTGATTTTAATGTTAGATAGATGTTAAGCCAACATCAATCCAACATTGATATCAGAAACCATTCAACCAGACTATTGTAAGCTACACTGCACTTATATATTCATTTAATCACACCGCATAAAAGTATAGACCTTTAGTTGCCTTTCATTATGTTCGTGAACATAATGAAAGCAAGGAACAGCAACACAAGTTAACGTAACAAAGGTGGCATAATCCAACTGAATAATAGGTGATACAGGAAACAACATACATTGGGCATCAATTGTTTAAGAAAAGATTCGAAGTTATGCATCAAGGATTCATGGAACATGTTATGTGCGTGTAATGACTGTAACTAACTGAACATATATATCTTCATGTGAATACAAGGGGAGAATGCGCACACTAAATACATGAGACATGGACAGAAATAACAGCAAAGATATTTGACATATCAACTTAAATTAACAGGAGATGAGGTCAAAAGTAAACATTTACTTGGAATTTGCAGGCAAAGAACGGATTCACTGTTTATCTGCAAAATCATAAAATCGCGTCCTGCATGGCACAATCGCGTCCAACGTGGCAAATTTTCTTATTACACCTGTAATCTTAAAAAAAAATAACGTATTATACATACATAATACACACAGTGATATATACACTATATATATGTCACCATTGTAGGGATTTAATTTGCCGCTTTTTTCTCAATGCTTTAAGATTATCTAAATTCCGTACATGGAATAATCTTATCTTTCATTTGCACTTATTTTAATCGTTTTTTTGGTTTAGCGAGAACAAGAGTATGTTCATGGTCTTTGTATCTTGAACCACGACTGTAAATGCGTACGTATAGTTTGATCTTCAATTTATTCACATTATAAAATTCTTATAAACTACTACAGAGAATGCAATTTTAATTTATAGAGATATTTTATCAATATATTTTGGTGACCAGGAGATGAGATATGACTTCTAAAGGAAGATAAGTGGGCATGATATGGCAATCAAATTGTGGAAAAGAGTTTGAGTGTGAGATACTTCTAACTTTCGTGGATGTAGGCAATTTTCAATTAATTAATGGTAAAATTAACTTTTCTTTGTAAATTTTGTTTGTAGTTTGGATGAAAAAGTTATTAACAGTGCTGATGAAGTTCTAGATATGTGATTCTTGAATTATGAGTTCCGGGTCAAAGTTAGAATAGATACTATAACCACATTATTATGTTGTCAAAATGTGTGTAAAACATGTAAGTAGATGTTTAAAAACAAATGACTAGTCAAAATTTGAAAAGGGCTTGGAGAGGGAAGACAATAATCATGAATAGAGCTTGAGTTCACCAATTCTCATTGTTTTCTTTTTAAACAGATGAAATATTTGATTTCATGCTAATTATTCTAATGCTAATCCTTTACTTTCTTTTGGTTTCAGTAGAAGCTATTGATTATTTTATTAAAAATGACACAGTTACTTTGATTACATTTAATGACTAATAATATTCTCATACACTCAATTATTCATGTAAAAAGAATTAGAACTATTGGTTTGATAGTCATCCATGCATCTTTTGTTTAGATCTTTCATGCATGTCTTGGCTCTCTATAATAATAATGAGACCCGAATGGTTAGAATTGGTTTATTTAATTTATGTCTTCAGTACTATTAAAAATGTACATTAAAAACTATTAAGCTTAAATATATAAAAGTGCAATGGACTATAGTTACTGAAGTTTTGTTTTTGGCAAATTTATTATGTATATACTTTTGAATTACATTCTAAGTTAACCATTAGCATTCTATTAATACAGTTCATGCGGATATTCTTTTATTTTATTGATTACACAAATTGATAATGTAGGTAAAAATATATATTACAATTATACTATCCTTTATATCAAAAGCAACATTGTTACGGTCTGCGCGTGTACCCAATTGCTAGTATACCATAAAATATTATTTTTTTATTTTGAATGCCCAATATTTGTCACTGTCGTTCAGCGGTTTTTCAATGGCTTTTCATATTGTGAAGACTTCGAAATTTCAATTGATTATAGTGAATGCTTGTGGGCTATGTACCGATATTTTGTCGTTAAACATAGCTATACGCAATTATTAAAGCTATTCGATGAGTGTTTATTTAGAATTTTATTCCTCTTACAGTCTAGCTCTTTAATCTTTTCTTTTTTGCACGCTAATATTCTAAGAAAGACTAGCATTATCCACATGGTTAATGCAACAATTCTATTTCTTAATTCATTACTTTTCTTTACTTTTTTTTTCTTTTTTTGAGATTTCATCACGTTTAGTCTAAATACTGTTTCTTTTAGCATAGTAATTTGTTTCATTTTTGACGTTCACTTATGTTATTTTTTTAATTTTTTGAAGTTTGGTTTTGCATCAATATCGGAGTTGAGAATATATGATGATTATCATAAAATTTCAATTAACGCAACTACTTTTGTTATGATTTGTATAATTAATTGTTAGGTCGGTGTGAAAATGAAATAATTTTGAATTCACTATGCCTTAACGTGATACTTCTTTATATAAAGACCCTACCATTTCTTATTTTTTCGCGTTTATGTATTACCATGCATCCTCAATGCACTGACATACTCAGCCTTTTTATGAAAAAAGAACTAAAAAGTTTGTTGGGCAAAAAATAAAACCTCAGTTCATCACATTTTTAATTGAACTGGAAATATTTCTAGATATATTTGAACGGTTTTGAAACATGATTTTCTAAATGTTAACTCGGGTTACTTAATTAAATAACTTGGTTAATTATCTCACAGCATACATATTCCTGCCAATTAGTGTTTCATTTAACAAAAATAAACAAAAGGTAGTCCCCTCAACTTTATAATATAGCCTATAGAAGAAAAGGTTTACTCACAAAAGCTATTGTGTTAGAAGAGCATAAGACTCTTTTTTGGTCAATTAATTTGCAGGTTTACTTTGTTTTAATTAATTTAGTGGTCCCAAAAGTACAACAGCTAGATGGAGGAACGACGCCGTTTCATTATTGCATTTAATTATTTTACTTATTGTCTGCTTTTCTATTTTTAGCTAATATTCCTTGTACACACTTTTGCTTGAATTAGTTATTTACAACTCAGGCTTATATTAAAAGAGCACTGTAGAGACTTGCAGAATTATTATGAAGTTAATTGAAGAAGTATTACATTTTGAATCTCTTCTCTCATCTCATACTCTCTATATTCCCTCTAATTGAGCTGATTCTTCTGTAACTTTCTTTATTATAATCTCTATTTTTACGTGCAATCAATATAAAACAGTTGTGAGTGATTTCATTCATAACATTTTCAAAAGGCAGAAATTTTTAATTTTTGCCCTTTATCATTTTAAGCCGTCGTTTATGCCCATTATCTTTTACAAAAATGTCCGATTCACTGTTTATCTGCAAAATCATAAAATCGCGTCCTGCATGGCACAATCGCGTCCAACGTGGCAAATTTTCTTATTACACCTGTAATCTTAAAAAAAAACGTATTATACATACATAATACACACAGTGATATATACACTATATATATGTCACCATTGTAGGGATTTAATTTGCCGCTTTTTTCTCAATGCTTTAAGATTATATCTAAATTCCGTACATGGAATAATCTTATCTTTCATTTGCACTTATTTTAACCGTTTTTTTGGTTTAGCGAGAACAAGAGTATGTTCATGGTCTTTGTATCTTGAACCACGATTGTAAATGCGTACGTATAGTTTGATCTTCAATTTATTCACATTATAAAATTCTTATAAACTATTACAGAGAATGCAATTTTAATTTATAGAGATATTTTATCAATATATTTTGGTGACCAGGAGATGAGATATGACTTCTAAAGGAAGATAAGTGGGCATGGTATGGCAATCAAATTGTGGAAAAGAGTTTGAGTGTGAGATTCTTCTAACTTTCGTGGATGTAGGCAATTTTCAATTAATTAATGGTAAAATTAACTTTTCTTTGTAAATTTTGTTTGTAGTTTGGATGAAAAAGTTATTAACAGTGCTGATGAAGTTCTAGATATGTGATTCTTGAATTCTGAGTTCCGGGTCAAAGTTAGAATAGATACTATAACCACATTATGTTGTCAAAATGTGTGTAAAACATGTAAGTAGATGTTTAAAATCAAATGACAAGTCAAAATTTGAAAAGGGCTTGGAGAGGGAAGACAATAATCATGCATAGAGCTTGAGTTCACCAATTCTCATTGTTTTCTTTTTAAACAGATGAAATATTTGATTTCATGCTAATTATTCTAATGCTAATCCTTTACTTTCTTTTGGTTTCAGTAGAAGCTATTGATTATTTTATTAAAAATGACACAGTTACTTTGATTACATTTAATGACTAATAATATTCTCATACACTCAATTATTCATGTAAAAAGAATTAGAACTATTGTTTTGATAGTCATCCATGCATCTTTTGTTTAGATCTTTCATGCATGTCTTGGCTCTCTATAATAATAATGAGACCCAAATGGTTAGAATTGGTTTATTTAATTTATGTCTTCACCATTAAAAATGTACATTAAAAACTATTAAGCTTAAATATATAAAAGTGCAATGGACTATAGTTACTGAAGTTTTGTTTTTGGCAAATTTATTATGTATATACTTTTGAATTACATTCTAAGTTAACCATTAGCATTCTATTAATACAGTTCATGGGGATATTCTTTTATTTTATTGATTACACAAATTGATAATGTAGGTACAAAAATATATTACAATTATACTATCCTTTATATCAAAAGCAACATTGTTACGGTCTGCGTGTGCACCCAATTGCTAGTATACCATAAAATATTATTTTTTATTTTGAATGCCCAGTATTTGTCACTGTCGTTCAGCAGTTTTTCAATGGCTTTTCATATTGTGAAGACTTCGAAATTTCAATTGATTATTGTGAATGCTTGTGGGCTATGTACCGATATTTTGTGGTTAAACATAGCTATGCGCAATTATTAAAGCTATTCGATGACTGTTTATTTAGAATTTTATTCCTCTTATGATAATAATTAATTTTATTGGCCTCAAACTCTGTTAAAATTAAAACATCTTTACGTCCATAAAGAAAGTTGCACGCAATCACGGTGTACGCCCAAGCGCAAGTGTAAACATTAATCCAGAACAAAACAAGAAAACCAAATTGGCTACTACAGACGATCAAAGCAATCTATTAAAGAGCCTTCTGCTGGGATCTAATATGCCGAAAATAGGGGTCTAATTTGCGTTAATAGCCCATTAGGGGGAGCTTAACAAAAACATGATTTAATATGGAAAGCCTGTTACAGAAACACCATTTGAAACACAGATTACAATCTGTCAATTTTCCCACACGGCTGTACTACCTAGGGAATTTGACAAATTTGCCCACAAAATAATTTTATGATTAACAGCATTATCTCATCACAATCAAAACTGTAGTCATTCATTCAACCACTTAATTCACCGATTCTAGCAGCCCTTCTTGGAGAAAGTACTGTAGCATGAACACCAGTCATCCAAGTACAAACTGTCACGAAGAGGAGGAGGAATTGCTAAATTTGGCTAAACTTTAGGATTTCTGCGATTGTGGGAAGAAGGGGATCCGATTTGGAGTAATTTTCTTTTTTAGCATTTTCAGTTAGTTTATTAGAGTGGCCCAATCGGTTTGGACCGAGGTTTACTCTAGGCCCAATTGCAAAACGGGCCTCGGCAGACTATAGGGCCTCTTTTTGAAATTAGCCCATAAATTTTTATTTTTCTTTTTTGTTGCATTAGCACAATCTTGATTTTGAGATTTGTTTAGCTAAAAGTGTAAGGATCCTCTGCTTTATTATGGGATGATCAGACCTGCCAGATTATTATGAAAATTATTATTATAATTCTTGTCTTTTCTCTCTACATTTCTCTCAATCTTCTCTCTAAGCTTTGTTACTGCTCTTCTCCTTGTTCTTCCAAATAGCATGTTTCTTACATTGGGCTCAGAGCCAGATTGATCGCTGCTCTATTTTCAAACCAAGATGGCACCAAGGAACAATACACTGCGTATTGAAGGCATGGAGATGCAAACCAATCGCCTGCAAATGAACCAAGATGAAATGAAAAATAGCATTGATGAGTTAAAAGTCATGATGACTCAGGTGCTTCAAAAACTAAACAATAACACTGTGGGAGATAACACAACAACACAGTCGACTCAGACATTCATTCCAGTAGTGAATGAAGCAGACCATGGGGTGCTAAATAGGCCTGGCAACAGCAGCAGCAGCAGCAACAACAACAACAACAACAACAACAACAACAACAACAACAACAACAACAACAACAACAACAAAAACAACAACAACAACAATATGGCTACCAGGTTTGATTTTCCTATGTTTAGAGGTGACAAACCAAGAGATTGGGTGAGGAAATGCCAGCGATATTTTCTTATAAACCCTACGTCAGATTTTGACAAAATTCTAGCTGCAGGATTCCATATGGAGGGAATCTCTGAAAACTGGTATTTGGACAATATTGAGGGTAATGAAAGCATGGGGTGGCCCAGGTTTACTGAGCTACTAGTGGAGCGCTTTACACTAGCTCAAGGGGATAATCTTATAGGGGAGTTCAACAAGCTCAAACAAACATGTACAGTAGATGAGTACACAGAAAGATTTGATGAGCTGAAATCCTATATGATGCACAAGAAGAGGCACCTGGATGATGACTACTTCCTTAAGAGTTATATCAGTGGCTTAAAAAATAAAATCCGCATTATGGTGGAGATGCTAAGCCCTGCTACACTCTCACAGTCCATTTTCATGGCAAGAAAACAAGAAGTTCTAGCGGAGAACACCAGATCTAATAAGGGGGTGGCCACAGAAGTTTCTATCCTTTTCAGGGGGAAGACAACTCAAGGAAATGGGGCAGAGGGGTACAAATTTAGAGGAGAGGACAAATTACCACCTGTCAAAAGACTGTCAACTGAAGAAATGGACATAAGGAGGAAAAAGAAACCGTGTTTCAACTGTGAAGAACCCTATGTACTAGGGCATAAGTGTAAAAGACTGTTTATGATACTAGAAGAGGAGGGATCAGATGATGAAGAGGAGGAAGAGGAGACTGCAGGGGATAAAATACCAAAAACCTCCCTTCATACCATGACCAGCTATGATCAGGAGCCTGCAAGGATATCTATCCATGCCCTGGCTGGATATTGTGCTCCTAAAACTATTAAATTGGAGGGGCACTACAAGAGGATAGTATTCACTATTCTAGTGGATACTGGTAGTACACACACATTTTAGATTATCAGACTACACGGAAACTCAGGTGTAGGCTTATCAATACCAAGCCTGTGGTAGTAACAGTAGCAGGAGGGGATACACTACCTTGTAACTCTAGATGCCCTGAGTTCAATTAGGAAATGGGAAACAAGAACTTTAGTGCTAACGCTAGAATTATCAAATTGGGAGGTTGTGACATGGTAGTGGGACTTGACTGGCTGAGGAGGTTGGGTCCTGTCACATTTGACTTTGACAGGAAGATGATCTATTTCTTTGAAGGGGAAGAGATGCATACTCTCAAAGGAATATGGTCCAAATCTAAATTGGAGTGGGTAACTGGGGCTAAGATAGAAAACAAATCCTTAAGAAGAAGGGTTCCCATGTATGTGGTTGTTTGTGTATGATAGGGAAGGCTAGAGAAGGGGTCTCCAACCAAGTTTCCCCTGAATTCAAACACCTTCTCAAGGAGTATGAATCATTGTTTGCTGAACCAAAAGGGTTACCACCTGCTAGGGTAACATACCACGCTATCTATTTGCTGCCAGGCTCAACACCCTTCAGACAACAACCCTATAGGTATCCTTACCTACAGAGGGAGGAAGTGGAGAAGTTAGTCCAAGAAATGCTGGACACAGGGTTAATTCAGCACAGTGACAGTCCTTTCTCTTCTCCTATATTACTAGTGAAGAAGAAAGATGGAGGATGGAGGTTTTGTGTAGATTACAGGAAGCTGAATTCTATTACAATCAAGAATAGTTTTCCTATACATTTGATTGAAGATCTGTTGGATGAGTTAGCTCTTGCTAGAGTGTTCTCAAAAATTGACCTTAGATCTGGTTATCACCAGATAAGGATGAGGGAGGAAAACATACCTAAAACAATTTTTGTCACTGTTTCAGGTCACTATGAGTTTAAAGTAAGGCCATTTGGACTCACTAATACCCCAGTAACTTTTCAAGCCTTAATGAACAGTATCTTCAAGGAATATTTGAGGAAAACAGTATTGGTCTTCTTTGATGATATATTAGTGTTCAGTAAAAAAGATGAGGAATATGGGGCACTTGAAAATGGTTTTTGAGAAGCTGAAGGAGAATTCTCTGTTAGCCAAGGCATCCAAATGTACCTTTAGACGGAGAGAAGTTGAGTATTTGGGGCATGTTATTGGGGAAGGAACAGTGAAGGCTGATCCTTCAAAGATTGAAGCCATGGTGAGTTGGAAAAAACCTAAGAATATCAAGGAACTTAGGGGTTTTCTGGGTTTGACAGGGTATTATAGAAAATTTGTTAGGGGTTATGGAGTGATTGCAAGGCCACTCACTAACATGACTAAGAAAGGTCAGTTTCAGTGGAGTGAAGACTCTAAGAGAGCTTTTGGGGAGTTGAAGAAGGCAATGGTAGCTGCCCCAGTACTCCAATTGCCAGACTTTCAGAAGACATTCACTGTGGAAACTGATGCTTCCTATTAGGGGTTGGGAGCAGTTCTAAGCCAAGAAAGACACCATGTGGATTATCTCAGCAAAGCATTGGGACCTAAGAACTTATGTCTTTCTGTTTATGAAAAAGAATTCATGGCCATCATACTTGCTATTGACAAGTGGAGGCCATACTTGATTCAGAAGGAGTTCATTATTAAGACTGATCAGAAGAGTCTCAAATATTTGATGGAGCAGAAGATATCAACACCTCTACAACATAAGTACATGACCAAGCTCCTTGTTTATACTTATACAATAGAGTACATGAAGATGTAAGAAAACAAGACAGCATATGCCTTGTCTAGGAAAGAAGAAGGAGTGGAAGAAATTGAATGCAATGCCATCTGCACTGTTCAACCAGATTGGGTGAAGGAATTAAAAGAGAGTTATGAATGGGATACTATGGCAGTGGAAGCCATACAAGCTAGCCTACTTCATCCCTATGATGTGAGTTACTTCTCTTACATGGATGCTATACTTAGATACAAGAGGAGGTTGTATGTGGGGGCCACTAATGAGTTGAGGAATAAAGTGCTAGAAATGATGCACACTAGCAGTGTTGGAGGGCATTCAGGAGTGACTAGTACCTATCAGAGGATCCAACTAGCTTTCATGTGGCCTGGGTTGATGGAGCATGTAAAAAAGTTTGTTGGGGAATGTACTACATGTCAGCTTTGCAAGCATGAGACAGTAGCTACCCCTGGATTGTTACTTCCATTAAATGTTCCTAATAGGGCATGGCAGGATATTACTGTGGATTTCATATGCAAGTTACCTAAATCAGAAGGGAAGAATGCAATATCGGTGGTAGTGGATATATTCACTAAGTATGCTCATTTCCTACCACTAACACACCCCTACAATGCTTCTGACCTAGCTAAGCTATTCATAGACTCTATCTACAAGCTACATGGATTACCTGATTCTATTGTCAGTGACAGGGATAGTATCTTCATGAGTTAGTTTTGGAGAGACCTCATGATGAGCTTGGGAATTCAGCAGCAACTGAGTACTGCATACCACGACAGAGAGAGTCAACCAATGTCTAGAGGGGTATTTGAGGTGCATGACAGGGGCACACCCAAAAAGGTGGGGAAGATGGATTACCTTAGCAGAATGGTGGTACAATACAAGTTACCATTCTGCTATAGGGATGACCCTTTTTGAGGCTTTGTATGGCTACAAGCCACCTCAATGGGGGATGGGACCATTCCAGGAGGTTAAGGTCATAGGCGTTGAAGAACACATTACTGAAAAGCAACTCATGACACAACAAATTCAAGAATATCTTCTACAAGCCCAAAATTATATGAAAAAACAAGCAGAAAAGCATAGGACAGACAGAGAATTCAACACAGGCGATTTTGTCTACTTAAAACTAAAACCCTACCGACAATCAACCATATAGGGGCACTAACGCATGGAAACTTAGCCTCAAGTATGAAGGGCCATTTGAAATTCTGAAGAGAGTTGGAATTCTAGGTTACCTGTTGAAGCTACCTCCTCGTGCACGCATGCATCCCGTTTTCCACGTTTCTGTGCTCAAGAAGCACCTCGGGCCGACCACTAAGGTGACTACCAAGCTACCAGTTATGAACGAGGAATGAGGAAAGATGATAAACCTATTAGGGTATTAGCTCGAAGAATAATGAACAAGGATAACCGAGTAGGGGTAGAATGGTTGATTCAGTGGGAGGGGTTGCAGAAATCAGAGGCGACTTGTAACGATTTTGAGTGGATTGAGGCGGATTTTCCAGATTTTAAAGCTTGAGGTCAAGCTTTGTGTTGAGAAGGGAGCAATGTCACGAAGAGGAGGAGGAATTGCTAAATTTGGCTAAATGTTAGGGTTTCTGCGATTGTGGGAAGAAGGGGATCCGATTTGGAGTAATTTCTTTTTTTAGCATTTTCAGTTAGTTTGTTAGAGTGGCCCAATCGGTTTGGACTAAGGTTTACTCTAGGCCCAATTACAGAACGGGCCTCGGCAGATTATAGGGCCTCTTTTCGAAATTAGCCCATAAATCTTTATTTTCCTTTTTTGTTGCATTAGTACAATCTTGCTTTTGAGGTTTGTTTAGCTAAAAGTGTAAGGATCCTCTGCTTTATTATGGGATCAGGAGACCTGCCAGATTATTATGAAAATTATTATTACAATTCTTGTCTTTTCTCTCTACATTTCTCTCAAGCTTCTCTCTAAGCTTTGTTACTGCTCTTCTCCTTGTTCTTCTGAATAACCTGTTTCTTACACAAACAATCTGAACCATATATACATGTTGACCAATGTTTCACGGAGTAAGAAGATCAAAAGTACGAGAATAACAATCGCTATAGAAATACCACTTAAGAGAAATAGGCCAGAAAAATTACGAATGCTGAGAGTGTTTACTGTCGGGCGTTGAGTTTCCAGAGACGACAAAGTTGTTTGTCTCGTAAACCATTTCTTCTCCATCTCCAAAAGTCTTCCTTCTTCTCTGAGTCCAGATATTGCTCGTGATAATTCTTGTACCAGCGGTGAACCTTTTTGAAACGGCTATAAAGATACGTATATCTGATTTATAACAAATAACACAAGAAAATTAAAAGATAGCGCATCGTAATTTTAAGTGAGGATACTTACAAAGCCGAAGCCGTTAGTTCTCGGTGACGTATCAATAAGAGTGTAGTCATTTGGATATTTGTTTAGGAATATTTTGATGTAAGGTATTTCATCCATTATAGCACTAATACCACCGTACTTGCTCCCTTTTCTCAAAGCCTCATCATAATCATCAATAGACTGAAAATGGCGTAGTCGGTTGTCCCAAAAATTTATGTTCCTTACAAGTCCGTCCATACTACTTAATGAGCCAATGTAATCGCTTTTTGTCACTTTAAATCTTTGAAATGTAAGAAGTGAACTCAAGTTTGCTGTATAACTGGATGTCAGTATCAGGACTACGAACAACCACACTCCCAAAACAAATCTTGAGAGATTATTTTGTAATTTTTCTCCTGCAAGAGTGAAGATTATAGTGATGTATAAGGCTCATATGCATGCTCATAAAACTCTCTCAGCTGTAATGACATCTGAACTGGAATCTGAACTAAGACTAAAGGATTTCTACTTTCTATTCTTTGTTCTTGAAAAGAGGCAAATCCGACATGCCTGAGATTTTGTTCTATTCTGTTACAAGCCCTCCAGTTAAATGTACCTATTGTACTATCTTAGAAAATGCCCAGTTTATTTTCCTTACTAACGCTTCATGAAAAAATTGAAAAGAAGAAATACAGCAGAACCCATTTTCACAACGCTACCCCATGTGCATTGTACTGGCAATCGAAAGGCGGGGAGCAGATGCGTCTTATGAAATTTTAGATTTGTCTGAAATCATCATCTATATAGTAATTGAAAAATATTCAGTTATGTAAAACACTCTTTTAGCAGAAAACTCAACCGATAAAGCAATCTGAGCGAGGCCTTGAGAGAGAGAGAGAGAGACCATCATCCAATGCCAAGTAGTGTGGTTAAAAGAACCCGTTCCGAAGGCATACAAAGTGATGGATGTACAATTTCTTACGGAAAAGAATTAGTTGAATTAAGATTCATGCAGTTAAAATAAAAAATAAACAAAAAGATTCTTCAGGGGGCTTCAATTTCATAGAATCACCACATGCAGCAACGTATCAGGAACCGAGGTAAAGCTCACGTATATTTATTATAAAAGTTTACTAGTCGAGCTAACCCAACTCAGAGTCAGCACTATCATTGGGACTCCGGATAAACAGTCACTATAAGAACAAATATGAGTAGAGGTTGTTCATTTTCAAATTCACTCAGTTAAAGTCTTCACTCGTTGATTTGCCGAAAAATTTGGTGGCTTTACCGGTTCTTATTTAACATACTTCACTACAATCTCTATGATACTTTTTCCAAGAAATGCATGAACATGAATATATACATACGTATATATATAATCACTAATCAGGAAACAGTCTAAGTTGTAAAAAGTAGAACCTACCAGCAGCTATGGAATGCAATGAATCTCCCTCAGAATTTCTTATATGAAGAGCAATCCTCGTTTTGTAGTGACTATTATCGTTGTAAAAGTCTGCAATCGCCATTTCAATGCAGCTTGGGACAACTTTACCAATCAATGAACCCATATCAACAATTAAGCCAATGTTGATGACGTCTTTATTATCACCACGGTTTTGACGAGATCCAACGAATTTCTGCTGTGCAATATTAACATCGCCAAGAGCATATCGGTTATATAACCAAAAGAGCAGTGTGTGCAAAATGATGGCATACATTTTTATCATCTTTGTAACTTCTCTAAGCCAGTATTTTTCGATTCTAGCACTACAAGAATAATTCGCATAGGAGACGAAAATATGGGCACCAAAATCCGTTCCTACATAATTGGAACGACATTTCCGTTCCCATTGCATGTTATTCATATTATATATTAAAGCACTATATGCACATATTAAAGGGGACTAGTATTTGGTTCCCATTGAGTGTTGTGCCCGTTAGTGACACCTCATCGCAATGGGAACCAAAATGTGGTTCCCATTGATTAAAAAAAACAAAAAAAAAATAATAACTTTTGGAACAACTTTGTGGTGGTGGTTTATTTTATACTGTTTGGATAAATAATGATTGTTGATTGGTAGTATTATGATTTAATATCTTTTAGATGGACTCATATTTAATAAATACCTTATGTTTTTTTATCTTGTAAAGGGTAATTACTACAATTGAAACTCTTGTATATTTTATTTCACAAATCAATCACTTATTTAAAATACGTAATGTTTAACGAAATACGATAAATAAATAAACGGGAAAAATATATAACTATAGAAAATTTAAAGAAATATTCGAATTAAGTTTTTTCTTTTACCAATCATTTGAAAACACTAATTAAGCAGTGTCATTCCAAATCTCGCCCAAAACGAAGTAACGAAATACGATAAACAAATAAACGGGGGGTTTATGTAATTATAGAAAAGTTAAAGAAATATCCGAATTAAAAATTTTCTTTTAGAAATCATTTGAAAACACAAATTAAGCGTGTCATTCCAAATCTCGTCCAAAACGAAGTAACGAAATACGTTAAACAAAGAAACGGGAGGAATATGTAATTATATAAAAGTTAAAGAAATATCCGAATTAAGTTTTTTCTTTTACCAATCTTTTGAAAATACTAATTAAGCGTGTCATTCCAAATCTCGTGCAAAACAAAGTAACGAAATACGATAAACAAAGAAAATGGGGGTTTATGTAATTATAGAAAAGTTAAAGAAAATATCCGAATTATGTTTTTTCTTTTACCAATCATTTGAAAACACAAATTAAGCGTGTCATTCCAAATTTCGTGCAAAACGAAGTAACAAAATACGATAAACAAATAAATGGGGGGTTTATGTAATTATAGAAAAGTTTAAAGAAATATCCGAATTAAGTTTTTTCTTTTACCAATCATTTGAAAACACAAATTAAGCGTGTCATTCCAAATCCCGTCCAAAACGAAGTAACGAAATACGTTAAACAAAGAAACGGGAGGAATATGTAATTATAAAAAAGTTAAAAAAATATCCGAATTAAGTTTTTTCTTTTACCGATCCTTTGGAAATACTAATTAAGTATGTCATTCCAAATCTCGTGCAAAATGAAGTAACGAAATACGATAAACAAATAAACGGGGGGTTTATGTAATTATAGAAAAGTTAAAGAAATATCCGAATTAAGTTTTTTCTTTTACAAATCATTTGAAAACACAAATTAAGCGTGTCATTCCAAATCTCGTCCAAAATGAAGTAATGAAATACGTTAAACAAAGAAACGGTAGTAATATGTAATTATAAAAAAGTTAAAGAAATATTCGAATTAAGTTTTTTCTTTTAGAAATCATTTGAAAACACAAATTAAGCGTGTCATTCCAAATCTCGTCCAAAACGAAGTAACAAAATACGTTAAACAAAGAAACGAGAGGAATATGTAATTATGAAAAAGTTAAAGAAATATCCGAATTAAGTTTTTTCTTTTACCTATCATTTGGAAATACTAATTAAGCGTGTCATTCCAAATCTCGTGCAAAACGAAGTAACGAAATACGATAAACAAATAAACAGGGGGTTTATGTAATTATAGAAAAGTTAAAGAAATATCTGAATTAAGTTTTTTCTTTTTTCATTCCTTTAAAAACACTAATTAAGGGTGTCATTCTAAATCTCGTCCAAAACGAAGTAACGAAATACGATAAACAAATAAACAGGGGGTTTATGTAATTATAGAAAACTTAAAGAATTATCCGAATTAAGTTTTTTCTTTTACCAATCCTTTGAAAACACAAATTAAGCGTGTCATTCCAAATCTCGTCCAAAACGAAGTAACGAAATACGTTAAACAAAGAAACGAGAGGAATATGTAATTATGAAAAAGTTAAAGAAATATCTGAATTAAGTTTTTTCTTTTACCTATCATTTGGAAATACTAATTAAGCGTGTCATTCCAAATTTCGTGCAAAACGAAGTAACGAAATACGATAAACAAATAAACAGGGGGTTTATGTAATTATAGAAAAGTTAAAGAAATATCTGAATTAAGTTTTTTTTTTCCATTCCTTTAAAAACACTAATTAAGGGTGTCATTCTAAATCTCGTCCAAAACGAAGTAACGAAATACGATAAACAAATAAACAGGGGGTTTATGTAATTATAGAAAAGTTAAAGAATTATCCGAATTAAGTTTTTTCTTTTACCAATCCTTTGAAAACACAAATTAAGCGTGTCATTCCAAATCTCGTCCAAAACGAAGTAACGAAATACGTTAAACAAAGAAACGAGAGGAATATGTAATTATAAAAAAGTTAAAGAAAATATCCGAATTACGTTTTTTCTTTTACCAATCATTTGAAAACACAAATTAAGCGTGTCATTCCAAATCTCGTCCGAAACGAAATAACGAAATACGATAAACAAATAAACAAGGGGTTTATGTAATTATAGAAAAGTTAAAGAAATATCCGAATTAAGTTTTTTCTTTTACCAATCCTTTAAAAACACTAATTAAACGTGTCATTCCAAATCTCATCCGAAAGGAAGTAACGAAATAAGATAAACAAATAAACTGAAGGAATATGTAATTACAGAAAAGTTAAAGAAATATCCGAACTAAGTTTTTTCTTTTACCAATCCTTTGAAAACACTAATATTGAGTGTCATTTCAAATCTCGTCCAAAACGAAGTAACGAAATACGATAAACAAATAAAGGGGAGGAATATGTAATTATGAAAAAGTTAAAGAAATATCCGAATTACGTTTTTTCTTTTACCAATCATTTGAAAACACAAATTAAGCGTGTCATTCCAAATCTCGTCCGAAACGAAGTAACGAAATACGATAAACAAATAAACGGGGGGTTTATGTAATTACAGAAAAGTTAAAGAAATATCCGAATTAAGTTTTTTCTTTTAGAAATCATTTGAAAACACAAATTAAGCGTGTCATTCCAAATCTCGTCCGAAACGAAGTAACGAAATACGATAAACAAGTAAACGAGAGGAATATTTAATAATAGAAAAGTTAGAGAAATATCCGAATTAAGTTTTTTCTTTTACCAATCCTTTGGAAACACTAATATTGCGTGTCATTTCAAATCTCGTACAAAACGGAGTAACGAAATAAGATAAACAAACATTAATATATAAAATACTATAACTCTCTTCAACCCTAAACCCTAAACCCTAAACCCTATAAACCCTAAACCCTATCTTTAAAACATATAGACAACATAGTTCTAACTTGTATTTTCCTACATAAAGGTTGTAAAATACCTTCGATCCTTAATTTTTTTTAACCATACACTAAGATATGTAAAATAGGAGTTTTCCTACAAATTTCGTAAAAAACGGAATGCCGAAAGATGTTTAGAAAAGATTTTGGGGAAGAAAGCGCAATTATACAAAAGATGCAAAACAACTTCAAATTCAGTTTTTTCTTGAACAACTATTTTCACAACACTAATGAGGCATGTTAATTCAATTTTTATCGAGAAATGGGGAAACGAAACACGTTTAAAATATATTTGTGGTCAAAAATATAATTATTTTTATAGGAATGGGTTTTAATGGAAACTAATTCATGGGAACCACTATAAAAACAAATAAAGCTCCCCTCATTTTCTAGGTCACAAATCACAAACTCAGCAGCTGCCAACTCTAACTCCACTCACCGCCTGCCTACATCTCTCACGCCGCCGCTAACCACCGCCCCCTCCACCACGCTCGACGCTGACCACTTTCCCCTCCACCAAGCATCGCGAAACCACCACCATCACGAAACCACCACCATCGTGAAACCACCGCGACCGCTACCAGCCCTCCACCACTCCAGCTCACCGCACAAGCACCAGCAGCCCCCACCGCTCCTCTTCACCGCGCACTCAGCTCACCAGCAGATCGGGAGTCACGATACACCACGCTCCACCACAATTCAGTCACGACGCCACCACTCCACCGCCTCCGCCTCCGCCTCCGCCTTTCAAACTGTAGGTACTTAAACTTTCTCCGAATTTTTAGCTTTCTTTTTCGATTTAGCTATGAAATTGTGAAGCTTTGAAACAATTCCATGTCTTACTCCAGCTACCAGCCCTCCGCCACTCCAGCTAACCGCACAACCACCAGCAGCCCTCACCGCTCCTCTTCACCGCGCACTCAGCTCACCAGCAGATCAGGAGTCACGATACACCACGCTCCACCACAATTCAGTCACGACGCCACCACTCCACCGCCTCTGCCTCCGCCTCCGCCTTTCAAACTGTAGGTACTTAAACTTTCTCCGAATTTTCAGCTTTCTTTTTTGATTTAGCTATGAAATTGTGAAGCTTTGAAGCAATTTGTAGTTTGTTAATTTATTGAGTTTTGTCTAAGATTGTTAATGTCTATTTGTCTTTCCATGTCTTACTTTTACTCTGCAATTGTATTAGAGAGAGTTAATATTTCTATGAAGTTAAAGTTTTTTCCAATTAGTTGTTGATAGAGTTTGATTAACCGGAGCAATCGTTTTGACATAAAGCCACATGTTTTCTGGCCTTATGATTTTTCTGAGAAAACAATGCTACTCCTTGTCTTTATTTTGCTGTTGTGGTTTTGATTGTAGAATCATATGACAAATGCCCTTTTCATGTTTCTTTAGGAGTTATCTACATTTTACTCTTGCGTTTACTTAGCCAATCTGTTAGTAAAACAAAATTAGAGTGAACTATTCTTAAGATGCAACTTTAACATAAATTTGTGCTCATTGTTGCATCCTAGTTTCTTAGTTATGTAATGAGCTCAAGGATTTGCCTACTTGAATTTGTTTTAAGTATGACTAATATATTTTTGCTGGTTGATGCAGAAGAAGTCGTTCATCTCAGTCATGTACTGATAATGTGTGTTTGAGGATTTGATTGTTAATTAAGGATTGATTGTTTTTTTCTTTTCTTTTGTGATGCAGGTCCAACCGTTCAGTGGCTTATTTTGTAGAAGTTTGCCAATGAATTTCTATTTTTCTTTGCTAAATTAATTGTTCTTCTTTTCTCTTTTTCCTTGCTGCATTAGTTAGTTTACCTATATTTTGTTGATTTTTGTGAGTTTTTGATTTTGGATATTAGATAATGGTTATTCGTGGAACACTAGAAGTTTGCAGATTTTTTGATTTGGACATGTATCTTTTGTACTTCTTTTTTGGTAATATATATAACATAACCCGCCCGCCACCTGCTCTACCCGCCCAATCCGCAACCCGCATGGTTTGTAGATTGTAACCACCCGCACGGGGTCAAAGAAATGGTAACCCCGCCAAGATTGGGTATGGTGTCTTTTTTCGTTGCCACCCGCGTACACCCTTATGTAGTATAATGGTATTGTTAAATTTATAATATTACATATTTTACCTATTATATTATAAGTTATATTCTAAACTTACAATACTTTTAATATTATTCAACAATGTTAATATGAGAAATAACTAAATTAAGATTATTAATATGATAATGATAATTTCAGATTAAACAACAACAGCATTCAAAAATCCAATTTCTGGAAATTTTAAAAAATCAAAACAACGCTAATATGAAAATTTCGAAAATATTAGGATTTTGAAAAGTATTTAGATTTCCCCCCTGTTTTTTTAACAAATTTCAAATTGCTGCCATTTTTTTAAAATTTTCAAATAAGCAATGGGAACCAGGTATTCGTTCCTATAAAGCAATAGAAACGAAATATTGGTTTTCTACATGGGAACAGAAGCTTTGGTACCCAGGAGTAACGGAAATCAAACATGTTCGTTCCTATTAGCAATGGGAACCATTTAATTCGTTCCCAAGGCAATCGCCACGGGGGTAACGGAGACAGAGCATTTGGTGCCCATAAGTGGTTCTCATATGGTCTACGGGAACCAAAAAAGGGGCAATTGGAACCTAATTAATGGTTCCAATTGTCCAATTTTCTTGTAGTGTAGGATATAAACCGCGTTCACGTTCAGGGTGATATATAATAATTACATGAAACAGTGAAGGTAGACTTTGGTAGCATAAAAAATCTTAAGTCTCCTTCGACTTTGATATCAAGGTCAATACGTCAATTGCCTTTTTTGGACATTTTGTCAAACACCTTGACAATATAGAAGTTTTAATTCAATTCAAATTCATTTTAATGTCATGTTAATATAGAAGTTTTAACAATTCCAAGTTTGAATCGAAAAAGAAAAAAATATATATATGTTAATCATTTTTGAAGGTTGGTATAAGTACTTGGAGGGAATTTCAAATTTAAACAAAGGCAATTCCCAGAGAAGTTAGTAATAGATGAAGGCACTCAAATGACCTATGTTGCACGAACACGGATATGGGGATATGTATCCGACACGATACGGACACGGCGATACATATTTTTAAAAATTACATGATCCGACACGGCATGGACACGTCGAAAAATTTAATATTTTTTATCAATATAAATCTAACAACATCAAAACAATACATGTGTAAATTTTACTTGTAAATTTTACTTAAAAGTGTAAAGTGAGGAATATATACACACACAAAGAATAAATTGGCAAACCACAATTCGTCTATCTCGAATTTAAATGCATTTCAACCACAAATTTAGTCTCAAGTTTAGATGCTATTCCAATACAAATATTAAATGTTATACAACTCGTCAAACTCCAAAAATCTAAAGAGTAATACAATAATTTAATAAGAACTTTGACCACTTCTTGCTTGTTCAACTCCTTCTTCAACAAATATAGTTGACTCATATTCGGGTTCATCAAGGGAGAGATTAGCAAGTAATCAAAATTATTTGTTGAATAGGAATCAAGTAATCAAGCAATGACAAATTGAAGCTTATGTAAAACGGTTAAAATAAAGAAAATCCGAAAGAAAAATAAAAGGAAAAGAAGAATCACCTTGATTGGAAGTTTGGAACTCCCTCGAAGTGCTGGGTCGCGTTCGACAAAATAGAAGGAAGATTGATTTGTTAAATTGTTTTTTAGCCTTCTTTTAATTTCTTTGTGTTTAATAATGTAGTAAAATACATTTTTAGGAGTTGATTTTATAGTTATTATGTTTTAATCCACAATAGTTTTGATGGCATGTAATATAAACCCAAACGTGTCATAGAAGTGTCGGACACGCATAAGAAATGTGTCCGACACGCGTGTCCTTATAATTTTTTCAAATAAAAATTAAGGACACGCCACGTGGCGTATCGGATACGTATCTGAGGCGTGTCCGAGGCGTATCCGTGTCCCCCGCGTGTCCGACACAGTATTTTTTAAAATTTTGAAGTATCCGTGCAACATAACAAATGACAAGTGTTTATCAAAAAGAATTTTGGTGTTAGCATTTTTACCTCTAAATATCTTCATGGTGAGATATATATATATATATATGTATATATATATATGTATATATATGTGTGTGTATATATATTTTGAAACTTAGAGAAAGCTAGGAATGACAAACAAGGTATCAATATAATCTAGGTAGTAGGTAGCAACTACTTGTCATCATGAGCGACATAGTTGGTGGTCTCGAAGGTAACGGGACGATGGAGAGAAACAAATAATGTTTTTGGTTTAACTATGTTTACTTACTATTCCATTAAATTTTCTTACACATTTATAAAATTCATATATGCATATCAAATATTTAAAACCACAATTTTTTTTTTATATTTACTTGTTAAAGACAAGGTTAAAATGGGTATTTTCTCTTTATATGCGTTAATTTGAGAATCATTTTTTTTTCAAGAGCCTTAGTTTGACAATGCACTCAGTAACTCAGAGTCGCCACTAGTAGGACATGTGTTTGGTAGACTTGGGGCTCGTTTGGTTGGGCATTATAGGTCCTTATATGAGTTTTTAAGTGACTTAAATAGTACAAATAGTTGCTTTGGTAGCTAAGATACAAAACCAGGTCCTTGCTACTTAATATGGCCGACCCGGGTTTAAGTAGCAAAAATAGCAAGCCCAAATCTGAGCATTTTCGGAAGCAATGTGGAAGTGGTTGGAGGCCGGGGTTTAATAACCAAGTTGCAAAAAAAAGTAATGGTTATACTACCTAATAGTGATATTAGGGGAGATCCGCATGTTGTGTCAAAATGGCTTCGTGGGGAAGAGATTATCATGTGTTGGCTAAATTGTTTGGGAGGAGCGGCAACAACGCAATTGCCATAGATGCAAATGATTACACAATAACAATAGTCGACACTGAAATATGGGATGCGGCTTTGAAGGTTAGGTATTTATGAACTTGTTGGATTTTTAGTAAGATTAACAATCTTATATATGTGTTATAAAAAGGCATGACAGTTTAACATTTTTGGCTATAGGTTAACCCAAACTTATTAAAAATGAAGAACATATTGTATCCTTACTACGAGAGTGTTTGCAAATGCTTTTAAAAGAAGCTTGTGGGCTTTTGTCTATAGAGAAGTCATAAATTAGTGTTTGATTATAGGGCTTTTGCTTCTCCTTATCTTAAAATAAGCCAAAAAAAAAATACACAAGCCCATAAGTTGGGTAGAGGATGCTTTTAAAAGCTCCTTTTAATTATCAGCATTATAAAAATATTTCTCTCTCCTAATTCCCCTCAAAGTGCCGCCTATACCCCTACAATTAAAAAAACAAAAATTCTATAATTTTTCTCATCCATTTTCAACAATAAAAAATATTTTTAATCTTTCTCTTCCATATTCAACATCATTCACAAATCATATTTTTTATTTTATTTAACAAAATGTATACTTGTCTAATGTAAGTGTATGTTAATTATTTATATGCTCGATAAATAATGGTAATTAAGTCTTATTGCATTATAAAAGCTGCTTCTTACTTATTATTGCAAACACAACAAAATTAATTTAAATGGCTTTAAGTTACTTTTTTAAAAAGGATTGCAAACACTCATTGTTTTAAGTCAAAATGAGTTTTTAGTGACTTTAAGTAAAAGTTTGGAAGAAGGAGCTTCTATAAGCTCTTGCAAACACCCACTATGATGATTGAGAGCTTTTTTTTAGAAACACTCGTGGGACTGGCGACCATGTCGTGGACTTCGGTGCCGCGCGCCGTCGAGTACAAAGTAAAAATACTAATGTCTCCGCACCAACTCCAGTTGAAAATCCAACTGAACTCAAAGATATTACGGTTGGAATTGGTGATGCCGCATCTGGTACTCCACACGAGGATGGTAAGGGCCCATGGAAACCTTCAGAAATAAAAAAAAAAAAGGATGTGGCTCGGGAGGAGACGACGAGGCTGTTAGTGATATTAGAGAGGCCTTAGTCGAAACTAAATCAGCAATCTCCGAACTTTCAGGTGCTATTCGATCCCTCAAAGATGTTGATCCTGCGGTTACCACGGTTTACGCAATCCTTTAAGAACTGTCCGAATTCTCAATGACTACCCGCGTTCGCACGGCCAAGAGAATTGTTTCATCACAGACCCATGTGACGTTGTTTTTCAGTATGGATGAGGAGGGAAAGAAAGAATACGTCTGTAGCATTTTAGCAGAGTGAAAAACCACAACTCCAAGTTTTGGTTACACCACACAAACAAACCGCATTTTGGACGCTCAAACATGCGTTACACATATTTTGAACTCCCTGACTTAGCAAGTATTTTGGTAAAATCGGTGTTGGAAGAAACTCTATTTGTGTGTGTTTCATTTCCTAATTTGTATTGATATCGCATTATCAATTGCAAACTATGCTAATGTATGTTTTTAATCCTCATTTTGTCTTTGTTTGCTTTTATATTAAGGATGTCTTTTAACTGAGTAATGATGTTTTTAATTTCATTATGTCTATTTTTGCTCCTCATATTCCCGAAATCATTTATGCCTAAAACAATGGCCACACTTAAAAGAATTCTCATGATTCATATGACATACTACAAATCCAGATTCTATTTTCACTTAGTTCTCTACAACGGTATGTACGACGATTCTATTCATTTTAAATTATTGTATAAAATATTTTTAGGTCTTTTGTGAATTAAAAAAAATGTTAGCTAACCAAACAAATTATAACTTTTTGGAACACTAACTAGTTTTTTTTTATAGAAAGAATGGAATCAAAAGGCCCTTAGGCTACATCGTTAGACAAAAGGGAAATAACATCGGGCGGAGGGGATTGTAAAAAATAAAACTCTCCAACCTAAGTTTAACTAGTGCGAGGCTAGTTTGTTCGCACGCCCAAGGTTTATGTATAAGAGCTCGGCATTTCTGAACTTTCGTTTGCAAGTGCGCCTCTAGGTCTTTCTCGCCCGTGATTCCTTTGTATGCCTCTAGGGAGTCAGTTTCGACATGGATTTTCTCTATTCTTCTCTCCGAAGCTAGCGTAAGCCATTTCCTTATAGCTTCAATCTCCGCCTCGAGCACCGTTGGGCACGGCAACGGAGCGTGGAACCCCCACATCCATACGCCCTTATTGTCACGCAATACACCACCTACCGTTCCTCTATTATTTGACGTGTCAACACCGCCGTCTACATCTAGTTTCATCCACCCCTCTCGTGGTTTTTGCCAATGTTGTTGGGTTTTATTTATCGCTCCATCACACACTTTAAGCATATCATAACTTAGGGCCTTGATTTGACTAATCAAGACGAAGTTCTTTTCGCGCTTCCCTGTGAACACTTTAGTGTTCCTCGCCTTCCATATGATCCATGTGCTTGCCGCAAAAATAATGTTCCATGGAATATTTGGCATAATTTTGCTTACCTTCTTGTTACATCCCAAGTTCTTTCTCAACCACACCGAGTCGTCGATTCTACGAAACTCTTGCCACTCCGTATTCTCGAGCAGCGTTCTCCAAATTTTAAATGCAGTGGGGCAGTGTCGCAGAATATGCATCGACGTCTCCTCTGACCATGTCACACCGTCCTTTATTTTCCTCACTTTCCTCAAGAAGTTGGATGCCAGCCTGTTTTGGTTTGCTAAACAAAGGAAGTGACGGATTTTGTTGCTTCACATAGCAGACCAGATCCACTTTGACCGATTCGACAGCAGGTTATCACCCCTGCTCAGACGGTACATCATTTTGTAGGCACTTTGGCATGTGTAGACACTGTTAGTAGTTTCGTTCCAAAGGATACGGTCCTCCTCTTCGGTTAAGGTTGGTTCCTTCCCTTCGATCATCTCCAAAACTGAAGTCTAAAGCGCGATATGGATGTTCGACGGGTCCCAGCAGTCGCGTTCATCTATAACGTTGCTCAGTGTTAAGTCCATATCATTCGTATTAATGTCTGCAACAACTTTACACAACCGTACGCCTCCCAGCCAGTTATCGAACCAAAAGGATGTTTGGTCTCCTTTTCTGACTTTCCAACGAAACATATTTTTCAACAAGCTCATGCACTTAATCAAACCTTTCCATGTAGCACTATCGCTCACTTTTCCTTTGTAGGTAAGCAAGCAATCTTTCTTGAGGTATTTTGCCGTAACAAGTTCGCTCCACATGCTCGTATCCTTAACTAGTAATTTCCAGCCATACTTTGCTAATAGAGCTTGGTTATTGATGCGCGCACTTCGAATGCCCATCCCCCGTCTTTTTTCTCACGCATGACCTTCGACCAACCAACAAGGTGCAATTTACGGATATTTTGATCGTTCGACCATATGAAGGCTTGGTTGAGTTTGTCAAGCTTCTTGCAAATGTTTTCCAGAAGCCAACATGATTGCATCACGTGTATTGGCACCGCGGTTGAGACCGCTTGCACAAGAGTCGCTCTCCCCGCGAGAGACAGAGTTTGGCTTTTCCACCCCGAAAAACGTGTACTGAGCTTGTCAAAAATCTCCATAATATCAAACTGTCTCACTCTGCCATGAAAGAGGTTCGCCCCTAAATATTTTCCAAGCTGCTGAGTTTGCGCAAATCCCAGAATAGCGCACACCCGTCGCTTGAGACTCCACTTTCCCGGTTTGGCGAAAAATACTTTCGACTTCTCTCTGCTTAACTTCAAACCCGAACATGCACAGAACTGATCCATGACTTCCTCAATTTTCCTGGTCGTCTTCAAAGTCGCTTTACCCATAAGAATAAGGTCATCCGCGAAGAAGATATGAGAGAATTTTGGTCCCCCGCGACACGGAATGATAGGTTCCCACTTTTTTCCTTGCACCGCCTCAAGAATAAGATACGCAAGTCGTTCAATGCATAGGACGAATAAATATGGAGAGAAGGGGTCCCTCTGACTAAGGCCACGCCCATGTTGAAACGCGTCCAGTGGAGATTCGTTCCAAAGAATCCTAGTCGAGGTGTTCGACACACAAAACATAATCAGTTTAATGATGTTCATTGGGAAGTTGAAGGCATTAAGAGTCTCCTCGAGGAAGCTCCAACTGATCTTGTCATATGCTTTGTCTAGATCGAGTTTAAGAATCATGTTCCCCACGTTATTCTTTTTCTTCTTGCGCAAGGAGTGCAAAAGTTCTTGAATAACAAGGATATTGTCTTGTGTTCCTCGGCCTTTAATAAAACTTGATTGGGTAGGTGCAATCAAATCGGGCATAAAATCCCTCAGTCTAAGTGTGATGCACTTAGTTATGAGTTTATATGCGACATTGCATAGGGATATTGGCCGGAATTGTGAGATAAGAGATGGAGACTGAATCTTCGGGATGAGGCATAAGTACGTTGCACATGCTTGCGAATCAACCTTCCCTTCGCGAATAGCTGAATCAACGAACTCGAAAATAGATTCCTTCATCCACTCCCAATATATTTGGTATACCTTCACCTGCAGTCCATCGGGGCTGGGTGCTTTCGAGGGGTGTGAGGCCCAAGCCGTGCTTTTAAGCTCTTCCATGGAAATATTATGTCCGACCTTGGATCTCATGTGATCCTCTAAGTTTTGCTGAAATTGAGAGATAGCGAGAGGCGGGGTATTGGTTGCGGTACTCGGAAACAGCCCCTGGAAGAACTAAATGGCGTGTTTTTTGAGCAAATTCTGATCCTCTGTCCACATATCAGCTATTTTGAGCGTCGTAATCTCATTCTTTTTTCTCCTTGTAAGTGTTGCTTGGTGGAAAAAATTGGTGTTGCGATCCCCCTCCTCGAGCCACTTGACTCTCAATTTTTGACACCAAAACGTCTCCTCTCGTCTAAGGATGTTGTTGTATTCTCCCAACAGTTCGCTCTCCAGTTTAACTAAGAAATCGTTCGGATGACTAGCAAGTGCCTTTTGCGTACCTTCGATCCTTTTCAGTATGCGCATTTTCATTTTAAAAATATTTCTGAACCGAACCTTATTCCACGGTCTCATACATTGGGGAACAGCAGCAATAACATCGAAAAGGTGGGGGTTGCTGCGCCAAACAGTCCTCATATTAGTCTCACATTCGGGGTGTGAGTACCACATGTCCTCACAACAGAAGGGCAACCTTTACCTCTCGTCCAGCCCTCGCATCGAGTGAGGAGCAGGTGGTGGTCTCCGTGCGTTCTCGGAAGATGAGTCACAAAGTAGCTAGGAAATTTATTAATCCATCCATCATTAGCCAAGGCTCGGTCCAGCCGCTCTCTGATAATATTATCACCATGTCGCTTGTTAGACCATGTAAAAATGGGTCCTTTGAAGCCCAAATCGTTCATACCCCATGAGGTAATTTGCTGCCGGAATGCTGAGCATCGGTTTGCGACATCCATATTACCTCTCGACTTTTCATGTGTTGCACCTATCTCATTAAAATCGCCTTGGACCAACCACGGAAGAGTATTACGTTTCGATGTCTCCTCTAAATTGTCGAATACTCGTAACTTATCTACGGCATTCGGCTTCGCATGGTGCTTTGGACCAACAAGTGCATGAATCACCTGTTCGTTAACTTCCAGAATCACCACGTCAATCCGAGCTGAGTCCCAAAGTAACCATATGCCACCCGACATATCTTGGGTCGGCGCAATGCAGTAGTCCGTGAATCCCAATGTTGGGGCTATTTCATATGCTCGCTCCTCATTGACACGAGTATCCAGTAGGTAAACAGCGTCCGGCTTGTGACTACGGACTAGCTCACAATAATTAATTCTAAAATCCTCCGCGCCAGCCCCCTGGCAATTCCAAGAGACGACATTCATCTTATCCCAAATTAGATGATATAGTTGGAGAGGGTCAGAAATTGCCGTCCCCATCCATGATTGTATCGTTTGGTTCAATAGCATACTCGCTACATATTCCTGACGGCTCTGCTCCCATTCGCTCAGTTTGAAGCTCTGCCAAAAATTCTGGATAATTTCCACCCTCTCTATCCAAGACGTGTTTTTTTTTCATTCGACATATATAGATATACGTTTGTGTTATATTTAAATTGAATATCATAGTTCCAAATTATTAAATTTATTTAATTAGATTACTTTTAAGTTAAAACTAAATTCTTTCTCTTTCATAATATTTGTCTATGTTTCAAAATTCATTTAGAAAAGGTGCTACAAATATACTTTTCATTATTTATGTTTTAATTCATTTAAGATAAAACAAGTTGTTTAAATATTATATTATTCATCATCCAGCAACGTAATCATCATTATTAAGCAAAAAGGCTTTAGTTTAGGAAAATCTTAGCTTTCGATTTAAATCAAGAAATCAACTCGGAGATCTTTGGTGATAGAATCTTACTTAGAATAAATTTTGTTGTCCATAATAAGCTAATGACATAGTATTCTATCAAATCTTTGGAAGGGGAAGGGGAAGCTCATTTCAGGGGTAAAACGGCCATTTGATCCTAAAATGTGTTAAAATGGGTTCAAAAAGGCCAACCAAACCAAATTAACTTATGAAAGCTACAGTTAAAAGCGGAGGCTTGTGTGGACAACCAAAGGAGAGTAAAGCAGCCCTAATATGAGATATAGTAGCCAACAAAACTAAATGACATCAACAGTCATTTTGTAACCAAACGTGCACTTGGTTTACAAACTCCCCTTGTCATCTCTGCTTACTCAAAATCCATTCAATCTACATCTTTATCTATTTGGAACTGACCTCTTTCAAATAGCATTGAATAGGTAACTTCAAAACCTTGCCGATTTCTTCTTCAAACGCCTTATAGAGAAACTCAACAATTTGACTTTTATCTTGATTTGACATGGCGGATTTTGATAAAATTTTGGAAAAGCTTACCATATATATAATACTGCAAAATATTTAGAAAGTATGAATTTTCAGTTTTAATTATGAGGCCGAACCAAAGACTCTATGAAAGTCGGAGCTATCTCGTCCACTTGGGCAGCAGTGTGAGGAGTTTAAAGGCCATATAGTAGCACCAACGTCTTTTCTTTCTAGGTCATACTACGGGATCAATTCAAGATTGTATTGTTCCTCTACATAGATTGTAAGATCTTAAGTGTTTTACTTATGCTTTATGATGTGTTGTTACAGTTAATTGTTGCAACAACAAAAGTAAGTAAAGTAGGAACACATAAAATTTTAAAGTGGTTCGATCAAACAGATCTATATCCACTTTGGCTTTCGCCCATAATCAACTCAAGTCTCTTTTTCAATAGTACATGACTGACTCACTCAAGTTTTACACGTACTCGTAATCTAGACTCTCTCTAATTATTTTTCTATTACTTGATGTGACACCTTACTATAATATCTTACTCAAGTCTAGAAACCTTAAAGATAGCTCGAAGTTCCTTCGCCCTGAAAGTCTCGTTAACATTTAATACAAAGAAATTTGACTCTTACACAAAAACAACTAATCTTGGACATAATCACTCTAAGCTTGTTCCTCTTGGTCTTCGAGTTTTCTGTCTTCATAGAGTGCAGCGCCAGTCGAAGTTAGTTGCTGCATCAATTAGATCTATTGATTGGTGTGACTAGCTTGCAACCTTCCATAAACATGCGATCTACATGTAATCGAAGGATACAAAATATTCTGAGTACAATACTATAATCACATCCAGGTTAATTGAAATATAATCAGATCAAACAAAGACAAAGACTGAGACTCAGAATCAAAAATAATTCTACTTTGCTAATATAACCCGATGCGACAACATCAATTAAAAGATAAAATATTCGAGTAAATATTACAGAATTCCTCCAACTCTCTTTCCTTAAATATCCTGATACGACATGGTGATTCACACACAAGAAAAGACTTCGAAAATAATTTACACTCAAAATATAAACAATTTAAATCTTTTTCTTCACAAATTAGATTATGGTCTCAATGACTAACACCACTCTCTTTCTTGATTGTTAGGTTCCACGATTGGTTAATCACAAATTTCATGTATGAACATAGAATATTTTAGCATAAACGTGATTAGCGTAATTGAAATACTTTCAGTTTGCATAAATTAAACGTGATTAGTCGTAATTGAAATACTTTCAATTAGCATAAATTAAACGTGATTAGTCGTAATTGAAATACTTTCAATTGTTCAAATGAAAATCTATCATAAGATTTTAAACAAATAAAATATTTGCATGAGTTCTTGTCTTGAATCATTTGCACCTGGTCCCATATCCACTTTTGCATTGGAAAAATAGTATTCACGAGGAGGTGTGTCTTACTTTACTTACAAGAGGTCTCTTTACCTTTACCTACCTTGTAGAGTACAACTCGATCCCTTAAAAATGATTTTCACATATGTTAAATTCAAAATTAAAATAAGTATCCAAGCTCTAAAAACTTATCTAACATAACACTTTGCTCCAAAATTAAAAAATTAATTTTTTATTTTTGGCCCAAAAAAAAAAAGAAGAGTTTTCATCCCTAATAGCTTTAATATAACATAACAATTTGGCTCTAAAGGTCTTTAGAACTTTTTCAATAATCTTTAAGAAAGTGATATGGTTTTCAAAATCATAGGATTAAAATGCTAATGTTTGAAATATAGGGGACCAATCCATAAAAAAACAATAAAGGGGGACTGGACCAAGTGCTTAACATTGTTATTTGGGGGTAAAACGGAATAAGCTGTAAGCCTTAATTTTCATTACTCTAATGGCAGTAAATTGGGACGGCACCCTTTCTTGTACACAATTCTATACAGCCGCTTCTTCTTTTTCTGATCTATGGACAAAATTCAACAACTCCTTTCCTAATTGGTCATGGATTCCTTCTGCAAAACGACCCTGGATTCACCATAACTAAGTAAATGTAACGATCGAACAATGATAGGATAAATGAGAGGGTGAATTCTGCAAAAAGAGAGAAAGCAGAAAGACGGAGAGAGAGATTTTTAGCAATTTTTGTATTAATTTTTCGGATAAAAAACTCAGTACATGCACCAGGCATGTTATAGTGTTCACGACGTCACACTAACATCAGTGACGATTCTAAAAACGCAACAGAAGTAAAGTGCAACTTCGTATAGTACTAACACGCCCTCAGCGAGGGTAAAACAGACAATTACTAAATAGAAATAAAAATCCGAAAATAAAGACGAAACGCCGCCGTATCGAGCTCGCTTGTCAACTCTTCTGACTTAACCAAAATCGAATCCAATTAGGAATCCAATTAGATCCCCAAATCTTCTCTTCTAAGAAACCCTCAAAAAATCCCCCCAAGATCCAATCTTTCCGTCCAATTTCAACCCAATCCTGACATTGCCCCCTCCTTAACTTCGATTGTCCTCAAGCGATCAAGTGTGGATGATGTTGTGCGATCCAATCAAAGTTCTCCCAGTGGGTAGTAATTCCTTTTTGTTCTTCTCAGGTATGACTGGAAATTCACTGGTGGTGGCTTCCCCTACCCCCACGCGCTGCTTCAGCACTGACACGTGGAAAACCGGATGCACACGCGCCGCCTCCGGTAACTTGAGACGGTAACCACTTTACCTACTCGCTCCAACACTTCATAGGGTCCTGCATACTTAGGTCTCAGTTTCCAGCAGTTGTCTTTCCTTAGCGTCATTTGTCTGTATGATTTTAATTTGACAAACACCCAATCTCCTGTCTTAAATTGCCTCTCACTGCGATGCTTGTCTGCTTGCACCCTCATTCTGTTTTGAGCATGTGCCAATTGTTCTTTGATATTTTGTAAGTTGAGTTTCCTGTCCTCCAACAATTTTTCCACCCCTGCTACCTTCATTGAATTGTAAGACTCCAGGCTTACTTGGGAAGCTTTATACCCATACATCACCTCAAAATGTGTCCTTCCCAATGCTGAGGGGTAGTTAGTATTATACCACCACTCAGCAAGTGCCAGCCATTTAGCCCAACTCTTAGGGTTGCCTCCCACCATGCACCTGAGGTAGGTCTCTAGGCACTGATTTACCCTGTCAGTCTGGCCATCAGACTGAGGGTGGTATGCAGTACTGAGACATTGCTCCACTCCTAATCCTTTTAGCATTTCTTTCCAAAAAGAGCTCACAAATATCTTATATGTGTCTGTCACAATGCTTTGTGGCAGACCATGTAGTTTATAAACAGCATCCAAGAAAACCTCGGCAAAATTAGGTGCACTGTAGGGGTGAGATAGGGGAATGAAATGGGCATATTTGGAAAACCTATCCACTATGACCCAAATAGTATCCTTCCCTTTAGATTTTGGCAGCTGCTCAATAAAATCCATGGTGATGTGCTGCCAGGATTGTTCAGGTAAGCTGAGTGGTTGAAGTAGCCCAGGATACTTCACTGTCTCATGTTTGCACAACTGACACACCACACACTGTGACACCCAACTCTTCACTTGCTCTTTGAGCCCAGGCCATAGAAATATGGCTTGTATCCTCTGGTATGTTCCCATAACTCCTGAGTGTCCCCCCAAACTACTCCCATGCATCATTTTAAATACTTGCTCCCTCAACTCTCCTCTAGTCCCCACATAGAACCTACCTTTATACTTCAAGAGTTGATGTTCATACCTGTAGTATGACACATCCCAGGGGTTAATAACACACTGGGCTATGGCTTCTTGGGCCACCTCATCATTCTCATAACTGAGATGCAATTCCTTCATCCACTCTGGTTGTAACACACTTATAGCACTCAATTCAGTTGGCAATTCCTCCCTTCTAGACAAGGCATTTGCTGCCTTGTTCTCTTTCCCTTTCTTATACTCAATCCTATATGTGTACCCCATGAGCCTGGTCATGTACTTCTGCTGGAGTGGGGTGGATATCTTCTGCTCCAGTAAGTATTTTAGGCTCTGTTGATCAGTCTTGATCACAAATTCCCTGTGGAGCAAATAGGGCCTCCACTTCTCCACAGCCATGATTATGGCCAAGAACTCATTTTCATAAACTGACAATCCCAAATTCTTAGTCCCTATAGCCTTACTCAAATAAGCCAAAGGGTGTCCTTCCTGACTCAACACAGCTCCTAATCCAGAATAACATGCATCTGTCTCAACAACAAATTCCTTGGTGAAATCAGGTAGTTGTAAGACAGGGGTGGTGACCATAGCCTTATTTAAGCACTCAAATGCCCCTGTAGCCTCCTCAGTCCACTGGAACTTCCCCTTTCCAGTCAAGTTTGTTAAGGGTTTTTCAATAATTCCAAAGTGCCTTACAAACTTCCTATAGTAACTAGTAAGTCCCAAGAACCCTCTCAATGCCTTGACATTCTTTGGTTGTGGCAGTCAACCATGCTTTGTATCTTACTTGGGTCAGACTCATTGTTCCCCCTTCAATAATATGCCCAAGATACTCCACTGACTTTTGCCCAAAAACACACTTTGAAGCCTTAGCAAACAGTGTAGCCCCCTTCAACTTCTCAAAAACCATTCTGAGGTGTATAGCATGCTCCTCCATATCCCTACTATACACCAGAATTCCATCAAAGAACACCACCACCATCTTCCTCAAATAATCCTTGAACACACTGTTCATCAATGCCTGAAAAGTAGCAGGGGCATTAGTGAGTCCAAAAGGCATCACCTTAAACTCAAAGTGACCTGAATGTGTCACAAATGCAGGTTTTGGAATGTCCTTTGCCCCCATCCTGATCTGATGGTACCCTGACCTTAGGTCTATTTTTGTGAACCCCTTGGCATGAGCTAACTCATCCAGTAAATCCTCTATCAGGGGTATGGGAAAATTGTTCTTCACAGTGAGTGAGTTTAGTCTCCTGTAGTCTACACAAAATCTCCAAGAGTCATCTTTCTTCTTCACTAATAGCACTGGTGAGGAGAAAGGATTGTTGTTGGGTTGTATTAACCATGCTGCCAACATTTCCTTCACCAACTTCTCAATTTCTCCCTTCTACAAGTAAGAATATCTGTAAGGATGAGATTTGAATGGAGTAATGCCTGGTACTAAGTTGATCTCATGGTCAAACTCCCTGTTGGGTGGTAGCTTAGTAGGTTCTTGGAATATTTCCCCATATTCTGTGAGTTGGCCCTGGAGTGGGGTTGGTACCTCCTGCTCCTTCTCATCCTTCACCTCCTGGATCATGAATAAACAACCAATCACAGTTTTACTCCCTTTCTTTATTATCTTATTTGCTCTAGCTCCTGTGATAGCTTTCAGCTCCATATTCTGTCCCAATCCATGTAGAGTGTAACCCTTACCCTCCAAGTAAAATGTGAGTAGTCTTCTATCAAAATCAAAAGTGACTCGCCCTAAACTCCTTAGCCAGTCCACCCCAATAACCATGTCACACCCTGGCAACTTCAAAACCCTGGGACTGGCTATGAATTCAATGCCATCCATTTCCCAGATCATGTTGCTGCACCTAGTAGTACTCTCCATCCTACTCACATTAGCTATGGTCACTCCTAGAGGGTTGGTGTGCTCTATCTATCACCCTAACCTCTTGGCAGCATGCTTGTCTATGAAAGTGTGAGTGTTCTCAGAGTCTATCAGGATAGTGAGTGTCCCTCCCTTCACTTTTCCTAACGTTTTGAGGGTCTCAGGGGCAGTTTGCCCTGTCAGTGCATGCACATAAATTTTGGCTTCATAATCCTCTAATTCCTCACACCTTAGTGGTTCCTCATCCCCCTCTTCAATGTCCTATGTTATTCCCATGATCACAAATAATCTTCTGCACTTATGACCCAGTACAAAAGGTTCATCACAGTTGAAGCACAACCCCTTACTTCTCCTTTCTGCCATCTCAGCTGGAGTAAGCCTTTTAATAGGGGGGTATCTCTCCTGTCCAGCAGATAACCTAGGTGGCTCAGGATTGTGCCAGGGAACCTTGGGCTTACTCCACCAGCCTGCACTCTGGGGTTAAGCTTGTGTTGCTTGGTGAGTGTGTCCACCATAGCCTCTTGTTCCCTGGCCATGTGTATAGTTTGACTTAGGGTGGGTGGGCTTAACATTTCCACCATGATTCTAACTTTCTCCTTCAACCCACTCATGTAACTCTTCACAAAATAATCCTCATCAAGGTGCATGTCTCTCTGCACCATATAGGACTTTAATTCCTCAAATCTCCCAGTATAATCATCCACTGTAGTTATTTGTTTTAACTTGTTAAATTCCCCAATCACATTTTCTCCCTTAGCTGGAGTAAACCTTTCAACCAACAGATAAAAAAAAAATTTCCCACCCCATGCCTTATCTCCCTTCAACATTATCAATGAACCAATACTCAGCAGTACCATCAAAATGCATACTAGCCAGTGTTATTTTGTCATAGTCTGGCATAGGGTTTAGTAAAATACTTCATACATTTCCTCACCCAACTCCTGAGTTGTTCACCCTCAAATCTAGGGAAATCCACTCTAGGACTCCTCCACATGGATCCCTCAGCTCTACCAGCAGGGGAGCTATAGATCCCTGCTCCAGAGTTGTGAGGTAACCCCTGTGTCACTCCTGGGGTACCCAAATATGACTGCGCATTTTCATTTGTAGTGTTACCTGTTTGTTTTTTAAGTAACGGAGCTAACATAGCTTTAATCTCTTGCATTTCATTATCTAATCGATTTACTCCTTCTTGCAGGCCTTGTTGTCCTTGTTCTAGGGTGTTTTGCCCCAATTCCAGATTCTCGATACGGTTGGTGTTGGATCATGTCATGTTAGAATCAGAGTGTGCAGCTCAAACCTGGCTCTGAGGCCAAATGTAACGATTGAACAATGATAGGATAAACGATAGGGTGAATTCTACAAAAAGAGAGAAAGCAGAAAGAGGGAGAGAGAGATTTTTAGCAATTTTTGTATTAATTTTTTGGATAAAAAACTTAGTACATGCACCAGGCATGTTATAGTGTCTATGACGTCACGCTAACATCAGTGAAGATTCTAAAAACGCAACATAAGTAAAGTGCAACTTCGTACAGTACTAACACGCCCTCAGCGAGGGTAAAACAGACAATTACTAAATAGAAATAAAAATCGGAAAATAAAGACGAAACGTCGTCGTATCGAGCTCGCTTGTCAATTCTTCTAACTTAACCAAAATCGAATCCAATTAGGAATCCATTTAGATCCCCAAATCTTCTCTTCTCAGAAACCCAAAAAAAATCCCCCCAAGATCCAATCTTTCCGTCCAATTTCAACCCAATCTTGACAGTAAATACCCCCTCAATCATCTTGCATAAATATTCATTATTGTTTTTCTGAAATTTATCAGTTTTTCAGGAAGAAGGGTATTTAGCAGTGGAAAATGTGACTCTGCCTAGTTTATCTCAGGTGGGTTTTGTATCTTATCGCTGATTTCTTGTTCTACTGTAAATAACAAGATTTTCATGATATTGGATGCCATTATGGAACTGCAGTCAATACATTGAAACTATATTTATAGTTTTAGCTATCTTATTATGCAGGTAGATCATGGCAAAGTTGATCGAACGGAGGAAAGAGATTGTAGTTGTGCGGGTGAAAATGAGTTGATTGATACTGCTACATTGGTAAAGACCTATTCCCCTTTCTTTTCTCTGATTGTGTTGAAGTTCACGCGGTTAAAATCTTGATCTCAGTTTTAATTTGATACAATGATGATGATCGTTATTGTTATTAGTTCAATGAGTTTCTTGTTCTATGGATTGTTTTTAAGTGCTTAAGCTAGATGAAAAGTGATTCAGTGACATGATAAACGTCGTTAAGAGAAAGTGATGGCTCATATGCTTTTCTAACTTTTGGTATGGTTGCCTCGACTGGAGGGTCCCAATCCATAAGATTGCTTTGCAGCACATATGCAAAGGTAAAATGTCTGGCCAACTTTTGGTACTATTGTTATGAGTAATATTGTGTCTCAGTCAAGTTATGAGTAACTCTTGGTCTTTGACTCTTTGGAGACAAAATTTCTTTCAAGGTCTCTATGAGGCAGTATATTAGTTGAAAAAGCTTTGATTGCATACTGATGTAATAGTGATAGGGGTATTTTAGGATTGGTCCAGCACTAGGGATTGGGCCGGCCCATAACCATATCGAATTGGCCCAATTCGATACCTTCAGCGCATCGAATAACCGTCATTCGATGCGCGCATCGAATCGATATGATTCGATGCGCTTTATATAGCTGTTTATGGGCCCCGCATAGCGAGGCTATTATATATATCCCGGTTTTGAGCATTCGGAGGCAGATCGAACCCGAGCCCTAACTTTACCACATCGAATCACCCTATTCGACACGCACCTTGTTCGAAACGTATCTGAATTCGACACCAACAATATTTTGTCAAAGCCGTATCGAATTAAACCGGCATCGAATCAGTAGCGTTCGAGGCGTACATCGAACGACCGCAATTCGATGCGTTGATTAATTTATGTTATTTACATATTTAAATCAGTGTAAGATCTGTAATAGATAGTAGGTGTTTCGGACAAAGTTAGTCCGGTTTACTTTATTGGATTAACATTATTTTGGTTATTTATATTCTGATTGTATTGTTTTACTGTGTTCTATTACCGTGACGAAATAAGACCAAAATATTTGCGTCGTCTGTGGGAACACCGTTAACACTATTTTAGGTAGAGTTGATAAGATGACAAGTAAACGGTGCATGAATGCGGCTGAAAAACGGCAAACGGAGAAAAAGATCATAACAAAGACAGAACTGAGTCAAGAGCGAATTGAGCCTAAAGAACAGGGGCAAGATAAAATAGAAGGTCAGTTGTTGAAACAATGGCAAGAATGTAAGATGGAGCCTTTAGGGGACTTCAAAATCGTCCAGCTTTTCAAAGAAAGTTCTGAGAAAGTAATCAAGATTGAAGCAGAAATGGATTGGATTATAGAGGCTTCGTTGGTAGACTATCTCTGACGAAATTCAGATATATTTGCATGGTCCGATTCTGACCTTCTCGGAATAGACTCTAGGATTATAGTGCATCGTTTGAATGTAGATAAGAGTGTGAAATCGATACGACAGAAGAAGCGGAATTTTAGTAAGGAAAAGAATGAAGCAGTTGAGAAAGAGGTACAAGAACTTTTGGCAGCCCGGCATATTTATGCTATAAGATTCTCAGAGTGGTTGAGCAATATTGTGTTGGTCTTGAAAAAAGAAGCTACATGGAGAATGTGTGTGGATTATACTGACTTAAACAAGCACTGCCCCAGAGATCCTTTTCCGTTGCCTCGGATAGATCTACTTGTGGATTCTACAACAGGATGTGCATTGCTGAGTATGATGGATGCAAAGAGTGGTTTCCATCAAATTTTCATGGCAGTGCAAGATCAGAGCAAGACAGCATTTGTGACAGATACCGGAGTGTACTGTTATAGGGTAATGCCGTTCGGATTGAAGAACACGGGAGCAACTTGTCAGAGGCTGGTAGCTAAAATGTTTTACCATCAAATTGGAAAATCGATGGAAGTATATATTGACGATATGCTTGTAAAGAGCCTAAAAGCCGATGAGCATGTACGACATTTGGATGAGGCCTTCACTATAATGAGGACATATGGAATGAAATTAAACCCAAACAAATGCACTTTTGGAGTAACATCTGGGAAGTTTCTAGGATATGTGGTGAATGAAAGAGGAATTGAAACCAACCCTGATAAAATAAAGGCAGTATTGGACCTACCATCGCCAAGAACAGTGAGGGATGTTCAATGCTTGGTGGGCCGTCTTACGGCCTTGGGAATATTTATATCAACATTTGGGGAAAAGAATCTTCCTTTCTTTAAAGTGATGAAGCAAAACAAAGATTTTATTTGGACGCCGGAATGTGAAGAGGCTTTCAGACAAATGAAGAATTATTTGGTAAGCCCGCCGTTGTTAGCAAAACTGGAGGAAAATGAAATGCGGTATCTCTATTTGGTAGTATCCGCAAATGCAATCAGTACATTATTACTCAAGCAAAAAGGAGCTCAGCAATTACCCATACATTATGTGAGCAGAGTACTACAAGGGGCAGAGAGAAACTACTTGGAGATAGAGTTGTTTGCATTAGCGATTGTTGTTACAGCTCGGAAGTTGAAACCTAATTTTCAGTCTCATCCAATTACCGTAGTAACAGACAAACCATTGAAGCAAGTGTTGGCAAATCCAGAAACCTCAGGTAGATTGGTGAAATGGGCAATAGAACTCAGTGAGTTCGGGTTGGAGTTTAAGCCACGAGTTGCAATCAAAGCGCAAGCTTTAGCAGATTTCATGGCCGAGACCCTGGGAAACAGTGTAGCTGAGACCGCATGATGTATCTTTTCTATATCAAATCAAGTTGGAACCAGCAGGGCAACATCGACGTGGATACTACACACTGATGGATCTGCCACAACTCACGGAGGGGGAATTGGAGTACATTTTCTGTCCCCAGTGCGAAGGGAATTTGAATTTGCTATTAGCCTGAATTACATGGTAACAAATAACGAAGCAATAATTGCCGGGGTCAAAATAGCACTCGGACTCAACATTGAACATCTGGACGTATTCACCGATTCGCTCTTGGTGGCAAATCACTTTTCGGGGAGATATGAGACGCGTGAGGAAACTATGAAGCTGTACGCCGCTAAGGTTAAAGAATTAGCAAAGAATTTCAAATTCTTTGATATAACTCAGATCCCTAGGGATGACAATGCAAAAGCAGATGCACTTTCCAAATTTGCAAGTTCTTCAGATATCCTGGCGGAAAAGCGAATCACACTTATGGTCGCAGATAAACCTTCGATTGGGATATCAAAATATATTACCACGGAAGCCCGGGTGGAGTTTATAATGGCAATACAAGAAGACCCATCCTGGAAGGATGAAATCATGATTTATCTTCAGCAGGGTATTTGTAGACAAATGAATTTTGTCTACTCCAATTAAATATTGACAAGTGTCAAATTGATTATTATAAATTAAATTAATTATTTCTATTTTTAATTTGGGATTTTACTAAATTAAATTCCATTTATTAATAGGTTAATTAATTGATTTATAATATAAAGATAGAGAATGGTTGACCGATCAAATAAAGTCGTGTGGAAATACGATGTGTTCTAAGAATTTATTGATAAAGGGCAGCCCAGTGCACAAAAGCATCCCCGCAATACAAGGGTCCGGGGAAGAAGTCCACCACAAGCTAAATTAAATACATGACTATATTAAAAAAAAAAAAAACGACCAATCACAAGCGAGGAGGCTCGGTTTTACAACTATAAATAGATGAGCTCTTTAAGAACAAAACACAACAATTGAAGCTTCAAGAATTCAGAGCAAGGAAGTTCAACAAATCCTCTCCAACAAGCTCAACAATCTTCAAGGTGTTCTTCGTTAAGAACCCCTTTCAATCCGCTATCAAGCCTCAAGTTCATCCAAAAACCATTTTTGAAGATCGTATCTCTGTCAAGAAGATCAAATCTTCAACAATTCAAGAAAACCCAAATCAAATTCATACCGTTCTTCAACAACATTCAAACCAAAAATCCGTTTGATCCGAGATCAAGTCACAAGACCCTCGGAAAACCATTTTTGAAGATCAAAATCCATATTGGAAAGATCAAAATTCACAAGGAATTGAGGAAGAAGATCATATCATCCTTCATCAATCTTCAAATCAAAACACCATTTAATCCGAGATCAAGTCCAAAGACCCTCGAATTAACGTTTTCTCCAAGTTCAAATCATCTGAATGAAGATCAAATTGAAGATTTCCACCAAAGATTTCAATATTGTTCTTGTAGAATCGAATCAGAGGATTAGATAGAGATTGAACCGCAATTGTACTTCAAATTTATCAAAAATTATTTGTAATCTTTTCTTGTCTTATATTCTCAGAGATAGCAAGAATTTGTCGTTACAAATTTGGCATGCCCGGTGGGACAACTCTACCTCACATCTCCTTTCATCAAGAACAAAGTCAACCATATGTCATCACGCAAGACAAGAAGGTTGTCTGATCTATTGTCTGATCCATCCACGAAGATGCCAAATGAAGTCGTCGACGACATTGTTCAGAAGGACACCCTTGTCTCCGACAACGTCAACAATGATGAAGATGTTGAGAGCGGCGACTCCTCCCTACCAACTCCTCACTCCGCATCGGGTTCTTCACCTCCGTTGGATACAGTGCACGCATTGACAACAAGTGCTACAACTTTGGAAGAACAAATGGTGATGTTAACCAAAGCCATAGAGATGCTGAACAAACATGTGCAAGACCAAGACTCCAAGATAGAAAAATTGCTGAGTAGGGAAGTCAAGGTGGAAGAAAGTCATGTAAAGAACCTGAAGTTTGGAGGCTTTGAAAAGGGTGAAACATCCATGAAGCAATTATCCAATGAGAAGGAAAATTCTATTGCCAATGAATTCCAAGTCTCTTCAAATGGCATGATCCTTGCTGATCAATTAAAGGAGTTCATCATGGGAACTATCAAGGACAAACTAGACGGAAGCTTCAAATCATCATTCTCCTATTCCAAACCGTACACTCAAAGGATAGATAACCTCAAGATGCCGAATGGCTACCAACCACCAAATTTCCAGCAGTTTGATGGCAAAGGCAACCCAAAGCAACATATAGCTCATTTTGTTGAGACTTGCAACAATGCCGGAACTTACAATGATCGTCTTGTCAAGCAATTTGTTCGCTCACTGAAGGGAAATGCATTTGATTGGTACACTGACTTGGAAGCAAACTCGATTGATAGTTGGGACGAGTTGGAGCAAGAATTCCTCAATCGCTTCTACAGTACAAGAAGGACCGTCAGCATGATTGAACTAACAAATGCTCGCCAATGGGATGAAGAGCCAGTCATTGATTACATAAACCGTTGGAGAAATTTGAGTCTCAATTGCAAGGATCGATTGTCCGAGAACTCGGCTATAGAGATGTGCATCCAAGGCATGAAATGGGGGCTCCGTTACATTCTTTAAGGAATACAGCCAAGGACGTTTGAGGAGTTAGCAACTCGTGCTCATGACATGGAACAGAGTATGGTGGCAAGTGGAGTTAATGGACCACCTATGCAAGATCCGCGAAGATTCAGTGACAAGCAAGATACAAGGAAAGGAGGCAAACCTTTCAACAAAGCACCTACCAAAGAGTCTATAGTAGTGAATGTTGCTCCATTGAGAATCCAGACCAAGACAAATGATAGCAACGACCAACGAAAAGGTGTTTTGGTATCTGAAAAGGCTAATAATTCACAAGCTAATGAGCAAAGGAAGACGACACTCAAGGAGATGCAGTCAAAGAAATATCCGTTCCTCGATTCTGACGTTTCAGCCATATTTGATGATTTGCTCAAAGCTAACTTAATTGAGCTGCCTGAAATGAAGAGACCAGAAGAGGCTAGTCGCACCGATGATCCTAAGTATTGCAAATATCACCGTCTCGTAGGACACCCAATCCATGATTGCTTTATATTCAAAGATAAGGTGATGCGGTTGGCTCGTGAGGGAAAGATCAAGCTAGAAGAGGATGTTGTGTCATCAAACCTTGTCACACTCTCAAGCCCAGTTGATAGCCTAGATGACTCCCACATCATCGTTTCATGCAATGCAACTCACGAAGGAGAGAAAATTGAAGACTCTACTTCAAAGACTGCTCATGTCACAAACCAATACATGTCCACTATGTGCTTCACTGATGAAGACCTTCTACTAGGTTCTAAGCTCCACAACCGACCATTGTTTGTCGCCGGCTATATTCGCGAGAAAAGAGTCAATCGAATGTTAATTGACGGGGGCTCTGCGGTCAATATCTTACCTCTACGCACTTTGAATACATTAGGGATCTCGGTGGATGAACTATCAAGTAGTCGTCTGATGATCCAAGGTTTCAACCAAGGGGGGTAAAGAGCCATCGGCATCATAAGATTAGATCTTCTTATTGAAGATATGCCGTCCAGTACGCTATTCTATGTCGTCGAATCCAATACTTCCTACAACATGTTATTGGGTCGACCTTGGATACATGAAAATGGCGTTGTTCCTTCAACATTACACCAGTGCTTCGGATATTATCAAGATGGAATAGAAAGAAAAGTACATGGTGATGTAAAGCCTTTTTCTGATGTTGAATCACACTTTGCAGATGCAAACTATTATATTGAAGGAAAGAGCACTGTGAAACTCAATGGAACTGAGCAACTCCAACAGCATGATGTAAAAGGCTCCGATAACACAAGTGACACAGAGAAGAGTAGAATTTATGGACCTCCCCTTGAGTCAAAGCCTTTGAAAGAACTAACATTCCCTCTTACAACACTTGAAAAGAAAGGGCCATCTCCTCCACTTGAAGGATTTGTTCGTCCAACCAAAGGACCAGAAACAAAGCATGGAACATTGCGCACAAAGAAGATTGAGCAATGCTTTGACCCGAAAGCTTTCAAATTGCTAGTTAAAGCTGGATATGACCCTAATGAAGAACCACGATTGGAGGGCCTCGCTCTTGATGCTACTACAAAGAAGCCATATGGACTCAATGCCACACAAGTTATGCTAAAGGAAAAAGGCCATACCATTCCAAACACTCGGACATGCCTTGGCTACAAGCCACCCAACCCAGTTCGCATTGCTATAAAAAGAGCCAACGCCAAATACATAGGCGAAGTAGAGGGTTCAACAACAGGGTGTGAAAAGAAGATACCACACATGTCGGTCTTTGATAGACTTGGTCCGAATAAAACAGTCTTTGATAGACTTGGTCCGAATAAAACAGTCTTTGATAGGCTTGGTCCAAATAAAAGTTTGATTGGAAAAAGTTGAGTGTTCCACATATGTTGACACACGCTAAGAGAAACCTCAAGTCATCAAACTCTAAGAAAGTTCAAAGTCTGATCCCATCTCGAATGACTCGCCGCGAAGACTTGATAGTGTCCTGTGGTGAAACTCTCAAAGTCAAGTTACAAACCATGGTACTCACGAAGACCAATAACGAAGATGAAGAGAGTGTAGGGTCGTCATGCCATATCACTTCTTGTGAAGAAGATGTTGAAGAAGACGCCGAAGATGCGCCTATTGAGTGGGAGGAGGGTGTCAAGGCCACTGTTGATTAGTTAAAAGCGGTAAACTTGGGCAACATCGATGACCCAAGACCGATTTACATAAGTGCATTTCTCGGAGCTGATGAAGAACGAAGTTACATTGAGTTGTTGCACAAGTTCAAGGATGTGTTTGCTTGGTCATACAAAGAAATGCCAGGCTTGGACCCAAATGTGGCGGTACATAACTTATCGGTAAAGAAAGATGTTCATCCCGTCAAGCAAGCTCAAAGAAGGTTTCGACCTGACTTAGTCCCATTGCTTGAAGCCGAAGTTAACAAGCTCATTGAAGCCGGGTTCATCAGAGAAGTCAAATACCCAACTTGGATTTCTAGCATCGTGTCGGTAAGAAAGAAGAATGGACAAATCAGGGTTTGCGTCGACTTTAGAGACTTGAACGAAGCATGCCCTAAAGATGACTTTCCTCTACCGATCGCTGAACTAATGATTGATGCTACCATGGGACACGAAGCCTTGTCTTTCATGGACGGATCTTTCGGATACAACCAAATTCGTATGGCTCCAAGGGATGAAGAATTGACTGCTTTCCGTACTCCGAAGGGTATATATTGCTACAAGGTGATGCCGTTTGGATTGAAGAACGCCGGTGCTACCTATCAAAGGGCAATGCAAAATATCTTCGACGACATGTTGCACAAGAATGTTGAGTGTTATGTGGATGATCTTGTCGTAAAGTCGAGGGAAAGGAAAGATCATATAGGTGACTTACAAAAAGTCTTTGAGCGACTGCGAAAGTATCAATTAAGGATGAATCCTATGAAGTGTGCATTTGGCGTAACATCGGGAAAGTTCCTTGGTTTCATTGTTCGTAGGCGAGGCATTGAAATCGAGCAAGCCAAGATTGATGCAATAGTTAAGATGCCAGAGCCACGAAATATTCATGAACTCAAAAGTCTACAAGGAAAATTGGCGTATCCCCGAAGGTTCATCTCGAATTTAGCCGGTCGTTGCCAACCTTTCAGTCATTTGATGAAGAAAGATGTTCCATTTAGATGGGATGAATCTTGTCACAATGCTTTCGAACGAATCAAATCATATCTGATGAAACCTCCCGTTTTAGCCGCTCCTGTGCTGGGACGTCCCTTGATCCTATATATTGCTGCCCAAGAAAGATCTGTGGGGGCATTACTCGCCCAAGAAAATGACAAAGGGAAGGAAAATGCACTTTATTACCTGAGTCGAACAATGACGCCGAATGAGTTGAAGTACACTCCTATTGAGAAGCTTTGCCTAGCCCTTGTGTTCTCAATTCAAAAATTGAAGCATTACTTTCAAGCTCATACTATTCGTCTTGTATCCAAAGCAAACCCTTTGAAGTATGTCATGACGAAGCCAGTGTTATCTGATAGACTTGCAAGATGGTACCTCCAGCTGCAACAGTTTGAAATTGCATATATCCCTCAAAAGGCTGTGAAAGGACAAGTATTGGCAGATTTTCTAGCTGACCACCCTATTCCTGCTGAGTGGGAGTTAATAGACGACTTGCCCGATGAAGATGCACTCATGGTTGAAGTTACTCCTCCATGGGAAATGTACTTTGATGGTGCCGCACATAGAAATGGAGCCGGCGCCGGCGTTATCTTTCTCACGCCTAATGGAGAGGTCTTGCCGTATTCCTTCACATTAACTCAAAATTGCTCAAACAATGTTGCGGAATATCAAGCTTTGATACTCGGGCTAGAAATGGCAATTGAGCTGAGGCAACCTCATCTAAAAGTGTATGGCGATTCCAAGTTGGTCGTCAATCAATTGTATGGCGAATTTGAGGTTAAGAAACCAGAGCTCCTACCATATGTTGAGTATGCAAGAAGATTGATCAAAAATCTTGGTGACGTTATAGTAGAGCATGTGCCGAGGAAAGATAACGGGCAAGCTGATGCTTTAGCTAAACTTGCTTCTATGTTGGTTACATCAGAAGAGAAGTCGTTCGTACCCGTGTGCCACAAATGGGTACTCCCGCCTATTCTAGAAGATAACGGTAAGCAAGGTAATAACAATGAAAGTCATGCTGTGGAGGTATACGAAATTGAAGTTGAAGATTGGCGACAATCATTCGTGGACTACTTAAAGCACGGAAAATTGCCCGATGACGTACGTCAAAAGATCGACATTAGGCGTCGTACAGCTCGCTTCATATTCTATAAAGACACACTCTATAGGCGCTCGTTTGATGGGGTTTTCTTACGCTGCCTAGGAAAAGAAGAAGCTATGCAAGCTATGGAAGAAGCACATTCCGGAATTTGTGGAGCTCATCAGTCTAGTCCAATGTTATATTTTCGCATCAAAAGCATGGGCTACTACTGGCCTACCATGGTTTTAGATTGCATGAAGTATGCACGAAGATGTCAAGCTTGTCAATTCTACGCAAACTTCATCCATCAGCCGCCTGAACCTTTACATCCGATTGTAGCTTCTTGGCCTTATGATTCGTGGGGTTTGGACGCTGTCGGTCCTATGACAAAGTCTTATGGCGGGCACTTGTACATTTTGGCTGCAACCGACTACTTCTCAAAATGGGCCGAAGTTGTGCCTCTCAAAGAAGTCAAAAAGGAGACTGTTGCCAACTTCATTCGTACCAATATCATTTACCGTTACGGAGTTCCTCGATGCATCGTCACTGATAATGGAAAGCCGTTTTGCAATAGTTTGATAGACAAGTTGTGTGAAAAGTTTGGATTCAAGCAAAGAAACTCTTCCATGTATTATGCTGCTTCTAATGGCCTCGCCTAAGCATTCAACAAAACTCTCTGCAACTTGCTAAAGAAAGTGGTGGCGAAGTCAAAGAAAGATTGGCATGAAAGAATTGGAGAAGCACTGTGGGCATATAGAACTACACACAGAACGCCAACTCAAGCAACCCCGTATGCATTGGTCTACGGAGTAGAAGCAGTTCTCCCTCTTGAGCAACAAATCCCTTCTTTAAGGATAACTCTGCAAGAAGGACTCACCGAAGAAGAGAATGCTCGTTTGCGCTTGCAAGAACTAGATGCTCTTGATGAGAAAAGACTAGAAGCGCAACAGGAACTTGAGTGCTATCAAGCTCGTATCTCCAAGTCTTTTAACAAAAAGGTCCGCCTACGCTCCTTTCAAGTTGGAGATTTGGTTCTTGCAGTGAGAAGGCCCATCATTATCACTCATCGAACCGGAAACAAGTTCACTTCAAAGTGGGATGGTCCTTATGTCATCACAAAGGTATACACGAATGGCGCATATAAGTTGGTTGCCGAAGATGGATTAAGAATTGGTCCTATCAATGGAAAATTCTTGAAACAATACTACCCTTAATGACTGAAGCTGCTCCATGACGCACGAGCTTAAACTGCATGTTACTCCTGGCCCGCATGAGCATAAACTGTGGATGGCAACCACCAATGGTAAATTATGTGGTTAAAATGATAACTTACTCCACTAAAGGTGTTTTATGTGGTTAAAATTTAAATACCCCACTTTGTTCAAAGTGGTTAAACAATGAATACTCCTGGCCCGCATGAGTATAAACTGTGTACGGCACCCCCCTTAAATCAATCTTGATTTCTTTGAACTACGTTATGACTTGATCCTTTTTATTGAGGTACGTAGGCAGCTTAGAATTTTTCTAAGTTCAGTCATGAAATCTGCTTAAGTTGGTTTTGTTGCGTTATGTTACAATACTCATGAGAAAGAAACATGATGCCAAATGCAAATGAAAAACTCAAAATGAGTAGGTGAAGGACGTGTTTGTTAAGAAAGTGTCAAAACTGACTGATGATCATGTAGATACGGCCTTATTGCTTGGTGGAATTTTGACTCGTCCTTCTGTTCAGCCGGACCAATCCGATAACAAACATCATGAAGCAGCGAGTTATACAGGCTGAGGAGACAGAATGGAGTAGTTGAGCATTGGATTTATGTTTCTTGCCAGCTGCTTGAATGGGAAGCATTTGATCCCAAGCGCCGTCGTTGGATGACTTTACCGAATTTGAATCCTAATCAATGCTTTGTCTTTGGAGATTGCACTCATATGTGGAGATTTATGATTTCTAAATTGCACTCATATGTGAACAAGGATGCATAGATTGGCTCGTACGTGTTGGTGGAAGTAAGTGTAGGCTTGCACCGAACAAGAACATCTTCTGTCCACTCCCAATATCCCGGACAGTAATGAAACTCGCCGAAAAAGTGAAGAAAGACATCGTCCCACATGGCATCTCCTTTGGCAACGCGTCGCCCCAAAGTATCGAAAGGAAGATCATTGTTTGGTATTCGGTGTAGAGGAGACCGGAGCACAAACGACGGCAGAGATCGATTGGAGGACTTGGGAAACTCTTCAGTCCAGTCTTTGGGTTTAATGGTGTTAATCAAAGTGGGCCATTGATTTGTGTGAATTCCGGCGAGAGGGGTGCCGACCTCCAATATTGTGTCCCGTTGATTTTCATTGTCGGTGATGGTTAGAGTCTCAATTCCCTTCGAATTATAGGCATAACCGAATTTCACCATTGTTCTTGAACTGTCAACACAAAGAAGGAAACAAAAGGGTTAGAAAGACAAGTTAGCAGTTAACAAAGAAAAAAAAACAAAGCTTTGTCAAAATTACAAAATTCAATGGCAAAAAAAAAATAGAGAACAAAAGTAGGGCGAAATGTACAAAATAAAGAAAGATGAGGGGTGGTTTTGTCCGTTGTAGAAAAGTAATGTAAGGTGCTTTTGTTTTAATTTGTGTGTGTTGTGTGAATTGATCATCTACCTATTTATAACCAACTTGATCAATGCCATTGCAAGAAAAAAAATAAAAAATAAAAAGAGAAGGTGGCGCAGCACTTCAGCAGAAGGAAAGAAAAAAAAATAATAAAAATATAAAAGGAGGAGAAGGTGGCGCAGTAGAAGAGAAAAAGAAAAAAAAATAAAAAAAAAGGAGGAGAAGGTGGCGCATGAAGAGAAAAAGAAAAAAATAAAAAAATAAAAAAAAAATATAAAAGGAGGAGAAGGTGGCGCAGTAGAAGAGAAAGAGAAGAAAAAAAAAATAAAAAAAAAGGAGGAGAAGGTGGCACATGAAGAGAAAAAGAAAAAAAAAATATAAAAGGAGGAGAAGGTGGCGCAGTAGAAGAAAAAAAGAAGAAAAAAAAAATAGCTCAGCCGCCACTTTTATCTTAAAAAAAAAAAATGTATGTCACCTTAAACTTTTGGTGTCAAAATTACAGTTTGGTCCTTAAAGAAAATTGACATGAAAGTCCCTAAATGTTGATATTTTCCAAACAAACTACATATATTTCATCAAATCTTATTGATGGTCCCGAAATAAATATGTTGCGACATATTCACTTCAAGACACATTTTTACAATGTTGTTCGTGACAAGTCGCAAGGGGGCATTTGTAGACAAATGAATTTTGTCTACTCCAATTAAATATTGACAAGTGTCAAATTGATTATTATAAATTAAATTAATTATTTCTATTTTTAATTTGGGATTTTACTAAATTAAATTCCATTTATTAATAGGTTAATTAATTGATTTATAATAATCAATTTGACACTTGTCAATATTTAATTGGAGTAGACAAAATTCATTTGTCTACAAATGCCCCCTTGCGACTTGTCACGAACAACATTGTAAAAATGCGTCTTGAAGTGAATATGTCGCAACATATTTATTTCGGGGAATTTTGTCTACTCCAATTAAATATTGACAAGTGTCAAATTGATTATTATAAATTAAATTAATTATTTCTATTTTTAATTTGGGATTTTACTAAATTAAATTCCATTTATTAATAGGTTAATTAATTGATTTATAATATAAAGATAGAGAATGGTTGACCGATCAAATAAAGTTGTGTGGAAATACGATGTGTTCTAAGAATTTCTTGATAAAGGGCAGCTCAGTGCACAAAAGCATCCCCGCAATACAAGGGTCCGGGGAAGAAGTCCACCACAAGCTAAATTAAATACATGCCTATATTAAAAAAAAAAAAAAAAACCGACCAATCACAAGCGAGGAGGCTCGGTTTTACAACTATAAATAGATGAGCTCTTTAAGAACAAAACACAACAATTGAAGCTTCAAGAATTCAGAGCAAGGAAGTTCAACAAATCCTCTCCAACAAGCTCAACAATCTTCAAGGTGTTCTTCGTTAAGAACCCCTTTCAATCCGCTATCAAGCCTCAAGTTCATCCAAAAACCATTTTTGAAGATCGTATCTCTGTCAAGAAGATCAAATCTTCAACAATTCAAGAAAACCCAAATCAAATTCATACCGTTCTTCAACAATATTCAAACCAAAAGTCCGTTTGATCCGAGATCAAGTCACAAGACCCTCGGAAAACCATTTTTGAAGATCAAAATCCATATTGGAAAGATCAAAATTCACAAGGAATTGAGGAAGAAGATCATATCATCCTTCATCAATCTTCAAATCAAAACACCATTTAATCCCAGATCAAGTCCAAAGACCCTCGAATTAACGTTTTCTCCAAGTTCAAATCATCTGAATGAAGATCAAATTGAAGATTTCCACCACAGATTTCAATATTGTTCTTGTAGAATCGAATCAGAGGATTAGATAGAGATTGAACCGCAATTGTACTTCAAATTTATCAAAAATTATTTTTAATCTTTTCTTGTCTTATATTCTCAGAGATAGCAAGAATTTGTCGTTACAAATTTGGCATGCCCGGTGGGACAACTCTACCTCTCATCTCCTTTCATCAAGAACAACAAGTCAACCATATGTCATCACGCAAGACAAGAAGGTTGTCTGATCTATTGTCTGATCCATCCACGAAGATGCCAAGTGAAGTCGTCGACGACATTGTTCAAAAGGACTCCCTTGTCTCCGACAACGTCAACAATGATGAAGATGTTGAGAGCGGCGACTCCTCCCTACCAACTCCTCACTCCGCATCGGGTTCTTCACCTCCGTTGGATACAGTGCACGCATTGACAACAAGTGCTACAACTTTGGAAGAACAAATGGTGATGTTAACCAAAGCCATAGAGATGCTGAACAAACATGTGCAAGACCAAGACTCCAAGATAGAAAAATTGCTCAGTAGGGAAGTCAAGGTGGAAGAAAGTCATGTAAAGGACCTGAAGTTTGGAGGCTTTGAAAAGGGTGAAACATCCATGAAGCAATTATCCAATGAGAAGGAAAAGTCTATTGCCAATGAATTCCAAGTCTCTTCAAATGGCATGATCCCTGCTGATCAATTAAAGGAGTTCATCATGGGAACTATCAAGGACAAACTAGACGGAAGCTTCAAATCATCATTCTCCTATTCCAAACCGTACACTCAAAGGATAGATAACCTCAAGATGTCGAATGGCTACCAACCACCAAATTTCCAGCAGTTTGATGGCAAAGGCAACCCAAAGCAACATATAGCTCATTTTGTTGAGACTTGCAACAATGCCGGAACTTACAATGATCGTCTTGTCAAGCAATTTGTTCGCTCACTGAAGGGAAATGCATTTGATTGGTACACTGACTTGGAAGCAAACTCGATTGATACTTGGGACGAGTTGGAGCAAGAATTCCTCAATCGCTTCTACAGTACAAGAAGGACCATCAGCATGATTGAACTAACAAATGCTCGCCAATGGGATGAAGAGCCAGTCATTGATTACATAAACCGTTGGAGAAATTTGAGTCTCAATTGCAAGGATCGATTGTCCGAGAACTCGGCTATAGAGATGTGCATCCAAGGCATGAAATGGGGGCTCCGTTACATTCTTTAAGGAATACAGCCAAGGACGTTTGAGGAGTTAGCAACTCGTGCTCATGACATGGAACAGAGTATGGTGGCAAGTGGAGTTAATGGACCACCTATGCAAGATCCGCGAAGATTCAGTGACAAGCAAGATACAAGGAAAGGAGGCAAACCTTTCAACAAAGCACCTACCAAAGAGTCTATAGTAGTGAATGTTGCTCCATTGAGAATCCAGACCAAGACAAATGATAGCAACGACCAACGAAAAGGTGTTTTGGTATCTGAAAAGGCTAATAATTCACAAGCTAATGAGCAAAGGAAGACGACACTCAAGGAGATGCAGTCAAAGAAATATCCGTTCCTCGATTCTGACGTTTCAGCCATATTTGATGATTTGCTCAAAGCTAACTTAATTGAGCTGCCTGAAATGAAGAGACCAGAAGAGGCTAGTCGCACCGATGATCCTAAGTATTGCAAATATCACCGTCTCGTAGGACACCCAATCCATGATTGCTTTATATTCAAAGATAAGGTGATGCGGTTGGCTCGTGAGGGAAAGATCAAGCTAGAAGAGGATGTTGTGTCATCAAACCTTGTCACACTCTCAAGCCCAGTTGATAGCCTAGATGACTCCCACATCATCGTTTCATGCAATGCAACTCACGAAGGAGAGAAAATTGAAGACTCTACTTCAAAGACTGCTCATGTCACAAACCAATACATGTCCACTATGTGCTTCACTGATGAAGACCTTCTACTAGGTTCTAAGCTCCACAACCGACCATTGTTTGTCGCCGGCTATATTCGCGAGAAAAGAGTCAATCGAATGTTAATTGACGGGGGCTCTGCGGTCAATATCTTACCTCTACGCACTTTGAATACATTAGGGATCTCGGTGGATGAACTATCAAGTAGTCGTCTGATGATCCAAGGTTTCAACCAAGGGGGTAAAGAGCCATCGGCATCATAAGATTAGATCTTCTTATTGAAGATATGCCGTCCAGTACGCTATTCTATGTCATCGAATCCAATACTTCCTACAACATGTTATTGGGTCGACCTTGGATACATGAAAATGGCGTTGTTCCTTCAACATTACACCAGTGCTTCGGATATTATCAAGATGGAATAGAAAGAAAAGTACATGGTGATGTAAAGCCTTTTTCTGATGTTGAATCACACTTTGCAGATGCAAAATATTATATTGAAGGAAAGAGCACTGTGAAACTCAATGGAACTGAGCAACTCCAACAGCATGATGTAAAAGGCTCCGATAACACAAGTGACACAGAGAAGAGTAGAATTTATGGACCTCCCCTTGAGTCAAAGCCTTTGAAAGAACTAACATTCCCTCTTACAACACTTGAAAAGAAAGGGCCATCTCCTCCACTTGAAGGATTTGTTCGTCCATCCAAAGGACCAGAAACAGAGCATGGAACATTGCGCACAAAGAAGATTGAGCAATGCTTTGACCCAAAAGCTTTCAAATTGCTAGTTAAAGCTGGATATGACCCTAATGAAGAACCACGATTGGAGGGCCTCGCTCTTGATGCTACTACAAAGAAGCCATATGGACTCAATGCCACACAAGTTATGCTAAAGGAAAAAGGCCATACCATTCCAAACACTCGGACATTCCTTGGCTACAAGCCACCCAACCCAGTTCGCATTGCTATAAAAAGAGCCAACGCCAACTACATAGGCGAAGTAGAGGGTTCAACAACAGGGTGTGAAAAGAAGATACCACACATGTCGGTCTTTGATAGACTTGTTCCGAATAAAACAGTCTTTGATAGACTTGGTCCGAATAAAATAGTCTTTGATAGGCTTGGTCCAAATAAAAGGTTTGATTGGAAAAAGTTGAGTGTTCCACATATGTTGACACACGCTAAGAGAAACCTCAAGTCATCAAACTCTAAGAAAGTTCAAAGTCTGATCCCATCTCGAATGACTCGCCGCGAAGACTTGATAGTGTCCTGTGGTGAAACTCTCAAAGTCAAGTTACAAACCATGGTACTCACGAAGACCAAATACGAAGATGAAGAGAGTGTAGGGTCGTCATGCCATATCACTTCTTGTGAAGAAGATGTTGAAGAAGACGCCGAATATGCGCCTATTGAGTGGGAGAAGGGTGTCAAGGCCACTGTTGATGAGTTAAAAGCGGTAAACTTGGGCAACATCGATGACCCAAGACCGATTTACATAAGTGCATTTCTCGGAGCTGATGAAGAACGAAGTTACATTGAGTTGTTGCACAAGTTCAAGGATGTGTTTGCTTGGTCATACAAAGAAATGCCAGGCTTGGACCCAAATGTGGCGGTACATAACTTATCGGTAAAGAAAGATGTTCATCCCGTCAAGCAAGCTCAAAGAAGGTTTCGACCTGACTTAGTCCCATTGCTTGAAGCCGAAGTTAACAAGCTCATTGAAGCCGGGTTCATCAGAGAAGTCAAATACCCAACTTGGATTTCTAGCATCGTGCCGGTAAGAAAGAAGAATGGACAAATCAGGGTTTGCGTCGACTTTAGAGACTTGAACGAAGCATGCCCTAAAGATGACTTTCCTCTACCGATCGCTGAACTAATGATTGATGCTACCATGGGACACGAAGCCTTGTCTTTCATGGATGGATCTTTCGGATACAACCAAATTCGTATGGCTCCAAGGGATGAAGAATTGACTGCTTTCCGTACTCCGAAGGGTATATATTGCTACAAGGTGATGCCGTTTGGATTGAAGAACGCCGGTGCTACCTATCAAAGGGCAATGCAAAATATCTTCGACGACATGTTGCACAAGAATGTTGAGTGTTATGTGGATGATCTTGTCGTAAAGTCGAGGGAAAGGAAAGATCATATAGGTGACTTACAAAAAGTCTTTGAGCGACTGCGAAAGTATCAATTAAGGATGAATCCTATGAAGTGTGCATTTGGCGTAACATCGGGAAAGTTCCTTGGTTTCATTGTTCGTAGGCGAGGCATTGAAATCGAGCAAGCCAAGATTGATGCAATAGTTAAGATGCCAGAGCCACGAAATATTCATGTACTCAAAAGTCTACAAGGAAAATTGGCGTATCCCCGAAGGTTCATCTCGAATTTAGTCGGTCGTTGCCAACCTTTCAGTCATTTGATGAAGAAAGATGTTCCATTTAGATGGGATGAATCTTGTCACAATGCTTTTGAACGAATCAAATCATATCTGATGAAACCTCCCGTTTTAGCCGCTCCTGTGCTGGGACGTCCCTTGATCCTATATATTGCTGCCCAAGAAAGATCTGTGGGGGCATTACTCGCCCAAGAAAATGACAAAGGGAAGGAAAATGCACTTTATTACCTGAGTCGAACAATGACGCCGAATGAGTTGAAGTACACTCCTATTGAGAAGCTTTGCCTAGCCCTTGTGTTCTCAATTCAAAAATTGAAGCATTACTTTCAAGCTCATACTATTCGTCTTGTATCCAGAGCAAACCCTTTGAAGTATGTCATGACGAAGCCAGTGTTATCTGATAGACTTGCAAGATGGTACCTCCAGCTGCAACAGTTTGAAATTGCATATATCCCTCAAAAGGCTGTGAAAGGACAAGTATTGGCAGATTTTCTAGCTGACCACCCTATTCCTGCTGAGTGGGAGTTAATAGACGACTTGCCCGATGAAGATGCACTCATGGTTGAAGTTACTCCTCCATGGGAAATGTACTTTGATGGTGCCGCACATAGAAATGGAGCCGGCGCCGGCGTTATCTTTCTCACGCCTAATGGAGAGGTCTTGCCGTATTCCTTCACATTAACTCAAAATTGCTCAAACAATGTTGCGGAATATCAAGCTTTGATACTCGGGCTAGAAATGGCAATTGAGCTGAGGCAACCTCATCTAAAAGTGTATGGCGATTCCAAGTTGGTCGTCAATCAATTGTATGGCGAATTTGAGGTTAAGAAACCAGAGCTCCTACCATATGTTGAGTATGCAAGAAGATTGATCAAAAATCTTGGTGACGTTACAGTAGAGCATGTGCCGAGGAAAGATAACGGGCAAGCTGATGCTTTAGCTAAACTTGCTTCTATGTTGGTTACATCAGAAGAGAAGTCGTTCGTACCCGTGTGCCACAAATGGGTACTCCCGCCTATTCTAGAAGATAACGGTAAGCAAGGTAATAACAATGAAAGTCATGCTGTGGAGGTATACGAAATTGAAGTTGAAGAAAGGCGACAATCATTCGTGGACTACTTAAAGCACGGAAAATTGCCCGGTGACGTATGTCAAAAGATCGACATTAGGCGTCGTGCAGCTCGCTTCATATTCTATAAAGACACACTCTATAGGCGCTCGTTTGATGGGGTTTTCTTACGCTGCCTAGGAAAAGAAGAAGCTATGCAAGCTATGGAAGAAGCACATTCCGGAATTTGTGGAGCTCATCAGTCTGGTCCAAAGTTATATTTTCGCATCAAAAGAATGGGCTACTACTGGCCTACCATGGTTTTAGATTGCATGAAGTATGCACGAAGATGTCAAGCTTGTCAATTCTACGCAAACTTCATCCATCAGCCGCCTGAACCTTTACATCCGATTGTAGCTTCTTGGCCTTATGATTCGTGGGGTTTGGACGTTGTCGGTCCTATGACAAAGTCTTCTGGCGGGCACTTGTACATTTTGGCTGCAACCGACTACTTCTCAAAATGGGCCGAAGTTGTGCCTCTCAAAGAAGTCAAAAATGAGACTGTTGCCAACTTCATTCGTACCAATATCATTTACCGTTACGGAGTTCCTCGATGCATCGTCATTGATAATGGAAAGCCGTTTTGCAATAGTTTGATAGACAAGTTGTGTGAAAAGTTTGGATTCAAGCAAAGAAACTCTTCCATGTATTATGCTGCTTCTAATGGCCTCGCCTAAGCATTCAACAAAACTCTCTGCAACTTGCTAAAGAAAGTGGTGGCGAAGTCAAAGAAAGATTGGCATGAAAGAATTCGAGAAGCACTGTGGGCATATAGAACTACACACAGAACGCCAACTCAAGCAACCCCGTATGCATTGGTCTACGGAGTACAAGCAGTTCTTCCTCTTGAGCAACAAATCCCTTCTTTAAGGATAGCTCTGCAAGAAGGACTCACCGAAGAAGAGAATGCTCGTTTGCGCTTGCAAGAACTAGATGCTCTTGATGAGAAAAGACTAGAAGCGCAACAGGAACTTGAGTGCTATCAAGCTCGTATCTCCAAGTCTTTTAACAAAAAGGTCCGCCTACGCTCCTTTCAAGTTGGAGATTTGGTTCTTGCAGTGAGAAGGCCCATCATTATCACTCATCGAACCGGAAACAAGTTCACTTCAAAGTGGGATGGTCCTTATGTCATCACAAAGGTATACACGAATGGCGCATATAAGTTGGTTGCCGAAGATGGATTAAGAATTGGTCCTATCAATGGAAAATTCTTGAAACAATACTACCCTTAATGACTGAAGCTGCTCCATGACGCACGAGCTTAAACTGCATGTTACTCCTGGCCCGCATGAGTATAAACTGTGGATGGCAACCACCAATGGTAAATTATGTGGTTAAAATGATAACTTACTCCACTAAAGGTGTTTTATGTGGTTAAAATTTAAATACCCCACTTTGTTCAAAGTGGTTAAACAATGAATACTCCTGGCCCGCATGAGTATAAACTGTGTACGGCACCCCCCTTAAATCAATCTTGATTTCTTTGAACTACGTTATGACTTGATCCTTTTTATTGAGGTACGTAGGCAGCTTAGAATTTTTCTAAGTTCAGTCATGAAATCTGCTTAAGTTGGTTTTGTTGCGTTATGTTACAATACTCATGAGAAAGAAACATGATGCCAAATGCAAATGAAAAACTCAAAATGAGTAGGTGAAGGACGTGTTTGTTAAGAAAGTGTCAAAACTGACTGATGATCATGTAGATACGGCCTTATTGCTTGGTGGAATTTTGACTCGTCCTTCTGTTCAGCCGGACCAATCCGATAACAAACATCATGAAGCAGCGAGTTATACAGGCTGAGGAGACAGAATGGAGTAGTTGAGCATTGGATTTATGTTTCTTGCCAGCTGCTTGAATGGGAAGCATTTGATCCCAAGCGCCGTCGTTGGATGACTTTACCGAATTTGAATCCTAATCAATGCTTTGTCTTTGGAGATTGCACTCATATGTGGAGATTTATGATTTCTAAATTGCACTCATATGTGAACAAGGATGCATAGATTGGCACGTACGTGTTGGTGGAAGTAAGTGTAGGCTTGCACCGAACAAGAACATCTTCTGCTCACTCCCAATATCCCGGACAGTAATGAAACTCGCCGGAAAAGTGAAGAAACGCATCGTCCCACATGGCATCTCCTTTGGCAACGCGTCGCCCCAAAGTATCGAAAGGAAGATCATTGTTTGGTATTCGGTGTAGAGGAGACCGGAGCACAAACGACGGCAGAGATCGATTGGAGGACTTGGGAAACTCTTCAGTCCAGTCTTTGGGTTTAATGGTGTTAATCAAAGTGGGCCATTGATTTGTGTGAATTCCGGTGAGAGGGGTGCCGACCTCCAATATTGTGTCCCGTTGATTTTCATTGCCGGTGATGGTTAGAGTCTCAATTCCCTTCGAATTATAGGCATAACCGAATTTCACCATTGTTCTTGAACTGTCAACACAAAGAAGGAAACAAAAGGGTTAGAAAGACAAGTTAGCAGTTAACAAAGAAAAAAAAAAAAAAAGCTTTGTCAAAATTACAAAATTCAATGGCAAAAAAAAAATAGAGAACAAAAGTAGGGCGAAATGTACAAAATAAAGAAAGATGAGGGGTGGTTTTGTCCGTTGTAGAAAAGTAATGTAAGGTGCTTTTGTTTTAATTTGTGTGTGTTGTGTGAATTGATCATCTACCTATTTATAACCAACTTGATCAATGCCATTGCAAGAAAAAAAATAAAAAATAAAAAGAGAAGGTGGCGCAGCACTTCAGCAGAAGGAAAGAAAAAAAAATAATAAAAAAATAAAAGGAGGAGAAGGTGGCGCAGTAGAAGAGAAAAAGAAAAAAAAATAAAAAAAAGGAGGAGAAGGTGGCGCATGAAGAGAAAAAGAAAAAAATAAAAAAATAAAAAAAAATATAAAAGGAGGAGAAGGTGGCGCAGTAGAAGAGAAAGAGAAGAAAAAAAAATAAAAAAATAAAGGAGGAGAAGGTGGCGCATGAAGAGAAAAAGAAAAAAAAATATAAAAGGAGGAGAAGGTGGCGCAGTAGAAGAGAAAAAGAAGAAAAAAAAATAGCTCAGCCGCCACTTTTATCTTAAAAAAAAAAAATGTATGTCACCTTAAACTTTTGGTGTCAAAATTTCAGTTTGGTCCTTAAAGAAAATTGACATGAAAGTCCCTAAATGTTGATATTTTCCAAACAAAGTACATATATTTCATCAAATCTTATTGATGGTCCCGAAATAAATATGTTGCGACATATTCACTTCAAGACGCATTTTTACAATGTTGTTCGTGACAAGTCGCAAGGGGGCATTTGTAGACAAATGAATTTTGTCTACTCCAATTAAATATTGACAAGTGTCAAATTGATTATTATAAATTAAATTAATTATTTCTATTTTTAATTTGGGATTTTACTAAATTAAATTCCATTTATTAATAGGTTAATTAATTGATTTATAATAATCAATTTGACACTTGTCAATATTTAATTGGAGTAGACAAAATTCATTTGTCTACAAATGCCCCCTTGCGACTTGTCACGAACAACATTGTAAAAATGCGTCTTGAAGTGAATATGTCGCAACATATTTATTTCGGGGAATTTTGTCTACTCCAATTAAATATTGACAAATGTCAAATTGATTATTATAAATTAAATTAATTATTTCTATTTTTAATTTGGGATTTTACTAAATTAAATTCCATTTATTAATAGGTTAATTAATTGATTTATAATATAAAGATAGAGAATGGTTGACCGATCAAATAAAGTTGTGTGGAAATACGATGTGTTCTAAGAATTTCTTGATAAATGGCAGCTCAGTGCACAAAAGCATCCCCGCAATACAAGGGTCCGGGGAAGAAGTCCACCACAAGCTAAATTAAATACATGCCTATATTAAAAAAAAAAAAAAACCGACCAATCACAAGCGAGGAGGCTCGGTTTTACAACTATAAATAGATGAGCTCTTGAAGAACAAAACACAACAATTGAAGCTTCAAGAATTCAGAGCAAGGAAGTTCAACAAATCCTCTCCAACAAGCTCAACAATCTTCAAGGTGTTCTTCGTTAAGAACCCCTTTCAATCCGCTATCAAGCCTCAAGTTCATCCAAAAACCATTTTTGAAGATCGTATCTCTGTCAAGAAGATCAAATCTTCAACAATTCAAGAAAACCCAAATTAAATTCATACCGTTCTTCAACAACATTCAAACCAAAAATCCGTTTGATCCGAGATCAAGTCACAAGACCCTCGGAAAACTATTTTTGAAGATCAAAATCCATATTGGAAAGATCAAAATTCACAAATCCAAGGAATTGAGGAAGAAGATCATATCATCCTTCATCAATCTTCAAATCAAATCACCATTTAATCCGAGATCAAGTCCAAAGACCCTCGAATTAACGTTTTCTCCAAGTTCAAATCATCTGAATGAAGATCAAATTGAAGATTTCCACCACAGATTTCAATATTGTTCTTGTAGAATCGAATCAGAGGATTAGATAGAGATTGATCCGCAATTGTACTTCAAATTTATCAAAAATTATTTGTAATCTTTTCTTGTCTTATATTCTCAGAGATAGCAAGAATTTGTCGTTACAGTATTCTACCAGCAGATCCGAATGCACAGCGCATAATGCGTTATAAGGCTTACAGATTTACTATCAGCAATGGAGAGTTATATAAAAGATCTTTCGAAGGACCGTTGTTAAGATGCTTGACCCCTACTCAAGCTGAGTATGTCATGGAAAAAATTCATGCATGTTGTTGTGGAAATCATTTTGGGGGACGAGCTTTAGCTCAACGAATATTGCGTCAGGGATATTATTGGCCGACTCTACTTAAAGACGCAACAACTTACTCGAGGAAATGTGACAGTTGCCAATATCATGCTCGTCTCATTCATAGACCACCCGCGTCAGCTACAACCCATCGATATGGCATGTCCGTTTAATCAGTGGGGAATTGATATTGTGGGTCCGTTTTCACCGACCCAAGAGCAAAAACGATATTTAATAGTAGCAGTTAAGTATTATACTAAGTGGGTCGAGGCAGAAGCTATAACGTCGATCACAGAGAAGAATATGATCGAGTTTATATGGAAATACATCATATTTCGCTTCGTCATTCCGAGGTCTATAGTATGTGATAACGACACGTAGTTCGGCGGAAAGGAAATCAAATCATGGTTCGGAGAATTGAAGGTATCGCACAATCTGACCTCAGTGTATCATCCACAATCAAATGGTCAAACGGAATCCACTAATAAAACATTGAAGGATTATCTCGAACGGAGGATTAGAAGTACGGGAAAAACATGGTCGGAAGAGCTACAGGAATATTATGGGCATATAGAACAACTCCAAGAACATCCACGGGGGAGATCCCATTTGTTCTTGTTTATGGCACTGAAGTTGTGCTACCTGCAGAAATAGGTATGCCAACCCGCAGAATTGCTGATTATGATCCAGAGCAATCAGCCCGGCTGCGACAAATGGATCTGGATATGATAGGATCGACAAGGGAGGATGCGTATCAGCGAACTGTCGCTTTTAAAGCAGCAATGGCCAAAAGTTATGATAAAAGAGTTCAATTCAGAAATTTTGAAGTAGGAGATTTGGTTCTTAGAAGTATTGCAGCTAAACAGCATATCGGAAAGCTGGAACCAAAATGGGAAGGGCCTTTTAGAGTTACGCGAGCAAGTTCACGAGGATATTACTATTTGGAATCTTTAAGAGGAATTCAACAGAAACGTCCATGGAATGTGCAACATCTCAGGCGTTACTACGCATAAAATGAAATAAATTTCATTAGATATTATGTGACATACACTTCAATTGATATTAATCCCTTACAAATTATTAACTGTAAAATTTTTATTCATCCAATGACGCAGGTAGAACATGACGAAGGGATAAGAAGGCCCAAAGTGGTCCACCCCCGCATGCCAGAAGGAAGAACATGACGGAGGGGTAAGAAGGCCCAAAGTGGTCCACCCCCGCATGCCAGAAGGAAGAACATGACGGAGGGGTAAGAAGGCCCAAAGTGGCCCACCCCCGCATGCCAGAAGGAAGAACATGACGGAGAGGTAAGAAGGCCCAAAGTGGTCCACCCCCGCATGCCAGAAGGAAGAACATGACGGAGGGGTAAGAAGGCCCAAAATGGTCCACCCCCACATGCCAGAACTGCGAGATAAAGGCCCAAGTGATCCGATCTCCCAGGTAAAACATGAATGCTCTAATGATAATAATAACAGCTCAAAGTGCTCATATTTTTCATGGCAAGCACAATCATAATATTAGATATGCACCATGACATCAAACACCATTATTGAACATCAGGAAAATATTAACTCAACAGCAAACAAATGAATGAAATAATGCTTTTGGGAATAAATTGAAAAGAACAATACGGGAGTAAACGTAAATTGAAAAGCTATAATATCAAACGGTTGAGTCATTCTCATTAAAGAGCAACCGATTAAAGTTACAAGGCTCTATACAAAACAAAAGGCCTAATATCCACAATATAGTTTAACAAAATATCGCTACTCATTCGATGAATGGGGGGACTCCGGACGAAGAACCACACCCACTGAACGCGCAAAGTTGGCGCAATTGCTGTGAATTTGATCCTCTGTAAGAATCAATTCGTCAGTTTGGGCCCAATCATCGGGCAAGTCAATTTCAACTCTTTCAGTAGGATCATGGAGTTGATATCTACTAAGAGAAATCAGATTATGTGCACTAAATGATGGATCAGGTACATTACGTTCCAGCACAGAAACCCTGTCACCTTGGGTAGGATACGTTCCGCCTGGTAAGACTGCTGTAAGACCAGAAGTCTTAGATGCGCTTGCCACCCTATTCCTTTTATCCGAGACTGCAGGAAGAATATTTTCAAAACCCGTTGTCTTTGGAGGACTTCGGAGAAAAATTGTAGACCTAGAAGTTCTCGACGATAATTTTGAATCATCATCCCTCGAACCAAAAGCATCATGAAGAGCTCTTTTGATATTCACTGAATCGCCCAGAGAAGCGCTAGGAGTGTTTTTCTCTTTTCCTTTATGGGACAGAAGTGAGCTCGATTTTAAGGAGCTGGAGCCAGTTACATTTGGTTTTTTTACGATCGCGCCACACGGCATAAAATGAATCACCTGGCTTAGGAGTGTGTAAATCGTCATTATCATCATCACTGTTAGCCTCTGGGGTCTCCATTCTTGAATTACGACTTACATCAAGCATATCCTTGCGAAAACCCTCTCTGAGGTACCCAAGATATTCCGCTTGGTCAACACCGACTTCCATTCCATATTTCATATCAGCAGCACCGCGAAGTAATTCCAAGAATTTATATACATTACTTTGCGTAAAATCTCGGACGATCGCACATTTATAGTCTTCAGATTCAAAATACTGAATTCGACGGCGCAAGCTGGAAATAGCATTTTCTGCGTCCACATTTGAAGCCTGAAGAGAGGAATTTTCACGTTTCAAGGATTCGTTATTCTTTTTAAGTGTAACAATTTCAGCACGCAAAACTTCAGCATCCTCTTCTGTTTTCTTGGCTTTAACTTCGGCGTCATGTTTGTCGCGGATGGCTTTTGACGCTATCTTTTTTTGCCTCCCTAGAGCGTTTCAGCGCATTTCGGCGACTATAATACCCGTTATGAATAGTAGCGCGTAGATTGTCAACGACAGCATTATGCTGGCTCTGCACTTCAACTAAACCGCTGTAATCTTTGCATAGTCGATAAACTGCTAAAATAACAGCAGCGAAGAATAGGCGCCCAAAGTGAGCCAGATCCTGGTATCCCAACCGATTTATTACGTTTTGCCGATCCAACTGAGGCCACAGACTCCGCATTATCTCTCCAGCTTGTTCCTCTCTTAGCCTATATGAGCCTAATGTGGCGTTCAGTGATTCTGAGTTATCATCATTAAGAAAGTCATAATTGACTAGGCTTCCGGGAGGGGCAGGTCTTGGATTTCCCGAAGGTCGAGGTCGTCTCGGGGGAGGTGGTGGAATATCCTGAGCATCACGAGCGGATTCTTCCTCCGCTAATTTTCTTTTAGCGAAAATATACCAACCCTCATCAGCTGAGCGGGAGGAGCTCGCTTCATCTACATTTCGCATGTGCCTGAATGTAGGATTTGCTGCATTAAACCTGGCCAAGTTGGCGGCAATTTTTTCGTCTTGAGTATCGATATCTTCCATTATTCGGATTTGACGATTAGTCCCGACCTTTATGCGTCCACCAGTAACGGTGGGTGTTACCACCACTCTCTGTGTATCAACATTCTCGTTGCGTTCAAAATCACTCACTGTGGGCACCCGAGTGCCAGCACTAACACCACCGAGTCTCATGGTAGAATGATCTCGGGGAGGTAAATTAGAGCGGCCCGCACCCCAATTGTCGGAAATATTTTCAGGGGTCGTGCTTGCAGTTTCTCTTCTTGCAGTTTCCCCCGCACCCGAGGGCTCATTTTGCTCGCTCCTTCCCTGAGCATCATAAATGTTCTCAGTTGACAGCACAATTTTGCTGCGATTTCGAGATTTTGTATGGGCCATGTCAGCCTAATAACGAATTTTAATAATTTTTGTATATTAATAAAAATTCAGCAGCGTGTCGAATTCCAACGATTCGATACGGGCCGTGTCGAACAGACTCCGTTCGATGCGGTTCAGAAGCAAACAAAAAATTCCTTCTGCGAACGACAACAAAAATGTCAGGCATGTGGACCCTTATATATAGGCCCATGGGCCGCCGCTTTCCTGAACGCATCGAAATTAAATGATTCGATGCGCACATTGAATTCATCACATTCGATGCCTGTAAACATGACGCATCGAATTATTACAATTCGATGCCCATTACTTTCTATGGCGAATATGATTTGAAGTTTGGAAACCGTCATCATTCTGTCAACGTCTCCCAAACTGGGGGGACTATGTGATAGGGGTATTTTAGGACTGGTCCAGCATTAGGGATTGGGCCGGCCCATAACCATATCGAATTGGCCCAATTCGATACCTTCAGCGCATCGAATAACCGTCATTCGATGCGCATCAAATCGATATGATTCGATGCGCTTTATACAGCTGTCTATGGGCCCCGCATAGCGAGGCTATTATATATATCCCGGTTTTGAGCATTCAGAGGCAGATCGAACCCGAGCCCCAACCTTACCACATCGAATCACCCTATTCGACACGCACCCTTGTTCGACACGTATCTGAATTCAACACCAACAGTATTTTGTCAAAGCCGTATCGAATTAAACCGGCATCGAATCAGCAGCGTTCGAGGCGTACATCGAACGACCGCAATTCGATGCGTTGATTAATTTATGTTATTTACATATTTAAATCAGTGTAAGATCTGTAATAGATAGTAGGTGTTTCGGACAAAGTTAGGCCGGTTTACTTTAATGGATTAACAGTATTTTGGTTATTTATATTCTGATTGTATTGTTTTACTGTGTTCTATTACCGTGACGAAATAAGACCAAAATATATAGTTTTCTCCAGTGACTTATTTCATTTAGTTGGTTTTTATCTGTTAGTAATTTCCTTCTGGTTTGTTTCCTTCTAGATCCAGAATAATGGTGGAGAGCACTACTATAACGTAACTTCCATATTGTCTAAACTGCTTCTTATAAGGTTCCAGTGTTGTACTTTCGTGTTGATCGACTACCGGGGTAAGTTGATTCTTTGTCCCTTAGTCTTTAATATTGAATAGGATGAGGGAGGGAACAAATACTGTATTGGCTATTTGCTGAAAGAAACAAAAAAACCTCAATTGTTGTTAAAATATATTTGATTTCAATTGTGAGAACTTGAACCTTTTTGTGGAATGCACTAATTTTGTCACTCCTGTTTGTGGAATGTTTTATATTTTGTGTATGACATATGTTACACCTAGCCGAAGTTTGAACACAAAAGTGTAGTTTATGGTGTACTCAAGTAATGAATCCGCTGTACGTTATTTAATTGGCTGAATGATTGTGGAGGACCGTCATTCTATGACGGTGTTATGTTTTATCATGCACTACTCCGGACTTTATCTACATTTGTTTGAACTCATGCTACTAGAAACTATTGAAATCCATAAAACATTTTTCTAAAGTCATTTGAATCATTGAAGGCAGAGTGCCGTTTCCTTTAGAATTAATAGTGCGAAAACGGCATTGGTTCCATAAGATAGCTAGCTGAGATGGTTCGTTTCTTGAATATGACTTATGCGGCATGATTTGCATTAGGTGGAAGTCTGGTGAAGTTATGGTCTATCAATCAGTTGTTGCACATTTGTAGATGGTCAGCCTCTGGCACTAGAGGACATTGAGAAGAGTATCCCGACAAATTCTGCACAACGTATCTCTAGATCCAAGTGGACGTTTATTACCCTCGAGAATTTTTCTTCATACTTTTGAGATCTAATGTCCAATGGTGTAGCTTTGATTTTCGATATATAGATATGTATATAAATGAGGATATGTGTATGTGAATTTTGTGGTAATCGACATATACAGGACCACCCCGAGTTGAAGAGGCCGTGGTATACATCAAATATAGTTCTTTGAAATATTTATTGGACGTTAACTCCTAACTTGTGTAAACATCAAATTCTCATCACTCAAGCGCTTACGTATCGAAGTCTTGCATTGAGGTATAGAAAAGAGAAGGTGGTTCGACAATCGAGTGGCAGGCGAGCCTTAGCTACATTATTCTAGAAAGAAAATCCAATGTGACCAATCATTCAATTTGTGTACTTCTTTGATGTTTAACTACACCAATCTGATTTATGCATACATAAGCTACCAGAACATATACATCATTGAAAACATAAATTAGTTTAACTGAATAATATCAACTCAAATAAAGTCATAAACAATGATTCAGTGTAGCCTTAAACACTAAATAAATCCCACTCCAAACACTAAATAGTTTGGCAACTCATGATTATAAGTTCAAAGCACAACAAAAAGTTGACAACAGAGTAAAAGAGTAAAGTGGAAGATATCAAGTTATCAACTCTCAAGTTGAAGTTACTGGATAAAATTCGTGGCAAATGATGAAACTATAACTGTTGTAGTTCTTCTGTTACGGTTAATATACCATAAAATATTATTTTTTATTTTGAATGCCCAGTATTTGTCACTATCATTCAGCAGTTTTTTCATGGCTTTTCATATTGTGAAGACTTCGAAATTTCAATTGATTATTGTAAATGCTTGTGGGCTATGTACCGATATTTTGTCGTTAAGCATAGCTATGTGCAATTATTAAAGCTATTCGATGAGTGTTTATTTAGAATTTTATTCCTCTTACAGTCTAGCTCTTTAACCTTTTCTTTTTTGCACGTTAATATTCCAAGAAAGACTAGCATTATCCACATGGTTAATTCAACAATTCTATTTCTTAATTCATTACTTTTCTTTACTTTTTCTTTTCTTTTTTTTTTTGAGATTTCATCACGTTTAGTCTAAATACTGTTTCTTTTAGCATAGTAATTTGTTTCAGACTTATGTTATTTTTCTAATTTTTTGAAGTTTGGTTTTGCATCAATATCAGAGTTGAGAATATGATGATTATCATAAAATTTCAATTAACGCAACTACTTTTGTTATGATTTGTATAATTAATTGTTAGGTCGGTGTGAAAATGAAATAATTATGAATTCACTATGCCTTAACGTGATACTTCTTTATATAAGGACCCTACCATTTCTTATTTTTTCGCGTTTATGTATTACCATGCATCCTCAACGCACTGACATACTCAGCCTTTTAATGAAAAGAACTAACAAGTTTGTTGGGCAAAAAAAAAAACCTCAGTTCATCACATTTTTAATTGTACTAGAACTATCTCTAGCTATATTTGAACGGTTTTGAAACATGATTTTCTAAATGTTAACTTGGTTAATTATCTCACAGCATACATATTCCTGCCAAATAGTGTTTCATTTACCAAAAATAAACAAAAGGTAGTCCCCTCAACTTTATAATATAGCCTATAGAAGAAAAGGTTTACTCACAAAAGCTATTGTGTTAGAAGAGCATAAGACTTTTTTTTGGCCAATTAATTTGCAGGTTTACTATTGTGCTATTATTTGCACATAGTTATTAGACTTTAACTGTTAAACATGGTTACACTTTACTTTTATCAGTAACACAAAAAAATTATATCTCCAACATTTTGAATTGATAATAATTAATTTTATTGGCCTCAAACTCTGTTAAAATTAAGACATAAGAAAGTTGCACGCAATCACCGTGTGCGCCCAAGCGCGCTAGTGTAAACATTAATCCAGAACAAAACAAGAAAACCAAATTGGCTACTACAGAAGATCAAAGCAATTAATAGGGGTCTAATTTGCGTTAATATTAGGGGGAGCTTAACAAAAGCATGATTTAATATGGAAAGCCTGTTACAGAAACACCATTTGAAACACAGATTACAATCTGTCAATTTTCCCACAAGGCTGTACTACCTAGGGAATTTGACAAATTTGCCCACAAAATAATTTTATGATAAACAGCGTTATCTCATCACAATCAAAACTGTAGTGATTCAACCACTTAATTCACTGATTCTAGCAGCCCTTCTTGGAGAAAGTACTGTTGTAGCATGAACGCCAGTCATCCAAGTACAAACAATCTGAACCATATATACATGTTGACCAATGTTTCACGGAGTAAGAAGATCAAAAGTACGAGAATAGCAATTGCTATAGAAATCCCACTTAAGAGAAATAGGCCAGAAAAATTACGAATGCTGAGAGTGTTTACTGTCGGGCGTTGAGTTTCCAGAGACGACAAAGTTGTTTGTCTCGTAAACCATTTTTTCTCCATCTCCAAAAGTCTTCCTTCTCCTCTGAGTCCAGATATTGCTCGTGATAATTCTTGTACCAGCGGTGAACCTTTTCGAAATGGCTATAAAGATACGTATATCTGATTTATAACAAATAACACAAGAAAATGAAAAGATAGAGCCCGTGATTTTAAGTGAGGATACTTACAAAACCGAAGCCGTTAGTTATCGGTGACGTATCAATAAGAGTGTAGTCATTTGGATATTGGTCTAGGAATATTTTGATGTAAGGTATTTCATCCATTATAGCCCTAATACCACCGTACTTGCTCCCTTTTCTCAAAGCCTCATCATAATCATCAATATACCGAAAACGCCGTTGTCGGTCGTCCCCAAAATTTAGGTTGCTTACTATTCCTTCCATAATAGCACTTGATGAGCCAATGTAATCGCCTTTGGTCACTTTAAATCTTTGAACTGTAAGAAGTGAACTCAAGTTTGCTGTATAACTGGATGTCAGTATCAGGACTACGAACAACCACACTCCCACAACAAATCTTGAGAGATTATTTTGTAATTTTTCTCCTGCAAGAGTGAAGATTATAGTGATGTATAAGGCTCATATGCATGCTCATAAAACGCACACAACTAAAGGATTTCCGCTTTCTATTATCTGCTCTTGAAAATAGCAAATCCGCCATGTTTGAAATTGTGTTCTATTCTGTTACAACCCCTCCAGTTAAATATAACCAAATTGGTTAGGTTTAATTATTGTACCATTTTAGAAAATGCCCAGTTTATCTTGCCTTACTAAAGATTCATGAAAAAATTGGAAAGAAGAAATACAGATAACCCATTTTCACAATGCTACCCCATGAACATTGTACTCGCAATCGAAAGGCGAGGAGCAGATGCTTCTTCAGTAATTTTAGATTTATCTGAAATCATCTTATAGTAATTGAAAACTATTCAGTCATGAGACACTCTTTTAGCAGAAAAGCAGCCGATGAAGCAATCTGCGCGAGGCCATAAAATCTAGGGGCTGGGGAATAATAACATACAATATAAAATAAATATATACATATATATATATAGAGAGAGAGAGAGTTTGTGTGTGTGTGTGTTGTGTGTGTGTGTGTGTGTGTGTGTGAGAGAGAGAGAGAGAGAGAGAGAGAGAGAGAGAGAGAGAGAGAGAGATTACTGTGAGCGAAAACAAGAGTTGAAACGGCAAACCAGAGTATTTTCCCAACTTGTTCAGCTGGAGATCCTTGAAAGTCATCATTGCTAGGATGTTCAATCAGCCAAACGACAGTTCCCGTTACCAAAAACGAGCAGGCACTTAATATCCATAGATCTGGATCAAGTGGCTTCAAAAAGAACCAAGGGTCTTTGTCATCCAGTTTTGCTACCGTTCCAACTCCTAAGTCCGTAAACGGCAACGTGAAGTCAACATATTGAGATCTGTTCGCTAGGATAGTAATGTCCCCAACCGCAGCATCATAGTTCTGAGCCATTCATGATACAAGTGTACCAGTGGAGTATTACAAAACAAAAAATTAATTAAACCGTTAAAGTAATCATTCAATAACCCTCTGTTTCTTTCTCTCCTATATCTCATAAAGAAACAAATAAACTCATATAACAAGTTAATTATTTATGCAATCAAAACTTAATTAGAAGCAAAACTCGCTCCACTTCTGCCCTCTGCCTAAAACTTGTATTAGATCAGAAAGGGTTCCTCAATGTGTAACTTTTTTCTAGTTTAGAATAATACTGAAATAGACAGAATAAGACGATGTTTTTATACAGTGGTGTGAGAAGCAAAGAAGAGTAATGGCTAAATGAACCCTCTGTTCAGAAAGATGCCTTCACATGTCGCAAACTTTCTAAAATGAGTCAATTTACTTAATCCAGGCAGAAATTGTGCATCTTCTGTTCTTAGTACGACAATTAGCAGAGCGTCCACAAGCAGAGAAGTCTCTCATGGAACTTACAAATGGAGACTAGCATACAGTTCTCCAAATCCAAACAACCAAAACAAATTTTCCAGCATAAACAGAATTCACATTGTACATTTTTCAAATACTTGGAAGATAAGTATTTATACCTGGAGGTAGACCTGATATGCGAGATCATTATAAGTTCCATTGTAAAATGGATAAAAATCAACGGATATATTATACTTCAACCACTCAAAAGCAGCACGGAAAACCTCTACACAGAACCCATCTGCAATTACCACCTTTGTTTTGTCTTCATATTTCCAGTTTACCAACTCAGGTCTCGAAATTAATGCTGGAATTACAACTCTCAAACTCTTTCCACTTATTTGAAGTAGAGGACTTACTGGAGTGGTTAAGGAAATCCCGGGCCAAATAACAGTCACCAGTGTATTTTCTGAGAAAGATTTATTTGATGGATATAAATCCTTAGTTAGTCCATCTGCTGATGTCCAGAAACCTACTCTCCTTTTCCCTTTTCCTATCACATTCACTATTTCATAGGTTTCATGGACTAGTTTTCTATTCACAAGCTCAAAGTCACCCGCCAACCCATTAAACTTGCTTCTTGAGATTTCCTTCAAGAGGGCTACGCTACTGTTAGAAACTCGTATGCAAGATAGGTTCAACATGTTGCATTGAAGCCGATGCGGAGATGGTTTTATGCCTGCCTTTTCAATTGCCTGTGCCAAAGCCCAAACAGCATCATATGCCCATAAACCATACACATTTAAATCCCTGAATTCCATGTTAGATTCAGTGTGATGAAACTCCCTCCTCCATCTAGAAGTGAAATTTTCGAGCTTATTTGACGGAGATATATAAGATCTAAAACCAAGTGCCCCTTGCATTGACTCATAAACTGAAGCGTCCTGGGAATCCAAGAAATTCATGGTCTTGCTAGTAATAATCCATGCAAATCCCTTGCTCATCATCCCGAGCACTCTTGCATTTAGAAGTATTTGAGATGCGAGAGAGGGTGACATGTGTACAATGATAATTGAAGTTCTCGTCTTCATTACCTTATGAAGCTCATGGACAATTTGTTCATCGGTAGCCCTAACAGAAATCGCTGTATGATAGATGACGCCCATGTGATGCTCTTGCAATATATTGTGCATAAATGGTTGAAATTGTCTTGCATCAGCAGTATCCTCGTACAAAATTACACAACTTTTCCATTTAAGTAATTCACTTAAAGAAGCAATCCCGTGCCACTGAGAGTTCTCATCTCCCGCAACTTGCAAGAGATAAGAATGTTCGTCGAACAATGACTCTGAAGAAAATGATAGCAATGGTACATTAGCTGCACCTGCGAGTCTGGCAATAACAGACTCCTGGTTTGTAATTGTAGGCACTATCAATGCATGAACATCAGCAGTCTCCAAAAGATCAATAGCTGCAATAGGGAAAGAATAGCAATCCTGTGTTAGAATAAGTGAGCTGCTAACTCTATGCTCTGTAATGAGGAATTCTTGCTTATATTTCCCGAAGAGAAAAATGCAAATAGCAGCTTAGGGATTTTGAAGTGAATGAACTACTTCTTTATCCATGAGGTCTGGTCAAAAAAGGTCAGTGCATCTAAGCAGCCTACTGAGACCATCATCCAATGCCAAGTAGTGTGGTTAAAAGAACCCGTTCTGAAGGCATACAAAGTGATGGATGTACAATTTCTTACGGAAAAGAATTAGTTGAATTAAGATTCATGCAGTGAAAAATAAAAAATAAACGAACAGATTCTTCAGGGGCTTCAATTTCATAGAATCACCACATGCAGCAACGTATCAGGAACCGAGGTAAAGCTCACGTATATTTTACAAATCACTGCTTTTTATTATAAAAGTTTACTAGTCGAGCTAACCCAACTCAGAGTCAGCACTATCGTTGGGACTCCGGATAAACAGTCACTATAAGAACAAATATGAGTAGAGGTTGTTCATTTTCAAATTCACTCAGTTAAAGTCTTCACTCGTTGATTTGCCAAAAAATTTGGTGGCTTTACTTAACTACAATCTCTATGATACTTTTTCCAAGAAATGCATGAACATGAATACATACATACGTATATATATAATCACTAATCAGGAAACAGTCTATGTTGTAAAAAGTAGAACCTACCAGCAGCTATGGAATGCAATGAATCTCCCTCAGAATTTCTTATATGAAGAGCAATCCTCGTTTTGTAGTGACTATTATCGTTGTAAAAGTCCGCAATCGCCATTTCAATGCAGCTTGGGACAACTTTACCAATCAATGAACCCATATCAACAATTAAGCCAATGTTGATGACGTCTTTATTAACACCACGGTTTTGACGAGATCCAACGAATTTCTGCTGTGCAATATTAACATCGCCATGAGCATATCGGTTATATAACCAAAAGAGCAGTGTGTGCAAAATGATGGCATACATTTTTATCATCTTTGTAACTTCTCTAAGCCAGTATTTTTCGATTCTAGCATATAAACCGCGTTCACGTTCAGGGTGATATATAATAATTACATGAAACAGTGAAGGTAGACTTTGGTAGCATAAAAAATCTTAAGTCTCCTTCGACTTTGATATCAAGGTCAATACGTCAATTGCCTTTTTTGGACATTTTGTCAAACACCTTGACAATATAGAAGTTTTAATTCAATTCAAATTCATTTTAATGTCATGTTAATATAGAAGTTTTAACAATTCCAAGTTTGAATCGAAAAAGAAAAAAATATATATATGTTAATCATTTTTGAAGGTTGGTATAAGTACTTGGAGGGAATTTCAAATTTAAACAAAGACAATTCCCAGAGAAGTTAGTAATAGATGAAGGCACTCAAATGAACTATGTTGCACGAACACGGATATGGGGATACGTATCCGACACGATACGGACACGGCGATACATATTTTTAAAAATTACATGATCCGACACGGCATGGACACGTTGAAAATTTTATTATTTTTTATCAATATAAATCTACCAACATCAAAACAATACATGTGTAAATTTTACTTAAAAGTGTAAAGTGAGGAATATAAACACACACAAAAAATAAATTGGCAAACCACAATTCGTCTATCTCGAATTTAAATGCATTTCAACCACAAATTTAGTCTCAAGTTTAGATGCTATTCCAATACAAATATTAAAAGTTATACAACCCGTCAAACTCCAAAAAACTAAAGAGTAATACAATAATTTAATAAGAACTTTGACCACTTCTTGCTTGTTCAACTCCTTCTTCAACAAATATAGTTGACTCATATTCGGGTTCATCAAGGGAGAGATTAGCAAGTAATCAAAATTATTTGTTGAATAAGAATCAAGTAATCAAGCAATAACAAATTGAAGCTTATGTAAAACAGTTAAAATAAAAAAAATCCCAAAAGAAAAATAAAAGGAAAAGCTTATTTGTAACTGTATGTTGAACGTTTTCCCTTTTTCCCTTCCCGCGATTGCTGACTGTTTCATTCATCTTTGAACATGACCAGATGACATAACGAAGAGCATTATATGCAGGTTTTTGCGATGGACACATCCACTCATGCGAAGCACATTAAAAATGGGCAGGCCACTAGTAGCGACTTGTATATATTCATTTCATAAGAGTTTTGGTACACTATTCTAATTATTGATGCTCGCGATCAGGTTCGTTCAATGAATGCCAGAAGATTTCAATTTTTTAAAAAACATACGTTAGCATTTTTGACATATTCGTGTACCTTTTTTGGGAATACGTCGAGCCGAGTGTAGCAGCTGCCTTGTCCGTACTCGTAGTTGTCCTGCTGCTGTTCCTCACCACACTTGGCTTCCATTGAATCTCTTCTAGTAATAACGATGACAAGAGAAGGGTGCGAACCACCGTGCATATAGTGCCTATGTTGAATGCGTTACATAATCTTAAAACCAAAAGTAAACTTTGATGATAAGACTGTTGTGTTGCCATTACTACACACAACTGCAACTACATATATGATACATATACAATGTGGTAAACATTAATTACGTAGATCTCAACTCTTCCTGTAATTTCTTTAATGCACTCATGTTACTCTATTGGCGGGATTGCTATGGATACTCCATAATTGAGAATCCCCTAGTCCATCGATGAACTTTGTTAGCAGAGTACAAACTCTGCTGTGTTAGCAGTATTCCCGCCTAATTAAATACACAAGTCAACTAAATTGATTGTTATCGTCACATCAAAATTACAAACCTCTATTTTTTGTATTTGTCATGCACTTGTTGTAAGCCTTGCGACGTAAGCCTACATAAAAATAATTTTGTGGTTGATTTTCCTTTCATAATATGCCTAATTATATCTCCTTAATTTATTGCACCATTTTATTAACTTCTACGCCAGTTTAAACTACTCGTGTATTGGGATTATATTATACCTTAAAAATTTGAAGTCCTAGTTTAATCCCGGCAGTTGAAATTTATTTTGATTTCCCTATCTTTTGATTCAAGTTTCTCCGCGTAGTAGTTTGTTTCCCTCCGGACTCGGGTAAGTTAATGTGTCGTATCACAACCTATTATTGGGAGTAACTATAGGGATTATTGGGCCTCCCTGTTATAGGGTTACCCGCACTTACCTTGATTATTTTATGGTTTCATTATACGTTTCGAAATTTGTGATTTCTTTCATCTGATATTTCAGAAATAAATGACGTGTGGAATTTTGATCATATTAAATTGTCGTTAGCACCGATTACGTAATACAGATACTTCAATGAGCTTTCGTCTATACTATATATGCAACTATCTCATTTCTGTAGGCGGGTCGGACGTTGATGCGTATTACTCGTTACGTTGAATATTCGTAAGTCAATAACTTTATCCCGTAATGCTGCAACGCATATGTATTACACAGTAATTTTTGAAAACGGAGGTGTTGTTCTTGCAATGTTGGATGGATGTTGGCCCGACATCTATCCAACATTGAAACCAGGAACCTCCTTTGTTGTGGTTGTATTTTAATCCGTTACTACAATGAGACCGAGGTGCATTGAATGAAAAGTACATAGTGTTGTTCACAACACCAACGTTTCATTTGCAGGGCAACCCAAATACATATTCGTTATTACGCATCGTTTATTCCCAATCTAAATTTGCATTAATTGTATTGCAATTCTTATAGGTCGACTGTGTGCATCATTTCCTATTAGATACAGTTTTAAATTCTTGGTCATATGGTTTGATGAAGTTTGTTGCCCACGACCATATCCTTTTAAACCATATACTTAAAGCTTGTTTCAGCGTATCATACGAGTTGGTTATGGTTTAATCGACATTTCGGCAACAATATGCAGAAGATGATTTGCATCATTGCAATTTTGGCATATAAAATATATAACCCATGCCCGGCCAAGTTATAACATAAAATATTATTAAAGGGGGTTAAAAATTGGCACGTGCTATTTACTTCTACTTGCATGTGCCTGGGATGTGTACGCAGATAAATATCATCGTGACATTTAATTATTGGAACTGTCCTACAACAACCCCAACCACGGATGATCAATGTCATGCAATACGATTTAAATACAATTATCCTCTAGCTATTACAAAATCTGTTTGTTTTATTTTCCTCTTGCCTTATATATTTTGAGAAACAAATACTCCCCACGTTTGAATACCCTTAGAAATCCAAACGCCTCTTGTGCCATTCTATCATGTCTTCCGAATTTTCCACTTGTTCCACCATGGATAGCACTGGACGCAGCCCTTCGATTGAGGTACACTATTGTGTTCATTAGTGAAAATATCTTACGCAACAAATGCCAAACATCACATAATATGAGGTTTTTGTTTATGTGCTAATCCACATACATTCAATTCATATTGTTAGGAAACTTACCGCCACTCAGGTCATCCATTTCACTACAACAAATTTTGGTGTGCCGAAACCGAGGCACAACTTGCTTTTGCACTACGCGAGTTCTCCAAACCTCACCCGGTTTTAGATTGCACGCACATGTGGAAGGTTATTAAATAGGCGGCCATTTTCATGTCCAACACGTTCGCAAAAGATGCTACTCCCCGGCATGGTACGAGCTCGCGTTGGCATTATGAACGAAAGGTTTATCAAGTTTCGCCGTTATATGTCAATTCCAGGAGTTATTTTCGATCCATTAAGGGATTGCGTCCGCACCGACGAGTTATACTCCGAAAATGAGCATAAGGTACTCATTTACCAAGATCAATTCTTGTTTTGCGCGATTGATCGATTAAACTATAACGATTCTGATAAAAGCATTTTCCATTAATGCTCTGGCAATTAGTGATAGATAGAGTATCCCCTAACAATATGTACAATTTTTTTAAATTAAATACGATGACATTATATATTACTTATGTAATTATCGTTGTAATTGTCTATGTGTACATGCTGTATTAGCACAGGATTAAGATTAATCACGTTAAGCCACTCCCTTATATCTTCTCGTATCAACCATGCCGATATTTTCGTTGAATGGCCGAATCCGTTCTAGTTCTTTTAACTGGTGTTGGGCGTTCTTATTTATTGCGTGTGTTTTATGCCGATCGAAACTCCTTCCTGATTTCTTGAATTGAAACTTGTCTATCTAATTCACTTGTAAACAAAATGCAGGAGACAATGCTTGACTTCTACTTTAAGGTCCACGGGATGCCAAATTATCTCGAGCTTGATTATTTCTTCAACATGAAGCGTGCTCTGCTAACACGCGTTGAGAAGATTGGATCTTCAAGCACCCCTTACGAAGTTTATGAAGAAGCATCAACAACCCTTCAACTTAGCTCTACTTAGGGTGTTTTATGTAGATTAGCAATATTGATTTATTTTCCAGGGATATTTTAGCCAATATTGTCGTACTAAGTCCGGCTAAAATCTACATGATAACATGTTTGTTTGTACCAGTCGATACTCTACTATGGACTCACCTAAAGTTTGGTACCATTAATTAATATGTTCATACTATTATATACATACTTGGGTGGAGGCTATTAGGTACAACAAGTAACATCCCATAGTTTAACCTAATTGTCAAATCGGACATACATGGGGAAGAGAAAGCATTAAATGCACCTAAAAATGTCATGATTAGCAATATCTCAAACTTGGCGGTAAAAACACCCGCCATAATCCCAAGAGCCTTTCCCCCCCCCCCCCCCCCCATGTTTAGACTATAAATAACTGCCTAATTGCAATTAATTTTATGGAAAAAATAAAAAACCGATCCCACGTTTGCCCGCTTTTGCACTTACCTATCCAACGTTTCATTTTTTACATTTACCTATCCAACGTTTCATTCCGGTGACACTTTCCTATCCAACCTTTGTTTCCGACCTAATTTAGCCAAAAAAATCACTTTTTGACGAAATGACGCATCGCTGACGTCATTAAGAGGGGTATTCTTGGTACATCACTGATTATCAACGGCTAACTCATTCAAAAACATTTTAAAACCAATTTTAACCAGATTTCGGCCCCAAATCGAATTTTTCGACGAACCCTAAAAATCCCAAACCGAAAATTACCATCAAATTCACCAAATTAAGGCCACAATCATAATCGAGTAATGTCCGAGACTACTGTTAGGGAGGAGTTTCATTGCAAGTGCGGGTTTCCAGCTGTTATCCAACTATCTCTAACCGATAAAAATCCGGGTCGTCGATTTACGAAATGTTACAAGGGATCCAAAGGATGTGGGTTGTGGTTCTGGGTTGATGAACCACTTTGTCATCGTGCACGAGAGGTTATACCGATGCTGAGGAGAAGAATCGAAAAGGCCGAAGCCAAACTGAAGGAATTCGAAAAGGGAAACATTGAACCCAACATGCAGCAGACCAACACTGACTTGGAGTTGGAGAATAAGAAGCTGATGAAGAAGATGAAGAAGCTTGAACAGCGTGCTAGTAATTTAGAGTCCAAAAATAGAAAATTATTGATAGTCCTTTTCTGTTTCCTATTTTTTATATTGTACAACAACTTGTTTAACAAGCCCTTTGTTATCTGATTTCGATCGAGTGTAGTCTGCTGAAACAGAGGTGTGTGTTCACGTTATTAATTAGGCATTTGTTATCTGATTTTGAGATTTGTAACGTTATGCATTGGTTGACTTGGGACCGAATTACACTGAAACATAAGAAATTAACATAAATTCTTAACAGAACCCCACAAAAAACAAAATAAACCCTTGACAAATAAGGGTATTAGCGGTGGGGGGGGGGGGGGGGGGGGTAAACAGTGATTACAAAATATACTATTGCTGAATCATGCCATATTCTACTTCGAATCTGGTCACGATCCTAATGGGTAGGATGGGAAGCTTCTTGATGCGGAAGCAGTAGTCCATTATGTTGTAGTTCACAAACCCCTCTGCTGCAAATCTCTTCTCCATATTCGAAGGCTGCATGTTGGGTGCAACAAATATTAGTTTCGTGATATATCAAATATACGAAGTTGAGGAGAAGATCTTACATTTTTGAAGAGACGGTCATAGACAGAGTTTGTCTTCACAGCCCCCGTCCTCCGGTTGTAGGTGACCCCTGGTTTCCCATAGAACTCGGTGAAGAGTTCAAACCGCGTCTGCATTATCCGCAGACGGTCCAGAATCTCCACCGGTGTAACCACCTCTCCCCTCCTCTCTGTGAAAACATCAGCAAGTTCTTCGTAAACTCGCTGCATCATAGCCTCGGTATATCTAATTTCAAACTGGACGCGGCGTTGAAGTTCTTCCATAAGAATCAATTCATCGACGACTGAAAAGTCATCGAAGTTGTAGAAGATTTTGGGGAGGTATTCCGTTACCTCGTTGTAGGAGTTCTTTAGGGTTGATTGATAAACGTTTTCCATGATACATGTCCTCTTCATAAGGGTTCTTCTAATAGATTCCAACATGTCAATGATTGCCATACCCCTGGCTTTAGCAATTGAGGCATTGAAGCTCTCAGACATGTTATTCAACAAAAGATCACTTTTGCAATGTGTTCTAAAGAATGCTCTAGACCACTGAGTTGAAGGCTTGCTTGCTAACCAATCGTATGCTTTCACATTCCTCTTTTGTACCAAAGCCATGATCTTGTTGAAATCACATACTCTACTAGCTCTTGCAGCATCCAAAATATATTCTTCATTGCAAGACCTGGATGCTCCTTTTTCAAATTTGCCCACACGTGCAAAACACAGAACCTATGCTCACAGTTAGGCAATAGCTCATGAACATCATCAACCAAGCCTTTCTGTTTGTCACTCATAACAGTCCAATGAAAACTGTTAGTTATATTCAGATCATCCACAAGAATACTCAGAAACCAATACCATGATTTTTCCTCTCCTTCTCAACCACTACATATTCAATGGGATAGGTGCAGTTATTAGCATCAACACCAACAGCAGTCAATAATATACCACCATTTTTGGTCTTGAGGTGTGTCCCATCCAAGCATATAATGGGCCTCCATCCACTAAGAAAGCCCTTCTTCAAAGCATCCCAGCATATGTATATTCTTTTGAACTTACACACCTCACCCATCACTTTACACTTCAACTTAACAGTAGTCCCTGGATTAGTCCTCATGATCTCTTCAGCATAACTCCATAGCAAGGAATATTGGTTTGCTTCAGTCCTATGAACATCAGCAAATACCTTCTTCTTTGTTCTGTACATTGAGATATGTGGAAGTCTATACCACCATCCATTTTAGCAATAGTAAGCATGGAGCTAGCAGGCCAATTTGGATCACTACTTATCTTTGCATGATATTTCTTTCTCAAAAATCTGGTAGTTGCTTGTTTGACATTGTCCTGTCTGGCACATTCATGGGGTTCCTTCAGAGTCTTAATCCTCATTGTGTCTTCTTTGTTTGGTCTTGAAGCATATAGCGCCCATTTACAGTTCTCATGTGCACACTTTGCTTGGACCTTCAACTGACTATTGATAGGAAACTTGACAGACCTCCCCTGTTCGATTGAGAAATTAACTATTGCATCCCTCAACATTTCAGTTGTTGCAAACTGCATCCCTAGCTCAAATGTGACACAATGCATGTCAAGTAAGGGATTGAAAATTGGATGACCTTGGTGTGTAGGTCCTTGTGGTATTGGCTTTTGTGGTTTCCTCCCTGTCACGTTTTCCTTTCCTTTCCCATCTTGCACAAGAGCTTGTCTTCTAGAGCTTCCTACTCCTTCATCATCATTTGGAACAAATTCAGGCGGTGCAACAGCTTCTTCCTCCTCATACCCCATTGCCTCACTAGCACTCCTAATATATTCATCATCAGCTGCATCATTGTCACTGTCATGCAGATCGTCTGAAAATTCAGAGTCACCACCACATGAGATTTCACCATCACTATCATCACTGTCCACTATATCAACTATAGATTCCAACAGTGGACTTGTATTGTCTCTTAAGCATTGAGGTATATGTCTCTGGCTTCTTGATTCAGTTGGGGGGCACTTGAAGAGTATGGTATATCACTTGCTCTTGCTTTTCTGGTGGCCATATCTCTTAACAGAATTGCTACATCTTCTACATCATGCCGTTGATCAGCATCATCACCATCATCACCACTCTCTACCAGACCTTCTACAAACCTATCCTCTTCACCAACATTGGCACCTCTATTGTTATCACCAATAACATCTAACCCTTCACTCATTGGAGGAAGATTAGGCAATTCACTCTGTGATTGAGTATCATTTACCTCATCTATGAGAACATATACATCTACTGATTTCCTTGTAGATGCATAGAGTGCCATATCCAGTGCCTCCTTATCATTACCTACTTCAATATAATCGCCTGGAGCAGAATCTCGAATGTAACATATTCTCACCACACAACCCTCTGTTTTAACACCCACTTCTTTCACCATATCCAGTAGCTCTAGCCTGGACATTTGGTCCTCAGTGCACCGGTTTATATAGCTCACGTGTCCCTCTAGATAAACCCATTTCCCCAAATTCATTAATTTTCCAGAATGATGCAATATTATGGTGAATGGGTCATCTCTAGCTCCAACTGAAGGTAGACAAAAATTATTTAACATTATATTGACATACATATACACACTTAAACTAACTTATCATACAAACACACAAGTTGGAGTGACATATAAAAAGAAATGGATGACCACACTTAAATGACGAAATGGATCACACAAACACACAAGAACAGGACGAAATGGATGACCGCACTTAAACTATTCCCTCACATACAGCCAAATGGAGGACCACACGACGAAATGTAACTCCAAACAAAGAAATAAATTAAATTGTGGATTTGGGGATTCTTACCATAATCGGGTGTAATTTGACCTTCAGGAATAACATCAATGGTTGTTCTAACTCTCCACACCATTGTGAGATTCTGTCGATCGAGTGGAAAAACAATAAATTCAGCTTCGTTTTTGTGGATTTGCTTTCGATTATGGAAATTAGGGTTTCGGAAAATGGCCGGTGATTTGAGAAAAATCCGCGTGATACGTTATATGTTAATTTATTTAATTGTTAAACAAATAATCAGTGATGTACCGAGAATACCCCTCTTAATGACGTCAGCGATGCATCATTTCGTCAAAAAGTGACGTTTTTGGGCTAAATTAGGTCGGAAACAAAGGTTGGATAGGAAAGTGTCACCGGAATGAAACGTTGGATAGGTAAATGTAAAAAATGAAACGTTGGATAGGTAAGTGCAAAAGCGGGCAAACGTTAGATCGGTTTCTGATTTTTTCCGTTAATTTTATCAACCACTCTAAATAAATTCCTCTTTTCTTTTTTGCATTTAGTGTTATACATTAGTAGCGTTGACCATCCAATATTTTATTAATAACTAGAAACCGGGTTCTTGTTGTTTTTCAAAGTCAACTATCAGTATTTAACGACTTTTGTTGGTAATTTATCACCAAAAAAAAATCTTTCCAACAAAATGGATGCCAGAATCGTGTTGTTCTATGAGTCCCCGTGGAGTCTCAAAATTGATGGCACTTTCGTAGGGCTCTTGGCAGAACATGGCAAACGTCTCGAGCGTAATATACAAAAGAGTGACAGTTTTGTTTTTTCCGAGTGCATGGAACAACTGAACGTGAAATATGGCACAACATTGAATATGAGGGCCTTACGTCTGCGTTTTGAGCACTTGCATGATAGGTTTAAATGTTTTTCAAGTCTCATAGACAATCCTTGTATGAAATTTAACCCAGACACTTTCAAGCTAACCGCCGACTACCCATTTATTTGGGACTTCTTCGTGCAGGTAAATTCTACGTATACCTAGCGACATGATTTTGCAAATTATTTATAATTTATTGGCATTAATTTGTGCTTTGGGAATTTGTATATTACCTCGTTCAAGTGTAATATGTCGTATAGATTTAACAACGGTTGAGCTATGAAACATTTCCCACATGTACACATCAAATACTTTAAGAATGAGTTTCAAGAAATCCTTAACATATGTGCCACATTCATTAAACTTTATTCATATATATGGTCAAAGATTATGATCCTCATTTGTTTGGCTGTAGAGAAATGCCCTTACCGTAGCATATCATGACGAGGGTGAACTCGCGTGGAACGAGCTCGTGTCCATCTTTGGAAGACTAGACCCGGCAGGAAGCGGGCGCAGTTTCCCAGTTGTCGACCTAACTGTCGATCCATACGAGTTTGACGATTTGGACGCCGGGGACAAGTGGGATTCAGGGAGCACGGCCGATAATTTCATTGAGTTCCCAAGTCCAGACTGCGTACTCCCTGTCCGGACTCAGAAGCGCCCACGAATCACAATCGATGATCTTCTTGAGTGGGCACACCTCTCAAAGGATCCTCTTGTAGAAGACCTTACCCCCAAAAGGAAGAAGATAACCACGACCAAGTGCCTGTTTCCTGTGAAGGAAGAAAAGAAGACCCAGAATCGAAGCCAACAAACTTTGTTAACATCGACTTAAGCCCAGAAACTCCCACTATCAAGAAGTGATGCCTCAGTGCATCCTATGTATTCACTCACTATCTTGGAATAGCCCTTGACTGTGTAATAGTAGTAGACAGTCAATCCTCTTTTGTAAGGGCTTAATTTGGAGCGTGGTAGTTTTTGGATGTTTTGCTCCTGTGTTGATGTTGCTTGCATGTGGTCGAATTATTTTGTTAGTTGGCCATAACTAAATTTCGGTTATATATATAAATCGACCTATTTTGGAAGTTGGCCATACCTATGTTTTGGTTATTTTGTGTGTGGTTTCATTTGGGAGGTCACAAACCTCTTTTGCTTGCTTTCATGATTTGTTTATAGCAACTTTAAATTCGTCTGGACACAATGTTCATATGATGTTTCGCCAACATCGATCCAACATTGAGCAATACTTAACGTTGCCCGTTTATAGTTTTATATATTGGTAATAATTTAACAAAGAACCAATTCACATTTCGACCAATAGTTCTATTGAGATTAGCATTTTAACAACTCGACCAATAGATTAAAGGTAACTTCTAAAAAGGAACTTGATGATAAATTTCGTATTTTAATACATGATGTTACGTTGTAAAATATTTGCCATTTTCTAACATATAAGTATGGTAAACAGATTTATCGTATATTGAATGTTAGCACGCATTGATTATGTTAATTTTATTTCACGTAACTATACATCGCATTTTATTTGGTTAAAATTTAAATATTACGCAAAAGAGGAATAAAGTTTACTTTTAGAATTAGATTTTTAACTATGTTGCACGGATACTCTGAAAATGACTCCGTATCCCGTATCGGATGCGTGTCCGCATCGGATACGCCTCGAATACGCCTCAGATACGTATCCGATATGCCACGTGGCGTATCCTATTTAAATATTATTTTTTAATAAATCGGATACGTATCGAATACTATCCTAAGGCGTATCCGATACGTGTCCCCAATAAAATAGGTTATTTTATTATTTTTAAAAATTTTAGGGGTGAATTTATTTATACTACAAACACCAAAATGCAATTTTCTAATTTATTAATTCATTTAACTCATATAATAGTTCATCATTTTCACTTTTCACTTGATGAACCCGACTTTTAGTTGGTTTTGTTTGTTGATAATGTTGTTTAACAATAAATAAGCTATTGCAATATTAATCTTTGTTATATTACGAAACTTTGTAATATTCGTGTTGAACATATTTATCAATTAATATTTGAGTTTGTGAAATGGTGGATCTTTGTATATGGCTATATGTTGATTATTTTTAGAATTTTATAAGTATTTAATATTCATCATTTTATATATTTACTTAAATAATATATATATACATATATAATTTTTTAATATTTAATATTCGACGTATCCTTGACGTATCTGAATATGTGATTTTGAAAAAATCCGTATCTTCGTATCCGTATCTTGTCCGATACGTATCCACGTATCCGTGTCCGTGCAACATAGATTTTTAATCAATGGGAGTCTTAAAATAAAATTGTGTTTCAATTATCTAACTTAATAATTTTTATAGTTTACTCACTGAATCAAGTTCTTGTTTTGTTTAATTGATAGTCAGTTTCATTTAACACCGAAGTGCAACATGTGCAAGCACGCCCATGTTGGTTGGATGTTGGCCCAACACTGACCACCTAATTGTTGACCACCCTCTAAAATATATTTCATTATTTTGAAAAACCGCTTGTATCTTTTTCTTCATTTTACCAAGCATCACAACCCTTTCCCCTACCAGCCCCTCATTAATTGGACACGACAGTCTAGGGTGACAGTTGTAACCCACTCTGTTAGAGTTGCCACAGTCTATTCTTTTAACATTGTTATTTAACCACACCAATGTCTAAGTAAATTTAATTAGAAACCCATAAACACATTCCACAGTCGGCCCTCATAATTATATTTGTCATCTTAAGTGGTAAACTGAGAAGCAGAGAAAATCAAAAGGTCATGGATCAACTGATCTCCGAGATGAAACGCCTTGGGGCCACTCCGATTGAGAGAATCATTGTAAGATTACGTTCCTTTCACTCAATTCTACTGTTAGGAAAGCGTACTTTTTTTTCCGTACTTCTTATTTCCATTCCATACGGTTTAAACACTAATAATGTTTTTGCATGCACCAGGAACCGCCAAATGAGGCGGTATTCGCACCGATGCAGTACAACAACGAGTGGGATGACGCTAGAGAATCCTTGTTACTCAAATATCTCCGGTTGGTGGAGGACACATCAAGGAGCACACTTGAACAACTCTACCGAACTACAAACACACGGTGTAGGAAGCCTGGAAGAACGGATGCAGACTTTGGCCCTTCGTATGTCTTCTTACCTTTCCTTCATTAATAGGGAAGGTGTAGTTTACGACAAGGCCACGCATCTTCATACTATGCGGGAGGGTTCTTACTTCGAGGCTTTGGCACGCGACGGGGTAATCAATTTTTATGCTTTGCCCATTTGTAGCACGACAACAAAAATCATTTAAATCGGACATTATGTTATGTACATATTTAATTTGGGTGATCTGTTGTTGTTTGACTGATCCTTTTATATTTGTACCTTAGGATGTTGAGGCTGCGATATATAGGTACTTCCGTCTGCACGGCCTACCGAACCGCGAGGAAATGTTTGTCGTGTTTGTCCCTCTGGAGGATGCATTTCCTAATACAGATAATGAATCAAGTGAAGAAACTGAAGACGAGCAGACCACCGTAGATGGATCGGGAGACGACGCAGGCTCGGGGCCGACCGAAGCCGAGATATATCACGACGAAGACGGGCGCTCTTTCGATAGTACAAATATGTCGTCGCCCCCAATAATGTAACTACAGAGTGTGAGCAATGTGGAGAATATTATGATACGTGCGTCTGTTTGAATTCCGAGGGGTCGAGTGGTCTCCCCTCGGACTTTTATGATGATTCAGACTAATCACATAATAATGTCAATTTGTCCAATTAACTATGATTATGTATATTGCACCAATAGGTATTTTGGATTGTTATTTTAATTTTTCGTAATTGCATCCTTGTTTTACATAATTTCATTTGTTGGGCTATGATATAATTACAATACGTGTTAAGTGTATACTATGGCATGCTACTAGATTCAATGTTGGGCAGGTGTTACCTCAGCATCCCTCTGACATTCATAATTTAGCACTTGCACTGGCACAAACATGCGTGCACTATTCATTTATTTGAGTAGTACCATGTATAACACAACGTATCGATAACATATGCTACTTGATTTATTATATTACGTGAAACAGATAGTTGTGTTTTTCATCATTTTAATTAGTACAAAGGGAAAGAGTCAACAAAAGAAGGAAGAAGTCCGCTTTTGTATTAGGTCACATGTCCGGCCATGACAAGTCCAAAATTATTACACGAGTATGTCCATTCATAATTTTGTGAACATTGTAGTTAAGGTTTCTTTTCTTATTATTAATTTATTAAACGAAGGACCCTAGTCAGCTGTGCCAGTGTTGTGGTAAAACGTGTTTAACATTTCAGTCAGTTTCTTCAAAAATATATAACACTGGTTCCTCTTGCCATACAAAATGCACTCACAACCTCTACACCATGGCCCACCTCCATTTTCCCCTCCACTCATATACTTATGACATGTTTCCTCTGAATAGTTGGGGCTAGCATTTTCATGTCCCCATGAGTTGTTGATTTATTTTATAATAAAACAAAAGTTCATTTCATATTAATTAAATGTGTTTTTTGAGAAAAAAGGCAATGATCATTGTTATGCAGATCGAAAGTACTATCCATAAAATCTTATATCCAAATAGGGGCATATATACTAATGGCAGGTAACACATATCAACCCATTTGCCGTATATATTCATGTTAAGTTTCACATTGGGGGTCACCCTCCCCATAAAATCTTTTGGCTTGCAAATCTTTAGGTGATAAACGCTATTTGATTCATTCACCGGGACTGTACGATGTAATGATATTATGAGTTGTCATTTATATATGACGTGACGGCCAATGTCAGAGGTGCATATACACATTATAAAAAATTGGAAACCATTTTTCAAGTTGGTCGTGTTGCATTTCTAAGCTATATATTTTAGGCACTCTTGACTTTTTTGTAATTTAGTTGACAAATGGATGTTTCCCCCTTATGTCACTTGAATGAGTTTTCGTATATTATTCACCAATTGTTATCAACCATTAAATAATTGATTTTACGTACATATAGTTAGTTATTTTAATCCCCATTTTTAGTACAAATATACAATATCATACATACCGAATATCTATCTTTGTAACTCCCTAACAAATAAAAATTTACCATAACGTCTGCCAATAAGTACTTGTTTAATCCACTATTGAAAGCGACAAATCCACATGCAAATATTTTGAAGTGGAACGTGCTACAAGTAGTTACCAACGCAACTCAATACAAAACATAGACGTTCAAAATTCTAAAACAACCCCCAAAACATTAACACAAACAAATTATCATATGAAAGATGTTAAGGCCATTTCACAGGACATATTAAAATCATTCTAATATCCTTCATGGCTCACCAAACAATACATCCATCTTCGACAGTACCTTAATTTGAGGGATGGGAAGTTCTTTCACTGCAAACAGATACTGCATCTTGTTGTAGTTCTGAAACCCTTTCATCCTGAACCACACATCAATCGTCGTATGCTTCATTTAGCAAATAAGATATTCAAAATCTGGTTATGGTAAATTCTCATGCATCAGGGGATCGAGATAAACTCACGTGTTTGACATGCAGATCATGAAGCCTTCGATTAATTTTCACTTTGCCTTTCTTCTTGATTAGCGTCACACCAAGTACTTTATAATATCGATTGAACAATTAGAAACGAGTTTTCATGATCATGAGACGTTCCTTGATCATCAAAGGGGATATATCCGTCCCCTTGTACTCCGTTAGTTTTTCAGCCAATTCATCATATATCGGCTGCATTATCTCCGGTGTGAACCAAATCCAACGATCCGCTCTCTTGCGAAGCTTGTGTAGTAGATAATCCTCGTCTGTTTGTGTAAACTCTCTGAAACTCATGAACACATTGCATATGTCCTCCTATTATTTTCGATCAATGGAACAAGTCAAAGCTCGACACATGAAGAAAATAAGAATTATATTATTAGTATGTAGAGCTGACCTTCGTGGAATCTTACACTTCCTTCAATTTGCCATTAGTTCCCGCCATTGCGATGGATAGAAGTTATTTTTTTCGTGTAAGTATGTTGTAGAAAAATGTTGATTTCTGAGTGAGAGTGTGGGTAGGGTCAACATATTATATACTGTTCTAACACTTATATAATGACGTGCATCCATCCTTTGGTCAAGGGAACGGTCCAATAAAAACATGTGGCTACTCATGTTCAATTGCATGCCTGTATGACCATACAGGCATCCGACAATAAAGGTTAATTTTGGTAATAAAAATATTTAGACATCTCTTTTTATGGCCTTGTATTAAAAGTGCAAACCTCGGTTTCTACCCCAACTACTATTTTTAATTGTGCTGCTCAAACATAAATATAGTTTAATATCCAACGGTCAGGAATAAGTAATGTATGTTTCCTATGTCCATCATAAAGGACATACACGCTTGAAAATCGTTAGACTAATTTTATGGTGCAAATTCAAATATTGTTCTTATGCTTTAAGAACTGTGTGATTAGTAAGGAGTAGAATGTTGTACCGATGTTGGACCTACATTAATTCAACATCCGTTCCAGAGCGTTTGATACTTATTTAATCCTAAATCATTACACATATAACCATGATAGTACGATTTACGAAAGAAATCTGATTTCGTTGTTATTACGAAGGTAAACCTAATAATTTGCCTAAATTCCATTGCTTTAATTGATCATGTCAACGAGTGTGTAATTGAAGTAAAGAATAATCATTGTAACAAACATGTGTTTCTCGTGTATACGTGCAATGAAATGTTGAGGGATACCTATTGTCATAACCTATTTTATAACATATAATTTTAAATTCATGAGGAAGACCCTACATCCATCCTAAATATATTAAAGATTGAATACATTTTTCAGTAGCTTATGTGTGAACTTAATAGTTCAATAGGTGTACCGTGTATATTTGTATTTAGTTAGAATTATGTTAGTGTACATTTCGCATATTTAATATTAATATTACACAGACAAATATAAGTTGGCATATGGTTTTGGCTCGATGTAACAACAAACTACTAATTTTCAACAACTGGCTCTTGGACAGTTCTAAAAGTGTCCATTGTACAAAAGTTCATATTACTCTCACATATGGGAAAGACCTTAGATATGCAAAGTGCATGATAAATAATAGTATTTATAGTACATACACGGTACCATATGTACTTTCTTCTACTGTGGTTTGGCGTAATGATTGGTAGAAGTATTCCTCACTATATATTTGCTTGTTTTATTATCTCCAAATTACGTAGAAACTATATCAATAAATATTGCCTACGGTCATGCTGAATAATGGGCCCACACATAATACTCACAATTCCAAGCGTGTTACATAGAAATACATATTTAGGATAGCAGTTGACACTATTTACACAAATAATGGGGTTTGTTTGATCGATCTTAATGGCACGCCGTCGAAACAAATAGTGTGATAGCGTGTCATAGGTGTCATCTATGGTGTAGGGGGAGTTGACTTATCAGCCAATGTGATCTGTTCTGACAACTGAATGCGGCCGAAAGTTAGATACGTTCTGGAGATCACAATCCAAGTTACATAAATTGGTATGTTTTTAAATAAGTAAACCATATATTTCTCCTGCTTACGCAAATTTCATCGCACAACTTTGCTCGTATCTTCTTGACAAGTTAGACAATTATATATGGTATCTGTTTACTTTATTATTCCTAAAAATTAAAACCACCCGTTAAATTAGTTCAACCATTTTATCAAAAGATTATGGTAAGAAATAGATAATCTATTTAAAATTGCCAGTTTAACTTCATATTATAAACTCAAATTATGATTTAATATATTCGTGTGCACATTAAAAGCATGCGAGGACAACACCGAACACAAACATACAATTGTAGTCGAAAACACTCACATCCAGTCATTTTAACTTGATTGCCATTCCTAGGTAATACAAATTGATTGCATTCCAAATACTTATATTACGATCTAACATTATCATATCATAACATACTTGTCCTAGAGATGGACTTGTTGACACGTTAAAAGTGGTACGAAGCAAATACCCAACACAATAATCGGAAAACAATGGACTAACATTGTACATAAACAATCAACCATGGGATGTTCTAAATAATTATCCAACCCTGATGTAATTTAATATAAATCACGGAATATTACAGCAATGCGTTTTCCCTTTTCAATATATAAAATGTACAATAATATGAATTGTCTTCCTAGACACGCTTGGATCTGTCATTTCAAACATTACCGTTGTGCATTAAAATAGAATATGTATGGGTGGATGGATAGTTTCAAAATTCGAAAATTAGGAAGGCGGGTTTTCTATATAACCATTCTTAATCCAGAGGTCACTTATCAATTTTTATCATTGTAGAAAATTTAAACACGAAAATTAACCACATTAAAATTCAACATGGAGTATGGTCAAAGCTCTGGTATCAGGGAGCGGCCAACTACATGGTTTATAAATGGGCAGCTTTTGTGCCATTGTGGCCGTGAGGTGGTGATGCAGACAACATGGAGAATTCCGAACCCAGGTCGACGTTATTGGAGATGTCCGGTGGGTATACAAATTATTTGGTTATGCGTATTACAAGTTTTGAAATTAAGACTTGTACATAATATGATTAACAATTATTAACCACAATATTGCAGGCATATAGATGCAAGATGGTATCCTGGCTTGATCCCGAACCTTATCACAGATGTAAGGCTGTAATTCCCGGGCTCATCAATAACCTTGAGAAACAAGAGGCATCAATTGAGCGTTATATAAAAAACGTGAGAGAATTGGAATGCTATTGGCATTGGGGGTCTGGATCCTGGTGGTGTCGGTGGTTGCAAAGATAGTATTTATGCAATGATTTTCTATCAATCTATGTCTAATTAGTTATATCATTTTGGTACTTTATAATACTATCGTGTGAGCACTGGCCTAGTTGAACCCAACTCTTGCTTTAGGTTGTTTATGCTCGGTCCAACTTGAATTAAAGCAACAACCCAATTATATAAAAGATTTCAACGTTGTCGCGCAGACGTTGGCTCAACATCGATCCAACATTGCATACAGAGCAACGCTCTCTATTTTCAGGTCCCTAATTACCAAATAACCAACTATATTTTTTTTAATATCATATAGAAAATTAATCAATATTTAAAAAAAATCAACTAGAGCAAGAGATCGACAAGCGTTTAATACTAAACCGGATATAAAAAAGGTATCAATTTTTAAATCTAAAAGGTTGTTATTGTTTTTGTAATTTTATATACAAATTTGATTTTTTGCGGTATATTTATAACAAAAGAACCGTGATGATATATTATTAGTAATAAATTATCGGTGAGCAAATGGAATTTAGCTGCGGATCCTTGTCTGATTAATTGAAATACAAATAATAATAACACTAAATAAACTAATACACAGAGTACTTGGATGTCACGCACTATATATAGCTAGTTTAAAATTGCGAATGGAAATGAATAATTATACATGGCCATGTGACGTCTATCATCTTTTGGATGGATTTATGGGATTTATCGGCGGGTTATAAGCAGTACAAGCAAGGTAGCCGCGTACTAGCACCAGCTACCTATCATGTGCAATCCAATACGATTATTTAGGAAAATCAAAAATATTATCTCTTAGTGCGATAGAAGATTTTATTGCTAATATATAGAAATCTTTGTTCAAGCTATGACATTTAAATGCATGCACATATGGTGCTCAATAGGGACTAATATCATTGTGAAAATTTCTGTTAAGGTAATGTTTATTCAGTTTCAGGAGTAGTTATGTAAATTCCAATTGTTAAGATTATATTTGTCATCAACCTTCGAACTATGGTAACCGCAAACTTTGTAAGTAAATAAATCAAACATTCTGTTACAGGGCACTATGTACTATATATAAATTATGAAGTGTTGGACCCTCCCGCACACAAAGAAGCCGGCATTTGTTAAGGGCAGGTCGAGACACTTTATATGGAATATAATACAACAAAATACACAATGAAAGTAAAATTATATGGAATTGGATGTCTAATCAATCAAATTAGGGGGGCTTCAACTGGTCATGCTCTATAAATAATAGTATGACACATTAAACGCAGCTGCACACTTCACCAGTCAGTATCAACTTACACAACGATCCACAAAAAAATAATCCAGCAAACACTCAAAAAATGGCACCAATAGTTCCTGTGCCACAAGAAGAAATGTTGTATAGCAAAGATTGGACCAAGGAAATGGACACGAAATTCATCGGTGTATTGTCTAACATAGCACGTACAAACCACACAACTTTATCGTTGTGTAACTTTGATGCCATATCAGCAGCGGAAGTAGAGACGAGCATCGAATTTGGAACTAACTTATCGTATATTGAATGCGTGTGGCGATTTCATCTACTTAAGCTACTATTCGATACTTTCACTGATTTGATGTCCCGAGATGGATTTTTCTGGGACGAGGAAAATAACCAAATAGTTTATACCAAAAAAAATGCTTTTTACGAAGTATTGAAGGTAAACATACTTGATATTAATTGTGGATAATTCGACTTGCTATGATTTAAAGGTGTTCGACAATCGTATTTATTTTTTTGGCAGAAAAATCTATTTGCAGAGGTCTACATGATAAATGGTGAACCAGCATGGAGCGGTTTGTGCGAAATTTTTCGCGGAAAGGAACCATCAAACGTGACCAACTGTATCTGATCACACTATAAGGGAGTATTTTGCATAGTATTTGAAAAATGACCTCTATTCATATGATCCATAGGAGCAACGAGCTTAAAAGTCACACTGCACAAGTTGTCAACTTGCAATTGAAGCTGGAGTGGAAATGCAACGACGTAATGGGCCATATCGGCCGTCATGGGAAATCAAATATTTTGCTTCATTTAATTACTTGTGCCATATGGATGTTGGCCTATGTAACGGATAGTAATTATCATATGATATTTTAAATGCATTTGCAGAACTTACCGAACTCTTGCATTTATATTTAGTATATTGTTTACTTCATGGAAATTCATATTTATAAACATGTAAATAGTTACTTCATGTTACTTTATTCGCTTCACCGATGGGACATCTACGAAGAGTTCCATTTACTAAAAACAATAAAGGAATTTAAAAAAAAACAAACGGACTATCGTACATGACTACTGCTGCATCACCACCCAAAAAGACTATGAACACAGTAAATGATGCAAGGCAGGCCGAACAAAGTACATCATTCCAATTTATGAGAAATGGGATTCTGGATTCAATGTTGGCCTGATGTTTCCCTATCACCGTGCCAACATTGAAACCAGAACACTTTGTACTCTACTGTACGTAATAATGCAGTAGGTCAAATAATTGGCGGGACGAGTTCTGGATTCAATGTTGGCCTGATGTTGCCCCAACATCGTCCCAACATTAATACCAGAACATTTTGTACAGAACTGAGCGCAATTAGGCATCATGTCAAATAAGGGAAGGACGAGTTCTGGAGTAAATGTTGGTCTAAAAGTTATCCAAACAACAATACATCATTTCATACATACCAAACTAGTAATCCGTAAAGCAGATAAAGTTCATTGCACAAAATGATTTAACTATGGGGGTTGGGCTCTTTGCTGGTAGGGTGTTGCCTCAACATCCATTCAAAATTGAAAGGGGGACACACTACACTTTCAAATAGCTACATCATCAATGATGTCTTACGATAGCCATCGAAAAGGTCATGCACAGAATGTTAACAGGTGACTAGTAGAATCCTAATTTTTAACAATACATATACCAACAACATTAGATAAAAATTAGACACAACACTCACATTTCAAGCCAAATTGTTCAACATCCAATACCCAACAAAACATTCCAAATAAACCACAACACGACAAACACAATCACCACCCCTGCAACATAATAAACCATGGATCAATCCATACCATTTTGTGCAGCAAGCTCCTCCATGTCCTTGATCAGGACATCTAGTTCCTGCAACTAAACTTGCTTAGCAGCAATCTCCCTCTGAAGATCAGCATAAGCATTTTTGTACCAAGCGAGATGTTGATCCACAAAATCTTTTGTGGTGACCCTGGTTTCAACCTCATCGGAATGGGGCACTGACTGTCCAGCAAATAAGTGGGCCCTCCTCTCCCTGTTACCAGCAGGTTGTGATCCATCCGTCGGTGCCCACGGCAAGTCCTTAACTCTTCCGCTGGTCAAGTAAGTTGTCGTGATGGTGAACTTGTCCTGATTCAGCATTATCCCATCAAACTCTTCCTGCCTTATCCCCTGTTTGAGAAGAAGGGTGGTGATCAACGAAGGAAATGGCAGAACCCCTGAGTTCTTTCTCGCAACGTCTTCCATTGACCTCAGGACTCTTTCACCGATGTTAACCGGTAACCCGTTCTTCAGTTTATAGATCAAGAAAGCAGCCTCCTTGGTCAATATAGTGTTTTTCACAGTGGGCAGCCAATTATAACTAGCAAGCTTGTGCAAAACAGCACCTGGTGCAGTCAGTCGAGTGCTTGCTAGTTGTCCTTCCCAGACCCTGACCAGACCTTCAGTTAGATCCTGGATCACCTCGTCTAGCCTAGGATCATCACCTTCCTCGACGTGATCCAGTCCCCATACCTGATTGATCTTTTGCATGCTTATGTCGTACACTACTCCTCTCACCCATGCCTTGTCATATTTGGACGACATTGAGCACGTGTCCCATCTTGAGAGATTCATGTAGAATTCCTGGACAAGGTAGGGCGAATACGTACCATGCTCCCTCATACAATTAAGAACTCTTCTCGATTCAAGGAATTCAGTCATCCGGTATTCTTTGGAGCTCACCTTATCCATAAATCTCTCCTTATCGATTGCCCTCTTCTTAAAATCATTAGCCTTAGCTTCTATCCCCTTAGTGAGATAGAACCTAGAGCAGGTTGGGTCCTTCCGGTAGAACTCCTTAAGATTGTCCTGGTACTCCACCTCTTCTTCTTCTTCTCCGGCCGAAACAGTTCCATCCACATCTTGCTCTTCATCTCCCTTTTCCGCCGAATCATCAGCCATCACAACATCCTCCTCCTCCACTACCCGTTTACCTTTACTCCCGACATCGCTCTTTTTCTTTTTACATCTCAATCGTGTAGACCTCCCAGTTGCTCTTCGTTTAGCAGCCGCTCTAAGCAATGCGCTAGCTTCAGCCTCCACATCTGCCTCCAAATCGGCCTCCACCTCGGCCGCCGCATCTGTATCCACCTCGGCCCCCACCCGAGCCTCCGCCTCTGCCCCCACCTCAGCCTCCTCATCGGCCGCCACAGTTTCCTCGTCATTTAAACCATCCTTTGCCTTATCACCCCCGGCATCTGATATCACTTCAGCATCGTCAACCACAACATTTTTCCCTTTCCCCCCAGCAATGGAATCTTTCCTTTTTTGAGCCAATCGCTTAGATCTCTTACCCGAACCTTTTTTTTCAGCCGATTTCGACACTTTGCGTAATCTTGCCGCCAAATCGGCCGCAATGGTTTCTTCCGCATTTTGCCCAGCCTCATCAATATTCGCAGGTTGATCATCCATCACCTCAACATCCCCATCCACCACGCTTTTCTGTTTCGTCCTGCGATTGGACCTACGCCGTGCAAGCTTGAATCATTGAGAGCGTCGTGTCTCACCGCTAGGCTCACCCGCATTTGGCGCTTTGCTCGATTTGGCATCACCCGTAGGCACCCCAACATGTTCTGGTGCAACATCCTCCACCTCAATAGTGCTACTTCTTTCAGCAAGGTCAGCTTTTTTTCTTGATCGCCTCTCAATTGCGGCTAGTCGATACTTGCCCGCTATCAGAGTTGCTTTGTTTACCTTAATCCCATGGACTGGGCACCGAGGATCGGGTTGACCAGGAACCAACGAGGGAACAAAACCCATGGATGATGTTCGAGCCCTAGTTCTGTGCGCGAGAGTTGTACCCATGAGTCTGCTCCTTTTACCCTTTTTCAAAGCTACCTCCGCAAGTGTGTCTAATGGGTTTTTGCTTGCCATTATAAAGATGTAGAAAGAAATAAAGATGTTGAAGTGAGTTCAATTTTGCCGAAAATAGAGAAAGAAAGAGGAATTTGCAATTGGGAATAAATTAGGGCAGAAATAGTGGAGTCGCAGAAGGAGAGAGAGAGTGGTGGAATTTATGGCAGCAGTATCACATTTTATGTTTACATTTCCCGCATTTAATTAAAGACTCTATTTTGTAAACCTTTAATTTGAATTAAGTCCCAATCATTTTGGTCATTTTAGATATTAGAAGCCAAGTGCAAATATGACTTATATTTTTTCCCATGTAACCCAATGAAACTTATATTTTCTAACTAAGGTGGCTTAAAATATAATTTCTTTCCTTGCCAAACAGCCCACCTAACGTCTATCCTGCATTTGTATAACTTCACTGGTTTTAATTAAAAATACATTCTTGGTTCATTGAAAAATTGTTTTAAGGAAATCAAGTAATTTAAACGAATATCGAAATAGATGATCAACAAGTCAGCGGCATGATATTATAAATAACAAGTAGTATTTATATGTAAATAATCGGATAGATTGATTACCCAATCAAAATAACTTTAAAACATCTTTATAAACGATTAATAAAACTCGTGTGTGGGTCCATGCACGACCAGCAATAAGTGTGATTTGTTAATAACAAAACTATAAAGTTTGGGGCTTAAATGTGGCTGATCTATAAAATTGTGGGTTCATATAATCTTCAAGTATACGTCGAAGCATAATTGAATGGGGCTGTATAAACTTACTGATTTTCATTTTAACCAGATGTTAGACTATCATCTCTTACACATAGAAACCAGTAATGTTGCAACTGTACTGAGGACAGCATAGTAGAATGGGCTAAGCTCAAATTAGATTAGACTTATATAGAGGTCATAAACACCAAATAACGAACGTTGGATCCTAACAGTGTATTTTTATCTATAAAATTGTGGGTTCAGATTTGCGGGGAAAATATGCGCTAAAATCAAATTGAAAGGGGCTATATGAAGTTACTGATTTTCATGTAAACATCTCTTACACGTTGAAACCCGTACCGAAGCAATTGTGCTGAGGAAAGCCGATTAGAAAGTGGTAAGCTCATAGTAGATTCGACTTAGATAGAAATCAAAGACACCAAATAACAATAATAACCTCCTGCGATCCATTGCTCTTGCTTCTGCATGAATAGTGTTAATCCGGCTGCGGGATATTAGGCTACTCGCGTGGTACACGTCGTCTGGGTGAAAATCAAACAAGAAATCACCATCGACTCCATTCTTCCGAATGAAGTTGTGCAGAGTACAGCACGCCATGACAATCTTAGCCTGATGTTTTAAACTGTAGTTGGGCATCATCTTCAGAACGGGGGACCGCATCTTCAACACACCAAAAGTACACTCAATAACGTTGCGGAGACTCGACTGCCTGTAGTTAAACAATTCCATCATTCCAATCGGCTGATTATTTTGGAACTCGCGTATGTGGTACCATCCGGACGCAAACGGAGTCACGTAACAAGTGTACAACGAGAACCCCGAATTAACCAAGTAATACTTATCGCCAGGTGGATTTCTCCAGCAGGGGTGATACGATAAAGGATAGAGACATTGGACCCGTTAGATATATTGATCTAAGAACCCAATGTATAAATAAGCAGCGGTCTCCCCAGATCGAGAATCCGGTTTGATCTTACTTAGAGCGTGATAAACCTTGACCCGTTGGCTATATAATCAGCCAAGAACCGTGGTATAGTTGAACGCCACAAGATCGTGCTCAAGATCTTGATAAGTTCTTGAATATTTTAATTCCTCACAAAGAAAGAGTCAAAATATCAAAAAGAAAATATTAATTTTCGGATTTATATCAAAGCTGATTTTTACAACTCTTGTGAGACTTATTTATAGACTAGAAAGTGACTCTAAAGTGTCCCACACTTATATCTAAGACATAGGAGTCCTAAACAAGCATTTGACCACTCTTAATGACTCTTGAAACACTAAACAAGACTCTTGAAACACTAAACAATAAGACTTGACTTCTTGGACATACAAAAGGTTTATTTGACCAAAACTTAATCATTTTACTTAGTCTTGAAGCTTGCCACGAAATTGATGGATAATGGGCTTGAAAAAGTGTCTTCCAATTTAATTTAGCACCAGCCCATCACTTGAATTGAGCCTCAACCCAATAACATTCATAATTGGGCCTTCTAAGCACTTCTCTTGCATATTCTCTTGTATTTCAGCAACAAGGTTCAACATGGCCTCTCTAATTTGTTTTGTTCGGGCTCTAGTTATTGGACCATCATTAATTTTGAGTAGATCCGTCTTTCCTTGATTTGGCTGCGTTAGTCCGTCTCCATCATTCCCTCCTTCTTTGAAAAGATTCGTCCTCGAATCTGAATCTGCATCAAAAGGAGAAAGATCAGTAACATTAAATGTTGCACTTACATTATACTCACCTGGAAGGTCAAGTTTGTAAGCATTGTCATTGATTCTTGCAATCACTTGGAATGGACCATCTCCCCTTGGTTGCAACTTGGACTTGCGCTTTGTTGGGAACCTCTCTTTTCGCAAGTGTAGCCATACCCAATCACCGGGCTCAAAGATGACTCGTTTGCGTCCCTTATTAGCTTGCTTGGTGTACTGATCCGTTTTCTTCTCTATGTTGAGTTTCACTTTCTCATGCAGCTTTTTGATCATCTCCGCTTTTGCTTTTCCATCAAGACTATTACGTTCTTCAACGGGAATTGGAATAAGATCAAGTGGACTCAATGGATTGAAGCCATAGACAACTTCAAAAGGAGAGTGATTAGTAGTAGAATGAACACTCCTATTGTATGCAAATTCAGCAAATGATAAACAATCTTCCCAATTTTTCAAGTTCTTTTGAATCAAAACTCTAAGCAATTGAGACAAAGTTCTATTCACAACTTCAGTTTGCCCATCGGTTTGTGGGTGACAAGTAGTAGAAAATAGAAGTTTAGTTCCCAATTTGCTCCACAAAACACGCCAAAAGTGACTCAAAAACTTCACATCTCTATCACTTACAATGGTTCTTGGTATTCTGTGCAAGCGAACAATTTCCTTAAAGAACAAATCAGCAATATTAGTTGCATCATTAGTCTTATTACAAGGAATAAAGTGTGCCATTTTGGAAAACCTATCAACCACCACTAACACAGAATCTTTTCCTTTCTTTGAACGTGGCAAACCAAGAACAATGTCCATGGATATATCCACCCAAGGTTCACTTGGTATAGGTAACGGTGTATACAATCCATGTGGTTGGACTTTGGACTTAGCTTGCTTGCAAGTTATGCACCCTTCACAAATTCTTTCAACATCCACACGCATCCTAGGCCAATAGAAATGCTCACTTAAAGTACTCAATGTTTTATGTATCCCAAAGTGTCCCATAAGCCCTCCCCCATGTGCTTCCCGAACAAGGAATTCACGCATAGAACACTTAGGAATGCGTAATTTATTCTCACAAAACAAATATCCTTCAAACCTATAAAATTTCTCAAATGCAGCATGCTCACAAGCCAAATAAATTGAAGAAAAATCAGAATCCGTAGCATATATTTCTTTAATGGACTCAAAACCAAAAAGTTTAGAACTCAAAGTGGTGATCAATGTGTACCTCCTAGATAGTGCATCAGCTACAATGTTTTCTTTCCCTTTTTTGTACTTGATCACATATGGAAAGGATTCAATAAATTCTACCCACTTAGCATGCCTTTTACTAAGCTTACCTTGCCCTTTGAGGTATTTGAGAGATTCGTAATCGGTATGAATAACGAACTCCTTAGACCACAAGTAATGCTGCCAAGTCTCCAATGCTCTTACCAAAGCGTACAACTCCTTGTCGTATGTCGGATAGTTCAGTTGAGCTCCCTTCAACTTCTCACTAAAGTAAGCAATTGGTTTTCCATCCTGCATCAAAACAGCCCCTACACCTACTCCAGATGCATCACATTCAAGCTCAAAACTTTTGTTAAAGTTAGGCAATGCAAGAATTGGTGCAGTAGTGAGCTTTTCTTTCAAAAGATTAAATGCATGCTCTTGTTTTTCTCCCCAATGAAAACCAACCTCTTTTTTCACAATTTCATTTAATGGTGCAGCAATAGTGCTAAAATCTCTTACAAACCTACGGTAGAAACTTGCAAGACCATGAAAACTCCTCACTTCAGAAATATTCTTAGGGGTTGGCCAATCTAAAATAGCATTAACCTTTTCCCTTTCCATTTCAATTCCATTAGCACTTACAACAAAACCAAGAAAAACCACTTTATCCATGCAAAAAGAACACTTTTTAAAATTAGCATACAAAGATTCTTTTCGCAAAGTGTCCAACACAACACGCACATGCCCAAGATGTTGTTCCATGCTTTTGCTATAGATAAGAATATCATCAAAATACACAACAACAAATTTTCCAATGAAATCACGCAAAACATGGTTCATTAACCTCATGAAAGTACTTGGCGCATTCGTTAAACCAAACGGCATGACCAACCACTCATATAAACCATATTTTGTTTTGAAAGCAGTTTTCCACTCATCACCCTCTTTTATTCTTATTTGGTGATAACCACTCTTTAAATCAATCTTAGAGATATCAAGCATATCATCTAACCTAGGAATGGGATAGCGATACTTAACTGTGATTTTGTTGATAGCGCGACAATCAGTGCACATTCTCCAAGATCCGTCCTTCTTTGGTACTACAATCACCGGTACAGCGCATGGGCTCATACTTTCTCGAATCTTGCCTTTACTCATCAACTCCTCCACTTGCCTTTGAATTTCTTTTGTTTCCTCCGGATTGGCCCTATAGGCTGGTCGGTTTGGAAGTGTTGCTCCCGGAATAAAGTCAATTTGATGCTCGATGCCTCTTAATGGTGGTAAACCATTCGGCTCCTCTTCGGGGAAAACGTCATCATATTTCTGCAAGAGAGACATAAAAGAACTAGGCAAAGAAGATGTTAGTTCGTTAGTACTTAGATAGCACTCTTTGTACATCAACACCATCACACTCTTTTTTGCAACAATCGCTCTCTCTAAGTCACTTCCTCTTGCAAAGAAATTCAATCTCTTTTTATCATCCCTTTTCTCCAATTTCTTTTCTACATCATAAACACTCAAATCAGCCCTCTTGTTTTTCTCTTCACTCTTTTTTTCTCTCAAGGTGTTTCCCTCATTCCCATTGATTTTTTTCTCGCCACTCTTTTTTTCTCTCAAAGTGTTTCCCTCATTCCCATTGATTTTTTTCTCACCCTCTCTAACTTTCCTCGCATGGGACATTTTGATTTGATCTTCCAAAACCTGTTGTGGACTTAAAGAAACAAGCATGATGGTCTTATTTTGATGCTTCAATGTGAAACGGTTGAGATACCCATCATATACAACTCGCCGATCAAATTGCCAAGGCCTTCCCAAAAGAATGTGACTTGCATGCATTGGTACCACACCACAAAGAACTTTATCATCATATTTCCCTATCGAGAATGTCACCAAAACTTGCTTAGTAACTCAAACTTCTCCAGTTTCATTAAGCCATTGAAGCTTATATGGATTAGGATGTTTCGAGGTGGGCAAACTCAATTTTTCTACCATTTCCATACTAGCCACATTAGTACAACTTCCCCCATCAATAATCAACATACATACCTTTCCACGAACCAAACATCGGGTATGGAAGATATTTTCTCTTTGTTGCTCCACTTCTCCCATCTTTATTTGCATGTTTAAAGCTCTTCTTACTACCAAAAGTTCCCCCGATTCAGCGGTGACTTGCTCCACTTGGTCTTCATTCTCTTCCTCACTTTCTCCTTCCGACTCAATCTCACCATTGTCCTTAAGGATCATCACTTTCTTGTTTGGACAATTAGATGCAATATGCCCACGTCCTTGACAACGAAAACATTTAATATCACGACTACGAGAAGGTGTAGCGATAATACCTTTTCCTTTGTCATCCTCACTAGACTTGGATCTCGTTGTCTCATGTGGTGAATTTGACGCACTCCCAAAAGTCGACTTGTGCACCCCTTCCTTCACCTTACTTGAAGATTGAAAATTTTGTGGATAACTCCTTTGCATAGAGTTCCCCCTCTTTAGTTGTCTTTCCACCTTCATGGCTGTATGTACCATATCTTCAAGTTCCACGTAGTGTTGAAGCTCTACAATATTGGCAATCTCTTTTTTTTAGCTCATTTAAAAAATGAGCCATAGTGGCCTCCCGATCCTCTTCAACATTTGCTCTAATCATAGCAATTTCCATTTCTTTGTAGTATTCATCAACACTTTTATTACCTTGAGTCATAGATTGGAGTTTTTGGTACAACTCACGAAAGTAATGAGACGGCACAAATCTCTTTCGCATGATTGACTTCATCTCGGCCCATGTAGTAATTGGCCTCTCTCCATATCGCCGCTGATTTGTAAGGACTTGATCCCACCAAACTATAGCATAATCAGTGAATTCAATTGCCGCAAGCCTTACTTTTTTTTCCTCGGAGTAATTGTGACAATCAAAAATCAGATCTACCTTTTTCTCCCACTCCAAATATGCTTCTGGATCGCTTCTTCCATGGAAAACAGGGATATTTATTTTAATGCTTCCCAAATCTCGATCCACCCCGTCATTTTGCCTTCTTCGATTTCCACGTCGTCGGTTGGGATGAACAGCCCCCACATCATCGTCATCATCCTCCGATTGCCACTCTTCATATCTTCTTTGATTTGCATTCGGGTTTCTACGATCCCTTTGTGTAGGTTGTTCCAATCTGTCTAACCGTTCCGTGATGCCTTCAAGAACCATATTCCACCTTGCAAATTGTTGTTGCATAGCTTGAAGTGTAAAAGCTTCTTGCTGGTCATCGGATGTGTTCTCCATGGTATCCTCACAATCCACTCGTGTATCACTCAAAATTATCCTCACAATCCACTCGTCTATCACTCTTTGGCTTTTACCACCCCTCTAATAATCTCACCACTCAATGCCTTTTTCCACTCAATATTCAAGAACCAAACAAGATGAACAATCTCAAGCAACGTTCAACAATCCCTTAGTCCTATTGTGAAGAACAAGGATTTATTGAAATGAAGCTAAAAAAAGCTGACTTTTTTTTTTCCAACTTTTCCTACTTTCCTATTTTTTTTTCTTTCTTTCTTTTCTTTTTTTTTTTGGTACCTTTTTTTTTTCTTCTTCTCTTTTTTTTTTCTTGAAGAACTAAACTTAAAAAAATAAGATCAACACCAGATTGCTCTGATGCCAAATGATACGATAAAGGATAGAGACATTGGACCCGTTAGATATATTGATCTAAGAACCCAATGTATAAATAAGCAGCGGTCTCCCCAGATCGAGAATCCGGTTTGATCTTACTTAGAGCGTGATAAACCTTGACCCGTTGGCTATATAATCAGCCAAGAACCGCGGTATAGTTGAACGCCACAAGATCGTGCTCAAGATCTTGATAAGTTCTTGAATATTTTAATTCCTCACAAAGAAAGAGTCAAAATATCAAAAAGAAAATATTAATTTTCGGATTTATATCAAAGCTGATTTTTACAACTCTTGTGAGACTTATTTATAGACTAGAAAGTGACTCTAAAGTGTCCCACACTTATATCTAAGACATAGGAGTCCTAAACAAGCATTTGACCACTCTTAATGACTCTTGAAACACTAAACAAGACTCTTGAAACACTAAACAATAAGACTTGACTTCTTGGACATACAAAAGGTTTATTTGACCAAAACTTAATCCTTTTACTTAGTCTTGAAGCTTGCCACGAAATTGATGGATAATGGGCTTGAAAAAGTGTCTTCCAATTTAATTTAGCACCAGCCCATCACTTGAATTGAGCCTCAACCCAATAACATTCATAATTGGGCCTTCTAAGCACTTCTCTTGCATATTCTCTTGTATTTCAGCAACAAGGTTCAACATGGCCTCTCTAATTTGTTTTGTTCGGGCTCTACTTATTGGACCATCATTAATTTTGAGTAGATCCGTCTTTCCTTGATTTGGCTGCGTTAGTCCGTCTCCATCAAGGGGTCCCTCGCGATAGACATTTGCAATGCCCTGCAGTCGTTCATAGAACCTTCGTACCCGGCACCGACGTAAGTGAAGTTCATGTCGAAATCGCAAATAGCAACAACGTTTTAGCTCAAGTTGTTTTTCCGATTGATGTACGTCGTGTGAACATGCATGGGCACGTGGGCTGAAATATGTGTACCATCGAATGCACCAACGCAGTCCTACCATGAACCAATGGAGGCTATTGTCAAATTGGTCAAAAGAAATTAAATTGTGACTCAAAACACAAGATCATGAAAGATGAAAGAGGTTATGTAGAAAATGTTGGATAGATGTTGAAGCAACGGCCGTCCAACATTTAAAGCAGGAACATTCTTAACGTGCGCCAGCGTCCCTAAATTGGGGGATACGTGCAAAGTGTTCTCGTATCAACGTTCCACACATATTTTTCGACACCAGAGAGTGTTACCGATAAGGACACAACTTCAAATTAGTTAAAATATACCTTAAAGTAAGGATAAAAGTGGGCATCGTTGGCAATGCGATTAAGAACAACGTTGAAGTCGGGTGGCACAATCATGTCAATAGCCATGTTTAAAATGGCCTTCATCACGCTACGCACGTGGCGGTGAATGGTTTCCATTGAGTGTTGGAAGCGCTCGCATGAATCGCAGAATCTGTGAGTTAACCCAATAGTCCACATAAATATCGCAAGTGCCTCCATGGACTGTACCTGTGAGTTCCTCGAATTAGTGAGGCCATAATGGTTCTTTAGCGTGTCGTGCAGCGTGTAAAATATATCCCGATTCATCTGCAGAGCATCGAAGAACCGATCATCGTGTCCAAGCAATAGTTCCAGGAGCCACCTCGAACCCGTCAGTTCAGAGTTATTCCTAGGGCGCTTTGGGTAAAACCAATCGGGGGCCATTAACAAACCAATGAACATGAATTCAGAAAGACCATCGTCGCTCTCGTCCTTGCTTCGGCCAGTGGAGGTCGACACAGTATTATCGCTGCAGGAATCCATTTCTGCAAATTACAAAGATCGTCCAATCAAGATAATTGTGGTAGATAACCGTAAGAGGGGGCCGTTCTTTACTGTGTTAGTCCTCAGAAATCGATAAAATAAATTTGATCATAACAAACACAATGCATTCATAGAAAAGGCCACAAGCAAAGCGCAGTAATAGTTGTTAACACAGCCAAAATGCACACAAAGGGAAACAACAAAATATTATTCCAAGATGTCAATGGGGAGGACCAACGTAGGCTTCAAGTCTAATACAAAAGATTGGAACTCGAAAGCAGAAAAAAGCCAACACTGCTCTAGGGACCCGTGTCCATGTTGGCGGGTGTTATTACAACCGGCAGACGCATCACCCATTCGCGACAATCATGTTCCTTCATCCTTAGGAAAAACATCCTTGTCTCTTTGTCCTTCAATTGGTTGATGGCTTCGAAGAAAAACGATTTCGGCACGATTTCCAGTTTGTACAGTGCTTCCATGCAGTCACCAATCTGTTTGGACGTTGACTGCGTGATGTTGGCCACTTTTGTCTCGTTCAACATATTCCAACACTTTAGAGTTGTGTCCAGCATAGCACCTCTGGATGTAGGGTTGTCGGAACGTTTCCTTGGGGCGCGCCTGGTTGCAAGACCCAACTGAGAAGGAGTCATATTAACCACATGAGGCGTAGGCACAGTGGCATTAGGGGGATTCAAACTACTAGACGCATATTGGGAGGCGTCTTGTATGTACCCAGTATGGTCACCACTTTCAGGAAGGCTGTCCTGATCAAACAAAGAGCTACCGCCAGAGACCGGCTCGGGATCACCAAGTTACGTGATCTCATCTTCAGAATCGGAACCGCCCTGCCCAGAATAGCGGGCCATGTTGCCGGTGGCAACACAGTTGTGCCACATTTCCTCCAACAGCTCCCAGTCTGGACAGCCACGCCTGCAGCTTAGGGCAGCTGCGGGATCTTCCTGCAAATTGTCAACCGATAAACAGATTAGGTTGCATTCAAAATTCCAGGCGTGATAAATATCGGGTGAAGGAAAGGATGATTGACATTTTACCTTGTTGAACTGCGCCCAACGCTCGTCGTCGAATTCCAGCTTACCTGTCACTGGATCAACACCAACACCAGTCTTTGACCTGCCTAGCTTAATGTGCCTTCATAGGACCTTCAGCCTATTGTACTTGCCCTTCAGCTGGTCAACCGTGTAATCAAACCTGACCGAACAATTTGCTCTCATGGCGTTCACCAAATCATTCCATGTGCTGGTGGTGAAAGTGCTCCCGAGTAACTTACCGAACACAAATTCCTGGTATATAAGCCGGATGAAAAAACGCTCGTTTACGTCAGCCCAGTATGCATCGTCTTTCTTAGAGCATTTCGGACGGTTTGTGGGCCTGTCGACTCTAGCACCGTGGCGACTACTCATCTAAACCTCATTTAACTTGGCCAATTAGTAATACTCAACGGTCGTACGTAACCACAAATACGACATCAGCGAAATGTTTTAACTCAAAATATAATATATGAAACTGCAAAGTGTTCTGATTTTAATGTTAGATAGATGTTAAGCCAACATCAATCCAACATTGATATCAGAAACTATTCAGCCAGACTATTGTAAGCTACACTGCACTTATATATTCATTTAATCACACCGCATAAAAGTATAGACCTTTAGTTGCCTTTCATTATGTTCGTGAACATAATGAAAGCAAGGAACAACAACACAAGTTAACATAACAAAGGTGGCATAATCCAACTGAATAATAGGTGATACAGGAAACAACATACATTGGGCATCAATTGTTTAAGAAAAGATTCGAAGTTATGCATCAAAGATTCATGGAACATGTTATGTGCGTGTAATGACTGTAACTAACTGAACATATATATCTTCATGTGAATACAAGGGGAGAATGTGCACACTAAATACATGAGACATGGACAGAAATAACAGCAAAGATATTTGGCATATCAACTTAAATTAACAGGAGATGAGGTCAAAAGTAAACCTTTACTTGGAATTTGCAGGCAAAGAACGGATTTGTCAAAATTAAACCTTCACTTGGAATTTGTAGGTAAAGAACGGATTTGCTGGTAACTGCAGCGCCAAAAAATCATATTAATAACAACTAATGAACAAGAAATTCAATATATGAGATTATCATGTGTAAGAACTGGGACAATTTCACTGACCTTCACTAAAAATAGAAGCTGCAATGGAAATAATGAGAGTGGGGGTTGTAATATATAGAAGTTTATAAGGGGGAAACCAAAAATTTTGAATTTTTGATATTTGGAGTTTTGGACTGAAATTTTTTTGGATTAGATGTTCAAAAATTTCGAATTTTGGATATTTGGACTGAATAATTTTTTGATTAGATAATCCAATGTTGTTATTCTTGAGCTGAGGAATTTTGGAGGGAACCCTTGGCGCAATTTTGGATGAACAGTGGCTTGCTTTCGACAGCTACATCAGCTTTTTGAAGCTGTCACAACTGACACAACTGAAAAAAGCTGAACCTATATTGTAGTTTATTTACACTTAATTTTAATCCTGAGTTTTGAGACCAAGAATGGGACATTTTAATACTTGTTTGGCTGTTTCAGAAGTCCTAAACCAAACATTTTTTTTGGTTTCTAAAAATTCTCAGATCTTTGTGAAATGAACGCCAAACAGGGGCTAAGCTCTCCAACTTTAATCTCGTGGAATCCCTCCAATTTCGATTCTCGCTAAAAGTTTTAATTCAATTCAAATTCATTTTAATGTCATGTTGATATAGAAGTTTTAACAATTCCAAGTTTGAATAGAATAATATATATATATATATATATATATATATATATATATATATATATGTTAATCATTTATTAAGGTTGGTATAAGTAATTGGAGGGAATTTCGAATTTAAACAAAGACAATTCCCAGAGAAGTTAGTAAACAAATGAAGGCACTCAAATGACAAGTGGTTGGTTATCAAAAAGAATTTGGTGTTAACATTTTCACCTCTAAATATCTTCATGGTGAGATATATATATATTTTGAAACTTAGAGAAAGCTAGGAATGACAAACAATGTATCAATATATTCTAGGTAGTAGGTAGCAACTACTTGTCATCATCAGCGACATAGTAGGTGGTCTCGAAGGCAACGGGACGAGGGAGAGAAACAAATAATGTTTTAGTTTTAACTATGTCTACTTACTATTCCATTAAATTTTCTTATACATTTATAAAATTCATATATGCATATCAAAAATTTAAAACCACAACTTTTTTTATATTTACTTGTTAAAGACAAAGTTAAAATGGGTATTTCTTTATATGCGTTAATTTGAGAATTATTTTTTTCAAGAGCCTTAGCTTGACAATGCACTCAGTGACTCAAAGTTGCCACTAGTAGGACATGTGTTTGGTAGACTTGGTTTACAATCTCCCCTCGTCATCTCTGCTTACTCAAAATCCGTTCAATCTACATCTTTATCTATTTGGAATTGACCTCTTTCAAATAGCATTGAATAGGTAACTTCAAAACCTTGTCGATTTCTTCTTCAAACGCCTTATAGAGAAACTCAACAATTTGAGTTTTATCTTGATTTAACATGGCGGATTTTGATAAAATTTTGGAAAAGCTTACCATATATTTAATACTGCAAAATATTTAGAAAGTATGAAACCTCAATTGTCATTAGGAGGCCGAACCAAAGACCCTATGAAAGTCGGAGCTATCTCGTCCACTTGGGCAGCAGTGTGAGGAGTTTAGAGGCCCTATAGTAGCACCAACGTCTTTTCTTTCTAGGTCATACGACGGGATCAATTCAAGATTGTATTGTTCCTCTACAGAGATTGTAAGATCTTAAGTGTTTTACTTATGTTTTATGATGTGTAGTTACAGTTAATTGTTGCAATAGTAAAAGTAAGTAAAGTAGGAACACACTGAATTTTAAAGTGGTTCGATCAAACCGATCTATATCCACTTTGGCTTTCGCCCATAATCAACTCAAGTCTCTTTTTCACTAGTACATGACTGACTCACTCAAGTTTTACACATACTCGTAATATTGACTCTCTCTAATTATTTTTCTATTACCTGACGTGACACCTTACTATAATATCTTACTCAAGACTAGAAACCTTCAAGATAGCTTGAAGTTCCTTCAACCTGAATGTCTCGTTAACATTTAATACAAAGAGATTTGACTCGTACACAAAAACAACTAATCTTGGACTTAATCACTCTAAGCTTGTTCCTCTTGGTCTTCGAGTTTTCTGTCTTAGCGGCAGTCGAAGTTAGTTGCTGCATCAATTAGATCCATTGATTGGTGTGACTAGCTTGCAACCTTCCATAAACATGCGATCTACCTGTAATCGAAGGATACAAAATATTCTGAGTGCAATACTATAATCACATCCAGGTTAATTGAAATATAATCGGATCAAACAAAGACAAAGATTGAGACTCAGAATCAAAAAAAATCTACTTTGCTAATATAACCCGATGCGACAGGATCAATTAAAAGATAAAATATTCAAGTAAATATTACAGAATCCCTCCAACTCTTTTTCTTTAAATATCCTGATACGACATGATCATTGACACACAAGAAAAGACTTCGAAAATAATTTACACTCAAAACATAAACAATTTAAATCATTTTTTTTTCAAATTAGATTAGGCCGAAAATGGGTCCTAACAAAGAAAACATATATATTCTCAATGACTAACACCACTCTCTTTGGTTAATCACAAATTTCATGTATGAACATAGAATATTTTAGCATAAACTTGATTAGCGTAATTGAAATACTTTCAATTGTTCAAATGAAACGTGATTTGCATGAGTTCTTGTCTTGAATCATTTGCACCCGGTCCCATATCCACTTTTGCATTGAAAAAATAAAAAAATAGTATTCACGAGGAGGTGTCTTACTAATTGCTAAAATGTTAAATTCAAAATTAAAATAAGTATCCAAGCTCTAAAAACTTAGCTAACATAACACTTTGCTCCAAAAAAATTTATTTTTTTAGTTTTGGCAAGAAAAAAAAAAGAGTTTTCATCCCTAATGCTTTAATATAACATAACAATTTGGCTCTAAAGGTCTTTAGAATTTGTCAATAATCTTTCAGAATCTAGGGTTTAGAGGAGGGGACTAGTGAAAGTCTGAAGTGGAATCGAAATGATGATTAGGGATTTGGGGCCACTTTGTTTTAATTAATTTAGTGGTCCCAAAGTACACCAACTAGATGGAGGAAAGACGCCGTTTCGTTATTGCTTTTAATTATTTTACTTTATTGTCTGCTTTTCTATTTTTAGCTAATATTCCTTGTACGCGCTTTTATGAGTTGTTGGCGCTTTTTGCTTGAATTAGTTATTTACAACTCATGCTAGTATTAAAAGAGTACTGTAGAGACTTGCAGAATTATTATGAAGTTAATTGAAGAAGTATTACATTCTAAGTTAACCATTAGCATTCTATTAATACAGTTCATGTGCATATTCTTTTATTTTATTGATTACACAAATTGATAATGTAGGTAAAAAAATATATTAAGTTATACGATCCTTTATATCGAATGCAACATTGCACGCCGTCTCCGCGTGCACCCAATTGCTAGTATACCATAACATATTATTTTTTGTTTTGAATGGAGTAAAAGAGTAAAATGGAAGATATCAAGTTATCAACTCTCAAGTTGAAGTTACTAGTATACCATAAAATATTATTTTTTATTTTGAATGGAGTAAAAGAGTAAAGTGGAAGATATCAAGTTATCAACTCTCAAGTTGAAGTTACTGGATAAAATTCGTGGCAAATGATGAAACTATAAATGTCGTAGTTTTCTGTTACAGTTAATATACCATAAAATATTATTTATTATTTTGAATTCCCAGTATTTGTCACTGTCGTTCAGCAGTTTTTTCATGGCTTTTCATATTGTGAAGACTTCAAAATTTCAATTGATTATTGGGAATGCTTGTGGGCTATGTACCGATATTTTGTCGTTAAACATAGCTATGTGCAATTATTAAAGCTATTCGATGAGTGTTTATTTAGAATTTTATTCCTCTTACAGTCTAGCTCTTTAACCTTTTCTTTTTTTGCACGTTAATATTCCAAGAAAGACTAGCATTATCCACATGGTTAATGCAACAATTCTATTTCTTAGTTCATTACTTTTCTTTACTTTTTTTTTTTCATTTTTTGAGATTTCATCACGTTTAGTCTAAATACTGTTTCTTTTAGCATAGTAATTTGTTTCAGTTTTGACGTTCAATTATGTTATTTTTCTAATTTTTTGAAGTTTGGTTTTGCATCAATATCAATATATGATGATTATCATAAAATTTCAATTAACGCAACTACTTTTTTAATATGCCTTAACGTGATACTTCTTTATATAAAGACCCTACCATTTCTTATTTTTTCGCGTTTATGTATTACCATGCATCCTCAATGCACTGACATACTCAGCCTTTTTATGAAAAAAGAACTAAAAAGTTTGTTGGGCAAAAAATAAAACCTCAGTTCATCACATTTTTAATTGAACTAGAAATATTTCTAGATATATTTGAACGGTTTTGAAACATGATTTTCTAAATGTTAACTTGGGTTACTTAATTAAATAACTTGGTTAATTATCTCACAGCATACATATTCCTGCCAATTAGTGTTTCATTTAACAAAAATAAACAAAAGGTAGTCCCCTCAACTTTATAATATAGCCTATAGAAGAAAAGGTTTACTCACAAAAGCTATTGTGTTAGAAGAGCATAAGACTCTTTTTTGGCCAATTAATTTGCAGGTTTACTTTGTTTTAATTAATTTAGTGGTCCCAAAAGTACAACAGCTAGATGGAGGAACGACGACGTTTCATTATTGCATTTAATTATTTTACTTATTGTCTGCTTTTCTATTTTTAGCTAATATTCCTTGTACACGCTTTTGCTTGAATTAGTTATTTACAACTCATGCTAGTATTAAAAGAGCACTGTAGAAAAAGAAATGAGAAACACACACACTAGAGGTGCGATTTACACACAGTAAAAACCCCCAATTTCTAGGGTTCGTTCCTTCATCAAATTCAGCGATGAAGAGGAGAAATCAAGAGCAGAACAACATCAGAGAGGGTTTAATGCAAGTAGTAGATAGTATTGAGGCGGAAATCTCAGAGAGTGAAGGAGAAGAGGAGATAATTGTGGAGGAAGATGTTGAGCGACGGGAGGTCATCGGAGCAGCGCAATCACGTTCGCCGCCGAGGAGCAACATACAAAGAGATATAGGGGAAAATCAGTTGCGCAACATGAAGAGATTCAATGAGCTGTTTGCAGGTAACCGTAGGTTTGAAAATGGCTATCCAGTTCAATATTTTCCGCCTGTGAATCGTGAAGTGCTAGATTTCACTAGAGAAGATATTGAGGAATCAGTGAATTATTGGAAATATGCACTTATTGGTACGGTTATTGGTATGAGAATGCCTTTTGAGGCTATCCAAAGATATACTACAAGTAGATGGACCACAAAGCCACACATTCATGTCGCACAGAGTGGTGTGTTTGTTTTTTGGTTTGAGAACGAGGAGGAGATGTTGGAAACTTATGGAGGGGGACCATGGATGGTTAAGGGGTCATTCCCACTTGTGCTACAACGGTGGTATCCAGGAATAAAATTGGAACCACAAAAGCTACAAACATACCCAGCATGGATACAGTTACCTGGACTGGATTTGCAGTTTTGGACACCAAATATGATTGGCAAGATAGCTAGTCTAGTTGGGAAGCCAGTCTATATTGATAAATTAACTGCATCAAAGGAAAGGCTAGCATATGCTAGAGTCTTTGTTGAGCTCCAAACAGGACAGAAGTTAGTGAATAGTGTTACTCTAAGGGGGCCTGATGGAAGCTACTATGAACAGAAGATCAACTATGAGAAGAGGCCACAACAATGCTTCAAGTTTGGACACTTTGCAAAGGACTGTATGGGAGAGAAGAAGATATGGGTGGAGAAGCAGCAGGAAGGGAAGATTCAAAGAACAGAGCAGGAAAATCAAGAGGAGACAGGGAGAGAAGTGGAAATTCCAAGCAGTGCACAGAAAAATGTGGACAAAGCAGAGATAAGCAGGAATCAGGATAAGAGAGAGAATACCAAAAGTGCAGGGGTTCAGAATGAGAGACAAGGGGAGGAGAACACACCAGAAAGTAGAAACAATAAACAGAAGGAAATCAACAAAAATGAGAAATCTCCTAGCTCAACCCAAAGTGGAGGGGAGAGCAGTAAGGTCACACTAGTAAAGAACCTGAAGATAGGGGAACTAGCAGTAGTACTAGTTGGAGGTACAGAACAGGAGAATAAGAAGAAGCAAGAGGGACAACAGAGGAGCCAGAAAGGGACAGAAACAGAAGAAGAATGGCAAGATGTGAACAAGAAAAGGAAATCAGCCAGGAATCAGAAGGAAGTAAGTGGAAAAACACTAGCAGAGAAAGACAAGGAGAGGAGAGGAAGACAGGGGGGTGGCCCCTATGGATGAAATAAATGTGGGAACTTGGAACTTAAGGGGTTGAATGACCCCCTTAAGCAAGGGGCTATGGTACAGTTCCTAGCTCAGAATAAATGTAGTATATGTGCTATATTAGAGACTAGACTGAAGAGTAAGAACTATGAGAAAATCAATAAGAAACTCCAGAGTAAGTGGGAGACCAGTAGTAACATTGAATTAGGCAAGAATTGCAGAATCTTGCTAGTTTGGAGGAATGATAGGGTGAACCTTAGGATAGAAGCAAAGGGAGATCAGTTTATGCATTGTGATGTTGAAACTCAAGACAGGAGATGGAAAGGCCATATGACTTTTGTGTATGCTCACAACAGACCAGACCAGAGAAAAGAATTGTGGAGAAGCTTGAGAAGGATAGCTCAAGGGATACAAGGACCTTGGTTAATGGCAGGGGACTTCAACATTGTCCTGAATAATGAAGATAAATGGAATGAGGAGAACAACAGAATAGGGTAGGGGAGGAGATGAAGGAGATACTAGAAGAGACTGGATTACATGATCATATCTACATGGGTCCTATCTTTACCTGGACAAACTCTCATACCTATTGCAAGCTTGACAGGGTGTTAGTGAATCAGAGCTGGCACAGTCACACCAAAGACTCCACAATCCAATTTATGGCACCTGGTATATCAGGTCACTCACCTAGCCTGACCAAAATGTTTGCTTCTAATCAAAAAGCTAGGATTCCTTTTAGATTTAAAAACATTTGGGCTGCTGATGAGAACTTCTTGGAGTTGGTGACTAGAGAATGGGAGGAACAGATAAGAGGGTGCAAAATGTTTCAGTTGGTTAGTAAGCTCAAGAATCTCAAAGGAAAGTTGAAGGAGCTTAATAATAGGAAATATCAGAATCTGGAGTAGAGAATTCAAGAGAAGTACAAAGAACTACAAGAAAGCCAAGAGAGGCAGCTGACTCATCCAAGTGAGGGACAGGCTAAGGACACTTTAAGAAGAAGAAATGAATATGTGGAGCTTCAACAAGTACACAACAAACAACTCCAGCAGCAAGCAAAGGTGGAGTGGTTGGAGGAAGGAGATGCTTGTAGCAGAAGATTCTTCCAGCACATCAAGGCTAGAAGAAGAAAAAATAGTATCCTTCACTTAACTAAACATGATGGCACTGTTTTAAATTCCAGAGTTGATATAACTGAACATATACTTGATTTCTATTGTGATCTGTTTGGTAAGGATAAGCAGGTGACCCCAGTGGAGTCAGAAGCTTTCAAGGAGGGACCAGTATTGAATGAGGAGATGAATGAGCCACTGAAACTCCCTATTACAAAGGAGGAGGTCAAAAAGGCTATCTTTAGCATGGATGATAACAAGAGTCCAGGGCCTGATGGATGGAATGCGTGCTTCTTCAAAAAGAGCTGTACAGTGACAGGTAATCTGGTTTATGAAGCCATAAGAGAGGTTCAAGTTTCAGGTAAAATACTAAAACAAATTAACTCTACCCTAGTCTGTCTGATCCCCAAGAAGAATAATGTGACTGCTATTTCTGACTATAGGCCTATTCCCTGCTGCAATATTATCTATAAAGTCCTGACTAAAGTTATAGCAAATAGGATAAAACACATTCTGCCTGACATCATCAATACTTGTCAGAATGCATTTGTTCCTGGCAGGGATATGTTTCATAATGTATTCATTGCCCTAACAGAGGAAATGTTTCCCCTAGATGCATGTTGAATATAGACTTGAGGAAAGCTTATGACACTATAAGTTGGAACTTTTTGAAAGAAGCTTTAACTGGTTTTGGCTTTGATGCAGGATTAGTTCAACTTATTATGCTTTGTGTCACTTCCCCTAGCTTTACCTTCAGCATAAATGGGGGACTGGAGGGGAATATGCCAGGAAAGCAGGGCTTGAGACAAGGGGCCCCAATGTCCCCTATCTCTTTGTCATCTGCATGGAGTATCTGTCCAGGCTTATAAAGAAGAATATTAAAGAACAAGAAGGATTTAAGTTCCACCCTAAGACTGCAAAGATAGGCTTAACTCATATATGCTTTGCTGATGACCTGTTATTATTTTGCAGGGGGGACAGAGTATCTATGAACATATTAAAGAGCACCATGAACCAATTCTCACAGCAGTCTGGACTAGAAATCAACAGCAACAAGAGCACAATATTCCTGGCTGGGGTGCAAGGAAAAGAAAAGGAAGAGTTGATGGAGATATGGAAATTCTCACAAGGCCAATTTCCAGTTAGATATTTAGGCATCCCTTTGAGCCCAAGAAAACTGAAGAACAGGGAGTATGAAGAGCTGATTAAGAAGATAACAGCTAGGATTATGAGCTGGAATGCAGTGCAACTAAGCTATGCTGGAAGGATGCAGCTAGTTAAATTAGTTCTGAGAGCAGTGCAGAGATTTTGGTGCTACATTTTCCCTATTTCTGTTGGGGTGGTGAAACAGATTGAGGGAATGTGCAGGAACTACTTGTGGTCAGGTAAGGAAAAAGGTAAAAAGAGTTTAGTAGCATGGGGGAGAGTTTGCCAAGAACATGAAAATGGTGGTCTGCAAATGAAGGAGATTTTAGGATGGAATAAGGCCCTACTTGCCTCTCAAATAATACATTTAACCCAAGTCCAGACATCCTCTTCTATTTGGAACAAATGGGTAAAGGCCTATAAACTGAAGAATGAAGACATGTGGAGTGTACAGTTGAGAGCAGGAGACTCCTCATGGTGGAGGACACTACTGAGAATAAGAGATGAAATGAGAAGTAAGCTACCACAAGTACAGACTAGTGAATGAGAGAGAACACCACAAAGCAAGGCAAGCCAAATGTGCTACCAGGTTTTTCATAAAAACAGTGCTAAAGTGGAATGGAGCTCACAGGTTTGGAACTCTTTCTCCACCCCCAGAGTAGGTTTCTTGAACTGGCTTGTGATGAACAGGGGTATAGCCACAAAGGTAAAATTAGCTAAATTCAATATGGTTACTGACACATTGTGTAGCCTGTGCAGTCAGGAGGAAGAAACAGTGGAGCACTTATTCTTCAAATGCCCAAAGGTGGAACATGTCCTAGTAAAGATGATGAGGGCAGTGGGAATACATGCAAAAGAGAGGAGTTTAGAGAAATGGAGTAAAATGTTTAGTTTATCTAACAAGGTAAATTGCTTAACTTTTCAGGTGAGAGCTGCAATGCTGAGCCATATCATAGCAGGCATATGGAGATGGAGAAACCACCTGATCTTTGAAAAATAGCAGATCCCAGTGGCTAGAATATGCAAAGATATTGCCTATGAGGTAATGGTAAGAATCAGGTACAAGATATGAAGTAAGGAGAATAGGTTTATAAAGAGTGTGTTGTCTAATCTTGAAAGAGTCTAAGAGGGTTACTTGCTGTGAGAGCTGTGATGTGAGACTGAATAGGTAGATGTGATGTCTGTTGTGTTTTTGTTTCTTTTGTGATCAGTTGGCTTGGGATGTTATACTTTGATCTTAGCAGATGGCCAGAAGCAAACAGGACAAGAAATGGAAGCTTGGACAGGAGATTATGGAGACCACCTATATGTAGTTCTCTAAAACTGACCCACCTCCCCGAAAGAGTGAAGATCAGTACTAGAGCAACTACTATAGGAGGCAACCATGATCTACAGGACATACCCTGGAGAGTACAGTCACAGATTGTCGATCTGGAGCTGGAAGAGGAGAAGGGTTTGTTCAAATGAAGTGAGGATGATTTTTGTAGATATGGTGAGGCTTAAAAAGGGTCATAGTCCTAGACTAGAGCCGGTTTTCTTTCCTCGGCCCTAGCAGTGTACTGGTTGTTTTCGTAGAATGCAAAGAGTGTAAATCTGTGCTCAGCTTGGGGTATGCCCCTCGTAATCTGTATACCACTCTTCGGGTTATATTATATTTACCTTTCGTGCAAAAAAAAAAAAAGAGCACTGTAGAGACTTGCAGAATTATTATGAAGTTAATTGAAGAAGTATTACATTTTGAATCTCTCCTCTCATCTCATACTCTCTACATTCCCTCTAATTGGGCTGATTCTTCTGCAACTTTCTTTATTATAATCTCTATTTTTACCTGCAATCCATATAAAACAGTTGTGAGTGATTTCATTCATAACATTTTCAAAAGGCAGAAATGTTAAAAATGCCTTATATCTTTTGTCAATTTTAATTTTTGCCCTTTATCTTTTTAAGCCGTCGTTTATGCCCTTTATCTTTTACAAAAATGTCTGATTCACTGTTTATCTGCCAAATCATAAAATCGCGTCCTGCATGGCACAATCGCGTCCAACGTGGCAAATTTTCTTATTACACCTGTAATCTTAAAAAAAATAACGTATTATACATACATAATACACACAATGATATATACACTATATATATATGTCACCATTGTAGGGATTTAATTTGCCGCTTTTTTCTCAATGCTTTAAGATTATCTAAATTCCGTACATGGAATAATCTTATCTTTCATTTGCACTTATTTTAATCGTTTTTTTGGTTTAGCGAGAACAAGAGTATGTTCATGGTCTTTGTATCTTGAACCACGACTGTAAATGCGTACGTATAGTTTGATCTTCAATTTATTCACATTATAAAATTCTTATAAACTACTACAGAGAATGCAATTTTAATTTATAGAGATATTTTATCAATATATTTTGGTGACCAGGAGATGAGATATGACTTCTAAAGGAAGATAAGTGGGCATGATATGGCAATCAAATTGTGGAAAAGAGTTTGAGTGTGAGATACTTCTAACTTTCGTGGATGTATGTAGGCAATTTTCAATTAATTGATGGTAAAATTAACTTTTCTTTGTAAATTTTGTTTGTAGTTTGGATGAAAAAGTTATTAACAGTGCTGATGAAGTTCTAGATATGTGATTCTTGAATTATGAGTTCCGGGTCAAAGTTAGAATAGATACTATAACCACATTATGTTGTCAAAATGTGTGTAAAACATGTAATAAGTAGATGTTTAAGAACAAATGACAAGTCAAAATTTGAAAAGGGCTTGGAGAGGGAAGACAATAATCATGAATAGAGCTTGAGTTCACCAATTCTCATTGTTTTCTTTTTAAACAGATGAAATATTTGATTTCATGCTAATTATTCTAATGCTAATCCTTTACTTTGTTTTGGTTTCAGTAGAAGCTATTGAATATTTTATTAAAAATGACACAGTTACTTTGATTACATCTAATGACTAATAATATTCTCATAGACTCAATTATTCATGTAAAAAGAATTAGAACTATTGTTTGGATAGTCATCCATGCATCTTTTGTTTAGATCTTTCATGCATGTCTTGGCTCTCTATAATAATAATGAGACCCGAATGGTTAGAATTGGTTTATTTAATTTATGTCTTCACTATTAAATTAAAATGTACATTAAAAACTATTAACCTTAAATATATAAAAGTGCAATGGACTATAGTTACTGAAGTTTTGTTTTTGGCAAATTTATTATGTATATACTTTTGAATTACATTCTAAGTTAACCATTAGCATTCTATTAATACAGTTCATGCGGATATTCTTTTATTTCATTGATTACACAAATTGATAACGTAGGTAAAAAAATATATTACAATTATACTATCCTTTATATCAAAAGCAACATTGTTACTCTGCGCGTGCACCCAATTGCTAGTATACCATAAAATATTATTTTTTATTTTGAGTGCCCAGTATTTGTCACTGTCGTTAAGCAGTTTTTCAATGGCTTTTCATATTGTGAAGACTTCGAAATTTCAATTGATTATTGTGAATGCTTGTGGGCTATGTACCGATATTTTGTCGTTAAACATAGCTATGCGCAATTATTAAAGCTATTCGATGAGTGTTTATTTAGAATTTTATTCCCCTTACAGTCTAGCTCTTTAACCTTTTCTTTTTTGCACGTTAATATTCCAAGAAAGACTAGCATTATCCACATAGTTAATGCAACAATTCTATTTCTTAATTCATTACTTTTCTTTACTTTTTTTTTTCTTTTTTTGAGATTTCATCACGTTTAGTCTAAATACTGTTTCTTTTAGCATAGTAATTTGTTTCAGTTTTGACGTTCACTTATGTTATTTTTCTAATTTTTTGAAGTTTGGTTTTGCATCAATATCGGAGTTGAGAATATATGATGATTATCATAAAATTTCAATTAACGCAACTACTTTTGTTATGATTTGTATAATTAATTGTTAGGTCGGTGTGAAAATGAAATAATTATGAATTCACTATGCCTTAACGTGATACTTCTTTATATAAAGACCCTACCATTTCTTATTTTTTCGGGTTTATGTATTACCATGCATCCTCAATGCACTGACATACTCAGCCTTTTTATGAAAAAAGAACTAAAAAGTTTGTTGGGCAAAAAATAAAACCTCAGTTCATCACATTTTTAATTGAACTAGAAATATATCTAGATATATTTGAACGGTTTTGAAACATGATTTTCTAAATGTTAACTTGGGTTACTTAATTAAATAACTTGGTTAATTATCTCACAGCATACATATTCCTGCCAATTAGTGTTTCATTTAACAAAAATAAACAAAAGGTAGTCCCCTCAACTTTATAATATAGCCTATAGAAGAAAAGGTTTACTCACAAAAGCTATTGTGTTAGAAGAGCATAAGACTCTTTTTCGGTCAATTAATTTGCAGGTTTACTTTGTTTTAATTAATTTAGTGGTCCCAAAAGTACAATAACTAGATGGAGGAACGACGCCGTTTCATTATTGCATTTAATTATTTTACTTATTGTCTGCTTTTCTATTTTTAGCTAATATTCCTTGTACACACTTTTGCTTGAATTAGTTATTTACAACTCAGGCTAGTATGTAGAGACTTGCAGAATTATTATAAAGTTAATTGAAGAAGTATTACATTTTGAATCTCTTCTCTCATTTCATGATACTCTCTATATTCCCTCTAATTGAGCTGATTCTTCTGCAACTTTCTTTATTATAATCTCTATTTTTACCTGCAATCAATATAAAACAGTTGTGAGTGATTTCATTCATAACATTTTCAAAAGGCAGAAATGTCAAAAATGCCTTATATCTTTTGTCAATTTTAATTTTTGCCCTTTATCTTTTTAAGCCGTCGTTTATGCCCGTTATCTTTTACAAAAATGTCTGATTCACTGTTTATCTGCCAAATCATAAAATCGCGTCCTGCATGGCACAATCGCGTCCAACGTGGCAAATTTTCTTATTACACCTGTAATCTTAAAAAAAAATAACGTATTATACATACATAATACACACATTGATATATACACTATATATATGTCACCATTGTAGGGATTTAATTTGCCGCTTTTTTCTCAATGCTTTAAGATTATCTAAATTCCGTACATGGAATAATCTTATCTTTCATTTGCACTTATTTTAACCGTTTTTTTGGTTTAGCGAGAACAAGAGTATGTTCATGGTCTTTGTATCATGAACCACGACTGTAAATGCGTACGTATAGTTTGATCTTCAATTTATTCACATTATAAAATTCTTTTAAACTACTACAGAGAATGCAATTTTAATTTATAGAGATATTTTATCAATATATTTTGGTGACCAGGAGATGAGATATGACTTCTAAAGGAAGATAAGTGGGCATGATATGGCAATCAAATTGTGGAAAAGAGTTTGAGTGTGAGATACTTCTAACTTTCGTGGATGTAGGCAATTTTCAATTAATTGATGGTAAAATTAACTTTTCTTTGTAAATTTTGTTTGTAGTTTGGATGAAAAAGTTATTAACAGTGCTGATGAAGTTCTAGATATGTGATTCTTGAATTATGAGTTCCGGGTCAAAGTTAGAATAGATACTATAACCACATTATGTTGTCAAAATGTGTGTAAAACATGTAAGTAGATGTTTAAAATCAAATGACAAGTCAAAATTTGAAAAGGGCTTGGAGAGGGAAGACAATAATCATGCATAGAGCTTGAGTTCACCAATTCTCATTGTTTTCTTTTTAAACAGATGAAATATTTGATTTCATGCTAATTATTCTAATTTCTAATGCTAATCCTTTACTTTCTTTTGGTTTCAGTAGAAGCTGTTGATTATTTTATTAAAAATGACACAGTTACTTTGATTACGTCTAATGACTAATAATATTCTCATACACTCAATTATTCATGTAAAAAGAATTAGAACTATTGTTTTGATAGTCATCCATGCATCTTTTGTTTAGATCTTTCATGCATGTCTTGGCTCTCTATAATAATAATGAGACCCGAATGGTTAGAATTGGTTTATTTAATTTATGTCTTCACCATTAAAAATGTACATTAAAAACTATTAAGCTTAAATATATAAAAGTGCAATGGACTATAGTTACTGAAGTTTTGTTTTTGGCAAATTTATTATGTATATACTTTTGAATTACATTCTAAGTTAACCATTAGCATTCTATTAATACAGTTCATGCGGATATTCTTTTATTTTATTGGTTACACAAATTGATAATGTAGGTACAAAAATATATTACAATTATACTATCCTTTATATCAAAAGCAACATTGTTACGGTCTGCGCGTGCACCCAATTGCTAGTATACCATAAAATATTATTTTTTATTTTGAATGCCCAGTATTTGTCACTGTCGTTCAGCAGTTTTTCAATGGCTTTTCATATTGTGATGACTTCAAAATTTCAATTGATTATTGTGAATGCTTGTGGGCTATCTACCGATATTTTGTCGTTAAACATATCTATGCGCAATTATTAAAGCTATTCGATGACTGTTTATTTAGAATTTTATTCCTCTTATGATAATAATTAATTTTATTGGCCTCAAACTCTGTTAAAATTAAAACATCTTTACGTCCATAAAGAAAGTTGCACGCAATCACGGTGTACGCCCAAGCGCAAGTGTAAACATTAATCCAGAACAAAACAAGAAATTCAAATTTGCTACTACAGACGATCAAAGCAATCTATTAAAGAGCCTTCTGCTGGGATCTAATATGCCGAAAATAGGGGTCTAATTTGCGTTAATAGCCCATTAGGGGGAGCTTAACAAAAACATGATTTAATATGGAAAGCCTGTTACAGAAACACCATTTGAAACACAGATTACAATCTGTGAATTTTCCCACACGGCTGTACTACCTAGGGAATTTGACAAATTTGCCCACAAAATAATTTTATGATTAACAGCGTTATCTCATCACAATCAAAACTGTAGTCATTCATTCAACCACTTAATTCACCGATTCTAGCAGCCCTTCTTGGAGAAAGTACTGTAGCATGAACACCAGTCATCCAAGTACAAATTGTCACGAAGAGGAGGAGGAATTGCTAAATTTGGCTAAACTTTAGGGTTTCTGCGATTGTGGGAAGAAGGGGATCCGATTTGGAGTAATTTCCTTTTTTAGCATTTTCAGTTAGTTTATTAGAGTGGCCCAATCGGTTTGGATCGAGGTTTACTCTAGGCCCAATTGCAAAACGGGCCTCGGCAGACTATAGGGCCTATTTTTGAAATTAGCCCATAAATTTTTATTTTTCTTTTTTGTTGCATTAGTACAATCTTGATTTTGAGATTTGTTTAGCTAAAAGTGTAAGGATCCTCTGCTTTATTATGGGATGAGGAGACCTGCCAGATTATTATGAAAATTATTATTACAATTCTTGTCTTTTCTCTCTACATTTCTCTCAAGCTTCTCTCTAAGCTTTGTTACTGCTCTTCTCCTTGTTCTTCCAAATAGCATGTTTCTTACATTGGGCTCAGAGCCAGATTGATCCGCTGCTCTATTTTCAAACCAAGATGGCACCAAGGAATAATACACTGCGTATTGAAGGCATGGAGATGCAAACCAATCGCCTGCAAGTGAACCAAGATGAAATGAAAAATAGCATTGATGAGTTAAAAGTCATGATGACTCAGGTGCTTCAAAAACTAAACAATAACAGTGTGGGAGATAACACAACAACACAGTCGACTCAGACATTCATTCCAATAGTGAATGAAGCAGACCATGGGGTGCTAAATAGGCCTGACAACAGCAGCAGCAACAGCAGCAACAACAACAACAACAACAACAACAACAACAACAACAACAACAACAACAACAACAACAACAACAACAACAACAACAATAGGGCTACCAGGTTTGATTTTCCTAGGTGACAAACCAAGAGAGTGGGTGAGGAAATGCCAGCGATATTTTCTTATAAACCCTACGTCAGATTTTGACAAAATTCTAGCTGCAGGATTCCATATGGAGGGAACCTCTGAAAACTGGTATTTGGACAATTTTGAGGGTAATGAAAGCATGGGGTGGCCCAGGTTTACTGAGCTACTAGTGGAGCGCTTTACACCAGCTCAAGGGGATAATCTTATAGGGGAGTTCAACAAGCTCAAACAAACATGTACAGTAGATGAGTACACAGAAAGATTTGATGAGCTGAAATCCTATATAATGCACAAGAAGAGGCACCTGGATGATGACTACTTCCTTAAGAGTTATATCAGTGGCTTAAAAAATAAAATCCGCATTATGGTGGAGATGTTAAGCCCTGCTACACTCTCACAGTCCATTTTCATGGCAAGAAAACAAGAAGTTCTAGCGGAGAACACCAGATCTAGTAAGGGGGTGGCCACAGAAGTTTCTATCCCGTTCAGGGGGAAGACAACTCAAGGAAATGGGGCAGAGGGGTACAAATTACCACCTGTTAAAAGACTGACAACTGAAGAAATGGACATACGGAGGAAAAAGAAACCGTGTTTCAACTGTGAAGAACCCTATGTACTAGGGCATAAGTGTAAAAGACTGTTTATGATACTAGAAGAGGAGGGATCAGATGATGAAGAGGAGGAAGAGGAGACTGCAGGGGATAAAATACCAAAAACCTCCCTTCATACCATGACCAGTTATGATCAGGAGCCTGCAAGGATATCTATCCATGCCCTGGCTGGATATTGTGCTCCTAAAACTATTAAATTGGAGGGGCACTACAAGAGGATAGTATTCACTATTCTAGTGGATACTGGTAGTACACACACATTTTTAGATTATCAGACTACACGGAAACTCAAGTGTAGGCTTATCAATACCAAGCATGTGGTAGTAACAGTAGCAGGAGGGGATACACTACCTTGTAACTCTAGATGCCCTGAGTTCAATTGGGAAATGTGAAACAAGAACTTCAGTGCTAACGCTAGAATTATCAAATTGGGAGGTTGTGACATGGTAGTGGGACTTGACTGGCTCAGGAGGTTGGGTCCTGTTACATTTGACTTTGACAGGAAGATGATCTATTTCTTTGAAGGGGAAGAGATGCATACTCTCAAAGGAATATGGTCCAAATCTAAATTGGAGTGGGTAACTGGGGCTAAGATAGAAAAAAATCCTTAAGAAGAAGGGTTCCCATGTATGTGGTTGTTTGTGTATGATAGGGAAGGCTAGAGAAGGGGTCTCCAACCAAGTTTCCCCTGAATTCAAACCCCTTCTCAAGGAGTATGAATCATTGTTTGCTGAACCAAAAGGGTTACCACCTGCTAGGGCAACATACCACGCTATCTATTTGCTGCCAGGCTCAACACCCTTCAGACAACAACCCTATAGGTATCCTTACCTACAGAGGGAGGAAGTGGAGAAGTTAGTCCAAGAAATGCTGGACACGGGGTTAATTCAGCACAGTGACAGTCCTTTCTCTTCTCCTATATTACTAGTGAAGAATAAAGATGGAGGATGGAGGTTTTGTGTAGATTACAGGAAGCTGAATTCTATTACAATCAAGAATAGTTTTCCTATACATTTGATTGAAGATCTGTTGGATGAGTTAGCTCTTGCTAGAGTGTTCTCAAAAATTGACCTTAGATCTGGTTATCACCAGATAAGGATGAGGGAGGAAAACATACCTAAAACAATTTTTGTCACTGTTTCAGGTCACTATGAGTTTAAAGTAAGGCCATTTGGACTCACTAATACCCCAGTAACTTTTCAAGCCTTAATGAACAGTATCTTCAAGGAATATTTGAGGAAAACAGTATTGGTCTTCTTTGATGATATATTAGTGTTCAGTAAAAAAGATGAGGAATATGGGGCACTTGAAAATGGTTTTTGAGAAGCTGAAGGAGAATTCTCTATTAGCCAAGGCATCCAAATGTACCTTTAGACGGAGAGAAGTTGAGTATTTGGGGCATGTTATTGGGGAAGGAACAGTGAAGGCTGATCCTTCAAAGATTGAAGCCATGGTGAGTTGGAAGAAACCTAAGAATCTCAAGGAACTTAGGGGTTTTCTGGGTTTGACAGGGTATTATAGAAAATTTGTTAGGGGTTATGGAGTGATTGCAAGGCCACTAACTAACATGACTAAGAAAGGTCTGTTTCAGTGGAGTGAAGACTCTAAGAGAGCATTTGGGGAGTTGAAGAAGGCAATGGTAGCTGCCCCAGTACTCCAATTGCCAGACTTTCAGAAGTCATTCACTGTGGAAACTGATGCTTCCTATTAGGGGTTGGGAGCAGTTCTAAGCCAAGAAAGACACCATGTGTCTTATCTCAGCAAAGCATTGGGACCTAAGAACTTAGGTCTTTCTGTTTATGAAAAAGAATTCATGGCCATCATACTTGCTATTGACAAGTGGAGGCCATACTTGATTCAGAAGGAGTTCATTATTAAGACTGATCAGAAGAGTCTCAAATATTTGATGGAGCAGAAGATATCAACACCTCTACAACATAAGTACATGACCAATCTCCTTGTTTATACTTATACAATAGAGTACATGAAAAGGTAAGAAAACAAGACAGCATATGCCTTGTCTAGGAAAGAAGAAGGAGTGGAAGAAATTGAATGCAATGCCATCTGCACTGTTCAACCAGATTGGGTGAAGGAATTAAAAGAGAGTTATGAATGGGATACTATGGCAGTGGAAGCCATACAAGCTAGCCTACTTCATCCCTATGATGTGAGTTACTTCTCTTACAGGGATGCTATACTTAGATACAAGACGAGGTTGTATGCGCGGGCCACTAATGAGTTGAGGAATAAAGTGTTAGAAATGATGCACACTAGCAGTGTTGGAGGGCATTCAGGAGTGACTAGTACCTATCAGAGGATCCAACTAGCTTTCATGTGGCATGGGTTGAGGGAGCATGTAAAAAAGTTTGTTGGGGAATGTACTACATGTCAGCTTTGCAAGCATGAGACAGTAGCTACCCCTGGATTGTTACTTCCATTAAATGTTCCTAATAGGGCATGGCAGGATATTACTGTGGATTTCATATGCAAGTTACCTAAATCAGAAGGGAAGGATGCAATATCGGTGGTAGTGGATATATTTGTAGACAAATAAATTTTGTCTACTCCAATTAAATATTGACATGTGTCAAATCAAATTTTTAGAAATTAAATTAATTATTTCTATTTTTAATTTGGAATTTTACTAAATTAAATTCCAATTATTAATAGATTAATTAATTGATTTTCTAATATCTATATTGTTGGCCAATCAAATAAAGTCACATGGAAAATATGGAGAATTGCAACCAACCAAATAAAGCCACATGGAAAAATGATGAGGTGATTCAACAAATCAAATAAAGCCACGTGGAAAAGATGGAGCATTTCAACCAATCATATCATTACATGTGGAAATATGATGTGTTCTAGATACTTCTTGATAAGCAAGACTAAATTAAATCCATGCTTATCTTGAAATAAAACCGACCAATTACAAGCAAGGAGCTCTAGGTTTTTACAACTATAAATAGAGGTCCTCTCATAAAGAGACACACACACAAAAAATATTCACAAGTTGAAGAGGGAAAAGCTCTAAGTTTTTCGCTCCACCAAGTTCATCCATCTTCAAGCGTTCTTCGCGGCATTCAAGGTATCCTTCATCCATCTTCAAGATGTTCTTCGTTAAGAACTTCTTTCAATCCGCCATCAAGCTTCAAGTTCATCCAAAAACCGTTTTTTGAAGATGGTGTCTTTGCCTAGAAGATCAAATCTTCAATAAATCCAAGAAATTCAAATCAAGTTCATACCGTTCTTCAACGACATTCAAACCAAAAATCCATTTTGATCCGAGATCAAGTCACAAGATCCTCGGAAAACTGTTTCTGAAGATCAAAATCCATGCTAGGAAGATCAAAACCCAAAAATCCAAAGAACTGAAGACGAAGATCATACCAATCTTCATCAACCTTCAAATCAAATTCCATCTCAAGAACATCTTTCGATCCGAGATCAAGCCTTAAAGCCCTCGAATCGACGTTTGTCAAATCCTAAGTCAAATTGGTGTTTATCAAATCCTAAGTCAAATTGGTGTTCATCAAATCCCCAAGTCGAATCAACGTTTGTCAAATCCTAAGTCAAATTGGTGTTCGTCAAATCCCCAAGTCAAATCCTCAAATCAAATCACCGTTTAATCCGAGATCAAGTCCAAGGACCCTCGAATTGACGTTTCTCCAAGTTCAAATCACTTCAGCGAAGATCAAATTGAAGATTTTCAGTATAAATTTTAATATTGTTCTTGTAGAATAGAATCAGAGGATTAGATAGAGATTGTATCCCAAGTTATACTTTAAATTTAATCAAATAATTACTTTGTAATCTCTTTCTTGTTTTATTTTCAGAATTCAAGAATTTGCGACTACAAATTTGGCATGCCCAGTGGGACAGCTCTACCTCTCATCTCCTTTCATCAAGAACAACAAGTCAACCATATGGCACCAGTCAAGACAAGAAGGATGTCCGACTTATTGGCTGATCCATCCACGAAGATGCCGAGTGAAGTTGTCCACGACATTGTTCAAAAGGACTCCTTTGTCTCCAACGACGTCAACAATGACGGGGATGTGGAGAGCGACGACTCCTCCCCACCAACTCATCACTCCGCATCGGGTTTTCCATCTCCGCCGGATACAGTGCATGCATTAACAACAAGTGCTACAACTTTGGAGGAACAAATTGGGATGTTGACCAAAGCCATAGAGATGTTGAACAAACATGTGCAAGACCAAGATTCCAAGATAGAGAAGTTGCTGAGTAAGGAAGACAAGGCCGAAGAAAGTCATGTAAAGGAGCTAAAGTTTGGAGGCTTTGAAGAGGGTGAAACGTCCATGAAGCAACTATCCAATGAGAAGGAAAAGTCCATTGCCAAGGAGTTCCAAGTCTCTTCAAATGGCATGATCCTTGCTGATCAATTGAAGGAGTTCATCATGGGAACTATCAAGGACAAGTTGGACGGGAGCTTCAAATCATCATTTTCCTATTCCAAACCGTACACTCAAAGGATAGATAGCTTGAAGATGCCAAATGGTTATCAACCACCCAATTTCCAGCAGTTTGATGGCAAAGGCAACCCAAAGCAACATGTAGCTCATTTTGTTGAGACTTGCAACAATGCCGGAACTTACAGTGATCATCTTGTCAAGCAATTTGTCCGCTCATTGAAGGGAAATGCATTTGATTGGTACACTGACTTGGAAGCAAACTCGATTCATAGTTGGGACGAGTTGGAGCAAGAATTCCTCAATCGCTTCTACAGCACAAGAAGGACCGTTAGCATGATCGAACTCACAAGTGCTCGCCAATGGGATGAAGAGCCAGTGATTGATTACATAAACCGTTGGAGAAACTTGAGTCTCAATTGCAAGGATCGATTGTCCGAGACTTCGGCTATAGAGATGTGCATCCAAGGCATGCAATGGGGGCTTCGTTACATTCTGCAAGGAATACAACCAAGGACGTTTGAAGAGTTAGCAACTCGTGCTCATGACATGGAATTGAGTATGGTGGCAAGTGGAGTCAATGGACCACCTATGCAAGATCCGAGAAGATTCAAAGACAAACAAGATGCAAGGAAATGAGGCAAACCTTTCAACAAAGCACCTACCAAAGAGTCTATGGCGGTGAATGTTGCCCCATTAAGAATACAAGCCAAGGCAAATGATAACAGTGACCAACGAAAAAGCGTTGCGATATCTGAAAAGGCCAGTAATTCAAAAGCTAATGAGCGAAGGAAGATGACACTCACGGAGATGCAGTCAAAGAAATATCCGTTCCTTGATTCTGACGTTTCAGCCATATTTGACGATTTGCTCAAAGCTAACCTGATTGAACTGCCTGAAATGAAGAGACCAGAAGAGGCTAGTCGCTCTGACGATCCTAAGTACTGCAAGTATCACCGTCTCATAGGACACCCAATCCATGATTGCTTCATATTCAAAGACAAGGTGATGCGGTTGGCTCGTGATGGGAAGATCACCCTGGAAGAAGATGTCGAGTCATCAAACCTTGTTGCACTCTCAAGCCAAGTTGATAGTCTAGACGACTCCCACATCGTCGTTTCATGCAATGCGATTCTTGAAGAAGAGAAAATTGCAGACTCTACTTCAAAGACCGCTCATGTCACGAACCAATGTATGTCCACTATATGCTTCACTGATGAAGACCTTCTACTAGGTTCTAAGCTCCACAACCGACCACTATTTGTTGTCGGCTATATTCGCAAGCAAAGACTCAATCGGATGTTGATTGATGGAGGCTCTGCAGTCAATATCTTGCCTCTACGCACTTTAAATGAATTAGGGATCTCGGTGGATGAGCTATCAAGTAGTCGTCTGATGATCCAAGGTTTCAACCAAGGGGGGCAAAGAGCCATCGGCATCATAAGATTAGATCTTCTTATTGAAGATATGTCGTCTAGTACGCTGTTCTATGTCATCGAATCCAACACATCCTACAACATATTATTGGGTCGACCTTGGATACATGAAAATGGCGTTGTTCCTTCAACATTACATCAGTGCTTCGGATATTACCAAGATGGAGTCGAGAGAAAGGTACGTGGTGATGTAAAGCCTTTTTCTGATGCTGAATCACACTTTGCGGATGCAAAATACTACATTGAAGGAAAGAGCACCGTGAGACTAAATGGAACCGAGCAACTCCAGCAGCATGGTGTAAATGGCTCCGATAACACAAGTGACACGGAGAAGAGTAAGATTACTGGAACTCCCCTTGGGACAAAGCCTTTGAAAGAACTTACATTCCCTCTTACGACACTTGAAAGGAAAAGGCCATCTCCTCCACTTGAAGGATTTGTTCGTCCATCTAAAGGACCTGAAACAGAGCATGGAACATTGCCCACAAAGAAGATTGAGGAATGCTTTGACCCAAAAGCTTTCAAGTTGCTAGTCAAAGCTGGGTATGACCCTGATGAAGAACCACGATTGGAGGGCCTCACTCTTGATGCTGCTGCAGAGAAGCCATACGGACTCAATACCACGCAAGTCATGCTAAAGGAAAAAGGGCATACCGTTCCAAACATTCGGATAGGCCTTGGCTACAAGCCACCAAACCCAGTTCGTATTGCTATAAAGAGAGCTAACGCCAACTACATAGGCGAAGTAGAGGGTTCAACCATAGGCCGTGAAGAGAAGATGCCACATATGTCGGTCTTTGATAGACTTGGCCCTAATAAAACGGTCTTTGATAGACTTGGCCCGAATAAAACAGTCTTTTCTAGACTTGGTCCAAACAAAACAGTCTTTGATAGGCTTGGTCCGAACAAAACAGTCTTTGATAGACTTGGTCCAAATAAAAGGTTTGATTGGAAAAGGTTGAGTGCTCCGCATATGTCTACACGCTCTAAGAGAAACCTCGAGTCATCAAACTCTAAGAAAGTTCAAAGTCTGATCCCATCTCGAATGACTCGCCACGAAGACTTGAAAGTGTCTTGTGGTGAAACGCTCAAAGTCAAGTTGCAAACCGTGGTGCTCACAAAGACCAGACACGAAGATGAAGAAAGTGTAGGGTCGTCATGCCATATCACTTCTCATGAAGAAGATGTTGAAGAAGACGCCGAAGATGCGCCTATTGAGTTGGAGGAGGGTGTCAAGGCCACTGTTGATGAGTTGAAAGAGATAAACTTGGGCAGCGTCGATGACCCGAGGCCAATTTACATAAGTGCATTGCTCGGGGCTGATGAAGAACAAAGTTACGTTGAGTTGTTGCACGAGTTCAAGGATGTGTTTGCTTGGTCATACAAAGATATGCCAGGCTTGGACCCGAAGGTGGCGGTACACAACTTATCGGTAAAGAAAGATGTTCGTCCCGTCAAGCAAGCCCAAAGAAGGTTTAGACCTGACTTAGTCCCATTGCTCGAAGCTGAAGTTAACAAGCTCATTGAAGCCGGATTCATTAGAGAAGTCAAATACCCAACTTGGATTTCTAGCATTGTGCCGGTAAGAAAGAAGAATGGACAAATCAGGGTTTGTGTAGACTTTAGAGACTTGAACGAAGCATGTCCTAAGGATGACTTTCCTCTACCGATTGCTGAACTAATGATTGATGCTACCATGGGACACGAAGCCTTGTCTTTCATGGATGGATCTTCCGGATACAACCAAATCCGCATGGCTTCAAGGGATGAAGAACTAACTGCTTTCCGTACTCCAAAGGGTATATATTGTTACAAGGTGATGCCGTTTGGGTTGAAGAACGCAGGTGCTACCTATCAAAGGGCAATGCAAAATATCTTCGACGACATGTTGTACAAGAACGTTGAGTGTTATGTGGATGATTTTGTCGTAAAGTCGAGGGAAAGGAAAGATCACATAAGTGACTTACGAAAAGTCTTTGAGCGACTGCGGAAATATCAATTAAGGATGAACCCTATGAAGTGTGCATTTGGCGTAACATCGGGAAAGTTCCTTGGTTTCATTGTTCGTCAGCGAGGCATTGAAATTGAGCAAGCCAAGATCGATGCAATAGTTAAGATGCCGGAGCCGCGAAATATTCATGAACTCAAAAGTCTACAAGGAAAATTGGCATATCTCCGAAGGTTCATCTCAAACTTAGCCGGTCGTTGCCAACCCTTCAGTCACTTGATGAAGAAAGACGTTCCATTTAGGTGGGATGAATCTTGTTGCAATGCTTTTGAACGAATCAAGTCATATCTGATGAAACCTCCCGTCTTAGCCGCTCATGTGTCGGGACGCCCATTGATCCTATATATTGTTGCCCAAGAGAGATCAGTGGGGGCATTGCTCGCCCAAGAAAATGACAAAGGGAAGGAAAATGCACTTTATTACCTAAGTCGAACAATGACGCCAAATGAGTTGAAGTACGCCCCAATTGAAAAGCTTTGCCTAGCCCTTGTGTTCTCAATTCAAAAATTGAAGCATTACTTCCAAACTCATACTATTCGTCTTGTATCCAGAGCAAACCCTTTGAAGTATGTCATGACGAAGCCTGTGTTGTCTGATCGACTTGCAAGATGGTACCTTCAGCTGCAACAGTTTGAGATTGCATATGTCCCTCAAAAGGCTGTGAAAGGACAAGTATTGACGGATTTTCTAGCTGACCACCCTATCCCTGCCGAGTGGGAGTTAATGGATGACTTACCTGATGAAGATGCGCTTGTGATTGAAGTCACTCCTCCATGGGAAATGTACTTTGATGGTGCCGCACATAGAAATAGAGCCGGCGCCGGTGTTATCTTTCTCACGCCTAATGGAGAGGTCTTGCCGTATTCCTTCACATTAACTCAAAATTGCTCAAACAATGTTGCAGAATATCAAGCTTTGATACTCGGGTTAGAAATGGCAATCGAGCTGAGGCAGCCTCACCTAAAAGTGTATGGCGATTCCAAGTTGGTCGTCAATCAATTGTATGGCGAATTCGAGGTTAAGAAGCCAGAGCTCCTACCATATGTTGAGTATGCAAGAAGATTAGTCAAAACTCTTGGTGACGTTACAGTAGAGCATGTGCCGAGGAAAGATAATGGGCAAGCCGATGCGTTAGCTAAACTTGCTTCTATGTTGGTTACATCGGAAGAGAAGACGTCCATACCCGTGTGCCACAAATGGATACTCCCGCCTATTCTAGAAGATAACGGTGAGCAAGGTGGTTACAATGAAAGTCATGTTGTGGAGGCATACGAAATTGAAGTGGAAGATTGGCGACAATCATTCGTGGACTACTTGAAGCACGGGAAATTTCCTGATGACGCACGTCAAAAGGTCGACGTTAGGCGTCGCGCAGCTCGCTTCATCTTCTATAAAGACACACTCTATAGGCGCTCGTTTGATGGGGTTTTCCTGCGCTGCCTAGGAAAAGAAGAAGCTATGCAAGCTATGGAAGAAGCACATTCCGGAATTTGTGGGGCTCATCAGTCCGGTCCAAAGTTGCATTTTCGCATCAAAAGAATGGGCTACTATTGGCCTACCATGGTCTTAGATTGCATGAAGTACGCGCAAAGATGTCAAGCTTGTCAATTCTACTCAAACTTCATCCATCAGCCGCATGAACCTTTGCATCCAATTGTAGCTTCTTGGCCTTTTGATTCATGGGGTTTGGATGCTGTCGGTCCTATGACAAAGTCTTCTGGTGGACACTTGTACATCTTGGCTGCAACCGACTACTTCTCGAAATGGGCCGAAGCTGTGCCTCTCAAAGAAGTCAAAAAGGAGACTGTCGTCAACTTCATTCGTACCAATATCATTTACCGCTACGGAGTTCCCCGATGCATCGTCACTGATAATGGAAAGCCGTTTTGCAATAGTTTGGTAGACAAGTTGTGTGAGAAGTTTGGATTCAAGCAAAGAAACTCTTCCATGTATTATGCTGCTTCTAATGGCCTTGCCGAAGCATTTAACAAAACTCTCTGCAACTTGCTAAAGAAAGTGGTGGCGAAGTCAAAGAAAGATTGGCATGAAAGAATTGGAGAAGCTTTATGGGCATATAGAACTACACACAGAACGCCAACTCAAGCAACCCCGTATGCGTTGGTCTATGGAGTAGAAGCGGTTCTCCCTCTTGAGCAACAAATCCCGTCTTTAAGGATAGCTCTGCAAGAAGGACTCACCGAAGAAGAGAATGCTCGTTTGCGCTTGCAAGAGCTAGATGCTCTTGATGAGAAAAGACTAGAAGCGCAACAAAATCTTGAGTGCTATCAAGCTCGTATCTCCAAGTCTTTTAACAAAAAGGTCCGCCGACGCTCCTTTCAAGTTGGTGATTTGGTTCTCGCAGTAAGAAGGCCCATCATTATCACTCATCGAACCGGAAACAAGTTCACTTCAAAGTGGGATGGTCCTTATGTCATCACAGAGGTATACACTAATGGCGCATATAAGTTGGTTGCCGAAGACGGATTAAGAATTGGTCCTATCAACGGAAAATTCTTGAAACAATACTACCCTTGATGACTCAAGCATGCTCCGTGACGCACGAGCCTAAACTGCATGTTACTCCTGGCCCACACGAGTATAAAATGTGAATGGCACTCACTTTGTCCGAAGTGATTAATAAATGGATACTCCTGGCCCGTACGAGTATAAACTGTGGATGGCACCCACCAATGGTAAATTATGTGGTTAAAATGATAACTTGCCCCACTAACGGTATTTTATGTGGTTAAATTTTAAGTACCCCACTTTGTTCAAAGTGGTTAAAGAATGAATACTCCTGGCCCGCATGAGTATAAACTGTGTACGGCACCCCCTTAAATCAATCTTGATTTCTTTTGAACTACGTTATGACTTGATCCTTTTATTAAGGTACGTAGGCAGCTTAGAAGTTTTCTAAGTTCAGTCATGAAATTTGCTTAAGTTGTTTTTGTTGCGTTATGTTACAATATTCATGGAAAGGAAACATGATGCCAAATGCAATGAGTAGCTCAAAATGAGATAAATAAAGATAAATCTGTTATTAATCTCTAAGTTTTTATCTAAAGCAAAACAGAATGAAGTATACCACTAAAGCAAAGATGAAAAAAAAAAAAAAAACAAAACAAGGGAAATCTGTCTCAAAGAAAAGGCCTCGCGTCCCCCAACTCCAGTTGTGCAGTCTCCAAGTGTATCCTCATGACGTCCAATTCTTTCATCTCTGCGTCAGTAACTGAAGGAGTGCTTCTAAGGACGGACATCTTCTCTTCCAAATTAGAGATCTTATCTTCGGCACCTCGAACAAACTCTTTTTGGCTCTTTAAGGATGACGTCAAGCTTTCTTTCTTCGACTTTAAATATTTCAATCTTCTTTTAACACTTCGAAGTTCATCTTCTGTGGACTTAATCTGTGAGGATCCCTTTTCCTTGTCAACTTTGGCATCGGATATTTGGCCCCCTATTTCTGAAATTTGTTGAAGAAGTGATGAGCTTTCCAATACTGCGGAGTTTCGCACATCATAAGCAGCAGCTTGATCAAAAAGGTTGTTCACTAAGGCCTCTAAGGGTGCAACTTTTTCCTTCCCAACCAACTTCATTCTTTCAAAAACAATGCGGAATTCATCTTTAAAAGAAGAGATTTGGTCAATTAGTGCACGGATAATCCTCTCGCTAACATCGGCCCATAGGGAGTTGAGATACTTCTTGTCATGAAGTTCTAATAGACTTTCACCCTTGAAAACAGAGACGGCAACAAGTGGAGAGTTCTCCTTACCATTCTTTGAGTCTTTTGGTTTCAAATGCACGTGGTCTTCTCTTGTCTGAGGATGTTGCTCATCACCCTTCAAAGCAGAGATCCTCTCTTTACCCGCCTACAAGGGATATGTCGAAAGTTAGGAACACACATATATATATATATATATGCATACATATATATGTATAAATATTTATATATGTATGGAAATAAAAAGCGAAGTGACCAATACCTGTACGGCCAAGTCCAATGTCGCGGATGGGGTGCTCGAAAGGCAGCAAGGAGAATTGACTTATCTAGGATGCGAGATACTCGAGTCTTTCTTAACCCTCTTCCAGTTGCGGTCGTCATTTTCACTACTGCCGCTCTCTTTCACAATGCTTTTTCTTTTCGCTGATTCCTCTACCGCAATGTGTGGCGAGCCTTGCGAGTTCTTCCCAAGATGAGCTATTTGGTTGTCATGACTTTGTGCGGCCTTGTCATCTCCACCAAGTATCAAGCGCTTTTGAGGTGAAAGTAAAGAGTCAATATTGTCTTCAAGGTAGCTCATATGGGTTTTGGTTATCCATGACTTATAACTATCCGAAAAGTGCCTTCTGGCGTTAAGAGGAGCATTGGGGATCCAAGCCTTTGAATATGTCCTTTGGGCAAGACTTAACCTCCAAAAACGAAGTCCTTCATCCAAAGAAGCTCCGCGGTAGAAATTCTTGAGTACGCCAGGGACGTCTTGATAGTATCCAAATTGCCGACTAAATCGATGTGGACTGTATGGCTCAATGTCAAAAGTCTCGCCTTGCCTCAGAGTAAGATAGCACGATCGAAGGTTGATAAAGTAGTCATGCTCGTCCTCGCCAAGGGTACCACAATCCACAAGCACGACGTTATTGACGTTTGGAAGAAGGTTGCATGCCCAAGTGGTGTAGTCTCCTTTATGAATCCTCTTGCGGGCTTCTTTTGGATCAAAGGACCTTGCTCCATTTTCTCCGGAAAATACTGTCATCCCAGGTATCTGCGACTCTGGGTGGATAGAAAACTGAGTCTTGAAGTATATCGCCAACCACCCGTAAACAAAATGGACCGGAAAAGGAGGGCACCCTTGAGACGGTTGAGTAGACCTTGATATTGCATTCAACCCTTTGTAAATAGACGTTAGTACCGGAATGGCAAGGCATACTCTTTGACCGCTGGCTATAAGACTCGCCATCTTGAATGTACTTGGACGGATAAAGCCAACATCCTTTATAGGGAGAACAAAGATGCACAACCAACAAGCTAAGTGCGCGGCCAAAAATGTCTCTTCCTTCCAACAACCTTTGATACCGAGTTGTGAAAACATGATCTCTTCCTGCGATGACCACCGATTGCATGGTTCGAGCTTTTCAGAAGGGTTGTGCGTCGCTTGAGGTCGGCACACGCTTTTCCTCTCCTTGCGTGATGGGGGACATTTGTACTTGACCTCTTTCTTCGACCAAAAGTTGACCCACTCTTTGATTGGCACTCGAGAATCGTCATCGCCAACATGTGCTCGGATTAAGTGAAACGCGTGGAATAAGGCTTTGCATGACCGTGGCAAGTGATAGTTGTCTTTCTCTTTGCCAAAAAGTTCTCTCTCGCTTGGTATGACTTCATCATATATGGATCCAAATATGGGCAGGCCAGCAAGATGTTTCAAGTCCCACAAGGAGATCGAGAGTTCTCCAAGTGAAGTGACAAGGGTGTTTGTAGACGGTGACCATGCTTCGCATAAGGCTTTTAGGATTTCCAAATTGCACTCATACGTGAACAGTGATGCATAGATTGGCTCGTACGTATTGGTGGAAGTGAGCGTAGGCTTGCACCGAACAAGGACATCTTCTGTCCACTCCCAATATCCGGGAAAGTATTGAATTTCGTCGGGAAAGTGAAGAGAGGCATCGCCCCATATGGTGTCTCCTTTGGCAATACGTTGCCCCAAGGTGTCGAAAGGAAGATCATCGTTTGATATTAGGTGGTGAGGAGACCGGAGCACGAACGACGATATAGATCGATTAGAGGACTTGGGAAGCTCTTCGGTCCAGTCTTTGGGTTTAATGGTGTTAATCAAAGTGGGCCATCGACTTGTGTAAATTCCGGCAAGAGGGGTACCGACTTCTAATATTGTGTCCCGTTGGTTGTCATCGCCGGTGATGGTTAGAGTCTCAACTCTTTTCGAATTATAGGCATGACCGAATTTCACCATTGTGCATGGACTATCAACACAAAGAGGCAATCAGAAGAAGAGAAAGCAAAAACAAACAAAAAGAAGTATGGGGTGGAAAAAGTAATACCACCAAAACTTGTCTCTTTTTTGTAATTGATGTGTGAGCTTTCTTTTCTTTAATCCACAAAGATCCCCTGCTGCGACCTGCAAAAGAAATAAGAGAAAGAAAAAGTGAGCAACAAAAAACAAAGGAAAAAAAAAGGAGAAGGAGAAAGGGACGGCCAGAAGAAGAGAAAGAAAGAAAAAAAAAAGGGGGCGCTTCATGTTTTCTCCCACCTTGCTCGTCGGATTTTCGCCGGTTTTCGATTCGCCTTTGTCGCTGGACGGAACAGACCGATTTAGAAGAAGAAGAAGAAAAAAGGATGCGGAGAATGAATTGAGATTGTAGTGGTGAAGAAAAAAACGTGGGTTTGACTCTGTATATATAGAGTTTTCTTGAAGAGAAATCCCAGTTCAAATATAACTCCGATTCTCGAATTGCAGTTGAGTTAGGATTGATTTCGGAACTTATCAGGAATTAAAATTTTGAAGCCGGGTGTTGATAATCCAAATTCGCAGATTTATGTATCGTGTTTTGTTGAGTCTCTGTTCAATTAAAAGGGAGTGATTGAAGTCAATCAATATCTGATTAGGATTCTTAATCGGTTATTATATGATTAAAAGTGTTGGAATCTTAAAAGGAGTCCAAAATCAGAAGAAAGGTTGTGCGTGTGCGTGTGAAGTTTGATGGGGAAGATGAAAGAGAAAATGTTCTATGTGCTAGGTCCACATGGACCACCCTTTGAAAAAAAAAAGAAAAAAAAAGGAGAGGAAAAGGAAAATGTCACGTGGGGTATACAAAAAGAAAAAAAGGGAAAAGAAAAAAAAGGAAAAAGAAATGGTTTGTACACAAATTGCATTCTAGTCCCTCAAGTAATCCACATGGAAGTCCTCAAATGTTGATCTTTTCCAAATGAAGTATATGTATTTCATCAAATCTTAGTAATGACCCGAAAATAAATATGTTGCGACAAACCCACTTCAAGACGCATTTTCACAATGTTATTCGTGACAAGTCGCAAGGGGGCATTTGTAGACAAATAAATTTTGTCTACTCCAATTAAATATTGACATGTGTCAAATCAAATTTTTAGAAATTAAATTAATTATTTCTATTTTTAATTTGGAATTTTACTAAATTAAATTCCAATTATTAATAGGTTAATTAATTGATTTTCTAATATCTATATTGTTGGCCAATCAAATAAAGCCACATGGAAAATATGGAGAATTGCAACCAACCAAATAAAGCCACATGGAAAAATGATGAGGTGATTCAACAAATCAAATAAAGCCACGTGGAAAAGATGGAGCATTTCAACCAATCATATCATTACATGTGGAAATATGATGTGTTCTAGATACTTCTTGATAAGCAAGACTAAATTAAATCCATGCTTATCTTGAAATAAAACCGACCAATTACAAGCAAGGAGCTCTAGGTTTTTACAACTATAAATAGAGGTCCTCTCATAAAGAGACACACACACAAAAAATATTCACAAGTTGAAGAGGGAAAAGCTCTAAGTTTTTCGCTCCACCAAGTTCATCCATCTTCAAGCGTTCTTCGCGGCATTCAAGGTATCCTTCATCCATCTTCAAGATGTTCTTCGTTAAGAACTTCTTTCAATCCGCCATCAAGCTTCAAGTTCATCCAAAAACCGTTTTTTGAAGATGGTGTCTTTGCCTAGAAGATCAAATCTTCAATAAATCCAAGAAATTCAAATCAAGTTCATACCGTTCTTCAACGACATTCAAACCAAAAATCCATTTTGATCCGAGATCAAGTCACAAGATCCTCGGAAAACTGTTTCTGAAGATCAAAATCCATGCTAGGAAGATCAAAACCCAAAAATCCAAAGAACTGAAGACGAAGATCATACCAATCTTCATCAACCTTCAAATCAAATTCCAACTCAAGAACATCTTTCGATCCGAGATCAAGCCTTAAAGTCCTCGAATCGACGTTTGTCAAATCCTAAGTCAAATTGGTGTTTATCAAATCCTAAGTCAAATTGGTGTTCATCAAATCCCCAAGTCGAATCAACGTTTGTCAAATCCTAAGTTAAATTGGTATTCGTCAAATCCCCAAGTCAAATCCTCAAATCAAATCACCGTTTAATCCGAGATCAAGTCCAAGGACCCTCGAATTGACGTTTCTCCAAGTTCAAATCACTTCAGCGAAGATCAAATTGAAGATTTTCACTATAAATTTTAATATTGTTCTTGTAGAATAGAATCAGAGGATTAGATAGAGATTGTATTCCAAGTTATACTTTAAAATTAATCAAATAATTACTTTGTAATCTCTTTCTTGTTTTATTTTCAGAATTCAAGAATTTGCGACTACAATATTCACTAAGTATGCTCATTTCCTACCACTAACACACCCCTACAATGCTTCTGACCTAGCTAAGATATTCATAGACTCTATCTACAAGCTACATGGATTACCTGATTCTATTGTCAGTGACAGGGATAGTATCTTCATGAGTTAGTTTTGGAGAGACCTCATGATGAGCTTGGGAATTCAGCAGCAACTGAGTACTGCATACCACCCCCAGACAGATGGTCAGACAGAGAGAGTCAACCAATGTCTAGAGGGGTATTTGAGGTGCATGACTGGGGCACACCCAAAAAGGTGGGGAAGATGGATTACCTTAGCAGAATGGTGGTACAATACAAGTTACCATTCTGCTATAGGGATGACCCTTTTTGAGGCTTTGTATGGCTACAAGCCACCTCAATGGGGGATGGGACCATTCCAGGAGGTTAAGGTCATAGGCGTTGAAGAACACATTACTAAAAAGCAACTCATGACACAACAAATTCAAGAATCTCTTCTACAAGCCCAAAATTATATATTAAAAAACAAGCAGAAAAGCATAGGACAGACAAAGAATTCAACACAGGCGATTTTGTCTACTTAAAACTAAAACCCTACCGACAATCAACCATATAGGGGCACTAACGCATGGAAACTTAGCCCCAAGTATGCAGGGCCTTTTGAAATTCTGAAGAGAGTTGGAATTCTAGCTTACTTGTTGAAGCTACCTCCCCGTGCACGCATGCATCCCATTTTCCACGTTTCTGTGCTCAAGAAGCACCTCGGGCCGACCACTAAGGTGACTACCAAGCTACCAGTTATGAACGAGGAATGAGGAAAGATGATAAACCTATTAGGGTATTAGCTCGAAGAATAATGAACAAGGATAACCGAGCAGGGGTAGAATGGTTGATTCAGTGGGAGGGGTTGCAGAAATCAAGGCGACTTGTGACGATTTTGAGTGGATTGAGGCGAATTTTCCAGATTTTAAAGCTTGAGGTCAAGCTTTGTGTTGAGAAGGGAGCAATGTCACGAAGAGGAGGAGGAATTGCTAAATTTGGCTAAATGTTAGGGTTTCTGCGATTGTGGGAAGAAGGGGATCCGATTTGGAGTAATTTCTTTTTTTTAGCATTTTCAGTTAGTTTGTTAGAGTGGCCCAATCGGTTTGGACTGAGGTTTACTCTAGGCCCAATTACAGAACGGGCCTCGGCAGATTATAGGGCCTCTTTTCGAAATTAGCCCATAAATCTTTATTTTCCTTTTTTGTTGCATTAGTACAATCTTGCTTTTGAGGTTTGTTTAGCTAAAAGTGTAAGGATCCTCTGCTTTATTATGGGATCAGGAGACCTGCCAGATTATTATGAAAATTATTATTACAATTCTTGTCTTTTCTCTCTACATTTCTCTCAAAGCTTTGTTATTGCTCTTCTCCTTGTTCTTCTGAATAACCTGTTTCTTACACAAACAATCTGAACCATATATACATGTTGACCAATGTTTCACGGAGTAAGAAGATCAAAAGTACGAGAATAGCAATCTCTATAGAAATACCACTTAAGAGAAATAGGCCAGAAAAATTACGAATGCTGAGAGTGTTTACTGTCGGGCGTTGAGTTTCCAGAGACGACAAAGTTGTTTGTCTCGTAAACCATTTCTTCTCCATCTCCAAAAGTCTTCCTTCTTCTCTGAGTCCAGATATTGCTCGTGATAATTCTTGTACCAGTGGTGAACCTTTTTGAAATGGCTATAAAGATACGTATATCTGATTTATAACAAATAATACAAGAAAATTAAAAGATAGCGCATCGTAATTTTAAGTGAGGATACTTACAAAGCCGAAGCCGTTAGTTCTCGGTGACGTATCAATAAGAGTGTAGTCATTTGGATATTTGTTTAGGAATATTTTGATGTAAGGTATTTCATCCATTATAGCACTAATACCACCGTACTTGCTCCCTTTTCTCAAAGCCTCATCATAATCATCAATAGACTGAAAATGGCGTAGTCGGTTGTCCCAAAAATTTATGTTCCTTACAAGTCCGTCCATACTACTTAATGCGCCAATGTAATCGCTTTATGTCACTTTAAATCTTTGAAATGTAAGAAGTGAACTCAAGTTTGCTGTATAACTGGATGTCAGTATCAGGACTACGAACAACCACACTCCCAAAACAAATCTTGAGAGATTATTTTGTAATTTTTCTCCTGCAAGAGTGAAGATTATAGTGATGTATAAGGCTCATATGCATGCTCATAAAACTCTCTCAGCTGTAATGACATCTGAACTGGAATCTGAACTAAGAGGCAAATCCGACATGCCTGAGATTTTGTTCTATTCTGTTACAAGCCCTCCAGTTAAATGTACCTATTGTACTATCTTAGAAAATGCCCAGTTTATTTTCCTTACTAACGCTTCATGAAAAAATTGAAAAGAAGAAATACAGCAGAACCCATTTTCACAACGCTACCCCATGTGCATTGTACTGGCAATCGAAAGGCGGGGAGCAGATGCGTCTTATGAAATTTTAGATTTGTCTGAAATCATCTATATAGTAATTGAAAAATATTCAGTTATGTAAAACACTCTTTTAGCAGAAAACTCAACCGATAAAGCAATCTGAGCGAGGCCTTGAGAGAGAGAGAGAAGATTACTGTGAGCGAAAACAAGAGTTGAAACGGAGACCATCATCCAATGCCAAGTAGTGTGGTTAAAAGAACCCGTTCCGAAGGCATACAAAGTGATGGATGTACAATTTCTTACGGAAAAGAATTAGTTGAATTAAGATTCATGCAGTTAAAAATAAAAAATAAACAAAAAGATTCTTCAGGGGGCTTCAATTTCATAGAATCACCACATGCAGCAACGTATCAGGAACCGAGGTAAAGCTCACGTATATTTTACAAATCACTGCTTTTTATTATAAAAGTTTACTAGTCGAGCTAACCCAACTCAGAGTCAGCACTATCGTTGGGACTCCGGATAAACAGTCACTATAAGAACAAATATGAGTAGAGGTTGTTCATTTTCAAATTCACTCAGTTAAAGTCTTCACTCGTTGATTTGCCGAAAAATTTGGTGGCTTTACCGGTTCTTATTTAACATACTTCACTACAATCTCTATGATACTTTTTCCAAGAAATGCATGAACATGAATATATACATACGTATATATATAATCACTAATCAGGAATTACAGTCTATGTTGTAAAAAGTAGAACCTACCAGCAGCTATGGAATGCAATGAATCTCCCTCAGAATTTCTTATATGAAGAGCAATCCTCGTTTTGTAGTGACTATTATCATTGTAAAAGTCCGCAATCGCCATTTCAATGCAGCTTGGGACAACTTTACCAATCAATGAACCCATATCAACAATTAAGCCAATGTTGATGACGTCTTTATTATCACCACGGTTTTGACGAGATCCAACGAATTTCTGCTGTGCAATATTAACATCGCCAAGAGCATATCGGTTATATAACCAAAAGAGCAGTGTGTGCAAAATGATGGCATACATTTTTATCATCTTTGTAACTTCTCTAAGCCAGTATTTTTCGATTCTAGGATATAAACCGCGTTCACGTTCAGGGTGATATATAATAATTACATGAAACAGTGAAGGTAGACTTTGGTAGCATAAAAAATCCTAAGTCTCCTTCGACTTTGATATCAAGGTCAATACGTCAATTGCCTTTTTTGGACATTTTGTCAAACACCTTGACAATATAGAAGTTTTAATTCAATTCAAATTCATTTTAATGTCATGTTAATATAGAAGTTTTAACAATTCCAAGTTTGAATCGAAAAAGAAAAAAATATATATATGTTAATCATTTTTGAAGGTTGGTATAATTAAGTACTTGGAGGGAATTTAAAATTTAAACAAACGCAATTCCCAGAGAAGTTAGTAATAGATGAAGGCACTCAAATGAACTATGTTGCACGAACACGGATATGGGGATATGTATCCGACACGATACGGACACGGCGATACATATTTTTAAAAATTACATGATCCGACACGGCATGGACACGTTGAAAATTTTAATATTTTTTATCAATATAAATCTAACAACATCAAAACAATACATGTGTAAATTTTACTTGTAAATTTTACTTAAAAGTGTAAAATGAGGAATATATACACACACAAAGAATAAATTGGCAAACCACAATTCGTCTATCTCGAATTTAAATGCATTTCAACCACAAATTTAGTCTCAAGTTTAGATGCTATTCCAATACAAATATTAAGAGTTATACAACCCGTCAAACTCCAAAAATCTAAAGAGTAATACAATAATTTAATAAGAACTTTGACCACTTCTTGCTTGTTCAACTCCTTCTTCAACAAATATAGTTGACTCATATTCGGGTTCATCAAGGGAGAGATTAGCAAGTAATCAAAATTATTTGTTGAATAAGAATCAATTAATCAAGCAATAACAAATTAAAGCTTATGTAAAACAGTTAAAATAAAGAAAATTCGAAAGAAAAATAAAAGGAAAAGCTTATTTGTAACTATATGTTGAACGTTTTCCCTTTTTCCCTTCCCGCGATTGCTGACTGTTTCATTCATCTTTGAACATGACCAGATGACATAACGAAGAGCATTATATGCAGGTTTTTGCGATGGACAAATCCACTCATGCGAAGCACATTAAAAATGGGCAGGCCATCAGTAGCGACTTGTATATATTCATTTCATAAGAGTTTTGGTACACTATTCTAATTATTGATGCTCGCGATCAGGTTCGTTCAATGAATGCCAGAAGATTTCAATTTTTAAAAAAACATACGTTAGCATTTTTGACATATTCGTGTACCTTTTTTGGGAATACGTCGAGCCGAGTGTAGCAGCTGCCTTGTCCGTACTCGTAGTTGTCCTGCTGCTGTTCCTCACCACACTTGGCTTCCATTGAATCTCTTCTAGTAATAACGATGACAACAGAAGGGTGCGAACCACCGTGCATATAGTGCCTCTGTTGAATGCGTTACATAATCTTAAAACCAAAAGTAAACTTTGATGATAAGACTGTTGTGTTGCCATTACTACACACAACTGCAACTACATATATGATACATATACAATGTGGTAAACATTAATTACGTAGATTTCAACTCTTCCTGTAATTTCTTTAATGCACTCCTGTTACTCTATTGACGGGATTGCTATGGATACTCCATAATTGAGAATCCCCTAGTCCATCGATGAACTTTGTTAGCAGAGTACAAACTCTGTTGTGTTAGCAGTATTCCCGCCTAATTAAATACACAAGTCAACTAAATTGATTGTTATCGTCACATCAAAATTACAAACCTCCATTTTTTGTATTTGTCATGCACTTGTTGTAAGCCTTGCGACGTAAGCCTACATAAAAATAATTTTATGGTTGATTTTCCTTTCATAATATGCCTAATTATATCTCCTTAATTTATTGCACCATTTTATTAACTTCTACGCCAGCTTAAACTAGTCGTGTGTTGGGATTATATTATACCTTAAAAATTTGAAGTCCTAGTTTAATCCCGGCAGTTGAAATTTATTTTGATTTCCCTATCTTTTGATTCAAGCTTCTCCGTGTAGTAGTTTGTTTCCCTCCGGACTCGGGTAAGTTAATGTGTCGTACCACAACCTATTATTGGGAGTAACTATAGGGATTATTGGGCCTCCCTGTTATAGGTTTACCCGCACTTACCTTGATTATTTTATGGTTTCATTATACGTTTCGAAATATGTGATTTCTTTCATCTGATATTTCGGAAATAAATGAATTGTGGAATTTTGATCATATTAAATTGTCGTTAGCACCGATTACGTAATACAGATACTTCAATGAGATTTCGTCTATACTATATATGCAACTATCTCATTTCTGTAGGCGGGTGGGACGTTGATGCGTATTACTCGTTACGTCGAATATTCGTAAGTCAATAACTTTATCCCATAACGCTGCAACGCATATGTATTACACAGTAATTTTTGAAAGCGGAGGTGTTGTTCTTGCAATGTTGGATGGATGTTGGCCCGATATCTATCCAACATTGAAACCAAGAACCTCATTTGTTGTGGTTGTATTTTAATCCGTTACTACAATGAGACCGAGGTGCATTGAATGAAAAGTACATAGTGTTGTTCACAACACCAACGTTTCATTTGCAGGGCAACCCAAATACATATTCGTTATTACGCATCGTTTATTCCCAATCTAAATTTGCATTAATTGTATTGCAATTCTTATAGGTCGACTGTGTGCATCGTTTCCTATTAGATACAGTTTTAAATTCTTGGTCATATGGTTTGATGAAGTTTGTTGCCCACGACCATATCCTTTTAAACCATATACTTAAAGCTTATTTCAGCGTATCATACGAGTTGGTTATGGTTTAATCGACATTTCGGTAACAATATGCAGAAGATGATTTGCATCATTGCAATTTTGGCATATAAAATATATAACCCATGCCCGGCCAAGTTATAACATAAAATATTATTAAAGGGGGTTAAAAATTGGCACGTGCTATTTAATTCTACTTGCATGTGCCTGTGATGTGTACGCAGATAAATATCACCGTGACATTTAATTATTGGAACTGTCCTACAACAACCCCAACCACGGATGATCAATGTCATGCAATACGACTTAAATACAATTATCCTCTAGCTATTACAAAATCTGTTTTTTTTTTTTTTTTCCTCTTGCCTTATATATTTTGAAAAACAAATACTCCCCATGTTTGAATACCCTTAGAAATCCAAACGCCTCTTGTGCCATTCTATCATGTCTTCCGAATTTTCCACTTGTTCCACCATGGATAGCACTGGACGCAGCCCTTCGATTGAGGTACACTATTGTGTTCATTAGTGAAAATATCTTACGCAACAAATGCCAAACATCACATAATATGAGGTTTATGTTTATGTGCTAATCCACATACATTCAATTCATATTGTTAGGAAACTTACCGCCACTCAGGTCATCCATTTCACTACAACAAATTTTGGTGTGCCGAAACCGAGGCACAACTTGCTTTTGCACTACGCGAGTTCTCCAAACCTCACCCGGTTTTAGATTGCACGCACATGTGGAAGGTTATTAAACAGGCGGCCATTTTCATGTCCAACACGTTCGCAAAAGATGTTACTCCCGGCATGGTACGAGCTCGCGTTGGCATTATGAACGAAAGGTTTATCAAGTTTCGCCGTTATATGTCAATTCCAGGAGTTATTTTCGATCCATTAAGGGATTGCGTCCGCACCGACGAGTTATACTCCGAATACGAGCATAAGTTACTCATTTACCAAGATCAATTCTTGTTTTGCGCGATTGATCGATTAAACTATAACGATTCTGATAAAAGCATTTTCCATTAATGCTCTGGCAATTAGTGATAGATAGAGTATCCCCTAATAATATGTACAATTTTTTTTAAATTAAATACGATGACATTATATATTACTTATGTAATTATCGTTGTAATTGTCTATGTGTACATGTTGTATTAGCACAGGATTAAGATTAATCACGTTAAGCCACTCTCTTATATCTTCTCGTATCAACCATGCCGATATTTTCGTTGAATGGCCGAATCCGTTCTAGTTCTTTTAACTAGTGTCGGGCGTTCTTATTTATTGCGTGTGTTTTATGTTGATCGAAACTCCTTCCTGATTTCTTGAGTAGAGGTTGTTCATTCTACTGGTTGGAATTATTTATTATGTGTACATCCTGTATTAGCACACGTTAAGCCACTGGTTGGAACTCGGGATAAACAGTAACTATAAGAACAAAATATGAGTAGAGGTTGTTCATTCTCAGTTAAAGTCTTCACTCGTTGATTTGCCGAAAAAGTTGGTGGCTTTACCGGTTCTTACGTAACATACTTCACTACAATCTTTATGATACTTTTCCAAGAAATGCATGAACATGAATAGAAATGCCTGAACATGAATATATACATACGTATATATATAATCACTAATCAGGAAACAGTCTATGTTGTAAAAAGTAGAACCTACCAGCAGCTATGGAATGCAATGAATCTCCCTCAGAATTTCTTACATGAAGAGCAATCCTCGTTTTGTAGTGACTATTATCGTTGTAAAAGTCCGCAATCCCCATTTCAATGCAGCTTGGGACAACTTTACCAATCAATGAACTCATATCAACAATTAAGCCAATGTTGATGACGTCTTTATTATCACCACGGTTTTGAGGAGATCCAACGAATTTCTGCTGTGCAATATTAACATCGCCATGAGCATATCGGCTATAAAACCAAAAGAGCAGTGTGTACAAAATGATGGCATACATTTTTATCATCTTTGTAACTTCTCTAAGCCAATATTTTTCGATTCTAGGATATAAACCGCGTTCACGTTCAGGGTGATATATAATAATTACATGAAACAGTGAAGGTAGACTTTGGTAGCATAAAAAATCTTAAGTTTCCTTCGACTTTGATATCAAGGTCAATACGTCAATTGCCTTTTTTGGACATTTTGTCAAACACCTTGACAATATAGAAGTTTTAATTCAATTCAAATTCATTTTAATGTCATGTTAATATAGAAGTTTTAACAATTCCAAGTTTGAATCGAAAAAGAAAAAAATATATATATGTTAATCATTTTTGAAGGTTGGTATAATTAAGTACTTGGAGGGAATTTAAAATTTAAACAAACGCAATTCCCAGAGAAGTTAGTAATAGATGAAGGCACTCAAATGAACTATGTTGCACGAACACGGATATGGGGATATGTATCCGACACGATACGGACACGGCGATACATATTTTTAAAAATTACATGATCCGACACGGCATGGACACGTTGAAAATTTTAATATTTTTTATCAATATAAATCTAACAACATCAAAACAATACATGTGTAAATTTTACTTGTAAATTTTACTTAAAAGTGTAAAGTGAGGAATATATACACACACAAAGAATAAATTGGCAAACCACAATTCGTCTATCTCGAATTTAAATGCATTTCAACCACAAATTTAGTCTCAAGTTTAGATGCTATTCCAATACAAATATTAAGAGTTATACAACCCGTCAAACTCCAAAAATCTAAAGAGTAATACAATAATTTAATAAGAACTTTGACCACTTCTTGCTTGTTCAACTCCTTCTTCAACAAATATAGTTGACTCATATTCGGGTTCATCAAGGGAGAGATTAGCAAGTAATCAAAATTATTTGTTGAATAAGAATCAATTAATCAAGCAATAACAAATTGAAGCTTATGTAAAACAGTTAAAATAAAGAAAATCCGAAAGAAAAATAAAAGGAAAAGAAGAATCACCTTGATTGGGAGTTTGGAACTCCCTCGAAGTGCTGGGTCGCGTTCGACAAAATAGAAGGAAGATTGATTTGTTAAATTATTTTTTAGCCTTCTTTTAATTTCTTTGTGTTTAATAATGTAGTAAAATATATTTTTAGGAGTTGATTTTATAGTTATTATGTTTTAATCCACAATAGTTTTGATGGCATGTAATATAAACCAAAACGTGTCATAGAAGTGTCAGACACGCATAAGAAATGTGTCCGACACGCGTGTCCTAATAATTTTTTCAAATAAAAATTAAGGACACGCCATGTGGTGTATCGGATACGTATCTGAGGCGTGTCTGAGGCGTATCCTTGTCCCCCGCGTGTCCGACACAGTATTTTTTAAAATTTTGAAGTATCCGTGCAACATAACAAATGACAAGTGGTTATCAAAAAGGATTTTAGTGTTAGCATTTTCACCTCTAAATATCTTCATGGTGAGATATATATATATATATATATATATATATATATATATATATGTGTGTATATATATTTTGAAACTTAGAGAAAGCTAGGAATGACAAACAAGGTATCAATATAATCTAGGTAGTAGGTAGCAACTACTTGTCATCATGAGCAACATAGTTGGTGGTCTCGAAGGTAACGGGACGATGGAGAGAAACAAATAATGTTTTTGTTTTAACTATGTCTACTTACTATCCCATTAAATTTTCTTACACATTTATAAAATTCATATATGCATATCAAATATTTAAAACCACAATTTTTTTTTTATATTTACTTGTTAAAGACAAGGTTAAAATGGGTATTTTCTCTTTATATGCGTTAATTTGAGAATCATTTTTTTTCAAGAGCCTTAGTTTGACAATGCACTCAGTAACTCAGAGTCGCCACTAGTAGGACATGTGTTTGGTAGACTTGGGGCTCGTTTGGTTGGGCATTATAGGTCTTTATATGAGTTTTTAAGTGACTTAAATAGTACAAATAGTTGCTTTGGTAGCTAAGATACAAAACCAGGTCCTTGCTACTTAATATGGCCGACCCGGGTTTAAGTAGCGAAAATAGCAAGCCCAAATCTGAGCATTTTCGGAAGCAATGTGGAAGTGGTTGGAGGTCGGGGTTTAATAACCAAGTTGCAAAAAAAATTAATGGTTCTACTACCTAATAGTGATATTAGGGGAGATCCGCATGTTGTGTCAAAATGGCTTCGTGGGGAAGAGATTATCGTGCGTTGGCTAAATTGTTTGGGAGGAGCGGCAACAACGCAATTTCCATAGATGCAAATGATTACACAATAACAATAGTCGACACTGAAATATGGGATGCGGCTTTGAAGGTTAGGTATTTATGAACTTGTTGGATTTTTAGTAAGATTAACAATCTTATATATGTGTTATAAAAAGGCATGACAGTTTAACATTTTTGGCTATAGGTTAACCCAAACTTATTAAAAATGAAGAACAAATTGTATCCTTACTACGAGAGTGTTTGCAAATGCTTTTAAAAGGAGCTTGTGGCTTTTGTCTATAGAGAAGTCATAAATTAGTGTTTGATTATAGGGCTTTTGCTTCTCCTTGTCTTAAAATAAGCCAAAAGAAAAATACACAAGCCCATAAGTTGGGTAGAGGGTGCTTTTAAAAGCTCCTTTTAATTATCAGCATTATAAAAATATTTCTCTCTTCTAATTCACCTCAAAGTGCCGCCTATACCCCTACAATTAAGGAAAACAAAAATTCTATAATTTTTCTCATCCATTTTCAACAATAAAAAATATTTTTAATATTTCTCTTCCATATTCAACATCATTCACAAATCATATTTTTTATTTTATTTAACAAAATGTATACTTGTCTAATTTAAGTGTATGTTAATTATTTATATGCTCGATAAATAAGGGTAATTAAGTCTTATTGCATTATAAAAGTTGCTTCTTACTTATTGTTGCAAACATTACAAAATTAATTTAAATGGCTTTAAGTTACTTTTTTAAGAAGGATTGCAAACACTCATTGCTTTAAGTCAAAAAGAGTTTTTAGTGACTTTAAGTAAAAGCTTGGAAGAAGGAGCTTCTATAAGCTCTTGCAAACACCCACTATGATGATTGAGAGCTTTTTTTTTAGAAACACTCGTGGGACTGCCGACCATGTCGTGGACTTCGGTGCCGCGCGCCGTCGAGTACAAAGTAAAAATACTAATGTCTTCGCACCAACTCCAGTTGAAAATCCAACCGAACTCAAAGATATTACGGTTGGAACTGGTGATGCCGCATCTGGTACTCCACACGAGGATGGTAAGGGCCCATGGAAACCTTCAGAAATTAAAAAAAAAAAAAAAAAAAAAAAGGGATGTGGCTCAGGAGGAGACGACGAGGCTGTTAGTGATATTAGAGAGGCCTTAGTCGAAACTAAATCCAGAATCTCCGAACTTTCAGGTGCTATTCGATCCCTCAAAGATGTTAATCCTGCGGTTACCACGGTTTACGCAATCCTTTAAGAACTGTCCGAATTCTCAATGATTACCCGCGTTCGCACGGCCAAGAGAATTGTTTCATCACAGACCCATGTGACGTTGTTTTTCAGTATGGATGAGGAGGGAAAGAAAGAATACGCCCGTAGCATTTTAGCGGAGTGAAAAACCACAACTCCAAGTTTTGGTTACACCACACAAACACACCGCATTTTGGACGCTCAAACATGCGTTACACATATTTTGAACTCTCTGACTTAGCAAGTATTTTGGTAAAATCTGTGTTGGAAGAAACTCTATTTGTGTGTGTTTCATTTCCTAATTTGTATTGATATCGCATTATCAATTGCAAACTATGCTAATGTATGTTTTTAATCCTCATTTTGTCTTTGTTTGCTTTTATATTAAGGATGTCTTTTAACTGAGTAATGATGTTTTTAATTTCATTATGTCTATTTTTGCTCCTCATATTCCCGAAATCATTTATGCCTAAAACAATGGCCACACTTAAAAGAATTCTCATGATTCATATGGCATACTACAAATTCAGATTCTATTTTCACTTAGTTCTCTACAACAGTATGTACGAAGATTCTATTCATTTTAAATTATTGTATAAAATATTTTTAGGTCTTTTGTGAATTGTTAAAAAAAAATGTTAGCTAACCAAACAAATTATAACTTTTTGGAACACTAACTAGTTTTTTTTTTATAGAAAGAATGGAATCAAAAGGCCCTTAGGCTACATCGTTAGACAAAAGGGAAATAACATCGGGCGGAGGGGATTGTAAAAAACAAAACTCTCCAACCTCTCTATAGCTAAGTTTAACTAGTGCGTAGGCTACTTTGTTTATATCGCGCGATATCCACTTTAACTCGCACGCCCAAGGTTTATGTATAAGAGCTCGGCATTCCTGAACTTTCGTTTGCAAGTGCGCCTCTAGGTCATTCTCGCTCGTGATTCCTTTGTATGCCTCTAGGGAGTCAGTTTCGACATGGATTTTCTCTATTCTTCTCTCCAAAGCTAGCGTAAGCCATTTCCTTATAGCTTCAATCTCCACCTCGAGCACCGTTGGGCACGACAACGGAGCGTGGAACCCCCACATCCATACGCCCTTATTGTCACGCAATACACCACCTACCGCTCCTCTATTATTTGACGTGTCAACACCGCCGTCTACATCTAGTTTCATCCACCCCTCTCGCGGTTTTTGCCAATGCTGCTGGGTTTTATTTATCGCTCCACCACACACTTTAAGCATATCATAACGTAGGGCCTTGATTTGACCAATCAAGACGAAGTTCTTTTCGCGCTTCCCTGTGAACACTTTAGTGTTCCTCGCCTTCCATATGATCCATGTGCTTGCCGCAAAAATAATGTTCCATGGAATATTTGGCATAATTTTGCATACCTTCTTGTTACATCCCAAGTTCTTTCTCAACCACACCGAGTCGTCGATTCTACGAAACTCTTGCCACTCTGTATTCTCGAGCAGCGTTCTCCAAATTTTAAATGCAGTGGGGCAGTGTCGCAGAACATGTATCGACGTCTCCTCTGGATACTTGCAGCTCGCGCATGTTACACCGTCCTTTATTTTCCTCACTTTCCTCAAGAAGTTGGATGCCAGCCTGTTTTGGTTTGCTAACCAAAGGAAGTGACGGATTTTGTTGCTTCACATAGCAGACCAGATCCACTTTGACCGATTCGACAGCAGGTTATCACCCCTGCTCAGACAGTACAACATTTTGTAGGCACTTTGGCATGTATAGACACCGTTAGTAGTTTCGTTCCAAAGGATACGGTCCTCCTCTTCCGTTAAGGTTGGTTCCTTCCCTTCGATCATCTCCAAAACTGAAGTCTAAAGCGCGGTATGGATGTTCGACAGGTCCCAGCAGTCGCGTTCGTCTATAACGTCGCTCAGTGTTAAGTCCATATCATTCGTATTAATGTCCGCAACAACTTTACACAACCGTACGCCTCCCAGCCAGTTATCGAACCAAAAGGATGTTTGGTCTCCTTTTCTGACTTTCCAACGAAACATGTTTTTCAACAAGCTCATGCACTTAATCAAACCTTTCCATGTAGCACTATCGCTCACTTTTCCTTTGTAGGTAAGCAAGCGATCTTTCTTAAGGTATTTTGCCGTAACAAGTTCGCTCCAGATGCTCGTATCCTTAGCTAGTAATTTCCAGCCATACTTTGCTAATAGAGCTTGGTTATTGATGCGCGCTCTTCGAATGCCCTTCCCCCGTCTTTTTTCTCACGCATGACCTTCGACCAACCAACAAGGTGCAATTTACGGATGTTTTGATCGTTCGACCATAGGAAGGCTTGGTTGAGTTTGTCAAGCTTCTTGCAAATGTTTTCCAGAAGCCAACATGATTGCATCACGTGTATTGGCACCGCGGTTGAGACCGCTTGCACAAGAGTCGCTCCCCCGCGAGAGACAGAGTTTGGCTTTTCCACCCCGAAAAACGTGTACTGAGCTTGTCAAAAATCTCCATAATATCAAACCGTCTCACTCTGCCATGAAAGAGGTTCGCCCCTAAATATTTTCCAAGCTGCTGAGTTTGCGCAAATCCCAGAATAGCGCACACCCGTCGCTTGAGACTCCACTTTCCCGGTTTGGCGAAAAATACTTTCGACTTCTCTCTGCTTAACTTCAAACCCGAACATGCACAGAACTTATCCATGACTTCCTCAATTTTCCTGGTCGTCTTCAAAGTCGCTTTACCCATAAGAATAAGGTCATCCGCGAAGAAGATATGAGAGAATTTTGGTCCCCCGCGACACGGAATGATAGGTTCCCACTTTTTTCCTTGCACCGCCTCAAGAATAAGATACGCAAGCCGTTCAATGCATAGGATGAATAAATATGGAGAGAGGGGGTCCCCTGACTAAGGCCACACCCATGTTGAAACGCGTCCAGTGGAGATCCGTTCCAAAAAATCCTAGTCGAGGTGTTCGACACACAAAACATAATCAGTTTAATGATGTTCATTGGGACGTTGAAGGCATTAAGAGTCTCCTCGAGGAAGCTCCAACTGATCTTGTCATATGCTTTCTCTAGATCGAGTTTAAGAATCATGTTCCCCACGTTATTCTTTTTCTTCTTGCGCAAGGAGTGCAAAAGTTCTTGAATAACAAGGATATTGTCTTGCGTTCCTCGGCCTTTAATAAAACTTGATTGGGTAGGTGCAATCAAATCGGGCATAAAATCCCTCAGTCTAAGTGTGATGCACTTAGTTATGAGTTTATATGTGACATTGCATAGGGATATTGGCCGGAATTGTGAGATAAGAGATGGAGACTGAATCTTCGGGATGAGGCATAAGTACGCTGCACATGCTTGCGGATCAACCTTCCCTTCGCGAATAGCTGAATCAACGAACTCGAAAATAGATTCCTTCATCCACTCCCAATATATTTGGTATACCTTCACCTGCAGTCCATCGGGGCCGGGTGCTTTCGAGGGGTGTGAGGCCCAAACCGTGCTTTTAAGCTCTTCCATGGAAATATTATGTCCGACCTTCGATCTCATGTGATCCTCTAATTTTTGCTGAAATTGAGAGATAGCGAGAGGCGGGGTATTGGCTGTGGTACTCGAAAACAGTCCCTGGAAGAACTCAATGGCGTGTTTTTTGAGCAAATTATGATCCTCTGTCCACATATCAGCTATTTTGAGCGTCGTAATCTCATTCTTTTTTCTCCTTGTAAGTGTTGCTCGGTGGAAAAATTTGGTGTTGCGATCCCCCTCCTCGAGCCACTTGACTCTCGATTTTTGACACCAAAACGTCTCCTCTCGTCTAAGGATGTTGTTGTATTCTCCCAACAGTTCGCTCTCCAGTTTAACTAAGAAATCGTTCGGATGACTAGCAGGTGCCTTTTGCGTACCTTCGATCCTTTTCAGTATGCGCGTTTTCATTTTAAAAATATTTCCGAACCGAACCTTATTCCACGGTCTTATACATTGGGGAACAGCAGCAATAGCATCGAAAAGGTGGGGGTTGTTGCGCCAAACAGTCCTCATATTAGTCTCACATTCGGGGTGTGAGTACCACATGTCCTCACAACAGAAGGGGCGCGGACCTTTACCTCTCGTCCAGCCCTCGTATCGAGTGAGGAGCAGGTGGTGGTCTCCGTGGGTTCTCGGAAGATGAGTCACAAAGTAGTTAGTGAAAGATCTTAGTATCTGCACTACTCGTAATTGTGTCCAGTTGCACTTAGCAATAGTTGCAACTGTACACTTAAGTACAACAGACGATAGTCCTTTAACGTTTGAAGACAGTTTTTGCAGTTGCAATTGTGAAAAATGGTAAAGCATAAACAATAAAGAACACAAGAGGTTTTTAACGTGGTTCGGTCCAAATGGTCCTAATCCACGGGGCTTTCACCCAAAGTTTGACTCAAACTGTTTCCTACTTAAGAATTACAATGAAGGATTTAAATCAACTCATATACTAGACTCCCTCTAACATATGCAGTTGCAACACCTAACCCTTAACTTGTTTTCAGATACCCGATTGAATCGAAGACACACTAAGCTACTCCAGAGACACTCTGACCTAGTGTTCTTCACAAATGACTCGATACAAGACTGACTGCTTAATATCCTTTTCAATGTGAGTCTAATGATCTCGAGTCTTCTCTTTATATAGGCGCACCAGAATCTTCTATCGAATCTTCAGTTGCAATCCGCTGGCGATCTTCTTTCCAAAGCGATGAGTACGACAGCTGTTCTTGTGGAGGCTGTCCTTCCTTATTAAGGGGATTCCAGGCGATCTCCACGGATTCTTTACGAACCTGCACGCTTATTAGTCCAAGTGCAATATAAAGAGATAAGGCATAACAATCAGGATTTAGATGATATCATATCTTTTAAGATAAACCAATATCCTTTAAGATAATTACCAAATTAGGTTAACTATCCTAATAATTTAGCCAAAACAATATCAATATAGATAAGGCATGGGCCGCATGGTTTAGAGCCCAACCGAAAGGAATTCGGCTCTAACAGTTAGGAAATTTATTAATCCATCCATCATTAGCCAAGGCTCGGTCCAGCCGCTCTCTGATAATATTATCACCTTGTCGCTTGTTAAACCATGTAAAAATGGGTCCTTTGAAGCCCAAATCGTTCATACCCCATGAGGTAATTTGTTGCCGGAATGCTGAGCATCGATTTGCGACATCCATATTACCTCTCGACTTTTCATGTGTTGCACCTATCTCATTAAAATCGCCTTGGACCAACCACGGAAGAGTATTACGTTTCGATGTCTCCTCCAAATTGTCGAATACTCGTAACTTATCTACGGCATTCGGCTTCGCATACACCCCGGACATTTTCCACTTCTCATGGTGCTTTGGACCAACAAGTGCATGAATCACCTGTTCGTTAACTTCCGGAATCAGCACGTCAATCCGAGCTGAGTCCCAAAGTAACCATATGCCACTCGACATATCTTGGGTCGGCGCAATGCAGTAGTCCGTGAATCCCAATGTTGGGGCTATTTCATATGCTCGCTCCTCATTGACACGAGTATCCAGTAGGTAAACAGCGTCCGGCTTGTGACTACGGACTAGCTCACAATAATTATTTCTAAAATCCTCCGCGCCAGCCCCCTGGCAATTCCAAGAGACGACATTCATCTTATCTCAAATTAGATGATATGGTTGGAGAGGGTCAGAAATCGTCGTCCCTATCCATGATTGTATCGTTTGGTTCAATAGCATACTCGCTACATATTCCTGACGGCTCTGCTCCCATTCGCTCAGTTTGAAGCTCTGCCAAAAATTCCGGATAGTTTCCACCCTCTCTATCCAAGATGTGTTTTTTTTTCATTCGACATATACAGATATAGGTTTGTGTTATATTTAAATTGAATATCATAGTTCCAAATTATTAAATTTATTTAATTAGATTACTTTTAAGTTAAAACTAAATTCTTTCTCTTTCATAATATTTGTCTATGTTTCAAAATTCATTTAGAAAAGGTGCTACAAATATACTTTTCATTATTTATGTTTTAATTCATTTAAGATAAAACAAGTTGTTTAAATATTATATTATTCATCATCCAGCAACGTAATCATCATTATTAAGCAAAAAGGCTTTAGTTTAGGAAAATCTTAGCTTTCGATTTAAATCAAGAAATCAACTCGTAGTTTTTTGGTGATAGAATCTTACTTAGAATAAATTTTGTTGTCCATAATAGACTAATGACATAGTATTCTATCAAATCTTTGAAAGGGGAAGCTCATTTCAGGGGTAAAACGGTCATTTGATCCTAAAATGTGTTAAAATGGGTTCAAAAAGGCCAACCAAACCAAATTAACTTATGAAAGCTACAGTTAAAAGCGGAGGCTTGTGTGGACAACCAAAGGAGAGTAAAGCAGCCCTAATATGAGATATAGTAGCCAACAAAACTAAATGACATCAACAGTCATTTTGTAACCAAATGTGCACTTGGTTTACAAACTCCCCTCGTCATCTCTGCTTACTCAAAATTCGTTCAATCTACATCTTTATCTATTTGGAACTAACCTCTTTCAAATAGCATTGAATAGGTAACTTCAAAACCTCTCTGCATTGAATAGAGAAACTCAACAATTTGACTTTTATCTTGATTTGACATGGCGGATTTTGATAAAATTTTGAAAAAGCTTACCATATATATAATACTGCAAAATATTTAGAAAGTATGAATTTTCAGTTTTCATTATGGGGCCGAACCAAAGACTCTATGAAAGTCGGAGCTATCTCGTCCACTTGGGCAGTAGTGTGAGGAGTTTAAAGGCCCTATAGTAGCACCAACGTCTTTTCTTTCTAGGTCATACTACGGGATCAATTCAAGATTGTATTATTCCTTTACGTAGATTGTAAGATCTTAAGTGTTTTACTTATGCTTTATGATGTGTTGTTACAGTTAATTGTTGCAACAGCAAAAGTAAGTAAAGTAGGAACACAGAGAATTTTAAAGTGGTTCGATCAAACAAATCTATATCCACTTTGGCTTTCGCCCATAATCAACTCAAGTCTCTTTTTCAATAGTACATGACTGACTCACTCAAGTTTTACACGTACTCGTAATCTAGACCCTCTCTAATTATTTTTCTATTACTTGACGTGACACCTTACTATAATATCTTACTCAAGTCTAGAAACCTTAAAGATAGCTTGAAGTTCCTTCGCCCTGAAAGTCTCGTTAACATTTAATACAAAGAAATTTGACTCTTACACAAAAACAACTAATCTTGGACATAATCACTCTAAGCTTGTTCCTCTTGGTCTTCGAGTTTTCTGTCTTCATAGAGTGCAGCGCCTGTCGAAGTTAGTTGTTGCATCAATTAGATCCATTGATTGGTGTGACTAGCTTGCAACCTTCCATAAACATGCGATCTACATGTAATTGAAGGATACAAAATATTCTGAGTACAATACTATAATCACATCCAGGTTAATTGAAATAAAATCAGATCAAACAAAGACAAAGACTGAGACTCAGAATCAAAAATAATTCTACTTTGCTAATATAAACCGATGCGACAACATCAATTAAAAGATAAAATATTCGAGTAAATATTACAGAATTCCTCCAACTCTCTTTCCTTAAATATCCTGATACGACATGGTGATTCACACACAAGAAAAGACTTCGAAAATAATTTACACTCAAAATATAAACAATTTAAATCATTTTCTTCACAAATTAGATTATGTTCTCAATGACTAACACCACTCTCTTTCTTGATTGTTAGGTTCCACGATTGGTTAATCACAAATTTCATGTATGAACATAGAATATTTTAGCATAAACGTGATTAGCGTAATTGAAATACTTTCAGTTTGCATAAATTAAACGTGATTAGTCGTAATTGAAATACTTTCAATTAGCATAAATTAAACGTGATTAGTCGTAATTGAAATACTTTCAATTGTTCAAATGAAAATCTATCATAAGATTTTAAACAAATAAAATCTTTGCATGAGTTCTTGTCTTGAATCATTTGCACCTGGTCCCATATCCACTTTTGCATTGGAAAAATAGTATTCACGAGGAGGTGTGTCTTACTTTACTTACAAGAGGTCTCTTTACCTTTACCTACCTTGTAGAGTACAACTCGATCCCTTTAAAATTATTTTCACATATGTTAAATTCAAAATTAAAATAAGTATCCAAGGTCTAAAAACTTAGCTAACATAACACTTTGCTCCAAAATTAAAAAATTAGTTTTTTATTTTTGGCCCAAAAAAAAAGAAGAGTTTTCATCCCTAATAGCTTTAATATAACATAACAATTTGGCTCTAAAGGTCTTTAGAACTTTTTCAATAATCTTTAAGAAAGTGATATGGTTTTCAAAATCATAGGATTAAAATGCTAATGTTTGAAATATAGGAGACCAGTCTATAAAAAAACAATAAAGGGGGACCGGACCAAGTGCTTAACATTGTTATTTGGGGGTAAAACAGAATAAGCTGCAAGCCCTAATTTTGATTACTCTAATGGCAGTAAATTGGGACGGCACCCTTTCTTGTACACAATTCTATACAGCCGCTTCTTCTTTTTCTGATCTATGGACAAATTTAAAATTCAACAACTCCTTTCCTAATTGGTCATGGATTCCTTCTGCAAAACGACCCTGGATTCACCATAACCAAGTAAATGTAACGATCGAACAATGATAGGATAAAAGAGAGGGTGAATTCTGCAAAAAGAGAGAAAGCAGAAAGACGGAGAGAGAGATTTTTAGCAATTTTTGTATTAATTTTTCGGATAAAAAACTCAGTACATGCACCAGGCATGTTATAGTGTTCATGACGTCACACTAACATCAGTGAAGATTCTAAAAACGCAACAGAAGTAAAGTGCAACTTCGTACAGTACTAACACGCCCTCAGCGAGGGTAAAACAGACAATTACTAAATAGAAATAAAAACCCGAAAATAAAGACAAAACGCCGCCGTATCGAGCTCGCTTGTCAACTCTTCTGACTTAACCAAAATCGAATCCAATTAGGAATCCAATTAGATCCCCAAATCTTCTCTTCTCAGAAACCCTCAAAAAATCCCCCCAAGATCCAATCTTTCCGTCCAATTTCAACCCAATCCTGACATTGCCCCCTCCTTAACTTCGCTTGTCCTCAAGAGATCAAGTGTGGATGATGTTGTGAGATCCAATCAAAGTCCTCCCAGTGGGTAGTAATTCCTTTTTGTTCTTCTCAGGTATGACTGGAAATTTACTGATGGTGGCTTCCCCTACCCCCACGCGCTGCTTCAGCACTGACAAGTGGAAAACCTGATGCACACGCGTCGCCTCCGGTAACTTGAGACGGTAACCACTTTACCTACTCGCCCCAACACTTCATAGGGTCCTGCATACTTAGGTCTCAGTTTCCAGCAGTTGTCTTTCCTTAGCGTCATTTGTCTGTATGGTTTTAATTTGACAAACACCCAATCTCCTGTCTTAAATTGCCTCTCACTGCGATGCTTGTCTGCTTGCACCCTCATTCTGTTTTGAGCATGTGCCAATTATTCTTTGATATTTTGTAAGTTGAGTTTCCTGTCCTCCAACAATTTTGCCACCCCTGCTACCTTCATTGAATTGTAAGACTCTAGGCCTACTTGGGAAGCTTTATACCCATACATCACCTCAAAAGGTGTCCTTCCCAATGCTGAGGGGTAGTTAGTATTATACCACCACTCAGCAAGTGCCAGCCATTTAGCCCAACTCTTAGGGCTGCCTCCCACCATGCACCTGAGGTAGGTCTCTAGGCACTGATTTACCCTTTCAGTCTGGCCATCAGACTGAGGGTGGTATGCAGTACTGAGACATTGCTCCACTCCTAATCCTTTTAGCAGTTCTTTCCAAAAAGAGCTCACAAATATCTTATCCCTGTCTGTCACAATGCTTTGTGGCAGACCATGTAGTTTATAAACAACATCCAAGAAAACCTCGGCTAAATTAGGTGCACTGTAGGGGTGAGATAGGGGAATGAAATGGGCATATTTGGAAAACCTATCCACTATGACCCAAATAGTATCCTTCCCTTTAGATTTTGGCAGCTGCTCAATAAAATCCATGGTGATGTGCTGCCAGGATTGTTCAGGTAAGCTGAGTGGTTGAAGTAGCCCAGGGTACTTCATTGTCTCATGTTTGCACAACTGACACACCACACACTGTGACACCCAAATCTTCACTTGCTCTTTGAGCCCAGGCCATAGAAATATGGCTTGTATCCTCTGGTATGTTCCCATAACTCCTGAGTGTCCCCCCAAACTACTCCCATGCATCATTTTAAATACTTGATCCCTCAACTCTCCTCTGGTCCCCACATAGAACCTACATTTATACTTCAAGAGTTGATGTTCATACCTGTAGTATGACACATCCCAGGGGTTAATAACACATTGGGCTATGGCTTCTTGGGCCACCTCATCATTCTCATAACTGAGATGCAATTCCTTCATCCACTCTGGCTGTAACACACTTATAGCACTCAATTCAGTTGGCAATTCCTCCCTTCTAGAAAAGGCATTTGCTGCCTTGTTCTCTTTCCCTTTCTTATACTCAATCCTATATGTGTACCCCATGAGCCTGGTCATGTACTTCTGCTAGAGTGGGGTGGATATCTTCTGCTCCAGTAAGTATTTTAGGCTCTGTTGATCAGTCTTGATCACAAATTCCCTGTGGAGCAAATAGGGCCTCCACTTCTCCACAGCCATGATTATGGCCAAGAACTCCTTTTCATAAACTGACAATCCCAAATTCTTAGTCCCTATAGCCTTACTCAAATAAGCCAAAGGGTGTCCTTCCTGACTCAACACAACTCCTAATCCAGAATAACATGCATTTGTCTCAACAACAAATTCCTTGGTGAAATCAGGTAGTTATAAGACATGGGTGGTGACCATAGCCTCATTTAAGCACTCAAATGCCCATGTAGCCTCCTCAGTCCACTAGAACTTCCCCTTTCCAGTCAAGTTTGTTAAGGGTTTTGCAATAATTCCAAAGTGCCTTACAAACTTCCTATAGTAACTAGTAAGTCCCAAGAACCCTCTCAATGCCTTGACATTCTTTGGTTGTGGCCAGTCAACCATGCTTTGTATCTTACTTGGGTCAGACTCACTGTTCCCCCTTCAATAATATGCCCAAGATACTCCACTGACTTTTGCCCAAAAATACACTTTGAAGCCTTAGCAAACAGTGTAGCCCCCTTCAACTTCTCAAAAACCATTCGGAGGTGTATAGCATGCTCCTCTATATCCCTATTATACACCAGAATGCCATCAAAGAACACCACCACCATCTTCCTCAAATAATCCTTGAACACACTGTTCATCAATGCCTGAAAAGTAGCAGGGGCATTGGTGAGTCCAAAAGGCATCACCTTAAACTCAAAGTGACCTGAATGTGTCACAAATGCAGTTTTTGGAATGTCATTTGTCCCCATCCTGATCTGATGGTACCCTGACCTTAGGTCTATTTTTGTGAACACCTTGGCATGAGCTAACTCATCCAGTAAATCCTCTATCTGGGGTATGGGAAAATTGTTCTTCACTGTGAGTGAGTTTAGTCTCATGTAGTCTACACAAAATCTCCAAGAGTCATCTTTCTTCTTCACTAATAGCACTGGTGAGGAGAAAGGACTGTTGCTGGGTTGTATTAACCTTGCTGCCAACATTTCCTTCACCAACTTCTCAATTTCTCCCTTCTGAAAGTAAGAATATCTGTAAGGATGAGATTTGAATGTGAGTAGTGCCTGGTACTAAGTTGATCTCATGGTCAAACTCCCTGTTGGGTGGTAGCTTAGTAGGTTCTTGGAATATTTCCCCATATTCTGTGAGTTGGCCCTGGAGTGGGGTTGGTACCTCCTGCTCCTTCTCATCCTTCACCTCTTGGATCATGAATAAACAACCAATCACAGTTTTACTCCCTTTCTTTATTATCTTATTTGCTCTAGCTCTTGTGATAGCTTTCAGCTCCATATTCTGTCCCAATCCATGTAGAGTGTAACCCTTACCCTCCAAGTAAAATGTGAGTAGTCTTCTATCAAAATCAAAAGTGACTCTCCCTAAACTCATTAGCCAGTCCACCCCAATAACCATGTCACACCCTGGCAACTTCAAAACCCTGGGACTGGCTATGAATTCAATGCCATCCATTTCCCAGATCATGTTGCTACACCTAGTAGTACTCTCCATCCTACTCACATTAGCTATGGTCAATCCTAGAGGGTTGGTGTGCTCTATCTTGCACCCTAACCTCTTGGCAGCATGATGGTCTATGAAAGTGTGAGTGCTCCCAGAGTCTATCAGGATAGTGAGTGTCCCTCCCTTCACTTTTCCTAACGTTTTGAGGGTCTCAGGGGCAGTTTGCCCTGTCAGTGCATGCACAGAAATTTTGGCTTCATAATCCTCTAATTCCTCACACCTTAATGGTTCCTCATCCCACTCTTCAGTGCCCCCTGTTATTCCCATGATCACAAATAATCTTCTGCACTTATGACCCAGTACAAAAGGTTCATCACAGTTGAAGCACAACCCCTTACTTCTCCTTTCTGCCATCTCAGCTGGAGTAAGACTTTTAATAGGGGGTATCTCTCATGTCCAGCAGATAACCTAGGTGGCTCAGGATTGTGCCAGGGAACCTTGGGTCTTACTCCACCAGCCTGCACTCTGGGGTTAAGCTTGTGTTGCTTGGTGAGTGTGTCCACCGTAGCCTCTTGTTTCCTGGCCATGTGTATAGTTTGACTTAGGGTGGGTGGGCTTAACATTTCCACCATGATTCTAACTTCCTCCTTCAACCCGCTCAAGTAACTCTTCACAAAATAATCCTCATCAAGGTGCCTATCTCTCTGCACCATATAGGACTTTAATTCCTCAAATCTCCCAGTATAATCATCCACTGTAGTTATTTGTTTTAACTTGTTAAATTCCCCAATCACATTTTCTCCCTTAGCTGGAGTAAACCTTTCAACCAACAGTTCAAAAAAAAATCCCCACCCCATGCCTTATCTCCCTTCAACATTATCAATGAACCAATACTCAGTAGTACCATCAAAATGCATACCAGCCAGTGTTATTTTGTCATAATCTGACATAGGGTTTAGTGAAAAATACTTCATACATTTCCTCACCCAACTCCTGAGTTGTTCACCCTCAAATCTAGGGAAATCCACTCTAGGACTCCTCCACATGGATCCCTCAGCTCTACCAGCAGGGGAGCTATAGATCCCTGCTCCAGAGTTGTGAGGTAACCCCTGTGTCACTCCTGGGGTACCCAAACATGACTGCGCATTTTCATTTGTAGTGTTACCTGTTTGTTTTTTAAGTAACGGAGCTAACATAGCTTTAATCTCTTGCATTTCATTATCTAATTGATTTACTCCTTCTTGCAGGCCTTGTTGCCCTTGTTCTAGGGTTTTTTGCCCCAATTCCAGATTCTCGATATGGTTGGTGTTGGATCCTGTCATGTTAGAATCAGAGTGTGCAGCTCAAACCTGGCTCTGAGGCCAAATGTAACGATCGAACAGTGATAGGATAAATGAGAGGGTGAATTCTGCAAAAAGAGAGAAAGCAGAAAGAGGGAGAGGGAGATTTTTAGCAATTTTTGTATTAATTTTTCGGATAAAAAACTCAGTACATGCACCAGGCATGTTATAGTGTCTATGATGTCACGCTAACATCAGTGAAGATTCTAAAAATGCAACATAAGTAAAGTGCAACTTCGTACAGTACTAACACGCCCTCAGCGAGGGTAAAACAGACAATTACTAAATAGAAATAAAAATCCGAAAATAAAGACAAAACGCCGTCGTATCAAGCTCGCTTGTCAATTCTTCTGACTTAACCAAAATCGAATCCAATTAGGAATCCATTTAGATCCCCAAATCTTCTCTTCTCAGAAACCCTAAAAAAATCCCCCCAAGATCCAATCTTTCCGTTCAATTTCAACCCCATCCTGACAGTAAATACCCCCTCAATCAACTTGCATAAATATTCATTATATTTTTTTCTGAAATTTATCAGTTTTTCAGGAAGAAGGGTATTTAGCAATGGAAAATGTGATTCTGCCCAGTTTATCTCAGGTGGGTTTTGTATCTTATCGCTGATTTCTTGTTCTACTGTAAAAAACAAGATTTTCATGATATTGGATGCCATTATGGAACTGCAGTCAATACATTGAAACTAAATTTATAGTTTTAGCTATCTTATTATGTAGTTAGATCATGGCGAAGTTGATCGAACGGAGGAAAGAGATTGTAGTTGTACGGGTGAAAATGAGTTGATTGATACTGCTACATTGGTAAAGACCTATTCCCCTTTCTTTTCTCTGATTGTGTTGAAGTTCACGCGGTTAAAATCTTGATCTCAGTTTTAATTTGATACAATGATGATGATCGTTATTGTTATGAGTTCAATGAGTTTCTTGTTCTATGGATTGTTCTTAAGTGCTTAAGCTAGATGAAAAGTGATTCAGTGACATGATAAACGTCGTTAAGAGAAAGTGATGGCCCATATGCTTTTCTAACTTTTGGTATAGTTGCCTCGACTGGAGGGTCCCAATCCGTAAGATTACTTTGCAGCACATATGCAAAGGTAAAATGTCTGGCCAACTTTTGGTACTATTGCTATGAGTAAGATTGTGTCTCAGCGAAGTTATGAGTAACTCTTGGTCTTTGACTCTTTGGAGACAAAATTTCTTTCAAGGTCTCTATGAGGCAGTATATTACTTGAAAAAGCTTTGATTGCATACTGATGGAATAGTGATAGGGGTATTTTAGGACTAGTCCAGCACTAGGGATTGGGCCGGCCCATAACCATATCGAATTGGCCCAATTTGATACCTTCAGCGCATCGAATAACCGTCATTCGATGCGCGCATCGAATCGATATGATTCGATGCGCTTTATACAGCTGTGTATGGGCCCCGCATAGCGAGGCTATTATATATAGCCCGGTTTTGAGCATTCAGAGGCAGATCCAACCCGAGCCCCAACTTTACCACATCGAATCACCCTATTCGACACGCACCCTTGTTCGACACGTATCTGAATTCGACACCAACAATATTTTGTCAAAGCCGTATCGAATTAAACCGGCATCGAATCAGTAGTGTTCGAGGCGTACATCGAACGACCGCAATTCGATGCGTTGATTAATTTATGTTATTTACATATTTAAATCAGTGTAAGATCTGTAATAGATAGTAAGTGTTTCGGACAAAGTTAGTCCGGTTTACTTTATTGGATTAACATTATTTTGGTTATTTATATTCTGATTGTATTGTTTTACTGTGTTCTATTACCGTGATGAAATAAGACCAAAATATTGGCGTCGTCTGTGGGAACACCGTTAACACTATTTTAGGTAGAGTAGATAAGATGACAAGTAAACGGCGCATGAATGCGGCTGAAAAACGGCAAGCGGAGAAAAATATCAAAACAAAGACAGAACTGAGTCAAGAGCGAATTGAGCCTAAAGAACAAGGGCAAGATAAAATAGAAGGTCAGTTGTTGAAACAATGGCAATAATGTAAGATGGAGCCTTTAGGGGAGTTCAAAATCGTTCAGCTTTTCAAAGAAAGTTCTAAGAAAGTAATCAAGATTGGAGCAGAAATGGATTGGATTATAGAGGCTTCGTTGGTAGACTGTCTCCGACGAAATTCAGATATCTTTGCATGGTCCGATTCTGACATTCTCGGAATAGACTCTAGGATTATAGTGCATCGTTTGAATGTAGATAAGAATGCGAAACCGATACGACAGAAGAAGCGGAATTTTAGTAAGGAAAAGAATGAAGCAGCTGAGAAAGAGGTTCAAAAACTTTTGGCAGCCCGGCATATTTATGCTATAAGATTCTCAGAGTGGTTGAGCAATATTGTGTTGGTCTTGAAAAAAGAAGCTACATGGAGAATGTGTGTGGATTATACTGACTTAAACAAGCACTGCCCCAGAGATCCTTTTCCGTTGCCTCGGATAGATCTACTTGTGGATTCTACAACAGGATGTGCATTGCTGAGTATGATGGATGCAAAGAGTGGTTTCCATCAAATTTTCATGGCAGTGCAAGATCAGAGCAAGACAGCATTTGTGACAGATACCGGAGTGTACTGTTATAGGGTAATGCCGTTCGGATTGAAGAACACGGGAGCAACTTGTCAGAGGCTGGTAGCTAAAATGTTTTACCATCAAATTGGAAAATCGATGGAAGTATATATTGACGATATGCTTGTAAAGAGCCTAAAAGCCGATGAGCATGTACGACATTTGGATGAGGCCTTCACTATAATGAGGACATATGGAATGAAATTAAACCCAAAAAATGCACTTTTGGAGTAACAGCTGGGAAGTTTCTAGGATATGTGGTGAATGAAAGAGGAATTGAAGCCAACCCTGATAAAATAAAAGTAGTATTGGACCTACCATCGCCAAGAACAGTGAGGGATGTTCAATGCTTGGTGGGCAGTCTTACGGCCTTGGGAAGATTTATATCAACATTTGCGGAAAAGAATCTTCCTTTATTTAAAGTGATGAAGCGAAACAAAGATTTTATTTGGACGCCGGAATGTGAAGAGGCTTTCAGACAAATGAAGAATTATTTGGTAAGCCCGCCGTTGTTAGCAAAACTGGAGGAAAATGAAATGCGGTATCTCTATTTGGCAGTATCCGCAAATGCAATCAGTACGGTATTACTCAAGCAAAAAGGAGCTCAGCAATTACCCATACATTATGTGAGCAGAGTACTACAAGGGGCAGAGAGAAACTACTTGGAGATAGAGTTGTTTGCATTAGCGATTGTTGTTACAGCTCGGAAGTTGAAACCGTATTTTCAGTCTCATCCAATTACCGTAGTAACAGACAAACCATTGAAGCAAGTGTTGGCTTAGCCAGAAACCTCAGGTAGATTGGTGAAATGGGCTATAGAACTCAGTGAGTTCGGTTTGGAGTTTAAGCCACGAGTTGCAATCAAAGCGCAAGCTTTAGCAGATTTCATGGCCGAGACCCTGGGAAACAGTGTAGCTGAGACCGCATGCTGTATCTTTTCTATATCAAATCAAGTTGGAACCAGCAGAGCAACATCGACGTGGATACTACACACTGATGGATCTGCCACAACTCACGGAGGGGGAATTGGAGTACATTTTCTGTCCCCAGAGCGAAGGGAATTTGAATTTGTTATTAGCCTGAATTACATGGTAACAAATAACGAAGCCGAATACGAAGCAATAATTGTCGGGGTCAAAATGGCACTCGGACTCAACATTGAACATCTGGACGTATTCACCGATTCGCACTTGGTGGCAAATCACTTTTCGGGGAGATATGAGACGCGTGAGGAAACTATGAAGTTGTACGCCGCTAAGGTTAAAGAATTAGCAAAGAATTTCAAATTCTTTGATATAACTCAGATCCCTAGGGATGACAATGCAAAAGCAGATGCACTTTCCAAATTTGCAAGTTCTTCAGATATCCTGGCGGAAAAATGAATCACACTTATGGTCGCAGATAAACCTTTGATTGGGATATCAAAATATATTACCACGGAAGCCCGGGTGGAGTTTATAATGGCAATACAAGAAGACCCATCCTGGAAGGACGAAATCATGATTTATCTTCAGCAGGGTATTCTAGCAGCAGAATGCACAGCGCAAAATGCGTTATAAGGCTTACAGATTTACTATCAGCAATGGAGAGTTATATAAAAGATCTTTCGAAGGACCGTTGTTAAGATGATTGACCCCTACTCAAGCTGAGTATGTCATGGAAGAAATTCATGCAGGTTGTTGTGGAAATCATTCTGGGGGACGAGCTTTAGCTCAACGAATATTGCGTCAGGGATATTATTGGCCGACTCTACTTAAAGACGCAACACCTTACTCGAGGAAATGTGACAATTGCCAATATCATGCTCGTCTCATTCATAGACCAGCGCGTCAGCTACAACCCATCGATGTGGCATGTCCGTTTAATCAGTGGGGAATTGATATTGTGGGTCCGTTTCCACCCACCAAAGGGAAAAACGATATTTAATAGTAGCAGTTGAGTATTATACTAAGTGGGTCGAGGTAGAAGCTATAACGTCGATCACAGAGAAGAATATGATCGAGTTTATATGGAAATACATCATATGTCGCTTCGGCATTCCGAGGTCTATAGTATGTGATAACGGCACGCAGTTCAGCGGAAAGGAAATCAAATCATGGTTCGGAGAATTGAAGGTATCGCACAATCTGACCTCAGTGTATCATCCACAATCAAATGGTCAAACGGAATCCACTAATAAAACATTGAAGGATTATCTCGAACGGAGGATTAGAAGTACGGGAAAAACATGGCCGGAAGAGCTTCAAGGAATATTATGGACATATAGAACAACTCCAAGAACATCCACGGGGGAGACCCCATTCGTTCTTGTTTATGGCATGAAGTTGCGCTACCTGCAGAAATAGGTATGCCAACCCGCAGAATTACTGATTATGATCCAGAGCAATCAGCCCGGCTGCGACAAATGGATCTGGATATGATAGGATCGACAAGGGAGGATGCGTATCAGCGAACTGTCGCTTTTAAAGCAGCAATGGCCAAAAGTTATGATAAAAGAGTTCAATTCAGAAATTTTGAAGTAGGAGATTTGGTTCTTAGAAGTATTGCAGCTAAACAGCATATCGGAAAGCTGAAACCAAAATGGGAAGGGCCTTTTAGAGTTACGCGAGCAAGTTCACGAGGATATTACTATTTGGAATCCTTAAGAGGAATTCAACAGAAACGCCCATGGAATGTGCAACATCTCAGGCGTTACTACGCATAAAATGAAATAAATTTCATTAGATATTATGTGACATACACTTCAATTGATATTAATCCCTTACAAATTATTAACTGCAAAATTTTTATTCATCCAATGACGCAGGTAGAACATGACGGAGGGATAAGAAGGCCCAAAGTGGTCCACCCCCGCATGCCAGAAGGAAGAACATGACGGAGGGGTAAGAAGGCCCAAAGTGGTCCACCCCCGCATGCCAGAAGGAAGAACATGACGGAGGGGTAAGAAGGCCCAAAGTGGTCCACCCCCGCATGCCAGAAGGAAGAACATGATGGAGAGGTAAGAAGTCCCAAAGTGGTCCACCCCCGCATGCCTGAAGAAAGAACATGACGGAGGGGTAAGAAGGCCCAAAGTGGTCCACCCCCACGTGCCAGAACTGCGAGATAAAGGTCCAGGTGATCCGATCTCCCAGGTAAAACATGAATGCTCTAATGATAATAATAACAGCTCAAAGTGCTCATATTTCTCGTGGCAAGCACAATCATAATATTAGATATGCACCATGACATCAAACACCATTATTGAACATCAGGAAAATATTAACTCAACAGCAAACAAATGAATGAAATAATGCTTTTGGGAATAAATTGGAAAGAAACAATACGGGAGTAAACGTAAATTGAAAAGCTATAATATCAAACGGTTGAGTCATTCTCATTAAAGAGCAACCGATTAAAGTTACAAGGCTCTATACAAAACAAAAGGCCTAATATCCACAATATAGTTTAACAAAATATCGCTACTCATTCGATGAATGGGGGGACTCCGGACGAAGAACCACACCCACTGAACGCGCAAAGTTGGCGCAATTGCTGTGAATTTGATCATCTGTAAGAATCAATTCGTCAGTTTGGGCCCAATCATCGGGCAAGTCAATTTCAACTCTTTCAGTAGGATCATGGAGTTGATATCTACTAGGAGAAATCAGATTATGTGCACTAAATGATGGATCAGGTACATTACGTTCCAGCACAGAAACCATGTCACCTTGGGTAGGATACGTTCCGCCTGTTAAGACTGCTGTAAGACCAGAAGTCTTAGATGCGCTTGCCACCCTATTCCTTTTATCCGAGACTGCAGGAAGAATATTTTCAAAACTCGTTGTCTTTGGAGGACTTCGGAGAAAAATTGTAGACCTAGAAGTTCTCGACGGTAATTTTGAATCATCATCGCTCGAACCAAAAGCATCATGAAGAGCTCTTTTGATATTCACTGAATCGCCCAGAGAAGCGCTAGGAGTGTTTTTCTCTTTTCCTTTTATGGGACAGAGGTGAGCTCGATTTTAAGGAGCTAGAGCCAGTTACATTTGGTTTTTTACGATTGCGTCACACGGCATAAAATGAATCATCAGGCTTAGGAGTGTGTAAATCGTCATTATCATCATCATTGTTAGCCTATGGGGTCTCCATTCTTGAATTACGACTTGCATCAAGCATATCCTTGCGAAAACCCTCTCTAAGGTACCCAAGATATCCCGTTTGGTCAACACCGACTTCCATTCCATATTTCATATCAGCAGCACCGCGAAGTAATTCCAAGATTTTATATACATTACTTTGCGTAAAATCTCGGACGATCGCACATTTATAGTCTTCAGATTCAAAATACTGAATTCGGCAGCGCAAGTTGGAAATAGCATTTTCTGCGTCCACATTTGAAGCCTGAAGAGAGGAATTTTCACGTTTCAAGGATTCGTTATTCTTTTTAAGTGCAACAATTTCAGCACGCAAAACTTCAGCATCCTCTTCTGTTTTCTTGGCTTTAACTTCAGCGTCATGTTTGTCGCGGATGGCTTTTGACGCTCTTTTTTCTGCCTCCCTAGAGCGTTTCAGCGCATTTCGGCGACTATAATCCCCGTTATGAATAGTAGCGTGTAGATTGTCAACGAAAATAACCGCTGTAATCTTTGCATAGTCGATAAACTGCTAAAATAACAGCAGCGAAGAATAGGCGCCCAAAGTGAGCCAGATCCTGGTATCCCAACCGATTTATTACGTTTTGCCGATCCAACTGAGGCCACAGACTCCGCATTATCTCTCCAGCTTGTTCCTCTCTTAGCCTATATGAGCCTAATGTGGCGTTCAGTGATTCTAAGTTATCATCATTAAGAAAGTCATAATTGACTAGGCTTCCGGGAGGGACAGGTCTTGGATTTCCTGAAGGTTGAGGTCGTCTCGGGGGAGGCGGCGGAATATCCTTAGCATCACGAGCGGATTCTTCCTCCGCTAATTTTCTTTTAGCGGAAATATACCAACCCTCATCAGCTGAGCGGGAGGAGCTCGCTTCATCTGCATTTCGCCTGTGCCTGAATGTAGGATTTGCTGCATTAAACCTAGCCAAGTTGGCGGCAATTTTTTCGTCTTCAGTATCGATATCTTCCATTATTCGGATTTGACGATTAGTCCCGACCTTTATGCGTCCACCAGTAACGGTGGGTGTTACCACCACTCTCCGTGTATCAACATTCTCGTTGCGTTCAAAATCACTCACTGTGGGCACCCGAGTGCCAGCACTAACACCACCGAGTCTCATGGTAGAATGATCTCGGGGAGATAAATTAGAGCGGCCCGCACCCCAATTGTCGGAAATATTTTCAGGGGTCGTGCTTGCAGTTTCTCTTCTTGCAGTTTCCCCCGCACCCGAGGGCTCATTTTGCTCGCTCCTTCCCTGAACATCATAAATGTTCTCGGGTGACAGCACAATTTTGCTGCGATTTCGAGATTTTGTATGGGCCATGTCAGCCTAATAACGAATTTTAATAATTTTTGTATATTAATAAAAATTCAGCAGCGTGTCGAATTCCAACGATTCGATACGAGCCGTGTCGAACAGACTCCGTTCGATGCGGTTCAGAAGCAAACAAAAAATTCCTTCTGCGAATGACAACAAAAATGTCAGACATGTGGACCCTTATATATAGGCCCATGGGCCGCCGCTTTCCTGAACGCATCGAATTTAAATGATTCGATGCGCACATTGAATTCATCACATTCGATGCCTGCAAACATGACGCATCGAATCATTACAATTCGATGCCCATTACTTTCTATGGCGAATATGATTTGAGGTTTGGAAACCGTCATCATTCTGTAAACGTCTCCCAAACTGGGGGGGACTATGTGATAGGGGTATTTTAGGACTGGTCCAGCACTAGGAATTGGGCCGGCCCATAACCATATCGTATTGGCCCAATTCGATACCTTCAGCGCATCGAATAACCGTCATTCGATGCGCGCATCAAATCGATATGATTCGATGCGCTTTATACAGCTGTCTATGGGCCCCGCATAGCGAGGCTATTATATATATCCCGGTTGTGAGTATTCAGAGGCAGATCGAACCCGAGCCCCAACCTTACCACATCGAATCACCCTATTCGACACGCACCTTTGTTCGACACGTATCTGAATTCGACACCAACAGTATTTTGTCAAAGCCGTATCGAGTTAAACCGGCATCGAATCAATAGCGTTCTAGGCGTACATCGAACGACCGCAATTCGATGCGTTGATTAATTTATGTTATTTACATATTTAAATCAGTGTAAGATCTGTAATAGATAGTTGGTGTTTCGGACAAAGTTAGTCTGGTTTACTTTAATAGATTAACATTATTTTGGTTATTTATATTCTGATTGTATTGTTTTACTGTGTTCTATTACCGTGACGAAATAAGACCAAAATAAATAGTTTTCTCCAGTGACTTATTTCATTTAGTTGGTTTTTATCTGTTAGTAATTTCCTTCTGGTTTGTTTCCTTCTAGATCCAGAATAATGGTGGAGGGCACTACTATAACGTAACTTCCATATTGTCTAAACTGCTTCTTATACTTTCGTGCTGACTACAGGGGTAAGTTGATTCTTTGTCCCTTAGTCTTTAATATTGAACAGGATGAGGGAGGGAACAAATACTGTATTGGCTATTTCCTGGAAGAAACAAAAAAACCTCAATTGTTGTTAAAATATATTTGATTTCAATTGTGAGGACTTGAACCTTTTTGTGGAATGCACTAATTTTGTCACTCCTGTTTGTGGAATGTTTTATATTTTGTGTATGACATAAGTTACACCTAGCCGAAGTTTGAACACAAAAGTGTAGTTTATGGTGTACTCAAGTAATGAATCCGCTGTACGTTATTTAATTGGCTGAATGATTGTGGAGGACCGTCATTCTATGACGGTGTTATGTTTTATCATGCTACTAGAAACTATTGAAATCCATAAAACATTTTTCTAAAGTCATTTGAATCATTGAAGGCAGAGTGCCGTTTCCTTTAGAATTAATAGCGAGAAAACGGCATTGGTTCCATAAGATAGCTAGCTGAGATTGTTCGTTTCTTGAATATGACTTATGCGGCATGATTTGCATTAGGTGGAAGTCTGGTGAAGTTATGGTCTATCAATCAGTTGTTGCACATTTGTAGATGGGCAGCCTCTGGCACTAGAGGACATTGAGAAGAGTATCCCGACAAATTCTGCACAACGTATCTCTAGATCCAAGTGGACGTTTATTACCCTCGAGAATTTTTCTTCATACTTTTGCGATCTAATGTCCAATGGTGTAGCTTTGATTTTCGATATATAGATATGTATATAAATGAGGATATGTGTATATGAATTTTGTGGTAATCGACATATACAGGACCACCCGGAGTTGAAGAGGCCGTGGTATACATCAAATATAGTTCTTTGAAATATTTATTGGACGTTAACTCCTAACTTGTGTAAACATCAAATCCTCATCACCCAAGCGCTTACGTATCGAAGTCTTGCATTGAGTTATAGAAAAGAGAAGGTGGTTCGACAATCGAGTGGCAGGCGAGCCTTAGCTACATTATTCTAGAAAGAAAATCCAATGTGATCAATCATTCAATTTGTGTACTTCTTTGATGTTTAACTACACCAATCTGATTTATGCATACATAAGCTACCAGAACATATACATCATTGAAAACATAAATTAGTTTAACTGAATAATATCAACTCAAATAAAGTCATAAACAATGATTCAGTGTAGCCTTAAACACTAAATAAATCCCACTCCAAACACTAAATAGTTTGGCAACTCATGATTATAAGTTCAAAGCACAACAAAAAGTTGACAACAGAGTAAAAGAGTAAAGTGGAAGATATCAAGTTATCAACTCTCAAGTTGAAGTTACTGGATAAAATTCGTGGCAAATGATGAAACTATAAATGTCGTAGTTCTTCTGTTACGGTTAATATACCATAAAATATTATTTTTTATTTTGAATGACCAGTATTTGTCACTGTCGTTCAGCAGTTTTTTCATGGCTTTTCATATTGTGAAGACTTCGAAATTTCAATTGATTATTGTGAATGCTTGTGGGCTATGTACCGATATTTTGTCGTTAAGCATAGCTATGTGCAATTATTAAAGCTATTCGATGAGTGTTTATTTAGAATTTTATTCCTCTTACAGTCTAGCTCTTTAACCTTTTCTTTTTTGCACGTTAATATTCCAAGAAAGACTAGCATTATTCACATGGTTAATTCAACAATTCTATTTCTTATTAATTCATTACTTTTCTTTACTTTTTCTTTTCTTTTCTTTTTTTTGAGATTTCATCACGTTTAGTCTAAATACTGTTTCTTTTAGCATAGTAATTTGTTTCAGTTTTGACGTTCACTTATGTTATTTTTCTAATTTTTTGAAGTTTGGTTTTGCATCAATATCGGAGTTGAGAATATGATGACTATCATAAAATTTAACGCAACTACTTTTGTTATGATTTGTATAATTAATTGTTAGGTCGGGGTGAAAATGAAATAATTATGAATTCACTATGCCTTAACGTGATACTTCTTTATATAAGGACCTTACCATTTCTTATTTTTTCGCGTTTATGTATTACCATGCATCCTCAACGCACTGACATACTCAGCTTTTTAATGAAAAAGAACTAACAAGTTTGTTGGGCAAAAAATAAAACCTCAGTTCATCACATTTTTAATTGTACTAGAACTATCAATCAAAAAAAAAAAAATTGTACTAGAACTATCTCTAGATATATTTGAACGGTTTTGAAACATGATTTTCTAAATGAGGCTGTGAAGTTTTTTAGACATCCAAATCTTTTTCAAAAATCATGTCTGAAGGGTCTCTCTCTTGAGAGTTTAGGGTCTCTTCTTGTAGGAGTCGTTATCTTCCCGGGAAGGCCTTCTTCGATCTCGTTGACGCGCTCTTGCCGATTTTGGGGTCATTAACCACGATTTCTCGCTGTCTTATTCACATCAAACTTGTTCTAATTCGCTCGTACAAGGAATTAGGGCTTCGTGGAGTCTCTTCTGTTTTCATCTTTTTTCTCTCGTTTTTTTCTTTTCTCTTTGACTTGCGACTCACGTTACTAAATTTTGTGTACCGATTCATCTCTCTTAACGCTGAATTTTCCTTGTTTGATCGCAGATTGTGGCGGAAGGCGATCGTTCGCTGCTGGGCAGCCACGGCCGAAGCCTTAACGTAATACCTCTTCGTCGCATCTTTAGTCGGATTATGGAAGATTTAGACAGTCAGCTACGTCATAGTTTGTTGGTCACGGATGCGGAGGAGGGGATCACTGTGCCTGACGCTGCATGGCATAACGTAAATAAATCCACTGAACTCGTTTTGGTTGGGCGAATTATTGCGGGCAAAAATTTCAACTTTTCGGCAATTTGCACCCTTATTAAAAATTTGTTCAAAGCAAATAAAGGACTGGAAATTTCGTGCATTAATGAGGATCGGATGATTTTTCAATTTTTCCACGTCGTCGACAAGCGGAAAGTGTTGAATGGGTGCCCGTGGTCGTTTGATAAGCAAGTCCTTATTCTGAGCGACATAGGTCCCGACGATAACCCCGCTACTATAAATTTGGACCTTTGTAGCTTTTACGTGCGAATCTACGATCTCCCACTTGCACGTCAAACGAAAGAATTTGCGAGCTCCATTGGTCATAGATTGGGAAGGTTTGAGGATGTTGAACTCAGCGACTCTTGGGACCTTACTATGCGGATCCGTGTGAAGATTGACGTCACGAAACCGTTGGCGCGTTTTATGATTGTTAGGGGAACGGGGGGACATGAATTCACTGTTAAATTCAAGTACGAATGTCTTCCTTATTTTTGCTACTTATGCGGTGTGTTGGGACATATTATGGCGGACTGTGAGACGCAATATGATCAGCCAACGGAGATGCTGCCCTCGATTACTCTGTATGGTGCATGGCTACGTGAACCGCCGAACCAAAGGGAAAATCGGTACAGCCAAAGGTTCTCGGATCGGGGTCACAGTGGGGGTAACTTCGCACCAGCAGCACCACGCAATATGGACCAATCTTGGCGTCGGCCTCGAGGGGAAACACTTGCTACCAAGTCTGCATGGACCAGGGAAACGCCATCATCAAATGGAACAGGCAGGGATGACGGGATATCGTGCTCGACTGAAAGGAGGCAGGAGCTATCGCTTGTTAATCACCATATCGATCATACCAGCCCTCGGTCGATTCTAAGTGAGGACAGCGGTTCAGAACGAACGATCTCTTCACACCCGGGTATCCGTAAAGGCAGACCAGCGCGACGTCAATGAAGGGTAATCAGAGGGGATAGAGGTTTGGAACAATGGGACGATATGCGGCAGCAATACTTGTGGTTGGTAAGTCGAAGAGGGAGCTTTTTAATTTTATTTCGGAAAGAGTTTGGAAACGAGCGCAAGGATATAAGGGGAAGACTTTCCCGGGGGCGGGGAATGAGGTGTTGATCAAATCAGTGATGCAGTTTATTCCTACCTTTGTGATGAGCTGCTTTCATTTACCGGATTCGTTGATTGGTGAGATAAGTTCGATCATTGGGAATTATTGGTGGGGCAGTGGTACGCGCAATAAAATCCATTGGATTGCGTGGGAAAAATTATGCAAAAAAAAGAGGACGGTGGGCTTGGTTTTCGGAATCTCAAAGCGTTTAACATGGCATTGCTTGTGTAACAGGCTTGGCGCATTTTTCAGAACCCGGAGAGCTTGGTGGGCTGATTGTTCAAAGCTAAATATTTCCCGGGGTTGAATTTTTTGGAGGCTCGTCTTGGGAATAATCCGTCTTTTTCTTGGAGATGTATTTGGGAGACCATCGTGGTGGTGAATCGAGGAGTTCGATGGAGAGTGGGAAACGGCGTGGCTATATCGATTTGGGACGACCCGTGGCTGCCCCATCCCATAACGTTTCGGCCGATCACCACTCGTGATCCACAGTTAGGGGTGCAGCGTGTTAGCGACCTTATTGACGCCGCGACGGGATGGTGAGATGTGGAGTTAATTTGAAATATTTTTTGGGAGGTGGATGCCTGTGTGATTTTATCGATCCCGTTGGGAAGTCTTGACCATGAGGATACTCGAATTTGGCACTTTGAGAAGCACGGGCGCTTCACGGTTAGAAGCGCGTATCACATGATTATGTCGCAGAGCTTAGCAGCGCGCGGTAGTTGGGAGGTTGAGAGCTTGAGTACTCAGCATTGTTGGAAGAAGATTTTGAGGTTGGGTTGCGCCAATAAAATTAAATTATTTTGGGGGCGTACATGCTTGGATATTCTCACGACGCGCATTAATCTCGCGCGGCGGAAACTTGGAGATTGTAGAATGTGCGTTGTGTGCAATGAACGGAAAGAGACTTCGCCATATTTATTTTTTGAATGTCCGGTAGCAAGTCAAGCTTGGGCGTTAGCTAATTTTTCCACAATTTCCAGCCATCACGAGCGGGAGGGGCTACTCGATTGGTTCCATCGAATTTAGCGTGAAGAAGGAAAGGAGATCGGGAGTGTGGCGATCACTCTTTGCTGGTCCTTGTGGCATAACATAAACTTAATTCTTGCGGGGGAAGGGCGACACAATGCTGCGGAAATTGCGGAGTTTACTCTCCAATATGCAACGGCGTGGCGTGAGTTGGGAGGCCATGCACACGGGTTAACGAGCAAGGAAGGAACAGTGTGGAAAGCTCCGCGTGAGGGTTGGTTGAAAATAAATTTTGACGGCGCAAGGTTTGAAGAACAAGGCGACGTGGGAATTGGAGTGGTGTATCGTGATCATATGGAGCGGATCGTAGCAACGTATCAAAGGCGTTTTGCGGCTAATCTAGCTCCATCAAGTGTCGAGGCGTTGGCGGCGCTTTGGGCGATCCGTTTAGCGGTTAGGATGGAGTGGAAACAAGTGATTTTGGAAGGCGATTGCCTTAGCATTATCCATGATATTCTTTTTCGGGCTCAAGATGATGCGACATATGCGAATGTAATCAAGGATTTTCTTAGTTTCTTCGAGTCGCGCGATGATTACTCTATTAGGTGGATTGGAAGGGACGCTAACATTGAGGCGCATAATCTTGCTCGCACGACAATTGGAGAATTTTGTGATCCTCCGAATCTAATTTTTGCAGCGCATTAGGAGTTAGTTTTGTTGGTTTTTAGTTTTGTTGGACTTGACATTGGTGGCGCGAGTTTGCGTATTTTTTGATTTGCATTATAAGGTATTCTTGTTTCAAAAAAAAAAACACATGATTTTCTAAATGTTAACTTGGGTCACTTAATTAAATAACTTGGTTAATTATCTCACAGCATACATAATTACATATTCCTGCCAAATAATGTTTAATTTAACAAAAATAAACAAAAGGTAGTCCCCTCAACTTTATAATATAGCCTATAGAAGAAAAGGTTTACTCACAAAAGCTATTGTGTTAGAATAGCATAAGACTTTTTTTTTGGCCAATTAATTTGCAGGTTTACTATTGTGCTATTATTTGCACATACTTAGTTATTAGACTTTAACTGTTAAACATGATTACACTTTACTTTTATATCAGTAACACAAAAAAATTATATCTACAACATTTTGAATTGATAATAATTAATTTTATTGGCCTCAATCTCTGTTAAAATTAAAACATCTTTACTCCCATAAAGAAAGTTGCACGCAATCACCGTGTGGGCCCAAGCGCTAGTGTAAACATTAATCCAGAACAAAACAAGAAAACCAAATTGGCTACTATAGACGATCAAAGCAATCTATTAAAGAGCCTTTTGCTGGGATCTAATATGCCGAAAATAGGGGTCTAATTTGCGTTAATAGCCCATTAGGGGGAGCTTAACAAAAAGCATGATTTAATGTGGAAAGCCTGTTACAGAAACACCATTTGAAACACAGATTACAATCTGTTAATTTTCCCACACGGCTGTACTACCTAGGGAATTTGACAAATTTGCCTACAAAATAATTTTAGGATAAACAGCGTTATTTCATCACAATCAAAAGTACGAGAATAGCAATCGCTATAGAAATCCCACTTAAGAGAAATAGGCCAGAAAAATTACGAATGCTGAGAGTGTTTACTGTCGGGCGTTGAGTTTCCTGAGACTACAAAGTTGTTTGTCTCGTAAACCATTTCTTCTCCATCTCCAAAAGTCTTCCTTCTTCTCTGAGTCCAGATATTGCTCGTGATAATTCTTGTACCAGCGGTGAACCTTTTTGAAATGGCTATAAAGATAGGTATATCTGATTTATAACAAATAACACAAGAAAATGAAAAGATAGCGCGTCGTAATTTTAAATGAGGATACTTACAAAGCCGAAGCCGTTAGTTCTCGGTGACGTATCAATAAGAGTGTAGTCATTTGGATATCTGTTTAGGAATATTTTGATGTAAGGTATTTCATCTATTATAGCACTAATACCACCGTACTTGCTCCCTTTTCTCAAAGCCTCTTCATAAGCATCAATAGACTGAAAACGGTGTATTTCACTAAAATTTACGTTGCTTACTAGTCCTTTCATAATAGAACTTGATACGACAATGTAATCGCCTTTGGTCTCTTTAAATCTTTGAACTGTCAGAAATGAACTCAAGTTTGCTGTATAACAGGATGTCAGTATCAGGACTACGAACAACCACACTCCCACAACAAATCTTGAGAGATTATTTTGTAATTTTTCTCCTGCAAGAGTGAAGATTATAGTGATGTATAAGGCTCATATGCATGCTCATAAAACGCACACGTGATATCTGAACTGGAATCTGAACTACAACTAAAGGATTTCCGCTTTTAGCATGAGACACTCTTTTAGCAGAAAAGCAGCCGATGAAGCAATCTGCGCGAGGCCTTAAAATCTACGGGCTGGGGAATAACATACAATATAAAATAAATATATACATATTTTATATATATATATATATATATATATATAGAGAGAGAGAGAGAGAGAGAGAGAGAAATATTACTGTGAGCGAAAACAAGAGTTGAAACGGCAAACCAGAGTATTTTCCCAACTTGTTCAGCTGGAGATCCTTGAAAGTCATCTTTGCTAGGATGTTCCCGTAACCAAAAAGAAGCAGGTACTTAATATCCGTAGATCTCGATCAAGTGGTTTTAAAAAGAACCAAGGATCTTTGTCATCCAGTTTTGCTACAATTCCAACTCCTAAGTCCGTAAACGGCAATGTGAAGTCAACATATTGAGATCTGTTCGGTCGGATAGTAATGTCCCCAACCGCAGCATCATAGTTCTGAGCCATTCATGATACAAGTGTAAAAGTGGAGTATTACAAATCAAAAATTTAATTAAACCATTAAAAGTAATCATTCAATAACCCCCTGTTTCTTTCTCTCCTATATCTCATAAAGAAGCAAATAAACTCATATAACAAGTTAATTATTTATGCAATCAAAACTTAATTAGAAGCAAAACTCGCTCCACTTCTGCCCTCTGCCTAAAACTTGTATTAGATCAGAAAGGGTTCCTCAATGTGTAACTTCTTTCTAGTTTAGAATAATACTGAAATAGACAGAATAAGACGATGTTTTTATACAGTGGTGTGGGAAGCAAAGAAGAGTAATGGCTAAATGAACCCTCTATTCAGAAAGATGCCTTCACATGTTGCAAACTTGTAAGATGAGTCAATTTACTTAATCCAGGCAGAAATTGTGCATCTTCTGTTCTTAGTACGACGACTAGCAGAGCGTCCACAAGCAGAGAAGTCTTTCATGAAACTTAGAAATGGAGACTAGCATACAGTTTTCCAAATCCAAACAACCAAAACAAATTTTCCAGCATAAACAGAATTCACATTGTACATTTTTCAAATACTTGGAAGATGAGTATTTATACCTGGAGGTAGACCTGATATACGAGATCATTATAAGTTCCATTGTATGGATAAAAATCAATGGATATATTATACTTCAACCACTCAAAAGCAGCACGGAAAACCTCTACACAGAACCCATCTGCAATTACCACCTTTGTTTTGTCTTCATATTTCCAGTTTACCAACTCAGGTATCGAAATTGATGGTGGAATTACAACTCTCAAACTCTTTTTGTTTATTTGGACAAGCTGACTTACTGGAGTAGTTAAGGAAATCCCGGGCCAAATAACAGTCTCGAGTTTATTGTCTGATAAAGATTTATTTGATGGATATAATTCCTTGGTTAGTCCATCTGCTGAGGTCCAGAAACCTACTCTCCTTTCCCCTTTTCCTATCACATTCACTATTTCATAGGTTTCATGGACTAGTTTTCTATTCACAAGTTCAAAGTCACCCGCCAACCCCTTAAACTTGCTTCTTGAGATTTCCTTCAAGAGGACTACGCTACTGTTAGAAACTCGTATGCAAGATAGGTTCAACATGTTGCATTGAAGCCGATGCGGAGATGGTTTTATGCCTGCCTTTTCAATTGCCTGTGCCAAAGCCCAAACAGCATCATATGCCCATAAACCATACACATTTAAATCCCTGAATTCCATGTTAGATTCAGTGTGATGAAACTCCCTCCTCCATCTAGAAGTGAAATTTTCGAGCTTATTTGACGGAGATATATAAGATCTAAAACCAAGTGCCCCTTGCATTGACTCATAAACTGAAGCGTCCTGGGAATCCAAGAAACTCATGGTCTTGCTAGTAATAATCCATGCAAATCCCTTGCTCATCATCCCGAGCACTCTTGCATTTAGAAGTATTTGAGATGCGAGAGAGGGTGACATGTGTACAATTGTTCAGATTTTGTTTATATTTGTAACTAACAGCTTTGTAATTAGTTAGGGTAGTTTAGTCTTTTCTCCTGTTCTGTTAGTTAGTCCACGTCAGCTTAGATTAGTAACAGTATTCTGTTAATTAGCTCAACATTAACAGCTGTATATAACTTGTAACTCTTCTCTTTCTTCACAATTCAATATACAATTTTGGGAGAATTACTTTCAACATGGTATCAGACGCAAATTTTCTCTCTCTACTATTTGTCTCTCTCGAGCGAGCGAATCTACCCTAATTTCCGCCATTGTTGAGCTCAATTGAGCTTCATTTTTGACTAATTACAGTCCATTTCTCCTCCTGCTACCGTTCGCTATGTCAAATCTACCAGAATCCGAAACACATTCCACAAATTCTACTGGCGCAAATCGCCCTACTATGCCTGATTCGACTGGATCCAGCTCCAATCGACTCGGATCCTTGCATTTGACTGGATCTGAAAATCCGATCATGTGTCTCACCTCTGCAAAGCTTAACGGCATTCAAAATTACCTTCCATGGAGTCGCTCGGTGCGAATCGCTCTAGGTGCTAAACGAAAACTCGGATTCATTACTGGATCGGAGAAGAAACCGAATCCAGCTCATCCGGATTACGAGGAGTGGCTTCGCGTTGACTGCATGGTCAGATCTTGGCTACTGTATTCAATTGAAGAGGATCTCAGCCGTGCTTTCCTTTACACAGACACAGCTTTTGATCTATGGACTCAATTGGAAACTCACTATGGCATGAGCAGTGGACCTCTCCTTTATCAGCTCCAAAGAGAGGTAGCTTCTGTTTCTCAAGGTTCTATGAGTATATCTCAGTATTACACTAATTTGAAACGTCTATGGGATGAATTGAACTGCTTGATTCCTGTTGTGTCTTGTCACTGTGAGGCTGCTGCTCTTTGTGTATGTCAACTTGCACAGCATTCAATGGATTTTCAGTCTCTAAACAAGTTAATGCAGTTCCTTATGGGTTTGAACATTGAGTATGATGCTCTTAGAAGTCAGATTTTGAGTATTGAACCTCTGCCTCTTGTTGAAAAGGCATATGCTATGGCCTTAAGGGTTGAAAGGCAGAAACAAGTACATTTGAGCTACAGTGAGTCTACTGATAATTCAGCTTTAGCTGCTCATTCTAGTTTTAGAACTAGTTCTACTAATCACCTATCTACTAAAGATTACAAGAAGCAGAATCCTGATAGGTTTTGTGATCATTGCAAAAGAAAAGGTCATTCTAGGGATACCTGCTTTAAGTTGGTTGGCATCCCTGATTGGTTTAAGGAGTTAAAGGAAAAGAGGACCTCCTCTAGTTCAGCTGGTTCTCATAGTAACAGGAATTTTGCAAATGCTGTGGATAGCAATGCTTCCCCTGGTAATATGGCTCCTAGCCAGGGCCCTACTATTCCTGAGGCAATGCAGAATGAATTGTTTAAGCTCATGAAAAGCTTCTTAACTCAAGAGCAAGGGAAGGGAGTCATGCAGTATGATGCTGGAACTGTTAACTTGGCTCACTATGGGGATTTTGCTGGTACCTCTTTTACTCCTTCTTTTCCTCTTGATATGTGGATATTAGACTCAGGAGCATCTAACCATATGGTGGTTAAATCCTCTGTTTTTGAGTCTTTGTATAAAGTACATATTCCCACTCCAGTATATCTACCAGATGGATCTATCAAGTTGGTTACGCACATAGGAAATGTTGCTATTACTGACTCTCTTAAACTGAAAAGTGCACTTCATATGCCTGAGTTCAAGTTCAATTTGATATCAGTGTCAAAATTGACTTCTGAATCCCAACTGATATGTATCTTTTATCCCACACACTGCTTGTTACAGGACCTTAAGACTGCCAAAGTCATTGCTGCTGGGAAGCTATTTGGTAAGCTCTACATACTGGACCCTCAGGATTGCACCCCAACAGCAGCTCACTGTAATTCAGTCATCACTTTACCTCCTAGTACAAATAAATACAGGAACAATGTAGCCCTGTGGCATCAAAGATTAGGGCATCCTTCTCTACCTGCTTTACAACATACTGATTGTATTACTGGTGCAAATAAGATGAATAAAGATATTGAGCCTTGTGAAGTTTGTCACTTAGCCAAGCAACCAAGGTTGTCTTTCCCTCTCAGTAATAGCTCTAGTAATGCTGCATTTCAATTGGTGCATATGGATGTATGGGGACCATACAGAATTGCTACAGCAAATAATGCTCATTATGTGTTAACTGTGGTTGATGACTTTAGTAGAGCTACTTGGACTTTTCTGATGAGTAGCAAAACTCAAGTACCTGGACTTATTTCACACTTCATCAATCTTGTTGAAAATCAGTTTCACTCTAAGATCATGACAATCAGATCTGATAATGGAAGTGAATTCACAAATTCAGAATGTTTCTCCATGTTCTCCAAGTCTGGAATCCTACATCAGAAATCTACTCCTTATTCTCCACAACAGAATGGTGTTGTGGAAAGAAAGCACAGGCATCTCTTGCAGTGTACAAGAGCACTCCTATTCCAAGCCAATATGCCATTGAAGTTCTGGGGGCATGCTTTGCTAATGGCTACTCACCTCATAAACAAAACACCACCACAAGTACTGGATTGGCTTACACCATTTGAAAAACTATATGGCACTAAGCCTGACTACTCCAATATGAGGATATTTGGTTGTCTCTGCTTCTTCACCAACACTGCTCCACAGAAGGATAAGCTGGCTCAAAGAGCTTTTAAGGGTTGTTTTCTGGGCTTCCCTTATGGACAGAAGGCATACAAAGTCTTAGACTTGATCACAAATAAGATTATTGTTACCAGAGATGTAACATTCTATGAACATTCTTTTCCCTTCTCTGCCTACTCTATCACAAATGAGCCTCCTCCTTTACCAGCAAACATACCTTTGTCAGATGATATTGTTGATTCTCCTCTCCATATCCCCAACCACCAAGAGCATACTACTTTACCAGACCACACTACTTCATCTCCAGCTCCTCCAGATACACAACAACAATCCACCCCTACTGAGCCTCATGATGACATTTCTGTCACAGTCCCTCCTATATTGCCACCTGCTCCACTCAGGAGAAGTACAAGACCCTGCTCCACTCCCAAACATCTCAAAGATTACCTCCTATCATGTTCTGCTGATCCTACATATAACTCTATGACAAAAAAGTCCTTTGGTTCCAGATACATTCCTAACACTTTTCCTTTTGTCAAGAATCCTGACATTTCACCTTCTCACATTTGCTTTCTTGCTAACCTTACTTCACATTCTGAACCACAAACTTACAAAGAAGCTATCTCAGATCCTCACTGGGTACAGGCAATGGAGCAGGAGATCAAAGCCCTTGAAGATAATCAAACATGGACTCTCATGAGTTTACCCCCTGGTAAGCATCCTATAGGATCCAAGTGGGTATTTAAATTGAAACTGAAGGCTGATGGGACTATAGAGCGCCATAAAGCAAGGCTTGTGGCTAAGGGATACAATCAAATATTTGGTATTGATTACATTGACAGCTTTTCTCCAGTTGTCAAGTTGGTTACTGTAAGAATTATGTTTGCTGTTGCAACTCAGTTCAATTGGCATCTTCATCAACTGGACATCAATAATGCTTTCCTTCATGGATTCCTTGATGAAGACATTTTCTTAAAACCTCCTGCAGGCTACACCAAAGCTGCTCCTGGCCAAGTATGCAAATTAAACAAATCCCTATATGGATTAAAACAAGCCTCCAGGCAATGGAACCTGGAGTTTACTAATTGCCTGCTGTCTATTGGCTTTCTGCAATCAAAGAGTGACAACTGCTTGTTCACTAGGGGATCTGGACACACCTTCTTGGCACTGCTGGTGTATGTTGATGATGTCCTTATCTCTGGACCTACTCTTCAACTCATTACTGAAGTAAAGGAGTTTTTACACAAGACCTTCACCATTAAAGACCTTGGTGAAGCAAAGTACTTCTTGGGGTTAGAACTCACCAGATCTCCTACTGGTCTATTCATCAATCAAAGAAAATATGTGCTGGACATATTGAAAGATACTGGACTGCTGGGAGTCAAGGCTCAATCCACTCCTTGTCTTGCTGGTCTAAAGTTCACCACCACTGGTGATTGCCTTTCTGATCCTGATAAAAATACAGAAGGCTAGTTGGTCGGTTGCTGTACCTAAATATGACCAGGCCTGATATATGTTTCATTGTTAATCAGCTCAGTCAATTTATGCATGCACCTACTACTGAGCACTGGAATACAGCCCTTCATGTGCTTCACTACCTCAAAGGCCAACCATCCTTAGGGCTCTTCTATTCTGCATCTAAGCAATTCAATCTTCAAGCATTCAGTGATGCTGACTGGGGGTCCTGCCCTGATACAAGAAGATCTCTCACTGGATTTTGCATCTTCTTGGGAGATTCCTTGGTCAGCTGGAAGACCAAGAAACAGGCAACAGTTTCCAAGTCCTCCTGTGAAGCTGAATACAGGAGTATGGCTAACACCACCTGTGAACTCCAATGGATTTCTTATATTTTGCAAGATTTCCATCTCAACTTGCCTGGTCCAATTCCCCTCCACTGTGACAACAAGTCAGCAGTACATATCACTCACAACCCCATCTTTCATGAACGCACCAAGCACCTCGACATTGACTGCCACATAGTCAGAGATTGCTTCAAATCTGGCTTTCTCCTTCCTATGCACTGTCCTGGATCTTCCCAGCTTGCTGATTTCTTCACCAAGCCATTGGCTGCGCCCTTATTCTCCCATTGGCTATCCAAGTTAAAGCTTGCTGATCCACTGTGCGCTTCAACTTGAGGGGGGGATGTTCAGATTCTGTTTATATTTGTAACTAACAGCTTTGTAATTAGTTAGGGTAGTTTAGTCTTTTCTCCTGTTCTGTTAGTTAGTCCACGTCAGCTTAGATTAGTAACAGTATTCTGTTAATTAGCTCAACATTAACAGCTGTATATAACTTGTAACTCTTCTCTTTCTTCACAATTCAATATACAATTTTGGGAGAATTACTTTCAACAACAATGATAATTGAAGTTCTCGTCTTCATTACCTTATGAAGCTCATGGACAATTTGTTCATCGGTAGCCCTAACAGAAATCGCTGAATGATAGATGACGCCCATGTGATGCTCTTGCAATATATTGTGCATAAATGGTTGAAATTGTCTTGCATCAGCAGTATCCTCGTACAAAATTACACAACTTTTCCATTTAAGTAATTCACTTAAAGAAGCAATCCCGTGCCACTGAGAGTTCTCATCTCCCGCAACTTGCAAGAGATAAGAATGTTCGTCGAACAATGACTCTGAAGAAAATGATAGCAATGGTACATTAGCTGCACCTGCGAGTCTGGCAATAACAGACTCCTGGTTTGTAATTGTAGGCACTATCATTGCATGAACATCAGCAGTCTCCAAAAGATCAATAGCTGCAATAGGGAAAGAATAGCAATCCTGTGTTAGAATATGTAAACTGCTGATGTATGCTCAGTAATTAGGAATTCATGCTTATCCTTCCCCCATACAGAGAAAAATGCAAATAGCAGCTTAGGGATTTGTCTTGTAGCCAATTGAATATTTTGAAGTGAATGGACTACTTCTTTATCCACAAGGATGATGAATTCAGATGGCATTTCTTTCACTTAGTTGTCTGGTCAAAAAAGGTCAGTGCATCTAAGCAGCCTACTGAGACCATCGGCATACTTTCATCCAATGCCAAGTATTGTGGTTAAAAGAACCCGTTCCTAAGGCATACGAAGTGATGGATGTACAAATTCTTACGGAAAAGAATTAGTTGAATTAAGATTCATGCAGTGAAAAAAAGTAAACCAACCGATTTTTCAGCAGCTTATCAGGAACCAAGATAAAGCTCATATATGTTTACAAACCACTGCTTTTTATAATAAAAGTTTACTAGTCAAGCTAATCCAACTCAGAGTCAACACTATCGTTGGGACTCCGGATAAACAGTCACTATAAGAACAAATATGAGTAGAGGTTGTTCAATTTCAAATTCACTCAGTTAAAGCCTTCACTCGTTGATTTGCCGAAAAATTTGGTGGCTTTACCGGTTCTTATTTAACATACTTCACTACAATCTCTATGATACTTTTTCCAAGAAATGCATGAACATGAATATATACATACGTATATATATAATCACTAATCAGGAAACAGTCTATGTTGTAAAAAGTAGAACCTACCAGCAGCTATGGAATGCAATGAATCTCCCTCAAAATTTCTTATATGAAGAGCAATCTGTTGGCTACGTGCTGCACATAAACATGTGAATTCATAAATATAAACTTACACATAAACATGATTATATTTCTACCATCATAACAACATAAAATTAACAATAACGTATATGTAATTAAACAGATAATAGACAATAAGATAAAAAATTCGACCTCTCAGCAACGGTAGGAAAATCCTTGGAGTGGATTAGACGAGTCAGAAAATTCCGTCGAAGCATCGGACGAGTTGGAAGTTTAACCTCCTCCCCTTAAGATCAATTTTCCCGGCTACCCTTCAAGCCCTCAGTGGGAAACGACCTCCCAAGGTACAACGTCCTCACACAATAAGGGAGTAAGTGAAGGACTACACTCACTTCTCAAATTGAACACGAACAGTATTTTGCAGAACTCTTAGAATCGAAGATGCTATGTATTTTGTATGCAAAGAAAATATGTTGATGAAAGATGGGTTTTCCCTTCTGCAGAAGGCCACCTTTTATAGGAGAAAAAACATGTAACAACCATTACACCATTAAGGGGAAGAATTAATTCAGTCAAATGAATTAATAGGCCATTGAGTGTGATTTTAATTTCAAATATTTAAATAAAGTTTAAATATTTATCTTGAATTTATTTACTAAATAAATAAATCCACTACATTTTCTCACAACATATATTAAGATATACATGTAAAGATGTAGCATTCTTTTAGCTTCTCAATTAGCCAATGTAATTCTCACTCTTAAATTATTTTGGACTCAATTTCAAATTTTAATTACATTTTTGTCTTAATACAAAATTAGGAATTTCTCCAACAATCCCCCACATGAATGTAATTGGCTGAAATGCACGTGAGCCTAACAATGCTATATGCAATTCGAGAGTTCTGCCGGAACTTGTTGCATCAGGATAGGTGGTTTTCGGCCTTGAACCTTCCTTAGTGAAATAACATTGGATATACTTGCCAACCAATGGACGTGATACCTTGAACTGTTCGGCGTTTTGTGTATACCAAGACAATGGTACTCACACAACTCATTCCAATACCGTATTGGTTCTCGTTGTTGTCCGTTTCGGCCCTGGACTGCCTTGGAAAATTTCATCGAATGCTTTAGAGATTTAGCCCTTTTGTATCATCTCATAGAAGCGGCCCCTTCACATTCGACATAGGTGATCTCTCATTAAGGGTATCCTGCAATACCCCGCTTGTGTTCACAAGACATAAGGATCATTAGAACCTCAAGTTCTCCTTAACCTGTACATGTCCATCACTCTTTCATCCTAGAAATGGGTTGGGAACTTAATTTCCCGAGTGCTTTGTTCGACTCGCCCCCACAATTCGGTTGTCCCTTAGTACCTGCAAATTGGGGTTTACAATTCAGGTAGGGTTGCCATCATGGGGGTGATGTCTTATTGGTGGGCTCAAATTTCCCATTTTCCTCGATGAATTTGCTACTTAGTCTCTCGCTAGACATTTCGTCAATCGCCTCCAATATTTTCTTTAACCTCTTAAAGTATTCGGAAAATATTATGTTTATTATTCAACTTAAAAGTTTGGAATAATATTAACTAACACTTTCTTCTTCAAGCCCCCACATTTCTTTCTTTTCCTCAAGAAAAAATGTCTCTAGCCTTAAAGAAATTACTTATTTCAGAATTTATTTTGTTTGCGTACTTCGCGTCTTATATCAAATAAATCTGAATATTTAATCTATTTAGTAAAATAAATGGTATTAAATCTCACTTGCTTCTCACTAAACAATTTAATTTACACACTTATATTTTGGACTCAATTCCAAATATTTCAAACACACACACACACACACACACACACACACACACATATATATATATATATATATATATATATATATAATAAAATACAAGTCTTCGCACTTGTTTTTATTTTCTACAAATATATATAACATACAAGTCTCACACTTGTGTTATTCTCAACAAATATTTATGTATATATATATATGTAATAACATACAAGTCTCACACTTATGTTATTTCCTTCAAATATATATATATATAAATATATATATATTATACAAGTCTCACACTTGTATTTCCGCACAATATACAAGTCTCGCACTTGTATTATTTTTTTTTTCCATGTCATAAAGACGTCACAAGTAATCGAAATAACTTATATGTAAAATTTGCCTCACATGCAACTTAGATTACATTTATTCGTAAAAGTAGTCTCCTCACACGAGACTTTTTACTACATCAAACTTGAACACTAGCCTCAGTACTAGCCCCATCCTTAGGTGACTTAGTCATAACAGACATCTTAAAAGATTCTTAGACCGATATCCCTTTCCTACAGAGGTTCCACCCTTAGATAGTATATTCTTGTCTCACTCAAAGACAAGTGTGAACCATTTCTAGTTCAACATTGTACCACATATTAGATTCGTGTGAATCTTTGGAACATGAAGCACCTCGTTCAGGGTCAACTCTTTCCCCGAGGTCCTCTTTAGCACAACCGTTCCCCTGCCTTCAACTTTTGAGATTGTAGAGTTTCCCAAGAAACACTACTTGTTCTCCACAAGTTGATAGGTCGTGAACATCCACTTGTTCGTGCAGATGTGGTCGAGTAGCCCCAATGTCTACTTACCATTCGTTCGAGTTGTTGTTTGAATTTTCAACCGCCATAACTAATTAAATAATCCACACAATTATTTTTATTAGTATCGTTGAGAATTCTCAACCGAACTATTTATACAGATATTCCCAGACTAGTGGAGGGACAAAACCTCTTTAAAGTCCACCTTTCTGCGACAGAATATTAGGTTCCCAGGCCAGTGGAGGGACAAGTCCGCTTACACTCCACCTTTCTGCGACAGAACCGTCTGTATAAATATTCTCACTTAGAATATCTTCGAATAATTCACAAGTCTCAATACTTAGAATTATTTTCATTTTGAATTTCTTTTCGAATAATTCACAAGTCTCAATACTTAGAAATATTCTAATTATGAATTTTCTTCAAATAATTCACAAGTCTCAATACTTAGAATTATTCTTAATTTTAATTTCCTTCGAATAATTCACAAGTCTCAGTACTTAGAATTATTTCGACATTCTTTTAAGTTTCTCTAGTTGAGAATATGACATAGTGGTTCTCAAAACCCGGTACTACGGTCTCAATACCGTTAGCACTTTGATTTAGCGTGACAACCTCAACGTCGCCCACTATTGGGAAGGTATCAATGCTTGCGGCATTGTTCTTAGTGCTATCACCCACCATATCTCTAAATAATTCACAAGTCTCACACTTATAATTATTTAAAGTCTTCATAGCGCACACTTGCAATTTTATATAATTTTCACATATCTCAATTGCAATTATTTTCACTAATCACATAACCATGCTCAACATATATCACATATTTAAATTGTATCTACTCAAATATTTAATTTAAATATATTTATAGCATGGATGTATTAAGCATATTAATCAAATAATAAACTGCCGCACATCATTTAAATACACAATAACGCATGCATTTAACACGAAATAACTCTCAGACTAACGGTAAGAAGCACATTCAGTACCGCAGGTGATGCGGGTTCGAATCCAGGGAGTTACGTTTTGGAATTAAACATGCTCAGCAAATTAAATCTCATGATATTAATATATAACCACACAATAAGTCAACAAGAGTCATAACGGACGAACGGTAAAGACAGCTGTAATTAAAGTAAGGGTCTCGGGTTCGAAACTCAGCCGTTACATTTTAATTTTGGCAATTATTACGCAGAGTAAAACCATGAAATAAATACATAACGGGGCAATTAATTAACAAGAATTAACCTAGCCTAGTGGTAATGGACAGGCATGCACAACACAGAGGAACAGTGTTCGAATCCCGCTACAACATTTTTGCTCTAATTTAATTTCTCAGCAGACTTTTAACAAAATAAATTAATAATCGAAAAAAAAAACAAAAAACACAAGAATCAATACAGCTCAATGGTAACTGATAAACATGCATTGGATGAGTGACGGGGAATCAAATCTAAACAACTCTTCTGAAATGCTTTTGGAGAAAAAAAACATGCTGATAAAATTTTGTAAACAGAAGACAGAGAACATAGGGATAACTTACTGGACATGATATGAAGGGGATATTACCTGCTCTTAAAAAAAACTTGTAGAAAACCAAACTTTTGCAGATTAATAACCAAAACAATTACTGCTGGAAAAAAAAAATTACTGGAACCATTAACTAATAATCTGTGAATCACAACAAACCAATTTGTAGAGCAGATGATCAAATCAGAATCTAGCACCTTAACAAATTCTGGAAATACTAGAACAAAACCATGTATACGTGCAACACATAATACGAGAATATAAATTGATCTTAATATTGTTGGGTACGTGCTGCACATAAACATGTGAATTCATAAATATAAACTTACACATAAACATGATTATATTTCTACCATCATAACAACATAAAATTAACAATAACGTATATGTAATTAAACAGATAATAGACAATAAGATAAAAAATTCGACCTCTCAGCAACGGTAGAAAAATCCTTGGAGTGGATTAGACGAGTCAGAAAATTCCGTCGAAGCATCGGACGAGTTGGAAGTTTAACCTCCTCCCCTTAAGATCAATTTTCCCGGCTACCCTTCAAGCCCTCAGTGGGAAACGACCTCCCAAGGTACAACGTCCTCACACAATAAGGGAGTAAGTGAAGGACTACACTCCCTTCAAGCCCAGACTCGCTTCACGACCTACCTGAAGCGCACTCTGGTGGAGGAACGCCCACTTGATGAAAAGTCCTACGCCAACACGAACATTCTGGATTTGCTGACTGCAAGGGGTTGGCTAGTCGCAACTCAAAATGCCAGCAGCTACTCAAAAGTGCTGGTACAAGAATTTTATGCCAACTTGAATCCACAGCTGGACGCCGAGGGTTCTCTCCAACGCCACATGATCTATGTGCGTAAGACTATCTGCCACTTTACCCCAGCCATTATTTCTACTGCTATGGGTGTCCCTGAGGTGGATACTGGTGATCAATCTGGGTTGCGACTAGAGTGCAACATGAACAAAGTTGCATCCGAGCTCACTGACGGGCTTATCCGTTCTTGGCCCACAGGCCCCCTCACCACTAGTGACCTCACCAGCATGTACAATTTACTTTTCTGCATTCTAGTATGTCATTGGATGCCCTGTACCCATGTCTCCTCTATGCACACGGACGTATTGAGCGTCATTTTTCGTATTGGCACGGGTATTTCGATTGATCTGGGGAAGCTTGTGTTTGAGCGCATCTACCGTGAGGCCTTTCAAGATGCACACCTCTCCCTTGGTTTCCCGTCCCTCATCTACCGCATCATCACTACCCACGTGCCATCCCTCAAAGCCAATAAAGAGGGAGCTCACAAGTGTCCAAGCCATGCGGGCGAGTCCCAAGGTGGTCAACAAACCACCACCGTCTCTAGCTGCAACTGGCATACCTTCCAAGAAGAGTTCGGGATCACTGCCTGACGCCTCCGCCAATCTTGAAGGCATTCACATGGAGCTGTCGCGACTCATAGGCCTGCTCGAAAAGCTGGCTAAGTCTCATGAGGAGATGGGTACCTCTCTGGCCCTCCAAGCCTCCAAGCTCGATCGCCTGTTAGCCCAGTCTGGTGCGAGCACCCCTTGGTTCGTTTTCTCAAAAAGGGGGAGAATTTTGGTAGGTAGGTCGGGTAGTTGCAAGTCAGGGGGAGTACTTTTTGTTAACTCTGAACAATCTCTATCATTATTCCTGTCGTTTTGTCGGATGGTTGCACCGATGTTGCAACCACTAACCTTTGGTACTGTCTCTATTACTTGCATTGTGGAGACTATTTCTTATGACATCCTAACCACTTGTGCAGACGGATAAATGATTTTGACAAAACAAATCAAATGGGGAGATTGTTAGGGCCGTTTCTCTCGTGGATCAAGCTTTGATCCGATCGGCCCATTGAATTATTATTGATGTTGTTTTGTTTAAATCATTAGGGTAAAGATTGAATTCAAATTGGATGTTATCTTGCTAAGATATTATTCAACTTACCATTTAACTAACACATATCTCCTTATTGTGCATCTAGACATGTTTAGGTAGTATATACAATTGGATATCTTGCATGATATTGCATGAATCTCTCGGATAAGGCAAGGGAATATATTCGGGTTACAACTGGACAATCAGACGCGCTTATCTGTAAGGAAAGAATATCTGTTAGAGATACAGAGATCTTATTCAATAAGGGAAGAAGATCTGCGATGGTTGCGACTAAGGATCTGCAGAGATTCTGCTCATGCCTATATAAGGAGAAGACTCGACACAGTTGAAATGTACTTTTGAAAAAGATATTAGTGAGTGAGTACTGTATCGAGTCAAAGGTTTTTGAAGAGCATTAAGTCAGAGGAACTCTGGAGTACTTAGTGTGTTCTTCGATTCAATCGAGTATTCCGAAAATAAGTTAAGGGATATGTATTGCAACCGCAAATATTAGAAAGAGTCTAAATTTTGGGTTGATGTAAAACCTACATTGTAAATCTTAAGTAGGATACTGTTTGAGTCAAAATTTTTGGTGCAAGCCCCGTGGACTAGGACCATTTGGACCGAACCACGTTAAAATCTTTGTGTGTTCTTTACTGTTTTATGTTTAACTGTCTTATGTTAGTTGCAACAGAAAACTGGTTTTAAAACATAAAAATACAGCAATATGTTCTACCTATGAGTGCAGTTGCGACTACTGTCAAGTTCAACTGCATTCTATAATAAGTAGGATAGATCTAAGATCTTTCAGAGGGAATTTTAAGTTTAAACAAAGACAATTCCCAGAGAAGTTAGTAAACAAATGAAGGCACTCAAATGACAAGTGGTTATCAAAAAGAATATGGTGTTAGCATTTTCACCTCTAAATATCTTCATGGTGATATATATATATATATATATATATATATATATTTGAAACTTAGAGAAAGCTAGGAATGACAAACAACGTATCAATATATTCTAGGTAGTGGGTAGCAACTACTTGTCATCATAAGCTACATAGTTGGTGGTTTCGAAGGCAACGGGACAAGGGAGAGAAACAAATAATGTTTTTGTTTTAACTAAATCTATTTACTATTCCATTAAATTTTCTTATACATTTATAAAATTCATATATGCATATCAAATATTTAAAACCCCAACTTTTTTTTATATTTACCTGTTAATGACAAGGTTAAAATGGGTATTTTCTTTTTATATGCGTTAATTTGAGAATAATTTTTTTCAAGAGCCTTAGTTTGACAATGCATTCAGTGACTCAGAGTTGCCACTAGTAGGACATGTGTTTGGTAGACTTGGTTTACAAACTCCCTTCGTCATCTCTGCTTACTCAAAATCGGTTCAATCTACATTTTTATCTATTTGGAACTGACCTCTTTCAAAGAGCATTGAATAGATAACTTCAAAACCTTGCCAATTTCTTCTTCAAATGCCTTATAGAGAAACTCAACAATTTGAGTTTTATCTTGATTTGACATGGCGAATTTTGATAAAATTTTGAAAAAGCTTACCATGTATATAATACTGCAAAATATTTAGAAACTATGAAATCTCAGTTGTCATTAGGAGGTCGAACCAAAGACCCTATGAAAGTCGGAGCTATCTCGTCCACTTGGGCAGCAATGTGAGGAGTTTAGAGGCCTTACAGTAGCACCGACTTCTTTTTCTTTCTAGGTCATACGAGGGGATCAATCTAAGATTGTATTGTTCCTCAACAGAGATTGTAAGATCTTAAGCGTTTTACTTATGCTTTTGTAGCAATAAAATTTTTAAGTCTTTAAAATAAAAGACAAGAAAAATTAAGTGCAAATGAAATTTATTTCTTCATATGTATATGGGGTTACAATCTCTATGTAATCCTCTGATTCTTTTCTCAAACAAGTGATCGAAATTTTGGTTGACTTAAGAGTGGATTTGATTAAAATCTCTTCCACGTATATTTGAGTCAAACGTTAATCCAAAGGTTCTTGAGCTTGATCTTGAATTAACAATCTACTTGATTTGATCTTTGCGACGAACAATTTGATCTTCTTCTTGAACTTGTTTAATGTCAATCTTCTTTGGAGGAATCTTGATCTTCAAAATGTTTGGATGCTTACAAACGCTGATGCAAGGGATTGACAGCTTGATCTCGGATCAAACGAAAATTTGATTTGAAGATTGATGAAGGATGATATGATATTCGTCTTCAGTTCTTCGGATATGTTGAGTTTTGATCTTTTTGAAGGGACTTGAATCTTCAAAAATGGTTTTTCGTGGGTTTTCTAACTTGATTTCGAATCAAATGAACTTTTTGCTTGAAGATTGTTGAAGAATGATATGAACTTGATTTGGATTTGTTGAATTTCTTGAAGCCCGATCTTCCTCGGTAGAAGTGTGATCTTCGAAAATGGTTATTTTATGGATTTGAAGCTTGACGCCGGATCAAACAGAGGTTTTCGGGAAGAATGCCTTGAAGATTGGTGGACTTGATGGAGAGAAAAAACCTTGAGATTTTTCTTCTTCAAACTTGTGAATATTTTGGTGTGATTTTTCTTTAAGAGAGGGCCTCTATTTATAGTTGTAGAACCCAAAATTTCTTGCTTGTGATTGGTCGTTTTTCTCTTCAAGATAAGCATGAATTTAATCTAGCTTGCTTATCAAGAAATCTTTTGATTGGTTAGAACAGATCATCTTTTTCACATGGCTTTATTTGATTGGCCAACAATATATATTAAAAAATTAATTAATTAATTTTTATTGGAATTTAATTTAGTAAAATCCCAAATTAAAAATAAAAATAAAAAATTTAATTTTTAATAATTAATCGGACACTTGTAAATATTTAATTGGAGGAGACAAAATTAAATTGTCTACAACTTTGATGTGTTGTTACAATTAATTGTTGCAACAGTAAAGTAAGTAAAATAAGAACACAAAATTTTAAAGTAGTTTGATCAAACAGATCTATATCCACTTTGGCTTTCTCCCACGATCAACTCAAGTCTCTTTTTCGCTAGTATATGACTGACTCACTCAAGTTTTACACGTACTCGTAATCTAGACTCCCTCTAATTATTTTCTTACTACCTGACGTGACACCTTACTATTGTATTTTACTCAAGTCTAGAGACCTTCAAGATAGCTCGAAGTTCTTTCGACCTGAAAGTCCCGTTAACAGTTAATACAAAGAGATTTTGACTCTTACACAAAAAGAACTAATCTTGGACTTAATCTCACTAAGCTTGTTCCTCTTTCTTCGAGTTTTCTCTCTTCATAGAGTACAGCTCCACTCGAAGTTAGTTGTTGCATCAATCAGATCCATTGATTGGCGTGACTAGCTTGCAAACTTCCATAAACATGCAATCTACATGTAATCGAAGGATACAAAATATTCTGAGTACAATACTACAATCATGTCCAGGTTAATTGAAATATAATCAGATCAAATAAAGACAAAGATTGAGACTTAAAATCAAAAATAATTCTACTTTGCTAATATAACTCGATGCGATAAGACCAATTAAAACATAAAATATTCAAGTAAATATTACAGAATCCCTTCAACTCTATTTCTTTACATATCCTGATACGACATGATCATTCACACACAAGAAAAGACTTCCAAGATAATTTACACTCAAAACATAAATAATTTAAATCATTTTTTCACAAATTAGATTAGACCGAAAATCGGTCCTAACAAAGACAACATATATGTTCTCAATGACTAACAGTAACACCAATCTCTTTCTTGATTGTTAGGTTCCACGATTGGTTAATCACAAATTTCATGTATGAACATAGAATATTTTAGCATAAACGTGATTAGCATAATTGAAATACTTTCAATTGTTCAAATGAAAATCTATCATAAGATTTTAAACAAATAAAATATTTGCATGAGTTCTTGTCTTGAATCATTTGCACCCGGTCCCATATCCACTTTTGTATTGAAAAAATAGTATTCACGAGGAGGTGTCTTACTAACTTGCTAAAATGTTAAATTCAAAATTAAAATAAGTATCGAAGCTCTAAAAACTTAGCTAACATAACAATTTGCTCCAAAAAAATTAATTTTTTATTTTTGGCCAAAAAAAAAAAGAGTTTTCATCCCTAATGCTTTAATATAACATAACAATTTGGCTCTGAAGGTCTTTAGAACTTTGTCAATAATCTTTGAGAAAGTGATATGGTTTTCAAAATCATAGGATTAAAATGCTAATGTTTGAAATATAGGGGACCAAGGGCTTAACATTGTTATTTGGGGGTAAAATAGAATAAGCTGCAAGCCCTAATTTTCATTTCTCTATACAGCCGCTTCTTCTTTTTCTGATCTATGGACAAAATTCAACAACTCCTTTCCTAATTGGTCATGGATTCCTTCTGCAAAACGACCCTGGATTCCTCATAACCATGTAAATACCCCCTCAATCATCTTGCATAAATATTCATTATTTTCTTTTTTTTTCTGAAATTTATCAGTTTTTCAGGAAGAAGGGTATTTAGCAGTGGAAAAAGTGATTCTGCCAAGTTTGTCAGAGGTGGGTTTTGTTTCTTTTCTCTGATCTCTTGTTGTACGGAACAAAACAAGATTTTCATGCTATTATGGAACTGCAGGCAATATATTGAAACTAAATTTATAATTTTTAGCTATCTTATTGTGCAGGTGGATCATGTTGAAGTTGATCGGACGGAGGAACAAGATTGTAGTTGTGCGGGTGAAGATGAGTTGATTGATACTGCTACATTGGTAAAGACCTATTCCCCTTTCTTTTCTCTGATTGTGTTGAAGTTCATGCGGTAAAGGAGCTATTTTTACGAGTTCAATGAGTTTCTTGTTGTCTGCTTCCATAATTAGCAAATATATTAGCTTTACTATTTTGTGGCACCATGACATGAACTTGCATAGGCTGGTCTTGCTTGGATTGGATGTAGTGTAGACCTCGTTATGAATCTGGCTGTACTTCTGTCTATGATCATGGATGCTGCTTAAGTGCTTAAGCTAGATGAAAAGTGATTCAATGACATGAAAAAATGTCGTTAAGAGAAAGCGATGGCTCATATGGTTTTCTAACTTTTGGTATTGTTGCCTCGACTGGAGAGTTCCAACCCGTAAGGTTGCTTTGCAGCTCATATGAAATGGCTGACCAACTTTTGGTACTATAGCTATGAGTAAGATTTTGTCTCAGCAAAGTTACGAGAACTCTTGCTCTTTGGAGACAAAAACCACTTTATTTCAAGGTCTCTACGAGGCAGTATATTACTTGAAAAAGCTTTGATTGCATACTGATGGAATAGTTTTCTCCAATGACATATTTCATTTAGTTGGTTTTTATCTGTTAGTAATTTCCCTCTGGTTTGTTTCCTTTTAGATCCAGAATAATGGTGGAGAACACTACTATAACTTCCATATTGTCTACAGTGCTTCTTATAAGGTTCCAGTGCTATACTTTCGGGCTTACTACCGTGGTAAGTTGATTCTTTGTCCCTTAGTATTTGATATTGAATAGGATGAGGGAGGGAACATATACTGTATTGGCTATTTGCTTAACGTAACAAAAAAACCTCAATTGTTGTTAAAATATATTTGATTTCAATTGTGAGGACTTGAACCTTTTTGTGGAGTACACTAATTTTGTCACTCCTGTTTGTGGAATGTCTATTATTTTGTGTATGACATAAGTTACACCTAGCCGAAGTTTGAACACAAAAGTGACGGTGTTATGAATCCACTGTACGTCATTTAATTGGCTGAATGATTGTGGAGGACCGCCATTCTGTGACGGTGTTATGTTTTATCATGCACTACTCAGGAATTTATCGACATTTGTTTGAATTCATGCTACTTGAAACTATTGAAATCCATAAAACATATTTCTAAAGTCATTTGAATCACTGAAGGCAGAGTTGCCGTATCCTTTAGAATTAATATTTTGAGAAAACGGCATTGGTTCCATAAGATAGCTAGCTGAGATGGTTCGCCTCTTGAATATGACTTATGCGGCATGATTTGCGTTAGTTGGAAGTCTGGTGAAGTTATGGTCTTTATCAGTCAGTTGTTGCACATTTGTAGATGGGCAGCCTCTGGCACTAGAGGACATTGAGAAGAGTATCCCGATAGATTCTGCACAACTTCTCTCTAGATCCAAGTGGACGTTTATTACCCTAGAGGTAAATCTTCTGGGTCATCACCATCTAGTTTTTCTTCATACTTTTGAGATCTAATGTCCAATGGTGTATCTTTGATTTTCGATATATAGATATGTATATAAATGTGGATATGTGTATGTGACGTTTGTGGTAATCGACATATACAGGACCACCCGGAGTTGAAGAGGCCGTGGTATACGCTGCATCCATGTGGAACAAATGAATGGATGAAATTATTCTTTCTTAAAGATCCTGATGTAGCTCAAGGTCAAGTACCAGTGGAGAAATACTTGGTTTCATGGTTCTCAGTAGTTGGCCAGCTTTTTGGTCTTAAAATCCCTTTCCAAATGCTGCTGAATACTAATCTATCAATGCATGGAGAAAGTCAATAGTTCTTTGGAATATTTATTGAACATTAACTCTTAACTTGTGTAAACATCAAATTTTCATTACCCAAGCACTTTCATATCAAAGTCTTGCATTGAGGTATAGAAAAGAGAAGGTGGTTCGACAATCGAGTGACAGGCGAGCCTTAGCTACATTATTCTGGAAAGAAAATCCAATGTGATCAATCATTCAAATGTACCAATCTGATTTTTATACATACATAAGCTACCAGAACATATACATCATTGAAAGCATAAATTAGTTTACTGAATAATACTCAACTCAAAATAAACTAATAAAGTCATAAGCAATGATTCAGTGTAGCCTAAACACTAAATAAATCCTACTCTAGACACTAAATAGTTTGGCAACTCATGATTATAATTTCAAAACACAACAAAAAGTTGACAACAGAGTAAAAGAGGTAAGGTGGAAGATATCAACTCTCAACGGTGAAACTATCTGAGACCCCTGGGAAGGAAAACCACATTTGATTCATAAAGGGGAATCCTCCCAGGCTTGATTAACCATCACTATGTCCAATTTACAGAATGTATGCCCATTAGACCAGGTCCAAGTGGACTTTTATTACCCTAGACCAGGTCCAACATATATGTATATAAGTGTGGGTGTGGATTTTGTGGAAATTGATATATGCAGTGCAGGAGCACCTGGAGATGAAGAGACCGTGGTATACACTGCATCCATGTGGGACAAATGAATGGATGAAGTTAATCTTTCTTAAAGATCCTGATGTAGCTCAAGACAAAGTAGCAGTGGAGAAATACTTGGTTTCATGGTTGTTTTGGTCTTATTTCGTCACGGTAATAGAACACAGTTATACGGTACAAAATGAGATTAAACAATGCTATCCAATATTATTAACGGACTAGCTTGGTCCGGAACACTTAATACAAGCTTTCTAGATAGAAATAACTAAATTACAGAATAAATATGACGTGTCGAATCTGCTGTATTCGATACTGTCGTGTCGAATGAGGAGCAGTTCGATGCGGGATTGTTATCACTAGGTAAAAGTCCCTCTGGAGGTATCGAATTCGAAGTGTCCTGCAGATATCGAATTCGATGCGTACTGGCGTATCGAATGGAAATATGATATTCTGAACGTATCGAATGGAGGATAATTCGATATGCCTCGTGTCGAATGGAGTCGATTCGATGCTGACTGTGCTGAGCTGGTTCCGATTCCAAAAAGCCCTCTGAACACAAGGGGACAGGCTATTTATAGAACCCGTCCCGTGGAACCCACACTCCAATATAGAAAGGCGCCTCGAATCATCGTTGTTCGATACGCGCATCGAATCATGTGTATTCGATGCGCTGTTGGGCTGACCCAATAAAGCAGGCCTATATTGCTGATTCGATGCGCGCATCGAATTGTCCCCATTCGATGCGCTGATGGGCCGGCCCAATAATGTTATATTGGGCCAATCCTAAATTACACCTGTTAACAGGTTTGGAATAATACCCGATTAACCGATTTATTTATGAGTTCGGAACGCCGTTATCCGTGGTTCAAAGAAAGTAATTGACTATTAGGGAAAACTTACGAAAATATCCTTCCTTTATTCACTGAATTCCTTACTCCCGAGGAGCATAAATATGATCTTATGCTTTTTCTAAGTGAGTTTTAGTGTATATCCCGTCCCCTTTCTTGTCTATCCTCCTTTTCCCTTATATAGGTATAGGAGGGTGTTTATGTCACTATGAATGCGCTGCATGTGTTACAAGTGTAATGATGCATGTGTTACAAGTGTCCTTCTAAAAGATAAGGTATATCTTGTTGGCAAAGTGCTGACTAGGATGATCCTTATCTTGTCCGAGGGCTGCGGGGAGTTCCGAGGGGTTGTTTTTTCTGTTTTCTTCTCTTTGATGGACTGAATCTTCTGTGTTCTTTTCTCCGAGGGGCTGAATTTCATGAGGAGGTTCACTAGTTGAAGTGGAGTGGGTGTCCGAGGAGGTCTCTATTCCGGGGACAGCTATTTCCTCGTCGGCTTCTCTGGTAGAGTTCTCCGAGGGGCATATTTGTTTCTCTAGGCTTGTGAGGTGGGCTCCGAGAGCGTCAATTTGCATGTAAGACTGTATTCTTGTATATGGATGGGTTCCGAGCGTTTCTGGTCGTCGTGAGAGTAGTGGCTTCTTCGGGAATCGTTCTCTGAGGGCTTCCTGTCTTTGGCTGAGTAACCTTCTTGGCTTGGGCTTTCGGGGTAAGTGACTTTGGTGATTGGTGCTTTGAGTAGGACGTTGTTTTATGAATTTTAGCCTTCGGGGTGATGATTCCGAGGGCTTTGGGAGTGTTCAGTAAGGAAGTATTCTCGTATAGTGGTCCCTCTTGGCGCAGTGATGGATATCAGGGTCGCGTGGATCCATCGGGGTTTACTCTTTTTCCGATGCCACGTTAATATCTTATTTTTGTTCATCTTGACTTTCCAAGGGACGCTTGGGTGTTCACTCGGGTGCCACGTCGTATCCTAGTAGGATATGTGAATTCCGAGGGACTATTATCTCTTCGGGTGCCACGTCATACCATAGTAGGGTATGTGACATACGAGAGTGTTCGTGACGATAATATCGCCCTTGGGATTAATCCCTAATTTAAGGGTTAATCTTTTGTTTAACTTGTATAATCCCTTATTTATTTTTTTAGGGTTTACAACACCCATCATATAGTCCCCCCAGTTTGGGAGACGATATCGATTTAGAGATCGTCTTCCAAACTTTTAAAAATATATCCGTACTAATTTGGAATATATCTAATCATAGTAAAATCTGATCAGTTCATAGTTCTTGTAATAGTAAGATAATTTCTAACGCATCGAATCGTGAGGCATTCGATGCGTGAAATAGCACGCATCGAATTCTAGGTATTCGATGCGGTAATTCGATGCGGCAGCGTAGCTGGGCCTGATGGGCCTCCTGTCCCCTATATAAGGGGGTTGCTGCTTTGACGCGATCATTATTCTGCCAACAGACTCTGCTCTTCAGGTAAGACGCATCGAATTCGCGTCATTCGATGCGTCTCGCATCAAACGATAAGTTATTCGATACGATCAGCATCGAATTGTAAAAATTCGATGCGTTAAAAGTTTCGCTCATCCCTGATATGAGCCTACCGTTGCGTGTTTTTGATTTGCTGTTTTACTTTGTGTAGGATAAAAGCAACCAAGCAAGACTTTCTTTTACCGAGAATACACTTAAGGTAAAAAAAATTCTGCTATTTACTGCGCCTTGTCGTTTAGTTTTTTAACATGTTCAGTATTGTATATATATGAGTGATATACGAGAGTGTGTAGTGACGTATGCGTCCTTAGTCAGTCTCGTTTTTTAAATATATTTCAGTTAACTCTCAATAAAGATGGTGAGCACTGAGACCCATTCCGGGAGTGATTCGAGTTCAGGCTCTAGTGCCAGTTCGATTAACAAAGAGAATCCGTCAAACGCACCCGCAGTTCCGACCACAGGCGATGCAGATGTCTATGATTTAATAGACAGAATAACTATTGATTCCCCCGCGGATAATAATCCTGCTCTAGAGTTGAATCCAACAACTGAGGTCAATAGCAATGAATCTTCGCCCTATAGGGATAATCGTGCTCCGAGCGAGGGTGAGGAAGATGTAGATTACATAAATAGGGAATTTGACGATCATATCGAGGTCCCAGGAATGACCTATGATCAATACGTGTCTCGTCTCCAGCATAATCGTAGGGGATTGCGCGAAAAATTTAATATTCCTGACAAGTATAAAATCGTCATTCCTGGCCCAAATGATCGGATGCATACTCCACCACCCGGTCATATTACTGTGTTTGTCGGACAACTTTTGAACGGATTGCGCTTTCCAATTCCTTATGAGCTGAGATGGCTTCTGCGGAAGATAAATGTCGTTCCTGCTCAACTCACGCCAAATTCTTACGGGAGCATGATTGGTTTCATCATAGTGATGAAGGCTTTGGGCGAACGACACAGTCCTAATGAATTCTACGCGTTATTCGAGATTGCGAGACGCGAAGAAGGTTTTTACCACGTAAAGGCTCAAACTAACCGAAAATTTTTAAACGGTGGAGCAACCGGGTACGGAAAGGATTGGAAAAGAAGATACTTCTTCATTAAGGAGAGTTATGAAAACGAGTTCTTGGGATTCCGCCGGGAGTGGTTCACTGGTACAAGGGTAACAATTCCCAGTGGAGTTGCCATCACCCTGTGGAATTGCGAGTTTATTCCCACTCTAGTTAGAGAACATCAATTTGATGTTAAAAAACTCGTTGAAAATCGAGTCCTTTCTTTGGCTGGGTTGTCTCCAGTGAAATACAAGGGAGAAATGACCCTTGGTATATATCTGATCTTTCTGAGATTCTTGTTTATGTTTATTATGCATTCTAATGATTTGTCTTTGTTGCAGAAAAATACTTTATGAGTCGACACGCAAGGATGAACCGGGTTGTTGCTGCGGACATGGAAAGTTCCCAAGCCGAGACCGTGCGTGAAATTCCTCCTCCTCGGAAGAGAAAGAGTAAGGGTAAGAAGAAGGTTTCGGAACCCTCAACTGCTACTGTTGCTGCTGCGGCTAGTGTTCTGTCAGTTGACGCTTTCGAGGATTTATTGGGGAATAATCCTGAGGGTAATCCAGACGGTGGCGAAGAGTAGGAAAGCAGGGCAACTGAGACTGGCGAGGATGCCGGCAATCTCATTCAACATAAAAGACGAAGAATGCCACAAGATTTGTCGCAAACCGCAGGGGGTTGCTGCTACGATTGGCCAAACTACCAGGCCAAGTGCCTCTAACCCTCCTGCCGGTGCATCTGGTCCAAGTCACGCGGCCGGACCTAGCCAGGGTCCTCGAGCTCGAGCCGCTGGATACCATCTTTCGGAGGCCGAAGCCATCGAGCATTTGAAGGCACTACTGCCTGGTTTATCCGTTCCTCTTCCAATTTCTGACGAAGAGAGGAAAAGGCTGGAGCGAAATACACTGCATCTGCTGTCAGCGGTAATGATGTCTTATTTGACTTACTTTTTCTGTGATTTTGCTTTGTAAATTTTTTTCTAACCGTTCGTTTGTTGTCAGGCGGGTGGTTTCGTGGATGTTATGGCTTCAGCCTTAATGGATTTCAAGGAGACCGCCAGTAACACTGATAATTCTGCACTTCAAGCTGCTCTCGATGCCAAAGAAAAAGCTTTGCAAACGGCAAAAGATGCTCGAGAGGAAGCTAAAAAACTTGCAGAAGATCTCAATCAGCAAATTTCTGCGCTGAAGAAGGAGGTTGCTGCGGCCAAAGAGGAAGCCCACAATGCGGACTTCAATGGCTACATTTGAGGCCTCAAAGATGTAAGATATATTATTCTTACAATTTGGCACCTATTCTCTTATTTTTATTCTCATTAATATCTTTTTTTTACCCCTGTAAAAGGTTTCCCCCGAGCAAACATTGGAAATTGCTGAAAGGTTCCTCCGGGGCAATACGTTTCAAGAGTTGTGCACTCGTCGAGATGATCATGTGGCTCGAAATGCTCAAGCTCTTACGGTGCATCAGTTCTATGCTACAACATATGTTCGTGGCAAATTTCAACCAGAATGGTTGGACCTGTCTCTGGGGCCAAATTTGAAGAAGCGTCCACCTCGTCAAACTTCTGAGGCTACACAACCTGATGAGTTTGCCCCTCTGCTGGATAGGGAGGATCTCATTCTCGAAGGGTTATCACCGCCGCTAGAAATGCCTGAACCATATCCCTCATCAGAAGATGAAGAATAAGACACTGAACGTTGCTCGGCTGTTAATTATTTCTCCGTTTATAAACAATTTTCATTTGTAATTTAATTTGTGTAGGGCGCTGCGTCGCTCTAATGTGCTTGAAACAATTTAATATCTGTTGCTTAATTTGTGGGATACTGACCGTTGTCTTTTCTTTCAATTTCTTATCTCAGTCCTTTACTTTATTTTGACAACCTGCTGGTTCATTATTGTTCAGTGAAAATTGTTTATCAATATTCTTCGTAATATGCGCCTCCTAACTCAATGACCTCAGTCATTTTGGAGCAAATTGTTTGTTTCAATTTGTTGTTAGTGATCTTCCGAGTTTGTCGCAGTATAGCGCGTCCCTCCCTTATTTTGTTCTAGGGGTTTATGGTACCTCATGCCACTTTGGGGCAGTCTCCCATCCTTCTTGTCTTGAACTTTTATCGGTATCTCGTGACCTTTTGGGGCAAAGTCTCCGTTCTTTATGTCGTCTTTGACTTCTACCGGTATCTCGTGCCACTTTGGGACAGAGTATCCGTTTTCTTGATTGATTTAGGGATTTTCGATATCTCGTGCCACTTTGGGGTAGAGTTTCCGTCCCTTTGTTACCTCTGGCTTCTTTCGGTATATCTTGCCACTTTGGGGCAGAGTTTCCGTTCTTCTGATTTCTTCTGGGATTTTCGGTATCTCTTGCCACTTTGGGGCAGAGTTTCCGTTCTTCTGATTTCTTCTGGGATTTTCGGTATCTCTTGCCACTTTGGGGCAGAGTTTCCGTTCTTCTGATTTTTTCTGGGATTTTCGGTATCTCTTGCCACTTTGGGGCAGAGTTTCCGTTCTTCTGATTTTTTCTGGGATTTTCGGTATCTCTTGCCACTTTGGGGCAGAGTTTCCGATCTTCTGATTTTTAGACCTGCACTGATGACATTATGCAAAGCATATGTAAAATTTATGCAAATCAAATAATTTGACATAATCTTCTTTGAATAATTCAAATTAGATTATGTAAATAGAATCTGAGCTTTTATCATTGCTCATTTGTATGACTTCCAGTGCTGTCCTTCAGATCCAGGATTTGAGGTACCTGTTTTAAGTTCATACATTCTTGTCCCTCATGCGTGTTATAGCAGAGAGAACGAATAAAAACTTGTTCAAAATATTCAAAATGCTAAAAATGCTTGTAAATTTCAACAGAATATTTATTCGATGTGCTCCATACGCCCCGGAGCCAAGGCTATTGCTGCGTTTTCTTCTGGTTGCGGCTGTGTCCGAAGCGAGTTTACATAACACTTCCAACCTTCAATGTGATCTGCAATGACTTCTCCTGTGCCAGCAATGGTGGGGAATTTTATCATCTGATGGTAGGTTGATGGTAGAGCTCGAAATGCATTTAATGTCGGTCTTCCTATGATTCCGTTGTATGCGAAGTGCATGTCAACGATTACATAGTTCTCCAAAATTGTCGTTCTCCTTGGAGCTGTCCCCAATGAAGTTGGGAGCTTGATCATTCCTAGTGGCACTATCGCTGGACCTCCAAAACCATGAAGCGGCGTTCTCACCGGTTCCAGTGCCTGGTTGTTCAATCCCATTTTGAGCAACGTAGAGTTGAATAGTACATTTACGGAACTCCCATGGTCCACAAGCATTTTGGTGACTCCGAAATTAGCTATATTAACAGTTATCACCAAAGGGCAATTTAAATTTGACATCTGTATAGCTTGTGCACTTAGTTTCCGTAGGTCTACAGTGGAGAACGTGATCTCTTCGTGTGGCATTTCTTCGATTCTCAGCATATTAGCCATATGAACAAAATTATCTGCTTCAATAAACCTTGTGATCCTTTTACGACCGTTGGTAGAATCTGCTCCTCCTGGTCCTCCTGCTATCATATTGATGATGCCTCTCCTGGTGTTTCCGTCCTCAATCTGGGGGTATTGAAAAAGTTGCGGTTCATCGACTGCCCTCTGCTTATCTTTCCTAGGAGATGGAGTTCTCTTACGGTTGGAATTGTTTTCTCGTTCTTGCACCTTCTTGACAAACTCCACCAATTTGCCATCCTTTATCAACCGCTCAATTTCATCCTTCAGATTTATGCATTCCTCTGTATTGTGCCCCTTCTGATTGTGGTACTGGCAGAATTGACTTGAGTACATCGTAGCCTTGGACTCTCTCATCGGTCTGGGATCCTTTAACCATCCTTTTTTCTTTGCTGCCCCAAATACTGCCATAATGTGAGCATTCAGTGGGGTGTACCTTCGAGGCGAACTGTCCCTTTTGTAGTTTCTGTTCCTGTTGTTGCTGTTGTGGCGATTTTGATCTTCTCTGCCTCTCTCTCTATCTCTTACAGCCACATTGTTAGGAACTTTGGTTGCCATCATTTCCTCGAAATGAACCACATCTTGAGCTATCTTGTTTATTTCTTCAACTGTGGTGGGTTTTCGTTTCAGTAACTCACCACCAAACATGGTGTTGGTAGTTGCACGAAAAACTATACTTGCAACCATTTCTCCCGTCGGGCTATCAATCCTTAATAGCTCTGTATTGAAACGTTTCATGAAGTCCTTTAGACTTTCATTAACTTCCTGTTTCATCGTGTATAAGTGGGAGTGATCCAAAACCAGTCTAGACTGACTAGAAAACTGATCCTCGAACATCTTTCTCAACTGGGCATAACTCTCAATATGTTCATGAGGAATTCGATTAAACCAGTCAGCAGCCACTTCTGATAGAGTCGTTGCAAATATCCTGGCTTGCATATTGTCCCTGAAACCGTAGAGGGACAGTTTTCTGTCTAATTGGAAGAGGTGATCTCGGGGATCAGATTTCCCGTTGTATGTTTTCAATTCCGGGATTTTATCTCCTTGCCCTAGAATCTCCGACTCTATCTCTCGGCAAAAAGGACTACGATTTATAGAATTGTCCTTCCTCGTCGTTTGAGTCTCGGCTATTGCTTTCCCCTTTTCCAATCTTCCAACGTTTCTGCTTACTGTGTTATGCTTGCCACGCAAATCATGACCTTCTGACTGTCTTCGGTCATCTCTACGTTTTCTTCTTCGTGATTCCTCTCTTTGATCCTCTTCCTCATCCCTTTCTTTTCTGGAATCACGGCTCTCCGACCGTCTTCTGTCTTCTCTTCTAGTTCGTTCAGCAGCACATTCTGCCTCTCTTTCCTTTTGTGTCTTCTCATAAGGCCTTTTTGATTGTATCTCAACTGATACTAGCTTCTTTCCTCGCTCTTCATGAACTGACTTCCCTTTGCTGTTTGTCCTCTCCGAAGTATGTTTACTTCTTCGGTCGTCTTGCTGTGACTTTTCCTTTTCTTTTCCCTTCTCAGTAGTTGGCCAGCTATTTGGTCTGAAAATCCCTTATCAAATGCTGCTGGATACAAATCTATCATTTCATAGAGAAAGACAATAGTTATTTGAAATATTTTTATCTCTTAACATATGTAAATATCATTTATTCCATAATCCAAGCGCCTACTTATCAAACTCTCGCATTAAGTTTTAGAAAAGAGTACGTGGCTCAATAACCGAACGGGCGGTGAGCATTAGCTACATTATCCAATAAATCGCTATATTTCCTGTATCTTTGTTATTTTTTGTTCCGAATATCGCGAGCCGTTCAGAAATCAGACCCCTCCAAGTTGCCCGGCCTCCAGAAAGTGTATTTTCAACTGTTTCTCCTCTCGACTCCACTTTGTTTCTTAAAAACAAAAATCACAAGATCTTCAAGTTATCATTCATATGTTCTTCGGATCAAATGAATTCTCGATACAAAATGAGCGGGATTGAATGGATTTTAAGATAAGGAGAGATGACAAGTGGTTATTAAAAGTAGGAGTAATGTATAATTATTAAAAAGTTTGGGTTAACTGTAGCTTTTGAGAAACCACAAGGAAAAAAAAGAAAAGAAAAAAATACTAGAGGTAACATGTAGAGCCGGTTGCCCAAGTTAGAGAAAAATACATGTGGCTATTATGCGTTTGTTTATGTACACTATTGTACAGCATGTGCATTAGTCATTTTCCTTAAAACAAAACACGTCTTGAAATCAATTCCTTCAAGTGTTCTTCGAACTTAAGCCTTTGACCAAACCACGTTAATTTGTATTTTATTCTACTTTTTTTTTTGTAGAGTAAAGAAAAACAAATAAGGCCTTTAGGCCAATTCTCTAGCTAACGACGTAATAATACTAGGAGGAGGTCTATCCCAAAATATAACTCTTCCTTCTTCATGCGCGTCCTCATTTGCAAGGCTATCCGCCACTCCGTTCGCTTCTCTTGGGATCCATCTCAATTCGCACGTCAACGGCTTGTGGAGAAGAATCTTGCAATCATGTACCAAAGTCGCTACATCCGGTTGCGGGTCGAGCTCACTCTTCAAAAGTTTATACGCGGTGAGAGAATTCGTTTCAACTTCAATCAACGGAACTCTCCTTCCCAAACCAACTCAAGACCATGCTTCAAATCTTCAAGCTCCGCACCATCCACGCTCGGTGTCATAATGTGTTTTGAAAAACCCCAAATCCATTCGCCATTCTCGTCCCTAAACACTCCCGCGGCCATCCCCGTATTTTGTTGCACATTCGTGCCCCCATCAACATTCAATTTTTTCCACCCTGTCCTCTGTTTCGACTATTTATTTGCCTTTCCATGCGGTCTTTTTCTTCTTCCTTCAAACAACTCACGGCTAAGGCTTTTAATTTGGAAAAGACGCCCAACCACATTATGTTCCTTCCCGTGAAACACCATCGCGTTCCGGTGTTTCCATATAATCCACAAAGAAGCCGTAAAGATCAAAAACCAAGACAAATTCGGGTGCACGTTGTTACGCACCTCTAGCCCTCCCAGATTGACGCATAGCCACACATCGTCGTCGATATGCTCGAACTTATGCAAGTCGTCTTTAATAATAACCCGTGCCCAAACTTTCTTTGCTGCGGGGCAGTGGCGAAACAAGTGCACCTCCTTTCATCCTCGTGATTGCAGAGACTACATCCCGCGAAGTCCGTCATTTTTCAAACCTTCCTGAGGTGATTTATTGTGAGCCATTTCCGTGCAACCAACCACAAAAAATGCTGCAGTTTATTGCTTACATGCAAACTCCAAACCCAATCAAAATTTTGTCGCGGCCGAAGGTCATGTCCATAATGCTTGTCAAAGGCTTTATATGCGGATTGTGTAAACAAACCACTCGAAGTTTCATTCCAAATCACTCTATCATCCTCCTCTGTCAACAACACTCTTCGGCTTCGAATATCAACCGCAATATCCCCAGGTATCTGCGAACCGAGCCCCTCCAAAATCATGTCACCCTAATCGTTTATCATGTCCCTAATAGTCAGTTTCTTTTCCGACGACAAGATCGAGATATTCTCCTTGTAGAGGCAGCTTGATCCCCTCCAGTTATCGTACCAAAACTATACTTTGTCCCCCATCCCGATCTTCCATCGTAGGAACGGTTCCATAAGCCGCACACACCGCACAATTCCCTTCCACCTACTACTATCTGAAGCTCTCGGGGTCACGTATAATAGCTCCTTTCCTCTAAGATATTTCACCATAATCAACTTGCTCCATACGTTCTCTTCACCCACAAGTATTTTCCAAGCTAATTTCGCTAGTAACGACTCATTGCTCGTTCTTTCCTTTCGGATTCCAAACCGCCATCCTTCTTAGATTTCGCGAACTCATTCCACGCCACAAGATGCATCTTTTTCTTGGCAATGTCCGTGGACCATAGAAAATCGCAGTTTAGCCTATCGAGTTTGTCACAAATATGCTCGGGAAGCCACGCCGATTGCATTACATAAACGGGCATCGCCGACGAAATGGAGTCTATAAGAGTAGCGCGCCCCGCGATTGATAACAATTTGTTTTTCCAAGATGCGAACCTCAATAAGATCCTATCAAAGGTCTTCGCTCAGAATTCTCGGTCCATTCTCCCGTGCAACAACTTCACCCTGAGATACTTCCCCAAGTTCGGTGTTTTCCCAAATCCCAACACTTTGCTTATCCGTATGTTTCAACCCCGCGCCTTCAGTCTTCGAAAAGAAGATCTTGGACTGTTGTGGGCTTAATTGAAGCCCTAAAGTGTCGCAAAATCAGTCTAAGACCTTCTTGATCACCTTCGACGTTTTCAAGGTGAGCTTTCCCTATCAACACAAGGTCATCTGCGAAAAACAACTGCGAAATCTTCGGGCCCCCTACACGGAATCACGGCATGCCACTGCCCGCATTCGACCGCCTCATTAATAAGGTACGGCAAGTGCTCAACACATAGCACAAATAAATATGAAGATAATGGATCCCCTTGTCGCAAACCACAAGTATGCTTAAAGGTTTCGATGGGCGTACCGTTCCAAAGAATTCGAGTAGTTACGTTACACACGCAAAACGTTATTCTCCCCACCAACTCCTCCGAAAAGGCGAACGCCCTCAAAGTCTCCTCCAAAAAATTCCAACTAACCTTGTCGTAGGCCTTCTCAAGATCCAACTTCATCACCATCGCGCCAACCTTATTTTTCCTTTTTGCTCTCAACAAGTGGAGGATTTCCTAAAGAAGGAAGATGTTATCCTACGTACTCCTCCTCTTTATGAAACTTGACTGCATTGGAGCAATGATCCTCGACATTAAGCCCCTGAGCTGTGACGTGGTGTTCTTTGTGATAATCTTGTAGAGAACGTTGCAAAGGGAAATTGGTCGATACTGATTAATGATTTATGGATCCTTCGTTTTAGGCAACAGACAAAGAAATGCCTCGCATATTATTGGGTCAAACTGTTGATTGCGAAACACTTCCAACACGAACTTCATAACCGACGGTCTCACCCACTCCCAACTTTTTTGGTAGAAACTCGCATGGAGTCCATCCGGGCCAGGTGCTTTCAACGGGTGTATATCTTGGATCGTTTGCTTCAGTTCGGTCTCATCAATTAATTTTGTCAACTCTGCTCGTTCCTCCATGCTAAGACACACCTAAAACTGCGAGGTAGGGAGAGCATGAGCGCGCACCACCACATCAATGTCACTATTACTTGAAAACAAACGCATAAAGTATTCGCGCGCATGTTCCTGTAGCAGTTTATCGTCTTTCACCCAGCTCCCTTCGATCTTTAACGCACGAATTCTGTTTCAAATCCTCCGGATCAACGTCGACTTGTGAAAGATTTTGGTGTTCCTTTCTCAATCGCTTATCCATTTAACTCGCGACTTTTGGTACCAAACAAGCTCCTCTTTTTTAAGGATTTCATTATATTCCTTCACTAAATCCTCTTCCAAGTTCTTCAAGAAGGTGTTAGGCCTTGTGCATAGCGACTTTTGGATACCCCCTAACCGCGTAATTAACTCTTTCTTTTTGGCAAAAATATTCCCGAACTTGTCATGATTCCATGGCTCCAAGATTCTCGAGACTTCCTCAATTGCCTCAAGTATGCTACCTTTCTCTTCCCAAATTTTCCTCAACAGGATCCCACACTCCTTGTGCCTAAACCACATCTCCTCGAACCTAAACGGCCTCTTGTATCGTTGTTTCTCGCAGCCAAGACAAAACGTCGCGAGGGGTGGTGATCAGAGTGCGTACGGGGAAGATGAACAACCTCATGATCCGAAAACATGCTCATCCACTCTTGACTCGCCAAAACTCTATCAAGTCGTGCTTTGATATAGCCCCCGTGTTCATGGTTGTTGTCCCATGTGAAATTCGGCCCTATGAATCCCAAATCCACGAGGTTGCACCGTTCAATAAAGTTACGGAAAAACAACAGCCTATTAAGAGTCCTTGTACATCCCCCGCTCTTCTCATGATTAAAACTTATCTCATTAAAGTCTCCGGTGACCATCCATGGCGTGATCGGGTCATTTACCAATCTTGCCAAATCATCAAAAACCATAATCTTGGCCGATTTGCGGGGTTACGCGTAAATCCCTGTAATGCGCCAACGGTCTTATGAACTCGGCCGAATAATATCATGTATGGCCTGTGCATCCACCCACGTAATCTCGACCTCGACCTCGTGTTCATTCCACAACATCCACGCTCCTCCGACCATACCTACTGTCGGGGCAATCACATAATTCGAGTACCTTAAATAGGGCGCAATGTTATGGGCATGTTCCTCATCCACCCTAGTTTCAAGAATGTAAACAACTTTTGGTTGATGTGTACGAACTAACTCTCGGAAGTTTCTACGAAACTTCTCATTGCCCGCTCCCTGGCAATTCCAACTCATGATCTTCATACTACGATTGCACATGTGAGTCGGGTGAACGGCCTCCTCAGGCCACATACTGTTCCATGTCGCATAGAGTTGACTCACGGTTTCCCTCAACAAAACTCGTTGTCTGTTCGACTCACATTGACTCAGATCGAATCTTTGCCGCCATGTGTGGATGTTTTCCCACCGTTCGATCATGTAGATTGAAATTTCCACTTCCCAAATTGTCGGAGGTATGTCAAAAATCTAAACCAATTTTTCCTGCGTCTCAAAGATATGTTGGGTTTATCGAAACAGAGTTCTCTTTTACCAAACTATTGCCTTATTTGCACCCTCTCCATCTTCACCTATAACGGATTTTGTAGATGTGGTCATATCACTTAGAGACAATATGTCAAGCTATAGGTGATTTTGTTGATGAGGCCATATCACTTAGAGACAATATGTCAAGCTATAGGTTATACGTCAGGAGAGATGGAAATTGTGACAATGTGAACTATTGAGTGCTAATATACTAAAGGCATTCAAACATTTTTTTTTTGACAATGATCCCCTCACACCTATATTGCACGGATACTCAGAAAATAACTTCGTATCCCGTATCGGATACCAAACAGATAAGGATACGCCTCATATATGTGTTGGATACGCCACGTGGCGTATCCTATTTACAAATTATTTTTAAAAAAAATAGGATACGTATCGGATACACCTTAGAACAGTATCCGATATGTGTCCCCAATAAAATAGGCATTTTATTATTTTTGGAAACTATAGGGGTAAAAAGTAATTTATTTATACTACAAACACCAAAAAGTAATTTTCTTATTTATTAATTTGATTTAATTCATATAATAGTTTTCACTCATGAAATTGCAAATATTTCTCTTTATGAACCCGACTTTGAGTCGGTTTTGTTTGTTGATGATGTTATTTAACAATAAATAAGTTATTGCGATATTAATTTTGTTTGTTATATTATGAAACTTTGTAATATTCGTGTTGAACATGTTTATCAATTAATATTTGAGTTAACGGAGTGGTAGATCTTTGTATATAGCTATACATTAATTCCCCAAACCGATAAATACTTCGAGAATTCTCTATTCTATTGCACACTATGCGTGTTGTGGTGGTTTTTCTTTGCAACATAGACACTTTTGGGAGTTGTCCCAACAAGAAAAGAACAAGTATATTTTGGAGGCAGTCAAACATGTACAATGATACAAGACTATGCAAGATTTTTTTAAGTGAAAGATCGAGTCACGGTAATTGAAAATGTTTTAGGATTCTGTTTAGGTTGGTACCCAGAGCGCTAAGCATTGATTGTGGCTCGAATATATTTGAAAAAAGTCATGCAAAGTAGTCTAAATCATCTAGAGAATCAGCAAACACTGAAATTTTCTATGCTACAATAATAATCATAAACTAAATTAATAATAACAAAGTACGGACAAGAGTGTCGCCAAGGCTTCCCTATTTGGCGATCTTCATAGTTTGTTAGCGGACCTGCAACTTTGTTTCCTTCCATGTACTTATGCGAGACTCAAATATCGTTGGAACTCATGATTATAAGTTCAAAGCACAACAAAAAGTTGACAACATAGTAAAAGAGTAAATATCAAGTTATCAACTCTCAAGTTGAAGTTACTGGATAAAATTCGTGGCAAATGATGAAACTATAAATGTCGTAGTTCTTCTGTTACAGTTAATATACCATAAAATATTATTTATTATTTTGAATGCCCAGTATTTGTCACTGTCGTTCAGCAGTTTTTTCATGGCTTTTCATATTGTGAAGACTTCGAAATTTCAATTGATTATTGTGAATCCTTGTGGGCTATGTACCGATATTTTGTCGTTAAACATAGCTATGTGCAATTAAGTCAACCAGTCGTAAGAAGTAACATCAGATTCAAGGCTTACACATTACATAACCAAATACAAGTGAACTTGAAAAGAAATCTGCCAAAAATTGAACTAATGCAGATATTTTTGATATGAAACAATATTAGATAGGCAAAACACAGTATTGATAAGCTTTTATTTTTGATATAAAACAGTATTAACAAGCTGATTATACTTTGCTTACCTTATGTATTAAAAGATTATACTTTCATTACCGCTAACACAAAACTCGGAATATAATCCAAAAATTTACATACAACTCAACCAACTATAACTATTCCAATTGTAAGAACAACTAATTTGTCCATCCTCACACGATGTGTCGAGAAAAAACAAGAGAACTGTAACGAAGATGCGTCTCCAGGAATTTGCATAACGAATTCGTATAAACGAGAAAAAATTATATAACGTACAACGCTGGCGGGACATCGGGTGGATCAGTTGCGCATGACAAAGGTGTAGGCCTGACCGAAACAGTCCAGCTTTTCAACAGATATATTCCTGAGATAAGATATCAAATTTACTTTAGCGAACACACAAGTACTTATACCTCACAGGGCCAAGATATGTCATATGTCTAGGAAATACGAGTGTCTTATCTTAAACGCTAACAGAATAAATATTGCAGATGAAAGGTAATGTAAGTATTAGGAGCAAGAAGAAAGTTTCACAGGCATAGTAAGAGACAGCTTACTGGTTGTTTGTTTCACAGGGCCATGACAGAGTTGGAGTAATAGAGCATTTTATAAATTCCAGCAAACAACAAGACGCGAATATTCAAGAAGTTAAAGAGACTAGTTAACTGGAGATAAGTCCTGCATTTGTAAAAGACAAAAGCAAAAGAAATTACGTCAAATATACAATAAAAAATATTGGGAAACATGCGCATAAAGATGATGGATAATCTGCACTCACTGACCAAATCGGAGCAAATTCTCAGCTAATGTAAACTCTTAAAGATGGGAAATCCTTGGACCACACTGAATTATAACCATTATTCCCTTGAGTCTCGCTGTACTTCTCTTTCACCAACGGAGAACCTCTAATTGTTAAGTGGCGTAGATTGGTGAGGCGTTGAATGGTTTCCTTAGAAGGCAGATCCCTAAGCTTCTTGCAATTCTCAACTACTAATAATCGTAATGAAGAGATGTTCCCAAGCCATTCAGGTAAAACTTCCATTAAACCAAAACCAGTTAAAAATAATTTTTGTAAAGCAGTTAAGTGCTGAAGCTGGTCTGGCAGAAATCCCCAACACTCATTTCCATACAAGTATAGAACTTGAAGGGACTGGGAAACTTGAAAGATGCCACGGAGGGTATTATAAAATATATCCCATGAATCCGAAAAAGGACTAATTGTCAAATACTTCAAGCCACTAAGAGAGTTGCACTCTAAAGGAAAATTCATCAACTTGGGAACTTCTAAGTTGGATAGATGCGTCATTCTCGGCAGGCAAGAAGTCATCTCAGAAGGATACGTCAAATTCGGCAAATCTCTCAAATCGAATCTCTCAAGTTTTTCTCCACAATCCTTCAACATTTCCAATGGCAAAGTAGTCAGCTCTTGACAATCACTAATATACAGTTTCTCAAGAGAAATGAAACCACCTTGTGACTCTCCATTGTTTTGATATGAAATCGACCTGAGCTTTGGGCAATCAGTTATTCCCAAATCCTTCAGAGACTGTAACCTGTGCAGATCAATAAATTTTCACATTTATGAATGCCCAAGTATTCGAGCGATGCTCCACCACCCAATGAGCATGGTGCAAGACGTTCTAAGTTGGGACAAGATTGTATTTCTAAATATTTGAGATTTTGGTTTTTGACAAAGAGCCCATCTGGAAGAGAAATCAATCCTGGTATATTATAAACTGAAAGTCTTTCGAGAGAGGTTAAGTTGCCATCACATATATGTGTCAAAGGTGAACAAAGATCCACATTCCCAAAAGTCAACACTTTGAGGCACGGAAAATGACTCTGAGCACTTTTTAGTCGGGGACAACTCAAAATACTCAAGTCTTTAAGACAAGGGAAAATTGTAGTTGCCACTTCTGGAGCTACCCAATCTGTTAGGCTTGACATGTTGTTCAACTCCAACTTCTCCAGTGCTGGAAATATATTACTAGATGTGTTGCTACTTTCAATGCCATAGAATTGAAGCCCTATAGTTTTTTACGTTCGACAGACCAGATAAAACCAAAGATTTGAGATGTGGGAGTTGGCCAAACATTGGAATCTCTTCACATTCGCAACCCTTTAACTCAATAGCAGTTAGACTATTCAGTCCTACCCAGCAATCTTCGATGCTTTGGCGGACTTCCATTTTCATGGTCCACCAAGGGAAATTTTTGCCTTTGTAGTTGAAAATCTTTAAGCTCTTTAGATTTTGGGGAGGCTGGAGGCCTTCCAACACTTTCTCGTCATTAATCTCATCTCTTCTCGAGTTACCCCATTCAAAACATAGATGGAATATGTTTGCTTTCCCAAATAAATCTGCACTTGCCGCCTCTTCCATATCACTAACCAATTCAAGATTTCGAATTGTAAGCCTTCCTCTAAGATTCTTCAAGCTTCCAAGCTCTCTAATTCCATAGCCTTTCTCTCGGCGGCCGACGCCGTAACTTGACAAGTTCTGAAGACATGTTAATTCTCCAATCCCAGGAGGCAATTCTGTGGAATTATAAATATAAAGATGCCTCAAGTTAATCAAATTAATAATAGTGTTGGGCCACTTCTCCAGCTTTCGTATCCGTAGAGTCTGCAAGTTGTATAGCTTTCCCACAAAGTCTGGTAAACATGTAATTGATGTACGGAATACGTCAAGATATCTTAAATGTATAAGATTCTCAATCTGTTTTGGAAGCTCAGTAATATCACGTCCCGCCAATTTTAGAACATGAAGGCGCCTGAAGCTTGAAAACATGTTCTGTTCAACCGTACCTTTGAAAAACAGTGTGCGCAAACGTTTTGCCTGTTTTTGTGCGATCAAAGATTGGACATCTCTAAATCCCTTCAATGAAAGATATCGAAATCGATGAAAATCAGTTGAACCACCATCTTTCATGCCTGAAACTGAACGTGCAAGATCATGCACATGGTCGTGCATCTTACAGTGATATATATTGCCATCCATGTCTCTCTCTGCATCTTGGAATAAAGAGTTCTGCAAGAGCTGGTTGAAAAAATCGTTACCCACTGTCTCCATATCATTTCCTTGACCGAGCTGCAGAAACCCTTCAGCCATCCACATCTGAATTAGTTCTTTTCTGTTGATCATAAAATCTTGTGGAAAAATGGAGCAATATGCAAAGCACTTTTTGAGCGATGAGCAGGGCAGACGATCAAAGCTCAATTTTAATATTTTCATGAGATGATTTTCATCTTCACGGAAGCATGATAGTTGAGTCTCTAGAATTTTGCGCAACTCCTCTGTCGGCCAACCACCTACGAGTTTGGCTGCTAGGGGTAAACCTTTGCATTTTTGTGCAATACGTTTTCCTAGTACTTCAAATTCTGCGGGAACATTTCCTCCTTTAAAGGCTTTTGCTCTTATTATGGACCAACAGTCATCCTCCGTCAAGCTTCTTAACTGATGGCACGAGAGTGTTTTCACCATTTCAGCAACATTTTTTCCTCTCGTAGTAACAATGATGCCATTTCCCTTGACGGAAGTAATTCCCTGCAATGAACTTATAAACTCATCCCACACGTGTGACTCTACACTCCACATGTCATCAAGGACAAGCAAGAACTTTTGACTTCCCAACACATTCTTGATCTTTTCAAGAACCACTTGACCTTGACTAGATGCACAATTTTCCTTAGTTAATGATTCAAGAATCATCTTAAAAAGAGTCTCCTTGTTGAAAGGCTCGGGAACACACACCCAAGACTTGTTAGGAAACTGACTTTTAATGTCTTCATGGTTGAATATTTGCCGAGCGAGTGTCGTCTTGCCAAGGCCGCCCATGCCAAATATAGGAATGACTGAGAAGACTTCCTCAGTTGGATCCGTAACTAACATTTTTTTAATAGTTTCCAAATCATTCTCCCTCCCCACGACAACTGGCTCTATGCTGAATGAGTTAGATTCCCGACCCGAAGGTTGGATCGAGAGAGGACTCGATTTCTGCGATGCCACAAATGCCCCTTGAAGGCCAAGGTCGTGTGCGGTTTTGGTAATCGCCCCCAACTCCTCGTTGATCCCCCTGATTTTACGAGCCATTTTTACGGGCAAAACCAATGGATTAGAACTCGAAGGCGAGAGATAGCTGACCAGCTTTTTCTTCTCGACTTTAGAGCGGAGGCTATGATAGTTGATCTCATCCAATACATTGTAGGCTTTGAACGCCACGCATTCGAGCCGATTGAGCCAAAGTTGGACAGATTCCATGCGGACCCTCAGCTTCTCGGCATCGGACAAGTAAGCCTGAATCATGACAAGTGAGTCTTTGAGCTTCAGCATGTCTTTCTTGTAAGAGCCGATGAGATTGATCTCTTCCATGACTTTCGTCACAAAGCTTTGTAGCAAAACCTGAATGCTGGCACCAACAACAGCCCCTACAACAGCTTCTTCCATTCTCACAGTTAATTAAAATTCACACACAGTACACACACACACAGAAAGAGAGAGAGAGAGATGAGAAAATGTGAATGAGTGGAGTAACTCAGCTCAGTTGTGTTAACAGAAGAAAATAATACAAGATCAAAAAGCAAGCAATAACTGAATAATTGAACCACAATCATTACATGCACTGTTTGTTTGATGAGCTGTAGCCATATTTTCGTAAGTAAGTAAAGGAACATAATAGCCATATTTTCAACAAGAGCTCTTTCTTGGAAAACGATTTCCTCACCGTCCGTAAGCATACAGGCAAACCATAGCCATTGGATTTACAATAGCCAGCCTGTAACTTGAACGTCCAGGATAACTCTGAAGTTATTATTCATTTTTAATTACATTTACTTTCACTTCTGTAATTCAAGCCTTAAATAATTGCAATCACACCTTTTAGTTTGCTAGAATTACCAAGAAGGCGTAAGAATGTATTCTTTAATTTATGGGACTACCTAACTGGTCAAATTCCAATTTGCACCTAAAATCTTAAATTTTTTCTTCCTTTTAACTTTTAAGTGGTTAAAAAATATCTCATAATTTTTAAGTTGTTCAAAAATATCTCATAAACATTCAATTAAATTTATTTTAAAGAATATGAAATTTTTCATTAATTAAATAAACAATAAGTTATGTTCCAAAGGATGTTATTTCTCTTTCATTGAATTTTTGTATGTAAATTCTCCGAAATTGAATATATTGGAGAATACATTGATAACACGACAAATAAGATTTATTTTATTAAAAATAAATTACAATGACATCGGTAAGACTGTGCATTCAAAACGTAAAGAAATATATCAAGTAAATGCAAACATATACATACATGTATACATGGTTACACTCTTTTCATTATAAAATAAATAAAGTTTTTGGTCTATCCCATTTTTTATCCTCCACTATAATATATTTCAAGCCTAATTGCAAAACAAAAAATAAATTAGAATCTTAAATAACAAATTCAAAAGACAGAATTATAAAGAGAAACAAAAAAAATTGGCGTATTTGAGATGACACTTTTAAAGATTTTTTTATAAGATACTTTGCATGATATTCAGATTAACTTCTTCAAGTTAACATAAATAGTTTTAGCTTGTGGAGTAAATTAATTAGGAGGTAAAAGGAGGGTGTCTCAAGGAATATCTGTGTGTATTTATATCTTGCTACATACTGTTTTGTATTTTTCTTAAAAGTTTAATAGGTGTCTTTGATATATTGTAAAATTCTGTTATCTATTAGCATTTGAAATAACATGTTGAAGTCCTTAACCATTAAGCAAATATTTAAATGAGGAAAAAAATCACACACTATCCGTCTGTAAGTCTGTAAGAATTATGGAGTCTGTTAGATAATCACTGCTCTTTCTCTTTAGTAGATTTGACGACAAAAGTGATTAAAGTTTAATATATGCAATCGTTATAAACATTATAAATTTATAATGCATGAAAACAACCATTGGAAAAGAAAAATCAAATATCAATTTTTACTAGAGTATTTGCTAATTAAAATAACAATGGGAATTATTTGCTAATTAGCAAAAAAAACCATGCATGGCTATTGGCTACTGTTTGGTTTGCTATTAGCTTTTGCAAATAAATAATACCGCGTCAAAAAGAAGTACTTGAAAATGTGAAAGGGACCAAATCAATTGACATTTTCTTTCATAGAAACCAATTGACAATTGGATTCCTCACTTTAGATTGTGGAGAAAAAACGACAAGTTAGCAAGGGGCCCAAATTCCACTGCCTCGAAATTATTGAAGTGGGGTACAAAGAGAAATTACAGCTATCAAGGAATAAGATTGAGTTGGAAGAAGAATTATATCTGTTCGCCATTATTTATGAGCCGTAGCGCATCAGAAGAGTAAAAGTAATCTATTTATTTTCTCCATTTTTTACGTTAGAAATTCCATAAATCGAATATATGATATTTTGGTACTATATATTCTATAAGTTGTTGGTATAAAATTACCCACCAAAATAAAGACTAATATGAGATTGCTTGAAGGCTTGCGTCACCAACAAATTCAAACAACAAGTCCATAATGCGAGATAGTCGGAGGAGGATGATCGAATACATGAATTCCATGAGAAAGAGAGAGGCTCTAGTTTGCGAGTCTATCTGCCATAACGTTTTTTTTTCGTGTAATCATGTCTGGTGACGCATGAATCAAATGTACTAGAGAGTCCAAACACGAGTCGATAAGGCTATTATGATGATGTGTGTGTGAGTGTTGCGAGTGTAGCAACTGAACCACGATCTTAGAGTTGCAAATAAGAACCACTTTCACATCTAATGTGATCACCAATCACATATTAATCGTAAATTCCTAGCTTCAAGGAAAAGCACATAATATTAATTAGTCTCGAGTACTTATATCACCATATAATTGTAAATAATGTCATACCATTAAATTTATCTTGATGTCTTGATTAAAAAAATTAACATTCAATTTTTTCCACCCTGTCCTCTGTTTCGACTATTTATTTGCCTTTCCATGCGGTCTTTTTCTTCTTCCTTCAAACAACTCACGGCTAAGGCTTTTAATTTGGAAAAGACGCCCAACCACATTATGTTCCTTCCCGTGAAACACCATCGCGTTCCAGTGTTTCCATATAATCCACAAAGAAGCCGTAAAGATCAAAAACCAAGACAAATTCGGGTGCACGTTGTTACGCACCTCTAGCCCTCCCAGATTGACGCATAGCCACACATCGTCGTCGATATGCTCGAACTTATGCAAGTCGTCTTTAATAATAACCCGTGCCCAAACTTTCTTTGCTGCGGGGCAGTGGCGAAACAAGTGCACCTCCTTTCATCCTCGTGATTGCAGAGACTACATCCCGCGAAGTCCGTCATTTTTCAAACCTTCCTGAGGTGATTTATTGTGAGCCATTTCCGTGCAACCAACCACAAAAAATGTTGCAGTTTATTGCTTACATGCAAACTCCAAACCCAATCAAAATTTTGTCGCGGCCGAAGGTCATGTCCATAATGCTTGTCAAAGGCTTTATATGCGGATTGTGTAAACAAACCACTCGAAGTTTCATTCCAAATCACTCTATCATCCTCCTCTGTCAACAACACTCTTCGGCTTCGAATATCAACCGCAATATCCCCATGTATCTGCGAACCGAGCCCCTCCAAAATCATGTCACCCTAATCGTTTATCATGTCCCTAATAGTCAGTTTCTTTTCCGACGACAAGATCGAGATATTCTCCTTGTAGAGGCAGCTTGATCCCCTCCAGTTATCGTACCAAAACTATACTTTGTCCCCCATCCCGATCTTCCATCGTAGGAACGGTTCCATAAGCCGCACACACCGCACAATTCCCTTCCACGTACTACTATCCGAAGCTCTCGGGGTCACGTATAATAACTCCTTTCCTCTAAGATATTTCACCATAATCAACTTGCTCCATACGTTCTCTTCACCCACAAGTATTTTCCAAGCTAATTTCGCTAGTAACGACTCATTGCTCGTTCTTGCCTTTCGGATTCCAAACCGCCATCCTTCTTAGATTTCGCGACCTCATTCCACGCCACAAGATGCATCTTTTTCTTGGCAATGTCCGTGGACCATAGAAAATCGCAGTTTAGCCTATCGAGTTTGTCACAAATATGCTCGGGAAGCCACGCCGATTGCATTACATAAACGGGCATCGCCGACGAAATGGAGTCTATAAGAGTAGCGCGCCCCGCGATTGATAACAATTTGTTTTTCCAAGATGCGAACCTCAATAAGATCCTATCAAAGGTCTTCGCTCAGAATTCTCGGTCCATTCTCCCGTGCAACAACTTCACCCTGAGATACTTCCCCAAGTTCGGTGTTTTCCCAAATCCCAACACTTTGCTTATCCGTATGTTTCAACCCCGCGCCTTCAGTCTTCGAAAAGAAGATCTTGGACTGTTGTGGGCTTAATTGAAGCCCTAAAGTGTCGCAAAATCGGTCTAAGACCTTCTTGATCACCTTCGACGTTTTCAAGGTGAGCTTTCCCTATCAACACAAGGTCACCTGCGAAAAACAACTGCGAAATCTTCGGGCCCCCTACACGGAATCACGGCATGCCACTGCCCGCATTCGACCGCCTCATTAATAAGGTACGGCAAGTGCTCAACACATAGCACAAATAAATATGGAGATAATGGATCCCCTTGTCGCAAACCACAAGTATGCTTAAAGGTTTCGATGGGCGTACCGTTCCAAAGAATTCGAGTAGTTGCGTTACGCACGCAAAACATTATCACCCCCACCAACTCCTCCGAAAAGGCGAACGCCCTCAAAGTCTCCTCCAAAAAATTCCAACTAACCTTGTCGTAGGCCTTCTCAAGATCCAACTTCATCACCATCGCGCCAACCTTATTTTTCCTTTTTGCTCTCAACGAGTGGAGGATTTCCTAAAGAAGGAAGATGTTATCCTACGTCCTCCTCCTCTTTATGAAACTTGACTGCATTGGAGCAATGATCCTCGACATTAAGCCCCTGAGCTGTGACGTGGTGTTCTTTGTGATAATCTTGTAGAGAACGTTGCAAAGGGAAATTGGTCGATTCTGATTAATGATTTATGGATCATTCGTTTTAGGCAACAGACAAAGAAATGCCTCGCATATTTTTGGGTCAAACCGTTGACTGCGAAACACTTCCAACACGAACTTCATAACCGACGGTCTCACCCACTCCCAACTTTTTTGGTAGAAACTCGCCTGGAGTCCATCCGGGCCAGGTGCTTTCAACGGGTGTATATCTTAGATCGTTTGCTTCAGTTCGGTCTCATCAATTAATTTTGTCAACTCCGCTCGTTCCTCCATGCTAAGACACACCTAAAACTGCGAGGTAGGGAGAGCATGAGCGCGCACCACCACATCATTGTCACTATTACTTGAAAACAAACGCATAAAGTATTCGCGCGCATGTTCCTGTAGCAGTTTATCGTCTTTCACCCAGCTCCCTTCGATCTTTAACGCACGGATTCTGTTTCAAATCCTCCGGATCAACGTCGACTTGTGAAAGATTTTGGTGTTCCTTTCTCAATCGCTTATCCATTTAACTCGCGACTTTTGGTACCAAAAAAGCTCCTCATTTTTAAGGATTTCATTATATTCCTTCACTAAATCCTCTTCCAAGTTCTTCAAGAAGGTGTTAGGCCTTGTGCATAGCGACTTTTGGATACCCCCTAACCGCGTCATTAACTCTTTCTTTTTGGCAAAAATATTCCCGAACTTGTCATGATTCCATGGCTCCAAGATTCTCGAGACTTCCTCAATTGCCTCAAGTATGCTACCTTTCTCTTCCCAAATTTTCCTCAACAGCATCCCACACTCCTTGTGCCTAAAACACATCTCCTCGAACCTAAACGGCCTCTTGTATCGTTGTTTCTCGTAGCCAAGACAAAACGTCGCGAGGGGTGGTGATCAGAGTCCGTACGGGGAAGATGAACAACCTCATGATCCAAAAACATGCTCATCCACTCTTGACTCGCCAAAACTCTATCAAGTCGTGCTTTGATATAGCCCCCGTGTTCATGGTTGTTGTCCCATGTGAAATTCGGCCCTATGAATCCCAAATCCACGAGGTTGCACCGTTCAATAAAGTTACGGAAAAACAACAGCCTATTAAGAGTCCTTGTACATCCCCCGCTCTTCTCATGATTAAAACTTATCTCATTAAAGTCGTCGGTGACCATCCATGGCGTGATCGTGTCATTTGCCAATCTTGCCAAATCATCAAAAACCATAATCTTGGCCGATTTGCGGGGTTACGCGTAAATCCCTGTAATGCGCCAACGGTCTTACGAACTCGGCCGAATAATATCATGTATGGCTTGTGCATCCACCCTCATAATCTCGACCTCGACCTCGTGTTCATTCCACAACATCCACGCTCCTCCGACCATACCTACTGTCGGGGCAATCACATAATTCGAGTACCTTAAATAGGGCGCAATGTTATGGGCATGTTTCTCATCCACCCTCGTTTCAAGAATGTAAACAACTTTTGGTTGATGTGTACGAACCAACTCTCGGAAGTTTCTACGAAACTTCTCATTGCCCGCTCCCTGGCAATTCCAACTCATGATCTTCATACTACGATTGCACATGTGAGTCGGGTGAACGGCCTCCTCAGGCCACATCCTGTTCCATGTCGCATAGAGTTGACTCACGGTTTCCCTCAACAAAACTCGTTGTCTGTTCGACTCACATTGACTCGGATCGAATCTCTGCCGCCATGTGTGGATGTTTTCCCACCGTTCGATCATGTAGATTGAAATTTCCACTTCCCAAATTGTCGGAGGTATGTCGAAAATCTAAACCAATTTTTCCTGCGTCTCAAAGATATGTTGGGTTTATGGAAACAGAGTTCTCTTTTACCAAACTATTGCCTTATTTGCACCCTCTCCATCTTCACCTATAACGGATTTTGTAGATGAGGTCATATCACTTAGAGACAATATGTCAAGCTATAGGTGATTTTGTAGATGAGGCCATATCACTTAGAGACAATATGTCAAGCTATAGGTTATACGTCAGGAGAGATGGAAATTGTGACAATGTGAACTATTGAGTGCTAATATACTAAAGGCATTCAAACATTTTTTTTTTTGACAATGATCCCCTCACACCTATATTGCACGGATACTCAGAAAATAACTTCGTATCCCGTATCGGATACCAAACAGATAAGGATACGCCTCATATATGTGTTGGATACGCCACGTGGTGTATCCTATTTACAAATTATTTTTTTAAAAAAATAGGATACGTATCGGATACACCTTAGAACAGTATCCGATACGTGTCCCCAATAAAATAGGCATTTTATTATTTTTGGAAACTATAGGGGTAAAAAGTAATTTATTTATACTACAAACACCAAAAAGTAATTTTCTTATTTATTAATTTGATTTAATTCATATAATAGTTTTCACTCATGAAATTGCAAATATTTCTCTTTATGAACCCGACTTTGAGTCGGTTTTGTTTGTTGATGATGTTATTTAACAATAAATAAGTTATTGCGATATTAATTTTGTTTGTTATATTATGAAACTTTGTAATATTCGTGTTGAACATGTTTATCAATTAATATTTGAGTTAGTGGAGTGGTAGATCTTTGTATATAGCTATACATTAATTCCCCAAACCGATAAATACTTCGAGAATTCTCTATTCTATTGCACACTATGCGTGTTGTGGTGGTTTTTCTTTGCAACATAGACACTTTTGGGAGTTGTCCCAACAAGAAAAGAACAAGTATATTTTGGAGGCAGTCAAACATGTACAATGATACAAGACTATGCAAAAAAAATTTAAGTGAAAGATCGAGTCACGGTAATTGAAAATGTTTTAGGATTCTGTTTAGGTTGGTACCCAGAGCGCTAAGCATTGATTGTGGCTCGAATATATTTGAAAAAAGTCATGCAAAGTAGTCTAAATCATCTAGAAAATCAGCAAACACTGAAATTTTCTATGCTACAATAATAATCATAAACTAAATTAATAATAACAAAGTACGGACAAGAGTGTCGCCAAGGCTTCCCTATTTGGCGAGCTTCATAGTTTGTTAGCGGACCTGCAACTTTGTTTCCTTCCATGTACTTATGCGAGACTCAAATATCGTTGGAACTCATGATTATAAGTTCAAAGCACAACAAAAAGTTGACAACATAGTAAAAGAGTAAATATCAAGTTATCAACTCTCAAGTTGAAGTTACCGTGGCAAATGATGATAAAACTAAGAATAGAGTGATTCATTTTATTTCTGTATATTCAATTGACAAAGTACATGAGTTTATATAGTTGTAGAATGAGAGTTTAATAAAGGAATGACTAAATTAAACAAATCAATCATGATCTCTAAATCCCTGAAGTTGTGCCGTGAGCTGTGATTATGCAATCCCTATGATTGCATTATCTGTTATTTATGATATTCCTTCAATCATGCTCAATACTCCCCCTCAAGTTGGATCATGGAGATTCGTCATGCCCAACTTGCGAATAAGAAGAGTAAAATGATCTTTGCCAAGAGCTTTAGTGAATACATCAGCCAATTGTAATTTACTTGGAACATGTGTCGGTTGAAGTAGTCCAGAAAGATATTTTTCTCGTGTAATATGACAGTCAATCTCAATATGCTTTGTGCGCTCATGGAACACCGGATTTTGAGTAATGTGGATGGCAGCTTCATTGTCACAAAAGAGTGGAATTTGTTGTGGATGCAAGACACCAAGATCACGGAGAAGAGTTTTGAGCCAAACAAGTTCGCACGTAGTGGCTGCCATAGCACGATACTCGGCTTCAGCGGAAGAACGGGAAACAACATGTTGTTTCTTTGTGCGCCAAGAAATAGGACTGGTTCCTAACGAGATGAAGAATCCAGTTGTAGAACGACGAGTTATTGGACAACTAGCCCAATCAGAGTCAGAATAAGCAGAAAGCCGGAGGTCGCAGTGTTTCGAATAAAAAAGACCATGTCCAGGGGAACTTTTCAAATAACGGAGGACGTGGATCGCCGCATTAAGGTGGGTGTCTCGAGGATTCTGCATGAACTGGCTCAACATGTTGACACTGAATGCGATGTCTGGACGAGTAATTGTAAGATATAGAAGTCGCCCAACTAATCGTCTGTAGCTACTTGGATCAGAAAGTGGTGTACCATCAGTGTTGGTGAGTTTAAGGTTCTGGGCCATAGGGAAAGAGGTAGGACGTGATCCCAAGTTGCCAGAATCTGCCAAAATATCCAAGGTATACTTTCTTTGACAAATAAAAATACCATTCGGAGAGCGTGCAACTTCAAGACCCAAAAAATACTTCATGGTGCCCAAGTCCTTTATCTTAAATTTTGCGTCAAGGAATTGTTTGAGACGTTCAATAGCTGAAAGATCATTTCCTGCAACCAAAATGTCATCAACATATACAAGAACCACAAGGAAAGATGAAGAAGTAATACGAGTAAAGAGAGAGTGATCAGCCTCAGATTGAATAAAACCATCTGATATGAGAACAGATGATAACTTAGAGTACCAGTTTCGTGATGCCTGTTTAAGTCCATAAATAGACTTAAGTAAACGACATACACGTTTCTCCCCCTGTGTGCCATATCCTGGAGGAAGGGACATGTAAACTTCCTCATTCAATTCGCCATGAAGGAAGGCATTATTAACATCAAGTTGATGAAGGTGCCAATTTCGTGCAGCGGCAATGGCCAAAACACAACGAACAGTAACCAATTTGGCTACAGGAGCAAAAGTGTCATGATAGTCAAGACCTTCAATCTGAGTGTATCCTTTTGCTACTAAACGAGCTTTATAACGTTCAATGGATCCATCTGCATTTAACTTTGTTTTAAAAACCCATTTGCACCTAATTGCTTTTTTTTCTGGTGGTAGGTCAGTAAGAACCCAAGTACTGTTAAATTCAAGTGCATTAATTTCTTTTTCCATAGCATCTCGCCAATGACCATGTTTAGCTGCTTGAGAAAAACTAGTAGGTTCAATTGTCTTGGATAAGGAAGATAGGAAAGCAAAATGCTTAGGGGAAAACTTGTCGTAAGAAATGAATGAAGAGATAGGATGGATGGTCCCTGAAGGGTCATTAGTTGTAGGGGTAGGTTGAATAGTGGGGCAGACATAGTCATTTAGATGGGTAGGTCGTCTTATTGTTCGTCGAGGACGAAGGTGTTCGGAAGTTGGGGTGGGTGAAGGTGAAGGTGAAGGTGGGGACGAGGGTTGTTCAAGAATAGGTAAAGGTAGGATAATGTGCGACGTAGTGGCTTTAGGTGTTAAGGAGTATGGAAAAACTTTTTCAACAAAGGTGACATCACGAGAAATGCGAAATGTCTTAGTTTCTAAGTCATAAACTCGATAAGCACTATGTGTGGATGGGTATCCCAAAAAAACACACGGGCGAGCTCGCGGTTGAAACTTGTCACGATGGGAAGAAAGAGTTTGGGCATAACATAAGCAACCAAATACGCGCAAGTGATCATATCGAGGTGGGGTATTGTAGAGGCGTTCAAAAGGGGAAATATTATTTAAAGACAACGAAGGTGTGCGGTTTATTAAGTACGTGGCAGTGAGGACGCATTCACCCCAAAATGTAAGGGGAAGATGCGCTTGAAAACGTAAGCATCTAGCAACGTTTAAGATATGGCGGTGTTTGCGTTCGGCAATACCATTTTGTTGAGGAGTTTCCACGCAAGTGCGTTCATGAATGATCCCTTTATCAGAGAAAAAATGTTGTGTATTATGAGCAACAAATTCTTGGCCATTATCAGTGCGTATATGACAAATTTTTGTATTAAATTGGGTATTAACCATGGCAGAGAAAGTACGGAGGCATGTTAAGGTTTCAGACTTAAAACGCATAAGATAAATCCATGTAACTCTAGTGTATTCATCTACAATAGTTAAAAAATAATGTGCACCACAGGAAGAGGGAGTGTGATAACCACCCCAAATGTCACAAAATATTCGTTCAAAAGGTTTAGTACTTTTATTCGAAATTAATTTAAAAGGCATGCGAGTTTGTTTACCACGTGCACAAATAGTACAATGATCAAAATTAGAAGGACGCGTAATAAAATTGGGAGTATTATTCAAGGAAGGGTGACCTAAACGTTGATGCCATGTTTCAAAAGAAGTATTGACATGTGAGTGAAGGGCGGTAGCGGAAACGGGGTTAAAATAATATAAGCCATTACGTTCTCTACCCACTCCAATCAGTTTCTTCGTGACTAGGTCCTGAAAAACGCAAAAGTTAGGAAAAAAAGAGACAAAACAATTTAAAGATTTAGTAATTTGACTAATAGATAGTAAATTAAATTTAAAATCAGGGGCAAATAAAATATTAGTTAGTTTAAAATCAGGGGAAAGAGAAATTTCACCGGTGCTTGAAACGGGTATTTGTGCGCCATTAGGAAGAGAAATAGATGACGGAGAAATAATATCTTTAGGAAAAATAGGTTTGGATCCGGTGATATGGTGCGTTGCACCGCTGTCTATTATCCATTCTTTAAATAAAAAAGAATTGCTTTTATTTTCTGAAATAAATTTATTTTCTTTAAATTTGCGAGAGCTACTGTTGGTTGTACTTTCTTTTTCAAATTGAGAGTTACTGGAAATTTCAGAATCATAATTCAAATCTCCTTTACTTTGAAAAATAAAATTACTTTCCTTTTCACCTTGAAATTGAAGTTGAGAAGGGCTCAGTAACTCAAGAAGACGAGAATATTGCTCTGCCGAAAGTCCAGGGATGGGTGGGTTAACGGCAGTGGATGGCTGGATCGAGACTGGTGGATTAGCGGCAAAGGTGTTGTTTACCGTTGCGGCGGCGGTGCTGGTTGTTTGGCGTTTATTTTTGGATGGCCACCACTCTGGATATCCGACAATTTCAAAACATTTGCTTCGTGGGTGACCGTCTTTTCCGCACTATTCGCAGCGAGTTGTTCCAGCCATCGGATTTCGACGGTTGCGGGATGGATTCGCCGACGACAATGTCTGTTTTCCTGCAAAAAAAACAGAAGAATCTGGGGCGGGAGGTAAGTGAACAAGTCGTTGATTTTCCTCTTGATGAATTATGGCATAGCAACGTCCGAGTGAAGGCAGCGGATTGGTTGCTAGAATTTGGGATCGAAGTTGTTGGAAACTATCGTTTAATCCCATCAAAAATTGATAGATCCGATCAGACTCTCGAAGTTCCGAGACAATCTTCGTTGCACCGCAAGTACATGGCGTATGGTTTTGAATGGAATCTAATTCATCCCATATTTCTTTCAATTTTCCGTAGTATGTTGTAACGGATTGTTGTTCTTGTCGGAGATTGACTAGATCCCGCTTTAATCTGAAAATTTTTGTCGGATTGCTTTGTTGAAAGCGTGTCTCCAATTCGTTCCACAGATCATGTGGTGTATTGCAAGACTGAATACTTCCGGTGAGGGAACGATCAATGGAGCGTAGCAGCCACGTCATGATCATGTCGCAACATCTATCCCAAGTTTCGGCAGCGTCGTCGGTGGGTCGTTTGATGGTGCCAACAACAAAACCCAATTTGTTTTTAGCGTTTAAAGCGCGAGTGATTGCACGACGCCAAGTTGGGTAATTGTCGCCGGTTAGCGGAGCATCAACAAGGTACTGATTTGGTTGATCGGAGGCTTGTATAAAGTATGGGGATGATGGGTCTATGGCTGGTGATTTTTCTGCCATGGTTGTGGTGTTTGTGTTTGTGGTGTTATTTGATTGATCTGGCATATCGAAGGCTTCTATAATCCTGCTCTAGATACCATGATAAAACTAAGAATAGAGTGATTCATTTTATTTCTGTATATTCAATTGACAAAGTACATGAGTTTATATAGTTGTAGAATGAGAGTTTAATAAAGGAATGACTAAATTAAACAAATCAATCATGATCTCTAAATCCCTGAAGTTGTGCCGTGAGCTGTGATTATGCAATCCCTATGATTGCATTATCTGTTATTTATGATATTCCTTCAATCATGCTCAATAAATGATGAAACTATAAATGCCGTAGTTCTTCTGTTACAGTTAATATACCATAAAATATTATTTATTATTTTGAATGCCCAGTATTTGTCACTGTCGTTCAGCAGTTTTTTCATGGCTTTTCATATTGTGAAGACTTCGAAATTTCAATTGATTATTGTGAATCCTTGTGGGCTGTGTACCGATATTTTGTCGTTAAACATAGCTATGTGCAATTAATAAAGCTATTCGATGAGTGTTTATTTAGAATTTTATTCCTCCTTAACCTTTTCTTTTTTGCACGTTAATATTCCAAGAAAGACTAGCATTATCCACATGGTTAATGCAACAATTCTGTTTCTTAATTCATTACTTTTCTTTACTTTTTCTTTTTTTGAGATTTCATCACGTTTAGTCTAAATACTGTTTCTTTTAGCATAGTAATTTGTTTCAGTTTTGACGTTCACTTATGTTATTTTTCTAATTTTTTGAAGTTTTGTTTTGCATCAATATCGGAGTTGAGAATATGATGATTATCATAAAATTTCAATTAACGCAACTACTTTTGTTATGATTTGTATAATTAATTGTTAGGTCGGTGTGAAAATGAAATAATTATGAATTCAATATGCCTTAACGTGATATTTCTTTATATAAAGACCCTACCATTTCTTATTTTTTCGCGTTTATGTATTACCATGCATCCTCAACGCACTGACATACTCAGCCTTTTAATGAAAAGAACTAACAAGTTTGTTGGGCAAAAAATAAAACCTCAGTTCATCACATTTTTTAATTGTACTAGAACTATCTCTAGATATATTTGAACGGTTTTGAAACATGATTTTCTAAATGTTAACTTGGGTTACTTAATTAAATAACTTGGTTAATTATCTCATAGCATACATATTCCTGCCAAATAGTGTTTCATTTAACAAAAATATACAAAAGGTAGTCCCCTCAACTTTATACTATAGCCTATAGAAGAAAAGGTTTACTCACAAAAGCTATTGTGTTAGAAGAGCATAAGACTTTTTTTTGGCCAATTAATTTGCAGGTTTACTATTGTGCTATTATTTGCACATACTTAGTTATTAGACTTTAACTGTTAAACATGGTTACACTTTACTTTTATCAGTAACACAAAAAAAATTATATCTCCAACATTTTGAATTGATAATAATTAATTTTATTGGCCTCAAACTCTGTTAAAATTAAAACATCTTTACTCCCATAAAGAAAGTTGCACGCAAAGCGCTAGTGTAAACATTAATCCAGAACAAAACAAGAAAACCAAATTGGCTACTATAGACTATCAAAGCAATCTATTAAAGAGCCTTTTGCTGGGATCTAATATGCCGAAAATAGGGGTCTAATTTGCGTTAATAGCCCATTAGGGGGAGCTTAACAAAAAGCATGATTTAATATGGAAAGCCTGTTACAGAAACACCATTTGAAACACAGATTACAATCTGTTAATTTTCCCACACGGCTGTACTACCTAGGGAATTTGACAAATTTGCCTACAAAATAATTTTAGGATAAACAGCGTTATTTCATTACAATCAAAACTGTAGTCATTCAACCTCTTAATTCACCGATTCTAGCAGCCCTTCTTGGAGAAAGTACTGTAGCATGAACACCAGTCATCCAAGTACAAACAATCTGAACCATATATACATGTTGACCAATCTTTCACGGAGTAAGAAGATCAAAAGTACGAGAATAGCAATCGCTATAGAAATCCCACTTAAGAGAAATAGGCCAGAAAAATTACGAATGCTGAGAGTGTTTACCGTCTGGCGTTGAGTTTCCAGAGACGACAAAGTTGTGCGTCTCGTAAACCATTTCTTCTCCATCTCCAAAAGTCTTCCTTCTCCTCTGAGTCCAGATATTGCTCTTGATAATTCATGTACAAGAGGTGAACCTTTTTGAAATGCCTATAAAGATACGTATATCTGATTTATAACAAATAACACAAGAAAATGAAAAGATAGAACGCGTGATTTTAAGTGAGGAATACTTACAAAACCGAAGCCGCTAGTTATCGGTGACGTATCAATAAGAGTGTAGTCATTTGGATATCTGTCTAGGAATATTTTGATGTAAGGTATTTCATCCATTATAGCACTAATACCACCGTACTTGCTCCATTTTCTCCAAGCCTCATCATAATCATCAGACTGAAAACGGTGGTTGTCACTAAAATTTAGGTTGCTTTCTAGTACTTCCATATTAGAAATTAATGAGGCAATGTAATCGCCTTTCACTTTAAATCTTTGAACTGTCAGAAGTGAACTCAAGTTTGCTGTATAACAGGATGTCAGTATCAGTACTACGAACAACCACACTCCCACAACAAATCTTGAGAGATTATTTTGTAATTTTTCTCCTGCAAGAGTGAAGATTATAGTGATGTATAAGGCTCATATGCATGCTCATAAAACGCACCCCCCCCCCCCCCATCTCTCTCTCTCACACACACACACACATGATATCTGAACTACAACTAAAGGATTTCCGCTTTCTATTCTCTACTCTTGAAAATAGCAAATCAATTGTGTTCTATTCTGTTACAACCCCTCGAGTTAAATATAACCAAATTGGTTAGGTTTAATTATTGTACCATCTTAGAAAATGCCCAGTTTATCTTGCCTTACTATTCAGTCATCTTAGAAAATGCCCAGTTTATCATGAAAAAATTGGAAAGAAGAAATACAGATAACCCATTTTAGATGCTTCTTCAGTAATTTTAGATTTATCTGAAATCATCTTATAGTAATTGAAAACTATTCAGTCATGAGACACTCTTTTAGCAGAAAAGCAGCGGATGAAGCAATCTGCGCGAGGCCTTAAAATCTACGGGCTGGGGAATAACATACAATATAAAATAAATATATACATATTTTATATATATATATATATAGAGAGAGAGAGAGAGAGAGAGAGATAGAAATATTACTGTGAGCGAAAACAAGAGTTGAAACGGCAAACCAGATTATTTTCCCAACTTGTTCAGCTGGAGATCCCAATATGTTCAATTAGCCAAACAACAGCCACTTAAAGAACCAAGGGTCTTTGTCATCCAGTTTTGCTACCATTCCAACTCCTATGTCCGTAAACGGCAACGTGAAGTCAACATATTGAGATCTGTTCGCTAGGATAGTAATGTCCCCAACCGCAGCATCATACTTCTGAACCAGTGGAGTATTACAAAACAAAAAATTAATTAAACCGTTAAAGTAATCATTCAATAACCCCCTGTTTTTTTCTCTCCTATATCTCATAAAGAAACAAATAAACTCATATAAGAAGTTAATTATGCAATCAAAACTTAATTAGAAGCAAAACTCGCTCCACTTCTGCCCTCTGCCTAAAACTTGTATTAGATCAGAAAGGGTTCCTCAATGTGTAACTTTTTTCTAGTTTAGAATAATACTGAAATAGACAGAATAAGACGATGTTTTAATACAGTAGCAAAGAAGAGTAATGGCTAAATGAACCCTCTATTCAGAAAGATGCCTTCACATGTTGCAAACTTTCTAAAATGAGTCAATTTACTTAATTCAGGCAGAAATTGTGCATCTTCTGTTCTTAGTACGACAATTAGCAGAGCGTCCACAAGCAGAGAAGTCTCTCATGGAACATAGAAATGGAGACTAGCATACAGTTTTCCAAATCCAAACAACCAAAACAAGTTTTCCAGCATAAACAGAATTCACATTGTACATTTTTCAAATACTTGGAAGATAAGTATTTATACCTGGAGGTAGACCTGATATACGAGATCATTATAAGTTCCATTGTATGGATAAAAATCAATGGATATATTATACTTCAACCACTCAAAAGCAGCACGGAAAACCTCTACACAGAACCCATCTGCAATTACTACCTTTGTATTCTGTTCATATTTCCAGTTTACCAACTCAGGTCTCAAATTTGCTGCTGGAATTCCAACTCTCAAACTCTTTCCACTTATTTGAAGTAGACGACTTAATGGAGTGGTTAAGGAAATCCCGGGCCAAATAACAGTCTCGAGTTTATTGTCTGATAAAGATTTATTTGATGGATATAATTCCTTGGTTAGTCCATCTGCTGATGTCCAGAAACCTACTCTCCTTTCCCCTTTTCCTATCACATTCACTATTTCATAGGTTTCATGAACTAGTTTTCTATTCACAAGCTCAAAGTCACCCGCCAACCCATTAAACTTGCTTCTTGAGATTTCCTTCAAGAGGGCTACGCTACTGTTAGAAACTCGTATGCAAGATAGGTTCAACATGTTGCATTGAAGCCGATGCGGAGATGGTTTTATGCCTGCCTTTTCAATTGCCTGTGCCAAAGCCCAAACAGCATCATATGCCCATAAACCATACACATTTAAATCCCTGAACTCCGTGTTAGATTCAGTGTGATGAAACTCCCTCCTCCATCTAGAAGTGAAATTTTCGAGCTTATTTGATGGAGATATATAAGATCTAAAACCAAGTACCCCTTGCATTGACTCATAAACTGAAGAGTCCAGGAAATCCAAGAAATTCATGGTCTTGCTAGTTACAATCCATGCAAATCCCTTGCTCATCATCCCCAACACTCTTGCATTTAGAAATACTTGAGATGCGAGAGAGGGTGACATGTGTACAATAATAATTGAAGTTCTCATTTTCATTAGCTTATAAAGCTCGTCGACAATTTGTTCATTGGTAGCCCTAACAGAAATTGATGTATGATAGATGACACCCATGTGGTGCTCTTGCAAGATATCGTGCAGAAATGGTTGAAATAGTCTTGCATCAGCAGTATCCTCGTACAAAATTACACAACTCTTCCAGTTAAACGATTCACTTATAGAAGCAACCCCGTGGAATTGAGCGTCCTCATCTCCCGCAACTTGCAAAAGATAGGAATATTCATCGAACAGTGAGACGGAAGAAAATGTTAGCAATGGTACACTCGCTGCATCTACGAGTCTGGCAATAACAGACTCCTGGTTTGTAATTGTAGGCACTATCATTGCATGAACATCAGCAGTCTCCAAAAGATCAATAGCTGCAATAGGGAAAGAATAGCAATCCTGTGTTAGAATAAGTGAGCTGCTAACTCTATGCTCTGTAATGAGGAATTTTGCTTATCTTTCCCGAAGAGAAAATTGCAAATAGCAGCTTAGGGATTTGTTTTCTAGGCAATTGAGTTGAATGGACTACAGTTCAGGATTTTTTATCCTCCCATTACTTCATTTTCTTCTTTCCTGTTGGAATTCAGAGCCAAGTGTAACTACTCTTTATCCAGAAAGGGATCATGAGTTCAGATACATTTTCTTTCAAGTGTTTTTTCGGTCATAAGACATGCATTTTTTTAAGCAGCCTATTGAGACCATTGGCATACTTCCATCTGATGTCAAGTATTGTGGTTAAAAGAACCCGTTTTGAAGTAATACAAAGTGATTGATGTCCAAATCCTTACGGAAAAGATGAAGTTGAATTAAAATTCATACAGTGGAAACAAATAAACAAACAGAATTATCTAGGGCTTCAATTTTATATAACCACCACGTGCAGCAACGTATTACGAACTGAGATGAAGCCTCATGTTTGCATACATACTACCTTAAGGTCATCCAGCGCAAAGTCAGCACTATCGTCTGCTTCCGAATGAGTAGAGTTTTTTCAGAGCCAACTTGGCTCAGTTAAAGTCTTTGCTTGTTGATTTGCCGAAAGAGTTGGTGGATTTATGGATTCTTATTCTACACAGTCCACTACAATCTCTAGGATACTTTTTTCCAAGAAATATTGGAACATGGATATATATATATATATATATGTATGTATGTATATATAATCAGGAGACAGTCAATGCTGCAAAATGTAGAACTTACCAGCAGCAAGAGAATGCAAAGAATCGCCCTTAGAATCTCTTATATGAAGATCAATCCTCGTTTTGTAGTGGCTATTATCGTTGTAGAAGTCGGCAATCGCCATTGAAATGCAGGTCGGGACAACTTTACGAATCAACGAGCCCATATCAACAATTAAGCCAATGTTTATGATGTCTTTATCGCTCTTGTTCTGCTGTGCAAATGCAATATTAACATCATCATGGGCATACGCATATCGACCACAAAACCCAAAGAGCAGTGCGTACAAAATGATGCGTACAAATAACAGTTCCATGAAACAGTCAAGGCAGACTTTGGTAGCATAAAAAATAATAAATCTCATTCGATAAAAATTCGCACGACCAGCAAGAAATGAAGGTCAATTGCCTTTTCGGACATTTTGTCAAACGCCCTGTGTGCAATGGCTTTTGCAGGGGAGTTTAAGCTCTCCAGCAAGAAATAATTGTTTTGCTTCTTCATAAAAGTAGACCAACTTGATCTCCCTACCCATTTTCTATTTCAAATTGAACTCAATGACTTGTTCACATACGTTTTTTAACATTTCCAAGTTTGTTGGGAAAAAAAAACTATATATATATATATATTATTCATTTCTGGAGGGAATTTCGAATTTATTAAACAAACACAATTCCCGGCATTAGAGAAATTATTAAATAGTTGAAGAAATGGCAAGTGGTACAATTATTACCAAGAAAAAGGATTTTAGTGGTCTTGATGTTCGTATTTCGTAAGACGTGGGACACTATGTTATGAACTACAATATTTTTGATATTTTTTGTAATATGAAACTCCAGAAGAAAAGTTGTAACAGAGAATTGAATTACAAAATAACTTAATAGAAATATGATAAAACGTGAAACTAAATAACGACGACATGATAAAATAAAAGGTAAAATCATATGCAACAACTCATCCATTGTCAGACGGCCTCGTATCCAAACTTGCGGTCTTCTCTTCGTGTGCGGCTTTAAACCAAATGCATGGGAGAACAGAGTGCATCGAATTCAAATCGAGACGGACTCGGCAGAGGCGATAAAAATTATTGAGGATGACACGGTGGGTGTTCATGAGTTACAAGGGAAGATTGAAGAATGTCGTGCACTTTTGCACAAGTCGTGGGAGGGGCGAGTTCGTTGGATAGCGAGAGATGCCAATCGAGTTGCGGATGCTATGGCTAAAGTCCCAGTTGGGTTAGAGGAGGGTGTTAGAGTTGTACTAACCCCACCCCCTAATATTTCGTCCATTTTGTACGCGAATGATGCCTAAGGGCTAGTTTTTTCCTTATTTCTACCCCAAAAAAAAAGTATTTCACTTTCTTAAGATTTGATGAATATATATTTTTGGAAAAATGTACGGACTATACTCATCGTTTAGCCTCTTTTACGAAACTATACCCAACCTTTGAACTTTTACAATACTATACCCAACCTTTGAAAATCGTAACTATACTATACCTATACTAAATTTTCGGCCAAAATTCAAATTTTTGAGGGGTAAAACAGGTAAGTCACTATTCCCAACGGCAACATAACAGCTCCCTCAGCTATTAAACCGATTTTTTCCCCCAATTCGTAACCCTAATTTCTCCAGTTCAATTATTCAAAAAAATTGGTCGATTGAGATGGATAATCCGCAATTGTGTCTTTGTGGGTTAAGAGCTTCGTTGGAAACATCTTGGACCGACAACAATCCAGGTCGTAGATTCTCTCAATGCACTAGGCCACGGGTAAGTCGCAAATTTGAATTTTTTTGGTAGTAATTTGTTTTAATTTGATTTCGTCGTAATTCGATTTTGTTTTTTGACAGGGATTAGGCTGTTGTAATTACTGGGTTTGGGTCGACCCACAATGTGCGCTAGATCAAGGCAAATAATACCCGGCTTGCTCCGTAGGGTGAGAGGGCTTGAAGATGAATTGGCTAGGGTGAAGAAAAGGAAAAAAAATGTTTAAGATTGTACTTGTTATCGTGTTCATGTATGTACTTTGGGGTTTCTTTTGAACGTTTAAGGTTTTAGGGAAAAAATGATGAATTGGCAGTGGTTCGATTTTGTGAAGGAGTATGTTAGTTTGTAAGTTCCAAGGTTGTGGGTGTATGAAATGAAGTGGCTTTAATTGAACTGAACAAATCAGTTTTCAAAGTTTGATGTGTGGGGAAACAGTGGCATTGGTGACTGTTCGTATAATGGACTGAAGAGTCATGTCCATACGAACAGTCACCTTATGACTTATAAATCCCCCTCTAAACATCAAACTTTAACCAACAATCTTAATCCTCTAATCCTCCAAAGTTGTCTGAATCTTGTAAGAGGAAAAAAATGGAGTTCCCAAACCACAATGAAATAGCTTGGTTGATTCACGATGGGGAGTTCAATCTCTATTTCGAGAAGGAGTTGATGAAAAAGTTGTGTGACTATGGGCGTAGGCACCGTTTGAGGAATCTGGCTACTCTCCAGGCTGGCTTGAGACTGATCAAGCCAGAGTTGGATGCCCTGCGCTGGGGCGGTGGTGAATTCAAGATGCTCACCATCTATAAGAAGATCAACAAACTGAGTCGCCGGTTCTTCAGGTGGCAGGAGTTTCTTGCACTACCAGGAGTGCACTGTGCCCCGCCTGAGTGGACAGTGAGCATCGATGCCGACTATCACGCAATCCCTCGCCAGATATGTCTTTCCTTTCATATTCTTTGGTTAGATTATTTACTCTTAAACAAGATTGTTCGATTGATGTTCTGTGTTGTGTAGGAGACCAATTTTGAGAAGTTTTTTAGGATGTACGGTTGCGAGAACGCTGGATACCTCCATGAACTCTTTGCGATGCATTGGGTGGCACATCTACCTGAGGAAGAAGAATGATGTTGTTGGGACTGGAAGCTTGAGTTTTATTTATGCTTTTATTTATCGTTTTTATTTGATATGTATCTGAACAATGGTGAGGTCCGAGTGATTTTAATTTATCGTTTTTATTTGATATGTATCTGAACAATTGATATGTACTGGTCTGCTGGTAATGCTTGTTTTATGTGGTTGTTAATGTATGATGTTTTGTTTGCTTATTATGGTTGGTGTTTGCTTGTCAATGTATGGTGTTTTGTTTGCCATTGAGATGATATTAATAAAAGTTATTGGGTTTTGTTGTCTATCCTTGCTTATTCTGTTCTGTTTTAGCACTATATGTAGAATGAAACAAATCAAACACTTCAAAAGCATTAACAAATGTAACACAAGCAAACAACATCATTCAAAATGGCGTTCACTCTTTCAATAAAAACCCAACATATAACAAAAGCAAATAACTTGTCTTTAGCACATCTAATAAAGATGTAGAACTGTACTCTAAGTACATCAAAATGGATGATGATGGCAAACCTAAAATACTGTACACTAAGTACAACAAAACTTCATCATCATCACAATACTTCACCATTATCAAATGTGCAAAAGAGTACTAAACACTAGCAAATTACTCCCCAGTTGATACAAAGGATTTTGTCACTGGCCTCTTAGGCACTCCAATCTTAGGCCTTGGTGCAGGTGCTTTGAACTTCTTCCTTCCAGGAGGAGTTAGTTCCCGATTCCCATGTACTGGTCCACTTGTGGATGGGATATTTGTGGGAGCTTGAGTTGATTCTGGAAACAACCTTCTCTTACTTGCCTCAACATGCTTGGATGTACCACTTGTAGTAGGCATAGCTTGGGGAGGTTGGCTTCTTGTATGTGGTCTGGTTGGAGCTGGAAAATTGGGCACAACTGCATCAGAGGTTGCTTTTGAAGGGGTTGTTTGACTCCTTGTCATTCTCCTGGGTGGTTCTACCTAATAACAAGGGATAAATTAAGAGCATCAATTCATATATTCAACACTTTAGTAGCCCACAAATGTTCTTTAAGCAAATATTAACGTGTGATTTTCTCTTCTGCCATGTTGCATTAACAACAACATGTACTTCACTTGCTGATGACCACTGATGGAACTGGTTTACACCTGGTTCACTAGTTGTTGCTGTGTTGTATGCTGGTGGTGGCATATTTGTAGGAGCAGTTGGTGGCTATTATAACATATCAAACGAGTATTTAGCAATCTACAAACACAATCTTGCAGCTACTACAACATATATAAATGGGTACAATACCTTAGGGTTCTTGTAATATCTAGCCTGTATTCTCTTCTTTTTGAGATGTCCAACATTTTGAGGGGTTGTACTGTGTTAACAGATGAATTTTGGGTGGAAGAGTTGTTTCTGGTTCCTTGTAAGGGTGCTTGGTGCACTGAAGAGTTCTGTGTTCCAATACCATCTTCAGCCTAGGACAAGGAAATTGTATAACAGTTAGATCAAGGATAAGTACATAGTACACCAGTTAATTCAAGGAAAGGCTAACCTGCAAATTTGGCTCATTCTGACTAGCTTTCTTCTTAGGCTTCTTCTTAACTAGTCCTGCTAGAGGATTGGATCTCCTCACTTCACAACCTCTTATGTTATTGTTAACAGGAGGATAATTCACCTGCTTGAAATAAACAATGAATCAATTATTGGAATTAACAAATATATTATATGATTATGCGATCTGCCTCCACGATACAGGTATCACGCCTCAAAACATCCCTCGGAGCACATCTCCAACATAACAAATAATGGAGCAAAAGCAACAGGAAGAATACAAGACAAGGCGGAGTCTCACAGACTAACTGTTATCGGAACTCCTTCAGTATTGGGCGAATACTCCGCCAAGCCCACTAGAGCCATCGGAACCCAACAGAATCCCAGAACCATGACAAAAACACTTCCTTGCTATACACTCTCAACACAAACGCTATCGGAGTACTACCCCATACTTCCCTGCTACGCACTCCTAGCACAAACGCTCTCGGAACATTACTTCTGTCGACCAACCGATAGGTCGGAACTTCACAATGACGCAACAACTACAGAACGACACTCTCCTGGCACTCGGAGAAATAAAGCACCTATCCACGATAGCCAAAACCTCTCGGAGATCACCACATAAACAAACACCCCTCGGAAAATACCCTGAAGCAAACATTCCATAATACACACCTCTCGGAAAAGCACTATCACTAAGAGAACACTCAGACTCGGCCTTAGAGTCACCATATGAAGCAATGAGCTCTCGGAAGCAAAGAAGACAATCCACCCCCCTTATCATAAAGAAGACAAAAGCTATCGGAAGAAGATAAAATGATACAGTCAGCAAGATAGACGTTATCCTATTGGTTAAAAGACCATTGTAACGCGTGTAAAGCACCACCACATGCATAACGACACCTGTAAACACATGCATAGCGACACCTGTCCCTAAGAAATCTATATAAACAAAGGAAGAAGAGAAGAAAAATGAGGGGACGGGAAGAATACGAGAAAAGACTCGGAAAAGAGAGTGAAATATAGTTAATAAAAGGAAGGAAGGTTCTTGTCAATTTTTCTCTCTTGTTAGCCTAGCATTTAGTTTTTGAACCACGGGCAAAGGCGTTCCAATCCAAATAAATAATTCAGTTAATAGGACATAATCCAAAACCCGTTAACAAAATGGCGCCGTCTGTGGGAACCTCATGAGATTTGTCTCCAAGAACATCCAAAGAAGGCGCGAGTCAGGGAAAGTTTACTCTCGTGATCATTAAACCCTTGAGAAGGTTTTTGTTCGATCGTTGCCATAACCAAAAAGGGAAGTAGGCGCTACAGCAAAAAAAACTACGCACCAAAGATAAGTATCTTTTCTTTCACTTGTATGAATACAAGTTAGATTATGGTATCTCCGTAAAAAAATTATAAATTACTATGTAAAAACTTGGGAGAAGGAAGGAGGGCAGAGCCCAGAGACACCTAGAAGAGTATTTCCGAGAGCAATTGCCGTAGGAAGCCTCGCTTGTACTCTCCCATCACAGGCTTCTCGAAAGTCTAAATAAGTAAAAGAGACAAGGATATGAACAATTCTACTAGGAATGATTCTTTTCCAAGAACGTGAAAATACTCACTAAACTCTAAGCATCTATGCATACTTACGACCATTTCCTCGAACGATTGAATTAAGATTGAGCTGCCTAAAGCATACCATAATAGGCTACGAAGGCGTGTCAGGGGATACTCCTATTTAGGAAAGTATATTCCCCCAAACTTGCATTGCAAATAGACACGCTATGCTAAGAAAGTTGCTTGGCCAGTAAGAATAGGAGGCCCTCTCGTTTCTGTAAACTCAATCTCAAAGTTCTACGATTAAAGGAAAGGAACCAAGTATCCATAAATATGCTGAAAAGTTGTGTGACTATAGACACGAGAAAAAAGCTTTGTTCCAAATGGGAAATGTTCCATTCCAAATAAAATTAAGTACCATTACATGAAAAAATAAAAAGTACAATGATAGAAAAACAAATTAAAACCCCTAAGACTGAGGGGGTTGAGCACTTGAAGAATCAGGAGTTGGCTCGGTAGTAGGAGTAGGAGCACCCGTAGGAGGAGGAGCACCAGAGGAAGTAGCCTGGAGAGGGGAGTGCGCTGAGGGCCGTGGGAGGATAGTAGAAAGAGGCACCCGAGACGGGGAAGAGGAGGAGGGAGGAAGTCGAGTGCTACTCTTTTTATAGAGGTCGAAGGCTTCCTCCAAAGTTGGCCTCTTCATCTCCGCGATATTAACAACCCGCGGGTCTAAGTCGGGATTCACCTTATGTCGTACCTGCCCGAAGCACTGAAGGAATCCCCACATAGCGGATCCTGCTAAGTACCCCGGATGCTTGCTAAGGTACAGATCCCTCACTCAGATAGTAGTCTCCTCTCGAGCCTGCTTAACAGCAGCATCCACCCTTTGTTGCACTTCCTCGGGGAGAATACCTCCCGGAGCCTTGGCTTTTGCCAACTCCTCATTGAGAACATCCACCTTACCTAGCGTTTGGTATAGGTCCCTCTCCAACTCTTGCTGCTTGGCCTCCCAAGAAACCTTCTCCCCTTCGAGGGCATCCACCCTATCCTTCAGCACCAGCCCGGAAGCCTCCATCTCCTTTACCGAAGAGAGCAGTTGCTTGTTCTCCCCCCTCAAATCGTAGTTTTGTTTTGAAAGACTGACCCACGCCTCGTTATACTTCCCCATTCTCTCCCGCAGATCCTTGTTCTCAGTCTCTAGCCTCCGAGACTTCTCTTCAGCCGCACTCGTCAGCTTTTGCAGCTTCTCGACCTCGAGTAACAGAAGAGGAAGCATTTTAGGTGCCTAAGAAAGCAAAACAGAAGAATAAAGATCCCGATAAAGGATCTTAAGTAAATTAGTTTAAGTAAAAAACTTACCAACATAGCTACGTTGTTGGTACAAGCTCGGACGAATTGCCACCCGTCCGACGGCAAAGAGTTAGCAGCCGATAAATACCGGGTGACCGTTTCAAGTGCCGTCTGGGCATCTTCCGAGCTAGGCTCCCCCTCTGAAACAGGAGCCTTAGAAGACGAGGGCCTCTCAGGAGGTACCACCCCCGGCAGTGGAACCTGGGTGACTATAGGGCTATCGGACTGGACAGCCACGAAAGGTCTCGGGGAAGGAGCACTCGTAAGTGGGGGACCAACGGCCAAAATCTCGTCCAGCAAACTCATGGTATCGAATGCTGGAAGGTTAACAAGGTCGGAAGGAAGTGATCCCCCGTCCAAACCAAAAAAGTCGTCACCTCCTGTAAAATCAGAAATTATCTAAGTAAAAATATCCCTTCAGCTATCTAGAGCCTACTATACTACTAAAAGAAATACTCTCTTTACTGATTAGAGACTAGAAACGCGTACCTTTAGGAGGGGTCGCCAGCAGGGCGTAAGCAGAATCCCCCGATAACTCTGAGGAGGAAGGCACGTTGATAACCCCGAGGGGCGGTAGAGTCATCCCCTCTATCCCAACCTCCTCCTCCCCACCTCCTATGACAAATGCTCCCCTAGCACCGGCATTTGCGGAAGTCACGCCTACCCCCACTTCCTCAGGGGTATCGGAAGTCCCGCTAGACGACCGGGAGGTAGCTGTAGCAACCTTCGAAGGAATCCCCCTGGTCGTCCATGCCCTCCGCGGCACCAAGATTTCCACCCTCTCCTAGAGAAGGCTTCCCCTTCTTAGTAACCACGTCCTCGTTCTCCACTATGAACGGACGCAGAACATTCACTGCCAAAAAACAGTTGCGAGTTAGATAAGATATAAATAATATGTACTAAATCATATATAATACGAGGGAGATGAAGACTTACCAAAAGTGTCAAAAAGTTTTTTGGGGACAACCAAAGGAGTCCCGATCTTGTCTATCGAAAAAATATGCCTCAATCCTGCAGTACGATAGAGGCGGATAAAATCCTTTGACTCCACGAGAGGCCTCGCAGAGAACACCGGTGAGAACGACAAGGTATCGTCCATCACTCTCTCGGGAAATAGGGGATTCCTCCAGGTTAGGGGAATGTCCCATTCTCCCATAGCAGGACATATGAAGAAGAACTTTTTCTTCCATGAACTGTGGGAGGTGACCATACCCTCGGAAATCCTGTCGTCCTTCTCCCGGTGAGTGAAGCAGTAGAAAGAACCTCCCCCGGGAGATGGCTTCAACTCGAAGATGGCAAAAAATCTATCCCTCGTGCACTCGATGCCTCTCACCAGGCACCAGAACACGAACAACGCTAGCGAGGTGAAAGAGTTGGGAGTAAGCTGACTAGGGCAAAGATTGCAATAGTTGAAAATATCACAATAAAAACGCGGGAAGAAGGAACGCAATCCCGCCTTTATAAATGGGTAGTAGATCGTCAGGTGTCCTGGAGGAGGAGCATCACCACAGTGGTGGGCCTCCGGCACCAGCACCTCCGCATTACGGCCGGAGGCACCGTGCTCCTGAAACAAATTCTTAATTTCCTCCTCCGTGGCGGTGCTGACCATATCACCCACCTTTTTAGTAGCCCGCGGAGCGCTACCCTTGTCAGCTTTCCTCTTCGATTTTCCGGCGCCGCCACTGCCGCTCGCCCCCACCGCCGTAGCACTCCTCTTTCGCGAAGCTTGAAACCCTAACCCCGCCGCTCCTCCGGTACCATAAGCAGCCGAAACCAGATTGGTGTTAGATTGCGACGCCATTAGAAAAGAATTTTTAAAGGAAAAAGAATACTTGAGCAGAAATCTGTTGCAGAGAAAAAAAGAACGCGCGTTGCAGAGAAAGAGAGTATTATTTGCTCAGAATTTGCAAGTGATGGTGATGGGTGAAGAAGAGGGTTTTTAAAACCCTACACCCACTAAGCGTCTTAAAAGACCACTAAGCGTTCCCACGCCCCACGATTGAAAGTCGTGTTTAATGACACGTCTCCTTGGTTAAAGAAAGTATAACGGTCAAGACGCTTCGATTCCCGCACTCAACTTAAACGTGGCATTAAAATCGCCACTAACTGCATTTAAATCGCAGTTAATTAAATTATAATTAAATTATAATTAATGCCCCTTATAATTAATGCCCCAATAATGACCTACGAGGGCACATTTGGGAAATACAACGGGATCACTCGGAGAGAGTAATCACTATGCTCCTCAAACGAGGGAAACGTCGAACAAAACATAAATGTTATTGACGAGTGTTTACGACCACCCTGAAGAGTTCTACGAGGCATTGTGAAACTTCCCCCTTATAATTGACAAAATGCACGATACTAGAACTCTCGTAGTTCTAGTGCAGTAATAATAACTAACTGCACTACAAACTTGGGGGGGTTTGTTAACAGGAGGATAATTCACCTGCTTGAAATAAACAATGAATCAATTATTGGAATTAACAAATATATTATATGATTATGCGATCTGCCTCCACGATACAGGTATCACGCCTCAAAACATCCCTCGGAGCACATCTCCAACATAACAAATAATGGAGCAAAAGCAACAGGAGGAATACAAGACAATGCGGAGTCTCACAGACTAACTACTATCGGAACTCCTTCAGTATTGGGCGAATACTCCGCCAAGCCCACTAGAGCCATTGGAACCCAACAGAATCCCAGAACCATGACAAAAACACTTCCTTGCTATACACTCTCAACACAAACGCTATCGGAGTACTACCCCATACTTCCCTGCTACGCACTCCTAGCACAAACGCTCTCGGAACATTACTCTTGTCGACCAACCGATAGGTCGGAACTTCACAATGACGCAACAACTACAGAACGACACTCTCCTGGCACTCGGAGAAATAAAGCACCTATCCACGATAGCCAAAACCTCTCGGAGATCACCACATAAACAAACACCCCTCGGAAAATACCCTGAAGCAAACATTCCATAATACACACCTCTCGGAAAAGCACTATCACTAAGAGAACACTCAGACTCGGCCTTAGAGTCACCATATGAAGCAATGAGCTCTCGGAAGCAAAGAAGACAATCCACCCCTTATCATAAAGAAGACAAAAGCTATCGGAAGAAGATAAAATGATACAGTCAGCAAGATAGACGTTATCCTATTGGTTAAAAGACCATTGTAACGCGTGTAAAGCACTACCACATGCATAACGACACCTGTAAACACATGCATAGCGACACCTGTCCCTAAGAAATCTATATAAACAAAGGAAGAAGAGAAGAAAAATGAGGGGACGGGAAGAATACGAGAAAAGACTCGGAAAATAGAGTGAAATATAGTTAATAAAAGGAAGGAAGGTTCTTGTCAATTTTTCTCTCTTGTTAGCCTAGCATTTAGTTTTTGAACCACGGGCAAAGGCGTTCCAATCCAAATAAATAATTCAGTTAATAGGACATAATCCAAAACCCGTTAACAGTTATGACCTTGTTTACCACAGTAACTACAAGTCATACATATTCCAATTCTACTAAGTTTTCCAGCCTCAATAGAATCTTCAATCCTTTTCTTCTTGACTTCATCATTCTTTGTGTTCATATTTCCTTTCTTTGGTCGACTAGACATAGCTGTAGGCTCTGGGGGTACTAACTTTGCAGTTGTGGTGCTAGGCATTGGCCATGTTTTTCTTCCCTCCATTGGCATCATGAAATGCCCACATATATATTCAGGTATGTCTCTATGTGATAACATGGGTGGACAAATTGTTCCAGATTCTTATATTTCATATACTTCATGCCACTAATGGCATGGACACAAGGTATGCCTGTAAGTTGCCACCTATTACAGCTGCATGTCTTCTCTGCCAAATTAACTACCCTCATTGATGTAAATGGGCCAACAACTTCAAATTGCAGACGCCCATTCCAATTGGCAATCCATTGGACAGAATCATCAACTAGTTTGTTCAACATCACATCAATCTTGGGACATAGCAATGTTGTCTCCCTCTCCATTTCCTTCCTCCTTACTCAAATTCTCTTCATCAGAAGCATTCCAATATACTCCCACATCTCAATGATAGGCATAGATCTTGCCTTCACAATTAAAGCATTAAAGCTTTCTGACATATTGTTCAGCAGCAGGTCACTCTTGCAGTGATGTAAGAAGAATGCTTTACACCAGTGAGCAGGTGGTCTTTCCGCTAACCAGGCAGCAACAGCTGGATCTTGTACTCTTAGTTCATTGATGTATCTATCATAATCAACTTGCCTAGTTGCTCTTGCAGCATTCTAGAGAATATGCTTCAAGGTTAAACCCTTGAATTCCTTTCTCATGTTAGCCCAAAGATGTAGCACACAGAATCTGTGCTCACTATTTGGAAGCAACTGCTCAACAACATCAATCAACCCTTTCTGCTTGTCACTCATGATGGTCCAGTGTGAGCTGTTATTGATGTTGAGATCTCCAATGAGTAGCTTCAGAAACCAGAACCATGTCTTACTTTTCTCCTTCTCCACAATTGCATAAGCAAATGGATATGTGCTGTTATTTGCATCAACTCCTACAGCTGTTAACAAGATCCCACCATTTGTGGTCTTTAAATGGGTACCATCTAAACATATTATTGGCCTGCATCCTGTCAAAAATCCACTTTTCAAGGTACCCCAACATACATACATACTCTTGAATTTGCAAATCTCACCAAACAACTTGCATTTTATCTTCACAGTTGTTCCTGGATTTGAATTCATCATTTCTTCTGCATATCTCCAGAGATATGAGTACTGTTCAGCATCATCTCCTTTTCCCATTTCAAAAATTTTGTGCTTGCACCTATAAGCTTGGGCCTTAGAGAAGACCATGTTGGTATCCCTTCTGAAAATAGTCAACACTGACTCTACATGCCAATTTGGATCAGTGATGATTTTATCATAGTACTTCTTGGCTAGCCATGTTGATGTAGCCTGTCTCACTGTGTCTTCCTTTTGACATTCATGTGGCTCTATGAGTGTCTTTATCATCATGGTCTTATCACCATTCATCTGTGAAGCATATATGTACCAAGGGCATTCCAAGTCATCACACCTTGCACTAATCTTCTTTAGACAACTTTTAACCATTCTGATTGGCCTTTTTTCATCCCTAGCATATTGGTTAATAACATCCGTCAAGTGATCAGGATGCTGGAATACCATCTTCACTCTTAATTCAATCTTTGCCATGTCAATCAATGTATTGAAGACTTCATGATTTCTGTAAGTCTCCCTTACAGGTTCTAGTAATCCACTTTTCTTCTTCTTTTTCACAAGGCTTTCTCCAGTGAGTGTAGAGGAAGCAGGGGGGCCATCAAGCACCCATGTTTGAGAGGCAGTTGTGTTAGGTTGAGCAGCTGATGGCTCTGCAGTGGCATCTGTACTTGGCCCATTAGCATTTGATGGCTCTGCAGTGGCATCTGCAGATGGTACTGCCCTGGCATCACATTCTCTTCTAGGTTCTGTGTTGACAGTTGCACTTTCAAGATCAACATTCACTGTGTCAAGATTGGCTTCCTCCCTTGGATCATTATCTTCATCTTCTATCCCATCTGAGTACTCAGAATCAGACCCCACAGAAACCTCACCACCACTGTCATCACTGTTCACCAAGTCTATTATGGATGCAACTAGTGGCCCACAGTTCTCTAATATAAAACTTGGCAAATCTCTTACATTGCTGCCAGATGCAGCACCATTCTCTTTAGTAGTAGCAGGTTCTCTTGGAACTCCCTCAGTTGAGGTCTGTGCTCTATCTGTTGTCTGTCCACCAGTTGTTGACTGTCCAGCACCATCATCATATGTCATGTCTATCCTCTCACCAAAAGCATTAATAGATGCTCTACTTCTCCGCTTCCCTCTAAGTTTACCCTTACCTTTCTCCTTAGCCTTCTCCTTACCCTTATCTTGTTTACCCTTACTTCTGTCACTGCCACAAGAGAGTTCTTCAACTTGACTTGCTACTCTTTCCAACTCTTCTACAAAGCCATCAGGATCCTCTTCACCACCAAACCCATAATTCCCTTCATCATCACCACCATAGTTAAGGGGCTCACTAATTGGAGGGAGAGGATCTATATCTTCACTTGCCTCAACATCTACAAACTCAACACTATCATCATCTGACAGAGAGGCAACATTGGGCGTTGGTGGTTTCATAAGGTAAACCTCCACCAGTTTGTGTTGAGCAGCAAATTTGGCCATGTGGTAAGCTTCATCATCATTGGTAATGCAGGCAAGTTGAAGACCAAACACCTCTGGCTCATCCTTGTAAAATACCATCCAGTCATCACCCAACCCGAGGTCAACAGCCATATTTATCAGCTCAAGTCTTGACATTTCATCAGCTGTGCAGTAGTCCACAAAGTTGATTTGTCCCTCCATATATGTAGGTTTGCCCAAAAACACCATATTCCCAGAGTGATGTATCATGATTGAAAAAAAAATCCTCATCACCTCCTGCATATAGACAACAGTACCTTCAAAACTCTAACAATGTGCGGCCATGCAAAATGCTTACATGCTTACCTAGGACATGCAATATACTAATACTAAAGTATGCATGATTTTCGACAGTGGGGGACACAAAAGACCACTAAACAGTTACATAACAAAAGAAAAAGGTAGTAAAATGCCAAACCCACAAAATCCTAGTTCAATAATACAATTATTTAACCACCCACTACCCCAAATGCTGCAATCGACAACAACGTAGTATGATTAAAGTAAAAAAAAAACAAAGTTGGTAGGGACAAAACGTTTACCATAGTCGAGAATCAAGGATCCTTGAGGCAAAAGTGTGTTTTCGTCTCGAATTTTCCACCCCATTGTCGGGAATAAGCTTAGAAGCTTTGATGTTGTCGGAATTTCGCAGAATTAGAGAAGGAATCGGTCGAATTTTGAGGAATTTGAGGAGGGGAGCTTTTTGCGACTTTTAGGGTTTTTGAGAATCCCCAATTAAAGTGCGGGAAAATTGATGTTATGTGTCCTTATTCCCTCCTAAATAAGAGGCCATACCGAAAAGACTATATTACCCCCTCACTTGCCGAGACATGATGTCACTTTGTCTGGAAATGACGTTTTTTGGCCGGAAATTTAGTATAGGTATAGTATAGTTACGGTTTTCAAAGGTTGGGTATAGTATTGCAAAAGTTCAAAGGTTGGGTATAGTTTCGTAAAAGAGATTAAACGATGGGTATAGTCCGTACATATTCCCTATATTTTTCATCCCTTGAATATAAGGATTAATATATATATATATATATATATATATATATATATATATATATATTGTATTTCTTGCATCTTAAGACTTGTCATGATTTAATTTAATTAGACACAAAATTAATTGTCTATAAATTTTCCTCTCGAGACATGTTCACGATTTGTGTTGAAGCGCATCAATAAGTGGATAAGTTTCGACATCTTTCTTCTTTTGGTGTTTCAGTTTACCACTACAAATCTACTTCATGATTTTGGAACATTTGTGCGCTCAACATTAGATGCATCAACTTGAAGTAGAATATTGCATGATTTTTTATTTTTTTTAAATATGACTTGGCTAAGAATGAACTTCTAGCTGCATACGTATCCAATGAAGGTATCAAGTCAAGAGGTAGTTCACGATTTGTGGTGTTGCAACCCAGAATTAATACTCACGTGGGCTATGAGTAACTTGCAGTTTAAGATCATGTGTCATACAACATTTGATTTTGGACATTTGTAGACAACTTTATCTCTTATTGAGGAGACTTTGACTTGAAGAATTTGTTGACCTTTTTGCTCGTGTCTAGGAGGCCTCAAGACTTCGCAATCAATTTTGACTCATGTCGAGGATACTTGGAATTTCTAATAGTTTACTCATTTAAGGGAGTTCTTGATATTTGTAGACAATTTCGTTTCTTGTCGAGGAGTCTTAATTCTTGATTTGATCTTGAATTTGCAAACAACTTATAATCGTATTAGGAAGTTTTTTATTTTAATATTTGTAGGCAACTTTGCCTCTTGTCAAAAAGTCTTGATTTAGCTTTGAATTTGCAAACAGTTTATGCTCATATTAATGAGTTTCTTATTTGAACAGTTTTGCGTCTAGTCAAGGAGTCTTAATTTGGCTTTGAAAATTTGGAAACAATTTATACTCGTATTAGGGAGTTCTTCACTTGAATACTTGTAGACAGTTTAAGCTCATATATAGGGGAATTTTAATATGATGCTTCAGCTTCTTCAATTTCATCTACATTTTTATGTTCGTCTTCATCGCCTTTTTAGTGTCATGGGCGTTTGACGAGTATTCTTCTTCATCAGAGTTTACACTCATTTCCATAGCATAATTCTTCAAAATAATTTGGCTTGATTTGGACATTTGTAGAAAACTTTATTTCATATCGAGGAGGCTTTGACTTGAAGAATTTATGGACTTTTTTGCTCGTGTTTATGAGATCTGGTGATTTCGAGTCAATTTTGACTCATGTCGAGGATATTGGAATTTCTAATAGTTCTTTACTCATACTAAGGAGTTCATGATATTTGTAGACAGTTCTGTCTCTTGTTGAGGAGTTTTGACTCCTAATTTGATTTTGAATTTGCAATCTTATAATCGTATTAAGGAATTTTTTATTTGAATATTTGTAGACATTTTTGCCTCTTGTCAAGGAGTCTTGATTTAACTTAGAATTTACAAACATTTATACTCGTATTAAAGAGTTTTTGATTTGAATATGTGCAGACAGTTTTGCCTCTTGTCAAGGAGTCTTGGAATTTGGAAACATTTTATACTGATATTATGGAGTTCTTCACTTGGAAACTTGTAGGCAGTTTAAGCTCATATCTAGCGACATTTTAATAGGATGCTTCACGTTCTTCAATTTCATTTACATTTTAACGTTTGCCTTCATCGCCTTCTTTAGTGTCATGGGAGTTTGACGAGTATTCTTCTTCATCAGAGTTTACACTCATTTCCATAGCATGTGCTCGAGTATTCAAAAGTTTTTGGCTTGATTCCTTGGAGTATACAAGGAAGGCTCTAGTGCATTCCTTGAGTGCATATTTCAATGACTGAAATTTCAGAGAGCTTTTCTTTACAACTTAAAGATAAACTTCTCCATCTAATGATATACTCAATAAGTGGTTCGCCTTCTTCTTGGTAACAATTAGCAAGCTCAATCATGCTTACAGTGCGTCAAGTGCTGTAAAAATGATTGAAAAATTCACTTTGTAGATCTTTCCAACTATCAATGGAGCTTGGCTTGAAATTAATATACGCATCAAAAGTAAAGTCTTCTAGGGATCGAACAAATTGTTTGACTAGAAGATATCCATCTGTTTCAACACTATTGCATGTTTCGATGAAGTGAGCAACATGTTGTATTGGGTCTCCACTCCCATTAAATCTTTGAAACTTTGGAGGTTGATAGCTTTCAGACGTTTGCAGTTGCTCATATGAGTGTAAGGCTTTGTGTAAGGGTTGAATGTTTTATTTTGAGCTTTAAAATTCCTTGCAGCTTCCTGAACCAAATTCGTCAATTAGTCCACTCGAAGTGTGAGGTCCCAAAGTCTCGTTTAGGTCCTCGAATATGATTTGTAGATTTCCAATTCGAACCTTAACGCTACCTCAGAGAGGCTCACTAAAATGGAACCATAATAAAGCCAAATACAATCTTATTTATTACACCGGAAGCTTTCAAGATTTATAGATTTTATTATTACAATCCACACGAAACTCAAACCACCGAATACGTAATAAAACACACAATTATCGGAGATTTATTTTTATTGTCACACACCTTTGATTTATTTAAAATCACACACGTCCACAAGAGTTTTCATCCCTAATGCTTTAATATAACATAACAATTTGGCTCTGAAGGTCTTTAGAACTTTGTCAATAATCTTTGAGAAAGTGATATGGTTTTCAAAATCATAGGATTAAAATAGAATAAGCGCTTAACATTGTTATTTGGGGGTAAAATAGAATAAGCTGTAATCCCTAATTTTCATTTCTCTAATGGCAGCAAATTGGGATGGCACCCTTTCTTGTACACAATTCTACACTGCCGCTTCTTCTTTTTCTGAACTATGGACAAAATTCAACAACTCCTTTCCTAATTGGTCATGGATTCCTTCTGCAAAACGACCCTGGATTCCCCATAATCAAGTAAATACCCCCTCAATCATCTTGCATAAATATTCATTATTTTTTTTTTCTGAAATTTACCAGTTTTTCAGGAAGAAGGGTATTTAGCTGTGGAAAATGTGATTCTGCCAAGTTTGTCAGAGGTGGGTTTTGTTTCTTTTCTCTGATCTCTTGTTGTACGGAACAAAACAAGATTTTCATGCTATTATGGAACTGCAGTCAATATATTGAAACTAAATTTATAATTTTTAGCTATCTTATTGTGCAGGTGGATCATGTTGAAGTTGATCGGACGGAGGAACAAGATTGTAGTTGTGCGGGTGAAGATGAGTTGATTGATACTGCTACATTGGTAAAGACCTATTCCCCTTTCTTTTCTCTGATTGTGTTGAAGTTCATGCGGTAAAGGAGCTATTTTTACGAGTTCAATGAGTTTCTTGTTGTCTGCTTCCATAATTAGCAAATATATTAGCTTTACTATTTTGTGGCACCATGACATGAACTTGCATAGGCTGGTCTTGCTTGGATTGGATGTAGTGTAGACCTCGTTATGAATCTGGCTGTACTTCTGTCTATGATCATGGATGCTGCTTAAGTGCTTAAGCTAGATGAAAAGTGATTCAATGACATGAAAAAATGTCGTTAAGAGAAAGGCTCATATGGTTTTCTAACTTTTGGTATTGTTGCCTCGACTGGAGAGTTCCAACCCGTAAGGTTGCTTTGCAGCTCATATGAAATGGCTGACCAACTTTTGGTACTATAGCTATGAGTAAGATTTTGTCTCAGCAAAGTTACGAGAACTCTTGCTCTTTGGAGACAAAAACCACTTTATTTCAAGGTCTCTACGAGGCAGTATATTACTTGAAAAAGCTTTGATTGCATACTGATGGAATAGTTTCTCCAATGACATATTTCATTTAGTTGGTTTTTATCTGTTAGTAATTTCCCTCTGGTTTGTTTCCTTTTAGATCCAGAATACTGGTGGAGAACACTACTATAACTTCCATATTGTCTACAGTGCTTCTTATAAGGTTCCAGTGCTATACTTTCGGGCTTACTACCGTGGTAAGTTGATTCTTTGTCCCTTAGTATTTAATATTGAATAGGATGAGGGAGGGAACAAATACTGTATTGGCTATTTGCTGAAAGTAACAAAAAAACCTCAATTGTTGTTAAAATATATTTGATTTCAATTGTGAGGACTTGAACCTTTTTGTGGTGTACACTAATTTTGTCACTCCTGTTTGTGGAATGTCTATTATTTTGTGTATGACATAAGTTACACCTAGCCGAAGTTTGAACACAAAAGTGTAGTTTATGGTGTACTCAAGTAATGAATCCGCTGTACGTTATTTAATTGGCTGAATGATTGTGGAGGACCGCCATTCTGTGACGGTGTTATGTTTTATCATGCACTACTCAGGAATTTATCCACATTTGTTTGAATTCATGCTACTTGAAACTGTTGAAATCCATATAACATATTTCTAAAGTCATTTGAATCACTGAAGGCAGAGTTGCCATTTCCTTTAGAATTAATATTTTGAGAAAACGGCATTGGTTCCATAAGATAGCTGGCTGAGATGGTTCATCTCTTGAATATGACTTATGCGGCATGATTTGCGTTAGTTGGAAGTCTGGTGAAGTTATGGTCTTTATCAGTCAGTTGTTGCACATTTGTAGATGGGCAGCCTCTGGCACTAGAGGACATTGAGAAGAGTATCCCGATAGATTCTGCACAACTTCTCTCTAGATCCAAGTGGACGTTTATTACCCTCGAGGTAAATCTTCTGGGTCATCACCATCTAATTTTTCTTCATACTTTTGAGATCTAATGTCCAATGGTGTATCTTTGATTTTCGATATATAGATATGTATATAAATGTGGATATGTGTATGTGACGTTTGTGGTAATCGACATATACAGGACCACCCGGAGTTGAAGAGGCCGTGGTATACGCTGCATCCATGTGGAACAAATGAATGGATGAAATTATTCTTTCTTAAAGATCCTGATGTAGCTCAAGGTCAAGTACCAGTGGAGAAATACTTGGTTTCATGGTTCTCAGTAGTTGGCCAGCTTTTTGGTCTTAAAATCCCTTTCCAAATGCTGCTGAATACTAATCTATCAATGCATGGAGAAAGTCCATAGTTCTTTGAAATATTTATTGAACATTAACTCCTAACTTGTGTAAACTTCAAATTTTCCTTACCCAAGCGCTTTCATATCAAAGTCTTGCATTGAGGTATAGAAAAGAGAAGGTGGTTCGACAATCGAGTGACAGGCGAGCCTTAGCTACATTATTTTGGAAAGAAAATCCAATGTGATCAATCATTCAAATGTGTGCTTCTTTGATGTTTAACTACATGTACCAATCTGATTTTTATACATACATAAGCTACCAGAACATATACATCATTGAAAGCATAAATTAGTTTACTGAATAATACTCAACTCAAAATAAACTAATAAAGTCATAAGCAATGATTCAGTGTAGCCTAAACACTAAATAAATCCTACTCCAGACACTAAATAGTTTGGCAGCTCATGATTATAAGTTCAAAACACAACAAAAAGTTGACAACAGAGTAAAAGAGGTAAGGTGGAAGATATCAACTCTCAAGTTGAAGTTACTAGATAAAAGTCGTGGCAAATGATGAAACTATAAATGTCGTGATCTGAGACCTCTGGGAAGGAAAACCGCATTTGATTCATAAAGGGGAATCCTCCCAGGCTTGATTAACCATCACTATGTCCAATTTACAGAATGTATGCCCATTAGACCAGGTCCAAGTGGACTTTTATTACCCTAGAGGTAAATAAATTTTCTGGGCCATCACCACTTTAACTTCCTTTTCGTACGTTTAAGATCTAATGGCCACTGGTGTATCTTTGATTTTCAACATATATGTATTTTTAAGTGTGGGTGTGGATTTTGTGGAAATTGATATATGCAGTGCAGGAGCACCTGGAGATGAAGAGACTGTGGTATACACTGCATCCATGTGGGACAAATGAATGGATGAAGTTAATCTTTCTTAAAGATCCTGATGTAGCTCAAGACAAAGTAGCAGTGGAGAAATACTTGGTTTCATGGTTCTCAGTAGTTGGCCAGCTATTTGGTCTGAAAATCCCTTATCAAATGCTGCTGGATACAAATCTATCATTTCATAGAGAAAGACAATAGTTATTTGAAATATTTTTATCTCTTAACATATGTAAATATCATTTATTCCATAATCCAATCGCCTACTTATCAAACTCTCGCATTAAGTTTTAGAAAAGAGTACGTGGCTCAATAACCGAACGGGCGGTGAGCATTAGCTACATTATCCAATAAATCGCTATATTTCCTGTATCTTTGTTATTTTTTGTCCCGAATATCGCAAGCCGTTCAGAAATCAGACCCCTCCAAGTAGCCCGGCCTCCATAAAGTGTATTTTCAACTGTTTCTCCTCTCGACTCCACTCTGTTTCTTAAAAACAAAAATCACAAGATCTTGAAGTTATCATTCATATGTTCTTCGGATCAAATGAATTCTCGATACAAAATGAGCGGGATTGAATGGATTTTAAGATAAGGAGAGATGACAAGTGGTTATTAAAAGTAGGAGTAATGTATAATTATTAAAAGGTTTGGGTTAACTGTAGCTTTTGAGAAACCACAAGGAAAAAAAAGAAAAGAAAAAAAATACTAGAGGTAACATGTAGAGCCGGTTGCCCAAGTTAGAGAAAAATACATGTGGCTATTATGCGTTTGTTTATGTACACTATTGCACAGCATGTGCATTAGTCATTTTCCTTAAAAACAAACGTCTTGAAATCAATTCCTACAAGTGGACTTCGAACTTAAACCTTTGACCGAACCACGTAAATTTTTATTTTCTTCTACCTCTTTTTTTTTTTTTTTTGTAGAGTAAAGGAAAACAAATAAGGCCCTTAGGCCAAGTCTATAGCTAACGACGCAATAATACTAGGAGGAGATCTATCCCAAAATATAACTCTTCCTTCTTCATGCGCGCCCTCTTTTGCAAGGGTATCCGCCACTCTGTTCGCTCCCCTTGAGATCCATCTCAATTCGCACATCCACGACTTGTGGAGAAGAATCTTTCAACCATGTACCAAAGTGCCTACATCCGGTTGCGGGTCGAGCTCACTCTTCAAAGGTTTATACGCGGTGAGAGAATTTGTTTCAACTTCAATTAACGACACTCTCCTTTCCCAAGCCAATTCAATACCATGCTTCAAATCTTCAAGCTCCGCACCATCCATCGTCGGTGTCATAATGTGTTTTGCAAAACCCCAAATCCATTCGCCATTCTCGTCCCTCAACACTCCCACGGCCATCCCCATGTTTTGTTGCACATTCCTGTCCCCATCGACATTCAATTTTTTCCACCCCGCCCTCGGTTTCGACCATTTCTCTGCCTTTCCATGCGGTCTTTTTCTTATTCCTTCAAACAACTCACGACTAAGGCTTTTAATTTGGAAAAGACGCCCAACCACGTTATGTTCCTTCCCGTGAAACACCCTCGCGTTCTGGTGTTTCCATATAATCCACAAACAAGCCGTAAAGATCAAAAACCAAGGCAAGTTCGGGTGCACGTTGTTACGCACTTCCAGCCCTCCCATATTGACGCACAGCCACACATCGTCGTCGATATGCTCGAACTTATGCAAGTTATCTTTAATAATAACCCGTGCCCAAACTTTCTTTGCTGCGGGGCAGTGGCAAAACAAGTGCACCTCCGTTTTATCCTCGTGATTGCAGAGACTACATCCCGCAGAGTTCGTCATTTTTTGAACCTTCTTGAGGTGATTTGTTGCGAGCCGATTTCGTGCAACCAACCACAAAAATGCTACAGTTTATTGCTTACATCCAAACTCCAAACCCAATCAAAATTTTGTCGCGGCCGAAGGTCATGTCCATAATGCTTGTCGGAGGCTTTATATGCAGATTGGCATGTAAACAAACCACTCAAAGTTTCATTCCAAATCAGTCTATCCTTCTCCTCTGTCAACATCACTCTTCAGCTTCAAATATCAACCGTAATATCTCCAGGTATCTGCGAACCGAGCCCCTCTAAAATCCAGTCACCCTCGTCGTTTATCATGTCCCTAATAGTGAGTTTCTTTTCTGACGACAAGATCGAGATATTCTCCTTGTAGAAGCAGCCTGACCCCCCTCCAATTATCGTACCAAAATGATACTTTGTCCCCCCTTCCGATCTTCCATCATAGGAACGGTTCCATAAGCCGCACACACCGCACAATTCCCTTCCACATACTACTATCCAAAGCTCTCGGGGTCACATATAACAACTCCTTTCCTCTAAGATATTTTGCCATAATCAATTTGCTCCATACGTTCTCTTCACCCGCAAGTATTTTCCAAGCTAAATTTGCTAATATCGACTCATTGCTCGTTCTTGCCTTTCGGATTCCCAAATTGCCATCCTTCTTAGATTTCGCGACCTCATTCCACGCCACAAAATGCATCTTTTTCTTGCCAATGTCCGTGGACCATAGAAAATTGCGGTTTAGCCTATCGAGTTTGTCACAAACATGCTCAGGAAGCCACATCGATTGCATTACATAAACGGGCATCGCTGACAAAACAGAGTTGATAAGAGTAGCTCGCCCCACGATTGATAACATTTTGTTTTTCCAAGATGCGAACCTCAATAAGATCCTATCAAAGGTTTCCGCGCAGAATTCTCGGTCCATTCTCCCGTGCAACAACTTCACCCCGAGATACTTCCCCAAGTTCAGTTTTTGCACAAATCTAAACACTTCGCTTATTGTATGTTTCAACCCTGCGCCTTCAGTCTTCGAAAAGAAGATCTTGGACTTTTGTGGGCTTAACTGAAGCCCTGAAGCGTCACAAAATCAGTCTAAGACCTTCTTGATCACCCTCCCCATTTTCAACGTCGCTTTCCCCATCAACACAAGGCCATCTGCGAAAAACAAATGCGAAATATTCGGGTCCCCCCTACACGGAATCACGACCCGCCACTGCCCGCGTTCGACCGCCTCATTAATAAGGTACGACAAGCACTCAACACATAGCACAAATAAATATGGAGATAATGGATCCCCTTGTCGTAAACCACAAGTATGCTTAAAGGTTGTGATGGGCGTACCGTTCCAAAGAATTCGAGTAGTTGCGTTACGCACGCAAAACATTATAACGCCCACCAACTCCTCCGAAAAGGCGAACACCCTCAAATTCTCCTCCAAAAAATTCCAACTAACCTTGTTGTAGGCCTTCTTAAGATCCAACTTCATCACCATCGCGCCAACCTTATTTTTCTTTTTTGTTCTCAACGATTGGAGGATTTCCTAAAGAAGGAAGATGTTATCCTGCGTACTCCGTCCCTTTATGAAACTTGACTATGTTGGAGCAATGATCCTCAACATTAAGCACCTGAGCCGTGACGTGATGTTCTTTGTGATAATCTTGTAGAGAACGTTGCAAAGGGAAATCGGTCGATACTGATTAATGCTTTTTGGATCCTTCATTTTAGGCAACAGACAAAGAAATGCCTCACATATTTTTGGGTCAAACCGTTGATTGCGAAACACTTCCAACACGAACTTCATAACCGACGGTCTCACCCACTCCCAACTTTTTGGTAGAAACTCGCCTGAAGTCCGTCCGGGCCGGGTGCTTTCAACGGGTGCATATCTTGGATCGTTTGCTTCAGTTCGATCTCATCAATTAATTTCGTCAACTTCGCCCATTCCTCCATGCTAAGACACACCTAAAACTGCGAGGTAGGGAGAGCCCGAGCGTGCACCACCGCATCATCGTCACTATTACTTGAAAACAAAAGTATAAAGTATTCGCGCGCATGTTCTTGTAGCAGTTTATCATCTTTCACCCAGCCCCCTTCGATCTTTAATGCACGGATTCTGTTTCGACTCCTCCGGATCAACGTCAACTTGTGAAAAAATTTGATGTTCCTTTCTTCGTCGCTTATCCATTTAACTCGCGACTTTTGGTACCAAATAAGCTCCTCCTTTTTAAGGATTTCATTATATTCCTTCACGAAATCCTCTTCCAAGTTCTTTAAGAAGGTGTTAGGCCTTGCGCATAGCGACTTTTGGATACCCCCTAACCGCGCCATTAACTCTCTCTTTTTGGCAAAAATATTCCCGAACTTGTCACGATTCTATGGCTCCAAGATTCTCGGGACTTCCTCAATTGCCTCAAGTATGCTATCTTTCTCTTCCCAAATTTTTCTCACCAGCATCTCGCACTCCTTATGCCTAAAACACATCTCCTTGAACCTAAACGGCCTCTTACATCGCTGTTTCTCGTGGTCAAGACAAAACATCGCGACGGGGTGGTGATCGGAGTGCGTACGGGGAAGATGAACAACCTCATGATCCAAAAACATGCTCATCCACTCTTGACTAGCCAAACCTCTATCAAGCCGTGCTTTGATATGTCCCCCGTGTTCACAGTTGTTATCCCATGTGAACTTCGGCCCTATGAATCCCAAATCCACGAGGTTGCACCGTTCAATAAAGTTACAGAAAAACAACAGCCTATTAAGAGTCCTCGTACGTCCACTCTCTTCTCATGATTAAAACTTATCTCATTAAAGTCGTCGGTGACCAGCCATGGGGTGATCGGGTCATTCGCCATTCTTGCCAAATCATCAAAAACCTTTATCTTTGCCGATTTGTGGGGTTGCACGTAAATCCCTATAATGCGCCAGCAGTCTTGCGAACTCGTCCGAATAATAGCATGTATGGCATGTGCATCCACCCCCATAATCGCGACCTTGACCTCGTGTTCATTCCACAACATCCACACTCCTCCGACCATACCTACTGTCGGGGCGATCACATCATTCGAGTACCTTAAATAGGGCACAATGTTACGGGTATGTTCCGCACCCACTTTCGTTTCAAGAATGAAACAACTGTTGGTTGATATGTACAAACCAACTCTCGGAAGTTTCTACGAAACTCCTCATCGCCCGCTCCCTGGCAATTCCAACTGATGATCTTCATACTATGATTGCACAGGTGAGTCGGGTGAACGGCCTCCTCATACCGCATCCCTTTCCATGTCACATAGAGTTAACTCAGGGTTTCCCTCAACAAAACTCTTTGTCTGTTCGACTCCCATTGACTCAGATCAAGTCTCTGCCACCATGTGTGAAAGTTGTCCCACCGTTCGATCATGTAGACTGAAATTTCCACTTCCCAGATTGTCAGAGGTATGTCGAAAGTCTGAACCAATCTTTCTCGCGTCTCTGTTTGATAGATTCTGGTCGGCCCGTTGAAGATATTAGAGACCGTCTCAAACCCCCAATTCGGTGGAAAATTCACTATCATTGCGTCGTGTACCCAATTGAGTTCCATGTGGACATACGTGGTGTGTTGCGTCGTCGTGAATGACAATCGCCGAACTTCCCTCTGTTATATTATTTTCCAGGATAGAGAAAGGGTTAGCATCTCTTAAAGAGGTGTGTTCTTTCTTATTCCCTTTCGAACTGTTACCATAACTACTCATACCTTTCGACCCTTTTCCATTCGACCCCGACTTACTACTTCTGCGCAGTTTAGGATTCAGAGATGCAGGTAGAATCCTTTTGCCTTTCGCGCCTCACTCCTGAGCCCAAAATAATTGAAACCTGGGTTCCACATTCGACCGTGCTAGCCATTCTAGGCTTAGCCATCGTTTTTACACTTTCGTCCGGAGCCAAAATATCCTTGTGTTTCTTTTTTTCCTCATTAGCATCCAATCCCGTACTCCCTACTTCTCGCTATTTTCGTGAGCCACTCCTCATCCCTCTTTTCAGTCTCGTTGCGACCCAAATCCGCAGAGCTGTGTTCCGGGTTACTTCCATTTCGCGAATTTGATTTCGTTATCTCACAGTCCAACCCCTTATGACCAATCCGACCACAAACGTGACACAAAAGTTGGACGTTCTCATAGATTATTTGGTGCACCTTGCCGTCAACCCAAATCCCTCGTTCAAGCAATTTATCTGTTTTAATTTGCACGCAAAAGGGTGCAAAGTTTCCCCTTGTCGCATTATAACTATTTTCATCAATTTTAATTGGTTCGCCAATACTTTCCGCCAACGCTTGGATCATCGCCTCTTCCATGTATTCCAAAGGCAAGTGGAGTACTCTCAACCAAGTTATTGTATTGTCGACTATGTCTGTGTCTGCCCGAAAATTTGGTGCCCATGTGCGGACTGAGATGAATTGTCCAGGAAGTTGCCACGGTCCCTCCGTGAGGATCGTCTCTCGTTTTTTGGAGGTGAGACCTTTTATGCAATAACATTTGTTGCCTAGGTCGACTAATTCAATTTCACCATGAAGTTTCCACATTAAATCCAACCGCGTTTGAAGAGCAGTGTAATACCATGGTCTCCCTCGAATCCGTATTATAATAGTATCTTTCCACTTCAACCGCATTCGATTGCGCAATTCTTGCGACGTGCGAATTTGCTTGAACGGGATCAGTTCATCGGCCTCCCTAATCTCGATATGTTTACGGTCTTCGACTGTTTTGTCCACATTCACACGCACATCCTTCCGCTTATTCCGTTGCGCTACCATGTCCGCGTAAGAATTCGCGTTAGGGTTCAGAGTCCCTACGTTCTCTAACCTCTCAATTTGGCAGTCCATCCTCTACGGGAGGTTCTCCGACTGTCTCAGTCCTTTTTGTATACGTGGCGTTGTTGTGATCATTAGTTCCAGCCGAAAATCCGGGGGTAACGGAGTTAAATCCGGTGGCTTAGGTGGTTCGTCCGATCGTAGGATTTTGTTCGAAGGTTCGCTCCTGGTCATTAATCTTTTTTCTTTTAGATTGATGTTCTTCTACTTGTTTAGTTTAACAGTATATCAGTAAGATTCATAACCAAAACTATGTTAGATTGTAAAAAAAATTATACTATTAAAATCGAATAGAAAGCTACTGTTGGAGATAATATATAAATATTAAATGTCTATCCTCTCTAACAGTTTAAGCTTTTAGATGAGATGACAATTCAATCTGGTATCAGAGCTCAGGCCAATGAGGAGGTCTTAGGTTCGAATTCCACTGCCACCCGATAATTAGGAAGTGACACGTGATAGGCGTAACAAAAGATTTACAGCCCGCAAGTGAGGGGGCGTGTTGAAGATAATATATAAATATTAAATGTCTATCCTCTCTAATAGCTACTACGTATTTTATTTAATAGAACTCAAAGCAAGTGATATACTTCGTTTAATTCAACAAATGAGTTTCATAAGTCATAATATTCTTTATAGTTTCTTTAAAAAAAATATCTCTTTTTGAATATTTGACAAAACGAAACACCCGCAAACAAGACAAATCATAATCTTATGGTCACAATTATCCGACTTATATATCATGCCCACCTCCGAAAATGATTAATGTAAAATTGATTCTATTCAAACTTGCAGTTGATAAAACTTGCTATTGACTTGTATTTGGAACGGAAAGAAGGTTAGGGAGTTCAAGTTGGTCTACTTCTTACAACAAAAATAAATGTTCGAAAGAAGACTTGATGCATTGACCATGCTGGTCTTGCAAATTTGCGCCGAATGTGATAAATTTTTATTATTTAAGCTATAGAGGCCAACCTTAACAGTTTCATGGAATTATCACCCTGAATTTATATCCAAGAACAGAAAAAAACTTGATTAGAGAACTTACAGAGATGATGAAAATCCATCTCATCATATTGTTCCTACTCCTCTTTGGTTTTTGTGGTCGTTACGCCCTTGATGAGGTTAATATTTCACAGCACAAACTCGTTGGATCTCGTCAAAACCGTAATGACAAAGACATCATCAACGTTGGCTTAATCATCGATATGGACTCGTTGATTGGGAAAGTTGTCCCGAGCTGCATTTCAATGGCGATTGAGGACTTCTACAATGATAACAGCCACTACGAAACGAGGATTGATCTTCACATAAGAAACTCTAAGGGGGACTCTTTACATTCTATTGCTGCTGGTAAGTTCTACATTTTTGCAGCATAAGGACATTTTCCGATTAATTAACTACTACGACGCAAATGTCTATTAGTATAAGTAACAATTAGCAGTTCACTTACTCTAACATAGGAGAAGTGCTATAATTTCCTAATGCAGCTATTGATCTTTTGGAGACCGTTGATGTTCGTGCAATGATAGTGCCTTTAATTACAAACCACGAGTCTGTTATCGCCAGACTCGCAGACGCAGCTAGTGTTCCATTGCTATCATTTTCGTCTGTGTCATTTTTCGATGAACAATCATTTCTTTTACAAGTAGCGGGAGACGAGGAGTACTCTCAATTCCAAGGGATTGCTTCTTTAAGTAAATCTTATAATTGGAAGAGTTGTGTAATCTTGTATGAGGATGATGCCGAAGTGAGACAATTTCAACCATATCTGCACAATATCTTGCAAGAGCATCACATGGGTGTCATATATCATACAGCCATTTCTCTTAGAGCTACCGATGAACAAATAGTTGACGAGCTTCATAGGGTAATAATGAAGAGGAAAGCTTCAATTGTTATTGTATACATGTCGCCTTCTCTCGCATCTCGCATATTCTAAATGCGAAAATGATTGGAATGATGAGCAGGGGATTCTCATGGATCGTTACAAGCAAGACTATGAATTTATTGCATGGATCGTTTGAGGTCTCTTCAGTTTATGAGTCGATGCAAGGAGTACTTGGTTTTAGATCTTATATTTCTCCATCGGATAAGCTTAAAAATTTCACTTTGAGATGGAGGAAATTTCAACTCAGGGAATCTAACATGGAATTCACGGATTTAAACGCATATGGTGTATGGGCATATGATGCTGTTTGGGCTTTGGCATTGTCAATTGAACGGGCAGGCGTAAAACCATCTCCACATCGGCCTCAATGCAAGCTGTTGGACCTATCTTGCGTACGAGTTTCTGATAGCGGCGTAGCCCTCTTGAAGGAAATCAAAAGAAGTAAGTTTAATGGTTTGGCCGGTGACTTTGAGCTTGTGAATAGAAAACTAGTTCGTGAAACTTATGAAATAGTGAATGTGATAGGAAAAGGGGAAAGGACTGTAGGTTTCTGGACTTTAGCGGATGGACTAACTAAGGTTTTACATTCATCGAATAAATCTTTTTCAGACAATGCACTTGAGACTGTTATTTGGCCCGGGATTTCCTTAACTACTCCAGTAAGTCGGCTTGTTCAAATAAGTGAAAAAAGTTTGAGAGTTGTAATTCCAGCTGGAAAGAGGAGACCTGAGCTGGTACACTGGCAATACGAACAGAAAACGAATGTCGTACTTGCAGATGGATTCTGCGTTGAGGTGTTTCGTGCTGCTTTACAGTGGTTGGAGTACAATATATCGCTTGATTTTTATCCGTTATTCAATGGAACATATGGCGATCTTGTGAATCAGGTCTACCATCAGGTATACATAGATATTTCTCTTCCAAATATTTGAAAAATGTCGCGAAAGTAAACTGTTCCTTGTTTATTTGGCCATTACTCTTGTTTGCTTCTTACACTACTACATCAAAACATGGTCTTAATCTGTTTAGTTTATTTCCCTCACATCTTAAACTAGAAAAAGTTTGCTTGTTAAGTTTTAATGACATAATTAGTATCATGTAGTATGAGTTCATTTGTTTCTTTATGAAATGTAGTATAGAAGGGCAAATGGGGCAATTGATTGATTGACTGATTGATTAATTAAGTAGAGTGTTATAATCTTTTGTTAGTTAATGCTCATTGGTATAATTATTTGAATTTTGGATGGTACAGAACTATGATGTTGCGGTTGGAGACATTACTATCCTTCCGAACAGGTCTGAACTTGTTGACTTCACGTTGCCTTACACGGATTTAGGAGTGGGGATGGTAGCAAGACTGGATGATAAAGATCCTTGGTTCTTCTTAAAGCCATTTGAACGAGATTTGTGGATATTGAGTGCATGCTTGTTTGTTGTTACGGGAACTGTTGTTTGGCTTATTGAACATCCTATGAATGATAACTTTCAAGGGTCACCAGCTCAGCAAGTGGGAACACTACTTTGGTTTGCCGTTTCAACTATTGTTTATGCTCACAGTAATCTCTCTCTCTTTCTCTCCCTCTCCCAAGTTTGAGGTCTCACAAAGATTGCTTTGCAGGTTGAGTACAAAGTTAACAAAAGAAGAGTGTTTGTAATAGAATGGAAAAAGTAGGGGTACAATATTTAAATGTGCATCTTGCCCTGAAACATTTATCAGATCGATGTTCGCTTACCGCATTGCGATATCACTTAATGGGAGAGTATTAAGATCGACGTTTTCAAAAGTTTGAGGTTGGTTTATGAATCGACTCAAAGTATAGGAAGTTTCACACAATTATCCCATTTCTTAAGTGGAGCGTTGTAACAAAATAGTAACACAATTTCAGAATAGGTTAGATTTGCTTCTTTTCATAAACAAATCAAATAAAATTTTGCAGGAGAAAAACTACAAAGTAATCTCTCAAGATTTGTAGTGGGCGTGTGGTTGTTCGTAGTCTTGATACTAACATCCAGTTATACAGCAAACTTGAGTTCACTTCTTACAGTTCAAAGATTTAAAGTGACCAAAGGCGATTACATTGGCACATCTGAAGGAATAGTAAGCAACCTGAATTTTGGGGACAACAGACTTCGGCCTTATAAGTCAGCAAATGATTATGACCAGGCTTTAAGAAAAGGGAGTAAGCATGGTGGTGTTGGTGCTATAATGGATGAAGTACCTTATATCAAAATATTCATGAACAATTATCCAAATGACTACACTCTTATTGAAACTTCATTGAAAACAAACGGCTTTGGTTTTGTAAGTATCCTTGCACAAAATCACATGTTCTCAAATTTTTTTATTTTTTTCACATATTCTTTAGCGTTATAGAAACTTGATTTAGGTATCTTTTTAGGCATTTCAAAAAGGTTCACCTCTTGTACAAGAATTATCAAGAGCAATTGCTGGATTAAGAGAAGAAGGAAGACTTTTGGAGATGGAGAAGAAATGGTTTACCAACCCAATCACCCTGTCATCTCAGGATACTGAACGGCCTACGACCAACACTCTCAGCATTGGTAATTTTTATGGTTTATTTCTTGTAAGTGGGATTTCGAAAGCGATCGCTGTTCTTGTGCTTTTGTTCTTGTCACTTCATGAGAAATTGTTCAAAATGTATATGTGGTTCAGAATGTTAGCACTTAGAAGATTTATACTCATGCTAAGGTACATTTCTCCGAGAACGATTGGTAGTGCGTGATTGATGTAAATTTGGTAGATTATTCAAACATTAGTAGATTATTCAGTTCTTTGTAGTGGGGCATGTTTGAGTATATTATTTTGGTCTAAGTTAATGTTGCATACATGAAGTTTCTTTGGTTCTTACATTCTATGCAATTAAAATCTCTTGCTTTATCATAAAGGCTTGAACTTTGATTTCTTGCAAAACAGTTAAAGATTTTGTTATCGTTTATGGGTGGTGTGCAACTTATGAAGACTTTTCCTCAAGAGATGTTGGGTTTATGGAAACAGAGTTCTCTTTTACCAAACTATTGCCTTATTTGCACCCTCTCCATCTTCACCTATAATGGATTTTGAAGATGAGGGCATATCACTTAGAGACAATATGTCAAGCTATAGGTTATACGTCAGGAGAGATGGAAATTGTGACAATGTGAACTATTGAGTGCTAATATACTAAAGGCATTCAAACAAATTTTTTTGACAATGATCCCCTCACACGCAGCCTATGTTGCATGGATACTCAAATCGTATCCCGTATCGGATACCAACAGATAAGGATATACCAAGATACGTCTCGGATACGTGTTGGATACGCCGTGTGGCGTATCCTATTTAAAAATTATTTTTTTAATAAATAAGATACGTATCGAATACACCTTAGAACAGTATTCGATACGTGTCTCCAATAAAATAGGCATTTTATTATTTTTAAAAACTTTAGGGGTGAAAAGTAATTTATTTATACTACAAACACCAAAAAGTAATTTTCTAATTTATTAATTTGAGTTAACTCATATAATAGTTTTCACTCATGAAATTGCAAATCTTTCTCTTTATTAACCCGACTTTTGAGTCGGTTTTGTTTGTTGATGATGTCATTTAACAATAAATAAGTTATTGCGATATTAATCTTGTTTGTTATATTATGAAGCTTTGTAATATTCGTGTTGAACATGTATTAATTAATATTTGAGTTTGTGGAATGGTGGATCTTTGTATATGGCTATATGTTAATTATTTTCTTAATTTTATAAGTGTTTAATATTCATTATTTTACAATTTTACTTAAATAATGCATATACATATATAATTTTTTTAATATTAAATATTCGACGTATTCTTGATTCCTTGATGTATGTCAATATGTGATTTTGAAAAAATTCATATCTTCGTATTTGTATCTTGTCTGATATGTGTCCTCATATCCGTGTCTGTGCAACATAGCATGCAGCTCATCCCAAACCGATAAATACTTCGAGAATTCTCTATTCTATTGCACACTATGTGTATTGTGCTGGTTTTTCTTTGCGACATAGACACTTTTTGGGAGTTGTCTCTACAAGAAAAGAACCAGTATATTTTGGAGGCAGTCAAACATGTACAATGATACAAGACCATGCAAGATTTTATTAAGTGAAAGATCGAGTCACGGTAATTGAAAATGTTTTAGAATTTCGTCTAGGTCGGCACCCCAGAGCGCTAAGCATTGATTGTGGCTATTTTTGTTTATAAGTCATACAAATTAGTCTAAATTATCTAGAGTATCAGCAAACACTGAAATTTTCTATGCTACAATAATAATCATAAACTAAATTAATAATAACAAAGTACGGACAAGCGTCGCCCAGGCTCCCCTATTTAGCGAGCTTCATAGTTTGTTAGCGGACATGCAACTTTGTTTCTTTCCATGTACTTATGCGAGACCCAAATATCGTTGGAACTTATAAAGCTGAAACAAGTTAACCAACAAATTTAGGATAAAAATTTGTTTGGTCGCATAAGTTGGCACCCTCTCGCATTTGGTCCCGTAAGTTTGTAAAAGTACTCAATTTCAGTCTCACCTCGCATGAGTTCAATAAAGTCGCCGGATTTTACTGATGTGGCTCTGGTTTGACTTAAAACTTAGGGATTTTGACCCGAAAAGGAATACTCAATTACATAGCATGCCACCTGGACACCATGTAATCAATTAATTAAAAACTTTGGAAATTGTAAACAAATCTTTAAACTTAAAAACGTTATACATGAACTTATATTTTTCTTTTTTTCCTCAATATTAGTATGGGAATTTCTCTTCTAAATAATCAACATTAATAAACAATATTTGAGTCGGATGCACAAGTAGTGATACATATGATACATGATGAGACGCTTGAGCTAGACTGGGGTGCGGCACGGGTTGTTGCTAGCATTAATAAATTTTGGAATGGATGGCCAAAATGACGTTTTCGCTTTGTACCTCGTCATTGTAATTTTGCGGCCCACCATCTTGCGGTGTGGGCTTGGGAACATTCTTGGCAGGGGATTGTTCATCGACTTGTCATTCCTGTAAATATTTTTTTGTGGCGGAGGTTTCCCGTTGGTGATCATTCGTATTTGAAATTGTAGGACCGTGGATTGACACAACACTTTTTGAAAGTTAAGCTGGAATTGCCTTAACTCTATTTTGATCTTCTTGATAATAATAATGTGCAGCGGAAGTAAGAACACAAGAAGATATAATTTTAAGAAGTTTTCAATATTATTAAAAACTTCCGAGCCTTAGGCGAAATAACCATAAAGGTTTTATCAAAAACGTTCCTCACAACAATTCACGCACGCTCTTTGTTGATCGGACTCAACGAAGCAGACAAGTAAGAACTACTTAACTTCTATGAACTAGACTTAAGCAGTTGATACAAAAACTTCGCAAAACAAAATGAAGACAATGCAAAGAATAATTAATCCCTTGGATTATTGGCACGATTGTCTTGTCTTCATCTTGATGAACTTCACATCTTTATAGGTTTCTTGAGTCTTGAACGCCAAGATGTGCTGTTCACAGTTTTGGTAACTCTTGTTGTTTCCTTGTTGAATATTGCCTTCTTTGTGAACTTCAAATCTTTCCTAAGAACGTGTTTCCATTGTTACTGATTTAACAAGGCAACACATCTTCTTCAATTCGCAGAATCTTGGAAAGAATCACAGTTGCATAGAATCCAATATTGTTTCCTTCTTTTGAAACCGTGTGAGTTGACTATTCAACTTAGCTTGAATTATGGAAACTTCAAGTAAGGAATCTTCCAAAGCTCTTCCTTATGTTCAAGATACTTTCCTGGACATAAACATAAACAACCAAAACCGTGGAACTTGATTAATAAGTGAATAAAGGCAAAACTTAATTTTGGCAACTAAAGAACAGTTTTCGCAAAAGCTCTCGGCTTTCAATGTTATCCAATGTTAACCCAACATCGTCTAACATTGTACCGTCTAGCATTGATTCCAAAAAAACTGCACTTTCAATCTCCCCCTTTTTGCCTTTCTTCACAAAACCAATACCTATTCCAATCAAGTCTTATATCCAGAAAGTTATAATTAACAAGAAACAAATTAAACTACCAAACTGCTCCCCCTTAATAGAAGATATCATAATCAAAGTTAAATTAACAAAGACATGAATAAAGGTCATCACTACAATCACATATGTACATATGTTCAGACCTCAACATTCATCAATGTTGCCTCAACTTTGAAACCAGTAAGTTTCCTGCATAAAGGTTAACAAGAAAAACAGTTCAAAAAGTTCCTTCACAAGGAATAGCAGTTAAGAACAATTAGAGCAATTCAACAGTAGTACTTAGAGTTACAGGCCAAAGCTAGATATCAAGGACAAGCCCCTTGATCAAATAAAACCAAATAGAGATTAATGTACCAGCAGTTCAAAGATATTAGCAGTTCATAAGAAACAAAACAAAAAAACTAGAAGACTAAAATTAAAATTGGAACTACTCTCCCCCTTTTTGTGAAGAAGGGAGTTCCTCCAAATTTTTCACAATGTCCTCCAGTTCTTTGAGGTGTTCCTTCCTCTCCTCGATCTCCCTCTGAGTGTCAGCAATCTGCCCCCTATACCAATTCAGCATATGATCCACAAAAGCAGAAGTAATAACCAAGCAATCCTCTTCTTTAGACATTGGAACTGAAGTTCCAGCAAACTCCTTAGTCATTTTCTGCTCAGTTCTTGGTCTCACCACTACTTGTGGATTCCATGGAAGGTCTCTCACCCTTGATCCAGACAAGTAGCTTGGGAGAATTGTTAGTTCAGTATCATTCTTCCTCCAGCCCACAGTTACACTTGTCTTCAATCCTTGACTGCCAAGGATTTTGCAGATGAGTGAGGGATAGGGTAGCATCCCATTCTTCCTTCCAGCAGCTTCAGACATAGACTTCAAAATCCTCTCCCCCATATTTACAGCTAGCCCATTCTTGATTTTGTACACCAAGATTGTTGATTCCTTGGTAAGTACAATCACATTCTTGCTTGGGAGCCAGTTGAAACAAGCTATCTTGTGTAAGACAGCACTCAGGGAGGTGAGTTTTGTGGTTGGCAGAGCATCTCTCCAGATTTTGACCAACCCTCCAGTCAAGTCTTCCATTACATCATCATAGTAGGGGTCATCAGATTCATCGGTAGTGGGGAAGCCACAGATCTTGTTGATGGTGTAGGGGTCAATGTTGAAGACTCTCCCCCTCACCCAAGCCTTTCCAAATTTTGGTGATCTGTAGTCCCTGATCCATTTGGAGAGATTAAGGTAGAACTCCATGACAATCTCAGGAGCATAGTCATTCAGCTCCATCACTGACTGTTGCAGCCCTCTTGCCTCAAGCAAGTCCATCACCTTGTTCTCTTTGAAACTGGCCATCTCTATAGCTCTTTCAGTGTGAATCTCCCTTCTTTTGAAGGCATCCCACTTCTTCTCCAACTCTTGAGAGAGATAATAGGGAGAATAGCAGTTCTCCTCCTCCTCAGGGTAGACCACATATAGCCCATCAGTGTACTCATTTGTTCCTGATGTTGCCCCAACATCAGCAGCAACATTCTGCTCCTCCTCAGTTTCCTCTTCCTTCTCCTCTTCTTCTTCCTCATCCTCAACATTTACCACCTCAGTTTCCTCTTCCATTACTTGCTTTCCTTTCCTCTTTCTCTCAGCAGCAGCAGCAGCAGCCTTCTTCTCTTCCTCAGCTTTCTTCTCATCCTCAACAACCCTCTTCCTAGCTGATCTCTCAGCCTGTCTTTTCCTGGCCTCAGCCCTAGCCTTAGCAGACTCAGACATATTTTTCAATTTCTCCCCATTGCCCTTTCTCTTTTTCTTTTGAGCCCTAATCCACTTCTTCACCATCTTGTCAACAGACACGTCCGCGGATATCTCCACATATTTTTCAACAGAGCCACTACCCTCCCCCTCAACAGGTATATCAGCATCAAATTTAGGGATGGGTTCAGCAGTGTTTACCTCAGTTTCAGGCTCATTAGTGATGGGAGTGGTTGGTTCCTCTGTTGGCTCAACATTGGAGGTCGATTCTCTCTGTTTGGTCTTCTTTCCTCGTCGCACATAGGAATCGCCTTCCTCTTAGCAGCAACAGGAACCTCAACTGTTTTTGCAGCAGCACCTCTAGTATGTGAGCGAGTGCATGCAACAGTGGGTTCACTTCCTAGAGCAACATCTGCAAGAGTTTGCATGGGAGACTTGCTTGCCATTGTGTTATGGGGGGAGGCGCCTAAGCCGCTCCCTGACGTCGTGGAAGGCCTCGTCGGGCCAACCCGGCGAGGTGTCGCAAGAGTCCTATACGAACGTGGCCAAGATTGAAGATTGAAAGAATAGTTGTGTAGGACTATTTTGTACTTGTAATTTGTTTCAAGTTTGTTTCAGTTTCCTTGTAAGTTATTTGGGGTGGGGTGTTGGACCCCACCCAAGCAGTTAGCATCCTTTGTAAGTCTGTTGTTGACATGATTAGCGAATTACGCTAAACACTAATGTCAAGAGAAGAAAAGAAAGTTGAAAAGCAAAGCATTGTTCTTGTTATTGTAATTCATTAGTAATTCTTGATATTGACATCTAGTAGCAATTCCTATTCATGTGGAAATGGTGAATGATTGTTACGCTCTCGGTTAATTATGTTGTTGGCTATCGTTATTGTTGGATGATTGTGTTGTTGGTTAACGTTATTGTTGGTTAATGTTGTTGGTGAATACTATTGCTGCTTAAAGTGATTGTTGGCTTACGTGAGTTATTGGCGGAGTAGCCTGTGGAGGGCTATTAGCCGCACGGGACCCTTTTATTCGTATAATCAAAAGACGCCCCGTGACAGGTGGTATCAGAGCCTCGGCTCCTGGTCCATCGAGTTGAGGCAATGTCGGGTGATGCGACGTATTCGTTGCCGGCTCCCGCCGAAGGTGCAAGGCGGCAAGCCAAAGAGCAACTTGCGGCTCTCAAGGAGTGGAGCGCGCAAACTGGGCCGAGGATAGAGGCCTTAGAGATAGATGTGGAGATTTTGAAGGGTGAGAATCAAGACTTGACTTCTCAGCTCGAACAGAATAGGGATCTGGCCAAGGAACTTACGGTTGCCTTGGAAGCACAGAGGGCAAAGGCTGATGCCCAAGAGGAGAAGTTGGACGCTATGAATCAGACGTTGATGACTCTCCAACGTGCTGTGAATAATGGGCCGTCTGGAGCCCAGGAATCGGGCACGAGGGCCCGAATTCCCGAACCTCGACTATTCGAGGGCACTAGAGACGCTAAGATTGTCGACAATTTTCTTTTTGACCTGGAGCATTACTTCGACCACTGTCGAGTCGATGATGATCGACAGAGAGTGACAACTGCGGTTGGCTACTTGGCGGAGGATGCCAAGCTTTGGTGGCGTAGATTGTGGGAAGATATACAAGCAGGTCGAATCTTAGTGGACACGTGGGATAGGTGGAAGGAACTGTTCAAGCAACAATTCTTTCCCGAAAATGTGGATTATAATGCTCGTCGAGCATTGAAAGAACTGAAGCACACCGGGTCGGTGCGAGAGTATGTGAAAGCCTTCTCTGCTCTTATGTTGGTGATACGAGACATGTCCGAGAGGGACAAATTGTTCACATTTATGGAAGGTTTGAAACAGTGGGCAAGACTAGAACTTCAGCGTCAGCGAGTGGGCGACTTGCGTTCGGCCATGAGTGCGGCCGAGTGCCTATCAGATTTCCATGGTATGGAAAGAGAACCAAGGAGGGACAGTCGCCCGACTCCGGGTCTCCCAACCCCTAGGAGCCCGCCCCACCGCTAGTCAGACGAGTAACAACAGGGGCAAGGCTCCCATAGAGGGGCGCCCATTTACACAACAACGTCCGCCTGTCTGCTTTTGGTGTCAAGGTCCGCATTTCGTAAGAGACTGTCCGAAGAAACAATCTCTTAATGCGTTGGTTAGAAGTTTGCCGGACGCCCCGTCTGGGACAAGGGCGGATAACTCGGCTTATGAGGATCATGAGGGAGACGCAACGGACAACCCTCAGAATTTGGAGGGAGATGAAAACTTGGGGGCATTTTCGCACTGGTGCAATGCCCTTTCACACCAATTAGCAAAGAATGCTAAGAAGGATGTGTATATCCCGCCTAAAAAGAGGAAGGGACTGATGTACGTTGATGTGAAGATTAATGGTAAGCCGCTCCGAGCCATGATCGACACGGGAGCTACGCACAATTACTTAGCTAGCTCTGAAGTGACGCGGTTGGGACTAGTGACAGAGAAGGGAGTCGGAAGGGTCAAGGCGATTAACTCACCCGCCCAACCGATCACAGGTATAGCAAAGTCCGTGCTGCTTAAGATGGGACCGTATGAAGGGCGAACCGATCTAGCGGTTGTCGCAATGGATGATTTCAAGCTTATCTTAGGGCTTGAGTTTTTAAGGGACACAAGGACGGTGATAATACCGTTTGCCGATGTATTGTTAATGATGGGGAAGAACCCATGCTTCATCCCTACCATCGTAGATCGGACAGGGAGAGAGAATCTGTCGGCTATCCAGTTTGAAAAGGGGTGCAAGCGTCACGAGCCGTCATTCTTATGCGCCCTTAATCTGGAAGAGGTCGAAGGGTCCACCGGTCCAATCCCGGAACCGGTGAAGCAAGTTATTCATGAATTCGAAGATATTATGCCGGAAGAGTTGCCAAAGAAGTTGCCGCCTAGACGGTCGGTTGATCACGAAATTGAGTTGGTGCCGAGCACGAAACCGCCCGCTAGGGCGCCGTACCGACTGGCACAACCGGAGCTTGAAGAACTGAGGAAACAGCTCAAGGAGCTATTGGATGGAGGTCTCATCCAACCGGCAAGGTCGCCATATGGGGCGCCGGTTCTTTTCCAGAAGAAAACAGATGGATCCCTACGCATGTGTTGCGATTATCGGGCGCTAAATAAACTCACGGTGAAGAATAGATACCCCGTCCCGCTCATTGGGGACTGTTTTGACAGACTAAGTCTCGCCAAGTATTTTACGAAGATTGATCTGAGGTCCGGGTATTGGCAGGTACGGATCAAAGAAGGGGACGAAGCGAAGACTACTGTCGTAACGAGGTATGGGGCCTTTGAATTCTTAGTGATGCCGTTTGGGTTGACGAATGCCCCAGCTACCTTCTGTACGATGATGAACCAAGTGCTACAGGGGTACATCGATGAGTTTGTCGTGGTATACTTGGACGATATTGTGATCTATAGCGAGTCCTTGAGCAAACACATTGATCACTTACGAAAGGTGTTCCTTCGCTTACGTGAGAATGAGCTCTACGCCAAGTTATCGAAATGCTCGTTCGCGCAGTCGACTATCAGTTTTCTAGGACATATCGTTGGACACGGAAGGATTCGGATGGACCCGAAGAAAGTACGGGCCATTGAGGAGTGGCAACCCCCACGAGACGTTTCTGGTGTTCGTTCGTTTCTGGGGCTAGCCAATTACTATAGAAGATTCGTGGAAGGGTATTCGGCTATTGCGAAGCCTCTTACGGATCTTTTGAAGAAAGAGGAGAAGTGGGAGTGGTCTGCGGAGTGTCAGACCGCTTTTGAGAAACTGAAGAAGGTAGTGACGACGGACCCCATTCTTGCCCTCCCCAATATGTCGAGGTCGTTCGAAGTGCAGACCGACGCGTCTGACTTCGCACTTGGAGGAGTTCTAGTGCAAGATGGTCACCCCGTCTCTTTCGAGAGTCGGAAGCTAATGGATAGGGAGACAAGGTATACGGTGCACGAAAAAGAGTTATTGGCCGTAGTCCATTGTCTCCGAATTTGGAGGCATTATCTATTGGGATGTCCGTTCATCGTGAAGACGGATAATACGGCAGTGAGTTATTTCATGACTCAGGCCAACCTAACAGGGAAACAGGCCCGCTGGCAAGAGTTATTAGCAGAATTCAATTTCACGCTGGAATATCGCCCTGGCTCATGTAACCAGGTTGCGGATGCTCTTAGTCGGAGAGCCGATTATGAAAAGATGGGTAGAGTGGCGGCATTGACCACGAGCTCTGTCACCACAGATGTGAAGACTCAAATTCGAGATGCGCTAGCAAGCGACCACTGGGCGGAGGTGATTATGAAACTGGTCGAAGCCGGGAAAGCTCGACAGTTTTGGGTAGAAGACGGGCTTCTGAAAACTAAGGGTAACCGACTTTATGTGCCTAAAAGCGGGAACTTGCGGAAGTTTTTGATGGCAGAATGCCACGATACCATATGGGCCGGACATCCGGGGGAACAACGTACATTGGCTCTTATTCAACGAGCCTATTATTGGCCCAATATGGAGGACGACGTAGACACTTATGTTCGCACTTGTCTTGTGTGCCAACAAGATAAGCCAGACCGTAAGAAGAAGGCGGGATTGTTGGAACCCCTCATTGTTCCTACAAGACCATGGGAAAGTGTATCGATGGATTTTATCTCTGGGTTGCCTAAGGTGGGAGACTTAGGGACTATTTTCGTGGTGATCGATCGGTTTTCCAAGTATGCTACTTTTATTCCGGCACCCAAGTATGTATCGGCAGAGGAGACGGCACATCTCTTCTTCAAACACATCGTCAAGTATTGGGGCTTGCCGAAGGATATCGTCAGTGATCGGGATTCTAGGTTTACTGGCGTATTTTGGACGAAGCTGTTTCGACTACTCGGGTCAAAACTGAATATGAGCTCCGCTTTTCATCCACAGTCTGATGGCCAGACGGAACGCTTTAACTCTATGTTGGAGGAATATCTCCGACATTTCGTTCATGGTTCGCAGACGTCATGGGTAAAACTATTGGATGCTGCTCAGTTGTGCTTCAATTCCCAAAAGAGCTCTTCTACCAACAAGAGTGCTTTTGAGATCGTGAATGGGCAGCAACCCCTGCTCCCACATACAGTGGATTCTGACCTATTTGCGAGATCTTCTTTGGCGAAAGAGTTCTCGAAGGAATGGGAGATGAATGTGGATATAGCAAGGGGGTATTTGGAGAAGGCACAACGGCGTATGAAAAAACATGCGGATCAAAACCGTCGTTTTGCCGAGTTCAAAGTGGGAGATCTAGTGATGGCAAAGGTTCCCGACCCTCGCGCATCCAAGGCGTCTAGAGGGAAGGATTCTAGACTCATGCAGAAGTATATCGGGCCAATTCCTATTATCAAGCGAATTGGAAAAGTGGCCTATCGTGTTGCTCTTCCTTCTTGGTGCAAGGCATATAATGTTTTACATGTTGGGTTGCTAAAGCCTTATTTTGCAGATCAGGAGGATGATTCCCGCAATCAGCCGCAGCGGCCAGAAATGAAACTGAAAAATGTTGCGAAGAAAGTGCCGGAAGCCATTTTGGATCACCGAGTCTTGAAGACAAAGAAGGGCAACGTGGACGAATACTTGGTGAAATGGACCGGATGCAGCAGTGAAGAGAACACTTGGGAAAGAGCCAGAACCCTTACGGCGTTCAAACATCTCATTCCGGGACAAAGCAGAGCGCCGAGGACGTCGCTAACTCAAGTGGGGGAGGATGTTATGGGGGGAGGCGCCTAAGCCGCTCCCTGACGTCGTGGAAGGCCTCGTCGGGCCAACCCGGCGAGGTGTCGCAAGAGTCCTATACGAACGTGGCCAAGATTGAAGATTGAGAGAATAGTTGTGTAGGACTATTTTGTACTTGTAATTTGTTTCAAGTTTGTTTCAGTTTCCTTGTAAGTTATTTGGGGTGGGGTGTTGGACCCCACCCAAGCAGTTAGCATCCTTTGTAAGTCTGTTGTTGACATGATTAGCGAATTACGCTAAACACTAATGTCAAGAGAAGAAAAGAAAGTTGAAAAGCAAAGCATTGTTCTTGTTATTGTAATTCATTAGTAATTCTTGATATTGACATCTAGTAGCAATTCCTATTCATGTGGAAATGGTGAATGATTGTTACGCTCTCGGTTAATTATGTTGTTGGCTATCGTTATTGTTGGATGATTGTGTTGTTGGTTAACGTTATTGTTGGTAAATGTTGTTGGTGAATACTATTGCTGCTTAAAGTGATTGTTGGCTTACGTGAGTTATTGGCGGAGTAGCCTGTGGAGGGCTATTAGCCGCACGGGACCCTTTTATTCGTATAATCAAAAGACGCCCCGTGACACATTGTTAGTACAGATATTTTGAGAGTAATCACAGAGAAGATCGAGAGAATTTTGAGAGTAATTTTGCAAAATAGGCACAAATAAGGAACTTGCAAGTTTAATTAAGGAAAATAGGGTTTTGATTTCAGTAATAACCGTGAATAGGAGAGAGAGTGAATGTTAATGGGCAGTTACCAAATTTGAACCATGAAAAACTTTCCCACTATGTTTTCCCGCGCACAAGCTTTGATATTTAATTAACAGTTAACTAGAGCGGTTTTCAGAAAAAACTGAAAACTTATAAGTTCCTGTTTTCAATGTTGACCTGAGACTGTGCACAATGTTGGGATAACATTTGATAACATTCAAAACCGAAGGTGGAGGTACAGGCTTCACCAAGGCAAATTCATGTGAGAGCTTGAGATACATCCAAACATACATCTGAAACTTAACTAATATAGCAAGTGAGTACCTCAGACATATTGTTCAGATTAACATCATGAGTAAGCAACATAGATAACAAGAAACACACAGAGATAAGCAGTTATGAATTCAAGGAACAATTCACTTCCACAGCATAGAAAGTCACATAACAGTGTGTCACCTGCAGTATGTCACCCAATTGTTTGCCTCAACACATGAATTATACTCCCTCTAAGCCTAAACCGACACAACTCACAAATAAGAAAGAAAACAATGCAGTTCTATATGAATGCAACCATGTAATGTCAAATAGGCAGATGGTAAACACAAATGAAAAACTCCTCAAACCAGCACAGTCACATCTCTTTAAAATCTTTATTATTTTCATAACTCATCTGAACAAAAACTGAAGGTTGCTAAACACAAAGTTAATGTCACAACTGAATGAGGGCAGTCTGAACTCCACACACCCCAGTAACAACATTAACAGCAACAAGTTAGGCAAGTACAAAGGCCTTGAATGTTAGCAATTCATTTATCATGCACCCCAACACCCCCAACACCCCAATTCCTTAAGCTAGATGAAAAGTGATTCAATGACATGAAAAAATGCCGTTAATTTTCTAACTTTTGGTATTGTTGCCTCGACTGGAGAGTTCCAATACGTAAGGTTGCTTTGCAGCTCATATGAAATGGCTGAACAACTTTTGGTACTATAGCTATGAGTAAGATTTTGTCTCAGCAAAGTTACGAGAACTCTTGCTCTTTGGAGACAAAAACCACTTTATTTCAAGGTCTCTACGAGGCAGTATATTACTTGAAAAAGCTTTGATTGCATACTGATGGAATAGTTTTCTCCAATGACATATTTCATTTAGTTGGTTTTTATCTGTTAGTAATTTCCCTCTGGTTTGTTTCCTTTTAGATCCAGAATAATGGTGGAGAACACTACTATAACTTCCATATTGTCTACAGTGCTTCTTATAAGGTTCCAGTGCTATACTTTCGGGCTTACTACCGTGGTAAGTTGATTCTTTGTCCCTTAGTATTTGATATTGAATAGGATGAGGGAGGGAACATATACTGTATTGGCTATTTGCTTAACGTAACAAAAAAACCTCAATTGTTGTTAAAATATATTTGATTTCAATTGTGAGGACTTGAACCTTTTTGTGGAGTACACTAATTTTGTCACTCCTGTTTGTGGAATGTCTATTATTTTGTGTATGACATAAGTTACACCTAGCCGAAGTTTGAACACAAAAGTGTAGTTTATGGTGTACTCAAGTAATGGATCCGCTGTACGTTATTTAATTGGCTGAATGATTGTGGAGGACCGCCATTCTGTGACGGTGTTATGTCTTATCATGCACTACTCAGGAATTTATCCACATTTGTTTGAATTCATGCTACTTGAAACTGTTGAAATCCATAAAACATTTTTCTGAAGTCATTTGAATCACTGAAGGCAGAGTTGCCGTTTCCTTTAGAATTAATATTTTGAGAAAACGGCATTGGTTCCATAAGATAGCTAGCTGAGATGGTTCGTCTCTTGAATATGACTTATGCGGCATGATTTGCGTTAGTTGGAAATCTGGTGAATTTATGGTCTTTATCAGTCAGTTGTTGCACATTTGTAGATGGGCAGCCTCTGGCACTAGAGGACATTGAGAAGAGTATCCCGATAGATTCTGCACATCTTCTCTCTAGATCCAAGTGGACGTTTATTACCCTTGAGGTAAATCTTCTGGGTCATCACCATCTAATTTTTCTCCATACTTTTGAGATCTAATGTCCAATGGTGTATCTTTGATTTTCGATATATAGATATGTATATAAATGTGGATATGTGTATGTGACGTTTGTGGTAATCGACATATACAGGACCACCCGGAGTTGAAGAGGCCGTGGTATACGCTGCATCCATGTGGAACAAATGAATGGATGAAATTGTTCTTTCTTAAAGATCCTGATGTAGCTCAAGGTCAAGTACCAGTGGAGAAATACTTGGTGTCATGGTTCTCAGTAGTTGGCCAGCTTTTTGGTCTTAAAATCTCTTTCCAAATGCTGCTGAATACTAATCTATCAATGCATGGAGAAAGTCAATAGTTCCTTGAAATATTTATTGAACATTAACTCCTAACTTGTGTAAACCTCAACTTTTCATCACCCAAGCACTTACGTATCGAAGTCTTGCATTGAGGTATAGAAAAGAGAAGGTGGTTCGACAATCGAGTGGCAGGCGAGCCTTAGCTACATTATTCTAGAAAGAAAATCCAATGTGATCAATCATTCAATTTGTGTACTTCTTTGATGTTTAACTACACCAATCTGATTTATGCATACATAAGCTACCAGAACATATACATCATTGAAAACATAAATTAGTTTACTGAATAATACTCAACTCAAATAAAGTCATAAACAATGATTCAGTGTAGCCTTAAACACTAGATAAATCCCACTCTAATTACTAAATAGTTTGGCAACTCATGATTATAAGTTCAGAGCACAACAAAAAGTTGACAACAGAGTAAAAGAGTAAAGTGGAAGATATCAAGTTATCAACTCTCAAGTTGAAGTTACTAGATAAAAGTCGTGGCAAATGATGAAACTATAAATGTCGTGATCTGACACCCTGGAAAGGAAAACCACATTTGATTCATAAGGGGAATCCTCCCAGGCTTGATTAACCATCACTATGTCCAATTTACAGTATTTGTGATCTATGATTTCCTGCTTTTTTATAGCAGTCTTGAGTTCATCTCCAATATATGTCTCTCCCCTCTCCTCACTCCACTTCTCCTCCTGAGATAGAACCACATTCCAGTCACCAATGAGGATTCATGGTTGGGTAATTTGATCTCCAATATCTTCTAACTCTTTCCACAAAACTTTCCTTTCTTCCATTTTATTCTGAGCATAGATAAAAGTGCAGAGAAACTCCAACTTCTTATCCTTGCATATCACTTTGCCATGCATCATTTGATCAGTCTTATTCAAGATGGTTATGTCCACTTTGTCCTCCTCCCAGACCAGGAAGATTCTACAATTCTTTCCCTCATTAATTTTACTCTCTACTCTCCAGGAGTTCTCCAACTTATTTTTTTATCTTATCATAGTTTTCTTGCCTTATTCTTGTTTCCAGGACTGCACCAAAACAACAATTATTGTCTTTCATAGCTTGTTTCCAAGCTGCCTGCTTGAGAGGATCATTCAATCCTCTTAAGTTCCAACCACAAAATTTTTGGTTGTTGGATGTCTGTTGAAGTTATGGTCTTTATTGATCACTCAATCACTTGCGCATTCATAGATGGGCAGCCACTGGCACTACAGGACATTGAGAAGAGCATCCCGGTAGATTCTGCACAACTTCTCACCAGATCCAAGTGGACGTTTATTACCCTAGAGGTAAATAAATTTTCTGGGCCATCGCCACTTTAACTTCCTTTTCGTACGTTTAAGATCTAATGGCCACTGGTGTATCTTTGATTTTCAAAATATATGTATTTAAGTGTGGGTGTGGATTTTGTGGAAATTGATATATGCAGGAGCACTCGGAGATGAAGAGACCGTGGTATACACTGCATCCATGTGGGACAAATGAATGGATGAGGCTAATCTTTCTTAAAGATCCTGATGTAGCTCAAGACAGAGTAGCAGTGGAGAAATACTTGGTTTCATGGTTCTCAGTAGTTGGCCAGCTATTTGGTCTGAAAATCCCTTATCAAATGCTGTTGGATACAAATCTATCATTTCATAGAGAAAGACAATAGTTATTTGAAATATTTTTATATCTTAACATATGTAAATATCATTTATTCCATAATCCAAGCGCCTACTTATCAAACTCTCGCATTAAGTTTTAGAAAAGAGTACGTGGCTCAATAACCGAACGGGCGGTGAGCATTAGCTACATTATCCAATAAATCGCTATATTTCCTGTATCTTTGTTATTTTTTGTCCCGAGTATTGCGAGCCGTTCAGAAATCAGACCCCTCCAAGTTGCCCGGCCTCCAGAAAGTGTCTTTTCAACTGTTTCTCCTCTCGACTCCACTCTGTTTCTTAAAAAAAATCATAAGATCTTGAAGTTATCATTCATATGTTCTTCGGATCAAATGAATTCTCGATACAAAATGAGCGGGATTGAATGGATTTTAAGATAAGGAGGGATGACAAGTGGTTATTAAAAGTAGGAGTAATGTATAATTATTAAAAAATTTGGGTTAACTGTAGCTTTTGAGAAACTACAAGGAAAAAAAAGAAAAGAAAAAAATATTAGAGGTAACATGTAGAGCCGGTTGCCCAAGTTACAGAAAAATACATGTGGCTATTATGCGTTTGTTTATGTACACTATTGTACAACATGTGCATTAGTCATTTTCCATAAAAAAAAAAGTCTTGAAATCAATTCCTACAAGTGGACTTCGAACTTAAACCTTTGACCGAACCACGTTAATTTTTATTTTCTTCTACCTTTTTTTTTTGTAGAGTAAAGGAAAACAAATAAGGCCCTTAGGCTAAGTCTCTAGCTAACGACGCAATAATACTAGGAGGAGATCTATCCCAAAATATAACTCTTCCTTCTTCATGCGCGCCCTCTTTTGCAAGGCTATCCGCCACTCTGTTCGCTTCCCTTGGGATCCATCTCAATTCGCACATCCACGACTTGTGGAGAAGAATCTTTCAACCATGTACCAAAGTCGCTACATCCGGTTGCGGGTCGAGCTCACTCTTCAAAAGTTTATACGCGGTGAGAGAATCTATTTCAACTTCAATTAACAGCACTCTCCTTTCCCAAGCCAATTCAAGACCATGCTTCAAATCTTCAAGCTCCGCACCATCCAACGTCGGTGTCATAATGTGTTTTGCAAAACCCCAAATCCATTCGCCATTCTCGTCCCTCAACACTCCCACGGCCATCCCCATGTTTTGTTGCACATTCCTGTCCCCATCGACATTCAATTTTTTCCACCCCGCCCTCGGTTTCGACCATTTCTTTGCCTTTCCATGCGATCTTTTTCTTCTTTCTTCAAACAATTCACGGCTAAGGCTTTTAATTTGGAAAAGACGCCCAACCACGTTATGTTCCTTCCCGTGAAACACCCTCGCGTTCTGGTGTTTCCATATAATCCACAAACAAGCCGTAAAGATCAAAAACCAAGGCAAATTTGGGTGCACGTTGTTACGCACCTCCAGCCCTCCCAGATTGACGCGCAGCGACACATCGTCGTCGATATGCTCAAACTTATGCAAGTCATCTTTAATAATAACTCGTGCCCAAACTTTCTTTGCTGCGGGGCAGTAGTGAAACAAGTGCACCTCCGTTTTATCCTCGTGATTGCAGAGACTACATCCTGCGGAGTTCGTCATTTTTCGAACCTTCTTGAGGTGATTTGTTGCGAGCCGGTTTCGTGCAACCAACCACAAAAATGCTACAGTTTATTGCTTACATCCAAACTCCAAACCCAATCAAAATTTTGTCGCGACCGAAGGTCATGTCCATAATGCTTGTCGAAGGCATTATATGCAGATTGGCATGTAAACAAACCACTCGAAGTTTCATTCCAAATCAGTCTATCCTCCTCCTCTGTCAACAACACTCTTCGGGTTCAAATATCAACCGCAATATTCCCAGGTATCTGCGAACCGAGCCCCTCCAAAATCCAGCCACCCTCGTCGTTTATCATGTCCCTAATAACTAGTTTCTTTTCTGACGACAAGATCGAGATATTCTCCTTGTAGAAGCAGCCTGACCCCCCCCCCCAATTATCGTACCAAAATGATACTTTGTCCCCCCTTCCGATCTTCCATCGTAGGAACGGTTCCATAAGCCGCACACACCGCACAATTCCCTTCCACATACTACTATCCGAAGCTCTCGAGGTCACGTATAACAGCTCCTTTCCTCTAAGATATTTCGCCATAATCAACTTGCTCCATACGTTCTCTTCACCCACAAGTATTTTCCAAACTAAATTTGCTAGTAACGACTCATTGCTCGTTCTTGCCTTTCGGATTCCCAAACTGCCATCCTTCTTAGATTTCGCGACCTCATTTCACGCCACAAAATGCATCTTTTTCTTGGCAATGTCCGTGGACCACAGAAAATCGCAATTTAGCCTATCGAGTTTGTCACAAACATGTTCAGGAAGCCACGTCGATTGCATTACATAAACAGGCATCGCTGACAAAACAAAGTTGATAAGAGTAGCTCGCCCCACGATTGATAACATTTTGTTTTTCCAAGATGCGAACCTCAATAAGATCCTATCAAAGGTTTCCGTGCAGAATTCTCGGTCCATTCTCCCGTGCAACAACTTCACCCCGAGATACTTCCCCAAGTTCGGTTTTTCCCAAATCCAAACACTTCGCTTATCGTATGTTTCAACCCTGCGCCTTCAGTCTTTGAAAAGAAGATCTTGGACTTTTGTGGGCTTAACTGAAGCCCTGAAGTGTCACAAAATCGCTCTAAGACCTTCTTGATCACCCTCCCCATTTTCAACGTCTCTTTCCCCATCAACACAAGGTCATCTGCGAAAACAAATGCGAAATCTTCGGCCCCCCTACACAGAATCACGACCCGCCACTGCCCGCATTCGACCGCCTCATTAATAAGGTACGACAAGCACTCAACACATAGCACAAATAAATATTGAGATAATGGATCCCCTTGTCGTAAACCACAAGTGTGCTTAAAGGTTGTGATGGGCGTACCGTTCCAAAGAATTCGAGTAGTTGTGTTACGCACGTAAAACATTTTCACGCCCACCAACTCCTCCGAAAAGGCAAACACCCTCAAAGTCTCCTCCAAAAAATTCCAACTAACCTTGTTGTAGGCCTTCTTAAGATCCAACTTCATCACCATCGCGCCAGCCTTATTTTTCTTTTTTGTTCTCAACGATTGGAGGATTTCCTAAAGAATGAAGATGTTATCCTGCGTACTTCGTCCCTTTATGAAACTTGACTATGTTGGAGCAATGATCCTCAACATTAAGCCCCTGAGCCGTGACATGATGTTCTTTGTGATAATCTTGTAGAGAACGTTGCAAAGGGAAATCGGTCGATACTGATTAATGCTTTCTAGATCATTCATTTTAGGAAACAGACAAAGAAATGCCTCACATATTTTCGGGTCAAACCGTTGATTGCGAAACACTTCCAACACGAACTTCATAACCGACGGTCTCACCCACTCCCAACTTTTTGGTAGAAACTCGCCTGAAGTTCGTCCGGGACGGGTGCTTTCAACGGGTGCATATCTTGGATCGTTTGCTTCAGTTCGATCTCATCAATTAAAACTGCGAGGTAGGGAGAGCCCGAGCGTGCACCACCGCATCATTGTCGCTATTACTTGAAAACAAAAGTATAAAGTATTCGCGCACATGTTCTTGTAGCAGTTTATCATCTTTCACCCAGCCCCCTTCTATCTTTAATGCACGGATTATGTTTCAACTCCTCCGGATCAGCGTCAACTTGTGAAAAAATTTGATGTTCCTTTCTCCGTCGCTTATCCATTTAACTCGCGACTTTTGGTACCAAAAAAGCTCCTCATTTTTAAGGATTTCATTATATTCCTTCACGAAATCCTCTTCCAAGTTCTTTAAGAAGGTGTTAGGCCTTGCGCATAGCGACTTTTGGATACCCCCTAACTGCGCCATTAACTCTCTCTTTTTGGCAAAAATATTCCCGAACTTGTCACGATTCCATGGCTCCAAGATTCTTGGGACTTCCTCAATTGCCTCAAGTATGCTATCTTTCTCTTCCCAATTTTTTCTCCACAGCATCTCGCACTCCTTATGCCTAAAACACATCTCCTCGAACCTAAACGGCCTCTTACATCGCTGTTTCTCGCGGTCAAGACAAAACATCGCGACGGGGTGGTGATCAGAGTGCGTACGGGGAAGATGAACAACCTCATGATCCAAAAACATGCTCATCCACTCTTGACTAGCCAAACCTCTATCAATCCGTGCTTTGATACGTCCCCCGTGTTCACAGTTGTTACCCCATGTGAATTTTGGCCCTATGAATCCGAAATCCATGAGGTTGCACCGTTCAATAAAGTTAAGGAAAAACAATAGCCTATTAAGAGTCCTCGTACGTCCCCGCTCTTCTCATGATTAAAACTTATCTCATTAAAGTCGCCGGTGACCAGCCATGGGGTGATCGGGTCATTCGCCATTTTTGCCAAATCATCAAAAACCTTTATCTTTGCCGATTTGCGGTGTTGCACGTAAATCCCTATAATGCGCCAGCAGTTTTGCGAACTCGTCCGAATAATAGCATGTATGGCATGTGCATCCACCCCCATAATCTTGACCTTGACCTCGTGTTCATTCCACAACATCCACACTCCTTCGACCATACCTACTGTCGGGGCGATCACATAATTCGAGTACCTTAAATAGGGCGCAATGTTACGGGCATGTTCCGCACCCACTCTCGTTTCAAGAATGTAAACAACTGTTCGTTGATATGTACAAACCAACTCTCAAAAGTTTCTACGATACTCGTCATCACCCGCTCCCTGGCAATTCTAACTGATGATCTTCATACTACGATTGCACAGGTGAGTCGGGTGAACGGCCTCCTCAGGCTGCATCCCTTTCCATGTCACATAGAGTTAACTCAGGGTTTCCCTCAACAAAACCCGTTGTCTGTTCGACTCCCATTGACTCAGATCAAATCTCTGCCACCATGTGTGAAAGTTGTCCCACCGTTCGATCCTGTAGACTGAAATTTCCACTTCCCAGATCGTCAGAGGTATGTTGAAAGTCTGAACCAATCTTTCCCGCGTCTCTGTTTGATAGATTCTGGTCGGCCCGTTGAAGATATTGGAGACCGTCTCAAACCCCCAATTCGGTGGAAAATTCACTATCATTGCGTCGTGTACCCAATTGAGTTCCATGTGGACTTACGTGGTGTGTTGCGTCGTCGTGAATGATAATCGCCGAACTTCCCTCTGTTATATTATTTTCCAGGATAGAGAAAGGGTTAGCATCTCTTAAAGAGGCGTGTTCTTTCTTATTCCCTTTCGAACTGTTACCATAACTACTCATGCCTTTCGACCCTTTCCCATTCGACCCTGACTTACTACTTCTGCGTAATTTAGGATTCAGAGATGCAGGTAGAATCCTTTTACCTTTCGCATCACACTCCTGAGCCCAAAATAATTGAAACTCGGGTTCCAAATTCGACCGTGCTAGCCATTCTAGGCTTAGCCATCGTTTTTACACTTTTGTCCGGAGCCGAAATATCCTTGTGTTTCTTTTTTTCCTCATTAGCATCCAATCCATTACTCCCTATTTCTCGTTTTTTTCATGAATCACTCCTCATCCCTCTTTTTAGTCTCGTTGCGACCCAAATCCGCAGAGCTGTGTTCCGGGTTACTTCCATTTCGCGAATTTGATTTCGTTATCTCACAGTCCAACCCCTTATGACCAATCTGACCACAAACGTGACACAAAAGTTGGACGTTCTCATAGATTATTTGGTGCACCTTGCCGTCAACCCAAATCCCTCGTTCAAGCGGTTTATCCATTTTAATTTGCACACAAAAGCATGCAAAGTTTCCCCTTGTCGCGTTATAACTATTTTCATAAATTTTAATTGGTTCGCCAATACTTTCCGCCAACGCTTGGATCATCGCCTCTTCCATGTATTCCAAAGGCAAGTGGAGTACTCTCAACCAAGTTATAGTACTGTCGACTATGTCCGTGTCTGCCCAAAAATTTGGTGCCCATGTGCGGACTGAGATGAATTGTCCAGCAAGTTGCCACGGTCCCTCCGTGAGGATCGTCTCTCGTTTTTTGGAGGTGAGACCTTTTATGCAATAACACATGTTGCCTAGGTCGACTAATTCAATTTCACCATGAAGTTTCCACATTAAATCCAACCGCGTTTGAAGAGCAGTGTAATACCATTGTCTCCCTCGAATCCGTATTATAATAGTATCTTTCCACTTCAACCGCATTCGATTGCGCAATTCTTGCGACGTGCGAATTTGCTTGAACGGGATCAGTTCATCGGCCTCCCTAATCTTGATATGTTTATGGTCTTCGACTGTTTTGTCCACATTCACGCGCACATTCTTCCGCTTATTCCGTTGCGCTACCATGTCCGCGTAAGAATTCGCGTTAGGGTTTGGAGTCCCTCCGTTCTCTAAACTCTCAATTTGGCAGTCCATCCTCTCTGGGAGGTTCTCCGACTGTCTCGGTCTTTTTTGTATACGTGGCGCTGTTGTGATTATTAGTTCCAGCCGAAAATCCGGGGGTAACGGAGTTAAATCTGGTGGCTTAGGTGGTTCGTCTGATCGTAGGATTTCGTTCGAAGGTTCGCTTCTGGTCATTAATCTTTTTTTCTTTTAGATTGATGTTCTTCTACTTGTTTAGTTTAACGGTATATGAGTAAGATTCATAACCAAAACTATGTTAGATTGTAAAAAAATTTATACTATTAAAATTGAATAGATAGCTACTGTTGGAGATAATATATAAATATTAAATGTCTATCCTCTTTAAAAGCTTAAGCTTTTAGATGAGATGACAATTCAATCTGGTATCAGAGCTCAGGCCAATGAGGAGGTCCTAGGTTCGAATCTCACCGCCACCCGATAATTAAAAAGTGACACGTGACAGGCGTAACAAAAGATTTACAGCCCGCACGTGAGGGGGCGTGTTGGAGATAATATATAAATATTAAATGTCTATCCTCTCTAACAGCTACTACGTATTTTATTTAATAGAACTCAAAGCAAGTGATATACTTCGTTTAATTCAACAAATGAGTTTCATAAGTCATAATATTCTTTATAGTTTCTTTAAAAAAAATAGGGATAAAAGCATCAAGCCCCCTGAACTATACACGTTTTTGCGACTTGCCCCCTAAACTAATTTAATAAGCGTTTTGCCCCCTAAACTATGCACGTCTGTGCGATTTGCCCCCTTGCCGGATTTTCGGCTATTTTTGGCCATTCTTGGCCGGAATTTTTCCCCTTACCCGACACATATGTGTTGTACTAGATGTATATTAGTAGTTGATGACAAAAAGTAGGCGAAAAAATGCCTCGAACGGGGCATATTCCGGCTAAAGTAAACTGAAGATGAAATCACATTTTGGCCGGAATATGCCCCGTTCGAGGTGTTTTTTCGCATTCTTTTTGTCATCAACTACTAATATACATCTAGTACAACACATATGTGTCGGGTAAGGGGAAAAATTCCGACCATAGAATGGCCAAAAATAGCCGAAAATCCGGCCAGGGGGCAAATCGCACAGACGTGCATAGTTTAGGGGGGAAAACGCTTATTAAATTAGTTTAGGGGGCAAGTCGCAAAAACGTGTATAGTTCAGGGGGCTTGATGCTTTTATCCCAAAAAAATATCTCTTTTTGAATATTTGACAAAACGAAACACCCGCAAACAAGACAAATCATAATCTTATGGTCACAATTATCCGACTTATATATCATGCCCACCTCCGAAAATGATTAATGTAAAATTGATTCTATTCAAACTTGCAGTTGATAAAACTTGCTATTGACTCGTATTTGGAACGGAAAGAAGGTTAGAGAGTTCAAGTTGGTCTACTTCTTACAACAAAAATAAATGTTCGAAAGAAGACTTGATGCATTGACCATGCTGGTCTTGCAAATTTGCGCCGAATGTTATAAATTTTTATTATTTAAGCTACAGAGGCCAACCTTAACAGTTTCATGGAATTATCACCCTGAATTTATATCCAAGAACAGAAAAAAACTTGATTAGAGAACTTACAGAGATGATGAAAATCCATCTCATCATATTGTTCCTACTCCTCTTTGGTTTTTGTGGTCGTTACGCCCTTGATGAGGTTAATATTTCACAGCACAAACTCGTTGGATCTCGTCAAAACCGTAATGACAAAGACATCATCAACGTTGGCTTAATCATCGATATGGACTCGTTGATTGGGAAAGTTGTCCCGAGCTGCATTTCAATGGCGATTGAGGACTTCTACAATGATAACAGCCACTACGAAACGAGGATTGATCTTCACATAAGAAACTCTAAGGGGGACTCTTTGCATTCTATTGCTGCTGGTAAGTTCTACATTTTTGCAGCATAAGGACATTTTCCGATTAATTAACTACTACGACGCAAATGTCTATTAGTATAAGTAACAATTAGCAGTTCACTTACTCTAACATAGGAGAAGTGCTATAATTTCCTAATGCAGCTATTGATCTTTTGGAGACCGTTGATGTTCGTGCAATGATAGTGCCTTTAATTACAAACCACGAGTCTGTTATCGCCAGACTCGCAGACGCAGCTAGTGTTCCATTGCTATCATTTTCGTCTGTGTCATTTTTCGATGAACAATCATTTCTTTTACAAGTAGCGGGAGACGAGGAGTACTCTCAATTCCAAGGGATTGCTTCTTTAAGTAAATCTTATAATTGGAAGAGTTGTGTAATCTTGTATGAGGATGATGCCGAAGTGAGACAATTTCAACCATATCTGCACAATATCTTGCAAGAGCATCAAATGGGTGTCATATATCATACAGCCATTTCTCTTAGAGCTACCGATGAACAAATAGTTGACGAGCTTCATAGGGTAATAATGAAGAGGAAAGCTTCAATTGTTATTGTATACATGTCGCCTTCTCTCGCATCTCGCATATTTCTAAATGCGAAAATGATTGGAATGATGAGCAGGGGATTCTCATGGATCGTTACAAGCAAGACTATGAATTTATTGCATGGATCGTTTGAGGTCTCTTCAGTTTATGAGTCGATGCAAGGAGTACTTGGTTTTAGATCTTATATTTCTCCATCGGATAAGCTTAAAAATTTCACTTTGAGATGGAGGAAATTTCAACTCAGGGAATCTAACATGGAATTCATGGATTTAAACGCGTATGGTGTATGGGCATATGATGCTGTTTGGGCTTTGGCATTGTCAATTGAACGGGCAGGCGTAAAACCATCTCCACATCGGCCTCAATGCAAGCTGTTGGACCTATCTTGCGTACGAGTTTCTGATAGCGGCGTAGCCCTCTTGAAGGAAATCAAAAGAAGTAAGTTTAATGGTTTGGCCGGTGACTTTGAGCTTGTGAATAGAAAACTAGTTCGTGAAACTTATGAAATAGTGAATGTGATAGGAAAAGGGGAAAGGACTGTAGGTTTCTGGACTTTAGCGGATGGACTAACTAAGGTTTTACATTCATCGAATAAATCTTTCTCAGACAATGCACTTGAGACTGTTATTTGGCCCGGGATTTCCTTAACTACTCCAGTAAGTCGGCTTGTTCAAATAAGTGAAAAAAGTTTGAGAGTTGTAATTCCAGCTGGAAAGAGGAGACCTGAGCTGGTACACTGGCAATACGAACAGAAAACGAATATCGTACTTGCAGATGGATTCTGCGTTGAGGTGTTTCGTGCTGCTTTACAGTGGTTGGAGTACAATATATCGCTTGATTTTTATCCGTTATTCAATGGAACATATGGCGATCTTGTGAATCAGGTCTACCATCAGGTATACATAGATATTTCTCTTCCAAATATTTGAAAAATGTCGCGAAAGTAAACTGTTCCTTGTTTATTTGGCCATTACTCTTGTTTGCTTCTTACACTACTACATCAAAACATGGTCTTAATCTGTTTAGTTTATTTCCCTCACATCTTAAACTAGAAAAAGTTTGCTTGTTAAGTTTTAATGACATAATTAGTATCATGTAGTATGAGTTCATTTGTTTCTTTATGAAATGTAGTATAGAAGGGCAAATGGGGCAATTGATTGATTGACTGATTGATTAATTAAGTAGAGTGTTATAATCTTTTGTTAGTTAATGCTCATTGGTATAATTATTTGAATTTTGGATGGTACAGAACTATGATGTTGCGGTTGGAGACATTACTATCCTTTCGAACAGGTCTGAACTTGTTGACTTCACGTTGCCTTATACAGATTTAGGAGCGGGGATGGTAGCAAGACTGGATGATAAAGATCCTTGGTTCTTCTTAAAGCCATTTGATCGAGATTTGTGGATATTGAGTGCATGCTTGTTTGTTGTTACGGGAACTGTAGTTTGGCTTATTGAACATCCTATGAATGATAACTTTCAAGGGTCAACAGCTCAGCAAGTGGGAACACTACTTTGGTTTGCCGTTTCAACTATTGTTTTTGCTCACAGTAATCTCTCTCTCTCTCTCTCTCTCTCTCTCTCTCTCTCTCTCTCTCTCTCCCTCTCTCTCTCTCTCTCCCCCTCTCTCTCTCTCTCCCTCTCCCCAATTTTGACGTCTCACAAAGATTGCTTTGCAGGTTGAGTACAAAGTAGTTAACAAAACAAGTGTTTGTAATAGAATGGAAAAACTAGGGGTACATGTGCATCTTGCCCTGAAACATTTATCAGATCGATGTTCGCTTACCGCATTGCGATATCACTTAATGGGAGGGTATTAATATGTTAGGGGGTCTTTCGACGTTTTCAAAAGTTTGAGGCTGATTTATGAATCGACTCAAAGTATAGGAAGTTTCACACAATTATCCCATTTCTTAAGTGGAGCGTTGTAACAAAATACTAACACAATTTCAGAATAGGTTAAATTTGCTTCTTTTCATAAACAAATCAAATAAAATTTGGATATCATTTAACTTAATTTGGATACCCTGGCAGATTAAAGAGTGAAATAAAGTATGCTAAATTTTATAGTGTATGTGCGTGTGTGAGTTTTTTAGCATGTACATGAGCCGTAATTATCCGTAATCTTTAATTTTGCAGAAGAAAAACTACAAAGTAATCTCTCAAGATTTGTAGTGGGCGTGTGGTTGTTCGTAGTCTTCATACTAACATCCAGTTATACAGCAAACTTGAGTTCACTTCTGACAGTTCAAAGATTTAAAGTGGCCAAAAGCGATAACGTGGGCTCAGCAAATCCTCTTATAGAAGGAATAGTAAGCAACCTGAATTTTGGGGACAACAGACTTCGGCCTTATAAGTCAGCAAATGATTATGACGAGGCTTTAAGAAAAGGAACTAAGCATGGTGGTGTTGGTGCTATAATGGATGAAGTACCTTATATCAAAATATTCATGAACAATTATCCAAATGACTACACTCTTATTGAAACCTCAATGAAAACAAACGGCTTTGGTTTTGTAAGTATCCTAGCACAAAATCACACGTTCTCAAATTTTTTATTTTTTTAACATATTCTTTAGTGTTATAGAAACTTGATTTAGGTATCTTTATAGGCATTTCAAAAAGGTTCACCTCTTGTACAAGAATTATCAAGAGCAATTGCTGGATTAAGAGAAGAAGGAAGACTTTTGGAGATGGAGAAGAAATGGTTTACCAACCCAATCACCCTGTCGTCTCAGGATACTGAACGGCCTACGACCAACACTCTCAGCATTGGTAATTTTTATGGTTTATTTCTTGTAAGTGGGATTTCGAAAGCGATCGCTCTTCTTGTACTTTTGTTCTTGTTACTTCGTGAGAGATTGTTCAAAGTGTATATGTGGTTCAGATTGTTAGCACTTAGAAGATTTGTACTCATGCTAAGGTACATTTCTCCGAGAACGATTGGTAGTGCGTGATTGATGTAAATTTGGTAGATTATTCAAACATTAGTATATTATTCAGTTCTTTGTAGTGGGGCATGTTTGAGTTTATTATTTTGGTCTAAGTTAATGTTGCATACATGAAGTTTCTTTGGTTCTTACATTCTATGCAATTAAAATCTCTTGCTTTATCATAAAGGCTTGAACTTTGATTTCTTGCAAAACAGTTAAAGATTTTGTTATCGTTTATTGCTTTTAAAGTGGGTGGTGTGCAACTTATGAAGATTTTTCCTCAAGAGATGTTGGGTTTATGGAAACAGAGTTCTCTTTTATCAAACTATTGCCTTATTTGTACCCTCTCCATCTTCACCTATAACGGATTTTGAAGATGAGGTCATATCACTTAGAGACAATATGTCAAGCTATAGGTTATACGTCAGGAGAGATGGAAATTGTGACAATGTGAACTATTGAGTGCTAATATACTAAAGGCATTCAAACAAACTTTTTTGACAATGATCCCCTCACACTCAGCCTATGTTGCACGGATACTCAAATCGTATCCCGTATCGAATACCAAACAGATAAGGATACGCCCAAAATACGTGTTGGATAAGTCGTGTGACGTATCCTATTTAAAAATTAATTTTTTTAATAAATGAGATACGTAGCGGATACACCTTAGAACAGTACCTGACACGTCCCCAATAAAATAGGCATTTTATTATTTTTAAAAACTTTAGAGGTGAAAAGTAATTTGTTTATACTACAAACACCAAAAAGCAATTTTCTAATTTATTAATTTGATTTAACTCATATAATAGTTTTCACTCATGAAATTGCAAATCTTTCTCTTTATGAACCCGACTTTGAGTCGATTTTGTTTGTTGATGATGTCATTTAACAATAAATAAGCTATTGCGATATTAATCTTGTTTGTTATATTATGAAACTTTGTAATATTCGTGTTCAACATGTTTATCAATTAAATTTGAGTTTGTGGAATGGTGGATCTTTGACACCCTCATACATTTGGTCTCGTAAGTTGTCACCCCACGCATTTGGTCCCGTAAGTTGGTAAAAGTACTCAATTTCAGTCTCGTCTCGCTTGAGTTCAATGAAGTCATCGGATTTTGCTGATGTGACTCTGGTTTGACTCAAAACTTAAGGATTTTGACCCAAAAAAGAATATCCAATTACATGACATGCCACATGGACACCATGTAATCAATTAATTAAAAAAATTGGAAATTGTAAATAAATTTTTAAACTTAAAAACGTTATACAAGAACTTAAATTTGTCTTTTATTCCTCAATATTAATCTGGAAATCTCTGTTCTAAATAATCAACATTAATAAACAATAAATACAAGTTTAAAAAAAATCCCACAAATACGTGTTCTTTATGTAATAAACTATTAAAAACATGAGTTCATCTTCAATAAACAGTTCCTAGATTTAAAAAAAAAGTTGACTATTCATCTTAAACCATTAAGAAAATATGTTAGGATCAAAGATCCTAACGGGTTTGTTCTACTTCGAGTGAGAACGAAACTCCTAAGAATGGAGATGAGAAGCTAGAATTTAACTAGAAACTATTTAATTAATTTTCTTCTTACCAATAATGATTACAAAACCTTACATAAATAGTAAATGAAAATAACTCCTAAGACCCACTAACACTTCCCACTAACACCACTACTCCACTAAAGCATTAACTTAAATACTACATTAGACTAATATAATAAAATACAATAAATATGTAATAATAAAATATAATAACTTAATTAGGTCCGTAACATTCCATCCCCGTTGAAAAGGGCATTGTCCTCAAGGCCCTATATAATTTCTAATGTACTACAGAAAACCAGCAATGTATTCCCCAAAGAAAAGAGAAGATGAAGGGTTGAATTGCAAATGAGTTGGCCTGTTTGCTTTCTGTTTTCTTCCAGACGCATATTCCCTTGTTGAATGGACTAGTTTCTTTCCAGACATTGAAAACCTTTTATTCCTCCAAATAAATAATAAATTGCATGCGTCTTCTGCTTCTTCTTCCTTTTTCTTTCTGTTATCTTTTGTTTCCCAACTCTGTTCGCACCAACCTCTTTGTCAATTGCAGCGGGACGACGGCCTTGGCGTTGTGTATGCCGTGTTTCTCGTAGCAAAGGCAAGTAGAGTTTCTTCCTCTTTCTCCAATTGAATAGCACATTAGCTGCACTTGCTTGGGAGATTAGCAGATCTGTAGCTTTGAGTTGGAACAGAAAGTTAGAGGGCGGAGTTGAGGTGTGGTCGCCGGGGTGGTTTACGCCAAACGTATGCTGGTGTAGGTAATAAATTACATGGTCGACGTAGTGGCAGCGCCTAAAATTGATGGAGCAGTGACATGAACTTCCCAGATTAGTGAGCACTCGTCCTAACTGCTTCGGACGGTTGTGAAAGTGCATAGGCTGTTCCAAGTTATCATTTGCTGTAGTTGACGGAAATGTGTGGTATGAGTGGGTGAGGGACAAAACTTTCGGGGATATTTCGGAGGAGTTGGGCAGAACGTATGATGGTGATGATGGATCAGAGGATTGCGACAATTGGGCTAAAGTCATGGTTGTTGCCCGACATATAAATTGCGAGTCATGTTGGGCCAATTGTAATTTCATTGTAGTAAGAGAACCCTGAAATTCTTCCAAAAACTGACGATGTTGAGCACGAATTTCGTCGACGTCGTTTTGAATATGTCGGAGAATTTTCGCCATGGATGGAGCTGCATATGACGATAAGGAGAATTGTGTTTGAATGAATTTGGGAGGCCTTGGCGAGTTCAATGATGAAAGCACCATTGTTAGGATCAAAGATCCTAACGGGTTTGTTCTACTTCGAGTGAGAACGAAACTCCTAAGAATGGAGATGAGAAGCTAGAATTTAACTAGAAACTATTTAATTAATTTTCTTCTTACCAATAATGATTACAAAACCTTACATAAATAGTAAATGAAAATAACTCCTAAGACCCACTAACACTTCCCACTAACACCACTACTCCACTAAAGCATTAACTTAAATACTACATTAGACTAATATAATAAAATACAATAAATATGTAATAATAAAATATAATAACTTAATTAGGTCCGTAACAAAATACACTATTCATCTTCAACTTTTTTTGCATTTTAAACCATTAAAAAAAAGAGTTCATCATTTTTTTCCGTTACAGTGAACTCTTTTCTCTCCCGTCACTCACTCACACTCCGGCAATTGAACACTCCGCCGCCGGCACTTGCTCTGCCACTGTCCGACAAATGATATGAACGCTCCCTCAAAAGTCGGCGTTCGACGAGTGGTGAAGAAACGCACCAAAAAGCCTTTGATCTGAATCTAAGTTTATGTATTATATTATGTTTATTGAAGGTGATTTTTGAAAACATAAATTTCTAGATGAATAGTTGGGGGGGGGGATGTTTAAGTTTATGTAGTTATGTTTATTGAAGGTGAATTTTGAGAACATAATTCCCAGATGAATAGTGAAGAAAAAAAGTTAAGTTTCTGTATATATGTTTATTGAAGGTGGTCTTTGATTCGTATAAAAAAATGTGATCTTTGAGAACGAAAATTCTCAGATTAATGTAAGGATAAAGAAAATTTTAAATTTTTGTATTTCTGCTTCTTCTTCTTCTTCTTTTTAAAACATGTATTTATTGTTTATTAAAGTTGATTTTTAAGAAGAGAAATTCCCAAATTAATATTGAGGGAAAAAAAGACAAACTAAAGTGCATGTATAACATTTTTAAGTTTTAAAAAAATTGTTAACAATTTCTAATTTTTCTAATTAACTGATTACATGGCGTCCAAGTGGCATGCCATGTAATTGAGTTTTTTTTTTCATGTAAAAATTCCTAAGTTTTGAGTCAAACTAGAGCCACATCAGCAAAATCCGGTGACTTTATTGAACTCAGGCGAGGCGAAACTGGAATTGAGTACTTTTACCAACTTACAAGACCAAATGTGTGGGGTGATAATTTACGGGACCAAATGCGTGAGAGTACCAACTTATGAGACCACACAAATTTTTATCCCAACAAATTCTCAAACTCTACGAAACTTTATTGAATTTGTTATTCAATAGATTGGCCACATATGCCGAGTCACATCCAGTCAAAGATATCTCGAATTCAACTCCACGCCCTTTGAAATTGCAAATATAATAGCCCAAATTTTCACTTTCAATGCAAAAAAATCAGATCAAGGTAGCGGAAGCACCTTGAGGTAAGACTTTAGCATTTCTAAAAACTTCTCCCGCACCCCCGGAGTTAGGAGATCAAAGCTCACAACAGTCTGTTTTGCACTTGAACCATTTTGCAAAAAGAGGATATTAAACAACCAATACAACTCTAGGCACCTTCTTGATGGGGCGGTGATTAAACTAATCATTGTGCAGCCTTCTTTTCTATTTGGATGGGGCGGCTGGAATTAATTCAAGAAAGGTGCAGCATTATTTATTCCAGTGCAACAATGGGGCGGTGAGTGCAGCATTAATTGCTTAATGGAATTGAGCTGGTGGGAATAATTAAATTGGTGATGAACACAGTTTCTATTCCTATAAATTGCAGGCCTCCTTTAAGCATTTAAGATCATCCCAAAACAAATACAATTCCTTCTCTTGTATATTTAAGTATAATTAATATATAAAGAGTGGTTTAGTGAATTGTTAGTGTGAGGTAAAAATAGAGAGTTTGTGCGACTTTACTACGGTAAAAGTCGGAGAGTTGTAATTCCTATTTTACACTCATAGTGAAGTTCTTCTACCTTGCCCGTGGTTTTTCACCCTAAATTAATTTGGGATTTCCACGTAAAATCTGTGTGTCGTATTTTTCCGTCTTTTTCAATTATTGCCGTGTTTTCCGCTCTATCGAGAAGGGTCCACTTTACAACAAGTGGTATCAGAGCCTCGGTTCATATCCGGGGTCTCGGTGATATCTGTGGGTATCGTACTGAAATTATTTTCAGTGACGATGGTACGTGATAGAAGTAATGACGGCAAAATTCGAGATCAAAATTCAACGGGAGTAATTTCTCGTTGTGGAAGCTGAAGATCAAAGCCATCTTACGGAAAGATGGGTGTCTCGCGGCGATTGGCGACAGGCCGATGGAAATCACAGATGATACAAAGTGGAACGAGATGGACGGCAACGCTATCGCAAATATTCACCTAGCGTTAGGTGATGGCGTGTTGTCAAGCGTTGAGGAGAAAAGGACAACTAAGGAGATATGGGATCATCTCAACAAGTTGTATGAGGCAAAGTCCCTACACAACAAAATTTTCCTTAAACGGAAATTGTACACACTGAGGATGGCGGAATCTACCCCAGTAACTGAGCACCTCAATGTTTTAAATACTCTATTTTCTCAATTGACATCGTTGAGTCATAAAATAGAAGTGGTTGAACGTGCTGAAATTCTGCTACAAAGTCTGCCCGATTCGTATGACCAACTTGTCATCAACTTAACAAATAATGTCCTCACAGATTATTTGGTCTTCGACGAAATTGCAGCCGCTATTCTGGAAGAAAAGAGTCGGCGCAAAAACAGAGAAGACAAGGAGGCAGGTTCGCAACAAGCAGTTGCCTTGTCGGTGACAAGAGGGAGAACGATGGAGCGCGGTGCAAGTGGGAGTAAGAAACAGGGGAGATCCAAGTCAAAGACCAAGGGCAGTTGTTGGCACTGTGGCAAGAAAGGTCACTTGAAGAAGGACTGTGGGAATCTTAAGGATTCAAACCAGAAGAGTTCTAATCCTCAGGGGAACGTTGCTAGCACTTCAGATGATGGTGATGTACTATGCTGTGAAGCAGCAACAACTATTCGAGGTATGCGTGTCTTCGATGATGTATGGCTTATTGATTCAGGAGCCAGTTTTCATATGACTCCCCGGAGAGAGTGGTTTCATGAGTATACACCGATCGCTGGAGGATCTGTGTATAGCTGTAAAAACGAACCATTGAAAGTTGTTGCCGTCGGTACGATCAAACTGGAGATGCATGATGGGATTGTTCAGACCATTCGAGATGTCCGACACGTGGAGGGATTATGCAAGAATTTGTTTTCTTATGGACAACTGGATGATCTTGGTTGTGAGATTGGGTCGCGAAACAAGATCATGAAAGTTAAAAGGGGTGCGCTTGTACTGATGAAGGCGGACAAGATTGCTGAAAACTTATACATGGTACAGGGGAAGGCTCTACAAGTGGGAGAAGCGCCAGTGGCTTCATCTGAGTCGATTGAGAAATCATCAATGATTTGGCATCAGCGGCTCGGGCATATGTCAGAACAAGGCATGAAGGTTCTTGTAGAGAAGAAACTACTTCCGGGCCTCACAAAGGTATCTTTACCTTTTTGTGATCATTGTGTTGTTGGCAAGCAACATCGTATAAAGTTTTGTAGTTCAGATTCTAGAAGTAAAGTCATTCTAGAATTGATTCACTCTGACGTGTGGCAAGCACCAGTACTATCCATGGGAGGTGCAAAGTATTTTGTGTCTTTTATAGATGATTATTCCAGGAGATGTTGGGTGTACATGATCAAGAGTAAGGCCGGGGTGTTCTCAATGTTCAAGACGTACAAAGCGCTGGTGGAACTTGAATCTGGGGAAAAGATCAAGTGCCTGAGATCTGACAATGGAGGGGAATATACTGGCAAGGAGTTTGAAGACTTCTGTAAAGATGCTGGAATTAAGAGGCAGTTTACTACGGCATACACTCCGCAGCAGAATGGGGTGGCAGAGCGGATGAACAGGACCTTGTTGGATAAAACAAGAGCCATGATGCAGGCTGCAAGCTTAGAAAAGTCGTTCTGGGCAGAAGCAATCAATACCGCCTGTTATGTGGTGAACCGATCTCCGTCAACAGCACTGGGGTTGAAAACACCAATGGAGGTGTGGACAGGTAAACCAGTTGATTATTCTAATCTCCATGTATTTGGGAGTCCCGCTTATGTTATGTTTAATACTCAAGAGAAAATGAAGCTGGACCCAAAATCCAGGAAGTGTTTGTTCTTAGGGTATGCTAAAGGAGTGAAGGGGTATCGCTTGTGGGACCCCACTGCCCACAAGATTGTTGTAAGCAGGGATGTTATCTTCACGGAAGATAAGAAAGGAAATGATAGCAGTACAGGGGAAGATCCAAAAACTACGACAGTAGTAGTCGAGAAGGATGTTGAGCATGAGGGTCCTGCAGAACCAGAGCATGAACCTGAGGAGACAACGGAGTCTGGAGTCTCGGGGATACGTCGATCGACACGTGTCATAAGACCACCAGGCTGGCACTCAGACTATTCTATGGAGAACAATGTTGCATACTGTCTTTTAACTGAGGACGGGGAGCCATCAACTCTCTAGGAAGCAATGAGCAGTTCAGATGCAGCTCAGTGGGTGGCAGCAATGCAGGAGGAAATCTAAGCACTCCATAAGAATAAGACGTGGGAACTTGTGTCTCTACCACAAAGGAGGAAACCCATTGGCAACAAATGGGTGTACAAAATCAAACGTAACAGTGATGACCAAGTGGAGAGGTATGGTGCACGATTGGTGGTGAAAGGATATGCTCAGAAGGAGGTGATTTATTTCAACGAAATATTTTCTCCGGTGGTCCGAATGACAACTGTGCGGGTGGTTCTGGCGATGTGTGCTACATTTGATTTACATCTTGAACAGTTAGATGTAAAGACGACTTTTCTTCATGGTGATCTTGAAGAAGAGATTTATATGCTCTAACCGGAAGGATTTATTGAAGAAGGAAAAAAGAACTTGGTTTGCAGGTTGACCAAATCTTTGTACGGTCTCAAACAGGCGCCGAGGTGTTGGTACAAAAGATTTGATTCATTCATAATGAGCCTTGGATACAACAGACTGAATGCAGATCCTTGTGCATATTTCAAGAGATCTGGTGATGACTTTGTTATTTTACTGTTGTATGTTGATGACATGTTGGTTTCAGGCCCCAACAAAGCTCGTATTGAAGAATTGAAGGCTGAACTGGCTAGGGAATTTGAAATGAAGGACTTAGGAACAGCAAACAAGATTCTAGGGATGCAAATCCACCGAGACAGAAATTGCAGGAAGATTTGGCTTTCTCAGAGGAACTATCTGTTGAAGATTTTGCGGCGGTTCAATATGCAGAATTGTAAGCCAATCTCTACCCCTCTTCCTATTAATTTCAAGTTATCCTCAAGTATGTGTCATAGCAGTGAAGAAGAGAGGAGGGAGATGTCTTGAGTACCGTATGCATCAGCAGTGGGAAGCTTAATGTTTGCTATGATCTGTACTAGACCAGACATTGCACATGCAGTAGGAGTGGTTAGTCGATACATGGCGGATCCGGGAAGAGAGCATTGGAATACAGTAAAGAGAGTTCTAAGATACATTCAGGGAACCTCAGATGTTGCATTATGTTATGGAGGATCGGGTTTTTCAGTCAGGGGCTATGTTGATTCTGACTATGCAAGTGATCTTGACAAAAGCAAGCCACGACAGGATATGTGTTTACTCTTGCTGGAGGTGCAGTGAGTTGGGTTTCGAAGTTACAGTCAGTTGTTGCGACATCAACGACGGAGGCTGAATATGTGGCAGCTACGCAAGCCAGTAAAGAGGCGATTTGGTTGAAAATAGTTCTGGAGGAACTCGGGCACAAACTAGAGAGTATTTCTCTATTCTGTGACAGTCAGAGTGCGTTGCATCTTGCAAGGAATCCAGCGTTTCATTCCAAGACAAAACATATTCGGGTCCAGTATCACTTTGTTCGTGAGAAAGTCGAGGAGGGTACTGTGGATATGCAGAAGATTCACACTAAAGATAACATAGTTGATTTCATGACAAAGAGTATTAATGCTGACAAGTTTGTTCAGTGACGGTCCTCATGTGGTCTGGTGAAAACGTAAGCAACATGAAGGGCGAGGTAGAAAGAATGGTGTGAAGGTCTGATTAGTCCCTAATCAAATCTTCAAGTGGGAGATTGATGGGGCGGTGATTAAACTAATCATTGTGCAGCCTTCTTTTCTATTTGGATGGGGCAGCTGGAATTAATTCAAGAAAGGTGCATCATTATTTATTCCAGTGCAACAATGGGGCGGTGAGTGCAGCATTAATTGCTTAATGGAATTGAGCTGGTGGGAATAATTAAATTGGTGATGAACACGGTTTCTATTCCTATAAATTGCAGGCCTCCTTTAAGCATTTAAGATCATCCCAAAACAAATACAATTCCTTCTCTTGTATATTTAAGTATAATTAATATATAAAGAGTGGTTTAGTGAATTGTTAGTGTAAGGTAAAAATAGAGAGTTTGTGCGACTTTACTACGGTAAAAGTCGGAGAGTTGTAATTCCTATTTTACACTCATAGTGAAGTTCTTCTACCTTGCCCGTGGTTTTTCACCCTAAATTAATTTGGGGTTTTCCACGTAAAATCTGTGTGTCGTATTTTTCCGTATTTTTCAATTATTGCCGTGTTTTCTGCTCTATCGAGAAGGGTCCACCTTACAACACTTCTGAGGCTTGATTGTCATGTCGAAAGTTTATATAATTCTAAGACCCATCTTCGACGTTGTTGTCCCATTCTCTAGGCACATATGTTTTTTTTTCATTTTTGTAATTATTAATCATTAAAGTATTTGAGTTTAAGTCAACATAAATTATACAAAACTATCTTTTATAATTGAAGTAATAAATAATAATTTATATTTTTTAATATAAGAATATATATATATATATATATATATCACTACAAGACTGGGCGGTCAATAGGGACCGCCCAGTAGCGACTCAAATGCGGTCGCTGATCTTCAGCGACTGTTGAAGACAACAGCGACCGCATTTGAGTCGTTGAATGTCCAGGAGGACAACAACGACTCAAATTGAGTCTATGTTGTCCTCCTAGACATTCAGCGACTCAGGGTGAGTCGCTGAAGGGCCTAATTTGTTGGGCCAAACATTTTGGCCCGAATTGGACCAAAATTAGGGCCTCAATAACCCTAATTTTGGCGGAAAAATCAGCGACCGCGATCCTCTATATTAAAAAAAATTATTCACAAAACTGCTCCATCTCTTCTCTACCTGGCGCCCCCGCCCGTTTCGACCCGACCCGACTCCATTAGCGACCGTTTCTCGAGTTTTGCGACCGAAATCGAGTCCCCAACCCCACCAAACCCGTTTCTGTCCCATATCCGCCCATTTCCGTCCATTTTCGCCGCCAATCCGTCCATTTCAGTCCATTTCCGCCGCCAATCCGTCCATTTCCGCCGCCTATTCTGTCCATTTCCGCCGCCGCTAAGGTAAGTTTATTTTTTCTTTTTTTTTGTTTATTTTCTTAATTTTGTGTTTAATCCGAAAATAATGTGTTAGATTTTGGTTATGGTTGTGTTGGTTATGATTATGTTCGTTTTTCGTTTTGGTTATGGTTGTTTTGGTTATGCTTGTGTTGGTTATGAAAAATATTTGTGATGGAACTAAGGTTGTCAACAGGGACCGCATTGCGGTCCCTATCGAGATAAATATGGACAATAGGGACCGCAATGCGGTCCCTATTGACACGAGCGATGTCAATAGGGACTGCAGTGCGGTCCCTATTAACATTAAGTTGTCAATAGGGACCGCAATGCGGTCCCTATTGTCCATATTTGTGACCTAATTCCGGTCCCTACTAATATTCATACTTTAAAATCGATATTTTAAGATGGTTCGAGGTGTCGCGTTGTTTGTTTAATTCATAATAACCATTGTAATAGTTCAAATAACAATAATTACAACGACGCATTGTAAATCCAAATATTATGTGAGGAGAACATACCACTTTGAAGATTCTCTTACTATTTTGTACGACGAATGTCATAATGACAAACTAATTCTATATACACATGTAAGTATAATGATTACTTGATCTAATGATTATACCTCATAATCATATTTATTCTAACATTAGTGAAGTAAAGCATAAAAACTAATAACAACTACAACTAACTAGTAGTGATTAGTTGTAGAACATGAAATATATCTTGAACCTTAATAACTCGCTCAATGTCAATCAATCTATTAATTCACACTAAACTACTAAGAAGTTGGTTTGGCAATCATTTATTATTTCAATTCACATGTTACAATGATTTTGGTTGCTAAGAATTACAAACACACCAACATCAATTAAAAAAAACTCGATTTTAAAGTATGAAAACTAGTAGGGACCGTAATTTGGTCCCTATTGAGTCAATAGTCACTATTGTCCATATTTGTGACCTAATTCTGGTCCCTACTAATATTTATACTTTAAAATCGATATTTTAAGATGGTTCGAGGTGCCGCGTTGTTTGTTTAGTTTGTAATAACCATTGTAATAGTTCAAATAACAATAATTACAACGACGCATTGTAAATCCAAATATTAAGTGAGGAGAACGGACCGCTTTGAAGATTCTCTTACTATTTTGTACGAGGAATGTTATAATGACAAACTAATTCTATATACATATGCAAGTATAATGATTACTTGATCTAATGATTATACCTCATAATCATATCTATTCTAACATTAGTGAAGTAAAGCATAAAAACGAATAACAACTACAACTAACTAGTAGTGATTAGTTGTAGAACATGAAATATATCTTGAACGTTAATAATTTGCTCAATGTCAATCAATCTATTAATTCACACTAAACTACTATGAGGTTGATTTGACAATCATTTATTACTTCAATTCACATGTTACAATGATTTTGGTTGCTAAGAATCACAAACACACCAACATCAATTAAGAAAAATTGATTTTAAAGTATGAAAACTAGTAGGGACCGTAATTTGGTCCCTATTGAGTCAATAGGGACCGTTTAGCGGTCCCTATTCTGTCAGCAGGGACCAAATTGCGGTCCATATTGACTCAACAGGGACCGCATTGCGGTCCCTACTAATATTCATACTTTAAAATCGATGAATATTATTAGGGACCGCACTTTGGTCCCTATTGAGTCAACAGGGACCGAATAGCGGTCCCTAATAATATTCATACAAATCGATGAATATTATTAGGGACCGCACTTAGGTCCCTAAAATAGCAACAGGGACCGCATTGCAGTCACTACAAAAATTTAGTGACCCAAATCTGGTCCCTAGTTTTTGTTAGTGACCTAAATGCGGTTACTGAATCCAAAATTTTGAAATTTTGGCAAAAATTTTAGGCTGAAAATTTGAATTTGCCAAGAATTTGAAATTTCACCCTCCCTTCTATATATACTCACCACTCTTACACATATCATTTCATTATCTCCAAAAAACACCCAACACAAAAACACTATCTTATTTTTCAACACAAATAAATTATCTTCTTTTCTTCATAAATCACCCAACACAAAAACTTTTCTTCTTTTTACCAAAACAAATCTAAAAAACAAATCACCAACACACTCTTTCTTTTGTTTCTTTTCTTTCACTTTCTTTATTTTACCACTTTCTTTTCTTATTTTTCTTTTACTTGTTGTTTTATTCATTCATTTTTTTTGTTTTCATTCATATTTTATTTTCTATTATTAGTCATTTTATTCATCTTTTTACATTCATTAATACTTTCATGTCATTATATTAACTTTTTCTTCATTATTTTATTGTTTTGATCTTGTTAAAATCATAATTTTACAAAAAAATAATAATAATTCGAATTTAATTCGAAATATTATTGTTTTTTTTTCTGAGGGGTCAATAGGGACCGCAATTCGGTCCCTACTAATATTCATAGATACTCTATGAATATTAGTAGGGACCGAATTGCGGTCCCTGTTTTTGTTATTAGGGACCGCAATTCGGTCCCTACTAATATTCATATACTCTATGAATATTAGTAGGGACCGAATTACGGTCCCTGTTTTTGTTATTAGGGACTGCATTTCAGTCCCTGTTATAAATATTAGGGACCGCAGTTATGTCCCTAATATTCAATCAATAGGGACCGCTTGACGGTCCCTTTTTTTTTTCAAGAAGTAGCGACTTAAAAGCAGTCGCTACTTCAGGAAAAACAATAGGGACCGCCTCGCGGTCCCTAATTTTTAAGGCAATAGGGACCAGAATGCGGTCCTTATTGATATTAAGTCATCAGGGACCGGAAAGCGGTCGCTGATTTTCCGGTCCCTATTGACCCTCAATAGCGACCGGCTTGCGGTCCCTATTGACAAGCGACCATGGTCAATAGGGACCGCACAATAGAAACCCAATGGCGGTCCCTATTGACCATCAGGGACCGTCTGAGGGTTAATAGGGACCGCTTTGCGGTCCTTATTGACCCCTGAATCTTGTAGTGTATATATATATATATATATATATATATATTAAGATAAAAATTGTAGGTGAGCATTTTTGAGATACCAAATGATCTTGTGTGCTTCTAACTATATACAAAAATTGGAAAGGCGATATAGAAAAAAAAATAGTTTGGGTCACGTGAGCGTCACGTGCACAATTCCGGGAGAAAATCAAATATTTGTTGCTAGACAGCCGAAGGACCAAAATTAAAAGCATGGTTTCTTTAGAGGATCAGAATCGACCACTAACACTATAAATGATCAAACTATGATATATAGTTACTTTAAAAGACCAATAATACAAAATTTCTAAAATCGAAAAAAGCCACAATAAGAAAAAATTATTATGTACAACCGTTATATGGATGACGTGGTACAACCGAGTTCCCTAAATTGTAGGAAACAAATAATCACCCAACATCCCATCACCCACTGTGTATTGGTAGCAATAACCGATTGGATGTACCTATGAAAGAAACAATAAAGATCAGAAGGCAAAACATGAAGCTACATTACAAGAATGAAGCAAATGGAAGTCTGCAACATTGCAGAAGACAACTGGCAGACAATGGCAGCCTGGAAAGTGAGCTGATAAAGTGTAGAATAAAGTAGCCAATAAAGAAGATCACATGGATGCCAAGATCTGCAGTAGGGTGCCACTAACTTAGGAGAAGAAAGGAGAACAAGGCTGGAAGAATCTTAAGGAACAAGTGGAATGTTTTTTTTATAGTATTATGCCCATCATTACCTTTTGTATATACATATTGAAAGTGTAAGATGTTCTGATATAAATGTTGGATGGATGTTGTGCCAACATTATCACAACATTGAAACCCGAAACATTGTTCGAATATTCGAATTAGTACACATAATCTTCATTCTTAAAGTTCTATCAATGGCATTCTTTTCTTATCAGTTGTATGATTTTGATATGGTATCAGAGCAAATTTGTACTGCAATTCCGCAGCAGTAAAGCTTCTGAAATCATTTGATTTCATTACTCCTCACCCCTTTTCTTTTCATTCTCCTTTCTATCTATTATCATGTCTGGAAATACATTAGCTCCTGTTGTGTCAGAACAAACACAATCAGGAGACTCACAAAGAACAAACACATCTTATCACAACAATAGTCACCATGAGGATCCATCTGATCCTCTCTACCTGCATCATGGTGAGAATCCATCTCATTGTCTGGTTAGTCAAAAATTGACAACACAGAATTACCATAAGTGGAGCAGAGCTATGTATGTAGCCTTGTTAACCAAAAACAAGTTGGGATTCATCAATGGAACCATCCCAGAACCACCAATCACAGATCCATCATATGGAAAATGGATCAGATGCAATTACACTGTCCTTGGATGGATTACAGCATCTCTTTCATCTGATCTTTCAGACTTCACACTATTTGGAGACTCAGCTTTCAAAGTGTGGAACGATATCAAGCGCAAATTTGCAAAAACAAGCAACAACAGGATCTACATGCTGGAACAACAACTCATCAACACCAAACAGGAAGGTAAAGTTGTCAGTCTTTATTTTGCTAATCTCAAAGCCATATGGGATGAAATAAGCAATTATGATGAACATTTGATCTGTGCAAATTCTGAATGTGGTGTGCTGATTGGAATGAGAAAGAAGTCAGAAAGTAAGAAGATCATGCAGTTCCTTATGGGGTTAGATGAGCCTTTTGGACAAGTTAGAAACCAAGCACTGCTCAGAGACCCTATGCCTGAGTTAGATGATGTTTTCAACTTGGTTCTACAAGAGGAGGCAAATTTTGAGTTGTCAAATAAATCTATGAACACTGATATGGCTGCTATGAATGTAAATAGATTTACACAGGGACAACAAGGGTTATATGGAGCTCCAAAGGCTGCTGCTATACAAAGCTATCCACAGAAACAAGGATACAAACCTTGGAACAAACAAGGCGCAGGAAAACAGAAACCTATCTGTGCTAAGTGTGGAAAGAACAACCATACAATTGACTCTTGTTTTGAGATCTATGGTTATCCTCCTGGTCACAGGTACTCAAAATTTAAACCTAATATTTCCAACCCCAAAATGCATGTAAATCAGACCACACATGTTGCTGATCAAGAGGCAAGCAAGAATGCTCAAATCTCACAAGAACAATTTCAGTACCTCTGCAACTTACTTCAAACTGGTAATGGTGATGGTATGATCAATCAGGTTTCAAAATCCACTACTTCCCATCTTACTGAAAACTCAGGTAGATATTTTGTTTCCAGCTCAATTCTTTTCAATTCTGTTCTTTCAAATAAACACATCAAGCTAAGATCTATATGGATATTAGACTCTGGGGCTACTAATCATGTAGTATGCTCACCTCATCTCCTCACTCATAAATATGTTCTGCAAGACAGTCAGGTCCAATTACCAAATGGAACTAATGTCATTGCATCTCATATGGGATCAGTAAAGATAAATGAAAAGATAACTTTGAGCAATGTTCTATGTGTTCCTGATTTTCATTTCAATCTGATATCAGTTAGAAAATTGATATCTGATTCCAACAGCTTCCTCACTTTTCAATCCAACATCTGTTTTATTCAGGACCTCAGCACCAAGGAGGTGATTGGGATTGCTAAGGAAGAGCAGAACCTGTATTGGATGTCCATGAACAATGATTCACAAACTTCTGCTTCAGTTTCATCTGTGATCAATCCTTCCATGCTATGGCATCTCAGATTAGGCCATCCTTCTATTGATTTACTGTCTTTAATAGATTATAAAGAAGTTCAATTTCCTAAGAAGTTTGAAAGTGTGGCTTGTGACACATGTCATTTGGCAAAACAACACAGAACTCCTTTTATTATTAATTCTCATAGATCCAATGCATGTTTTGATTTGATTCATGTTGACATATGGGGACCATACAGTGTACAATCTCTTAATGGCTCAAATTACTTTCTTACAATTGTTGATGACCACAGTAGATTCACTTGGGTATACTTATTGCATAACAAAGGACAAGCCAGAACACTTCTCAAAAATTTCATACAGTTGATCACCAATCAGTTTAACACTTCTTTAAAAACCATAAGATCTGATCAAGGATTGGAATTTGACATGCCAGAATACTATGCTGACAAGGGTATCATTCACCAAAAATCATGTGTCTATACACCTCAACAAAACTCAGTTGTTGAAAGAAAACATAGACATCTCCTTAATGTGGCAAGATCCTTAAGATTGCAAGCAAAACTGTCCTACAAATTCTGGGGACATTGTGTTGCCACTGCTGCTTACTTAATTAACAGAACACCAACACCTTTGCTGCATAATCTTACTCCTTTTCACTTGCTGTATTCAAAAGCACCAAACTACTCTCACTTAAAGGCCTATGGCTGCCTGTGTTATGCAACAAAACTTCCCAAACCTCACAATAAATTTCATTCCAGAGCCTCTAAATGCATATTCATAGGCTATCCAGCCAATATTAAGGGATACACACTGTATGATCTCCACACAAAGCATGTTTTTACTTCAAGAGATGTTGTATTCTATGAAGATATTTTTCCTTACGGCAAAAATTCAGACCATGATTCTATGTTTCCTATTGTTGATAACACTGACAATATTGATATGGATGAATTTGTTGTCTCTACTCCCATTCCTCACCTCTCCACTGACACCCCTTCATCTCCACAAGTAGCTCCTTCATCACCTTCTATCTCACTCCCAGATGACAGTCCAAATCCTCACTCTCCTGCCTCACCTCACCATTCTGATGAGGACCTGACTTCTTCACTCCCTATTGTTGTCCCAACTAGTCCTTCTCTTAGAAGGTCTGTTAGACCAAAAAGAACTCCTATTCATCTTCAGGACTACCAATACAGGATAGCTCAAGCCACTGCATCTCATCACTCTCCTGGTTCTAAGGTTCAGATGACAGGTATTGACAGTCTCACTGATTTCTCTTTTGCTGCCTTATCTCCTGCTTATCTCTCATATGTCTTGTCAACTGCCTCTAATCCTGAGCCTACATGTTTTGATCATGCCATTACTAATCCTGTTTGGAAAGAAGCCATGAACACTGAATTACAGGCTCTTCAAGACAACAAAACCTGGACTTTGCAACCTTTACCTCCTGGTATTAAGCCTATAGGATGTAGATGGGTGTACAAAGTTAAGTTTACTTCTACAGGTGATGTTGAGAGATACAAGGCTCGTTTGGTTGCAAAAGGTTACAATCAACAAGAAGGTTTGGATTACTTTGAGACCTTTTCTCCAGTAGCAAAAATGACCACTATCAGATGTCTTCTTGCTTATGCAGCATCCAATCAATGGTCATTGTCCCAGTTGGATGTCAACAATGCCTTTCTATATGGTGATCTCCAAGAAGAGGTATACATGACACCACCTCCTGGTCTTGCTACTGAGGGGGAGAACACAGTCTGCAAGCTGCACAAGTCTTTATATGGACTCAAACAAGCATCTCGACAGTGGAATCAAAAGTTAACATCTGTCATTCTCACTCAAGGTTTTAAACAATCTTCATGTGATCACTCTCTATTCACAAAGCATTCAAAGTCAGGCACTACTGTCATTCTGATATATGTTGATGACATAATTATTGGAGGAAACAATGATCAAGAAATTAGCTCTCTAAAATTGTTCTTAAATCAACAGTTCAAGCTAAAAGACTTAGGTCCTTTAAAATTCTTCTTGGGGATTGAAGTTGCAAGAAGTAATAAAGGAATATACCTATGTCAAAGACAATATGCTTTGGAGATCATACATGACAGTGGACTCATAGGAACCAAACCAGCTGGTTTTCCACAAGAGCAAGATATCAAATTCACACAAGAAGGAGAACACATGAAGGATCCTACAGCTTTTAGAAGATTGATTGGTAGGCTTCTTTATTTAGGAGTAACAAGGCCTGATATATCTTATGCAGTCCAGACCTTGAGCCAGTTTATGAGTAATCCCAAAGAAGAACACATGAAGGGAGCATTAAGAATTGTGAAGTATCTCAAGAGAGCACCAGCACAAGGACTGCTGTTTCCAAGCAACAACAATGTAACAATCAAAGCATACTGTGATGCAGATTGGGGAGCTTGTATTGATAGCAGGAAGTCAATAACTGGATATTGTGTATTCATTGGGGAAGCCTTAGTGTCATGGAAGTCCAAGAAACAGGCAACAGTGTCAAGATCCTCAGCAGAAGCTGAGTATAGAGCCATGGCCACAACTGTGTGTGAGTTAGTATGGATGAAAAATTTAATGGCAGACCTTGGATATGATCACAGTAATCATATGCTTCTTTTCTGTGATAATCAGGCAGCTATTCATATAGCTAACAATCCTGTTTATCATGAGAGAACAAAGCATATAGAAATAGATTGTCATGTAGTGAGAGAGAGGTTACAACAAGGAATAATAAAGTTGATTCATGTATCAACAGGAACTCAACTGGCAGACATATTTACTAAGGCATTGGGAATGAAGAGATTTCATGAGCTGCTGGACAAGATGGGAATATATAACATATATTCTCATCTTGAGGGGGAGTATGAAAGAAACAATAAAGATCAGAAGGCAAAACATGAAGCTACATTACAAGAATGAAGCAAATGGAAGTCTGCAACATTGCAGAAGACAACTGGCAGACAATGGCAGCCTGGAAAGTGAGCTGATAAAGTGTAGAATAAAGTAGCCAATAAAGAAGATCACATGGATGCCAAGATCTGCAGTAGGGTGCCACTAACTTAGGAGAAGAAAGGAGAACAAGGCTGGAAGAATCTTAAGGAACAAGTGGAATGTTTTTTTTATAGTATTATGCCCATCATTACCTTTTGTATATACATATTGAAAGTGTAAGATGTTCTGATATAAATGTTGGATGGATGTTGTGCCAACATTATCACAATATTGAAACCCGAAACATTGTTCGAATATTCGAATTAGTACACATAATCTTCATTCTTAAAGTTCTATCAATGGCATTCTTTTCTTATCAGTTGTATGATTTTGATAGTACCATCTCATCTTACAGCGCACCTAATAATCTCTCGACAATTAGGGACCACTTTTGTAATTGTGCCACATTAAGAGACAAATGTGATTTTTTTCAGTCATAACTCTTATATGTACGAACAACTCTTAAAACAATAGTATTAGCTTCTTAAATACTATTATAAAGACAAAATTCAGGAATTATCAACATGATTTAATAGTCATTTTGTTTAATAAGGGTTGCCTTTATATAAGAAATTTAGAATAGTATTTTGCTATTATTTTCAATTAAAAAGTGCTCGTTTTTTTAATTTATTACAGAAAAGTACAATCTCTTTTATACCCTATAATAATAATCAGGGGCGGAGGGAGAGGGGGTGCAGGGGGGGCCACTGCACCCCCTCACTTTTCAAATTTTCTTTTTTTAATAATAATATTATAGTATTTTAAATAAAAAATGGTGGGCGGCTCTTTAGCTTGCACCCCCTCAATTAATTTGACACTTTCAAGACTCCATTATCAAAATATAAATACAGCCCATGTTGTACAAATTTAATACATACAATATGTATTAGCCGGCCCACCTCCTAAAATCAAAAAGAAAAAAGACAAAATTAAATAGAAACTAAAAGCAAACAGCAAACCCTTTCAGCCTTTCTTCTCCCCATTCTTCTCTTTCATTTTGTAGACTATTTTTTTATTTTGTTTATTTTTCTTTTTGTCATCTTGTTTATTGCAGACTATTTTTTTAGTTTGTTTATTTTTCTTTTTGTCATCTTGTTTTTTATACACAATTTTTTTAGTTTGTAAAACCGTTAATATTTGATTGTTTGAATATGGTAGTGTGTTTGTATAGGGTTTAAATATTGTCATACCAAATTGTAATATTAATTGTGAATTGCGATGTCATACAAATGTTAAAACTTAATATATGATTTATTTTCTTAGAATGAGTTTTGGATTAGCAAAATTTTGGATTGATAAAGTAGTTTAACTAATGAATTATTTTATATTGCTCGGACCTAGTGTTACACTTATTGTTATGTGATCAATTAAAGAAGTAACGTAGCAACTAATTAATTACTTAACTTTTTATTTATATAGGTTTTGGCTTGATGGGTAAAAAAAGAATTGACTCGTATTTTAAAAAGAGTAGTATTCTCGATGTTTCATCTTAAGGAATGTGATATTCTTAGTTGATATGTGTTATATTTATTACTTTGGGTCTTTGACCGTACGCTTTAGTATATTTCTTTAAAGATGAATGTTTTGTTAAACGGTACAATTTAAATATTGTTGTTTGATAAAAAAAATTATATTGAATTAATCAAAAAAAAATTATTTAGAATAATCTCGCCCCCCCTCCCTCGAAATCCTGGCTCCGCCCCTGATAATAATCACACAGAGAAAGAAACAGAGTCGTCATCGTCATCGTCATCGTCATCGTCATCGTCATCATCATCATCATCATCAACTTTATTCCATCAGTAAGTAAACACATACGGACCTTTATCTTTCTTTTTTGTATCCTATATCGCTATACAAAATTATTTACTGCCTGATCCCTGTTCTTTTTAATTGCTTTTTTTTTGGCTTCTCTTTTTGTTATTAATTAACCGGAAATGGTGTCCAGCCCTATTACCAGAATTGCAAATGCTATTGAACACTGTAATCAAGATTTTTTTTTTGTTTAATTAATAACTGAATCAATGGAAGTCCGCTTAATACTACATTGTGTCTGTTATATTGGAAAAGGGATTTTGTTGAGTTAACTTTTTATTGTTGTTTGTTGTCAAATCTTTTTTTTTTTTTTTTGTAACCATTGTTTGCATGCAGAATTTTGATTTTTGTGACTGGTAATTTTGTTTTTGCTCACTTGGGCATTTTAAAATTGGGTTTTTTTTTCTGAGTACGTAGTTTCTGAAATTCTGTTTATGTGACCGGATTGTTTCAATTATGGGTAGCATTTGTTTGCATGTGAAGTTTGATTGCAAAAATCTTGTCTTTATTGCTAATATTTCGTTTCGCACATTTGGGCGTTCGAAAGTCGGGAATTTTATGGTAATAGGGAAGCAAATGGAAATTTGTACTGTTTACATGGATTAAAGTTTCGTTTCCGAGATGCGTTTCTTTTGAAGATTTTCGAGATGTATTTCTTTCGAAGAAAAAGTCGAGATGAAAATGTTTCACAATTGTTGTTGGAACTTGAAAAACTGAATTAATGGTGCATATTTGAATCAAACATGAACGTTGCCGCCTCTGTGATTTGTTTTCGTTGACATTGAACATTTAGAATCACTTTCTATGGGGTACCAAGACCTCTTTTGGTTTCTTTTTATGTACATGCTCTATATATTTTTATTTTTGCTTTTTGCATGCTAGAAAAATAACCTCTTTTTGCTAGCAATAATTATAAATTTGGTTTTGAGTTGGGAAGTAACTCTGTCGCCTGTAGATATCAAATTGAATAGGTTCAAAGTCACGTGGGTTACTACTTAATGGCATCCTAGCTACTTCTAAAGAATTAAAAACTGAAGGCTTATTATAATACTGTGTTTGGTTTCATGTAAGAATTTGTTTCGACAAACACAAAAAGGAATAAATTTGGGTTGTTTCGAGCGAAACGCCGCGATATTTTGAACCATGGCTGTTTATTTATTTCATGAGTTTGTTGAAAGAAAGGAAGGAAATAAAGCAATGACTGGAGTTTAGTAGTTAAGAGAAGGGAAGTGGCCAATGATCATTATGTTGCTCGTATGGGACTGTAAGTAGCTGGTGGAATATTACTGCCTTGGTTCTATTGTTGCAGTTGATACTGTGTTCTTTTCTAATTCTATTGGCTTCTGATAAAACCATTTTGATCAAAGACATGTTATCTTTAACTAGCTAATTAGGTTCTTCAAAGTTTCGCAATGTCAAAGAACAGTAGCACCAAGTAGCTGTGACTTTTTTGTTTAGGCGCATAATGCATGCTATTCATCCTTCTTTAGGATGGAAGGACTCATTCAATATTTGTATATTTATTTCCTAGTACGTAACTTCTTATGTTACTACCAAATAATGGTTCTGGAAGTAAAAAAATCTATCTTTTTTTCTTTCTGATGGCTATTGGACAAGTTTTCAAAAAGTTAACAAATGGCAAGAGCATTCGTGCTAGAAGACTATGAATGAATCCCGTTATGAGGAAGTTCCTTTCCTCAATTGTTTAGACATTTGTATGTACTTAAACTCTTTATTTCTTGGAGTGTCTTGTAATTTTTTGTTAAGATTTTGTTATTTAAGTTCTGTATCTTCAGGTCATTGTATTTTTTCTGATGTTGTTTTGATATGTTATTACTCTTTTTTGTCAAATGGAACTTAGATAGTAAATGATATTGCAGTCAATGTTGATTCAGGTCATAACTTATCTAGTTGTGTGATATCTATCTTTGTTCTTAGTGTTTATACAATGAGTTTGTTGGAGGAATGTAAAACTTAGATGTGTGCTTCCAGGAATCGTTAATGGATGGGGTTGATTTTGATCACTACAGATTGAGTTTCAAGTTCTCGTCCAACTGAGCCTTTTTGTTTTCATTAGCATTTTAACATGTTCCCCTTTAGGAACCTGAAAAGGACATGAGAATGAAATTTAATATCCTTAAGTACTCCGATGCTGAGATAGTTTATCTTGCAAGTCATGGAGTTTCTAAGTGCCAAATTATTATTTCAATCTAGTGCTTCGTTCCCTGTGATGAATATATATATATATGTATCTTGATTGCAGATGATTTTATTTATGAAGATGCCAGTGATACTCAATTTTCCGGAGTCGCTTAGGCGTTGAATTATGTCTTATTGTTTCTCATTTTGTAGTGAATTTCTCTCCATACGATAATGAACATCACAAACTGGAAGAGGCTGGCTATATGGAGCCTGGTGCAGAATTCATCCTTCCAGACACAAATAGCAAGATAATGGATAATGATATATCTGTCTCTGAGAAGGATGAAACATCAAATCCGCATAATGAAAAAGACTTCACTTTGCATGAGATACATGCTAATAATACGGAACCTTATATTGGGATGGAGTTTGATTCTGAAGAGGCTGCAATGGCATATTATGATGCGTATGCAAAGCATATTGGTTTTATAATCCGCATAGGTAGCTCCCATCGTTCAAGACATGACGGTTCAGTTATAAGCCGTAGATTTCTTTGCAACAGAGAAGGCTTTCGTGTGAATAAGAAGACGAAGAGAGTAGAAGAGAGGAAACCTAGAACAGTTACGAGGGACGGTTGTAAAGCAATGATTATGGTGAGGAAAGAGATCTCTGGTAAATGGGTTGTAACAAAACTTGAAACGCGGCACAGCCATCCACTGGGAATATCCACTAGGAAGGTTCGTCAGGGTGCAATCCCACCACGATCACAGGTGAGCTGGAGTCATTATTTCCTGGCTTTATCGTTTATATTTTCTTGATTCTTGGCTTTTCTTCTCTCAGTTTCAATGAATTTCTTGATTGCTTATTCTCGTCCAGAGTGGAATATGCTCATCCATATATTCTTGATGGCATTTGTAGTTAAATTACTTCAATACAAATGGCAAGATTAGTTTTCAACGATGAAGAACTCACGATATGTTTCGTTTGTATAATTCTTTACTTCCTCGTACAAAATTTCCGTTTAGTCTTTCCTTTTGTTCTGAGACAGCATTTGCTGCACTCATATAGGAATTTTTTGTCCTGGGGTAAATCAGTGGTTTATAATTTTACTCTTTAAGCCATAGGATTTCCATGTGTAGACACTACTCTTTAGTTTTTTTATTTTTTAGTTACTTCTGGAAGCTTGTTTGTAGGAGAAGAATAAGGTAGTCTGTGGCTATGATCATGTAGTATTAAATTTTGAATCTATATGTTATCTCCATACACGGTTAAAGCAGACGGCTTAATATTTCAGGTTAAAACAGACACAGAATCATCTTAATTACTCCAATACTTCATCATGTTCTTTTCTCTTGCAAAAATTTGGTTGTTTAAAGCTATTAATAGCCAGTTAGTCATGTGGTAGGACTATTAGAAATACTATCGCAGTTAAAGGGAAAAAAAAAACACTAAGTTAATAGTGCCTTAAGATTATGAAAAATTAACGCACAGCCTACTTAGTTTTTGTGCGTTTTGGCCTGTAAATATGTAATACCACATACAAGCATAAAGTCTCATAGATAATATGCTCTACGCACAGCACGTAAGAAGGTAATTTTCTCTTAGTTTGTCTTCTTATTGCCCCAAAATGTCAACCATACTCTGATGTAGTCTTGAGTACCTCTATCATGTATCTTGAGTAGAACACTTGCACGTAAACAGACATCTATAACAGAATGCACAAATAACCATGTACACAAATACGCGAGAGGCGGTCTGTCACTTTCATCATGTGGTTTGATTGACTGTGTGCTGTAAACACAGGAGTATTATTAAAGAAATATATACTTTTTAATTTGTGCTTGTAGGATGAAAAAGACACAAGAATCCGAGAATTATCTACCGAGCTTCAGCGCACCAAACTGCAACTAGCAGAATGCCAAAGGCAGCTCGTTACGGTGTTGAACGATGTAGAACTTCACTTGGGTGACATGAATAGAAGTGTGAAAAACATTATTCAAAATGTAAAGAAAGTGGAGGATGAGTATCCAAGGCTATTCTAGCATTTTTTTGGCCTCTCGTGGTATTTTTCTCATTATTTTCTCTCCCTTTTATTTGATCTCTATGATTTCCCTAAGAAATTAGAGATCAGGTCTGAGAACCATGTGCAACTGGTGCCAATTCCTTTTTTTTTTGTTTATTAATTTAACTATATTATGCATATATGCATTAATAAGACTACATGTTCTTAGTTACTGCATGAGTTAAACCAATTGTCTTGTTACGTCGAACGCATAATTGATTTTGTTGAATTCAGGTCTTTGAGTGGATTCTACATTAGATAATATTTTATAAGTCTATGAAAGAATCGAAGCTTACTCATCAACAAATTAAACACAATTATATGTTCATAATAACATTTTTCACAAAATAAAGAGAAGTAAAAACTATATATGCACTAGTGAGATTGAGTGGGAAAAAAAAGGAGCATGGGGAGCGAAGGAGGCAGCCCCTTGATTACATATTTCGTTTCTTTGTTTCCTGAAGACTGGTCATCTAAGGATCTTTGGCAGACTTTCACGAAATTCGGAAAAATCGTCGATGTTTGTATCCCAAGCAAGAGGGATAGGCTTGGAAGAAGGTTTGGGTTTGCTAGATTTAAAGAGGTTTCTAACCCTCAAGCACTGGCCAGCAAACTTGATGCATTAAGCATTGGATCCGTCAAATTACATGTTAACGTAGCAAGGTTCACCAGAAATAATATTCACGAGGTTCAGGCCAAGAAATTAATCCCACGGAATATTTCTTACCCCAGCAAAGTTGTTACGGGTAAGAGCTTTGTCGATGTTGCGAATCCAAATATCCCCCACAAGGAACAAAGAATTCGGCAACATGAAGATCCGGAGAAGCGGAGAGAATTGGTGCATGAGGTCAAAGAAGATGACATCAGTTGGTTAAAAAACTCTTTTGTGGGGAATGTCAAAAACATTGAAGATATTGGAAGAATTCAGGAAAGGTTGGGAGAAGAAGGCGTCTTTTGCATTAAGGCTATCCCTATGGGAGGAAAATCTGTCCTGTTGCAACCGGAAGGAAGCGGAGAAATCGATGACTTATTCGGTGAGGAGAATTCTTGGTGGAAAATTATTTTCGAAAATGTTAAACCTTGGTCGAGAGATGTAGCGATTGGCGAAAGATTGGTTTGGATTCAATGTCAAGGAATCCCCCTAATCGCGTGGACTGAAGAGTTTTTTAGAAAAATTGTATCCAGTTTAGGGTCCTTTATCAAAGCTGATGAAATGACAACCAAAAAAGTTAGGCTAGATAAAGCTTTTATTCTCATTGCAACTCCCTGCCCAAGCTGGATAAACAAGGAGATAAGAGTTAGAGTGGATGGAAGCATTTTTTTGATTAGAATGGTGGAAGATTTTAATTCAATTAACTCGCTTCATCCCATCGACGATTTGAAATCATCAAATAGCGCTAGCAGAGGTTGGGATGACCATGAAGACTCGATTTTCTCCGGTGCCGCAGCCGGAAGTTTTAACCCCGAGGAAGAAGTGGAAGAAACGGCCCTCGAGAACTTCGACATGCGTGAGGCGAACGAGGATCACTTTATGTCGGTTAAAGTTCCTAACGGGGGCTCTGCTCGAGAAGAAACTTCTGTTCCCAAAGAATGTTTGAATCCTCAGGACATTGAGCAAGCAAATGACGTTTCGTCTTATGTCGGATCAATTGGTACTGGGCCTTTGAATCTTGGCCTTGAAACTGAAACTGGGAATCTTCCAGAGCCCATTGTTCAAGCCCACTTATTATTGGAAGAAAAGGTCCGACAAGCCCAAAGTAAGGAAAACATTATTGAGAGGTCTGCTCGGTCCACCAAAATTCTTGATCCAATCCAAAGTCTGGAAAAGTCAAACTCAGGGGATAAAATTATTACTAAGGAAGGAAGAATAGAATTTGTTGAGCACAATTCGAAACAGGGAAAAAAACAGAGAAACAAAACTCAGCACAAGACCCATTTGCCAATAAGAAAACTCAGCAAGAAAGTTCGCGAAAAAATGCGAACACAAAGGTGGTCTAATTTTATTGCCGGGATCGATACTGTTGGTAACGGTGATTACAAGATTGAATCAATGCAATCTTTCAAAGATGTTTCGAATCAAGGAGAAGAAGCAAGGGAGGAATCTTCAAGCTCCGAGACCTACAATAATGAAGGTAAGAGTTTATTGAGTAACTCAAAATCCGACAGCAATATTATCTCTAGAAATAATGTGATTCGGAGAAATTCTCTTGAGGAGGAAGCAATAGAGATATGGAGATTTGGTGAAAAAATAGGCGTTTGTGGTAATGGACTGGAAGAAGATACAATAAAGAATCTGGTTGCTCTTGAAGAAAGAGATAGAAATGAAGTAGTGGCAAAATCGACTTTGGTGCAGAAGAAAAGGGAAAGTCTAGTTTCTTTATGAAGATAATCTCCTTCAATTGTCGAGGCCTAGGAGATAGGATTAAGAAGAGGGAGATTAGGTTCTTGGTGTCGAAATTTAAGTTGGATCTGATCTGTATACAAGAAACAAAATTAGAAACCATTGATAGACAAACATGTTTCTCGTTGTGGGGAGGCGAAGATGTGGAGTGGGTCTCTAAGCCGGCAGTAGGAAGTTCAGGAGGTTTGCTGATTTTGTGGAGGATTGGCTCCTTTGCTATTCAAGGCGTCAATCAGGGAGATGGTTTTATATGTATCACTGGCGAGCTGGGTTTGGATGGAATGAGGTGTATTATTGTCAATGTGTACTCTTCATGTGTACTGAGAGAAAAGAGAGAAATGTGGGATGCTCTTCTCTATCTTAGACAGAATTCCGACATTAGCGCTTGGTGTGTAACAGGGGATTTTAACTCTGTCAGATCAGTAGAGGAAAGAAGAGGGAGAAGCGCATCTGTTTATACCAGAGACATGGCTGACTTTAATGATTTTATACATCAGATGAATCTTGTGGATATCCCTTTGGCTAGAGCAAAATTTACATGGTACAGGCAGAATGATTCTTCAATGAGTAGGTTGGATCGGTTTCTCCTTTCTGAAGATTGGCTTGATCATTTTGAAAATCTTTCACAACATGGGCTTGACCGCACAGTTTCGGATCATCGACCGATTCTTTTGAAATCTGAGGAATCAATCGATTGGGGTCCCAGCCCTTTTAGAGTGCTGGACTGTTGGGCAGAGGATATAAACTTTATTCCATTTGTCTCGAATGCGTGGAGGAACATGAATCTTACTGGAACTGGACCTTTCGTTCTTAAAGAAAAATTCAAAGCTTTGAAAGGCGCGCTCAAAGTCTGGAATAAAGAGGTCTTCGGGGAACTTAATAGAAAAATTGAGAACGCCAAAGCAGATATTGCTGTGTTGGATAAAAAAGGAGATGAATCTTTTCTTACAGATTCTGACATTGCCACCCGTAAGGAAAAAATTGCTGAGCTATGGCGAGCCTCAAGATCAATGGATAGTTTGTTATATCAAAAAGCAAGGCAAAGATGGTTGAATGAGGGTGACTCAAACTCAGCTTTTTTCCATAACTGTGTCAAGGGACGAAGAATGAACAATCTGATTTCTGGTCTTAGGGTAGGAAACAGATGGATTGAAGACAAGCACGGGATCAGATTGGCAATTAAAGATCACTTCTGTGAAAGATTTAAGGAGCAGCAGATTTCCAGACCTCTACTTTCAGGTGTAGAGTTCAAGACAATTGAGGCAAGGGAGAACAATGAGCTAACCCAACCTTTCACTCTGGAGGAAATTAAAGGCGCAATTTGGGATTGTGATGGAGGCAAAAGTCCGGGCCCCGACGGATACAACTTTAATTTCATCAAAAAGTTTTGGGAGCTTCTTAAAGATGATATTTTCAAGTGCCTGGCAGATTTTCATAGTAGCGGAATATTGGGGAAAGGTATCAATCCCTCTTTCATTGTCTTGGTTCCAAAAGTAAATAATCCTCAGTGTTTGAATGAATTTAGGCCCATCTCGTTGATTGGATGCATCTATAAAATTATCGCCAAAGTCTTGGCTAATAGACTTAGGAAAGTGATGGATCGAATTATTTCAAGCGAGCAATCAGCCTTCATGGGTGGCAGACAAATTTCAGAAAGTATTATTATTGTGAATGAAGTGGTCGATGAAATGAAAAGGAAAAAGATCCCTGGAATGATTTTTAAAGCCGATTTTGAGAAAGCCTTTGATTGCGTGAGTTGGAGTTATCTTGATCATGTTATGTCTTCGATGGGATTTAATTGGAAGTGGCGAAGGTGGATTATGCAATGCCTGAAATCAGCAACCGTTTCTGTTCTTGTTAATGGCTGCCCAACAGAGGAATTTCGAGTTTCACGCGGTCTTCGACAAGGAGATCCATTGTCTCCTCTCCTCTTCAACATTGCGGCTGAAGGTTTAAGTAGACTTTTTGCTAAGGAAAAAGACATGGGGTTGTTCAAAGGAGTTGAAGTTGGCAGACATAACGTTGAGATATCTCATGTCCAATTCGCAGACGATACAGTAATTTGCTGTAAAAGCAACATGCAAAATGTGTGGGGGATGAAGTGTATTCTCCGGCTATTTGAGATGGTGTCTGGGCTGAAAATCAACTACAGCAAAAGCTCTTTGTTTGGTTTGAACACAGATATGCACGATATGTTAGCTTACGCAGATCAACTCAATTGCAAACTTGGGGATTTTCCTTTTAAATATCTTGGCGTACAGATTGGTTCTAATCCGAGAAGAAGCGAATTCTGGAAATCTGAAGTTGAAGGGATGAATCTGAAGCTTAAAAGTTGGGATAAGAAGTTTATTTCTCCTGGGGGTAGAGTGATTCTTTTGAATTCAGTTCTCTCGGGGCTGCCTATCTATCACTTTTCTTTGTTCAAAGCTCCCAATACAGTCATCAGTAAGTTTACTCAATTGCAAAGAAAGTTCCTGTGGGGTTCAGTCAACAATCAAAATAAAATTTGTTGGGTAAACTGGGATATTGTTTGTCGTGAAAAAGAAAATGGAGGTTTGGGCATCAGAAATTTGAAGCACTTTAATAAAGCACTCCTTCTCAAATGGATTTGGAAGCTATTGGTGGAAGATGATAAATTGTGGTGTAAACTCATCAAGTCTAAATACGGAGGTGTTGAGGATTTGTTGAATCAAGAAAGAAGAGGTATCAATCAGAATCAATCTTCAATTTGGTGGAGAGACATTAAATCACTCCTTCATAATGTTGAAGGTGAAGGCCACTTTCTAGAAGGAATAAGAAAGACTTTGGGAAATGGAAAAAATACGAAGTTCTGGTATGACACATGGACTGGCGAATCAAGCCTGAAGGAAAAGTATCATAGGCTGTTCCTTCTTGCCAGAGATAAGGATATTTTTGTGGATAAAATGGGAGAGTGGGTCGGAAACAACTGGCAATGGAAATGGAACTGGAGAAGACCGTTGTTCGACTGGGAAAAGGGCATCCTTGAAGAGCTACAACAGGATGTAGCAAATGTTCAAATTCATACAGATACGAATGATGGATGGAGATGGACTAGAGAAGATAACGGTACTTTTACTGTTAAATCTGCTTACAATCTTGTTGCTAATAATACCCATTTTGAAGAGGATGTCATCTTTAAATATTTATGGAAATCAAATGTCCCACAAAAAATTAAAGTTTTTGGGTGGAAAGTCTTTCTTAATAGGTTTCCAACTAAGTGTAACTTATCTAGACGGGGTGTGGGTTTGAATGATGACCTCTCATGCGCATTATGTGGGTCGGATGTTGAATCTTGTAGCCATTTGTTCTTTGAGTGTCACATGGTTTATTTGATATGGATGAAGTGCTATGAATGGTTCGGAATTATGACAGCGCTGCCTAATGATATCAAGAGCCACTTTATTCAAGATAGGTTTGCTTACGGACGTAAAAAGGGATGCGATAAGTGGAGATGCATTTGGTTTTTTGTGATTTGGACAATCTGGAAATATAGAAATGATATCGTCTTCAATGGTAAACATGTGAATCTTTCAGAAATTCTTGAGCTCATTAAACTCAGGTCCTGGAGCTGGCTGAAGGCGAAGAATAAAGATTTCCATTATTCTTATAGAGATTGGTCGAACTCACCAAGACTTTGCTTGTAATCGTTTTTTTTTTCTGCTCTTCTTGGAGTATGACTTGTACTCTTTTCCCTCATTAATATAATTTTCTTTTGGCCGATCAAAAAAAAAAAACGAGGCGTTGGTCTTTAATTGCTCGATTTATAGAAGCTTATGATCTATTAATTAGGATCATAAAACTCGCTTGGTAGAACGAATTGAACGTAGAGAAAATAAGAAACAATGCTTTTCCTATCGTAAGATATGTAACTCTTCTTAGACCATATGCTTAACAGATATCTGTGTATATAGCCGCCAGAGGTTTGTCTTGTAACTCGTGTTAAACCATATAAATGGACTTAAATTAGCATGAAATTAGTATAAAAACCATGGTTGCATGAATAAATCATATTTATTATATATGTTCTCGTGGGCTGCTATTACCTGACATGATTTCAATTTTGGATAAGTGTTTAGGTAATATTACTAACCCTTGAGTTTATTTAGTCTTTTTAGTTGCTAGGAAACAACACCAGTTTTATAATTAAATTGGCCCTTACTTTTATATAGTCGATTTGGTTGCTAGGAAACAATTTAGCTGAAATGCTTTCTCATTTGTCGACCTGTTTTTATTCTTTCCTTTTCTGTTCCTTAACATTTAACTACCATTCATAGTGGGCTTTCTTTAACTACAACTGCCCGATTTGCCGCTAGTCTTTTTTGACGATTGAATAACTCATTTTAACCTCAAAATGGGTACGTGTAAGTTGTAATCTTTGGGATTTTATTTTATATTTTGTTTTATTTTGTCCCATGGATATTGTCTAAATTAATCCGATTAATGACCGGGTTAATAAAGAAAGCTAACAAGTTCGAAACAAGTGGAATACATAAGTGACACTGACACCATGTTAGGTATATGTGTTGTATGACAACTCGTTATTAATCTTTAACCATTCAAAGTCGCTGAATGTTTTTGTTGAATCGTCACAAATAGTGGCTACTTAATAGAGTAATAACAGTTTTAATAAATCAGTGAAACAAAACAAATTTCAAACCAAATACACTACTATTGAGTATTTTAATAACTTAAAACACAAATTTTGTCACAATAATATTTGTTAACATCCATATGATGCAAAGCTAGCACTTGTTATAAGCTACAAAAAAGTATGAACAATCCTTCTATAACCACTATGTATTTTGATAAGGGATAAATGCATCACACCTCCTGATCTATGCACCTTTTTTGCGAAATCGTCCTTAAACTAAATAAATAAGTGGTTTGCCCCTTAAACTATACCCCCTGGCCGGGTTTTTGGCAATTTTTGGCCATTCTTGGCCGGAATTTTTCCCCTTACCCGACACATATGTGTTGTACTAGATGTATTTTAGTAGTTGGTGACAAATCGAGTTTTGAAAAACATCTCGAACGAGACATATTCCGGCTAAAATGTGATTTCCTCTTCAGTGTATTTTAGCCGGAATATGTCCCGTTTGCGGTGTTTTTTCGCCTACTTTTTGTCATCAACTACTAAAATACATCTAGTACAACACATATGTGTCGGGTAAGGGGAAAAAATGCGGCCAAGAATGGCAAAAAATAGTCGAAAACCCAGTCAGGGGGCAAATCGAACATAATGGTATAGTTTAAGGGGCAAACCGCTTATTTATTTAGTTTAAGGACGATTTCGCAAAAACGTGCATAGTTCAGGGGGTTTGATGCATTTATCCATTTTGATAAATACGCAATTCTCAACCGTGGCTTACTACTGATACGACCCATGATAGACCTCTTTAGTTTATGATTAAGGTTTGAGGTTAACCTACCTCCTAGAATCCCTACGTGGACCTTGATTTGGAGTTTTGATGATCTACATCTATAGATCCAAGCTTGATGTATATTTTAGAATCCTTTGGTAGACCTAATAAAGGTTGACTTTGATCAACACTCCTCGGTTTGGCATGCACCTTCAAATATTTCGGTTGATCTTTGACTATAGTCTTGCAGTTCACATACTTCTTCGTATAGGTCGACCTTAACCTATTTTCATCGAATCCAAACAACCTAATGAAAGAAAGATCCGAACCTAACCTAGACTATCGTAAAAAACTTAAATTCTCTTTCATCATAGAAAAATGCACGTCATTACTACCACCAACCACTCGATCAACATATACTCACAAGGCCGACATCACACACTCAACCTATATCACTTTGTTTCTCTTTTGACACTTTCTTCCAATCTTAGACTTAAGCGTCAGAGGATTAGCGACAATATCACCACCGACAAGTCTTAATGAGCTACTTTGAAGTACACGTAGATCTCATAGATTAAGTTTGCAAAACATCTACGTTGATCATGATTTAGCTTGAAGTGGTCATTCGTGTACCCGACAAGGACATCAGCAGCTCCCGCTAATCCAATATTAGATATTCTTTTTGTAGGAATACAACAAAATTTGTATATATTAGTTTTAGGGATAAAAGCATCAAACCCCCTAATCTATACACGTTTTTGCGACTTGCCCCTTAAACAAAATAAATAAGTGTTTTCCTCCTTAAACTATGAACGGCTGTTCGACTTGCCCCCTCGTCGGATTCTGCCGAATATTCCTCGGAATACTCTATTCTCGTGCGAGTCACGTGAGTGTCAGAGGGGTATTTTTGGTATGAAAGTTGGTGTGAATAGTTAAAGGATTTCTCCCCTGAAACTATGCTCCACTGTGCGATTTGCCCCCTCAACTATGTAAACATACCTTCGTACTCCTCCTCCTCCTCCTCCTCCTCATCGTCACCGCCACCACAACCTCCGCCATAATCAACAACGACCCAAACTTCGATCACGAAGAGCTTTTAGCCACACTTGAAGCCCTCCGTAGCCACGGCAACACTCTCTTCACCAATGCCATCACCACCTCCGACCTTCATTACCAGCTCCTCCTTATCGCCACCAACATCAACACCAACGCCAGCACTTCATTCACTCTATTCGCCCCCACAAGCGCGCCGCTCTTCTCCCTCGATACACTGTTACCCGACTACTCGATCTTGATCGATAAGGTAAACGACGCCATTTTGTAAAACGGTAAGGCCACCGATGGTAATGGGTTGATGGTGAACGGGGTTCGGGTTTCGGATCCAGATCTTTTGATGGGTCCGAGAATCGCGGTTCATGGGATCGATAGGGTTCTTGAAATCGGTTTGAATAATGTCTTTGTGGCGTAGCTTGTAAGTCTGATGGGAATATTTCGGCAGAGAGGATCCTTCTGTCATTGCCTGAGTTTGACTAGAGTTGTGTTCTGGCGGCGGCGGCGTCGTTTCAGAGGGGTATTCTCTTGTAAGTTTACATAGTTCAGGGAGAAAATCTTTTAACTATTCACACCAACTTTCATACCGAAAATACCACTCTGACACTCACGTGACTCGTACGAGAATGGAATATTTCGAGGAATATTCGGCGAAATTCGGCGAGGGGGCAAATCGAACAGACGTGCATAGTTTAAAGGAGAAAATGCTTATTTATTTTGTTTAAGGAACAAGTCGCAAAAACGTGTGTAGTCCAGGGGGTGTGATGCTTTTATCCCTTAGTTTTAACATTATTCTCTTCTTTCTAATTTACGTTTGGGATTCAAGACTAACAATTTCTATTAGATTAAAGAATCATGTGAAGAATCAGTGAATAGTGAATACGAAGTCCACGTGAAAATATTAAACAGAATCATGCAAGCCATCTCAAGTAAGTTTCTCGAGTTGCGTTAGAGACTAAGTGGCAGCCTTTTCAACTATTTTGCAACATTTCAATCTTCTCAAATATTATATGAAATAAAGAATTCGTGATACTAAGACCATCATTTTTATTCCAACCGTTTGCTCTCGTGAATTATATATTTACCCGCAAAAGGAAATTTTGGTTAGCTAGCTAGGAAGTAGTCTCCCAATTTAGTGTGTCGTCCGTGGTCTTAAGAAGACTTACATTAGAGATAAAAATATAGTGAGAGGCTGCTCAGGGATAGTTTTAAACGATGTTGTTAAGAAAGAAACAATTTAAATATTTTATTTAATATATGAACCACCAATGAATGCTCTTCAATCTTGCTTATAAATGACGAATACTCCTTCATCAGTTTTATGATAAAAAGTACTATTAGTTGTAGCCATCTAGCTAGCTTGCCTCCCTCCACCTCCAACAAGGCTTCAACATATCCCCCGAATTCTCCCCGGCCAAGTCTCTAGCACTAAGTTGCAGTCATGGATGGGTAACCTCTCTCTCATCATTAAATACTTGTCGTAGAGTTTTTCTAAATTAAAGTATAATCCATCAGAAAATACTAGGCCATTTAATCTGTATTATCTATGCATGGGCATGGCATAATCTTTTCTTCTCTAATAAGCCCGTGATGGCATTTCCGCATATGCTCTCTCACCTGATGAGTTGTACTGTATATACATTTCTTATCATATAACTTTCAAGAACTTTCAATATTATATCACTAACTGGTAACTACCCATTAATCAAGTTTATTTTAATTTATATTTTCTTTCGCCAGTGTTTAAATTTTCAAAATAAATCAAATGTGCTTTTATATGGCAAGCTGTATCATTAATTCCATTTGAAATACTTGAGTACTTTCTTTTAATGGAAGAACAAGTCTTTTATTATGTTAATTTAAAAAAGAAATTGTCATGAATTCATTCAAGAAATGTATCTGAATATGATGTAGTTAATTATCATGACAACACAAATATAGAAGAATTTGAACTAGGATAAACACAATTGATCATGATAGTCCTCTATTGAACAGAAGCAAATCTCCAAAGTCTCTCCCCGTGACAACCGCGGCGGCCCCCACCACCACCCGTCGCTCAACAACAACCGTTCACGTGACGGCGCTAGACGGTATAGTGACCGTGAACTCACTCTTCACCATCGCTGTCTTCATTGGCTTCTCCCTAACCACACCCGAAACATCCGGGGCCGGTCACAGAGCCTCGTGCGACGCCAGCATCGAAACAGTTCGAAGAATCATCGTATTCGATGTTGTTTCCTTTGGTTTCTTTCTCTTCTCCTCGTTGGTTGCACAGAGCCTGAAGCTGGCCATCAACTTGGTAAACAGCTTGACCCCCGACGAGGCCAGCAAAGCCCAGATCGACACGTTTAGCATGAAATATGGGTTGTTGGCTTCCGCCATTGGATCCGTCTTGGGCTGTTTGTTCATGATGCTGTCTGTTATGTACTTTATTCAGGTGAAATTGGGAGTGTTTGGTTGCGGCGGGGATACGGTTTACGCAGTGATTACGCTGGTGGTGCTGGTGGGTTCTTCTATTTTGGTGTATGTGTTTACCGCTCTATACGTTGCCTGCTTCGTTTGATTGGAAGGAAGGGTGGAAGGAATTGATCATCAGCTCAAAGCTTGCATCTTTTCTTATTCTGAAATAATTCGTACCTTTTGTATGTGTGCTTAAGTGTTTTTATTTGGTTTGGTTTATTTTGTACTATAATTGTGTTGTGTGTTTTTGAGTTCTTTTATGTTTGGAGACGTAATTTGTGATTCGAAGAAGCTGTAAATTACATCCAAGAATATTTATACATGTTGAGAATTTTGAAGAACAATTTGAGTTTGTGGTAGAAAAAAGACACACACACACACACACACACACACACTTATATACATATATATATATATATATATATATATATATATATATGTAGGTGTTCAATTTTAAGCCACGTTGTTGAAGAGGGGGTTGATCCTACACTTCGAAGATTTTTCATGGAATGCTGATGAAGTTAGATATTTTTTGATCTCGTATGAAAAATGAATTGGTCGCTCATATGGTTCACATGTTGTCGCAATTGTAGTAGGATCTTCTTGCTTCTGTTGGAAACTTACATGGGTCTTCGCTTTTTTGAAATCTATGAAGTTATTTTTCGTCCTCATCAAGATATTAATCCTAACGTGTATTTAGGATCTTCAAGTGACCATGCTCAGTCACTATCAATGTATGCCATGAGATTACTTTCCTTTCCCTTGATATATATATGGTGACTTCTTTGTACGGTGTGAAGGTGTTAAGTGTTTTTCATTTTAAGAAAACAAAATTTGCAAGAGCATCAGGGGTACTCAACCCTTACAACAACAATGGAAAATCAACTGTAATGTTTATCTCAAACAACCTTTAGGATTATTGAAGGGTGTTTAAGTGTTATAGTATCATTGTTGTATAGTATAATTTCTTAGGATCATTCATAAATCTTGAGACCAAGTTGATTGGATAAACAATATATATATGGCCGCGGTTTATGAGGGAGTTTACTAAACTCTTATACAAGCTTGATTCTTTTTTGCTTTGTCATCCGTCATCAACCTTTGATGGGCTGCAAGCGACATGAATAATGGTGATTTGGGGCGTGTTCGTCTGTTGACCTGGCAAGTTGATGAAACACTCCACATCATGCTGGTTCAGAGCTGCGCTAGAACCAACTTTGTCCTTCGCACACATGTACTCCAAGCAACGTGGTGAGGAGAGGGTTGGATCTTTAATGGTTTCGGTCTGGACTCGGGTTATCCTAAGCTGCCTACGTATCCCGTTGAGGTAATCAAGTCGTACGTAGTTCATTTGTCTATTTTGAGGGCCAAGATCTAATTGGGTTGCGTGATTCACTTGTTTCTGCATTTCGTGGCTTCACGGTTTTGATCATATCTCCTTATAGGTAGGTAGGAATCTTGATCCACTTCTTGATACGGAAAGTAGTCTCCCTTAGCTTTCCAAGAATATAAGTCATATGTCGGGGAGACATGTCGAATATTTATGACGGGTATTCTGCGCGATTTCACGGTATAAGTCATATCTCGATGTACGAATGTTGAAAGCTCAATCCGCTTCTTCCTTTGAGACCACATCTCAAATATATTTTATTCGACAAAAATCACTGTCAAAAGGACATGTCTAATTTCCTCTATGTTGAATTCAATGTCGGGTACTCTGCATGTCGAGCATTCCTGCGAGGCTTCACGGCATGGAGTCGTATCTCAATGTATGGATGTCGAAACCTCGATCATTTTCTTTCTATGGGACCACATCTCGAATATCTTTCATTAGATATAAAGCACATATCTAAAGAACATGTCGAACTTCCTCCATGTCGAATTTACCACGTCAGGTTTTGTATGTCGAAAGTGACATGTCGAATATAACATATCAGGGACTTTGTTCGACATGTAGGGGCATGTCGAACATAAATATTCAACATAGGGGTTGTAGAGAGCTCCCATCCCTTTTTCTCCCTCTTTATGGACAAATAGAGGGGTATTTATAGGCAAAAAGTTGGGCTTGGCCCGAAACTCGTGGTGATGGCCTAGATCTACACAGTTCTACTGTTTCAAGCATAACTTTCACTCAGAACCTCCGAATTGCAATCCATTTGTTGAATTATGATATATACATCCGTGGCTTTCCAATGACATATCATAAGATGCCTAATTTGTTATACAAAAATATTGGGGATCCTTATACGGTTCACTTAGTTCTACTTTCTAGCATTCTTAGGCTTCTGGACATTCATTGGTCGATCAATATCATTGTGGCATCCACGTGACATGACACGTATTGTAACTATATTATGTCGTATCATGAGTCCCCCAGTTTCACTACAAGATTTCGGGGCTTTTCCCGACCGCAATCTCCCGACCGCCATTTGGTCGTGAGCATTCCCGACCGCGCAATAGTCGATACAAACATTCCCGACTGCAGCGTGGTTACGAAACGTTCCAGGACTATTCTCGACCGCGCTGTAGTCAGGAAAACATCTCCCGACTGCAGGGCGGTCGGGAGTGTATTGGGCCGGATATTATCAGCCCGAATTTTTGGCCCGGCTGGGCCGCGCAGCTGGGCCTTAGGGTCCCGACCGCACGGCAGTCGGGAGGAAGACAGACGATTTAGTCGTCTTCCTCCCCCTTTCTCTCCATTTTCGCCTCTCTCACCACAAAAACCCTAACCGACGTCCACCGCCTGTGCGCCGCCCCTCTCTCGACCGCAGTTCGGTCGACGCCTTCCTCTCTCCCTAATCTCGACCGCGTTCCAGTCGTCTCTCCACCTCCAGCGCCGCCTCTCCACCTCCACTCTCTCTCTCTCCGCCACCACCGCGCTCCGCCTCTCCACCTCCAATCTCTCTCTCTCTCCGCCACCACCGCGCACCGCCCCTCTATCTCTCTCCGCGTCTCCACCGCCCCTCTCCACCACCGCGCACCGCCCCTCTCCTCCGCCTCTCCACCGCCCCTCTCCACCACCGCGCTCCGCCTCTCCACCTCCAATCTCTCTCTCTCTCCGCCACCACCGCGCACCGCCCCTCTATCTCTCTCCGCGTCTCCACCGCCCCTCTCCACCACCGCGCACCGCCCCTCTCCTCCGCCTCTCCACCGCCCCTCTCCACCACCGCGCACCGCCCCTCTCCACCGCCCCTCTCATCTGCAACCACCCCTGCCTGTCCACCGCCTGTCCACCGCCGCGCCGCCACCTTTCCCGCCTCTCCACCACCGCGTCACTTTCTCGATCCGGTAAAATTTAATTAATTAGTTATGTTTAAAAGTTAATTAATTATGTTTAAAATTTAATTACTTATGTTTAGAATTTAATTAATTATGTTTAAAATGTTTTTATATATACTTATGTTTAAAATTTAATTATTAATTAGATACCCGCGCCTTCTCCCGACCGAACGCCACTTTTCTACACCGAAATTTATTTGGCGACCCCGATCCGGTAAGTTTTCGACTAATCTTGTATTTTTTTATTTGTTTAATGTTAATTTGTTTATTGTTTAATGTTTAATTTATAATGTTTAATTTTTAATGTTTAATGTTTTATTTGTTTAATTTTTAATGTTTAATTGTTAGATATCGTTAAATTTTTTAGGATTTTAGTAGAAATTGTTTTAAGAATATTGTTAGACTTAATATTAGTGGATTTAATTAATATTAGGAAAATAATAGTGCTTTTAGGAAATATTAGGAAAATATTAGTGCTTTTAGGAAATATTAGAAAAATATTAGTGCTTTTAGGAAATATTAGGAAAATATTAGTGCTTTTAGGAAATATTAGGAAAATATTAGTGCTTTTATGAAAACTGTTTAATGTTTAATTTATAATGTTTAATTTTTAATGTTTAATGTTTTATTTGTTTAATTTTTAATGTTTAATTGTTAGATATCGTTAAATTTTTTAGGATTTTAGTAGAAATTGTTTTAAGAATATTGTTAGACTTAATATTAGTGGATTTAATTAATATTAGGAAAATAATAGTGCTTTTAGGAAATATTAGGAAAATATTAGTGCTTTTAGGAAATATTAGAAAAATATTAGTGCTTTTAGGAAATATTAGGAAAATATTAGTGCTTTTAGGAAATATTAGGAAAATATTAGTGCTTTTATGAAAACTGTTTAATGTTTAATTTATAATGTTTAATTTTTAATGTTTAATGTTTTATTTGTTTAATTTTTAATGTTTAATTGTTAGATATCGTTAAATTTTTTAGGATTTTAGTAGAAATTGTTTTAAGAATATTGTTAGACTTAATATTAGTGGATTTAATTAATATTAGGAAAATAATAGTGCTTTTAGGAAATATTAGGAAAATATTAGTGCTTTTAGGAAATATTAGAAAAATATTAGTGCTTTTAGGAAATATTAGGAAAATATTAGTGCTTTTAGGAAATATTAGGAAAATATTAGTGCTTTTATGAAAACTGTTTAATGTTTAATTTATAATGTTTAATTTTTAATGTTTAATGTTTTATTTGTTTAATTTTTAATGTTTAATTGTTAGATATCGTTAAATTTTTTAGGATTTTAGTAGAAATTGTTTTAAGAATATTGTTAGACTTAATATTAGTGGATTTAATTAATATTAGGAAAATAATAGTGCTTTTAGGAAATATTAGGAAAATATTAGTGCTTTTAGGAAATATTAGAAAAATATTAGTGCTTTTAGGAAATATTAGGAAAATATTAGTGCTTTTAGGAAATATTAGGAAAATATTAGTGCTTTTATGAAAACTGTTTAATGCCTTTAGGAAAAAACTATATAACTTAGTGTTTGATTACAATTAGCGTTTTCTTTTATTTAGATGTCTTCCTGTGATCGTGACGAGCCCTTCCGTCGTAGTAGTACTTTTGGTACTGTATCTGGTCCTTCACCGCGTCTTCCTTCCGTTGCTCGGTCGACTGCTCCTCCCGTTGCTCCGTCGACTGCTCCTCCTACTGACGTCGGGACTACTGCCCCACCACCGAGGATACCTATTCGTCTCGCCTTACGTGATCAGGCTGCACCATCTGATACGGACGATTCCCGTGATTCCCTCGTCGCCGAGACTCCACCAGGTTTACTTGATGATCACGTAGCTGCGACGCCCTCGACATCTGGTGGATCGAGGCCTACGGCACCTGTGGGGCCCACTACTTCTTCCCGACCAGACGGGGCCCAGGCAGGATCATCTTCGACACAGCGCCGACCCGGACGAGGCCCAGCGAGAGCTCCAGAGGTTCCACAGGATCGCACCAGGCGTCCGACGATCCGTTTGACGCCTCTGGGCGAATTTGAGGATAGCAACGCGGTGGCCAAATCCATTACCACGAGTATTCGAGAGCATATGAGGGTCGTTTGTCACCGATTTGACAAGGTTCCTGCAGCCACAAAAGGGAAGTGGTGGGCTAGTTTTCGGGTAAGACTTTAAAAGTTTACAATATATATATATATATACATATTCATCAATTTTATATATCGAAAAACTAATAATAAACTTTAATTAAATGCAGGATAAGTATATTATTGATCCCACTATATTCAATGAAGTTCATAAAGTGTTCCTAAAAAAGGCCCAAAAGTGTTACAAGGAAGTTAACCACGCTGCGAAGCATTACTATTATGAGAGGCTCAATGATCCGAGGTGGGCGAACCGTCCGAAGAATGAATGGATGAGCGACGCGTTAGAGAAGATGTACATAGAGCATTGGGAGTCGGAGAAGCATCAGAAGAGGGCCGTCACTGGAAAGAAGAACAGGCGAGGAGGAGAGGAGCCAGTCCCAGGAAAGAAAGCAAAAGGGACGCATGCTACTGGAAAAACGGGCTACACGAAGATTTCTCAAAAGATGGTATGTCTTATTAAAACTTATTATACGAATATAATACTTATTGTCTTAAATTTAAATTCTTACATTATATCAATATGCAGGCTGCTGCTAGAGGTCCCGGTGCCCCTAAGCCTCGACACGATGAGATATATCGTTATCAGCACACACATGAGGTCGAGGTGCCAGAGGGAGCTCCACGTCGCCGAGAGTGGATTCATTCCGACTACAAGGCTATATATGTAAGTATTTTACTTGTAAAGCATTCTAATAACATACGTGATGAAATTAATGATGTACTAACTCATTTTTGTCTTATTGAACAGGATGACTACATAGCCCGTATGACAAGGAGGTACGAGGCGGACCGTTCACAGTGGGTCCATTTGGACAATGAGTTGTGGCAGCTTGCGAGTGGAGGGTTGAAGAAGGGGCTAGCTGCTGGTTTTCCACAGGATGTACCTCACAATGTGTTTGGGTTCGACACGCAGAACCCCAATGCCGAGCAGGATGAGTACATTCGCGTATTGCAGACAGATAGCCAGCAGCAGAGGGAGACTATGGCGAAGAAAATTGACGAGCTTGTTGGTCACATCGGATACTTGTCCGATCACATCACACAGACTACAGGTTGTGCCCCTTCTCGACCCACACCTAGCTTTACGGGTTCCGATGCAGCGAACCCTACTCAGGATCCATTTGCCCACGGAGTGGAGAATGTTCCATTGTACGACGATGATCTAGACGATGGAGCCGAGCTTGGGCTTGATGGTGATGTTGGACCCGCTACCATGGATACCTTCGGTTTTTACGATTGTGACTATGTTTGACTTGTATTATGTTTTGACTTGTATTATGTTTTGACTTCTATTATGTTTTGGCTTGTATTATGTTTTGTATTTCTACTATCTTGGGGATGTTTGTGATGTATGTCTTGTATTATATTTGATTGTGACGATGATGGTTATATTTTGACTTGTATTAATTTTGTTAAATTTTTAATATTCATCTCGAAACACAAACACATTAAGTAAGACAATATTTCAATAAAAAAATTAGACAATATTTCAATAAAAAAAGTAGACAATATTTCAATGAAAAAAGTAGACAATATTTCAATAAAAAAGAACACATTTGGAAAAAAAGTAGACAATATTTCAATAAAAAAAGTAGACAATATTTCAATAAAAAAGAACACATTTCAATAAAAAATTTTAATATTCGGAAAATTAATCTTCCTCAGAATCATAGTCACTCATCATCTCTCCCTCTTCCTTTTCCTCGTTGTCCTCCTCCTCCTCGTCTTCGTCAACCTCCACAATCGGTTCATCGGGCTCTTCTACTGCATATTCATCAACCATCTCAAACTCGTCATTGGCCAACTGGATATTCATATCAAATGAGGTAAGGTCCACGAATAAGTTAACCACTTCTGATACATTTTCTTGTAGAACTTGGTTCGGCATCCCTGATTCGACATCGTTTGCTCCCGCAACTGATGACATATCGATTATGTGTCTGGCAGGAATAGTTGTTACGGCCAACCATCCTTCTTGTCCTGGACGCCCCGTCGTCAAGTTTGGATATGGCACATAGTACGCCTGTTGTGCTTGGTTAGCAAATACAAACGGTTCGTCTCTCCAACTTGTACGCTTGGGGTCGATGTCAACCAACTTGTACGTCGCATGTTCCACTGTACCTGCATTAATATCATACCAAACACACTTGAACATGACAATGTATAGGGGTCTCTCGTGGCTACAATATACAACCTGTAAAACTTCTTTTAACGTTCCATAGCAGTTTGTAGCATCAGAACCACCCATGGCGCCCTTCACACAAACACCACTGCAATCACTATGTTTGGGCCCCAATATCGAGTCGACGTGAAATCTGAACCCATTCACAATGTATCCCTCGGAGGTTATTGCCTTAGTATTCGGACCATCAAGTAGAGGATTTATTCGTACGTCAGTCTCGTATTTACCACTGCCATATGTCCGTTTGAACCATGCTACGTACTCACGGTTCCTCTTTGCTTGTTTCTCCCTTTGACTAAGACCACTGCACTCTTCCATTTCAAACAATCTACACATAAACATTTACATTAGTCAGTTATTCTAAAAGTAATTCAGTATATCGTTATTAAGAATAATTAGAGAGCACTTACTCGACCCAATCGTCAAGCTCTGGACAATTTAGAAGCACATAGAGCTCTATTTGCTTCATTTCCTTGGTAGTCAAGGGCCTATCGTCAATTTTTCCTAGCGTACCGCCTCTCTTCCGAAATATTGAAAGCTCATTATCCCACTCCGTGCTCTCTAGTGTCTCGTTCCTGTTGAGTTTCTTAAATGTAGTCTTAGCCGAGACATCCAGATATTGAGCACACAAATTTGACAACTCCAAAAGTAGGTACTGGTTGGCTATACATCCTTCCACCCTCGCCTTGTTAAGTACAAAACCCTTCATGACGAACATTTGCCTATATCAATTAAATCAAAGAAAGATGAGAGAAAACAACAAATATTTTTAAATATAATAATTTTAAAAATATGAAATTGTACCTCTCGAACGGATACATCCATCTATAATGGACTGGACCCCCAACTCTAGCCTCGTACGCGAGGTGTATGGCTAAATGCTCCATGGAGTCAAAAAATGAAGGAGGGAATATCATTTCCATCTTGCACATAGTAACAATAAACGAGTCCTCCAAAATCTTCATATCCTGAGCCGACACCTCTGAGGCGCAAATCGCCTTGAAGAAAAGGCTAACCTCAACTAAAGTACCCCAAATCTCGGTGTCCAAGAAGTCTCGAAAAGCAATCGGGATCAATCTCTGCATGAAGACGTGACAATCATGACTCTTCATTCCAATCAGTTTTCCTTGTTGTTTTTGCACACATCTTCCCAGATCAGAGGCATATCCATCAGGAAATTTGAGTTTGGTCAACCAATCAAGTACCATGTTCTTTTGTTCCCTCGTGAGACAGTATTTTGCCACTGGCTTTGCATACTCACCACCTCTTCTTCCACCGGGTTGCAAAAACAATGCTTTACGTGTTGTGTAAAGCCTAAGATCGTGCCTCGACTTAATGTTGTCCTTCGACTTAGCACTGTCCAACACCGTGTTGATGATGTTCTCAAAAAAGTTCTTCTCACAATGCATGACATCTAGATTGTGGCGAATCAAGTTCGAGGACCAATATGGTAGTTCCCAAAATATGCTTCGTCGACACCAATTATGAGTTGTGTTAAAACCCGGGAGCTTAGGGGGATTTAACCCAAACCTAACCGATCGTAGCCTATCCACAATTGCCTTCATCTCCTCCCCTGTTTTCCTTCGAATAGGCGGCTCATGCACCTCCTTCTTCTTGGTGAAATCCTTCTTGTTGTACCTAAACTTATGACCAGGTGGTAGAAATCGACGATGACAATCAAACCACGAAGGTTTTCCACCGTTATCAAGTGTGAAAGAATCTATATCACCCATGCAATAAGGACATGCTAGTTTCCCGTGAGTGCTCCACTGTGACAACATTCCATAAGCCGGAAAATCGCTAATAGTCCACATAAGGGTCGCTCTCATCTGGAAGTTTTCCTTTCGTGAGCTGTCATATGTCCATAAACCATCACTCCACAATTGTTTCAACTCATCAATCAACGGCCTCAACAACAGATCCAAGTTCTTTCCAGGACTCTTCGGGCCAGGTATAATAAGGCTCAAAAAAAGGAACTCTGGTCGCATGCATAAATCCGGCGGGAGGTTATAAGGGGTCACAAACACGGGCCAACAAGAATATTGTCTCCCAGATTGCCCAAACGGTGAGAACCCATCTGTACAGAGCCCAAGTCGGACATTTCTGGGCTCCGCGGCAAAGTCCGGATAAGTGCGATCAAAATGTCGCCACGCCTCGCCTGCAGCGGGGTGTATCATTCTATCAGGTGACGCGCGACACTTCAAATGCCAAGTCATATGTCGGGAAGTACCGATGGTATAAAACAATCTCTGTAACCGAGGGCCTAGGGGGAAATACCACAACTTTTTCCTTCCAACCCTCGACTTTCTACCGGCCTCGTACCTATCTGTCTTGCATATCGGACACGATGTGAGATCCGGGTTGGCATTTTCACCGTAGTACAAGAAACACAGATTCCAACATACGTCGATCTTTTCGTACCCTAAACCCAAACCCGCAAGCATCTTATTCATGCCTTGAATCGTGCTCGGTAGCATTTCCTCAATCTCTGGGTCCATGCAATCCTTGGACAACGCTAAGTACTTTTCGCTCTCGACATTTGAGGATTTATGACCCGTCTTAACTGTCAACCACTGGGCAAACCACTGGAGCACAGTCTTAGGCTTCTTCTGGTGCATTTTATGGTCGCCCAACTTCATCAATTTGTAGAACTCCTTTGCATCGCGACTCGGATCTTCGTTGTGCACCTCTCCCTCAACAAATCGACCCCCATATGCATCCACAACCATATCCCTAAACAAAGTATCGGCATGAACAGGACTATCAACGTGAAAATTAGGGGTCGGTGATTCTGGTACATACGATGTGGATGCCTCGTTCGCCTCCTCTCCATGCAAGTCCCATATCCAATATTGATTCACAAACCCCGACTTATGAAGATGATCTTGTACTACGTTTCGTTCCCAATATTTTAAATTTGTGCATTTCTTGCACGGGCACCTAATACGTTTTCCATCTACGTAATCTGTTTGTGCTAATGCAAACTTTATGAATTCACGAACCCCAATCACGTAATGTTCATTCAAATAACCGGTATTACTATTTATCCTATCGTACATCCAAGATCTATCGGGACGATAATCCATTTATAATCTACGGAAATTAAAAAGAATTTGTTACACTTCTAAGAATTTAGCTTGATCTTATAAAATTAAATAGCGTAGGAAAAAAATGCTTACTTGTTGTAGCGTAGAAAAATACTTAGATCAAGTATTTGTTGCACACACATACGCCCCTCGTTGCATTTAATTACCGCAATATCTAAAACAAATCAATAAAAACATTAGTTTCTAAATAAACATGAGCTTAATGGTTATAAAATAGGAAAATTGGGATATAACAAGGGAAAATCGTGCATACCTTAAAAAATGATGAATGTTGGAATGATTTCTAAAGGGAATAGGAGAGGGTATTTATAGGAGATTCGCAGAGTATTCCCGACCGCACGGTGGTCGGAAAAACCAACGGTAATAAAGAGTCCCGACCGCAAGGCGTTCGGGAAACTTTGTTACCGTTACTAGCCGTTACATCTCCCGACCGCCGGGCGGTCGGGAAACTTTGTTACCGTTACATCTCCCGACCGCACTGCGGTCGGGAAACTTTGTAGTCGCGGTCGGGAAAATAACTTACCGACCAAACTGCGGTCGGGAATGTTAGGGTATAGGGTTTAGGGTTTAGGGTTTAGGGTTTACCGCTATTCAGTAACGATTAATATTCATATTTTCTCAATTATTATTTGATTAGTATTCATCTAGTGTTTTAAACATTGGTGAAATTTTATAAGTGCAATAAAAATATTATATTTTGTTATCCAAAGAATCATGAATCGATTGATCTTGTCATATATATTTACGTAACACTAATAATTCAGTAACGTAACTAATCATCATCTCATAATTTAGTTATATATATATGTGTATACCTCTAATTAACAAATGTGTTCAATAACACAAGTGGCTTATCTTTACTTATCACTAACGATTACAACAATTGTTGATTCCTATATATAGGTAGATAGATATATAGATAGATAGATATATATAGATAGATAGATATACACACGACTAATTAATATATATAGATATATATACATAGATATACACGTAAAACTCAAAGTTACCCCGACATAATATTATTTAACAAATAATTATTAATTTTTTAACTCAAATAAACATTAAACTAGTATTATTATAGCTCAATAATAATTTTTAAAAAATAAAAAATTTATCATTCCCGACCGGCGTTCGGTCGGGAGTAATATTCATATGATTCTCGACCACCCTGCGGTCGGGAATAATATTCATCGGTGTGTTTCTGGGCAAAATAATTGTCCCGACCGCAGGCCGGTCGGAACCGTTAAAAGTTTTGGCGGGGCCGCCAACAATTTAAATTTTTCAACAAAACAAAATCCAATCTCATCCGTTCATTAACCAAAACAATCCAACGACTCAAACCATGATCCGCGCCACTCACATCCCACCAATCAAAACCAATCCCACAAAACTTATAAATAAACCATACCCCATTGCCATCACTCCACACAATTTTTTCACTAAACACTTTTTCATTTATTTGTTGAAACACCTATCTTTCTTTTTCTCCAAACACTTTTTATCTTTTATTTCTTCAAACACTTTTCTTTCTTTTTCTTCAAACACTTTTTTCTTTCTTTTCCTTCAAACACCTTTCTTTCTTTTTTTCTTCAAACACTTTTCTTTCCTTTCTTTCTTTTTCTTCATAAACTTTTATTTCATTTATTAAAACACTTTTATTTCATTTTCTTCAAACACTTTTATTTCATTTCTTCAAACACTTTTATTTCATTTTTCTTTCAAACACTTTTATTTCATTTTTCTTTCAAACAATTTTATTCTATTTTTCTTTGAAACAATATATATAATAAAGAAACATTAAATTATATTGAGCATATAGATTGGGCTACATATAAAATATAATATTCCGGTAATTTTTACCGGAATATTATTTTTTTTATTTCTATGAATATTACTCCCGACCGCACACCGGTCGGGAGAGTATGAATATTACTCCCGACCGCACACCGGTCGAGAAAGTATGAATATTACTCCCGACCGCACACCGGTCGGGAGAGTATGAATATTACTCCCGACCGCAAACCGGTCGAGAAAGTATGAATATTACTTCCGACCACAAAGTGGTCGGGAATCTTTGAATATTATTTTTGACCAATCGGGGGTCGATATTTCTTGTAGTTCCCGACCACGTGTTGGCCGGGAAATGCAAATTATTTAAAATATATACGGGATGGTTTCTCGACCAAATTGCAGTCGGGAATATTACTCCCGACCGCCATGTGGTCGGACGCTGGCCCGTAGCCCGGTTTTGCAACCGGGCTACAACCCGACCAGATTCTGGTCGGGAATAATCTCCCGACCGCGTGGCGGACGGGTATTATCCCGACCAAACTGCGGTCGGGAATTGTTTCTCGACCAAATTGCGGTCGGGAATGTTATGACCAGGCTCCGGTCGATATTTTGTGGTCGGGAAAAGTATTGCCGACCTATTGCGGTCGGGAATGTATTTCCGACCAGACTTTATCCGACCGCAGCTTCGCGACCGCCCTGCGGTCGGGAATGGGCTTTTCCCGACCGCAGGAGGGCTTTTCCCGACCCGAGCTGCGGTCGGGAAAAGCCCCGTTTTCTTGTAGTGTTTGGGGTGTGCTTTTTGAACATGAGCATACTTCAAACTCTAATTAGATGATATAGTTAGTTTGATTGGATTTGAGGGTGATTGGTGTCATATTGCAGATATTTAGACACACCAAATGGTTTGCGGTTCTACATATAATTTTTTTGAGAGTTTCTTCAAGCTAGATATATTGTCGAGGAATAATTATCTCACCTTTTGATTGAGGGACTTGAACCTATACAATATTTCAGACCAAGACAATTTGTTTGAACTCTTGCACCATTGCTTAAATATTTCTTTCGAATTGCATCAAGATACTTTTGCATCTTTGCTGGATTTTGTACATCAAGTTGTCTATGAAAACTGATAACAGAATCATGTGTACCTCATTTCTTAATGTAGAAAGATGACTCGCTTTGGTTTGTAACGTGTCCGTACTACTAAACATTGTTGTTGATACTGCTATTCCAGACTCTTGATGCTTGATACAATTCATAAACCAATTCAAAACCTTTTTAATCTAGGGTATTTCATTATTTAATAAATCAGAGCATTTATATGTTTTTAACTAGATATAGTTAGCCAGCCACTAAGATGTTTAGGAAACTTTTCATGTGGAATAATTTGTCCAGATTTTCTTAATTAATTGCGAATTAATATTTGAATTATATGTTTTGTACAATGGTATGAAATGAATTAAATTAAACTGAGCCACATCAATGACTTAAATACAATTGACCTAAGTAACAGAAAAGATAGTTGGTAAAGGGAGACGCCCTGAGTCTAAGTCGTAGTTCTTTGATCTAGATTGAGAAGCTTTGGGAATTTGAGCATCTTTCAGCTGTCAAAACAAATGTTTGGACCTACCATATAGAGAATTGCATCGACAAGTCACCTGCTCTGCTTAGTTTTAAGAATATCTATAAGTAGGAAAGCCATTCCCTTGTCTCTAGACAGTTTCCAAGAGGGAAAAGAAAGACAAGTCTTAGTTTAGTCAAATAAAAGTGTTCAATCATTACTTTTGCTGCGGAAACGCTCAAAACCAATGTTTGGACCTACCCTACAGAGAATTGCATCGACAAGTCACCTGCCCTGCTTAGTTTTAAGAATATCTATAAGTAGGAAAGCCATTCCCTTGTCGCTAGATAGTTTCCAAGAGGGAGAAGAAAGACAAGTCTTAGTTTAGTCAAATAAAAGTGTTCAATCATTACTTTTGTTGCGGAAAAGCTGTTACGTACAAACAGTTGTGAATTCTATTACGACTAACTACAGAAAATAATAATGAAATGACCCCAAGACTTATGACTAACCACAACGAGCAGTGTAACTAACAAATATACTGCTAATTGTTAAAATATTATTACTATGGTCTTAGCCATCCAACTTGGACCCAAAAGTCTTAGTAAATAATACCAATATTAATGGTGAAGACTTTGTGTCTTTGATTGAAATTTTCTCTCTATAAATAGAACACTTTAGGATTGTAATCTTACACTTTGAAAAAGATATAGAATCCATACAATTCTCTCTCAACTTTCTTATCTTATATTTTCTCTCTAAGTTGCAATATTATTCTAGTTATTTCATAACACGTTATTAGCACGATGGTGCTCGATCCGGAAGAATCCAGTTCCTTCGTTAAAGAAAACATTCAACGTCAAAAGGTATGAAAGTTTTATATTTACTTGTTCATCTATCTACATTATTATAGACAATACGGACTATCGCCTATCTATAATTTTATGATTAGATGAAAATTCTCTTTATATTTTACTGTCATCTAACTCTAACGCTAAAGCTAATTTTAACTTTCGTTGAGCTTGAGTTTACCCCAAGCTAGAAACGACTACTGACAATTTATTATTGCTTATTTTATTCCATAAGCTCATGAAAGTTTTTACATAGTAATGTAGCGGAAATTATTTACGCACTTAATTCATTGCAATCATTTTACTTGTTTACATTATTCCATAAGCCCATGAAAGTTTTTACATAGTAATGTGGCGGAAATTATTTACGCACTTAGTTATTTCAATTATGTTAGTTGTTTACATTATTCCACAAGCCCATGAAAGTTTTTACATAGTAATGTGGCGGAAATATCTATATGTATTTACTTATCGTAATATTATTTCTTATGCCCGTTGAGATTTATTAACGCGGTTGAAATTATTTACTTGGTATACAATTAATCCTTGTTGCTCGATTGTTAAAGATATTATCATTCATCAATTATGTCAAACTAAACAAAACAAAGAAAAATGATTGCTTTCTAACGGCTATAAAACGGCTACTTATAGATATCTTTCTTCTATAAATATGCAGATTTCATAACTCAAAGTCCACACAAATCTTCACCTTATTTCTCTCATCTTGCAAAAATGATCTCTACAACAACAGCGGTCTTGATCCTCATTTACCTTTCAATTTTTATGTTTATGCTAGTAGATGAGGGCACTCCTATGTTTATCCCTATGATATTCCTCCATTTTATCATAATAATGTTCGAGTTCAAGATTTCGCTAGAGATGAGATAATTACATGGTATTATTGTAATAATTGTGCTTGTGTGGTTGCGTATTAAAATAAAATGTCTTGGTCCTAATTATATTTGTTTTAATGTTCATTTAGCTGCAATATGTCTAATCTCTCGAAAGTAGATTTCACCGAACTCACTGTCGATGGGAAAAATTATATGCAATGGGAATCAAATGTGAAAACGCATCTTACTATGAAATTTCTCGCGGAAACAATTGATGAGGAAAATGAATGTACTGACCAGCAACGATGCGAGGCAATTATATTCCTAAGTAGACATTTAGATAATTTCCTGCAAACGGAATATCTCGATATTATTACAGATCCTTCTGAACTTTGGATTAATCTGAATGAAAGATATGGCCACCAAAGGGAAACAATGCTTCCAAAAGCCATACATCAGTGGAACACATTAAGGTTCCAAGATTTTACATCAGTAAATGATTACTCCTCTGCCATTCATAATATCCGACAGACACTAAAATTTTGCGGGACAGAAATTACTGATGAGGAAATGATTGAAAAAACTCTTTCTACTTTTCATGTCAGTCATATACTCATCCAAATGCAACACAGAATAGTCAGATACACTAAGTATCATGAACTAGAGAGGGTGTTGTTAACGACAAAGAATAGTAATAATATATTGATTAAGAATTCTGAGCTACGCCCAACTGGAGCACAAGCATTGCCAGAAGCGAATGCCATAAATTTTTCAAACTTCCATGGACGAGGAAATTACAATAATGGTGGCCGAGGCAGAGGCTAATATCAAGGTCGGGGTGGTTATAGAGGAGGATATGTTTCTAGATGTGGTCATGGTCGTGGACGTGGTCGAGGTAGTTATCACAACCCTTCGACCAGTGGTACGGTCCATAACAATAACCATCATAATAAAAGAAAAAATGCTCATAATAAATCTGAAGGTTACTGTTTTAACTACGGAATGAAAGGACGCTGGGCCAATATGTGTCGTACACCTGAACATTTTTGTAAATTGTACCAAGAGAGTAAAGGCAAAGAAAAAAAAGTGAACCTTGTTGAACAAATGCCTAATAATCCCACATATTTAGCAGCATCTGATTTCACAGATGATCATGATATTACTATGGCTTGATATGAGCTATGTCACTCATATCTACGTGATTTGCATTACGTGATTCCTTGTTGTGTAATTTTTGAATTGATATGTATTTGCAATTTCTGCTTGTAATGTACCATGTTTTCATTAATTGTGTTTCCTTATGTATCTTAATGAAACTATTTCTCTTTTTCAAATATATGCTTCATTTATTGTTATATCATGTTTAACTCTACTTGTTTGACATGAAGCCAGTATGGAGCATAACGGTGATTTTTGCATCCCTGATAGCGGTACAACTCACACAATTCTCACAAGTAAGAAATATTTTACATATCTAAAACCAACAAAGGCAAAAATCATTACGATATCAGGTCCTACTGACCTGATTGTAGGATTTGGTAAAGCTAATTTTATTTTACCTAATGGAACGCTATTTATCATCAACAATGCCTAATTTGCCCCAAAATCCAGAAGAAATTTGTTGAGTTTTAATGATATATATCGTCATGGATATGATACCAACTCAAAAACTGAAAACAAAACTAAATATCTTTTTATTATTAAGTATATATCAGAAAAGCAACATATATTTGAAAAACTACCAAAACTCTCATCAGGATTACATTATACATATATTAATGTTATCGAGTGAAATTTGGTAGTCAATGAAAATCCTGAATTATTAACTTTATGTCATGATCGTCTAGGTCATCCTGGTTCAACAATGATGCGAAGGATAATTAAAACTACACATGGACATTCATTAAAATAATCCAAACTCAATTTGAACAATACTAGTCCATGTGAAGCATGTTCTCTTGGAAAGCTAATTATAAAGCATTCACCACTTAAAATTAAGATAGAATTACCAACATTTCTTGAAAGAATTCAAGGTGATATTTGTGGACCTATTCATCCATCATGTGGAACATTTCAATATTTTATGGTATTAATTGATGCCTCAAGTCGATGGTCACATGTCTTTTTATTATCTACTCATAATATGGCATTTGCGAGATTTTTGTCTCAAATAATTAAAATAAGAGCTCAATTTCCTGACTATACTATCAAGAAAGTCAGACTTGACAATGCTGGTGAATTTACATCTCAAGCTTTCAATGATTACTATATGTCAACGGGAATTACTGTTGAACATAGTGTTGCACATGTACATACTCAAAATGGTTTAGCTGAATCATTAATTAAACGCCTTCAATTAATTGCTAGGCCATTGTTAATGAAAGCTAAATTACCAACTTCTGTATGGGGTCATGCAATTTTACATGCTGCATCACTAATTCGCATTAGATCAAGCTCGTATCATGAATACTCCCCATTACAACTTGCTTTTGGTCATGAACCTAATATTTCCCATATAAAGATTTCTGGTTGTGCAGTTTATGTTCCGATTGCACCACCACAACGAACAAAAATGGGACCTCAAAGAAGGTTAGGGATATATGTTAGATATGACTCACCATCTACAATCAGGTATCTTGAACCATTAACAGGTGATGTCTTTACGGCACGTTTTGCCGATTGCCATTTCAATGAGGCAAATTTCCCAACCTTATGGGGAGAAAAGAAGCAGTTGGAAAAGGATATATCATGGTATAATCCATCTTTATCACACTATGATATTTTAACAAAACAATGTGATTTGGAAGTTAAGAAAATTTTACATTTTCAAGATATTGCAAATCAATTACCTGATGCATTTACTGATATAAAACGGGTAACCAAATCACATATACCAGCTGTGAATGTTCCTGCTCGGATTGAAATTCCGAAGGATATATATTATCCAACAATAATAAAATAAATGCACGTTAGAAACGTGGTCGTCCTGTTGGTTCAAAAAACAAGAATTCTCGAAAAAGAAAAGAAGAAAACACTACAACAAAATGCGTTTCATGTAACAAAATAATAGTAACAAATGAGGAATTTGTCACTAGTTCTAAGGTAATTGTAACAAAATAACCATTTTGTTACCGAACGTAGCGTTTTTTTATAACAGGACATGAATTTTGTTACTTAAAAGTATACTTTCGTTACAGAAAGAATTTATATCTAGTAACAAACGGATAATTGTTATAGAAAAATGATAATTTGTTACTAAACAATCCATCTTTAGTTTCAAAGTATATTTAGTTACAAATAATATCTATTGCATTATTACCATGTCAAACTTATCTAAAAAATTAATACGGCTCACAGAAGGCGTCAAAAGTGTTTCAGCATATAAAAAGTATATTAATAACTATTTTAAGTCATAAATTAACAATCAACCTATAAATAAATTTATGGATATTGGATGTTGAGAAAGTATAAATATGTTCATGAGAAATAATTTTGAAGTATTGCGGAATTTTAATTGATCAAAAGGATACCAAATTCCACGAATTACAATGAGGTCGAGACTTATTGGATATACTTTTTTACTTTATTTTATCTCATAAACAAATTAAGTATCCTATAAAAATAAACGAAAAAAGAAAATCAAAGCAAGGTATCTACTCATCATACTTTACCAAACTTAATTAACCTATATTAAAGTCATAAATTAGACCATTCAAGTGAATAAAAAGAATCACATTATTATTTAGTAGACCGCCAACTCTCGGGGCTTATTTTTTGGGTGAATTCTACAGCGCCAAAACGAAAAAATTGGGGGCGCCAGTTAACAAAAGGAGCACTCGAGAAGTTTCCCAAAATCAGAAAATTAGGGCACGCCGAGCGGAATGAACAAGCTAGTGCGGTAAGATTGATTTCACATCCTTTTCCCTTTAAGTTTAGCCTTTCTATTTTATATATTGTAGAGATCTAAGAAACTCAATTTCATTCTGTTACAGCACTTTGGTGTGAAGCTGGAAGCAGCCAGCGCGAAGGTTGGTACCACTATTTCCCTCTCTAAAATTGATGATGGGCTCGTTTGATTTTTCAGTATGTTGCTCGATTTTCATTAGGGTATGGTTTATTCTTCAAATTTCATAATATGCATGATTATTTACTAATACTGGGTTATAGTTCGATCTTTTGATTCAGTAGTGGCTACTGTTGTTGTCTTGATTTGTTTGGTAGTTCTATTGCTGATTAGTTTTGGGTTGTTTCCTTGTATTTGTTGATTTGTGAGTATAACAGTTAACTCTTTTCATACTCATGTGCTTTTGTGTGGCTTTGGTACTCTTATTCTCACACCTTTAATTTTTACACTTCTAGTTTTGTTGATTTTAGTGTCGTTTGAATATTATTATGTTACTTTTTTATGTCAACTGGTAAATTCTTTTTGTTGAATGAGTTGTTTTATCAATCAGTGAACACTATGCAGGCATGTTTTTCATTTTGAACATAACCACTAAATGCTTATCTTGATGGAAACGTGTTGGGATCCAGATTTGTTTGCTTAATTGGTTCTACCATAATCTAGCCAGATCTTACGTTGAGGACATAACCAAGTTGGTTTTTGGTCATGTTTATATAACTCAATCCATCTTTTCCCGAATCTGAAATATGGATCTAATGAAACTTATGCTTTATTGTTTTAAATATACTTAATGCAAGTAAAGAAAATAACTTGGCGCATATATTTCGTTATTTATGCTTTTTGGATGCTACATTGAATATGAGGCACAGTGAAAATCATGCTTTCTAGTTAGAAATAACTTTATCCTTAAACTTTTATTGTTTATCAAAGCTATTTGTATTTGTTCCACCTTGTGAAGTTTAATTTCTGAATTTGTTGAACCTAACTTTAATTGAAATTTGTTGAACTTTTGATGAGAATTTATTCAACTTCTAGTGAAAATTTGTTGAACTTTGTTGGACTTTTGTTAAATATTTACTGAACTACATTTTAAAATATATTGAACTTTCGTTGTATATTTATTAAACGTTGTGTTGAACTTTTGCCGAATACTTACTGAACTTTGTGCTTAACTTTTGCTGAATATTTACTGAACTTTGGTTAAATATTTACCGAAATTTTGCTCAACTTTAGTTAAGATCCACAGAGCACTTGCGATTTTTTTTTTTTGTTTGTGTAGCCTTAAGATGTTAGTTGTAGCTTGAATGAATATTTCAGATTGAACCTTTTTTTATGTATAGTAAGTGGTTATGCTTTACTTAATATATGTTCTTGTAAGTTTTTCTAATATATAACTAATCCTTAATTAGAGAACAAAAAAAATGACGAGGAGCAAGTTTGAGAAAGTCAATCAAGCAAGAAATCTGAAAAAAAAAATGTAAGTGTTGAAAATGCTTTTAGTTTAGTCACCTTTATTTATTTTAGACATGTGATAAGAAATATGCATTGAAAAAGGATTTCATACCTTGTAAGATAAGTAGTTAACAACTCTTGTATTTCAATGTTAGGGATGGAATGTGCTTAAAATTGAGTTCATTGAAGGTTTTAAAAACCCAATCCAACATGTAGCGAAATTATCAAATGGACTTGATATAATTGTTCGCCAAGGTATAGGTTTGGTATAATTGTTCGCCAAAGGCATAGGTTCGGAGTCGTGGCTTCTAAAGGAAGTAAAAGGTTGAGATGCGAGGCTTTTCAACTAAAATGTGTTCAAGAGAAATTGAGAAAGGTGGAAATTGAAGTGCAAAGAGGTGATTTCCCTTATCAAATTTCAACAAAAGACAATCCAAAATTATAATGAGCAGCTTCAAAGACAAGAAGTTGAAAGAAGTTGAAATGAGAAGTCTCAAAGATGGTCAGAAAAAACTAAAGTAGTTGTTGGTGACCTTGTGTGTACAAAGACTCTCATAATTGATCATCTTCTTTACTTTGTCAGGTACTACGCATTACCCTAAATCTAGTTCTCATTTCATTTTTTCTTTCTTACCATGTATGTTTGTAATAATAGTATGTCATGGATGTAATACGTTGTTGTAGTTCTGACATAGCTACTATTTTCTTTGTTGTGGTAGTAAATTGAAATCGATTGGGGTAGGTAAACATGTCAACATTTCTATCGAGTAATTAAGATAGAATAGGCGCCAAAAACTTTACATTCTGAATTGACGGTTTGGAATCCGAGATTCATCACATTACGAATTAAAGAAATCGATTTTATCAAAATATACTATGTTCTGGTTATAGGAAAGAACAAGGTAGTAAACCCTATCTTACAATTTCATTGTTCATTTTTTGTTCTTTGACTATGGGTTGTTTTGATTCTACTTCAGGTTCTCGTTATCGGACTGGGTGAATCTCAATTATTTGAATATCAGCTCAATTATCGGAGTTGGTGAGTGCAGTCTTCACTTGGTATTTACATTATGTACTATTTCCTTTGGCCACCTACAACGCTTTTACTCTTTTTGACTCAAACTTCATGAGATTTTAATGAATTGTGTATTTTTTGATTAAGGCTAATTGTATAGAAGAAACCTAAATGTATGGTATGCTTACACAAGTATCTCTTCTGATGTAATATATTTTTGGATATCATTTCAAATTAAATGAAAGTCATTAGTTTCTTAGAATTATCTCCTTGTAAAAAATAGTGAATTTGAGGAAGATGTAGATGAAAGGGTGTATAAAAGATATATATTGCTTGTATAGCATTTATTGTTCTTTTTTAGTCTTGAAGGTATGTTGTGTGCATGTTGTTGTAACTCATGTTGCTGATGCAGTTCGCTTCGTTGGTTGGTTTATATTTGTGTAGTACCACATAGGTTATTGGTAGGGTGGTTCCCTTCTTTTTTATGATTCAGCTGGGAATTGCTTAGGGTTGTAAATGCATGTATAATGAAAGCCGGTCATGCATTCTATCAAGTGCTTTTTGTTACTTCTTTATGAGAGCCATTTTTTCATTTCATGGAATTTTGATTCATGTGCCCTATCATTTTGCTTAAATTTTACTATAGTGTTTATCTCACAGAAGATATCTATATCCATGTGTATCTTATATATTTTGTTCTTGTGACAGGTTATTCAACCAACTATCCCGGATTGAGCAAGGAGCAAGAAAGCTCAATTGTATGACAATTTTTTGTAAATATTTATTTTCTTTTGAGAGATATTACCACGCATCAAGCGCATCTATTTTACTTTTACTTGCATGCTTGCAAGATTGATGTTACTATGAAACTAGATGATAGTGTGTGTTTTGAATTGTTTGTCTGGATTAGCCATATGTAATGAAGATACATGATTTCTTTTATATATATATATATATATTTGTTTTTCAAATTTTTGTGCCGTTATCATTTATATATTGGTATACTGTACTTATTTGTAACAAAATTATAGCGATTCAAAACAAAATTCAAAATTATGGTAACAAATATAATATTTTCCACAAAATAGTAACACTTATTGGTAACAAATAGAGCATTTGGCAATTATGCAATTTTTAATAACAACGATATTTGTTACAAATTGTTAAAAATTGTAACGATTTTATATTTTGTTACTATTGAACTATTGGCGACGAGGTATCAACGACAAATCTTTTGTAACAAAATTTTGTTACAATTGTCTTTAGTGACAAAATAGAGCACCTTTTGTAACAAATTTTTTCGTTACAAATTATGCTTTTTCTTGTAGTGAAATATTATTAACTCTATTATCGAGAAAACTATTTATGATGAAACAAAAAGTGTGACAAATGAGATAACTCAAGAGATCACCGAACCAAATCCCAATACTGAGATCTCTGTAAATTATGTTAATTCAGGAGTTATTTGGAATCGAAATGAGATGAAAAATATAAGTGAAATATTTTCATATAATATTGCTTATGATCTTATGAATGAAAATGATGATCCCGAACCACAATCTGTGGATGAATGCCAAAATCGGGACGATTGGGTTAAATGGAAAGAAGCTATGCAAGTTGAATTGAATTCCCTCAACAAACGAAAGGTTTTTGGACCTATTGTCCTCACACCTAAAGACGTGAGACCTGTAGGCCACAAATGGGTCTTCGTTCGAAAAAGAAATGAAAAAAATGAAATTGTAAGATACAAAGCTCGACTTGTCGCACAAGGTTTTTCTCAAAGACCTGGGATTGATTATAGAGAAACTTATTCCCCAGTAATGGATACAATTACTTTTCGATTCTTAATCAGTTTAGCTGTTTATGAAAACTTAAATATGCATCTCATGGATGTTGTCAGAGCTTATCTTTATGGATCACTTGATAATGATATTTATATGAAAGTCCCTGAAGGACTTAAAATGCATGAATCATCTTGCTCTAAACCTAGAGAAATGTACTCAATTAAATTGCAAAGATCGTTATATGGTTTAAAACAATCAGGTCGCATGTGGTACAATCGTTTGAGTAATATTTATTGAAAGAAGGATATATAAATAATTATTTGTGTCCATGTGTTTTTATCAAGAGAACATCATCTCGTTTTACAATTATTGCGATTTATGTAGATGATTTAAATATCATTGGCACTGACAAAGAAATTCATTCAACTATGTATTATTTAAAGAATGAATTTGAAATGAAAGATCTTGGTAAAACTAAATATTGTCTTGGTTTACAAATTGAGCATACTAAAAATGGTATATTAGTGCATGAATCTAATTATACCAAAAGGATTTTAAAACGTTTTAACATGGATAAAGCAACTCCTTTAAATCATCCTGTCATTGCTAGATCATTAACTAAAGACAAAGATCCATTTCGTACAAGTGAAGAAAATGAAGAAATTCTTAGTTCTGAAGTTCCATATTTAAGTGTCATAGGAGCTTTAATGTATCTAGCAAATTGTACTAGACCTGATATATCATTCACTGTTAATTTATTAGCTAGATTTAGCTCATCACCTACAAAAAGGCATTGGAAAGGAATTAAACATTTATTTCGTTATCTTCAAGGAACTACGGATCTCAGTCTATTTTATCCTAACAATGCAAAACATGAATTGATTGGTTATGCAGATGCAGGTTACCTATCAGACCCACATAAATCCAGATCTCAAACTGGATATGTATTCACGTATGGTGGCACTGCTATTTCTTGGTGTTCTCAGAAACAAACACTTGTTGCAATATCCTCAAATCTTGATGAGGTTATTGCACTCCATGAAGCAAGCAGGGAATGTGTATAGTTACGATCAATGACACATCATATAAGAAGTGCATCCGGCTTACCAATTAAAGAGGGTCCTACAACAATATACGAAGACAATTCTGCATGTATTACACAGATGAAAGAAGGCTATGTTAAGAGTGATCGAACCAAACACATACACCCGAAGTATTTTGCCTACACTCAGGAACTGGAGAAGAACAAAGAAATTAATATCCAATATGTTCAATCATGTGACAATATGGCAGATCTCTTTACAAAGGCACTTCCTACAGTAAGTTTTAAGAAACATGTTCATAGCATTGGGATGCGTCACCTACAAGACTGTTGAAGAATTGAAGATGCAAACTTGAGGGGGAGTTCACACGGTTGTACTATTTTTCCCTTATTAAGGTTTTTATCCCACTGGGTTTTTTCTTATAAGGTTTTTAACAGCATCAGAACGTGTGAACAAAATGTTTATCACCCGAAGTTTGAATGACTAAAGGAGGAGTGTTAAAATATTATTACTATGGTCTTAGCCATCCAACTTGGACCCAAAAAGTCTTAGTAATATACCAATATTAATGGTGAAGACTTTGTTTGTGTCTTTGATTGAAATTTTCTCTCTATGAACACTTTAGGATTGTAATCTTACACTTTGAAAAATATATAGAATCCATACAATTCTCTCTCAACTTTCTTATCTTATATTTTCTCTCTAAGTTGCAATATTATTTTAGTTATTTCATAACACTAATATATTTACATGCATATATAATTTTTATAAACTCAAAAACGATGTTTTCAATTTAAAATGACGTGCATGCATCAGCATTTTGATAACAAATATCATGAACCAAATACATACACATTGCATCTCGAGTCCTACGATATCAAATCTTATTTAATAAGTGTCGTTGTATACATATTTCGTACAGCAAAATATAATACATATTTCGAACAAGAGTCGTCAGTGTTTTATTTGTATTCAACCATATTAATTATAAGAAAAGTAAGAATAGAATATTCTATATGATATATCCTGTTAGATATCACATTATTTACCAAAAAGGAAAGAAACGAGGGAAGTTAGAGAAGCACAAGTGGTTGGGCATGTACTGCGGACTTGAGCTTTTAAGGAAGGACAAAAACACCCCAAGGCCAAAATCACTTATCCTTGCACTTGACATTTTCAACGTTTCAGAATTTCTTCATCCATCATTCTTCTTCTCACAACACAAGTAAGAATTTCTGCTTCACGTTTTTCTTCCTATGTATCCGCTGAAACATATTTACATGTCTGTGAAACTACAATATCATTTTACTGTGGATTCGACGTATTTTGGTTCTCATGATATTAGCATAAATTTTTTTGGGTAATTATATATGCTGGTTGTTAATTTGTTCAATAATTATGCATTCTCTTGAAGAATACGTCTGTCATTGCTTTTGCTAGCTTTTGCTCATACTTAATTTCTTGAATACGCGTCTTGATTACATTAAGAGTATGTTCGATTAATTGATTTAATTGCAATAACGTATTCGAGAATCACCATTCATGATAAACCAACATTAGTACAAACAAATCAACATCATATGAATTGGTTGTCTTGAGTTGTGAAGATTAGACGAAAATTGCAAGTAAGAGAAACGATCATAGAGACAAGAAACAATTGACCTGTGACATAGGTTTATTTATCATCTTGCAGTGGTACAAGAAAATGCTGTTGAGCCAGAAGGAGCTGACTGGATCTCTGATGATCCAGAGGAAGATGAATTCCACAGATCTGAAGGCAACACAACTCACATCGAAACAGGTGAAGTTCTTGAACCATATGTGGGCATGGAGTTCGATTCGGAAGAGGATGCGAGGAGATTTTACAACAACTACGCCAAAAGGGTAGGATTTATTGCAAGTACCATGCAACGTCGCCATTCTGAGGCTGATGGTACAACTTTTGCTCTTCGTCTAGGATGTAGCAAGAAGCAGGGCAGTCTTTCTCCTAAGACTAAAGCCAAGAACGAGCAAGAAAAAATGACGCGGCCAAATGCACGCGAAGGTTGCAAGGCGGTAATACTTTTTAAGCTTACAGAAAAGACAGAAAAATGGGTGGTAACAAGATTTGCCAAGGATCATAATCATCCATTACTTGTCGATGGTCATGACCAAGATAAGACTGTGGTATGCCTTTCTCTACTTTCACAATGAACTAATGATATTTGAGCTGATAGCAAATTACCACAGCACTATTTAAATTATGGGATAAATGCATTAAACCCGCTGAACTATGCACGTTTTTGCGTTTTCGTCCTTAAACTAATTTAATAAGCGTTTTCCCCCCTAAACTATACCAGTCTGTGCGATTTGCCCCCTGGCCGGGCTTTCGGCTATTTTTGGCCATTCTTGACCGGAATTTTTCCCCTTACCCGACACATATGTGTTGTACTAGATGTATTTTAGTAGTTGATGACAAAAAGTAGCAAAAAAACACCTCGAACGGGACATATTCTGGCTAAAATGTGATTTCCTCTTCAATGTATTTTAGCCGGAAAAATTCCCGTTCGAGGTGTTTTTTCGCCTACTTTTTGTCATCAACTACTAAAATACATCTAGTACAACACATATGTGTCGGGTAAGGGGAAAATTCCGGTCAAGAATGGCCAAAAATAGCCGAAAACCCGATCAGGGGGCAAATCGCACAGACTGGTATAGTTTAGGGGGGGAAACGCTTATTAAATTAGTTTAAGGACGAAAACGCAAAAACGTGCATAGTTCAGGGTGTTTAATGCATTTATCCCTTAAATTATTCACATATTTCTTTTGGGAAAGATTTATTTGATTTGAGGGTTATTCTATTCTTGATTTCGATGCTCATATTCTGTTTCTGAGATACTTTTTGTTTATATATTGTTTGGTATAGCACGACAAGGAGAAGAAAATCCAAGAACTCGCACGGGAGCTGCAACGGCAGGAAGAAATATATGCAGCATATAGAGAAAGCTTAATTAACCTCCTTTCAAATGTTGAGGAAAAAGCTGACCAACTGTCTTCAAAAGTTTTAGCAGTTGTTCAAAATGTGAGAAAATCCGAAACCGAGCAACTAATATATTCAAGATCATAGGCTGTCTTAGCATTATATTAGATATGAGCTTAAAGTTAGTTTGATTGCAGAATATGTTACTAAGTGTACCTTCAGCTCCTGTCTGAAATGATCACAAGGAGATATACATATATATAGTGAGAAAGATTAGAATGTAACTTTGTAACATAATCCTCGTGAGAGTAGAAATTAGCCTCTCATCACACTCTTGTGAAGAACTGATCAAGATTTGTGGATGAAGCACAAAATTGTGTATAAACATTAGTATTAAGCTTGTATCTATTTTTATTCTGATCTGTCATATGTTGTATATAAAGGTGTATCAGTACCACAAAGACTTGCAGAATAATGTATCTGGAGTTCTCACAACAACAGCAATCCCATCAAGTCACCAATAACAATTATTATTATACATATTAATAATACTCTACAAATTAAAAAGTCAACTAAACTTCTCCACAAAACAACCTTAAAATGTACTCAATCAATCACAGTTAGAAACAGAGAAAAGCCTCAAATAACTAAATAAAGGGATATGGACTGAATTCAGACATATGTGGTAGTAAGAGCATTTATGTATCTTCAGACTTCACTCCACATATATAAGAACGGGAACGAGAGACAAACAATTAACATAGAATTATATAAAAAAGAATTACAGAAAAGCTACAAAAACTTCTCTGCTTATCTGAGGAAGCTTGAGTCATAATTACAATTTACAATGACATAGCATTATGAAACAGTTAAAAAAAACAAATAATTACAAACAAAAAATTAAACCAAAATCGAAAAGTTCAAAACAATTTACAACTTATTTTCATTTCTTCACAAGGTGAAAACTTGAACATCTAAAGAAAAAGAAAATCACCAAATCTCACACCAAGTGAAACTATATATCTTTATATAACTTTTCATGAACTCAATGCGGCGAATCCGCCGCCCTTCATCATCTGTCGGAACTCATGAAAGTCCACCCTCCCATCACCATCGACATCAACCTTCATAATCATCCTGTTACAATCCTCGACCGATCGGCCCTGTTTCAGCCCGAGTGATGACAGAACCGATTGCAACTCCTCGCCCGTGATGAACCCGTCGTCGTTTTGGTCGAAAACCTTGAAAGCCTCGCGCATCTCGTCGTCCTCATCTCCTCCTCTTTCATCGTCTTCCACGATCACCGCGTACAGCATCCCAAACTCCTCCACGTCCACATACCCGTCCCCGTTCACGTCGATGTTCTCGATCATTTGCATTAGCTCTGCTTTAGGTATGTGGATTCCTAGTTTCTCCAAGGACTCGCTTAGCTCCCTATGGGTTATTTTTCCGTCCCCGTTGCGATCAAACATAGCGAATACACGTTGCAGCTCTGCCGGATCCATCGTAAGCCGAGTTTAAACGATTTTATTTGATGTGGTCTACGTGTTTTTCTTGTTTTTTTAGCTTTACGATGAAATGTGAGAGGAGAGGAATTGTCAGAGCTGGTTAAGCATCACAACTATTTTTGTTAATAATAAAAGATGACGGATTAACATGAAATTATGATCAAGTATTGCAGGATGTGATTTTTCGTTAATGTTAAGAATGTTTCTTGAAAAATCACAGAAGTGGTTGATGTCTGATTTCCAACTGATCTGCAAGAGGAAACGCTAATATTAACGAGTGAGAGAAAATGGGAGGGAAATGTGGGGAAGCCAATAAAAAAAAAAAAGGATGGATCTTTTGAGTTTAGGTGAATGAGGGTACCGTTTTTTTAGGACATGTGAGGTATTTTATTTGATTTGTTTTCAAAATATGTAATTAGCTTTATATGACACCTTAGGGGTGGCACGCAAATCGAAACCATCTGAACCGTTCAGTTACTAGACCGTTGGTTTGGTTAAAAAAATGAACCAAAAGAATTGTTGGTTTTTGGTTCCGATAGAAAAATTAATATTACATATGGTGTGATTTCGGTTTACTGTCCTAGTTAATCGCACTAAATCGAAACTGGACTATATAACTATTTCTTTTTATCCCAGGCATTCTATTTTTCAATATCATAAAAGTATTTATTTTGTGGCTTGTTATGCAAATGTTCTCAAATTTTTCTTTATATCGAATGTGTTTATAGTTTGTTGTTGTCCATCATTGGTGAATGATGATGGTTAAAATTTTATGTTTTTGAATTATCTATGACTGATGATAGTTCGTTATTAATGAACGACTTTTATAGATTAAGTAATAAGTTGTTTATTAATTTATTTTCTTTTATTTTATGTGTTGTATATCAAGACTTTTTGATGGTGCACTTTTATGCTAATATATATATATATATATATATATATATATATATATATATATATATATATATATATATATATCTTTTTCACTTTTTATGGTAAAAAAAAAAATTAAAAATCAAAATCGACTTGATTAAAGCAAACCGGACCGTACCATCTCAAATGGTTCTAAGCATGGTCTGCTTCTGGGAAAAATTGAAACAGCATCCTCCCTCGAAAACTACACCAACGGTTCGGTTTAACCTAATCGTACACCCCTGTGGCACATGGACTTATTCAATATGGATAATTGCACCATATCCTCTATACTATGGGCTCATTTACCAAATATCCCCTAAACTATGGGCCCATTTGTCAAATATCCCCTAAACTATGTTTTAAGCAGAAAATGTCCCCTTAATTATCAAATTTTGTGCCAAATGCACCACGTTGGCTATGGGCAGAGGCATTTTTGTCCAAGTTAAAAATTGCCATTTTTTTATGGGACACAATTTTCCCCTTGTGAAGACGAATCTGATGGTGGTGATGGTATCGCAAAATTCAAAGTCGTTACACGGGAAATTTACTTTAATCTTAAGAAATTCCTGAAAAATATGAAGAACACTTGAAGACATTCGAAGTGTGCTTCATATTTTTTGGACAATAAATTAGATTTTTCGTGTAACAGATTTGAATTTTGCTATACCGTTACCATCATCGGAGCCATTTCAACGAGGGAAACATAGTGTTCAAACAACCAAATTCCGACAAAAATTTTCCAGCAAACCGTTGCTCGGCCGCCGCCAATTGCCAAAAGATTCTGCCATAATTTTTGTTGTTTATACACTATCTTTCCTCGTCAAGACGGTTCCAATGATGGTGACAATATCTCAAAATTCAAAGTCGTTACACGGGATGTATAATTTAATCTCTGGGAAATATGAAGGTCTTCAAAGTGTTCTTTGTATTTTCTAGAAATTTCTTAAAATTAAACTAAATCTCCCGTGAAGCGGCTTTCAATTTTGCAATACCGTCACCACCATCGGAATCGTATGGCAAGGGGAAGATTGTGTTCTACATTTGTAGAATTTGGACAAAAATGCCCCTGTCAAAGTAAACGCGGTGCATTTTTCACAAAATTGATAGTTAATGGGGCATTTTCGTTTAGGGAGTATTTGCAAAACAACTCATAGTGTAGGAGGTATGATGCATTTATCCCTATTCAGTAATAGTGCATACATTTATCTTAATTATCTACAGTTTTTGCTAATTATTTATCTTTTAATAAGTATCCCGCAAATTATTAAGGGATAAAAACATCAAACCCTCCCACCTATTGACCCTTTTGCGATTTTCCCCCTAAACAAATTTTTTTTACCACTATACCCCTAACCTTTGCAAGCTTGTGTCATTTATCCCACCAATGTATTTTCGGCCATTTTCACCAAAGTATTCGCCCCCATGCGACTCATACGTGTTGTACAAGATGCATTTTGCTAGTTGGTTGCGAAAAATAGGCAAAAAAACACTCCAGATCGGAATTATTTTTGTCAAAGAAAGCCAGAAATACACTTGTGGAGCGATTGACACAAGCTGACAAAGGTTAGGGGGTGTAGTGATGAAATACATTCTCTAGGCGGCAATCTCAAAAATACCCCATACGTTAGGGGGTTTGATGTTTTTATCCCAATTATTAATAATTAACAAAGTAAAGGTCTGACTCTAACCAGTCCTTTGGAGTTTGGACACTACCCAATTAGTCACCAAATGTGTGTGTGAACCACTATTCAAATGCTCCCTACTGCTTCAAACATGAGTCCTAGATTTTGGAACAAATCGTACCTCTATCATATCATGTTTGCAGAAATAGCCCGCTTTCCTCCTATAACGTTGGGAGCTTTACCATCGTCGAAACAAATCGCTTTTTTATTTATTTATTGCAAAATTTTGTTGCATTTATTGATCTCTCTTTTCGTCTTTTCTGTCGATGTTGTTTTTTTGTGTTTGATTATGAAAGCCACCTTTCACTAAAGTATTCTTTAATTTGTACCTTCTTTTTCATATCAATTTTGATTCAAAATGGAGGCGAGACTCGAGAGGGAAGGGATGGCGGAAGGAGCGGGGAGAGAGAGTAGTGAGAAGTAAAGAAGAAGGAAGAAAGTGAGTGTTGATAAGAGGTGGAGAATGAGGTGTCCCGTGGAGAGAATATGGTGAGTGAAGTGAGGTGGTAGTGAAGGTGATAGACGATGCATATTCTTTTTTCCTTGATTTTTCTTTTTTTCTTTTCTTCTTTCCAAGTTTCCATACAAATAAAAAAAATAACCAATAAAAATATGTTTATTTAAGATGTTAAGAATATTATAGATATAATTGAATCATCATTGACGTTTTCTTATATTACGTCAGGTTACAACTCAGATGGCACTTGAGAGTTGAGATTCACATGTTAATTTCCCATCGACTTTGAAACTGGTTTGACGTGATGATAAAATTGAACATTTATTTTCAATAAGAAAGTCTTGATATGGGTCCTGCGATCCTAGAAGAAAGAGAGAAGTTGTCAAGAGTTCCCTTTTTCAACGCAAGGAGCTAGGGGCTCCCACGGTTCACGAGAAGAAAAAATGATTCATCTTTTGTTGTATCTAGCAACAAAATCGAGCAATATAACATTAATGTACTAGTTTTGCAACATGTCCATTTTAAAGGAACGGTTTCTGCGAAAACCCCATCTATTTTCCTTGTGAATTTGAACTACTAAAAGTAAAACAATGAAGACCAAAGTTCTTTTTTAATTGATTACGAATTTTTAGTTAGTCAATTTTACTTTAAGTTGTAGCTTAAGGTAAAAGCCACATGCACATAAAAATGAAAGTAACAAAAATTATTTTAACGTGGTTCAATCAACTGTTAGTACTATAAAGTATAAGGTAATTACAACTGAATGGGATTATTACACCCCAAAAACCTGGGTTTTTTTCAAAATTGGTCCTTTATTGTGGGCTCATTACAAAAATAGTCATTTATTGAGGCATTGCCTAATTTTGGTCCTTTATCGCGTTTTTTTTGTCCAATTTTGGTCCTATTTTGACAAATTTGGGGATTTAAGGTAATTTTGACCAATTTTGACCCTCTTTTTTTCTATTTTTACATTTGTACCCCAAAATAAATTGCACTTTGCACCCAAGACATATATATATATACACAATTTTTTTAACATCTTTAACAATTTATAAAAGTTATAAAAATTATAACAAAAAAATTAATTCATCATCTAAATATATATATAATTTTTTTATTATCTTAAATAATTTATTAAATTTATAAAAATTATAAAAAAATTTAAAAAGTTTTAGTTCATCACCTTCATGTATATATGTATACATAATTTTTTTATTATCTTAAATAATTTATGTGATGAACTAATTTTTTTTGACTTTTTTTTTGTAATTTTTGTACATTTAATAAATTGTTAAAGATAAAAAATAAAAATTATGTATATATTTAGATGATGAATTAAGTTTTTTGTTATAATTTTTATAACTTTTGTATATCTTTAACAATTTATTAAATTTATAAGAATAAAAATAAAAATCATTAAAAAAATTAGTTCATCACCTTCATATATATATATACACAATTTATTTTTATCTTTAACAATTTATTAAATGTACAAAAATTACAAGAAAAAGTTAAAAAAAATTAGTTCATCACATAAATTATTTAAGATAATAAAAAAATTATATATATATATATATATATATATATATTTAGATGATGAATTAAGTTTTTTGTTATAATTTTTAGAACTTTTGTATATCTTTAACAATTTATTAAATTTATACGAATAAAAATAAAAATCATTACAAAAATTAGTTCATCACCTTCATATATATATATATACACAATTTATTTTTATCTTTAACAATTTATTAAATATACAAAAATTACAAGAAAAAGTTAAAAAAATTAGTTCATCACATAAATTATTTAAGATAATAAAAAAATTATATATATATATATATATTTAGATGATGAATTAATTTTTTTGTTATAATTTTTATAACTTTTGTATATCTTTAACAATTTATTAAATTTATAAGAATAAAAATAAAAATCATTAAAAAAATTAGTTCATCACCTTCATATATATATATACACAATTTATTTTTATCTTTAACAATTTATTAAATGTACAAAAATTACAAGAAAAAGTTAAAAAAAATTAGTTCATCACATAAATTATTTAAGATAATAAAAAAATTATATATATATATATATTTAGATGATGAATTAATTTTTTTGTTATAATTTTTATAACTTTTGTATATCTTTAACAATTTATTAAATTTATAAGAATAAAAATAAAAATCATTAAAAAAAATTAGTTCATCACCTTCATATATATATATATATATATATATATATGTATATATATATATATATATACACAATTTGTTTTTATCTTTAACAATTTATTAAATGTACAAAAATTACAAAAAAAAGTCAAAAAAATTAGTTCATCACATTTATTATTTAAGATAATAAAAAAATTATGTATATATATATATATACATGAAGGTGATGAACTAAAACTTTTTAAATTTTTTTATAAATTTAATAAATTATTTAAGATAATAAAAAAATTATATATATATTTAGATGATGAATTAATTTTTATAACTTTTATAAATTGTTAAAGATATTAAAAAAATTGTGTATATATATATATATATGTCTTGGGTGCAAAGTGCAATTTATTTTGGGGTACAAATGTAAAAATGGAAAAAAAGAGGGTCAAAATTGGTCAAAATTACCTTAAATTGGTCAAAATCCCCAAATTTGTCAAAATATGACCAAAATTGGACAAAAAAAACGCGATAAAGGACCAAAATTAGGCAATGCCTCAATAAATGACTATTTTTGTAATGAGGCCACAATAAAGGACCAATTTTGAAAAAACCTCATGTATATGCTCCACCATAAGAATACCACCGACTTTGTCTCTTATTCGTCCAGCACAAACATTTTGTTTGTGGGATTTGTGTGCCTCATGCCCAACTTATGTCTTTTATTATTAACTCTCCTCGGATGTGGATGTATCGTGGGATGTAATAGGTATAGAACATAAACTCCTCACAGTCACACCTTGGTCGAACTGGTGTATACTCTTTAAACTTTGAAATAGTTGGATCGGGGCTTGATACGATGTTATGACAACACTGGGTAACCGATGTTATCTTAACAATGATCACAGAATATATAGCAGTGGAATAAAAGAATGCACAAATGAATTTTAAGAATATATAAAATATAGTCTTGCAAGCCATAGGCAAAATAATCATTGTTGCAAATAATGATCTTACAAAAGTTTTTCTCTCAACTCTCAAGCTCTTCACTCTCAAGTTGTTTGAACTTAGCCAAGCAACAAAGTAAAGCTCTTTAACACTAACCGAATCAACTTGCTAAATTAAAACCTTGGCAAAGAAATACAAATACCTAAACAACAATAGATCTAATTTTTCGAATTCTTTAGCTCTCTTGTCTTGTTATTATCTTGATGTACTTCACACCTTTATGTAGATGTCTTGAACTTGGTCTTCAAGGTATGTTGTACACGGTTTGTACATCTTCAACTTTCTTTGTATAACTCTACTTCATTTGATCTCGGTCTCCTTTTTGAATAATGTTTCCTTCTGGTGTGGACCGCAGCCATTTGACTGGCCATTTTTGATAAGGCATCTGCCTCTTGGTTTTCCCCCCGTGGGATTTGGGTGACTTTGTACTCATCAAACCATCCTTGTCTTTGATGAACTAGTCGAAGGTAATCCTGCATCCTTCCGTCCTTCGCTTCATACGAGCCATTGATTTGCTGAACAATTAGTTGAGAGTCACTATGGACGAGCACTCTTCTAATTCCACCTTCCCGAGCGAGTTTCATTCTAATCAGAAGGGATTCGTACTCAGCTTCGTTGTTGGAAAGGGGGTAGTCAATCCTGACCGCGAAGTGGAGTCTCTCCTCTTCTACATCCTGATTTACAAGTACTATTCCCCCCTCCCCCCATGTGTGCTTACAGAAGATCCATCTACATAGGCATGCCATAGAGGATCCTTCTCCTTGGACCCGATGCCTGTTAATTCCATTACAAAGTCGGCCAAGACTTGTGCTTTAATGGAAGGTCTCGGGGCATAGGAGATATCATACTCAGTGAGTTCTACCGCCCATTTTATCAATCGCCCCGATGACTCGGGCTTATTAAGGATTGCCCTCAGAGGGTGTTTTGTTAACACAGTGATCGGGTGGGAGAGGAAATAGGGACGTAACTTACGTGTTGTGGTAATCAAAGTTAGGACAAGTTTTTCGGTCAGGGTATACCTGGTTTCTGTTCCGATGAGGGTTTTGCTGACGTAGTACACCGGATGATGCTCTCTGTCTTGTTCTTTGACCAATACAGCATTGATGGCTTCTTCCCCCACCGATAGGTAAAGGAAGAGTTCTTCTTGAGGTAAAGGTTTTACCAACAAGGGAGGCTTCAGCATATACCTCTTCAATTCTTCGAGAGCTTCTTCGCACTGGGAGTCCACTGGAATTCCTTAACATTTCGGAGTGTTTTGAAAAAGGGGAGTCCTTTTTCTGCGGATTTGGAAATGAATCGGCTCAGGGAGGTCATTCTGCTTGTTAACTTTTGAACATCTTTGACAGTTTTTGGGGTGGGTAGCCCCACGATAGCCTCCGCCTTCTCGGGATTTACTTCTATTCCCTTTTCAGTGACCATGAATCCTAAAAATTTCCCTCCTCGGATTCCAAAGGAGCATTTTCTAGGATTAACCTTCATTCCAAAGTTATCCATGTTGATCAATGCCTTCCGTAGGTCCTCGGGGTGTTCTTCAGCAGTGTTACTTTTAACCACAGTATCATCCACGTAGACTTCTACCGATCTTCTGATAAGTTCCGCGAACATGAGACTTACCAGCCTTTGGTAAGTGGCACCGGCGTTTTTAAGTCCGAATGGCATTACCAGGTAGTAGAACGTGCCGGCGTCGGTAATGAAGCTAGTCTTGTCTTGGTCCACTACTGCCATCGAGATTTGATTGTACCACTGGTCCCCGTCTAGGGTTAATAACAGTGCACACCGAGCAGTGGAGTCGACCAGTTGATTTATGTTGGGCAACGGATAACAATCTTTCGGGCAAGCCCCGTTGAGATCGGTAAAGTCAACACACATCCGCCATCTTCCTCCGTGCTTGGGAACTAGTACGACATTAGCTAACCATTCGGGGTAAATGACATCTCAGATTTGCTTTAGGTTGAAAAGGCGTTGGATTTCCGAGCGAATAATTTTATTGCGCTCAGGCCCCATTTTTCTCTTTTTTGTTGGATAGGTTTAACACCAGGATTCACATTAAGAAAGTGTTGACATACCTTGTCACTGATTCGCCCAGGCGGTCCTCCTTCCCATGCTAAGAGGTGATGAAACTGTTGGAGAATAGAGGTTAGTTGGGCTTCCACTGTGGGTTCCATGTTGGTGCCCATCTTAATCACCTTCTCAGGGTGTCCTTCCACTATTTCCACTATTTTCAATTCTTCCACAGGTTGAACCCGAACCTCTTCTGCTTTGCGCTTCTTGTTGCTTTCGAGGGGGAACTCGTCCTCCTCCGAGGGAATAGCATTCATGCGGCATTCCCTGGCCTTAGATTGGCTTCCTCGGACTTCTCCGATACCTGAAAGGGTAGGAAATTTTACCTGATGGGTAGTTTGACAAAGTTTCCTCCGAGTCGTTGCGGTGAGTTTGAGGACTTTCACTTTCGAACAGATCATCCATCGTGACTACTCCCACGTTTGTTATGGCGTTCCCACAGGCGGTGCCATTTTGTTAACAGGTTTGGAATTATTCCCTATTTAACGAGTATTATTTTTGGGTTGGAACGCCTACCCGTGATTCAAAAACGCTGATTTTGTGGAAGATAACAATACGAGAATATCCTTTCCTTTATTCACTGAATTTCACTCCTCAATTTGGTCAATATGTTTTTGTGTATCTCACTTGAGTCCTTTTTCTTTACTTGATCACCTCCTTTTATATAGAGTTTTCTAGGGACAGGTGTCGTTATGCATGTGTCTAGTTAATACAGGTGTCGTGACACGCTTAAAAGCGAACAAGATAAGATAAAGTTTTATTCGTTTGGTATATCTACTGACGGGGTACTGACTAGGATGAATTATCCTTTCCGATAGCTCCCATGGGTTCCGATGAACTAGCTCATTGGTTTCCTTCTCTCCGATGGGCGGTACCTATCGGAAACGTTGGATAAGTGGGAGAGAATGCTCGTCTGTCGTTATGGTGGCTTCTGCAGTAGTTAAGTCTGGTTTGCCTTCTTTGGGAAGTATGCTCCGAGGGGTAGATTTGCTCCTTCTTACTCGTGGCGTAGGCTCCAAGGGCATCTTTATGTGAGTAGGGCTGCATTCTCATATTGGGAGCTTTGTAACGCATACTCCGATGGCTATCGGTCTATAGTTCTTTGAATATGACTTCTGTGAATAGCGCTCCGAGGGTTTTCTTCGTTTTCGCCTGGGTCTCCGAGGGCTTTTCTAGATTTTTGAGGGCATTGCTTGGCCTTCGGGAAGTGATATTTTGGGATTAAGGCCCTCGTAGAAGGCCTTCTTGGACTCTAGTATTTAGTTATAGCTTTATTCTAGCATTTGTTCTTCGGAATGATGTTCCGAGGGTAATTGATGTTTGATGAGTATTCAGCAAGGAAGTTTTCTCGCAAGATTCTGGGACTTGGGGTCCGTTGTGGTCCCTCTTGGCGCATTGATGGGTATCGAAGTCGCGCGGGTCCATCGAATTTTCTCTTTTTCCGATGCCGTGTCGATACCTATTTTTATTCATCGTTGACTTTCCAAGGGACGCTTAAATATCTCCTCGGATGCCACTTCTTACCGTGTATTATTGCTTATATTTAGGAATAATATTTCCTTTTAGTCTCGTATTTAGTTTTTACTGTAAATACAATCAAGTAATTCATAATAATTTATACTTAGATAGACCTAATCAAAATTGAGAAAAAAATTAAGTAATTCAAAACAAGCCAATTTGTACATTTCAAATATACCATAATTGATAAGATAAACATAAAAATAACAAAAAGCCTAAATTTGACTCAAGAACTAAAATACATTTGTTTTTAATTAAATTTTGAGAATTAAAATGTAATTTATAAACTTTTCTAAGTTTATGTTGCAACTAAAATTCCTAAGCTACACGGAATATACTTTGATATTCATATATTTAGCATCGGTTAAAATATAAGCGATGGTCCCCAATAAAATCGACTCTAGACTGAGATCATATCACGATCGACTTGAGTAAAAGACATTTAGATCAATTGGTAGTTTTCATGTTTTTTGTCGACATTTTTTTTTGGATCGTGATAGATTTGTTCTCAAATTATATTTTATTTTAAAGGGTTATATAGGCAATGATCCTTATCAATAATAATCCCATCATCAACATTAGCCAACTTGAGATTGAAATCACTTCCTTGCCCGCTTCAATCAAATTCTTGTTAGATTGAAATTCCTCTTCAACCATGATAATAATTTATAGAGTATTTTCATTCAATTCATTGCTCAAAATAATGACGTCAACCTATTTAGTGAGCTCCTCCTTATGTACTTGTATTTGCTCTTCAATCTCATAGATGGCTTTTAAAGTGTTATCACTCAAATCTTGGATAAGCTCGTTTCCTTCTTCATTGGTAGAGGTTTCCATTACTTTTCCTTCCATTTCTCTATGATGGCTCCTTGCTCAAAATACTAAAAGGATGAATCATCTCTTTTTAGAAGTTTCTTCGGGGATACATTAATAGCATGAGATGTAGGATGAGAGACATTCCTCCTTCCACACAAAGGAGGAAGAAACTTGTTGTTTAGGTCCATGCGTGCCATCCACTTTCTCATCATCCTCTTTAGGTTTTTCTTATTGCACTTCTCAAGCCTATGTCATACTCTTTGGCACTTTCGACAATAGTTAAGAAGATTTTCATAGACCACATTTTGCTTGACGATGTTCACATTCCCGTGCATATCCTCTATGCCACATTCTATAGCTTATTTTACAGGTTCAAGAAGATTTATGTCTACACATATTTGAGGGTAGTCGGGTCGAGACATGGTTGTCGCTCCATCATCTAGACGCAATGTTCTTCCAAAGTAATGACCAATATTCATAAGGGCACTCATTTCACAAAAGCGCATATTTAAGTTTGAGAGACTAATCTACACAGGCGCAATTGGAGACTCAAAATTAGGATCAAAATCCAGTGTCCATTTGTAGATACGTCAATTTAAGTCAAGGAACCGAAGATTCTTTTTCAACCATAACCGAGTGTAGTCAACTTCCATAGATAATTTTAACATCACATGATGCGAACCTATAAGTACAAGAGTGTACATGCCCTTGATAAGAACGTGAATATGGCGCCAGACAACCCATGCCCAAAGCAAGTACACTCTTGGACCTATAGGTACAAGACATGTGATGTTAAAATTGGATATGAAAGAACACTACATTTAATTATGGTTGAAAAAAAAACTTCAATTCCTCGACTTAAATAGATCTATCCACAAATAGACACCGAATTTTGGTCCCAATCTTGAGCTTCCAATTGCGCCCATGTGGATTAGTCTCCCAAACTTGAATATGCGCTTTTGTGAAATGAATGCCCTTATGAATATTGGCAATTATTTTGGAAGAGCATTGCGTCTAGATGAGGGAGCGGCAACCATGTATAGACCCAACTACCCTCAAATATGTGTAAACATAAATCTTCTTGAACCTCTAAAAAAAGCTATAGAGTGGGGCATAGAGGATATGCACGGGAATGTGAAAATCGTCAAGCAAAATGTGGTCTATGAAAATCTTCTTAACTATTGTCGAAAGTGCCAAAGAGTAGGACAAAAACTTGAGAAGTGCAATTAGAAAAACCTCAATAGGATGAAAAAAAAGTGGATGGCACGCATGGATGTTCTTCCTCCTTTGTGTGAAAGGGGAAAAGTAGGAGGAAAAATGTCTCTCATCCTACATCTCATAGTAATGTATCCCCAAAGAAACTTCTGAAAAAAGGTGATCTGAATCTTTTTAACATTTTAAGCAAGAAACCATTATGGAAGGAAAAAATTATAGAAACTTCTACCAATGAAGATGGAAACGAGCTTAGCCAAGATTTGAGTGATAAGACTTTAAAAGCATCTATGAGATTGAAGAGAAAATGCAAGTACATAAGAAACTCACTAAATAGGAGACAGCATTATTTTGAGCAATGATTTGAATGAAGATACTCTACAAGCTATTATCATGGTTGAAAAGGAATTTCAATCTAACAAGAACTTGATTGAAGCACACAAGGAAGTGGATAAAGAAATGCATCTCAAGTGCTAATATTGACAATGAGATTATTATTGATAAGGATCACCACCTAAATTTATTTAGGTATCATATTTTCTAAATAGTTAAGTGTTGCTTTTAGAAAGATGTATAGTGATTATAATATCATTGTAGGGTTTTCACAATATAAAAGTTCGAATTTTGAGCATGGCAAAAATCGTTAGCAAAACAATAAAAAGAAAACAAAAACCAAAATCCGACTATTAAACAATGTTTTCTGGTTAGATTTAGGGGAGCAAAACTCCAGTCGATTTTACCCATTTGCAAATTTCATGCGACGATTTAAATATAATACAACTTAAAAAATGATGTAATCCAACCATGTGTCCAATAAGATCACAATAAAGAGATCTAACGGACGAGTAAATAGGAAAAAGATTAAAAATTAATTTGGCAAACGAAGAAATTGCCTCAAAACATGACATTGTTTAGGGACAGAGTGCGTTTGCCGCTAGAAAAAAAAAACTCTAAATACTCAATTAATTAGAAACAATTATTATTAAAAAAACCATAAAGTAACTGCTAAATTACTAAAAAGTAGCAATGGCAAAAAAACAAAAAATTTATTCCAAATATTTCAAAAAATTGGGTAAAAAACCAAAGAGTGAATTGATAATTCATATACCAGTAGTACAAGGGCCTGAAAAATCAGCAGAAGAATCAGAATCAGGCGAGTGATACCGGCGAGTACATGTCGCAAGTTTTATTTATTTTAATTGAATGAATATATTGCCTATATCCAATCAAGAAGCTGAGACTTGCTTTTACCTAAATTTAGAGAAAGAAAAAAAAAAGGAAAAATAAGAAATGAAAATTTGGATGTGAAAGAGAGAGAGGCGGAGCCAATAATTTAGTGAGATGGTTATGAAAAGAAGCTGATGGTTTAACAAATAAATAGAGCGGAAAAATATTGACCTAGGGCACCAAACGGTAATGGGCTGGTTCTGAAAGTGGCCCATTAATATCATTGTTCTTTAGACTTAGCCCATGAGTATTTCATGTTTAATAATATTAAAGAAAGTTTTATGTGTTTTCGTGAATTAATTTAGAAACGAGGTGAATGCAAAAACCAAAAAGTAAAGAAAATAAAAGCAACAGTTGTTCTTTTATTGGTGATAAGCTATTATGCAAGGATACCTAAAAAAAATAGTTCGTCGTTATTGGATACGTAGCGGATATCGATACTCTTCAAATATGTCTCGGATAAGTATTGGATACGATGGGTGACGTATCTTGCATTAAAAATAATTTTAAAAGATGAATACACGTATCTGATACGTTGTGAGTATCTGATACGTATCAACAATTTAATAGAGTAGTGTGGTAGTTTTCTTAAACTACATAAGGTTCGACAAGAACCAAATTACAATATCTTTTCAGAAAATTTTATATAACATCGTGAAAAGCCCGTGTTTCAAACCAAAATAAATATAAAAAGATATGCTTCATAATAGTATGTGACTAATGACTACGTAAGTGATTATATTCTTATTTAAATTATATTATTATATACAATTATTAATATTAAACTTTTGACGCGTTTCATACATATCCATATCTATGCAACCTTTGGTTAAGGAAACAAGGACAATTGGTTAACCAAAAGTTCATAGTTCACACAATGTATTTGGAAATATTTATCAAAAAACATCCGAAGTTAGTTAGAACTAGTCATGATTAGTGGTCCATCATTTTGTGTATACATATATCTGCTCATCATTTTTAAATACACTCACCGATTTCATTAATTTAATATAATAGAAAATTATTTTATTTTTCTCTCTTATCATGCTCACGTTTTCTCCATATTCAGTGTGCCTCACCATGCACTCCATATCCTCTGATATGGTATCAGAGCGATGATTTTCATCTGCTCGGGTACAAATACAGTTGCTTACGCGAATCACATTTTTATTCTCTATTTTAGATTTGTGTTCTATTCATCGTCACTCATGATGAACGCCATAGATCCACCCGCAACTCATGCATCTCTTGTTTCACAACCCACACAAAACACACGAGCTCACAACACTCATGATGATCCATCAGATCCATTTTACCTTCTTCTCGGAAAAATCCTGGACAGTTGTTGGTTAATCAGCAACTCACAACTCAGAATTACCATCGATGGAGTCGCACCATGTATGTGGCTCTATTTGTAAAAAATAAAGCTGGGTTCACACCCAGAACCTGCTCCTACTGACCCAACCTATGGCAACTGGACACGATGTAATTGCATGTCTTAGGTTGGGTTTTAGCCGCTATATCAAATGGATTAGGTGATTGTACCTTGTTCTCTGATTCGGCATTTCGGGTTTGGAATAAAATCTGACATCAATTTTCAAAATCACGCGATAATCATATATATATATATATATATATATTTATATATGACAGAACAACAAATTATTAACATAAACAAAAAGGCATTGTTGGTGTTCTCTATTTCTCCAAGTTGAGGTCAATGTGGGATGAAATTGTTTTGTATGAAACACCTTAAGTGTTAATGTTAATTGATATGGGCATTTCCCGCATATTGGGCCAGGCCCATATTGGACTATATCGGGGATCATATTCGATGTCATATCGGTAATAATCACCGATATGTTACTGTGGTCCCCGGATCCCGAGGTCTATAAATACGCGGTGTCCGGATCCCAAAACAATCAATTATTATCTCTCAGCTACCACGCGGCATATCGAAATACATCACCGATATCGCTTTTGATATCTTATTCGATATCGGGACTACCACGTGCACCTGTGACACGTCATACCACCTCATCACCGATATCACATCGGGGGTCATCTTCGACGTCACATCGAAGGCAATCACCAACGTCTGTTCGATCTATTTACCGACATTTCACTCCCATCCAAGCATCGAAACGTAGGCCCGAGGTGTTTCGGACCAAGCCTACACGAGACACGTAGTGTAGGTCTGATTTGAGATAGACTCGTTGTATTGCCAAACTATTCACTTGTAATCGACACTCGCATGTATATAAAACGATCTATTGTCAAATCAGTGGCGCCGTCTGTGGGAAACACCAGTTCCCGGACAAGGACGCCGAGATGCAAGGAAGGAGGACCCGATCCGAATTTAGCGGAGCTGTGACTAGGGGCTCCATGATAGACGACACACAACCCCCTCAACACCAAACTGATCAAAAACAGACAGTGGCTCAAGCCGAGATGAAGCTTCCTCCGCCGCATAACGAGTCGCAACGAAGGAGCGGGCCCGAGAGGCCACCGCGAGTCGCGAATGCAGTTCCGACCCTTGTTGCACCAAGTACGGCGGGACCCGAGACTGAGGCCCCGCCCATTGAGAACCCCGCAGCAGACGTTCCAGTGACCGAGACGCCAAATGCAGATTTTCCCGACCTGGAGGAGACAATGCTCGCGGGACAAAGCACATTTCACCTCGTTGCCATAACCTCGGAGATGCAAGCGCAGATCAACGCCACAGTAAGAGCAGCGCTGGATTCCACATTGGAGACCTTGCTTCCACGACTAGTGGAGCAAAGGGCAAAGGACGTTCGGGCGATGCCCCATGAATCCGGAGCGGGTGAAAGACAGACAAGGCAAGGATATAAGGAACAAGAGGATACAGGGGAATCTTTCAGAGAGATATCGCCCGCAGCTTACGACAGGACGGAGAGACGGGGCCCCGAAGTCCTAGATCGAGAGGTAGCGAGGAAAATGGAACGGCTTGACCGCGAGAGGGCGGAAGTAATCCGGAGAATGGAACGCGGTCGTGATCGGGCCAAGATCAATGGTTCAAAAAATGAGGATACAGGGATGCTGCGAGTAATTTCAAGGAGGATGGAACAGCTAGACCGCGAGAGGGCGGAGTTAGCAAGGAAGGTGAAACAGAGTCATGGGAAGGGTCGCAGTAGGACCCCGTTTTCAGATGAGATAGAGGCAGAGGTACTACACAGAGTAGACAAGATTCCAACCATAAAACCGTATGATGGGAAGAGTGACCCGAGGGATCACATCCACGCCGTGGAGAGTCTCTTGAACCTACAAGATTTTTCCGAGGGTATTAAGGCAAAAATAATGGCGACAACACTGATTGGAGCAGTGTTAGACTAGTTTAACAGAATCGAAGTAGGATCTATTTTGAGCTTCGAGCAGATGAAGGAGAGATTGGAGAACCACTTTTCCAATCAGAAACGAATGAAGACAAGCATGTACCATCTGGAAGCGTTGAAACAGAAAGAGAGAGAAACTCTCGGCGAATTCATAAGCAGATTTAATGAGGAGCTACTGAAGGTGGACAACCCATACGGGGGACAAGTGCTGCAGACCCTGTTCAGGGCAACGACGCACAACAGATTCGCCAAAGAGTTGATCAAGCTCGCAGAACCTACCATCAATCGGATAAACGAGTTGGCGCATACTGTGATCTACGAAGATGCGATGATGGCAGCTAATTTTAGACCCCAGAAATTCGGCCGGGAAAGGGGTAGAGAGCTATGGAACAAGAACAGGGGAGGAAGAGACATGTCCCCAAAGAGATATACCCCCCTCAATCGGGACATTCGCACTATCTTTGCCATTGCGCAAAGCAGGAATTGGCTAAGTGCGCCTCGGAAAATCAAGGAGACGGATTTCACCAAGAAATCTAGACGCTACTGCGAGTATCACTGCCAAAAAGGCCATGACACGAACGACTGCTATGACCTGAAGGATGAGATCGAGAGACTGATTATGGACGGAAGATTGATAGAATTTGTTAAGGCGAGCGGGCAGTACGCTGAATCAAGTGAACGGTCCCAATCCCCAAGAAGGGAGGGCCTAAAGGCGATTGAAAGTGGACAAGGACGCAATGCGATAACTAGTGCGCCTTCGAGGGGGGTCATCAATGTGATCAGCGGTGGGACCGCATGAGCGGATTCCACCAACCAGAGGAAGAAGATAACTCGCGGATTGAACGAGGACCAATTCGTTGGATTTACAACGTTGATTGAGGAGCTCCCAGACGAGGTTATCACGTTTTCCGGCAGGGACCTCTTGGATCTTAGCCCCCAGGCCGTCCAGGCAGGCGAGCTCGACTGCCCCCTGGTTGTTCAGCTTGATATCGCTAACTACGCTGTACATAAGGTACTTATAGACAACGGTAGCTCCACCAACATTATGTTTGCGCATTCTTTGGAGAAGATGGCACTCGGCCACCACGTAGTTGAACAGGTTCGTACGCCATTGGTAGGGTTTGGTGGAGCAGAGACAATTCCCCTAGGGCAAGTGAACCTTCCCACATCATTCGGACAAGAACCGTACAGGCGAACTATTAATGTTCAATACACAATCGTGGACCAACCATTTGCATACAATGTCATAATCGGCAGGCCGGCCCTGAACGCGATAAGAGTCGTGTTATCGACATTCCATCAGAAGATGAAGTTCCCAGCAGGAGGGGGTCGGAGAAGTGGTCGTCAACCAGGAGGAAGCTTGGTTCTGCTACATCACTTCTCTTACGTTGCCAAGAATTAGAGAAGCGGAGGAAGAAGCAATCGGACCGAATCAGGATCGACAACGGAAACACTATTTCTTGTGTAAAACTGATATTCCTAGATTGAGGGAACATCCCTTAAATAACACATGCACGTCATTTCGTGCTTTCATATTAGCTTTTATCTCGAAAATCTTTCTTGTCTATAATGTTTTGCAGGGCTTAATGACCTACATATTCAACAACGACAGAGTCACCAAGAGACATAGTCGAAAAGACAATGAAAAGGCTCGCCTACAATATCCCTTGTGATAACGGGGTCGATCTAAAACAATTCAACGGGTAGCGGGTTCCCTGTGATAACGGGATGCGCCCCTACCCTCAAAAATATCCCCTGTGATAACGGGGTCGATCAAAAATAATTCAACAGGTAGTGGGTTCCCTGTGATAACGGGATGCACCCCTACCCTCAAAAATATCCCATGTGATAACGGGGTCGATCAAAAACAATTCAATAGGTAGCGGGTTCCCTGTGATAACAGGATGTGCCCCTACCCTAAAAAATATCCCATGTGATAACGGGGTCGATCAAAAACAATTCAACAGGTAGCGGGTTCCCTGTGATAACGGGATGCACCCCTACCCTAAAAAATATCCCATGTGATAACGGGGCCGATTCAAGAAAAAATTCCTTTGATAATGGGGTCGGTTCAAGAAAAAATTCCATGTGATAACGGGGCTAGTCTAAGAAGAAATTCCCTGTGATAACGGGGTCGATTCAAGAAAAAATTCCCTGTAATAACGGGGCCCATCCAAGAAAGAATCCCCTGTGATAACGGGCTCGACAATAAATAGTGCAACGGCAGCGGTTCCCCTGTGACAGCGGGTCGTACTTTAAAGCACATAAACAGAGGCACCTTCATGCGATAGCCGTGATGACTCGACATAATCTGGTATGACCGATAGGTGACATAACAAGGAGAAGCAAAAATAACACGAGCAATCATACCATGGATTATGTATGAACAAATATATATCAGGACACGCAGAAAAGATCGATTGAATTAACAGGTAAAACTATGAACCATATTACAAGAGGCAACTGCGCCGAAAGAAAAAATACAGACTCCTAGACTCTCAACCAGGATAAAGAGGGGCCCCTTTGATGTGTATTAACGCCAAACTCTTCTGCTCGACGATCTCGCGGTACTCCGCCTCCGGTTCTAAATCTTCGTCGTCATCGTCGGAGTCCTCAAGAAATTCCCCGTCCGGCCCCTTCAACGGATTTATGGCAGAAGGGTCGTAACCATCCATGAAACCACCTTCCAGCTGAATTTGACCTATGACAGAGGCCTTGGCTTCCTCCCGCTCCAGCAAGCCCCGCTCAGCACATATCATCTTATACGACCGACTCAGAAGGAACTGTTTGGCCGCATTGGTCAGTTGGCCTTTGCTCAGCGTCATGCACCGCATGTGTCCTTCCGATTTGCTCGTAAAACTACGTCACTACAAAGCAGGGTACCGTCGTATGGATGGTTGATCAAATTTCTCAGAAACTCAAGGCTATGTGCACTAGGCCCGACAGCGGCTCGTCTCTCATATTTGGTGTCTTCACACCACACGCTAGGAAGCACGTCAAACTCAACAGTCGTCCTCTCCTAGATGTACATATACTCACACTTATTTCCAAATCCATAGCTAGATTGAGTATATTGCACGAACCTAAGCCCCGCCAGGGCTCGCACACAGAAGAACCCTCTATCACCACCCTTACGGTTGACCATGACGCTAAAAAGCTCCCAGAACTCGTTAGCTCCGCAAGGGGCACCCAACGCCCTCATAACACAAATGAAAGCTACAATGTACCCCAGAGAATTGGGGGATAGCTGTCCCAAGCAAACCCCGATACTTGCTATAATAGCACTAACCGCAGGATCAATCGGGAAGCGCAACCCGTTCTTGAAGTGCTTGGCACTGACAGTAATGCAACCTTTTGGTGGAGTATGCATTCGTTGATCCGCACTGGGGAATATGACCTTATACCCCTCGGGAATGTCATACTTGTCAGAGTAATAACCAGCATGATGAGGAACACGAGACGTCATATCCTCATATTTCTCTGAGGTCCTATATTTCGGGGGACTGACCTCAAAGCCCCATTCGTCCACATTAGGACCGGCAGCTTCAGGCGGAGCAGAAAATTCAGTACCGCCCTGTTCGCCAGTCAACTGATCAGGCCCAAACATCTCATTTTCGGAGAACTCCATTCCACCCTCTCTGAAATCCATCTCGGTCGAACCTGCGCCAACACTGTCCCCGGCAAACGACATATTAACGCACTAAACGATGCAAGTCAAAGGCGAACGAGATATCGAAAATGGTATCGAATTTAATATCAAAAATTTAAATCAAAGGTAGATATCGAAAGCGAGGTCGAAATCTATATCGGAAGTCAAATTCGACGTGTCTTTCGAAGGGACAACGAAATTTCGCTAAAAGCCAAAGTGGGTTTTCACTCTCCTGACAGCCTATTTATAGATATCGGAGATACTAGATCGAAACATAGTTTCGATCTCACATCAGTACTAACATTCGATATAGATAAAGGACATGGGGACAGACATGCGCACATGGGACATCACCCTACCAATAGACAGACGCTTCAACCGCATCGAAAGATACTTTCGACATCATATCGAATATAAATTTCGACATAATATTGAATATAAAACCCGACATCCTACACTACTACGCGAAGAACCGCGAGAGTATAACAACTGCCCAACAACCCCATCATAATTTTCAAGGAACCCAAATACCAAGGGAACTAGAATTCAAACGAGGACCTCAAACTATGCATCCACTGCATTGGGAGACGAATCGGAGTTCATCACAAGTGCACTCCCCGCAAGTTTGATCTCCGTCATTTGAACTGGCGGGACGAAGGGTACAGGTAACCCAGAAATTCAAAATTAAATTTGCGAATCCTTATCTCTAAGATAAGAATCCCCAAATTGGGGGACTACATGATATGGGCATTTCCCACATATTAGGTCAGGCCCAAACCAGACCCATATTGGACTATATCGGGGATCATATTCGATGTCATATCGGTAATAATCACTGATATGTTACTGTGGTCCCCGGATCCCGAGGTCTATAAATACGCGGTGCCCAGATCCCAAAACAAACAATTATTATCCCTCAGCTACCACGTGGCATATCGAAATACATCACCGATATCGTTTTCGATATCTTATTCGATATCGGGACTACCACGTGCACATGTGACACGTAATACCACCTCATCACCGATATCACATCGGGGGTCATCTTCGACGTCACATCGAAGGCAATCACCAACGTCCGTTCGATCTATTTACCAACATTCCACTCTCATCCAAGCATCGAAGCGTAGGTCCGAGGTGTTCTGGACCAAGCCTACACGAGACACGTAGTGTAGGTCTGATTTGAGATAGACTCGTTGTATTGCCAGACTATTCACTTGTAACCGACACTCGCATATATATAAAACGATCTATTGTCAAATCATTAATTGTGGTGTGCTGTTGGTTCTAAACAAGAAGAATGAGAGGAGGAAGGGACTGCAATTTTTGATGGGACTAGGTGATTCTTTCTCTCAATTAAGAAATCATATCATGTTGAAGGATCCAATACCTTGATTGGATGATGCCTTTAGCCTTGTGTTGTAGGAAGAGGCTAATAGGGAACTAGCTTTTGCCAAACGATACATGTTAAGTCTACTGCAATGATTGTGAAAACTACAGTTATACATCAAGTTGCAGCAGCAACATGTGATTTGCAGAAGACAATAAAGCCTTGGAGCAAACCTACTGGTTATAAGCCCAGAACACCATGTGCTAAGTGTGGTAAAAACAACCACGCCGTTGATAATTGCTATGAAGTTTTTGGGTATCCTCCATGCATAAGTACTCTAGACAAAAACATGACCAGGTGGTGTTAGGCAAGTTTTTGGGAGTGTAAATCAGCTGAGTCAAAGTACTTCAGGTTAAAGTGCTCCCATCACTCAGTAGCAGCTTCAACATATTTGCACTCTCTTTCAGGGAACTGCAAACTTGGTCAATCAACTTCAAACTATTCCTCTCACTCCTCATCTTCTTGTAATTGATACCTCATGTAATCATCTCACACTTAGTCGCGTGTCTTTTATCAGTCAGTCTAAATCCATTACCAAGAGTTTGCCTCCCTATCTGGATACTTAATTTAGGGGCTACATACCATGTCATATGTAGTCCTGCTTTTTACTCTTCATGTACATATGCGGATAACTCTTTTATGAACTCTCAAATGGTAAACTAGTACATGTAACCATGACAGGTCCAGTCTCTTTCAATCCTGATCTCACTTTGATCTATGTCTTATGTGTTCCATCTTTCTTGTATGTGAGTAAGCTTATCAAGCATACTAAATGCTCACTCATTTTTCTGTCAAATTTATGTATCTTTGAGGATATCAAAACCAGGAGAATGATTGGGATGGTTGAGTAGAGGAATAGCTTGTACCCGATTCACAGAGACAGAGAACCCTCTAACTTGAGTAGTGCGTCTTCTGACACTATGCATTCAGTCATTTCACCTACCATTTTCGTGGCACAATTGATTAGGCCATGCTTCTGTTTCTAGACTATCTTTGTTATCTTCCACAAGTGATGTATTTCCACTTAAATTTGACAATTTACTTATGATACTTGTCATTTATCCAAGCAATCAATATTACCAATTAAATCCTCATAACAATGATGAATGTCTTGAGTTGATTCATGTTGATATATGGGGACCTTATAGCATTGCCTCTCTTGATGGCTCTAAATATTTCTTACATGGATATTTCTCATGAATAACAAAGGACAGTCTCATACCATCATTCTCAACTTCTTTCAATATGTTAAAACTCAGTTTAATAAACCATTAAGGCCTTAAGATCTTATCAAGGTCCGGAGTTTAAGATGCATGACTTCTACAAAACTATTTGTGTTATACACCAAAAAACTTGCACTTATACTCCTCAGCAAAACTCAATTGCTAAAAGAAAACATATGCATCTTCTTAATGTTGCGCGTTCTCTACGAATACAAGCTAACCTACCACTTCATTCCTAAGGGTGATTGTGTGCTTACTGCTGCAAATCTCATCAATAGAACTCCCACACCATTGCTACAAAATTATAGTCTATTTTACCACCTATACTCCAAACACCCTGAATACTCCATCTGAGGACTTTTGGTTGCCTTTGTTATGCTACCATTATGCCTAAACTACATAACAAACTTCTTCTGAGAGCTACAAAGTGTGTTTTCATTTGTTACCTTTCCAACATAAAAGGTTATAAGTTGTATGACCTTGAGAATCATCATGTGTTCATCTCAAGAGACGTCACCTACTATGAGGATGTATTTCCCTTCCAAACTACTCCACCACATATCACTCCTCCCTTTGATCATAATTTGCCTTTCACTCTCCCTCACAATGTCCCTCATGTTCAACCTACACTTGATTACCCTGCCGTGTCTCATGATATCTCTTTTAACTCGGATGTCAGACTTTTTATATCACATATACCACATTCTCCCTCACTTTCCCCTCTTATACCACCTTCTCCACATGTTCGTAGAAGGCATGCTCAGGTTAGAAAGGATCGCTCTCATCTGCAAGAATATCAGTGTTGCCTTGTCTCAACTTTGGCTTATCTCGTTCCTTCTCCAGGTACTACAGATCTCCCAAGTATCATTTGCCCTTCTGATAATTATTCTACTTCTTTCTATCTTATTAGTTCTGCTTCTCCACATCTTGAACTTGTTGCACTGCATGAGAACAATACTTGGACCTTAGCTCATTTACCCCCTGATAAGATTGCCACGGGATGTAGGCGGGTGTACAAGACTAATTATACACCTTCAAGTAAATTGAAAGGCATACATCCAAGTTAGTGGCTAAGGGGTATACTCAGAAAGAAGGTTGGGATTATTTTGAAACATTCTCTCGAGTAGCAAATATCACTATTTGTCAGATGCTTGCTTGCTCTTGCATCCTCTTAGAACTAGCAACTTGCACAACTTGATGTGAACAATGCCTTTTTATATGGTGATCTAGATGGGGAGGCTTATATGATTCCTCCTTTTGGTGTTGCTATTGTGGAGTGGAACTTGTACTGCAGGTTGCATAAATCCCTTTATGGTTTGAAGCAAGCTTCAAGGCAATGGAATTAGAAATTAACTTCCATTATTACTGCTCAAGGATTCACTCAGTCCTCGCCTGATCATTCCCTTTTCATCAAACATACAGAGAAACATACCACTATTATGCTAGTGTATGTTGATGACATTATCATGGGAGGGAATAATGATCAAGAGACTGGTTCATTAAAGGAATACCTCAAGCAACCGTTCAAGCTAAAGCACCTTGGTCACTTGAAATACTTCCTAGGTATTGAAGTTACAAGGAATAAGAAGGGGATATCCATAAATTAGAGGAAGTGTGCCTTAGAGATCATAGATGATTGTTGGATTACTTAGTTCAAAATCATCAGATTCACATATAGAACAAAACTTGAAGTTGTCACAGTCGAAGGAGAACTACTTGAGGATCCATCTAAATTTAGAAGATTGATAGGGAGATTTTTGTACTCTGCTGCAACCAGACCTAACATTTCATATGCAATGCAAACACTAGTTAGTATATGGGGGAAACTAAAGAAGAACACTTGGAAGGGGCTCTCAGAGTTGTCACATACTTGAAGGGATCAGCAGAACATGGTTTATTCTTCCCAAGCAACAACACAGTGCACCTAAAGGCTTCATGTAATGAAGATTGTGGTGCTTGCATACAATGAAGTTAGTAATATGCTATTATGTTTTAAATAAAGGGTCATTGGTTTCTTGAAAGTCCAAGAAACAACATACCATTTCTAGATCCTCAGCTGAAGTTGGGTACAAAGCATTAGCCACTACAATCTGTGAGATGTGGTGGATGAAGTAGCTCCTCACTGATCTTGGTCTTGATCACAACATGCCTGGATTGATCTTCTGTGCAATCAAGCTGCAATACACATAGAAATCGACTGTCATTTATGGGGTAGAAGCTACAACAAGGAGTTATCAAGTTATTCCATGTCTCCACCACTACTCAATTGGTTGATGCTTTTACTAAGACTCTAAGTGTTAAAAGATTTAAAGAATTGATGGCCCAAATAGGAATACACATCATGCATTCACATCTTGAGGTGGGGGGGGGGGGGGGGGGGGGTATCAGAGGAGTAGTCGAAATTGTGACATGGACTCCAACAAGGACAATTACTCAGCTAAAAGTCCACACATGTATTTGAAAGATATTCATCAAAAAGCATCCAAAGTTACTTGGGACTGGTCATGATTAATGGCCCCTCATTTTGTGTATATATACCAACTCATCATTTATAAAGATACTCACCAATTTCATTAATTCAATACAACATGAAATTATTCTCTTTTTCTCTATCATCATGCTCACGTTTTCTCCCTATTCACTGCACCTCACCATGCACTCCATATCATATGATATAAGGAACACAATTTTTTCCAACTTAACAAATCATGATATTGCGAGAGAATATTATGAAAATGGTGAGAAAATATTTTTATATTTTCTCCTAGGCGAAAATACCAAACAAATATTTTTTTTTTGAATTTTCAAATCTCTCATCTTTCCACATATATACACATGGAAGACTTCAATCAAAACCCTTTATACATTACTCACAATAGCAAATAGCAATAGCTTTTAAATTATTTGTCAGCCTCTTCGGTCTGCAAAAAGGCACATATTAACTTAATCTATGATCTCTGACCCTACAAGTATTATTGAGTGTTCACACATGTGAGTTTTGATAAAGTAACTCAACCTCTCGAGTTAGCATAGAATCATATATATATACATATAATATGAACTAAAATTATCATAATTTTCCAAAGACAATTTAAGGAGAGCTTAAGAAAAATTTGCAGCCCCCTTTGAAGGGAAAAATTATTTTATACATATTTTGTATTGCTTATGTGGTGCATCCAACGATCTAGATTAGATACATATTTAGTTTTTCCTAGAATGTAGGAACAAACCCCCATAACCCCATCCCCACCGTGTATTGGTAGTGATTGCACCACGTTAGCAATACATTGACCCTATGGTTATATTAGTATATATTAGTTCTATTTTACTTCAAGGTTTAAACTTAATCTTTATCAAGTTCAATTATTACTAAGTATAATTTTGTAAATGATTTATCTTTCTTCCAAAATTTAGTACAGTGACAAATGAATGAAAAACAAACAAAAAGTTCAACTAGTCGTAAGAGTTTTATTTTCAAAAAATAAATTTCGCATAAGATTCGGATTGGTTTTTGATAAAATGTTGGTAAAAATGGAGGAAATATTTTTCTAGATATGTGGTAGAATAAGCAAGATAAATACCTAAAGTCTTAATGTTGAAATCTCTTATTAAAATTTTAGATTTACCTCCTACACCATAAGCGAGGAGTATTAAACATAAGTAATTTTTAAATTTATCAAACTCTTCATTTTCCATAAAACACAATATGGTGTATATTCTATAAAATTGCAAGATGTTACAACTAATATACTTTTGTATACTCTATTCCATATCTCGTATTGCCTTAAAACTGTCAAATGTTTCATATGCCATCAACTTTGGTTATATATTTTTTGGACTATGCCATTAAACTAGATAAATTTCGTTGAAATTGACGAAAAATTGATCAGAAGCAACCACACACTAGGCAAGTTTTATTTTCTATAAATAATGGGAGGAAATTTATGAACAAAGTATACTATACTGAGATTTTTAACTTTGTTTTATTATACTCGTCCAATAAAGTAGTGGTTGTTGTAAAATATTAATTTTGAACCATATTCGGTGATTTATCTAAAATTTTGTTTAATCAAATGAAAGTTTATTTAGTTTAAAGATAAATTTTTTAAGTTGTAAAAGTTAAACTAGTTTACTCCAAACTACTTTAGGAGAAATAGCAAATTGAATGCTAAAGTTAAGTAAATGAAAAAGTTGCATTTTAAAAAAAATTAAAGACTTAAAATACGAACTTGTTTTTTTTAGCTTAACCTTTTTGGGTACCATAAAACATACATAACACGAGACATGCTTCATATCTCACACGTGCAATCAGTCGTCCTCCATCCACGTGGTCCGGCCTAACCTGGGTCAAGGCATTGAGTCTAGGGTTACGGATTAGACTTGAGCTTTCCTCTACATGATTATTCGTTTTGGACAAAATTTCACGACTAAATCAATTATTTTAATATTAAATTAATTGAATAAAATTGGACATTTGTTAGTGATAAGTGGCAACCCGCAGTGAAATCAATATCTCCAAGGCAAAAATAAATTCAGTCATTGAAAAGGCACTTAGACATCAAGCACCAATAACAATCACTAAGTCACCATTTGTTGCACGGTCAACACCAAAATTGTGTTCCGTAGATGGGACGAGATTGTGTAACGTAGTTGTAACGTGTCCGTTGAGTCACATTGAAACCAAATTTTCAAATTATGTAAATAGATCCTTCTACGTCATTAAAAAATTACACGTGTTGGTCCAATATCCCCTTAATTCGAAGATTTTGGTTTCAATTTCATACCCTCAGTAATTATTTTGACCACAATTGCGATTTACATGTGTGGATGCGATAACATATGGCTTCTCTTATGAGATTTTGGAACTAACAATGTCTTACTTTATTATGTCGTTGTCAAAGCAAACTAAGTAGGGTATGGAGACTTCTACGTACCTAAGTATTAAGACTCGAATTATCTTTTACATGGAAAGATATACTCCTTTCACTCTCTATGAAGTAAGTCAAGTTAGTATGACTCAACTCTTAGACATCTGAGATGAAGGTTTTCGTATCTTTTACTGGTTAGGCGAGATCCCTATATCGAAAACAAGCTATTACTTTCTTCAACGCTAAGTACTTCGAACTGGTCCTGCAATACATGGCTTGTACCCCAACTTCTTAGTGAAACCATTTTTGAATAAAACTCCTTCCATAATATATGTCTTCTTCTTTGTGGATTAAAATACGTTAAGATCGAAATTCTAAAATTTAGAGGTCACGTGACAAACTCGTACAATTTCAGACATGATTAAGTGATTACTTGCACCAGATGCACCAAATTGAACAATTTTACAAATTATAGAACTAAAATCGTTTCGTGATACGTTAGCACAAAAGCGTAACAATGCCAATTTAGAGAAGTAAACATGTTTTTTTTTTCACATAAATGCATAATTCTACTTTAGGCATGGGTAACTTAAACTATTAACTTCAATAAACCAGCACTTCAAAATTACAGTTGTAAAAACAGCAAATCAAAATATTACACAAAACAAAATCCCCTTTCTTCAATCACAGCCCTAGAGAGAAGAGAAAAAAAAAAAACTACACTATCAATGGCGCTTTCAACACTCCAGAAACTGGCATCTCAGATCACTAGAAGCCCCTCCCTCTCACTCTCCTCACGCGCCGTCACACTCCGCTCCTCCTCCTCCGCCAAGGTCTCCGATCGCATCGTCAAACTCTCCGCCATAGATCCGGACGGCATCAAGCAAGAAGTGATAGGCCTGTCGGGTCAAACCCTCCTCAAGGCGTTAGCCAATAAGGGATTAATCGACCCGGCTTCGCATCGATTGGAGGATATCGACGCTTGTTCCGCCGAATGCGAGGTCCACATCGCTCAGGAGTGGATGGAGAAGCTCCCGCCCGCGTCATACGATGAGCAGTACGTGTTGAGGAGGAATTCGCGTAATCGGGTTCTGAACAAGCACGCGAGGCTCGGTTGCCAGGTGGTGCTGTCTCAGGAGCTGCAGGGGATGGTGGTTGCTGTGCCGGAAGCCAAGCCGTGGGACATTCCGTAATCGTTTAATGTTGACCGGTTGGTTTGGCTTTTTACATTTCGAAATAATGTGGATGATTGACCATGATTTCGTATCGTGGATATTGTTATATTGTCGTTATTATCATTAAAGCTGTCAAATAGTTCAGAGAATTTGATGAGTCGTTATCCTCTATGTCGTTTCTTGTTGTGAATTTTGGGTTTTCGGAGTAATTACCTTGATGCCCTGAATCGTTGTATTATTATGCATTTGAGTTATCTTTCTCGTTTTGATTACTTATGAAGTATTAGTGTAGTGTTGAGCACTGGTTGGGTATGCATTATTGTTTCGATTGTAATTGTTGTTCAAAATGAGATGAGATTATTTAAAGACACTTATTAGTGCATACCGTAATGATACTGATGTGCGAAGGTTGGTTAGATGTTGTTTTTAAGTGATGAGGTGAGAAGCCTAACCAAAGGACGTTTTACTTAATTTGATCGAGTGGAGAATGAGTCTTCGTGTTTTTGACTTGATGTAATTCTCGTTTGCTTCATATAACCTTGCCGAATTAATTGAATTACAGACTTGGTTGTTGTGGTGGTTATAGCAAGTACTGAATTTCAGCCTGTTGTGTTTATGTAATTTCTGTGCAGTTAGTATTCTTTGGATAGCTCGGTTCAGAGCACCTGTGATGTTTTAGTTTAGGTAAAGAATACGTGTGAAAGGCGTGTTCTTTGAGAGAAGGAACCTGTGCTACTTTGCCTGAAAAAAGGAAAGTTGTTTGTTTTACCTTTTGTAACAATTAACTGAGGGAATTGGAAATATTGTGCTGGCATAAGAGGTTGTCAGTGTAATTCTTTGGAAAATAATCTTTGTTTTCATGACTTCCGACATGGTCGAATTACACCTGTTATAGTTCTCCACAGGGTTCATGAGTGGTTTTGGTTGTTTAGCAACTTGAGTTCTAAAGACTGGGAGATTGGTGAATTTTGTTTCTTTGTGAAAAGATACCACATGCTTTGACACGAAACCCTGTTCTTCTGATTAATATTCGGTTACCAACAGATAGCATGATGTATGTTCTCATGAGTTTATGCTGTAAAACTGCCTGACAGGCCTTCGAAGATTCAGGCTTTTGGTAGTTGACTTGCAAACACCATCCTTTTTTCTTGCTGGCATCTATATACAAAAGGAACCAAAGTTCAAGAGCTTCTTGAACAGTTTTGCTAACATTCTAAGGATAAAGCATAAGTAAGAGCTTATATCAACTCCAACTAACATCAACTTAGAATTAAGTCGCTGAGGCTCAGTTCATAAAGAAACTATAACATATGGCAGATCAGGGATATCATCTGATCTTTTAAATTATTGTTGGCAGCCCCGTTCCTATTGAACAGGATACTGGACTAACACTATGCAAGGATGCTGTTTGCCTTATGAATGTAAAGTTTTCTAGTGCTGTATGTTTGAAGGTTTGGGTATTAATTTTGCTGGAGCAACCTCGCTCTAAATGAGACCATTGATTGCATATATATGAGCAAAATTGCGTAAAAACCTGTAGCTTCACTGCACCGTCCTGTACCTCATTGATTATCAATATAGCTTTAGAAACGATCTGACCATTTTCATAAGCTGGCAACTGCTATCCTTTATCATAGAGTCAATGAAAGGACCGAACCTGTATATCCTCTTTTCTGCCTTCAAAGTAAATCCTACACATCTATCTTTTGCTATACTGCATACTTTATGCTATTATTTTCAATGTTCGTGATAAGCATGTCCCGCCAAGGACTTTTCTGGGTGATATTTCTGAAAGTTGTTCTCTCTTGTGATTATTGGCATTATCTCAGAGTGTTGTTTAACATTTTTGTTAAATGTCAGTTGATCATATATGTTGTTAATGGCCAAACAGATCTTGTGTTGGATTGAATTTGTTTGTATTTGTAGAGACCATGAGTTGTGACTGCTGTATGCTTCAGTACGTCGTAATATCTGAAGCATATAAACTTATTTCATATACAGTAGGGAGAGGAGTATTAGATAGATTATCTTTGTAATGATGAAGAGAGGACGCTGGTATTTCATTGATTTATTTTAGATTACACACATAATCTGAAATAACTACATTAAGTCATCATGCAAAAAGACAACTAGTCGTGGGTGATTTTCTGTATCTTAGCAATGTTGTATACTAAGAATTTGCACTAGCTTTTGTACTTGGCCCAATATTTTGAGTTAATCTATTGTAACATTGGACCCTAATCAAGGTTCTACAGAAAGAGCCTTCATCTACTTCCCGAGAGGTTAGAAAAAGCTCATCAGCATAAACTTCAACATCAATCTCGTGGGAGCAAAGAATTTGTTGTCACATAAGTCCCCTAACCAGAGTGCTATGTTATCATATGATATTTTCTGTAGAAAGATCCTTCATCTGCTTCCCTAATGAGGTTAAAACTACAGCAGAGAGAACTTCAATCTGAATCTTGTTGATTTTCGCTTTCTTGGTAGAGTTTGACAGTACCTTATGGCTAGTTGTTCATCTAGCATGATAGAGACTGAGAAAAAACAATGCCCTGGCCTCCTTTTTCATTTCAAGAAAGGCCTACACCGGTGAAGCATTTATAGAGTCAGTAAGGCTTATAGTCCAATGTTTAGCCAAGATAAATCAGCCTCATTATATATACTATAGCAACAGTAAAACAGTAAAGTTGCATATGGAAATAAATTTGCATTGATTAAAAGAGAATGAAAATGTCCTAAGATTTTTGTAGGAAAAACAGAACACTGGAATGCTAGAAATAGCAGGAAGCTTTCAAATGCGTTGAGAGTGGGACCGTCTCATATGTGGGAGGTTGTTGTGCCTCCCCCTCTCACAGAGGGGGAGGCACAACAGCCTCCTGTTGAGAGTGGCTACGTGTCCTTGATGGGGTTTAGGTAAGAAAACTTTATGATGGTCGAATTTGTTGACCAAAAATGCATTTGGTAATTTAGAACTCAACATGACATGAATTAAAGGTTTTAATATTCCGCTTTCTTTTTCTTGTTGTCATGCTTCATTAAGGGGTTTGAGAAGAAAAGTGAGCTACATTTGTGGAGATCTCTTGTTATCATTATTGTTCTGACCAAACATTCATTGCGTGCGATTCTCAATAAACCCAAGACATCGGGGAGATTGATAAAGTGGGCAATAGAGCTTACAGAGTACGATATTCCTATGCCCTGAGGCCCTCTATCAAATAACGAGGCCGAATATGAAGCCCTCCTCATCGGAATGAGACTCGAGCAAGAAGCCAGGATAAAAAGGATACTCATCCACAACGATTCCCAGCTAATCGTTCAACAAGTCAACGGCTCTTACGAGGCCAAAGAAGAAAGAATGCGAGATTACGTTCCGGTAGTCCACCAGAGGCAAGGATGGTTCGATGAGTACAAAATCATCCATATTCCCCGAGAGGAAAACCAGGAGTCGAACACCTTGTCTAAGATGGCCACTCAAACGACCACTATCCACACCCGAAGAATCACTCTCCTCCATGTAGGCGAGTCGAAAAAAGTAGAAAGCAAATGAGTAAACGCCACGTCGGACTCCCCGATGAGTTGGATAACTTCCATCAAGGCTTATCTACAAGATCCCGAAGGATACTCCGAGGACAAATCTGTACAGCGGATTATGTGTAAAAAAATCATACGATACTTTCTTAAGGATGGGGTACTATTTCAAAGAACTTACTCTTGCCCGCACACCCGATGCCTTAGTGAGGAAGAGGCGCAACAAGTCCTATCGAAAATTCATGAAGGAACTTGTGAGAGCCATACCGGAGGCGAAAGTATGGTCGGACGCTTGATTCGACAAGGCTACTACTGGTCCACGATGGCCAGAGACTGCAAGGAACACGCCAAAAAGTGCAAACCGTGCCAAGCTTACGCCCCGAGGACCTACCAACCAGCAGCTCCATGGGAGCCTAACCTAACACCATGCCCCTTTGCCAAATGGGGCATCGATATAGTAGGACCCCTCATCCCCGACGCCGGGCAAAAGAAATTTATGCTGGTAGCGGTGGACTACTTCACCAAATGGGTAGAGGCAAAACCTCTAGCCCGAGTCACAGCCGGTGCGGTCATTAATTTCCTATGGAGGAATATCATATGCCGATTCGGCATTCCTTGGAGTATTGTGAGCGATAACGAGCTCCAGTTTACAAGTAAAGAGTTAGAAGATTGGTGTAGCCATTGGGAAGTCAAGCATCGTTTTGCTTCGGTGGGATATCCCCAAGCAAATGGCCAAGTGGAAAGGACTAACCAAACCCTCCTGAAAAACATAAAGGCTAGACTGGATTGGCACAAAGCCAAATGGGTCGAGGAGATACCTGACATCCTGTGGGCTTATCGGACTACGCAAAGAACGACCACATGCGAAACTCCCTATAGCCTGGCGTATGGCAGCGAAGCCGTCGTGCCCCTAGAAGTGGTAGTGGAAAGCTGGCGATTCCGGGAGTATGAAGAAGTGGCTAATAGCTCCAACTTAGCCCTTGCCCTTGACCTCCTCGAAAAAAGGAGAGCCCGAGCCGCTGTCCGAATATAGGAGTACAAGGCCCGAATGTCACGATACTACAACACCAAGGTAAAATCTAGGACTTTCCAAGTTGGAGACCTAGTACTGAAAAGAGTCGGAGCTTCCAAGAACGTAGGGAAGCTTGATCCCCGATGGGAAGGACCCTACAAAATTGCGGGAATCATCGGATCGGCAACATATCAGCTTGCCAACTCCGAAGGCGCAATACTCCACAATACCTGGAATGCCCTTAACCTTAGAAAATATTATGCTTAATGTAAAGTAACAGTTTGTACATAAATAAAAGAGTTGTTTATATATAGATGGTTCCTATACAAAAAAAAAATGGGGAAAATATTGTTGCACGACAAAATAATGACCCTACATATGGTCATCTAAGCAACCCAATCCCAAGGGGCCAACTATTACAAAACAACGAACTCTCATAGGTATATCAGACCATATCCTATACAAAGGTCTTTATACCACTAAAACAACCTCGGCATACCTTAACTAATAAGACGACAACGCTGCTTCTCGGACAAATTCACAGGATCGTCAATCACCACAAGCGGAACCGCAAGGTCTTCGAAAACCGCTGGATTAACTTCTGTAAAAATTTGACGAATGTTGAGCTCAGGAATAGCCAGCCCCGAAGGAAACCCTGGCAAAGCTCGAACGGCGTCCCGGCACAGCCGATATCCGATGCGGACTAAGTCACGCATCTCCCTTTGAAAGGACTCCCGAAGAACGGATGAACCCGATATGCCCAAAACTGCCTGGACTTTGGCCATCACCACCTACACCTCATGAGTACGGGACATCTCTAGCACTCTTTGATTTGCCGCATCCCGTTCCCTCGTGGCACGCAGCAACTGCTCATCGGAAAAGCGGATTTGGTCCCTCAAGTCTCCCATCCGCTCTTCCAAACCTAACACCCGAGCCTTTTCTAACACCAATTGGCGTTCCATCTCCCACGACTTGTTCCTCTCACATTGTAACCTCTCATCGTAAACCACTTGAGAAGTTTCACGATCTGCCTTAAGACGGGATAACTCCTCCTGGGCCTCTAGAAAACCCCTCTCCAACTCACCCTAACGACAATACACCAAGCCTGTATCGGAGGAAGAGCCCCATCGGGAACCAATGGCATTCAGTACCATATAAATCTGCACAAAGGAACCCTATTACCACAACGAAAGCGTAAAGGTTATGTTAGCCGTATAAAATACGAGATTAAAGAGAATATTAGTCCTAAATCAAAAGGATTAATAAATGGACAATACTATTGTCACGAGTACTTCCGATGAGTTGTACCCACTCCCAACGAGGAGGCCCCTCGGATGTGACCAATACCGCTCGGTTATTAACCCAAAGCGGTAGGAGTGGCCATCCGACGAGGGCACCTAGCGCCCCCCGGAAAGTCACGATGAGTCAAAACTAGATATTAGGGTGGCATCGGATAAAAAGCAAACCCGGATGGATCCACCTGATTCAGATATCCATCACGACACCGATCAGGGCCCCAATGGACTCCCGAGTCCCAGAACCTTGACAAAAACACTTCCTTGCTATGCACTCCCAACAAAAACGCTCTTGGAACACTACCCCAGTACTTCCTTGCTACGCACTCCCAACACAAATGCTCTCGGAACATTACTCCAGTCGACCAACCCAGAGGACGAAACTTCACAATAAACGTAAGAACTACAGAACAACACTCTCCGGGCACTCGGAGAAAGAAAAAACCTACCCACAATAGCTAAAAACCTCTCGGAGATCAACCCATGAACAAACGCCCCCTCGGAGAATATCCTGAAACACTCACTCCAGAATACACACCTCTCGGAGAAGCACTGTCACTAAGAGAACACTCAGACTCGGCCCTCGAGTCACCATTAGAAGCAATGAGCTCTCAGAAGTAAAGAAGGCAGTCTACCCCTTATCATAAAGAAGACCAAAGCCCTCGGAAGAAGAAATGATACAGTCAGCACTTAAGATAGACGTTATCTTATCGGTTAAATGAACATTGTAACACGTGTAGAACACCACCACATGCATAACGACACCTGTAAAAACATGCATAATGACACCTGTCCCTAAAAACTCTATATAAACAGAGGAAGAAGGGCAAGAACGGGAGGTCAAGCAATTAAAGAAAAACACACGTATAGACTCGGAAATACGCATATCAACTCGGAAAAGAGAGTGGATCATAGCGAATAAAATGAAGGAATGTTCTTGTCAGTTTTTCTCTCCTGTTAAATAGCATTTAGTTTTTGAACCACGGACAAAGGCGTTCCAACCCAAATAAATAATTCAGTTAATTAGGTCGTAATTCCAAACCCGTTAACAGGTTAGTTTTATATGAACGAACAAATACTATCCCTCGCATAAATCTTTGCAGGCTAAGTCTTGAAGGCTGGATAAAGGGAGAGTCTTCATCAACTCACAATCCAGCATGTTCAATAAACCACTTAAATAGTTTCGGCAAAAATCCGCGGTTGAAGTAGTCGGAGGAATGGAACCATCGCCCTCCCCGAAGGGCTGGGACCCCGCGGGAATAGGATTTCCTTCAAGGGGTAGGGAGCCCTCATGATCGGAACCCTCCCTGAGGGGATGAGACCCCCCGGGAGTAGGAGAAGGAAGACCCTCCTCCACCACGTTTATCATATCAAAGACATCTCCCTCAGGAGAAGACTGCACTATCAAAGGGGGTGTAGAAGGATCCATCCGAAAAGCTGTAGCCATCGGACCCTCCGACACCATAAGCTCCAACGGGTTAACTGGGGGGGCTACGATTGGTAAAGCCCTCCGATCCCTTTCTTCTGATGAAGAACTTGTCACTACCTCAAAATTCGAATGGTAAGAGCCCTCGTCCTCGGAAAGGGCATATCCTTCATTCGGTATTTACCCCAAAAAAGCCTTATCAAAAGGCTTAATGGCAAACATTTCCATCTCCGCACCTGTCAAGAGCATAAGCGTACTATAAGTCCAGAGTATTGAGAAATACCATAGATAAAAAGAAGAGAGAGGAACTTACCAAAAAAGAAGTTGTTATGTAGGAGCTGATGAGAGAGATTAAAAATCTCCACCCCCTCCTGAAGGCCTGCAAGGATTAGAGACTCGGGAAGTTCTAGCAAACCGTTGATATCGTAAGTACACGAGAACAACCCCGAACCAGACAAAACCTCCCATTCACGTACCGATGTCTCAGAATTAGGGACGATATATCCTAAGCCCCATCGGAGAGGTGTTGTGGTTAAATTCGCAAGTGCACGAAATCGTAACAAGTAATAAAGTGATAGATATGGTTGTCGATCCCACGAGGAATAAATAATTAATTACCAAAATTGATTAACTCTAGTTTTATTTGAGAAATCAGATTTCAGATTGTTCAAACGAAAAGATTAACAATTTACTAACTACAGTAAAAACTTTTAACAAAGTAGGGCGTTGAGACAATAGAATAACAAGGGTATTTCAATAAATAAGAGTAAACAATGAGAGAAGAGCTGGAAATCATGATTTCACCGTCATTAGTCTGATCTAAATTTTAATTAAGCATATTATTATGAGTTTCACGTTCAAAATTGTTGTTGGTTATCACCATTTATACTTTATGTACTCTTTCTCAAGTTATACATAAATTCTACAGCTTTACAACTAGAAAATGAGTCTAGTTACGAAGATGTGCACATGTATGTTCGGTGGTAATTTTATCAACCACGTGAAAACGATTAGCACATAATGGAATATAGAACAAGATTACAAAATAAATATAACATCATAAAATAAAGAGAGAAAAGTAAAGAGAGTTTAGAGATCGTTACAGATTTTTACTTCCGTAAAGCCTCCGATGGACTCCCCCGTACAAACTCCGAATTACTCCTCCAAAATTACAAACTACTAGAGAATACTACTACTATAGAAAGACTACTAAGTAAAGAGAGAATGGAGAAGATTGGTGTGTTCAAATATGGAAAATGTGAGGTCTATTTATAGTTGAACCAAAAACATAAGACGACATCTCGACTGTTCATCTCGTTTTGATCCAATGACCCAAAATTGTCATATAATTGATGAATTATTGCTCACAAAAGTCATCTAATTGATGAATTATTGATCAAAAAAGTCATGGCACTCTAGAGTTGGTTTTAATAATTGACAAACGTGGTATTAAGGAATTTTAAACATTTTCCATATGTCATTCATCTAGACAATGTAGTAGAAGATGTTGCACAATTTTGTAGGAGAGGATCCAAAGTTTTTTCTTCTACCCCAAAAGCCCTTCTTGTGCAAGACATTTTGCCTCTTCGACATAGAGAGCATGTATAATTGTGGTTACAATCACTTACACAGAGTCTTTGACCTATTGTGGTTTCAACCTATTAATTTCAGAAACAATAATTATGGCTTTTCGACTGTATAAGTTTGTAAGGCGCTCGTCTTCAACGATCACCTTACAAACTTGGAGACTTATGGTGTACCATAATTTGGGATTTTATATAGTGACCAATTACAACATGACGAGGAAAACACGATAAAACGGATAGTGCGACAAGATTAACCAGTTTAAATTGGTCACGATAGTTTGGGCCCACCAACTAGCACATGAACAATCTCTTTTGGTCGCGATAAGAAAAATGGGTCATTCACAACCACCCAGGCGGTTGCGAATGATCATCTGGCAGTCGTAATAGGCGGGTCGCAGATGCGGCCCGTCGCGGTCCCAAATGACATCTTTTGCGACCGCCAGGCGGTCACAACTTTGCAACGGGTAAGTTGTAACTGTCCACTCTTTGCAACACAATTTGCGACAGGTTGGCCGTAACAAATGACCTTGTGGTCATTTGCTACCGCCCGACGGTGACAATTGACCTACATGTCATTCGCCATCGCCTGACAGTAGCAAAAAAATTTGTGACCGCCTAGCGGTAGCGAATAATATTCACTGTATTTTCTAATAACGGGTGGTCTTGAATATTATGAATATTATGAATATTATTTGCTACCGCTGGGCAGTAGCAAATAATATTTGTCAGAATAAAAAAATAATAATATTCTGGTAAATTTCTAAAATATATATTTTTTTGTAGAAATTACAAATGGAAATTAAAGCAGACAAAGAAATAGGAGTTGAACATAGAAAAGAGTTGTAAAACAAATAAAATTTTGAGGAAAAAAAATAAAAAGTAAAGAGAAAGAAATGGAGAAAAAAATTAAATGAAAAGAGATGAAGAAATGAAATGAATAAACAAAAATAAAAACAAATAATTTTCTGTATGAAGAAAAAAGAAATGAAACGAAATTTAAGAGTTTGTAGATTTAGGAAAAGAAAAGAAGAGTTAGTGACGGAGTTGGGATATTTTTGGAGAGTATATTTTGAATGTATTGAAAATTAGAGATAAATGGTGGGGATATATAGAATTTTGGGTGAGAATCTTGAATTTTCAGAAAATTTGAATTTTCTCCCAAATCAGGGCTTTTTGCTATTGCCCGACGGCCGCAAAAAAATCTCAATTCAGATTTTGCAAGCGCTTGGCGGTCGCAAGTGGATTACTTACTACCGCTAGGCGATAGCAAAAGACCATTTTTTTCTACCGCCTCACGGTGGCTAATAGTATTCAACTTTTATTTTTTGTGATTTTTTGGAACGATCTTTATGTGTTTGCGATTTTTAACAACAAATCTCATTATTACAAGTGAATGAAGTAATAAAAGATTAGAACACTAGTAATTGAGCTATCAAACTAATAGATTATATGTGATTGAACGAGTTATTAATGGTTGAACTATTTTATGTTCTACAGCACTAAAGATCATACCTAGTAGTTATAATTGCCTTACGTGATTGTCTTTATTTTACAAATGTAAGTATAAATATCTTTATGATGTTCAATAAGTAGATCATCTAAAGCATAATGTATATATATATATATATATATATATATATATGTAGGCATTACTTTCGTTGTTATTAAAATTTAGTTAGAAGCTTCATTATAGACTATGTCACGCACCGAAACAAATAACGTTTTCAATTTATTTTAGTTTAATTTGCACTTTAGTCCTTTAACTTACACAAATTAGGATTTTGACACCAATTAGTTTTAGAATTTGCAAATTTAGTCCTAAACGTTTATGATTAGCTTATGATAGCCTTTACACAATTTATGTATTCTTAAATTAGGTTCATAAACCACAAATAATTATGATTATTTTGAAATTAGCTTAAAACATATTAATTACATAGTTATCTCCTTAATTATGTATAGATATCTTTTATATAATAACTATAATTGCATAATAGTTAATCAATTACAAGTTGTGAATTATTTAAGATGAATATATGATCTGAATTAGATATTATAAGGTGTATAAAGTAAAGTAAAATAAAAAAATAAGTGATAAGGAGACAACTATACAAGTTGCCAACTTGTTACTATAATTGCACATGAACCTATTAGAATCTGTCAGCACTCTAGATCTGACTTTGAATAATTTTAGCTGTCATATTACTCACGTGAATGCATCGTTTTTCTTCATCATATTCAACCATTGTGAGTCTAGTTTCATAAAAAAATTGTTTCAGAATTTTCCCCATCGTCCTTCTACCCATAAAAGACCAAAACTTTTCATTGTGTAGCAAAACTGCTTTCGAATCCGAGCACTAAACACACCCTAACTCATCCAAATCAAGCCCAAAAATTCTGAAATTTTAGATCCAGATTCCCTTTAAGTTAGGCAGCTTTCATATTCAGACACCATTTCCAAAAGAGAAGTTTTTGAAGGCCGAAAGCAAGCATCAGTCAGTCTCTATCTAGAAAGTCCGAAAACAGCTTCTATCACACAAGGATTTTTACAAAATAGTACAACTCTTTCTTTATCACTCCTACTCCATGAATTTATTCCTATATATATTTTAATTCTTTAAAAAATATTTAACTATGATATTCATTTGTTTACAAAGGTCAATTTAGTATAAGAATCTATGCATGTCACTATTTTAGTTATTTGTTTTAGAATACTATGTAATATTTCACCAACCTCTTTGTATGATGCTTAATATCAAGAGTTGAAATGTGAATTTATGACAGATCTACTATATTGAAGGTTATCTAAGCAAATCACTCATTAGATCATAGTTTAGACGACAAAGATAGTAGTAGCCGAGGATGTTTTATTTTTACTAATGATGATGCAAGGTTTTAAGTGATCTTTAGTTAACTTTCATATTAATCATTTGTATGAAACTTTGATGTATATTAAGACACGATTCTCTCACGTTTTAACTTAGTTAGTATTAAAGGGTAACCTAATTACTAGTTAGAAATGAAAAAATAAACTTACTAGCTAATTGTATAACTATTAACACTTTATAAACCTATTTAGGGATTGACGAAGTTAACGAGGACAACTAGCGGCAATTGTGTGGAAAAAGTGAGGTTTAATTTGATTACTCCAGCCCCGTTTGGTACCCGGCCCTGAGGAACTTGGACAGAAAAATCGTGATTTTTGTTCCCGAATCACGAGCCACTTCTTTCATCCTTTATATTGCCTTTATGTTTCATTTACTTATTCTCTTTGACGATTCATTTTCTTTTATCTATTGTTACTTCATGTTCAGATGCTAAATCTATGACATGTCAATTCATAATTGTATTACCTGATCTAATATGATAAACTATATATTGATTCTTGGACTGTGCAAACGAGCAACGGATATTATTTAGCTTACTAGCTCATATGATATTATGTTTCACCCATTGGGACGCCTTTGGGAAGTTGGACCCGGGATTGTGTTAATTTACTGCTGGGCAGCAAGGGCTGTCGGTTTAAGTATTTTTGCATAATACCCATCGATCTGGGTGCCGCGTATAGTCAGGAGTCGATTATATCTCGCGTGCTAGATAGACGTGTACTCGAGCATGTCTTTTCATTTTGTTGCGAGGTTACTCCTCGTTGGGAGGTATAAGGTAGTATATTCGTTGATATAAGGTTGAATCTAGTTATTATGTGCACATATTCATTTTTATTACTTCATGTTCATATGTTATTAACGCTCAATAGTTATTTCTTACCATTCTTTACCGTTCAGTTCATTTTCGGATTTTACTTATTCTTGTTCAATTTACCGTCTAAACCTATAAATCTCACTAAGTCATTAAAGACTTATTCCTCTTTCGTTTTGTCTGTCCATTCCTCAGAATAAAAGGCGACTTACATGTGGCTGGTGTGAGCGGTAAGAAGTTATTTTGCTAAGTGTGATTTTGAGTATGCATTTCAATAATCATAAATATTTTAAATAAATAAGTATTGTTACTTTTATTCAACTATGACGTTGTTATTTGTATTTTATCAAGACTTCCGCTGTGATATGTAATAAATTGATTTTCTTTGTGTATGGTATGATCCTGGCCGTGAGACATTTTCTTTAGACTAAATTAATATCGAGTTTATTTCTGTATTATTTAAACATGGGACGAGTTTGATATTAACTAAATCTGGAGGTGCGGTCCTCACAGTATGGTATCAGAGCCATTGTTTTAAAATAAGGTTTAAAAGTCATAATTTTAAAAGTTTAAACCTACTATTTTGCTTAACATAATTTTGTTTTCTTTATTTGACGAGAATTTTTTTAAATGGTCACTTTGAGTTTGTCGTGATGCCTTTTGGATTAACGAATGCCCCGGCAGCATTCATGGACATGATGCATTGAATATTTCGGCCATATTTGGATAAGTTTGTGGTTATCTTTATTGATGACATCCTGGTATTCTCCAAATCAAAAGCAGATCACGCCCAACACTTGAGGACAGTTCTGCAAGTCTTAAGGGAGAACAAACTCTATGCAAATTTTAGCAGGTGTGAGTTCTGGCTAGATCAAGTGGCATTTCTGGGTCATGTGATTTCCAGCAGAGGAGTCGAGGTTGATCCAACAAAGATTGAATCAATCATAACTTGGAAACGACCTGAGAATGTCACTGAAATTCGAAGCTTTCTGGGATTAGCAGGGTACTATCGAAGATTCATTCAAGATTTCTCAAAGTTGGCAGCTCCACTTACACGACTAACTCAGAAGAATCAACCTTTTGAGTGGAACGATAAGTGTGAGGCAAGTTTTCAAGATTTAAAGAAGAGACTAAGTTCTGCGCCAATATTAGCCCTACCCAAGGGATCAGAGGGGTTTGTAATCTCCACAGATGCATCAAAAGAGGGTTTTGGATGTGTTCTTATGCAGAATGGGAAAGTCATTGCCTACGCTTCTAGGAAGTTGAAACCAAGTGAAGCAAATTATCCAACACATGACTTGGAGTTGGGGGCAATTGTTTTTGCATTGGAGAAATGGAGACATTATTTGTATGGAGCAACTTTTGAAGTATATACAGATCATAGGAGTTTGAAATATACCTTTTCCCAGAAGGATTTAAATATGAGACAACGTCGATGGATGGAATTCCTAGAAGACTATGATTGTTCAATCCTCTATCAACCAGGAAAGGCGAATGTCGTTGCAGATGCTCTAAGTAGAAAAGCCAAATTGAACCAACTTAGAGGCAAATAGGCAGTAACAATTAATGGTGAAGCAAATCATATTGTAATTCAATCGCGAGCTCGCCTAGCAGGGATACAGATCCAGTCAGACTATCAAGTCGAGTTGATAAAAGCCCAACAAGGGGACGAGGAAACTAAGAAACTCAAAAGAATGCTGAGTGAGAAAAACTCCAAGTATCACCTACACCCTACATGACTATTGATGTTATAAAATAGAATGTGTGTGCCACAAAAGCTTCCAAATGAGTTGTTGGACGAAGCTCACAAGTCCAAATACACGGTACACCCAGGGGGTACAAAAATGTATCAAGATCTAAAGAAGCATTTTTGGTGGAGTGGAATGAAACAAGATATTGCTGATTATGTGAAAAGATGCATGACTTGTCAACTCGTGAAGGCCGAACACCAGCACCGAGCTGGCAAATTACAACCTCTCCCTATTCCTGATTGGAAATGGGAACAAATATCCATGGACTTTGTTACTGGGCTTCCAACAGTCAGAGGCGGTTATGATAGCATATGGGTTATTGTCCACAGGTTAACAAAGTCGTCTCATTTCTTACCCGTAAAGACGAGCTATAAGGTTGAAACCTTGGCAGAGCTATATAAGTAGGAGATAATCAGATTGCATGGGATTCCAGTAAGCATTGTGTCTGATAGAGACCCCAAGTTCACGTCCAGACTATGGAAACAGTTACAAGAAGGGCTTGGAACTAAATTGAAGTTTAGTACTGCATCTCATCCTCAGACTGATGGACAATCTGAACGTACAATTGGATTTCTTGAAGATATGCTGAGAGCATGTGTACTAGATCACAAAGGGTCTTGGGATCAACAACTACCTTTGGTAGAGTTTGCTTACAACAATAGTTATCAGGCTTCTATTGAAATGGCACCATACGAGGCTCTCTATGGCAGAAAGTGCAGATCACCAGTTCATTGGGATTTAGATGAACGTCGAATCTCTTCCGAAGGATTGCATCGAGCATTGAGACACGAGATCATTCAAGAAGCAATTGATAAAGTTCATATTATCAAGCAACGCATCAAAGAAGCCCAAGATAGGCAGAAGAGTTATGATGATAAGAGACACATAGACTTGGAATTTGAAGTAGGGGATCACGTTTTTCTTAAATTGTCACCTCGAAAACGGTTCAGGAGGATCGAAAAAGGTGGAAAGTTAAGCCCACGATTTGTTGTACCATTTGAAGTATCAAAAAGGGGTTGGGAAGGTGTCTTACCAATTGGTATTACATGAGTCTCATATTCTCACACCTGGTACGGTTCAAATTGAAAGTGATTTGTAATATGAAGAAAAACCAGTTAAGATTCTTGATCAAAAGTTCCAAGAACTTAGAAATCGGAAGCTGTCCATCGTTAAAGTTCTTTGGCGAAATTACAACGTAAAAGAATCAACTTGGGAACCAGAGCACGAGATGCGGAAACACTATCCATTTCTTTTCGAGAATTCAGGTATGAATCTGGGGACCATATTCCTTTAAGGAGGGGGTATTGTCACGCACCGAAAAAATAGCGTTTTCAATTTAATTTAGTTTAATTTGCACTTTAGTCCTTTAACTTACACAAATTAGGATTTTAACACCAATTAGTTTTAGAATTTGCAAATTTAGTCCTAAACGTTTATGATTAGCTTATGATAGCCTTTACACAATTTATGTGTTCTTAAATTAGGTTCATAAACCCTAAATAATTATGATTATTTCGAAATTAGCTTAAAACATGTTAATTATATAGTTATCTCCTTAATTATGTATATATATCTTTTATATAATAACTATAATTGCATAATAGTTAATCAATTACAAGTTGTGAATTATTTAAGATGAATATATGATCTGAATTTGATATTATAAGGTGTATAAAGTAAAATAAAAATAAAAAATATGAGATAAGGAGACAACTATACAAGTTGTCAACTTGTTACTATAATTGCACATGAATTTATCAGCATCTGTCAGCACTCTAGATCTGACTTTGAACTATTTTAGCTGTCATATTACTCACGTGAATGCATCGTTTTTCTTCATTATATTCAACCATTTTGAGTCTAGTTTCATAAAATAATTGTTTCATAATTTTTCTCATTGTTCTTCTACCCATAAAAGACCAAAATTTTTCATTGTGCAGAAAAACTGCTTTCGAATCCGAGCACTAAAAACACCCTAACTCATCCAAATAAAGTCCACAAATTCTGAAATTTTAGATCCAGATTCCCCTTTAAGTTAGACATCTTTCATATTTAGACACCATTTCCAAAATAGAAGTTTTTGAAGGCCGAAAGCAAACATCAGTCAGCCTCTGTCCCCAAAGTCCGAAAACAGCTTCTATTACACAAGGATTTTTACAAAATAGTAAAACTCTTTCTTTATCACTCCTACTCCATGAATTTATTCCTCTATATATGTTGTTTCTTTAAAAAATATTTAACTATAATATTCATTTGTTTACAAAGGTCAATTTAGTATAAGAATCTATGCATGTCACTATTTTAGTTATTTGTTTTAGAATGCTATGTAATATTTCACCAATCTCTTTATATGATGCTTAATATCAAGATTTGAAATGTGAATTCATGATAGATCTACTATATTGAAGGTTATTTAAGCAAATCACTCATTAGATCATAGTTTAGACGGCAAAGATAGTAGTAGCCGTGTGTGTTTTATTTTTACTAATGATGATGCATGTTTTTAAGTGATCTTTAGTTAACTTTCATATAATACTTTGTATGAATCTTTGATGTATATTAGGACACGATTCTCTCACATTTTAACTTAGTTAGTATTAAAGGGTAACCTAATTACTAGTTAGATATGAAAAACATAAACTTACTAGCTAATTGTATAACTATTAACACTTTATAAACCTATTTAGGGATTGACGAAGTTAACGAGGACAACTAGCGGCAATTGTGTGGAAAAGGTGAGGTTTAATTTTTGATTACTCCAGCCCCATTTGGCACCCGGCCCTGAGAAACTTGGACAGAAAAATCGTGATTTTTGTTCCCGAATCACGAGCCACTTCTTTCATCCTTTATATTGCCTTTATGTTTCATTTACTTATTCTCTTTGACGATTCGGTTTCTTTTATCTATTGTTACTTCATGTTCAAATGCTAAATCTATGACCTGTCAATTCATAATTGTATTACCTGATCTAATATGATAAACTATATATTGATTCTTGGACTGTGCAAACGAGCAACGTATATTATCTGGCTTACTAGCTCGTATGATATTATGTTTCACCCATTGGGACGCCTTTGGGAAGTTGGGCCCAGAATTGTGTTAATTTACTGCTGGGCAGCAAGGGTTGTTGGTTTAAGTATTTTTGCATAATACCCATCAATCTAGGCGCCGCGTATAGTCAGGAGTTGATTATATCTTGCGTGCTAGATAGACGTGTACTCGAGCATGTCTTTTCATTTTGTTGCGAGGTTACTCCTCGTTGGGAGGTATAAGGTAGTATATTCGTTGATATAAGGTTGAATCTAGTTGTTATGTGCACATGTTCATTTTCATTACTTCATGTTCATATGCTATTAACGTTCAATAGTTATTTCTTACCATTCTTTACCGTTCAGTTCATTTTCGGATTTTACTTATTCTTGTTCAATTTACCGTCTAAACCTATAAATCAGTAAGTCATTAAAGACTTATTCCTGTTTTGTTTTGTCTGTCCATTCCTCATAATAAAAGGCGACTTACGTGTGGCTGGTGTGAGTGGTTTTTCAAATCAAGAAGTTATTTTGCTAAGTGTGATTTTGAGTATGCATTTCAATAATCATAATTATTTTAAATAACTAAGTATTGTTACTTTTATTCAACTATGACGTTGTTATTTGTATTTTATCAAGACTTCCGCTGTGATATGTAATAAATTGATTTTCTTTGTGTATGGTATGATCCAGGTCGTGAGGCCTTTTCTTTAGCCTAAATTAATATCAAGTTTATTTATGTGTTGTTTAAACATGGGACGAGTTTGATATTAACTAAATCTGGAGGTGCGATCCTCACGGACTATTCCCTATAAATGATTGATGATGCGTAATCCGCCACGTCCTCGTAAAGATGCAGAAAAGGGTACCACATAAAACGACCAAGGGCTAGGGAAAAAGTACCCCCGGGTCACGACCAACAGACGCCCCTATAAGAGCACATGGTCTAATACCAGGCAAAAATACCCCCGAGTCTCGACTAGCTAACACCTCAATAAGGGTACATAGCCCGGATCAAAAGGCCCGAGTATATTTTACCTAGCAGTCCAGAGTCACTCAGGATTCGGGTACCCCACAAGAAAAGTCACGAGAGCTCCCCACCTTCGGGTCGATACGAGGACCCATCAATTGTCTTACTTCCCCCGGATCTCACAAGACCCGTGATAAAGGACCCCCGGATGGTAGCACCCAACACTTAGCCAAAATATCTTTGATAAAGGAAGACAATACAAAATAATAAGGGAATGAGTGAATATAAAGATGGGTCGAAGGAAGAAGATTTTGCATCCACGATCTCAATATAGCGGATCAAAGACAGACGTGACTCGGAAGATCTCACAACTACTCAGACGAAGCACGACTCGAAGAACCCCATCAGAATACACATGGGTAAATACAACTCAGAGGGTAGCAAGACCCCCTCAAGACGGAAACAAACACCACGATGGCACAACCTAATGCAAAGGAAGTGTCACCTACCCATATTAAAGGCAACTCCCAACCACCCCTTATTATGATGAAAGACCACGCCTCATTGGTCCAAAACTACTATTGGAGCAGAAAACGACAAATCTTACCGGTCCTGACCAACGATTGGTGTAGGACCGACTCACCCTCATTGGTTCAGAACATTATATAAGATGATTAGAGTAGATATCATCATTATTCGGTCAGAAGAAACTCAATCAACTCACGCTATTGGGCGCCTCGTACCAGACGACCCCCATTGGCGCAGAAGACCCTAAACAACATTGGCCATTGCCACCACCCAAAGTTAAGATCCTATTGGACGAAGATCTCAAGACCAGCACTATCAATAGCCTCTTATTCAGCATCAAATGGACAAGTGCACTTCCGCCAAATTCACTACGCAAACACATCATTGCACTTAGCAAAATAACAAAAAAAGCACTATCTAGAGAAGTAAGTAGCTATCTTCACCCCCTGTTAATTCACTTAAAACCCTTAATAAAATAATATTGCTTCCCTTTTTTTAAGCTGGGGATTGGCGTTTTGAACAATAATCAGTGATAATATCCACAAATTCTCCTCACTCTACGGGCCTCAGACGATATTGCATCACCAATGATGCTTGATTTAGCAATGAAACCTCATGATTTGGATCACTTTAACTCATTAGTACCTCTTGTTGTCGTAATTAACAATTAAACAAGCAACACGCCTTTAATTGTGGTCCAAAATGCATAAATTTGAAACATGAATGTTATTAGTAACCGCTTGGCGGTAGCAATTGACCATCAATTCCAACCGTCAGGCGGTTGCAATAACTTTTGGCGACCGCCAAGCGAGCGCCACTAGCCAATAGCTAGTGTCTATTGCCAACGGCTAGTCCAACATGAAACGCATTACATTAATAGTCCAACATGAAATACAATACATTAATAGTCCAACATGAAATACATTACATTAATAGTCCCAAATGAGTACATATTTAAATAAAAGTACTACTAGACACTCTCATCGTGGCTCATATCGTAAGTAACTTCACCACCGGCATCTGCGGGCTTATTGCCAACGTCACCATCACCATCAAGATCTACCTCATCGTCAACGCTGTCAAAAAAATCATCCTCCTCCACGCCACCGAAATCTACATGCTCATCCTCATCATCGTCGGAGTCGTAATCCGGGGCATATGCAGGCATTGTAGAAGAGTTGGGAGCAAATGGATCGGGCCTCTGAGGGGTGGGTCGTGGCGACCTAGAAACCATATAACGAGCTCCGGTCCTGCGTGCAGAGCCCATGAACGCTTCACTAGGAAGCTCTGAAGGTGCAGTACCACTCGTCTGAGTAATGTGCTGGCTCAAGGACTGGATATACAACCATATGACGTCAACTCTCAGATCTTGTGTTGTGTGCAACTCCTCGTTCTGCGTCTCCAAATCCTCGACGTAGGCCTGCAGGTGGTCTAGTTGCTTCATGAACCTCATACCAAATGACTCTGGATGGACCTCACTCGATAAGCCCTTCGCCTTCATCTTCTTCACTCCTCCAGTCCCTTCCCCCACAGCTCCGGATCAAACTCGGGCCATTCTGCCGGTGGCGGATAGCACTCTATCAGCAAGCCAGTGTACTTCTTCTGTTAATGTTTGTAAGAATCAGTATTAAGATAATAACAAATTGAATGTGCGGAATAATTAACAAGGATGTAATTAAAAATACTTACATAAATAACTATGTACGAGTCATCAAGCCAAACGCGACTCGATCGTTGTTCGAAAGTTTGCCTTGTAGTCTTGGGCTTCTTCGTATGGTAGAAACAGTACGCATCATCGTGTCGAATAGGGGGTGGTCTGATGGGGCATCGCCATCGCCTACACATTTTAATAAAGAGTACATTAAACTTAATTACACATATACAACAATCTTTAATTACGAGTATACTATTAAATCTTATAAAGCATACCATTCAACATTTAATCTCCTCGTAGTCAATGGATCCACCGGCAAAAGTGGGAGGTGTCTGTCACATTTGCTATGGGGTTAGCTCTCCTTCCTCGTTGATCTGCGTCCTCCACAAAACCGTTTGATGTATTGTGGACTCCCAGTGCGCTATCGCTTCCTTCACCACATCGTTCATCCAGGTCTTCGAGCGACCTGCCCACTTCGGATCATCATTTCTCGCATAGTAATTCTTCTTCGTATTGTGGATCAACTCCTTATACCTCTTTTTGGCCTTCGCCTCGTATGCATTATGTGCCTTACACAAATCTTTCTTACGAATCCCATATGTATACCACAATTAAGTTTTGAAGATTATTCAGATTATTTTGTTTTAGGATATATCATACACTAAATTAAATAAAATACTTATGTAATAACTTCTCACCGTAAATTTCTTCCACATATCATCTCTAATCTCCTCGAGTATCAACGAGTAGGTGGGACAAAACTTGTTCGTAAACTATTTGATGTGATCTATAATTGTCGTCAAAACTGAGGAGCTCTTATGAAAGAGTCCCCGAGGAATAAATGAATTGATCTTTGGTGTCGACTAATCATGTGTACCGTAGCACCTCTAGAGGGTCCTTTACCCGGACGCTCCTACGTGCCTGTGGATGCTCCTGCTACTGGAGTCTCGGTCTCGGTTGGCCTAACACTCTGTCCAGCTCAGGTAGACTCTGCTGATGGTGGTCTCTGGTGACTAGACCTAGATCCAGAATGTGTACGGGGCGACGACGCTGCATCATGCTGATCATAACCTTCGAGAGAAAGGCGTCGTTGTAGAGGATAAGACTCTGTAGATCCATCCTGCAACCCACGAGCCCGGGCTTGGACGGGTGGCTCGCCTGAAGCGCGACGATGGGCATCGACATCAGGCTCACTAGTGGCGACGCCGACTGGAGTACCCCCATGGGTAAAACGTATCTGAGGTATGAGACTACCTCTACCAGTCGAACGAGGTCGGCGTGTAGGATCGTCCGACATGACGACTATACATATACTACGAACTAAGTAAAAATATCTAAGTTAGATCATTGATAGGCTACTGAGACTCCCTAAAATATAATACATACTAAGTTATCGAGATTCCCTATATAGGCAAATCAAGGTTTAACATCTGACAATTATACGACTTGGAGAGATTCCTAAAAATAACATCATTTTTATAGAAATTCCATAAAGGCATCGTCATTTCTAATTTTTAGAGATTCCTAAGGATCATTTGTTCTAAGTTATGTAAACATTAAAATGAGACATGTAAAAACTAAACTAACAATTTTAAATGAAACAAACTAATTAAACTAAGAAATTTAACATTTAAAATATTAACTTTAACACATGCCAAGTTTAAAATAACAATTTTAAACCAAATAAGCTAAACTAACAATTTCTCATATAAATATAATATTAAAACATTAAAGAAAAAACATAAATCGAGAAAAGGTGGAAAAACTTACAAATTTTCGGAGTCGCGACTGTCGAGCGGTAGCGAAAGGAGGGGGCGGTCGCACCTTTGGGGGAGGAAAAGAGAAGTTGAGTGCCCCCTCCATTCCATCTGCGACCGCCCAACGGTCGCATATGCTCCTTGTTGCGACTGCCCAACAGTCGCAACAGCGGTTCGGGGTATTAGGGCAACCAGTTGCCCTAATATCGCAACAGGTGCCATTTGGGATTTCTTCCCGCCAAAGGGTTGCGACTGCCAGACAATTGCAGAAGACTCTGGCGATTGTCAGGCGGTGGCGATAGCCCCATCTTTCTTGTAGTACAATCTCTTTGCCCATGAACAATCTCTTTACGGCCCAACCCATGCAAGACCCATAATCTATCCTATAAATATCTCCTTTAGTCATCATTAAAAAAGAAGAAGATATTTTTGAGAGCTCTCACAGACTACGCACTATCTCTTCGCACATTATCTCTTTGTGCAATATCTTTTTGTGCACTATCTTTTAGCGTATTATCTTTTTGTAAACTATATTTTTGTGAACGATCAATTCGCGACCGTGAATGATCATCTGTTATCCGTGAAGTCATCCAATACTAGGCCATCATCTCGCTATTCGATGTGCAAAGGCCTTGCCTCAGAAGTTCTCTTCACCTCCGACCATGATCAGAAGCCACAGAGAAACAATGAAATACGTTCGGCTTGATTCCCTAAAGGGATACGTAAGGAGCTTGGCTAAATCTGAAGTTCAATCTAAAATCAACAAACTCCTAATCCGTATCAGTCGCTTTTTGCGCGACCTAGTAGATACGTTCGACTTACTTAACTATTTTCTATTTACACCGTATTTGAGCTATAACTTGTTTATATTCTAACCCTTCAACAAGCATCAACTAACTTTGACATCAGAGAGCCTATGTCGGGTCAACCCCGACCTAGTTCACGTGCCGTGTTTTTCAATGCAGGTTTCTAGAACTCAGAGCTAACGCATGACCAATAAGAAACTTATGTTAGTCTGATGTAGAGTGATAAGTCATCAAATAAACGAAATCACCACGCATCACATATATATTGAAATAAGGTAGTGTTGAAAATCGTGGAGGTGCAAGCATAAAAAATTATACACCAAACATGTAAAGTATAAAAACAAATTTAACGAGGTAAAGAAAAAAGAAAAGTTGTAAACTTATACAACAAACATATATAAAATATAGTCAAACATTACCTATTGTTTCAAAAACAAATATAACGAGGTAAAAGAAAAAAGAAAATAAAAAAAAAAGCTCCTGATTTCTCCTCTATCTCTTCGCACAATTAATTAATCACAGCGTATATATAGCATACACGCTAATTATCGTTGTTTAAATTACCACTACAAGAATGTAGTTAAATAACTGTGAAATAGTCAGTAGGTAAATGGCAAATTCGCTTGCTAATTTTAAATTTATCAAGCGAAATATTGGTTACAAGGTGTCGAAGCAATAAGTGTAGAAGGTAACATTTAGCAAGCGAAATATTACTGGGACCTACGTGTAACTTTCGCAAGCGAAAAGTAGGTTGCAAAAGTCCAGCGCAGATTTGCAAGCGAATCGCTGCTTTGGATCCACGTGGATATTACCAAGCGAGGAACTTGATGAAAATGTCCAGCACAGACAGTTTGCAAGCGAAAATTCGCTTGGAAAAACACGTGGAAAGAACACTTGGAAGAACACGTGGAAAATTCACTCGTAAATTATCTTTCATTCAAAATTTCGCTTGCAAGCTGCTTAGCAGGATATTTCCATCCGTTTTTCACCTTTTCAACCGAAGTTTTAGTTGAAAGCTTTTCCCTTGGAATTTTCGCTTGCAAACGTGCAAAGCTAAACTTGAACATTCTTGTAGTAGTGTACCATAAATAATTTTATTTTATGATACTAAAAATGACATTATTACTATTAAACAACATCACAAATTGCTCAGGCACCCGAACCAAACAAGAACTTTCCAAGTCTGACAGAAAATAATAATCGATTCCATAATCTGAAAACCGATAACCATATGTACAGGTACCTGCGTTACCTATGATAACATTACGTATTATAACACTATGAGTGCCACTTTACATGTCATAAACAATCTATCCTATCTACATAGATGCACACGAAAGTGGCTTAGGCGATTCATCATGCCGCAACCTTTCACTTGTTTCATTTTGAATAATAATCAACGATGTTTTTCATCACTTGTACCTGAGCTCTAAGGCACGTTACATAGTGAGCGGTTTCACGCAATAATTTGCTGAAATCCATTTCTTCGCCTCCCGGAACGAGTTCCCTAAGATCATTTTCCTGTTCGATACTTAGATAACTTGTAGGGTTCCTCCTCATGACCACTCTTTTTCTCCTGATTTTACAAAAATGGACGTGATGATTTCGAGGTCCGCTTTTCTTAACGAGGCCAAGTTTACGGTTTCTTATCTTCCTTAGCACCGCTCGACTCCAAGCCCTCCTTGGCCCTACCGCAGAAGCCATGGATGTGTATGCCGCACTTTTGATAACAAGGTGTCTTTCGTAATTGTAATCAGCGGTGGATTTTTTATTTTGGAGTCTCGTCTTTTTCATGAGGCTTTTCATGACACGAACAAATCGGAAGGCGAACTTAGTCTTGATGGAGCTAGGGTTTGGATGCATATTCTTCTTGATGGAGCTAGGGTTTGGATGCATATTCTTATCGGTCGTCATGGAGATGGAAATGGGAGAAAGAAAAGGGGAATGAGGAAAGGAATGGAATTAGGGTTCTTTTTCTAATGGGCAGTGTACAATGAAAATATTTTGTTTCTGACACAAAGAAAAGAAGCAGAACTAAGGACAAAAAGGAAAGAAAACTTGTGCTCAGACTTTCGGACTGAAAATTCTCCTTTATAACAAAATAGTTATGTGTGTGTGTTGGAGAGAGAGATAGAGATAGATAGAGAGAGAGAGAGAGAGAGAGAGAGAGGGGGGGGGGGGGGGAGATACGTGACTTATGTGGCCAGGGACCATGTGAAGAAACAAACGTGTGAACGGATTAGGAGAAAAAAAATACCGGATAGAGAGAAAGAGAGAGGATGGGTGAACGATTGAAAATAGGCGGCAATAAACTACCGATTATTTATTAGGTATAAAATGGAGGATTTGGAAAGTTTATATTACCTTATAATTAGGGAAAACTACAAAAATTTTGGTATTGGTATTGATTGAAGTACGTCATTGTTGAGTAGTCGCACATAATATTCTTTTTAGAGGAAGACACCTAAAGAGTCGACCTTCATCAAATATGTGCATAATTATTTTAAATGTAGATGTTTATGTGGCCATTAGACTTATCTATACATAGCTCATCTGTTACACAAGTTGTTAATATGTAAGTATTGTGGGGCTGTTTAAAGGCCAACCACCGTTTAATAGCACATGGTTCCATCAACCCCACGTGAATTGGTGGGGCATTTCCAATTTTTCTTCATTCCATTATTTGAGATATATAGTCATCTACACGCATAAATTTTTCCCCCATGTTTACTTTTATGTGCAGTTCTTTTCTTTGGGCGCCGTTACGCAATTTATCTATAATCAAATATGAGTGGCGGCCGAGCCACCGTGGGGGTGCACGTTGGGGTAGAAATGGATGATATTAATTATTAGCAATCTAAAGTTGAATATTATGCACTGTGGCCACATCAATAATGCATTAATTAGGTCTAGATTCGTCAAATACAGTGGTAAAGAAACAATTTTAGACTCGATCCTTAAAGTAACATTTGAGTGATATATATTTGTAATTACACGACGAAACGTGAACTGAAAAGTGACATAAGCATCAAAAGAATTGAATGAACCGAAATTTTGACGGAACACCGTAAAACTTTTACTTGGTTGTTGCATATTCAGTAGAATTGTAGCACCCTCAGTGCAGATTTATTTGTTAGGTAAAGAACACAGAGATACAGAGTTCATGAAAATGTGTCAAGTATTTTTCATGATATAACTTTTAATTTCATGTAACCCACGTCCTTATACCTTTGATTATATCCATTGTTGTACATTATGATAAATCACTAAGCAACTACTTTTGAGAGCTATTATGGTGTTTGCAAACTCTTAAGAAAAATATGGTTTTAATCAATGAAAGCGCTTTGGTTTTTTGTTGATAATATAAAATGACAAAAGTAATTTTTTGCAAGCTGATAACGGCCTCCTCGGTCTAAAAGTTGTTATCACCTGCTTTTAGTTTATGGTGGCTTTTTTTGTGTTATTTTTTACAATTTTTTTTTTAATTTTAATTTTTTTCCAAACACCATCAACTTATGAATTGTACAAACTTATACAGCTTTAGCTTAAATTATGAGATTATTTTGAAGAAGAGTTAGCAATCATCATTACATATGTTGAACTTCTACGCTAACAAGCTTTTTTAGTAAGTTAAACAATTTTGGAGGCGCATTGTAAGCTATCTACTTAAACACAAATAATATGGAACTTGTTATATCTTAACTTTTATGAACAACAAGAAATGCTAAACCCTTTGGAACAGTTTACAAATAGCCAACATTGAAGCTAAGTCTGGGGAATCTTGTTATCTATATCATGTTTTAGAACTGAGATATTAAAAATAAGGGATAAAACTTAAAAGAATAAGAGGGCCTATCTTTTGAACTATTCTGCAAGTTGCTCCAATAAATTTGAAAGTGCAACTTAACCTCCTAACCCATCGAAAATGTGCGAACTCTTCTTCCGAAGTAAATCTAACGGATAAAAATACTGACACATTGCAAATAAAATGGCGAGATATCAATGCATCAAAAGAAAGTTTGCCTATCTGCAAAGATTAGAGGATCAGGCAAGTTTTCTTTTCAAAGTTACATGCAAAAACAAACTACAAAACAGCACAAACAAATTGATGATTTCATCTCTTTGTTATGTTTAAATATCAAGGAGCGAATTAAAATGTTGAAAATATCATTCTAAATCTCAACGCGCGCACGCTTGGGTGCCGGACCAATAATTGTTCTAGAGGTAGCCTCCAATGGGTTGAAAGAGAGGAACAACGTGGTAGGGCCAGGTTTTGCTTACAAATTGACACCACAAGACTTTAAAATTAAGACTCTTTAACGAATACCATTATTGATTAGGTTTATGTTATAGATAAATATATACAAATAAACATTGTATATGCATGCATGCAAACGCATTTCGTCCACCTTTGGTCATCTACGAGTTAGGACCACATTTGGTCTTAGTTGGCTTGCGACTCAGAAACAGATGTAATCTTTCGTTACAGATAATTCTTAGGATGATGAACCAGTTTTTCTGTATATATCTATTTTGTTCGTCACGGTAATAGAACGTCACGGTAATAGAACACAGTAAAACAATACGATCAAAATATAAATAACCAAAATAATGTTAATCCAATAAAGTAAATCGGACTAACTTTGTCCGAAACACCTACTATCTATTACAGATCTTACACTGATTTAAATATGTAAATAACATAAATTAATCAACGCATCGAATTGCGGTCATTCGATGTACGCCTCAAACGCAACTGATTCGATGCCGGTTTGATTCAAGGCCGGTCTGATTCGAGGCCGGTTTGATTCGATACGGCTTTGATAAAATACTGTTGGTGTCGAATTCATATACGTGTCGAACAAGGGTGCATGTCGAATAGGGTGATTCAATGTGGTAAGGTTGGGGCTCGAGTTCGATCGATTCTGAATGCTAAAAACTGGGATATATATATATATATAATAGTCTCGCTTTGCGGGACCCATAGACAGCTGTATAAAGCGTATCGAATCATATCGATTCGATGCGCTCATCGAATGACGGTTATTTGATGCGCTGAAGGTATCGAATTGGGCCAATTCGATACGGTTTTGGGCCGGCCCAATCCACAGTGCTGGGCCAATCCTAAAATACCCCTATCACATAGTCTCCCCCAGTTTGGGAGACGTTTTCCAGATGAGAACGGTTTCCAAACTTATGACTATGCTCATTGTTGACTGATTTGAGGGCATCGAATTGTGATTATTCGATACGTGTTATTGATAGGCATCGAATTGTGTAAATTCGATAATGCGCGTCGAATTGTGACCATTCGATACGTGATATTGATAGGCATCGAATAGTGTAAGTTCGATACTGCGCATCGAATTCGATGCGCCCTCGACAGTTGGCGGCCCATGGGCCTATATATAAGGGTCCACCTCCTCTGACATTTCTGTTCTCATTCATAAAAGGGGTTTTTTGTTCGTTTCTGGACCGCATCGAACAGAGGCTGTTCGATACGTGACGCATCGAATTTCTGAAATTCGACACGCTCTAAATTTATTGTTTTTTCAGTGCGAAGCAATTAAAATTTAATTGAGGCTTTCATGGCCCGCACAAAATCTCGAAATCGGAGTAAAATTGTGCAGTTACCCGAAAACATTTATGATACTCAGAGAAAAGTCGAGCAAAATGAGCCCTCGGAGACGGGTCCATCTGTTGCCAACCTTGCCCCAGAAAATAATCCAGAGGCATTTGCAGCCAAAGATCCAGCGACCACAACCCCTGGAAATCTTTCCGACAACTGGGGTACTGGCCATTCGGGTGATGTTAATGCTGACTATACTACCATAAGGCTTGGTGGTATTAGTGCTAGCACTCGGGTGCCCATTGTGAGCGATTTTGAACGTCACAAAGGTGCTACTCCACGGAGATTGGTGTTGACGCCAACCTCTATTGGTGGACGCATAAAAGTTGGGACTAATCGCCAGATCCATATAATGGAAGATATCGATGCTGAAGATGAGAGAATTGCTGCCAATCTGGCCTGGTTTAATGCGGCTAACCCCACCTTTAGGAATAAACGAAGATAGACGAAGCGAGCTCCACCTCCACCTCCACCTCCACCTAGGACATACCTCCACCTCCACCTAGACGGCCTCGGCCCTTCAGGGAATCCGAGACCGGCCCCTCCAAGAAGTCTTGTTAATTATGATTTTCTGAACGATGAAAATTCTGAATCATTAAGCGCCACTTTGGGCAGTTATAGGTTAAGAGAGGAGCAAGCTGGAGAAATAATGCAGAGTCTATGGCCTCAGCTGGATCGGCGAGCCGTAATAAACCGTTTTGGATATCATGGTTTAGCTCGCTTTGGACGTCTATTCTTTGCGGCTGTCATTCTAGTAGTGTATCGGCTATGTAGGGATTACAACGGTTTAGTTGAGGTGCAGAGCAAACACAATGCTGTTGTTGACAATTTACGCGCTACTATTCATAACGGGGATTATAGTCGCCGAAATGCGCTGAAACGTTCTAGGGAGGCGGAAAAAAGAGCGTCAAAAGCCATCTGTGGCAAACATGATGCCGAAGTCAAGGCCAAGAAAATAGAAGTGGATGCTGAAGCCTTGCATGCTGAAATTATTGCACTGAAAAAGAATAACGAATCCTTGAAACGTGAAAATTCCTCTCTTCAGGCTTCAAATGTGGACGCAGAAAATGCTATTTCCAACTTGCGCCGTTGAATTCAGTATTTTGAATCTGAAGACTATAAATGTGCTATCGTCCGAGATTTTACGCAAAGTAATGCATATAAATTCTTGGAATTACTTCGCGGTGCTGCTGATATGAAATACAGAATGGAAGTTGGTGTTGACCAAGCGGGATATCTTGGGTACCTCGGAGAGGGTTTTTGTAAGGATATGCTTGATGCAAGTCGTAACTCAAGAATGGAGACCCGAGAGGCTAATAGCGATGATGATAATGACGATTTACATACTCCTAGGCCTGGTGATTCATTTTACGCCATGTGGCGCGATCGTAAAAAACCAAATGTAACTGGCTCCAGCTCCTTAAAACCGAGCTCACCTTTGTCCCATAAAGGAAAAGAGAAAAACACTCCTAGCGCTTCTTTGGGAGATTCAGAGAATATCAAAAGAGCTCTTCATGATGTTTTTGGTTCGAGTGATGATGATTCAAAATTAGCGCCGAGAACCTCTAGGTCTACAATTTTTCTCCGAAGTCCTCAAAAGACAACAGGTTTTGAAAATACTCTTCCTGCAGCCTCGGATAAAAGGAATAGGGTGGAAAGCGCATCTAAGACTTCTGGTCCTACATCAGTCTTACCAGGCGAAAAGTATTCTATCCAAGGTGACAGGGTTTCCGTGCCGGAACGTAATGTACCTGATCCATCATTTAGTGCACAAAGTATGTTTTCTCCTAGTAGGTATCAACTCAGTGATTCTACTGAAAGAGTTGAAGTTGACTTGCCTGATGATTGGGCCCAAACCGACGAATTGATTCTTACAGAGGATCAAATTCACAGCAATTGTGCCATCTTTGCGCGTTCAGTTGGTGTGGTTCTTCGTCCGGAGTCCCCTCATTCATCGAATGAGTAGCGATATTTTGTTAAACTATACTGTGGATATTAGGCCTTTTGTTTTGTATAGAGCCTTGTAACTTTTTATCGGTTGCTTTTTAATGAGAATGATTCAACCGTTTGACATTATAGCCTTTTAACTTACATTTACTCTCGTATTGTTTCTTTCCAATTTATTCCCAAAAGCCTTATTTCATTCATTTGTTTGCTGTTGAGTTTATATTTTTCTGATGTTCGATATTGGTGTTTGACATGACAAATATGAGCCTTTTGAGCTATTAGTATTATCATTATTAAGGCATGCATATTGTACCTGAGAAATTCTTCCTTCTAGCATAAGGGGGTGGGCCAGTCCATGCCTTCTTATCCCTCCATTATGCTCTTCCTTTTGATATGCGGGGGTGGACCACTTTGGGCCTTCTTACCCCTCCGTCATGTTCTTCCTTTTGGCATGCGGGAGTGGACCACTTTGGGCCTTCTTACCCCTCCGTCATGTTCTTCCTTTAGGCATGCGGGGGTGGACCACTTTGGGCCTTCTTACCCCTCCGTCATGTTCTTCCTTTTGGCATGCGGGGGTGGACCACTTTGGGCCTTCTTACCCCTCCGTCATGTTCTTCCTTTTGGCATGCGGGGGTGGACCTCTTTGGGCCTTCTTACCCCTCCGTCATGTTCTTTCTTTTGGCACGCGGGAGTGGACCACTTTGGGCCTTCTTACCCCTCCGTCATGTTCTACCTATGTCATTGGGTGAATAAAAATTTTGCAGTTAATAAATTGTAAAGGATTAATATCAATTGAAAATGTATGTCACACAATATTTGATGAAATTCCGTTTTATGCATAGTAACGCCTGAGATGTTGCACATTCCATGGGCGTTTCTGTTGAATTCCTCTTAAGGATTCCAAATAGTAATATCCTCGTGAACTTGCTCGCGTAACTCTAAAAGGCCCTTCCCATTTTGGTTCCAGTTTTCCGATATGCTGTTTAGCTGCAATACTTCTCAGAACCAAATCTCCTACTTCAAAATTTCTGAATTGAACTCTTTTATCATAACTTTTGGCCATTGCTGCTTTAAAAGCGACAGTTCGCTGATACGCATCCTCCCTTGTCGATCATATCATATCTAGATCCATTTGTCGCAGCTGGGCTGATTGCTCTGGATCATAATAAGTAATTCTGCGGGTTGGCATACCTATTTCTGCAGGTAACACAGCTTCAGTGCCATAAACAAGAACGAATGGGGTCTCCCCTATGGATGTTCTTGGAGTTGTTCTATATGCCCATAATATTCCTTGAAGCTCTTCCGGCCATGTTTTTCCCGTGCTTCTAATCCAACGTTCGAGATAATCCTTCAATGTTTTATTAGTGGATTCCGTTTGACCATTGGATTGGGGATGATACACTGATGTTAGATTGTGCGATATCTTCAATTCTCCGAACCATGATTTGATTTCCTTTCTGCCGAACTGCGTGCCATTATCACATACTATAGACCTCGGGATGCCAAAACGGCATATGATGTATTTCCATATAAACTCGATCATATTCTTCTCTGTGATCGACGTTATAGCCTCTACTTCGACCCACTTAGTATAATACTCAACTGCTACTATTAAGTATCGTTTTTGTCCTTTGGTGGGTGGAAATGGACCCACAATGTCAATTCCCCACTGATCAAATGGACATGCCACGTCGATAGGTTGTAGCTGGCGTGCTGGTCTATGAATGAGACGAGTATGATATTGGCAACTATCACATTTTCTCGAGAAAGCTGTCGCATCTTTAAGTAAAGTTGTCCAATAATATCCTTGACGCAATATCCGTTGGGCTAAAACTCGTCCCCCAAAATGATTTCCACAACAACCTGCATGGATCTCTTCCATTATATATCCAGCTTGAGTAGGAGTCAAACATCTCAACAACGGTCCTTCAAAAGATCTTTTATATAACTCTCCATTGCTAATAGTAAATCTATAAGCCTTGTAACGCATTCTGCGTCGCGCATTTGGATCTGCTGGGAGAATGCCCTGCTGAAGATAAATCATGATTTCATCCTTCCAAGACGAGTCTTCTTGTATCGTCATTATAAACTCCACCCGAGCTTCCGTAGTAATATATTTTGATATCCCAATCGAAGGTTTATCAGCAACCATAAGTGTGATTCACTTTTCCACCAGAACGTCTGAAGAACTTGTGAATTTGGAAAGCGCATCTACCTTTGCATTTTCATCCCTGGGGATCTGAGTTATGTCTAAGAATTTGTAGTTCTTTGCCAATTCTTTGACTTTAGCAGCATACAACTTCATTGTTTCCTCCCATGTCTCATATCTTCCCGAAAAATGATTTACCACCAAAAGTGGGTCGGTGAATACGTCCAGATGTTCAATATTGAGTCCGAGTGCCATTTTGATACCGACAATTATTGTCTCGTACTCGGCTTCATTATTCGTTACCATGTAATTTAAGCTAATAGCAAATTCAAACTCCCTTCGGTCTGGGGACAGAAAATGTACTCCAATTCCCCCTCCGTGAGTTGTGGCAGATCCATCAGTGTGTAGTATCCACGTCGATGTTTCCCTACTGGTTCCAACTTGATTTGATATAGAAAAGATACAGCATGCGGTCTCAACTACACTGTTTCCCAGGGTCTCGGCCATGAAATCTGCTAGAGCTTGCGCTTTGATTGCAACTCGTGGCTTAAACTCCAACCCGAACTCACTGAGTTCTATTGCCCATTTCACCAATCTACCTGAGGTTTCTGGCTTTGCCAACACTTGCTTCAATGGTTTGTCTGTTACTACGGTAATTGGATGAGACTGAAAATATGGTTTCAACTTCCGAGCTGTAACAACAATCGCTAATGCAAACAACTCTATCTCCAAGTAGTTTCTCTCTGCCCCTTGTAGTACTCTTCTCACATAATGTATGGGTAATTGTTGAGCTCATTTTTTCTTGAGTAACACTGTACTGGTTGCATTTGCGGATACTGCCAAATAGAGATACAACATTTCATTTTCCTCCTGTTTTGCTAACAACGGCGGGCTTACCAAATAATTCTTCATTTGTCTGAAAGCCTCTTCACATTCCGGCGTCCAAATAAAATCTTTGTTCCGTTTCATCACTTTAAAGAAAGGAAGGTTCTTTTCGGCAGAAGTTGATATAAATCTTTCCAAGGCCGTAAGACGACCCACCAGACATTGAACATCCCTCACTGTTCTTGGTGATGGTAGATCCAGTACTGCTTTTATTTTATCAGGGTTGGCTTCAATTCCTCTTTCATTCACCACATATCCTAAAAACTCCCCAGCCGTTACTCCAAAAGTGCATTTTTTAGGGTTTAGTTTCATTCCATATGTCCTCATTATAGTGAAGGCTTCCTCCAAATCTCGCACATGCTCATCGGCTTTTAGGCTTTTTACAAGCATGTCGTCAATATATACTTCCATCGATTTTCCAATTTGATGGTAAAACATTTTAGCCACCAGCCTCTGAAAAGTTGCTCCCGCATTCTTCAATCCGAAGGCATTACCCTATAACAATACACTCTGATATCTGTCACAAATGCTGTCTTGCTCTGATCTTGCACTGCCATGAAGATTTGATGGAATCCACTCTTTGCATCCATCATACTCAGTAATGCACATCCTACTGTAGAATCCACAAGTAGATCTATCCGAGGCAACGGAAAAGGATCTCTCGGGCAGTGCTTGTTTAAGTCAGTATAATCCACACACATTCTCCATGTAGCTTCTTTTTTCAAGACCAACACAATATTGCTCAACCACTCTGAGAATCTTATAGCATAGATATGCCGAGCTGCCAAAAGTTCTTGTACCTCTTTTTCAGCTGCTTCATTCTTTTCCTTGCTAAAATTCCGCTTCTTCTGTCGTATCGGTTTCGCACTCTTATCTACATTCAAACGATGCACTATAATCCTAGAGTCTATCCCGAGAAGGTCAGAATCGGACCATGCAAATATATCTGAATTTCGTCGGAGACAGTCTACCAACGCAGCCTCTATAATCCAATCCATTTCTGCTCCAATCTTGATTCTTTTCTCCGAACTTTCTTTGAAAAGCTGAATGATTTTGAACTCCCCTAAAGGTTCCATCTTACACAGTAAAACAATACAATCAGAATATAAATAACCAAAATAATGTTAATCCAATAAAGTAAATCGGACTAACTTTGTTCGAAACACCTACTATCTATTACAGATCTTACACTGATTTAAATATGTAAATAACATAAATTAATCAAAGCATCGAATTGCGGTCGTTCGATGTACGCCTCGAACGCTACTGATTCGATGCCGGTTTGATTCGAGGCCGGTCTGATTCGAGGCCGGTTTGATTCGATACGGCTTTGATAAAATACTGTTGGTGTCGAATTCATATACGTGTCGAACAAGGGTACGTGTCGAATAGGGTGATTCGATGTGGTAAGGTTGGGGCTCGAGTTTGATCGATTCTGAATGCTAAAAACCGAGATATATATATATATATAATAGCCTCGCTTTGGGGGACCCATAGACAGTTGTATAAAGCGTATCGAATCATATCGATTCGATGCGCGCATCGAATGACGGTTATTCGATGCGCTAAAGGTATCAAATTGGGCCAATTCGATACGGTTTTGGGCCGGCCCAATCCACAGTGCTGGGCCAATTCTAAAATACTCCTATCAATATCCAACATCGTTAATATGTAACCCAACGAAACAACCACTCAAATTTCATGAATACTTATATTTTCGTATCTTATAAGGACAATATCGCTGAAATCCCATCAAGTTTAACTTAATATCACTATCTTTAATTAGTTAAAATATTAATGCGTGCCAATGATATCCTAATCGTTCTGAAAATAACAAAAAATAATGATAACAAGCGGTTTTAGTTTAATTGAGAAATATTTCTTAAGTTGTTCCAATTTATAATTGATTAATAATACTAAAATAGTATAATTTATATAAGAAGATATATATTAATCTTTAACGATTGCACTGTATGTTGTATTATACATGCACCTTGATTAGTCGCAGTAAAAGAATGTTACGATTGCGTATTAGTTTAATTTTTCCTTTATAAAGTTATTAATAAAATATTTGTAAGTCTTTAAGATTCTAAACTTAATGATTAATTCCAGTATTTCAGGACTGTATGTAACTATCCTAAAGCATCATAGTGTGCCACTGAGATTAACATAGAATTAATTTTGTTCAATTCTCAAATTAGGTTTTGAAGGAAACATTAGAGAATTCCCAAATTTGATTGAAATTCGGCAAAATTTCTTATGAGAGGACAACAATTATAAAATTCCAACAAAAAGGACAAACTAAACTGGACATTGGCACTCCGCAACCAGAACAACGCTAGCTCAAGATTACCAGATGTCGTGAGGTGTGCCATTCAAATTATTTTATTTATTAATAATAACGTACTACATTAACATGAAATTGTCGGATACCCCTGTTTTGAAAATAAAAAATTATAAAAAAAACATTAAATATAGTGGACAACTGAAATTCTTTGGTCGACCTTTTAGTTCGAAATGATCCATCACAGCGTACGTAATTCACGTGCAATCGCGAACATTGTTTTCCTTGCTTTTGCAGTCTTTGGCAGGTATAAAAAGATGAAATGAATCAGACCTGTTAGTTAAACAGTCAATGTTAAAGGAACAGAACAGCATACCACACGGTCCACAACCTTGCAAAATACTAAAATCCATTTTTAACATTTGCACCTTACCTACTGAAAAGTGAAAACACTTTCTTTGGAACTTTCCACTTCAGACTCTGTGAGATGAGATTCCTATGCCGTTCCGATATAAACAGTGACAAGCATATCAAAGTAAGAAGAGAAATAACGAATCACTCACTCTTTTATTTCGCCAACGTTCATGATGAACAATGATTTGTAGAAACAAGATTTTATCAACACAGTTTGGTGAGTAATGAAGAAGTTTTTCTACGATCCATTAACTACACCTGTGATCAATATTACAGACTTGCCAACCTACAACACAAACAGGAAATCAGACTTCAAATTCTATGCTGATTCAGAAAAGCATAACAATATATATCTTTTTACATGTATGTATTATGGCGAGTAACTCGATGACTATGAAGTATGGTAACAATATTGAGCGTGTGAAAAGCAAAATACCTATCCTTCATATGCTTTGACACACTTAATGAAGAGTAAAGCAGTGATACTCGGCTAAAAAAAACGCTTCACTGCCGTGCTGTTATGCAAACTAAAATGCAATTTCTTGGAGAATTTGGAGCGTATTCTGATGAACCTGTTACACAACCAGGAAATGAATGGTTAATTGTAATAGTAGTGACCGTTTATAAAAAATTCCACAATCTACACAACTGATTTTGGACCATATATTATCTTTGTTACACATAGATAACAAAGGCGTGCTGCGTTAATTTAAATCTGAGAAAGGACTAATAATTTCAGATAGGTTAACGAACAAATTGCTATTCAAATCCAAGTAGAAAAAAGCTTCTGGCTATCCATTGCGGATCAACCATGGGAACCTTCTTCTTTGAGATGTTAACTTAAATTGCTTGTTTGATATCATTTCTGCCGTTGTTTAACTCGCATTTCCAATCTTTTTGCATAACTACCTTGCCCTGGAGGCTGGAACCTTCTTCTTTTTTTTTTTTGGGGGGGGGGGGGGGGGGGGGGGTGGGGTGGGGTGCAGCAATATATAATATAGTTACCCATTCGAGATGTTGTGCTGTGACTCCAGATATATTTCCAGCATAAATGCCACCTAATACCTATTTCAAGGGTAAATTTGAGATCAGGTTAGAGCATTTAAATTTGACTAACCTGGAGAAAAAAGAATTTCAGATATAGTCAAAGCAAAACCAGAAGGTATAATGTTGCACACAGAGTTAAAACAAGCATTTCCTCCACCAAAAATAAAATCTTGTTCGTAATTACTAAGTTTAGCGAAGATAAATTTTTAAAACAACAGATAAATGAAAAGCCTAAGTCCCTTAATCAGTATTACCTTGGAAACTGTCTCAAGAAACATGCCAGGGCGTACAGGTAATGGTTTCCGACCACTAACACTATCCTGGATGAAGAATCATTTGTAGTCAAACCCATGTATTAAAAGTTACACATTATAACAGGGTATATATACATACGGACGAAATATTAAAACTGCCCTATAACCTTTTTTCAAAACTAAAAATGCCCTTTTTTTCGGGCCTTGCAAAAATGCCCCGTAAGTCTTGAAAAATCTTGTAAAAATGCCCGATTCCCTTATTTGGGCCAAAATTGCCTACGTGGCGACACAGTCAACGCCACGTCATAAAATAGCTCCGCCACGTCATATTTTCAGCCAATAATAATAAATATATATAAATAATAATAATAAACATATATATAAATAATAAAGATATATATAAATAATAAAGATATATATATAAATAGTAATAAATAATAATAATAAACATATATATAAATAATAAAGATATATATATATAAATAATAATAAACATATATATAAAACCGGGGGGTGGGGGGTAAACCGGCGGGGATGGATTTTTTTTTAACTTTTTTTTTGTTTTTTATTTATTTTATAAATATTTATTATTTTATAAATTAGTATAAATAATAATATATGTTGATATTATTATTTATATATAATATATGTTTTACTTTTACAAATGATTATATATATATATGTTTATTATTTATATATATATATATATTGGGGGGCAAAGTACAATTTATTTTGGGGTGCAAATACAACTTGTTGACGTGGCAGCCACTGTACCGCCACGTAGGCAATTTTGGCCCAAATAAGAGAATCGGGCATTTTTACAAGATTTTTCAAGACTTACGGGGCATTTTTGCAAGGCCCGAAAAAACGGGCATTTTTAGTTTTGAAAAAAAGTTATAGGGCAGTTTTAATATTTCGTCCTATACACACACACACATATATATATATATATATATATAAATGTATTTCGCAAAGACAGCAGAATATCTCACCCTTCCTCCTATCCCACTATGAGTCCTTTCACCCGAAACATCTTCACCTTCGGAATTGTCTCTGCCTTCATCTTTTCCTTGCATTACACTTTTTATCATGTCACGTACAGTTTTTCCTGGTCTTAGAGCGACGAGTTTAGTCAAGAAGTTGACCTGTGAGATTCAAAACAATTAAATGCACTTCAAAAGCCAGTTAGGCCCAATTTACTAAATAATTAGATAAAAGTAGGCACTGAATTACAGACCTCTGATTCAGGGAGAGTATTGAGACCACGGTCGTTTCTTTCATCTAATATTCCACCTCCCATCATATTCCTGGCTTCTTCTCTGATCAAAACTAACCTTGCAAGTAGCTTTCGATCTGGAACCACTGGGCGGGTTTCCATCGTCTGCGAAAGATGTGTTCACCACAGGCGCATTAAGGGGTAAATTGGCACCAAAACAAAACCATATTGAAGAACGATAACCACAAAGCTATCAATAAGAAAAAACAATAATGTACACTAATTGACCATTGACACTTCATCTTACAGCCTAAGGTTTTAGAGAATAGATGTTGAATATCTCTTGCATGCTGACCAAGTTCCCTTTCTAGTCAAAGACGGTTAAATATTTTATGATGGAAACCAACAAGATTTGGATGTATACTAGAGGTATACATTTAATATTATATTCCTAAACAAGTATACTGAGCATTCTGGGATTACAAGTGAAGTATCCAATTGTTTTCTTTTACCTCCTTTACAGAGTACATAGGGTAGGAATTAGAAAAACATCAGTTTTCTCAATGTAAATGAATGCAGGTAAGATAAGCACATAGAAAGTTACAGTCGAAGTATGTGCTACACAAAGGGGGCATCAATCCTGATGAGTAATGATGGTTCAATTATGCAAGAGGAAGTCAAAACAAATAAAAATTTATGCTTTCTTGTAAATGGGATGGATGCTATAAAAGCAAAGTTAAAAAGCTACTGAACCATGAAAAGTTATCAACCAAGGCAGTGAAAATGCTGCCACAGCAAACTACACTGAAATATGCTATGATGCCCGTAGAAATGCAAAATTATTTCACTTTACTCGTTCAGGGAGCAAATTTAATATCACGAATTGATGATACAATCATAATATGGAGAAATTGAGCAACATGCAGAGGCAACCACCACCACCGACCTAGAAATAAAGATAATATTATCTCTCAACCAGCACATCTATGTGTACCAATTGACTTAATTTGACAAAATAACACAGAGCCTTTTAAATTTGGAAGGTTACTTTTATGTTCCAATGGTAAACTTTGACTTCAAAGACATTGTTGTACATTTATTTATTCCACAGTAGCAGCAGTCGACATACACTTTATGTTGAGCTGTATAAGTTTCTTGATTGGTGAAAGCATGGAGTTGTTATCAGTAGGAAACATGCAACCACCAAAATGAAGATTAAACTATGCACTTTTTAAAAGCCCACCTCCAGAAGATCATCCGCCTGGTTAGCAATTTCATTCAAGTTGGCACCTGGAAGATGTACTTTTGTGCCATTCTCACTCTGAAATACTCCACCACCTGCTGCCACTCTCCTAAGTAATTCTTGCCTACTCTCTTTTTGGGGAGTTCTGCAAAGCAAGCCAATCACTTGAACCTGCAAAAGAAGTGAAATAAAGGCTCTTCCATTCCCTGACAAATATGAATGATCAAGAAGTTCTGAGGATCTTACATGAGGGGGACATTTTTTGGTGAGATGAGATAATACTGTTTCCTTAATAACCTCCAACAGGGACTTCCTCTGGAAAAGAGCAAAAATGAAACATGTTAAGTTCGCACGTATATGAAACTGAAAAGAAGGGTATCGATGAAAGAAAATGTAAATAAGAATTAATAGAGAAAGAGAATGTTTCACTACACATAGACATAGTCCACTTTAGAATCCTAAAAACGAGACAATTTCAAGCAAGCCTAATCCATGAGAATTGGCCATCCCACAGCTTATTAATTTCAGAATGCAGGACTAAAGACAGGAAGCATGTACTCTTCTTGGCCAGCTGATTCAACTAACACCAATAATGCTTCTGTGCATTTCAAACTTGTGATTTTACGGATCAGCGCCAACCGAAATGAACGGGTTCATATGCAAGTACTAGACCATGTGTCTGAGCTGGCTCCCTCAAAAAAGACATCAAGAAAGAAAAGGCTTTACTTGCTTCACAGAAAACATTATCAAATGTATTAAAGAAAATCCTGAGAAGTGAGCAAAAACATGTTACACAGTATGATATTGAGTAGTTAGCAGATATCAGCTGGAAAATGAGCACTTAATAATAGACCAGCTCAAGAAGCCCCATAGTCCACATCACCTCAGGCCGTAAATTGCTACAAGCAGAAACTATTAATTTGTAGTTGCAGCCAATTGCCACATATATTGGTAATTTTTGACTCTTCAGATACGTGCAAAGAACTTCCAAAGTCATTAGCCAAATATCCAGCAAGTTGATAGGCGCGTTTTAGCTGATGGACTTTCACAAAATTCAATGTGAACCCCCCCTTCTACCCCTCTTGCCAAAAGGGAAATGCTAACCAGCCCACAGACAAAAAGAGCCACAGACAAGAAAGAATGAAAAAATATGGATAGTACTACTTTATACTTCCTTTCCCTGCTGCGATATAGATAGAGCATACAATGCGTGAATGGAAGCCCATATAGCATGCAAGGGCAGCCAGATCATTAACTTCGATTTCAAAGGAATTGCAGTAATACAGTCAAATCCCATAATGAACTGCCCAGAAGGCACCTGGAATCTTTTCCTACTTGACAAATATCACCACCGCCACAGCCAGAGTAAATCATACACGAGTTTTACTTATTATAATTCATTTACAAAATACAAAAATCACAAATAAAGACGTGGCATTAGATCTGACAGCTAAAAGTATAATGATGGAGGCATATCAGCTGATACCTTATCATCCTGGTCCTTTTCCGCTAGTTGTATCATGCAATCAAGAGCCATCATAAACCCCGACTCCATCTCATCAACCCTCTTGCCTATTACTCCTTGTGCAGCTAATTGCACTGCAACCTCCTCAGATGCCGCATCCATGTTCATATCCTCCAACTGTGTTTACACGTACATATCAAGTACAGACATTTCAGTACAACTTAAATCCACTCAGCAACTTAACAATTACAAACCAATAAAAAACAGTATTTACTGGTTTGGTACCATAAATAAATAACTGGAAACTTTTGCATCCTACGGCAAACAATATCAATTTGAAGTATGCTTCAACGTATTAATTTTGATGTATATGAAAGAAATGGAGGAACATTAGAATATTTCGAAAGCTCTGTGCATGTTGACACAATAAGCAGATTCAGGAAATCCCAATGAAAACAGCAATCTTGCGAACACTTTCATGTATTTCGAAAGCTTGAGCTGGTCTTACTGATCCTTTGTTCGTTCCACCAACACAGACGAAAAAAACTCTTCCCCAATTTATCCATTTAGTTGTCAATTTGAGAAAGCCTAAATCAAAATTTCAACAATTCGCAGTGCCAACGAGTCTCACATCAAAATCTCCACACGATAACGATAACGATAATTTACCCCCAATATATTCCTCTACCCTAAATGTAAGATTATAAATCCCATTTCCAACACTATAAAAGCAGTCTGTTTAACCAGTCCTAGCATAAAATAAACAATTAATTATTCACTAACATATAAATTCTTTAATCCATTCAAATAATAATGCCTATTGAAATACACCAATAGAACAAATGAATGAGTGGCGAACTTACAAGGACGATCATTTCTTCGAGAACGGAGGTGACCTGCTCACCACCTTTAAGCATCGCCTCGTACTGAGCAGCATCCCATTTCTCATTTTCTCTTTCGCCTTTAACGGCGCCGTTGACGGCGGAGACGTGAGCGGCGAATAGGGGTTTCTTGGAATACTGTTTAAGGTGGAATTGGAAATGGCGTTTGGGGAAAATTGATGGAGCTGAAATTGAAAGAGAAGTGGAAGGAAGACTTATCGTCGTCGTGGTTATTGAAGAAGCAGACGCCATGGAAGCAGCACAAGTAGCTCAGCAGATATCTAACCTACTTCCAAGTTGGGCGTGGCGAGGGGAGAAATTTATTATTTTTATTTTATCGTTGTATTGGTGACGTGGTACCATTAAAGACTAGACCACAATAGATTGACAATTTTGTTGATTTTGTTTACACCAAAACTTCTGCTATATATTTTTTTATTATATATATATTAAGATTAAGATAAATGAACATGGATATTCAGAATACTCTATGTACCATGAATATTTAATATTTTGATATTTTCTTTTCTGAATTCTTTATAATTCTTTCACAATTCATGGATAGGTGAAAATACATAATTAAACTTGTTCATGGATTGTTCACAAAGGCTAAATCTTTTTTTATTCTCAAAGATGGAACCTCAATATTAATTGCGGTTCTAGAATATTTTTGTTTACCTTGACCATATTCAACATGTTCTCTTTAATTCAGGATATGTATATATTATGTGGTAACATATTTATTGAGCAAATCTCGTTAAGGCTCCTAACATATAGTGTTTCTCACGTTACATCGTCACGGTTCAAAATTAGTGATGTGTCGCCCTAACGTATGCTGCATACCCACGTGACTAAATTTGACGAACAAAAATGAGAACATGTGTCCAAAATGAAGGGTAGATCAATGGTTATTGGGGTATTATCAATACCTTAGAGGGTACAATGCTAATTTTAAAACGTTAGGAGTCAAAGTGAGAAACACACTATACGTTAGGGGGCTTAATTAGATGTACCCTTATTTAATATACAAATTTAAAGTTGAGCACTATCTCTGTGTTAGTTCATCAAATCTTTTACGATTTTGTTACAACTAAGAAATGTGCTACCTCTTCTTGATATAGTGCACATCTATTAAAGATAAATAGCTGGTTGAAATAAAATATTTATTTAAACATATATATTGTCAACTTTGTTCATTAAATTTAAGTTAACTAGAATATTTGTTGTTTTTCTTTGTAGTAGTCTTTACACATGCTAGGTAATTAGTTTTCTGAATTGCAAGACCATTGTTTCGTAACACATGCTTGCTAATAGCATATAAATAACTCATAGTTGTCTAGTTACCGTATTGTTGTAATTCTTTATTAAACATTATTACACATAAAATCTCATCTTTATGTCCTTCTTGTCTTTATACTCATAACATATTCTCTCCAATTTCTCTATTCTCCTTCTCTTGTCAGTCTACTATATCGTTTTTTTGACAACAACCTTTATCATAGTAGTGTCCACCCTCTTCATAAAGTTCATCCTCCTCCCTACAATAGGGTAATTCTATACACTTTGTGATTTATTGTGATTTTTCATCTATTTCAATTGTATGTCTCTCTCATCTCTAAATTACTTTTAGAACTTTAGTAACACCTCATATGTGAAACACACTAGATCTAGGATTTAAGGTCTTAGACCTGCAAAGTTCGGCGCAAGAACCAAAACTTAATCTTAATGTCTCGTTGTTATATTTTATTAAAAACTCATTACACCTAGAAGTCTCATTTCCATCTCTTTCTCGTCTTCATACACACATCATATCGTCTCGCGTCGCACTCTTCTTCTCTCGTTGATCAACTCACTCTGTTTTGTGACCTAACCACCAACGTCAAAATAATGTCAAACTTTTTGATGATAGAGACAATCTTCTCCCCCTCCTTACAAGAAGGCAAATCTATAAATGTGTAAGCTCTCGTTCTCCTTTCTCTATTTATTTGTATTTCTCTCACATTCATAAGTTATGCTTTATAGAGTCATTCTAAAATCTCATATCTGAAACTCAACAAGTCTATAATTTCAAGTACTATATCTAAGCATCTACGTAAAAACAGATTAAATCTGGAATCTAAACTTTTGAAAGGGGATGAAAACAAAAAAAAAAAAAAAAATTATGGTTGGATCAAAAATCACAATGTTAATCAAAAATTAGATACACATAAATTTAGATTTTAAATTAAGTCAATTTTGATGCTCAAACTCCGAATCTTAATATTAAAGCTTGTTCTTGAATAATTTTATGGATATTTACCTTATTCAACACCTTCTCTGCATATACGACATCTAAAATGTTTTTTTGTCTTATTAATTTTAAGATTTGTCCTATCTCCGTGTTAGTTTACCAAAATCATTTAAGTGAATCTTATAAATCTTTACCTCTTTTAATCTGAAAAAAAACAAGCTTAAATAAACAAAAAAGTGATAATTAATATGTTAGTGAAGAAGGCCAAATATATACATATTATTAAATTTGCAGAAATATATAAATGCAAAAAATCTGGTGTGTTGATGGCACATTAGTCACAACACCCAATAAACCCGCACTTACAATATCATTCGCTAGTTTTTGTTTGATTCTATAATATTTTGCTGCTTTGGTTCTTCTCCGATCATCATCAATCGTCTCTTTTCTGTAAATTTTACATTCGCGAACTGTCAATTTTCATTAATCACACTTATTTTCTAATAAATCCAATTAATTCAACATAATTCTCTCCTACTAATTTGATCCACTGCAATGTCCCCCCTTCTATTTGTAACTCTGTTTATCAAAACCGAACAATGACATCACGAGAATCATCCTCTACATCCATTTCAGTCAAGAATTCGTGTGAAAACTCATCATTTCTTTACATCTTAGGATCACACAATTTCACCAGAAACTCTATCATCGGTGACAAATTGGGTGGTAAAAACTATCTTCTCTTGTAGTAAGAGCATCATTATGGCATTGATTAAGAATGAACTCTTATTCATCGACGTTACACTCATGATAACCCTATTTGTTGGATTAGTCAATTTTATTACCAATGAGTTGCAACACAATCTGGTGCACTTACCTCTGCTCTTGCATTGCAGAATGATCTTAAGGCCATATATGATAGAACAAATGATTCTAGAGTGTACCACTTGCAAACACTCACTGCTATCACACAAGGAAATGGCTGTAACGTCCCGACTTTTTTAAGCAAATAACATAATTCGACTAAATAATCCATAAAAGGTTTAATAACTCCAAAAGCTTAAATGTGCCAAAATACCATGACAGAATCTAGTAACATGAAAGAAATATCTATAAACAGGAACGTAAACTAGTTCTCAACATCAAAGTCTCAAAATAAGGAAAGTATCTCTAACAGAAAAGGTAAAACGCTGTAGCTAAGCTCTATGCTTCCTTGGTCTCCTCTCTCCACTGATCCCAATATTGGCCTACATCAAACTAGAAGGAAGGGCACGCAAGTGAGATAAAAATCTCAGTGGTGTTACGAGTGTGTTCAAAGTGTACAAGAATAAGACACTTAAATGCAACAGGTTAGTCAGTCAAGCACGTACTCACGTTCAGTCACATTAGAAGGGCGTTTACCATTTGCTAAGTCGTTGACTCATTCCCACCTTATAACACCCACGTTCGTTACCTTGTCACTCCGTTCAAGGAGCGACCTTGAAAACATTCACGCATGCCTAGGTACATGCTCGTTGATCCCCTCAAAAGCAACGAACTCCCGATGCTTATGAGGGAAAGGGGCAAGGCGTCACGAGATCCCACCGACAGCCCGCCGCTGCCCGGTAGTACCCCGTGCTGACCAAGCCGTGGATCCAATCAATATCAAAAACGTTCGATATTCAAAATCATAACACACAAGTAACAAGTTGCACGAATACAATAACAGACGATCATGATAAACGAATGAGCACACGTACTACATAAATATAAACGCATGCACTGCTATGATGAAACATTTAGCACATACCTTCCAGCTTTTCGAAAATAATTTTAGTACGTATATGTATATACACGCACCTGAATGCACTGCAGAGCGATAGTCGTTCACTCACGCCTACTCGGAACTGCCTTGTAATCATAATCATAGAATATAATAAGTGATGAGGAGAGATGAGGAGGTTTAATAACTTAAAAACTTGTTTGGTTTGAGTGATTATGCAAATGGGCTTTTTGATTTAATAGCTGAGGCCCGCTCCTTAACTCACTTACTCAACTTATTTAATATCTACCCCCCCTGTTATTATTTTATCTCACTTTTTAGTCATCCAGCTCACCCGATGAAATGACTTATTTACCCCTGTTTCTTCAATTTTATCTTTTTATGCAGCAACAAGGCATAATTAAAAAATGTAATTAAAAAATGTAATTAAAAAATATAATTAAAAATGTAATAAAAAACGTAATTAAAATAATTTAATTAAAAAAATGTAATTAAGAAATGTAATTAAAAAATGTAATTAAAAAAATGTAATAAAAAATATAATTAAAAAATGTAATTAACAAAATGTAATTAAAAAATGTAATAAAAAATGTAATCAAAAAGTGTAATTAAAAAATGTAATTAAAAAATATAATTAAAAAATGTAATTAAAAACGTAATTAAAAAAATTAAATTAAAAATGTAATTAAAAAATGTAATTAAAAAAAAGTAATTAGAAAATGTAATTAAATAATGTAATTAAAAAATGTATTTAAAAAATGTAATTAAAAATGTAATTAAAAAATATAATTAAAAAATGTAATTAAAAAATGTAATTAACAAAATGTAATTAAAAAATGTAATTAAAAAATATAATTAAAATGTAATTAAAAAACGTAATTTAAAACAAATTAATTAAAAAATGTAATAAAAAAATGTAATTAAAAAAATGTAATTAAAAAATGTAATTAAAAGATATAATTAAAAATGTAATTAAAAAATATAATTAAAAATGTAATTAAAAAATGTAATTTAAAACAAATTAATTAAAAAATGTAATAAAAAAATGTAATTAAAAATATAATTAAAAATGTAATTAAAAAACGTAATTTAAAACAAATTAATTAAAAAATGTAATAAAAAATGTAATTAAAAAATGTAATTAAAAAATGTAATTAAAAAATATAATTAAAAATGTAATTAAAATGGGGGCAATAAGGTAATTACCTGCAATATCAGAAATAGTTGTTGCACATAACATGAACCAAACACGTTTTATAAATTAAGATAAAATAGTATCTTTATTTAACTCTCCAACCAAACACGCTACTGTTACACATATGAAATACAAGACTATTTTAACTGAGTAATAGTTAATCTACATATATAACTGTCTCTGCAACCAAACAGCCCCTTAGTCTAATCAACTAATCTCTAAAATGCTACTAATCCTAACATGCTTATATATATATATGTATGTTATAGCCAAATAACCCAAATACGAATAATTATGTTTGTATTATTTCTTCCCTTAATATCCCAGTAGACAAGATTCTGGTGCCAATGCAGTACCTCTAAATCTAAAATACAAGCTTTAATATATTATTGTACCAAAATGATCAGTTCTACCTCTTGCTTAATAATCTTACAGTATGTAACATATATAGCTAAGTATTTTAGCTTTTATCAAAGTCCCAACCCGATGTCTTATGTCAACACGAATTAAGGATGGTTTAATACTGCCTGAGGCTATTAACGAGCCATTCAATACCAATTCTCTAAATATTGCTAATTAGCATTACGTAATGGTAGTAAGAGTTACACAAATTACCAATACCACAGTTGGCCAAAGAAAAGATTTAAATGATATGTACTGTCATTAACTTTCCTAATTAAATACCCAGGTCATCAAGATTTAGTTACCATATGTTGATTATAATTTCTCTTATCTAAACCATAATTCTTTTAATTGTACAGATCCCCACGTGCAAGCTTTTGGCAAGAAACAAAATATAACTTGTAACAAAACTCCTTTAATTAACAACATTAATGCGCCACTATGGTTTAATAACACCAATTCATTAACTTTCATCAAGTTTTGCACTAAATAATATCTACAACAATGAAAATATAGAAAGAGCAATTACCTTGTATAGATTTTGTTTGACCGAGAGAGATAGTAACAGCAGAGGAGAAAGTTGTATTACTAAAGACTAAGGCTGCGCTAAGAGTTTTAGAATAATAACCCTAAATCCCACGTTTAGATATGCCACGTTTAGATATGGTCACGTATCTATTCAGTTTTAAAAAGATACACACGTTCAAAAGCACATTCCCTTTTTATATCATTTAAAAGACACTTATTTAGATAATATGTTTTATTTATTTAAATATATACAATTATATATATCTCAATAATACCAATAAATATCATTATACTATTTTAATTATGAGAAGCTGATATATGGGTCATTATATATTACAATCACACATTTTATAGTAACTAGTTAATAATAACTAACATAAAAAGGAAGATTTACCATGAAAAATTTTGGGGCGTTACAATGGCTCTATCATTGATTACTACAACAATTTAGAGCACTGTAGGATGAGTTTGTAAGTCATAGACCTATAGTGGCTTGTTCCTCTAGTTTGTGTGTTCGCAAGGTGAACAAAACAATGATGGATCTCCAACAATGTGACAATGTTGTAAAGTTCTTGGTTGGCCTCAATGACTCCTGCTATGTTAATATGAGTCAAATATTGTGTGTGTCTCTCTTACATGGTTTATCGAAGGTTTACTCTATGTAAGAAGAAAATCAAAGGGATCTATACTCTATTGCTATGCCATCCATGAACTATATTACTTTGTTCACCAGACATAAGCCTCCTTAGGACTCTTGGAATAGGCCGAGTTACTCTAAGAACACAAACCAGAGAAGAAGAAACTCCAATATACACATTGTGACTATACCTCAATAAATGCTTTCAGACCACATGTTAGCCTTCTGGATGGAGTGGTCCGGCAAAAGGATTCACCCTTCTCATGCAGCCAATTATGTTGCTTCTAGTTTTGTTTCACAATAAACATCCCTTATGACTTCTGCTCTTGGTAATTTTGTTGTGTCGCTCACTAAAGACCTATTTGAGAAATTCATGACATCTAAATAGGCTTAGGATCAACTCTAGAACCTAGAAGGACATCATTATATATCTATTGCTGCCTCGTGTATCTTTTAATCTATTGCTCTTAACTTTAAACGTACTTCTCACTCTTCGAGGGTTCTTGACATTGGAACTAGTGATCACACATCTATAATCTTAGCTGGTTTGTGAGTCCACAAACATATGTGTACACCACTATTCGCCTCCTTAACAATATGTTGATTTAGAAACCTATATGTTGTAAATATTTACTGAAGTCGTGAGTCTTATATGTAAGCGCAGGTTATGGACCAAGTGTTACACCCACATCGAGTAATTCGGTGTTGAGCTAACACTAAGTATAACACTTTGCTTATGCACTTTCGAATATTGTTGCCTTAATTACAGTTTTGCCTCTATTCACTTACTAACTTAGTTCCACAAATGTAGTTGATATTTTTAAGTGCTCCAGGTCTAGAGACTTCAAAGATGGATCTATTTCCTTCAAGAGAGATTGACATTCGAAGAAAATATTCTCCAACTTTTCATGATTAAAGAATGGTGTGTGTGCAATGAATTAGGAAAGAACAAAAGCATGCAAATTGGAAGAAGGGAACAAGAATGTAAGAAGAAAAATAAGAGATTCAAGAAGGAAGGTCGAAGCATTCCATAACCATGCACAAAGTTTTCAACGCAAAGCATTACACAACTATATAAAGACGGTCGTGCATCGACCAAATAAAAAGACAAGGTCATATAATAGTATTTTATGTGTTGCTTTTTTGAGTTTTTTTTAGTTAATTTTGTTATGTAGAATCAAGTGGCTAGATCCAAAAAAAGTGAAACTCTTTTACCACTCGGTTGATTTGTAGCTCGAGTATTCCTAGAATAGTTGCTTGATGATTTTGTAATTTCATTATGAAGTCAGTGAATATTTTGCCCTAAGGCTTCAAGTATTCCTAGAATATTTATTGTGATCCAAATAATTATATTCATCACAATAAATCTCTGCACATACTCCAGATGAATTGATTAAAAACTTAAAGCATCTGTACCAAAAGTAGATCCTATATTGTCACAAATTCAATGGCAGACAAGTAATGAAAATAGTCGTAGTAAGAAACGTGTTTTAGATATTGATACACCACTCCACTCTTTTATGTTGATCAGTGTTTAAAGTAATAATATTTATATGAATATTTTAGTGAAAACATCTTTGAGTGATTAATGTTTGTCCAAATATTTTAACCAATGGCTCTGATACCATACTATGCGACCGCGCCCCATGAGCCCTGCTCCAATCCGAGGCCACCACTTTACCCAATCCAGACTAATGCGCAACTCATTGGAAGGGGTCTCACTTGTTCAGGATCAAAACCATACATGTTTTATAAATCATATTTTGATATATACAGCGAAAGTCTTGGTATTACAAGCAATGTGACTATTTTAATGAATACTAGTGAAAACACAATTTTTCCAAAATGCACGCTTGAACAATTATTCACTTGATCCATGCTGCCGTGTTGATTTTATCCTGAGGAATGGACAGAAGAATCGAGGAATAAGTCTTTAATGACTTAGTGAGATTCATATAAAAGAACTGGTAATGCAATAATTAACTGTGACCTAGTAGATACATTTCGAGGAGTGATCTTGCCGGTAGAAAGAGTTCAACTAGACAATTTAATATAGCAATGGTACTGGAATTCTCATGAATAGTTAATGAACTTGAGCTTAACAATAAATAAATCCAGCCTTATGACTTCTTATATTCTACCTTATACCTCCCGACGAGGAGCGCCCTTGCAAAAAATCAAGAGACATGATCGAGTACATGTCGATCCAGCACGCGGGTTACAACCAACTTCTGACTGCAAGCGGCGCCTAGATAGATGGGTATCAAGCGAAATTACTTAAACTGACAATCCTTACCGCCATGAAGTAACTCGACTCAATCCCTGGGCACAACTTCCCAAAGGCATCCCAATAGGTATAACAGATAAACAAATAAGCTAGTAACCGGATAATATCCTTTGCTTCTTGAGCTACATGTCCCGAACATAGTTCATTGCTCTTTGCACAGTTCAAGAACCAACAGATGAGATTAAAATATTTGGGAATTACCATGATTATGAATCGATATGATAAATAATAAATGATTTAATAGGATTTAACGATGAGCAAGAAAATCATGTTATGAGATGAGATAAAACAGGATTATGATGGAATATGGGTTGTTCGAGGTTTGGTAACAGTGTAGTGGACTTTCTGTCCAAGTTCCTCAGGGTCGGATGCCAAACGGGGCTAGAACAAAATAGAAATGGGACCTCACCTTTATACTCGTGCGGTGAACCTTGATGTCGTTGATTAATTCGTCAAACATTTAACAAATTTAAATAATATTAATCAACTAAATTTATAATTTACCACAACAAATACTAGTACTTTTTCTTTAGTTATGATATTGGTGAAATTGAGAGCGTTTTGGTTAAGAATGCTAGTTACAATGTAAATCTTAGTAAATAATACATAAGCTTAATTTATGTCATTACACAAAACATGAAAATATTAGATGATGAATTTAAAGAAAAAAACATATGCTTAAATTGAATATCAAATATCTATTATTTTAACCACCTTATTTATCTCTCAAAATTGTCTTAAACAACCATATTTTTTAAACTTATGACTGTGAGAATTCATGTTAAAGTCATTTCGACGACAAGTAACGGTAACAAGTAAAGTTTGATTAACTATCCAATTCGATGCATAATCAATCCATACAAACATATTACTTAACTAACTCTAGGAAAACTCGTCTTTTTAGTCTTTAATCAATTCCAAACTTTTAATAACCACACACCAAATAAATTCATACTAAGTAACACCTTAAAAGGTATAACTTAGTAATTTATTACTTTATTTTACATAGTAAGTTTAAAATGCATATACTTGTTTTATAACTTAAATATAAAGATATAAACATGGGTGATTTATCAAAACATGTAAGGAATGTTTATTGTGATAAATAATATTATTTGATGGTTAGGTCATGAAGTGGCAAGAATAATCTTGTAAGACTTATGGAAGTAGTATGTTAAACATGATAAATCTACCATTTAAATGCTAGAAATAAAATCACAAAAATGTCAATTCCTGATCATAAATTATAATAATTTAATTATAACTAATACTATATCCTGTTAAATTCACATGTGTGATAAATACTTGGATTATGATGGTGACTTAACTTACAAACTAAGAAAATAAAGGTTGTACCAAATAAACTAATAAATCACCGTAGTTGTGGTTTTACCTTTGATCGGACATCCAAATGAACTTGTTTTCAAATTCTTTTATGGTTTCTGATTCATAATGTCATGATGAATGTGTGATTCTAAGATTTTATGAAAATACAAAGGTTTGCTATGCTAAATAATTCTTGCAACATAAGAGTTGATATCGGATTTCTTGGTAGCAGTTTACAATTTATGGATTACGGTCACCTAGATCATATTATTTGGGAAATATGTCTTCATACAAAAGATAAAAGACATCATGGAAAGTATATATCCGAAAATAAGTAGTAAAATAATATTTCTACTATTTGATATGATTTTTCTAAGGTGTAAGGGAAGAATCGGCATTTCCCACAGTAAATGTTTTGGCGTCTTTTTGGGTAAAAAAATAACAAGATAAAAATCTAGAAAAATTACTTTTCAAACGAAAACACAAAAAGGAACAAAATTTTGAACAATGATGAGTATTTATAGACGAAAATAGTAGTTTAATCATAACTATTTATGTCCCACCTTGATTATTTTATAATAAATCATAAAAATCTGATTTCAATCATTCTCTTAAAGATGTCATGGTTTACCTCATAAATTAGTTTAATTGCATATTAAGTCCCTCAATCATTTATAATTAAAATTTAAATAGGTATAATTAGATTTCTTTATTATATACATATTTTCTAATGAAGTTTTTTTCAAGGTAATTCAATAATCCTCGTTAATATTCAAAATTGAAATATATGTCTTAGTATTAGAGACCTATAAAATAATAAAAGACTAACTTTTAAGTTCAGGGACTAAAATACAATTTTTTTCTAAATATTTAGGGTCAAAAATAGAAATTTTTAAAAGTTCAAGGACTAAAGTATAAATTTATTTTCTTTCTAATTTTTGGGGCGTTACATTTATTTTGATGACATTGTATTTGGATCTACTAACAAGTCTATTTTAGACAAGCTTTTTAAGTCTATGACTCATACATTAGAGATGTGCATGATTGGTGAGCTAAATTTCTTCGTGGAATCATTTTGATGCTTAAGTCTAAAATCTATATTTGAGCATTGGTCTAAACTTGGAAGGTGAGATTTCGAATAAAGGTTGAACCTACAAATGTCGAAAGTGTTCGTACGCTATAAAGATGTTGCTTGTCGAACCATTGTAGCTCAAAATCTCATTAAAGGTCAAACTTTGAAGTCATGTTTGAGACCCTCAGCGTCGAATTTGGTTGTTGACTAAAGGTTAAACTGCTAGAGATCGAATCCCATCTCTCAACTCAATTTCAATAAACATAAATTACTTTAAATGATTTACCTTCGAAATTATGAAATTGTCTATATAATATTTATGTAGTCCAAAAAGTGATGAAATTACATCAAACAAAATCATGATCCTAGATATAGTTATCCTTAACTTTCATACTTCATTTTAAATTTTATATTTATTTCACTTAATCTAAGGAAGTATAGTAATCACGTTTGACAAATTTTGTTTTTGTTTTTTTTAATATAGAAGTGGTTTTATTTATGACATGCTAATTTAATAACCAATTCGTAGTGCGACTGGAAACTCAATTTCGTATTTATTTAGGGGATGTTTGTAAAAAGTCATAAAATGTGCTTGTTCTTAACTTTTAGTTAAAGTTACTTAAAGTTGCATCTAGAGTATTTGTAAATCTTTCAAAAACTACTTAAAGTAGCTAAAATAAAATTTGAACTAGTTTGCAATAACTAATAAAAAAACTCTAAACATTAAAATATAATAAGACACAATTGTCATTCTATAAAATACTAAAATAATTATAATTTAATCATGAAGAACTATATACTAAAAGAATTGACACTCAAAAATAAAGAAGAAGAAAACACTTAGTAGGCAAAATATATATATATATATATATATATATATATATATTTTTTTTAATCTTCTCAGAATATACGGTCTTACTTACGGTTTGGTTAAACTATTCAGCAGTTTGAAGCACATTGTATCTTAATAGTAAAATTATCTAACTTTTTAGTTTTAATATATTCTAGTTTTTTTTTTTATTGAATTTGTATAATCTTCTCATTATATTCTTGTTTTAAGATAAATAAATATAGATATACGTAATGCTCCAAGTAACATGAAGACTTTTGATTACATTTCAATTCGAACAAAAGCTAATTTGCAATTACAGAAATGCGATAAATTGTATGGAAATGCGATCCAAATCCCGACGACCACGTGGCAGGCCGAAGAAGGCGGCGACACCGTCGGCAACCGTGATACGAGTTATTTTTCCATCACCAAGAAGCATTCCGACCAAGAATCAAACAGAATCGGGGAAAGAGATGAGAAATTCGAGCCCTAATCAACTCGAATCAGAGGAAAGAGAAACGGAACAGATTCAAACACCACCAACGATAGGGCAAACCCTAAAACAGCCGCCGGAGGTGACAACCACAGCACCACCTGAAAGGAGAGTGCCATGGGTGGATATCATAAAAGGCAACAGGCAAGCAGGGAAGAGATTACCAGTGAGCTACACAGCTCCAAAAATGGTAAATGGAGAAACTGAAATTGAAATCAAAGAGGAAGATATGGCCTTTGAGTTGAAATTCTGGGAGAACACACTAGTAATGTATGCCATGGGGGAGGATTTGTCAATGAATGCTGTCAAAAAGTTCATGGAAAATGCATGGAGCTTTGCAACATTACCAGAATTATTCTATAATGATGAAGGGTATTTCCTAGCAAAGTTCAAGAGTAAGGAAGATTTGAGGAATGTACTACAAGCTGGACCATATACAATATATGGAAAACCTTTGTTCATTAAGGAGTGGCAAGCAGGTTTCAAGCTCAATGAGATCATGTTAAGAGTGCTACCAATATGGATAACATTACCACACCTACCTCTTGTGTATTGGGGTGAAAAGAGCTTAAGTAAAATCACAAGTGCCATAGGCAAACCAGTGATGATGGATGAGTGCACATCTAAGAAGCTGATAGTTTCTTATGCAAGGGTACTAGTTGAGGTTGATGTCACAGTAGAACTCAAGCAAACAGTCAACATAAAAGAGAAGAATGGAAGTAAATTAGAGCAGAAAATAAAGTATGAATGGATACCACCTGTTTGCCCTCAATGCAAAATAATTGGACACATATGTAAGGTGAAGCCACTGGTAGCCAAACAGTGGAAACCAAAAGCTAAACCAACCAATCCAGCAAAGCCAGTTGCCATAAAAACTGATGAAGAATGGACTAAAGTAGCAGAAAAGGGGAATAGCATTACAAACACCCCTGTGAGATTTGGGAATGTAACATTTGAAGATATGAATGGGTTTGAGGCACTAAGGGCTGAGGAGGGACCTGAGGAGCCACCTGATCCACTTCCATGATGCTCAGTTGGAATGTGAGGGGGATGAATAAAAGAGCAAGACACCTAGAGGTATTCTCCCATCTCATTAAATTACAGGTGTCATGTGCAGCACTACTAGAAACTAGAGTAAAAGAAAAAAATATGGAAAGAATACTGAAACACTTGGGATCTCAATGGGACATGAAGCACAATTATAGTCATCATAGCAATGGGAGAATCTGGTTAGTATGGAAACAAAGCATGATGGATATACAGATGATAGGATGTTCTGACCAATACCTACACTGCATTGTGAAATGACAGAATGGCAATACACTATGGTATATGACTGTCATCTATGCACAGAACTAACTGGAAAAGAGGAGAGCACTTTGGAAAGACATTAGTGATGTAGCAAGAAATGTGCAGGGGCCATGGTTGATCATTGGTGATTATAACAATGTATTAACCACTGAAGATAGAGTAGGAGGAAACCCAATCCAAGCTCATGAATACATTGACTTGGAGAATATGATGAAACAAGAAGAACTATATGAGCATGACACCACTGGGGATCACTTTACATGGTCAAACAAACACCAACAAGGTACCATCTACTCAAGAATAGACAGAGCTATGTGCAACAAGGAATGGCATCTCTACTACCCAAACACCAAGATTGAAATTATGCATGCACATATCTCATATCACAACCCTCTTAGAGTCACAGCGGAAGATAGTCCACCCCCACAAAGGAAAGGCAAGTGTTTCAAATTCCTGAATTGGACTACAAATATTCCTGGCTTCTTAGAGAAGGTTAGAACAAACTGGCAACAACCCATTGAGGGAAGGCCCATGTATATACTATGGAAGAAACTCCTCAGATTGCAACCTGTTATCCAACAAATGCAGAAACAATTGAGGGGCACCCCCATAAAAATCCAGAAGGCAAGAGATGAGCTTGAAAAAGCACAAACACAACTGCAGGAAGATCCTCTCAAGGAGGAATTCATTCTGAAAAACAGACAGTGCACATCTCAGTTACTGGAGGAACTAGAAAATGAAGAGAAGATCTTACTCCAGAAATCTATGGCATCATGGATAGCATTGGGAGATGGCAACAATGCTTATTTTCACGCCACTACTAAAGAGAAGAATAAGAAAGTGGGGATACATAAACTGGAAAATGCTCAAGGCAGGATACTGACTGAATTTGAAGACATTGAAACTGAGGTCCTTAAATACTATAAAGAACTGGTGGGTACAAAAGCTGAAACTCTTACTTGTGTTGATGTAGAAGTGATGAGGCAGGGGAAACAACTGAAGAGGGAGGCCAGTGACCTCCTCATACAACCTGTAACTGACAAAGATATATGGGAAGCTCTAAAAACCATTGGAGAGCACAAGGCACCTGGTCTAGATGGTTACAACTCCAAGTTCTTCAAGAGTGCTTGGCCAGTTATAAAAGAAGATGTGGTAGCAGCAATTTAGGAATTCTTCACTAAAGATAGACTATATGCTGCACTGAATTGCTCTCTTGTAACACTAATTCCAAAAAGCAAAAGTGCAAAGAGCATGAAAGATATGAGGCCCATTTCATGCTGTACTACCTTCTACAAAATCATCTCTAAGGTGATGACTAAGAGATTGGGAGCAGTAGTGAATGAAATTGTGCATGAAAGCCAATCAGCATTCATACCAGGTAAAGTGATTCAAGACAACATCATGCTTGCTCATGAACTAATCAGAGGGTACTCAAGAAAGAACACATCACCTAGATGCACCATCCAAATGGATTTACAGAAGGCATATGACACAGTTGAGTGGGAGGCACTAGAGGTAATCATGAGGGAGATGGGGATCCCCAACAAATTTATAAGATGGATTATGATTGCCATGACCACAGTGTCCTATAGATATGCAATAAATGGAAGCCCAAGTAAGATCCTTAAAGCTGAGAGGGGGCTGAGACAAGGTGATCCAATATCACCTTTGTTGTTTGTATTGGTTATGGAATACTTACACATGAGCATGACAAAGATCAGAGTACAACCAGATTTTAACTACCACCCCAGATGTGAGAAATTAGGGATTACACACATCTGCTTTGCAGATGATGTACTAATGTTCAGTAGAGGTGATTCAAAGTCAGTTGAACTGCTGATGGAAAGATTCCAAGAGTTCTCTATGTCTACAGGTTTAAAAGTGAATCCAGCAAAATGCAGAGTGTATTTTGGGGGTGTACACACAGACATACATGAAAGAATATTACAAAATACAGAATTTACTAGGGGGAACTCCCTTTCAAGTATCTGGGAGTACCCCTAGACAGTAGGAAGCTTACTGTACATCTGTGCAAAGTGCTTATAGATAAGATTCTTGAGCGCATTCATCACTGGAATGCAAAGTTGTTGAGTTATGCTGGAAGAGTACAACTAATTAAGAGTGTAATATTTGCCATAACAAATTACTGGATGCAGATTTTCCCATTGCCAAAAAAAGTTTTGAGGCACATAGAAACAATATGCAGGACTTTTCTCTGGACTTTTTCTCTGGACTGGTAAAGATGAAAAGAGCAAGAAGGCTCCTATTGCCTGGGAGAAAATTTGTGAACCTAAACAAGCTGGAGGATTGGGTATTATATCACTTGTGGAATGGAACAAGGCTACTATAGCAAAAATGTTATGGAACTTACAGAGAAAAGCTGATAAACTGTGGGTTCAGTGGATGCACACATATTTCATAAAGAGGGGGATGTGAGAAGCTACCAACCAACAAATAACTGCTCCTGTACTTGCAAAGCACTACTGAAATGCAGAGACTTGATGCACACTAATATATGGGAGGACATGACCAAGAAGGGGAAATACAAAGCTGCATTGATCTACAGGGAAATAAGAGGCATAAAGAACCCAGTGATATAGAGGAAAATCTTATATGGTAACAATGCCAGACCAAGAGCAGTCTTTACACTCTGGATGCAATGCTTAAACAGGCTTCCTACAAAAGACAGAGTAAAGAAATTTGGTATCCAGACTGATGGAGAATGTTGTTTCTGCAAAAAAGAAGAGTCAGGAGAACACTTGTTCTTTGAATGTCAGTTTACAAGTGGCATATGGAAAGAGGTGCTGGAATGGATGCAAATTAGTCACACACCATCTGGCTGGAGGAATGAACTGAACTGGTTACTACAAAATGGCACAAAAAAGAACTGGAGAAGTGTATTAGTGAAGATTGCAGCAGCAGAGACAGTCTACAATATATGGAGTATCAGAAATGAGAAGGTGTTCAACCAAAACACAAGCACAAATCAGCCAAGTCAGGAAATCATCCAAACTGTAGTGATTAGATGTAGAAATATGAAAATGTATCCTAAAATGCAAAGGATATTAGAATGTTAGCTGAATGCAATAGTGTGGGGTAACCTGGTAACTAGAAAGAGAACCTGGATCCTTGGATCGGTATGTAATTACTGGATTTTGGATAATAAGAAAGTTTAGCTCTTTGTTCCAAAAAAAAAAAAACCTGAAGACTTTTAACATTTTGAATATTTCAATATAAATTACTTATAATTCTTTCACAATTCATACTTAAGTGAAAATACATAATTAAGACTTGTTCATGGAGTTGAAAAAAGTCGTATTGATTTGTGCGAAGAGAATAAATCTTGATATTTTGTACGATATGATTGAGGGAAAAATTAATCCTTTTAAATACTTGTGGGACCAATTGTTGTGACTCGTGAAGGATGTATCAAACCCTACTTTCTGCAACATGTGCTTTTTAATTAAGAGTATAAATAAACATTGTCCTCTGATTACTGTCTCGTTGTAATATTTATCAAGCACTCATTTATCCCTAAAAAAGTATAATCTCTATTTTTTATTTTCTTTATTCATACGTTATATTCGCTCGCATCTCACTCATCTCCTTCTCACGGCGATCTACTGACTCTGGTTGGTGACTGGACCACCAACATCACACAACGCGCCGTCCTCAGCAGAGTAGATCTCTTCCCCCTCCTTACAACAAACAAATCTAACAAAATTGTAAGCTCTCATTCTCCTTTGTCTATTCGATTGTATTTCTCTCGCATTCATAAATTATGATTTTTAAAGCTATAGTAGCATTTCACATCTAAAACTTACTAGATCTATGATTTCATGTATCAGATCTGAAAATTTGGTGTCAAAATAGATTAAATCTTGATTCCAAATTTTTTAGACAGGGAAGAAAAAACAAAATAATCAAAAATATCTATGGCCATACTCAATTCACGACTGGAATAAGAAATTGGATACATTTTAATTTAGGTCTCAAATTAAATTGTTTCTCATTCTAAAATTTGAAACCTCAATATTATTTTTCATTCGAGAATAATTTTGGCTCTCTTCACCTTATTCAACATCTTCTCATTTATTTAGGATATGTGTATATGACATGGTAACGTTTTATTTATTATATGAAACTTAGTTGGGAGACGATATATACAGAGCAAAATCCCTTAATACAGAGCAATATGTATACTATTCTCTATTTTATCCTTTTCAATCAATCAATAGATAATCCTTAATTCCTTGATTTACTTAGATTTAGAAAAAGAAATCTTTTCTTATGTTCATAACAAAGATTCTCTTGATAGATCCCTATAAAAACTATAAAACTAATTATCTTTTTAATTCATATGATCTCAAAAAAGTCATTCTTCAATTTGTTTTTTGAAACATGTGGTAGGTTCAAGTACAATGACATTTATTAAAAAATAATTTTGTAACTATGTGTATACATTCAATATTATATATATATATATATATCAATATTTTTCTATTGCACTTGTGTGCATATTTGTTATCTTAAAATTCTAGTATAAAGTCAGCTAACCTGTCAAAATACGTTGTACAATATATATTCCGAAATTGTATATTTACATTTTTATCCATTTAAAACATAAATATGAATACTTACACACACATATATTTATATATATATATACATATATATATATATATATCCAAACTTTTATATTTTGAAATATGGTCTACAAATTAAACACAACAGCTCCATTTTAATTCTACACTAGTTTTTACATGCATGTTATATATATATATATATATATATATATATATATATATATCTTCACTTAAACGTTATTTAGTACTTAAATTCTGACTTAATTTCTTATATGTGAGATAAAAATTGGATTTCTTTTTTATAAGTATTTAAACTTGCTTGTATATTCATATCTTTATTAAGAAAGATGTCTTTCTCATATGTTAGTTTTCGAAAGTTGAAAAGATTGTTCACTCATTTTGGGTCAATTACTGTAAAATAGGATAATTTACATAAATAAAAGAACATTATAATAGAGAAAAATAAGACATTGCTCTGTATGGAGAGATTTTGCTATGTATATATTATTTGTCATTTAATCTCAACACTATCTCCATGTTCACTAAATCCTTTATGACGTGAGAAATAGGAGACCTCTTGATCATGACGTACTCATTTATTAATACCTAAATACTTGGCCAAAATGAGATGTTCATTTAAATTAAAAATAATTGTATTGTCCAACTTTTTTGTTCATTAAAATTGTACAGTCGTTACATATTTCTTTTTTTCTATTTAAAGTTAACTAGAATATTTATTTTATTTCTCTTTGTAGTATTTTTTACCATCACATTTTTTGATAGTGCATACGCAATATAATGAGTTAGATTTTCCGTGTGTAATTAAGATTCTCACCATTAAGGGTGGTCAACATGCTGGAAAGGGTGGTTGGTTACATTTCTAAATTGCAAGAATGATTATTCACATTATACATGCTAGATAATAGCATAAATAATTTGTAGTTGATTAGTTACAATTATGTTTTATATCTTTATTAAATACTCATTACACGTAGAGGTCTCATCTCAGGGAAGTTTTTTTTCTCCTTCTCTCGGCAGTCTACTATATTTTTTTTGTTGACAAGGACCACTATTAGACTAGTGTCAACCCTCTTCACTTTATAAATTAGATCCTCCTCCCTACAATAGGATAATTGTATACACTTTGTAAGTTGTCGTTCTCTTTAGTATATTTCAATTGTATTTCTCTCTCATTTTTAAGTTATAATTTTCGATCTTTAATAACAATGCATATGTGAAGCATATTTATCTAGGATTTCAGAGCTTAGATTTGCAAAGTTTGAAGCTGGAACAAAAAAAAAAAAATGATCTTACTGTCTTGTTGTCATATTTTATCAAAAACTCGTTACACCTAGAAGTCTTATCTCCATTTCTCTCACATATTCATACACACATCATATCCTCTAGTGTCTCACTTTTCTTCTTCTCTCGTTGATCTACTCACCCTGGTTTGTGACCAAACCAGCAACATTAAAATAGTGTCATCCTCTTAAAACATGATATGGTATCTTAAAACATGTTTAAATCCTAAAATTTATCACACTGTTCTTGTTGAGGAAGGTATCAAACCCCGTTCACTATACATGTTGGGTAGTAGTAGCATATGTAAATCGCAGTAGTCTGTGTACCGTACTGTTGTAAAATTTTCTATCAAGCACTCACTACAACTACAATCTCATCTCTATATCATTCTTGTCTTCACACTTATAACATATTCTCTTGCACTTCTCTATTCTCCTTCTCTTAGCGGTGTAATGTGTACCATATTTTTTAGTTGATGATCGGACAACCACTATATATCATGGTAGTGTAGTGAACCATTATTCTATTCACTTATAAAATTGATTCTCCTCCTTACATCAAGATAACTCTATAGTCTCTGTAAGATGTCATTCTCCGTCATTTATTTCAGTTGTGTTACTCACACTTTTATGACTCTTGATTTTAGAGTTTTAGTAACACCAATTCATCTAAAACTTACTAAATCTAGGATACTAGATCTAAGATTTGAGAGGTTTGAAGCCAGGCAAAAAATAAAGATCAACCTCATTGTCTCGTTCTGATATTTTATCAAACACTCATTACACTTAGGAGTCTCATTTCCATCATTTATTGTCTTCATACTCATACATATAGCAACGCCTCTCGCGACAATATTTCCTCCTTTTCTAGTTGATCTACTGACTCGTGATGTAACTGAACCTCCAAAGCTACATTAGCGTCACCCTTATTTGCTGACATAGTTGATCTCTCCCCCTCCTTACAACAAGTAAAATCTGCAGAATTTGTAAGTTCTCATCTGTCTTTTCAATAGTATTCCTCTCGTATTAACAAGTTATGACTTTTAGAGCTTTAGTAACATCTCAGATTTCAACCTTACCAAATCTATGATTTCAGGATTCATATCTGAAAACTTTATGTAGAAATTGACTAAACTTTGAATCCAAAATTTTGCGAGGGATGAAATAACAACTAGAGAAAAATACCCAATCCACGTAAATCAATACTATGACACATTAATTTAGGTCTAAAATAAAATCATTTTGATCTTCAAAAAGGAAACCTCAATATTAAATCTTGTTCACGAATAGTTTTGTATATCTTTACCCTATTCAACATCTTCTCATGAATCAAAAGATGCATACATGATGTAGTAAGATGCATACATTTTCTCATTTATTATAGAGATAATCCATCTATACTCTTTCAGAATGATATTGCAGAGAATTGGAGAAGAAAGAGAAATGCATTTCGTGTGATAGAGAGAGAAAGTATCTGATCATTAATTGAGTGAATGAATGAATTACAAAACCAGCTCTGATATTTTATAGCTGGCAGAACGAGCTAAGAGTGAAAAATAACTAACTCTAACAACTAATATTGTCCTTTTTATAATGCTGACTCAGCAATCCTAATCCTTTTATATCAGCTAACATATATATACTAACTCTGATACTCCCCCTCAAGGCAGGAGTGGATATCTAAGACTCCTGTCTTGTTCATCAGGTTCTTAAACCTTTGAACACTGAGTTCTTTTGTCAGCATGTCAGCAAGTTGTTCTTCTGTAGTCACATGAAAAAGTTTTATCAATCTCTGCTGTAATTTCTCTCTTGTAACATGGCAATCAATTTCTATATGTTTGGTTCTCTCATGATATACTGTATTTGAAGCTATGTGAAGTGCGGCCTTATTATCACAATACACCAAGGCTAGTTGTTGGTGATTAAAGCCAAAATCCTTCAACAATGTCTTGATCCATGTAATCTCACAAACTATGGATGTCATAGCTTTGTATTCTACTTCACCAGAGGATCTAGAAACTGTATTCCGCTTCTTAGACTTCTAGGACACCAGAGCTTCTCCCATGAACACACAGTAGCCAGTCACTGATCTTCTAGTATCAATGCATACTGCCCAGTCATCATCACAATACCCCTTTATGTGAATAGCATTACTGATGGGAAAGAAAAGTCCTTGTCCAGGAGAGGTTTTCAGAAACCTTACAACTCTGAGTGCAGCTTCCATATGAATTTTCTGTGGGGATGAAAGGAATTGACTTAGAGTCTGGACTGCATAAGAAATGTCTGGTCTTGTCACTGCAAGATAAAGTAGTCTCCCTATCAGTCTCCTATACTCAGTGGGGTTGGCAAGGGCATCTCCCCCTGTATGTGACAGCTTCAAATTCTGTTCAATAGGAGTAGGAGCTGCTTTTGCTGCTAACAGTCCACAGTCTTCAATTATTTCTAATGCATATTGTCTCTAATTGATAAGAATGCCCTTAGAACTCCTTGCAACTTCAATCCCAAGGAAGTACTTTAGTGGTCCCAAATCTTTCAACTTGAAATGATCACCTAAGTGTGTCTTCAGGCTCGGAATAGCCTCCTCATTGTTTCCTGTGATGACAATGTCATCAACATAGACAAGAAGCATTAGTGTAATGGATCCAGAGTGCTTAATGAACAATGAGTGGTCTACATTGGATTGTACAAAGCCTTGTTGAGTGATGACTTGAGTGATCTTATGATTCCACTGCCTAGAGGCTTGTTTCAAGCCATATAAGGACTTATGAAGTCTACAGACAAAGTTCTCCCCCTCAGGGACAAGACCAGGTGGAGGTGACATATAAACCTCTTCATCTAACTCCCCATATAGGAATGCATTGTTCACATCCAGTTGATAAAGATTCCAACCATTAGAGGCTGCATAGGCCAAGAGACATCTGACAATAGTAATCTTAGCTACTGGACTGAAGGTTTCAAAGAAGTCAAGGCCTTCTTGTTGGGTATAGCCCTTGGCCACCAACCTTGCCTTGTATCTTTCAACAGTACCAGTGGAGGTAAGTTTCACCTTGAACACCCATTTATAGGCAACAACAGACTTACCAGCAGGCAAAGGTTGCAAGGACCAAGTATGATTTTGTTTGAGAGCAGTCAATTCAGCTTGAATTGCAGCTTGCCACTCAGGAGTCAAACATGCTTGCTCATATGTAGAAGGGGTAGGATGAGAAGCAACAGATAGAATGAAAGAAAGGTGAGGAGGAGATATGTGTTTGAAAGATAAGTTGAGAGTAGAAGGAGAAAGAATACCTGAGTGTGGAACCAGAGCAATGGCTGAATGAGGGATTGCAGAGGCAAGAGCAAGTCTGCATTGATAATCTGCCAAGTGAGTAGGAAGTTTCTTGGACCTAGAGGATCTCCTAGGAGGGGTAGGCTTCACATCAGTGGGTGGATCACTGGATAAATCAGTATGGCAAGGGGATGAAATATCAGGAGGAGAGGGCTGAGTTGTGTGAGACTGTATGGGAATGGGATCTGTATGAGGAGTAGGATCTTTATGAGGAGAAGGTGGAGCAATGAGAGTAGGGAAGGGATCATCAATGTATGTTGGAGGAGAGAAAGAAGAGTGTTGTATAGGATCGGGGGAGGATGAATAAGAAAAATGATCTTCATGGAAGATGACATCTCTGGAGATGAATATCTGGTGAGAATGGATGTCAAATAGTTTATACCCTTTGATGTTGGCAGGATAGCTAATGAAGATACATTTGGTAGCCATTGGATGAAGTTTTGTAGTGGCACGGGGCAAGGTTGTAGCAAATGCTAGACATCCAAAAACCTTTAAGTGTGAGTATTGTGGAGTAAGGTTATTGAGGAGAGGAGTGGGTGTTCTATTGATGAGATATGCTGCTGTAGCAACACATTCACCCCAGAAAGTAAGTGGTAAGTGGGCTTGAATTCTGAGAGCTCTAACAACATTTAAGAGATGTCTATGCTTGCGCTCAACAACAGAATTTTGTTGTGGAGTATATACACAACTCTGTTGATGAATAATACCACGAGAAGCAAAGAATTTTGACATGTTGAACTCCAAACCTTGGTCAGTTCTGAATGATTTGATATTTTTGTTGAACTGAGTATTGACAAGGTTGAAGAAATCAATTATGAGCTGTCTGGTTTCACCATTATGGTGCATGAGATATATCCATGTATACATACTGTGGTCATCAACTAAGGTGAGAAAATATTTTGATTTTTTGTGAGAGGGAACAGAAAAAGGACCCCAGATATCAACATGTACCAGATCAAAAATGGCATTAGTTCTGTGTGGCTCAATAGTGAATGGTCTTCTGTGTTGTTTTGCAAAATGACATGTATCACAACCACATGATCAAGAGTAAATGGCAAGAAATTTTCATTAGATTTCAATAGAGATATCCTGTTTACAGATAGGTGACCCAACCTATTATGCCAAAGCATTGTATTAGAAAAAGTAGAAAGGACAGAAATGCTTGGTAAGACAGAAGAAGAAGAACTACTAGAACTAGAAGACTCCTTATCCATGGTCAGAAGATAAAGCCCCTGCTCTTCCTTAGCAATCCCAATCATCTGCCACAGCTTTGGATCCTGTATGACACACAGATTAGACCAAAAAATCAGACAACAATTGAGATTTTGCACAAGCTTACTTGTTGAAAGCAGATTGAAATTGAAAGATGGAACAAGTAAGACTTTATGAGCTTTTATCTTGGAATTTAAATGAATGGAGCCATAATGAGTAGCATTGGCAGTGCTCCCATCGGGCAATTTCATAAAATGGTTATGAATTGGTTGCTTCTCATAAAACAAAGATTCATTGCAGATGATATGGTTAGATGCTCCTGAGTCCAGAATCCAAGTATTTGGACTTAGAGCCAGAGATCAACAATGACATGACAGACTGATGGTGGAAAAACTACCTAAAGAAGATAAATGAGAGGGGGTGTAAGAGACATTTTTGGGAGATTCAGGAGTGTGAGCCATGTTTGCCCCTTGTAGCAGGCTGCACAAGTGATTGTACTGGTCTTGTGTGATAGGCATACTTTACCCTGCAACCTGTGTCATTGGAGAGGTCTGATCCATGTTGCTGTAGCTTCCACTTCCATTATTGTTCTGATTGTTGCCATACCTGCTGTTGTTAATGTAGTTTCCCCTTCCAGGTTGTACATTATTCTTGAACTTAGCATACTTATGTCCAGGGGATATCCATATATCTCATAGCAGCTATCAACAGTGTGGTTGTTCTTTCCACACTTGGTGCAGGTGAGCTTAGGTATGTTCATGTTGTTCCTCTGCCAAGGTTTGTTAACAGACTTCTGTGATTGTCCCAGAAGAGCAGTAGGTAGTGCTTGATGCTGTTGTTGTTGTTGTTGTTGATGTTGCTGCATTGGTTGAGTTTGTGAAGACATAGCAGCATAATCTACTGCCCTAATAAGCTGCACAACAGTCAATTCAAGGTTTGCCTCCTCTTGCAAAACCATGCTGAATACATCATTCAAACCAGGCAGGGGGTCCCTCAACAATATTTGATTTCTAACTTGCATAAAAGCATCATCAAGTCCCATGAGAAACTGCATAACCTTCATTGCTTCATTCTTTTTGATCATGCCACTCAACACACCACAAGATGAATTTGAACAAGTGAAAGGCATATCAAATTGCTTAATCTCATCCCAAATAGTCCTCAGTATTGAGAAATATAAACTAATATGATTTCCTTCCTGTTTTGTGGATATCAGTTGTTGCTCAAGCATGTAGATCCTATTATTACTTGTTCTAGCAAAGCGCTTTCTAAGTTCATTCCATACCTGTTGAGCTGAATCTGAGAAAAGAGTACAATCTTGTATCTCAGATGATAGAGCAGCTGAGATCCAGCCAAGCACCATGTAATTGCACCTTAACCAAGCTGATCGTGTTGGATCTCCAACTGGTGGCTCAGGAATTGATCCATCCACAAACCCTAGCTTGCTCTTAGTTAGTGATCCGATATACATTCCTCTACTCCATTGATGATAATTGCGAGAATCAAGTTTCTGTGATACCAGCACCTGTCCTGATGATTCTCCATGATGAAGATAGAGGGGATTTGATGGATCCTCTGTCACTGACAACGGTCTCGTCAACGGCGGCCATGCCGATCCAGCCTGATTGCGTGATGATGAACCAGGCGTGCCGGTTCCGGCTTCACCCGTCGCGTTTGTCATCGGAATGGATGAACGGATAAGATGAAGCAGCTAACAGAGTAAATTGTGCGCGGAAGAATGGAGTGTTCGGATCTGGTGAGACAGTGAGAGCATCTCTCACTGCTCTGATACCATTTCAGAATGATATTGCAGAGAATTGGAGAAGAAAAAGAAATGCATTTCGTGTGATAGAGAGAGAAAGTATCTGATCATTAACTGAGTGAATGAATGAATTAAAAAACCAACTTTGATATTTTCTAGGTGGCATCTAGCTGGCAGAACGAGCTAATAGTGAAAAGTAACTAACTAACTCTAACAACTAATATTCTCCTTTTTATAATGCTGACTCAGCAATCCTAATCCTTTTATATCAGCTAACATATATATACTAACTCTGATATACTCCCCCAAACTATAGGTAATTTGTGCAAACTAGGTCAAAACTTCTTTTTAGCTCCAGCGAGGCACAAATATTGGTGTCTTGCGATTTGCCCCATTTTCTATTTTCTGCTTTTCGGCAATTTTTCGACCAAAAAATCTCAGAAAAAATATTTGAAGTTTGAACAAAATCTTCCCTTCGTCGGGATGATTTCAATGGTGGTAATGATACCCCAAAATTCAAAGTCATTACACGAAAAATTAAATTTAAGTACAAATACTGACGAGTGGAATTTATTTTGATATAATTTATTTCGCTATAGTTCGGTTTAATTTATGTCACTTTGCCCCACGGTGATGGAATATTGGCGGAGCATGCCGAGATTTCAAGGTTGGGTTTAAGGTGCAACTCGGCCAATATTAACTCCGCTTCACTGGGAAAGGAGGCAGTCCATTGAGAAGTTGGAGTTTTTGTTTTGTATGAAAGTATTTCTCTTAGAGACAGATTAATACACATAAAATATTGTAGTCTGTTTCTTTAGTCTAGATTACTACGCATGGACACTCAACATACGTGACGCATGCATTTGGTATATTATAGTCTTTATTTTAATTTGATGTTGGTGAATTAGGTAGCTCGAACAATGTCTCATGGGGTGGCAAGGGTTAAGCGAGATGCGTTGGCGCCATACCTCACTTGCCCACTCTGCCGCAAACTTCTACGGGAGGCCACCACAATAATCGAATGCCTCCACACATGTGAGTACCCCCTCATAACCCGTGATGTTGTAATCGTTTTTCAGTCGTATTGTTTTAATTCATGATTTTGAGTGTGACTCATGTATCTATTGAAGCTTGGAGAATATTCTTTATGTTTAATATTTCCGTTGTTCGATATGCTAATATTCGTATCTCTGAATATCATAGTTTGCAGGAACTGTATACACAAGAAGTTGACAGACGAGGCAATGAAACGTTGTCCAGTGTGCAATGTTGACTTGGGGTGCGTTCCTTTGGAGAAACTGAGGTCAGATCATGTACATCCCTTTGTTGTTCTCATTAGGCCTTTCCAATTCTTTTACTCGCTCTTAAAATTTCCCTAAGTGATAAGTTGCTCCACTTGTCTGTAAGGTCCTTTGTTATATAACAACATACATTAACTATCACTGGAGGTAAGTAATAGCTTTGGTTTATTACTTTTACATAATTATCTCTATCAAAGGATGATTAGTTATACTTCTGATATATTAAGCCTCTTTTAGCCTTAAGGTTGAGTTGCACAGATGTTGCACTATGCACTGTTATATAATATGCATTATGCGCAGACATTCCGATGTTCAAACGTGCATTTTATCAAATGATGATTATTTCTTAACTTCTGATAAGGGTAATCCTTAGTTACACAGAAATTGCGATGTGCAAAGATATTGCTTTGTGCACCTTTATACATTGCGATATACACAGTTATTGCGCTGTCAGGAAAGAGTACTTCCAACGTGCGTTTCAGATGAACTCAAACAATCGTCAAGTATGGATGAAGGTCTGGAAATACTGGCCTTGATTCCATCTAGTACTAAATTAAGGGTGTATAAATGTTCTTGTGGACACAATTTATGCTTCAGGTGTAACCTAATTCTAAATATCTTTACAAGTGTCAGCTTGAATTACACCCAGTTGGTATGCATTTCATTGAGTATACTTGCATTGATCCAATTTTGCATGAGTGCTAGTTCGTTAATGTCTCTAAGTTTGAAGGTAAGGTAATTTGATTCCAATGGTATGTCATTTATATTGGTTCATCAGGTCGGATCCTTATTTGCAAGATATAAGGGCCAAAATATTCCCCAAGCAGATGAGAAAGGTGAAATCCCCTGCTACGTTACCTGCCAAGAGAAAAGAAAGATCTCTCTCATCTTCCGAAATTGGCACTGCAAGTGTACCAACACAAAGTGTAATGACTAGGAGAAGATCAAAATTCTTGAAGCAGGTAGGGAAAAAAGTTCTTAATTAAATCTCTTATGCGGGCTTCGATCACAGTTTTATGTGTAACACAAAAAGCAAAAAATGTTGCAGAATTCTGCTTCTGGTGAAACATCAATCAGAGCGGAGGTTGATCATCGGAAACCCCTAAATGATTTGGTTGAAGTAGCAAACAGCAACAAGGGGGTTCACAATAAAAAGAAACCTAAGGGACGCGGGCGAAAGCGAAAAGTTCAAGATGAGGAGACCAGCAGTGAGTATTCACCTTCAGAATCAGAAAGACCTCGAAAGATGCGGAGAGGTCGTCCAAGGAAGACAACAAATACTGGAGAATGCAAGATCACACAGCAGGCTGTTGTTGATGCTGCCAGTGCGAAATTGGACCCCAAAAAGTATCCAATTTGGTTTTCGTTAGTAGCCTTAAACAAAGAGTAAGCTCTTTATGTCGGTCCTTATGAGAATGCTTTCGTATCATGGTTATATACGTCGTCGACCATTCCTTCATATTTTTTTTTCTAAATATTTTAATCAACTTTCAGGGGAGAAGATTATCCACCACTGCCTCAAATCCCCGCAAATTACATAAGAATAAAGTAAGTATCATTAACTTGGCCATTAGATATCAAACTTTTTTGATGCAAGTAAAACGTTTTAGATGTGATTGCTGCTTTTAGTGTCTTGTAACATCCCAACCAGATGGATCTATCAGATTAATTTGTTGATTGAAGATGATTGTGAAAGCAATTTTGAAATTTTCTCGATACATATCCCCTTTCACTATATAGCAGTTACAAAGTATCTATTGACAGATGAAAGCGCTTATGATAATTTTGTCAGCCAAAACATCCTTTTACATGTTTTGGCTCTAGAAAGATTTGTTTACCTCTTAAATTCTAACGTCTGATGAAGTTATTCTATAAACTCCACATATTTGATCATCTGTCATTGACATCCAACTGAGTTTCCTACTCTTAATTAATCAAGTAAAATAGTTATCTTTTTCATACTAAAATCCTTGCATTCTTGAAGGGATGGAAATATATCAGTTTCTTTTATTCAGAAGTACCTCAAGGCTAAGTTACATCTCAAAAGTGAAGAAGAGGTACGTACCTCAGTCTCCCAAAATTAAACGACGACTGGTTTGCTTCTATATATAAGTAAGGTCATATAAAGTTGACAATATACAGTTACGTTCGTATGTTTGCAAGGAAGAATACAGTGATGATAAGAATTTCGATTTGATAAACAACATAAGCAGCTAATACTGCACACAAAGTGCGACAAAAATGCGCTTTTTATGCGAATTATATTTAGCTTCGCAAGAATTTTGTCTTTGACATATATGAGCTTATGTTTCTCTGTATTTTGTAGGTTGAGATATTGCTCATGGGACAGAGACTCAGTCCCTCATTGTCACTTAATAAGTTAGTAGATTTGTGGCTTCATGTGACTGTTAGGGATAGAATATCAGTCACGGTTGGTTCATCGGCAAAGGATTTTGTAATGGTATTGGGCTACACTCGCCGAGTTGCCAATTCTTGAACCTGACCACATATTCTTCCTGTCGCTGATAGTCTCTTATTTATGTGGGCATTGTATTGACCCATTCATTTTGACATTGTATACATGTAACAATCAGTTTTTGTTTTGTATGTGTTGCAACTTCCAGTTTTAATGTATTGGACATGATGCAGAGTTTGATAGTGCACTGCACTTGATGCAGGTGTATCTAATCCTTGTAACATGACTTGGATGTTGTAAAATTGACTTGAAAACCGTTAGCTAAAAACGTTAAACGACATTTTGGTCACTAGCTAGCTATTAACTCTTTAAGCAGATAAACAATCCAGTCAACTTAAATTACATAATACAGATATGTAATTTGACATATCAAATACATTCATCGCCACCGTACGTAGTTAATACAAGCGAAACATATTGGAGCACCAAATACTTTTATTAAAGTTGCACACTGTTACAACATGAACGTGTGAGACTGTTATTATCAACCATTGGCTAATCATGGACATTCGTTGGGAGCTGGAAAATTACACTTCTGCGGGAGCGCCATGGCAAGGTCGGGGTCAATACCAAGAGAAGGCAACATGAATGAGTTCTTGTACGAACACAAGCATTTAAAGTCAGCACCGGACACCGCATTACAGCATTCAGACGATGGTAGCGGCGGGTCAGGCGGTGTGACAGACGGCCTACATGCGTTCAAACCATCTTCGGACACGTTACACAAACTTATCGGGGTCGCCACGTCGAGAACCACCAATATCACCGCCATGAGTGCCACGATTTTCCTAGATCCACCCTGCATTTTGGTGAATAGACTGCAAGCTTCTATACCTTGCTGAATATATGTAGTTATATTTTATTTGTTAGTCCTTGGGGGTATATATATAAAGGCTGCAATTTTGAACTTGTTGTGAACCCGTGATGAGAATTTTGGCGGGTATTGAGTCACGGGTGATGAAGGGGTCCTTATAGTACTTGTGGCGGGTATGGCTCTATCATATATTTTCAATATGTGACATAAAATTAGAATGGAGGATTCGGTTTTATGTTGTAAAATGCATGAATAAGAAAATCATCTAGAAAGAATGGTAAAAAGCAAATGCCATCACGTCACGCAAATAGCTATTTCACGTCAAATCATCAATTCGATTTCAAATAAAAGTTTGTGCTCTATACGTCGAACAAAGTTCTGTTAACATAGTAAATATAAAATTACACGTTATGTGTATATTGTTTCATATAGTAGTTCTAGAAATAATGAGTTTTTGATTTTGTGAAGGCCTTCTTTTTTCTATAATTTTGATGGGGAAATTTTGCACTGAAAGTCCTTTATGTTAACCACTTTTCAAAAAAGGTCATCTATGTTGACATTTAGCAAAAAACGTTCTATATGTTGATATCATTTGCAATTTTCGTCCTATATGTTGACATCATTTGCAATTTTCGTCCTATATGTTGACATCATTTGAAATTTTCGTCCTTTTCAAAAATCAGGCAAGAAAATATTTGCATTTTCATCCTTAAATAATTTATATAATTGCACTCACACTTAAAAATTTAAAAATTTCAACAAACTTAATTGCATTCTTTTAAGACACATTATTTTAACAAAAAAATGATGATATTATATCTTTAGAAATTTAAAAATTTCAACAAACTTAATTAATAATTCATTAAGTTTGATTTTATTAATTATTTGATAATTTTAAATTTTTTAAAAAAATTATCAATTTCGAAATTTTTTAAAAAAAAATTATTATCAAGTTCAAAAATTGCTACCCAAAATCGTTCGAAATAGTTTGAAAATAAAAAATTATCAATTTCGAAAATTATAAAAAAATGTTATCAATTTCGAAATTTTAATATTTTTTAAAAAAAAAAAATCGAAATTGATAATTTTTATTTTCAAACTATTTCGAACGATTTTGGGTAGCAATTTTCGGACTTGATAATAATTTTTTTTTTATTTTCGAAATTGATAATATTTTTTTTAAAAAGTTTCGAAATTGATAATTTTTTAAAAAATATTAAAATTATCAAAAAATTAATAAAATCAAGCTTAAGAAATTATTAATTAAGTTTGTTGAAATTTTTAAATTTCTAAAAATATAATATCATCAATTTTTTCTTAAAAGAATGCAATTAAGTTTGTTGAAATTCTTAAATTTTTAAGTGAGTGCAATTATATAAATTATTTAGGGATGAAAATGCAAATATTTTCTTGCCTGATTTTTGAAAAGGACGAAAATTTCAAATGATGTCAACATATAGGACGAAAATTACAAATGATGTCAACATATAGGACGAAAATTACAAATGATGTCAACATATAGGACGATTTCTGTTAATGTCAACATATAGGACGAAAATTGCAAATGATGTCAACATATAGGACGTTTTCTGCTAAATGTTAACATAGATGACCTTTTTTGAAAAGTGATTAACATAAAGGACTTCCGTTGCAAAATTCCCATTTTGATGGGGTTATTTTAGGAAAGCTCAAAAAAGGTGTTTTGGGTCAGCCCACCAAGAAAAGGCCTAGAATGAAAACTATCGAACATGAGATGTTTAACTGTTATAAAGACAGTCAAACCAAGAACGTTCGACTGTTATGAGGACAATCGAACTGAACTCGTTCAACTGTTATTCTCTGCATTCGACTGGGGCCCACGGGACGGGGTTTATAAATACCATGTCCTCCGACATTAATGGCACGCATTCATTACCATCGAGCAACTACTTTCAATCGAATCGAGTTGTTCGACTGTTCTACTGTTCGACCGTTAACTATCTAGCCTCCCTCGTTCGACAATTATAACAACCGAATTACTCATGTTCGACTGATCAACCGATTCGAGGTTATTTCCATCGAACCTTTACCATTCGATCAGCCAGTTCGAGAGTTATACCATCGAACTATCCTAGTTCGGCTGTTTTTTCAGTTCGAGAGATATCACCATCGAACCACCCTAGTTTGATAATTCCTTCAGTTCTATGGTTTTATCATCGAATTGTCCAATTCGACTGTTATCTGATATAAGCCATTTTACGTATATTGCTTAGTCAACTTGTAATAGGTGCTCCGGACCAATCTATTTCATTCATTGTAATATAATAGCATTATTTTGGCATTAGTCAGGCCCATAATCGATCTAAGGTGTATTGTAACCCAGACGAAATAAGACCAAAGTATTGGCGCCGTCTATGGGGACACCATTTATTCCAGTAAATTAGGCATGGTGTTTAGAAGGACTAGATCCCAGGGTAGAGCAACACAGAGTAATAATCCCAATTTGGAACGAACAACCTCCGCCTTTCCTACTCCAGGAGCATCAATACTGCCCGTTGGAGTGCCCACACCGGCTGGGCGAGATCAGCCTAGGCCAGTAGAAGAGGAAAGACCCGTGCCAGATACGGGAGCAACAGCTGCCACGGCTTCGCTACCGAGCACGCTTCTAGATGAGATCATGGCGATGATTCGTACTGCCATGACCGCTGCTTTTCATGTACCGCAATTCCAAACGCCACCACCCGAGCTTCAAAGGGAAGGTGCACAAGAGTAGGGATCCATGGCCAATGGCCCGGCTGAGGAGTGTATAGATAGGGCACATGTGGATGATCGGAGAATAAGATCTAATTCGGTTGAAGTGCAGTCAAAGAGGCACCATGACGAGAGAAGGCGAGAGGAAAGTCGTGAGAACAACCCGAGGAAGGAGCGAGCAGAAGTCGCAAGGAAATTGGGAAGATTGGAAAAGGAAAGGAATGAGGTGGAGAACATGATGGTGCTATTGGGAATGCGTCACAGAAGCACACCGTTCTGTGACGAGATAGAGACGGAGATTCTGGGGCACGGAGAAAAGATATTGGTGATGAAGTCATATGACGGAAAGACAGACTCGTATGAACATCTTTTCCATTTGGACACTATGCTTAACTTGTATGAATTCAAGAAAAATGTGGAGGGCCAAATCTTTACCACACTTTGGTCGGAGTGGCATTGGATTGGTTCACCAGAATCACTATTGGATCTATCAGAAGCTACAGAGAGCGGAAGAAGAAGTTCGAAAACCAATTCTCAAGCCAATAGAGGACAGTTTTGGACCATTCCCACATGTATTCAATCAACCAAGGAGAGAAAGAAACCTTGAAGGATTTCATGAGCAAGTTCAACGTGGAGCTGTTAAATACAGATGATCCGAAGGGAGAAATGGTCGCGAACATCATTTTCCATGCAACCCGGTATGTGTTCTTCAGCAAAGATTTACTAAGGTTGAAGCCACGAACGATTGAAGAGATCAACAAGCTCGCGCATCAAGTGGTGCATCACGAGGAGATGATGGCCACCAAAGTTGTCGCTCATACCCCCAGAATCAAAGAAAGAGGAAGAGGGGAACAGGGTCACAACAGAAACAGAAGCAACAGGTACATAAATCCTTTGCCGAGGCGAAACACAGCCTTGAACGCTGATATCATAACAGTGTACGAGGCCACAAAAAGAAAAAGTTGGCTAAAAGAGCCAAGGAAGATGAGAGACTCTCCGGTAACCAGATTATCAACCCTTTACTGGAAATTTCACTGGTAGAATTGAGGATTGTAAAGACCTCAAAGATGAAATAGAGCAGTTGGTAAAGGATGGTAAGCTCGCAGAATATGTTAGTAGCTTAAGGGATGTGGAAGAAAAGGCAAATTGGGATAGATCTCGCTCTCCCAGGAAGATAAGCAAAAGGTGACCGATATGCCGCATGTATTGGATTATCCCTAGCTAATGGATAATGCGCCCAGGAAAGGAATCATACACATGATATCGGGAGCTCTAGTGGGTGTTGATTCTGCAAAGGGCGAAAAAGGATCACCAGAGAGATCGATGCAGACCATTATCTTGGGTTTGTGGACTTATTGAGAATAGAAGAGATGGGGCCGGAGGAAGTCGTCTTCTCAAGAGCGATTCAGGCTGGTAAGTTGGACTAACCGTTAGTGATAACAGTTGATATAGCTAATTTTGGCGTGATGAAAGTGTTAGTGGACAACGGTAGCTCGGTCAATGTGCTGATGGCCTCGACATGGGAAAAGATGGGCATGTGGGATGGAAAAATGGAGGCAGTCAAAACCTCGCTGCACGGATTTGGCAAAGGGGAAGTGGTACCCCGCGGAGTGGTCTATCTCCTTACATCGCTGGCAACCAAACCTCAAAGAAAGACAATGCTCGTCGACTAACTGGTGGTTGACCTACCCTTCTCATACAACGCAATTTTGAGAAGGTTGGCGCTCAATGCTTTCTGAGCATTGCCATCAACATACCATGAAATAGTAAAATTCCCTACCCCAACAGGGACATGCGAGGTAATAGCCGATCACAGGCAAGGTTGGTTATGCTATGTGGCTTCACTCAGACTGCCACCATAAGAGAAGCAAGAGGCACTCGCGGTTTTGGGACCCATGGAGATGGAATAGATCGACTGAATTGCTCCTTTTAATTTTTCCACTTATTTAAATTTCTGCAATTCTTGAACAATTTCCATTCGTCCCCTCAATCGCCTCGTGTGGTAGGGACTAGCATGTAATGACCTAAAACAGGAACTATGAAGGCTTGAGTCTCGGGGAACCACTTCCGGAAACGTAGGCAACCTGGCCTTGTGCTAGGCTCAGCCCTATCTATTATCTAAATTCTGTCTCTACATGGGATACTTTTGACCATTAAGGATTACTACATGTATATCCAGGGCGAAGCAGCAAGGCCTATAATGATGAAATGTTATATATTTTCTCTGCCACACATAATATCTAAACATAATCTGCAGTAATACTTTGAAAAGTGTTCTAACAAATGCAGCCAGAGCGGAAGCCCGCGTTGCAAAATTATATATGTGAAACTAATGATATGTAGGACTCGAATGAGAGCTGCAAAAAAGAAAGGGATGGACACTTTGCCTAAAATACGTCAAGTGCAAACCAAATAGTACCACAAAGAAGAAAGGGATGGACATTTCGCCAAAAATACGGCAAGTGCAAACTAAAAAGTCCTACGAAAAGAAAAAGGGATAGACACTTTGCCTAAAATGCGGCAAGTACAAACTAAATAGTCCCACAAAGAAGAAAGGGATGGACATTTTGCCTAAAATACGGCAAGTGCAAACCAAATAGTTCCACAAAGAAGAAAGGGATGGACACGTCGCCTAAAATATGGCAAGTGCAAACCATATAGTCCCACAAAGAAGAAAGGGATGGACACTTCACCTAAAATACAGCAAGTGCAAACCAAAAAGTCCTACGAAAAGAAAAAGGGATGGACACTTATTCTAAAATACGGCAAGTGCAAACCAAGAAGTCCCACAAAGATGAAGAAATAAACACTTTGCCAAGAATATGGCACGTGCGATAAAAAAACCTCACAAAAGAAAGAGGAGAACATTATGCTCAATAAGCAGCAGATGCCTAAACGATCCTGCAATACAATGCGGGATACAATCAACAAAGTAATGGATAAATAGCGCCATGCATACGAAGCTCGCACTTTAAAGAAACGGGCAAGCATGAAAAACACTAAGATAAACAATTCTCACAAACTTGAGAATATATCAGCAAATATTCGATAAAAAGAAAATTCAAAGCAAATTAAATTGTTCAAAAGCAACAGGGCAACTCAGCGCCAAAACAAACATCACAAATTTTTCATTAAAACAAAAATAAAGTCGTAGCATCTAAGTCTCGGCATCCTCCTCTTCCTCGAAAGAAGGATAGGCCGCAGGCATGGGAGGAGGTGGAGACATTCCGCGATAAATCATGCCCTCATTCTCCAGCATGCTGGCAAGCTCATCCGCAACGGCAGGCGCGTTATCAAGAGTTATGGGCAGAGGCTGGCAATCAGAACCCAGTGATAAATCAACCATTTTGGGTCGAATTGTCTACGCAAGTAACGTGTGATGTAAATCTATTGCACCGTGAGCACTTGAGCTTTCATGGCACCTTGAACCCCATGTCGTACACTGATCTCCTGGAAGGTATTGCTCCGTAAGATATCCTCCGCAATCTCCACTCGTTGCTGCGCGGTGGGAGGCTGTTCGAATAACACAATGAAATTAGTAAGGGGAAGAAACAAGATAATGAATATCAATGACAAAGTAGTATACCTCGCTCAATATGCGGGCATATCCAATTTCCTCAGCTTTCGCGACATTCTCTTTCTCAGTGGCAAGTTATTTTTCGAGCTCTGCAACCCGCAACTCCAGTGCGATCTTACCAGTCCTTAGCATGTTGACTTGCGTCTCGAGCTGTTGAATGCTCTCCTCTACAAGTATCAAAGCCTCTCGATCGCTGCTAGCCCGAATAGCACAATCTTTAGCATGCTGCAAGGCCTTTTCCTTCTCGGCTACATCATCTCTTAGCGCCTCAGGATCGCTACCTTGAAATTCCACCCACATGCGCTCAAGCCTGGTCGTCCTTTCTTCGTGGGCTCACATCAAGCCTTCGATCATGGCATCCACGACCCCACCATTCTGAAAATGAAACAACAAAATGCATAAGAAATTTGAGCATGCATCAAAGCAACAATTTCAAATTCAAACATCACATTACACAGCTGATTAAGTGAAGCGTGAGCCACTCCAGCTTCATTCTATCATCGACCGAGGTTGGGAAAGCCGTAGTAAGGTGAGGAAAGATCACTTTCAATTCATATGATGGCCTCCTCCTCGAAATGTTCGAACTCCCCGACGCAGGCGCACATGCCTTGACTAGTTTATGCCCTAGTATTCACCCCGACAGGGGGGAATGAGCTACCAACGGCCATGGGACCAGCTGAACGGGGCGCATGGGGCACATTATCTCCAGTTTGAGACCGAGTCTGGGGAACCGTCCTCCTCTTTGCGGGCGCGGTCCCCTCCGCTCTCCCCGCTGCCCCGCCATCGTTGACAATGGGTGCCTAGAACCCTCTTGTCTGATTGTCATCGACCGGAGGAGAAGAATCTTCGCCACCGGCACCAAACATCTCCTCAAATGGATCAAGCGGCGCAGGGGAACGGGAATAGGGATCGTTGTACGAGATGCCTCAGCATCCGTGGCAAGAACTTGACTCATGCGGGCGAGGCGCCTCATTATGAAATACTCCAAAAAATAACAACACCCAACATTACTATCATTCAAAGTTAAACGCAAGACAAAATTCATGGCAGTTAACAACATATATACCAAGCGTATGTCTCCCCGTATAGACAATCGGGGATAATCCTGCAAGCGACAAAACCTCACTTTTAACGAGAGTTTTCATATGAAGTTGATGGTTAGTTATCAAATTTGCCCTAAAATGATCGCCTCATCTGGGACCACCCAGCCCGCGCGGTATCAGGATTTTTGGAACATCCACCCACTCCGGTCGAAACACAGAAAACTCCTTCCGCCAACTCTCTTTGATATAAAAATATCATTTTTCCAATTCTTCCCATAACCGAAAGGCTCCCCGTTCCAGAACTTATGCTTTTTCAACACCTTTACATGATAAAAACCTTTCCCCTTTTGTTAAACTTCGAACAAGACCCAAAACTCATTAGGCCCGCAAGGCGCCCCTAAGCCCTTCATGGAAATGATGAAACCAATTATATGCCTGATCGAGTTTGGTGTTAACTGGCTAGGGACCAACCCGATGGACCTTATAATTTTCCTCACTTCATATGGCACGATAAATCGTAGACCATTGGCCAACTGCCCAACAAAAACAGTAAGATAACCGGGTGGCGCGGTATGCACGCGCTGGTCTAAAGTGGGATAACTATCTTATAGTTAATCCCTATATCATAGGTTTCCCGAAGAACGGGTCGGCTGTGTTGCAAGCATGACACATAGCCATTATACGCCATGCCAACAACCTCATCGTCAAGATCGTCAAAGTCCCTGTCGATAATATCATTTGCTTCATCTGCCTCACTATTGGCATGAGTGCCCACTATATCGAGCAAAGGCACACTATCTACCCTCGATTGCAGAGCTGGTGGATGTTCTTCATGTGATTCGCTATCAACCTCCTCTATATCGATTGGATCGTGGGCATTTTTTTTGCCCAAGTTATTACATGCGGACCTCGCGTCGGCTCACTAAACTACTAGAATCGGTGCTCGAGGTACTACTCAACTCACTCCCAGATATAGAGTCAGCACTCACCATCTAGTTTAACATCTCGTTTGACATGAACTGAAAAAAAAAGCTTACTACGAATGTATGTTACCCTCGACACTCACAACAGCTACATGGTGCACGCGAAGCACAAATAAACTAGCATACAATTAACGAGAGATAAAAAAGTGAACAATTGACTACCTTGATTAAAGTCGCAAATCCACCAAATCAGCTACGAAATTGCACTGCATACAGCAAAAACACGAAACAAATCAGACATAAGAAATTGAAATATTCAGAATATTTTTCTAAGGAAATTAGTCGAACGCACAGTCGTTCGATACAAAAAAGTATCGAATGTCCTGTCGTTCGATGCAAAAAAGTATCGAACTCGGGAAAATAAGCTTCATCATCTCATCTCATCCTTATATAGAAGAAGACAGGCCCACTAGGCCCACGAAAAAAACAGTCGAACTCGGTCTAGTTCGACAGTATTTAACAACCGAATCACGATGATTCGATAGTACAACAAAAACAATCGAATCTGGCATGATTCGATACTACCAAAAACAATCGAAATCGTGACGGTTTGATGGAATCCCACGGTCAATTTCCACTACAAGGCAACAACTATTGCAGGACTTGATTCGATTGTGTCATAACTCTCGAACTCAAGTCTATTCGACAGTAATAATCCACGTTTTATGATGCGAACATTACGGATCCCAATTAAAATAATTGGGCACATATTTTCATGGCAATTAGCTTAATTTGGAACCCAAACTTTCAAATCACGACTCTCAAATGCGGAGAGTATTTCGAAACAAGATCTCGCTATTGATTCATCAAACGAAAACATGGCCCGCAAACGAAAATGCAAAATATGATACGAACAACTGCATAAAGCAGCACAAATTTGAGAGTTTGGAACCCGCTCTTGAATCAAGACTCACACCCATACTGGGGGTCCTATATGATGGGGGTATATTAGAAATGCCCAAAAAAGTGTTTTGGGCCGACCCACCAAGGAAAGGCCCAAATTGAAAACTATCGAACAAGAGTTGTTCGACTGTTATAAAGACAGTCGAACCAAGAACCCGTTCGACTGTTATTCTCTGCATTCGACTGTGCCCACGGGACGGGATCTATAAATACCATGTCCTCCGACATTAATGGCACGCATTCATTATTATCGAGCTACTACTTTCAATCGAAATGAGTTGTTCGACTGTTCTACTGTTCGACCGTTAACTATCGAGCCTCTCCGTTCGACAGTTATAACAATCGAGTTACTCATGTTCGACTGATCAACCGATTCGAGGGTTATTTCCATCGAACCTTCACCATCCGATCGATCACCCAATTCGAGAGTTATACCACCGAACCATCCCAATTCGACTGTTTTTTTAGTTTGTGAGATATCACCATCATCGAATCGTCCCCATTCGATTGTTATCTCATATAGGTTATTTCTACTTATATTGCTTAATCAACTTGTAATAGGTGTTCCGGACCAAGCTATTTCATTCATTGTAATAGAATAGAATTATTTTGCATTAGTCAGGCCCATTGCAATCGATCTAACGTGCATTGTAACTCAGACGAAATAAGATCAAAATAAATTTCTTTCTGAAAACAACTTGTAATAGATGAGGCAGCGCTTAACTTGCCAACTGTTGAAGGAGTTGTGTAACGTCCCAAAAAATTAGAATAAAATATATTTATGCTTTAGTCATTGAACTTTTGAAAATTTCCATTTTTAATTCTAAATGTTTAGAAAAAATTGCATTTGAGTCCCTAAGCTTAAAAGTTAGTCTTTTATTATTTTTATAGGTCTCTAATCCTAAAACATGTATTTCAATTTCAAATCTTAACCAAGATGATCGAATTATCTATAAAAACTACATGAATAAATATGTATGTAATAAAGAAGTCTAATTATACCTATTTGAATTTTAATTATAAATAATTGAGGGACTTGATATGCAATTAACCAATTGATGAAGTAATCCATGACATATTTTTGATGAGGTAAGCCATGACATCCTTAAGAGCATGATTAAATTTAGATTTTTTGTGATTTATTATAAAATAATCAAGGTGGGACCTAAATAAGTATGATTAAACTACTATTTTCGCCTATAAATACGCACCCATCTTCACCATTTTGTACAACCCAAAATAATCCGATTATGCCAAAGTAAGTAGAAATCAAAGTTGTTCTGTTTTGTGTTTTCGTGCGGAAAATAATTTTTCCAGATTTTTATCTTGCAATTTTCTATCCAAAAAGATGCCAAAACTTTTACTGCGCAGAAAATGTCGATTCTGCACCTTAGAAAAATCATATCAAGTAGTAGAAACATTATTTTACTACGAATTTTCGGCTACATACTCACATTGGTGTCTTCTACCTTTTGTATGAAGACGTCTTTCTCAAATAATATGATATAGGAGGGCATAATCCATAAAGCATAAACTGCTGCCAGGAAATTCGATAGCAATTCTTATGTTGCAACAATTATTTAAGATAGCAAACCTTAATGTTTTCACAAAATTTTGGATTCCCACATCTCTCATGATGCTAGAAACCGCATAAAAATGTTTGAAAACCAAGTTCATTTGGATGTCCCATCAACGGTAAAACCAAAACTGCGGTGATTTTTCAGTTTATTTGGCACAACCTTTGTTTTCTTAATTCATAAATTTAATCGCCATTATAATTCAAGTATTTATCACACACATAAATTTGACATGATATATTATTAGTTATAATTAGATTATTATGATTTATAATCATGAATTGACATTTTTGTGATCTTATTTATAGCATTTAAATGGTAGATTTATCATATTTAACATATTGTTTTCATAAGTCTTACAAGATTATTCTTGCCACTTCATTACCTAACCATCAAATAAGATTATTTATCATCCCTTATCACATATTTTGATAAACCTCTCATGTTTATACCTTTATATTTAAGTTATAAAAACAAGTATATGCATTTTTAAACTTACTATGTAAAATAAAGTAATAAATGACTAAGATATACCTTTTAAGGTGTTACTTCGTATGATACTTATTTGGTGTGTGGTTATTAAAAGTTTGTAATTGATTAAAGACTAAAAAAATGAGTTTTCCTAGAGTTAGTCAAGTGATATATATGTTTTTCTTTAAATTCGTCATCTAAGATTTTCATGTTTCGTGTAATGACATAAATTAAGCTTATGTGTTATTTACTAAAATTCACATTGTAACTAGCATTCTTAACAAGAACGTTCTCAATTTCACCAACATGACAATTGAAGAAAAAGTACTAATATTTGTTGTGGTGAATTATAAATTCGGCTAATTAATATTATTTAAATTTGTTAAAGGTTTGACGAACTAATCAACGCCATCAAGGTTCCCCGTACGAGTTAAGGTGAGGTTCCATTTCTGATTTGTTCTAGCCCCGTTTGGCATCCGGCCCTGAGAAACTTCGACATAAAAGCCACTACTCCGTTACCAAACCTCGAACAACCTATATTTCATCATAATTCTGTTTGACATCTCATCTCATAACATGATTTTCGTACTCATATCTATTCATAATAATGATAATTCTCCAATATTATAATCTCATCTGTTGGTTCTTTAATTCTGCAAAGAGCAACGAACTATGTTCAGGACATGTAGCTCAAGGAGTAACGGATATTATCTGGTTTACTAGCTTGTTTGTTTATTTGTTATACCCATTGGGACGCCTTTGGGAAGTTGGGCCCAGGAATTGAGTCGAGTTGCTGCCGGGAAGTAAGGACTGTCGGTTCAAGTAATTTCGTTTGATACAAATCTAGGCGCAACTTGCAGTCAGGAGTTGGCTGTAGCCCGCATGGTTGATCGACATGTACTCAAGCATGTCTCTTGATTGTTTGCGAGGTCGCTCCTCGTCGGGAGGTATAAGGTAGAATAGTAGAAGTCATAAGGCTGGATTTGTTTATTGTTAAGCACAAGTTCATTAACTATTCTAGGAAAACTCGAGTACCATTGTTACATCAAATTGTCTAGTTGAGCTGTTTCTACCGCGGTAAGATCACTCCCGAAATGTATCCAGTAGGTCACAGTTAATTCTTGCATTACCAGTTCTTTTATATGAATCTCACTAAGTCATTAAAGACTTATTCCTCGTTTCTTCTGTCCATTCCTCATGATAAAATCAACATGTCAGTATGGACCAAGTGAATAATTGTTCAAGCGTGCATTTTAGAATATTCGTGTTTTGTCATTAGTGCATAACCATTAAAATAGAAGCAAATTATTTTTTCTGCCCTTTAATTTCGACTATGTTTGTTTTTTGCCCTTTAACTTTGCGGGCTCCACTTTTGCCCTATAATTCTTATATTTTTTACCAAATATGCCCGTTAGGTGTAATCGGGCCTGGGAAATAACCCAACGGGCATATTTGGTAAAAAATATAAGAATTATAGGGCAAAAGTGGAGCCCGAAAAGTTAAAGGGCAAAAAGCAAACATAGTCGAAATTAAAGGGCAGAAAAAATAATTTGCTCTTTTTTCTACCACCCCCAGTCCCCTCTTCGTCGCCTCCCCATCCCCACCCGATTCGCGCGCCCTCCCACCACCACACCCCGATTTCGCGCCCCCACCCTTTTCCGTAACCACCCCATCCCTCGCTTCTCGCCGCCGCCGCCACCACTCTCACCCAAATCCTTCTCAATCAAACGCATCTCCCACTCCCACTCCAATCTCAATCACCAAAACCAAAATGACTAACACAACAAACAGTCAACTCCCAAATTGCACACATCACACTAAGATTCAAATAAAATGAACACATCTGGGTCTTGTAAATATCGATCTCAGAATTGGCATCAAATCGAAAAGATTTGCCGCAGATTTTGCGCCTCAAATAGTAGCGCACCAATTCCTCGTCCGTCGGATGGAATCAGAACCCCGGTGCCAGCGAACCAGAAGATGATTTCTTCATACCCTTACAGTACTTTCATTAATTTTAATTTTGATTGAAAATAAAATTTTTAATTTAAGTTCTTATTACTTATTTAGTATAATTGGATGGGAACAAATTCTATTTTTTTATTACAGTACTTCGCACCAATTGTGTTTTTTTTTTGAGCAAATTATTTTTTCTGCCCTTAATTTCTACTATGTTTGCTTTTTGCCCTTTAACTTTTCAGGCTCCACTTTTGCCCTATAATTCTTATATTTTTTACCAAATATGCTCGTTGGGTTATTTCCCAGGCCCGGTTACACCCAACGGGCATATTTGGTAAAAAAATATAAGAATTATAGGGCAAAAGTGGAGCCCGAAAAGTTAAAGGGCAAAAAGCAAACATAGTCGAAATTAAAGGGCAGAAAAAATAATTTGCTCTTAAAATAGTCACATTAATTGTAATACCAAGACTTCCGTTGTATATATCAAAATATAATTTATAAAACGTGTATGGTTTTGATCCTGAACAAGTGAGACCCCTTCCTATGAGTTGCGCTTTAGTCTGGATTGGGTAAAATGGCTGGCCAACACTGAACCAACTCGGATCAAAGCATGGCTCGTGGGACGCAGTCGTCACAAGTTGAGTACTTTTGAGTGTTGTGAACTGAACTTTCACAATTAAGGGTAAAAACACACACACAGTCCCTCAAGTTTCTTCGCAAAGTTTGTTTTTAGCAATTACAGACACTAATTGTGTATGTATGTACATAAACATTTTGCACGGTCAGTTACAACTGAAGTAATTTGCACTAATAATCCTTTTATTAGTTTTTTCTTTTAAATCAGTCCCTTTACTAAAATATTTCTTAAAAAAAACATGTTTAAGATGTTAACTTATAATAATTCATAAACCCTCAAACTAATTGATAAATTGCAGCCACCATCAAATAAACTTATGTATTACTAGATTTTTCTTATTAGAAGAGAGGAAAATTATAGAACGTCAATTGATTATCTATTTAAGTAATATTGAATTCTCTTGCGGAATTGGAGAAAAAGAGCACCAAATTATCAACAAGATCTGGCATGTATCTCATGACTTGAGGGTGAAGAGAAATTAAAGGTTCTTATCTTATATTTTATATTGCTAAAAACATTGGTTTTTCACACGAAGTTTATATTTATTTTTTAAGATGGAAAACGTTGAAGTTGATAAAGACAATACGATAATTCCAATTTTATATTTCTAGATTTTTTTTAAGTTATGTGATGTTAGTTTTTTCTTTCGAATATTATGATTTATATTTCTAATGTAGATCATGAATGAGGAATTACTTTATGATAAGAGATTAATAAATTTGATGTTTATATATCAACAAATTAATTTATGTAATCTATGTTCGTGGAATGTTATTTTTGTACATTTGCTTTTTGGCTGAAATTAAAGTCGAAACTGTTATATAATATTTTTAGAACGAAAGAGATTGAAAAAAAACTAATCTAACTATAAAGAAAGTGCTGTGTTTCAAAACGCAATATAAGATAAAATGGGATAGAAAAAATAAATGCACTAATTATTGAAAGGTAGGAGTAAAATAAAATTATTAATGAGTTTGGGCCATAACGTAGCTTTTGAGAAACTACAAGGATCCTTAAAAAAAAGACTACTAGGAAAGTTGTTAGAAAGAAAAAGGAAAAAAAAAATTAGAAGATCGATAACTTATAGGATTGGTTTTAAGTTGTTACTAGAATTAATAGTTGATTAATATAATATAAGTGTCTGTATATGTGTACAGATACACATATCATTTTCCTACATATATATATACATATATATATGTGTGTGTGTGTGTGTGTATAGTGGGCATATATGTTATTAGTCCCATAAAATGTCTTTTCAAAATTACAATAAAGATCTCTTTAGGTATCACCTTTATGTAATTATAACTAGCTGATTCTTTTAAGCTTTTTTCTTTTTTTCATTTGGAACCCTTTATCTCCTTTATGTTCTAAAAGTATTGTCCTTTATGTAATACAACTGTTACACACGCGCACCTTTAAGTGTTTTTTTTTAAACAGTCGTGTCCCTTATGAAGTAAGATTATTGCTCTTTAATTTTTCACGGTTTTAGTATTCTTGAACGAGATTTACCAATATAATGTTGATATTTTATGTTATATATGTTCGAGTATTTAAGGGAGGATTGAAGGATCTGCCCAATTATCTGAAATCATGTCAATATTTCATGTACCATATGCATATTATATATATATATATATATATATATATATATATTATAAATATTGGCACGCGGTACCCGCGTGATTAGCAATTTATTTTAAGTATAATATAATTACTTTGTATAATAAACACTACAACTTAATTATGGATACTCCCTTAATAAGAAGATTTAAATAATAATAAGGCTAAGATAAATTACAGTTATACCCAACTAATAAGAATTATTATTTATTTTTTTTTGATTTCTCACTAGTGTCCGCTTATGCGACTAATCCAGCCGAGCCTCGGTCGGGCCCTTTTTGAGGAGTAAATAAGGAAATCAAAAGATTGGTCTCAACATGGCTTCCTTTTTTTTTTTTACACTGGTGTCCGCTTATGCGACTAATCCAGTCGATCACTGTCGGGCCATTTTTGAGGGGACGGCTCTCCTAGCGGTGTTTTTTACATCCACAAGACTCGAACTCAAGACCTTGCTTAAGTGAACTCAAGTCCCTTACCAGTTGAGCCAACAACCGTTGTTAACATGGCTTCCTTTATATAATAGTATAGATATATGTAATGTATATTAGTAGATCTGTGCCTGTGGTGTCCGAATTTTATGTCCTTTTGATGCAACATTTTGTAGATACGCAGGCACACCTGAAGATATGTCTGTCAAAAAAAAAATCAAAAGAAACTCTTATTTCCTATCTTTACTCCATCTTCCAATATTATTCTCTCCTAACTCCCAATTCCAACTAATGGAATAAATAAAGTTAACCTAGCTCCCGCGACTATAGGAGCCCATTGAAAGAACCCTACCACCCTTCCTCCATACCCCATTCGAATTCGAATAGTTTCACGAAGATAATTGTAAAACAGAACATTACTTTATGTAGTGGAGAAAAGAAACTTAAGAGAATTTGTACATTAATTGACTTATTTTCGGATTAGTGAAAAAGTTTACTATCTAAATTACAAATCCAGTATTCATTCACTCTTCGTGGATGGACATGGAGAATAAATCGGGATGTATCTAGTTGATTAATTCAAGTTATGATGAGTCAATCAATGTTTTATATGACTTACTTACCAGAATCTGAGTTTAGAAGGACAACTAGCTTTTGATGATCATTTGTAATTGAGTGTTTTTATAATTGGCTTATAATTCAAATTGAACAATTCCGCTTTATGCTTTGAACTGTGACTTCTCTTTACCGCTCTCAAGTCTTTTGAAATTTTTTTTGGCATCATACTATTAGTTTTGAATCACTCAAAAAAAAAAACTATAGTTATGAACGTGAAAAAGGAGTTGTTTCCTAATCAACCACCACTGTATATATGTCCTAACTTAAGTTCAGTTTTTTGCTGTCCATGTTTATGTCGGAGGGAATGTGGTTCTCTCTTACTAAAATGTTCAATTATGAAGCAACTTGCATCTTAATAATGAACTCTCCTTTTCCCTTCTCCCTTTGTTCTTTTGGAGATATTTTCATGAAAATAATTCGTTAATAATAATAGCCGCTTGTAAAACAATTGCCCTTTATTCTTCTCTTTTTCTCTTGTCTCTTTCCTTTTCGTTGAATATGGACTTAAGACGGACTAAATTACCTCAACCTTCAATCAATGTGAAGATTCAACGACCGTGAATTCTATACATGCATGTTTCTAACAAATTAAAATATAGTTTTTTACCTTCTTTATTATACATATTGTGTGTTAAAATTGTACGTGTTATATATTTCTTGTTATCGTATATTCGTATTCCCCAGTCTAGTTAATAATATCCTGGTTACTAGCTTGATTCACATATATACTAATTTACCCAATAATATGATTCACATATATATTAATTTACGCCATAATATCATATCAAAATAATAATTGACGCCATTCTCCGCTGATAATACAGGTACGCTAAACAATCGTTTCTTCGAATAAGGAAATCGCATGAAGTGACCAAATATCATAAATTCAGTATATATATATATATATATATATATATATATATATATATATATATGTGTGTGTGATTAAATAAAAACACGCGCGCGCGGGGTAGAGAGAAAGCTCAAACTGAATCCTTTTGCTAAATTCTATATTAGACATATCACATGATAGTTAAAATCACTACAAGAATATAGGGCCATCTGCAACCGCCCGAGCGGTTGCAGATGGCCCATGGGCGCTCGCCCGAGGGGTATCTGCGACCGCTCGGGCGGTCGCAGATATCCCTCGTCGTATCTGCGACCGCCCGGGCAGTCGCCGAGGCGGTCGCAGATATCCCTCGTCGTGGGTACTCTGCGACCGTCAGGCAGTCGTAGATACCAGTTGGCGGTCGCCACGTCCATAGAGACGTGGCGACCGCTTGGCGGTTGCCATGTCCTTATAAACATGGCAACCGCCCAGCGGTTGCGAAGTCCATAAGGACATGGCAACCGCCTAGCGGTTGTGAATTCATGATTTTCGAAATCTCGCAACCGCTCCGCCTAGCGGTTGCGAATTTAAAATTTTCGAAAGCTCAGCGGTTGCGAATTCATGATTTTCGCAACCGCCCGGCGGTTGCAGATAATATTCATCAAAACAAAAAAAAAACAATAATATTCCGGAAATTATCCAGAATATTATTATTTTTTTGTTGAAACTAATATGCTGAAACAAAAAGAAAAGAAGAAAAACGAAAAGAAAAGAAGATAAACAAAAAAGAAAAGAAGTGAAACAAAAAGAAAAATTCGAAAAAAAAAAGTGTTTGGGTTTTTTGTTGGAGATATAAAAGAAAAGAAAGTGTTTGAGTTTTTTTTTTAGATATAAAAGAAAAGAAAGTGTTTGGTGGTTTGTTTTGGAGATAAAAGAAAGTGTTTGCTGTTTTGTTTTGGAGATAAAAGAAAGTGTTTGGTGTTTTATTTTGGAGATAAAAGAAAGTGTTTGAATAAAAGAAAGTGTTTGGATTTTGTGGATTGGAAAAGAAGAGTGTTGGGTATGTTTGGAGGGTGTAATATTAGTGAATGAAAAATTAAAGAGAAGAATGATGGGTATATAAAAGATTTGGGGTGAAAATTTTGAATTTTCATGAAAATTTGAATTTCTCCCCGAATTCCGCCCATTTCAGCGGAATTAGCAACCGCCGAGCGGTTGCTAGGTACCATGACCGCCCGAGCGGTTGCGACAATAGGTAACGCAACCGCTGGGCGGTTGCAACAGTGGGAATAATATTCAAGTTTAAAATTAGTGATTTTTGGCAAGTATCTTGATGTGTTTGTATTTATAGACAACATATATCATTATAGACAACATAAATCATCAAAAATAACAAAAATTCAAGTATGAATATTATCTGCAACCGGCGGGCGGTTGCAGATAACCAATATCAGCAACCGCCCAGCGGTTGCGAGAAGCATTGGCGATCGCCCGGCGATTGCTTATACTAGTTATCTGCAACCGTCCGGCGGTTGCAGATAACGTCCATATTCGAAATTAGTAATTTTTGGGAAGTATCTTGATGTGTTTGTGTTTGTGTTTATTGAACTCAAATATCATTATTACATGTGAATAGTAGTAGGAAACGTTTACAAGGCTAGTAATTAAGTTAATAAAATAGTAGATTATGTGATTAGGTGAGTTATCAACGATACACCTATATATTATGTTCAACAACTAATCATCATACTTAGTCCTTAATGTTGTCCCTAAGCTAGATTTTGCAATGAAACCTTGTAATTTGGCTTGTTTTAACTATCATTAGGGTAATTATCAATTAATCAAACAACGCGCCACAACGAATCATCCGGAATAGTAAAAATTCAGGTATGAATGTTATGTGCAACCGCCCAAGCGGTCGCCATGTGACCTAGCGACCGCCTAGCGGTTGCGAGGAGCACTGGCGACCGCTTAGGCGGTTGCGGATACTGGTTATCTGCAACCGCCTGACAGTTGCAGATAATGTCCATATTCGAAATTATTGATTTTTAGGAAGTATTTTGATGTGTTTGTGTTTATTGAACTCAAATATCATTATTACATGTGAATAATAGTTGTAAACGTTTACAAGACCAGTAATTAAGTTGGTAAAATAGTAGATTATATGTGAGTAGGCGAGTTATCAATGATACACCTATATATTATGTTCAACAACTAATCATTTACTTAGTCCTTAATGTTGTACCTAAGGTTGATTTTGCAATGAAACCTTATAATTATTAATTTGGCTTGTTTTAACTATCATTAGGGTAATTATCAATTGATCAAACAACGCGTCAGAACGAATCATCCATAATAGTAAAAATTCAAGTATGAATGTTATCTGCAACCGTCCAAGCGGTCGCCATGTGACCTAGCGACCGCCTAGCAGTTGCGAGTAGCACTGGCAACCGCTTGGGCGATTGCGGATACTGGTTATCTGCAACCGCCTGGCGGTTGCATATAATGTCCATATTCGAAATTATTGATTTTTGGGAAGTATCTTGATGTGTTTGTGTTTATTGAACTCAAATATTATTATTACATGTGAATAGTAGTAGTAAATAACTACAAAACTAGTAATTGAGCTAGTAAAATAGTAGATTAGATGTGATTAGGCGAATTATGAACGATACACCTATATATTATGTTCAACAACTGATAATCGTACTTAGTCCTTAATGTTGTCCTCAAGCTTGATTTTGCAATGAAACCTTATAATTTGGCATGTCTTAATTATTATTATGGTAATTTTCAATTGATCAAACAACACGCCACACGAATCATCCGAAATATAAAAAAATTCAAGTTTGAATGTTATCTGCAACCGCCCAAGCGGTTGCCATGTGACTTAGCGACCGCCCAGCGGTTGCGAGAAACCTTGGCCACCGCCCAACGGTTGCGAGAAACCTTGGTGACCGCCCAGCGGTTGCGAAGAGCCATGGCGACCGCCGGGCAGTTGCGAGAAGCCCTTATCTGCAACTGTCTGACGGTTGTAGATAACATCCATATTCGAAATTAGTAATTTTTGGGAAGTATCTTGATGTGTTTGTGTTTATTGAACTCAAATATCATTATTACATGTGAATAGTAGTAGTAAATAACTACAAAACTAGTAATTGAGCTAGTAAAATAGTAGATTAGATATGATTAGGCGACTTATCAATGATACCATATATATTATGCAACAACTAATCATCATACTTAGTCCTTAATGTTGTTCCAAGCTTGATTTTGCAAAGAAACCTTATAATTTGGCTTGTTTTAACTATCATTATGGTAATTTTCAATTGATCAAACAACACGCCACAGCGAATCATCCGAAATATAAAAAAAAATCAAGTTTGAATGTTATCTGCAACCGTCGGGCGGTTGCAGATAACCAGTATCAGCAACCGCCCGGGCGATCGCCATGGTACCAAGCGACGGCCTAGCGGTTGCGAGGCCTTATAAAAGCCTCGCGACCGCCCGTGCGGTTGCCACTTCTCTGTTGCGCAGCAATACGATAAACAGAAAATCATACACAAACGAAAAGCAAAAAAAGACACGTTATTTGTTTACCCAGTTCGTTGCCTACATCTGGGGGCGATACCAAGCCAGGATTTTCACTATGTGTTATGTTGTAGGGTTACAATTACAAGAGAGACTATTTATAATAAGGACACACTCCTAATATTAGGCAACTCCTTATATTAGGAAACTCCTAGTTATAGAATTACTCAAACTCTGCAATTCCCAGAAAACTAGGTCTCTACAACTCTCAGTTAAACTAGGAAACTTTGGTAATTCAGGCTCCACAAAACCTAACAATGTCCCACTTGGAGACTAATGTCATCGTAACCACATCTTCACTCTTCCACATAACAATCCTCTAACAATGGTACCGCCATCTTTGGGCTCTTCAAACACCAAGTCCAGTTGAAGCCATGCAAAGCTTCAACTTCTCTAAGGTCACAACCTTAGTCAACATATCAGCAGGGTTCTCACTTCCCGGAATCTTCACAATTTGCAAAGTCTTCTTCTCCAAGAGATACCGTATGTAATGATACTTCAACTCAATGTGCTTTGTTCTCGAATGAAATGCTGGATTCTTGGCTAAGAAAATAGCACTCTGACTATCACTGTATAGAATACTATTTATTTGCCCTTTTCCCAATTCACCCAAGAAATTCTACAACCATACCATCTCTTTACTAGCTTCCGTCACCGCTACATATTCAGCTTCTGTAGTAGACAAAGCCACAATCTTCTGCAACTTAGATTCCCATGAAATAGTCGTACCACCCAATGTGAAAACATAACCAGTAGTACTCTTTCTTCCATCAAGATCACCCGCCAAATCAGCATCTACATAACCATTCAAGTCCGTGTGTTTTCCCTCAAAACACAATGATCTATCACAAGTACCACGCAAGTACCTAAAGATCCACTTCACTGCTTCCCAATGTTGCTTTCCCGGACTAGTCATATATCTACTCACAACTCCCACTGCATGCGCAATATCTGGTCTTGTACACACCATAGCATACATAAGACTCCCAACTGCTGAAGCATATGGAGTTTTCTTCATCTCTGCATGCTCCAAATCACTAGTAGGTGACTCCCTTTTTGATAATCTAAACTGACTACCTAAAGGAGTGCTTGCTGGCTTTGCATCTTGCATACTGAATCTCCTCAACACTTTATCAATGTAATCAGACTGCGAAAGATACAACTTACTCGCCACCTTGTCCCGATTTATCCGCATACCCAAGATTTGTTTTGCCTCGCCAAGATCTTTCATGGCAAAACGTTCAGATAGTTGCTTCTTCAACTTGTTCACTTCTTGAACACAGGAACCTGCTATCAGCATGTCATCAACATATAACAGCAAAATAATGAAGCTACTATCAAACCTCATAAAGTAACATCAATGATCAGCATTGCATCTACCAAAGCCAAACTCATTCATGAAGCTATCAAACTTCATGTACCACTGTCTAGGAGCTTGTTTCAGACCATACAAGCTCTTTTTCCAATTTGCAAACTAGCTCAATGTTACCCTCAAGCACATACCCCTCTGGTTGCTGCATGTAAATGTCTTCTTCAAGATCACCGTGAAGAACAGCTGTCTTCACATCCATCTGTTCTAATAATAAATTCTCCGCTACAACTATGCTTAAGACCATCCTAATAGTCGTCAACTTCACCACGGGAGAAAATATGTAAGTGTAATCAACCCCTTCTTTCTGTTGAAACCCCTTCACAACCAGCCTAGCTTTGTAACGTTTGCTACCATATGCTTCCTCTTTGATTCTGTAAACCCACTTGTTATTCAACGCCTTTTTCCCTTTTGGAAGCTCAACGAGATCCCACGTGTTGTTCGACTTCAAGGAATCCATCTCATCATCCATTGCAAGCTCCCACTTGCTCGAATAAACACTTTTCACTGCCTCTGCATAACACTCTGGCTCACCACTATCAGTTAATAACAAATAATGGAAGGCAGGGGAATACCTCTCAGGAGCACGATGTTCCCTACTTGATCTCCTCAAAGTAGGCTCTGGAGTACGTGGTTCTTCCTCATTAGTCACCTCGTTTTCCAGAATCTTGTCTTCACCAGAATTGGAGACATCCAATTCCACAATCTTCGGGTCTTTAACCCGAGTATCAACACCCACAGTGTTTGATGCACCCAATCTGTCTTTGTACAAAACTTGTTCATTAAACACAACATCTCTACTACGAATAACCCTATTGTTTTGGTCATCCCAAAACCGATACCCATAATTATCGCCGCCATATCCAATGAATGTACACTTCACAGATTTCGCATCTAACTTGCTCCTAGCAGTAGCATCAATATGAACGTAAGAAACACAACCAAATACTTTAAGGTAAGATAGGTTTACCTCCTTCCCTCTCCAAGCTTCCTCTGGAATGCCATTTTCCAGTGGAATGGATGGTCCTCGGTTGATCAAGAAAGTCGCAGTGTTAACTGCTTCTGCCCAAAACATCTTAGGCAACCCACACTTCAACCTCATGCATCTAGCCCTCTCATTCAAAGTTCTGTTCATACGCTCTGCAACCCCAAACTGCTGCGGTGTTCCTCTAACTGTCTTCTCCATGCGGATGCCATTATCTGCACAATACTTCTTAAACTCTGCAAGTTCATACTCTCCACCATTGTCAGATCTTAGACACTTCACATGCAGCCCAGTTTCAGTTTCAACACGTGCTCTCCACTTCTTGAAAACCTCAAACGCTTCAGATTTCTGTTTCAAGAAGTATACCCATAACTTTCTTGTTGCATCATCAATGAAAGTCATGTAATACGAAGCTCCACCGAGAGACGTGACAGGGGCTGGTCCCCACAAATCACTATGCACCAGCTCTAACTTATGTTCCTTCAGAGTTCTGCCACCTTTTGCGAAACTAACCCGTTTCTATTTTTCAAACACACAGTCCTCACAGAGACCCATATCAACTGTTTTCAGACCCGACAGCTTACCCTTCAAACACAGATGCTTCATTCCCTTTTCACTCATGTGGCCTAGTAGACAATGCCATAAATTAGCGTCACTATGTGCTGCAGCAACTCCAATGCTATCATGTTTGATGTCGGTCATATACAGAGTGCCCTTTTTCAAACCCTGAGCTACCACCATAGCTCCTTTGACTATTTTCCAAGCACCTCCACCGAATTTAACATCATAACCGTCATCATCCAACTGCCCTACAACGACCAAATTTCTCTTAAGACCAGGGATGTGCCTCACATTACGCATCGTCCAAACGGATCCATTAGAAGATTTAACACGAATATCTCCCTTCCCCACAACATCATAAGGAAAATTATCGCCTAGATAGACTCTCCCGCAATATCCAGCAACATAATTCATCATTAAACTTTTGTCAGGACAAGCATGAAATGATGCTCCAGAATCCAGAACCCAAGTCTCTATTGGACTGCATGCGGTCAAAATTAGTGCTTCGCCATCATCTTCGGTGGTCACGTTTGCTGAGCTGTCATCTTTCTTTGGTGCTTGACACTTGTTCTGGTAATGACCCTTTTTACCGCAGTTCAAACATTCAATGGAACTCTTGTCCTTCGTCGACTTTCTGTTCCTCGACTTCGATCTACCCCGATTCGAATTCGACTTTTTCTTATCTGACCTGCCTCTGATTTCTGTACTCAAAACTGAGCCTGCAGAATTTCCCGACGAGTTACCTGACTCTCTCCTACGAATTTCTTCACTAACTATCAGATCTCTAACCTCGTCAAACTACAGCTTTACCCTTCCCGCAGAGGCACTAACAGCCGTTACTGTCCCACTCCAGCTCTCCGGTAAAGAAGACAACAAAATTAGGGCTTTAATTTCATCATCAAACTCGATATTCACAGAACTCAGTTGTTGTGTAATTAAACTGAATTCGTTCAGATGATCAGACGCCGCAGTTGTCTTTGTCCTATGAAGATGAAACAGACGACGCATCAGATTTACTTTGTTGGCTGCTGATGGCTTCTCGAACATATCTGCCAGAACACACCCTTCGTAGTCGTTTCTTTTGCAGTGTGAAACGCCACGTTTTGCGACAACGATAACCTCACCGCGCTCATCGCCTTCCTGTCCAGAACCTTCTAGACGTCATCTTTCATGTATGCCGGTTTATCCTTCAGAGGTTTCCAGAGATCCTTGCTGTACAAGTAATCCTCAGTCTGCATCCTCCAAAACCCGTAATCAGACCCATCAAACTTCTCGATTGATTTCCCTGCTTCCCTCGTAACTGCTCCCACTGAACCTGATGCTCTTGATACCACTTGTTGCGCAGCAATACGATAAACAGAAAATCATACACAAACGAAAAGCAAAAAAAGACACGTTATTTGTTTACCTAGTTCGTTGCCTACATCTGGGGGCAATACCAAGCCAGGATTTTCACTATGTGTTATGTTGTAGGGTTACAATTACAAGAGAGACTATTTATAATAAGGACACACTCCTAATATTAGGCAACTCCTTATATTAGGAAACTCCTAGTTATAGAATTACTCAAACTCTGCAATTTTCAGGAAACTATGTCTCTACAACTCTCAGTTAAACTAGGAAACTTTGGTAATTTAGGCTCCACAAAACCTAACATTCTCCATGGCGACCGTCTGGCGGTCGCGCCGCGGTCGCAGTTAATGGCGACCGCCCGAGCGGTTGGGGGGAGCGGTTGCAGATGCCCCCAAATCTTGTAGTGAAAGAACTTCTTAATATATACATTGTAAATTAAAAAGCAACACTATAATTTCATCATTGCAATCAAAACTAATTAACTACTGGAGATGATTATTTTGCAATATATATATTGAAATATGAAGTGGTATTTTTGTAAATTGGGCCCGACTTTAGAATGAAATATGATTTACGACTGAGGCGTACGTTACAATAATTTAACAATACGTTGTAAGTGCTATCGTACGTAATCCACTCTTCACTCAATGGGCTCAAAAATTGCTCCTATAGACCGAATCCGGGCATAACTTGATTTGTCTGGTGATAATAGTTGTAATATATTTAAATGACATAATATAATTTTGGCTAGTTAATTGCCAATTGGCACAGAAAGCTGAATTAAAATGCAGGTGATGAGCACACGAAGAATAAAAGAATATATAGGATTCGTTTCGAGTATTCTATTTAAAGGAACAAATGTCCCCCCTATCTCTTCAATCTGTATCCAACTCTTGTTCGCTCGTTGCTCGTTTCTCAGCCAGCATATTACTTAATGGCCTCCCTTCAGGTGCACGATTACGTCCACTCTCGCTCTCGCTTTATATTTTTTCCTTAAATCAACTATATGAATTATTTTGCTATGTCAATTACTAAGTAATTAGCATAAGTTATAAATTACGAAATATGACAAAGCTACTATTATATTGTTTATAGTTCTTTGAGGATCCGTTTGCTATGACTATTGTGAGTTTGACTACATTAATTAAAACATACTTCAGAATCCAACCAAGTTTAAGTCTAAGAAACAACATGCATGCGGGTAGTGAGTAAACCCATCATCAGCTACTTATTGAGTTCTAACATCATAAGTACTACTTGAAAGTCCCTTAAAATTTCTACCTAAGAGAGGGCCTTTCAAGAGACGAGTAGGAGATTATTAATAATTATAAGATTAATTTCATCCTCAAGAAATGTTTAATAATATGTTTCAATTAAGGTACCTATAAATAAATGTTGATAAATTTCAACATCCGTGTTAATACTCATACTTCATAAGCTTTCTTTGTTGACATGGGAATGTAGAAAAAGTTCTAAATAATTTATGGCTTGGTCTCGGATAGAAGGAAAATATTAGAAAAGCAAACGGATAATACTCATAGTATGAATATTATGAAGTATATAAAACAGTTTTTGTTCATTTACATCTAGAATTTATCCAAGCAGGTCGATGCACCGCATGTGGAAGATGTTATCGGCGAAGCAACTACTAAAGAACCAGAAATATTGGCTGCCCAGTCTCCCACGCCAGAATCCGACAAAGTTGTCGATTTGGAAGATGATCATGAAGAAGAAGTAGCGGCTGCGCCACCATCTGAAGAGAAACCGGAAAACTTTGACTTCGAAGATGATGATGATGAGGAGGAGAAAGGCGTATTGGAGAGAGAACCCGCTTCCTTTGCGGATTTCGACGACGATGAAGAAGAAGAAGATTAATCAATCGAATCCCACTCGATACCTACAGACTTTTCCTGCTCATTATTGATTATCCGTGATTGTGAGTTTATGTTGTTTTTCAGTTGGTTTTGCTTGCTTAGTTTATGCTTTGTTCCCAGCACCTTCATTTACCCGTCCTAGTTGTTCTTATACGGTATGAAGTGTTAGCGCTCTTGATGATCTTTACTGATTTCAGTGGTCAATGAAGAATATTGTGTTTTAAGTTCTATGTAATTTGCAGTTCAGTTTTTGGTTTAACTTTTCTTAATTTAGGTTTGTTGTTTAATGCATCCGCTGTACAAGTTTTATTAATGGTACCACGTTTTTTTAATCGGCAAAATAACTTATTGAGAATTGGTACAAGAAGTATACACTGCAATTAAAATAGATTGAAAATCAGAGCCTTGTGCTGTAATACCAATCCTACCCAAGAATAAGATAAGTTCTTAACCATTGCTTTAAGTCGAAGCCAAACTTTCATCATTATCAACTCAGCCACCCGAACAAGAAAAAGACCTGCTATTGACGTTTTGAACAAACACTCATTCCCAATAGATCAAATCTTCCAATTGATATAAAACCACAAACAACTTGTCACCTTCTGCCAGATTTCCTGATGAGTAGCGAATTGTCGGAAGTGGTCTCGAGGGTTTGATGGGAGAACAGTGCAGATACCAGACCAGTTAAGAATACTCATCTAATAACATGAGAAATTGCACAGATGAAGAAAAAGTGGTTCGTCGTTCCCTAGTTCTTGAGCAGATTATTCTTGGTGGCCGACTGGCCGTTATTCCATAGTTCAATGTAAGGAAATTGTCGAACTCATGAACAACCACAGTTGAAGAAATCGCCGCACTCATTAACTAATGTCACGGCGCATATTGCTCGTTTTGAAAGATCATCGATAACATGAAAGATATGGCTGTTGAGGGTTTTGATGCTATTTACACCTTTTTTTTTTTGACAAACCTACTCCAAGTAAAGACCAATCCAATGAAAACCATATAAACAACGAAAACAGAAGCAAACAAAAAGAAAACAAACTACCAATACATAACATTTAAGATAACAAAAAACTTGAAACTTAAAAAGAGTGTTTAACCATAAAACCAAATGCATCATTTCCACTTATGTTGTAGTTAATCAAGTAAAACACAGAAAAATGTTACATTTTTAAATATCTTTATTATTCAAACTTATCATAAAAAAGAAATAGAAAAATCCAACCTCGCACATTCTTAGGTGCGAAGGGTAGGGGCACCAAAAAGTCATTACAGAGTCATTTTCAATTTCAATCTCAGTTATGAAACGTATTGAACATACTGATGCTGCTAATTCAAATTTTCAATTGTAGAATGCCAAAAGTTACCACAAGCTACTCTAGGACAATCTCCGAGAATATAAATGCCCAACATAACCATAGATACACATTAACAACAAAACTATTCTTTGTAAGTTAAATCCAGTTGCAAAATATGCATAGAATTCTAGTACAATCCAACATATCTTGCAAATATACAGGTGGTATTGCACATTTTCTAGCACTCATATAGTCATAAATTTCTGAAGTGTCCAGAATAAGATCAATTCTAAGTAGAACTGCATAGAGCAATACAGAACATGGTATGTAGAAAATGCAATATCCTTCTGCAGCTCTCTCATATTTCAATCCAAATATGATATCATTGACAAACCAAAGGCGATGCTAGTTGAAGAACAGGTTCTTTTAAAGAGATCACCAATATTGCACGCCATGCAGCAGAGCGTCAAATATTTTCCAATCAAAACCCTTCACTCAATCGCTATCAGCATCAGAAATGTATCTTCTGATGTCAAAAGGTTCATTCCTTGAGACTGAATTATTGGTGTTAAAATCATCTACTCCATTCATTGGTGCAAAGGCTGCAAATTAAAAATTATTTACGATTAAATCCGGAAACCAGACTTCAAAGCCTCTACTCCATCTATATCCAGCCATCAACTTCATACACATAATCCAAAATACAAATCCTGAATATCACACCGATGAATCTGTTGTTCTCCTAACTTTTTGAGTGCATCTAAATTTTCAGGTCGAGTTATAGGGTGCAAACTATTGATAGCCAAGTCAACCTTTAAAATGACAAAAGTTACAGTTTCTATGTTAACTGCTTTAAATATCCCTTCATTCATATCATAAATCACATGCAAAGAAAGCGCATAGAACCGCATAAACTGACCTTTTTCTCGCATTCTTCTCTCTCTGTCATATTGAAATTTATCGCGGAGCTGGCCAACCTTTTCCCAAGTATCAGTTTCCCTGTTTCTTCCTACAACTTCATCCTGCAGTCAAAGGTCATTGTCAGGTTGACATGCTCTGCAATTGGGGTACATGGTAATCTTTTTTGGTCTAGCATCTGATGCATGTTATACCAAATTGAATGAACGTGAACAACACACCATTTCCAAATCAGTCACCCTAAATTTCTTATTTTTCAGGAGCAGAGAAAATATAGAATCTAAAAGAAGTGAGATGACGATCTGGACTACTCAGAACGACAAGTTCGAGTCTGGCAAAAGGCTAGGGTTTTCACCTAAAGTTGGTCATTCTTACCAATGAGCTACTAACAAACTTGTAAGTACCATGGACTAATGGAAATAGTATATTTTGTAATTACCTTCATCAGCTCAGGTCGGGGTTGTCTTCTTCTGCAACAAAAAACAAAAATCAGTCAATTGGTAAAGCTTTGTAGTTTATACATATAAGAACTCACATCAACTGTAGGAAAACAATACTGTCAAGTGTCAACAATATCTTCAGTGGATTACACACTAAACTATACAGGCATAAATGACAAATTCCTTCGATTGTAACACACAAAAGTATCATCCGAGTAATTATCGCAAAACCAAACATAAACATGAGTTTTTAGACCTGTAAGGATTGAAATCATCATCATCATCCTCAGCAGAGTCGTAATTGGCGTGATCCTGAGCAAGCTTCTTCGAATAGCCCTCGTCCCAGTACAACCTCTCCCAATTCTCTCTAAGCTCATTGTACAATTCCATATACCTTTTGCACCAAGGCTCATGCTCCTTCCAATAGCAAACCAAAATATCAGAACAATCACCATAAATATACACTTGGCAAAAAGAGAACTCACAGATTCCTTGAGAACGAGACGAGTGCGGCGCATGAACTGCTCCCGTAACTGTTTGCGGCGCTTGTTGGGGATATTGTCCCTAGGGATAACGAACCGTTCGCGAGGCGGCACGTTTTCTCCGATTTCGTGCATTTCACCGTCGACCGCCCACCAATCCGACTTATCCTCCGTTTTTTTAAGCATCGCCGACGGAGAGAATTTGGAACGCCGCCTGGTGCGGGGGGGAGATTGAGAGTTGCCGGTATCGGCTCGGAAGGAACGGAGTTGGGGAGCGGCGAATTGGAGGCATTTGTGGCTTCTCTGTATGATTTTCGCCGCGACGGATTGCATCAAATATGGGTGGAGAACGGTGGTGCAGCGGCGGAGTTGGGAGAAATTGACGGTGGAAAGGGTTTAAAAGGGGGTTTGTGAAAACAGTCGTGCTGTTGAGGACAATTACGAATTGGGAATTTAGGCTTTTTCTTTTCTTTTCTATTTTTTGGGGGAGGTGGGGGGCGAGGGGGTTTGAGGGATTTTAGATTTTTAGGCTTTTTTCGTTTAGAAAAATATTCGTTTTTCTTGTTTTTGATTTGATGAAATGAAATTTCGGTTTTTCTTTCAACCAGAAATACGAAAGAAAGGGTATAGTAACTAGAACCAAGAAAAGAATATGCAAGTAATGATTTACGAGGGAAAAACACCTTTTTGCATACATTAAAGCTTTAAAATAAAAGATTGATAAATAGATATTCGAAATGAATGAACTCTTTTTTCAAAAAAAAAAAAGAAATGAATGAACTCTACACTCTGACTTCTTGCAATATCAATCATTGTTGGATTTACTAAAAATGTGAGCGCTTAGAATTTAAAGGGCCTTGCCTAGCAAAACTTGACAAATTCTTAAGACAAGAAGTGTCATCTTAGTCGAGTATGTTTGAAGGGTGTGTTTCTTATTAGATGAGTTGCTCCATATTTATATACAAATATGGTAGCCTAAAATTGCCATAAACCACAAAAGCTTGTCTTTAGCATGCATTGAAGGCTTCCCTCGTGTCTAAGAAGGATGTATTTGTCAAGTAGGTCGTACGTAGTCATCAGGACGTAGAGTGGATAGGGTTGAACGGCTTGGTCTATTTGCAACAACAGTGAATACATGCGAGTAGTTGGTGTCATGTAATAGGGATAAGTTTTACATTAGTAGCTAAAAAGGCCTTTATAACTGCATAGGATTACAAACTTTGATGGCAAAAATAGTGGCGATGTTGCAGCGTAGAAGTCAAGAGAGAGAAACAACGTGATATGTGTCACCTACTGATAACTTTATCTATGATATGATCGTATATACGAGGCAGAACATTCGAGCCTGGAAATTGGACCATGATATTTTGTGCAAAGAATATTTGTAGGAAAATCACCATGGTGCTCATTTAAATATTAATACGATAAAAATTCTTTATAGACCAGAGAATCTCTTAACGAGCGAAATTTGCTATTCCCATTTTCTATTCCCTTCTCTTTTCCCTCAATTATATAATGGCACATGGCATGTATAGGCCCACATAAATTAAACTCCCGCATTAATTCATCAAATTTATTCAGTTAATCTATATTATGGAATTAATTATTGTCTTTCTTCAAATAAAATTACATAAATCCCCCAAGTAAAGAAATCAAAATCTCTTCCAATCAAAATCGGTAAAAAAAAATGTCATTCAAAAAATAAAATAAAAAAATATGTGAATTAAATACTGCCCTATAACTATATATTTGACAATCTACATAAAATTTATAATCACGTATTTATCTGTTTCTTTGATTCCCAAAAAGGTGTGAACTTTGATTCCCAAAAAGGTGTGAACTGTTTCCATGTTGTGCACACTTAATGTTATATATTTATTTTTTAATAATTATGTTTTATTTTAAGTTTAACAATTAATATTTGTTATGACGGATCTATCACATTTATAAAAAGCCATTAATTAACTATATTGATAATGTTATTTCTCTTGATTTAAAAAAATATTATTTTCACTTAATACAATCTTAAGTTTTTTTTTATTTTTTATTGCAAAAGATTTTGATTTCTTTACTTGGGAGATTTATTTGTGTTTATATGATTTTATATGAGAAAAAAAATAATGAATTCCATAGCACAGATTAACTGAATCAATTTGATGAATTAACGTGGAGAGTTTAATTTATGTGGGCCTATATATGCCACATGTCATTATATGACTGAGGAAAGAGAGAAGAGAATAGAAAATTGAGAATAAAACTATCAACTATTTATTACATATAAAATGTGAAAAGATGCAAATAGGAAAGACTGCAACACAACTTAGATACTAAACATAAAACGCGAGCCTGTAAGTGTAACTTGTAGCAAAATGTAATTGAAAAATATTTATTGGAAAAATATATCTTTTATGTAGTCCAACAAAAATAAGTAATAAAATCATACAGATTATAGTATTTGAAAATCGGTTATAGTAGTATGGAAACTCCCGCGAAATCCCAACTTTTGAAGAATACCAAAACCTGCCCTCCATTTTATTCTTCTCCTAATATTATTTTCCAAGCTGTATCAATTAGATGTCAACATATACAAACTATCCCTTTCCCTTCTCTCTCAAACTTCCCAATCCAAATATCTTTCTTTCAATATATATTCTCTATAATAATCCTTATAACTCTTATTTATTGTCCAAGAAAAGCATCACTATCTTATTTTGCATTTGGCTCTAACTTCATGTCTATAAATTCTCATCCCTCCCTACATTCCTCAACAACACTATTGCCACAAGACAATAACAATCTTCAACAGCAAGTTCACTTTCATTACTTCGGCTAATTCGAATGGCCTCGGAACAACCCTTGGTCGAGGCGCCACTCGCCCTTTCAAAATATTCAAAAAGGGTAATCATGAAAAATATATTAGGCCATCCTGATCATGGGGTGGGGTTGATTGGAAAGAGAGTAGTGGTAGGGGGATGGGTGAAATCCTCCCGTGAGTTTAGAAACCCGTCGGTTGTACAAACTTCTGATGTAGGATGGCCTAAAGATGTTCGATGTGTGGAAGCTCTTCAGAGTAGGCTACCCTTTTTTTGGTCCATTGTTAAGGTTTTAGGTGGAGTCGAACACGGAATTCATGACAAGTTGGACTCTATCCTCCTCAAGCAGCCACACCCCTCAATTTCAATACTACAAGTTAGTGATGGATCTTGCGTTTCAAATCTACAGGTACTTGTATTCTGATAATTAGTTTTCCTTAGAATCCATGAATATAAGAAATTGAAAGTAAAAACAGTTCACCATTACCATAATGTTTATCCAACTGTATTATGTCGATGGTTTGTACTCGATCAGGTGTTGGTGGACTCAACTTTAGCAGCTCCGGGTGATGTTATGCCTACGGGAACTAGTATTTTAGCGGAAGGCATACTGCAGAAATCTGAATTGCAGGGGAAGCATGCCATTGAGCTTAGAGCAGAGAAAATTCTTCATGTTGGTAGAGTTGATCAGGATAGATATCCTTTGTCAAAGAAACGTTTGCCTATCGAAATTTTGAGGGACTCCACCCATTTTCGACCACGCACGACAATGGTGATTGCAATACTTCTCTAGTACTGCTAGATAGATACATCACCAATGATTTTATAGTGCAATTCAGATAATTGTGAAAATAAGAATTTCCTATTCCTTTTTGTTTCAATTGAAATTACCATGCTAGAGCTTTATATTCAATGACAGCCCATTTTCTCAGTTTTCCATCAGTGAATTTGTTCAATATTTACTCTCAAGAACTTTGGTGTCTATAACTAACTTATTTTTTCACAGGTAGCATCTGTTATGAGGATAAGAGCTTCCCTCACACAAGCAATCCACAACTTCTTCCAAGATAATGGTTTTATATGTGTCCAAGTGCCCGTAATCACAAGCACCGACTGTGAAGGATCGAGTGAGAATTTCCAAGTGACTACGCTTTATGGTTTAGTAAGAGGCCCTGAGGATTATAACTCTGAAGGAGTTAAACTTGACACGATCAAAGCTTCTATCGGTGAAAAGAGAAAGAGAATTGAAGAACTCAACAGAAGCGAAAGCAATAAGGAAGTTCTGGCTGTAGCAGCTCTAGACCTCATGAAAACAACTGAGTTAGCGTCACAGTTGGAAGCGGTACAAAAGGCAAAATCTGAAAGAAATATTGAAACAAATGATGTTAATTTCTCAGAAGATTTCTTTTCTTGTCAAACATATTTGACGGCTTCTGGACGCCTGCATTTGGAGAGTTACGCAAGTTCTGTAGGGAACGTTTACTCTTGTGGTCCTAGATTTTGTTCAAGTAAAACTGACTCCAACAAAGTGTTGGCTGAGATGTGGAAGGTTGAGGTTGAAATGGCTTTCTCCCAATTAGAGGTTTATTTCTTCTTATATCTTATTTGTGCTAATGAGATTACAAAACTATTGCCTGAACTACTCATGTGTCCCTAATTCTGGCGATCTTTTTCGTGTTTCTTTACCTTTTTATTTCAGGATGCAATGGACTGTGCAAATGATTTTTTGAAGTTCATGAGCAAATGGGTTGTAGAGAACTGCACGGAAGATCTAAACTTTATTTCAAATCGTGTCGATAAACTGGTTTTGGAGCGTCTTCAATCAACAGCGACAAGCCCCTTCGAAAAGATTTCTTACACAGAAGCTGTTGAAGTTTTGAAGAAGGTAAATCTTCAATTATTTGTTTTAGACTTGAAAGAAAGAGAGAAGGTAAAGGATGGTTGAAATCAAATTAACTCTACAAGCAGATTCCAGGGGAAAAGTTCAAAACAAAAGTTGAGTGGGGTGCTTCTCTTAGCGAAGAACATGAAAGGTATAAACAAACACTCGAAGGCATAAACTCAGATTCTTTGTATAAGTGGATTTTGAGTTTTGTTCTATGTTCGCAGTCACCTATCAGATGAAATATATGGAAGGCCAGTAATCATATATGACCATCCAAAAGAACTTAAGCCATTCTACATACGACTGAACGATGATGGAAAGACAGTGGCATCATTTGATGTGATTGTGCCAAAGGTAGGAGAAAGTAAACTATGAATCAGCAGTAGTGCATTATCTTTTTATTAATCAATTTGGCTTTGGTGTGTTACTGTCATTTTTTAGGATAAGAGGACCTAAACTTGTTTTTTTTTCCTTTTTCTCTCATGATATGTTTAGATTGGAACTTTGATCAGAGGGAGCCAAAACGAAGAACGCTTTAATATGTTGAGCACAAGGTGCGAGCAATAAACACTAAATTATCTTCTTTCCATACAGTGTAGATCATAGTAACTCTTTGATTTTAATGTTGCAGAATTGAGGAATTGGGTCTGGAAAAGCAGCAGTATGAATGGTATCTTGAACTTCATAGGCATGGTACAGCAAAATGTTCCGGCTTCAGCTTTTTGTTTGATCCATTTGTTCTTTATGCCACTGGACTCAAAGATATACGAGATGCTGTTCCATTTCCCAGAAGCTTTGGCACAGCCAACAATTAAAGTTTGTACCATGTAAAGAAAAAAATAACTCGATAATAAACGGAGAAGTTACCGTGTGTTGTAATATCGCGTTTGTGACAATATGACTCATACAGTCATACTTATGGACTAAATGCATAAGACCTGAGTACTAGCTGCAAACATGTCTAGACGAATGTACTTTTCAAAGACAATCTCAAAATTGATTTTAAACAGAATCTCAGATGGTTAGAGATCTAAGAACTTAGTTCTGCTTGGTATGAACAATGTACAGTAGTTAACTTTCTGGAAAAAGTTCTGTTTCAGCAAATTGATACGTTCCTACAATTGTTTTTTCAATGGATGGGACGTTCCTACATAAAAGCACCTAATAGACTCTACCTCATACCATAGCTCATGTAACACTCGCCTTGAGCCACGGGAGTATCAAAATAAGATCATGAAAGTTTGGTCATAGGTCGTGAAAGGTTTTTTCAGCGTTCTTTCATGAGAAGGAACTATATTTCTTTAGGAACACCGTACTAAGCTTACAAATCAACTCCCATTTCAAACATGTGGCCTGCCTCTCTACTTTGCAAAGCACAATTATGTAACCCCAATTTATTGAGATAAAGCCAGAACTCAGGGGTGAACGTAAAATTAAGTAACAAACAGTTACAAAACTAACACTGATTGGAGCTTTACCCTCCCAAAAAAGACCAACACAAAAATGTAAAGATTATTCTTTATGAAAAGCAAAATAAATCAAACATCTAAGTTTAAACTAAAATCTAGTTCTCAGGCAGCTAATACCGACCGATCAAAACGAAATCGTCGTCATCAAGGACCCGAACATCTTTTTCTCCTACAAAATTCTCTCTTCCAAGCTCCTTAACTATATTAACAAACTCCACTCTCTTTTCCAACGGAAGGGGCACATATGGTAATCGAAAGACCGGCCTTGCAACCCCAAGCTGAGCGAGGGCCGTGTTTAACCCGATTGGGTTAGGCTCCTGAAAAAGCCACTCAATTAGAGGCATAAGTTTTGAGTTCAAAGATGGATCCTTTCCTCCAAACATGAGTTCTCGCATCAGACCAGGAACCAAGTTGCTGGTAACTGAAATAACTCCAGTGGCTCCAAAATCCCACCTCGAATCATGGCACTCATCATCATTCCCGCTCCACACTACCAGCCCATTCTTTGTGTATTGCTTGATCCTATCATTTCCAACACATTCTTTCACGCCTGCCAAGTTGGGACTATTTGCTACAGTGTGAATCACACGCGGTGGAATATCTTGACCAGTTCTTGATGGAACGTTGTATAAAATTGTGGGGCCCATGGGAAGAATACTATCAAAATGAGAAATCAAACCCTCTAACGAAGTTTTGCCATAGTACGGGTTAATGTGAAGAGCAGCATGCATTCCGACAGCAAAACCTTGTTCAGTGGCATGAATTGCCTCCCGAGTTGAGTTACTACCGGTGTTGCCAATGACTTTAACGGATCCACCAAAACAGTTCACGGTGTGGCCAATAAGCATAATATGTTCATCCCAGCTCATCAACTGGCCTTCACCAGTGGTGCCGCCAACAATGACACCCTCAACGCCATCTTCAATTTGCATGTTCACTAAGGCATCATAAGCCTCCAGATCAAACCGCCCATCTGGCAGATATGGGGTTTTGATGGCAGTTATCAGTCTAAGTGACTTAATGTCATCCACATTTGTCCTGCAAATGTCAGGACAGGTTCACATGTTACGATAATCTTGGTTGGATGAGAAATTCATCAGTCAATGAATAAGACGAAAACGTACATGAAGAAAGATTGATTGGTCCAAAATTATTTTCTTTAAATTCCGATTCTTTTATATCATGAGAACAGAATGAAGGACATTACCATACTCTGACATCTGTTTTATTTAATATCACTACATTAACAACCTTGGCAGAAAGAAGGCTAAGTTCAATGTCGACTTCTACAAATAAAGTTGGGTAATATACAATGACACTGCTTTGAAATGGAAACAAAACATAAGGAAGGTGTAACTATGAATTACACAAAGATAGCACCTGTTCACTCACAAGATCATTACTAACATTGTAGTTTGTGCTGGCTTAAGCACAAAAAACATCACACCCACCACTAGGATCAACTAGCCTTCTTCTACTTGATATTTATCCTCTCGTATAAACTACCAAAACAAAGCTTTCAACTTTGAGTGAGATAACTTCATAGGGAAAAACGTTATCAGCATTGCACAGTAAAAGTTAGAATTAAGCAGAAAAATACGACACAGTGAAAGACTTATTGACTACGGGCCCGAAACAGTTGCTTATCAGAAAACGCCCCTCACTCCCATCATGTATTATTATACTATTGGAATTCCCGTCAGTAAAATGCCTAATTTACTCGCCGCATAAGGCGCGCGCTTTATGTGTAACAACATAGCAAAAAACAAATATACCAGTACCCAGCAAGCTTGATAAATATCATGTTTTGTTAAGAATCAAGTTAGCTCTCTGAACAGTCAATCATAAGCATAATATATATATATATATATATATATCATTTCTAAAACAAAATTACCTATTTTTAACTTCATTACTACGCATTGGGAGATGAAAATTGGGAATAACGGCAGCCCTAGGTGAGCTCCACTTTGGCCTCCCCCCTACATCATAACAACTGATGAGTGCCAAATTTTGCCTAATCAAAAATAATAAATAGTGCAAGCAACGAAATTGTTTGATCTTTACATTATTATGAAATGAAGAGCAAAGTGTTTGTACCTTGATGAGTAGTAGCATTGAAAGAAGAACATCCCAGCGTTGAAGCCATGGCAGGAAACTCGATATAAAAGTGTAGAGAGAGTGAGAGAAGAGAGAGAGTTCAGGTGATTCTCCGGCGAACGGCGGTCGGGCTGAAGCTCCGGGAGCGGCGCATAAGAGTAATTTTGATTTGATTTGATTTTATGGTAAAAGAAGGGACATTAGGGCTTCATAAATGCTAGCTGCGGTGGCAAAAAGGGATTTTGGCGGCGGCTGAAGCTGAACGTTAGTTAGGGCTCAACAAAAACAATATTGTATGTATGTTCTCGTAAACGCAAACATGTCGTCGGGGGTTTATTGGTAAAATACTCGAAAGAATTATTAAAGTAAACAAATAAATTATTATAGAATTTGACTCTCTGAAAAAATCTTAAGATGTTGTAAGATAATGCAAGTGTGGTCCATAAATTATAAAATCTAAATAAAAAAAGCAATGCCTATACATACCTTGCTTATATATATATATATATATATATATATATATATATATATTCAACTATTTGTTGTATTTGTATTTGTATGAGAATTCAATAATACCATAAAATCGCTGATATATATAGAATCAACTATTTGTTGTATTAAAATTTGTGTTGTTAAAATTTACTTGATTTCAGATAAAATTGAATTATTAAAATATTTGTGTTGTTAAGATTTATTTTTAATGAAACTTGGACTAATTAATTAGTGGTTAGGAACGTGTCCCTGTTCCCTTGAACACAATTTCTCGTTTTTATAATAAAAAAAATTGACCCTTAGGGCATTTTTTAATCTCGTGCATTCCTTCATTTGAATATTTCCTCTCTTTTCTCTTTTTTCTTTCCTATAAATACTTTATATATATATATGTGTGTGTGTATGCGCCAGAATTGATGCTTTTAATTCATCCTACTTTCAGTAGCCGTTTAAAAGTCTATTTAACTATAATAGGATTATGACCTTTTGAATGTGTTTTCAACATTTCTTAAGAGAATATGTTGCCTGAATTCAAGTAACGTGAATATTCATGATCATGCCAAAGACATTTTATAAAAACAGGTCAATGTCTCTTGTAATCATGGAATTAAGATTAAGAGTGTTTGTTAAATAACGCACATAACTAGTCGTAAAGAAAAATTGTTGCATGCAATAAGGTTGGTACTTAAATGCATGAGGTAATGGCATATAGTGTTGAGTACATAAAATGACGATTCAACATGTGATATAAGAGAATTAATCATATTATTGATGAGTAGATATCAAAATTATTTTAGTGCCCTTTCATTACCTATATAATTTGCATCGTTTGCTTAGACGTAGCTAGAACATCTTTTCACATGTTTCGCGTAAAAGAAAAGAAAAACAAAACACTACTTTTCCAAGTGTTCTAGCATTTTTCTCTTATTTCCAACAACTGCGAGCTCTAAGTTATTTATATTTCATGATTCAGTATTAAATATATATATATATATATGTGTATTATCTTATTTATCAACGCTTACCAAGTCAAGGGACAATGATAATATTTAGTATATATTGAACAATAAACTTTTGAGGAGATTAGAGTATATCACTTCTTTTTAGGTCGTATTCTTGTTTTGTCTTGATTTAAAAACTTGTACACGATCACTTATTTATATTAATTATGGACCCTAAACGTCGATACAACAGTTAGAAATATATGACTAGTTCTTGTATGTTATATTACCATTTTTCCCTTACTCTTTTTTCGATTGAAACTCATATTCTAGATTAGTAGATTATGTTGTTGATTGAATTTTTCTTGTAAGGGGTTGGAGCACCTCTAGTGCTCCGCTTTTTAATTCTCTCGTAATATAGTCTATATTGCTCGATAAAAAATACCATTTTATTCTAATAACGGGATCCTAAAAATTAAAACAATACTTTCTATTGTTGGCAAACAATAATTATATTGAAAAACAGAAGTACAAAGAGTACTCACGTTACATCAAGATGAGAAAACCACTCAGTATGGTGCAACAAGTAACAAAAGAGAAGTTAATTGTTCAACAACAGGAAAATATGATACCCCAATTCATCCAGCACCAAGAAAACGCGACATGCCTTCCAACCAAATCCTAAAAACTAATACAATACTCTGTACGGACACCTTCACGTGTTGATAAGTTCGTTACTTTATCAGTTCAAGCTATACTTGTGTATTTAGTCATAAGTATCCTATGATACAATATTTATAATTATTCCTGTATGGATGGAAAAAATCATTGTAAAGAAAATTTGGTTTAACTTTAATCAACAAACTCGTTTAACGTAATACTAGAGTACTATAAGATCTTTTTTGCATTGTAACAAGGTTAATGTCATTCCAAATTAAGAGTTTTTTTCTAATTAAAATTTTCATAATTTAAGGAGTTACAACATGACATGACATTAGACATCTACTCTCTAACATTTTGAATTACAAATTTACAAACTCTGAGATTTCTGGCAGTAGTACCATTGGAGGAATGAAGTCAAGAGAAGTGGAGTGGGTGAAATGGAGAGCGACAAAAATAAAACGTGTTACGGTTGTTTAACTTACAAAGTATTTTGGTTTTATTTCGTCCGGGTTACAAAACACCTGAAACTGTTACAAATGGGTCTGACAATGCCAAAATAATGCTAATCTATTACAATATATGGACTAGCTTGGTCTGGAACACTTATTGTGTATTACAAGTAATAAATTACTCTAGATATCCTTTTTAGACAAAGATTAAGATTGATCGAATTAGTGTCATTCGATCCACGAGTGTCGAATGGCAGCGGTTCGATGATGCCGTGGATCTAACCTTAAGTATATCGAATAATTTAGGTTCAATGCGGAAGAACCTCAAATGGGAGCAATTCGATCCTGGTCATAGTTAAACAAGATTGTATCGAATTATGAAGAAGATCGAACTCTGAGGTGTATCGAATCAAAGGTGTATCGTGATAGAAATTGAAGCCCATCATTCTCCACTTAAAAGGCCTTGTTAAGTGGAGAAACATGTGCTTCAATTTCTATCATATCGAATTGATGAATTCGATGTACATGAGTATGAGGTGTGTGTTGAATGAATTCTGAGAAGGCCAGAAGACGGGGTATTTATAGACCCCGTCCCGTGGGTCCCAGTGGAAGTTGCGAGATGAGTATCGAATGGCACTGATTCGATCTACCTCTTAGATCGAACTCTACTCATTCGATATTCGTCCTGCATCGAACCGATCATGTTCGATGTACAACATTTTTGGCTTTTCTTTGTAGACTGGCACATAGAAAAATAAAATATGATTCATGGATATCACAAGGGTGAAGGGCCTTTACTTCACTACTGGTCGGACTAGGCCAGCACACAAACATTTCAGGTCTATAAGACGTAAGTAGCTTTCTATCCCTTTTCGGCTAGTACATCCATGGGTGGAAGAGGGTTATGGACTTCTGGTGATACAATGAGATTGTGGTCAACAACACAAGTAGTGTTATGCCTTTCCAATTTGATCAATTAGACATTTAGACTCGAATGCTTAACAAACCAATTCTTTAATCTCTAAGATTTTTGCTACAAGAATAGTTGGGTGAAGACTTGAAATTCAATATTGATTTCAAGTGAGAATGATGGGTTAGTTTATTTTGGACGTCCTACGGGCAATGGCCTTGCCATTTGTGCCTACAAGAGTAGCATGCTTTGTGATTTTTCGTGGGTTTTGCATGTATGTCGAAATATAGGTAGGTTGCAGACTATAAGAAAGGATTATTTTTGTGACTTCTCATTTAAAAAGGTAGTGGAATGCAGTTGTAAAGGTCTTCAAGCACGTGAGAAGACCTTTTCTGATCAAGCTATCTGGATGTGAGATCTCATTACTAAGGGGAACTGATTCGATAAGAGTTGGCAAGTCTAAGTGGATGTTGGAAAGCTTTTCACCAAAGAATGGATGTATGTGATGTTATTCATTTTGATTAACATGTCCTTCGAAGGACAACTAGGGGATGGAAAGTTGTTGGCAGGGGTTGGGTAGTTAAATGATATAGAGAGATTTATGTAAAAAATACATGCTTGAATGTAAGTGTGGTTGGGATTAGGGACAGAGACATAAAATGAAAGATCCTTCATCCTTGTAACGTTTTTATTGGTCCAAGATTGAAAAGTAGGGAGAATTGGTACATGAACGTGCCATAGGCATAGAAATTAGTGAAATGTTTGGGCGAGGGGCCAAAAACAAGTTTGAATAATGAAATTAACATTGTAAGCCGAAAGGCCGAAGTCGATAAAGATGCAGGAACAGTAGAAGCCATCAATTTCCTTGCTATCTTAACAACATAGCAAAAGCTTATCTAAGAGTGGACGATGGAGGTCAGTCTCAACTCTTAGTCTCTTGCGTAGAGCTGCTTTCAGTGAGAGGTCAATATTGAAGAAACAATTGTTTTCGATTAATTTGTGTTACATATTTTAGAAGGATGTTGTAGACACCGGTCAAAAAGGGTAGACACCGATCAAAAACATCCAGAGTGATGATATTCTATCAAAGATGAAAACCTATTAAGAATCACACAACCAATGACATGGTTTCCTAAAAGCAAAGACGGTTATATTTCAACTAAGGTTGTTTGCAATTGGCTAGGGTTTTTGATATCCAGGCTCGGCTCGAGAGTGTTTGAGTGTTGGATCCCAGGATTCATCACATGCTGCCATATGAGCATGACTGTCAGACATGCCAATAGGTGTAAGCGTTGAATCCTGGATACTAGAGAGTTGGGTTTTTTGTGATAATGGAAATAATGGAAAAACCCAAGTTGTGTATCGGGAGGCAGGATGGTAGAGACGAGAGAAGTGAGACAATGGTGGTGGGAAGGAACATTTGAAAGACTTAAGAGATGGAAAAGCATAGGGCCAGCCCAAATCTATGGAGTAGGCTCTATAAAAACTAGACAAGGAAGCTATTTCAACGTTTAAATGAAGTCCAGCAGCATGAATTTTGCATCATATTTAAAACTTGGAGAATCATTTGAGGATCAAGTCATAATTTGCTATGCAGATACTTCAAACAAATTAGGGCGCGCGGGGGAGGGGACTCTTGCTTATAGAACTGTCCAAACAACCGTTATACAGATGCTTAGAGAGATTACAACATTCAAGTGAATAAAAGTCCTTTTTTATCAACTTAGAGCCAATAATTGGCGGCCTCACTTAAACTTAGGAACAATAACTTATTTACGACTACATAATAACACAATAATAGACAAACTCTACAAAAAATCATACTAGATGTTGAGAATTTTGTCAAGGCTTCCTCAAGGCTGAGGCTGCTCCCATGACGACTGCCAATATGATCCCTACGCCTGCCCCAACAGAGGCACCAACAGTAGCTGCACTCAAAGAATTAGATTTAGCTTGCGAGTCCCGCAGTGCATCCCCAGCCGCAGCACGTTCTTTTGCCAGTTCAAAGAAAAGTCTGTCTCTGGCAAGCTCCTTTCGAGTATAAAAGGGTAAATTAGCACACAGAATAAAGCTTTCAATAATGAGTACAATCATGACCCAGACTGATAGAAGCATGGATATTGCACAATAACCTTCTTCGGATCTTGTTTCTGGACCAATTATTGATTTGAGAAATAAATTTCAAATTTAAGTGTCAAGCTAAAAAAAAATTCATCAGTGAACTTCCCAGGCAAATGAACACAGAAGCATGAATGAAGCACATAATCTTCTTAATGTATATAAATAATAACAGAATGACAATCCCCAAGCAGTTTCCTTTATTAAGTAAACAAATTTTAGATTTAAGTAACCACGACAATACTAAACCCAGAAGCATGGAAACCACAGGCTACCCTTTTCGTGCAGTCCACATCTTATATGCAAATGGTTTACCATTCTTTGTGCTACCGTTGAATCCCCAGCACAACTATTATTATATGATTGAGATTCCTTCTTTTAGTATTCACGCAAACTATCCATTATCTAATGTTTAATCTCCATCATATGCTATTTTATGTGGAGCAAATCCAATGATGGTGCGGAAAGTGACACCCTTCAGCTAGCTCATTAGATTTGGCTGTTGTTGATATATATTTTCTTGATTAATTATAACACAATATGTACTGCTAGCAACTCATACCTGTAAAGAGGCTTCCTCGTTACTCCGAAGCACACAATGGACAAGCTGACAGAGAGCAGTAACACCCTCCACAGGGAGAACAGACGGTTTCTTCTGAAAAGGCCGCCGGACAAGATTTAGAGGGGCAAAAATGAGCTTTTGACCTCCTATCTTATCAGTATCTCTGTCCGTTTCATTCCAGGGCAAAGAAGCACCAGCAGCACTGGGCATGACATATGGACATGAATTGATAACCTCCGTAATGCTGGGAGTAGCTTGATATGCCTGCACCACTGCATTTATGGCCGCCTTTTGCTGGTGGGCACTGACAGAGAATTTGTTTGTTATGGCAAGCACCCAAGGAATGCCTAGAGATTTAGCCTCATCCAGCAGTAATGAGAGGGCTGGTGGTTGTGATGCATTTGACTGGCCATATCGAGGTATACGGTGAGACAGGTTATGCACAAGGACCACTAGATCTATTTTCTTACTAAGGTCACGAATTCCTTTCCATAATTCATCCCTGAAAAGAGAGGCCTCCATATTCAGACTCTGCAGGTAGAGAGTGAGAGAGTCAAATCCCGAAAGTAAGCAATTCAGATCATTATCCAAGTCACACAAGCAAAGAGAAAGAAGTACCATCACCTGAACCAAGGACTAAAAACATTGCATAGAGAGGAATAACATAGCAAAAGCAACAATCATTAAAAGAGAACCTCTAGATTCTTAGTTTATGTGCATATATTTAGGAAGTATAAATATGGACTCAAACCGAGAAGTATGCAAGTATGCCTCAGGAAGTGGAAAATATGTAATTGACTACATATTTGGAGATATAGCTCAATATGTCAAAGAACCTGGGCTGTAGGTTAGATTGCTTTATTGCATACAATCACTTTTCAGGAATATGTTCATCCAGGCAGAACAATGACTTGATATAATTCAATACAAGTGAATGAAGCATAAAATACTTTAGAGCACATTTACTTGTTTAACTGAAAGATTGAAAGTTTGGTGGGATTCAGTAGATGAAATGCACATGAGCTGTGCACTATTTATACAAATCACCCTCGTGTTTGAAATATCACGGAATTCATCCATATAACATGGTTCACATTAAACTCTCTCTTATACCATCTACTCTAAATGGAATAATGTAAATTCAGGGCATAATAGCCTAATCAATTGATCCTTGCAAGTGCACCGTCCAATTGCTAATATCACTCAATAGCATGAAACATCCAACAGCACATATTGCATACAAATTTTTTGCTTACCATTACAAATTCATTATAACGTCATCAAACACAAGATGACTTTTATAGTGACGTGTGATGAATAACATTATCATATAAACAGTGTTCCTGTGTTTTTTCTAAGTTTTAATTGCACCTAGCAGCATAAAAGATAAAAGCCTATGTATATATAGTAACTCGTTGTTAGTGACAAACACCACAATGGAAAAGAAGATTGCGAATATATACACCCATTACACGACAAACAAATAACAAATCCATTGGTGGACTATCAATTGTTTTTTTTTTTTTGAAGAGTATATGTTGATGCCATTTAATAATCTAAAGTAAATAAAAACTTAATTAGTCTCAATGCAGTTAAAGCAAAACTCAATGTAGTTTCTTGATGAATAAATTACACAATTATCTGCAAAATATAATTATACACGCGAACCACCTCTTAAATTCAGAAAAGACTAGACACATAACCCTTATAGTTGGTGATTGTTACGCGTAGGGGTTTGTGAGTTTCTACCATGTGTAGTGATTTGTGAAATTAATTCATCAGATATTGGGCAATTTACCCATGATATCAGGGGAATCTCTTAAAAAGTTAAGAATATACACTTATATACGCAAGTGGCCATATATTTTAACCATTAGCTCCACGTTCCTAAGAATATTGGTGCTGGAGCATGTTGACCACACCATTGTACTACATACAAAACCATCATCAATATGCTAAGATGACTCAATATAATGCAACAGATTTGAATGAAAAAGATATTCATTGAACATGAAATTCGTTTACATGATAAAGTTTGACAGGATGTAGAAAAAATCCAACCCCCCAGCAACTTAGAAATATCTTCTCAAAGGGGATAAAATTCTCAAGTAGTCCCTGGAAACATGGGTGGTGAAAGTGTTTTTTACTGCTACTCAGTAGTCAAGTGTCTCAGCCCATCGATATTTCAAAGCATGCACATCAATAGCACGTTCTCATGAAATGCTCATGCCAACATTTACTAATAGAGGAATATCTCAGAAAATTTGTTCAAGGTAGACAGGTCATCTCTCCCTTTCTTTCGAGGTAGCATGGGATATACTGCTCATAATATGACAGAAATCATACCAACTCCTCTAAGTGAAGTAACTAGAATAGTCTGACTAGCCTCATACTAATTACAAGCCAAAGTCATAAAAAGAAAAAAGACACTCATCAAATTCAAGAATCAGGAAAGAGTCACTAATGTATAAATTCCCACTCAAACTATTTTGACTAATATACATAGAGGAATACTGAAATAATGTATCCTCTCATATATAAATGACAATAGACAAACTTATTGATATTATGACAAACAAGGTTTTGGCAACATTTTGATTCACTTAAAATAACCTATACAGTAACAAACAAACAAAAAAATGGCATGAATGGGAATGGATATCTGCATATTTTTTCAAATCCTGGGCTGGAAATGCAAAATAACCTGCAAATTTACTCCTGCAACATCTGCATAGAACAAACCACCAGAAACACCTTCAAGAACGTCCGTGTCCATATGAAAAGCCTCAAGATTTTTAGAGCGAGCAGCTCTGCCCTGATCCAGAATCGCCTTAAGAAGAGAGGATTTTCCAGCACCCTACACCACAATTGCTAGCATCAAGTAAAAACACACTAAAGCTATTGTATGGTACTCATAATTTATGGTACCTCAAGGCCAACTAATCGAACCCTTCGTGTTCTAACATGAACCTCTTTGGCCACAGTCGAAAAATCAGTTGTGCAAAGTACTATAAAATCACTTAGAGTATCAGGAACGGTGGCAGGTGCATTCTGATTGAATTTCAAATCAACATAGGTCTGATCAATTGAAGGATATACAGATATCAACTTATCCTCCAATATTTGATGCTTTGGAGGTCGCTTCAATGGACCTCCAACTAGTATTCGCATCTTCTGCATCTCCGGTTGCAACTCTTGATGCTGGGAATAAGCAGGTGGTGAAGGGAAATGTTCCACAGTAGTTGAACACCTGCCAGAGTTCATGATTGATAAGCATTAAGCAGTATACACAAGGATGAAGATATTTGACCACACATCGCTCCATTCAAGGGCGGAGCCAAGAGTGTGGCTTTAAAGGACAGCGGAATCACATGAGATATTTTTTCGTAAGTGTGAATATTTTTATTATAGATTATTTTAACTCATCTCATGAATAATAAATTCATATTGAAAATATTTTTTCAAATTTGACAGGGGAAGGCTTGCCCCTTATACACCCTTGAGGTGGGACCCTTCCCCGGACCCTCGCATTGCGGGGATGCTTTTGTGCACCGGGCTGCCCATTGAAAATATAAGTACCTTACGAAGCAAATATTCGATACATAAAATAAAAAGGTCCAACACAAATTATAGCTAAAGTTAGTAAAAGAACTAAAACAAAAGCTAGATAGACTTATATGCAAAATTGTGCCATAAAAGATAGGTGTACTGTATACACTAGTAGAAGTTTCATATACTTGATGTTCTATCAGACACCATGCTTTAAGAGAGTATTAAATCGTAATTCAATTAATAAGGAAGGAAGTTGTATCAATAATGCAATACCAAAAAAAGTATATTAGGTTTTAATCTGTAACTTAATCTCCACAAATCTTGTTATCGAAAAATACATGTTTCTTTAGATGTCTAAGAATAAAGTAACCTGAAATATAACTACCCTAAAGGCTCTTTGTATTAATTAACTTCAGAATGCTAGTTAAGTTTAATCGATGGATTTCACTATCATATATCCCACTACATACTTCTTCACGCCGTCCATATCAGAGAGAATTATACTGAATATCAACAAATATCAATTTCCCTTCTTCAGCAAGTTAAAGTATTAAATATACCAAGTGACTGAATGTTGTTCATCTGAAAGGATCACATTCTACTGTAAACATCCATGCTAGATGATGATGACAGCTTTCATAAACTTAATTCTTGGATAGACTAGAAGTAATTTAGTTAGATTAAGCACCAGAGAAGTAACCAAGAGTCGGATACATCTAACAAAGATGACACGGCCAAAAGTCATAAAAAGGTAGCAGAAATCCTCAAACAGGTAAAGGAACATACCAATTCCCATTCACTCGAGCTTGGACCAATGTACATAAATGTAGTCCAAATCCAGAAATGTCTACTTTAAGTGGATCACTGTTCTTTTCACCAGGAGTACCATTCCATCCAAGAGGAAGCAAGGACGTAGCTGCACGAATAACCGGAGACTCCACAATATGCCCAAGCTCAATCGTACCAGCAACTGAAATTCCTAACCATTTTTGTAAATGAGGAAACTGCAGCTCTTGCTCCCTCCCCAAAAATGAAAAGGCATTTTCATTCATATAAAGCTCGAAGATTCTGTAAGAAGAACAAGAAGTTTATGAAACAATGATCATCGCTATAGATGGCGAGCAAAAACCCATTAAAAACTAGTTGTGAATTTAATTACTAAGCACAAAGAAAGTTCAAGAACATTAAGTGTGTTTATGAACAAGTAAATGCAAACACAAAGGATGAGGAATAACAATAGCAAGAAAATACACACAAAATTTTCCGATGAACAAAAGAATAAATAGTTGGTAAATAGCTTCTGTGTGCCAAATACCTATCTAGCACAATATGGTCAATGTTGATACACATACATAATTTTGCCAACATAGCAACTTCACACAGATATACCTTTGAAACCGAGACCTGTATGACTTCATTGAATGTGATTGAAAAAGCTCCCTCACTTCGGCAATTACAGAACTGACCTGTAAACGAGATATTTCTAGAACTAAGTACAAACACATAACTGAAAGGACAATAAATTCTGCCAAGGAAAGGAGAAGAAGAGAGGTGAATAAGTAGCAATCATACCGATGTCAGTTTGGAGTATTCAGAACCAGATAGTGATTCCACAGATGAATTCCCCAGAAGAAAAAGCTGTTATAAACCATATCGAAGTGAATAATTGGGACTTAACTGATGCTAGCAGAATAAGCTTCCAATTAGTGCCTTTAAGAAATAAAATCACAAATTTGGTTCCTTTAATAGGTCTCACAAAATGGAAAGTGATATTTAGGACATGTAAACGCAAATGAAAAGTTGCATAGTTGCTGCATCGTTCTTAATAACAACCACTGAAAGAGAAAAACAAGAAAATAACATAAACAGAAAGGAAGAGAGGGGAGGCAATTCACGATCATACCTGTCCGAAAGGGACATATGACGGTAAAGAAGGTATGCTGCGCCACACCCTCTTGTCCCCGCTACTACCATTACTCTTTCCAGATGACTTCCCATTCTCCATATCTCCAGATATCTCATCTTTCTTTCCAGGTAAAGGACGGAGGGAAATGCCATCAGAACCCTCTTCAATTTCGAGAGACTGTGGTCCAGCAACTATATCATCGATTGATGATGTTAACCCAGAATCACTAACAACTGATGTCTCAACAGGGTCAACTTTTCTCCCCTTGAATTTGTATATCTGTCTTCTAACCCCTTCTATAGGGACAAGTCTTGAAAGCCTCCAGAATGAGTTCTGAACAGGACCTACTCCCAAAACCAACTGCTCCCCTTCAGTCCTTTCTGCCTTCTGCTTCTCCAGGCCTTCCTTAGATTTTGAGATCAGAGGTGAAGTTTCAACATCAGCAGAGACCCCAGCGCTTTGTGCATTATAATGATGAAAATAAGCTGGGGACAAAATTCGAGGCACCAGATCTTCTGGAATGCAATAGGTTTTAAAATAGTGCTGCCATCCCTTTCCATTCACGTAGCTGAAAGAAAACAAGTCAGACAGGTGACAAAAAGAACTTGATTGCAAAAAGACCAGATAGCAGGCGTACTCTCTTAAGGCAGCATTTCCAACTGGAGGCTGGGAAAATGTGATACACTTCACGTGGACCCTTTCAGATTCTTTTGATGCAACTCCAATAATCCTCAGAATTGCAAGAGTGGCCAAAACAGCTACCTAAGAAAGAATTCTGTCAATGAGAATTCATTGGAGTATGAATACTAGCTTGAGTTAGAAGAAATTTTTAAAAAATAATATGTACCGCTCCACCAAGTGAATGTCCACACAAGACAAGTTTTCGTCTTTTTTTCTGTGCTAGCCTGTACAACTCCAACGCTGGTATGCCTTTAGCACGTGCCATGAATCCCTGCAGACAGATAATAGAAGTAATCAACATTAAAAGCTCAAAAGAAATGCATAATGCAGTGGGATAACAAATTAAACAGGGAATATCGCGAATGCTCAAATAATTTCAAAAACTCAAAGCCAAGTGAGCCTTTAGTACCCTATGAACAGCGGGCTTCGGATATAAGTTTGCTTGTTTAGGCTTGGCCTCCGTAGATTTTGAGAAGCTCTCTCCATTCATTTCATTGTCTAGTTCTGCGGATTCAATTCCACTTACGCTGGCCATGGCATCGTCATGGAATATGGCACCTTGAAATATATTTGCATCAGCCATGACATCCCTTTTAACAGATTGGGGCAGAAAGAGAGTAAAATACAATAAAAACAATAATTCTGAAAAAAAAAAAAAAAAGAAGAAGAAGAGTAAGCATACTATCAACATAATTTGCACTACTTACTTGTACTGCTTGGTTCCTATGAAGGAAGCAAACAATGTGTCTCCTGCTTCAGCCAACAGGTACCTAAGGAGCCAAATTCCAGTTAAAGTAAGCTAAAAAACAACTTCAGTATTCATAAATACAGAGGAAACGCCTGCCAAAGAAACGAAAATTACACAGAACAAAAGGTCCATTTTTTTTTTAACTAAATATTTTGTGTTGCTCTCCTTCACTATCACAATATAGTCACGAAAAATAAACCATCATATGCAGAATCCTAGGGATACACATTAACTTTACAGAACAAAGCAGAGCATCATCCAAACACCTGTGAGGAACATGATCTGATGATGGTTGCACGCGCTCCAACGAAACTAACTGTCCCCCAAAATCAGCTTTGAATTTGTTCACCGCTCGAATCATCTCCGCAGCCGGTCTCTATCAGCATTGGAAAAGTTAGTGTCTAGGGTTCCAGTACCGAAAGTACAATTGTGTAATCAACAGCAATTGGAACAAATTCAACTTCATTTTAAAATGCTCAAAATCAGAAATTAGTTAATAATTGCAGAGACAAATGTACCTTGTACACGCACTCGGAGAGAACCATGCAACAGAGTATTTCCTGCAAATCGGATAAGGAATCGGCTTTAACGGCGAAACAGAAGTCCTGCAATTGCTTTTTCCGGTGCTCCAATTCCTCCTTAATCTTCTTCTCTTGTTCTCGGCGGCCGTCGGACCAGGGCCACTTCACCACCGCCCGCCACGGCGGAGGCCACGTCACTCTGAGGATTTTGGACCGTTGATCTTTGATCCATGTCTCCACTCTCCTCTGTAGTGTCTCCATTACCCATGCAGTGTACTACTAAACCCTAATTTGAAGATTCTACGGTGGCTCAAGGGCGGGATCTATGGCGGCAATCGGGTTGCGTGCAGGATTGAATGTTATCGTGTTATGTATATGTCATTTGAGTTGAGAAAGTATATGCCCGAATATTTTATTTTTTGTTTGGAAATTAAAATATTGATGCCATGTTAACTTCTCTTTTTTGCGGTGTTCTGAAACCCGGCCCGGTGAGCGACCTGGTGAGGCTACCGGGTAGAGGGTCAACAGGTCGGACCGGTCGAACCACTGGTTGGACCGGTTTGTTGACTAAAGTCAACATTTAATAAAATATATAGAAATATTCAAGTGTATAACAAAAATCATAAAATAGTCCACATTTTAAAAACTTCAACACATAATTCAAATTCAAAGTTAACAAGCCAACAATAAACTCAAATAAGAAAGTAGCAACAAGACAAGCATTCATCACGAGGCATCATGATCATCTACATCCACCCTCTCATACGACCCGTACAATGTCAAATCAGCTTCTTCATTCCCCGCTATACTTGCACTTGAACTTGCAACATTTGCCTCTCCAAACATCTCATCCATATCTTCATTAGTAAAGTCTTCGGTTGTATCTTCTTCTTCTACTACCCATTCGTCGACTCTATCAATATTCTCATAGTCAATTGGATCACATGTCTCCTTTTTCTTCTTGTGTCTGCAAATAACATCAAGTAACAAATTATACTTACTAATAAAATAAACCACACATTGAAATTTGAAACAAAAGAAACAACAATAATTAAAACTTTAAAGTCATACCGCATCTTCAAGCGTAGGTTATAATGCACAAATACAAGATCATTCAACCTCTCATGCTCCAACATATTCCGCTTTTTGGTGTGTATACGTTCGAACACACTCCAATTGCGCTCACATCCAGAAGAGGCTGATGTTTGACTCAAAACTTTAATGGCAACATTTTGCAAAAGTGGTGCATCACCGCCAAATAGGCTCCACCAAACATCTAAACAATTAGATCATATTAGTTAATATCTTATCAAACTAAATACAAATGAATAAACAAAATAATAACTTGAAAGTTGAAAGTTAAACCAAACATTATCGGGTCTAGTAGTGTGAATACCCTGCACAACAAAGGGTATTCCAAAACTCCCTTGTCGATCTCGAAACATGGTCACTTCTCTCACCACCTCTGACCGGTTTGGGAGAATCTTTTGTAAGACCTCCCACACAACACTCATCACATAAGTACTCTCCATAAGATCACCATCACCGTATTGAAAAATAGGATTAAAAAAATAAGCGGCCAAATGGAGACTTTTTTGCAACATTCTATCCCATCTATTATCGACAATTTCAGTGTACATCGTGTATTTAGTTGCTCTATTGCCAAAAACTTTCTTTATCCCATTTATTGCCCTTGCCATGCCATCATAAACGTAACCTAAATAAGGTTTCTCATCAAAATCACACAGACGTAGCAACCTCATAATCGGAGACATAACCATAACAATAATGTTCACATTGGCCCAAAAAGAATCATTCAAAATAATAGCCTTCACATGAGTTCCTTTAGCATCTCTCCGAAACTTTTCATAGCCCGGATCCTTCACCAAGTCCTTCAAAAAACTCATTTTCTCATGCAAACTGCTCAATGCAATAAATACCGTGCCAAAACGAGTAGCGGCAGGAGAAATAATTTCTGTCCACCCCTCCCTTTTCCTCAACCAAGCAAGTACCCATTTACGGTTATAAACAAATGAGGTGACGTTAGATGCATCTTTTGCCAATTGTTTAACAAGCGGGAGTTCACAAATATCTTTCATAATCAAATTAATACAATGAGCAACACAAGGAGACCAAAACAAAGAAGGATACTTTTCTTCTAGCAAAGATCCAGCTCTTTTATAATTAGCTGCATTATCAGTAACTACATGCACAACATTTTCAACACCAACATAGTCAATAACCTCAGAGAAGAGCGTGCATAGATTTTCAGAATTAGACACAATATCAGATGCATCCACAGACTTGATAAAAGATAATCCTTTCGAACAATAAACCAAGAAATTTATCAATGACCTATTTCTCCTATCGGTCCACCCATCAGCCATAATTGTGCAACCAGAAGATGCCCAACATTTTTTAAGTTTATCGATTTCCAACTGTGATTGAGACTTCATATTTGTAAGCAATGTAGATCTTAGAGCATGATAAGAAGGACCGACATACCCAATACCCATATTGGCTATTATAGTTATTGCTTGCTCAAAATAAGGAGAACACACATCATTGAAAGGGATACAAGCATCATAAAACCACGTAGCTATAGCCAAATCTGTATCCATAACTATTTCTTTACTTAGAATACTCGCCTTTATAGAAGGTTGTGAAGTATCTACACCCGCTTTTCCGTTCATATAACTCCCTATATGATTCGTTTTCTTTCTCTTACTCGTGTCATTCTTATTCACAAGATTTTCAATTTCATCATCACTTCCTTCAACATCAACAGATACAGATGATTGTTTCTTTTTTGACTCATTGCCCAAATACTCCCTTATTTCAAATCGTACCTCTGAAGAAACCTTAAGACATTTTGCAACTTCACCAGGGATTTGCGCGAGATGAAGGTTAAACCTGTGAATTCCCCCGCCTGAAAGAATAACACCACAGAAATCACACTTTATTCTTTTTTTTCCCACCGGGTCTAACTCAGTGCCATAACGCCATCCTATGTCGCTCTTACGACGGACATTTGGAACGTAGGTACTTTGTTGTGATGTAGGCTCACTTGCAACTGGAGGGGCAGCGGATTGTGGAGTCTCTGAAGTGTTATCTGCCATTTCCTATTTAAGAAACACAAATACTTAACTTAGTAAGTAATCCATCACGTAATCCATCAAGTAATCCATCACGTAATCCATCAATCAATAAACATCAAGTTATATAATGTTCGAAATTTCGAATATCAATGATCAAATCAAACTAAACCATCATTCATTAACTATTTAAGTTACCCAATTCATCAACTAAACTACTAAAATTAACTATCATGTAAATCATCAACTAAACCAACATTCATTAACTATTAATAAGCTACTTTTAGTAAAAAATTAACAATCTAAACTTAAGTACTTAACAAACTCATTTACTAATCTACTAAAATTAGCAAACTTCACTTTATTTCAATTGTTGAAAGAAACAAGATTAAACAATTAACCACAATACTACACTACATTCATATTTCATAGCAACTAACCACAATACCACACTACATTCATAAGTCATAACTTCATAGTTCATAGTATCATAGTTCATAACTTCATACACAAGTCACCCAAATCCATAAGAAAGAGACTTCAAAGTTCAAAAAACAAAAAAAAAGGAGAAAGCTACTGTTCGGGGCGGCTGCGAGGTGCAAGCAGGGGCGCCGATTCCGGCGAGCAGCGGCGTCGATTTGTAGAGGAGAACTTAGCTTAGGGTTTTTTTTTTTACTTTTTCACTCTTTCTTTTCTTCAATCGTGAGCTGTGAACAGAGAGACAGAGGACAATTTTTTTTTTTTGTTTTATTAAAAGCTGAATTTCAGCTGGGCAAATTTGTAATTTCATTTTAAAAAAAAAAATGGGCTGAACCGATTCTCAAGCGGAACCGGTTCAGCGGAAACCCGGGCGAACCGGCGGGTTTCGCCGGTTTGTCCGCTGAAGCGCTGGAGCCGCTTGAGGAAGAGGACCGACCCGGCCTACCTACCGGTTCCCGGTCGAACCGGCCGGTCCGGGCCGGGTTTCAAAACAGTGCTTTTTTATTTTTAATGAATTTGTCCTTTTTAATGGATTTGATGAATTTGATTGGTTATTATCATAAAAACCGTTTAAGATGTTTTGGGCATGTACTACGCAGACTTATAGATGCACCGGTATGACGGGTTGAAAATCTCGATTTAGGACACACGGCTAAAGCTTGTGAAAGACCGAAGAAGACGTGGATGGAGGTCATACGGAACGACATGAGGCTAAAGATCTAAATGAAGATATACTCTTCAACCATAACGTATGGAGACAGAGATTCAGGATCACGACTCGACGTGATTCATTCATGGTTCATATAGCCTACTCTAATTTGTTAGAATTACATGCTTTATTATTGTTGTTGATTGGTTATTAACGTGTTGCTAAAATGCACCATGTGTGTGTGTGTGTGTGTGAGAGAGAGAGAGTAATAATAAAGGGGATTTAAAATCAAATCATCAAGAGTTTTTTGAAATAAAAAGAAGAAGAAAAGAAAATGTTGCGGCGACTACAAACGAGACCGTGGCGAATCTGATCGGAAACACTCACCAGACATCAGAGATCTTAAGCTCTCGCTGTCATCTTACTCTTGGAAACATCATTGATAATTCACATGTTACAAATCAAGAAAGTTGTGGGCTAGGGCACGTTCTTATGGATGAATAAGGAACTCAAAAGCGACCAAGACAAATTTATGAATTTATAACCAAAACCGAGCACAATCAGAAGGGGATTCAGATGTCGATTAATGCTATGAGCTTTAAACAATCATATGCAAGCAAGGTGAAACCAGTTGACGTACACATAGAGGAAGGGAATAATGCAATTTTACATAGAAAATTAGGGTTTCACTAGCCTCTGAGGAAGATCCATTCAAGTGCATAGATTTCGACGATGAGCTTGACGATATGATGTGCGCACAATGGAACGATATGGTTCTGATCAAGATACTTGGGTAACCTTGGTACTATCCTAGCATTGTTAATAATTGAGTGTGATGTGGAAACTCACAGAGTGGAGCGAATTGGTTGATTTGGGTTATAGTACGTATTGCTTGAAAGAAATCACAACTACTCACCGGGAGGTGATTTTTACAAGGGGACCATGGCAGCTGGCAGTTACTTTTCTGTCCATCAGAAAGTGGACTCCAAATTTTCGTGCAGACAATGATGATATCGACTGCCATAACATGGGTTCGAATCTTCACCTACTGTTGGAGATGTTCCACGAAGCTGTGATTGAAACCATTGCTAGCTGCATGAGCGACCCCATCAAAAGTGATGGAAACACCTTTTCGGAGTTGCGTGGAAAGTATACGAGATTCTATGTCCAAATTCCGATGAACAAATCGGTGGAGCAAGGTATATGCATTAACAAGTGGGTGTATCAAATTATGCATGAGAACCTACCAAACTTTTGCCAAAAGTGTGGTAGAATTGATCATATCATGAATCAATGTGAAGTGTCTAAAGCCAAGGAAAAAGGAACGGAAACCCTTAATGTAATGGATTTGGAGGGAGGATCAGAAAGCATGAAGACAAACCCGAGTGAGTGGTTGGTTGAAAAGGCTTAAAAGGACAAGTTTGGCGAGTCGGTGGTTGTTCCGCATAGAAGAGGTAATAATAATTTGGGCGGTGAAAATAGACAGACTTCTACAAGTCATGGGAAATGAGTCTTAGGAATGAATCACCTAACTAGCGTGAGTAATAAGGAAACATACAGAAAAAGCCAACTTCTGAATTTCATCCGGGAAAAGGTATCGAGAATAAGAAAGACTCAATCGTTCTCTACTATTAAGAATACAAGCAACAAAGGGAATAAGAAGTCAGATTTACCTAAATGCGCAAAGGTGCCAAAGCAGAAAGATGCGTCATCAAACTTATTCTCGTTGACTTAGAGGAACTCAACGTGGAAGCCAAAAATACCAAGGAGATTCCGAAAGAAAAGAAGAGGGGAGGCCGTGAGCAACTCAATGGAACCAGGGGGAAATTTGCTTCTGAACATGGAGGATGGAGTACTGAATGCAATAATCAAATAGGATTTCTGGAATTTCCAAACTCTGATACACAAGTTTGAAGGTCCCTCAAAGATGTAAGAGATAAACCCTCGAACTATCAGTGTGATGAACGTGGATCCAACAATCTGGGAATTGAGATTGTCATGGAGACGACAGAGAGACTCGTGAATATTCCAGTATGTTAGCAGAAACTGAAACTGAGCAATTGAGAAGCAAACATGAGACACTACCTGATGCGAGAAACTTTGAGACAACTAACGTTGTCATGGAGGGGTCAGATTATTGGGAACCCCGTCCAATCTTAACACATGATTAATTATCCAATGAAAGTGGTTTCATGGAACTTTCGGGGAGTGGGTGATGAAGATTTCCTTTTGAATTTTGGAGGCGTGGTACAAATTCACGCACCAGATATTACGTTTTTGCTTGAGACTACAGTGGCGAACGATTGCGCCTATGGGATTGCGTTGTATATGGGGTTCATATACTATTGTATTGCACCTATTGATGGCATGGACGACGAGGTCTGGATGCTCTGGAATTCTGAGATGATTGATGTCAAAATTATTAACATTGAGTATCAAGGAATTCACGTGAAGGTAGAACCGAAGAGATAAGATAAGTGGATTGTCTGGTATATAAGTGAAGCCCTATAAGGAAGATAAGCTACAAAATTTTGGGAGTTTGGAGAAGATAGCAAACAATACAGAGATTTCGTGGTGGTATAAGGAGATTTTAATGAGATCGAGTTTACACATAAAAAACAGGGAGGACGTGGAAACTCAACGAATAGGTGCATGGCATTTCAGAGATGGATTCACGCTTGGGTGCTACACGATTTAGGCTTTCAAGGACCTATATTTATGCGGACCAATGATACATGTGTAAAACATCTATATTTGACTCTTGATTATGAATGATATAATGCTCGATTCTTGATATTTTATGTAGGTTTTAGTTATGTTTTGTTTTATTTCAGGTTGGGAATTAGTTGAGTTAAAACTTTGCAATTTAAGGTAAAAATTACACATTTTTGGAGAATTTGGGGAAAACAAAGAACGAAGAAGCGCTACTATAGCGCTAAAGAGCTATAACACACCAAAAACCCAAGAGTGGCGTGAGCAAGCATCGCTACGTAGAAGGTCATCGCAGTAGGAATGCAGAAGGTGGCGCAATGTGGAGAGCAATGAGATTTAATCGAGCGACCTGGGCGCGATCTGGGCGCGCAATGTGTCTAATTGCGCGTGCCCAAATTTAATTTAGAGCTTCTCCAGGCGGTGGTTAACCTAAGGGCCAAGTAAAAAGTATAAAAGGAGAAAACCGTGCAGCAGCCAGAAGACATAACTTTTTGCAAAATAACTACATCATTCATCGCCATATTCATCAAGAGAAAAATCCTTTAAATTACAATGTGCAACAAAGAAGAAGAATCAACAAAAGAATAAGGAATCATCGTTCAAGAGAAGAGAAATAGTCAATCTTATCAGAAGGAGTGAAAACAAGATTAAGAGGAATACGCAACTATCGTAGAGAATTCGTCAACATGATATTTCTTCTCCATCTTATATTTATTTGAATTGTTATTCATGATGTGGAATCTGTTACTTGAAACGATAAGTGACTAATACTTTATGCTTAGAGTTAAGAAGTAATTGATTTGAAAATGTGTGAAGACTTATGAGTTGATTTCTAGTGATTGTTTGATTTATGATTATTTATTTGTCTCGTGCTTAATGCTTTATTCTGCCTGATCAACGTAATACTGATATGAAGTTATGGATGTAACTAGCGTAGCCACATAGCATGTTTTGTGGATAAGTAAACTCGTGAGTGTGTGAAAAAGATAAGTTGAGCCATGTCCACTTGTGGCATCGAAAGAAGCCATGAATATAAACGTTAATTAAGGAAGTCAACGCATTTGTAAGAGCATAGTGGATATCAAATCCAGAACCTTTAAGATATTCAGTTATTCTTATTTACAATCCAAACCAATTAAATCAATTAAATTCAGTCTAGTAATTAGACGTAGTTTAAAGTAGTTAGATTAGTTAAGTTATTTATTTAGCATTTAGTAAATAAAAGCAAGATATATTAGCCGTGACAACATTAATGGACAAATCAACAGAAAAATTACGTGTGCAATTTAATCATAGTCCTCGTGGAATTCGATACTTGGGCAATAAACTTTACTTTCTATTTTGTAGTACTTGAGCTCGTATACTTGCGATAGAGTGTGTATTAAGATAAAATAAGAATACATATATAATATGCATCAAAATTTTGGCGCCGTTGTCGGGGACTAGGCAATTAAACGCATATCTATTTTGATTGTTTTGTAATTTTTACCAAGTGTTTAACTTATGTTCATGAAATGTTTAGGCGATTGCTTGAAAATGTCGTGGAGGTCATTTTACCGCGAATAACAGATGTATCAAGGTACAAAAGGTTCGAGCATTGTCTGGATGATTCAGTAGAAGAATTTCGCACACAAGTTACGGGTGGCATAGAATCTTCGACAACTATTTACAAATTTGGAGGAAGAATGAATGAGGATGTTGTCTACCATTTAATGAATTTTGATAAGGCATGCAAGTTTTATATATTAGCACATCTCACAGAAAATTGCTTGAAGCTGAAGAAATTTCACCGAACACTAGTCGGAGCAGCTAATGATTGGTATAGAGGACTTAATCCATTAAGTGTTAGCACGAGGGAACAAATGACACAATTATTTATGGGACATTATTATCCACCAATTTTAGCAGTGCCATGCCACGTCGTAGAGAAATTATGAGCTTTTCACAAAAGCCACCAAGCGAACAAGTACATGATGCATGGGCAAGATTAAATCTACTTATCAAAAGATGTCCAGATCAGGAGAAACCTTAGCACGACTAATAGAATCATTCTATGATGGATATTACAACCGCAGAAATATGTTGAACTCAATAGCTGAGGGGTGTTTCATGAAACTTACACACGAAGATTCTCCCTTGAATATCACCGCATTTCGAAGATTCCAGATCGCCCATACAACAAAAAACCACAACGCCTTCCACTCCGCTTTTCTTTGTGTGGCAAAACTATACATGACATTTGCATTTCGACAAAAACTATACCCAACCTATACTTCCGGCCAAAAACGTCATATTTCAATGTTATGACATCACCATTTCGTTTTGTCGAGGGCAAAATAGATATTTCACAAATATATACATAAAAACATTAAATTTAAAATATCACTTTTTATTATTAAAAAAAAAGGTAGTCTTCCTCACCAGAGCCCCCAACCCCATCCTACCCGGAACAGACACCACAACAAATTTCGACGAACTGCTCCGACGAGACGCCACCACCACCACCAAACCCAACCGGAACGGCCACCATAACAAATTTCGACGAACTGCAACGAGAAGCCGTACAAATAGCAGACGACGTCAAATTTGCCGCCTTACACCACGAAGCGCCGTGGAATAGATCCGCCAGATTCAAACTCCGATGAGACGCCACCACGACCACCCTCGCGATTCTTGGTTCGTTCCAGTTGGGGCGGGGTGGGGGGTGGGTCTGATGAGGAAGACGACCCGTTTCATTTTTTTTGGGGGGGGGGGGGGGGGGAGGGGTCTGATGAAGAAGACGACCCTTTTTATTTTTATTTCAATAATAAAAACTATATATCTTAATGTTTTTTTTTTTTTTTTTTGGATTTCAATAATAAAAGTTATATTTATGAAGTAATGATTTTTTTTCATATTTATATATATGAAGGAATTAAATATCTTATTGTTTTTAATATATAAAGATATACTTTTTTATATATTTATATATATTAAGGAATTAAATATCTTATTGTTTTTAATATATAAAGATACACTTTTTCTATATATTTATATATATTAAAGAATTAAATATATTATTGTTTTTAATATATAAAGATATACTCTTTAAGAAATAATAGTTTAATTACATTTAATTTAATAATAATAGGTGAAATAATAATTTTTTTTCTTTTTTTGTAAATTAGAAGTGTAGTACCGGTTTTGCCCCTGTAAAATTCAAATTTGGCCGAAAGTATTGGTTGGGGCTAGTTTTTTTCGAAATGCAAAGGTCAATATAGTTTTGCCAATTTTAAAACGTTGGGTATATATAATTTCGGTAAAACGACAAAAAGTTGGGATTAGTTTGTCATTTTTCCCAAAGTAAATTAAGACGAACTACTTAAAACTAATGACTTATATAGAATCGATGGAATTTGTTCATGCCTGCATCCAAAAATGATTAAAAATTAATTTTGCACATAATAAGTTTGGTATTTAATTGACTTCAAAGTTCAAATATGTTGCCCTCTAAATTAATAAAGTGATCAAGATTTGCCCAACTTCGAGTCTGGACGAAACTACCCTTAAGAAAATAGAGAAAAGAAGAGATTTTTTTATTAAGATTTTTCATTCATAAAAAAGGCACAGTACAACCGTTGTCTACTAAATAAGAAGAAAAACTACATAACTTCTTTTAACTGCCATAAACTGCTAATAACCTATTTAATCCGCTAATTAGTAATACTACCCACTAATTCTATCTAGTACGTACATAAGAATATTAACTACAATATATAATGTAGTTTAATATAAATCTAGGCCCGTATGAAAATACATTGGATCAAATTACCTAATAAGTGGTATGTGATATATATAAAGTTCGTGGAGGGTGTGAATAAACATTAAGCAAGATCAATTACATTAAGATACTGCACAGTTATATTTGATATGAATTAGGTTGACTGAAACAAGAGTTCCATCAACATAATATATCAAAAATCAAAGCGGGAAGAGCGTAACAAGCATAATTAAGGTATTGGATATTTTAGATTACAACATATATGATAATTGAGGTACCATAAATTATGAGTAATGATATATCAAATGGCTACAAAATTTGAATCATTTTCTGTTATGTTATTTTGGTCCATTACATTATCATAAGGGAAAGAGTCCCTATGCATGTCCTCCGAATTATGACAATATTTGAAAGACTCTATTTCATCCAAGTTTGGATGAGCATACTGCATACCACAGAAGGAATCATGAATTAGAGGGGGAAACTATACATTATTACTTAACCCAATAGCGTATTTAAAATTTGTAAGTTAGAACTTAGAAGGTTATTTTTATTTTTTAAAACTAAGAGAACAAAGAATCGAAACAATACTTGTTGTTTTTTTTTTTTTAAAGAAGATGAAATCACAGAGATGTTTGTAATTTTATTTCAGCCCCCATAATCGCCTGGAGACTGGAATTGCTCTAATGCTCTATGATCCATGGAATTGAGGAAGACAAGACAATAAGACCATATCACATAAACTATGGAAGACATGACATACTACCACATAAAAATGTCTAGTCTACTCTCCATTCTACTTAAACTACTTATGCTCAAATTAGCTCAAACAATAAATAGTCAATGAATTCACCTACAAAACAAAATGACTATTAAACTTTACACTATAATATAATAATTGATATAAAATTCAGTGGTCTGACTATGAATCACAAACCTCTTTCAATAAAATCGATGCTCTCCATACCTCTTTCTCTTCTAGCTAGTTTATCCTTTATTTTCCTTTTTTTTTGCATTAGTTTTATTTTATTTAGGTTATAAGTTATCATTCATCCAACTTATTTGTCTAAAAAATATTTGAGATATAGATTAATAATTTACTACCTAACTAGCTCAATCTATGCGGGATCGATACTTGAGACGTTAATTCTGTATTATCACTTAATTGGTGTGCATACGATGTAATACACTACAAGATTTGGGGGTCAATAGTGACCGCCCAGTTGTGACTCAAGTTGAGTCACTTGTCTTCAGCGACTCTGAAGGCAACAGCGACTCAACTTGAGTCGCAGAAATCTACGAGGAAAACAACGACTCAAATTGAGTCGCTGTTGTCCTCAGGGACTTTCAGCGACTCAGATTGAGTCGCTGAATTCAAATATATTACTTGGGCCACACATTTCGGCCTGAATTGGGCCAAAATGTAGGCCAAAGTCTGGGCCTCAATTTCCCTAATACATGTGGAAGAAATCAGCGACTCAAGTTGAGTCACTGATTCCTTCCTATAAATAAATAAATAAATTTTTTTTTAACTTATCGAAAAAGCTGTCAAACCCTCCTTCTCCGCCCGTTTCGCCGCTTGTGACCCGACCCAACACCATTAGCGACCTATTGTCCGGATTTGCGACCCAAATTGAGTCCCCAACCCAACCAAATTAGAGGAGTAGTGAGTGACCTTTTTATAGGAAACTGACAGTCAATGGTGACCGAAAAGCGGTCACTATTGACAACGACTATTACCAATAGCGGTCGCTATTGGTAATAGCCGTTGTCAATGGTGACCGCTTTTCGGTCACTACTGGCACTAGTCGTTCTCAATAGTGACCGCTTTTCGGTCACTATTGACATTAGCGTTGTCAATACTGTTGAGTCGATAGAGGGGTTTCCGATCTGGTGGAGGGGTGGGGGCGGAGGTGGGGGGGGGGGGGGCTGGTGAGGAAGATGAAGTTTTAATTTTTTTTTTGTTTTTGTATTTATTTTTATTTTAATAATAAAAAAATAATATATTTTAAATTTAATGTTTTTTATGTATATTTGTGAAATGTCTATTTTGCCCTCGATCAAAACGAAATATGATGTCATCACGTCGAAATATGACATTTTTTGGCCGGAATTAAACGTTAGGTCTAGTTTCGAACAAAATGCAAAAATTATGTATAATTTTGCAACTTTTCAAACGTTGGATATAGTTTCACAAAAAGGCCTACAAAGGTTTAGTTTTGTACGTTTCTCTTTGTTAACAGGATGATAATTCACCTGCTTAAAATAAAACAATGAACCAATTACTGGAATTACCAAATATATTATGCGACCTAATTCTGCAATACAGGTATCACACCTCTCGGAGCGCATTTCCGACAAAAGCCAACATGAGGAAGGCAAGGCTAAGGCAGAATCTCATAAATGAAGGCTCTCGGAACTCATGCTACTGACCAAGAAAAGTAAAGCTCTCGGAAACAGGGCCCCAACGGACAACAGTCCCAGAACCTTGACAAAAAAACCTTCCTTGACTATACATTCCAAACACGAAAGCTCTCGGAACACTACTCTCAACGATCAGACTAAAAATCAGAACGTTACTCAATTAACCTCTCTGGACACTCGGAGAAAGAAAAACACCTACCCACGATAGCTCAAAAACCTCTCGGAAACCAACTCACCCCCACCCTCTCGGAAAATACCTTGAAACACTTACTTCAGAATACGCATCTCTCGGAAAAGCACTATCATTAAACGGGAAGGCTCCAAACTTGGTCCTCGAAGCTACCATTAGAGACAGCAAAGAAAGTAATCTACCCCGTATCACAAAGAAGACCAAAGCCCTCGGAAAGGATACAGTCAGCACTCAAAGTGAACACGTTATCTTATTGGCTGAATAAACATTGTAACACGTGTAAACATAACCACATGCATAACGACACCTGTAAACACATGCACCATGACACCTGCCCCTATCAAAACCTATATAAAGGGAGATATCAATAGAAAGAAAGAGGGGACGAAGAAGCACAAGACTGAAAAATGTAAGAAAATCCACTCGGAGAAAAGAATGAAGTATAGTCAATAAAAGGAAGGAAAATTATTGTCATAGCATTTAGCCTTTGAACCACGGGCAAAGGCGTTCCAACCTTAATAAATAATTCAGTTAATAGGAAATAATTCTAAACTCGTTAACAAAATGGCGCCGTCTGTGGGAACTACACAAGATTTGTCTCCAGGAACGTCCAGATTCGAAGGAATTAGCGAGTGCTACAGTATTAACACAGTCACGCACCAAAGATAAGTATTCTTCTCTCACTATTATATGATAAATTAGATTATAATATCTCTGTCAAGAAATCACGACTCATGTAAATACGTGGAAAAGGAACAGAGCCCAGGTAAGTATTTCCGAGAGCGGTCATTCTAGGAAATTTCACCCTCTTATCAAAGGCTTTCCGAAAGTCTAAATAAGTAAAAAGAAAGGTATGAACAAATCTACTAGGAATGATTCTTTGAAAGGACGTGAAAATATTTACCACTCTAAGCATCAACGACTACCTATGATTCTCTCCTCGAAGATAGAATTATGATTGAGCTGCCCAAAGTATAATAGGCTACGAAGGCGTGCCAGGGGATACTCCTATTTAGGAAAGTATATTCCCCTCAAAATTGCACTGCAAATAGACACGCTATGCTAAGAGTTACTTGGCCAGTAAGAGTGAGAAGTTTTCTCATTTCTGTAAACTCAATCTTAAAAAATTCTACAGTAAAAGGAAAGAAACTAAGTAGTCATAATATGCAGAAGAGTTGTGTGATTATAAACACGGAAAAGAAAAAGTTTTGTTCCAAGTAAGAAATGTTTCATTCCAAAATAATACCATTACATAAAAAGCGTTCACAAATTAAAAACTACTGAGATTGGGGGGGTTGAGCACTCGATGAATCAGGGGTTGGTTCCGAAGTAGGGGGGTAGGAACACCCACTGAAGAAGGAACACCCGAGGAGGTAGCTTGAACTCCAACGTGGAGGGAGTCCGCCGAGGATCGGGGGAGGATAGCAGAAAAAGGCACTCGAGATGGAGAGGAGGAAGTGGGAGGACGTCGAGTACTACTCTTCTGATAGAGGTCGAAGGCCTCTTCCAAAGTTGGCCTTTTCATCTCCGCGATATTAACCACCCGCGGGTCCAAGCGGGGGTTAACCTTCTGCCGTACCTGCCCGAAACACTGAAGGAATCCCCACATAGCAGATCCCGCCAAGTACCCCTGGTGTTTACGGAGGTACACATCCCCCACTTGGATAGCAGTCTCCTCTCGGGCCTGCTTAACAGCCGTGTCCACCCTTTGTTGCACCTCCTCAGGGAGAACGCCTCCCGTAGCCGTAGCCTGTGCCAGCTTCGCGTTAAGAATATCCACCTGGCCCAGTGCCTCCGAGAGGTGCTGCTCCAATTCTTTTTGCTTGGTCTCCCAAGCCGTCTTCTCGCCCTCGAGAGAAACTACCCTGTCCTTCAGCACTAGACCAGAAGCTTCCATCTCCTTTACGGAGGAGAGAAGCTGCTTGTTCTCCCCCCTCAGGTCTTGATTGTGCCGCGAGACCTTGGCAAAAGCCACCTCATACTTCCCTACCTTCTCCAGCAGGCTATTCTGTTCTACCTCCAGTTTCCGAGACCTCTCCTCAGCCGCACTCGCCAATTTTTGTAACTTCTCAACCTCGAGTAACAGAAGGGGAAGCATTTTAGGTGCCTAAGAAAGCAAAATAGAAAAATAAAGATCCCGACAAAGGATCTTAAAGTAAATTATTAATTAGATAAAGAACTTACCAGCATGGCCACGTTGTTGACACAAGCCCGGGTAAACTCCCACCCGTCTGCTGGCAAGGAATTGGCGGCAGTGAGGTATCGAGTCACCGTCTCGAGTGCCTCCTGAGCATCTTCGGTGCTAGGCTCTCGTCCTAAAACGGGAGCCTTGGAAGACGAGGGCCTCTCAGAAGATACCACCCCCGCCAATGGAATATGGGTGACTATGGGACTGTCGGATTGGACGGTCGTGAAAGGTCCCGGGGGAGGAGCACTCACAAGCGGAGGACCCGCAGCCAAAATCTCGTCCAGCAAGCTCATGGTGTCGAATGCTGGAAGGAAAGCAGAGTCGGCAGGAAGTGATCCCTCTTCCACACCAAAAAACTCTTCGCCTCCTACAAAATCAGAAAGTTAGTATAAATAAAAATACCCTTCTGACTACCTAAAAGCAGTTATCTAAAGCACACTTCTATACTCCAAAATATTTCAAGAACACGTACCTTTCGGAGGGGTCGCCAACAGGGCGTAAGAATCCCCTGATAACTCCGACGACGAGGGTATGCGGATGACGCCAGGAGCTGGTAAGGCCGTCTCCTCTATCCCAACTTCATCTTCACCATCCCCTATGGTGAATCCCCCCTTTGGACCTGCACTGGCAGAGGTCACAGTTAACTCTACTTCCTCGGGAGTATCGGATGTCCCGCTAGACGACCGGGACGTAACCTCCACAGTCTTAGAAGGAGTTCCTCCTTGCTCCCCTTCTGCAACCTCAGCAGTTCCACCCTCTCCTGGGGTAAACTTCTTCTTCTTGCCCACCACAGCCTCACTATCCACCATAAAGGGCTGTAGAACACTCACTATCAAAGAGATCATAAGTTAGATAAAGTGAAAAGAAAAACCAGTAAGATAGTAGATAGGAGAGTAAAAAACTCACCAAACGTATCAAACAACTTCTCGGGAACAGCCAAAGGAGTGTTGATTTTGTCTATCGGAGAGATATACTTTAATCATGCGGTCCGATAGAGGCGAATAAAATCCTTTGACTCCACGAGAGGCTTCGCGGAGAACACCGGTGAAAACACCAGCGTGTCGTCCATCACTCTGTCGGGGAATGTAGGCACCCTCCAGGTCATAGGTATGTCCCACGACCCCACAGCTGGGTTGATGAAGAAGAATTTATTCTTCCACGAGCTATGGGAGGTAACCATACCCTCGGAGATCCTATCATCCTTGTCTCGATGAGTGAAACAGTAAAAAGGGCCCCCCCCGGGAGATTGCTTCAACTCGAATACAGCAAAGAACCTATCCCTCGTACACTCGAGACCTCTCACCAGGCACCAGAACACGAACAGAGCCAGTGACGAAAACGAGTTGGGAGCGAGCTGACTCGGACAAAGATTGCAGTAATTAAAGATGTCACAGAAAAAAGGCGGGAAAAAGGTACGTAGCCCCGCCTTTACCTGCGGGTAATACACTGTCAGGTACCCTTCAGGAGGAGCATCACCCCGTTGATGAGCCTCCGGCACCGTTATCTCGATATTACGGCCGGAAACACCAAGCTCCTTAAACAAGTTCTTGATTTCTTTCTCGGTGGCGGTGCTAGCAGTGTTACCCACTTTCTGGGTAACGCGTGGATCGCCACCTTTCTCAGCCGTCTTCTTCATCCTTTTCGATTTCCCTGCGCCACCACTACCGCTTGCCCCCACCGCCGCAGAACTTCGCTTTCGCGAAGATTGAAACCCTAAACCCGCCGCCCCTCCAGTACCGGAAGTAACCGAAACCAAATTTGTGGTAGATTGCGACGCCATCAAAACGGAATTTTGGAAAGAAAAGATTAGCAGAAAATTGCAGAGAGGAAAAAAGTGCGCCTTGAGAGAATTTGCTTAGTATGCAAGTGAAAGTAATGGGTGAAAAAGAGGGTTTTTAAACCCTACGCCCACTACACGTCTTAAATGACCACTAAGCGTGCCACGCCTCATGATTGAAAATCGTGCGTGATAACACGTCTCCTCGGTTTATGAGAGAATAACGGTTAAAACTCTTCGATTTCTGCACCCAACTTAAAGCGTGGCATTAAAATCTCCACTAACTGCATTTAAGTTGCAGACAATTAAAATTATACCATAAATTATAATTAATGACCCCAAATAATGACCTACGAGGGTACATTTGGAAAATACGACGAAAAACACTCGGAGAGTATCACGATACTCCTCGCCTTTTTAAAGGAAAAGCCAAGAACGAGGGAATTGTCAAACAAAACATACATGTCACTGACTAGTCAATGACGAATGTTTACGACACCCCTGAAGAGTTCTACGAGGCCTTGTGAACTGTTCCCCGCATACAAGACAAAATCTACGATACTAGATTTCTCCTACCCCTCAAAAGTTTCTAGTACAGTAGCAATAACTAACTGCACTAGAAACTGGGGGGGTTTGTTAACAGGATGATAATTCACCTGCTTAAAATAAAACAATGAACCAATTACTGGAATTACCAAATATATTATGCGACCTAATTCTGCAATACAGGTATCACACCTCTCGGAGCGCATTTCCGACAAAAGCCAACATGAGGAAGGCAAGGCTAAGGCAGAATCTCATAAATGAAGGCTCTCGGAACTCATGCTACTGACCAAGAAAAGTAAAGCTCTCGGAAACAGGGCCCCAACGGACAACAGTCCCAGAACCTTGACAAAAAAACCTTCCTTGACTATACATTCCAAACACGAAAGCTCTCGGAACACTACTCTCAACGATCAGACTAAAAATCAGAACGTTACTCAATTAACCTCTCTGGACACTCGGAGAAAGAAAAACACCTACCCACGATAGCTCAAAAACCTCTCGGAAACCAACTCACCCCCACCCTCTCGGAAAATACCTTGAAACACTTACTTCAGAATACGCATCTCTCGGAAAAGCACTATCATTAAACGGGAAGGCTCCAAACTTGGTCCTCGAAGCTACCATTAGAGACAGCAAAGAAAGTAATCTACCCCGTATCACAAAGAAGACCAAAGCCCTCGGAAAGGATACAGTCAGCACTCAAAGTGAACACGTTATCTTATTGGCTGAATAAACATTGTAACACGTGTAAACATAACCACATGCATAACGACACCTGTAAACACATGCACCATGACACCTGCCCCTATCAAAACCTATATAAAGGGAGATATCAATAGAAAGAAAGAGGGGACGAAGAAGCACAAGACTGAAAAATGTAAGAAAATCCACTCGGAGAAAAGAATGAAGTATAGTCAATAAAAGGAAGGAAAATTCTTGTCATAACATTTAGCCTTTGAACCACGGGCAAAGGCGTTCCAACCTTAATAAATAATTCAGTTAATAGGAAATAATTCTAAACTCGTTAACACTCTTAATTTAAACCCCTACTACACAAATATACTTACTACTCAGCGACGATGATCATTGAACAGCATTAGTGCAATACACATCCACATCCACGTCAGCATCATTATTTTCTTCTGACACAGGAATGGATCATCATTTCTCTCTCATCATTCTCACATCCACGACCACAACTCTCCGCCGTGCCGGCGTTTTCCTTCACCGCCGTACCAACCACTAAATCCAATACATTCTTAGAACTCAGATTCTCAGCACACAAGCTATGACCGACCCTCCGGCACAACATCGTTCCTCACCGAAGCCCCAACCTGCCACAGTACCTGATTCACCTTCTGAATCCCAACAGGCAGCGCCAGAGTAGCCCATAACACCGTCGTCGGAATATTCCGCCTTACAGTTCAGAATCTTGTACGAGATCTTCGATTCTACAATAGAACCACCATATGAAGATCGATATATTGTCAACACCATCGAACCATTTGCATTTTTGAATGCAACGAGTGCCTGAGCTCCGATCATGCCGGATCGGGTCGGGTCGGGTTGAGGCCCCAAGCGACCCACCCCTCGTATTGTATTGCCGGAGGCGCGGTGAAGGAGATAGTGAGTGTCGGGTCGGGTTGTGCAGTCGGATCGTATAGCTCCATCGTAGGGTGGCGTTGAGAGAGAGGAGTTCCGTACAGTTAGTGAAACTAAAGTGGTGGTGTTATTTAGTTAGTGAGGTAGGTGCAGTTGAGTGCCAGTGCCGGTGAGATTAGCACAACAGCCATGGCGGTTATGAAGAAGAGAGAGAGGTGAATGGGATTTGGGGGAGAGAGGAGGCCATGGAAATGGAGTGTGGTTTGATTCTGTGATGGAATGCAAATAAATAGCCGTGTTGTGTTTGTTGCATAGTGTTTAGTGTAATCATTGCACCGACGAACGGTATGACAGGCGGGGTGTGGATGTTATGGAACGAAGAAGAGGTCGACGTGGAAATCTTGGAAATTAATTACCAAGTGATCCACGCTAGAATCCGACCGAATATGGGAGAACCATGGCGCGTTACGGGCATATATGCACAGCCAAGGCGCGAAGATAAAGTTAGGGCGTTTGATAATCTTGTATCGACAGCTAGGGGCTGCTCGGAACCATGGCTAGTAACCGGGGATTTTAACGAAGTATGCTACGCTTACGAAAGAAAAGGGGGCCGAACGGTTCCTTTGAGTAGGCTCAATTTTTTCCGAAATTATCTCGAGAGATGCGGATTAATTGACCTCGGATTCCAAGGCCCGGAGTTTACTTGGACAAATAAAAGAGAGGATGGGGCAAATATTAAAGGGAGAATTGATCGGGCGGTGGCGAACCAAGCTTGGGTGGATAAGTTTCCAAAATACGAGGTATTTCACACGACCCGTACATGTTCGGACCATCACCCGATTCTGACTTGCTGCGAAGGAAAGGATACGGGGGGAGGAAAAAAACCTTTCCGCTTCGAAGCGGCATGGTTCTTCAACTCCGAATGCGAAAAACTGCTGCGTCATATATGGGAAGAAAAAGAATGTTTGTTGGATGCCATACAAGAGGTCCCGAGAGTTCTTGAGCCATGGAATCGACAACGCTTTGGGAACATTTTCCAACGGAAGAGGAAAATAAACGCGAGGCTGCTGGGAATTCAGCGAACTTTAGCACAGAGGCCGAACACACACCTCGTTACACTTGAATCCGAACTGATCCGAGATCTTAATGAAGTGCTTAAGCAAGAAGAAATTTTTTGGTACCAAAAATCACGGATTAAATGGATTCAAGATGGCGAACGGAACACAAAATTCTTCCATAGATCAACAATGATTAGAAGACGACGCAATAAAATTGTTAATCTTAAGATTGACGATTTTTGGGTGAATGACGAGACACTTCTTTGTGCGCACGCGAGAGGATATTTTATAAATCTGTTTTCCAGCAGCGCGCAAGAAGGTAGACCGAGGGAGAAATTCTTAGAATTATCCAAGTATCAGGCCGTGTTATCTCGGGAGGAACATGAAGGCCTTTTGAAAATTATTGACGCTAAGGAACTGAAGGAAGTCGTGTTTGCGTCGCACCCATATAAAGCACCTGGACCCGATGGGTTACAAGCCGTTTTTTACCATAAAAGTTGGGACTGGATTCAGCACTCGCTTCTTTCTTTTGCGGAGGACGTGTTCAAAAATAAGAAATTCGACAAAAAGATTTGCGAGGCGTTCTTGTGCTTAATCCCAAAGGTAAAAAATCCCGAACTGATCTCGCAGTTTCGCCCCATATATCTGTGTAACGTGTTATATAAATTGGTAACGAAGTGTATTACCATGAGACTTCGTAATCTTATGCCTCATATAATAGCACCTACACAATCGAGTTTCATTAAAAACAGGAGCACCCAGGACAATATATTTATTTTGCAAGAGGTCCTCCACTCGATGCGAAATAAGAAGAATGTCAAATATGGAAATATGATAATGAAACTGGATTTAGAGAAGGCGTATGATAAGGTTGACTGGGATTTTTTGGAAGAGACTTTGCATGCTTTTATGTTGCCACAGGACCTTGTTGAGATTATTATGTTTTGCGTGCGAAATGCGACTACACGTATTTTATGGAATGGAACGCCACTTGAGGCTTTCTCACATAAGTGTGGCTTAAGGCAAGGAGATCCGCTATCTCCGTACTTATTCGTATTATGCGTGGAAAGACTCTCATATCTCATAAGAGACTCGGTTGATTCGGGGAAATGGAAAACCTTAACTGCATGTCGAAATGGGCCGAAGCTCTCCCATCTATTTTTCGCCGATGACTTGATTTTGCTTGGGAAGGCTACGGTTAATACGGCGCGCACGATCAAGGAAATTCTGGACAAGTTCTGTTCGGCTTCAGGTCTCAAACTAAACCCGGCAAAGTCTAAGATTTTCTTCTCTAAAAGCCATGGTTCTGCGGTTAAAAGAAGCATTTGCGAGATATTGGGTTTTGGGCAAACGGTAAATCTGGGAAAATACCTTGGAGTGAACCTCACACATGGTCGAGTAAGCCGCGAATGTTGCGCGGAATTATTTGACAGGGTGAATGGGCGCTACAGTGGCTGGAAGTGTAATACTTTATCTCTTGCGGGGAGAACAACACTTATCCAATCCGTCTCGACCGCCATGCCAATCTATTTGATGCAAACGACGTGGCTACCGGAACATGTTTGCAATAAATTGGATAAGTTAAATAGAAACTTCTTGTGGTCAACGGATGTGAACAAAAAAAAAATACATCTCGTTGGTTGGCCGAAAGTAGTTAAGCCGCGAGGGGAAGGAGGATTGGGAATCCGAAAAACCCGAACAAGTAATGAAGCTCTTCTCGCCAAACTCGCTTGGAAAATAATAAAGGGAGAGAGCTCGGTTTGGAGCGAATTGATTAATTCCAAATATCTCAAGAACTCGAGTATCCTTGATTATAAAGTGAAGCCCACGGATAGTACAACATGGAAGGGGATCATGCACTGCGTTGACTTAATGCAATCATTTCTCCGTTGGAAGATCGGGGACGGAAATACAATTCGAGTTTGGCTAGATAACTGGTGTGGCACGCGGTTGTGCGAAGAAAATATGCACTTACATCCTAATGACCTCAACATTCGACTTAGAGATGTAATAGGTGAGGATGGGGAATGGAACTGGAGTGTTTTTGAAACTGACATACCGCAGGATGTGAGGGAATTCTTGAGAAGTCGCAATATGGTGTTCACGGAAGAACAAGACGTGGTAAAGTGGACTGAGACGTCAAGCGGATTATTTACGTGCCAATCGGCCTATAAGGCATTCTTTAAAAGATTCACGGATTTGGACGTAAACTTCCAAAACTGTGGTTGGGCGTGGAAAGTAGAGACGAGCAGCAAAATTCAATACTTCCTATGGCTCGCGGGGCAAAATAAACTCGCCACAAACAGCCTTCTTCATGCGCGACAGATCTCTCAAGACTTCAGCTGCCCTATGTGCAACGGCGCGGAAGAAACAGTTCAGCACATGCTTAGACATTGTGCCAATGCAAGAAGAATTTGGAAAGAACTACTCACTGGAGAGGATCTGGAAAAATTCAACAACAGCCCGGATGCGACTTGGCTTAGGGAGAATGCTTTGCACAAGTCTAGGAAGAGCTCACGAATTCCAAATGTTGGCTGGTCCGCGATATTTACTGCTGTAGTTTGGATAACGTGGAAGGCAAGGAATGAAAAAATATTCTGCAATGTTACAGAAAGCATAGCAATCAGCCTAAGCAAAATCAAAATTCTTAGCATGGATATCCAAGAGGCGCAAAAAAAAAAAGAGGTCCACTCAAGCTCAAAAATGGACAAAACCGAGGGAAGATTGGGCGAAACTTAACGTTGATGGTAGCCTACATCCGGAGTCCCACACAAGTGCAGTGGCTGGCGTGCTCAGATCGCACCAAGGCGAGTGGATTTGGGGATTCCGAAAGAAAACTGCAGCCACGTCGGTCGACGAGACAGAAATTATAGCTTTAAAAACCGGACTAAAGTTGGCTTGGGAGCGAAGAATTCCGAGACTTGAAGTCGAGACGGACTCTTTGGAAGCATATAGAATGATTATTGGTGAGACACCAGCACCAGAAGATGTAAAAGAGCTTGTGAAAGAGTGCATTGACTTGATCCGACTCCCGTGGACATGCAAAGTACGTTGGATTCTCCGCGCAGCAAACCGCGTAGCGGACGAGCTAGCAAAAACAAGACAAGGAAATAGGGAGCGAGATATCTTTTGGGATAATCCCCCACCCCATGTGTTTGATTTATTGAAGTCGGACATGGTCTAAGGACCTTTGTATCCCTCTTTTCACCGAAAAAAAAAATAGTGTTTAGTGTAATATTATTACATTGTTAATTATATATTAGAATAAAAATCACAATACATAATATTAATATTCCACATGGTTACAGAATTATTAGTATTCAAATTAAATAAGGAAGGGTTTATTGTTTGCGCATACCACATTCTTATTTTCTTCTTATTGAGAGATTAATAATTCAATTTGTTATTTATTTGACCTAAAGCACTTTCATATTTACGAGATATATAGCACTCTTAACTCTTGAATTAAAATTAGTCGCACACAGTTACGAGATAACAATTTTGATCTTCTGAGGATTAATTTCTTATAGAGAAGTGGTGGTGTTCCAGAACCATATTGATGATGAATATAGGCTGAATTATTTCATATGTAGAGGAGCAAGAACTTCAAGAGAAGAGTGTAAGTTCATAGGGTCAATCAGCCAATCTATTAAACTATGAAGCATTTCTAGAAGAATTTATAGTATTCAAATATATCTATGTAATTGTAATAATAATATGGATCAATCTAGAGTAGTCCATACTACACTAGTTAAAGAATGTAATAGGAATATTGAAAGAATCTATCTAGAGAATTCATGTATAATATCTAGCAAATAGTAGTCTAGAAATGATGAGGGGGGAGGATTTTAGAGATCTCCTCCCACGCCTATAAATACACCACATGTGTGAATCTTGTAAACCATTCAAAAAAACATTTGAGCAATACAATCTAAATATTTTGGAGATAAGTACTCCTTATTCTAAACACTCTAAATTTCTAAACATTTTTTCCACTACATCTAAAATTACCTTTCTCCTCCACTATCCACATAAACACAAATACAAATCTTCACTATCCTACAAAACCTCTATCATATATAAATCTCCTATTTTCTAACAAGTGGCATCGAAGCTTGTTCGATCTAGAACGGGTGTCATGGCTAATCCTCGCATTATGGAATCAACGCCATTGTTCAATGGAGAAAACTACGACTATTGGAGCATTCGTATGAAGACATACCTCGAGTCTCAAGATCTATGGGATGTTGTTGAAGAAGACATTATTATTCAAGATGGGGCCGAGTCTTCGACAAGTGAGGTAAGTTCCAAGAACTAAGATGCCAAAATGCTAGAGCTCTTTCTATTATTCAACAAGGCATTAGTGAATCTATATTTTCAAGAATAAGAAATGCCACCACCACAAAGCAAGCTTGGGACACCTTAAAAGAAGAATTCCAAGGTAATGCTAATGTGAGAACTATTAAATTACAGGGCTTGAGAAGAGATCTAGAAAATCTTAAAATGAAAAATTCGGAGCTTGCCAAGGATTATTGTTCAAAACTTATGGAGATCGTCACCCAAATGAGAGCTTATGGAGACAACATTTCTGATGAAAGAATTGTCGAAAAGATCCTGATCAGTCTTTCTGAGAAGCACGATCCCATCGTAGCCGCTATTGAGCAGTCGAATGACCTATCAACAATGACGGTCACAGAATTAATGGGCTCCCTACAAGCACATGAGCTAAGGATGAATCGGCAACATGAAGGCTCACTTGAGAGTGCCTTTCAATCAAAGCTCAACATCAAAAACAAGAAATTAAGAGACGAAGGAGGCTCGCGAGGATGGCAACGAGAAGAAAAGCGCAAGGAGACCAAAGATGAGTACCTCCGTGCCGAATATGCAAGAAAACTAATCACCTAGAAAAAGATTGCTACCATCGAGGAAGGCCACAATGTAGAAATTGTAAGAAGTTTGGGCATGTGGAGACAAATTGTCGATTGAAGAAGAATCATCAAGCCAACTACTTAGAAGATCAATATGAGAAGGAACATCTCTTCTATGCATGTCAATCTGCAATCGAGAAGAAAGAAGAAGATTGGTACATCGATAACGGATGTAGCAATCACATGGCATCAAACATCTTTTGTGATCTAGACACATCGATCAAGACTAAAGTTAAGATGGGCAATGGAGAATTGGTACGGTTGCCATCGAAACAAGGAAAGGTATGCGTTTTATCAAAGACGTTCTTCTAGTACCTAGTCTTGATCAAATTCTATTAAGTGTTGGCCAAATGATGGAGAACGGATATTCGCTTCACTTTGAGGGGGAGTTATGTCGAATTCATGACTTGAAAAATAATGTGAAGGTTGCTGAAGTGAAGATGGGAAGAAACAAAAACTTTCCTATTCACTGGCAATATTCAAAACATAAAGCCATGGTAGCAAAACTTGACGACACAAGCTTATGGCATCGGAGATTTGGACATTTTAATCTCAATGCCATACGACTACTTCATCAGAAGAAAATGATGAGAGACCTCCCACTTATAAACGATAAGGAGAATGTTTGTGAAGGGTGCATGCTAGGGAAGCAACATAGGCAACCATTTCCAACGGAGAAAGCATGGCGAGCAACACAAATATTGGAGCTTGTCCACACTGACGTCTGCGGCCCAACGCGAACACCTTTCCTAAGTCAAAACAAGTACTTCATCCTCTTCATAGATGACTATACAAGAATGACTTGGGTATATTTATTTAAAGATAAATCAGAAGTATTTGGAATCTTCAAGAGATTCAAAAACTTTGTTGAGAAAAAAAACGGTCACAAGATTAAAAAGTTAAGAAGTGACCGAGGTATGGAGTACAACTCTAAAGAGTTTGACAAGTTCTGGTGAAGATGAAGGCATGGAGCACCAACTAACGGTCGCCTACACTCCACAATAAAATGGAGTCTAGGAAAGGAAGAATCGAACGGTGATGGCGATGGCAAGATCCATGCTCGCCGAGAAAGGATTGCCGAAGATGTTTTGGACAGAGGTTGTCTACACCTAGGTCTATCTACTTAACCTGTGTCCAACAAAAGCAGTACTCAACAAGACACCAACTGAAGCTTGGTCTGGACAGAAGCCTTCCCCCAAACATCTGAGGGTCTTTGTATGTATATGCTATGTCCACATTCTATCCATAAAGAGACATAAGCTAGAAGACAAGACGGAGAAAGGTATATTCCTCGGCTATAGCTGTCAATCAAAAGGTTACAAAATTTACAATCTAGAGACTAAGAAGCTTGTTACGAGTTGAGATGTTGAGTTCGACGAGCAAACGGCCTGGAACTGGGAAACGGAGAATATAGAGAGGAGATGGATATCCACACCAATGGAAGAAGAAGGTGCGAGAGACAATGACGAGGATGGCAAATAAAATACAGGTACGACTCCGATATCCTCTTTAGAAACTAACACTCCAAGACAAAGTGATTCATCACCAGAATCTTTGCCACTAAGGATGAGGTCCTTAAGTGATATATGTGAAACTTGCAATTTTACTGTCTTGGAACCATCCAACTACGAAGTAGCATCTAAAGAAAAAGTATGGGTTAAAGCTATAGAGGAAGAGATAAAGATGATTGAGAAGAGTAAAACATGGGAGTTGGTTGATCATCCAAAAGATAAAGAAGTAATGGAGTCAAGTGGGTCTACAAGACAAAGTTGAATCCCGATGGTTCTATACAAAAGCATAAGGCAAGGCTTGTAGCCAAGGGATATGCTCAACTACCGGGGATCGACTACACAGAGACATTCGCCCCAGTTGCTCGGTTGGATACGATAAGAGCACTTATTGCTCTTGTCGCACAAAAACAATGGAAAATCTTCCAACTTGATGTGAAGTCGGCTTTTCTAAATGGAGGGCTACAAGAAGAAGTATACGTCGAGAAGCCTGAAGGATTCATGATGAAAGAAGAAAAAGTCTTACGACTCAAGAAAGCACTATACAGGCTTAAGCAAGCACCTCGAGACTGGTATAGCAAGATCAATGGATATTTTATCGACCAAGGATTCAGGAGGAGCAAAAATGAGCTAACTCTCTACATAAAGTCCCAACGTAACATCAATATACTCATCATCTCTCTTTATATTGATGGCTTAATCGTCACAGGGAATGATATAAAACTAATTGAAGAATTCAAGAAAAACATGATGAACACATTTGAGATGTGTGACTTGGGATTGATGCACTACTTTCTTGGAATGGAGATAAGTGAAGAAAAAGAAGGTATCTTCTTATCATAAAAGAAGTATATCGAGGATATGTTGAAGAAATTTAAGATGGAAGAATGCAAACCCTTGCTACTCCATTGGTTCCGAATGAGAAGTTAAAGAAGGAAGATGGAACGAAGCAAGTAGATGCATCCATCTATCGTAGCCTAATTGAAAGTCTACTATACTTAACAGCTATGAGGCCCGACATCATGTACGCGACGAGTTTGCTATCAAGACTCATGCAAAGCCCAAGCTAAACAAATTTTGGAGCTGCAAAGAGATTCCTCAGATATTTGCAAGGAACAAAGACTTTCGGCATATGGTATAAACCAAGTTCAGAAGGAAACCTTTCAGGTTTCACTGATAGTGATTGGGTAGGATCTGTGGATGATATGAAGAGCACGTCTGGGTACGCGTTCAAGCTTGGCTCAAGTATAATATCATGGGGTTCAAAGAAACAAGAGTTTGTTGCACAATCATCAGCCGAGACAGAATACGTTGCAGCAGCAGGAGCAGCTTGTCAAGCTATATGGCTAAGAAGAATACTTGAAGACATGGGACAGCCACAAAACGAGCCTACTAAGATCTACTGTGATAGTAAATCAGCTATGGCAATGGCTAAGAATCCAGTTCAACACAATCGAACGAAGCACATTGCTATCAAGTATCATTTCATAAGAGAAGTCCAAGCAAGTGGAGATATTGAGATGAAGTATTGCCCCACGGAAGAACAACAAGCCGATATCTTCACGAAGGCACTTTCAAGAGATCGATTTCAACTGCTAAGGAGTATACTTGGAGTATCCGATAAATGCTTCAAGGGGGAGTATTAAACTATGAAGCATTTCTAGAAGAATCTATAGTATTCTAAATATATCTATGTAATTGTAATAATAATATGGATTAATCTAGAGTAGTCCATACTACACTAGTTAAAGAATGTGCTAGGAATATTCAAATAATCCATCTAGAGAATTCATGTATAATATCTAACAAAGAGTAGTCTAGAAATAATGCATGGGGAGGATTTTAGAGATCTCCTCCCACACCTATAAATACACCCCATGGGTGACTCTTGTAAACCATCCAAAAAAACATTTGAGCAATACGATCTAAAGATTTTGGAGATAAGTACTCCACATTCTAAACACTCTAAATTTCTAAACATTCCACTACATCTAAATTACCTTTCTCCTCCACTATCCACATAAACACAAATACAAATCTTCACTATCCTACAAAACCTCTATCATATATAAATCTCCTATTTTCTAACACAATCTAAGGTGGTCGTTAGTTATATAACAATAGGCAAGTATCATTATAAAATAATACCTGGAACTCTAAACTCTATTTATTTATTTATTTATTTATTTTTAACATGAAAAATAAACTTATTAGTTGAGCCTAGATCACCTAAATTCACAAACAAATTAAATAAGTGAAAGATATAAATGGGATCATAATAATGGTAGAGATGGAGAATATAATTAACCCAAACCGATCGACGACGTGGTGACAAAACGAATTAAAACACGGCAACAATACTGCGGCAAAAACTGATTGGCTATGTAACTTTCAACGTTATGCAGGGAACCAGGGATGGTTACGCGAGGCGCAAAACGACAAGAATTGCAGGAACTGTACATTCCACAGTGAAGTTAAAATTCTTGGGCCAATGGGCATTGCCCGCGTGTCTAAAATCTTTTCCCGCTCGCTTTGTTATATAGTAATTAGTAATTCATACCAATTTCCTTTTTGTAGATTATACTAGTTTTGTTACACATTTTAGTGTTCTATTTGATTGCAGGGGTAAATAATTGAAACTATACATTAGAAAATATGGTGTAATTATTAGTGTTTTAAAACCCGTGGGCTGGGAACCAGTGGCTTGTCTGGGCCGGTTCTCCTATACAAACGGTTCGCAAGCGCCTGTGGGCGAACCGGTCAGCCCCTCTTTTTTTTCTTCTTCTTTGCGAATTACCAAAATTGAGCTTTTTGAAATGGACTTTTTTGATTGATGAACGAGAAGAAGATGAAACATAGAAAACATACAATCGTCTTAATTTGATATGTATCTCATATAAAGGGCACTAGATAAAATTAAACATCTTGATATAAGATAAAATGTGAAGAAGATAACATGAGGAGAAGAAACGAGGAAAAAAAAGAAAGAAAAAAGAGGAGAACAAAAATGGCCTTGGAGTCTTGGAGAAGAAATGAAAAAAAGGAAAAACAAAAGAAAAAAAAATAAGATGGTGGTTGATGACTTGTAAGACCAAGTGGGTTTTGTCAAATGTTTTGGTTGTCTACTATCTTATTATATAATTATCAGTTATTCGGCCTATATTTGGTTGGGCTTCTTTTGCATGAATATTATTATAATTTCAATATAAAATTTTAAGTAGATGGGCCAATTTAGGGAGAAAAAAAAAATTTAAGTAGGCCCCTAAATCACATATATATCAATATACAAATTATATATATATGCCAATTAGATTATTTTGTTTGCTTATTTAGTGATAAGTAGTGATAATATAGCATGATATATTTATTTAGAGATTTTGTAGTTGAGGAATTGAGTATTTTGTTATGATTATTGTTATACAATTGAAGTTTGAGATTTTGAATTATATATTTTATTGAACGTTGACTAAAGTCAACAAACCGGTCCAACCAGTGGTTCGACCGGTTCGACATGTTGACCCACTACCTGGTAGCCTCACCGGGTCTGTCACCGGGCCGAGTTTCAAAACACTAGTAATTATAACATATATCTTTTTCGTGGTTTGAAAATTATAACAAACTACCTAAACGCTAAACCTAACGACTTCTATATTCTTTTCAATGAATATTTAAATATATTGGACAAAATTACCTAATAGGTGGTACGTGATGTGTTTAAAGTTCATGCAGGGGTGTGCAAAACATAATTTACATAATAACCAATTTTTAATTAAAACATATGCGCACAATTATATATGACTTAGGTTGATTGAAAGTTTGAAACTAGAGTTACATCAACATGACATCAAAAATCAAATCTAATAAGCATAAAGGTATTGGATATTTAGCTACAACATATAGGATTAATTGATTATTAATGACCCATTGGGATGGCCTAGTTGGTTAAACAAGAGTTCGAATCTCATTGGGAGAGAATTAATTTTATGCCTTCTAGGTCCGAGTCTGTCACACATGGTTAGCCTAGTGTGGTTTATCTGGTTGGCGAGGTTTCCAGGCTATTTTGTCGACCCGAAGGTTTATCCAGTGCGCACCCGAAGGGTAGCGGCCGAGGGTTCCCACGACATAAAAAAAATAATTATTAATGTTACCATAGTAATTTTAATCATTGTATCAAAAAAATAATAGTTATTTGAATCTTGATTGGTGGGTGCTTTATGGTCCACATTACATTTTCATATTTATGACTTTGTGAAGCTAGCTTGCAGTAGCGTATCACATAAGGAATCAAGAATACAGCCTAAAGTGGAATTCACATGACAGTCTGACTACATTTTACTTGACCCAATAGCATATAAAGAGATTGTGTGTTAGGAAATGTGATTTTTTTTTTCTTTTTTCTTTTCTTATAAAAGGCTAAGAGAACAAAGAATCGAAATAATTTTAAAAAGAATAAGAAAGAATCTCAACGATACATATTGTTTCAAATCAAATATTTTGGGACTTTTGAAGAGGATGAATTCATAGAAAGGTTCGTGTTTTTGTTTAAGCTTTTACTTCCTAAGAGAAAATCCAATATTCGCCATGGATTGCTATATGATCCATGCAATTGAGGAAGACAACCCAACAAAACCATATCACATACTAGAAACGACAAAACATATTGCCACATAAAATGTGTCTACTCGACTCCCCATTCTACGTAAATTTATGTTCAACTTATTAGCTCAAACGACAAATATTCAATGAATTCACCTACAAAACAAAAGGACATATTGAGACCCCCTACACTACATTATATAACAATTGATATAAAAATTCAATGGCCCGACTATGAATCGCAAGCTTCATTCTACTAAAATCGATGCTCTTGATACTCCTTTCTTCCTTAATTTAAGAAAAGTATTTTAAGAAGCCCTCCTTCAAGTCGGCAATGTTAGTTTCTTCATATATTTCGCACACGACGCATCTCGATGTTGTTTTAAGTACATTTGCAGAAAGATTTTTATAGTTGTCATTTTTATGAGTGATTAAGTTGAAAAACTTGTCCCATCAATGTTACTTGCGAAGTTGCGATCTTTTCAACATAGTTGAATTACTGGATTCGCAAGTCGACATCATGTTTCAATGGATATTGGATAAGACCAAGATAAGTTTTGATTAGAATCAACCCGCTTACTAACAAATAGGATAAGACAAAACCAAACAGTAGCTTGATTAAAGTTTGCAATAAGCACATACAATGAGAGCTTCTAACTCTGCAAATTTCAACAAACAAATCACAGGAAACTAAATCCTCTCATCAAGTAGAGCAGGTGCAATTTAATTTCCTCTTTTTTTTTCATAATTAATTCACTAGTAATTAAAACCAACAACGTAACAAAAAGCATTAATCCTAATAACGAAACCCCTAGCTAGCTACTCCTCAAATATAATCACTGACGATCACGTAACAAGATGAGTACAAAAAATATCCATATCCACATAAGCATCACTCTCTTCTGATCATAATACTGTCTCTCATCATCCCCACCATCATCACCACCACTCTCCGCCGCCGCCGTACCAACCACTAAATCCAACACGTTTTTGGAGCTCAGATTATTAGCAGATAAAGTATGCCCCTCCGGCACCCCGTTCCTCACCGAAGCCCCAACCTGCCATACCTGATTCAACTTCTCAATCCCAACCGGCAGCGCTACAGTAGCGAATATCCCCATAACACTGTCGGAATATTCCGCCTTAGAGTTCAAAATCCCGTACGATAACTTCGACTCTTCAATAGTAAGGCCATATGAAGATATATTGTATGTTTTCAATACCATTGAACCATTTGCATTTTTTCTTTCAACAAACCATAGGTACAAATTAATGAAAATATAAGTGAAATATCCTACTGAAAAGTACCGGCCGTTGTTTGGCCGTAAAATGGAAAATAAAATTGAATTTCGATGCCTTTTGTAAAAGAAAAAAGGATTATCCCACTAAACCTCCAAACTATAGGTACTTTCAAATTATTTAAAGTTTGACTAGAATCTTCTCCTCGATGAGACAATTTCGATGGTGGTGACGGTGTTGCAAAATTCAAAGTTATAACACTGGAATTCTAATTTAAGTTCAATACACTTAAATTAAATTTTTCGTGTATTGACTTTGAATTTTGCGACACCGTCACCATCGGAACCGTCTCAACGGAAGGAAGGTTTTAGTCAAACCTTAAATAACTTTTTCGACGATTTTTGGTAAAAAAATTGCAAAAAACTGGAAAATGGGGCAATTCGTACAAACTATCAAAGTTTAAACCTCACTGGGTCTAAAAATAAAGATCTAACCTTGAACCCATAAAGTGACCATAGTTAAGGGGGTTTGAATAATCCCAAAGAAAAATTAGTAAGTGCCTTTATATGATTCAAAATCACAATTATTAATGTCCTTAAATATATAGTTTATTTGATTAAGGTCCTCAGTTTTTCCAATATGTTTAGTTAAACAATCAAAATTCAAAATGGTCAAAACTGCAAAAAGTTATATGGCCACAGTAAGGGGTATATAACTCACTAGATGACCAATTTGACTATAACTCTAATATTGCATTTTTGGCATTAAAGTAACGGGTATATGGACGTATACTACACAAGTGAAAGTGACAAAATCCTTATCGAGATTCGAGAAATATACCACTTTGGTGTTACAATATAATGAATACATTTAATATGCGGAGGAGGATGAACTTCAAAAGGAGCAGTGTTCGGTACATAAAGTATATATATATATATATATATATATATATATATATGTGTGTGTGAAAGTAAAATGATTATTGACCAAAGGCATAAAGCCAAACGTACTGCATGTAGAAATCCATGCAACAGAACATTACATCAATCAAACAACTCAATAGGTAAGGAAACAAAGATCAACTAGGAGCTACTTCTACGACTTTAACCCCAAGTAACATCAGCAATGGTTGTGCGTGCAAGGTTATGAGCATCAACATTGGCTTCTCTACTAATCCAACGGAACAAAAATGCCGAGTTCTCATGCCACAAATGTTGGATATCTGTGATAATATTTCCTGCCTCGGCCCCCATCTCATTCTTGTAAACAACTGAGTTGATGACCCTAAGATTATCACCCTCGAAGACGACCATGCTCCACCCTTTAGAAACCACAAACTGGACCGTGAAAAATAGAGCCATAATCTCCGAGTTGAGGGGTCCAATATTGTTAAAAATAATAATTCATAATTCCTCCATTTTCTAGCAAATCCTAGACGACTCATGATTTCTTGCCCAACAAGAGAATCTGGAAATGTCTAATTATTGTTTAATCCAATAATTGTAAGATTTCTCTAGAAAAGTAACTATTAACTAAACATAATTAATGAGGAAAGTGGGGCAGATATTTGTTGTATTAACCGGCATAAAGGCCTATAAATAAGGCACATGAGTTGAAATTGTAATCAAGCAAAAAGAATAGCATGAGCCGTGTATAAAGCACTTTGCATCAATAATATATTACATTCTCTTATTGCATAAAATCTTTCAAGTCCTCCATATTTCTTATAAGCCACAAAACACTTTTTATATCTTCCTAAATATCCCTAACGCCCAACATATTGTGGTATCAGAGCCACCCCTGGCTCGATATCTTTCGTAAAATAAAAATATGAATTCAACCCCTTCCAACGAGCTCGCCTTTGCCTATTCCCAACAAGGAGTGCCTATCTTTGTTGGACAAAATTATGAATTATGGAGCGTCCTAATGCAGACCTTATTCCAGTCCCATGAGCTATGGGATATTGTCAATCAATGTTACGCCAAGTATACGCCGGAGGAAGAAGCGACGTTGACGGCAACAAAAAAGAAGGAGCATAAAGAGAACAAGACCATAGATGCTAGAGCTTTGTCCTTTATGCACCAGGGGATAAGCCGATCCATACTTCCGCGTATTATGGGTGTAAAAACGTCAAAAGATGCTTGGGATGTTTTACAAAAACAATTCGGTGGCTACGATAGAGTTATCTCCATTAAATTGCAAAATTTATGGCGTGAGTTCGATAAAATGAAAATATTCAGGAGTTTTTTTTCAAGGGTCACAATAATTGTGAACCAAATACGTGCATACGGTGATAACGTTCAAGACAGGAAAATTGTCGAAAAAGTGCTACGGAGCTTGCCAGTAAAATTTGAGCACGTAGGTGCAGCCATAGAGGAATCTAAAGATTTATCAAAATTGTCTTTAGATGAACTCATGGGGTCATTAGAGGCTCACGAAAAAAGAATGAGTCGGTTTGCTAATCAAAACTTGGAACAAGTTTTTCAAGTCAAAGCCACTACAGGCGATAGAAAAAATGATGATAGCCACCAGGAAAGAAGAATTCCCTCAACATCAAGAGGGGGTCGAGGCAGAGGATGAGGTCGCGACAGACACCAAAATTTCCAGCGACGCGATCTATACAAAGTCGGTGATAATCAAAATTCAAATTATGAGCCGAGTTGCAGAATATGCAGAAGAAATAATCATGCCACGGAGGATTGCCGATTCAAGAGAAAAAGGTGCAAAAATGCCTACCATTCCGACAGAGATTGCTGGCATAAGGACGACGACAACACGAAAGAATCCAACTTTACCGAAGAGGACAACAACAACCAGGTACTCTATTCATGTTTAAATTCACAACAAAAAATTGAAAGTACTTGGTATGTTGATAGTGGCTGCAACAATCACATGTGTGGAAATAATAATATATTTGTAGAGCGGGACAACTCATATTCATCAGAAGTAAGGCTCGGTGATGGCAAAGAGCACAAGCTTATAGGGAAAGGCACGGTTTCGAGACGAACTTCATCAAAGACGTCTTCTATGTCCCAGGTTTGACCCAAAATTTACTCAGTGTCGGCCAATTACTATAGAAAAATTATAAAGTGGAGTTCAATAATGACCATTGTGTTATTATTGATAAAAAGAAAAGTCTCGTTGTCGCAAAAATAAAAATGACTGCGAACAAAGTGTTTTCACTTACCTTGTCGTTGACGGAGAAGATGGTACTTCAAAGCACCACCGATGATCCCATGATTTGGCATTTGAGGTACATACATCTAAACTATAAAGACTTAAATATGTTGAAAAATAAAAATATGGTTCTTAGCCTTTCAGATATTCCACACAGGGACAAACCATGTGAAGGATGCATTTATGGAAAAATGCACCGCCTGCCATTTCCAAAAGTTTCATACATAGCCAAAGCTCCTTTGGAATTAGTCCACGCCGATGTTTTTGGACCAACTCAGACACCATCACTAAACGACAACAAGTACTTCCTTCTGTTTGTCGATGATTATACAAGAATGGCGTGGATATACATTTTGAAGCAGAAATCACAAGCGTTTCCCAAGTTCTTGGAGTTCAAGGTGAAAGTCGAAAATCAAAGTGGCAGAAAAATAAAGACCCTCAGAACTGATCGACGTGGAGAGTTCATTGGAAGAGCATTCATGAACTACTGCAAAGAGAAAGGTATCCACAGGCAATTAACAATCCACTATAGCCCACAACAGAATGGAGTAGCTGAGCGAAAGAATCGCACAATTGCTGAAATAGCACGGAGCATGATGACAGGAAAAGGACTTCCTAAAAGTTTTTGGGCAGAATTCGTGACAACGACGGTTTACATCTTGAACCGGTCACCAACTCAGGTCTTACCAAACAAGACGCCATATGAAGGGTGGTTTCAACGAAAGCCACAGGTACACCATCTCAAAGTCTTTGGATGCATTTCTTATTCTCATATTCCTTCCCAGCTACGTGAAGAATTTGATGAAAAGGGAGAAAAGTTAATCTTTATTAGTTATAGTGACGAATCCAAGACCCAAGAACAAATAAGCTTATCATTTCTCGAGATGTTATCTTTGATGAAAATCAGTCGTGGAACTGGGAAGAGAATACAAAGACAAATAATGTCTATCAACCACCGCCATCCTCATTTCCATAAGATGAATCAAGTATCGATCCAAGTGCAAGTCCAGACCAAGGCCCAAGTCCAGGTGCCGCAGGACCATCCGGAGAATTTTATCCAGAATCTGAAAGTCCTATCAAGAAGGTATGCAACTTACGAGATATTTATGAATCATGTAATGTAGCATTCTTTACATTTGAGCCGCAGACATTTGATGAAGCTGTTAAAGATGAAATTTGGCTAAAAGCGATGGACGAAGAAATGACGAGTATTGCAAAGAACAAAACATGGGAGCTTGTAGATCTTTCCGAAGGAAAAAGAGTTATTGGCCTTAAATGGGTGTACAAGATGAAGTACAAAGAAGATGGCTCAATTCAGAAGCATAAGGCACGCCTAGTAGCAAAAGGATATTCACAGCAGCCAGGCGTCGACTTCAATGAAACATTTTCTCTAGTTGGATGCATGGAGACTATAAGGCTCGTACTAGCTCTAGCCTTCACTCAGTAGCATTGATCAGTTGGTGCTCTCTTGTATGCAGGTTGGTAAACAGGTATGCATAAGAAATTGGGGTACTGGGGTGCATGCTAAATGTGTTGCCAATATTCTAGGCCTTTGTACTCGACTGACTTGTTGTTGATAATGTTGTTACTGGGTGCATGTCGTCTAGTGCTGTCCTCATTCAGTAATGTCACGATAATAAAAATAGTAAATATTTGATGTGATGTGAATTGTTGCTGGTTTGAAAAGCGTTTCACAAGTGTATACCATCTTTCAATGTTGACATAACATGGTTGCATTCATGCTAGAACTGCATTATTTTTTCTTCTTTGATTAGTTTGATCTGAGTCGGCTTGGGCTTAGGGGGAGTATATATAGTCCCTTTCATGTATTGAGGCATATTCTTTGGGTGACATACTACAGGTGACACACTATTTGTGACCTTCTATGTTGTCGAAGTGGATTAATTCTCTAGTTCATAATTGGTTATCTCTGTGTGTTTTCTGTTAGATATGTTGCTTATTCATGATTTTGATCGAAATCTTATACATTTGGTACTCACTTGCTATTTTGGTGAAGTTTAAGATATAAGTTTGGATATATCTCACGCTCTCACATGAAATTGCCTTGAAGAAGCCGAGAACCTCAAAATTTTTGGCTTAAAAACTTTCTAATTTGAATGTTACTCTATTCTTTGATCTGAATGTTATGCCAACATTGCTTACAGTACCTACCCAACATTGAAAACACTAACTTATAAGTTTGTTTAAAATTTTAAAAACTGAGTTTTTATTGTTTTATTTAAACTGCTCTGGTTACTTGTTGCTTTTAATTGACACGTGGTGGGTTTTTACACATGAATAGAGTAGGGGGAGAAGTTAATTGATCACATTCCACAATCCCATTAACACTCATCCCTTCTCTCTTCACTCTGCACGAATTAAAGTCACAATTTGCCCTAATTTTTTTTCACTTGTGCAATTTATTTTCTCAATTTAACTTAAGTTCCTCAATTTTCTTTCAATTCTCAAACTAACAAATGGCGAGCAAGTCTCCATTGGACATTCTTTCAAATATGGTTTTGAATGATGAGCAAACAACACCGTGCACCAAGCCTGCTATGCGTGGAGGTGAAGAACAGTTTGCTACCCAAGTTGTTGCAAAACGACAACCGATTTCGTATCAACGACGGTCAAAGAGAGCTAAAAATGTGGAATCTGACTCGAATATTGCTGCAACATCAGGAGCCCATACTCCTCAAACCAAGGGATCTGAATCTGAGGTAAATGTGGCAAACCCTAAACCTCATGTGAATGTTGATAATGTTGTGATTGAGGGGGAGGGATCTGATTCTGGTAGAAAGAGAAGACCAATTGGGTCTATGCCAATGTCTAAACTAGCCTTGCAAAGAGCTGAGGCTAGAAGAGCCCAAACAGAAAGGCTTGAGAAGAGAAAGGCTGATGCTAAGGCTGAGGTTGAGAGAGTGAGTAAAGGAAAACAAGTTGTAGAGGAAGAAGTTGAAGTAGTTGATGTTAAGGGAGATGAGGAGAAAGAAGAGGAGAAGGAAAAGGAAAAGGAAACTCATGTTGAGGAGTTTGAAGCAGACGATGATGATGAAAAAGTGTATTGTGACACTCTTATGATACCTTACCCTAGTCAAGTTGCTAGGTCTAGATTCTATCTAATTAAAGAGATAGAAGGTTAGGCATACGACTTTAGAAAGAGGGCTATCCATAAAGAGAGGATTATGGACAAGGTCAGTTTTAAAGAAAACAAAGTGTTTGAGTTGCTTTTAAGCAAATACAGATACAAGAGTTGGTTGTCTTGATTAAGAACACGGGGGAACTTTCTTCACGAAAAGGGGGAGAGTGATCCATTTTTTATTTTTATTTTTTGATGTTCTGTTTTTTTTTATCTGTTTTTAACTGTTTCTTTTAACTGCTGTTAATTGTCTTCAATTGGTTTGTAATAAGTATACTACTTAGCTTTGAATTGCTCTTAATGATTTTTCTTATGAATTTAGATATGCTAGTTTTCTGTTAAACTTATGTGCAGGTACATTTTGGTCTTAATGTTGAGACAACATTGATGAGTTAAAGTCTGAACAACTACTTGTTGAGTTAATGGTGATGACTTTAATAAATATCTTTGTTATGCCAAGTTAATTCTTGATAGTTTGCATTAAGGGGGAGCAGTTTAGTAGGTTTAGATTTTTATGCTTAATTGGATTTTTGGACATATTTCTATTTTGGAACAGGTTGATTGGTTTTGTGAAGAAAGGCAAAAATGGGGAGATTGAAAGTGTAAGATATTTTGGAAACAATGTTGGATGGATGTTAAACCAACATCTAGAGGACAACATTGAAACCAGAAACAATGTTAACCAAAAACATTGTTCCTAATTCGAGAACAAGTGCAAAGTGATCTAGATGAAATGTTGGGTGGATGTTGAGCCAACACCCACATGACAACATTGAAACTAGAAACTATACTAGCAATCTGTTTTTAACTGCTTTATTTGTTTTTGCCTTTATTCACCTATTAATCAAGTTTCACGATTTTAGTTGTCTTTGTTTATGTCCAGGAACATCTCTTAATCATAAGGAAGAGCATTACAAGTTTCCTAATTGAAGTTTCCATAATTCAATAGGAGAATAATAGTCAAACGCACGCGGTTTCAAAGAAGGAAAATTTTGGAGTTCAAGTGCAACTAGGAATCTTTCCAGGATAAGCTCTGAATTGAAGAAGGATTATTTCCTTATTAGAACTCACTCGAATAAAAGGAAACTAGTATTCAAGAAGGAGATCAAGTTCAAGAAGGAAATGAGAGTTCAACTAGAAAACAACATAAGTTACCAAATATGTGTACAACACACATTGGAGATCAAGTTTGAAGAAACATATATGTAGGGCGTGAAGTACATCAAGAATACACAAGAAACAACAGAGCTAATTAATCTTAGAGATTATATCTTTCGAATTGTTACGTGCTTCTAGCTTTGCAAAGTTTGTGAGTTTTTGAGTTAAGTCTATGATTAGATTTAAGGAGAAAATTCTTGTCTGCTTTGTTGAGCCCAATCTACAAAAGAGCGAGAGTGATTTTGTGGTGAGGAACATCTTTGTTAGAACCTGCTTGGTTATTTTGCCTACGACTAGGTGGTTGGTTATTTATAATAAACCATTGAAAATTTGTATTCTTGTGTTCTTTAATATCGCTGCACATTATACTCTATCAAGAAGATTGTTGAAGAATAAGTTAAGGCAACACCAGCTTAACTTGAGCTTTGAAGTTGTGTCAATCCCCATCCAACAATTTCAATATTGACCATATTGGCACACTTATTAAGAGGTTTTATCATGATAATTTTTTTTATGAACAAGATTTACGTTATTTGAGGATTATGTTAGACCATTATAAATGTGATATTATTTGGCATGAGAAATGCCGAAGTTCCAAAATATTTCAACAATTTCCGAGTTATGCCAAAGATGTTTTGAGACAAATAAGAGAGAAATTTATCATTTGATTGATAGGATAATTCGTCTTGTTCTGACTATTCCAGTTTTTATTGCAACAACAAAACAAACATTTTCAGCAATGAAGATTGTTAAGACTGTTCTGCGCAATAAAATGGAATAAGTGTATTTGACAAATAATATGGTTATCTACATTGAAAAAGAATTATCAAAAAATATAGATTTAGATTTGGTAATTGATGAATTTGAGTCCATGAAGAATCGAAGAGCCCAATTCCGATAGTATTGTTATTTTTAGTGTTTAGTAATGTAACGGTTTTACTTTTATGATTTTGTGTTGAATATTGACCATTTCTAGTTATTTAGTATATTCATACTTAAGTTTTTGATTTTTTTTATCTTAATTGAGAATAAAAGTAGCCCAGAATTTAAAAAAATAAAATTATTTGGGTCTGCCCCTGTCTCCGACATCAGTTTATCACATTTGTGAAACATGTGTCAATGACCTGTTGATTAAAGAATTGTTAAAACTATTTTTTTATGTATCGTTTGTTGAATCACGTAATTCTGGAGAACCCCCACTAATCGTTCTTAAATTCGTTGTCTTATATTAAATAATTAATTTAAACAAATTATGTTCTTGATTTTGACTACAACACAATCAGGCATGAAGTTAAGAACCTTCTTATATCTAACTTGGAATAAGACCTCGTTAAAATACTAATAAATGTACTTGTGCATGCTCAATGACAATATAACTAACATAGATCAATTCCCACTATACGTAATTACGTGTCCGTGTTTTGCTTTGACAGATTTGAGAAATATGGTGAGGACCATTTTCTTCTGTCTTTTATTCTTTGGAGGGGAAGGGGGAGTGAATGAGCCTTTCCACACCGCTTCTAGAAAAGGAGTTTCCTCCACATTAATATTGAAACTCGATTCTTTTGATTAATTCCACCGCTTAATGTTGATGACAAATTAAATATTTTTTGACTTTTTTTTTCCCCATTCACCACTAAAACGACGTCACAACACAACCCGTAAACACATGCGAACTCATCCTCACGCATATTCCTTTCCTAACAAGAAATGTCCCCTCATCACTTTCAAGTCCCAACCACCTCACAAACTCGCTAGCAACCATATAATAATATATATCCGCCTCTTATTACTTATTAATAATAGTAATTCATAACAACAATAAAAGAAAAACTATCTCACAAACAAAAGCAACCTGTCACTTCAAAAAATTGAACATAAGAAACCGGCCATGCATGACGCCAACGGCGAAATCGATACCAATACAGATACCGATTCGAGTTCTTCTATAGAGCTGAGGAATCTGAAGGTGATCTCAGTCCTTGGCCGTGGCGCGAAAGGCGTCGTTTTTCTCGTACAGACGGAACACGGCGAATTACTCGCTCTCAAAGCTGTATTAAAATCTTCACTTGAAAAAAAGAAGAATTCCATTGAAAGACAAGTGTTGAGCTCATTCGATCATCCACTTTTACCGAAGCTACACGGTGTCCTCGTCACGGATACAATAGTCGGATACGCGATCGATTACTGCTCCGGTGGTGATCTAAATTCTCTCAGGAAGAAACAAACCGAAAAAATGTTCTCTGTCGAGATCATCAGGTAGGTACCTGGTGATTCAGTTTGATTTCCAATTCAATTAAGAAATATTTCAATTCTAATGCGTTCTAGTTTTTACTTAATTCCAGATTTTACGCGGCGGAATTGGTGTTGGCGTTGGAGTATTTGCACAAATTAGGCGTTGTGTACAGGGACTTAAAGCCCGAAAACGTAATGATCCAGCACAACGGGCATTTAATGCTCGTGGATTTTGATCTATGTACCAAACTCGTCCCAAAGTCTCGCGAACTTTGCTCAATCTCCTCCTCCCAATCGACGAAGACGCGAAGTATCACACCGAAGAAGAAAAACAGCAAATTCACTTGTTTTTTCAACCGCCGTGAATCCTGGATCTCGCCCGAAGAAGAGGATCCGGTTATTCCGATCCGGATCGGATCCAGCTCAGGGGAGAAATCGAACTCGTTCGTCGGTACGGAGGAGTACGTGGCGCCGGAGATTATACTCGGCGACGGCCACGATTTCGCCGTGGACTGGTGGTGCTTGGGGATCATGCTGTACGAGATGCTGTACGGTGCGACGCCGTTTCGTGGTTTGAATCGGAAGGACACGTTTCACAGGGCGATTACGAAGGCGCCGGATTTAACGGGGGAGTGGACGCCGTTAAGGGACTTAATTGGGAAATTGCTGGAGAAAGATCCGAACAAGAGGATTGGTGTGAGGGGAATTAAGGGGCATGAGTTTTTTGAGGGTGTGGATTGGGAGAGAATTACGGAAATGCCCCGGCCGCCGTTTATTCCCGAAGTTGACGGCGTTAGTGAAAGTAATAAGGATATTGACGTGGAGAGTTACGTACAAGGTGTGTTTAAAGTTGGGGTGGAGAAAGAGGAGGGTAAGGATGAGTGGCCAACTCAAATTCAGAAAGACAATTTTTTGGTTTTTTAATTTGATACGATCATTAATTATATATTATACATGTAACTTTATGAGTTTAATTTTTATAGTTACAAATTAGCACGTATAATTTCATCAGTTATGCTTACATTAGCAACTCGACAATTGATGTTTAGAATTGTCGCATAAAAGACCCTCTATGATCCCACCTCACAATATTGTAAAAAGAAATAAATTATATTGTTGCGATTTGCCGCTTCATAAATCATTTTGCTCCTGTGTATGTCAGCTAAGCCTTCTTTTCCACGAACAATATGTCTGATTATGTCTACGCTGCACGTGAGCGACCTAAAATTGGAATGTCACGGATATTATTATGATACTGGACCACTTATATGATGAAATTTCTAGTCTGTCACACATTTACTTTTCAAATAAAGTTAATAATTTTACTAGATTGGGCTATAAGATTAACTGTCTTAATAAATCTTAACCTTTTTAATTAAGTTTGGAAAACGCCTCACAAAAATTAATACTGATATGGACCATTTTTGCGTGTACACTTATTTGCTTACATTGAATCCATATAAAATGTAGGGCGTTTCGGTTTAAATTATTGTTAGTATATTTAAATTCATAACTATTAAAGTAAAAAATGTTGTATCTGTGACACATAAAACCTTTTATAAGTATTAGTTTGCCAATAATAAGCAGACACTTCTCACGCTTATAATGATCTACGTGGCAAGAAACTGAAGAAGGGGCTTCAAAGGTCGAAAGTCCTAGTTTCAACCACTACTTGACATGAGCTTGAAAAACAGAAGAGGATGGTTGAAACTTCTCATCGTCGAAACAAACGTCTAGTTTATTCATAGCTTGGTCCATTCTACCTTTCCTTAAAGTGAGTGTTTTCATCTTTGAAGTTTGAGTCTTGTTATTTTGACCTTTAGAAAATGGCGACAACGGAATTTGATGGCCTAAAAATAGGCCTAATCTCCTGATAAAAAAGTTCATTATTTACACTTCTCATATTTACTAAAGCAGCTCTTGAAGATCAAATGTGATCAAAGTCTTTCAACCCTATTAGCTATACGTAATTTCGATCCTTATGACTTTTCAACTCTCACTTAAGTTCAACTTCATTCAGATTTGAGTTCAAACGGCTCACCTTCACTAGAGTATACATTATCCCACCCTCTTGAAATATTCGACTTTGGGTCTAATTTTGATCTTAAAGGTTTCAATCTTCAAAGTACTATAATCTGCTGCTTTTGACCATTAGCACATTCATCCCTTAGCTCGAATTTGACCTTTATCGTTTTGAACTTTGCTCTAAAGCAACTTATTAATTTAAGTAACAAATTGACGTCGTCAGGCTTGTTACAAGTTAGTTAGGGCCGTGGTACTTGTTGTGCAGATTTTCAAGGACAATCGCAACAACATACAACATTAGGCCCTCGTTAGATATTCGACTCTCAGTCCAATTTCTGAGTTAGAAGGTTTTGATCTTCACAATATTGTAATATGATGTACTATAACTATCATAATATTCGATCTCAAGCTTGAATCTAACCTTATTTTTTGATTTTATGGAACGATTAAGGTGCCGCGTTGTTTGTTTAGTTGATTATTATCCTACTAATAGTTAAAGGAACAAAACTGCAAGGTTATATACAAATTGAAACAACATATAATGATTAGGTGTATGTATAACATATAATAAGTTCAACGTTAATAACTCTCTTATCTCATTTAATCTATTATTAAATAACTAAATTAATAGTTTTATAATCATTTGTTACTTTAATTGACATGTTATAATGAGGGTTGTTGCTAAAAATCACAAACACATGGAGATTGTTCCATAAAATCAAAAAAGAGGTATGAATATTATCGAGCGGTCCCTAAAACCACTTTTAGGGACCGCCGGGCAGTCTAAAATAAGTATTAGGGACTGCTGAGCGGTCCCTAATAATATTCATATCTCATTTTTTGATTTTATGGAACGATTAAAGTGGCGCATTGTTTATTTCGTTGATGATTATCCTAATAATAGTTAAGAGAACAAAATTACAAGGTTTCATACAAATTTAAACAACATATGATGATTAAGTGTACGTATAAAGTATAATAAGTTCAACGTTAATAACTCTCTCAATCTCATTCAATCTACTATTAAATAACTAAATTAATAGTTTTATAATTGGGGACCGCTCTGGCGGTCCCTAAAGACCCCTGAATCTTGTCATGTAACTTCATGTTTGTTACTTGTTGTACGGATGTGTCAAGGAGAAGAGTCTATCAAAAATAGCACGGCGACAACGATGAATCTTACGTGAAATGTCCAATTGCTCTACTAAGTTCACTACCAAGTTAGTCGATGTTAATTACCACATCAGGTAGGTTCATGCATTAGTATCTTCTAAAGTTGGTGAAAATTGTTATACTTGAATATGTGAATTGCAATATAAGTAATGTTCCTTTGGCATGTCGTAAAAATCTAACTAAAAGAGTACACTTTTTTTTTTTTTTATATAAACAAGGATGTTACTAAACTCCAAAAATGAGTAGAAGAAAGACTCTTTACAAGAGAGAAAATAGAGACAACTGAACTCACCTAACAGAAAATTACAAAACACAACAAAGGCGACATGCACTTGCCACTTACCGAAAAATGATTTTTTTTTCTCGTGGCTTTTATCCACGCCCACGTTTTGACTTAAATACTTTGTAATATATCATTAGTATTCATTCACGTTACTCTAACACCATGTTTTTCGACTATTTCAAATAACCCAACCTGTGAAGAACCACAACGCAACCCATTCTCCACCCTCTTTTTTCCCAGACACAAATCCAGATTTTTCCAAATTCATAGTAATGACCCAAAATTAGCACAAGGCACTAAGTAAGAATGTAGAGGGAATTCGATACCACTCTTCACATAGCGTAGAGAAATATCCTTTATACGAGGCAGTGGTAGGCTTGATTACGAGGGGGATTAAATCCTCTTTTAATATAATAGTGAATAAATAACTTTTGGGAACGTAATCTTGCTCTTGTATTTGTGTACATTCGAGTCAAGATGATTACAAATGACCTTTGAATCTGTTTTTATAAGCCTAAACTAAGTCTCTATTATGAAGTGCATCTTGTCTTTCTTTAATGGACGCGTGATCTGCACTTATGGCTTGCTAAACATTGGTGGATCTGTCGGCATGTTAAATTTTGGATTAGCTGAGGCTTAAATATTTGTCACTTGCTCATAATGGCGTATGGGTATCTTCAAGTGGTAGTGTTTATTACGTCGGATTTGTTCAGTCTTTACAATATATTATTTGTTCCGTCGAGACTCTCTCGTTGGGCCTGACTCTTGTGGAGAATGACGATGGTGAAGGTCTACGAGGGTTCTCCTCTGACTTCTGTTTTGGAGATAGTATCCCATTACGAGGCCTCCTGCCTCGTAAGTTTCTCTAGTGTTTCTCTTCGTTAGTAGCATCGTCTCTTCAATGAGAGTCGTTGGTTAGTAGTTTCTACCATGGTATTGTTATATATTATCATCAAATATTATATACACAAAATTCACAATGCAACTTTTACTTTAAATTTTAAAAAAAAAATAGTATCCTAAACGCCGAGTAGACTACTACTCTTCAAAGACCAAGAAGAACGGCGGCCATTTAATCTTGAATATATGTGTGTATATATATATAAGTGTTTTACTAGAGCGCATGATTCCAGTGAAAGTGCACTTCAGCATTTAATTTGTTAGTTTTGAATATGAATATCGGAAGACAGCTAACCTAACTATGCTTTCAGCTTATCAAAAAAAGCTATGCTCCTAACTGTCCTAATAAATAGCAGAACACTCACACCGCTAAATGTCGTAAACTCTTTTGGCGTGGTAGGAGTTTTCAGTCTCACCACGTCGCTCTCGTGTCGTATACTATATATCGAATCAATGCATAAGATAGCTAGGAATCTTTATTCTCGATTTGCCTCATCCATAATCTTTGTGAAGACCATCAAAATATAAATCAAGATGTGTTGTTATAAAATATGCACAAATTGTGATAATTGGGATTTGATTATGTTTCATTGGAGCGATTTTTTACTCTAATTACTTGCACATGTTTTTTGTCACCTCTAAATGGAGGTGATTTTGTAATTTTTATTAAAGAGAGAAATAAAGTAAAATAATCCTCTTCTATATATTTGTATTGTGGGAGTAAAAACACCAAATAACTGAAGCACATAATTCTTGTTTTGTCTTGTTATTATCTCTTCATGTTTTATCAATATAGTGTAAATCGTAACAATTTTTGTGGCACCAACACATACACATGATGTTGCCACTAATTCGAAAAATTATGCACCATTTATGATGCACTACTACTGTGAAAAACAAAATGACACTATCCCCTTATTGTACTATTTGGCCGATTTTATTTTTCAGTTATGTACGTAGGGATTTATCCTTCTAATGTGGTGATTATCTGATTTGATTATTAGTTTTTTGGACTTTGATTGGTGGTCAAGAGGTGGAATAGCAAATTGTACCCTGAAATTAACATTACATTTTTAAGTAATTTGGTTGCTAGGTTGCTTACTATACATTTATAATTTTAAAACTAAGAAATTGAATATTATACACTAGTATTTTGTATCATCCCACAAATTAATTAATTAAATCATCTAAAACACGAGATAATTATATAATGATAAAATATAGTGGAAATTAAAATTAGTTTATTTACCATAAATATTCAAAAATGCTAATCACCTAAATTTCTAGGATTGTTTTAAGCACCAAAACATTCATTTAAAAGTCGAAGTTCTTAGCTTGAGCTAAAATGGGAAGGTTGTAGTTTGCAACTGTTTGGATTTCACATTAGGATAAACGCTATTAAGTATTACATAGGGGTCAATGTCAATTATGGTGCCGATCAAAAAAAAAAAAAAAGAGTCAATTATGGTACTTCATCATAAGAAAGCAAGAAGAAGAAAAGTAGAGTGAGAAACTTGGTCAACAGTGAACTTGATCAGAGGACATATATTGTGTTGAAGGGATAGATCTATGAAGAAGGTACATAAACCATTCAATGCTTAAACGATGTAGTTTTTAACATACTGAACGACACTTGCCTATTGATCCTCGTCGACTAAAATTGTTCGTCAAGATAACAACCTTAATTGTCGTTATATGAGACGTTTTTTGAAGGCAATTCTAATTATGTTTTCTTATTCAGTTATTTTATATATTTTTAGGTTAATTTTTGGCCAAATTCATTGTTTTATTTCATCTCGTAGGAGGAGCAATGCGACTACTGCGCCCCATGAGCCTTGCTCCGATCCGAGCTGGTTCAGTGATGACCAGCCACTTTACCCAATGCAGACTAAAGTGCCACTCATATGTAGGGGTCTCACTTGTTCAGGATCAAAATCATACACGTTTTATAAATTATATTTTGATATATACAATGGAAGTCTTGGTATTTCAAACAATGTGACTATTTTAATGGTTATGCACTAATGACAAAACACGAATATTCAAAATGCACGCTTGAACAATTATTCACTTGATCCATGCTGCCATGTTGATTTTATTCTTAGGAACAGACAGAAGAAACGAGGAATAAATCTTTAATGACTTAGTGAGATTCATACAAAAGAACTGATAATGCAAGAATTAACTGTCATTTGCTGGATACATTTCGACGAGGAACGACCTCACAAACAATCTAGAGACACGCTCGAGTACATGTCGATCCAGCACGCGGGTTACAACAAACTCCTGACTGCAAGTGGTGCCTAGATAGATGAGTATCAAGCGAAATTACTTAAATCGACAGTCATTACTGCCCGATAGTAACTCGACTCAATCCCTGGGCCCAACTTCCCAAAGGTGTCGCAATGGGTATAACAGATAAACAAATAAGCTAGTAAACTGGATAATATCTGTTGCTCTTTGAGCTACATGTCTCAAACACATTCTGGTTGCTCTTTGCACAGTTCAAGAACCAACATATGGGATTATATCAGAGAATTACCATGATTATAAATCAATATGATTAATAAATGATTGGATATGATTTAAGGACGAGTAATAAAATAATGTTATGAGATGAGATGCAAAAATAGAAATATGATGAAATATAGGTTGTTCGAGGTTTGGTAATGGAGTAGTGGCTTTTCTATCCAAGTTCCTCAGGGCCGGATGTCAAACGGGGCTAGAACAAATCAGAAATAGAACCTCACCTTTACTCGTACGGAGAACCTTGATGTCGTTGATTAGTTCATCAAACCTTTAACAAATTTAAATAATATTAATCAACTGAATTTATAATTTACCACAACAAATATTAGTACTTTTTCTTCAGTTCTGATGTTGGTGAAATTGAGAACGTTCTTGTTAAGAATGCTAGTTACAATGTGAATCTTAGTAAATAACACATAATCATAATTTATGTCATTACACAATAAATGTTCATGTTAAAGTCATTTCGACGACAAGTAACGGTAATAAGTAAAATTTGATTAACTATGCAGTTTGATACATAATCAATCCTTAAAATAAATTACTTAACCAACTCTAAGAAAACTCTTCTTTCTAGCCTTTAATCAATTCAAAACTTTTAATAACCACGCATCAGATAAGTATGGTCTAACTTAGGTGATTATTACCTTATTTTACATAGTTAGTTTAAAATACACATAATTATGTTATAACTTAAATATAAAGACATACTATGAGAAATTTATCAAAACATGTGATAAGGAATGTTTATTATGATAAATATTCTTATTTGATGTTTAAGTCATGAGGTGGCAAGAATAATCTTGTAAGACTTATGAAAGTAGTATGTTAAACATGATAAATCTACCATTTAAATGATATAAAAAAAATTACAAAAATGTCAATTCATGATTATAAATTATAATAATCTGGTTATAACAAATACTAAATCATGTTAAGTTCATGTGTGTGATAAACACATGAATTATGATGGTGATTTAACTTATAAACTAAGAAAATAAAAGTTGTGCCAAATAAACTGAAAAATCACCGCAGTTTCGATTTTACCTTTGATCAGACATCCAAATGAACTTGTTTTTTAAATCTTTTTATGTTTTATGGTTTCTAGCATCATGAGGAATGTGGGTATCCAAGATTTTTAGAAAACACAAAGGTTTGTTATGCTAAATAATTCTTGCAACATAAGAGTTACTATCGGATTTCTTGGCAGCAATTTACGGTTTACGGATTACGGCCTCCTAGATTATATTATTTGGGCAAGATGTCTTCATCCAAAAGATAGAAGACACCAAGAAGGGTATATATCCGAAAATTGGTAGTAAAATAATGTTTATACTATTTGATATGATTTTTCTAAGGTGTAGGGGCAAAATCGACATTTCCTACACAGTAAAAGTTTTGACGTCTTTTTGGGTAGAAAATAACAAGATAAAATTTGAAAATTTTATTTTTCGAACGAAAACACAAAAAAGTAACAACTTTTATTTCTGGGTACTTTTGCAGAATCATATTATTTTGGGCTGTATAAAATGTTGAACAATGATGAGTATTTATAGGCGAAAATATTAGTTTAATCATAACTATTTATGTCCCACCTTGATTATTTTATAATAAATAACAAAAAATCTGAATTTAATCATGCTCTTAAGGATGTCATGGCTTACTTCATCAAAAAGATGTCATGGCTTACTTCATCAATTGATTAATTGCATATCAAGTCCCTCAATTATTTATAATTAAAATTCAAATAGGCATAATTAGATTTTTTTTGTTACATACATATTTACTTATGTAATTTTTTTAGTTAATTCGATCCACTTGGTTAATATTTAAAATTGAAATATATGTTTTAGGATTAGAGACTATAAAATAATAAAAGACTAACTTTTAAGTTCAGGGATTAAAAGACAATTTTTTCTAAACATTTAGGGTTAAAAATAAAAAAATTCAAAAGTTCAAGGACTAAAGTATAAATTTATTTTCTTCCTAGTTTTTGGAGCGTTACAATTCCCCCTCCTTAAGGGATTCTGGTCCCCAGATTCTTACCTGAATTGTATTGAAGATAAAAAATTACGATTTCACATATGTTTCTCTTACTTCATCGGACTTTCTTTAACTAGTGATCCACCCTGATAAAACGTGCAACATAAAAAAAAATCGGTCTTTCTAATTTATGTGATCCCAAATTATTAGTTCCTATGTAAACCCAATAAATTTATTCCATAAATATTTCCGTCTTCTCAAACTTATTATAAATTCCACCATAAATTATCAATTTTCTCTTTAACCATTGCTTCAAGAATCCTCATATTTTAATTGAATTAATACTTTGACAATGAACATATCCATAACTTGACTCGCCTAGCTCTAACTCAAATTTATAATGTCTCCTCTAAAAAAGTATCAATCCACTCTCAACGTATGAATATCTAACAACCTAAAAATCACCTAGATAATTATTCGCTTAAGGTTTTAATCCATTTCCTATGTCTCAAATTTACCTTTCACCTTCAAATTGTCAGTCTGGTGTCTACTACTTAAACTTAACAAACTCATATCTATTAACTAGATCGTAAAGCCAATCTATATTCCAAAGTGAATATCTCTTTGTAATTGATACCTAAAAGTTCATCTTTTTTTTTCGAACAAGACTAATGTATCCCAAAAGAGAAGTATTTCTAACCACTATCTCGATTAATTTTATACTTAAGAACTAACACTTCACACCATAGGAAGTCGAAAACCCATTTTCTCGGAATAAGAAAATTAAACTCTTATGATTATTGTCTAATAATATGCGAGAGTTTAGTACTTTTTTATTTTGATTAGCTTAATATAATTATATTAATCAAGTTTTGACGTTTCACACATTATAACAACTATATAAGTAGAAGAAGACTACTCAAATAAATGTCTTATTATCCAAGATGCAATATTTCAATTGAACTTACATAATAGTAGTAAACTCATACCAAGATCAAGAAATAGGAAAGGTATTGTGAACCCTAAAAATACAATAGCAAATTCAAATGATGTTTCTTCATCATTTAGAAGAAACATAAAATTGTAAATAACAAAATTACAACAAGAATTACTTAAACCATATGATCCATTTTTGGTAGAGAGGAGTTAGATGAAGATGAGCGTGTGTTTTGTAGTATAAAATGATGTATTTATAGAAGGAGATAAGGACATTATAGCCTTTTAAAGCCGTTGGGAGAGAAAAAAAAATAAAAAAAATGATATTTTTTTTGAATGATTTGAATGGTATGATGATTGGGACAAAAATTAAGATTAGAAGTATGTGACTTGTTTGTGAGAAATATGTTAGTTAAAAAAGTTTTAACTAACGAGCATAATGTAGAGTAATTAGAAAAATCTTTAATATTCTTAAAATTTTGAGTACCAAAAATTTTAATCCAATTTTTTTTGTCGATAAATCATGCTAATTAATATTTTATTTATTTTTAAAAAAAAAACTACCACAAAGAACACGAGTAATTTAATTGTAACATAACATAGAAGTTTTTTTGATTTATTATTATTGTTGATATTATTATTATTTTGAAAAATTTATATTCAAATGAATAAACCTGGATATCTAGACAAAACACATGAGGAAAATAAGGTGACATAACTTTTCCTTATAAGTGCATGCATGTATTTTAAGAATTATGCAAATATTTAGTTTTTCAGTACAAATAAAACTTAGACGGTCTTATATATATATATGCACGCGAGCACACACACACACACACACACACACACACACACACACATATATATATATATATATATATATATATTATTTTTAATAGGCACAAATAATAGGTGAAGGGGTACAACGATATGAATGCGTTTTCTTAGATTGGTAAATGTCATATCATAAAAGATGGATTGTTGGAGACACTATTTAATTAATTATTATTTTTGAAGATGTTGTATTATTATTGTTTCAAAAGCTTCCTTGGTACGTCTACTATGTTTTCTTATAAATATCGATTTTATGATATCGAAGATCACACATTGACACATACCACATTATCCGGGGAAGAAATATAATTTCAAATAGAAAACTCTTCAACTCGAGAGATAAATACTATTTGTGTCTTTTGTGGATCTAATTTCGAAAAAGATCTCTGCATATACTGCAAATGAATTGATTGATAAACTTAAAGCATATGTACCAAAAGTAGATCCCATATCGTCACAAATTCAATGGCAGACAAGTAGTGACAATAAGCGTGGTAAGAAACGTGCTTTAGATGTAGATATGACACTCTGATTGGTAACTCTTTTATGTTGATCAGTATTTGATGTAAGAATATATGTTTTAGTCTATATGAATATTTTAGTGAAAAACATCTTTGAGTAATTAATGTTTGTCCAAATTTTTTAACCATTGGCTCTGATACCATACTGTGACGACCGCGCCCCATGAGCCCTGCTCCGATCCGAGTTGGTTTAGTGGTGGTCAGCCACTTTACCCAATCCAAACTAAAGCGCAACTCATAGGAACGGTCTCACTTGTTCAGGATCAAAATCATACACGTTTTATAATTATATTTTCATATATACATCGGAAGTTTTAGAATTACAAACAATGTGACTATTTTAATGGTTATGCACTAGTGAGAAAACACGAATATTCCAAAATGCACGCTTGAACAATTATTCACTTGATTCATGCTGTCATGTTAATTTTATCCTGAGGAATAGACAGAAGAAACGAGGAATAAATCTTTAATGACTTAGTGAGATTCATATAAAAGAACTGGTAATGCAAGAATTAACTATGAACTACTGGATACATTTCGAGGAGTGATCTTATCGGTAGAAACAGTTCTACTAGACAATTTGATGTAGCAATTGTACTGGAATTTTCATAGATTAGTTAATGAACTTGTGCTTAACAATAAACAAATCAAGCCTTATAACTTCTAATATTCTACCTTATACCTCTCGACGATGAGGGACCTCCCAAACAATCAAGAGACATGCTCGAGTACATGTCGATCCAGCACGCGGGTTACAACCAACTCCTGACTGTAAGCGCTGCCTAGATAGATGGGTATTGATGATGCATAGTATGCCCCACTCTCGGAGAGTGGCGGAAAAGCGGGTACCCTACAAAAACAATTGTCCACAGTCTTGCGGGAAAGTACGTAACGGCCACGACCTACCACCGCCCAAATAAAGGTAGATAGTCCAAACTCTGGAGATGGTACTTCCGAGTTACGACCCAAAAACACCCTCCAAGGGTACTAGGTCTAAACACTCGGAGAAAGGTAGCCCTAGACCCGGCCGATGCCTCTTAGACGGGATGGGGTGAGGCCCCAAAGGCTCGAACACGTCCCCCCTCCAACGTCCTAAGACCTACCTAAGATCAGGGTACCCACAACCCAACGACCAGAGACCCCTCAGTCCAAAAGAATAACCGCCCTCGGAGCAATCGACACCCCCACGAAGTGCCCGAGGAGCACACAACAAACATTAAGGACACGAGTAAAGACAAGACACGGTCAAAGACTCACCATAATCTCATATTATCAGTCCATGATCGAAGAACAGCCCCAAGTCTCATTCACGATTAACGACCCGCAAAGACAGTCCAAATCGACCACAACCTCCGACTCACCTCGAAGGACGCACTATTCGTCATCACCACTCCCAACGTCACGATTACCATCCCCCATTGGTCTAACTCTCCCAACGCCACGACTAGCCTAATAAAGAGGAAAGACCATCCCCCCATTGGTCCAACTCATTCATTAGGGCAGAAAGCAGCAAACAGCATTGGTGCAGACCGGACTACATGCATTGGTGCAGAAGACTCCCACACCATTAGGCACCAACAAAAGCGATAAGACCATCCCTCATTGGCCAAAGACCTTTGAACTTACACTATAAATAGTACCCCTTTTCAGCAAGAGAAGGGAAGGGGGCTCGAACTCAAACGCTAATCCTCTCCAAACGAAAGCAACAATATTCTCCATTGTCATACACTCCACTTGTACTTAGAATTTAACGCATTTTTCTAGCTCTTACTCGTGCATTCCACAGTACTTTACTCAAAGTCCTTAAAAAAATATTGTGCCTCCTCTCCTCAAGTTCGAGATTGGCATTCCAAACACAAATATTTGAGTAACAATATCTCCAAACACCCCTACTATACGAGCCCGGGCGATATTCACTCACCAAATGGCGCCGTCTGTGGGAACGCCTCTCTGAGAAAAGCTTGAGGAAAGTTGCATGGCCAGAAAAAGAGCTAGAAGAGTACGAGTTTGAGTATCCTCACGGCCCTCACGATCCCATACCGAAGTCGAATCCATGAAAAATCACGACAATGAAACAGAGAGGGAGCTAAGCCTTCCACTCCATCCTGGCGAGGTCTCACGACAAGATGGTCCAGTGCCTCCCCCTGAAGTCCCAGCACCACCTGCAGCTGAAGCTCCTATACTGTCGGACCACCAACAGGTACCTCCGGGAATGGGACCTGCTATGGGTTACGTGCAGGTCCCCCTAGACATGTATCACAACACGTTCTCTCGGTTCAACCGGCGAGGAGCCACAGCCTCGGAAAATGCTCGGGGTCGGGACAGGGAATGCACCGAGGAGAGGCGAAACCCCCTACACCCAATCAGCCCCACCTTCTAGGGCTCGATCAGAGGGACTGTCGCAAAACGATACCCGAGCTTCCCCTACACGATGAAGAGGGAGACAACCTTCATCGGATACTGCCAGCTCGGTCGGTGCATCACGATGAGGTGAACCCCCCAGGCCACCCCGTCCGCAAGGGACAGCGTGGAATGCACCCGACCTCCGTGAGCCATTTTAACGACAGCCCGTAGAAAGACGAGGTATGATGGAACAAATGCAAAGAGAATTGTGTGAACTCCATCGCAATCTCAACCCGAGCGAGGAACCGACCTATCAAGGGTCGCCATTCGCACCCGCTATCGCCGAACCTCAGGTCCCCTGACCATGAAGCCTATTGGACTTCCAAACTATGCTACAGAGAGCACTAATCGTGATCCCCGTGACCGCATTGGTCAATACCTAGCATGCATAGACTTGTCGTCAGCCCCAGACTTCGAAGAACTTTGGGCCGCCGAACCACGACCAGGAAGAAGGTTCAGAGTATCCTCCAGCTTCTGAGGACGAAATATCCAGGTAGTAGATAGACTCTGGGGGTCAACATCAGAGCAGAAGAAGTTCTTCGCAATGCAGAGCTGTCGACAATCTCAAAAACCTCACAAGAGGTGACCTTCGAAGCAAGGGGCGAGACGCTCCCTTATCTCCTTATCTTGGGCAGCCAGACATTTGTCTCGCTCCATTATGGTCTTCTCCACAACCCCCTAGAGCGACGTCACCAGCTTCTCAGAGTCCTCGAGCATCCCGACCAACTCAGCCTCTCTCCCGGCCAAAACTTCCCTTGCATTCTCAGAAGCCGCCAGACGATCTCTCATCTGTTGCTCTTATCCCTTTAGAGAATCCCTCTCTCGGGCTACCTCCTCGTAGAACCGAGATAGACCTCTCATTCCAACGGGGGCCTGCCAAAAAAAATGGGTGTCAGTCGAAGAAACTCGAGATGAAAAAATAAACATACTTACAACAACATCACTTACCAAGGTCACGCACAGTTGCGCAACCAAGCCCAACTCCTAGGCATCCAGCAGAGAGGTGGTCGAAGAAGAGCCAATACGAGCTAACTCGTCGGAAAGACCCAGAGTTTGAGCTCTCAGGCTCGCTGCACTCCTCAAAAGTGATTGCATCGGAGGAAAGGTAACCTAACCCCAAGTCCCGACTTCCTAAGCAGAAGCGACCTGAAAGTCTGAAGGCCCAACTCCATGACGATGAGAAAGAGACGAAGAAGACTTTTCAGCAACCGACTATGTTCCCACGATCTGGGGTTGAGGTGTAAAAGGCTGAATCGAGGGGTACCATCAATGTCAGCCCGCATGGTCGAAGAGTAGTGCAGCGTGAACCAGTCTCCGGCTGCACCAAACCCCGTTTGGGCAATCAAGAAAGACGAGAGGCAGTGGTACTATCTCCCACTTGCACCAGAACATGACCCTCGTACTTAGAATCCTGAACCAAGATCACCTTACTTTTGGAGGAAATCTCGGAATGCTCCCGATGCCTCTTTCTTCCTACCAGTTCGATCTCTTTCTCACTCGACTGGCTCGTACTAGAGGGGACCTCTGCCGAAGCACTCTTCTCTCCAAAAGGCACGGTAGCTGATGCCGTCAAAGTTGTCGACCCCCTGCCCTCCGGGGCCTATGAGCAATGGCCTGCTTCCTCTTCTTGGAAGGGCGAGGAATAGGAGCATCACATTTCAGCGTCTCCATGATAGTCTCTGCAAGATCAATTCCGACTCAAAAAGGAAGAAAAGCCCGAAGAAGAAATATCTACCAAAACATCATAAATACTTACTAATCGAGGGGCCATTGTTTCCCACGAAAGACTCCAAAGCTAGTATGTCATCCAGGCCACACTACTCATAAAGGGCCGAAAACACGCTGGCCTGGGACATCTTGCATGGTCCAGTCTGCTGGAATTCGGGGGTCGAGATTCCACTCCCTCAGAACATCATCCAGAAGGCCTTGGGCTATGGATCGAACGAAGAAAAAATTATCCTTCCAACTGCTGTGAGAACTCGAGGGGTCGTGAAGAATCCTCTTCGTCGACTTCCGCATGGTGAAAGTGTAAAAGAGCATGTCTAACGACGAGCTCGCCAAATCAAAGGCCCCAAAAAATCTGAACACCGTACATGGGTGTCCATAGGCTGCACAAATAAAGGAAAATGTCGCTAGAGCCGACCATCCGTTAGGAGAAAGTTGACTCGGACATAGCATGCATGCCTTGATGACCTCCCGTTAGAAAGCAGGGAGAAAAGATCTTTGCCCGCCTTGATCTGCACAAAATAGGCGGTGTAGTAACCAGGGCAAGGAGAAGTAGCCCTCTCATGACCCCGAGGCACCGCGAGCTCCAGACCACCAGTACTCGCGCTATACTTGGAAAATTCAGCCTTGATCTCATCCAGAGATTTCACCAAACTTCGTACACCACCAGCCAAAACCCTAGGTGGCACCGCCACCGCCATCACATTTTTGCCTTTTTAGCAGAAGTCTCTGCTGAACCAACCAACGTGACGGCATCGCGACGCATCCTCTGCAGAAGGCGCCTTCATAGTGCCACCCGCCGCCGCCCGTTGTCTATTGCACCATACCGGACGCCTCCTCACCGGAACTGCTCGCAGAAGCCATCAGATCGCTGACAAAAAATTCAAAGTACCGAAAAGAGAGAAAAGAGAGGGAAAAACAAGAAGACCCGAGTGAATGAAGACAAATCACTACGAGCCCCTTCAATTTATAGGCGGAGCAGCTCAAATGACGCCCATGGCGCGTGGCCAACTTAGCGCCACGTGGGGCAAGATGGATCACATCTTCAAAAAAAACTCGACAGCACATAGACTCATTTAATGAGTTCCAAATGATTTCTACAAAATACACTCGGAACTAGGGGGACTCCGGATGATGCATAATCTGCCCCACCCTCGGAGAGGGGTGGGAAAGCGGGTACTTTACAAAAACAATTGTCCACGGTCTTACGAAAAAGTACGTAATGGCCACGACCCACCTCCGTCCAAATAAAGGTAGACGGTCCAAACTCTAGAGACCATACCCCCGAGTCACGACCCAAAAACACCCTCTAAGAGTACTCGGTCTAAACACTCGGAGAAAGGTACCCACAGACCCGGTCGATGCCTCTTAGACAGGATGTGGTGAGGCCAAGAAGGCTCGAACACGTCCCCCGCCCCCAAGACCTAAGACCTACCTAAGATCAGGGTACCCACGACAAAACGACCTAAGACCCTCCAGTCCAAAAGAATAACCGCCCTCGGAGCAATCGACACCCCACGAAGCACCCGAGGAGCCGTCACTAACACTTAACCAAAATTGAGGAAACAGGAACACACAACAAACATTAAGTACACGAGTAAAGACAAGGCACGGTCAAAGACCCACCATAATCTCATATTAGCAGTCCAAGATCGAAGAACAGCCCCGGGTCTCCTTCACGACGAACGACCCGCAAACACAAGCAAAATTGACCACGACCGACTCACCTCGAAGGACGCACTATTCGTCATCATCACTCCCAACGTCACGACTACCATCCCCCATTGGTCCAACTCTCCTAATGCCATGACTACCCTAATAACAAGGAAAGACCATCCTCCCATTGGTCCTACTCATTAATTAGGGCAGAAATCAGGAAATATCATTGATGCAGACTATTCATTGGTGCAGATCGGACTGCATGCATTGGCGCAGATTATCCCCGAAGACCATTGGAGCAGAAGACTACCATTGGGCACCAGCAAAAGCGATAAGACCAGCCCTTATTGGCCAAAGACCCTTGAAATTACACTATAAATAGTCTCCCTTTTCAGCAAGAGGAGGGAAGGGGGCTCGAACTCAAGCACTAATCCTCTCCAAACGAAAGCAACAATATTCTCCATTGTCATACAGTCCACTTGTACTTATACTTTATCACATTTTTCTAGCTCTAACTCGTGCACTCCACACGACCCCTTGTACTTTACTCAAAGTCCTTAATGAAAATATTGTGCCTCCTTTCCTCAAGCTCGAGATTGGCGTTCCTAACACAAATACTTGAGTAACAATATCTCCAAACACCCCGACTATACAGGCCCGGACGATATTCCCTCACCAGGTATCACGCAAAATTACTTAAACCGACAGTCCTTATTGCCCGATAGTAACTCGACTCGATCCCTGGGCCCAACTTCCCAAAGGTGTCCCAATGGGTATAACAGATAAACAAATAAGCCAGTAAATCGGATAATATCCGTTGCTCTTTGAGCTACATGTCTTGAACATAGTCTGGTTACTCTTTGCACAGTTCAAAAACCAACATGTGAGATTATATCAGAGAATTACCATGATTATGAATCAATATGATTAATAAATGATTGGATATGATTTAAGGACGAGTAATAAAATAATGTTATGAGATGAAATGCAAAAATAGAAATATGATGAAATATAGGTTGTTCGAGGTTTGGTAATGGAGTAGTGGCTTTTCTATCCAAGTTCCTCAAGGCCGGATATCAAACAGGGCTAGAACAAATCAGAAATAGAACATCACCTTTACTCATACGGGGAACTTTGATGTCGTTGATTAGTTCATCAAACCTTTAACAAATTTAAATAATATTAATCAACTAAATTTATAATTTACCACAACAAATATTAATATTTTTTCTTCAGTTCTGATGTTGGTAAAATTGAGAACGTTCTTGTTAAGAATGCTAGGTACAATGTAAATCTTAGTAAATAACACATAATCTTAATTTTTGCAACATAAGAGTTGCTATTGGATTTCTTTGCACCAGTTTACAGTTTATGGATTACGACCTCCTAGATCGTATTATTTGGGCAAGATGTCTTCATACAAAAGATAGAAGACACCAAGAAGGGTATATATCCGAAAATTGGTAGTAAAATCATGTTTCTACTATTTGATATGATTTTCCTAAGGTGTAGGGGCATAATCGGCATTTCCTGCGCAGTAAAAGTTTTGGCGTTTGGGTAAAAAATAACAAGATAAAAATTTGGAAGATTTATTTTCCAAACGAAATACAAAAACGAACAACTTTTATTTCAGGGTACTTTTGCAGAATCGGATTATTTTGGGTTGTATAAAATGTTGAAAAATGGTGAGTATTTATAGGCAAAAATAGTAGTTTAATCATAACTATTTATGTCCCACCTTGACAAAAAAATCTGAATTTAATCATGCTTTTAAGGATGTCATGGCTTACCTCATCAAAAAGATGTCATGGCTTACTTTATCAATTGGTTAATTGCATATTAAGTCTCTCAATTATTTATAATTAAAATTCAAATAGGTATAATTAGATTTCTTTGTTACATACATATTTACTTATGTAATTTTTCTAGGTAGTTTGATCAACTTGGTTAATATTTGAAATTAAAAATATGTTTTAGGATTAGAGATCTATAAAATAATAAAAGACTAACTTTTAAGTTCAAAGACTAAAAGACAATTTTTTCTAAATATTTAGGGTCAAAAATATAAAATTATAAAAGTTCAAGAACTAATGTATAAATTTATTTTCTTTCTAATTTTTGAGGCGTTACCAGCAAAGGCATTTTGGCTCATGTAATGCATGTGCCAATGTTGAACATTATGAAGGGAAACCATGTCGGTGAGATTATAAAATTAAAACATCACAAAATTTTCAATTTCTACAAATGTTGTGCGAGTTAGGTTAGTCAAGTTTAAATATTATGTTGTTTCACACGGGATAGTCGTGCCATGGCACGAGTCTCATATGAGCACCATCATAGTTAGAAGAGGACTGCATGCCACTCAACTCGTGCCTATCAGCAACAAAACATGTAATATAACATTCTTACCAATTCACCGGGTAAAAAGGGGTAGATCTAAGATTTTATTTTACTCTAGGCTCCTTAAGCCTTACTTAAGTTAGGAAAAATGCCATAAAAACTTCAAAACAAATTTATTAGATAAAATGAGAAATTGCCATTTTTTCAGTACAGCATTACTATAAAGGAAAATTACACAATAAGTTAATTATAGTTTCGAATTGCGGAAAGTATATCATTTTTAGATTTATTTAAATTTTAAATATTATAGTATCACATTTAAGTTTATTTAAAGATTTTAAGACAAAATTTCATGATATATTCTAAAATTGGGTGCAATATGCTAATTAAATAAATGCATGTGTATATGGGGTTAATTTCTAAATATAGACAACACAATGGTAGCTTATTTTATCCAACACAAGGGTAGCTTATTTTATCCACCTAAGAGTACATTCGACATCTACTTAGGCCAAAAGTCTGATTATGCTCTAATTGGGCATATTTAGCTAATTTTGAAAATATTTATTTCTCCGGGCTGAAAAGATATTGAGCAAAAAGTTATAAACGCAAAAAATAATGGCCAAATTTAACAATTCGTCCATGAAAATAATTTAAATAAACGTCAACGGCAGAGAATAATTTAGCAAGTTGGTATAGTTAAATTTGCTAATTTGTACTATTATATCAATCCACTTGTTTATACTTTTTTTACTAAACTTATTACCTTAAAAAAAAAAAAAAAACATAAATGGTTTAAGCCTCTAACTTATGTCCTGTTTTACATTGTATAGTATAGTCTAACACTTCAAAAGTTACGGTATACCACTAAACCTTATGACTCATAAATTTTTTTACTCTTAAATCGTCAATCCTCCAATTAATTCGAACACGTGTTTATTATACTCTGTCCGTTGAATTTAGTCTTAAGAACAAACACTTCTTCGAAAAGAATGAGTTGATAGGTATAAAGTATACTAGATATCGTAAATGCAAAAAAAAAAAAAAAAGTATACTAGATATCGTAAAAACGACATAATTTAAGGGATTAAAGCATCTAATAATCCTAATCCCAAATTATTAATTAAGAAAAGTAGCAAATCTCCGAGTCGTGCAAATTATATTATTAATTAAGAAAAGTAGCAAATCTCCGGTTCGCCTCCATTTCTGACCAAAGTATAAAAAAAAGAGTAGCTAAATCAAAAGATTAATAAAAGTCTAGAAGCTTCCATCAATAGAGAGGATTCTGGAGAAATGATTTATTTAATCAAACCTTTTTTTATTTCATTTCAACAAAATCGTCTTCCTTATTACAGCTGAATATTATAACCGCTTATTCGTACAGTTAAGGCATCATCAAGAGAGAGACAAAGTAGAAGATGTCGCCAACGGCGGCGACGGCCAAACAGGCGGAGCAACTCCGGCAAGACGGAAACACTTATTTTAAGAAAGAGCGATTCGGTGCTGCCATTGATGCTTATACTGAGGTACTTTTTGTTCGATTAAGTCAATTCTTAGTTTTTTTTTTCTTTTTTTTTGAATTTGACTGGCATTGAATTTAAATTGATTTTGCGTTTACTAGGCTATAACTCTGTGCCCTAATGTTGCGGTGTATTGGACCAACCGCGCTTTGTGCTATATGAGGCGGAAGTACGTATGATTCCTTCAAACTCACTCAATGCGGATTGTTATTTCATTCGAATAATAATACTATTATTTGTATTTCTCATTCATTTATGTCTCTTAATTACAATAGTGAATGGACGAGAGTGGAGGAGGACTGTAGGAAAGCTATAAGCCTTGAACCTCACTCTGTTAAGGTCTGTTCGATTTGAAACAAAATTTATCGAAGACGAGTTGCTTTTATTTTGTTCTTTCGATGTCATATGTAATCCTACGTATTATGTCGAGAGTATCCTAGGTCTCTCCACAATGTTCTAATGATATTGTCAACGCTCCATGAACAACGTTGTCGGACTGGAAACCGGTTGTTGTCACTTGTGCTCCACTATGAATTCAACTTGTCGGAAAACATTAGTAATGGGTGGGAATGATGGCAGTACGTGCTCCAGGTGCATGTATAAGCAACATATGGACCTTACTTTTGCAAGAATGGGTAGTTATTGCATAGGTGCTGCATTCTCTTGGGATTTCGGTGTACCTGCTCCAATGAAGGATTGTCTTTTCTCTATACTGTAGGATGATATATAACATAGAGACCGCCTTTAGGAAGTCCAAGTACAAAAAAACTGTCTGTTATGCCATGAAGGGTTAGGGAACAGTTTTTATTGTTACCTTGCGTATCTTTACTGTTGGTTGCCGGGAAATTAAACTCAGATGATGGTGACTGTGGGGGTTTACTGTGTGAATGTGATGTTGGGGTATCTTATGTAACACTTGGGTAGGACTTTTTTCCATGGTTGATCCAATTTCTACTCATTTCGAGCTTTTAGTAGTTTGTGTTGATGCTGTTGTGGCCTATATTACTGCTCTCTGATATTTGTTTATCCATATATAGATGGAAAAATTATACTGTGAATCTTTGGCTCAAAGCTCGATGGTTAGATGAATAATGGCTGCCTGGATATTGGTTTATTTTGACATTTTCATTAATTCACAAGTAAAAGGATCTATACTCTTAAGACCTCGTTCATGAGAAATTATTCATAGGTTTCAGAAACTGTCAAGACTTGAACAACATATATGATGGAAGATCAGAACATTCTATTTACACATTTCAAAGTGGGACCAAGCTTTCTCATTGAAAATCTACATAAGACATAAACATTTTAAATAAGGAGGCTGTAGGTTGATAAAGCTGACTCTTACCCCATATGACAAGATGTTTGCAGTGGAAGGTAATTGAGTTTTGAATAGTAGAGTTGTTTGTATCAGAGAATGATTTGATCAGAAGATTAGCATTTTATATTTGAGCCTGATTCTCTAGACTATGGACATCTTTGATCGGATGGAGACAGATATATAGAAAATGTGTAATGAGGTAGTGTAACTAGGTAGCCAGTCTTTAGAACACCCGGCCCAAGCACTGTCCAACGACTCCCGTCCCTTTCTTGGTTGGACCAAAGCGATTTCTAACAAGTCGTTTTTCATTTTTAGAGCAAGAAGCAGAACTGCAAGAAAGCGTCTTATAACTTTTTGTTTATACCAATGTGATTGGTATATATGTGTAAACTATAGGGATTAAGTCTAGACGATGAGGCTAATAGTAGATTCTTGCCAGAATTTTTCACCAAAAATGCATTTTAAAGAAACATAAATTCTTGCTAAGAACCTGAAGATGAAATAAGGATATCAATGTGTGCGTTGGTAGAAGAGGGGTTAATGGTTCATGTTGTTGGTGTAGTTTGTGCTGAGCTGGAGTATTTTAGTGCCTTTTTCTGATGATACATTGACCATATTAGCTGGAGCAATAGAGGTTGTGTTGTGGAGATTGAAGCCCTGGGGATGGACTAACGCGGTGCTTCATTTCAGTTCTGTTAGTTGGAAATGATGCTACCATATCAAGAAGGACATGTGATTATTGCCTCATTACAATTTCTGTCTATTTTCTTGTGGAGTAGTTATAAAAGGGATCAAATTCCAATAGCAAGTTTGTTCCTTTTTCCGTGGATTTGTATAGTACACAAAGTGATTTTTTCTTCCTCTCCATGATACTAAGAAACGAGAGGGATTATTAGCACACTGTGATCCTATGGGAAAGCTCCTTTGCAATACAAGTCTGGCATTGACCTTCCTGTCCATGTCGAGATTGAGGATAGCAAGAAACCTTGTGATTGTATTTGGTTAATTCGGATAGTAGGCTACGTATTGTGAATTTTGTTGATTCTCTATAAAGCTATTGATCCAGGCTCGTTCGCTCCTAAAGTTGTGAAAGCACGATTTGTCGAATTGTAATTTTGTCTTTTGAATATAATAATTGACACGCTGCTCTGATGCCTGTTTCTCTGGGATCTAGCATATTATTTTTTAGAACTCTTAGGTCTACATATAACTTTTATGTCTGATTGGAGCTCTGTTAAGACTGGCGCTGCAAACACTTCCTGAGTATTGGACGGTGGATGGAATGCATAACTGAAATGTTTATCAATTGTTGAACTTTCATGAGGATCCAAACTTTCGTGTCTTTTGTCACTGAATACAGTGACAGGTGCTGCTTTATAGTTATATGATCACCTTTTCGATGAACTCTGCATGGTCATATGAAATAAGTCTGCCGCCTGTTGTTACACTCAGCTCTTATTTTTTGTTTACAAAAAAAATGTTTGGGTAGAGTTGCTCCTTTATAGTTTTGTCATGACCTTTTTGGTAATGGTCTTTCTCTATGTGGTCAATGAAATAAGTTTAGTTGACTGTCACAATGAAAAAGAAACTTCCTAGTTCTGTTATTATTTGTCCTATTCCGTCTCAAGTTAGCATGAAAGCACGCATTGAGTGATATCTGTTAGAGGTTGCATTGGCTTTTTCAAAAAGCTACCATCATTCGAGCTGAAGTGGCTATTTTGAAAAAGAAGAATAGTTTCGTATATTTCTCGTTAGGTCATTCTACTGTTCTTTCCATCCATGACCAGCTAACTCAGTAACTGCTTTGCATTCTGACAGGGCCACTATATGCTAGGCCTTGCACTGCTACAACGCAAGGAATATGCGGAAGGTGTCAGGAAACTGGAAAAAGTATGGAAGTCTCTATTTTACAATTCAGTTAACAGAAACTAATTCTTTTTTTATGATAATTTGATGCATGTTCACTAATTAATTGTTTGAGTGTCTACAGAGCAGCATTTTCTATTATGTGAGTGCATGTTTATTCATAAACAGTTTGTTTGTCTATTGATATTAGAACTTTTCGTTCAAGCTCCATATATTTTTGAAGTGACGGAGAAATTGTCGTATGAATTTGACTTGGTCCTTTGTCATTAGGTCCCACCTTTCAATTCTAGAAATATTTAGTAGATTTGGATTTAGGTGTGGGTTGGTGGTATGGTTGCCCGTTGCAGAAGTCTAGAATAATGGCTTTGCGACATTGGACAGATTTAGAAGAGAATGTCATTGGCTACCATTGACATCAATAAGAGTCCTAGAGTAGCTTAGGAGCTCTGGACTTTCTTGACCTTGTGGTCCTTATTCTTTCCTATGCTGTCGTTTATCTTTGGGTAGGCATTTGTTTTGAGGTGGTCAGTTAAAAGACAGATTCTTAATAGTGTTATGCAACCTGCTGAATCCTACTTAGCAAATGCAACTCCATTGGGCAAGTTGCATTATCATTCTTGCATTTATACGAAAAGAAATCTTGCTTTTACAATATTTTTATATCAATTTACTGATGCATGTTGAGTTGTTACATGATTGAGATGTATTAAGATGATTGATTAAGAGTGTCTATCCATTGTAAATAGTATTAAATCAGCAGGCATTTATCTAGAACCTTTGTCAACATTAAACTCGATTTTCACATTTGATCTTAGGCGTTAGACCTTGGAAGGGATGCAAAGGGCCAAATGGTGGAGGAGATATGGCAGGAGCTCGCAAAGGCACAATACTTATCATGGGAGCATGAATCTACCAAGCGTTCTTTGGAACTTTGGAACCTAAAGTAATTGTTAAATGCTATTTGTTTGACCATTGTTTTGAGATTGGTTCCTTAAAATTTCTTTTAATAGCTTGATTTGCCTAACATATGTTGATTTTTGTTGTGGCTTTGGCAATATATATGATTCAGAGAGGCCTGTGAAGAAGCTTTGAAGGAGAAACAGTTGAGCTCCCAAACTGAAGACTCAGTAGATGAAATTAACAAGTTTAATCTTGAACAATTAGAGGCTTTAGGCAAAGTTTTCAAAAGAGCCGCAGAAGATGATATTCCAACCGAGGTGGTTCTCAACTTCCTATCCCCCTATTGCCTAAAGCCTTGGCATTCCGTCTTGGGTTGTGATACTTATTCATGATTTCAGGTTCCTGACTACCTGTGCTGTAAAATCAGTCTTGACATATTCCGGGACCCCGTTATCACTCCAAGTGGTGTTACTTATGAGCGAGCGGTGATCCTTAGCCATCTGAACAAGGTAATTTGCCATTCCCCTATAAACCAACTTCATTGTTGTGATGATTTTTGTTTAAGTGCATGGATTGTACTCATAGTTCTTCTACTTCAGGTCGGCAGATTTGACCCAGTTACTCGTGAGCCGCTTGATCAATCTCAGCTAGTACCAAACTTCGCCATAAAAGAAGCTGTAAGAGCATATCTGGATAAGCACGGGTGGGCCTACAAGATGGACTAACATTCAGAAGGTGGTGCATAATTGTGGAGCTTGATTTTACCTGTGGCAAAACTGGGCTGGATTATCGTTTTTTGATGTCCAGTTTGTTAAATGCTGTAGACTCATTGCTTATACCGTCAAGGCCATGATCCCAAAGCTCTTCTTGGAATCTGTTAGTTTGTCTCCTTCCTCGTAATCAACGAGGCATATATAACATCTGTTACGAACTTTAAATGTTAAAAGTCACAGAAGACAAACCTCGAGGATAAGGATGAAGAATTAAGGGATCACAAATTCAATATGAGATATCAAAGCGAGTTGCATGTTAAAAAATTTGGGACACTGTAAAATGAAATTTGCTATGAGTTGTTATTTGAGTGGTGGTGGTGTAAACAACAAAAGCTTTAGCACTTCTTTTGAAAAAAGAAGAAGAAGAAAACGTTGCTTGTAGATAAGTCGACTACAGAAAGTACAATGATTTGCTTGGAAACAAGTTAAACAAGAAAAGATACATTTATAAACTTCCATCAAGCATTAAGCCAAATAAAGTGCCAGTCGGGTGGAGTTAAAGTTGTACGTACTGTGCAGCTTCTTCGTTTGCCTTCCTTTGTACTTTACTAAACATCTTTGAAGGCAGGGAGTCAACCACTTCATTAGGCGCCGGAACAGATCCAAGTAAAGATACAGAAGGCCGAGAGGAATAGACTACAGATTGTTGGTGAATTTCATCGAGAACCTAATTAAAAAGATGCAAACTATTCACCTCACTGAAGTTTTATCATAAAAACACCAAGGAGTGCAGAAACATGTCAGTAGCATTACCTCAAATAAAGCCTCAGCTAACATGACAATTCTCGATATACTAGCCCTTGCAGTAGCATCCTCGTTCGAATTAATTCCCCTTCCAGCTGTCTGGCAGGTGCAGTGACCAGCTCGATGCTGACCAGATAAGATGCAGGACCTCTCATGACCAGAAAGGTTCTCAAAACGGCTTCCTAACCGTTGAAGTGCTCGCACCTAAGATAAGATTAGTAGAATGTCACGAGAAAAAGATGACTACATAAAACGTAACCAAATAAGAGTGTTCCTTCGTATTCGTATATCCAATTGTCTAATAGAAGGGAAGAGAGGTCATATATACTCATGAACCAAATAACTAGAACTACATTACCCAACGTCAATCATAAAACTTAAGGGGCTTTAGGCAGATCCAAACAAAGAGGGGCCAATCCACCAAGAGAAAAATGTAGATTTTACTGCCTAAAGAATCTTAAGTACATCTACGAATTCTGGTGTTATACTGACACAAAAACTCAAAAGCAAGCACATCATTTTCTCGGGAAGAATTTTGCAGGTTTGTTGAAAAGATAAACTGATGGTGTCAGACAACGGACTAGCCGCTGATGCAAGTTCATTTTCCGTAAAGGACATAAAATTGTAGAAAAAAGCAAAAATATTGTGCTTGTAGATATGTTACTCGAGATGTCTATTTGCTTAACTCAACAATTATGTTAAGGAAGCACAATACTGGTGCGCTTTGAAGAAAAATGCCTCACAAGAGCATTGCAAGGAACTCTTGAATCCATAGGTTTGACAACGTTCATTTTAATATTGCTTGCAGAATGTCTCTATCACAAATAATTCCAATGACTACATCCCCTTATGTGGATAAAGCCCTCCTTTTGAATCATGAGCAATATTTACAATTCAGATTCATCTTACGTACCATAAATAAAGACCAAATCAGAGAGGAAACTTAACAGACCTGAGATCTTATTCTTCTCCGGCGGTCAAGGAAGTTTGATCGATGCTCCAGGAGGTCACGGTACCTGGTTTCTCTACTCCTTGAAGTTTGATGTGCATGATTTTGACTACCAAACGAAGAACTAGAAATACTAGACGTGATATTATCAGAAGAAACTACAGAACTAAAGTTATAATCCGTAGTTGTTGCTTCTGCTGCTGCATGGCGCGAACTGTGTCTCCTAGAACCGTTATTACCATGTCTCACTTCCCTCTCTTGTTCAAAATTATATACATCCACATTAGGAACAGGTGCTCTGCGAAGAACTCTATCACGAAGTCTGCCAACACTTAATGTTCTGCTAAACCGAACATTACGATCTGCAGGTTCTCGAGCAGAAAAATGTCTATCTGCATGCCTCCTTCCACCATCATCACTATCACTATGATTTATAGGAGAGAATAAGTTTGTACTATAGTCGACTCTGCTATCACTTCTATTCCGTATCACTCCATGATTAGAATTTATTGGTGCATTGTCTTGCAAATTATTAGGGAACTCCGATCGTGAATGACTGCATTGTGAATTATTACATCCACTATTTTCATACGGAATTCTCGAAGATCTATTAAAGCACGCAGGAAAGAAGTCACAACCTTGTGGCCTGTCATTTCTACTCACCACAGTAGTAGACGGGATTGCATGCTCTACTTGCCATTTGAAACTGAGTAACTTCTAGAAGATAAAGAACGCCCTCTTGTAGAACTTGAGCTGTTTGTTCTGTTTAGACGAAAGCTTAAGTTTCCGGGATAGAAACTGAAGCGAGAAAGGAAACCATTCGGAGTATTCGATGGTTGAGAGGATAAATTCCTAGAAGAAGCATTTCCATCTCTAGAAACCGGTGCATTGAAGCTCGATTCACCCCACTCTTCAAGTTCAGTGTCAGAGGTTATACAGTTCACGTCATCACTTTGATCAGCTTCATCTGTCCTGTAACATTTTTCAGAAACTCTACACGAACCGGCTTTATTCTCAACTGAACATGAAACAGGGTTGCCAATTTCTCCACTTGGGGGCAATCAGAAACCTAAAGGTAGCAAAAGGGATCAATAAGATGACATTATGAAGAATCACAGTGAAAAATATTGAAACTGAAAATCAGAATGGCACTAAATCAGACACCTAAATCCAGTCTTAAACTCCATCAGAAGCATGATACATACTTTTAAGTTTAACCCCAAATATACTCATAAATGTCCATATGTTGATCAAAGCTGGCAATTATTAATGCATTATAATGACAAACAATGATTAAGGATAGCAAGGCACAATCAACACTTCATATGTGACAGCGGCACACATGTACAGCCTAAGCCATAATGGCACAATGCTATGTAGAAATTGAATGTATTTCTTATTTCAGATTCTTATTACAAATCAAAAGATAAACTTTCTATAACATTAGGGGCAATGGGCAAATTAGCATACTAGGTTCAAACACCTGAATATGGAACTGGAACTACCTTAAACATCTCCACCAGATTACTCAGTTAATCATTTTGGTAGCCCACATTGCTTAACTAATACCAAAAATGGGAAAATAAACACACACACACACACACACACAAATTAACCAAGGAAACAAATAAAATTGATCTTTACTAAACAAGCTCACACAATCACTATTAATCCAACTCCATCATATCAATGCACCTCACCTCCCCCCAATATCACAACATTAAGCAATACCCATTACTCTCCAACTCATAAATACAACACAAAAATCAAATCTTTACAAACAAACACACAAAAATCACTACAAAACACAATTTTAAACAAACCCATTACCCTCCAACCCACATTTCACACAAATAAAACACAAAAATCAAATCTTTACCAGTAAAACACAAAAACTCAATGTGGGATTTTGATAACCTCACCTGAGGTTCATCATTATCATGAGGGTCTTGAGATCCAAGACAAGAAGAGGATTTGAACACTAAGCTCCTAGTAGATCGACTCCTCTGCACCACACCTGATAAAGATGGAATCTTTGATGACCCATTGCCATTTTGCTTGCTGCTACTCGCACCCATCTTAGCTCAACCCTTAATTTCTTCTTTTGACATTCACTCATTAGTCATTATTATTTCTAATAAATGAGAAGGAAAAAAAAAAAGATTTGTTTGTTAATTAGTGATAATGAAATGGGGTTTCGGTAGATTTAATGAAAGTGTTTCAGATCCAAAGGTGGTGTTATAATTATTATGATGAGTGTGGGAGTGGAAGAAGTGAGTGAGTGGGGATTTTTAACGTTTTGGTCCCTTAAGTTGGCTCAACCGCGATTTTGGTCCCATAACTTGGAGGGCCGCGATTTTGGTCCCACAAATTGGCTTACGACTCGATTTTGGTCCCTCGGTCAACGTTTTTGAAAAACTATATGTTAAAAGCTTATGTGGCGTCAATTGACCGCATGCGTGGCAATTTTGACCTGAATTTAGGACTCACCTACACACATGGCGCACACGTGGTAAAAATTGCTTCTCTCTTGTAATTTAATCTTATAATTAATTATCTTAATATTAGGGAAAAAATTGCTTAATCAGAATAATTACTAAAAAATTGCTTAATCAAAAATTGCTTAATCGCATAATTATTCTGAAATTGCTTAATCAGAATATTAGGGAAAAAATTTAATCTTATAATCTTAATCAGAATAATTATTTATCTAATAATTATTTAAAAATTTAATCTTATACCCTAATCATACCCACCAACAAACCCCCCCACCCCCCTCCACCCCCCCCACCGCCCCGCCGCAGCACGGCCGCACCCACCACCCCCCACCCCACGCACACCACCCAGCACCACCACCACCCCCACGCACACACCAGCACCACCACTACCCCACCAGCCCCCCCCTCCCACCCCCCCTCCACTCCCCCCGCCCCGCCGCAGCACGGCCGCACCCACCACCCCCACCCCCACCCCACGCACACCACCCAGCACCACCACCACCCCCACGCATCACACACCACCCCCACCCCACGCACGCACCACCCCCGACCTCCACCATCATCACCCGACCTCCACCAGCAACACAACCACACACGACCTCTTTCGATTTGGGATTCGATTTGGAGGGGCGGCGGCGGCAGGGGCGGTGATTGTGGGTTTCGATTTGGGATTCGATTTGGGATTTTGGATTTGGGATTCGATTTGGGATTCGTTGTTGAGGGTTTCGATTTTGGATTTTGGAGGGGCGGCGGAGGGGCGGCGATTGTGTTACCGATTTGGGGTTTTGGAGGGACGGCGGCGGCAGGGGAGGACCACCGGGGTGGGGTGCAGAAGAACGTTTTTTTTTTTTAAATTATAAATTAATATTATTAACTTTTAAAATATTTGTTATATAAATATTTAAGAATGATTTTTTTTTGTAAAAATCTAAGAATTAATGAATTGTTTTTTTTATTTTTTTTCCACATAGATGCCATGTGTGTAGGTAGGTCCTAAATTCAGGTCAAAATTGCCACGCATGCGGTCATTTGACGCCACATAAGCTTTTAACGGATAGATTTTCAAAAACGTTGACCGAAGGACCAAAATCGAGTTCGTAAGCCAACTTATTGGACCAAAATTGCGGCCCTCCAAGTTATGGGACCAAAATCGCGGATAGACCAACTTAAGGGACCAAAACGTTAAAAGTCCCTGAGTGAGTGATTGAATTTCACTTGAATGTGTTATATGAATGAAAGTGGCAGGATTTTGGGGATTCAAAATAAAAAAAAAATATTGTCTTTTTTTATAAGTAAAAATAAAAATTATTGGAATATTAAAATGGATATTATTTAGGAGGAGCGTATGTTGTAAGAGTGTGGGCCAATTTTTTGTGAATTTTGAATTGTGTTAAGGCCCAAATTTTGGGGAGACAGTACTGTACAGATCATTTGATTCTGGCCTTCTGGGTAGGGACTTTGAACATGGGAATTAATCAATTAAATTTGTATGATATGTTATGAGGTGGTGTCCAATGATATTGTCCAAAAATTGCCAACATTTGTATTATTTTTGTAGGGTTTTTGATTTGGATTTAAACTAGTATTTTGTGTGTGTGTGTGTGCGTGTTATTTTGTGTTTACGCTTAAGAGAAGAAAAAAGAAATAATATGACACAATCTCCATAATATGCTTAAAATTAAGTGGTTGTTATAAGAACATATGTTTACTAATTTCAAACTAGAGCCATTTTCTTGTTTTTGTTTTATAAGTAGAAATGGGTACAAAGACGAAGACGAGGCAATTACCCCACGAGTCAGTTCAATATTTGAAATCTAATCTGTTCAGGGTACGTTGCTTAAGTTCTCTGAGTTATCTCTTTATGCATAAGGCGATGCAAATTGAACTAGTTGTCTTCGACTTACACTACAAGATTTCGCAGTATTAGCTACCGAAATTCCGTAGCTATTCATTATTAGCTACGGAATTTCTGTAGCTAATGAGTTTATCGACGGAATTTTCGTCGCTTAAATTATTGGCGGCAACCAATCGGTGGCCACACTTATTACCGACGGATTTTTCGTCAGTAATTCCGTCGCTACGGACAAACGGCGACAGAATTTCCGTAGCTAATGACTAGCTACGAAAAATCGGTAGCTAATGGTTCTTACCGTTGACATTACCGTTGACATTCGCTACCGAAAATCGGTAGCTAACTTTTCTTACCGTTGACATTAGCTACCGCGTAGCGGTAGCTAACTATTCTTACCATTGGCACAAATTTAAAAATTTGATTAAACCCTTTACCCAAACTGTAACAGTAGCGACCAAATGGCGGTAGCTAATATTTATACCCTAACAGTACCTACCGTCATTCCGTAGCTACTAACTAAATCAGCTACCGCAAGTCGGTAGCTACTAATATTCAAGTGCTTAAAATTGTGATTTTTCGGGGATTATTTTAAATATAATTGGTTGTTTGTTATCAATTACGTCAATAACAAGTAATAATTAACTAAATAAACATAAAATGATGATTTCATTGCACAATCAAATGACATTACTAATGTCGGTTCATAATAACAATGATACATAATGTCGTTTGTTTGTCAATACTATATATATATATATAAATAAATATATGTATGTATCTCCCAATAGAATGTTAAATAAAGAATGTAACTTCACGTCATAACCAATAATCACATTTCATCGATACATCAATCAACACGTCACAACGATATTTCAATCACATACACGAGACATGATTAAGTGTAGAGGTACGTAAAACTAATATATACGTCACGCAACAATATATCAATCGTAATAACAAATCAATTACTAACAAATAAGTTAATCATTACTTATTATTAGTAATATTATTAAACTGAAAACATAAAGAAATCAAAATCACACAAAGAAATATACAAATAGAAAAAATTTAGCATTAGCTACGACCAAGCGGTAGCTACTAATATTCAACGGACATTAGCTACCGCTAGTCGGTAGCTACTAATATTCAACATATATTAGCTACCAGAATTCGGTAGCTACTAATGTTCAACGAACATTAGCTACTGAAAGCTGGTAGCTACAAATATTCATCTTGATAGAACCCATGAAATTGACAATTAGCATTATATATGTTTGTACAAACTCACATCCTACTTTTATTAGATGAGCTATCGGCTGCCGATGAGCTAGGTTGGCAAAACTGCACGAAAGATCTTAAGTTGTGTACTAACAGTCAACTACAAATCATGACAGGTTTGTTACAATATATCCAAACCACCCTTAAAGTTTCTTATACGTACGCATCTTATAAGTATTCCAAATTTTAGGCTTTGAGACAGTGTTTCTTATTCATCGTCGATGGGAATGTTTATCAATTCTTGCTACCTTCACTGCTACAGTTATGGTGGAACATGGAATGGGTTCCACACATCGGGGAATAAGGTAATTAAAATATATATTCACATATTTGAGCATTTGTGAGAAAGTCATAAAGTTTTTATTTTAATTTGTTAGTGCCTAATTTTATATATTCGATGATAGTATGTACCGGTATAGACAATTAGAGATTCGGATAATTTTATCGACCGTCCTAGTGTTTGGTGTAGTCATAAAAACATTTGAAACGAGAGTCATTAGTACTGCTTAAATAATTGTTTGAGTTGATATTATAAAAATTATATTATTGTATGACACGACCATGTATAACTCGTGAAGTTCAACAAATCTATCAGACACAATGTAGTTTTGTTGTAAAATTAATCACACTTATCACTACAAGAAAACTGCACAATTGGAACCATTAATTAGGTTCCAATTGCCCCTTTTTTGGTTCCCGTAGATCATATGGGAACCACTTATGGGCACCAAAGGCTCTGTCTCCGTTACTCCTGTGGCGATTGCCTTGGGAACGAATTAAATGGTTCCCATTGCTAATAGGAACGAACGTATTTGGTTTTCGTTACGCCTGGGTACCAAAGCTTCTGTTCCCATGTAGAAACCAATATTTCGTTTCTATTGCTTTATAGGAACGAATATCTGGTTCCCATTGCTTAGGACTGGGACCCTCAATACGGTCATACGAAACACATTGTTCATAGTAACGGGAACTAACTGATCCAAAGAATGGGAACGAAATATTCGTTCCTGTTGCTTATTTGAAAATTCAAAAAAAATGGCGGCAATTTGAAATTTGTTAAAAAAACAGGGGGGAAATCTGAATACTTTTCAAAACCCTAATATTTTCGAAATTTTCATATTAGCGTTGTTTTGATTTTTAAAAATTTCCAGAAATTGGATTTTTGAATGTTGTTGTTGTTTAATCTGAAATTATCATTATCATATTAATAATCTTAATTTAGTTATTTCTCATATTAACATTGTTGAATAATATTAAAATTATTGTAATTTTAGAATATAACTTATAATATAATAGGTAAAATATGTAATATTATAAATTTAACAATACCATTATACTACACAAATTTGTTGTTAAGAAAATTAAGGATACATATTAATACAACACAAATTATAATAAAAATAACATAATAATACAACACATATTACTACTAGCTTTAGCAACATAATAAAAATTAAGCATCGGACCATCTTCTTCTTCTTCTTCTTCTTCTTCGGATTTCTTCTTCTTCTTCGGATTTGTTGTTCTTAACGAGTAACAAAGAAGGTGAAAAAAAAAACATTATGAAGCTTCGGATTTCTTCTTCTTCTTCTTCTTCTTCTTCAGATTTCTTCTTCATCTTCTTAACGAGAAACAAAGAGGACGAAGCTAAAAAAAAAATTATGAAACAGAGCTAATTAAGCTTCGCGCGGCTGCTGCAATGGTGTTTGGTGAGAATATAATTAGGTATGAGTGTGGGAGAGATGGGTTGCTATATATAGAAAAGTATTAGCAATGGGAACGAAATTTCGGTTCCCATTACGTGCTATTTTGGTTCCTGTTACTGGCCAACTGTTGGTAATGTAATTAGTGGTCAGCAGGCGTTGTACGTGTTACACAATAACTAGCCATACATGTTACTCAATTATTGGTGCCAGTGGGAACCAGATATTGGTTCCCATAAATTGGTTTCCATTAAAACCCATTCCTATAAAAATAATTACATTTTTGACCACAAATATATTTTAAACGTGTTTCGTTTCTCCATTTCTCGATAAAAATTGAATTAACATGCCTCATTAGTGTTGTGAAAATAGTTGTTCAAGAAAAAACTGAATTTGAAGTTATTTTTCATCTTTTGTATAATTGCGCTTTCTTCCCCAAATTGTTTTTTAAACATCTTCCGACATTCCGTTTTGTACGAAATTTGGAGGAACACTCCTATTTTACATATGTTAGTGTATGGTTAAAAAAAATTTGTGATTAAAGGTGGTTTACAACCTTTATGTATGAAAATACAAGTTAGAACTATGTTGTATAGGTTTTAAGGATAGGGTTTAGGGTTTAGGGTTGAAGAGAGGTATAGTATTTTATATTATAATGTTTGTTTATCGTATTTCGTTACTTCGTTTTGGACGAGATTTGGAAAGACATGCTTAATTAGTGTTATTAAAGGATTGGTAAAAGAAAAAACTTAATTCGGATATTTCTTTAACTTTTCTATAATTACATAAACCCCCTGTTTATTTGTTTATCGTATTTGGAATGACACGCTTAATTAGTGTTTTGAAAGGATTGGTAAAAGGAAAAACTTAATTTGGACATTTCTTTAACTTTTCTATAATTACATAAACCCCCCGTTGATTCGTTTATCGTATTTCGTTACTCCGTTTTGGACGAAATTAGGAATGACACGCAATATTAGTGTTTTTAAAGGATTGGTAAAAGAAAAAACGTAATTTGGATATTTCTTTAACTTTTCTATAATTACATAAACCCCTCGTTTATTCGTTTATCGTATTTCGTTACTCTGTTTTGGACGAGATTAGGAATGACACGCAATATTAGTGTTTTTAAAGGATCGGTAAAAGAAAAAACTTAGTTCGGATATTTCTTTAACTTTTCTATAATTACATAATCCTCCCGTTTATTTGTTTATCTTATTTCGTTACTCCGTTTTGGACGAGATTAGGAATAAAACACAATATTAGTGTTTTTAAAGGATCGGTAGAAGAAAAAACTTAGTTCGGATATTTCTTTAACTTTTCTATAATTACATAAACCCCCCCGTTTATTCGTTTATCGTATTTCGTTACTCTGTTTTGGACGAGATTAGGAATGACGAGATTAGTGTTTTTAAAGGATCGGTAAAAGAAAAAACTTAGTTCGGATATTTCTTTAACTTTTCTATAATTACATAATCCTCCCGTTTATTTGTTTATCTTATTTCGTTACTCTGTTTTGGACGAGATTAGGAATGACACGCAATATTAGTGTTTTTAAAGGATCGGTAAAAGAAAAAATTTAATTCGGATATTTCTTTAACTTTTCTATAATTACATAAACCCCCCGTTTATTTGTTTATCGTATTTCGTTACTTCGTTTTGGACGAGATTTGGAATGACACGCTTACTTAGTATTTTGAAAGGATTGGTAAAAGAAAAAACTTAATTTGGATATCTCTAACTTTTCTATAATTACATAAACCCCCCGTTGATTCGTTTATCGTATTTCGTTACTCCGTTTTGGACGAGATTAGGAATGACACGCAATATTAGTGTTTTTAAAGGATTGGTAAAAGAAAAAACGTAATTTGGATATTTCTTTAACTTTTCTATAATTACATAAACCACCCGTTTATTCGTTTATCGTATTTCGTTACTCCGTTTTGGACGAGATTAGGAATGACACGCAATATTGGTGTTTTTAAAGGATCGGTAAAAGAAAAAATTTAGTTCGGATATTTCTTTAACTTTTCTATAATTACATAATCCTCCCGTTTATTTGTTTATCTTATTTCGTTACACCGTTTTGGACGAGATTAGGAATGAAACGCAATATTAGTGTTTTCTATAATTACAAACAAGTGATTGATTTGTGAAATAGAATATAAAAGAGTTTCAATTGTAATAATTAACATTTTCGAGATAAAAAAATGAGCTCAAAGAGTGTAAAACTAAACACTACAAAAAATATCCAAACCAACAATAATACCAACACGACATGTATCGAAATTGCACAATCTATCAAATATACCAACTTTCATCCAAAATATTTAACATTCATCAAAATATTCCAACTTAAACCTTGAAAATTGCACAATGTATCAAATATACGAACTTTCATCCAAAATATCCAACATTCATCAAAATATTCCAACTTAAATCCAAAAAATTGTACAATCTATCAAATATACCAACTTTCATCCAAAATATCCAACATTCATCCAAATATACCAACTTTCATCCAAAATATCCAACATTTATCAAAATATTCCAACTTAAATCCAAAAAAACCAACATTCATCCAAATATACAACCTTTCATCCAAAATATCCAACATTCATCAAAATATTTCAACTTAAATAAAAAAAAACCAACATTCATCCAAATATACCAACTTTCATCCAAAATATCCAACATTCATCAAAATATTCCAACTAAACAGTCAAAACACCATAAAAACTGTCAAAACACTGTCAACTTACACAGTCAACTTAAACTATCAACTTTAATCCAAAAAACTATCAAAACACCATAAAAACACCATCAAACACCACAAAATCCCATCCTAACAACTTACACCACCATAATAACAGAAATTCTAAGTTTACTACTTGTCCCGAAAATGCAAAATATGGAAAAACACAGTCTGTCCATATATCAGACATTAAAAACTGCCATTTTCATCTCCAATGAAGTCATCCAGAACGGGATCTCGCTGCGAATTATCAGATCCCTGCTGCTGTGTCGTCCCTTGTTGTCCACACACCCCGTCATGCCTCGACTGCGAACTCAGCCCCTGCATCACTCCAGGCTGCCTCCCCATATTCATCCCCTGCTGCTGTTGCATCCCCTGATGCTGCATCAACTGCTGCTGCATCAAACTCCCTGGAACACTACCACCAGGCTGCTGGAACTGCTGCTGCATCCCCGTGAAGCCACCCATCCCCTGCTGCTGGCCCTGGAAGTTGCTAAAGCCCTGCAAGCATCACATAAATGTTACCAGTGTATAAGTAAACAACCTTATTAAATTTATTTAAATTAAATAAAACATAATATATAATAGCATATGTATACCTGACCAAATCCCATCATCCCTTGCTGCTGAAAAGGGTGAAAACCTCCCTGCCCCTGCTGCTGGGCCTGAAATCCACCCATCGGCTGTTGTGCATACCCCTGAAAACCGGCCATCCCACCCTGAGAACCACCCGCCCGCCCCGGAGACACCTGAAAACCCCTATGCTGCTGTTGCGATGCCAAGCCCGACATATCTGGCATGTAAACACCTCGATTAGGAGAAGGCGATGACTGACTAGGCCGGCGCACTTGTACTCCAGGGACCCTTTGAGGGCTGATTACATCATTCGTTGACGACCGAGGAGCTGGTATAGGAGGTCTGGCCAAGGGAGTGTCGGTCGAGCCTGCCAACTGCGTTGCCATTCCAGCTGGTGTGATAGGGTACTCCGGTAACTCTGGCATCGGGCATCCATACTGATTTGTTAACTGTTTAAGACAATTTTTGATGGCTGTCTCAAACTCTATTGTATGAAGCATATGTGCCCGAAACTGCGCTGTCAAGTCCTCAGCACAACTGAATGTTCCTTGTTGGGGGGTACCAACATTTTGGGCAATGGACTTCACATTCGCATGCTTTGAAAAAGCAGGAACTCTCCTCCCCTTCTTCCCAACCACCTTCAGCCATGTCTTTAGATCCCAAGCAGGCCAATTCCTGGTGTCATAACCATACCGATCTCGCCACCGTTGAAGCGCTTCGTGCTGTGACAATAACATATACAAATTTATTAAATAATAAACAATAATAATTTACTTATATACATGGATCAATGTACTAAAATATATTATGAATAATAACAAGAGACATAAATATTGCAAGGAATCAGATTATCAGATCACAATCATCAGATTAATAGCAAATTATATCACCATGTTACTATCAAATTATATCATCACAATATCAGATTTAATCATCTCATTAATAGCAGATTATATCATCACATAACTATCAAATTATATCATCACAATCATCAGATTAATAGCAGATTATATCATCACATAACTATCAAATTATATCATCACAATCATCATATTAATAGCAGATTATATCATCAAATTACTATCAAATTATAGCATCACAATATCAGTTTTAATCATCAGATTATCACTTATTTTATCATCACGTTACTATCAAATGTTATCACCACAATATCTAATCATCAGATTATCACTTATACTGATTCCCTAAATTCAATCATATTCTGACTATTGACTATCTTTCATCAGATTACTATATATGATCCATCAGATTCATAGTAGTTAGTCAATGATGGATCATCAAAATATGGATACATCATTGACTAATTAACTATCTAACACATCACTAATTCCTAATATCAAAGCTCAGTTTTTTACTTAATAAATATATTTTCATAATAACAAGGCTGAAACTATGTTTAACAACCAAGAAGGCTAATACTTAACATGTATGCTCAAACTATTTAGTTCATCAATGTACTAAAAAGACCTGACTATATACAAAATTCAATTATAATACAAAATCATTTAAGAACAGTCATCATCAGATTATCCTTTTACAAAATCTTTAGTTCATTAAGGACTGTCAGTGTTTGTGTTAGTTCATTAAGGACTGTCAGTGTCTGTGTTAGTTCATTAAGGATTGTCAGTGTTTGTGTTAGTTCATTAAGGACTGTTAGTGTTTGTGTTAGTTCATTAAGGACTGTCAGTGTTTGTGCTAGTTCATTTACTTACATATGCTGCCTCCGCATCGGGATGCACCTAGTCGCCCGCCGATCCATCAGCATTCGTCTTTTGCCTCTTCAACTTGTAGAGCCACGGCAGAGGGATCTTATTCACCGGAACGCCCAACCTGATCGACTGTAACGTAAGACAATTAGACATTAATATACAATCAGAAGATATATTAAATAAACATTATATAAGATTATATTTATCTTATAACATTGTTGTATTAATATAATTACCTCGCGTCTGGCCCACTCGTCTTGCGTGAGACTTCCACCGTACCAGGTGACAGTCTTTCCTTTTTTTTGTTGGCACTCGACTGCTTCGCTCGTGCCACGTGCTTATCGTTTTTCCAGTACTTCATGTACTTCTGCGCATCGCCTTAGGGATCCAGATACGATGGCTCTTCTTCTGCGACGGATCAGCTTGAACTTCAAGGCAGATTGACTTGATCTTGCTCAAAGCACTCTTAAAATGATCCGGTGCTGCTGCTTCATACAGTTCCCAAATGCGGCCTTCGTCAAGCGGATGCCACTGAAAAGTTCTCTACAACAGTGAAAAAAAGAAATTGTTATAAGTAAAGATTCTGATAAATGAAGACAGAAAAATGTAACTAAATAAATAATCTTAAAAATATACTTTTATATTACCTTAAACTCATCCCGTGCAAGCTACTGATGCTTCGGCTTCCACTCCCTGTAGGTTTTGTACGGCTTCCTCAAGCACCCCTTAAGAATTGCCCCGATAGTCGTCGTTATCATAAGACTTTCTTCCCACGACCCATTATTTGGATCAATACGGATCCACCTCCGATCCTCATCTTTCTTAGGCGGCATAACTCCTTTAGAGGGACCGCGACCACTTTTCTCATCATCACTATCGATCTCCTGCCCTGAGCTATCACTGTCATCCTCATCACTGCTCGAGCTCTCGGATGTCTCGGATAACTGAAATGATTGGGATGTGGAAGGTCCAACATTGCTCGAGGAAGCACCCATCCCAAAGAAAGGAGCTGAAGCCGAGTGTGAGCCTGGAGAAGGGACGTTAGTGTGAGCCTGAGCTGGTGATGCATTTGTCGTCGAACCCCGCTGTGAATGATCAGTAGGCCGTGGCAGAGGTCCGAAAGGAATTTAGCCGACCAAATCCCACGAATTATCCAATATATTCTGTCCAGGGATGTTAGTGGCTCCCGGGAAATCTGTGACGACATCTGCGACTCCCGAAGATCCCATAGGCGTCACTGGAGTTGACTCTCTTCTCGCATCAGTCACGGGAGTCGACTCTCTTGGCGGATCAGTGATGGGAGTAGGCTGATTTGGAGGATCAGTAACCATTGGAGTAGGCTCGGTTGGAGGATCAGTCACCATGGGAGTAGGCTCGACACTTGGCTCAGTCGTGGGAGTAGGCTCTATTGTCGGCTCTACTATTGGAGTTGGCTCTGTCACCGGAGTTGGCGCTCTTGTTGGATTAGTCGCATAAGGAGGCGTTGTATCCCGAGGGATGCCCCGGTATGAAAGACGGGTAGCAGAACGAGGACGTGCTGCAGGATGTGATTGAACACGTGTTTTAGGACGTGATTTCGGACGTGATTTAGACTGCGGTTCCTCCGTTTCCTGCACTGGCTCCTTGCCCTTCCTTCGTGCCATCTAAAGATAGAAACAAATTTCAATAAGTACTATATATAAACATAAAGTATCTACTTATATAATTTAATCAAACAATCAAAATAGAATACAGATTCAGTCAAACTTTGAAGAAAATTCTCTACTTAATTGACTACAAATTTAGAAGCATAATTGAACAAATTTAGAACACTTGTCTTCCCCAAATTTAGACAAAATCAGATTAACCAAGCCCTAAATTGAGATTAACTAACCAAGGCCTAATTTCAGATTAACAAAAGCCCTGAATTTAGATTAACGAAATCCCTAATCTTAGATTAACAAAAGCCCTAATTTCAGATTAACAAAAGCCCTAAATTCAAATTCCCCTAAATTTCTTTCACAAAAACAAAGTATAAACAGCATGCAACACCAATTCCTGTCCTTTTTTCTTCAACCCTTAATACAACTACAAATTAATAGCATGCAACACCAAACACTATACACCTAGACCCTAATCCTAACTTTCCATCATAACAGCAGAATACAAACACCATGCATCACCAAAAACTACTCAATTAACAAACTATAAACAAGTAACGACAAAAAAATCAAGAAATCTTCATGATTCGGACCAAAACTAAAATTTCAAAATTCAAACCAACAAACTATATGAAATTAAGTATTAAAATGAAGCTAAAGGAGTGGAGATTACATACCTTCTTCGAATTGGAGGGGAAACGGCTAATTTGGGGGCGGATTTGATGATTTTTTAAGAACCCTAATGTGTGTGATTAGTGTGTGTTTAGTGTGTGCGTGAAATAAGAAAAGGGGAAAGTGATTGTGTTTCTGAATACACGATTACTTAGTATTATTATTTTTTTTTTTGTTAATTTTTTTAATCAATGGGAACCACGGTTTGGTTCCCATTGCATTGAGGTGTCACTAATGGGAACCAACACTCAATGGGAACCAGATATTGGTCCCCATTACTATGTGTATACTGTGCTTTTTCCTTTAACACGGATAACAAGTAATGGGAACGGAAATGTCGTTCCAATTAGGTAGCAACGCAATTTCGTTCCCATATTTTCGTCTCCAATGTGGAATTTTCTTGTAGTATAGTAAAATTTTCATAAAGATTATAAGCTAACATTAGCAACAATTTCGTGGCTATTTAAGCGGTATTTATGTGATTTTCAAACTTTGATTTGTGCCGTAATTTCATCTCTTTTATTTAATGATATATGTATGAATTAATATGCAGACTCTTGGGAAGGCAATTGGTGACTGGTACTTTGATCGAAGCTCCTTCCAGGAAATTGATTCCAAAAGCAACATGCGACAAAATTGTCAATTTTCATAAAATATTAGTTACTAAGGGAAAATGTAGAAGTTTCATTTCCATACGGAACGGATGTTCTATTATTTACGTATTTATCAACCTTATCTAGCTATTACTTATTTTATACATTGAACGAATATATAACATAGAACTTGCATTGTCTTTATTCATTTGTAGATTGGTCTATTTGTCCGAAAGAGTGCATAGTTTAGATTGTTTTGGTTTATAGTCGGGTCTTGAGTATTTCTTGTACTCTCTTTGTTGTATCTCTCATTTATGTTAATAAACTTCTTTTTTGCCGACCAAAAAAAAAAAATTAAGGAAATACCCAAGATCATATAAGCCTCCCATGAATGATGACATACACAAACAAAGGTTAATTTCTAGTTTAATTTGTAGGTCTACCTATGACAAGTTTACGAAAAATTGAGACCATGCATTCAAACAAATCAAATAATTCACAATTTTATGTTGAAAGATGATGAATATTAACTGGCTATAAATTTATATGAACTGTAATTATTAAATATGACGCGTTCATAAGTCTAATGCATGTGAAACCGAAAGGCAATTACACACCTTATCATAGAGAGATAATGCTTCATTAAGATCGACATGTCTGCATTAATTAAGGATTAAAGTTTCGTATCAAAAAAAGAAGAAAAAAAAGAAGAAGGAAGTAAAGTTAACACTATTAATTAGCAACATGTAGAACAAATTCAACCTTTGCAAGAAGTGATCATACGAGGTTCATTTGAAGGTATAATTCATTACACTACACTTGATCTTAGCCAAAAGGCCGAGAAAGGTATGAAGGTATAATTCATTACACATTTGCATACACTAATGCTCGCTTTATAGAGTTTGCATGTGGGTAAATTCGAGGTACCTCCCATAATTTATAGGAATAATTTTGGCAACCTTTTGAGCTTGTATGTTACCTTATGAATAACGGCAAATTGTAGCTCATAAGAAAAAAATCATTTATGGAGATCTCTCTTCATCTAAATATGCTATACATTTTTCATTTATTGTAGAACTTAACAATTTATTCTTTTTATCAAGCACAGAATGGAAAAGAGCATTCAGCTCTTAGTTTTATTTGTTGTCGTGTTGAATGCTCAAGTTCATGCCTACACTATAGCAAATATTACAATCCTTGACCATGCTCTCAAAAGAGGAGCAGGTCAGAATTTCTAACTCAACTAGTTATAATCCTTTTTATAACTTGTTATTGATCGTAATAAGTTTAGTAAATATTGTTCTATTTTGCAATTTGTGCAGCTTGCTTGGATGGAAGTCCTCCTGCCTACTACTATGCTCCGGGATCCGGAGATGGAATCAATAACTGGATTATTTTTCTTGAGGTCGGTCAACTCTTCAATTATATTTCTCTGACACTTAATTAGTTAATTTAAGTGTATTTAGGTCAAAAGCAATTTATAATCAACCACTCTTGCAGTATTACTTAGAAGCCAATATATAATAAGAAATAAACTATGCTAACATTTTAGCTATACATATAAATATTGGCTTGACTGCTTATAATACTTTGATTTGGATCACATTTCTAATATCTCAAAAAATATCATTTTTTTATTATTTGTGACGAATGAAAACGAGAAAAAAACAAATCGTGGTACTGTGACAGTGTAACCACTATTTTTATGATTGTTGCAAAACATATTAAAAGCTCCCAAAGAAACATGTTTTTAAATATTAGTTGGTTGAAACTTGAAACACATTTGAAAACCAAAACTTTTGATTCATACGGTGACTTGAGTGTGATTTTTAGAGTGACATATTAGTCGATTGACACGTGCATCAAAATCAAAACTTTTGTCCATAAAATTTTAGGGTGGCGGATGGTGCGGCTCGGAAGTTGGTTGCCTAGAGAAAATTAACAGTACCGACTTAGGGGGTGGGAGCTCCCGCACTAAGCTCAAAACCGCCGTTTTCATGGGGGTGCTCAGTGAATCACAATTTACTAATCCAGGTAAAAGATTAATGATGCGTGCGGTACTAAATTATTGTTTAAATTATATAATCTATAGATTATTAAATAAAATATTTTATAGTTGCTTTCCAATACCAGATTTCTACAACTGGAATAGAGTTTATGTTTCATATTGTGATGGCTCATCATTTGCGGGAGACGTGAAAGAAGTCGATCCAGTAAGTCTAACTCATTTTTCTCCATCGTTATGCTAATTGAGAAGTACGTAAGAGCAATATGTATTACCTTGATCTCCATTTATATATTCATCTTAGGACTCTCATCATAATTTGTGATTAACTTTTATTTTATATTTGATGCGGAGTATGAGGGTCAAATAAGTCCTTATGATTAGATGCATGTTAAAGTTGGACTTTCCACCGAGATGACCGTAAAGGTCCAACTAATTCAACCCTTTTACGAAATATTGACCTTGATGTCTTTTTCTTAATGTTGATGCTGCGTTTCATCCATAATGTAACCCGGACACATGACAGTGTTGTCGAGCCATAATTATAGAATATGTGAATTTATTTTATTTATGATCTTGTTTGAACATGGTAAAGAATACATAATAAACTATGACTTGCATCAAATTCATGTAATCGTTTTTTTATGGGTAACAAATTCATGTAATCATTCGCCTTTCACATATAATAAAGCTCAAAACACACACACACACACACACACACACACACACACACATATATATATATATATATATATATATATTAAGTTGTTACCACGATTATATGACACATGGTGGAGGACGCACAAAAATACCATAGAAGATCATTGTGCTTTCTTGGCAGCCTGAAAATAGATTATTCAAACGGGATCCTTGCCATGGTACGCTCACCTACATCGCATATAAAGTCTAATCAAATTGTAGAATTCTTAATTATTTTCAGAGAAACAACATCCATCGCAGAGGTGCGAGGATTTTCAAAGTTGTTGTTCGGAATCTAAGGGCAAGAGGAATGAAGTTCGCGAAGAATGTAAGATGATTCCCGTAATTATTTTGAGCTATTTATACGACATATATTTGTCCCAACTCCAGAATTTTATTGCAATATATATATATGATTATACATATTTATATAAGTATCGATCATATATTTAAACTTAAGTTTCAAATTTCTTCAATGAGAAAGAAATTTATTATTGTATCAAAGCTTAAGAGCTCATGGATATTGGTTTAGTTAGTGTTGTTGGGGCGGTGGAAATCAACAACAACAACTTTCAAAGTGCAGCATTAACCTTTGAAGTGGAGCATTAACAACACAATGGGGAGGTGCATTAACATTAGTTAATTTGGAGTTGAGGCTATAAATAGCAGCCATTTGTTGCCATGAAATTCATCCCAAAACAAATACAATTCCTTCTCTTGTATATTTAAGTATAATTAATATATAAAGAGTGGTTTAGTGAATTGTTAGTGTGAGGTAAAAATAGATAGTTTGTGCGATTTTACTACGGTAAAAGTCGGAGAGTTGTAATTCCTATTTTACACTCATAGTGAAATTCTTCTACCTTGCCCGTGGTTTTTTACCCTAAATTAATTTGGGGTTTTCCACGTAAAATCTGTGAGTCGTTTATTTTTTTTTCGTCTTTCAATTATTGCCGTGTTTTTCGCTCTATCGAGAAGGGTCCAATTTACAACAAGTGGTATCAGAGCCACGGTTCATATCCGGGGTCTCGGTGATATTTGTGGGTATCGTACTGAAATTATTTTCAGTGACGGTGGTACGTGATAGAAGCAATGACGGCAAAATTCGAGATTAAAAAATTCAACGGGAGTAATTTCTCGTTGTGGAAGCTGGAGATCAAAGCCATCTTACGGAAAGATGGGTGTCTCGCGGCGATCGGCGACAGGCCGGTGGAAATCACAGATGATACAAAGTGGAACGAGATGGACGGTAACGCTATCGCAAATATTCACCTGGCGTTAGTTGATGGTGTGTTGTCAAGCGTTGAGGAGAAGAGGACAGCTAAGGAGATATGGGATCATCTCAACAAGTTATATGAGGCAAACTCCCTACACAACAAAATTTTCCTTAAACGGAAATTGTACACACTGAGGATGGCGGAATCTACCCCGATAACTGAGCACCTCAATGTTCTAAATACTCTATTTTCTCAATTGACGTCGTTGAGTCATAAAATAGAAGTGGTTGAACGTGCTGAAATTCTGCTGCAAAGTCTGCCCGATTCGTATGACCAACTTGTCATCAACTTAACAAATAATGTCCTCACGGATTATTTGGTCTTCGACGAAATTGCAGCTGCTATTCTGGAAGAAGAGAGTCGGCGCAAAAACAGAGAAGACAGGGAGGCAGGTACGCAATAAGCAGGTGCCTTGTCGGTGACAAGAGGGAGAACGACGGAGCGCGGTGCAAGTGGGAGTAAGAAACAGGGGAGATCCAAGTCAAAGACCAAAGGCAGTTGTTAGCAATGTGGTAAGAAAGGTCATTTGAAGAAGGACTGTTGGAATCTTAAAGATTCGAACAAGAAGAGTTCTGATCCTCAGGGGAACGTTGCTAGCACTTCAGATGATGGTGATGTACTATGCTGTGAAGCAGCAACAACTATTCGAGGTATGCGTGGCTTCAATGATGTATGGCTTATTAATTCAGGAGCCAGTTTTCATATGACTCCCCGGAGGAAGTGGTTTCATGAGTATACACCGATCGCTAGAGGATCTGTGTATAGTTGTAAAAATGAACCTTTAAAAGTTATTGCCATTGGTACGATCAAGCTGGAGATGCATGACGGGATTGTTCGGACCATTCGAGATGTCTGACACGTGGAGGGATTATGCAAGAATTTGTTGTCTTATGGACAACTCGATGATCTTGGTTGTGAGATTGGGTCGCGAAACAAGATCATGAAAGTTAAAAGGGGTGCGCTTGTACTGATGAAGGCGGACAAGATTGTCGAAAACTTATACATGGTACAGGGGAGGGCTCTGCAAGTGGGAGAAGCGTCAGTGGCTTCATCTGAGTCGATTGAGAAATCATCAATGATTTGGCATCAGCGGCTCGGGCATATGTCGGAACAAGGCATGAAGGTTCTTGCAGAGAAGAAACTACTTCTGGGCCTCACAAAGGTATCTTTACCTTTTTGTGATCATTGTGTTGTTGGCAATCAACATCGTATAAAGTTTCGTAGTTCAGATTCTAGAAGTAAAGTCATTCTAGAATTGATTCACTCTGACGTGTGGCAAGCACCAGTACTATCCATGGGAGGTGCAAAGTATTTTGTGTCTTTTATAGATGATTATTCCAGGAGATGTTGGGTGTACATGATCAAGAGTAAGGCCGAGGTGTTCTCGATGTTCAAGACGTACAAAGCGCTGGTGGAACTTGAATCTGGGAAAAAGATCAAGTGCCTTAGATCTGACAATGGAGGGGAATATACTGGCAAGGAGTTTGACTACTTTTGTAAAGATGCTGGGATTAAGAGGCAGTTTACTACGGCATACACTTCGCAGCAGAATGGGGTGGCAGAGCGGATGAACATGACCTTGTTGGATAAAACAAGAGCCATGATGCAGGCTGCAGGCTTAAAAAAGTCGTTATGGGCAGAAGCAATCAATACCGCTTGTTATGTGGTGAACCGATCTCCGTCAACAGCACTGGGGCTGAAAACATCGATGGAGGTATGGACAGGTAAACCAGTTGATTATTCTAATCTCCATGTATTTAGGAGTCTCGCTTATGTTATGTTCAATACTCAAGAGAAAACAAAGCTGGACCCAAAATCTAGGAAGTGTTTGTTCTTAGGGTATGCTAAAGGTGTGAAGGGGTATCGCTTGTGGGACCCCACTGCCCACAAGATTGTTGTAAGCAGGGATGTTATCTTCACGGAAGATAAGAAAGGAAATGATAGCAGCACATGAGAAGATCCAGGAACTACGACAGTAGTAGTCGAGAAGGATGCTGAGCAGGAGGGTCCTGCCAAACCAGAGCATGAACCTGAGGAGACAACGGAGTCTGGAGTCTCGGGGATACGTCGGTCAACACGTGTCAGGAGACCACCAGGCTGGCACTCAGACTATTCTATGGAGAACAATGTTGCATACTGTCTTTTAACTGAGGACGGGGAGCCATCAACTCTTCAGGAAGCAATGAGCAGTTCAGATGCATCTCAGTGGATGGCAGCAATGCAGGAGGAAATCGAAGCACTCCATAAGAATAAGGCGTGGGAACTTGTGTCTCTACCACAAGGGAGGAAACCCATTGGCAACAAATGGGTGTACAAAATCAAACGTAACAGTGATGACCAAGTGGAGAGGTATCGTGCACGATTGGTGGTGAAAGGATATGCTCAGAAGGAGGGGATTGATTTCAACGAAATATTTTCTCCGGTGGTCCGAATGACAACCGTGCGGGTGGTTCTGGCGATGTGTGCTACATTTGATTTACATCTTGAACAGTTAGATGTAAAGACAGCTTTTCTTCATGGTGATCTTGAAGAAGAAATTTATATGCTCCAACCGGATGGATTTATTGAAGAAGGAAAAGAGAACTTAGTTTGCAGGTTGACCAAATCTTTGTACGGTCTCAAACAGGCGCCGAGGTGTTGGTACAAAATATTTGATTCATTCATAATGAGCCTTGGATATAACAGGTTGAATGCAGATCCTTGTGCATATTTCAAGAGATCTGGTGATGACTTTGTTATTTTACTGTTGTATGTTGATGACATGTTGGTTTCAGGCCCCAACAAAGCTCGTATTGAAGAACTGAAGGCTGAACTGGCTAGGGAATTTGAAATGAAGGACTTAGGACCAGCAAACAAGATTCTAGGGATGCAAATCCACCGAGACAGAAATTGCAGGAAGATTTGGCTTTCTCAGAGGAACTATCTGTTGAAGATTTTGCGGCGGTTCAGTATGCAGAATTGTAAGCCAATCTCTCCTCCTCTTCCTGTTAATTTCAAGTTATCCTCAAGTATGTGTCCTAGCAGTGAAGAAGAGAGGAGGGAGATGTCTCGAGTACCGTATGCATCAGCAGTGGGAAGCTTAATGTTTGCTATGATCTGTACTAGACCAGACATTGCACATGCAGTGGGAGTGGTTAGTCGATACATGGCGAATCCGGGAAGAGAGCATTGGAATACAGTAAAGAGAGTTCTGAGATACATTCAGGGAACCTCAGATGTTGCATTATGTTATGGAGGATCGAGTTTTACAGTCAGGGGCTATGTTGATTCTGACTATGCAGGTGATCTTGACAAAAGCAAGTCCACGACAAGATATGTGTTTACTCTTGCTGGAGGTGCAGTGAGTTGGGTTTCGAAGTTACAGTCAGTTGTTGCGACATCAACAACGGAGGCTGAATACGTGGCAGCTACGCAGGCCAGTAAAGAGGCGATTTGGTTGAAAATGGTTCTGGAGGAACTCGGGCACAAACTAGAGAGTATTTCTCTATTTTGTGACAGTCAGAGTGCGTTGCATCTTGCAAGGAATCCAGCGTTTCATTCCAAGACAAAGCATATTCGGGTCCAGTATCACTTTGTTCGTGAGAAAGTCGAGAAGGGTACTGTGGATGTGCAGAAGATTCACACTAAAGATAACATAGCTGATTTCATGACGAATAGTGTTAATGCTGACAAATTTGTTCAGTGTCGGTCCTCGTGTGGTCTGGTGAAAACGTAAGCAACATGAAGGGCGAGGTAGAAAGAGTGGTGTGAAGATCTGATTAGTCCCTAATCAAATCTTCAAGTGGGAGATTGTTGGGGCGGTGGAAATCAACAACAACAACTTTCAAAGTGCAACATTAATGTTTAAGTGCAGCATTAACCTTTGAAGTGGAGCATTAACAACACAATGGGGAGGTGCATTAACATTAGTTAATTTGGAGTTGAGGTTATAAATAGCAGCCATTTGTTGCCATGAAATTCATCCCAAAACAAATACAATTCCTTCTCTTGTATATTTAAGTATAATTAATATATAAAGAGTGGTTTAGTGAATTGTTAGTGTGAGGTAAAAATAGATAGTTTGTGCGATTTTACTACGGTAAAAGTCGGAGAGTTGTAATTCCTATTTTACACTCATAGTGAAATTCTTCTACCTTGCCCGTGGCTTTTTACCCTAAATTAATTTGGGGTTTTCCACGTAAAATCTGTGAGTCGTTTATTTTTTTTTTCGTCTTTCAATTATTGCCGTGTTTTTCGCTCTTTACAACAAGTGTTTGGTAACTTATAGGTGATGTTAGCGGGTACTTCAGCTGGTGGATTAGGAGTTATGTTGAATTGTGACAGTTTTCGGGCACTTGTACCTAAGGTTACTCAAGTTAAATGCGTTGTAGATTCTGGTTTCTTCATCCCCGTGTAAGATTAGTTTTAATCCGTTAATTTATTAAACCTGGGATTCAAATACTTATAGATTTATATATTTTCTGCATTAATATTTAACATACCTATTTATGGTGTTAATTACTCAATCTACTTAATTGCATCAGAGCAAATGTTCCTGGATCCAACACCAAAATGGAGCGCGCCTTTTCCAGTATAGTTGCATTTCATGTATTTCCTTATTATGCCTTTCTAATTAATTAATGCGCGTATTATCAATTAATTACAATAATGTACTATAGGTATATTATTATGAAATAAGTTCGTGTGTAATTATTAAGGACAAATACTTCAGCATAAATTCTGAAGTTTTTTCGTTCTAAGCATATATTAAAATGTGATTTATCTAGTTATAATTTGTGTAGGGAATAGAAAAGCTCCTACCCACAGAATGCACATCGAAAATGGATCCAGGTTTGGTAGGGATCATGAACATACCTTGCTGTTTATGTTAATTTTGTTTTTATTTATTTACTTATAACTGAACCTCTTTTACATTGCAATATTGATACTATTTTTTATTGTGATATTCACAGTGCCTTTTTCCTAAAAATTTCATTGGATATATTAAGACGCCAATCTTTCTAGTGAATTCAGCATTTGATTCGTATCAGGTAAGCTCGAATTTCTAAAATAGTACAAGAAGGTAACATGCCTATTTGTTTATCGCATGTGTAATGTACCCTATTCAAATTCACGAGGTGTAATCAATAATTCACCTATTTCACACACGCATAAGCTTTATTGATTTCTGATAATGTTTCTTTAGATACGAACAAGTATGGGACCAGTGGGGCCTGATTGGGACATTTGTACCAAACAACTACTAAAAGGTTGCACACCTGCCCAATTACAAGTCATGAAGGGTTAGTACAATTTTCAGATTTTTTTTATTTTATTATTGTTAATGAAGTAATTATCATTAACAACTCTAGTTTAATTTCAAGAATGTTAATTACAGGATTTCGGACAGCATTCTTAGATGCATTGCCTAATTTTGATTGTTCATCGAATGGAATATTTATCAACACTTGCTACCATCATGATCAAATCATGTATGACTCAAGGTGGAATGGATTTACATTGAATAACATGGTAACTGAAGTCTTATTTTAATTTGTGCAAATTTCGGGGTATCAACATTATAAGCTATGAAATTGCATTTAAAAAATTGATATAAAACTATGAATAATTTTGTTTATAATCTAAAATCTCATGTATAGAACGAGCGTAAGCCTCTTTGTTAACTAAGGTGAACCAAGATGAGCTTCTTTGTAAAGTATTTAAAATTACGAGGAATTTTTGTAGGGTATTCGAAACAACGATAATATTGATACCCTTGTTTTTACATGTATTCGATTTAATTTTGATTAATTTGCAGACTATGGCAAAAGCTGTTGGCGACTGGTATTTCGACCGAAGTTCTTTCCAAGAGATTGATATTGATAGGCGACATGATTATCCTAGTATTTGTGGCCCGAATTCTAAGTTTAAAGAGGTTTAATTAGGAGAAATATATTGATCTTTAGTTAATTGACACATATAATTAGTATTTAAATGTCGTATTCTATAGTACATAATGACCGATAAAGTTACTAACTTTACTGGCCGAACTTGTCCCTTTCAGGGCTAATAATAAGAAAACCTCACTTATCAAGTTTGATTATGTGAAAAGAAATTCTGTATCAGATTGTCATTGAATGAGAACATTTCAAAAAGGATAAACCATTGTATTTGTATATGTAGAATACAGTATTTTAGTTAAAGTAAATATAACAGCACGAGATAATTAATCGCCAAATATTATATTGAACGCATTGATGCTGGTAAAATTTCATTCATTAGGACTTTACTGTTTCCAAATGATCCAAATCGATCGATCTACATAGCATTTCTGAACTGATAATGTGATGAGAGTAAATTATCAGATTTGTTGTTCTTTTGTGAGAACTTAACTCCAGAATCTAAAGAGAAAGAGGAGAGAAAATGGATGCAAATTTTTTTTTTTTTGTAATTTCATTATATTTCTCATATGTTCAGTTCCATTACAAATAAATGCTGGCAATAACTTCCTATAACTAGTATTACAACTGCATAATATTATCCACACATTTATTAAATAAACACTAATCATATAATATATATACTATTTATGCATCGATAAGGTAGTCTTTAGTCCAAACAACTAGGAAGCCTGGTGGAACGTATCGGTTTCTGTCCAGCAGCTTTCATTTGTATTTGGGTGCACACTAGATAAAACGCAATAGCCTGCAAACCTCGTCAATCAGACAAATCGCACTAAGTTAATCATGCGTTTCCAAAGCGTGTTGTGACTAGTCTTGTCACATGGGTAGGGGCAGTCAATCTTCTGAAATGGGGTCTTATGATAAATATCATTTCAGAAGACTGACTGCCCATACCCATGTGACAAGACTTGTCATAACATGCTTTGGAAACATATGATTAACTTAGTGCGATTTGCTCGGTTGGCGTGATTTGCATGCTATTGCGGTGGGTGATTGGTCTTATGATAAATCGTCCATCGCTTCAGCAATCGTCTGCAAGACAAATTAACACGAGACGAAGTTTGATGACATAAAGGAGAAAGTATCAAGACAAGCTAAGCTGTACAAAACATAGGAAAAAGAAACCAATTCTTTTAGCATATGGAAACTATTTCATAATGGAACAGAGATATTCTTGATGAACAGAGAAAAATGTTAACCAACCTCAATCTGAACTAACCAACTGTTGATTCCAAATCCAAATCCTCTGCCAAGATAATATGAAGGTGGACTCCCATTCAAACAGACTACAAAAATCACAACCAAAATATTACAAATAGTAACAAACTAGACATACCTTAATTTTATATAACAAAAAGAAAGAACATATATAAGAAATCACTTCCTTTAATTGTTTAAATTATTTTGTTCATAAGCCTCTCCATTTGGTCATTAACTATGCAAAGCTTAATTAAACATTTGAGGAATTTAACCTGTCTGCCATCTAAACACCGCCGCCAAACTCGACAAGTTGCCACCATCAACGCTGCTCCGCCGCCATCCACCATCGCAAGAAACGTCCGATCCACACATTTTCATCACTAAGCACTTTCATCCGTCACAAATAGGTGAGAACTGGAAGAAAAAAACAGGCAGAAAAGAAAAGAAAAAGAAAATGATAAACGAACAAGGAATTGTGACTGGAGAGAGAGAGTGCAAAAAGAAATGAGATCTAATGTGTAGAGTAAGCTAAGTTGCTGGCATTTGATATATAATTATATATAGACAAAGCAAAATCTTTCAATGTAGAGCAATCTTATATTATGCCCCTGAAAATATAGTTTCACAAGTCATCACTAATTAGAGAATCTTGACACAGTCAAGGAAATATTTTCCTTTCTTATCATAAAATACAGATTATCTCATAAGCAAAAAATATCTCAAATCATAAATTCAAATCTTTTGTTTCGTTTTATATAGTTGCCTTCTATCTCTACTTCAATAATAATGTTAGATAATGAATTCCTTGTGTTATTCAATGAATAATGTTCAAAATATATATATATATAGATATACACAAAGGAGATCATCTCTAATAAGGTAACTATCTACCACTAAATATATATATCAATCTACAATAGTTACCAAATATACATATTCTACATATAATACACCCCCGCAATCGAAACGGGAGGAGGACGAACGTTGAGACTGGACCGAAAATCGTCAAAAAGAACCCGTAAAAGTCCCTTCGTAAAAATGTCGGCTAATTGATAACGTGAGGGAACATGTTGAACACGGACTTGACCACGAGATACTTTTTCTCGAACAAAATGAATATCCATCTTAGTGTGTTTGGTTCGTTGATGCTGGACCGGATTGCTCGAAAGGTAGATGGCGCTCACATTGTCACAGTATACGAGAGTCGCTGAAGCAATAGGACAATGAAGCTCCAAGAGTAAGTTCTGAATCCAACATGACTCAGACACTGCATTAGCCATGCCACGGTACTCCGCTTCGGCACTAGATCGTGAGAGGGTAGCCTGTCGTTTAGCGGACCAAGAAACCAAATTGTCGCCAAGAAAAATACAGTATCCCGAAGTCGAGCGACTAGTGTCAGGGCACCTGCCCCAATCAGCATCAGTATAGACGGTTAACCCCTTAACCGATGAGGGAGAGATGTGAAGACCAAGATCAAGAGTCCCCTGAATGTAACGTACAACCCGTTTAATGTCTAACATGTGAGCATAACGGGAATCATGCATGAAGAGACAAAGCTGTTGAACGGCATAAGAGAGATCCGATCTCGTGAAAGTGAGATACTGAAGGGCGCAAGCCAGACTGCGGTAAAGAGTAGGGTCCAAAAACTTGGCACTCTCGGGCATTGCGCCAAGTTTGGATTTCATGTCAACCGAAGTTTGACTGGGTTTACACGACTCCATACCGGCGCGGTGAATACTATCCTCGACATATTTCCTCTGAGATAGGAAAAGACTATCAGTGCAACGCTAAACTGTAATCCCCAAAAGAAACTCAAAGGACCCAAGTCCTTCATGGGAAATTCCCGACCAAGCTGAGACATAATAGACTGCCGTAAAGGAGAAGAGGTCGTAAGCAAGATATCATCCACATAAAGAAGGATGTGGGCCGTGTCCGAACCACGACGCAAGATAAAGAGAGAGTGATCTGAGGCACTGTGCGAGAAACCAATGCTAGCAACAAAATCAGCAAATCGTTGATACCAAGCCCGAGGAGCCTGTTTAAGGCCGTAGAGAGAACGCTTCAGTAAGCACACATGATTCGGTCAAGATGAGTCACGAAACCTGGGGGGTTGGTGCATATATACGGTTTCATGAAGATGACCTTGTAAAAAAACATTCTTCACGTCGAACTGATGAATATCCCAAGCCTTGGACACTGCAATACTGAGAATTGCCCGAATAGTCGCGGGCTTAACCACTGGACTGAAAGTTTCATCACAATCAACCCCAACCTGTTGAGACCTGCCATCACCTACAAGTTGGGCCTTATGCCTCTCAAAGGAACCATCCGAATGAAACTTGTGACGAAAAATCCACATAAACCGAATAATATTGACATTAGTAGGATGGGATACCAACTCCCACATTTTATTTTTAATAAGAGCATCAAACTCATCAGTCATGGCCAATTGCCAATTAGGGCCGGATAACGCCGCTTCAGGATTACGTGGAAAATGAGAGTGAGAAGAGGTAGAGTGGAGACTAAAAAGGCGGTTTGGCTTGAAGATGCCATGTTGGCTGCGAGTTGTCATGGGGTGAGTAGGGGCGGTGTCGTCTGACGTGGCGCACGAGAAGGGGGCAGTGTCGCCTGAGTTGGTGCACGAGGAAAGGGCGGTGTCGCCTGAGATGGCGCACATGGTGGAAATGGGCTGTCGCGCGAAATAGGGGATGCGTGCAGTGTGGGCGGCGTCGCGGGTGGTGATTGTGTTGCTGCGGGCAGGGGAGGAGGAGCGACCCATGGGGGTCCGTGTTTGGAGTGAGAAAGGGAGGAGTGAGGAGTGGTGACGGATCATGATCGAGGAAAGAGGGAGCCGCAGTGGGAGGAACAGGGTTCTGGTTGCAATGTTTCCCCTACATCGACCCAAAATTTGGAACAGAAGGTCTAGAAACTGGTGCCACCGGGTTCTGGTTGCAATGGTGCTGGGGAGGGGGGGGGGAGGGAGGAGGAAGAGAACTTCAAGAAAGAGAATGAGCTTTCATCAAAGAGAACATGTCGACAAAGAATTATTTTGTTAGTGGAGAGATCAAAGCATTTATAGCCACGATGATTTGGAGAGTAACCGAGGAAGACACAAGGAGTAGACCGCGGTTGTAGCTTATGTATTGTAGTAGAGGGGATGAGAGGATAACAAAGATACCCAAAAATCTTGAGATGGGCGTAGAGTTTGATGGTAGAGACGTTGGGGTGGGGTAATATAATGAAGGCTTTTAGAAGGAATTATATTGTAGAGATATGTGGCGACTTGCAAGGCGTGAGGCCAAAAAGTCGGCGGAACAGAAGCATGAGAAAGAGAAGTACGAATTATATTATTTATTGTACGGATCGTGCGTTCGAGTTTTCCATTTTGAGAAGAGGTGTATGGGTAAGAAAAGCGTTGATGCATGCCATATGTTTTGCGAAAGGTAGAGAAATATGCGTTTTTATATTACGTGCCATTGTTACTTTGGAGAATTTTAATATCACGTTCAAATTGTTTGTTGAGATAAGCACGAAAAGATAAAAAGCTAGGAAACACATCATTTTTGTGAGATAAAGGAAACGTCCACAAGAAACCCGTATAATCATCTAAAAATAAAACATAGTAATGATGCCCCGAAGAGCTCAAAACAAGAGATGTCCAAACATCACTATGAACTAAATCAAACGGTAAACGAGTCGTAGTAAGCGAATCATAAAACGGAAATTTGATATGTTTCCCCATGGGAAAAGAATGACAAAACGATGTAGAAGAGCGTTTATTTCAAGTAATTTGGGAACTACGCCTAAGAAAATCAAAAACGTGATCGCCGAGGTGGCCAAGCCGTGCGTGCCAGTGGTCAGACAAGAGAGAGAGGAAGGCAAAAGGTGATGGGGCAGAGCGAGAGGCGGCGGTTGGGAGAATAGGGTAGATATCACCCGAGCTATTGCATCGCATGATGGGGGCGCCTATCCGAAAATCCTTCACAGAAAAACCAAACGGATCAAAAGAGATAGAAACGAAGTTATTAGTGGTGAATTTTATGATAGATATCAAGTTTTTGATAAGGTGAGGAGCATGGAGAATGTTATTGAGACGAAGGGAGGGGAGGGGGAGGGGGGGAGGGGGAGAGAGAGAGGAGTGACCCGAGCTCTTAATTGGAAGAGCGTGACCATTAGCAACAATTATATCACATTTGGTGCACAAATTAAAGTAAGACGTGAGATTACCTTGGTTAGAGGTCATGTGAGACGAGATACCCGAGTCCATGTACCAATTGTCGTCTGGTTGGCCGAGAGACAGTGTATGCATCGCTAAGTCAATATCTATAGGACCATATGGAGCTACCTCAGTGTGATACGCATGTTGAGTACGTGGGCCGAGGATACCCTGTCCGCACGGGTTGGGGTTTGGCGGACGCGGCTGGGCCGTAGGGTATGGGGACGGCGGAGCGTCCCATTCTGGCAGAGGAGCGTCCCATTGCTGCAGCGTAGGGTAGGCCTAAGGGGGATAGGGCCACGACCATTGATACGGGGGAGGTGCGATGCGACCGTTGTGGCAGCCGCCGCGACCATGCTGACCCGTGAAGTGACGACGACCACGACCTCATCCTCGATTTGCATGATATGGATCGTGTTGCAAAGCCGAGTTCGTGGGAGCGGCATGCGGGGCGTGATGCGAGACTAGGGCTGCATCGGGTTGGTGCAAGGCATGCTTGGCAAGGCTCGTCTCCTCCAAAGATAACATGGAACGAGCTTTAGAGAAGAGAGGAAGCGGATCACTTTGCTGAATTAGGGTTGCGATGCCGTCATATGCATTGGTAAGACCCGTGACCATTTGAAGAACCAACCTATGGTTAGAAACGGGGGAACCAACGTTGGCCAATTGATCAGCGATCATCTTCAATTTTTGACAATAAGCACCGACATTCAGAAAATCATCAAGAGTGGTAGAGGAGAATTGATTTTTGAGGTGCACGTCATGGGAATTCTGATTGTCTTGGAAGTAATCCGCAAGATTCGTCCATGCAATTATGACAGTAGGGTCTTTTACCATAATTGTGTGGAGGAGATCGTTGGTGATGGTGCCATAGATCCATTGTAGCACGATGACGTCCAAGCGATCCCACATCTCGGGGTCGGATGGGGTGACCACAACGGAGGGGCGGATGATGTGATCGGGAACTTGGTAAGCTCGTGCATGGATTTTAAATAACTCAAACCAAGTAGAATATTCCCCGATTCAACGCCCAACAAGATAGGGATGAAGTTCTTGATGTTAGTGACGGTGAGGGCAAGGGGAAATTTTGGGGGCGTGGCCTAGTGAGGAGGCGCATCGTTTTTGCCATCGAAGGAGGTGGACGACTTGGAGGTGAAGGTATCGTTGCTAGGATTTGTCATAGTTTAAGAGAGAAAGAAAAGAAGAGAAGACTCGATACCATGTAAGATAATAAATTTCTTGTGTTATTCAATGAATAATGTTCAATATATATACAAAGGAGATCATCTCTAATAAGGTAACTATCTATCACTAAAGATATATCAATCTACAATAATTACCAAATATACATATTCTATATCTAATAAATAACCATCTAAATATCCAATAGAACTCAGATGTAACATCAGGAGTTGGATTGTGTCATGAGAATACTTTCTCTTGCTTAATGGTTATATGTCTACCGAGTGTAGACTCAAATGAAAAAATAAAATAAAATCTAAATTTAATAAATAAAAGTATCAATGCGTTACCATATATATATATGTATATACATGTACATATATATATATATATATATATATACTACTCTCCCTCGCCCGTGATCCGCACGGGCTCTTATTTTTCTTTTTTGTCTTTCGTTTACTTTAATTTCAATACCGAATTTTTTATTTTCTCTGCCCCAAAACTTCATGTCTTTTTGAATTACGTCAAAATAGTTATTAATCATTCATTCTCTTATTTCTTCTTCTGTGCCTTTCGTACTTCAATTCCATGAGCAAACGTTTCATTTTCTTGTCACGAAACTTCACGAGTTTCCTATGCACGAGCAAGGTCTCATAAATATTAAATTGAAATCGTTTTTCCACAAACGCAACTAATGTAACTACTTTCATCACCCTCATCCCACCGTGTATTGATAGTGGCCCGTCAGCAACATACGGTTATACAAATAACTTACCCCACAATTGTTTATGTCTCTCCCTTTTACCCTTTATTTTATTTTCTTGAGGCTGTCTCACTCGTTCTTCTCATTTTTTTGTCTTTTTTTTCTTGGTCTCAACATATTGAGTCAAAACTTGCGGCTGCGCCCCCCCCCCCCCCCCTTCTTTTCTTTTTTTCTTTTTTCTTTTTGTTAATTAGATGCAACAAAATAGGGACTTAATAGGTAACGAAAAATCCACAATTGTTGATGCCTCACCCAATGACCTTTTTTTTCATTTATTTTCCTGCGGCTGCCTCTCTCGCTCTTCGCCTTTTCTTATCTTTTTTTTTTTTTCAGGTTCAACATATTGGAGTGAAAACTTGCGGCTGAATATTTATTTATTTGTAATTTGAAGAAACAATAGGGACCTAATAGGTAGAAAGAAGTTAAGGCCTAAACTTTTTCGATTCTTATACAATGGTTGTTCAATTCTTATATAGTTCGATTGTGCATGGCTTCGACTATTCCCTCAGTCCACCAATTAGATTTACAATATGGCTCAAAAAATAAATAAGATAAACTTTTGGGGTGACCTGGAAAAAATAAAAACTAAAAGGACCATTTGGGAATTTACAGCGGGCCATCGTAAAACTTTCGATGCGAGACCGAATTAGTTTAGAAAATAAAAGAACTTTTCTGCAATTTACAGCGGACCCCATGGCTATTAAGTATTAATAAAGTTTATTAGTTGCGGAGCCCAACCGATTAATACGTGCGGGCTCTCAAAGTATTTATTACTATAAAACAGAACATAATACAGTAATTAGTTGAACTTACATGGGCAAAATCGAAACATGAAAAATTATACGTCTGCAACTATTTACATCCATTATTATTTTATAGTAAAGATTTGATTTGTTATTTCATTATCACTTAACAATAATAAGATTCCTTATACAAATTAAAGAAAATGATATTAACATTATTACCAAATATTAAAATAGTAATGAAAAGTATAACTAAAAAACTATTGTTGCGTCAACATATATTTTGGCATATTATTCATAGCACGTTATAACCTCTCCATCAAGTTCATCATTTTCAAAGGCGTTCAAATAAAGATCGACGCATTCTTCACGAAGGTTAAAGAAAAGCTCCATTTAATCCGACTTCAAGCTTCGAGTGCTTGAAGTAACTGTTTTTGAAGATCGTGGTTCTACCAAGAAAGATCGAACGTCAACATGTTCAAGGAATTCAAGCAACGTTCATATCATTCTTCTAAAATCTTCAAGTCAAAGTCCTTTTTATTTGAGAAGAAGTCACAAGGCCCTCGAACACCTGTTTTTGAAGATCGGGATTCCTCCAAAGAAGATCGACATTGAACTAATTCAAGAACTCAAGAATATCATATTGTTCATCGCAAATATCAAGCCAAGTCCAATTTTGATTCAGAATCAAGTCACAAGACCTTTGAATTAAAACTATAGTCAAATCAAATCAGTTTTGGAGAAGATCAATTATAGAGATTTAGTCTCCAAATTCTGAAAGTATCAAGACCATTATTTTCATATAAAAGAATTAGAAGAATAATGGAGATTGTAATCAGAAGAATAATGGAGTCCACCTGCGTACTATTTGCAAAGGGGATATGGAACAGAAGCCAACCATTGGCTAGTTCCTATAGAGGTTTGTTACCTATTAAATGTTCACTTTATTCCTATCTTTTGCATATTTAACTTGTGAACTGATTTATTAATTAACCTTTTTGCATATTCAATAACTACATCGCTGAGCATGTGGGTTTTTGGCTACTATTGAGACAAGTTGATACATTGCAATCTACCTTACAACTTGATCCTCTAAATAGGAATTTGTTCATACAAGTCACAGATGCACAAAAAGAGCTGGAACATTGGTTAACGGTGGAAGATAGGATCGTCAAACAGAAATCCAAGGTCCACTAGCTTAAGTATAGAGACATCAACTATAATGTCTTTCATGCCACTCTTAAATCAAGACCCAAAGTTGGGAGTTCTATTCTTATCAATGAGCAATGAGACATATTGGTAGATCAGGGTGACTTGGAAACTGAGATTCTCACCTTTTGCAAAGGCCTGCTTGGAACTACATTAGTAACTACTCATGATATTGATCTCCAATCAATATCCCTGGGTCCTGTTCTGAATATTGAGCATAGGCGCAACCTAATGGAACCGGTTACTAAAGCAAAGATTTGGGGTGCTTTGCAGTCAATACGAGATGGCTAGGCCCGGGGGTGGATGGGTATTCTGCCAAGTTTTTTAAGAAGGCTTGGCCTATTATAGGGGGTGAAGTAGTGGCTGATGTACATGATTTCTTCCACACTGGGAGGATCCTAAAGAGTATTAATGTCAATCGTATTACCCTTGCACTCAAGTCTAGTGTTGCCACAACCATAAGGGACTACATGCCTATTGCATGTTGTACAATGCTGTAAAATATCTAAAGTCCTTACAAATAGGATGAGCAGTGTGATGAGCTTTCTTGTTGGAGAGGAGCAAGCTGCATTTGTTCTTGGAAGGTTCATTCATGACAATACTATTTTGGCTCAAAATATTATCAGGGTTATGGAAGGAAAAATATGTCTACAAGGTGCATGATTAAGATGGACTTGCAGAAAGCCTATGATTCCATCCATTGTGGGTTTATGAGTAGATGCTGAGGTGCTTGGGTTTTCCGCATCATTTTGTAGGTTAACTGACTACTTGTCTCACAACAGTTTCATATCAAATTTGCTTGAATGGCTAGTTGCTCCCACCTTTTGATGGTAAGAAAGGATTGAGACAGGGTGATCCTGTTTCACCTTACTTGTTTGTGTTATTTCACCTTACTTGTTTGTGTTATTTATGGAGTACTTGAGCAGAATTATGAAGGCTCTGCACAACCACCCATCTTATAGATATCATGCTGAGAATCACACACCTTACCTTTGCTAATGCCCTCTTGTTCTTCTTTAAGGGTATAAAAGCTTTTTGTAGCAGCTCTCCTTTCAAAGTTTCTGATGTTCAGTGCTACATCTGGCCGTGTAAGAACATGAGGAAAAGTGAAATCTACTTTGCTTGTACTATATTTTTCACTTTTAGCATGTTATCAGGACTTAACTTATTTTGTCTGAAATGAAATAACTGTTACTTGTTTTTTTGTTAACAGTACAACATTTAATCTAAACCAATCTAGTTTTGCACTACACGTCCACTTATATATACTACATGATTGGTCACCACATTTCTCAGTATACTTTTCTCTTTTTACCTTTAATTTCCAAGTTTAAGCTTTATTTGCATACAAAATGGTGAGAATCATGAAGCAATGGCTGCAAACGTTTGTTTTTCTGCTTACCGTGCTGAGGATTGAAAGCCAATTAATGGTTAATATCACTTACGTTCAATGGGCTGTGGAAACTGGAGCAGGTGAGCGGAATTTAAACAATTAAAGGAAGTGGTTTCTTATTTGTTTCTTTCTTTTTATATAAAATAAAGGTATGTTTGTTACTAGCTACTTTTTTTTTTTTTTTTTGTAGTTTGTTTGGATGGTAGCCCCCCTGCGTATTACATGGACAGGGATTTGGAACAGGAGTTGACAGTTGGTTAGTTCATATTCAGGTTGGTTATGTTGTTCCCTCTTCAATGATAACTCGGCTCGATTATGAAATAGTCATATGCTGAAAAAAAACTGGATTTCGCATAGCTCGTGAACTGATTTACTAAAAAAAAAAATTACTAGGGAGGAGGATGGTGCGAGAGTGTCGAGAGCAGCATAATACTAGTTGAGCAATCTATATTTTAACTAGTATTTGGCAATGTGTAGTGGACTAGTGGCTAGTTGGCGTCTCTTTGGGCTCTGGGATAGATATGATTATGTGTAATATCGATCAAGCTGGTAAAACAGCTATTCAGCTACGGTCACGGCGTTACTTTAGAGTTTAAAACAGCTACTAAGTTATGGTCACGGCGTTACTTTAGAGTTTAGAGCGACAAAGAAATACATTTACCAAGTTCTGAAAGGGAGGGAAAAAAATCATTTTTGTCCCTTGTTGTGACGTAGTTATGATTTTAGTCCTATAATATATCATTGAGCTCATTTAATCCCTTATCGTGACTTTTTGTACAATTTTGATCCCACAATAAATTTTTTGCCCCCTTAGGTTATTTTTATTAGCAACACCTTATGTGTTATTTCTAATTAGTAAAAAGCCTTTGTGTGTTATATATTCCTTAAAATTATCTCTTCACCTAACACTACAACAAACCGGAGCAATAGTATAGAAAGTCTTGCATCCGAATTTTTATTTTCTGATGCAAGATATTTAGAATCGAATAAATCCGATGTAATTGCATTCATCGGAAAAATCCGATGCAATTGCTTAAAGCAATTGCATCGGGAATTTTCGATGCAAAGATTTAAACAATTGCATCGGAAATTTTCGATTCAAAACATTTTACCGAAGCCACGTTGAACTTTCCCACTTGGGCTATGCATCAGAAATTTTCAATGCAGGCCTTTTCTTCATCGGATTTTTTCGATGCAGGGCCTCTCTGCATTGGATTTTTTCGATGCCGATTGTTTTGCATAGGAAAATTTCCATGCAACTTTGCATCTGAAAAATTCGATGCAGAGCCCTATTGCATCGGAATTTTTCGATGCAATTCTCTTGCATGGGCACCAAAAGCATGAAATTTTTGCATCCGATTTTTTCCATGCAATTGATCAATTGCATGGAAAATGTACCCAATTGCATGGAATTTTTTCCATGCAATTGATGCGTTTTGTTGTAGTGTAAGAAACAGCTAAAAATAAAAATTCCTTAAGTTACAATGTAAAAATCGAATAAATTTTATTTATTATAAGTATTTATATTTAAAATTTTAAAATAACAAAAGACCCAGTTATAATTAAATAATTTTAAAAAAAAATATTCCTCCCCACCACTGCCACCACCCAATATTTCTTCTTCTTCTTTTTTCTTGTTAATATTTCAATTCAATTTATGATTTTTCACAAAAAAGAAATATTTATTTCATGTCAAAAATTCAAAAAAGAAAAAAGAAAAATGAAAGACATAATTATAATAAATTTATTTATTTTTTTTAAGAGAAAACCTTCTCACTCCCCCCCCCCCCCCCCCCCCCATTTTTGTTCTTCTTTTCCCCCTCCCAACCTATCCAAAAAAAATCCAAATTAAGGCACTTTGGCACCGATTATTTGGTCGGTAATTAAGTTACAAAGTGGCACCAACAAGGATTTGGGAAAGACTTCTCGGTTCATTTCCTGTTTTTTTTAGGCACTTCAAATAAATTAGAATAATAACTAATTAAAAAAATTTAGTTACTTTGCATAAATATGATGTTTTGACACGAAATAAATAACTTACTTTTTTTAGTGAAAATCATAAATTTGACAGAAAAATAGAAAAAAAACTGGGTAGAGAGGGAGGAGGTTTTTTTAAATTATTTTATTATATAATTAGTTTTTTTTTTAAAAATTATAGATATAAATATTTATAACAATTTAAATTTATTACCTCTAATTTACATTGTAACTTTGAGGAATTTTTATTTTTAACTTTTTGCAGGTGAAAATATAATTTTAGGAGAATATATAACACACGAGGACATTTTACTAATTAGAAATAAGTCAATAACACACTAGGGTGTTTTTTACTAATAAAAATAATTTAGGGGGCAAAAAATTGACCATGGGACCAAAGTTGTACAAAAAGCCACAATAAAGGACTAAATGTGATCAATGAGACTAAGATCGTAACTAGGCCACAGTAAATGATCAAAACTGATTTTTTTGCAATAATAATTCTATTCTTCGTCATTGATACTTTTTTGCCTTTGTTTTTGTTTATTTTAAAACAAATATGAGAACAAAACTTTTGTGATCCGCGTGGTTACTTTCTTCTAAGCGCTAGCATATCTGAAATGTTGCAGAAAGTGTTTTTGTTGTTGGACTTTATAAAAAGTTGATTCCCCAAATAATATTATAATATATTAGAGAACAATAGATTTTGTCCACAATCTTCATAATTTAAAATTTGTAACTAACCATTTCAAAACAGAAAGGAACTTGTGACAAAGTCCCTATACTCGGCAAAAAGTTTAATATCCGAGAAACTTAAAAATTTACAGGCTTGGGTGGCGTTCGTAAACTTTCAGAAAAGGTTAAACGTCTATTTATAATTTGATTAGAGGATTTTGAGATTTCTTGGTTGGCGAGTTTCGCGGTCCAGGTCGCCGTTTCTAAAGGGTGGAGTATGGTGGTGTTTGAGGGTGATAATCTTGAGGTCATCAACGCAATTGTTCACAAGAATGAGTTGGGGGCTGAGGGAGGTAATATTATCACGGATATCCGGCGATTATGGCATGCGAACCCGGCATTTTTCTTTCGTTGGATTAGTAGAGAACCCAATGTTGACGCTCATAATCTTGCACGCACGGCCAAGGGCGACTTTACATGGTTTAGAGTAGTCGAGATTGCTCCTGATTGACCGTGTTACTTTATATTTTGAGGGAGGAGTACTGTAGCGTTCTGTTGCATGTCCATCTGTAGGCATACTTTCTTGGCTTTATGCCTTTGATTAATGATCAGTTTATGTTAAAAAAAAAAAAAAGTTTATAATACACACATACACCCATCTACCTTTCTCAAATATGAGTATCCACAATTTAGAAGCTACAATCTCCTTATCTTATAACTTGTGGTACAGTGGTAGTGTTTCTTTTGGTTAGTACAGTCTCCTTGTTTTAGGTTGTGGTAGTGTTTTCTTTTCTACATTAGTAGGGTTAATATTTTACAACTTTTCTAACTATCATTTTTTCTCATTCCCAACCACAAAAAGTTATAACTCAAACATACTTTTCCAACCTTCATCTTTTTCAACTTTGGATTATAAAACAACTTAAACAAACTTTTTAAACTTTAGTTTTGTAATGATACTGTCTTCTACAGAAAAGCTTGTAAACACCACCTTTCTGTACTCAATAATCGCTCAAATAGATTGCGTGTCTTTACAACCCAGTTACATACGCAAACTTTTTGGATTCTTTGTAGGATTTAAAGCTTACGATGGTAGATGAACAGAGAAACAATTATTTAGAGAAATTACTATTCAAATTGCACTTTACATTTTACACACATGGACTAATAGAGTAAATTTTAACATAGGAAGTTGCAAACTAAATATTACATAAATCTTGAAATGCCCCAGCTATCCATCCAGCTGTGCATTAATTTGGTTTTGTCCTCTTTTCAATCTTTTGCTTTCTCTTTGAACTGGATTCTCCCAAAATCCAGGGCCACAAAGGGTGCACGTTCTTTGCAATGCTAGAAGAATCAAAAAGAAAAAACAAAAAAGCCTTCCGCACGACATATAATCCCAAGAAAACATCATGTCAAACCCAGCACCATTCCGCAAAATTGACTTGCACTCCCGTCGTAGTAAACTTTTCAATAACCACAATAATACCATGTAAGACATATATGGTATACATAATAAGCACATGAAAGAACACCCAAAAACAAAGGCACGAACAAAAAGTACATTGAGCGTGACATAAAGATTTGTTTTTTTATTGAACAGATAAAAATAAAAGATGAAGCTTTTCTACAGTAAATTTATGGTGGCATATTAGATGGACCACAGGGCTACAACTACACAACCATTGAATATGCTCACAATCTTCCCGTTGCTTTAGAACCCCCATCCAAAAACAGTGTCATACTTTCACTTATCAGCATCAAATTCCTGATGGTAAAGGCTTTGGAACTCAACCCGCACAATACCCCATATCGTAAAATGTACGACTGGACGAGGATTTAACTTGAGCTGTCTCAGTTTTCATGTAAGGCATGTGAAATGTTTAATACTTTTTTGGAGTACAGAGGAGGTAAAGGCAAAGCCAGATAATTCCAAGCAAGATACTTCAAAGTTGGAACTTTTAGCCTATAGACAAAACCCATCAATGCTAACTGTTAAGACTCAAGTAACCTAGTGAGATAGAGCCATGTGCCCAACTAACTTGACATACTTACCCTGAGAATAGTCCATATGTTGAAAGTAACCAAAGAAAGAAACATACAATGTTAATAAACTGACAAAATACAGTTTTATCACCAAACCAGTCTATTGTGAACCATGTTCATAAATTATTGAGAGAACCTTGACAATAAACCTTAACGTTGTTTTATTCACATTAACTACAAGGCGTAAAAATTGAGATCATACGTTACATAGATAGAGTAGGATATACACGAGGAAAGCTGAAAACGACAAGAAAATACCTCAACTTACAGAAAGGAAAGGTTTCGTGGTCTAGAATTTACAAAAATATTTGCCCAATCTGTCCATCACGCAGTATGAGTACGTAGAATAGACCTGTTTAGTCTCTCAAGAATGCCACCGGCTTTTCTCTTGGCCCTCGATGTGCCATTCTCAGCGAGCTGCGATATTGTGCGATGCATGCTTTCCTCTTCCCTCATCTCCCTCAACGTGGACCGATCATTAATACAAATTGTGTGAAGGATAGCTATGCAATTCTCCTTATTACGAGCACAACAACTTTCCCTTATTATACTAAGCAAGCAATGAACTGCTCCCAAATCTCCCATTTCATCGATCGCTTTTTGGTTAGTCGAAAGCATGGCAAGTATGGACAGTAACTCATCGACATGCATTCTACTCTGAAGCTTTTTGAGTATTACTGGAACAGCACCGTCTCTAACAGCTCTAGCCTTATTCTCGTGAAGGATACATAGATTAAAAATAGCTGAAGCCACATCTTTCATTACTAAGGAATGACCTTCATCCAACAGGCCAATTAATGGTTTAAGGGCACCGGATTTACAAATTAGTGCCTTATTTGAGTCCAGGGCCGATAACGTGAAAAGAGCTGCCGCAGAATTGCTTCTCGTTTCGATTGTTCCCGAACTCAAGGCTTCCATAAGAAGAGGGACAACCATGGGCGTTTCTGCAACAAGCTTCTTGTTACTATCGTGAATGGAAAGGTTCAAAAGCGTCGTGATTATATCTTCTTGGAGATCCGGATGAACGTCAGTCGAACATTTAGCTTTAGAGAGCGGAAATAGCAATTGAGGTATTGCATCAACGGATTCGGCGAAAAGAGCACGAAAAGAAGGGACCTTCTTGGTCAATAACCGCAATTCTTTTGCAGCTTCTTTTTGTTCGGACAATGTAGACGACATTTTCTCTAGCAATGCAAGGAACCGGTCTCTGTCAGCTTCGGTTAATCCCTCCTCGTCGGCATATTGAACGGAATCCGGCAATTTGACACCGTGACTCTTACACCATTGCACTATCATTTCCCGAATCAAGTGATTAGGCGTAAGAATAGTGTGCGAAAGAACTTGTTGAGACAGAGGGCATGTCCTGTTCCCAGCTTTTAGCCATTTTTGGATGAAAGGCCTATCATAAGTCTGCCACATTTTTAGGAAAAGTATCAATAAGATACAGACAAAACAACCAACATAAAAGGAACCACATAATGCACATTGGAAACCTCATTGACTCATCGAAACATCGTAACAACAACATTAACCGAAACACAACCGCAATCCATAAACAAGTAGATCGAAACGAGAAGGCAACAAGATATGTATCTCCCCTCTCCAAACTCCAATCCATAACAATACTACCTCAAATCAAGAACAGAGCAATCCACTAAAAACCCACTTCACAATTCACTAAACCCAACTAACAACACCTAAAAACCAAACACAATTCCGCAAAAAAATCGAAAAAAATCAAATCTTTATGAATCATTAAACATATAAGTAAAGGTTAAAAAAACAAAAATAAAAAACCTGTCCGGTGGCAATAATGACAGGATCCCTCATGAGTTCATTCGACATCGGGCACTTGAACTCGTCCGGCAGCGTTTCACCCACCAATTCACCGTCACCATGAAGCTTCAAATTACTAAGCGGCTTCTTTTTCAACTTCAATTCCTTTAAAGCCAACAGGGTTTTATGGGCTTTGTCAATTGTGTCCAAATTAACAACATCATCAAAATCCTCTTCGACAATTGACTTCACCAATTTCTGCAATTCTCTCTTCAATTCCATCGCTTTAGCCATCATCACCGGATCTCCTTCAACCACACCACTCTTCGCCATCAGCTTGATTTTTCAATTACATCATCATCATCATCGTATTTTTATGGGATTTTGTTTAGAATTGGAGAGAAGGGGTTGTAATGTACAGTACGACGTGTGAGGAGTTATGCGTGTTGGTTTATATGCGTGTCTGATTTGTGTGGCGCAGTCGGAGAATTCGTGGCCAGACAGCTGTTAAGGAACTAATGTTATTTTATTATAAAGTTTTGGTAATTAGTACTAAATCTATTTTCTTTATTTATATTAACTAAATATATTATATTTAAGGGTCATCATTGCATTGCAATAGTTTAGAGAAGGAATTCCTTTTTGATATTTATTTTTGCTAAAGTTATATTCAAACTTCAAAGTTGCTTTTGACTAAGAGTTGGGAGTATTATTAGTAAATAAATAGTTTTAACTTTTCTTACTTAAAATATTAATTAGGTGCTTGAATAATTAATGATGAAATAATCACACCTTAAATTCGGCTTTTGTGGTTTGAGCTTTTTAGGACTTATTTTTAAGGCAAACAAAGACGAATAGTGTTGCACTTGCACACAATTGATATTTATGTGGATTTTAAAATCGGATTATTATTTATTATTTACAAACACTTTTGTAAAAAAACGTGGTTAAGAAAGTCACGTATTCTTATTTTACTATGGCCAATCGTATAGATAAAGTGTTGAGAAACATTTTAAACTTTTAATATTTTTGGGGTATTTTTCTTAATGAGGGCCACTTTTGGTATCTTTATACCCTAGTTTCGATTTTTATCTAAACTTTAATAATTTTTATGGGGAAAAAGAAATTCTGGTGTTACTGGAATGTGCGCAAACAAAGCAAGTATAGTTTGACATGATTTTGCTATTTTATACGAGCCTAATGTTACGTCTAAACCTTTCATGGATTTTAATCAACCTATGCTAAAACTGTATAATCTTTCTTTCATTATTCTATTTTGGAATAACTGAATAATAGTTATAATCATTTCATATAACAACCTAGAAAAGGCAAGAGAACTTATCTTTGGACAGAAACATATTACTACATAACATAACTAAAAGTCATTAACTTTCAACCGAAATGGCGGTACAATACTAGTTAATTTGCATGTGGGAAAGCGAAGGAACGTGACATGTGTATTAGTTGAAAGCGAGAGGAGGACATGTGGTCGTGTTTGCTTACAAAAGATATTTGTGTTATAATTTCAGATACCTTTTTGTATTCGTAATATATAAGGATTATAGATTTTAACATAGTGAAATGTATTAATAGAGGAATCATATGATTTTTAACATAGCGTTATTGTTTTTAACACAACTTTATGTACGCGGTTCATTATTTAAATTACACAATAGCGACAATAACTTCTTGAATTTGAAGCGTTTACGTTTGACATGTCAAGCTGACATACACTCCATCTGCACTATAAGCAAAACAATCGCGGGAGAGTTGGGTATTAGAGATCTCGGGCTAAACTTGGGACTGCCAAATGGCATACGTATCATATGGAGAGAATCAAGACGAGCATAGTTAATTTGTCTCTTTTGAGGACCGACCTTTGACCGAACGGAATGACTTACTCACTAATACACTGCGTGAATTCAGGTTTTCGACCTTAACTCATTATAGGTATGTCGGATTTTCTATTCGATATATGCATTAGATATGCGCCATATCTGCGCAGGTTCACCATTTTGAGCATAACTCTCATTCTAGACCTCAGAATTGAAATCTGCTTGGTGGAATGTAAACTACACGTTGGTGGATTTTTAATTAAATGTCAATAATTATCTAATTTGTTACGTAGAACTAGCAGTGAACCAAGAAAAGTTCATCTAGTTATACTTTCTAGCCTTTTCATGCTTGTGGACAAGCATAAGTCAATCCACGTTGTTGTGTCTTGTCCGTAACACACTACATAATACGTATCATTACTATATTACCTTGATATATACATATTCTAGGTTTTCATGTAATTTCGTCACAAGACTTCCATGTACATTATGATTTACTTTTAATATATAGTTGTGATATTTTTACTTTTCGTAAAAGCATTGAACCCGTTATTGTATGAGCTAATTTACAAAGTTTATTATAACTTAAAAAAGTTGCAAACACACGACTAACTTATTTGAGCTTGTCCTATCGTTCAATTAAACACGTTTGACATTTTTGGACATAAGATATAGCCTTGGGGGGTACGTTAGAATAAGTTTGGGAGGTGTTTGCATTTTTTCAAAGTATGAGAGCACTTTCGGTTCATGGGATGAAGGGTTTGATCCATTTCTCATTTTTTACATATTAAAAAGGTTTGTGATATAAGTTGGAGATATATCCTACCAATGAGTCCGGCTCCGACATTAATCACATATTTCTTTAGATTCTTTGTGAATGCTAGTTGCATTACAGAGCTCATCAAATGCAAAAGGTGTAGTTGGCTTATGAGAAATTCTTGCAGTGAGAGCCACATCAAGTGGAGATTCTCCTTCTTCATATGTCTCATATGAGTCATCATCACTCCACGTCGTGACAAGAGCACGATTCCTATTTTTTTGTTAAGTATATTTGCACAATATTCTATGATGTGCACAACCCATGGCATTCCCTGCAATGAACACCTTTATCTTTTCTTTTGGCTTCAAGATCATTAGCAGCGGAAGGATTTTTATTAAAATCAAAGTTAGATGAACTAGGTGACAATATTTTAACTCTAAACTTGGATCTATTCATCTTCTTGAAGTTTTTTGATAGGAGGGCCATTGATTTCATGAGATATGTTCCTTGCTCATTATGTGGGAGTGATGTTGTTGTGGGTTTTAGTGCAATACTTTTGGCAACATTGTCTCCTTCTTGTTTTAGTTTCATTTCATATGTTGCAAGTGATCCCATAAGAATTTCTAGAGGCATATTGTATGTGTCTTTGGCTTCTTCAATGGTCTCAACTTTGATTGCAAACTTTGGTGGAAGAGATCTGAGTGTTTTGTGGACCAATTTTGCTTCACTCTATTCTTCGCCGAGCAGAGCTGCTTCTGTCGCGATGCGTCTAAGTTTAGCATTGTATTGTGCTATAAATTTAGTTTACTGCATCTGCATATTCTCAAATTGAGTGGTTAACACTTGTTACTTAGATATGTGAACACTTGCGGTACCTTCATGAGATAATATCCCATGCTTCTTTCGCAGATACACAATTAGAAATAATAGTATATTGATTAATGTCGATGCACTTAGAATAGTATTAAGAGCAGTAGAGTTTTGTTCAGCAAGATCTTCTTCATTCGACCAAGTGAGTTCATTTTTAGGCTTACCATCTTCATCAGTAAGGGGTGACCAACCTCTTAAAATGCTTTTCCATGCTTTATGGTCTTGTTGTTTGATGAAATTTTTGAGACGGTTCTTCCAGTACGAGTAGTTGCTGCTTGTGAGCATTGATGGTTTGTAGTTGACAAACCTTCTTTGATTTCTTCCATCCCTAAAAAATAAGATCTTTTTCAAACCAGAATCACTAAAAACAAACGTTAATGACTAGCTCTTGATGTCACTTGAAAGGCCTTAATTGTTTACTTATTACTTATTTCTTTTCGTAATAATTTTTACTTGTTAAAACAGGTAAGAAGTAAAGCAATAACATAAAAATTTTATAGTGGTTCGATCACAACAGACCTAGTCCACTCGGCTTTCGCATGTTTAAACAACTCAAGTCTCTTTTGTATTGTACATGACATTTACTCACTCAGGCTATTACTTGATACTCGTAATCTAGACTCCCTCTAATTACTTTCTTAATGCCTGACGCAACACCTTACTATAGAACTCTACTTGAATCTGGAAATATTCAAGTTCACGAAGTTCCTTCGCCTTGATATTTCGTATAAAGATATTAAATTATTTAGACTTTCAAAAAAATAAAATAACAAATCTTAAAAACTAAAAACTTGTCTTCAAATGTCTTCGAGTCTTCTGCTTCTATAGAGTGCAGAATCCCCTACGCGGAAGGACAATTATTGCATCTAGAGGTGTTCATGGTTCGGTTTTTTTAATCATTGGTTCGGTTTTCAAAGAACTTAAATTTTCGCTTAGCGTAAAAACGATAACCAATAAAGTGGTTTGGTTGGTTTGGTTTTCGGTTAGAACCATTCAGTTTTGATTATAGTTTCGAGTTAACCAATCACCTACTCTTTCAAAGGAAAAAAAAAATCCACATAATTAACAAATATATATAAAATTCTTTCAAAAAATTAAATAAATATGATTAAAAAGTCAAATTAACAACCGATTTCACTTTACAAACTTGTCTATTAATAAAAAGCAAGCCATGTTCAAAACATAACATACATATATTTTAAAAGCACGTCTCTTACAAAACATTACCTAACAATCCACAATAATTTGTAACACTTATTCGACAATTCATTCATCATAACTAGTAAAACATATTCAAATATTCGTTCATGAGTGTATAACATAAAAGATCTTAGTCAAACATTATTATATTGCTTTGAAATGGGCGATTTTCGGTTTACTTGGGTAACTAGGGTTCGGTTTTAAAAGAACTTGATTTTTCTTAAACTCCAAAAGGCATAACCGAAAACCAAACCAAGTCCATAATTTTGATTATGGTTCGTCCTAAATTTTTGGTTAACTTATGGTTTCTTTGGTTGGACCGAACTGTGAACACCCCTAATTGCATAAGATCTTTGATTCTTCAAGACATCTTGCAAACATTCCTTAGTTCATCCGATTTGATTCTGTTAAACAAGTAAACAAAATATTCCAATGTATGCATATATATAATTCAGTCCAAATTCACTTGGAATAAAATCGGATCATTCAAAGACAAATAAAATACATAATCTTGTTTCCTTAAATATTCTGACGCGGCAGGATCTAAATAAGCAAGGAAACTTTAAGATTCAAAATCTCACAAATCTTCTTTCCATAAATAACTGTTGCGATAGGATCTTAAACTTAAGGAAAGAAACATAGTAATTTTTTTGCTGAAATATTACAAAACGTAATAAGTTAAAACATAAATAAATTGTATTTAATTAACTAATTAATTAAGTATAAGTAGGCCGAAACATTCAGTCCAATCTTAATTTGGGAACAAGGTGCATCAGTGCCAACCTTTCGAACGAGGCTTAGGGGGCTTTCATACCTTGGATGTGCGGAGGGGGCGGGGGGGGGGGGGGGGGGTTAAGGAGATTTTGAGTCAGTATGAAAAAAAATGGAGGTAATATACGCTCAACTTGGAGTCTTAGGAACTTTCGTGATGCTCTTTGGGATGTGGGTTATCGGACTTGGGTTTGAAGGAGATTTATTTACATGGTGTAATCGCCGTGAGTATCCTGATACTATTTGGGACAGATTGGACCGAGCTTGTGCGTCAGATGAATGGAGTGCATTATTTCATGACGCAAAAGTGCAACACTTATCTATGCGGCTGTCAAATCATTCTGCTATTCTTATCCTCCTTTCGGTTGGTCATACCAGAAGATATAAATGGCGTCGTGTCAAACGTTTTCGTTTCAAGGCCATTTGGGTAAAGACGGATGATTGTGTTGGTTTGTTGGAGCAATTCAGGAAAGGTGATACGAATGCAAGGCCTACTACTAATTTATTGGAGAAGTTAAATCGATGTAAAGTGGGACTCTTTAAGTATCTAAGTTGTGGGACTCTGAGATTAGAAAGTGTGTGGAAGATTTGCAAACCAAAATAAAAAACCTTAGGGAGGGAATTATCTCAGCTGAGTCAAAAAGTAAGAAAGCTGAATTGACTACGTACAGACTTGGAGATAATGCTTGACCATGAGGAGCTGTATTGGAATCATCGAGGTAAGGTTCAATGGTTAAAGAGGGCGACCGCAACACTAATTTTTTCCACAAAGGGGCTAATGAGAGAAGAAAAATAAATAAGATCCGTGGTATCACGGATGAGGATGGGGTTTGGAGGGAGGACCAAATTGGAGTGGAACGAGTTGTGACTAGATATTTTCAGAAAATTTTCTGCTCGAACAACCCTACAGACGACGAGATGGATGATGTGTTACGAGTTTTGCAAGCTAAGGTCAGTTCGAACGTCAATCAGGAACTCGGGCAACCTTTTTCACCCAAAGAGGTAAAACGTTCTATATTTTACATTTATCCCCTCAAATCTCCAGAGCACGATGGTTTTTCCCTGTTTTTTATCAAAAAACTTGGCATCTAATTGAGTCTGATGTTACAGCTTTTGTTCTTGCTATTCTCAATGAACGCATTGTTCCCGAGAACATCAATTTTATGCACATTGTTCTTATTCCCAAATGCTCGAACCCTGAGTTTATTACATAGTTTAGGCCTATCTCTCTGTGTAATGTTAGTTATAAGATAGCATCGAAGGCAATTTCTAACAGATTGAAAATGTTTCTTTCTGATATTATTTCGTACTCCTAATCTGTTTTTGTCCCTGGTCACCTTATTACTGACAATATTCTTGTAGCGTTTGAGATAAATCACTTCCTTAAGAACAGGAGATCTGGAGTGAAGGGGCACATATCACTTAAGCTGGATATGAGTAAGGCATACGACATATTCGAATGGTCCTTTCAGGAAAAGGTACTCATTAAATTAGGTTTTGATTGTGACTTTGTGAGGCTTATTATGTTATGTGTGCGATCTGTTACATATTCTGTTATGCTTAATGGATGTAAAGTTGGGAACATTAGGCCTGAAAGAGGACTTCGGCAAGGGGATCCTTTATCACCTTATTTGTTTTTGTTTATTACTGAAGCCTTCTCGGGTCTTATCCATGATGCAGAAAGAAAATATAGTCTGAAGGGTATTTCAACTTGTAGGCATGATCCGGTTATTTCTCACCTTTTATTTGCAGATGATACTCTTTTATTCTGTGAAGCAAAGGTGAATGCGTCTGAGGGGATTGTGTCAATTTTGAATCTGTTTGCAAGGGCTTCGGGGCAGAAAATAAATTTGAAAAAATCATTGGTCATTTTTAGTAATAATGTGGGGGACGAGATGAAACAGATTGTGAGTCAGATATTGGGAATCCCGATGGGAGATAAGCATAACAAGTATATGGGGCTCTTATCTGAGGTGGGGCGTTCGAAGAAAGAGTTATTTGCGTATATTAGAGATCGAACGTGGGATAGACACCAAAGGTATAAGGAGAAGAATTTATCTTCCACGGGAAAAAAAGTGCTTATCAAGTCAATGGGACAGGCTCTTCCCTCTTTTTTCATGGGTTACTTTCGGCTACCTGACTCCATTCTTAAGGAGCTAGAATTGATGGCGAGTAAATTCTGGTGGGGGAACAAAGATCGAGATAAAACTCATTGAATTGCTTGGAGCAAACTATGTCGGAATAAGCGTGAGGATGGTATGGGCTTTAGGGATTTGAAGGCTTTTAACTTGGCATTGTTAACTAAACAGACTTGGAGTATTTCGCATTATCCGGATAGTTTAGTTGGACAAATTTTTAAAGCCAAGTATTTCCCTAATTGTTCTATCTTCGAAGCTAGAAATAAGGGAGCGATGTCATATTCATGGCACTGCATTAGAGAGACGGTTACAATATTAGCTCGAGGGTTACGGTGGATAGTAGGTAATGGAGCATATATCTCGGGTTGAGACTAGTGTCTTTTCGTCCCATTACACCTCCAACTGAAGAGAATATAAGTCTGAAAGTTAGTGAGTTGATTGATACAAATTCAGGTTTAATTTTGATGGAACTACCTTTGAGTTTGATAATGCAGTTGGGGTGGGTATTATTGTGAGAAATTATCATGATATCATTTTAGCTAGGTTTCAACGGCGAATCCAAGGTAACTTGGGGGCAGAAAATGCTGAAATCCTTGCACCAAAATGGAGTGTGGAGTTCGCGATTCAGTATGGGTGGAATTCGGTTATTTTTTAGAGAGATAATCCTGACGTGGTGAACGCAATTGTGTCAAATAATCATTTTGATGCTGAAGGGTATAATCACATTTTTGACATCCAAAGTCGTCTTTCAAGTCACACTTCTCTTTTCTTCAAGTGTGTTCCACGCGAGGGCAATTCAACCGCTAATGACTTGGCCAGGACATCGCTGTTTTATACGAGTTGGATTACTGATATGCCGATTGCGCCGAATTGAGTGGGGTTTCATTGTTATTGTATTTGGTCCATGTTCCTCTGTTTTGTCCAAGTTTATTTTTCAGTGTTTACTTATATGATCTAATACATGTATCGAATGATGCTCTCGTGCAAACAATCTTTTATCCAATGTTGTGGAAATGGTATATATGCCATATTTGTTTCAAAGCAAAAAAAAAAAGAGACTGACACTCCAAGTAAAAATTAATCATTTTTATTTTTTAGTTCTTTTATCTTAATCCTTAAAACGAGAGTTGGGTGTTTAAAATAAATTGAATTATTTTCTTAATCCATAAAATGGAGAACCAGGATTTAAATCAAAGTGGTTTATGGAGATTAAATCAAATTCAAAACAACTTACATGGTTTTTTACAAACATTGGAAAAAGAATATTTGAGAGGTTAGTGTCGCAAATTATAATATTTTATGTACAAAAGTATTCAGTGCATATTTAGATCTATAGCAATGTCAATATAAAATTCATTTTTTAATGAACACGGGGAGGATTTCATTTGATGGCACTCTTTTGTTAAAACTTATAATTGGAAATATATAGAGCTTCATATAATAGTTATTGGATCACCTTATTCACAGATAGTTATGAATGTCGTGTTAAGACATCAGTATACACAAGTAAATTTTCCAATCAAGGGTATAACTTAATAGAAAATTATTATTTCATAAGTACATATAAGGCTTGACATAACTCTAGCTTCTTAAAATAGAATGTCGTAAAAATCTTTCATAATGGTTCATATTAGTGTTGATTATAGGTTCATTGACATTTCAAATGTCAGATTATGTGTTCGGCAGTGATGCGGGTGGGAAATGCCTTACCCGCTGTGAGGGATTATACGCCTTTCACTCACATGAGTCTCACGTGTGTGGACCCTACATACAGGGGGTGGAGGTGTACAACACCCCAAGACGGATAAGACACTCATGTGCATGAGACATGCACTATATTTGTAGCTAATCAACTAAATCATCCAAATTTGCTTGTTTGACTTATTCCTATTTTTAGATTATTCAAAGAAAAGAAAATCATATTTTGTCCTTGCATTATTTCCTTTTCCATTACAAATACCACATTACAATTAACACCCAACTTTATAATACGATTTTGTATATGTTTAGCAAAGAGACCTATAGAGATGGAACAAGCAACTAACTTATTCCTTGCTTTAACTCTGCAACAAAAGATTTGCATTATAAAAAAAAGATTATGTTTTTACTAATTTGTGCCATTTTGTAGTGTTTGGAAAAGGCCAAAAGAAATTAACTAATTAAATACCTCATAAGTTTTATACATGCAATAATTATACTTAAACAAATGTATATGATTAGGACTTAGTACTAATTGATTGGACATAGAGAAAACGAGTTAGAATTTAAAACACATATTACCCACAAACGGCGAGAATCCTCTAATTTTAATCTTAACTTCCTCGTTCTTTGAATGTCGTAATCCCAGCCTATTATTTGAATGCCGTGGTCCCAACTGTCGAGCATAATGTAAGAGGAACACAGAAGAATGTCGGGATACAGAAGGAAAGTTGCAAAAGAAAATTGTTAAAGGTTAAATGATTCTCCATGCGAGTTTAGGAAATAAAAAGAAAAACAATAGCAGCAGAAGAAATCCTGGTCCTCGCAATATCCTCAAAAGAGGGAATAAGGAAACAAGCACGAGTGCCCTAATGGAGATTAGTAACTCATTCGTGGCTCTAGTAGAAGTAGAAGAAAATTCGTGTTTGCGACTAACCCCAGAACAAAGGCCAGAATTGCGATAAGACAAGAATGATATTCATATCACCTTTCGAAATAACATGTTGATAGTAGTCTGGAATGCGCCTATGGAGGTCGAAACTCGCTGCCACCTATTTCAAGTATTATCCAAGACACTACGAACACGGTCGGGGGAACATTTCATAAGGATACTATTGTACATTTGGGAAGTCGGGATCAAGTTACATCTTGCACAGAGGTTGGAGATTTGAGTACATGGTGGCAGAGAGTTGCATTAACCGTATAGAAGTTGAGAAGACGGATGGAATTCATGATGGGACTTCTGCGTCAACTAACTGCGATATGGTTGGGACGTACCAATCAATTATGTTCCATCCAATTCATCTAAATACATCTATGATGAAGACATCGTGGAATTGTCAAATCACAACAAATAAGGAATTCAAGAGGAATTTTAGAGAACTAGTTTGTATTCATGAACCGTCTGATATTTTTGTTATAGAAACGCGGTGAGCGACGAGCATGCACAAAGGATCGTGCATTACTTAGGCTACACAAATTTTATTCTAGTCCACATGATGGGGATGGAGGGTGTAATTTGGATGTTATGGAACAAGGCGGATGTTGAGGTCAAAATTAAAGAGGTAGAGGAGCAAGCTATCCATGTAATTATTAGGAACCCGCCGAATTTATGGAGACTATCCAGGGTTTATGCACAACCATGAAGGGCAACCAAGGTGCGAGTGTTTGATAACATTTCTCGCTTGCTAAATGAAGTAGATTTATCTTGGCTCGTCATGAGATATTTTAATGAAGTTTTCTTTGATCATGAAAAGAGAGGGGGTTGAACAAGAACCTTGAGTAGAATTCGATTTTTTTAGAATTTTATGAATTGTTGATAACTTCATGATCTGGGTTTTCAGGGCCCATCATTCACATGGGCTAAGAAAAAAGACAATGGTGCTCATATACGAGCGAGAATCGACAGAGCAATGGTGAACCAAAAATATATCGACATGTTTCGAGATAATGTCGTGATACACCTCTCACTTACTCATTCGGGTCATCATCCGATCATCACACACTGTCACGGGATTCATAGGAAAAAGAGAGCTAGCCCATTTCTCTTTGAAGCAGCGTGGATGCGACGTACAAAATGTGAGTCAATTTTAAGGAAGGTATGGGAGGAGTAGCTGTATATTTTGGATGCAATTTTTGAAGTTCCTAACATGTTGATTCCCTAGAATAAGACACGTTTTTGGGAATATTTATTGGCTCGGCTAATGGGTATTCAGAGGACGGCATGCCAGCACTTGAGCACCTTCCTTAATAATCTAGAGATTGAGCTCATTAAAGAATTTAATGAAGTTTTGAAGCAGAAGAGTTATTTTGGTTGCAAAAGTCGTTCATTAACTGGTTGAGAGAGGGGGAATGTAATACCAAGTTTTTTTCACCAATCTACCTTGCACAATAGATGAAGGAATAAAATTCTCATGTTAAAGGTGAATGACGAGTGGGTTTGCTGTAGTCTCACGCACAAGCGTATTTTGCGACTAAATTTTCAGCAAGTTCAACATCTCGGCAAAGCAGGGATACAAGCAGCCTTCCGAGTTGAGAGCTTCAGATGATATTGCCTATGGAAGATACGAGTAGCATTGAAAAATTGCTACATATAAAAGAACTTAAAGTTGTTGTCTTGGCGACACATCCACTTAAGTCGCCATGATCGGGCGGACACCAAGCGATTTTTTCTATCAGAAATGTTGGAATTGGGTTCACTCGTCGCCTCTTGAATATGCTAAGGAGGTGTTTTGCACCAAGCGGTTCAATCCAAGTTTATGCAAGGCCTACTTATGCTTGATACCCAAAATACCAAATGCGGTAGGATTATATCAATATAGGCCTATTTTTCTTTGTAATGTTCTTTATAAGTTTATTACAAAGTGTATTGCTATGCGACTGAGAGAAATTATATCGGCGTTGATTACCCCAACGTAGTCGAGCTTCATTGAGGGGAGGAGTACGTAAGATAATATTTTGTATTTCAAGAATTACTTCATTCATTGCGGACTAAGAAGAAGAACACAATTGGGGAGATGACCATGAAGATGGATCTCGAGAAAGAATATAACAAGGTTAGTTGGGACTTCTTGGAAGATACATTGTCTTTAATTTTCCTGAGGGGATGATCGAACTCATTATGTTCTCCGTGCGTAACATTGTGACTCGTATCCTTTAGAATGATTCACCTCTCGATGCCTTTAAACACTGTCGTGGCTTGCGACAAGAGGATCTATTGTCTCCATACTTGTTTGTTATTTGCGTGGAGAGGATGTCTTATTTGATTAATGAAAAGGTTGAGAAGAAGACATGGAAATCGATCATCCCTTGTCGAAGTGGGCTAGAATTATCACATATTTGTTTTTCGCATGACCTTATATTGATGGGTAAGGCAACGAAGGTGAAAGACCGCATGATAAAAAAAGTGCTTGAGACGTTTTGTGGGGCTTCAGGGTTGAAGATTAGCCTGCAAAAATCTAAGGTGTTTTTTCGAAGATTGTGGGCGAGTTTAAAACGTGTTATTTGTAGCATTTATGGGTTCGAACAAATGCAGAGTCTTGGGAAATATATTGGGGTCAGATTGCTGCATGGGCGGGTGAGTAGAGAGACTTTTGCCTAGGTTTGGGACATAATTATGAAACAGGTGAGTGGGTGGAAGAGCAGATTTTTATCTTTGGCAAGACGTACAACTCTATTGCAAGTTATTTCTTCGGCTATGCCGATTTATCATATGCAGGTCGCGTGACTTCTGAAACATATTTTTTTGCAACTTGATAAGCTAAATCGAGACGTTTTGTGGTCTTCTAGCTTCGAGCGGTGGAAAGTTCACTTGGTTGGGTGGAATTATGTTACGAAACCGAAGGATGAGGGGGGACTAAGGATTCATACAAATCGGGTGAAGCAATGAAGCGTTGTTGTCAAAGCTTGCATGGAAGATTATTAAAGAGGAGGACTCGGTCTGGAGCAAATTAGTAAAGGCAAAGTATTTCAAGAAGGGGTCTCTTCTTGATATCGTATCAAAGCCGACGTATAGCGGTACGTGGAAGGGAATGCGTAAGTGTGTACGTATGAGGCTGCCATTTATTAGATGGAAGATTTGGGATGGAGTGTCAATATCCTTTTGGTACGACAATTGGTTGGGGAAACACCGAGTACGTGATATCGTTACTTCTATTAACCACATGGACACAAAATCTCATCTTTGCAATTTGTTGAGTGCAAATGGAGTTTGGAAGCTCAAAGAGTTTCATACGCCGTTAACGCCACAACTGGAAGAGAAGATTCGATCGAGATGAATTGTATTGAATGAGCAGCGAGACGAGATGATTTGGAGTGAAACCGGGAGTGGATAATTTACTTGCCAATTGACTTAAAAGGAGTATCAAAAACATTATTGCACGAACTCGACACGACGGGTGAAAAGTAAGTGGATTTGGAAAACAAGCTTCGGCTACAAGCTACAACATCTTTTGTGGTTTGCTTTTCAGAATACATTGGCATCCAAGCATCTTCTAAAAGTTTGTGAAATCACGACCAACGCGGATTGTATTTGGTGCGACTGCCCGGAGGAGACGTCAATTCATATCATAAGATATTTTTTCGCGGCAAAGGAAGTTTGGCAAAATGTATTGTCATCTGTGACGTTAAGGAAATTTAATGCTCTCTCGGATAAGATTGCCTACGGTCTAATTTGCGGGAGAAGCAGTTCTCGTGGAACATGCTTTTTGATGTTAGGTGGGAGCAGGTTTTCGGCACAACATTATGGGTGATTTGAAAGTTGAGGAATCAGATGATGTTCAAGGGAAATTCGGAGGAGTTGGCGAGCAAATTGCATCAAATAAAACTGTTGTGTGTTGATCTCAAGTTGTCGTACATGCTAGGAATAAATGGAAAGAATAAAACTAAGTGAGCAAAACCAAAATCGAGGTGGTTCAAGCTTAATGTGGATGGGAGTTGTCGAGGAGATTTGAATCAAGGCGCTATGGGTGGTGTGTTAGGGACATATTCAGGACAATGGTGTTGGGGATTTTAGGCACAGTTAATGTCACTGACTGTGGAGGAGGCCGAGCTCGAGGCATTAAGGCGTGGGACGAAAATTGCTCGGGAGAAGAGGATTTCACCTACTAAGATAGAGACGTATTTGGAAGCTTGCTATAGAATGTCCACATGAGTGGAAACCCCCACAACACGCAATGCGACACTTGTTGTTTGATGTCGCGAGCTATTACGAGTACCTTGCTAGAATTTAGGTGGATCCCAGGGAGGCCAATAGAGTATCGGATAGTGTTGCTAAGCTTGAATTGATGGATAGGGAGCGGGAAGTATTTTGGGATATACCGCCTCAAATTATTAGTTTATTAGATTTTAACATTGTTTGATTTTTAGATTTCTTTGCTTACCAAAAACAAAAAAAAAAAACAAAAAATCTTAACTTCATAAGCACCTATTTGGAATTTGGAAGGTTGAATAGATGTCCCCCAAACACAGGCTTAATTTGGTAAGACTTAATTAAGAGTGGTGTGAGTTATCACCACCCGGTATTTATTTAGAAAATAACTAATTAATAATAGTAAGACGTGTGTGTTAAGAAGAATATTAAAAAGGTATGCATATGCGAGATTTTGTTAGGTAACTTGTCTGACGATTAACGTCACCATCGATCGACCCGAAACCTGACCGAAAGTAGGGGTGGGAGGGCCGAGTCGGATCCCCGCGATCCGACCCGACCGGATTTTTTCCGAAGCGGGAAAAATTCGGTCTTAAAACCGATCCGTTGCTGCGGGAATTCTCTCCCGCAGCAACTCCCGCGGATCGGATCGGGAGCCATGGTTGGATCCCGATCCGATCCGCTCTCCCGATTTCTCCAGTGGCCAAACACACACACACACACACAGCAACACAAACACAAACACACACAGAAACACACACAGACAGCCGCGCCGCGCCATCTCCGCCGCTAACACACACACACACAAACACACACCACACACAAACACAAACACAAACACACACACAGCCCGCCCAACAAACACAAACACACACCACAAACACAAACACACACAGAAACACACACACACAGCCGCGCCGCGCCATCTCCGCCGCTAATCCGCGCCAATTGTCGAAACCCTAGGTATTTTTTCGAATTAGGGTTTCAAATTGGGGGTTTTCCCAATTTTGCCCAATTTTCGGGTTTCAAATTAGACGTCGAGGCGTGAATGACGGGATCCCGATCCGATCCCGAAATCCGCGGAACTCCCGCCTTCGCACTCCGCGGTGCGGATCGGGTACCACGGCGAGCTCCCGAAATCCGCCAATTCCCGGGGGCCGGATTCCCGATCCCCGCGGGAGTCCGGCCCAACTCACCCCTAACCGAAAGTGTTAATTAATTCAAAGGAAAATCAATGTATTCTGAAATGTTTATTAAAAAAAAAAAGAACATCTCTGTATAATTTCGAGATTATAATTTACAAGCAAGAGAACCGTGTCTTAAGTCTTGACTTTTATCTGATCAATGGTCATTTCACGTATCATTAAAAAAAACCCAGTTTTTGTAATTTGGAGATTAAAGGCTTTAAGAATCTCAGTGTCACGTTGAATTTTCAAATGTACCAAAACTGTTATATACAAAATGAGCATCAATTATTTGCACCTCTAATTGTATGTATTATTCACATCTAATGCAGAAAAAAAGCACTTAGTAATTTTATTATTATGAATAGTTGCTCAAGTACTATCTCATCTTGTTTTGACTAGTTGCTCAAGGACTACTTCATCTTAGTAATTTTGTAATCATGTGACAGAGTTAGCAGTCATTTATTATCTCATTTCAGGGAAATATAATATTATATAGACATTGTTATATAGAGATATATGATGCTTACTTTATTTTTCCCAAAGCAAAAAATAACCATTAATGCGTGTTATTAGTTAATTTTATATAACCACAAGTGTAATACTGTAATGGATAAATGGCATTTTTTCCTTTGAAATATAGTTTAATTGACTTTCAGTCTCATTACAGTCATAGCTGGCCGACATCATCACCCTTATATGTTATTATATATATGTGACAGCAGATAATTCTTTTTTCTTTCTTTTTTGATAATTGTCAGTTCGTAACAAATGTAAAAAGAGTTAAAAACATATATAATAAGATTCTTTTGTAGCGCTTCGTCTGGAGTACTAAACTTAATTGAACTATACGAATAATTCATAAAAAATAACCAATAATTCGAACTATACGAATACGAGACTTAGCCAGCCGAAAATAATATTAGTTACATCTAAACTATTTACCTGAGAAAGATATTAACAAGTATACCAACACAAGGTCATTCATCAGGATAAAATAAAATCACAACTTTTTTTTGTGGGTAAAGATAAAAGAAAACTATCATATATATATATATATATACAATTGTTCTTGTGTGGCTGTGAAACACAAAGAACCTTTTTTGGCGGGAAAGTCAGATTCACAGGGTGTCGGTGTTCTCAGCGCACCTGGGCCACCCAATAATTATCTACCGCCAAACATAACATTAATGCCACGTGGTCCCACATCCAATCTCGCTTTCCAAATATAAGGAGCCATGACGTGGGAGGTGGCCCATTCCTGCCGACATCCGGTGCTGGAACGCCGGTCCGTACCTTAGACGAGGGTCCCACGTTGTCCACGTCATGATTGACGGGTCTATCCCAACATACATTACGCGTGTCGTTTTGGGTGAGTACAATTTGAGCCAGGTTGGATATTTGGCGGCAATGGAGACGCATGAAACTTTCATGAAATAATGAATTATTGCTATATACTACAGTGTTGTGTTGCCGATCCCACTTTTTGTTATTAGCGGTAATAACAACATGCTGAGGCATAGGTGAATGGACTAATTAACTAAAATACTCATCTGTCTATTGTGTTAGTTGCTATTTCATTAAAAAAAAAAAATAGGAGTGTTTGAAGATGGAAAACGTAAAATAAAATAGTATATAGTTTGATTGTTTAGCTTTTGGATGAATATGCGTATCCGTTGAGTTTAAAATCTGAAGATGCTTGATGTATTGGTTTGAAGAAATACTCTCCATTAATCCATCATATATAACAACGGGAGTAAAAGGTTCTAGAGTTCTCTGCCCTCTGTTGAGTACTACTGTACTCAATAGGATTTGTTCGATGCTACTCCAGGAGTACTACTCCTTTCTTTCCTATTTACTAATATATCCCTCTTGCTTATTTGCAGAAATAAAACCATCCTTTTATGGAATTAGAATTTTTTACCCCAGTAAATTAAATAGTTCTATTTTGGTCTCCTTTCCAATGGATATAGTCCATTACGACCATATCAGGCCCAACATGCTTCCGTCCAAACAATTAAAACATAACCGTAAAAGATACCTCATTTTGACCGTATCACCGTCGGGTATTCTGCCAGGTTTTACGAAGACTCCTCACCCTCAACCACTCGATCGCAACCGATGGTTCTGCAACAGCTCCTTCAACAGTAACCAGCACAACCCTGGTTCGTTTCCTACTCCGGGTGTAAGAGGCAACTAAAACGGAATATTTAAAAGCTCAACTTCGACATACTCAAGCGAAAGCAGATCTTAATTTATTTATGTGGAAACTTAGTTATTACAACACACTCATATCCCCCTTTTGAGAGGAGCAACCTGTTTAGCTACTCATGGTAGCTACGACTCTTTTGTACATACACTCGCAAACTATTACAATAATACTGGAATTAAACACTCGAAATTTGAAGACAAAATTAAAAGACTTAAACAAATTACAGACTCTCTTGTTTTTTCGTAAGAAAATAGTGGTGAAGACTTGCCTTCCTCTGTTTCCTTATGCTTGTTTATATAGGCAAAGTTTCGGATTTGAAATCCGGACTTCATCAATATTCTTGGGTGGAATTGACGTGTTCCACTTGCTCCTGTGGTCCCTCCATGGTAGTGGAGGTTGTCCTGTCGTGATCACATGGCTGCTTCCTTATCTTCTGAGTCACGTGGTCCCTCCATTATGTCAGTGGAGGCTGTCTTGTTCACGTGGGTGGCCCTGGTTGTTCAGCTGTCCAAGTCCCTCACATGGCCTCTTGTTCCTTTCTAGCAAAAGTGGTCCCTTTTCCAGCACGCGGCATCTTACCATTTTTTGAGGGCCCCCCTTTGTCATATCCTGCTTTGTCCCGTTTCATCGGGAATCCTTTCCCGAAAAGTGGCTCCTTTTGTTCGGGACACTTGTCACAAATCCGTTCATTCCATCGTCCGGCGTGTATCATGTTGCAAACCTTCCGACGTGTTTCGGCGGTTGCCGGGATCTCGTTTCTCCACAACATTTGCCGCTTCTTTTCGTACGCGGTTTCGGCAAAATTTGTGGTGTTGTTGGTCATGCTGTTGAGCATGAATGATCCGTTCTCAGTATTGTGAAATAGTTTGAACGAATACTTGACTTTGTCCATCTCGGTGAGACAGACCCAAAATCCCCAAGCCCTTCTTGTTGAGATTTCGTCTTCGTTGATCGGGGAGATCAGACAAAGTCCCTCGGGCGGCGGCTTGATGAATTCCATAGCTTTCGTATTTGGTCTTTGTATCTTGATGAAGTGAAAGCTTGGTTGGAATCCCTTTCCTGCAATCTCTGGAGCTGCTGAGATAAATTTTAACTCCAAAGTATCACCTCTTGCAAGTGTATTATTCATACTCCACGTTTCGTAAACGTTCCTGTAAATCCATCCTGGTAATTTTGAAATTTCCAGGAAACTTGGTGATGTGGTGAATACTGAGGCTAAACAGCCAAAGTCGAACCACTCTCGTACACTATCCGGTTTTGATCCTGGCAGTGCCCAGATCCTTGGGTATTTTCCGGACCAGTCGGCCACGGACTTTCCAGGAATTAATCCCGTTCTCGTGTGTAGTTTTTCCCAGGTTCTTTGATATTCCATCAGAGGTACTCTAGGCTCGTTTTTTATCTTAGATGATCCCGAATGGGGTCTAAGACTAATCTCGTCCTCTTTCTTAGAAGAGGTATTCTGGGATTCAATCGGGGTTTTCCCTCTTGAATCAGACTTGTCTTCTTTCTTTGAAGAAGTATTCTGGGATTCTGTCGGGTTTTCCCCTCTTGAATCAGACTCGTCTTCTTTCTTTGAAGAAGTATTCGGGGATTCCGTCGGGTTTTCCCCTCTTGAATCAGCTCGTTTATCAGTGTTTTCCTCGAAAGGATCACTGCTTGGTCCGATTTTACTCGGATCCTCAAACTCGTATGTATTTGCCTGTATTTCCACGTCGAGTTTTGATGTGGAGGCATCTCGTGATAGGGGTACCGTAAGGCTATCCCATAAACTCGTGCTGCCCAGTAAAGTTGCCTTCATTGAGCTTTGAACCCTGGTAAGGTCTCTTTCCTGAACATGACCGGAAGCCCGAGCATTGATCGTCAGGCCGTCGATCGCTTTTCGGAGTTCCTCCAGGTTATCCCTGTGGTGTCTCCATCTCGTGAGGATGGTGTTGGCTTCACGTGCCTCCATCCCTTGTCAGAAAATCTGCAAGAACATTTTCATGAGATTTAATAATTTGAACATCAAAATCATAGTATTGACATTCCGCTTGCCATCTAAGTAATCTAGCTTTTTCCGGTTTGCTTTCGATTTTGTTTTTCAAGAAAGCTTTAACACTCGTGTTATCAATTCTCAAGGTGAATTTTTTAGCAAGTAAAAATAGTGGCCATTTTTTAAAAGCCTTTTTGACTGCGAAAAATTCCTTTTCGTTGATATGCCATCTGGCGGCCTCGTCGCTGGAAAATAGTCCGCTGCAGTATCTACATGGGACTTCTCCTTTTGGTTCAACTTTCGTTAGAACCGCTGCCCACCAATGATCACTTGCATCTGTGTAAAGGATCAAGTCGTCCTCGTCATTTGGTATGGCAAGTTTTGGTAGATTCTGGCAGACGGATTTGAGCTGCTGAACCGCCTTCTTGTGCTCTTCTGTCCATTTGAAATCTGCATCCTTTTTAAGTAACGGACTGAAAATCTTTCTGTAACTTGCAAGATTGTTAATAAACATTCCTGCAAAATTAACTAGCCCCAGAAAACTTTGGAGCTGCTTAAGAGTTTTGAGATCGTCGGGGAAATCGCGTACCTTTTCCACCAAATGGTTTTGGAGGATGATACCTGATTCGTCGATCTCGATACCAAGGAATTCGATCTTCCTTGTAAGAATTACTGCATTCTTTTCCGACAGTACTAATCCTTCCTTGTGGCAAACATCTGAAAAGATCTCCAAATGTTTGATGTGTTCTTGGACGTTCTTTGAGGCGATGAGGATATCATCGACGTAGACGAACATGAACTTGAAATAATCTTTGAAAAGATTATCCATTTTCCTTTGATATATTTGGGGCGCGTTAGCCAAACCCATTGGCATAACATTCCAAATATAGTGACATTGTGGTGTGGAGAAAGCTGTAAACTTCTTACTTTCTTCTTCCATCTTGATTTGGTAGAAACCTGATTTGCAGTCAAACTTAGAGAAGACTCTCGCGTTCTGAACGCAGTTGATCAGGTGCTCTCGGTTCGGAATGTAATATCCGTCGAATTCCAAGATCTTGTTGATCCCTTGGTAATTGATCACTAATCTTGGCTTTCCTCTCTTGATTTCTCCATGGTTCCTAACCAAGAACCCTGGACTGCTGTAAGGAGAAACTCCTGGTGAGATGAGCTTCATATCCAGATGTTCCTTGAGAATCATCTGCATATCCTTTCGACCCTCCTGGTTCATGAGGATAGGTCTATATCTGACCAGCTCGTCTTCCTTTCCCTTTTGAACTCTTAAAGTAGCCTTGAGTTCATTCTTGTTCCACCACGCCAGAGGATCTTCTTCGTAGTTCCTCCGAATCTTTGCCTTGACATCTTCAATTGAAATCTGTTCTTCATTGGTGATGTCAATATGAGGACTTGGTTCAAGGCTGGCTTTGAGGATCTCGATTGTTTCATCTCTGATCCTCTTGGTCTTCTGTCCGCCCAAGCTTTCATTCCTAAGCTGTAGGATTGCCTTACCATACTTCCTCTGGTCATGCATTTTTGGGTGTCGAAGTCGTCCTTCATCACCACGCTTGCTGCGAAATTGAATCGGCAGCTTGCGGTAAAACGCCTGCGTCAACCGCTGCACCAAGATCTTATGATCACAATTCGTTGTGAGAATAAGACGCCTTGTTTCATTATCCTGCGTAAATCTTTTGAAAGTCTGCAGGAAATTGTTGCCGAGTAAGATATCGGCGCCGGTGTCGTGGAAATAAATTGGGGGCGTCTTTACTTTGTACCATGGGGTACCTCCTGCTCCGTCAATTAATATTTCTGCCTGTTTTATTCCTCGTTTGAAGATGATGATCTTCTTTGAGAAATCTCTTCCAGCAATAGCTGGCAAATCCTCTCCGAGTTCTTCTGGAAAGATACCTGGTTTTGCTGCGCAAATCCCTGCTCCTGAGTCGATATACGTTGCAAAGTATTCGGCTCGATATTTCTCGTATAACATCCCAACCGAGATGTAAATTGAGAATGGACTGGTGGTCATTTGAGTCGGTATCTTTTCCCCTCCACCGTAAACTCCATTCCTTCCGGCACCTTTTCCCAGGGTTTGTGTTCCTCGAGAAATTCGATTCCAAGAACAAGTTGTTCTGGGATCTTTCCTGCTCGTCCGTTGATAATAAAATCAAGTCCACCTAGTTTTAGGTTTCCCTGATATCTACCAACAAATGGCTGCTTGAGATAATACAATGCGTCGCATGGTAACGTATTATCTTTCTGGGTAGTGTCGAAGATAATTTCGACTTCTCCCCATCCTCCTGGACATTGGAGTTCACCTTTTGTTGTGAATTTCTTTGGTTCAATCACAACCTCCATGATTGGTTTCTTTCCCCAGGTAAGGCTTTGCATCCTGTTCTCCCGGAAAGAGACCGTTCTGGGCTCGAATCTTTGGCTTGTGTCCTTGCCAAAAACTGGTTGGTCGCGGATTATCAAATCCATCTCATGGATATGTGGCAGGCTGGAAATTTCTGGCCTGACTGCATGTGCGACCTTCTCGAAAATCTCCGGTATCTCAACAAACTCATTCCTCTGGAAAAGATCTGAATGGTGAGTATTTGAGAGTGCGTAGGAGATACTGTATGTAATGCAGTAAGGACGGTTTCCTTCCTTCTGAAGCTTAGCTGAGCTAAGGCTCTCTCCATTTTTCCGATGGTGAATCCATCGTAAACTCTCAACTTTGGATCTTCCCGCATAATTCTCATCAAGGCTTTGTGAGAAATGCTGGTTTGTGAGAAAAATCCTGTCCTGTCTTCTTGAACTTCCTGATGGAAGATCTCCTCGTCTTCAGTCTGATTCTGATTCTGACTCTGAAGACTCATCTGGTCCTTCGTCTTCCTCATATATACTTTCGTCTGAAGGGACATCTTCAAACCGGTATACCTGAACAAGGTCCTGAAAGTAGACAGCCTCTTCGAACTCCGGCGTAGCCTCGAACTGTCTAACACCTCTCTTTTGGTTCTCAGGACAATCCGTTGAGATGTGTCCTTTGGCCCCACACGTCCAACAGTTACAATCCTTGAAGCTTTCATTAGCACGTGTTTGTGCTCTCCTGAAAGTTCGCCTGACTGGTGGTCTGCTGGTACTTCCTTGACTGGACGCCGTTCTACCACGGCTGGGTCCTGATCTCTGCCCCGATTTGTAACTTCGGGCCTTCTGTTTTGACTAGAATCTTCTTGGTTTCCACGAAGATCTTCTGGTAAACTTGCTTTTCCGTTCATAGGGATGATCCCTATGCTTCTTCTTTTGATGTCTCTCTGGTGCTCCAACGACCGTTGGGACGTCGTTATCGTCGCAGCAAAGCCGGGCTGATTTATTGATACATTTCAGCCTCTTGAAATTCTTTTGAATTGCTGCCTTCTGGCACCATTCACTCAATTTGGCTTTGAGGAAAGACATCCTTTGAGCCACCGTGTCTATTCCCAAAGGAATATACTCTCGTAGTAATATTTCTCGCCATGGGCTTGGAATCTTGGCGAAGAAAAGGGGAAGCGCTGTGTCTTCTGCAATTCGGCTCTTCCATCTGTACTCGGTGAACAACTTGATGTATAGATCAACTTGACATATGTCATGTAGCTCCAGGCTATACAGCGCTTGTTCGTACCTCTTGACTTTCTCCTGGTCACCTCCTCCGGTCTGGGGATCCACAAAGTATCCTTCTCCGATGAAGTAGATTTTGAAAAGCCTCGCCATTCTATCAACGATATCTTTGAGAGACTCGCCAGATAGGACTCCACCTCTAACTTCTGGAGTACCATGTTCCCATCCGACCTTGACTGAACCTTCGAGACTCATCTGTAACATCATGATGAATCCTTCTTTGTCGAGTTCAAGCGTTGCCGCCGCAATTCTCATTGCTGCTGCCCATTCATCTATCAGGGCTTCGCGATTTTTGAAATCCAGAATATCCAAGTTGAGCATGAGCCCATACGGATGGATTGGATCGAGTTGAGATCTTCCGTATGGTGTTCCATGAACATCTGGTCTTCTGGCTCTCGCTCTGGTTGGAATACGATTGTACATATTCCCCGCAACAAAATCATGCTGGTGTGGCATGGCTTCATCTCGAACTGGCTCTTCCCGAATTGGGTCTGGATTAGGGATGGAAGATCCAGCACCTTCGGTAACTGTTGATTGTCCCGGTGGAGGACCTTGACTTGATTGTCCTGGTGGAGGACCTTGACTCGGTACAATTGCACCAAACGTCTGCACGTTTTCCAGGCTGAGGCCTGAAAGCGATTCCGCCAGATCAGTAAGGTCTCGCCCAATCTCGAAGTTGAAATCGTCAATTCTGAATCTGGACATGATCTCACTTCGTGCTAGGTTCTCCCCTTATCCGGGCTTCCAGCTTCTCGTTCGTGGTCATCTCCCTTTTGACCTGAACTGCTTTGCCTTTTTGATGTAATAAAGGCTCCTTCCCGAAAGATGGTGGTAACCATCCAACTCTTCTTCTTTCGGACGACCTTGGCATGGATTCCAAGCTCTTGACTTGTTGCTGGATATCTTGTATTTTATCCAAGATCTCCTTCTGTCGTCGAGACATGGCTTCAAGCTTGTCTCTGATTTCCTGTATCAGCTCGGGCACATAGTGTTGGCGATTGCCATAAGCTTGCACCGTCTTCTGGACTTCCCTGAGGTCCTGAGATAGCTTGGAACTATCTGGTACGAGCTCGTGGAAATCTGGCAAAACTAGATTACTCATGAAGAACGGTTATTACGTTCAGTGATTAATCTATTAATTCTCGCAATACTTGCCAAGAGGCCATTAACTCTAATGAATTTGACTCTAATGGCATGTATGTCGTCTGGTCTATAACTAGCTAGGTCATCTAACTTAGTTATCAAGATCTGGAGTTCTTGTTCAAGTGTAATACCCGGCATTTTACAGGCTTAGTATTGAACTTTGTTTATTGGCCTTTTCAAGGCTAATTTTCAAAAGCTTGACAGTTTCAAGCCTTTCCTCTTTGATAGAACACGTATATCCTATCTGTTCTAAGTCGCAACAAAGAACATCATGGTATTTAATTTCCGTTTCCTGCCAATTACGGTATCTAGTTAAAGCGATAATTCGCCTTTTAATACTCGTACATGCATTACCCTTCATAGGGAACTTGATTGGGGAGTCCCAAATATCATCCATAACTGGATTACTCATGTTTAATGAAAAAATCCTCTCATAAGGTAATTAAAGCGTTGCCATAAATAAATAAATAACCACATAAAATAAATAAACCATGCTCTGATACCATTTTCGTGAGTCCAAAATATTACCTTTAAAGTATGGGGTATTAAATGAAATAACATAAAGTTGGAAGGTTCTTTTTCAAAAAGAAGGTAGGGGATATAATGGTAATAAAGGGGAAGTGAGAGTAGTGCTCCGAGAGCAGCATCTTACCCACCCTCAATAGCTTGTAATTTCAACTTTCACTTTTTTTTCTAATAAAAAATACCTTTTTGTTGCTGATAAAAAAAAAATTAAAAATCAGCACACGTTAACCAGGCAGAAAATTGAAATTAAACAAATACACTGAAATAGGAAAAAATAGGATGCACATTGAATATTCAATAAATACATAATATATCTACATATTCTTTCTCAATTGTTCCATCACTACAAGATTTGGGTCCCATCTGATGCGGCCTCTAAAGGTTTAAAATTTTCAATTAAGAGTTATTGAGACTGCGTGGCGGTCCCCAATAGTATAAATATTATTAGGGACCGCGTCGCGGTCTCTAATAATTGTATTTGGGACAGCATTGCTGTTGCAGTACCTACAATTGAGACCGCTTCGCGGCACCAGAAAATATTCATACTTCAAAATCGCTATTTTATGGAACTATCTCATTGTGTTTGTGATTTTTAGCAACAAACATCAATACTACATGTGAAATGAACTAATAAATGGCTACAAAACAAGTAATTGAGGATTGAAAGAGTAGATTGAATGTGAAATGATCGTGCGAGTTATTTGCGTTGAACTTATTGTATGTTATATATATCTACTACTCATCATCATACACACCTTGTTGATTTGTTATTATGATTTTCTTTACAAATTAAAGTATAAATATCATTAATCGATTTAATTAGTAGATCATCTTACACATTACGTATATATATATATATATATATATATATATGATCGTTGTCGTTCGAAATCGAGAGAATCTTCATAACGGCTTGTCCCACATATATAATGCTCGGATTTGTAAAGAGACATTGAAATTATGGTGTTTTTACTATTATTAGAGTAGTTATCAACTAAACTAACAACGTGGTACCTCAAATCATCGAAAACACGTCATTTTGAAGTATGAATATTATTCGTAACTGCACTTCGGTTACAAATACGCTCAATTGCAACTAGTTGCGGTCTCAAAAACCAACGGTCTTCATAATAGGGACCGCAATGCGATTGCTAATAGTAACGACATGACTTCTGCAACCACCTCGCGGTCCCAGAAACTAACGTCTACTGGTTTTTGTAACCGCAGCGCGGTTGCAGATGATTTTGGCCGTTGGTTTCTGGGACCGCGTCGCGGTTGCAGAAAATTGTGGCCGTTGGTTTCGAGAACCGCGACGCGGTTGCAGAATGCCAATTTTTGCCTATATAAAGCAAACATTCTTGAAGAATCCTATCACAATTGCTAAACACTTCTGCTATAGAGTGGCAACCGTCCCCAACCACAGTAGTTGCACCAGCGCCGGAAGTGATATTTCCAATGTACTACTACTGTTACAACCAGATGTCGGTGATCTCGTATCACCAGGCGAGTTTACACCGACATTTAGTTGTAACAGTAGTGGTACATTGAGAATATCACTGCCGGTGGTGATGCAATTGTGGTTGGGGACGTTTTTCACTCTACAGCATAAGGGTTTAGCATTTTTGATTTTTTCGACATTAGTACTCTCTCTCTCTCTCTCTCTCTCTCTCTCTCTCTTAACTTTTTCCAAACCTATTTCCTTAGTGTGATAGAGAAATTATGATGTATTGTGGACAAATCGAAGCAATCTTTTTATAGTTTATTTATTTTTTGCACTTTATTTTTGTACGATATTAGTGATCTATGAGTTTATTTTTGTACGCTACATTTTTTTTTGTAAAATTTTTGAGTTGTGAAGCATTTTTAAATGACAAGAACACCCAATATAATCTAAAATATACAAAAATTACCATCATTAAGACCGACCAGATATACAAAGAAATCCTTACACTAAGACATAAACATAAAAAAAATTACATATTTAATAAAAGTACAACAATAATAAAAGTCCAACATTAACTTCGGTCTACTCATCACTATCCGGATATTCAACCCCCTCATCACCAGAACTCAGCCCCACAACATAATTATCATCCAAGGTCACCAAGAGATTTGCGTCCTCTTTTTCCTCTGCTCCCTCATCGTCACCTCCTAAATCGACGGGGCCATGATGTGCGGGATCGGAGTCCATCAGGTCGGCATGATCATCATCATCATCGCTGTCAATAACAAACTCTGGCGATGTGGAAGAACTGGGAGCAAATGGATCTCGTGCTGGACGTGGCGCCCCAGAACCCTGAACCCCGATCCGGACCTATTAGCTGAGCCCATGAACAGCTCCGGTGGAAGCTCGCGCATGGGCCGACCTGTACTAGAAGCAACATCCTGTCGGAGGTCCTGCACGATGTCTAGGAGCATGTCTACTCTCGGATTCTGGGTCGTCCTCATCTCGTGGTTCTCCCTCGCCAACTGCCTGACCAACTGCGGCGTGTAGTCTGCCTCCCTCCTATAGGGTATACCGAAGTTCGTCGGATCAACATCAGTCGGTATCCCCTTCGCTTTCCCTTCTTCACTTGCCCTATAGCCTTCAACCAACATTGGGCATCCCACTCGGGCAAGTCATCTGGCTCCGGATATCTCTTCCTAAGTTCTCTCATGTACTTCTTCTGTTGATATAAGAAAGGAAAATTATAATCAGCAATTAGAATATATAAAGGATTGGATTCACAAAAACTAACGAGTACAAAATTGAAAACACTTAGGTAAATAAGTCTGGAACCGTCATCCACCCACTGTCGCCTCAATGGGACACCTCTACTGCCGCCAGTCCCGGACACCTTTTTCGTATGCCCAACCTTGTACACTTCATCGTGTCGAATAGGGTCGTGCGGTTGGGTTGATTCGTAGCCTACAAATTTAAGGAATAAGTACGTTAAAATTAAGAATTCTATATTTTGACTATATTGAATTGTTATTTTAAATAAATCATACCATCTTGTGCTCGATCTGCTCGTAATCGATAGAACCACCGAAAAAGATGGGCGGTGCCTTCGGTAAATCGGCTGGATCGCGTCTTCGTTGCATAGCGACCTGTGTCCTCCGAGAAAAGTCCCGATGAGCCTGGGTCCCCCAAGACGGTCGCATTTGCCTCCAAAGTTGTGTTCATCCACGTCTTTTTTCCCCAATAAACTCCGATTTTTCTACATTTCTGAAGTATTGGGACTTCGTGTTGCTCATCAAACGCTTGTAGCAACCCTTCTCCTTCATAACGAAGGCCTTTTGCACCGCTCTAAACTCCGAGTTACGAACCCCATAGACGCTCTGTAATATAATTAAAATTTTAAGATTATTTGTATTTTTGTCACTTATTTATTAATGCACTAATTTATATAATATTATTAGGTAATAATTTCTCACCGTAAATCTGGTCCACATCCCCTGTCGTACATCCTCCGGCATCGCCAAGTACGAGGGCTAAAACTCCTTCATAAACTGTCTGATGAGGCCAATGACCGTCTTCGCTACCTTGCGACTAGGTGGTATGGTAAAAACTCTGCGTCTCAATGTAATGTTCTCCTTCTCCACGGGTGGTCGTGGTGCTGTAAGACCAATAGATGGTCCCATGCCCGATTGGCGGTGCGTGTCTGTGGCTGGAGTCCCTATCGGAGGCTGGCTGGTGTTCTTTGAGCTTCGCTAGACTCGGCAGATGGCGGTCGATCCGCTCCGGTCGGCCTCTGGCTCGGTCCAGCTCTGGTGGGTGGTGTCCTCTGAGCTCCGCTAGACTGGGTAGTGGACGGTCGATGGGCTCCGGTCGACTCTGATGATAGTGGTCGATGGGCTCCTGTGGACTCTGATGATCGTGGTCTAACGCCAAATCCAGATGTACGGGGGTCGAGCGCGACTCAACTGCAGTAGGGGACTGATCATCGTCATATGTAAGTCGGCGCGATAGGGGAGGAGACAACAGTGTAGATCTCTCGGCCGACCCACGAGATCGTAGTGGAAGGGATGGCTCAGCTGGAACGCTAGTCGATGGACTACGACCCGAGTGGACTATACATACGATCGGTCTACAACTGCCTCGACCACCACTCTCGGAGATACCACGACCCTGAACCCAACCCTCACTAACAGCACTAGGATCTCCAGATCCTCTACCTCGACCACGACCTCCTCCTGTAGAAGGGCCACAAGACGTACGTGGCCAGCGGAGGAGCGTCTGGCATGATATACTACAAAACTAAGGAGAAATTTCTAAGTTAGAACATTGATACGTTGTAGAGATTTCCAAAAAAACAATCGTTACTAAGTGATAAAGATTTCCTAAAGGCATCGGAGTTGAGATCCCTAAGAATAACATTATGTCTAAGTTATAAATAAATTCCTAAAGCCCTCGTCTTATCCAAAGATTCCTAAAGATCATTTGTTCTAAGTTATGTAAACTAATTAAACCATTAAGTTATCATTTAAACTAACACCTATAAACTTTAAATAACAATAAAATATTTAATATAACACATGTAAACTTTATTTTAAACTAACGATTATACATTATTTAATCTTAAACTAACAATTATTAATCTTAAACTATTTAATCTTCAATTTAATCTAACAATTATACAATTAAACTAGCAAATAAATATATAATTAACAAAACTAATTACAATTAAGCATATATTAACAAAACAAATAACAATTAAATATATAAACTAACAAATAACAATTAAACATATAAACTAACAAATAAACATATAATTAACAAAACAAATCGAAAAACTAACAATTCTCCGACGAAGCTACGTACGGACGGCGGTGGTGATGTACGATGGCGAACGAACGACGGCAGCGAACGGACGAACGGACGGCATTTCAGTTTTGGCTCTGCGAGGGACGACATTTTGGTTGCAATTGAAGCGGTAGGGACGGCGGGGCGATCGCTTTTAGCCATGAAACGGGGTAGAAATAGGTCGGTATTGGGTTGGGCGCGTCGGATCGAGGAGAGGAGTGAGAGTTGGAAAAGAAGAAATGAAAAGAAAGGACCTTGTTTTTTTTATATGAAGAGTAATAGCAACCGCATCGCGGTTGCTATTGAGTCGGCGCTCAAAATTAGGGCAAAATGCCGTAATTTTGGGCCAAACTTTTGGCCATAATGGGCCAAAAGTTTGGACCCATTGACTTGAATAATCCAGCCAATGGGTTGGGGACCGCGATGCGGTCTCAGCCCAGTAACTGAGACCATGACGCTTTCCCAATTGCTTCGAGACCCCAATTGAGACCGCGATGCGGTCCCAATGGAGTTGGGACCGCATTGCGGTTGCTCGACGGTCTCAAATGCTCAGCAACCGCAACGCGGTTGCTATGGGGCGGTCTCAAAAACTGCCACAATCTTGTAGTGCATGTATTTGGGCTCATAAGTTCGTTCTGTGTATTGTTCGACTTACCAGCTAGGCCAACCAGAAGTGGCCATCATACTCTGATAATGTACAATTAAAATATCTATAAAATTTTATGATCTATCATTACAAGGTAGGTTGTTTTGATAGTCAGCAAGAATAGACCAAGCAAATAGTCAAAGCTCGACCTATCAGTAGTGTTCTCCCTATTTGCCATTTTGGTATAACTTCAAAACTTGATCTATCTTGCTCAATCTCGACCAATTCGAATTATTTGACCCACTTGAAGCATTTTCGACATGTTACACTATATTCGACTTATAACTTGACCTATGGTAACTTTTGATTTAAACGTTGGAGTGCAAAGTTTGGGTCAACCCTGGCCTAGTTCACATGTGAAAGTGGTGTTTAAGCGAAGTGCATGATTCTCAAATGCAAAGATGATCCAAACAAGATGTTGGATTAGTCTGAGGTGCAGTATTTGATCGTAGACGAAGATATCAACATGTTCTTCTTACATTTACATTTTTTATCTCTTCTTATACTTACATTAGTTTTAATTTTTGTTCCTTTTAGTTGGATATATAATACTGTTTTATGGGAAATGGTGGTTTACGCACATCTTTTGGCGTCCCTACTCAACACTAGACAAAATCTGATACATAGAGCCGGTACTAATGAAAGTAAAATTTTTTATAACTACACAAATTCATATAAGTAAATAGACATTCGCGTTGCTGGAGAAATTTGATTTGAGGCCAAATAATTTGGTTCAATATATATTAAGAATTGGAATAGAAAAAGCCGAAGCACAAAGTGTGTAAATTGTAATTACTTATTGAGAAGCAAATAGGACTTGAACCTGGACATGTTTATCTTAAAATATGTGTTGAGATAGTTTTACTAATGTGGTAAATAAGGACTTCTTGTGCCATTATCGTCGGCTTTCTCCCCGCGTCCTGCCTCGTCTTATTGCATCAATCGTTACTGTCCCTATTGAAAAGGTAGTCTTAATCTTCTAGAGAAAATAATTTTTTTATTAAATAAACGGAGTTATAAGACTTAAACATTTGCAGTGAATTTTAAATGTTTGAATTCAAACGCACGCTTAATTATATGGCCTAATTGTTCTATTCAATGTGTGAATGCCTCAAAATGTTTAATGAGAGAAATTTTCCTATCACGTGTATGTTGTTATTCATTTCCATGTCGAATTGTATGCAGAGTTGTTCTTGGCTTAAAAGGTTGTTCCACTGCTACGGATGTTGTGCCTTAAAACGTTATTGTTATCGAGAGCTTAAAAATGTAGTCAACATATTAATCTTAAGAGGAGAACGTTTAAACTTATTCATCTGCCTTGTTTATGTCTTTGTTGTTAGTCATAACCCGTTCATGCGCTTGTGTAAGATGTTTGTGTACATTTTCGTTGTTTAATCATTCTCCTTTATCTAGCTAATTTCTGCAGTCTTTGTTTATCTTCGAATTATATGCACAAGAAAACCAACATATGCTTGACGGCTGACTCTTGAGGATTTATAATCTTAAAAATATTTTTATCTTATTAAAAAACTGTGACATGATTGATTATAACATACAAAGTTTCATAGACAATTAGGAGTTGCAGAAATCTCAAATTCTTCATATAACAATATTGTTGACTATTAAGTATTGTTCATGTACACAACAACTACAACTTTATGAATTTCAAAAACATGTAGAATAAATCTTGAGATTATTTTTTAAAATTTCTAAAATCTAGCAGAGTAAAATATACCCTTAATTGAAACTTTGATGCATAGTTAGAGAGACAACATCACATATATTTGAAAATAAGAAATTTTTAAATGCATATTTTTACATACTTTTTAAGCTTAGGGAGTGAGTATGCAATATTCAAAATATACGTTTTTTATCAGATAGATCATAGGTCAAACTTTTTCGTGCAATCATACATGGTGACATTACATGATGATGCAGTGCATACAGTTTGCTATTGGTATAAATACACGGTTGAGATGAGATTATGAAATAGTTATTGTATATAATTTAACAGGATTGTTTTAGTTTAGATCTTTTGTTGCACCATGATGAATGTATAAAAGATTTTTCCCTCTAAATTTAGACCTACATTCCATAGCCACATATATTATTATCCAACTAATAGAACTAAAAGCTTTTGGATGATGCAAATTTGCTCTAGGTCATACATAAATAATTTATTTAGTTTACTTGTACTAGATTTTTGACTTACTTTTTTTTGTCTGCTCCATTTGACAATTTCATTATTTGTCAACTGTATCCGCACGCGGGGCAAATCTTAAAGCAACACATCGTAATTTGACATAAGTTTATTGATAGGGATATTTCTCGTATTGGGCCGGCCCCACGCTAGGCCCACGATCAGCTATATCGGGGATCATTTTCGACATATATATCGAAGTTCACCTTCGATATAATACAATGCAAACTCTATAAATACCGCATCTCGCATACCTAGAAAACACACAATTAAGACCTAGATCCTCCCGCCAATATCGAATATTCATATTCGATATTACTTTCGATATAGACTTTGATATATTACATAGTACGGAATTCGACATTGAATCACGTGTCTAACCCGATATCATTCTCGATATCATCCCGACATAATCTCCGATATACTTCTGATATTATCCTCGACATACTCTCGACATCACACCCGATATCGGTAAGGCTATCCAGTTGAACCGCTACTTCGAGTACCTGGAGTTCCAGACCAAAGTCATCCTATAACTAGTGATAGGAGACATAGTTTGAGATAGATTCGTTGTACTACGCTTGTAACCGACCATATTCTATATATACGATCTATTGTCAAATTAGTGGCGCCATCTGTGGGAACCCTAGTTTTCGAGATTGGAGGCTCACATGATATCTTAAGGATGAAGAGACCGTAGAGTGCAAGGGAATTGGACCAAAATAAGAAAAGAAAGATGAGCATAAATAAAAAGAAATTAGAAATCAAACCAACTGGTGAAGTTACTAAAAGAGAAAAGGCGATCATACCATTTCAGAATGAGCCGAAAATGGAACATGTGGGGGACTTTATCACTGTTGGCATCGACCCGACGCACCCAGTGCATATCCTACGAATCGGGGCAACGATGTCACCCGACATAAGGACAACATTGATAGAATGTTTAAGGAGAAACGCCAACATATTCTCATGGTGTGACTCGGATCTGAAGGGAATCGACCCGAGAATCATTGTACACAAGTTGAATGTCAATCCTCGAGTCAAACCGGTGAGGCAGGAGAAGAGAAATTTTAGTAAGGAAAAGAATGAAGCGGCAGAAAAGAAAGTGGTAGAAAAGCTCAAGGGCGACCATATTTACGAGATAAGCTACTCGGAATGGCTTAGTAATATAGTATTAGTCCTGAAGAAAGAGGCAGAATGGAGGATGTGTGTGGATTACACAGACCTGAACAAGCACTATTCGCGAGACCCTTTTTCGTTGCCAAGAATAGACCTCTTGGTGGACTCAATGGCAGGGTGTGCCCTGTTCAATTTTTTGGATGCTAAGAGTGGTTTCCATCAGATTTTTATGGCAACGGAAGATCAGCCTAAAACAACCTTTGTCACAGACACTGGCGTATACTGCTACCGTGTGATGCCCTTCAGATTGAGAAATGTGGATGCAACATTTCAGAGGTTGGTCGCAAAGATGTTATATGAATTGATCGGGAAATCCATGGAAGTTTATGTAGACGACATGTTGATCAAGAGCCTAAAGGCACAAGATCATGTGGAGTACTTGGAGAAGTCTTTCGGCATAATGAGAAACTACGAAATGAAACTCAACCTGAAGAAGTGCACATTTGGTGTCCCAGCGGGGAAGCTTCTGGGATATATGGTTAATGAAAGGGGAATAGAAGCCAACCCCGACAACATTCAAGCAGTGATGAGTTTGCCCTCCCCGTGATCCATGCTAGATATACAATGTCTGGTAGGACGGATAACAGCACTACGGCGGTTCAGTGCAATGTCAGCGGAAAAGAGTCTTCATTTCTTTAAGGTATTGAAAAAGACAACATACTTTCAATGGACGGATGATTGTGAGGTCGCATTCCAGCATTTAAAGAAGTATTTGATGGCCCCACCATTACTGGCAAAGCCCGAACTAGGAGAGATGCTTTACCTATATCTTGCAGTCTCAACCAACGCTATTAGTACGGTTTTGGTCAAGGACGTGGCCGACAAGCAGTCTCCAATACATTATGTTAGTCGCGTACTTCACGGAGCGGAAAGGAATTACTTGCAGATCGAACTATTCACCTTGGTGATCGTAATGACATCACAGAAATGAAGCCGTATTTTCAATCACATCGTATAATGGTTATCCCATATTTGCCACTTCGCCAGATTATGGCGAGCCCGGAAACTTCGGGGAGATTGGTGAAATGGACAATTGAATTGAGTGAATTCGGGATTGAATACCGCCCACGTACCGCCATTAAAGCACAAGTCCTGGTAGATTTCATGGCAGACACATTAGGAAACAGCTTGGATTATTCATGCAACCACATTTTTACCATAACATAGGATCTGAGGCCCAATACACGACATTCATCATGGTTGCTCCATGTGGATGGATCCTCAACCGAAAATGGTGGCGGTGCGGGAATCCACCTGAATTCACCAGATTGAAGGGAGTTTGATTTTGCTATAAGCTTGAACTTTCTGATAACAAACAACGAGGCAGAATACGATGTGGTCCTTGCGGGTGTAAGGATGGCAAAAACTCTATGTTCAGACCACCTAGAGGTCTTCACGGATTCCCTGCTAGTGGCAAATCATTTATCAGGGTTCTTTGAAGCAAAACAGAAGACGATGGTCTTATATTTGGCAAAGCTGAAGGAGCTAGCTTCTGAATTCACCACATTCAACTTAACCCAGATTCCTAGATCTGAGAACACCAAGGCAGGCGCATTATCAAAATTTGCAAGCTCATCGGATAACTATGTTGAGAAGCGTGTCACGCTATTGGCCACCACAAAAGGCCTGCAATTGGTATTACTAAGGCTAGTAAGGTGTGGGCTGACGTTGAATTCATTTTTCCTATTGAAGACACCCCCTTGCTGGAAGGATGAAATTTTCCAATATCTTTCAAACGGGACACTACCGGAGGATGCTAACGCATGGAGGCGCCTCAAATACAATGCCTACAGATTCACCATATATCAGGGCGAAATTTACAAGCGATCTTTTGAGGGTCCCTTATTGAGATGTATATCTCCAGTGGATGCGCAGTACATTATGAGAGAAATACATGCAGGAAGTTGCGGTAATCACTCCGGTGGGAGAGCTTTAGCACAGAAAACTCTACGACAAGGATATTTCTGTTCGACATTGAGAAAGGATGCAACATAGTACTGCCGAACTTGTGAAAATTGCGAATACCAAGCGAGGCTCATTCACATGCCAGCAGTTCTGATGCAGTCTTTGGAAATCACATGCCCCTTTGATCAATGGGGAATTGGCATAGTGGGCCCCCTTCCAATAGCGAAAGGGCAAAAGAAGTTTCTCCTGGTAGCAGTTGAATATTTCACCAAATGGGTGGAAGCAGAAGCGCTGGCACACATAATTGAAAATAATATGATAGACTTCATATGGAAAAACATTATATGCCGCTTCGGCTTACCCTGGGTCCTCATCTCGGATAACGGGACTCAGTTTCGTGGAAAGAAAATGGTTTCATATTGCAAGGAGTTAAAAATTTCTCAGCACTTTGCGGCAGTGGCACATCCACAAGCTAATGGGCAGGTGGAGTCCACAAAATGACGTTAAAAGAATATCGCGAACGCCGCCTACATGCGACCGGGACAAGTTAGACGGAGGAACTCCCAGGCATCCTTTGGGCTTATCGCACTACACCAAGAACTTTGACCGGGGAAGCACCATATACCTTAGTATACGGCTCCGAGGCAGTAGTACCAGTAGAGATAGGTATGACAACCTATCGCATTACAGAGTACGATCCCGAACACTCAGCGCACCTGCGCCAAACGGACCTGGATATGATTGGATCCACTAGGGAACATGCTTACCAGCGCACTGTGGCTTTCAAATCAGCCATGGCGCGCACATTTGATAAACGAGTGCATCTTCGCAATTTCTGAGTGGAAGATTTGGTATTAAAAAGCGTAAGGGCTAGCAAACATGTAGGAAAACTGCAGGAAAATTGGGATGGACCTTAGAGGGTCACCCACGCAAGCTCAAAAGTTTATTATTATCTAGAAGATACGCATGGAGATCCATTACCCCGACCATGGAACGTGCAACATCTGTGCCAGTTTTACTGTTGAAATTATCACATCTTGTAAATAGAACTACGCAAAATACGTAGGCAACCACCTTCATGGCCCAACATCAATTTAATATTAATATTATTTTGGATGATTGCAGGAACATGACTACTCCCAATAGGCCCAACCGGTGGGAGACACTAAAAAAGATGCTGACAAAACAGCACAAAGGTATCGCCCTCAGGACATATCGCTTGAAAAAGGCGACTGTCCACATGCCTACACGGCAAAAACGATGCTGATGAAACAACAAAGAGGTATCGCCCTCAGGACATATCGCTTGAAAAGGCGACTGTCCACATGCTTACACGGCAAAAAAAAAGATGCTGCCAAAACAGCACATGGGTATCGCCCTCAAGACATATCGCTTAAAAAGGCGACTGTCCACATGCCTACACGAAAAAAAAAATATAAAAAAAAAAAGATGCTGACAAAACAGCACAGAGGTATTGCCCTCAGGACATATCGCTTGAAAAGACGATTGTCCATTTCCCTACAGAACAGGCAAGGGAAAGATATTATATAGATCTTCGACAAAACAAACCACATAAGATGGTGAAGACCTACAACAATAAGATGACACATGCGTCCGAAAGAGGACGACCGTCACAAAAACGATATAACGAGAAACTGCCATTCGAATGTATTCAACAATGATCGGACAGATACAGAAAGAAGCTACAACGCGTGCTGTCCGCGCGATTCATATGATAATTCCTATCAGAATACTACTTAACCAACATTGCAGACTTCGAGGGCAATCTACAAATTATGAAAAAACTCATCACCCTCGAAATCAGTAAACATCTCACTACGAATTTCATCCCTACCGACATGACCAACATGGGATAAATCCATTTCTGACATATCCACAGGAAACTTCCCTGGCTCGTCGCATACATCAATAGCAAGCTCATCCATTGCCCTAGGCGATAAAACGTCTGGATACATGTACCATTTCGGACTATCACTTTCAAGGTCCATGGTGGGAGGCACGTACTGCAATGCACGAGGTACTCTATAACGCACCCTCGGGTATGCCCCTGCCAAAGCCCACACAATAGGCTGGCTAGCTACAGGACTGCCATCACCACCATTTACAGGTAGGTCTACATCCCTAGACTGATCAGCACTGTTACCTGAATCTGCAGAGAATCCTTGAACTACGTATTCCGATGAAAAAATTCGTTCCACGTGGCCCCCGAAGGGGCTATATCATCATCCTCATTCCCAGCACGATTTGGACTTCTGCTTGGGTTAGAGGGTGTCACCGCTATACCATTACGAATCATCAATTCCGTCAACTGGGCATTTTGAATCTCAAGCGACACCACAGAATCCCTATAAGAGTCGCGTTCTCGCTCCAAAAGCAATTTTTCTACGCGAAGCTTATGGGCTTCGGCTCTAGCCTCTTTCAACTCCTTAGTTAATTTTTCTTTATCAACCTGCACTTTCCAAGCTCTATCGTGAGCCTTTCGTGCACGAACCTCGGATGAACGCGTTCGCACATTAGCTCATTCTCAAAAACCATTGCTACATGGAATAATCGCCCACAACTCATTAACTCTCGCATCATGACCAGATTGCACCTCGGCAAGCAACATATAATCGTTGCAGAGAGCGTGAAACATATGCCCAAACTGATGAACAATCACAACACGTCAGATATCACACAAAAAAAAAAAGTCATCAACTAGATAAAAGGATCTCAAAATAGAAGACCTTACCACATAGTAAAGCATTACGCACATATGTGGTGCTAAGGCAGCTCCCAGATTCTGAAGTAACACATAAGGGTCAAAATCCGAATAAATGTTGTTCATACTTTGAATGGCATCTTGCTCACGAACCGTTTCACCACCTATCCTCATAATTAGCTGGTGAGAAGTAGGATCTCGCAGGAAGTCATAATTTTCCCTCGAAGATGGGGCAGACCTCGGAGACCTCCGCGATGTTCCTCGACGATGAGAACCAGAACCACAAGATGTTGATGCAATCGCCATACTAGGGGGAGTCCGCCTACTAGAAGTAGTCCCACCAGTTTTGACATTGCCAGCCCTATCAGGCGATGGCACAAATTCCCCTGGCTCAAGCCCTCCTATTTCCCCAACATCCGAATGCGCCGAGGCATCGCTCACACATCATAGAGAGGAGCAGTACTATTAAGATCTTTAGCTCGAGACCCATCGCTCGTTTTTCGACTCCTTACTTCCTCCTCAAAATGCGCCCTACCACTCAGATGCCAATAATTAGAGGGCGCTCCAGGCGGAAGCGACGTCACTGCAACTCTAGGGGGATTAGCAGCGAGGTGTCGTTGTGATAGTCGCACGACTTCCAACAACAATACTACCTCCACCTTGGTTTAGCTGTAGCACTAAGAAACGGCTCAAAATCGGGAATTCCTCTCGTGAAGACGAACACGCGGAAGCCTAACTTCTGCAGCAATATCGAAAAGCCGCATAAGACCATCGTCTAGCGTAGTATCCGCTGGTAGGTTGTCCGACACACTCACATTATCAGCTGAAATACTTGAGTCCGAGGATTCACCATCAGAAACCACAAATGCGTTGCGTCGCGGAGACACCGACACATGTGGTCGTGGGGACACGACACATCTCCTATGAGGAGGATTTTTCACTCGAACCATCCTTAGCACTAAAGCAAGAAGAAAGTCATGGTCAAAAACCTATAAAATATATGGAAAATAATAATAATAATAATAATAATAATAATAATAATAATAATATAAATATCGAATATTATATCGGGGATATGTCGAAAAGGTATCGAAGACATCGATCGAAAATAAATCGAAAAACATAACGAGCGTATCGAAAATTAAAAGGCAGTATGTCGAAAATAAATTTCGACATACCTCGCAGATCCTCGATATAAACTTCGATATAGTACCGCGAAAGCGACAAGACTTTGGAATAAAATAATCGATTGATGACGAAACAGGGGGACCAGCTTATATAAACAAAAAGTATCGGGCCCGACAAAGCAATTAATGCTCAAATATCGGGTGACATATCGAAGATCATATTCGATATATATTCGATATAAGAAAGTTCCTGACTCATTGATCGTAAAATATTTAGAAAAATAGGGGAGCATCGTAACAGCTATTTTCTAAAACCAAAGTTCTGCCCAATTAGTCGCCAACTTGGGGGGGGGGGGGGGGGGGAGTTATGGGTGCCCCGAGGGAAAGAAAATATACAAGAAAAATTCATAAATTATTATAAAAAATAATAGTTTATGAATTGGGGGACTACATGATAGGGATATTTCCCGTATTGGGCCGGCCGCACGCCAGACCCACGATCAGCTATATCGGGGATCATTCCCGACATATATATCGAAGGTTCGATATAGTACAATGCGAACTCTATAAATACCGCATCCCGCATACCGAGAAGACACACAATTAAGACCTAGATCCTCCCGCCAATATCGAATACTCATATTCGATATTACTTTCGATATAGACTCCGATATATAACATAGTACGAAATTCGATATTGAATCAGGTGTCTAACCCGATATCATTCCCGATATCATTCCGACATAATCGCCGATATACTTTCGATATTATCCTCAACATACTCTCGACATCACACCCGATATCGGTAAGGCTATTCAGTTGAACCGCTACTTCGAGTACCTGGAGTTCCGGACCAAAGTCATCCTATAACTAGTGATAGGAGATATAGTTTGAGATAGATTCGTTGTACTACGCTTGTAACCGACCCTATTCAATATATATGATCTATGTTCAAATTATTTATGGTGAGAAAGTTGAAGGGGTTGTAGGTAGGGGAAGATTCAGGAGCTGTATGTAATGGACGACGGGGTGGCACGTTTATATATCCCATGGTACATAAGAAGTTCAATAACTGATACAAAGGTGTAACATAGATTGGCGTTTGCCTTCTTTCAATTTTCACAACTTACTCCTCTCGAGCGCTATTAGTCTATTTTGCTGCATTCTATATGTTTAACCCAGAAAAATTATGATCAAGCTTGTCTGTTTCAACTTTTCTTATTTTTATTTTTTTGAACAAATGAATGTTCGGCATTTTTATGTGGGTTCCACATGGATATGGTACAATGGATCTATGTCACAACTTGAAAAGAGTTTGTATATCTTTTTTCAAGGTTATCGCTGGATTATTAGCCCATCTCATACAAAGGACCACTTTGTTATGTCCGCTTCTATTGCAGACCCTATTACGTATTCGGCCCTTTATCTATATTTTTTTCTGACTATTGGCTCACTTGGAAATATCAATTCTTCTTTAGCTAGTTCACCCACAACTCTATTCCAAATATTTGATGCTGAAATATAGTTTAATGCTCCAACTTTTCTTCATCTCATTAACCATATTTTATGCATCAATACAAATTAGTCTAGAGTGGTATATTATTATTCTAATTCTTAATTATTCAGATAAATGCATGAATCTCATCTTCTTTCCTTAGTGAACATATTGCAGAAAAATAAAACTAAAATCTAAATGCACCCATTATTCCTATGTGTTAGTTTAGATTAGCTAACTGTATTGTAGTTTATATCCGTTGTAGTTTTGGTATTAATTTAATTAATTAACTTTCATAATACTTTCATAATCTTATTCCCATTATGACTCGATTATTCAATAAAAACTACTATTTTATGATTTTATCCAAGAACTCCTGGTAAGATCAACACGCTGAGTTTCTTATTACTTGATTCTACACTTGTGATTCTTAATTTCATTGCCTATATAGACAGTAGGACCGTTTGCCAACCTTGTTAACGTGTTGCTATACTCCTGTTCTGAGTTGCTACTTTATATGCACTCTTTTACTTTATATGCACTCTTTACAGGAATTTTATCAAACAATTATATGCATTTTCTATTGCTCTTAGATCTTCACATGTTGGTCAAAAGAAATTTGTCGAAGATATGTGCATCAACCTGTCCATTTTTTTTGTTTTGTTTTCTTGGGCATCTTTTGTTTCTTCTTTTATAGACATACCTGGCGCACTAATCGCTTTTGGAGCAGTTAATGTGTAGTCGACTCTTGAAGGTTATTTTGGTACAAGATCGTCACTGTTACACAAATATGAGAGATTACAAAAATAGTCCTTAACCTCGTACAAAATATGCTAATCTATTACACGAGTGACATCAGCTTTGTCCGGAACACCTAAGACGACGCTTGATTGCCTTTGACGGATGTCGAATGCTCTGGAATGTCGAAACCTGCTGATGTCGAAAGCAGGTATGTATGTCGAATGTTACTATGATGTCGAACTTAGACGATATCGGAGTGGGGCTCCATATCGAATGTAGTAGTATGTCGAATATGGAAGTATATATCGAAAGATGGATCGATATCGAATAGGAGTACTCGATATGCTGTGTGAACAATAGATATATTACTACTTAACATAACCTTGAATTGCGGACCCGCCTTTATATAGATATCGAAGGAGGAGTCTGCTTCTGGGAATTGCGACGAAGTTTGTACCATATCATATATGTACATTCGATACGAAGACCAATATTCAATATAGAATATTCGATATGAGGATACATATTTGATATACATTGGGCTTGGGCCAACAATTGGGTCGGCCTGGCCCATACGGTATTTGCCTATATCATGTAGTTCCTCTGTTTATGATTTATCTTTGTAGACGATAATTATTGATATTAAATAAAATAACTTATGGTGAAGCCATGGTGTCGGTACCTCACGTCCCCCCAGTTTATATGCGGGGACCGTAATATCCTGTCAATTTTATATGTTGAATTGTGGGTTCAGCAATATGAAATTGACGGATGCAAAAAAATACGTTTAAACTATGCGTATCGTCCACACCATTAACCGAGACACACACGCAAATTTGTAATAAGATGATCTCGTTGAGTCCATTAATTTTGCAAGAATGTAATTTGTAATTGAATAGGTGTATTCGATATCGAATTAGAGATGTTGACATCGAATAGGGGACGTTGATATCGAATATGATGTCGATATCGAATAAGGGATATCGATGTCGAATATGATGACGATATCGAATTGCGGATATCGATTTTGAATATGACGTCGATATCGAATTGGGGGTCTTTCGACATTGCAGGCGAACCGTCCGCCATAAATGCGGACTCAAGCCCTTCTCCACTATAAATAGGAGGAGGGCAGAGTGAGAAGTCATTTGGGTTTTAGCGAGAGCATTCTACTTTCGGCAAAGGTATGTCGAAATCCTCCACTATGTCGAATATTTCCTTTCGACATAAAACTTTCGATATGGGGATTTGATATCGAACATCTGGGATTCGATATAAGATCCCCGATATCAATTTTTGATATATATATATGAGTGTGCAAGTCCTTGGTGAAAATTATCCTTTTAATTTTTCAAAGTGATTACTTATCAAGTTACTTTCTTCTTTACAGATTTTCTCAGCAAAGATTTTAATACTGCACGCGCGATCAAAGGTGGGTTTTTTGACTTAATTTGGAGTTCGTAAACTCGTAGGCATTTTTTCATAGGCCTCTTTTGTGGTTGCTAGAATATGTCTGAGCCACAAGATCTCGGGTCAACTTCTGAGAGGGTTGCCGTTGTTCATGAGGGTGAACAAGCGGGTGTTAGTGCTAGTCCGCTGCATCCGTTGGGGTATGTGCAACCGTACCAAAGTGACAATGAAATGTGGGACCCCAAGGATCTAGTAGGTGACTCGTTTGGGCATGATAAGGAGGGTGACAAATCAGAAGAGTGGTCTGATGACGAGAATGAATATGGTTTGGGCGAGGTAGGTGAAGAAAAGCGGTAAGGACGCGAGAGACATACCTAAATATGGTATCTAGCGTGCCGCATAAACCAAAACACTATTACGATAATTATGACTTGAGAGATTATGAGATTAGGTTCCCTAAAGAGGATGAAAGGATGCATACCCCTCCGACGGGTCATATCACCGTGAATGCCAAGCATTTTATCAACGACTTGAGGTTCCCGGTCCATTCTCTGATTAGTACCCTGCTAAGTAGTATAGTCGTCTGTCTAGTGCAGCTATCGTTCAACTCTTTTGGGGCCCTGGTAGCATTCATCTTGGTGATGAAAACTTTTAACGCCATGTGTGGCGTTAATGAATTCTGGAAATTGTTTTCATGATCAACAATGAGGGGCGGGGGGAAGGGTTTTTCTTTGTGAGGTCAAACGCTGGTCACAAGTTCTTGACTGCCACCCAATTGAGTTACAGGGCCGGGGTGAAGAAGTAATTCTTCTATGTTAAAGAAAGAACTCCGTGAGAGTTTAATTGTCTGCCCAAGGTTTGGTCAAGGTCTAAGAGACGTGGTATCCCCGCAGGTGTTGGGAGGAGGATTTTTTGAGGACTTTAGTCAAGTACAACTTTAACCACACACTGTTGGTCAGTGATGATGTATTGAGAGCTGGTAGCTTATCGCTCAAGCCTTATAGCGGGCCCCATGACCTGGGTATATTCTTAAATATGTGCATTTTGTAGCTTATCCTTAAGCATATATTTGCATAGCTCTCATGTTCTAAGAGTCTGACTTTCTTGTTATGTTTCTCTTGCATCCACTCTCGTGATGGGCCGCCAAGCAAAAATGCAACAGTATGTTGTTGCAAAGCGAGCAACCGACGCTGCGATCGGTAGCGGCACTGATGGTTCAGATCCTGTTGTTCTTAAGACTCGCGGGTGGGCTGGTCACTAGACTCAAGTCATGGAGGCTGGCGATTCTCAGGGTGATCGGGCAGCCAATCTGCGAGGGTAGGGTGAGGATCTCGGAGACGTTCTCCTTTGGGAGGTAGAGCAAGTTCCAGCATCCCTCTGGCCACACCTGCTCATCATGGTGTGGGCTCAGATTTAGCTGGATAAAAGAGACCGTTTCCTTGGGGACCCTCCACGCCACGCGCATCTGATCGCGCTACTCTAAGTCCCAACATAAACGTTGGTTCCCATGGGTTTGGTGAAAGTGAAGTTGTTCGTGTGATGGCACTATTTTCCCTACCGTGGCGAGGATGCCCTTAACAGGGGTGCAAGATAGAGGACGGGCGGTGCACCAATGCATCCACGTTTTCCAAGCCGTTAGTGACAATTATTTTAATTATTTTTCATCTTCTTTAAATTTGTTCATACACGTGTCCTTCCCTAATCAATCGTGCCACATGTGCGTTCTATTTTAGGTTGGCAAATTTCTGAAGACAAGCATGACTGTCGCCAACAATGTCGAGGTTGATAAGGCAGAAGCGGTGGCGCAATTGGTGGCCGACATGGATATGATGGAGCACTTCGATCCTACCGCTACCGATAGGGCGATTGCCAAAAAGAACCATGCTCTGGGCCAGCTCAAATCTGCCAATCAAGCCCTTACCTCTTCTCAAGTGGAGAATTCTAAACTAAAGACCGATCTTGAGCAAGCTAAGAAAGATGTCTTAGCTGAGAAGAAGGGCAAGGAAACTGTCGAGCTTCAGGTGGAAGAATTGAAACCGAGAACTCCTACTTGCAATCAGAGCTTGTTGATGCCCTCAAGGCCCTTCAGATCGCGGTAGGTTTCTCATTTTTAGAGCCTCTAACTCTTTGGGGTGATAGACATTATCTGGTTCTTAGCGTTTCCGTTTTGTCACATAGGACCCCTCGCCCGAAATCAAAGTACGTATTGCGACGCAATTCATGCTGAGCAATAAATATAAAGATATCAATGTGAGGTGCGGTTTCTAGGATTGTGAAGGATACCAAGAGGCGATAGTGGGGCAAATTGAGAGGTTGGATGGATTTTGTGAGGGGTTCGATACGCCCAAGAAGGATTCCATGCTTGGCCCTGATGGGAAACCTCTTGAGGACTCGGGCCTTGATGAGGACCTTGAGCCTGGCGTCTTTGCAGAGCTCTTGCAAAAGGAGAACCTGGTCATGATTGAAATGAAGGGAGCGCCTCCGTATCCCAACTAGACGGTCATCACGGCGTTGCGTCACCCCTTTTTATATTTTTCTAAAGTGCTGAACAATAATATTTCCTTTATTATTTTCGACCCTGATTGTGGGGTACTATTTGTTATGTAGACATGTGTTGTTGTTATTTCACATATTTTCTTGATTGAATTGTTTGTTGCATGTAATTGTTGTTTCGAGGGACTATCTATCCTTTATGATTTTATCGTTTTCCTTTATACTTCGTAAGATTGTAGATAAGTTTTACTTGTTGAGGTGTGCTTCTACCATGCCCCGTAGCATAGGAAACATTTACCCATTAAGGTATCTTTCTGCGGTATCATGTAGGACAAGAGATCATCTCACCCATTAAGGTGTATTTCTGTCGTACCCCGTAGGATAGGAGATATTTTACTAGTTAAGGTATATTTCTGCATTATCCCGTAGGATAGGAGATACTTTACCCGTTAAGGTATATTTCTGTCGTACCCCATAAGATAGGAGATACTTAACCGTTAAGATATATTTCTGCCTTACCCCGTAGGATAGGATATACTTCACATGTTAAGGTATATTTCTGCCTTACGTTGTAGGATAGGAGATACTTTACCCGTTAAGGTATATTTCTGCCGTACCCCGTAGGATAGGAGATGCTTTACACGGTAAGGTATATTCCTGCTGTACCCCGTAAGATAGGAGATACTTTACCCGTTAAGGTATATTTCTACCTTACCCATAGGATAGGAGATACTTTATCTGTTAAGGTATATTCCTGCCTTACCCCGTAGGATATGAGATACTTTATCCGTTAAGGTATATTTTTGTCATACCCCGTATGATAGGTTTGTCCCTGCAATCACATTGATAATATGGAAGAGAGAGACATATGACATTCTCAAGATAGATTAATAAAAGATAAGGGCCGAGAACTGGGTAAGTCTCGGTCCGCCTACGTATTCTGTGATAAGGGAATCAGACCGACGTAGTTCTCCATATTTTAGTTACATTCCAGCCCATATAGGGCATGTTAACACTAGTTTTTACTAAACCCTATATTTTCCTTCACGATGCCTTCAAAGCATCCCGGAGACCTACCCCAGTGTCAGAAGACTTAGATGTTACTCCCGATACCGGTAAAACGGTGCCCAAATACCTCCTCGAGTCACGATAAGTATTTTACAGAGTACAGGTCCCGCACGAGGTATCGGAGGCTTTAAATAGCTTCACGAATGCCCCCAAGGGATACGATGCTCTAGCACTTACCTTATCAAGATGCGATGCGAAACTCACCCAATCAAGATACGATACCCTAAAAAAGGCATATCGAACCCTCTCATAAAAATCTTTCAATAAAATATCCCCCAAACGAGGTCTCCCTATCGGAGAAATAGTCATCGGAGCAAAAGGGAAAGACACGTCAAGTACTCATCCACTAAGAAACCGATAAGACCGAAGGAAGGATTAACTCAGCACGCGGGAGACACACGACATCAAGAATCCAAAGGCGGCAACTCCCTAAAGATATGTCAGCCTCCTCAGAGACAGTTGTCAAAGTTAAAAACAAACACCCAACTCCTATACAAATGCATAGAACACTTTCAAAAGGGGGTATCCCACTTGTACTAAAACTGACTCCTATAAAGAGGAGGGAATATGAGAATAAAAGACAGACCTTTTTTGGGAGGAGAAAATATTTTTTAAACTCAGGCAAAGCGTTAGAATCCACTTCTAAATTCCTCGAAGATAAATAACTGTCAACATGGCAATTTAGGTAAACTAAGATTGTTCGACATAATTAAAAATGCAGAAAACTGTGACTCTCGGCCGACTACTCCATCGTTTCCTGAACTTCAGGTGCAACAACCCTTGGTTCTCCTCCTCCGTTGATCCTAGGAAGCCTGAGAGATGCAATGTACCAGAGCCATGCTTCTTTGTGATTGCCCATAACTTCACCAACTCCTCAAGGAGTGGAAAATTTCATTTTCTGGTGGTATGTTGATACCACTGCTCGTATTGTATTCAAAGTTGGGCGCCCTATGATTATGTTATAAGCAAATGGCTGGTCCACGATCACATACTCAACACTCAATGTTCTCCTACATGGTTCCTCACCAAACGATGTTGGTAGTGTGACCTGCCCTAACGGAACGACTTCTGCTCCCCCAAAGCCCGTGAGCGAGGTATTAACATTTTTCTATCACATTATGGCCTAACGCCATTTTCTCCAAGGCATGGGCGAAAATTATGTTTATTGAGCTCCCGTTATCAATAAAAAAATTTCATACTCCATAACTGATAATATCTAATTTAACAACCAGTGAGCAATTAAGTTTACCTACGTGAATGGCATGTGGGGTTTGCTGCATCAGGTTCCTTTTTGTAAATGTGATCTCCTCCTCGGGTAGCTCCTCTATCTCGAGTAGGGTCGTGAATCCCATGTATCTATCGTCCTGCATCACCCGTGTGGTCTTTTTGCGTCCATTGGAAGAATCTGCGTCCACTGGACCTCCATTGATCATTGTGATCATCCCTCGTGTTGGTGCATTAACCACTCTATGCCCGTGTCCGCCCGTGTTCAATATAGAATATTCTATATGAGGATTAATATTCAATATACATTGGACTTGGGCCAACAATTGAACTGGACTGGCCCATACGGTATTTGCATATATCAATCGTCATGGATATTTGTTTCAATATGACAATAATGTCACGATTCATTTCTTTTGTTGAAGCATTATCCTCGAATCTCTCATCTAAGAAATTTTCAGACACATGTTGAATACCTAAGATTTCACAACCTTCAAAAATGTAAAGCACATGCAAAGATTTTGCACTTTTTGTGCTGAAGGGGAACTGTTACATCTACAAATGCTAGGAATTTTTCTTCTACCAGAACGATCTTAATACTCTCGACTTTTAGTCCGTACAATCTAGACATCTTATCCAGTAAGTCCTTAGTAATATGATGTCGAAGATCGTAAATTGTCACAACAAGTGTTCTTAGCTTCCAGAATCTTAATAAAGTAACTTTTTGATTAAAGAATATTTGGACGTTATTTTGCAGCTACAACAATTAAAGGATACTATAGATACTTAAGAGATAATAAAGAGCACTAAGAAGAAACTAGAGGGAGAGGCAATCGGATTCGTGCAATATATATTTTTTAGTCTTCTACATTACACCTATATATAACATCTTAGCTTAGCGATTACCAAACAAACCAAATAAACACGCAATAACAGAATTACATTAGCTAGCAAATGAGAAACGGTTCATGTTGCTGAAAATGCCTGCTCCCTTCAAGTTCCTACACGAGTAATTGACCGGCCTTCTTATATGATTTCATTTGATTTGGTCATGCTCAGGAGTCATGCATGCATCTTGCTTGTTCATAACATGCTCTCAATATAAATTATTTAACAAACTTAATATGTACCAATAATTATCATTCCACATATATAGTTTCACCAAAACTCTGTGATGGGGTATTTTAGCACTGGCCCAGCACTAGGGTTTGGGCCGGCCCATAAGCGTATCGGATTGGCCCAATTCGATACCTTCAACGCATCGAATAATTGTCATTCGATGCGCGCATCGAATCGGTATGATTCGATGCGCTTTATACAGCTGTATTTGGACCCCACATAGCGAGGCTATTATATATATCACGGTTTTGAGCATTCAGACAGAGATCGAACCTGAGTTCCAACCTTACCACATCGAATCACCCTATTCGATACGCTCCCTTGTTCGATACGTGTCTGAATTCGACACCAATAGAACTTTTTCAGAGCCGCCTCGAATCAAACCGGCATCGAATCAGTAGCGTTCGAGGCGTACATCGAACGACCGCAATTCGATGCGTTGTTTAATTTATGTTATTTACATATTTAAATCAGTGTAAGATCTGTAATAGATAGTAGGTGTTTCGGACAAAGTTAGTCGGCTTTACTTTAATGGATTAACATTATTTTGGTTATTTATATTCTGATTATATTGTTTTATTGTGTTCTATTACCGTGACGAGATAAGACCAAAATATTGGCGCCGTCTGTGGGAACACCGTTAACACTGTTTTAGATAGAGCAGCTAGGATGACAAATAAACGGCGCATGAGTGCGGTTGAAAAACGGCAAACAGAAAAGAAGATCAAGACAGAAACAGATCTGAGTCAAGAGCGGATTAAGCCTAAAGAACAGGGACAAGATAAAATAGAAACTCAATTGTTAAAACAATGGCAAGAATGTAAGATGGAGCCATTAGGGGAGTTCAAAATCGTTCAGCTTTTCAAAGAAAGTTCTGAGAAAGTGATAAAGATTGGAGCTGAAATGGACTGGATTATAGAGGCTGCATTGGTAGACTGTCTCTGGCGTAATACAGATATATTTGCATGGTCCGATTCTGACCTTCCCGGGATAGATTCTAGGATCATAGTACATCATTTGAATGTAGATAAGAATGCGAAACCGATACGGCAAAAGAAGCGGAATTTCAGCAAAGAAAAGAATGAAGCAGCAGAGAAGGAGGTACAAGAACTTTTAGCAGCACGACATTTTTATGCAATAAGATTTTCAGAATGGTTGAGCAATATTGTGTTGGTCTTGAAAAAAGAAGCTACCTGGAGAATGTGTGTGGATTATACTGACTTAAACAAGCATTGCCCAAGAGATCCTTTCCCGTTGCCTCGAATAGATTTACTTGTGGATTCTACAGCAGGTTGTGCATTATTGAGCATGATGGATGCGAAGAGTGGTTTCCATCAAGTCTTCATGGCAGTGCAAGATCAAAGCAAGACAGCATTTGTAACAGATACCGGAGTATATTGTTATCGGGTAATGCCGTTTGGATTGAAGAATGCAGGAGAAACTTTTCAGAGGTTGGTGGCAAAAATGTTTTACCATCAGATTGGAAAAACAATGGAGGTGTATATTGACGATATGCTTGTAAAAAGCCTGAAAGTCGATGAGCATGTGCGACATTTGGATGAGGCCTTCGCTATAATGAGGACATATGGAATGAAACTAAACCCTAAAAAATGCACTTTTGGAGTAACGGTTGGGAAGTTTCTAGGATATGTGGTGAATGAAAGAGGAATTGATGCCAACCCTGATAAGATAAATGCAGTACTGGATCTACCATCACCAAGAACAGTGAGGGATGTTCAATGTCTGGTAGGCCGTCTGACGGCCTTGGGAAGATTTATATCAACATCTGCGAAAAAGAATCTTCCTTTCTTTAAAGTGATGAAGCGGAGCAAAGATTTTATTTGGACGCCGGAATGTGAAGAAGCTTTTAGACAAATGAAGAATTATCTGGTAAGTCCTCCGTTGTTAGCAAAATCAGAAGAAAACGAAATGTTGTATCTCTATTTGGCAGTATCCGCAAATGCGATCAGTTCAGTATTACTCAAGCAAAAAGGAGCTCAGCAGTTACCCATCCATTATGTGAGTAGAGTACTGCAAGGGGCGGAGAGAAACTACTTGGAAATAGAGTTGTTCGCATTAGCAATTGTTGTTACAGCTAGGAAGTTGAAACCATATTTCCAATCTCACCCGATTACCGTGGTAACGGACAAACCATTGAAGCAAGTATTGGCAAAGCCAGAAACCTCTGGTCCATTGGTGAAATGGGCGATTAAACTCAGTGAATTCGGACTGGAGTTTAAGCCACAAGTTGCAATTAAAGCACAGGCTTTTCATGGCCGAAACTTTGGGGAACAGTGTAACCGAGACCGCAAGCTGTATTTTTTCTATATCAAATCAATTCGGAACCAGCAGGGCTACCTCAACATGGTTATTGCACACAGATGGATCTGCGACCACTCATGGATGAGGAATTGGAATCCATTTCCTGTCCCGGAACGAAGAGAATTTGAATTTGCCATCAGTTTAAATTACATGGTAACAAATAATGAAGCAGAATACGAAGCAGTTATTGTCGGCATCAAAATGGCGCTCGGACTCAATATTGAACACTTAGACATCTTCAACGACTCCCTCTTGGTGGCTAATCATTTTTCGGGAAAATATGAGACGCGGGAGGAAACAATGAAATTGTATGCTGCAAAGATAAAAGAATTGGCAAAGAACTTCAAATTCTTTGACATTACTCAAATCCCCAGGGATGACAATGCAAAGGCAGATGCGCTTTCTAAATTTGCGAGCTCCTCGGAGATTTTGGTGGAGAAAAGAATCACGCTTATGGTGGCTGAAAAACCTTCGATTGGGATATCGAAATATCTTACCACGGAGGCTCGAGTGGAGTTTATACTGGCAATACAAGTAGATCCCTCCTAGAAGGACGAGATCATGATTTATCTTCAGCAAGGTATTCTATCGACAGATCCAAACGCACAACGCAGAATGCGATATAAGGCTCATAGATTTACTATCAGCAACGGAGAATTATATAAAAGATCTTTTGAAGGACCATTGTTGAGATGTTTAACACCTACTCAAGCTGAGTATGTTATGGAAGAAATCCATGCTGGGTGTTGTGGAAATCATTTCGGTGGACGAGCTTTGGCGCAGCGAATATTGCGTCAAGGATATTATTGGCCAACTCTACTTAAAGATGCGACAGCCTACTCGAGAAAATGCGACAGTTGCCAATACCATGCTCGTCTCATTCACAGACCGGCACGTCAATTACAACCAATTGACGTGGCGTGTCCATTTGATCAATGGGGAATTGATATTGTGGACCCATTTCCACCAACTAAGGGGCAAAAACGATACCTAATAGTAGCTGTGGAGTATTATACTAAATGGGTTGAGGCAGAACCTATAACGTCAATCACAGAGAAGAATATGATCGAGTTTATCTGGAAAAACATCATATGCCGTTTCGGCATCCCGAGGTCAATTGTATGTGATAACGGCACACAATTCACCGGAAAGGAGATAAAATCATGGTTTGCGAAATTAAAAATATCTCACAATTTGACCTCGGTGTATCATCCACAGTCTAATGGTCAAACGGAATCCACTAACAAAACATTGAAGGATTATCTGGAAAGGAGAGTGAGAAGCACAGGAAAAACATGGCCAGAAGAGCTTCAAGGAATACTATGGGCATACAGAACGACTCCAAGAACATCTACAGGGGAGACCCCATTTGTCCTCGTATATGGTACTGAAGTTGTCCTACCAGCAGAGATCGGTATGCCAACACGCAGGATTACTGATTACGATCCTGAACAATCAGCCCGGTTAAGACAAATGGATCTGGATACGATAGGATCAACAAGGGAGGATGCGTATTAACGTACTATTGCTTATAAAGCAGCAATGGCCAAAAGCTATGATAAAAGGGTTCACTTCAGAAATTTTGAAGTAGGAGATCTGGTCCTGTGAAGCATTGCAGCAAAACAGCATATAGGAAAGCTCGAACCAAATTGGGAAGGGCCTTTTAGAGTCACACGAGCAAGTTCACGAGGATACTATTATTTAGAGACTCTAAGAGGGGTTCAACTAAAGCGTCTGTGGAATGTGCAACATCTCAGGCGTTACTATGCATAAAATTGAATAAAATCAATAAAACCTTTCCATACATTAACTATGATGGATATTAATCTTTATGAGTTATTCACTGCAATTTTTTATCCGTTAAAAGATGCAGGAAGAACAGGACGGGATGATCAGAAGGCCCAAAGTGGTCCACCCACGCGTGTCAAGAAGGAAGAACATGACGTAGGGGTAAGAAGGCCCAAAGTGGTCCACCCACGCGTGTCAAGAAGGAAGAACATGACGTAGGGGTAAGAAGGCCCAAAGTGGTCCACCCACGCGTGTCAAGAAGGAAGAACATGACGTAGGGGTAAGAAGGCCCAAAGTGGTCCACCCACGCGTGTCAAGAAGTAAGAACATGACGTAGGGGTAAGAAGGCCCAAAGTGGTCCACCCACGCATGTCAAGAAGGAAGAACATGACGTAGGGGTAAGAAGGCCCAAAGTGGTCCACCCACGCGTGTCAGGAAGGAAGAACATGACGGAGGGGTAAGAAGGCCCAAAGTGGTCCACCCCCGCAAACCAGAAGGAAGAACATGACAGAGGGGTAAGAAGACCCAAAGTGGTCCACCCCCACATGCTTGAAGGAAGAACAGTCTGGAGAGATAAGAAGGCCCGAGATAAAGGCCAAATGATCCGATCTCTCACGTAAAATATGAATGTCCTAATGATAATAATAATAATAACAGCTCAAAGTGCTCATATTTTTCATGCCAAGCGCAATCATAATATTAGATATGCACCATGACATTAAATACCATTATTGAACATCAGAAAAATATTAACTCAACAGCAAACGAATTAATGAAATGATGTTTTTGGGGATAATTGGAAAGAAACAATACGAGAGTAAACGTAAATTAAAAGGTTATAATGCCGCACGGTTGAATCATTCTCATTTAGAAGCAACCGCTAAAGAGTTACAAGGCTCTATACAAAACAAAAGGCCTAATATCCACAGAACAACATAATCTAAATATAGCTACTCATTCGATGAATGAGGGGACTCCTGACGAAGAACTACGCCCACTGAACGCGCAAATTTAGCACAGTTGCTTTGAATTTGATCCTCTGTAAGAATCAATTCATTATTTTGTGCCCAATCATCGGGCAAGACAACTTCAGTCCTTTCAGAAGGATCGTTGAATTGATATCTACTAGGAGAAATAAGATTTTGTGCACTAAGTGATGGATCAGGTACATTACTGGCCAGCACAGAAACACCGTCACCTTGAGTAGAACGCGTTTCGCCTGGTAAGACTCCTTTAGGACCAGAAGTTTTAGGCGCGCTTGTCGCCCTATTTCTTTTGTCCGAAGCTGCAGGGGGAACATTTTCAAAACCCGTTGTCTTTGGAGGACTTCGGAGAAAAATTGTAGACCTAGAAGTTCTCGACAGTAATCTTGAATCATCATCGCTCGAACCAAAAACATCATGAAGAACTCGTTTGATATTCTCTGAATCCTCCAGAGTAACGCTAGGAATATTTTTCTCTTTTCCTTTATGGGACAGAGGTGAGCTTGATTTTACGGAACCGGAGCCGGTCATGTTCGGTTTTTTACGGTCGCGCCACACAGCATAAAATGGATCACCAGGCCTAGGAGTATGTAAATCGTCATTATCATCATCACTGCTACCCTCTGGGATCTCCATTTTAGAGTTACGCGTTACATCAAGCATGTCCTTTCGGAAACCATCTCCGAGATACCCAAGATATCCAGCTTGATCAACACCGACTTCCATTCCATATTTCATATCAGCAGCACCGCGAAGTAATTCCAAGAATTTATATACGTTACTTTGCGTAAAATCTCGGACGATTGCATATTTGTAATCTTTAGATTCAAAATACTGAATTCGACGGCGCAGATTGGTAATGGCATGTTCAGCATCCATATTTGAAGCCTGAAGAGAACAATTCTCACGTTTCAAGGATTCGTTATCCTTTTTTAGCGCAATAATTTCAGCACGCAGAGCTTTAGCATTCTCTTCTGTTTTCTTGGCCTTAACTTCGGCATCATGCTTGTCACGGGTGGCTCTAGACGCTTTTGTTTCCGCCTCCCTAGCGCGTTTCAGTGCATTTTGGCGACTATAATTTCCATTACGAATAGTAGTGCGAAGATTATCAACAACAACATTGTGTTGGCTCTGCACCTCAACTAACCCGTTGTAATCCCTGCATAGCCGATATACTGCTAAGATGACAGCAACAAAGAATAAACGCCCAAAGCGAGCCAAATCCTGATACCCCAACCGATTTATTACGGTTCGGCGATCCAACTGAGGCCATAGACTCTGCATTATCTCTCCAGCTTGCTCCTCTCTCAATCTGTATCCGCCCAATGTGGCACTTAATGATTCTGAATTCTCATCATTGAGAAAATCGTAATTAATAAGACTTCCTAGAGGGGCAGGTTTTGGATTTCCCGAAGGTCGAGGTCGTCTCGGGGGAGGCGGCGGAATGTCCTGAGCATCGCGAGCGGATTCTTCCTCCGGTAATTTTCTTTTAGCGGAATTATACCAACCCTCATCAAATGAGCGGGAGGAGCTCGCTTCCTCTGCACTTCGCCTATGTCTGAATGTAGGGTTCGCTGCATTAAACCTGGCCAAGTTAGTGGCAATTCTTTCGTCTTCAGAATCGATATCTTCCATTATTCGGATTTGACGATTAGTCCCGACCTTTATGCGTCCACCAGTAACGGTGGGTGTTACCACCACTCTCCTTGTATCAACATTCTCGTTGCGTTCAAAATCCCTCATTATGGGCACCCGAGTGCCAGCACTAACACCACCGAGCCTCATGGTAGAATGATCTGGGGGAGATAAATTAGAGCGGCCCGCACCCCAATTGTCGGAAATATTTTCAGGGATCGTGCTTGCAGTTTCTCTTCTTACAGTTTCCCCCGGATTTTCTTCCATGGTCGCATTGATGGTAGATGGGCCCGCATCCGAGGGCTCATTTTGCTCGCTCCTTCCCTGAGCATCATAAATGTTCTCAGGTGACAGCACAATTTTACTGCGATTTTGAGATTTTGTACGGGCCATGTCAGCCTAATAACGATTTTTAATAATTTTTGTATATTAATAAAAAAACATCAGCGTGTCGAATTCCAACGATTCGATACGGGCCGTGTCGAACAGACTCCGTTCGATGCGGTTCAGAAGCAAACAAAAAACTCCTTTTGCGGATGAAAACAAAAAATGTCAGACATGTGGACCCTTATATATAGGCCCATGGGCCGCCGCTTTCCTGAACGCATGGAATTTAAAGGATTCGATGCGCGCATCGAATTCGTCAAATTCGATGCCCGCAAACTGACGCATCGAATTATTACAATTCGATGCTCATAACTTTTTATGGTGAATATGATTTGAAGTTTGGAAGCCATCATCACTCTGTTAACGTCTCCCAAACTGGGGGGACTATGTGATGGGGGTATTTTAGGACTGGCCCAGCGCTAGGGTTTGGGCCGGCCCATAAGCGTATCGAATTGGCCCAATTCGATACCTTCAGCGCATCGAATAATTGTCATTCGATGCGCGCATCGAATCGGTATGATTCGATGCGCTTTATACAGCTGTCTTTGGGCCCCACATAGCGAGGCTATTATATATATATCACGGTTTTGAGCATTCAGACAGAGATCGAACATGAGTTCCAACCTTACCACATCGAATGACCCTATTCGATACGCTCCCTTGTTCGATACGTGTCTCAATTCGACACCAATAGAACTTTTTCAGAGCCGCCTCGAATCAAACCGGCATCGAATCAGTAGCGTTCGAGGCGTACATCGAACGACCGCAATTCGATGCGTTGTTTAATTTATGTTATTTACATATTTAAATCAGTGTAAGATCTGTAATAGATAGTAGGTGTTTCGGACAAAGTTAGTCCGCTTTACTTTAATGGATTAACATTATTTTGGTTATTTATATTCTGATTATATTGTTTTACTGTGTTCTATTACCGTGACGAGATAAGACCAAAATACTCTGGAAGTTTGACTAATGACTACTAATATTAATATTGCATTTATTATTTATAATACAAAAAAAAAGAAACTGTTTAAATATTCCGCGCATGTAATTTGTGATGCACGTGAAAGTTGGAACTATCAACTTTCCGGTTTCACCTGTATGCGTCTACTCGCCGCGTACAATTGCATAATGCTAAGCAACAAGAAATGTAAAAAAGAAAAATAAGTGCTAAGCTTTATGACTTCTATTATTATCTCATACGGGCTGATTTGGGATTCAGCAAACTCCCCCCGCTCACTCTTGCATCGAACTCAAACCCAACGGTGCGACACACCGCGGCGCCACCATAACTATTCTGTCGTTTCTCCGTCGGGTAGAGGTTGGTGGTTCGTCGATAAGGACCAAACCACTTGTTTTTCATGAAACGGTATTTCCTCCACGGTGGCAACGGGATCCCTCTGCTCTTCATCGACCGCATTGCGGTCTCGCTCGCAATGTTAAGAATCTTCTTCAAATATTCTATTTTTCCTACGAAAACTCTAGGAATGTGCTCCAGCAGCAGCTCGTAACAACTCATTGGCCGCGCTATCTCCAACTCGGACGCCAAATCCAAGTCCACGAAATATCTCGTCGAATTATGGATAACGTCGATGAACTCGTAGTTGCCAGCTGTGAGTCCGCGGGAGCTCTCCCACTTGGTCTTGCAAATTGCAGCATTGTAACCGCATTCTCTCAAAAACGACATCACGTTTCTCATCAGAATCTGCTTGTTTGATTCGACGCAGGAGAATAGTAGTAGGGCGTTTGACACATGAGCAAATAGCGCTTCCTGAAATTCGTCATGCTTATGTTGATTTTCCACAATCTGCTTGATTAAATCTATGTTCGCAGCGTCAGTGGCGTCGTGAGCTGAAGGATCAAGCTCAGTGTCCGACTCATCGCTCTCTGGAAAAGCTCCTTTGAGGAAAAGATCGGAGAAGCTTGGGGATGAAAAAACGACGTCAGAATGATGATCAGCGCTGTGTTCGCTGCCGCTGCTGGCTGCGTAAGCCGGTTCGTGATCAATCCTACTGCAGCCGATGATCCGCGCCTTCGCCTTATCGTCTAAGGGTTCACTCACCCTCTTCATTCTTGTGGACACACCATATGTCATTTTCGAATTCCTTATACTTTTTCTAGTTTCCGGGTCGCAGCGTAAGTATTTGCTTTACTGCTTTTGCTAATTATAATGCAGTTTGTTCTTTTTTATGTAAGTGATTAAATAAGTAGAAGATGAGGTTATGAGAAAGGCATAAAACCAAGGAATTTAAGAGGAATATTCGAAAGAAAAATTGAAGATTGAGTTGGGGTTGCCGTTTTTCGATTGGAGTGAAAAAGTGGAGTAGGAGGGAAAAAGGATATACTATGGAGTATTCAGTCTGAGTTCAGCACCAACAGCATCGGGCATATCCGTTGGGAAGATTCCAGCATGGCCATAAATGGAATTACTTTTCATGTGACTATTGACTATAGTAATATGCTATTTAATGTCTTCTTTACTTTTTAAAATAAAATATCAAATAGTAGTACTCTATCATTTGTGACATGTTTCTAATGTTTTTGCCAGTGATCATCCAGCATTAGAATTTAGATATTTACTCCCAATAGTTTTTAACGAAAAATGGCGTATGTCACGATGTAATGTACGATTCACTGCATTTAGCTAGCTCTTGCGTGCATGTGCATACATTCAATTCCAAGAGCTAAACATTTCTTCTCTGCCACTGGGAGCTGTTACGTCATATAATTGTTGAGTATCAATTTTGTAGTGCAGTGGAGGCTGTATAAATCCAAATACAATCTTTATATTTGTTTACAAGTTAAAACCCAAAACCATCGTTAATCTGACTTCTGACTTCAATAAAAATTCCAAACTTTGTGAGTTTAACATCTTACAAATTTTGCCCGTGACAAACAACAAAGGAAGCCCAATACTAGCCCTGAATTGTTCCAGTACAACTCCAGTCTTATTTTGCATGCAAGCCTAAGAAAATCCAAAATCGCATAACTACATCAGTATAATAATTCATTTTCACTTGGTCTAGAAACTTCCACAAATTTATCCTATATCTCCTCCTTCCCATACCTAATTAACTATGGTTATGTATTCGTTCAAACAGAGCATGGCAATGATCAATCATGTAAACAGAAAGAAGACGGTATAACTGACTCTCTGTTAAGGTAATTAATATTATTGTTCAGTTATTAAAAGATACAATGCTTGAAATCCAGGCAGTATCACTAGTTTTACTAAGAGATGACTGGCTAAAGTGAAAATGCCGTGTAATTTATAAAGATGAACTTAGAGCTTATGCCTTGCTGTCGAAGCTCCTGCTGATGAATGTCCTTAGCACCTGCCTTCTGCATTAAGGATGGAAAATCCACATATGAAACACATTTACTCAATCTTCGCCTTACACATTGAGAATGAAAGGTAGAACTTTTTGAAAATGCAACTTACAATAGAATCAAATGATTGGGCCTTGTCAGATTATGCGAACATGTTACCATAAAGCTTTGCTTGCTGCTTATTGAATTCTTTGACCTTCTCCTTCAGAGCTTTGTATTCAACCTTTACATCACTGATGACCAAAGCACAAAGAGAAGTTGTAGAGGCAGCTAAGATAGAATATCACAACGAGACTGGAGTTCTCATATTACCTGTTATCAGGGTCTATTTCAAGTGCCTTTTTGAGATCAAAACCAGCCAAATCTAGATCAGACAGATTCATGTATGCTTGAGCTCTTCTGTAGAGCGCCTTCACATTTGTGCTCTCAATTTCCAAAACCTTCAGATTCAGCAACCTTGTTAGTTTTGTAAAATTATGAAATTTTCACGTCGAACTAACAACATTAACCCAACATCATCTAGTTGGGCAATATTAAACAATATCGAATGTAATCGTTTACTAAATGATGTTATAAGTAACTCCTTAACAACTCAAATTATAATTTTTTAACTCAGGGACACTCAAAGATTGCGAGTAAAGAAACTTTGAAACTAAAACCTAGCGCCTTATAAATGATTTTTTCCATGCTTTACAAAATACGAAATGTAAACATTAACATATATAGATATCTATGTCTTTTTCTAGAACAAGACACAGACACACACACACACACACACACACACATAATACAATATCATAATGACACTCATGGCTGGAGGAGTTCCTGGGCAGGTATAATAAAATGGTGATGGTGGATCGTTGGAGAATGAAATGACTATTCAACTAAAAATCAATTACTATCCTTCTATAGGTGCCTTTACCAACTATTGCCCGTTCATTTACAAATCCTTCCCCCTCCATACTTCAAAGTATGACAAGAAAAAGGAAATCATAATCGGGTCAAGCAAACCTTGGTACAGGATTTCACCGCCTGCTTGTAGTCTTTCAGTTTCAACTTGCAAGCCGCATTGTTCAGGTTGCAAGTCACCCTCAATGGCTTAGCCTGTTTTGTTTCCTCCTCAGTGAAGGAAGAGCCATACTCCACTAATTTGGCAGCCTGGATTATAAAGTCCATTATGAGCCACAATGATGATTAGAGAGAGAAAAGTGAGCGCGGGAAACACCTCTCCCCTACTACTTACCAGTTCATATTTCTTTGATGCTTTCATATATTTGCCGCCCTTGAACAGTGCATTCCCTTCTTCTTTTCTCTTAACAGCTGCCTCCAGTTTCTCTTCATTGTTCATAGCCCAAGGCTCTTTCTCCTGAAAAAAAATAAACACTTTCAATGTGCTATTCCCAATTCACAATTATGGAATACCTATGCACCAATCAACTAACATTGACATAAGAGACGAGTTCCACGTCATAGTACACAGTTGCATTTGGAGGAACCACAGCTAACTCTTGCTGCGACTCAGACGAACCGAATGCATATTCTGGGGCAATTATCAATTCTGCTACTTCCCCCTTCTTCATGGTTATCACAGCCCTGTCCAACCCCTCAATGACTTGCTCTGTTTAAATGGAAAAAAAAAAAAAAGAAACAAGGTAATGTAAACTCGGATGTAGAGGAATAATTCATAAGGATTATCGTTATCAGTACCTTTATCCGTTCTAAATTCAAATAGATCATCTACAGCTTCCCCCTGCCCTTTATTCACAAATATAGTACCATCTTGCAGCTTTCCAACCAATTTCACTGACAAAATCCCCAAAACAAGTATCAGATTGACTAACATCAAGAATTCACAGAAAAATTACAACAAATCGCTCTATTACGTTGAGGTGCTTACATTTGACAAGGGCTCCTTCATTGGGCTGCTCGAAGCCCTCTCCCTCTTTTAGTATCTTCTTTACAACATTTTTGTCATCTGTAACAAAGGAAACTGTCTTCCATGATACCAGCTCCAGAAGGATATACAATGTTGCATTGGGCGGGACAGCTCCTTCGGCACCAGAGGCTGGTTTTCCCTTGTCACCAAACCCATCTGCGTAAAGAGAAATTGTGAGAATATCTGGGGAGGAAATGTTCTAATTCAGAATCCTAATGTTGGCAATAGAGATCCTCACATTGTGGTTTGACTGTTAGAAGAACCTTCTCGCCTTTCTTCATCGTCTTCACAGCCCTGGAGATAGCCGGACAGAAATGACCTGATCACAAAGCAAGCATGTAAATTAAAATTTAACAAACAAAAGATGTGTGTCTCCTTCCAGCATGATTGCTTAAACTATATACCTTTCCACACAGAAAATTCAACACCGTCCGATTTGGAAATTACAGTGCCGTCTTCAAGTTTTGCTTCGTACTTGACTGGACAAGAAACAAACACGGTTAGAAGTGAACTGGGGAAACATCAAACACTGACGTCACAAGTCACGTGCTTGCATACCCAGCACATCATCAGCGTCCTTGGGTTTCTTCCATGTCACTCCCTCTTCAAGAATCTTTTTGATTACCCCACCATCCTTGCAGATGTCCTTCACACTGACCCAGGAGAGCAATTCAACATCAAACTGTAGAGTGGCATTTGGAGGGATGGTAGGAGGAGAGCCAGATTCACCATATGCCAACTCAGGCGGTATAGTAAAGATGGCATTTTCACCCTTCTTCATTGTTGCAATACCTTGGTCCCATCCCATGATGACTTGTCCTGCACAAGACAACACCAACCAACACCAAATGATTTTCCTTCTATATAGTGCACAATATGAGAAGTAAACTCAATTTATCAACACCAATAAAGAAGGAATCAAGGTCGACAGTGTTCAGAGGACATTAAAACTCAATTACATATATCAATACGCGTTAAAGTTTAGAACTGGCCAACCCTTGACCAATTTCCATCATGGTAACCTGAAACGGTATTAATAAAAATGCACCCGTCCAGCTTCTACCATGGACTAAAACTGGATATATGATTAAGCTACTTTAGCAAAATGAATCTTCGGTTGAATTTCTAAACAAAGAACTTCATAAAGCGCTATGAATGGTTTAATTTGGTATGTTACTTTGTCATCTCAACCTTTTCTCTGCACGAAATGGCTTCAGAGCATTAGCTTCTAAACAAGGAAAAATGATTTGGTACAATATATGGTTCAACAATTAGGTTATTCCGCTATTGCTATCAATCCACAGTAGGGAGGACGTTGTGGGGTAGTTCTTTCCTATAATTCAAGAAATTATTTGATCAGAATACTTAGTCGCACCACATCAGCAATACAAAGATTGTCGAAAAATATTATTTCCTAGACAAGAACAAAAACATTACTAATTATCCACCTAACAAAATCATGACACGACCACCAGTCCACCACATCTTATCAAGCATAAATACTACTAAGAAAAATCATACGACCGACTTCAGACTAAATAGTTGTACCACGCGCTCAGGGCAACTCAAGGCGGAACCACGGATTCAACCAATCCGAAGCTAGATTTCAACAACACTTGCTAAGATTCTCTTTCTGTACATTGGTAGTTAATACACATTCATCGACTACATGTAGAATTAGCACAATGCGGTTTCGGATGAACTCGGAGTCGAGATTAACACCAACACAAAACATATCATTTCAGCGCCTAACTTGAATCACATTTGAAAATGCATATTAATTACCTTGACCGAGAGTGAACGTAAAAGGCTCTCCTCGATCACGACTCGAGTCGAACTTAGTCCCATCCAGCAGCGTTCCAGTGTAGTGAACTGAAACACAAATCAACCAATCAACTATCAATCAAGCGACTAACAGTTGACCTAATTGAGAGAGAGAGATCAGTAAAAGAAGAAGTTTAAGTTTACCATAAATCTCATCGCCACTGTCGGGTGTTTCCCATCGTTCACCTTCACCGGCTTTCACGACTCTTTTCTTCAAACCTTGGTCGCCGATCGCCGTCTCCTCTCCGACGTTAAAGTCGCTGCTCTCCTCCGCCGCCGGCATCTCGATATCGTGATCCATTTTCTGGTTTTAGCTCCTATTGAACACTTCAATAGTTGAGGTTATAGTGAATAATGGAGCTCGATTTAGTTAAGCTGGGAAGGAAGAAGGGAGATAAGGTAGTAGTTATACAAATGGTCGTTAGCCGTTCTAGAAACTTCTCACGTGTTTTTTGTTCAAAATCGTTTTGTTTTGAGTCCCAGAAAAGAACAAATCTCACGTTTTCTTTTTCGCTGTTGAGTGTGGCAAAAGGTTGGGATAATAATTACAGTCATTCATTCTTCATTATAACAAAAATGAAACACGGGGTCGGTGATGTTTTTTCCTCTTCATATGCCAACTCTTTAAAATATATTTTATTTATGTAATATAAGTTCAGGAATGTGCTTAAGGAAATATATATCAGAATAACAGCAACCTTAATTATTTAAAGCCTTTAAAAATCTGATGTCCTGATTTTTTCTATGTAATTTGTATATTCTGGTTATGAGAGAAAAATATAGTTTCAATATGTGCCTCAGGCCAAGTTATTAACATGGACAAATCGGTGATTGTGTTTAGTAAAAACATTCAGGAGGAGGTGGTGCATGATATTCAGGGGATTTTGGGCGTTAGAGTAGACGAGAAGCATGAGAAATATCTTGGGTTACCGGTAATGGTGGGAAAAACTAAGAAGGAACTATTTGCATCTATACGTGATAGGACATGGGGGCGGTTTCAGGGATAGAAGGAGAAGGGTTTATCTTCGGCGGGGAAGGAAGTTTTATCGAAATTAGTAATCCAATCAATGCCTACATATGCTATGAGCGTGTTTCGATTACCTGACTCTCTTCTTAAAGATTTTGGTGGGGCGATGGCGATAAGAGGAAGATCCATTGGGTGTCATGGGATGTTTTAAAGAAAACGGGGAATGGGTTTCCGCGAATTAAAAGCGTTTAACTTGGCATTATTGGCAAAACAAGTTTGGCGTATCCTCAAAGTTCCGAACAACCTCTTATGTCGTCTTTATAAGGCGAAATATTTTCCTAATACGTTGACTAAGGCACGGTTGGGCAGCTCACCCTTTTTTTCTTGGCGCAGTATTCACGAGGCTACATGCGTGGTTAAAGCGGGGTTGTGTTGGCTCGTGGGTAACGGGGAGTCGTTGTCAATTTGGGACGATGCATGGTTGCCTTGTCCTACTTATTTTTGCCTTATTACTTCACAACATACAGGGATGGATGACACACGAGTGTCGAGTTTGATTGATTTGGATACCGGAAATTGGGATGAGGAGAAGATTCGAAGTATTTTCTTTGCGGTGGGTGTTGAGATGATTTTGTCTATTCCTCTTGGGGGTAGATATAACATGGATAGGAGAGTTTGGCACTACAACTCGAACGGTCGTTTTTCAGTTAAAAGTGCATATCACGTAATCCGCCAATATAATCTACATCGGAGAAATTTTGAAATCAGTGAAGGTATGAGTGTGGCACGGAATTGGCGATTTATTTGGCATCTTAAGGTTCCAAAAAAATCAATGTTTTTATTTGGCGCTTGTGCTGGAATATTCTCCCGACTAATAGAAATTTGGTTCGTCGTCATTTAACATTTGATTCTATTTGCGGAGTGTGTGATTGTGGGGACGAAGACATTCGGCATTGCTTTCAATCTTGCCACGTCACACGGCAGGTTTGGGCTTTATCATTTCTTCCCTTCAGTTCACTTATGCAGTCTAATGAAGATGGCGAGTCATGGATTCGAAGATTAATTAAGGAGTATGATTCGTCGAGGGTGGTTTTAATTGTGATTACGTGTTGGGCCATATGGTATAACCAGAACAGAATTCTAGTGGGCAAGAATGCGTTTGATCCAGCGAGTATTGTATCATTTGTGGCCGATTTTTTTCGATGCATGGATGAATAGAGGTTTGATGAAGAAGGCGTTTCGAGCTGAGGCGAAGCAAAATGCTTGGGTCGCATCAGCAGAAAATGAAACCAGAATCAACTTCGATGGTGCTTTGTTTAACGATGAAGGTGTGTCGGGAATTGGTATACTAGCTCTTGACTCAAAGGGGGATATTTTATTTCGTGTCGCACAGAGGGTTGAGGGACTGATGACGGCATTTAATATTGAGGCGTGCGCAGCGGGACTAGCAGTTCGTTTGGCAGTCCAAATCGGGTGGATTCATGTGCTATTTGAAGGCGATTGTTTGATGGTGATCCATGATATTATTTGTCCACAGTCTTGCGAGGTAGATTATGCAAATGTTACTCTTGATATTCGACGAATAATCGATAATGAGAAAAATTTCAGTGGGTTAGTAGGGATGCAAATGGGGAAGCTCATGATATTGCTAGAACGGTTATAGAAAGTTCTTGGTTTCGTTATGATATTCATATTGTCTAGTTCTCTGTAATTTTTCGGTTTGCGTATTATCTTTGTTTTCTTGTGTGAGCAGTTGTCCTTTATGCCGAGACTATTTGTTTTAACTTGGCTAATCTTGTTATGACTCTTTTGTACCGACTTTTTTGGTCGGAGCTATACGTTCTATAAAGCAGTTTTCTTTAAAAAAAACAAAACAAAACAAAAAAACTGCGTGAGGAACAATTTTTTAATAGACAGTGATTAAACAGATAATTCTACGTTATATAAGTTATCGTGTGATTGACTAATGACTTATATAAGGATTGTGATAAATATGTATGAGGTTATTTATTAGCTAGAGTTTTCGTAAGATCTTATAAAGTTATAACAAATACAACTTCAAGTTTTAATTTTAAATAAAAAACAGATAATTTATATTATCTGCTCACCTGTACTACATTCTTTTGGTAATACATATCTTAAACGACACATTCTCTATTATGTTAGATGAGACCACAAAATAATTTTGTATGAGAACTCATGTCTAGGAAGTAAGAACCTATTACAATTATCCTTCAAAAAGGCCCAAAAAGAAAAAAACATATCTAAGAAAATTAAGTAAAGGAAGCGCAGTTAACTTAGCACCTTGAACCAGATACTTTATTCATTGGAGTAACTTACATGGATAATAAAGCATGATTCTTATCTGAAAAAAATAGGAATTTAGCCACAAGATTAATAAAAACGAAATACAACATCCGACGATTTATCCTATCTAGAATTTCTAAATTAGATGGTTGATCAAACCGTTACTGATCAAAGACTGGAGAACACTAGCACGTCAAATTGCAGTACGAATACGTTTGTAACGAGAGCCATCGCGGACAAGAACACCATATCGATCACCCTTGCTGTGAAAGCGAGCTCATAACTATGTTGCGTATATTAGATATGATTCATCGTGACTTCGCTTACCACCAAAATGTGAAGAACCACAGCTGCGTAGCTAAACCTCTTTAAGCTTTGGATCATCATATTGTCGACAGATTGTCCCATAAACTGTCTGAAAATCGTCAAACTTCAACAGGCTCATAAGCACAGCCTTGGACAAAATTACTGGCTTCTTCAGAGTGCCAAAGTAGAACACTATATGGTTTTTGATATCTTATCTTAACATTTACAGCCAGAATGCCAAATTGGCCGCTTACAAATACTCCCACCGCCTTTTGCGAACAGATGAGTTTACAGAGAACTTTTTTCAATGCTTACAACCAAATTAATAAGCAAGCTATCAAGCAGAGTACACAAGATGTCAAGATCAAAACTCTTAGCATCATAAAATAACATGCATCTTCCTCCGCGACTCCAAGGAGGAAAGGTACAATATATCCCACTGATTCGAGCAAAAACATCTTCATATATACAACACCACTTTGAGTCTAATCTCATCCAAACACAAACCACATAAATGGGTGGAAGACCTAAGTCATAGATATCTTTACGTTGATCCCGACATAACAATGTCGACCAGTGTCAGAATTCAGCAAGAGACCAAAGTATCTATATCTCTCGATTTAGAAAATGCAGCCCATTCAACAAAGTGCAATACGTTTTCTCATTCATAAAACTGTCCTTCTTCCTAAATCCTTCTAGAAGTTCAAACGCGTCATGTCCCTTGCCATCCCTACACATTTCTTCCAACAACGTCTTGTACGTTAGCATATCAAGCGACATCGAATTACCCAAAACGTCATACGCAACCTCAATCGCATCATCAAACCTCCTCTCCATCGCAAGACTACACACCAAAATCAAAAAGGTACTCCCTTTCGGCACCAAACCTTTGCCCCTCATCTCCCTATAAAACACCAATGCCTGATTCACCATCCCCTTCTCACACAACCCCCTAGCTATATAACTATATGTATACGCATTCGGCTCGCAACCATACAACCCCATCTCACGAAAAACCCGAATCGCCTCCTCCACTTCGCGCGACTTGGAATACGCCTTGATGATCATATTCAACACGAATGTGTCCGGTATAACCCCGGACGCCTTCATCTGCTTCGCCAACGACCTGACCGCGTGCAAATACACAAAGCATACGTTCAACTTGTCGAATTTCCTCAACAGCGCGTTGAACAGCATCGCGTAGGTCTCGAGGCTCGGCTTGGCGTCCTCGGATTTTGTCATCTTCTTGTAGACGTCGAAGGCCCGGTTGAAGAGGAATTTGCGGCCGCAGCAGAATTTGATCATGGCGTTGAAGAGGGCGAGGTCCGCGGGGCAGGCGCCGGCGATGACTTCCTCGATGAGGGTCTCGGCGGCGCCGTAGCGCTTGCCGTAGACGGCGAGTTCGATCATGGTGAGGTAGGTGAGGTGGTTGTGCTTGTAGTGGCGCTGGTGGGAGGTCCACCGGAAGATGTCGAGGGCGAGATCCGGGTCGGGTTGGGAGCGGAGGGCGAGGTCCACGTCGGAGGGGGTGAACTTGCCTGGTGTGAGGTTGTGGAGCCATGTCTCGAATTGTTTTTCGGTTGGGGTTCGGGTGCGGGTAGTGGGGTTTGGGAGTGGGGTGGGGTCGGGTGGGAGTGGCGGGGGTGTGGTGATAGAGAAGGGGCGGAGGAGGGATAGGCGGAGGAGGGGGATGTGGAGAGGTGTGAGGATTCTCATTATCGGCGGCGGCGGAGAGGTGGCGGGTGGGTTAATATGGTAGTTGAGTTGAGTTGGGTGGATCCTGGCATGGGCTATTTGTTGGGCCTTGTATTCCTTCTAGCCACAATTGAGCCCGGTCCAAAATATGATCAAGCCTGGTCTCGATGGCCTTATATTACCTTGCCACGTAGGATGGAACGTCATGGATGAAAAAAAAAATTAGGCAGAAATGTTAAAAATGCCCATTATCTTTCGGCAACTTTACTTTTTGCCTTTTATCTTTTTAAACTGAAAATGGCCACTATCTTTGTCAAAAATATCTGATTCACTGTTCATTGCCATTTGTCCGCCAAATCATCCAATAGCGTCATACGTGGCTACCATGTCATCTTTTTTTTTTTTTTTTATATTTTTATATAATTAACTATATTATAAAAATAAAAACATATATTAAAAAACAAAATATTATAATTTTGATTTAAAAATATTTACTTTTAATAACTAATTTTTTTATAAAAAGTAGAAAGAAAAAAAACTTTTTTAAAAAAACAGAAAAAAAAGTCGTCACTTCCAACCCCCCCCCCCCCCTCCCAATCCCGCCGGCACCCCCACCCCCAGCCAACCACCACCCCCACTGCACACAATAGCCGGTGCGTTGTCATGTTCTTGCCCGGATATGATAAACTCTTTTGGTGATAATAATATTTTTGGTATTTTTCTATGAATTCATGATTTAAAATAATTGCAGATAAAAGAAATAAATAACTTGGGGAAGAAGATAAAGAGCAGGGAGAATTAGAGAGAAAAGAGATAAGAGAGTTTGGAGATTAATTTTTTTGATTCCTCTCCAATAAGGATGATATGTTTACATATATAATGAAATTATAAAACGCATCATGTGCTTGGCACACTAATGACGACCTAAGCATGATACTATTAAAACATAATATTCCGAAATGAAATCCGTGAATAACAGCCTAAAAGACGTGGACTCCAAAACGATATTTTATCTAAGACACGGAAACAATTCCCGACGTAAGTCGAAAGGCGCACTCAGCCAGGGTCATGACATGCGTACAAATCCACCGTCGCCACAGCTACTCGGATCGACGCCAAATCCACCGTACGTCGCGTACAAATCCACTGTCGCCACCGTCGAGTATAAATCCACCACCTCCACTGCACAGATCGACGCGGTGTACGCCGCCGTGGAGAAATTAGGGTTTCGGAATTTTAAAATAGAATTACAGGTGTTGGAGATGGGGTGGCCGTCGAAGGGGGATGAAGGTGATGGATTCGGGGAAGGGGACGCCGATGAGGCCGGATTCGGATCTGAATGTGCGGCGGCTGTGCAGCGGCGGTGGGATTTTGGGGGGGGGGGGGGGGGGGGGGGTTAGTGACCGACTCCACCTTTTTCTTTTTCTTTTTTTTCATTTTCCTATTTTTAAAAATGTTTTTTTCATATTTTGTTTTTTAAGATATGTTTTTTTAATTTATAAGTTATTAAAATTAATTTTTTAAAATTTAGAATTATATATAACACAAAAATATAAATTGGGGGGGGGGGGGGGGTATTTACTTTTTTTTTCTGTTTTTTTTAAATTTTATTACTTATTAAAAGAAAATATTTTTAAATCAAAATTATAATATTTTGTTTTTTAATATATGTTTTTTATTTTATATAGTTAATTATATAAAAATATAAAAATGAAAAAAAAGATGACATGGTAGCCACGTAGGACGCTATTGGATGATTTGGCGGACAAATGGCAATGAACAGTGAATCGGACATTTTTTGCAAAGATAGTGGGCATTTTCAGCAGCTTAAAAAGATAACGGGCAAAAAGTAAAGTTGACAAAAGATAACGGGTATTTTTGACATTTCTGCCAAAAAATTATCATCTAAAGTTCCAAACGATGAAACGTAAAAGACTGCTGCATATTAACGTCTTAATTAATAATTCCGTCAACATTAAACTAAATTTACTACCAAAAGAAACCTCCTACAACTAACTACAAGATGTATTTAGCCATGTAACGAGGACAATTCATTGAAATGGACGTGTTGAAAGGGAGAAATTATTATATACATCCGTTGTATGTACAACTTATGGTGAGATTAAAAAGAGATCGAATAATTACCAACATCCAATCTCCACTGTGTATTAGTAGTGGATGCACATACATCATATGCACCAAATAATCTCACGTTGAAAGGGGGTTACTTTAGTCAATTTCGTGAAAATGGTGGGCTGAACTCTGAAGTGCGGAACAAATAACAAACTCTCATGTAATTTCAGTCGATTTTGACATCTGCTAATTTGTTCACTGTGTACTCTACTAATTAATCTTTCAGCAGCATTCGTGAGAATCTTAGTAATTTCCGGAAATGGCGGGGAAGCTTATGCGTGCACTTCAGTACGAAGCTTATGGCGGTGGAGCTGCTGGTTTGAAGGTAATAAATAATACTCATCATATCTATTCTCTTGTAATTTTGCATATCTTCTTTATTTACTGTGTCAATCTGGAATTTGTTGATAATCCGTGGCCATGTTACGAGTACTTTTGCTTGCCTTATTGGCCATGATTCTTTAATATTTATGGAAGAATTGGCCACTGTTTCTCAATGTTCACAGGTCGAAACGGCCATTCAGTTCCTATATATGTAGATTATTGGTGCTTTGAGGTATATAATTAATGCAAAGGCCATTTGGATAATAAGGGGAATTGCATTCCTTCTTGTTGCTCTACTTGATATCTTATGCTCCATCTGTTGGATGCTTAATATATACATGCTGTGCGTACGCTTGCTTTCGAGAGAGTTACGTTAGAGTTGAGAATGATGTATTGTATTCTCGAGATATTGATACAAGTAAGATGTGAAATCCGAACAACCAAATTGCCAAAGATATAGCGCGGTCAAATCTTAACATTTCCTCAAGCTAGAGGCCGTACTACTGTCTAAGCTTATTATCCAACCATTGCTTATCATTGCGAAACACAGTTAATTTTTGTGTAGACTTTTATTTGACGTTTGGATCAATGAGTGGCTGAAGTATTAATCAAGAGAGTTTCACCAATATGTGGGCTTTAATTAAAGCTAAACTTGAACTTCTGGCAAGTTGTGAGATTTCGCAACATTATTATTTTTTTGACTATTTGATAAAACTGTTTCCCTTCCTCCAGCATGTTGAGCTTCCAGTTCCAGCTCCCAGTAAAGCTGAAGTTCTGGTAAAGATTGAAGCGGCCAGCATAAACCCAATTGATTGGAAAATTCAGAGTGGGATGCTTCGTCCGGTTCTTCCTCGAAAATTTCCTTATATACCTAGTAAGCTCTCTAGCAGTAATTCAATTATCTCTTGACCTCCTTCTTGTCACTCCAGCTTTTCCAATGGTGAAGGATGGTTGTGTGAAATTTTGGTTAAAACATGCATTGATCTCACCAGGACAGTGGAAATTTTGGTGTTGTTGGTTCATTCAAGCGCAAAATTATGTTATTTAAATTTATGGTATATTTCCTAAAAGTAATTTACATTAGCTTGCAACTCAATAGTAAAACATCCGGGATCTTTAGAATAACTTCCTTGTCGGTGCTTGAGTTTGTGTATTTTTTGGCAATGGTGTGGCATGAGGATCTAAACAGTGGAGTGCACCATCGATAGTTCTTTGAGTTAGGACTGTAATTGGAGGCAGACTTGGATTATGGCAGATAATATGGAACGTGTTAAACTTATTGTTTGGCCTTGGCATGGTATGTTAGATCTATAGCAGGCTTAACATGTTACGTTTCAAATTTAAATTAGATTTTTTGTCAATTCTGGAAAATTTTGTTTTAGACACATGTATTGAGCATGTCCGGTGATTGGTGATTGTATGCTGCCTCGTTTTGTAGTGGACGAAGGGAACAAGAACTGCAATCCTTGCAATAATCACACAAACTTAGTTAGAGAACACGTTCGTATGGCATTATCTTTTGGTGTTATTTCTATTGAGTTTACAGTTTTTTTTTGTGTTGTAACGTCAGTAATTATTTATGCCACTCTATGCTTGCGCATCTACTGTTTTTTATCATTAGATACTACTGGAAGAGTTTTTTCTGTTGCAATTTTTGCTGTTGATTAGCCAATTTGTTCGTGACTTAACAAACAACCTGTTATGCCAAAACATGCTGCAGCTAATGTCTAAACCACAGCTTTAGTCCTAGTCAATTTACGAGGTCCTTTAAATCCACTGTTTTTGTCTAGTCACTGCTTCACCTTCTTCCCCATTTAATGACATTGTCTCTTCTCTGCCTTCGTGGAGCAGCTACGGATGTGGCTGGAGAGGTAACAGAGGTTGGACCTGGAGTCAGAAACTTCAAACCTGGTGACAAAGTTGTTGCTATGCTTGGTAATCTTGTAAGTGTTTATCTCGTTTCTTATATTCTCACTTTTGCTCTTGATCACAAAAGTCCCCTGCAACAAGTGGTCGGTATTATTGTTGTCAGGTGCTGTTTAGTAGCATATTATAATTGATGTTGCATTTTTATCCTTTAATGTTGCATGTGACCCTTTTTCTTTTTTCTCTAGAATGGCTTTTGAATCTCTGTGAAACAGGTGGGAGGTGGTTTGTCCGAATATGCTGTGGCTAAAGAAGATCTAACAGTTCCTAGGCCTCCTGAAGTATCCGCTGCTGATGCTGCAGGCCTCCTTATTGCCGGCCTTACCGCTCACATGGCTCTCACCCAGTCTGCCGAGATTAAACTTGACAAAAGTGGTCCCCAGAAAAACATTCTCATTACTGCCGCTTCAGGTGGTGTTGGCCATTATGCCGTTCAACTTGCAAAGCTTGGAAATACGCACGTCACTGCCACGTGTGGTGCCCGCAACGTGGAGCTAGTGAAGAGTTTGGGGGCAGATGAGGTTCTCGACTATAAAACTCCGGAAGGGGCTGCTCTGAAAAGCCCATCTGGCAAAAAGTATGATGCAGTGATTCAGTGTGCGTCAGCCATTCCTTGGTCAGTATTCGAGCCGAATCTGAGTGAAAATGGGAAAGTAATCGATATCACTCCAGGGGCTAGCGCCTTGTGGACTTTCGCTATTAAGAAAATCACCTTCTCGAAAAAGAAATTGGTGCCATTGGTTCTGAGTGCCAAAGGTGAGAACTTGAAGTATCTTGTTGAGTTAGTGAAAGAAGGGAAGTTGAAAACTATTATTGATTCGAAGTATCCTTTGAGCAAAGGGGAAGAGGCTTGGGCTAAGAGCATAGATGGTCACGCAACTGGGAAGATAATTGTGGAGCCATAAACGAAAATATAGTTAGTACTATATGTTCGAATATTTAATAATGGAGTTTGAATGTGAAGTTATGGAACATGTTACATGTAATAGAGCAGTGAAGTACATTAAAATTATTTTGAAACTTGTGGATTGCCTATTTTTGGCTTTGTAGTGTGGGAGTCAGTACCTGCATTTAGCTGATAGTAAAGACTAAAGAGTAAAGAGTAAAGAGTCATCATCTGATGAAAAGATTCACTTAATACTTTGAAACCTCTTGTATTGTTAAAGAGCCGTACCCAAAGGTAATTTTCATAACGCGCATGGATGTTTTACTATTCCCTCGAAATGCTCCGAAAATTACAACATTTTTTTTTCCCTTATATATTAAGGGATTTTTATAGTTAGGGCTGTTGAAGTTTTGTGTAATGACCAATATTTATTATTTGAAAACTTACAAAAATGCTCCCTGTAAAACTAAAAATAATGGAATTGCCACGATACAACCACAATTTTATAGATAACCTGATATAAAATTACAAAAGACATCAAGTAATAGATGACTCTAATAAGTTGTCATACCAATTATAAGTGTTTCCGTATACAAAATGTTTGAACGCGCTAAGCAACAAATTCTGTTCAGATGACTATTAAAAAAAAAGAAAAAAACTTTGTTTGGAAATTATGATATGCTGCCAGAGTTCATTAAAGAAGGAAGAAAATTCCGTGCTAGCGGCATGGTTAGAGCAAAAAGATTTGGATGCAGATCTGTCAAAAAAAACATTCTAGAGTTATCATAGCCCCAAGACCACTTATCCACTTTACTCGGATGAGGCGCAACGGTCTCAATAGATCGGATAAGAGTGGACAGGCTTCGCAATTCTCAGTCGAAGAGATTTCTTCTCTACACCATTGCCAACACCAAATACCATCAATCCACGATTCCATATCAGCAACAGTAGAGCCTTTGTCAAGAGAGTAAAAAGACTTGTTGAAAACGATCTTTAAGTGGCTCATATCCAATTCACTGATCATGGCAAAAGAAAATGTTCCTCCCTCAACCCAAGACCCGAAACACGCTTTTATTGAACCAATAGAGATTATCTTTGCACAACTTGTTGTCTTGGATGTTCTTCCACCATTTTTTTTTTTGGTCAAAAAAATGAAACAACAATGAAGCACAAGGGGTGCTTCAACCCCTTACAAAACGAGATGATTCTCCACCCCACCTATCTAAATTTGGATGTTCTTCCACCATGCAGATTGGTGATTAGCATTAGCATTACCTTTGTATTTAGAATTATTAAACGTCGCCACAAAGAGTCATCTTCGTTCAAAAGTCTCCATCTCCACTTGGCAAGGGGTGTCGTGTTGAACTTCTACAATTTTTTTATGCCAACTTATTATACTTTTGTTCTTAAAGAAATTAGAAGAATTACATCTTTTGTGTATTAAATTTGATAAACTTAAATAATTTAGGGGCATTTTCCATCAAAATTAAAGGGCAAGGTTTGCATAGATTGCTAGTTTTGCACCTTCTAATGGAATGCATAGTTTTTGCACCTTTATTTTTTATGTATCGAATTTCTTAGGTTTCTTCAAATACTCAAAACCTTAATTTAGTCAAACTAAACGAGAAAATAAGTATTTTTTGGATGCCTCTGGTGGTTTGAACCACGAGTCCAAAAAAATTATCATTACACATAATATTTTCTTTATTAAAATAAATGAAGTCAGATATATGACCCAATCTATCCCGTTTGTCTGAATAGATTCCAAACGCGCCACACTCTTTAGCCAATAGAGCATTATTGAACGCCCTTAAGTCACGGAAACCCATTCCACCATCCTTCTTTCTCACATACATCTTCTCCGAAGGGGGACATGTCTTAACCCTCATTCAGTTTAAATGTTCCTCTGTCTCACAACCATTAACCAACATGGCATACAAGAGAGAACACACACAGAGCATAATATGGCTAACAAAACTCGACTCAAACCCTAACTTGAGCATCACCTTATCTAGGAAGCACCATTCAACTCTTTCATACGCATAACTCACATCCAGTTTCAGCGACATGTGGCCCACTTTAAATGTTCTCATGTTCTTAAGAAAATGGTTAATCTCGTAAGCAACCAAAATATTATCCATTATTAGCCTTCCAGGGACAAAGGCTGGTTGAGAGTAAGAAATAACATAAGAGAGAGAAGGTTAACGGTATTCGTGATAGCCGTAGAAGCGATCTTATAACAAACGTTGCAAAGGGAAATCAGTTTAAATTGGGTATTTAACTCAGGGTCTGGACATTTAGGTATGAACACAATGTGAGTAATCGACCAGGGTGAAACCCGATTGGTAAGAATAGAAAGCACAAACTTAGTCACATCAGAATTCATAATACTCCAGAAATTTTGAAAATAACACCGGAGAGAAACCATCAGGCTGCGAAGATTTTATGGGATACATATCGAATAATGACATTTTCACCTCCTACGGGGTGAAAGGTTTTCACAATTTCTTGGTTCACTTGAGCACCCACCTTTGCCTGACTAGCATGCAGCACATCTTCAATCTCATAATGTGAAGGTCGAATGGAGTTGAAAATAGATTGAAAGTAGTCTGTAACCACCCGTTCAACCTCTATCATTTTCTTACACTATTTGCACAACTCATTCCTCATTCCTTTAATATCGTTGAATTTCTTCCTCTCAAAAGCTCGACGATGAAAAGATGATGTATTTATGTCGCCCTCTTTAAGACACTGAACCTTCTTCTGTTGCTTTCAATAAATCTCCTCGTGATTAAGCATTTGTTCTAAGTCTCTGGATAACTCTACTTTCTCATTTCTGGATTGGGCCGTAATAATCCCTTCTCTCAAACCTTGATTTGCACCATCAAATCCACCACACACTTCTTAAATTCACTTCGACCACTTTACTAATCCCGCCCGACATCTAGATAACTTATTATTCAGATTCGAGGACTCCTCTGACCCACTCTTCTCAGACCAAAATTGTTCCACAACTTGTGTGCAATCATCTTTACTAATTCAAGCTGCCTCAAATCAAAATTATCTCTGACGATTCCACTTTAGGCACCCTGTTGTTCGATTGAAATGAGACCAACAGTGCCGCATGATCTGAACATCGCATGGTTATGTTTTCAACTCTTGAATCCTTTAAAAAGGCTCTCTAATCGGTTGTAGCACATGCACGGTCAAGGCGCTCACAAATAGTATATGGTACCTCTCGCCGATTGCACCATGTATACCGATTTCCCACAAACCCAAGATAAAAAAAAACTCGTTTTTGATAGTGCATTCCTAAAATTTCTAAGACACCAGGTTGGTCAAGGATTCCCCCATTTCTTCTCTTCTTGGCTGATAATTTCATTAAAATCACCCCCAAAAACCTACAACCTAGCGATACCTCCCTCAACCTGCGAATCACATCCCATGTATGCATCCTTCGACTTCTATTTGGTTTGACATACAAACTCGTAAACCGCAAACCCTCTTCTGTCCTCATTCTCAATCATAACATCAATATGATTATTCAAAAAACTCAACAAATTAACGTTTTCCTCCTCCTTCCACCGCAAAGCCAGACCTTCTGATTTACCTTGTACATCGACTGAAATCCCAAAGTATCCTAACTTCTATTTAACCAACTCTATCAATTGCCCGTAACATTTTTTTTCCATGAGAAGACGAGCGATGGGTTATAACAGGAAATCGTTCCCCACAATTCATGAACTATCCAATGGGACCTCAATCCATGATAGTTCCTACAAAGTATACTCATTGTGCTCGGCGGGACTTCTCCGCAGTATCTCCGTGTGATCAATCTATTTTCTTGGACATAATGATGTCACTTTGATACCTTTTAGCTCCTGCAAACTCCTCCAGATCTGATAGTAGTGCCCGTTTCCTAAACCTCCATTACCTTGCTTACTACTCCTCAACGTTAGACCTTCTCCACTTTTCCTTGGACCCTTGCTCCCTCTCCCTCTCCCTCTCCCTCTCGTATTCACCCGAGCCTCTATAACCTGAACGGTGGATAAATTCGTCGTTTCTTCATTGAACACTTGAAGATTCGACGTATCAGATCGAACTCGAGCTACTGAAGACTTTGAAGTATTAAGCAACTAAAAATCCGAGTTACTGACGTTGGATTGCGAGGCCCATTCACCTCACTGGAGATCTATTTTACAATCACATGTTGTTCAAAATAGTCATAACATGTCCATTTGGGTGTACTTACGTGATCATATCCCTAACATCCTTCACGTGAGACCTTGCATGCATGGCTGTATTAAAGCTTTTTCAAGCCGCGCTCGATCAGTAGGATCAACCCGTGTCTTATCTCTACTCCCCTCGTCCCATATTCAAATCGCTCCTATGAGAACCCTCTTGCTGCCTCGTGTCTCATCCTGGTCGTCAAACGAAGCTCTCAGTCTTATCCTCGAAGTTATTCGATCGGTTCCTATCCTCTCTCCTTTGACTGTTGCTACCACTTCCGACCCAAAATCGTTACCCTCCATAATCGACTCTTTGTTTCTTTGGTTTCTACTACCCGCGTCTTAGATGGCATCTCTCTCAACCAGACGCCAGACGAAAAAACCTCATCCTCTTTAATATCCCTGTCCTCATACTGTTTTGCACAATCCACCATTTTATGCCCGATAATACCACATCTATAGCAAAAGTTAGGAAGTAGTGTTTTTAGAACCGAACCGACCACTGAAACGATAAAGCTACTAGTTGGTGGTTCAACATGTCACACCGATCGAAACACTGGTTGAACCGATTTAGTCATCGGTCAACTAAATTGTATAAGAAAATACTTAATTTGCATAACATCGTGAGAAATATTCTAACTGACTAGTATTTTGTTATATTATGAGAATTGACTAGTATTTGTTATTATATGAGAAATAAGGACATGGTTACCACAATACTAGGACTTGAACATGTGACCTCCAAAAAAATAAGTTTGGAAAATAGTGGAATCCATTGAGCTAAACAAGAATGTAATACATAATCAAGCAAACCATAAATTTAACAAAAACTAAAAAACTATTTTGAATTTTTAAATATTGACCAATCGTATCATAAAATTCAATACAAGAACAAAAAATTGTGACACTAAAATCTAGAAAAGGAACCTCGCATCGAATGAATACAAGGTATGAAATTGTAGGATGCATGCTCATTTGACTTCAAAATTAAATTAACAATGGAAACGGTTTATTTTTGAAAATTATGTGGTTCAAACTGGCGGTTTGCGGTGGATAGATATCGTCGAGATAATCCAAAAAAGAAATTCATCCAGAATGGACGCTTCTACGCAAAGTTATGGCCTTTCAAAGTTTTGCAAGTTTTTTCATTCTTTTGTTTTTTTTTTCAATTTTTGAGGCAGCTTAGTAATTGGCAAAAAATAGGGGTAGTTTTGTAATTTTTTTAAAAAAAGAAAAAAAGTGTTGACCGGTTCGCTAGTCGAACTGGTTCACTAGGAGAATCAGTCTGACCAAAAAAGTTTTCGATCGAATCGCTGATGCATAACAAATCAAAAATGAGGGCAGAACTGGACCGAACAAGGCACCGGGTTGTGGTCGGACCGGTCCAATTCTGAAAACAGTATAGGCAGTCGCTCGTAAGTAAAAGCAACTGTCAGTTCCTCACCTCTCGCGCCTCTCATTTTTAGAAATCGAGGAATAAGCTTAGTAATCACGATCTTAACTCTCATGCGTATACTGACTCCACAAGCTTCATGACGATCGAGCTCAATAAACATACCCATTCTATTACCAATTGCCATCGCCATAGATGGAGTTTGTCTAGAGAACGGAAGCTTATAAATTCGCACATGGAACGTGCATAAATTCAAGTTCACTTCAGCCTCCGTCTCTATGTCATTGAGAGTCAAGATATTCTTAGAGCACCCTTCCAAGGCTCGCCTTTTATCGATAATGTGGTAGAACTGAAAGAGGACATGATCCCTGAGGAGTTTTTGGAAGTCCAATTCTTTCTGAGGCTTATGGATCGATTTGATCACGTTAAAGAACGAACCAGAGTTGAGATTTTGATTCGTGAGTAATCTCCCAACTAACGCCATTGTTATTCGACCAAGCCCCATCCGCCGCAAGAATTCCCCCACCCTCTTCATCAGTAAGGCGCATACTAATTACCAACCGTTAATCACTGAATCTATCCCGACCTCCCTATGCCCTAAATGAGGATGTGTTGCGGAATACCAGGCTAGGGTTGCGCTACGTGAACCACAAAAGAGAAAACGACAAAGAAAGTGAAAAGAACAAACAAGGGGAAAAATAAGAACAAAAAAACTCTAGCTGTGGCTAATAACGAAAATATTAGCAAAAACGATCAAAACGAATCCCAAACGCCAGTTGCACGTAGTGTAGCAAAATCCCACCGCCTCACTGGATTGAGCAATGAATTTTGGAGTCAAAAAGGCCTTACTAGCAAGGCGTATGCAGACTCACAAAGGAGAAGACATAACCCTTATGAGAGAGACTTATAATAACTCATAATTATGCCTTATATGGTTAAATTAAGCATCACCGTGATTCTCAAAAAAATTAAGTTAATAACACAATTTAGAATATGCAACTACAGTTCAAGTGTTAAACCATTAAACAGTCCAAACAAATGCACAAACTTGTTTCACCACTTATAAACTTCTTCACTAAGTTTCACCATAGACGCTCCTCATCAACACCTTACTTCACTACAACCTTTACCACCTTACTACCTCGTAATCATGTTCAGAGACGGAGCCAGGATTCGAAACACCGGGGGAGGGGGGTGCGAGATTGCGTTATAAATTTTTTTCCAACTTAGTTAAAAACTCTAATTTTATTCATATATAAACTAGAATATCAAGGTCAAGAAAAATAGCATACATGATAGATAATTGAACAAGTTAATGAAAAATCAATTTTTTTTCAAAGTTAATATCTAGAATATCATCAAGATAAACGGCATAAATAAAAATAATAAACTATAATATCTAGAATATCATCCAGTTTATATAACCAGTTTTTAAAATCTTAAATATTATTTATTTGCATATTTCTGTCATCATTATTAAACTACCAATAAAGTAATGTAGCCTTGTAAGTGGAAAAATTCATTGAAATCGACGTTTTGAATGAGGGCTATGTCGGTAGATATGAATCCAGATCGTGAAGGTCAGGCTCAGGCTCAGGCTCAACAAACTCCTCCTATTAATTAAAAGTTTCTCTTCTTTTTTTATAAAGAAATAAATAAATCAGATTCCCTCCCCATTTGATTTTATGTGTTCTGCATATTATTATTATTGTTATTATTAATAAATATTATTCTCCATTTCTCCAAGTTTTTGGTTGAACACTGAAGCTTCCATTTAATTTTTATTTAAGTGTATGGCGGGTAAGGTAATGCATGCTCTTCAGTACGCAGGGTACGGCGGTGGAGCCGCTGGTTTGAAGGTCAGTTTCTATTTTCTTTGTCACTCTTCATTTGCTTCCTCAATTCCGGAAAATTAGTTCATAAATTAAATCCCTAGCTACCCTTTTATATATTTAATTTTATTTCGGTAGTAGATGGTTCCTTTTTAAAATATATATATATATATATATATATATATATATATATAAATGAAGTGGAGTTGGGGGATCTGCTTGGCTGGTGAGGAAATTGGTTTCTTCCAGTTCCAGGATTGGCTGTGGGAATTGTTTCAATAACTTGTGGTGCTCTGATTCCTGTGTTCATCGTTTCGTTTGCTGTAATATTTCCTTATTTTTCATCTTTGATCAGGACTGTAATTGTCTTTATGCATCTCAATTTATTACTATTTGATAACTTTTTGCTTTCCTCCAGCACGTTGAGGTCCCAATTCCAACTCCAAGTAAAGATGAAGTGCTGATAAAGTTAGAAGCAACCACCATAAATCCAGTCGACTGGAAAATTCAGAAGGGGATGCTTCGTCCGATTCTTCCTCCGAAATTTCCTTTTATACCTAGTAAGTTCTCTAGCAGCATTCAATTTCAAACTTCTCTTGACGTACTTACTTCGTGTGATTGAGTGTGTTCCAACTGTGAAGACTACTTGCATTGGTCTAAACTTGGTATTTTGTTTCTTTAAGTGAAAATTATCTAATTTTGATTTATGGTATCGGCGCTAAATGTAATCGCACATTTGCTTTGAACCGCTAAAATACATGGGACCTCTGGAAATCCAATATGATGAGGGAGCTTTAGATTTGTGTTCTGTTGTTGGCCCACTAGCATCAGATGTTACGTTTTGAATATTTTGGATTCGATATTTTGTGTTGGTTGGTATCAATGATATTCTGATTGTTTGTGAGTATATTTTGATGCTCAAACTCTGCGCCAAGTCAAAAGGAGATCACTTCGTTCATGCTGCTCCACCACGATAAGTTTCATTTGATTTTGAAACACCAGGCTTATGATCATCACTGAATTCTTAGGCAATGTGTGACATGGAGTTCTAAACTACGCAATGTGCCATCAATGATTCTTGAGTTAGGATCCAGTTATTCAAGGCATATTTAGATTATTGCAGGGTTAAATGCAGGATATGTTCACCATAAAGTTAGGTTTGGCATGTGGTATGTTCGTTTTATAGCAGGCTCAACGTTGCAACTTAGACGTCAATCTTTAATTTGTAGTTTGTGATTATACGTCTAGTAATTGGTGACTGTAAGCTTCTTCATCTATGGTGAATGAAAGGTATATCTTGATCAGATGTTGAATATTAAATCAAACTGGTAACCTACAAACTTCAGAACACCATATTTCTTGTTAATCATGTTTAACTTAGTTGGAGGTAGATGACTGTATGATATTATCTCTTGGTATTCCTTTCCTTTTGCTTTGCATTTACCATTTTGTAATGTGCTATTTGTGATATCAAACGTCATTTCTGACACTCTGTACCTGCACATCACTAAAATATCAGATTGCTCTATGCATGTTTTGTCTGTTGCGTCCTTTTCAATATGATCAAAGAGTTAACAAACAAACCATTGTGCCAAAACATGCAGCCACTAACGTCAAAACCAGAGTTGCAACCATTTAAGTCCACTGATGTTAGTCTGTTTTCCTTTTTTCGGTTTTCTTGTGAGCAGCTACTGATGTGGCTGGAGAGGTAGCGGAGGTTGGACCTGGAGTCACAAACTTCAAACCTGGTGACAAAGTCGTTGCTATGCTGAGTAATTATGTACGGTGCTTTAGTCCTCGCCATTGCTCTTGACCACATATTATATACAATCGAGGGGTTGGTCAATTATAATGTAGTTGACCTTATCGAAAAGAAAAATTTGTAATGCAGTTAAATTACTTCGGATATCAATAGATTTTCAGTTTTCTGCACATGTTAATTGATATATCCCGTATCATTTTGCATGCGGTGTATGCACTATGTTCCCAAATAAGCTTCTGTCTTTCTGAAATTAGGGAGGTGGCTTCTCTGAATACGGCGTGGCTAAAGAAAATCTAACAGTTCCTAGGCCACCTGAAGTATCAGCCGCTGATGCTGCTGGTCTCCTGGTTGCGGGCCTTACTGCTCACATGGCTCTCACCCAGTCTGCCGAGATTAAGCTCGATAAGAGTGGGCCCCAGAAGAACATTCTCATCACTGCCGCTTCAGGCGGTGTCGGCCACTACGCCGTTCAACTAGCAAAGCTCGGAAATACTCATGTCACCGCAACGTGTGGTGCCCGCAACGTGGAACTAGTGAAGAGCCTGGGGGCAGATGAGGTTCTCGACTATAAAACTCCGGAAGGGGCAGCCCTGAAGAGCCCATCTGGCAAAAAGTATGACGCGGTGATTCAGTGCGCGTCGGCCATTCCTTGGTCAGTATTCGAGCCAAATCTGAGTGAAAATGGGAAGGTAATCGATATCACTCCAGGGGCTAGTGCCTTGTGGACTTTCGCAATTAAGAAAATCACCTTCTCGAAAAAGAAACTGGTGCCATTGTTTCTGAGTGCCAAAGGTGAGAACTTGAAGTATCTTGTTGAGTTAGTGAAAGAAGGGAAGTTGAAAACTATTATTGATTCGAAGTATCCTTTGAGCAAAGGGGAAGAGGCTTGGGCTAAGAGCATAGATGGTCACGCAACTGGGAAGATAATTGTGGAGCCATAAACGAAAATATAGTTAGTACTATATGTTCGTATATTTAATAATGGAGTTTGAATCTGAAGTTATGGAACATGTTACATGTAATAGAGCAGTGAAGTACATTAAAATTATTTTGAAACTTGTGGATTGCCTATTTTTGGCTTTGTAGTATGGCAGTCAGTAATTGCATTTAGCTGATAGTAAAGACTAAAGACTAAAGAGTAAAGAGTCATCATCTCATGAAAATATTCACTTAATACTTTGAGACCTCTTGTATAGTTAAAGAACTGTACCCAAAGGTAACTTTCAAATGCTCATAGATGTTTACTATTCGCTCGAAATGCTACAAAAATTACAACATTTTTTTTTTTCGTCCTTTTATATGAAAGTAACTTTTATGCCTTCACAAATTCCCCATAATTCAGCCTCATTTACGGTTACAGTCACCTAGCCACTGCTTGTACACCAATAAAGCTTTTACAAGGTGATTTCGTATCACCCCTCCTAATGCTGCAATATTTCCTTTGGAACAACCATTAGAGTTTATCTTGACCCAACTGAAGCTCGGTGTTGGAAAATTGGTAAATAAAATGGGTTTGTACAACTTCGGGTCAGATTTTGAGCGGGTCCTACTTGTCGTTTGATGAGGTTAAGATGGGGACGTGCTCTCCTATGTGAGAGCTTCGAAACGGTATATTACATGCTCAAAATGGTACACGGGTGAATGAGAAATTGATGCTCAAAGTTAGCCACACAAAATTGAAAATATTGGGAAAAAATGAGGAAAAACTTAAAAGGAAAGACGGCCATCCCACATGGGAAAAATAACACTTTCTTTTGGGGTTTATCAATGAGAATGCATTCTTAGCATTGTAAGAATGTGTTGGCTAGTGTCTCCTCCCTCTCCTATGCGCGCGCAGGCGAGTGCAAATCTTGGGCCAAAATCCATCGGATTAGTGCGACTCGGGCTCGCACACACGAAGACGTAAGCGTCAAATGTCGATCTTTTTCTGTTTTGTTTAATAGAATTATTTATTTTCTGATATATATTTTATATATAGAAAATTCGTAGCATCATTTTGGTAATTAAAATTACCTTACGAAATCGAATGATGACGAAACAGGGGGACCGACTTATATAACCAAAAATTATCGCCCCCTCAGAGTAATTAATGCTCGGATATTGGGAAATATATTGAAGTTCATATTCGATATATATTCGATATAGGCAAGTTCCCGACTCATTGATCGTAAAATATTTAGAAAAATGGGAGAGTATCGAAACAACTATTTTTCTAAACCCAAGTTCCGCCCAATCAGTCGCCAACTTGGGGGGAGTTATGGGTACCCCGAGGGAAAGAAAATATAAAAGCAAATTCATAAATTATTATAAAAATTAATAGTTTATGAATTGGGGGACTATATGATAGGGATATTTCCCGTATTGGGTCGACCATACATCAGGCCCACGATTAGCTATAGCTCGATAGATAAGTACTGATGATTGCCTGGATCTTGGGTTCTTACTTTTCATATTCCCTTATGAGGGTCATGTTTGGTTCTCTACGTAGATCAGTAGAGTACGACACGTTATAGCTCTCAACTTAGGCCAAACACTCGGAACGAGACAACAACAAAGAAAACATATCAACAATGGTGTAATAATACTCATTAAGAATGAGGAAGTTAACGATTCAATAGCTCGACTCTTAAATGCTATTTTTGTTTTGGGTCGACTATTTTTGCCTTGTAATTTTTATTTTTTCTATTAAAAATGCCAAAATCTTCTTATTCGGGCTAAATCGCTTGCGTGGCAGTCCATACAATTAAACGTTGGACCTAGTCAACAAATCGCCCCGCCAAGTCATCTTTTTCCAATCTAAAAATGTTTTATACACAAACCCTTGTAATTTTATAAATTGTACTTGCACCCCATAACAAATTGCACTTTGCACCCCAAATAAACACATGTGCAATTATATACATACATCTATTAATAATATAAGCAAAGCGGTCCTTGGTAGTTGTTAGACCAGGAGACAAAAATTCTCCACTTAAAAAAAAAATCATATCCATTCTTTTAACTTCCATAATGTCCCTGAATTTAGGAATTCTTGAATTATCTATTATCTATTATTAATATTACCCACGTTTTGGTGTATTTTCTCTTCCTAAAAAACCGTATCAATTTCCCAAAACCCACTCCCTTAAATTACTTTTCTCATATAACGGCTTAGGAGAAAAAAGATAAATTTAAATTTGAGTAATGGATATAGCCATTTCCTTTAAATTTCTGTAAAAAAAGAAAAAAAACATATTTTGAAATTAAAAATTATGTAACTGTAATACCCCACCTTTTCCGAATTTGTAGTTTAATTTAAACTCAACTCCTCATTTTTTCGAATTTACATGAAACATGAGAAACAACTTCTCTCTCCTCAACGTTTTTTTCTCTTGCATCTTGTGCAAATTATTTCTCATTTTTTAGCAAATTTCGTGACAATAGTTTCCCTAATAATTTTTTTAATTTTTTAGTTGTGCACGATCAGGTGTTCTAATATTTGTATCAAGCATAGGAGATTAGGAGGCTTCATATGAGGTACGGATTCAAATTGCAACCATCAATTCACTTTTGTCTGTGTTCTTTAATCTTTTTCATATCTTATAATTTTGATGAGATGAGAAGTCTGATTTAGTTGTATTCATTCTTTGAAATTTGCACGCGGTCCCCGCGTGCGCTTTTTTACTAGTATATATATATATATATATATATATATATATATATATATATGGCTTGTTGAATTCTAAATAATAAACAAAATTTCAAAATTTAAATTCTAAGTTTATCAATTACTAATTGTTTACGTAGCTACTCCCACATTTATAAATTTGTTTTGGAATGTCATAAGGTTTCTAAAATGTAGTGCGGAATTTCCCTGTGAATTTTTACATAATATTAGTATGCATTAGAATATCTCATTTTCTGTATTTATGTTTGATTCTATTTTTTGTATGTTACGCATGTTCCAAAGTTATTGATTATTATTCTTTTTTATACTGGGTATGTCCCAATTGATTAATACATGAGAGTCCATATGTATAGGTTACTGGGATCCCTAAATTCTTGATTATTAATTTGTTTTATATTAGGTGCACCCAAATTGATTAATTTGTTAGGCTACTACAAAAAAAAAACACAATTAGTTGAATTTGGAGAGGTAAAATCTAATCAATGAAAGATGGATGATGAAAAGATTCAACAAAACAAATTATAATGGAAGCGGGTTCCCAAGCCGCTGTTTACCATTCTTTTCAAGTAAGGTGGGTTCGAAGATTAATATGTGCATGCCCACACCTTATTTGTTACTGCTAAATAAAATAAAATATGATAACTAGTTGAACTTACATGGGAAAAATCGAAACAATAAATAAAAGGTGGAAGATGAAAGTTTTTTCCGCCCATAAGTATTAATACGTGTAGGCCATCAAGTTATTTATTATTGTAAAATAGAATCTAACATAGTAATTAATTGAACTTACAAGGGCAAAATCTTAACAAAAAAAGATGGATGATGAAATGAGTTAAATAACAAAAATCTGTGGGAGCAAAAAGCAAGAAAATTTAAAATTTGAAGGATTGTTTTGCAATTAACTGTGGGGTCCATATATAAATATTAGAGACTTTAGGGGCATATTAAAAGAGTTGAAAACTGTAAAAACTATTCGACAATTTACATCGGGTTCCATAAATATTAATACACACGGGCCCAAAAAGTACTTAATACTGCCAATGGACGATGAAAAAGATCGATTCGGACGGAGTTTGAAATTTATAGAGCTTTTCTGTAATTAAGATTTCTAGTATAATCCAACATATCCAATATATAGATCCAATTTAGAAAAACTAATTTCTGTTTGGGCTTGTCTTAAACTTGTAAGGGAAGTAGGTCCACATAAATTGGAAGAGCTAAAATACAAAACCTACTTTCACTATGTCTACTTTTCTCTTTCAAATCAGATCTATATGACAAGTTCAAATCTGGTCTGGCCGTGGTCGTCGACGATTTCGTTTCTGATTGTATATGTTTGAAGAAAAAGGTTAGATCCGAAAACTTTGGTCCCATTATTTTCTATTTTTCACGGTTCTCTGATTTTTGTTTTTCATTTAGTTTCTCCCAGATTGCTGTTACTAGTTACTACAAATTGTCCTTTTCTCCAAATTGTCTTTTCCATAGTGTATACCGGAAAGTTTCAGAATTTTTGTTTTGGTCTTCTTTTTGTGCTTTTGGGGTTGATAAAGGTCGCATAGCGAAGTGGATATCGCCTTAGACTCCGAATCTAAAGGTCGTGGGTTCGAATCCCACTGCGATCATCTTATCTATCTATCTATCTTTTGATTCGTTTGCTCTGGTGATTTTGGCTAAATCTACTTTCGGTAAAATGTTTGGTAAAATCATCTCTTTTGATTCTTTAGCGTTATTTATATGTTTGTTTGTTTGTTTCAAATGATTTCGGGTGCTTCGCGACGGGAATTATTGTTTGCATCTTCTGTTTCACATTTATTAATTAATGCTGAGAAAATGTATGCTTACACATTATTTCTTATACTCGTAAGTCGTAGTTGACGAACCAGAATTCCGTTGCCTGATCTTTTTGTTTTGTTTTTCAGTATAAGTTGACTTAAGCCGTGGACGGGTTAAGCTGTTTACAAGAATCACTGAAGGAGGGATTAACAAGTTCTCTAATGCAACATTTGGAAATGAATCACGAGTCCACAATCCATACAATTTTCCACAACATCTAGAATCAATTGACTGAACCAAGAGATTATTTAGGATAATTTTAGTTGCTAAAACGTCTCTTACCATTCAATAATCACATTAATATTTCTTAAAAATATTACGAAAAATACGAAGAGACCCATTTCAAGTTTGGGAACATTGCGGATGAACGTTCCAGTACTACATGTTTTTGAAGTAGTGGAGGTGTTTTTATAGCATTTCAAATGATTTCGGGTGCTTCGTAGAGTTACATAAATCCTAAGTGGTGATGTTGGATGCCTTCATCTGATGACCCAAGCTCTTAGTTTGTCTTGGATCTAACCTTGAATTGAGGATTTCAGCGCTGAAACATGACATAAGCCATGTCAACAGCAACTTAGCCCCCGTTTGGCGCTCCCCTCAGAGTTAATTTTCAGAAAACAAATCTTTTTTAGAGATATTGGGCTTCTCAGAAAAAGTAAATTTGACCCATTAAGACTAATTTTCGGATGAACAGTAAAATTCTGGAATATAAAAAATGTGAAATTTGGGGCTAAATGTAGCATTTCGCCTAAAACGAGGCGTGATTGTGACATAAAGTTGCTGAAAAAGCTGTTGCTTTTTGAGGGTAATTATTACATAACTGAAATGATTTTTTTTCAAAAATCGGTTGCTCCATATTTTAAAAACTAACGGTAGTTATGTATTTTGTACTTCATTTTTTTTAGGCTTATTTTCTTTATATTAGCCTCAATACCCTTTAAATGACCCATTATGTGTTGTAAAGTGGACCCTTCTCGATAGAGCGGGAAAAACACGGCAATAAATGAAAGACGGAAAAATACGACACATAGATTTTACGTGGAAAACCCCAAATTAATTTAGGGTGAAAAACCACGGGCAAGGTAGAAGAACTTCACTATGAGTGTAAAATAGGAATTACAACTCTCCGACTTTTACCGTAGTAAAGTCGCACAAACTCTCTATTTTACCTCACTTACAACACACTAATTACACTTCTATTTTATAAGAGAAGAATTATATATGTTTTGTTGTAATTTGTTGGGATTGAGTAGAATGGGGAAGGGACTTGGTATATATAGGAGAAGAAACCGTGTAGAAAGCAATTCCCTCCTTCTAACAAATGACTTTTATATTATAATGAATGTGCCGCCCCATTGCTGTACAATAAAGCAACCGCCCCAACATTACTGCACTCTGAATTAAAAAGCAACCGCCCCAACAATCTCCCACTTGAAGATTTGATTAGAGACTAATCAGATCTTCACACACAGCTCTTTCTGCCTTGCTCTTCCATGTTGCTTACGTTTCCACCAGACCACACGAGGACCGACACTGAACAAACTTGTCAGCATTAACACTCTTCGTAAAAAAATCAGCTATGTTATCTTTAGTGTGAATCTTCTGCACATCCACAGTACCCTCCTCGACTTTCTCACGAATAAAGTGATACTGCACCCGAATATGCTTTGTCTTGGAATGAAACGCTGGATTCCTTGCAAGATGCAATGCACTCTAACTGTCACAGAATAGAGAAATACTCTCTAGTTTGTGCCCGAGTTCCTCCAGAACCATTTTCAACCAAATCGCCTCTTTACTGGCATGCGTAGCTGCCACGTATTCAGCCTCCGTTGTTGATGTCGCAACAACTGACTGTAACTTCGAAACCCAACTCACTGCACCTCCAGCAAGAGTAAACACATATCCTGTCGTGGACTTGCTTTTGTCAAGACCACCTGCATAGTCAGAATCAACATAGCCCCTGACTGTAAAACCCGATCCTCCATAACATAATGCAACATCTGAGGTTCCCTGAATGTATCTCAGAACTCTCTTTACTGTATTCCAATGCTCTCTTCCCGGATTCGCCATGTATCAACTAACCACTCCCACTGCATGTGCAATGTCTGGTCTAGTACAAATCATAGCAAACATTAAACTTCCCACTGCTGATGCATACGGTACTCGAGACATCTCCCTCCTCTCTTCTTCACTGCTAGGACACATACTTGAGGATAACTTGAAATTAACAGGAAGAGGGGTAGAGATTGGCTTACAATTTTGCATACTGAACCGCCGCAAAATCTTCAACAGATAGTTCCTCTGAGAAAGCCAAATCTTCCTGATATTTCTGTCTCGGTGGATTTGCATTCCTAGAATCTTGTTTGCTGGTCCTAAGTCCTTCATTTCAAATTCCTTAGCCAGTTCAGCCTTCAGTTCTTCAATACGAGCTTTGTTGGGGCCTGAAACCAACATGTCATCAACATACAACAGTAAAATAACAAAGTCATCACCAGATCTCTTGAAATATGCGCAAGGATCTGCATTCAGTCTGTTGTATCCAAGGCTCATTATGAATGAATCAAATCTTTTGTACCAACACCTCGGCGCCCATTTGAGACCGTACAAAGATTTGGTCAACCTGCAAACCAAGTTCTTTTTTCCTTCTTCAATAAATCCTTCCGGTTGGAGCATATAAATCTCTTCTTCAAGATCACCATGAAGAAAAGCCGTCTTTACATCTAACTGTTCACGATGTAAATCAAATGTAGCACACATCGCCAGAACCACCCGCACAGTTGTCATTCGGACCACCGGAGAAAATATTTCGTTGAAATCAATCCCCTCATTTTGAGCATATCCTTTCACCACCAATCGTGCACGATACCTCTCCACTTGGTCATCACTGTTACGTTTGATTTTGTACACCCATTGGTTGCCAATGGGTTTCCTCTCTTGTGGTAGAGACACCAGTTCCCACGTCTTATTCTTATGGAGTGCTTCAATTTCCTCCTGCATTGCTGCCATCCACTGAGCTGCATCTGAACTACTCATTGCTTTCTGGAGAGTTGATGGCTCCCCGTCCTCAGTTAAAAGACAGTATGCAACATTGTTCTCCATAGAATAGTCTGAGTGCTAGCCTGGTGGTCTCCTGACACGTGTCGATCGACGTATCCCCGAGACTCTAGACTTCGTTGTCTCATCAGGTTCATGCTCTGGTTCGGCAGGACCCTCCTGCTCAGCATCTTTCTCGATTACTACTGTCGTAGTTTCTGGATCTTCTCCTGTGCTGCTATCATTTCCTTTCTTATCTTCCGTGAAGATAACATCCCTGCTTACAACAATCTTGTGGGCAGTGGGATCCCACAAGCGATACCCCTTCACTCCTTTAGCATACCCTAAGAACAAACACTTCCTGGATTTTGGGTCCAGCTTTGTTTTCTCTTGAGTATTGAACATAACATAAGCGGGACTCCCAAATATATGGAGATTAGAATAATCAACTGGTTTACCTGTCCACACCTCCATCGGTGTTTTCAGCCCCAATGCTGTTGAAGGAGATCGGTTCACCACATAACATGCGGTATTGATTGCTTCTGCCCAAAACGACTTTTCTAAGCCTGCAGCCTGCATCATGGCTCTTGTTTTATCCAACAAGGTCCTGTTCATCCGCTCTGCCACCCCATTCTGTTGCGGAGTGTATGCCGTAGTAAACTGCCTCTTAATCCCAGCATCTTTATAGAAGTCTTCAAACTCCTTGCCAGTATATTCCCCTCCATTGTCAGATCTCAGGCACTTGATCTTTTTCCCAGATTCAAGTTCCACAAGCGTTTTGTACGTCTTCAACATCGAGAACACCTCGGCCTTACTCTTGATCATGTACACCCAACATCTCCTGGAATAATCATCTATAAAAGACACAAAATACTTTGCACCTCCCAGGGATAGTACTGGTGCTTGCCACACGTCAGAGTGATTCAATTCTAGAATGACTTTACTTCTAGAATCTGAACTAAGAAACTTTATACGATGTTGCTTGCCAACAACACAATGCTCACAAAAAGCTAAAGATACCTTTGTGAGGCCCGAAAGTAGTTTCTTCTCTGCAAGAACCTTCATGCCTTGTTCCGACATATGCCCGAGCCGCTGATGCCAAATCATTGATGATTTCTCAATCGACTCAGATGAAGCCACTTACGCTTCTCCCACTTGCAGAGCCCTCCCCTGTACCATGTATAAGTTTCCGGCAATCTTGTCCGCCTTCATCAGTACAAGCGCACCCCTTTTAACTTTCATGATCTTATTTCGCGACCCAATCTCACAACCAAGATCATCGAGTTGTCCATAAGACAACAAATTCTTGCATAATCCCTCCACGTGTCGGACATCTCGAATGGTCCGAACAATCCTATCATGCATCTCTAGCTTGATCGTACCAACGACAACAACTTTTAAAGGTTCATTTTTACAGCTATACACAGATCCTCCAGCGATCGGTGTATACTCATGAAACCACTCCCTCCGGGGAGTCATATGAAAACTGGCTCCTGAATCAATAAGCCATACATCATCGAAGCCACGCATACCTCGAATAGATGTTGCTGCTTCACAGCATAGTACAACACCATCATCTGAAGTGCTAGCAACGTTCCCTTGAGGATTAGAACTCTTCTGGTTTGAATCCTTAAGATTCCAACAGTCCTTCTTCAAGTGACCTTTCTTGCCACAGTGCCAACAACTGCCCTTGGTCCTTGACTTGGATCTCCCCTGTTTCTTACTCCCACTTGCACCGCGCTCCGTCGTTCTCCCTCTTGTCACCGACAAGGCACCTGCTTGTTGCGAACTTGCCTCTCTGTCTTCTTTGTTCTTGCGCCGACTTTCTTCTTCCAGAATAGCGGCTGCAATTTCGTCGAAGACCAAATAATCCGTGAGGACATTATTTGTTAAGTTGATGACAAGTTGGTCATACGAATCGGGCAGACTTTGCAGCAGAATTTCTGCACGTTCAACCACTTCTATTTTATGACTCAACGACGTCAATTGAGAAGATAGAGTATTCAAAACATTGAGGTGCTCAGTTACCGGGGTAGATTCCGCCATCCTCAGTGTGTACAATTTCCTTTTAAGGAAAATTTTGTTGTGTAGGGACTTCGCTTCATACAGCTTGTTGAGATGATCCCATATCTCCTTAGCTGTCCTCTTCTCCTCAACGCTTGACAATGCGCCATCACCTAACGCCAGGTGAATATTTGCAATAGCGTTGCCGTCCATCTCGTTCCACTTCATGTCATCTGTGATTTCCATCGGCCTGTCGCCGATCGCCGCGAGACATCCATCTTTCAGCAAGATGGCTTTGATCTTCAGCTTCCACAACGAGAAATTACTCCCGTTGAATTTTTCGATCTCGAATTTCGCCGTCATTGCTTCTATCACGTATCACCGTCACTGAAAAATAATTTTAGCACGACACCCACAGATATCACCGAGACCCCGGATATGAATCGAGGCTCTGATACCACTTGTTGTAAAGTGGACCCTTCTCGATAGAGCGGGAAAAACACGGCAATAAATGAAAGACGGAAAAATACGACACACATATTTTACGTGGAAAACCCCAAATTAATTTAGGGTGAAAAACCACGGGCAAGGTAGAAGAACTTCACTATGAGTGTAAAATAGGAATTACAACTCTCCGACTTTTACCGTAGTAAAGTCGCACAAACTCTCTATTTTACCTCACACTTACAACATACTAATTACACTTCTATTTTATAAGAGAAGAATTATATATGTTTTGTTATAATTTGTTGGGATTGAGTAGAATGGGGAAGGGGCTTGGTATATATAGAAGAAAAAACCGTGTAGAAAGCAATTCCCTCCTTCTAACAAATGACTTTTATATTATAATGAATGTGCCGCCCCATTGCTGTACAATAAAGCAACCGCCCCAACATTACTGCACTCTGAATTAAAAAGCAACCGCCCCAACATTATGTGCATTATTTTTGAATTATATGTGCTTGTGATTTTACTTGGATATTAAAATATTACATAATAAAAATCTATTTTCTATAAATATAAAATTTCAGAGATCTTGTGCTCTCGGATCCTTATATGAAATTTAATGATTCCGTGACATAGTAAACTTGTCTCCAAATTTAAAATGTATCAAATTTATCCGTGAACATAATATTATATATGCTACAAGCAACCAATGTTTTATAGATGCATCAATATCCCCATACGTTACAAAACAGACATATTTCGTATTTCCCCATTACTCATACATTGAGTTTACGTTAGTCACAATACGAAATTAACTATTCTGAGAAATACACGCCATATTCAGTCTTGACCTCTTCAAATTCCACATCCTGGTACCATTTGTGCCTCTGCCTTACCATTTTCTCTAGGGCAATGTACGCGCATTTATCGCCGAATATGGATTCCATCAACTCGTATTGCGGCAACCCGTATTTGCGGAAGAATTTCCTATCAGCGTATTCCTGCAAGTTTATTTCAAATCATTAGCAGACATCGCTATCATGTACAACACAATTTACTTAATAAAATGAGTATACGGTGCGCCATTACGCACCTTCAACCCGTGCGTCATTTCATATTCTTTTGTTGTGCTGACCCGCTTTGTTTGGCGGTTGAAACTTACCCCCGGCAAGTTTATGAACTCCATAAAAGCCTGGTATCGCATCCAAACAGTCTGGTACTGTCTGTAAACTTTCACATAGTTTATTCTAGTGCGTGGATGAATCTCGCATAGAATGAAGTGGATGCGATCTAGAGCACTTTCCAGTCCGTCACGGGTTGATATGTCGATCTCTTTAGCTACGCTTTGTAAGGTCCTTATGTAGCTCTCGTCCAACGAACGGTTCCAAAAACCTTTGTATATAGATTGACGGTCTTCCCATTTAAGTTGAGAGGCCGTCTGAATTTGTTGTTGTGGTTATCACATTAAAAAGATCATGCCATATTGTTAGGGGCTTTGTTAATCACCAGCATAAAGAAGTCAATGTCCGAATTTTCAACGTTATCCCCATCACGTTTAACATTTGAAATCGAGGGAAATATATATATATATAACTATAATTCAACTAGCGTTAGTTAAATTTTTTATCGATTAGAACTTTACTGGAAAAAATGTTATCTCGATGTTTGGCCAACATCTCAGAAACATTGAAAACAGAGAGTTCTGGAATTTTTTTTGTAACTGAATGTTGAACGTTTTCCCTTTTTCCTTTCCCGCGATTTCTGACTGTTTCATGCATCTTTGAACATGATCAGATTACATAACGAAGAGCATAACATGCAGGTTTTTGCGATGAACACTTCCACTCATGCGAAGCACATTAAATATGGGCAGCCCATCAGTTGCCGCTTGTATATATTCATTTCATAAGAGTTTTGGTACACTATTCTAATTCTCAATGCTCGCGATCAGGTTCGTTCAGTGAATTAAAGAAGATTTCAATTCTTATAAAAACATACGACAGGGTTTTTGACATATTCGTGTACCTTTTTTGGGAATACGTCGAGCCGAGTGTAGCAGATGCCTTGTCCGTACTCGTAGTTGTCCTGCTGCTGTTCCTCGCCACACCTGGTTTCCATTGAAGCTCTTCAAGAAAAAACGCTGACAAGAGAAGGGTGCGAACCACTGTGCATATAGTGCCTCTGTTGAATGCGTTATATAACGTTTAAACCAAAAGTATACTTTGATGATAAGACTGTTGTGTTGCCATTACTACACACAACTGCCACTACATATATGATACATATACAATGTGGGAAACATTAATTACGTAGAATACAACTATTCCTGTAATTTCTTTAATGCACTCCTGTTACTCTATTGACGTGATTGCTATGGATACTCCATAATTGAGAATCCCATAGTCCATCTATGAACTCTGTTAGTAGCGTACAACCTGTGCTGTGTTTGCAGTATTCCCACCTAATTAAATACACAGTTCACCTAAATTGATTGTTATCGCCACATCAAAATTACAACCCTCCAATTTTTGTGTATGTGATGCACCTGTCGTAAGTCTTACGGTAAATGCCTACTTAAAACAAATTTATCGTTGATATTCCCTTGATAATATGCTTAATTATATCTCCTTACTTTATTGCACCATTTTATTAACGAACTTTCGTCTACACTATATATGCAACTATCTCATTTTTGTAGGCGGATGGGACGTTGATGCGTATTACTCGTTACATCGAATAGCTGTAACTCGATAACTTCATCTCGTAGTGCCGCGAGTCATTTGTATTACACAGTATTTTTAGAAAGCGAACGTGTTGTTCTCGAAATGTTGTATGGATGTTGGCCCGACAGCTATCCAACATTGAAACCAGGAACCTCCTTTCTTGTGGTTGAAGTTTAATCCGTTACTACAATGATACTGAGGTGCATTGAATTAAAAGTACATAGTGATGTTCACATCGACAACATTGGATTTGTAGGGCAACACAAATACATGTTCGTTATTAAGCATCGTTTATTCCCAATCTAAATTTGCATTAATTGTATTGCAATTCTTATAGGTCGAGTGTGTGCATCTTTTTCTATTAGATACAGATTTAAATTGTTGGTCATATTGTTTGCTGAATTTTGTTAGCCTCAAACATATCCTTTTAAAACATATACTTAAATCCTTGTCCAGCGTATCATACTAGTTGGTTATGGTTTAATCGACAAATCGGTTACAATATGCACAAGTTGATGTGCATCACTGCAATTTTGGCATATAATATATATAACCCATCCCCGGCCCAATTATAACATAATTTTTTTTAAACGGGGTTAAAAATTGGCAAGTGCTATTTACTACCACTTGCATGTGCATGGGCTATGTAAGCAAATATATTTCATCGTGACATTTAATTACCGGACATGACCTACAACAACCCCAACCACCAATGATCAATGCCTTGCAATACGACTTAAATGCAATTTTCCTCTACCTATTACAAAATCGCTTTGTTTTATATTTCTCTTGCCTTTTATTTTGAAAAACAAATACTCCTCACGTTTCAATACCCGAAGAAATCCAAATGCATCTTGTGTAGGGTTGTGCAAAAAGAATCGGATCGATCGAATCGGGTGAAAATCGATCGAATGATCCGATCCGAGGATCGAATCGAATATTTGATCCGACTTTTGATTTTTGCCTTAGGATCGAACCCCCATTTGATTCGATCCTCGATTTTAGAGGTTGAGAATCAGATCGGATCGAATACTCATCTTATTTTTTAAAAATAAATAAATATATAATAACATATATATATATATATATAATATTATATTTTTATCTATAATGCTAAGCCTATTAAGATGCTACTAAGATATTTCTATATATTGTTGGTGATACTAACATTGATCAAAATTAGGAGTGCTGGAGTAAGTAGTAACCTTGAATGAAGCTGTTGATAAGCCAGTGCATAGTCTGAATGGAAAGTGTAAAGTGGTGAAAATTAATTTGTGAAAGTGTATCTTTTATAATTGATTTGTGTTTTGTGTCAAAAAGTGTGATTGAGAACCATATGAAAGTGAATTTTGCAATTCAGTAACTCTGTTTGAATGTTGTTGTTGATCCCATTGATATTAAATTAAATAAGAAAAAAAAAGAAAAAAGGATCGAAATCGAATCGAATCGGATCGAAATCGAATGATTTTGGATCGAATCATATCGTTTTAAATTGATTCGATTTCGATCCTCATTTCTCCAGGATCGAAATCGACTTCCAGCCTCGATTCGATCCGATTCGATCCGATCTGATCCAAACGCACACCCCTAATCTTGTGCCATTCTATCATGTCTTCTGAATTCTCCACTTGTTCTACCATGGATAGCACCGGATGCAGCCCTTCCATCGAGGTACACTATTGTGTTCAATAGGAAAAATAACTTATGCAACAAATGCCAAACATCACAGATTATGATTTTTTTTGGGTTATGTTCTAATCCACAGACATTCAATTCATATTGTTAGGAATCTTACCGCCACTCGGGACATCCATTTCACTACAACAAATTTTGGTGTGCCGAAACCGAGGCACAACTTGCTTTTGCACTACGCGAGTTCTCCAAGCCTCACCCGATTTTAGATTGCACGCACATGTGGAAGGTTATTAAACAGGCGGCCATTTTCATGTCCAACACGTTCTTAAACGATGTTACTCCCGGCATGGTACGAGCTCGCGTTGGCGTTATGAGCGAAAGGTTTATCAAGTTTCGCCGTTATATGTCAATCCCAGGAGTTATTTTCGATCCGTTAAGTGATTGCGTCCTAACCGACGAGTTATACGCTGACTACGAGCATAAGGTACTTATTTTACGCGATTCATCGATTAAACAATAACGATTCTGATAAAAGCAAATACCATTAATGCCGTGGCAATTAGTGATAGATAGAATATCCCCTAACAATATGTATAATTTTTTCAAATTAAATACGATGACATTATATACTATTTATGTAATTATCGTTGCAATTGTCTATGTGTACATGCTCTACTAGCACATGATTAAGATTAATCACGTTAAGCCACTCTCTTATATGTTCTCGTATCAGCCATGCCGATCCTTCCGTTGAAATACCGAATCCGTCCTAGTTCTATTAACTGATGTCGGACGTTATTATTGATTGCATGTGTTTTCTGCCGATCGAGACTCTTTCCACATTTATTGAATCGATATTTGTCCATCTAATTCAGTTGTAAACAAAATGCAGGAGACAATGCTCGACTTCTACTTTAAGGTCTACAGAATGACCAATTATTTCGAGCTTGATTATTTCTTCAACGTGAAGCGTGCTCCGCTAACACGCGTTGAGGAGATTGGATCTTCAAACACCCCTTACGAAATTTATGAAGAAGCATCAACAACCCTTCAACTTAGCTCTACTTAGAGTGATTTATGTCGATTAGGTTCAATGATTTAATTTCCATGGATATTTTAGCCAACATTTTTGTACTAAGTCCGGCAAATATCTACAATATAACATGTTTGTTTGTACCAGTCGATACTCTACTATGGACTCATCTAAAGTTTGGTACCATTAATTTATATGTTCATACTTTTATATACATACTTGTGTGGAGGCTATTAGGTACAAGTACAACCATAAACATCCCATAGTTTAAGCTAATTGTCAAATCGGACATACATGGGGAAGAGAAAGCATTAAATGCACCTAAACATGTCATGATTAGCAATATCTCAAACTTGGCGATAAAAACACCCGCCATAATCCCAAGAGCCTTTCCCCCCCCTTTTGCATTGTCTATAAATAACTGCCTCCTGGCAATAAATTTTTTCAACAACTCTAAAAAAGGTCCTATTTTCTCGTTATACATTTTTAGCGTTTTCCATGCAATATTTTTTTAATAAATAGATTCCGGTTTCTTTGTGTTTGTCAAAGTCAACTATCAGTATTTAAAGCATTTTGTATGTAATTTATCACCCAAAAAAAAAAAACTTTGCAAACAAATATGGATGCGAAAATGGTGTTGTTCTATGAGCCCCCGTGGAGTGTCGAAGTTGATGGCACTTTCATCAGACTCTTGGCTAAACATGGAGAGTGTCTCGAGCATAATATACAAAAGAGTGATACTTTTGTTTTTACCGATTGCATGGAACAACTGAACGCGAAACACGGCACAACTTTCACTATGAAAGCCCTACGTCTCCGTTTTGCGCACTTGCATGCTAGGTTTATATGTTTTTTAAGTATCATAGACAACCCTTGTATGAAATTTAACCCAGTCACTTTCAAGGTAATCGCTGACTACCCATTTGTTTGGGACTTCTTCGTGCAGGTAAATTCTACGTATAACTACGGACATGATTTCATCAATTATTTGTAATTGATTTGCATGAAATTGTGCTTTGGAAATTTGTATATTACCTCGTCCAAGAGTTATATGTCGTATAGATTTAACAACAGTGGAGCTATGAAACATGGTACACATGTACACGTTGAACACCTTACGAATGAGTTTGAAGAAATCCTAAACATATGTGCAACAATTAGTAAACTTTATTTATATATATGGCTAAAGATTTATGATCCTCATTTGTCGTACTGTAGAGATACGCCCTTGCCGTAGCATATCATGAAGAGGGTGAACTCTTGTGAAACGAGCTCGTGTCCATCTTTGGAAGACTAGACCCGGTCGGAAGCGTGCGCAGTTTTCCAGTTGTCGATCTCACTGTCGATCCTTATGAGTTTGACGATTTGGATGCCGTGGACAAGTTGGATTCAGGGAGCACGACCGATAATTTCGTTGAATTCCCAAGTCCAGACTCCGTACTCCCTCTCCGAACTCAGAAGCGCCCGCGAATCATAATCGATGACCTTCTTGAGTGGTCGCACCCCTCAAAGGACCCTCCTGTAGAGGATCTTAACCCCAAAAGGAAGAGGGTAGCAACAGCAAAGTGCATGTTCCCTGTGAAGCAAGAGAAGAAGACCCCAAAATCGAAGCCCACAAACTTTGTGAACATCGACTCAAGTCCATAAACCCCAATTACCAAGAAGTGATGCATCTGTGCATCACTTCTTAATCGCTCACTATCTATTGAATAGCCCTTGACTGTGTAATAGTAGCAGACAGTCAATTCTCTTTTGTAAGGGCTTATTTTGGAGCGTGGTAGATGTTGAATGTTTTGTTGTTGTGTTGATGATGCTTCCATTGGTCGGCTGATTTTGTTAGTTGGCCATGTCTAAATTTCGTTTTTATATATAAAATCGATGTATTTTGGAAGTTGGCCATACCTATGTTTGGGTTATTTTGTGTTTGATTTCATTTGGGAGGTCACAAACCTCTTTTGCTTGCTTTGATGATATGTTAATGTCAAGTTCAAATGCGTCTGGATAGAATGTTGATATAATCTTCCTCCAATAACTGTCCAACATTGAATAGTACTTAACGTTTGCCCATTATCATTTGCATGTAAGACTGCACAACGCGTGTATAGTGGGTCACTGTCTTTTATGGTTTAATATGTTTAGGGTCAGAATTCAAAAAATAACAAATTCACACTAGTCACTTTGAGATTATCATTTTACCAAGTCGACCAATAAATTAGGGGTACTTAAAAAAAAGAAGTTATTTATAGATTTTATTTTTCTACTAATGATCTTAAGTTGTCAAATATTTACCATTTCCTCACATTAAGTATCGTAAACATATGTAATCCAATAAAATGTTAGCACGAAGTGGTTATCTTAATTTTATTTCTCGCAACTACACATTGCCTTTGTTTTGGTTAATTTTAAACCTTTACGCAAGGAATCAATAAATTTTACTTTTATAATTAGCTTATTTTTGACGACGTCTTAAATTATAATTGTGTTTCAATTATCTCACTTTGTCATTTTTAAAGTTTACACACTAAATCAAGCTCTTGTTTGTTTAATTGACAGTGAATTTAACTTAACATACAAGTGGAACATGTGGAGGTGCCCATGTTGGGTGGGTGTTGGCCCAACAGTGACAAACTAATTGTTGACCACCCTCTAATATTTAGATCATTATTTTGAAAAACGTGTTGCACCTTCGACAGAATCCCAATCCGCACAAAGTTAAATGGTGTTGTTAAATCCCCTTTTGCATCGTTTTCCCTAGCATTACAACCTTTTCCCCTACCCGCCCCTCCTTAATTGGTCACGCCATTCTAGGGTGAAAGTTGTAACCCACTCTTGTGGAGTTACAACGGTACATTATTTTAACATGTTATATAACCACGCCAATGGAAAATAAAATTTAATTATAAACCCATAACACATTCCACATCCGGCCCGCAAAATTATATTTGTCACCTTAAGTTGTAAAACTTACCATCACAAAATAACAAAGGGCCATGGAACAACTGATCACGGAGATAAAGCGCCTTGGGGCAACGCCGGTGGATAGAATCATTGTAAGATTACTTTCCTTTCAATCGGTTCTCGTGTTATTGCACCGTTCTTTGTTTCGTGTACTTTTTATATCCATTCCCTACAAGTTAAACACTAATAATGTTTCTGCATGCAACAGGAACCGCCTAATGAATCGGTGTTCGAACCAATGCAATACAACCACGAGTGGGACGACGCTAGAGAATCCTTGTTACTCAAATATCTCCGGTTGGTTGGGGACACAACAAGGAGCACACTTGAACAACTCGCTATCGAACTACAAACACACGGTGGTCCACTACTAAGTGTAGTAAGCTTGGAAGAACGGACGCAGCTTTTGGCCCGACGTATGTCTTGTTACCTTTCCTTCATTAATAGGGAAGGGGTAGTTTATGACAAGACCACGCATCTTCATACTCTACAAGAGGATTCTTACTTCGAGGCTTTGTCACGAGACGGGGTAATCAATTTTTATGCTTTGCCCATTCGTACCACGGCAACAACTATCATTTAACTCTGACAGTATGTTATGTACATATTTAAATTGGGTGATTTGTTGTTGTTTGAATGATCCTTTTATATGTGCACCTTAGGATGTCGAGGCTGCGATATATAGGTACTTCCGTCTACACGGCCTACCGAACCGCAAGGAAATGTTTGCCGTGTTTGTCCCTACGGAGGATGCATTTCCTAATACAAATAATGAATCAAGTGAAGAACATGAAGACGAGCATTCCACCTCAGACGGATCGGGAGACGACATAGGGTCAGAGTCGATCGAAGACGAGATATATTATGACGAAGACGGGTGCTCTTTCGATAGTACAAATATGCAGTCGCCCCCAATAATGTAAGTACGGGGTGTGAGAAATGTGGCGAATTCTATGACATGTGCGTCTGTTTATCATCCGATGGGTCGAGTGGTCTCCCCTCGAACTTTTACGACGATTCAGACTAAACACTTAATAATGACATTTTGTGTAATTTACTATGACAATGGATATTGAAATGATTTATGTTTTGGATTGTTAATTTAATGCATCGTAATTGCATCATTGTTTTACATTATTTAATCTGTTGGGCTTTGATATTATAACAATCCGTGTTAAGTGAATACTCTGGCATGCTACTGGATTCAATGTTGGTCAGGTGCTACCTCAACATCCCAATGACATTCATAACTTACCACTTACAATATCACAAATATGCGTGCACTATTCAACTACTTCTGTAGTACCATTAATAACACAACTTATGGATACCATATGAAACTTGAGTTATTATATGAGGCGAAACATATAGTTGTCTTTTTCCTCTTTTTAATTATTATCAAGTGAAATAGTCAAGAAAATAAGGAAGACACCCGCTTTTGTATTATGTCACAGTTCAGTCCATGACAAGTCCAAAATCATCACACGGGAATGTCCATTCATAATTTGTGTGAACAACGTAGTAGATGTTTTTATTACTTAATATTAATTTATTAAATGAAGTACCCTATTCGGCAGTGCATGTGTCGTGGTTAATGGTGGCTGACATTTAAGTTTGATTTCATGTCCCCTTGAGTTGTTGAGTTATTTTATAAAAAAACAAAATCTAATTTCGTATTCCTTATATGTGTTTTTTTAGAAAATGGCAATGATTATTGTTATGCAGATCAAAAGTACTATTAACAAAAATCTTACATCCAACTAGGGGCATATATGCTAATGTCAAGTAACACATGTCAACCCATTTGCCATATATATTCCTGTTTTGTTTCACATTGGGGGGTCACCCTCCCCATACAATCTTTTGGCTTCCAAATCTTTAGGTGATAAATGCTACTTGAATCATTCACATGGGACTTCCCGATGTAATGATTATGAGCTGTCATTTATATACGACGTGACGGCCAATGTCATATGTGCCTATATTTCTTAATAAATAAAATATAAAAGATTTCCCAAATTTGTACTCGTTTCATTGATAAGCTATATATTTTAGGCCTTCATGACTTTTTCTAATTTAGTTGACCAATGGAATTTTTCACCCTTATGTCACTTGTATGAGTTTTGGTAAATTGTTTGGAAGTTGACTGCGTGATGTTGGCCGCTTTGGTCTCGTTCAACATATTCCAACACTTTAGAGTTGTGTCTAGCATAGCACCTCTGGCCGTAGGGTTGTCGGAATGTTTTCTTGGGGCGCGCCTGGTTGCAAGACCCATCTGAGAAGGAGTCATATTAAGCACATAGGGCGTAGACACAGTGGCATTAGGGGGATTCAAACTACTTGACGCATATTGGGAAGCGTCTTGTGTGAACCCAGTAGGGTCACCACTTTCAGGGTGGCTATCCTGATCAAACACAGAACTACCGCCAGATACCGGCTCAGGATCACCGAGTTGCGTGATTTCGTCCTCTGAATCAGAACCGCCCTGCCCAGAATATCGGGCCATGTCGCCGGTGGCAACACGGTTGTGCCACATTTCCTCCAACAGCTCCCAATCTGGACATCCACGCCTGCAGCTTAGGACGGCTGCGGGATCTTACTGCAATTTGTCAACCGATATACGGATTAGGTTGCATTCATAACTCCCGACATTATAAATATAGGCTGAAGGAAAATGAGGATTGGCATTTTACCTTCTGGAACTGCGCCCAACGCTCTTCGTCAAATTCCAGCTTGCCTGTCGCTGGATCAACACCAACACCAGTCTTTGACCTACCTATCTTAATGTGCCTCCATAGGACCTTCAGCCGATTGTACTTACCCTTCAGCTGGTCAACCGTGTAATCGAACCTCACCGGACAATTCGCTATCATGGCGTTCACCAGATCGTTCCATGTGCTGGTGGTGAAAGTGCTCCCGAGTAACTTACCGGCCACAAATTCCTGGTATATAAGCCGGATGAAAAAATGCTCGTTTACGTCACCCCAGTACGCATCGTCTTTCTTAGAGCGCTTCGGACGGTTTGTGGGAATGTCGACTCTAGCGCCGCGACGACTACTCATCTAAACCTCAAATAACTTGGCCAATTAGTAATACGAAACATAAGTACGTAACCACAAACACGACATCGGTGAAATGTTTTAACTCAAAATATAATATATGAAAGAGCAAAAGTGTTCTGGTTTAAATGTTAGATAGATGTTAAACCAACATCAATCCAACATTTATATCAAAAACCATTCAACCAAACTATTGTAAGCTACACTGCACTTATATATTCAGTTATTCACACCGCATAAAAGTATAGATCTTTAGTTGGCTTTCATCAAGTTAGTGAACATAATGAAATCAAGGAAAGAAAACAAAAGTTAACATAACAATGGTGGCATAATCCAACTGAATAATAGGTGATACAGTAAACAACATACATTGGGAATCAACAGTTTTAGAAAAGTTTCAAAGTTAGGCATCAAGGATTCATGGAACATGTTATGTGCGTGTAATGACTGTAACAAACCGAACATATATATCTTCATGTGAATACAAGGGGAGAATGCGCACACTAAATGAGGTAATAACAGCAAACATATTTGACAGATCAACATAAACCAGCAGGAGATGAGGTCAAAAGTAAACCTTTCCTTGGAATTTGCAGGCAAAGAACGGAGTTGTCAAAATTAAAGCTTAACTTCGAATTTGCAGGTAAAGAACGGATTTGTTGGTAACTGCACCCGAAAAAACACAGAAATTAATAACAACTAACGAACAAGAAAAATAATATATGAGAGTATCATGTGTAAGAACTGGGACAATTTCACTGACCTTCACTAAAAATAGAGGATGCAATGGAAATAATGAGAGTGGTGGTTGTAATATATAGGAGATTATGAGGGGGAAACCAAAAAATTCGAATGTTGGATATTTCGACTGAAAAGTTTTTCGATTAGATGTTCAAAAAATTCGAATTTTTGATATTTTGGACTGAATAGTTTTGGGATTATATGCTGAATGTTGTTATGCTTGAGCTGTGGAATTTTGGAGGGAACCGTTGGCGCAATTTTGGATGAACAGTGGCTTTGTTTTCGGGTACATCAGCTTTTAGAAGCTGTCACAACTGACATATCTGCAAAAAGTAGAACCTATATTGTAGCCTATTTCTACTTAATTTTAATCCTGAGTTTTGAGACCACAAATGGGCCATTTTAATGCTTGTTGGGCTGTTTCAGAAGTCCTAAACCAAACATTTTTTTTGGTTTCTGAAAATTCTCAAATCTTTGTGAAATGAATGCCAAACAAGGGCTTAGTATTTGCATTCTGGTGCCTATAGATCGAACTACATTAATATACCGATCCGAGTCATCTCGGAAGCAAAATGGGCCTCAAAATGAAAGAAATATTTTATGCATCCGTTGCATAACTTATGTGTTGCAACCTACGGTCTGGATTAGATACATAATTAGATTTTCCTAGAATGTAGGAAATAACTAACCCCCATAACCTCATCCCACATGTATTGGCAGTGATTGCACCACTTTAGCAAAACACCGGTTGTATGAAATACTTTCCTCAAAATGCCCTGACAAGATTTACCGACGTGAAATTTTCAAGGTACTTTATTGTCGGTAACTTTAGGTGACTCTTAATACTATAATTACTCGTTTTTATTACAAAAAAAAAGAAAAAAAACTAGAATTACTCCTTTACTTTATATCAACTAACATCGTTTAAAAACAAATATCAACTAACATAAATTCTTGCCAGTAGTTTTCGAATAAATAGTTGCTCAATGTAGTGGTATTTTATCTAGTTTTTTTGTAAAATGTTTCTATAGTGTTGACAAACCAAAAAACTGGTCCAAGCAAGATTCACACTACATTCTTTCGAGTTAGATGCAATAAGAGAGAGCTAAGAAACTAAAAAAACATTGTAACGCTAGTTGCTTCTTAAGCCAATTGAGTTGTAAGTACATAAATAAGTCTGGCAGGATCAAATGGCTGATTGATGTGAACAATGATGTATTAAACTCTTATGGCCTAATGGTTTGGTAGATGAAATCGAGGATACATGGTATGTTTGTAGAGAGAGACATGGTTTGTGTACTATGTAGGTTGAATTTGGGAGAAAATGTGGTGATAATAAGATTATGTTTTATGGGTACATTTGGTTGTTTAATCTTTGATTCATATCATTGTGCAATCCAGGTTCTTAATGGGTCACCATAACCGACTACAAAATTAGCACAACAATTTGTATGCTACTTCTAGAAGAACCCCCATTATTAGAAGTCTTATTACTAAGCCCCAACCTTTCGTGCTTACACAAAATTGTGCCTATTCCATGTTGAAATTGACAATGAATGGATGCTTACTACTATCCAGACTCCATGTACTCATTTGGAAAAAGTTGAATTTTGCTTACTACTATGATCTGAATGATGACCCTTACTACTATGATCTGAATGATGACCCTAAGCATTGGCTTCCCATGGGCGATTTTAACGTCATCACATCAAAGGCTAATAAGGGTGGAGGTTATGTTTTTCAAGCTAGTTCGAGCATTGGTTTGTCTCATTTGATGCTCGTGGGTCTTAAAACAATGACTTTCGGGGGAAATGAATATACGTGGTTGAATAAACACCTTGAGTGGCAAATATTCGACAACAGATCGACATGGCTGTGGCAAACCAACATTAGAATTGTTCCTTTCCAAATGCTCCCCTGACCTACCTTCCCGTAGTTAAATTCGACCATGCTTCTCCGTTGTTCGTCGTTTTTTTCTCCAAAAAGGGTATCTGGTCGTAAAACCTTCCGTTTTGAAGGCCTTCTGGTCCAAACATCCCGATTGTAACTCCACCATTCTATATGCCATTACCTCAGACAATCATTACTCTAGAAATGGAGTAACAAGTTCAACTTGATGATCTCCTCCTCCTCGAGGAAATCAAATGGTGGCAGCGAGCTAAAGAGGAGTGGTTGAAACACAGGGAACGCTAATACGTGGTATTTTCACCTCTCTAATGTTTTCCATAGACTCGTTAACCGTATTACTTTTTTCTTTAATCATGTTTCTAACTCTTGTGTGGATGAGTGGAGTGAAATTGAGAAAGTTTTTTATGATTATTTCAAAGGTCTCTTTTACACTGTCAATCCTCGCCCCCTCCACCCATGATCTTTGAAATCATTTTCCCAATATCCTTAGTTAGGAAGAGAACACTGGTCTGCTTCTCCCCCTCTATGGAAGAAATAAAAAAACACCCTATTTTCTTTTAATTCATTCAAAAGCACATGGCCCGACAAATTCTCAACTTTTTCTTTTAGAAAATAATTGGTATATTGTGGAATAAAAGGTCTCAAGTTTCGTGTTGTTTTTCTTTTGCTTGAGTCAACTTATGTGTGCATTTAATCATACATTCATTTCACTGAATCCTAAAACAAACATGGCAACTATGGTGGACCGATTTTGGCTCATTAGTTTGTGTAACACAATTTACAAAATTATTTCAAAAATCCTTTCTAATTGGTTGAAACCTCTCCTCCCCAAAGATTATTTTTCCCCTCCTTGTTTTTCTGCCAGGTAGGAACATTGCCGACATACAATCCGATATATATCATCGACATATATCACCAACATTCATCCCCATATCATCCCCGACATCACCGCAGATATGGATATTATATCGGGTGCGATATCGGGTACGCTCGATATCAAGTGAACAATATACGTAGTAATTAAAGCTTGCTTTGATTAGCGGAGCCCGGATATATATAGACCTCGAAATACGGGGACTGCACACGTGACCTCCACGTGAGTTGCACTATATCAAATGTGATATTTGATATCACCCACTCATATCGAGTGCCATTCCCGATATCGATGAACATAGGCTTGGCCCACGGGCCTGCCCAATACGAGAATTACCCATATCAATATTCAAACTTTGTTTCATTACCAACATTGTTGTTATTATAAAACTCCCCGAAGATCAAATTAGCAGCTTCAATGAGAGCATTCATGTTATTTTCTGATCCGACAATTTCTGATCCTGAACGTTTATTATTTCCATCAAGCGAATCTTTGGATTTCGACATCGACGAGGATACGATGGCGATTATGTGTAGAATCTTGTGGAGGCAGATTTGGGTCGTGGATCTCCGAATTTTAGGAGGGGCAGACATTGATTGATGGATGGAGAATATTATTGTATGATTGTGGAAATGAGTAGTAGGAATTGTACAAATGGAAAATTGAAGTGGATAGAAGCAAACTCTTAAGATATGAAAATAATGTATATAAAGTCGCATTTTTATATTTTAACTTTTAGTGATTATTCGGGCAACTAAGTCGCCACTTAGTCTTTAGTATAAATAGGTCTCTTGTAATATTTTATTCAATTAATCAATTTCTTTGTTTTTCCCTTTACGCAATGCTCTCTCTTCTCTCTTATGTCTCTCATCAAACCCTAGCCGCACACACAAATTCAATCCTCCAATATGGTATCTTTCGCTAATCGATCCTGCATTTCACTGTGATTTTCTTCTTTTTTCGTCTAAACGGTGATTCGATTCATACCCTATTCATCGTTTTCCTTTTATTTCTCTCTCTCTCTCTTTCTCTCTCTCTCTCTCTCTCTCTCTTCTCTCTCTCTCTCTCTCTCTCTTCTCTCTCTCTCTCTCTCTCTCTCTCTCTCTCTCTCTCTCTCTCTCTTCTCAACCCTAGTTTCGCCTATTTCTTCTCTGTGTCCGTTACGATGACGACGCCTGCTACTGAATCTACAAATTCAGGCTCTACTTCCTTGTGAGGATTCGATGTCGGTGTACTTCCTTGGCAACCACGATTTCACGGGGTCCTCGATTGTTTTTGACAAATTCTCTGGCCACAATTATATTTCTTGTAGTCAAGCGGTGGAAAAGGCGCTTACGATTAAGAATAAGATCCGCTTTATTGATGGATCCCTTCCTCTTCCTCCAGAATCTGCTGCTGTTGACCGCCTTTGTTGGATTCGCGCCAACAATTTGGTCCCCTCTTGGCTTCTCAACTCGGTTACTGGCGAGATTCACAACACCCTACTCTACATCAAGTATGCCTTCGAATTATGGCAAGAAATCAAGATTCCATATGGCCACACCGATGGATCTAAGGTTTTCCAACTTCAGAAATCCTTGCTCAATCTTACTCAAGGTAGTCTCTCGATCACTGCCTTTTACAACTCTTTCCGCGAGATTTGAGATGAATATGCCAGTCAACGGCCAGTGGTGGCTTGTGCGTGTGGGTTGTGCACATGTGATGTTAACAAGACGATGGTGTCTTTACAACAAACAGATTGTATGCGGACTTTTTCGATCGGGTTAATTGATTCGTTTGTTGCGGTTCGTAGCCAAATCTCTCCTATCCCTATCCAGGGTATATGCAATGCTACTGCAAGAGAAGGCACAAAGGACTCTTCACTCCAGTTCCTAGTTCTTTGAACCCCTGGCAATGTTCACTAGGACCAAGACTGAGGGGTCCATAGTTCCCACTGGGAATCCCAAGTTTTCTAAGGCACCAGGCCCCGCTGGGCGTGACAAAGAGAAACTGAACTGCAGCTTCTGTGGCTTCAATGGGCATACAGTTGACCATTGCTACCAGATAATAGGTTACCTCCCCCCCGCCTCCGGCTGGGAGGGTCCTATGGGCAGAAGACAAGCTCCAACTGCTCTTGGTCCATCTGCTAATTCCATTACTCAGTCTGTAGAGGTAGTGCTGCCAGATAGCTTCACCAGGAGTGCCCCTTCTGACATCTCAAACAAGGCCCTGTTTGAGCAATTCCTTGCTTTCACCAAAGCTCAGGAGGCTACCAACTCTGTCTCCTCTTCCTCTGCCCCTGCTTATGCTGCCACAGTGACCACCATGGCAGGTATATCCTCTTGCCTATCCTCTTACATGTCTTCTGATAATAGATTGCATGATAGGAGTAGGGCTACCTGGATTCTTGATACATGGGCAACTGATCACATGTTACGTGACTCCAATTTGTTTGCTAAGTCTGTGCCTTGCCATATTCCTATTTTCTTGCCTAACCAACAATTTACTATGGCTACTGCAAGATCTGATATCACTATTTTTGACAGTTTAAAGTTGAAAGATGCCTTTCTTGTGCCAGATTTTACTTACAATCTCATCTTTGTTTCAAAATTATCAAAGTTTCCCAACATATCCCTGCACTTCTTCCCCTCTGTCTGTGTACTGCAGGACATAGCCACGAGGAGGATGACTAGTTTTACCAAAATTTGCAAGGGTTTGTATGTTCTGGATTTTGACATTTTTCAAAATAAAACTGTTTGTAATTCTTGTTTTTCAAAAATAAGTCCTACAGTTGCTTTGTGGCATCAAAGACTTGGGCATCCTTCAGCTAAGAAACTGCCATGTTTGCCAAATCTTACTATTTTTGATTGTAATTCACATACCTCATGTGATACTTGCCACTTGGCCAAACAAAAGAAGCTCCCATTTCCTAACAAAACTTCCACTACTAATGCTGCTTTTGATATCATACACTGTGAAGTGTGGGGGCCATTTTCAGTGCCCTCTATTCATGGTCATAAATTTTTTCTAACCATAGTTGATGACTTTACAAGGTGCACATGGGTTTTTTCATGGCTCACAAATCTGAAGTTCTTACTCATCTGACTCATTTTTATAAAATGATTGAAAATCAGTTTTCTGTTAAAATTAAAATTCTCAGATATGATAATGGCACTGAATTTCTTTTAAAGAATTTTTTACAATGATTTGAGCATTACTCACCAAAGAAGTTGTGTTGAAACCCCCCAACATAATGGGTTAGTAGAAAGAAAACATCAGCACTTACTTCAAGTGGCGAGATCCTTAAAATTTCAGTTTAATATCCCTATTGAATACTGGCCTCACTGTGTTTTTACTGCTGCATTCATCATTAACATGCCGCCTTCATCTGGTTTGGGAAATAAAACCCCTTTTGAAAAACTTTTTCACAAAGCTCCTGACTATTCTTTGCTTCTACCCCTTTTGGATCTTTGTGCTATGCTTCTACATTAACTTCCCAGAGAAAGAAATTTGATCCTAGAGCTCAGAAGTGTGTTTTCTTGGGGTATCCACAAGGAACTAAGGGTTATATGCTGCTTAATTTTATTACAAAGAAAATTCTCATATCTAGAAATGTGATCTTCTATGAGGAAGAATTCCCTTTCAAAACTAACTTGTCACTAACCCTCAGTGATTCTCCCCAAGAGAATACACAGTTTTGCACAGACCCATTCATTGTTTTGCAGGAATAGAATCCAACTCCTGTCTTCCCTGCTGCTGTCCCAGTTGACCATGGTGATGCTGCTCTCCAAGACAACATTGATGCTCATTCCCAAGTTCACACTCCAGACTTGAATGCTGCTCTAGATTTGGACACTTCTCTCACATCCAGCGACAATGAGCAGACCTCTGTTTGCACCCCCTCTAACTCTTTCTCTCATCCTACTAATATTCCTTCTATGCCTGTTAATTCTGAACTTATGCTTGAATCTATTTTGCCTGCTTCTACTCCTCACTTTCAAATTGAGCATGTTCCCCTTAGGAAGTCTAGTAGATCTATTACCACCCTGCCTACTTGAAAGTGTATGACTATGAATTACCTATATCTCTTCACAAAGCTAATTCTTGTTCATCTAAATTTAGTTCCAGATATCCCATTGAAAATGTTTTACCTGTTTCCCAATTTGGCACCAAATATAGAGCATTTACTGCTAGTATTTCTCAAATTACATAACCTAGGACTTTCTCTCAGGCTAATAAATCTAGAGAATGGCAGCATGCCATGAAAAATGAATTACATGCTCTTGAGAAAACCAACACTTGGATATTGACTGATTTACCTGCTTCTAGTCACTGTATCGACTGTGAATGGGTTTTTAAAGTTAAATATAATGTCGATGGTTCTGTAGAAAGATATAAAGCTCGCCTAGTGGCTAAGGGCTACACCCAAGAAGAAGGTCTCGATTATTTTGAAACTTTTAGTCATGTCGCAAAGCTTACTAATGTTCGTGTCTTACTTGCCTTAGCTGCTTCGCAAAATTGGTTTTTACATCAACTTGACGTTAATAATGCATTTTTGCATGGTGATTTAGACGAAGTTATTTACATGAAACCTCCACCCGGTTACTGTTCTCCATCGGATAACCGGGTATGTCTTTTGAAAAAGTATATATGGTCTTAAACAAGCGTCTAGGAAGTGGTATCATAAGTTGACCACTTGCCTTAAAGCTTTTGGTTATGTCCATACCGTGTCTGATTGTTCCTTATTTGTGAAAAAGAATGGTTCTTCTTTTACTGCATTATGTGTTTACGTGGATGATATAATTTTGACGGGCAATGACTTAACTGAAATTCAAAACTTAAAGGCTTATCTTGACGAAAAGTTTACTATTAAATATTTGGGAAATTTAAAGTACATTTTGAGTATAGAAGTAGCTCGCAGTCAAAAAGGCATAATGATTTACTAAAGAAAATACGTCCTGGATATCTTAAATGAATCAGGGTACATAGGGTGCAAACTCGCAAATACTCCTATGGATTATTCTACTCGCCTTAAGAAAAATGACCACCTTTTTTTAAAAGATCCAACAAAATATCGTCGTCTTGTTGGTCGGCTTCTCTATTTAACAATTACGCGTCCATATTTAGCTTTCAGCATCCAATGCTTAACGCAACATATGGCCCAACCAACATCTTTTCGTTTAGCTGCGACCCATAGAGTTTTACGATATATTAAATCAGCCCATGGTAAGGGCCTATTTTATCCGACCCAGTCCGAAACTCATTTAAAGTCCTTTTCAGATAGTGATTGGGCCGTCTGCCCCTATACCAGACGGAGTGTCTCGGGCTACGCAATTTACATTGGACGCTTGCTGGTTTCATGGAAAGCAAATAAGCAGTCCACCGTCAGCAGGTCTTCCACCGAGGCAGAATATCACACCGTGGCATCCACCACTTGTGAAATACTTTGGCTCGCTCAGCTCCTTCAAGACCTTCACATTACTGCCAGTCGCACTCCGATTCTATTCACGGACAACACGAGTGCGTATTGCATCGCCATCAACCCGATGCAACATGAGCGTACGAAGCACATCCAAATCGATTGTCACTTCGTCCGCGAAAAAGTACACACTAGCCAAATCAAAGTCGCTCACATTTCAAATCAACATCAGATCGCGGACATCCTTACAAAGTCGTTGGGACCTCAACCATTCCAAAGCATGATGTCCAAGATGGGCATCATTGGCATTCATGCCCCTCTTGAGGGAGGGTCTTAAGATATATAAATAATGTATATAAAGTCGCATTTTTATATTTTAGCTTTAGTGATTATTCGGGAAACTAAGTCGCCACTTAGTCTTTAGTATAAATAGGTCTCATGACATATTTTATTCAATTAATCAATTTCTTTATTTTTCCCTTTACGCAATGCTCTCTCTTCTCCCATGTCTCTCATCAAACCCTAGCCGCACACACAAATTCAATCTTCTAATACAAACTGTAGAGGAAAGAGTTAAAAATGTGTGTAATGGGTAAGACTCCAGGAGAACTAGAATAAGTTGCGGTTCCCTTTTGTTGCCTAGCGCTTCATTATTTTATGTAATTGTTGCATTAGTATTCCCAATACACCTATATTGTAAAAAGATTTAAATCAAAATTAAGCCTGAAGCGATTGATTGCACCACCTACTTTCTTTACTGTTCAATTAATCCATTTCCCATTTTTTTCTTTTATTATGTTCTTCTCTCGAATTTCCTTCTAAAAATAAAATCAGTAAGATTTATTAATAAAAAGTTTTATGAGGTTTGGGTAATATCAATGAAAAGACTTCCATATTTGGGCATGTTTGGTAAGGCCTTGTATGGCCTATAAGGGCGTTTTAACAGGATGGAACAATGTTGACCTCAACTTTGGTTGCCTTGTGCTAATACCGGGTCATTGCTACAGAAAAAGATTGCCTCGGGATTCAATTTGCAAAATAGTAAGCTCTCATGGGTTCGTTTTCGAAAACATACTTCAACAAAAAAAAAGTGAGCGTGGTAAAAATACCTCATTGTGCTTGGAATTTGATGTTGAATTCCACCCTTAACCTCATTTGCTGATATCAAAAAATATATTTCCCCCAAATTGAATATCACTCACAACCCCCCCCCCCCCTCCCCCTCTCTAAATTGTCAATGGCTGACGATGAGTACACATAGTCCTTATCTTTACTAAACACGCCTCCTCTATCAAATTATTTATTTATTTTTTGTTTGATTAAAAACAGTTGCACCACGGTCGTTTTTGCAAGTTGTAACAACAGAAGAAGCCACGTCGGCTCTCAGGGTCGTTCAGATCAAAGATCTCGTACGATTTACAGTTTATATATTGCAATGTTTAATCATCTTGAGAATAACTTATATGTATTTTATTAAGCATATAAAAAGGAAATTAAAGAGAAATTACAATGACAAAAGTATATCAATGTTGACACAACACCGTCGGATGGTAAGTGCTATGTTCTCCTCTGCCTCTACCATTCTTATCACAGTATTTGCACCTCAAACCATGTACATATTCATTAGTGGATTGGAAGGAAGAGACGTAACCTAGCTTCCCTGATGATTTTAGCGCTCTCAAATCCACAAAGATATGGTTGCACGTTGCCGGAGTTATTATCTCGTATTTGCTCCTATTGCATGGGTGAATTTGGCAATTCAAGCATTTTTAAGTTAAAAAAACGAGGCTTTATATAGACAACCAAATGAGAATTCTACGAAATTTTGAACTTTTTAGTCCTTTATAGTAACCACATTTCAAAATTAGTCTATTATAGTGCCTCAGACCTTTTTTTAGTTCTCTAAAGTAACCATAATTTCGTTTTTGGTCCTCCGGCATCGAAATATTCTATTTTCCTCTGGAATTATGCATGTGTCATGCACGTGACTTCGAATCTCAATCTTTGTTTTGCCTTTTCCATCCAATTTTTGTATAAAACGACACTCACACCCCAATATTTTTTAAATAAGCATATTTGCCTCCAAATTTTAGTTTGTTTGTTTTCATTGCGTTCCAAATATTTCATATAATTACATTCAAACCCAATTAACAGAAAATCTTGAATTATATTTTCAAACAATGGAAAAATAACTTCATGTATATAATATATAATTTAGTATAATTTTGATTTAGTGAAGCTTTATTTTTTCAATTCCTAAAGAAAAAACGTGTTTTTTTACTAATTAGCAAATAACAGAAAAGGGAAGAAAAACTTTTCAATTATACTCAATTATGAAAAGTTATTTTAAAATAATTTACCTTTAATTAACTTTCTTTTTAATAAGTAATAAATTAATAATCCAAGAAACACTTCATTAAAAAAAAGAATAGAAATAATAATTCACCTACTTTGTTACAACAACCCCTCCTCCCCCACCCCACATACCAAACCCTGCCCCCACCCAAACCCCTCCACCAAGAACACCACCACCATGAAATCTCACTGCCTCCATTGGCCCTTTCTTCTCATTTCGCTACTTCTTAAAGGCATAATTTGATGTTTTGCGCGATTTCGGCGCCAGAGTCGGATTTTAAGGTAGCGATTCCGGTGATGGGTATGATATTTGGGGTTTTCGATTTGGATTTGATGAGGAATGGAATGACAGTGGGTTTGAATTTGATGGTGGTGGTGGTGGTCGGGAGGGGCGGGGGAGTGTTGGGCGCTGAAGAAGATGACCTGTTATTTTTTTAAACTGCTACATTAATGAATAATTAGCAACTATTAATTTAGTGTTAAGTTTATATCATTTCAAAAGTCTTTTTTTAACTAGAAATTTTGACACACGCGGAGACCGCGTGCAAGTTATTTTAATTTTAAAAAATAAAATTTTGAAAGATTACGTTAATAGCTATATTTTAGGATTACAATTTATCCAATTGAGTAAAGTAACAATATAGCCCTTTTATTCTTTTATTTGAATTGAGAGGAGTAGGGGTATTTTTGGAAAATCAAAAGTTGGTATCCCAACTGTTTTTTTGTGAGTGAGAGGTCTTTGCTTTTAATATAATAATATATTTATGAGGTAACTTTAGAATTAAATTGAGTTTAATAAATATTTAAGATAAAGTTATAAAAAATAACTTAAATTTGTGAAATCAACAAAACTTAAATGTCCCAACTTTTTTTGAAGTATCAAAAATGTTAAAATTGCAAATATAATAATTTAAATATTATGGGGTGTAAGTGTAATTACATAAAAATATTTTACAGGAAAGTTGACTTTTTTCAAATTTGACCTAACTCCGATCAAATTCATCAAGAAGTTTCGCCGGAGGACCAAAAATAAAACTGTGATTACTTTAAAGAACTAAAAACGATCTGAGCCACTATAAATGACTAATTTTAAAATGTGGTTACTAGAGAACTAACAAGTCAAAAATCCCAAATTCTACCACTCGAACACTGTAGAATGGAAAAGTTTAGATTGCCTACCAAAGTAATTCTTTCTTCCAAACAAAACGACATATAGTAGCAAATAATATTAAATGACATAGTAAACCAAACGTGCACGAAATTTGATACAAGAATGTAACAGATCAAAAGGTTAACTAATGTGAACTAGCCTACTGATGGCCTCTTGGTGTTGAACCCATACTAAAATGGTGCGCAACCCAAAGTCACGTAAGAGGTAAACTGGGACGGGCCAAGATTTATTATTACAAACCTGGCCTTTTAAGCAATAACTTTTATGTAATAACTAGCAACCCAGTGCACGCGGGGACCGGGTGCAACGTACTCTTTGATATAATATATATAAATATTTTACATAGTTGATTTTTAATAATAGATGAAAATAAAAATATTTATGCTTTAAATAATAAAAAATATTTATTTATAGAATGCTAGAGGTTTCTTTTTTGGTGAATTGAGTTTAAATGACTTTGAAATGAAGAGTGCATTTGCTATCCTAAACTGCTAGCAAGTGTCTTTCAACAAACGTTTCATTTTATGTGATTTTGTCTTACACGTGTAGCTTTTGTAATTAATTAAACTTAGAAACTATATTATTATTAAAATATTAGATGTGTAGATCAATCTTGTCTTGAATATGATTAATTATATGTCATCTGTGAATTGAATTTCTAAATTTAATACTTTTATTGATCCTATGATTCTAATCTTGTACGTTTGTGTCCTTCACCGCCGCTTTTAAGATGTCCTTGAGAAGTCAATAAATTTAACAAAAAAGGTTATTGAACAAATGAACAATTTTTTTTTGAAATTAATAGATAAACATATGACTAACTTAAATTCTAATTATCAGAGGAGTTGAGAGTGAAACGATTCGATGAGGGGCCAAGAAAAATGAAAAAAGAGTTTAAACACTTCTCCTTTCCTCAAAAAAGATTAACACGATACATACAACACACATAAAATTAAACCATAAGGAGTCTCCAAAAATTTTAAGTTCTACGCCCCAAGTCTCAAAAAAAAAAAATACTTCTAAAACTTTCAAAACAACCAAAGCATAAAAAAGGATATCTTAAAATAAAAGCCTCGACATATACAATAAATATGTACACATACATTGGCCAATTCTAAATTTGAATATGTCAAAATAACAATAACATAACACTAAGGTAAAACATGTTATTGATTTCCTTTAAAATGTTAGTATAGCTTCTATTGAATGGCTCCTGCACAAAATCCATAATTGTATTAGAAAATTGCAAGATATATAAACAGGAAAGTAAACTCTATGGAACAAAATTTGGAAACATGACGTGCTTATTATTTTGAAGTCATATCGGAAATTCAAGGATGACAACTCTTTCTCCCTTGAGTTTTGATGCATCTCCAAGAATCTTACAAAATGTAATTTATTAAACATAATTAAAAGGAAAAAGGTCAAAGATCAGGGGGAAAATTGTTATTACTAATCAATCCAACAAACCCAGCAACACACCTATAATAAATATATATGTACAATTTACTGGAGACTATTAAGAAAGCAAATAAAATAGAGAGGAAATGTGAAAGAGAGACGTACGATTAATGGAGATTAAGAGTAAAGTTTGGTGGCTGCTTATATATTGGAGATAATCATGGGTGGTTATATTTCAAATTTAAAAACAATTCCCAGATTCAAATAAGTAACAAATAACCGAATTGGAAGTGGGTTAGTGGGGCATATGCAGTTTTTTAAAATTTGAATTTTGTAAGTTGAAAACTAAAGCTGATAAAACGGATGAGTGAAATTTTAATAATAATAAAATATTAATAGTAATCATTTTTTAAACTATTTTTTTGGTCAGACGGTGTCACAAAATATTTTGGTTTATATTAATAGATATAGATCATACTAGTCGGATGTAGTCCTGTAGAAGTTAAGTATCCGTGTGGACTGTGTTACGTGTTTATATTTAAATGGTGATTGTTGTAATGAATTATGCAAGAATTGTCTTAAGAAATTCTCTTATTCTCCAATTCTATGGAGTTTGCTTCCAGTTTACACTTGAATCCAAGAGGTCCAAGTTAAAATATTTGTACTCTTGAGAATTTGGACTTCAAATAATAAGTAATGAGTTGTAATTAGAATATTGTACTAATGTAGTACATAAAATGAATTTTCTATTAAGAAATTTGAGGTTCTATATATTTAGAGTAAAAGTGTTAAAAACTGTTACATATTTTACATTCTTTCATGTTAATTTATTTACTCGTGAAATTCCATAATCATCCTAAAATTTTCCCACTTCCCCAATGAAATTCCCTGCTACCTGAATTTCTGGTTTCTTTAGAGTTAAATTATAGTCGGGTCAATTCTAGATGCAAAAGCGCTTTGCAGATTCTAGATAATGGGCCGGTTTCCACAATATCTATCATTATATGTTTAATTATTCTGGAAATTAGTGGTAATAATTACAACAATACTTACATGATCAAATAAATAGAAATCCTTATATTTGATGACAAAACAGGATGAGTGGTCTAAATAGGTATACGTCAATGATGGGTCATAATTGTATAATTAGAAACTTGTGTGATGGATAAGTGGCTTTCAAAATGCCAGCCACTAGAAGCCCTTCACCAACCACACAAACGGCATTACCCACTCGTCTCTGTTTTTCTTAGCTCACCAAACCCCTGTTTCATTAATTTAAATTAACTAATAACACTGTCGATTAATTACTACTTACTCCTTCGTCAAAATCTAGAGTTTTCAACTCGGAAGTCATAAATCATAATACGATCAATTAGTTTTTCTTTCTTTTTGTAAACATTACTACCTTACATATTAGCTTTGCAGTTTTATTTGTCTAAGAACCTACGTAAAAATATAAATATATTTTTTTTGAAAAGTGACGTAAGAATATATTATTAGAACTAAAGGTCAACTCATATTTTCTCCTTATGTGCTTTTTTTCTTTTTTTTTTCCCTAATGAGAGAAAGGCCATAAATGGCTACAACACGTGGCTATTAACGGGTAGCCTCATCACAAAAATAAGTATCACGGCGCATTTGGATGCAGTAGGAGTCCAAAACCTATACTATTTAATAACTGGATTAATAGATAAATTTGTATTTAGTAACATGTTTGGATGAAAATTTCTAATCAACACTATCTCCACTAGCAGCCGTTTTTTTTCAAAAAGCAAGTGCAAAATGGGTTTGCTTTTTTGGTTGTTGGTATATTAAATTATCTGAGGGGGGTAAGGTAAGATAGTTTAGTAGGGAAAATGCACTTTTAGCAACTAATTGGACGAGCTCCCACTGCTTGGGATTGGCCATCCAAATGTGAGATAATATCTTACTAATTAATTAATAAGGCTTATAAATAGCAACTAAATGTGCCGTCAGGGATATCACAAAATAGCAGATAATTCGGCCAATTATGTACGCGTGCCTAAGTTCGGCTTTATTGTTTACGGTAATAATAAAACAAAAAAGCCATTTAGGTCAAAGCGACAACATACTTTTAATTTCAAGCATTAAATAATTAGAGCTTCAAAATTGTAACGCCCCAAAAACAAAAATTAAGAAGAAAATAATTTATACTTTAGTTCTTGAACTTTTGAAAATTTTAATTTTGACCTAAATGTTTAGAAAAATTATATTTGAGCTCCTGAACTTAAAAGTTAGTCTTTTATTATATTTACATGTCTCTAATCCTAAAACATATATTTCAATTTCAAATATTAACCAAGTTGATTGAATTACCTAGAAAAATTACATAAGTAAATATGTAAGTAACAAAAAAATCTAATTATACAATTTGATTTTTAATTATAAATAATTGAGGGACTTGATATGCAATTAACTAATTGATGAACTAATTTATGACATCTTTTTGATGAGGTAAGTAATGACATCCTTAAGAGCATGATTAAATTCACATTTTTTGTGATTTATTATAAAATAATCAAAGTGGAACCTTAATTAAATTATTTTAACATGATTTTTTGCCTATAAATAGTAGGCTTTCTTCCAACAATTTTCACATCCGAAATCATTTCAGTTTTTTCCTTCTTTTTTCCTATGAATCTCTAAGTTAGTGAGTCTATTCAGGGAAAATTCATCCCAAGTTCTTATTTCATCATTTTCTACCCGAAAATACCCCAAAACTTTTATTGCGCAGAAATTATCCATTCGGCTCGGCCCTGCACCTTAGAAAAATCATAACTAATTGTATAAAAATTCTTTTTGATCAAGGCCATCGACCGAATACTCCTCATGACGTCCTCTAACTTTCATATGAAGAAATATTTTTCAAATAATGTGATTTAGGAGGTCGAAATTTCTAAACCGTAGATTGCTGCCTGAAAATCCAAAAATATTTTCTAAACCGTAGAAGGTTCTATGTTTTCAAGAATTCTTTAGCATAGCAAACCCTTAGATTTTCCTTCCCATTCGGGTACACATGTTCCTAGCGATGTTAGAGATCAGTTGCCACAAAAATATTTGGAAATATCTGATCAAAGGTTTGACGAACTAATTAACGCTATCAAGGTTCCCCGTACGAATTAAGGTGAGGTTCCATTTCTGATTTGTTCTAGCCCCGTTTGACATCCGGCCCTGAAAAACTTGGACAGAAAAGCCACTACTACGTTACCAAACCTCGAACAACGAATATTTCATCATAATCCTGTTTGGCATCTCATCTCATAATATGATTTTTTTACTCATCGTTAAATTATATCCACTCATTTATTATTTATCATATCTATTCATAATCATGATAATTCTCCAATATTATAATCTCATATGCTCGTTCTTGAATTGTGCAAAGAGCAACGAACTATGTTCGGGACATATAGCTCAAGGAGTAACGGATATTATCCGATTTACTAGTTTATTTGTTTATTTATTATACCTATTGGGACGCCTTTGCGAAGTTGGGCCAAGGGATTGAGTCGAGTTACTGGCTGGCAGTAAGGACTGTCAGTTTAAGTAATTTTGCTTGATACTCATCTATCTAGGTGCCGCTTGCAGTCAGGAGTTGGCTGTAATCCACGTGCTGGTTCGACATGTACTCGAGCATGTCTCTTGATTGTTTGCGAGGTCGCTCCTTGTCGGGAGGTATAAGGTAGAATAGTAGAAGTCCTAAGGTTAGATTTGTTTATTGTTAAGCACAAGTTCATTAACTATTCTACTAAAACTCAAGTACCATTGCTACATCAAATTGTCTAGTTGAACTGTTTCTACCGGTAAATCACTCCCGAAATGTATCAGTAAGTCACAATTAATTCTTGCATTACCAGTTCTTTTATATGAATCTCGCTAAGTCATTAAAGATTTATTCCTCGTTTCTTTTGTCCATTACTCAGGATAAAATCAACATGGTAGCATGGACCAAGTGAATAATTGTTCAAGCGTGTATTTTGGAATATTAGTGATTTGTCACTAGTGCATAACCATTAAAATAGTCACATTATTTGTAATACCAAGACTTCCGTTGTATATATATATATATATATATATATATATATATATATATCAAGATATAATTTATAAAACGTTTATGGTTTGATCCTAAACAAGTGAGACCCCTTCCTATAAGTTGCGCTTTAGTCTAGATTGGGTAAAGTAGCTGGCCACTGCTGAACCAACTCAGATCGGAGCTTGGCTCGTGGGGCACGGTCGTCACAAAAACCATCCAAGTTGTGATCATTGACAAGACGAACAATGTCGAAGCAATCCGATTCAAGAGTCACATTTTCCAGTAAGTGGCATCCAACATTGCATTATTCTTGATAGCCGTGTCACCCACATTGTTCTCCAACGATGTCCCATGGGGAAAAGGTAGTTAGGAGTGGTTGTGAAAGGGTGCATTGTCTCTTTGAGTGAAGAAGAAAATGTCTTTGTACATATACTCTTGAAATCTCAGTGATTCACTCGAATCTCGATTAATATGGCATGGGCTACATGAGCTCCTAATAGCTTACTCGATAAATCTATAAGTGGAGCATTCCTGGGCTAAAAAATAGGTGTTCCATTTCGGCTTTGTTTGATAATTGTAAGAGAGAGTGTTCATGCTAAAACGATTTGCCTCATGTAGAGGAATAAAGGAACAAGATAGTAGATTATGTTAGAATTATTTGCCTCTTGTAGAGGAAATCTTTTGTAATAAGTTTAGGATCAATTTAGTGATTCAAGATGAGAATTCTCCTGAACGAAGGCAAATTTGAACGATCAACTTATTTCTATTTAAAAACTATATTCTTGATTCAAGGCATACACTACAAAACATATCTCGTAGGTAGATGAGACAAGCCTCCTCAAACAAACTGGCATGTTGGACTTACAGAGATATACAATGGACTTACAGAGATTCAAAGATGCCTACATATACATCGGGGTTCACGCCATTCATAGTTCATTTGAGTGCATATTGTGAGACTATGGGATGTGCGTATAAGAGTGGATTTTTTAGTGTAAAGAGTTGGTCGAAAATAGAAGGGAAGACCCATATTTATGAGAGGTCTTTGTTGCACATAATATCCAATGTTTCAGAGGGTGGTGCCACTTGGTAGATGAGTAGTGACAAGTGTAGAGAGAGTATGTGTATATGAATGTATCTTAATTTATATAAAACTAGTTACGAATATAATGTCTTTTATGAAAGGAGGATCGATGACAGAACCAATGTGCCCGTCTTTGTCTTGAAAAAATGTAATATGAAGACTTTCAGTTCCTAGTGTAGCAATATACTGCGTTGGGAGTTTTTGTAAAAAAAAAAAAACAAAAAAAAATGTGGGGTACAATGGTATGATTACCAACTCGCTCTTTTTAGTTATGTTAAGTCTTGCTCTTTGTTTTCCACGGTAATCTTGAGCTTATGCCTTTGTTTGTCAAGAATTGCTCGAACTTCATTTTGGTAAGTGTCATGTCGAGGCTTGCTCAAGCTTCTAGTTTGTGTGTCTTGGATCCTCAGAAGGTACCTATGCCAACTGACTTATGAGCTACACTCCCCTTCCTTCTTCCTCATTCAGTTTAACCATATTGTCGAGGACTCCCAATGGGTCTTTGTTTGGAGGGGAGGTTCAAAGGGTAGAGCCCAATCCTTTAGAAGCGACTCCTACAAAAACTCGGATTTCTCCGATTATAGCTAGCGGTGCGATAGCTTTTTATCTTACATGGCTTTCTAGAATCCAAGAACTAGTAGCCTATCGGGCATAAATCACAAGCGAGCTGTAACGCCCCAAAAATTAGGAAGAAATAAAATTTATACTTTACCCTTAAAGTTTTAAAAATTTCTATTATTGACCCAAAATGTTTAGAAAAAATTGCATTTTAGTCCATAAACTTAAAAGTTAGTCTTTTATTATTTTTATAGGTCTTTAATCCTAAAATATATATTTCAATTTCAAATATTAACCAAATTGATTGAATTGCCTAGAAAAATTACATAAGTAAATATGTATGTAACAAAGAAATCTAATTAAACCTATTTAAATTTTAATTATTTATAAATAATTGAGGAACTTGATATGCAATTAACCAATTGATGAAGTAAGCCATTACATATTTTTGATGAGGTAAGCCATGACATTCTTAAGAGCATGAATAAATTCAGATTTTTTTGTGATTTATTATAAAATAATCAAGGTGAGACCTAAATAAGTATGATTAAACTACTATTTTCGCCTATAAATACTCACCCTTCTTCACCATTTTTTACACCCCAAAATCCGATTCTGCAAAAGTAAGAAGAAATAAAAGTTATTCCTTTTTTGTGTTTTAGTTCGGAAAATAATTTTTCCAGATTTTAATATTTCCATTGTCTACCCAAAAAGACGCCAATTCTGCACCTTAGAAAAATCATAACTAATTGTAGAAAAAAATCCTTTTTGATCAAGGCCAATGGCTGAATACTCTCCATATGAAGACATATTTCTCAAATAATATGATCTAGGGGGGCATAATCCATAAATCGTAAACTGCTGCCAGGAAATCCGATAGCAACTCTTATGTTGCAAGAATTATTTAGCATAGCAAAAACCTTTGTGTTTTCACAAAATCTTGGGTTCCCACAACTCTCATGATGGTAAAAACCATAAAGCATAAAAAGATTTAAAAACCAAGTTCATTTGGATGTCCGATCAAAGGTAAAACTAAAACTGCGGTAATTTTTTAGTTTATTTGGCACAACCTTTGTTTTCTTAATTTATAAGTTTAATCGCCATCATAATTCAATGTATTTATCACAAACATAAATTTAACGTGATATATTATTAGTTATAATTAGATTGTTATGATTTATAATCATGAATTGACATTTTTGTGATCTTATTTATAGTATTTAAATGGTAGATTTATCATGTTTAACATACTATTTTCATAAGTCTTACAAGATTATTCTTGCCACTTTATGACCTAACCATCAAATAAGATTATTTATTATCCCTTATCACATGTTTTGATAAACCTCTCACCTTTATATCTTTATATTTAAGTTATAAAACAAGTATATGCATTTTTAAACTTACTATGTGAAAAAATAATAAATGACTAAGTTATACCTTTTAAAGTGTTATTTCGTATGATACTTATTTGGTGTGTGGTTATTAAAAGTTTGGAATTGATTAAAGACTAAAAAGATGAGTTTTCCTAGAGTTAATTAAGTAATATATTTTTCTTTAAATTCATCATCTAAGATTATCATGTTTTGTGTAATGACATAAATTAAGCCTATGTGTTACTTACTAAGATTTACATTGTAACTAGCATTCTTAACAAGAACGTTCTCAATCTCACCAACACGAGAATTGAAGAAAAAGTACTAATATTTGTTGTAGTGAATTATAAATTCAGTTGATTAATATTATTTAAATTTGTTAAAGGTTTGATGAACTAATCAACGCCATCAAGGTTCCCCCTACGAGTTAAGGCGAGGTTCCATTTCTGATTTGTTCTAGCCCTGTTTGGCATGCAGCCCTGAGGAAATTGAACATAAATGTCATTGCTCCATTACCAAACCTCGAACAACCAATATTTCATCATAATCATGTTTGGCATCTCTTCTCATAACATGATTTTCTTACTCATCGTTAAATCATATCCAATCATTTATTATTTATCATATATATATATTCATAATCATGATAATTCTCCAATATTATAATCTCATCTACTGGTTCTTGAATTGTGCAAAGAGCAATGAACTATGTTCGGGACATGTAGCTCAAGGAGCAGTGGATATTATCTAGTTTACTAGCTTGTTTGTTTTATTTATTATACCCATTGAGACTCCTTTGGGAAGTTGGGCCCATGGATTGAGTCGAGTTACTGCCGGGCAGTAAGGACTATCGGTTTAAGTAATTTTGCTTGATACCCATCTATCTAGGCGTCGCTTGTAGGAGTTGGTTGTAACCCGTGTGCTGGATCGACATATACTCGAGCATGTCTCTTGATTGTTTGCGAGGTCGCTCCTCGTTGGGAGGTATAAGGTAGAATAGTAGAAGTCATAATGCTGGATTTGTTTATTGTTAAGCACAAGTTCATTAACTATTCTATGAAAACTCCAGTACCATTGCTACATCAAATTTTCTAGTTGAACTGTATCTACCGGTAGGACCACTCTTGAAATGTATCAGTAGGTCACAATTAATTCTTGCATTACCAGTTCTTTTATATGAATCTCACTAAGTCATTAAATACTTATTCCTCGTTTCTTCTGTCCATTACTTAGGATAAAATCAAGATGGCAACATGGACCAAGTGGATAATTGTTCAGGCGTGCATTTTGAAATATTCGTGTTTTGTCATTAGTGCATAACCATTAAAATAGTCACATTATTTGTAATACCAAGACTTCCGCTGTATATATCAAAATATAATTTATAAAACATGTATGGTTTTGATCCTGAATAAGTGAGACCCCTTCCTATGAGTTGCACTTTAGTCTGGATTGGGTAAAGTGGGTGTCCACCACTGAACCAACTCGGATCGGAGCATGGCTCGTGGGGCGCGGTCGTCACACGAGCCTAATCTTGGTGCCTAGACCAAGAGACTTGTCGACAAGTGGTGAAGAATAAAAAGAAGACAATTTAATGATTCATAGTTTTGTATAGAATTTTGCTTATTCGACTAAAATGAGTTGTTCTATAAGTATCTTTTGAGTTTCGCCACTTCGTATATTTGGGTTGCATCTTGACTGCTCAAGCTTATCGAAAAGGTTTAGTTTTAGATCGCTGCTCTATTCGAGTCTTATGAACGACGTGGATATCTCAAGTATTAAACTCTGCTGTTACTGAACCTATTTGAGTTTTGGGAACCATGAACGTATCCCAAGTGATTAGCTCAAAGATTGTTGAACCCTTCCCAGTTTTGGGAACCATGAGGATACCCTGAGTGTTTAGCTCCAAGGTTGTTAAGCCCCTTCAAGTTTTTAGATGCATGAGGATATCCAAATGTTTAGGTCAGGGGTTATTAAACACCTTCGAGTTTTAGGAACTATGAGGCTTTTAAGTTTTTAGCCCCATGGTCATTAAACCCCTTCAAGTTTTGGGAACTAAGAAGATATCCCCGAGTGTTTACCTCCAGGGTTATTATCCCTTTCGAGTTTTGGACCCACGAGGGTATCCTAAGTGTTCAGCTCCAAGATCGTTGATCCGTTCAAGTCTTGGGAACGACGAGCGTATCTCGAGCATTTAGCTCCAAGGTCGGTAAAACCCTTTGACTTTTGGGACCCACAAGCTCGAGTAATTAGCGCAAGGGTTATTGAATCCTTTAAGTTTTGGGAACCACAAGGGTATCATGAGTTTATAATTTGTCGAGGTGTGCACATATTTAGTGTACCAAGCTTGTTTGTTGAGTTTATAGTTTGTCGAGGCATGATCGGGGTTCATGTACCAGGCATGTATTTTTTCCGGGGTTTATAGTTCGTCGGCGTGCTTGGACTTAATGTATCGGGCTTACATTGTCTGTCAGGTTTATAGTTTGTTGCTTGTATAGGTTGAAAGTGGCCCGTAGCAATTGTAGTTACTTGGTAGATGATCGTTTAACTGATAAAATGTGCCTACATATACGTTATGAGTTATGACAGAGACAAAAATGGTTCCCTTGTTCGGTGTTTCCCCATTGGCTAAGTATCCAACAATATATTAAATAATGCAACATTTATGTTTTAAGGTAACAATCTTGAAGGGTGCGAGTGAAAGGCTCCATGAACTTAAAGATAAGCCAAATAAATCACGTCTAGAAAATATAATAATTTGATATTTCAGGCATTAACACAAAATAGCTAAAAATTAAGTGTTTATTTAGGCAAAAACAAAACCCGTAGTATTAGTAGTAGCGTAAACTAATATTTTATTATTGCATTGGAAGGCCAATAGCGATCCTCATGGAAGAAAAGTTGCTAATATAATCGTAGTCATAGGCTAAGAATAAGATATAGTTATTAGATAAAGTTTGAGTTATGTTGACAAAGTAGCAACTTTGTTCGAGCGATAAACTCCAAGACTTTGGCTTCAAATCATCGATGTCGTATCTTTGTTATTTGTTTTGTTTTAAAGAAAAAAAAAACCATAAAAAATGTGTAGACTAATCAAATGTCGCTAAAACCTGTGCTAGGTCATGCTACCAAGGAGGCTAGTGGTTGTTTTTGATTAGCATGCATATAGTATATAATGTAAAAAAATGAGGGGTGAAAAAAGAAAAAAAAACCCGGTGGTTGTTCCATAAAGACCACTTCACTTAGGTTACCGTGTAAAAATGATTTACTCACGTCCAATTGACGAATGGGCTAAGAGTTCATAACCGTAAACGAGAAAATGAGATGGATCGTGATGGGTTTGACAACCAGGGTAAAGGTTTCAACGTAATCAAGTTCGGGACGTTGATGAAATCCTTTAGCAACTAATCGCGCCTTGTATTTGTCGATAGAGCCATCGAGATTGCATCACACGAAACATCCATTTACCCTCAATAAAATTAGAAGCATGATAAGTTGGGACGAGATCCCACGTACCATGATGAAGTAAGGCGTTGATCTCAACGGACATAACATCACGCCAATTCGGATCCTTCAATGCGGTTGACGTCGAAGTAGGTTCAAGAGAAGAAGGAGGAGGATGATTTGTTGCTATGTTGAGCAACAAAGCATTGGATGGACATTGGAGGGGATCTCAGATGGACTGGGCCAACTAGAGGCGTCCTAGAACGCATGAAGATTTGACTGGGTCACGGACTGGGTCGCTGTAGTGACCGGCTGAGATGCGACTGAGGCTGCATGGGGTGCGGGTTGTGTCGCATGATGAACCGACTGGGCTGCAGGTTAGGCTGCATGGTGGATCGGCTGGCCAGTGGGTCGGATCAACGGGATCGCATGTGGTGCCGCGGGTCGGAATGATTGAGCCGCTGGTTGGGCTGCGGGTTAGACCGGTTGCGCCACAGGTGGGGCGACGAGTCGGACTGGTTGGGCCGCAGTTTGGGCCGCATGAGGACGGGTCGAGATGCAGATGGGGTCGACGACGTTGATGGGGCCAGATCAAAGGAAGTGAATTGTCCTTCACAAAACCTAACATGTCGAGAGACAAAAAGACGACGAGAGATAGTATCCTAACGCTGGTAAGCACTTTCTCAAGAGGAGTACCCAAGAAAAATGCAAGGCCGAGACGGGAATGACAGCTTCCCAAGTTCATAAGGATGTAACCAATGGTAACATAAACACCTAAACGCACGCAACTTGATATAATTTGGAGCCGGTTCAAATAGTTTCTGAAAAGGCGTAGAATTTCCAATTGCAGAGCAAGGCATGCGATTAATTAAGTAGACCGCAGTTTGAAGTGCAAAAGACCAAAACATAGGTGGTAGTTTGGCATGATGTAATAGTACACGTCCTATTTCAACAATGTGACGATGACGCCTTTCAGAAATCCCATTTTGTTGTGGTGTGTGAGGTGTTGTTGTTAACCAATTAATCCCGGACTTAGCAAAAAATGATTTGATGGTCATGAATTCCCCACCATTATCACTGTAAAAGTTCTTTATTTGATGAGAAAACTATTTTTCCACAAGTGGTTTAAAATGCGCAAAAACCTCGTGGATTTGGGATTTAGCAGCCAACGGGAAAAACCAATAGTAGCGATCGAATAGGTCCACAAAAAACACTTAGTAACGAAAACCATCAATGGAGGGATTAGTACGACCCCAAACATCCGGAAAACATAATGTAAATGATGCAAAGCAGTAAGACTAGATGTCTCAAATGGTAAATGGTGAGACTTGGTAACGTGGCAAGAATCACAAAACAAGTCATTCGCAGAGGATTTAGCGTCAATAGGTAATTTAAATGCGAAAATTAAAGATAAGCTCGTCTTGGTGGCTGGATGACCAAGACGAGAATGCCAAGTGCTTGTGGACGTCCGAACCCCTAAAGTGGCAAGTCTAGCGGCCTATTTCATGTAGTAGGAATTAGATCGGATATGCTCAACTTGGTTGCTACATAGTCCTTTTGCTTGTGGGTCCCCCGTAATTTGATCCTTAACAACAAAATAGTTAAGAAAGAATTCCATAGAAACATTGTTGTCGCGAGTAAATTGATGGACCGATAGTAAATTATGTTGAGATGACGGAACACGTAACACATCAGAGAGATAAAACGTGCGCGATGGAAAATGTAATTTAGAGGCACCAATATGTGTAATTTTCATACCATGACCATTCACAACCTGAACTTCATCAATTCCATAATACTTAGAATGGAAAGTTAGGTTACTGAGATTATTCATGAGTGTGTGATAGGCACCCGAGTCAACTAACCACGATCCATCACTAGGACAATTTTGTGAGGTAGGCGAAGTGCGAGTCGTGTTGCCCGTGGCCATAACCGAGTTCAAGTTGTAGCACCGAAGGGCGCGACGCCCACAAATATGACATTGAACATTAATATACGGTGAATTTGAATTATGAGAATTCTGATTATGGTTACCTCGATTCTGACCCCATAAGCGACGGCCACAGGAGTTTTGTTGATTGCATCCACGGGAGTTGGAGCAACGAAAGTGTCCTCCGTGTGCGGGTCTGTGATGTGCACCGGGTCCATGGTTGGTGGTGTTAGTAGTGACCACAAGTGAGGATGTGGCATTGTCTAGGCATTGCAAATAAGCCTCATGTGACACGAGGGCACTGTGTAATTCCGCAAACATGTGCGGATTCTGCTCAATGCGGGTGGATGCAGCAATGTTATAGTATCTTGCACCAAGTCCATTGAGGACATACAAAGTAGTGTCATCAGCACAAAGTGGACGGTCGATCATGCCAATATCGTCAACTTTGGATTTGATCTACGTCATGTAAGCCGTGATCGATCAATTCCCAGTGGACGCAGAGTTGAGAGAATCCTTTAACGTCATGACACGGGTTCGATCTGGGCGAGCGAGGTTATGCATGAGGGACACCCATGCTTCTAACGATACCATAATTAATCTGCCATCTCATCTAAAAGTTTAAGCTGTTAGAGAGGGTAGGCATTATATATATATATATATATATATATATATAATATCTCCAACATCCCACCTCACGTGCAGGCTGTAAATCTTTTTGTTACGCGTGTCACGTGATATTTTTTTGATAATTAGGTGGCAGTGAGATTCGAACTCACCTCTTTGGCCTAGGTTATGATACCATGTAAAGAATATAATACTTTGGTATTTTATTACTTAATAAATAATTCAAGAGTACATTGGTTTATACAAGTAGTCTATTCTAAGATAGGAAAGAATCTAATATAAGAAAGAATCCTTGACAAGAATATAGAAAGATATGACAAGATAAACTAGGAAGGAGATTTGATATGATCGGATTCCCTAATAGTTTTCTTGTGCATGAGTGACAAGTGCTTACAGAGGTTTTATCACTTGGTAGGTGACTAGTGTCAAGTAGAGAGACAAGTGTGGAAACATTAAGTAGGTAAAAATGTTTCTAATTGATATGAACTACTTACGAATATGATGTTGTTTACGAAAGAGGGATCATTTAATCGAAACATTGTGCCCCGTATTTTTCTTGGGAGATATGAGTCATTAGTGATTATATATAACTTTAATTTTCAACTATGTTGCACGAATAAGGGATTTTAAAATACGAGTAAGATACATTGTGTAAACGTAAATATAAAATTTTCAAAAAGTAGGCAATACGATACAAAGTTAATAGATCTCTATATAAATTTATATGATATTTAAATTATGCAATTGTAATAAATATGTATTTGCAGTAAACGTCAAATATAAGGAAGATAAAAAAGAATTAATACATTGATGATAGTGAGTGTTGGACCAACGCTTTGTTTAGCATTGTTTGATGTATCTGAGTATCTGACTCAAATTGTAACTTTTGTTTTCAGGTATTTATGTTAATTAACTCAACCAAGTAAAAGTTTACATAAAGACACGAGTATCCGTGACATTGAATACGCCTTTAATATGTATTTGATATTTATCATAGTTTTTGTTATGATTTTTAAATAATGATTACACCATAGGCATATCTAACACGTACTCGAAACAGTACATATGCTTTTTGAAAGTATCCGCGCGTACAACATATTATTTCATGTATTAGAACTTTAGTTATACAGTGATATTATTTATAAGGGGGTGTTTGATTTCATGTACAGTTTATTGCGAGAGTTAATAAAAAGTCGTGCTAATACCTATAATCTATATAATATAAGTGTGTTAGTGTCATATTTGGTTTGTTTGATATTTTTTCATATTGTTTGGCAAAAATTTAATAAAACGACTTTGGTTTGCTGGACTAAATCCCGAATTAGGTTGAACAGACCAAACTGCTCTCGATCTGACTGGTATAAAACCCTAAAGACTCCTCAATTCCCCCAAATTACAACGCGTACACACAATCACTCCCAAATTTTACCGTTATAAACCCTAGAATGCGAAATTGAGGCCGAATTGGACGCGATTAATCCGGGTTTTAAGCTATTTCACCAAATCAACGTGTAATCACAAGGGTAAGTTCGTTTTCAACTTTGTTTTTTATGTTTCTTGACGATCCTTACGTTGTACCTAGAATCTATTCTCGGACATTTTTTGGCGATATGATGAACCCCGATTCTCGTTTAGTTTTTAGAATGGTTCTAGACTATTATAAACGTAATCATTGGTTTATTTGATTCGCATGCAAATCAATTGATACTAGGGTTTATTTGTCGAATCTTATGTTAGGGTTTATGTTAGGGCCTACTATCCGAATTGCATGTTTAGTGGTGGATGTTTTTTACATGTGTTCAAATTGGATTTCTTATATATGGGTTCAGATTGAACTATCATGTAGTCATTTGAATGTTAAGAGTGATGTCTGAATTGCATGTCTACTTGTCGATTAGATTTTTTTCTTTGTTGAAATTAGTTGTAGCATTGTTTAAGCTTCTACGTCTATGACTTCCTCGCTTGGATGTTAACAAGGATGTTCTATTTGTAACTATGTTATGAATCGACTATTGTAACTCTGTTATGAATCTACTACTATGCAATTTAGGTTGTAGTTGTGTTATTATTATACTACTAGACTTTGCATGAATGCTAACATTGAATTTAGAATTACATGTTTCGAATAAAAGAGCATGTCCGTGTCTAATACTTGTGGGAAACTGTCTTACCAATTATATATCAGAATCTTACCTATAAAACTAAAATGTGTGCGGTTGTTGTAGATGTATACCCCCTTCGTTGTTAATTGTGTGTGTGGGTGTGGCCCTATGAATTATCGTAGGGTAACTATGACTGGTAGATACCCCGGGAGATACTACTACATTTGTCCGACTCAGATGCATCATAAGGACTACTTCATTTGGGCGGATGAGTTGTTAATGCCACGGTTTGCTCGTGCTAATCGTCAGACTTCGTACCCATACCCAAGTGAGGATAACAACTTCTCACATCGAAATGTAAAGATGGAGGCAAGTGATGAAACAAATGTTACTGCCGCTAACAATAGTACACAATCTTCTAACCCTGAGCCCCTCACATCCCACTCTGAAGTTGGAGCTCTCAATGAAAATAGCCCACGACCGCTTAGCGTACTAATCCAATCATGTGTTAATGGCATTACCGCAAGGTCCTTGGCCAAAATGGTTGTGATGTGATGTTGCTTATCTTGGGCCATAGTCTTGATGATTGTGTTATTTTGTAATTCCTTTAATCATTGTCTTCGTCTCTCGCTAGTGAAGTGGTGTTGTTTAATTTAATGAATCCTAGTAGTTATTATTTGAGTATTCACGTCTTTGAACTATTTTGTAATGTGATTTGACAGCTCTTGGAGTTTCAATGTTATGGTGACTTACTATGTTTTGCATCTCATTATTTAAGTAAATTTTCCCGAACTTTCAAAATATGGACTTGTGAGCATGTGTTGTGTTGTACTGCGGAATTTTATCGTTGTTAGTCATGCCTTACACTCGTAACCGATGGATCAAAAAATGTTTTGATGATCTTGATATGGGCCTGGATGGTTCCTTCAAAGTTTTGAAGGTCCTGATTCAATATGCAAAGAAGCATGACATATCACTTGTGCATGAGATGAAGTATGGTGTGCTAGAAGTGTGTGATAAGAGACAGTACTGGGAACAAATACCCCCTGATGGTGATTCAAGAAAATGTTAAGGCTTTGAGGCATTGTTTGGAGACATTCCACAATTAGATTAATGTCTCAGGTGTCAATTTCGATAGATGGGATAATAAGAACCTAGTTTCCGTAGGTCCAAAATATGTACACTACCTCAAGAAGGTAAACATAATTATTTACCCGATTTATAATCGCCACTTAAGTGGTATTTTATTAATAATTCAATAACGAATGAATTTTGTTTTATGTGCAAATATCCAGGAGAATACTATTGAGAAGCACTTCCGTATTCATGGGTTCGTGGATTACTTCTTATACGACGAGGTGTTTTTTGTCCGATCCGCAACAATCCTCCCTTATGAAGGTTGGAGAATAATTGAGAAGCCTATGGTGGTGGATGATGATGGGGTTGCGGCACCTTGGCGTCAGGCGACGATTGGTAGTGGTGCAACTACTAGCTACATTACCGATAACGGGGGAGTGTTACTCAAGCTTAGTGATAAATAAGTAAGGTCGTTAACTATGGTTGCTTCCATAAGATGATTTAGACAATTTTTTATGTTATGTATTTGAATGCCTTATGAATTGCATGGTATTGGCTAAGAATGTGGTGTAATTTTGTTGTGGAGATGTAATGAGATTCTTCAATGATCTCATGACATTAATTTTGATCTTTTACCACAAATTTTGGTCAAGCATGCCATTAAAAAACAACAAAGGCATGCTATGTTTTGAAATCTAAAGAGATTCTCTTCCATTGCCAATTGTGAACTTTGTCTTTTTATTATTTACCTTTTTTCTCCATGTCACTTGTTTTTTCTTGGCTCTACACGTGAATTACAAAAAAAAAAAAAAAAAACTATCAACCAATGAGTTTTTTGCAATTTAAAAAATAGATTGGTACTTTTTTTAAAGCATTATTTTTTCCCAAGACCTACTAAAAGGTGTTGGCATACTGCACTATATAAGCAAGTGCACACTCTTCTTTTTCACTTCACCTCCAAACATAAAAATTTCAATTGCACCCTATAAAAAAACAAACCAACTAGAAACACCCTACAAAATCCAAGCAACTAAAAATGCTACCACACGCGAGCGAGATTCAACGAAAAATATTCTACGACGAAGAGTAGATTCCGCACATCAACGAAATACTTATCAATGTCCTAAAGGAACAATGCATTTCCAACCAATGATGTGTTCCTCTACATAACTCCAAATGCATCGACGTGATACTCGAAAATGCGATGGATACAATCAACTACATACACGATACTCAATTCACGGAGAGTGAGATAACATTTCGGTTCAACAATTTAGCAGAGAGGTACAATGTCTTCAAGAAGATGCTTAGACATGGCGGGACGGTTTGGAACATGGACAACAACGAAGTCTTCGTGCCGAAAGAAGTTTGGGATTGGTTTAATAAGGTTTTGTTGCCTTACCGCTTATATTTTACATTAGCCTACAACCATTTTAAATTTTCAACAATTTTGTACCTTTTATTAGGGAACATGGAAGATGTATGAAGTATACAAAGTCCATAACGAGTTTGCGTGGGGTGATTTAGAGATGCTTTTTGGTACAGTTAGAGTGCGTGCTCATCTTACCTCCTAAGAAGTATCTCGAAAAAGTTCGTGAGAAAAAGCGAACAACTCAAGAGATCATGACACAACTCGAAGAGAGAAGCAAGTTGCTTCACGACTTAGAAAGAAAATGTCATTCGTTACCGCATCTGACCAAACTTTTGGCACCTGTGCTCACGCTCAAACTCTCCCTAAACCAACAAAAAACAAATAAGTCGAGGTCCCTGCCTTCTATGGTGAGCCCGCCGATTCCGTTTACTCATGTTTCGATAACTCGTTCTAGTTTTAGGTTCCATTTCTAGAATTGCAAATTAAGGACATTTACCGTCCATTGTCGTATTTCTCGGTATCCTAGTTATAGTTCTATTATTTTGTGATTGCTATTATCGTTCGTTGTCGGATGCATCGGTATCCTTATGATTTTTATGTTTGATGGTTTTGTCTAATGTGTGCGGTTGTGTCTATTTGTAGAATTTTAGTGTTTATTATCATGATTTGAGCCTGTTTCACATGCAATATATGTGGAAATGGGAACGCTATACTCATTGAACGCTAACACGTATATCACATTCTTTTTAACACAAGTTCATTCAAAAAATGCTATTCGACTTGCCTAAATTCGAAATGTATACTCATCGAACACACAAATATAACAAAGTAAGCAGCATATCCTCATTGAAAATGATGAAACGAGAACTTGGTATCAAAATAGTCCTCGTTCCAATGCTGATATGGCAAAGTACTACACAAGTCAAAGCATGCATGTTCATGTTCGTACACACTAGTACCAAGAGTATTTCAAAATAACGGGGCAGAGGGGACTTGGGATAAAATAACACTCCGATAGTAGAATTCTATAGTTCCACTCATATACGAGCATTCCAAAATAAATAAAAGCCATCATTGTCCCAACCATGTCAAATTAGAAGTTGCATAGAATAATCACTTCTTCATGTTCTTCTTACTCATGAGGTGCTTGAGATACCTCAACTGGGAATCTTCAGGCAGAGCAAAGAAGACATATGTATCTTGTGGGGAGTGGGCCAGGCGATGAACAAGGTTGATCTTTTGATCCTCGTCAAAATCCTCAAATTTATCAACTGCAGCATAAAGACCTCGCTTATGTTCCCTTGCACTGTCTTTCGGCACAAAAGAAGCAACGCACAGCTGTGCAATGCGGTCCATGGTATCATTAGTCTTCTTGATGAACTCGTCAATGTATACCGGAATAACTGGAGCACTATCAACAGGGGGTGCGGTCTCACACCTTCTTTTCTGACCCTTCTCATTTTTGATCTTTTTGAGGATCTTCTTAATTGAGGTTCTTGAAGGATGTGAAGAACTTGGCACATCATTGTTATTAACCACCTCGTCCATGTTGAGGTCGACGAAGTCTGTCTGAGTGTTGGTAAGTTAGAGCACAGGTTGAGGGGCTGGCTGAGTTGGCACCTCGTCAGTCATCACATTTTTTCCTTTAGTGAAGAGATCATTCTCAGCTGCAGCCAAGTCCTCTGCGGCGTTACTATTTGCACGAACCTTGCCGATTATGTCTGCCCAGTCTTCAAAGTAAATGAACGACTTGTCCTTGTATTGTAGGATGTAGGGATGCGCCTATACAAATGAAGAAAAGGTCTGTTACAATTCAAACACAAACAGGTGCAAAGTAACACAACAATCAACATGTACATATGAATATCATAATGTGCTTGTCATTAACCAGCCTATATAGCATGAATATCTAAAAAAATATATATAGAATGAATCAGCCAAGAGATTGCATAGAAATCAAAAGGTGTATAGCATTATCTCAGTCAATAGAGGTATAGACATACCTTTACATAATCTGAAAAGTAGGCCTCACTCACATACTAGATGGTCTTAGTAACTGGACACAACCAAGCACCACCACCAGAACCATCAAACATCATATTCAAGTGGCCATACGTGCGATTTCACACGGTCATCTTCGACCTCACAAGAGGATCACATTTCACCTTAGAGCTTGGTATCATCTTCCTGATAGAATTCTCTAGTTTTAGTACATACCCAACACTGAAAGTGTTGTCGATCTTCATCCCATTGCACTTTTGGTCCTTCAGAACGTCTATGATTGCGAGCTCCTCCTCCCTTGTCCATATGTACCAATTCTTAGCAGCCTTCGGTTCGGATCCAACTTGAGCGGAATTGAAACTCGATGTTGCTGCCATCTACACAACAAATTTTCATGTCACAAGGTTCTCAAAAAATGAAAGACACACTAAACTATAGGATAAGTTAGATAGGTACTGCAACAATGAAGGATATATTTATAAACATCGCATAAACAGGATAAGTAAACACACAATGCAAATGAAGAAAAGTTTCATCAACCCATAATTCAAAGCAAATCATAGAGTCAAACACCCAAATTCTAATGTTCTTCAACCAAACCATCATTAAAAATCGAAATGGATAACTAATTGACTAAACTAGGACAACAAGAATATCAAGCACGACGGCTAGCCCGCCACTCATCCCGTATCTTAGTAGCAATATCATACATGTATCTGCCCCATGTAGCAATGCTTCGGAGGCCATCAATGTGTGCAGTTGGTTCTTCATCATCGCTGATGTCATCCGAGGAGCTGTCATCATCATCGTCGCCAAACGAAGAAGACGAATCACTTACGTAGTTCGGCATTTTAACCTTTTTAAGCAATGCACCTACCGTTACGCATCGTTTTGAATCTGCAACGGATATTATGATGCGCTCTTCAAGATCTTCCACTTGTTTTACAGCTTTGCAAAAGCCCGTTCGATCATGCTATTTGCCCTTGAGTGCCTCATGTTGAACATCTCATTTTTGTCTTGTGGCACCACACATCCTCACCCCACTTCTTTAAGTGATAACGTCTACCCCTATATGGTGCCATAATTCCATCATAATTTTCATACCTGACATCCACCAAGTAGTAGCAACCTATCAATACATTACACAAATCAGTTCTATCTCATTCACCAGAATCCCAAGCTATATATATTTCTGTGATCATAGATTTCTACCTTGTGGTGCCAGAAATCCACTCGGTGGCGGTCGGTGAAGTGTATCCATTAGTACTCCGCCGTCTGTAGCAGAACCCTCCCATCCACATAGCAAGCACACAAAGCTCATTTGAACGTCACAAACCCCGAGTACATTAACTTGAACCCTATCCTTACGGCTCTGATACCTTGACTGATCAAGTGGTGGAGCTGTGACACTAATCATGTTCCCATCTAAATCCCCAAGACAGCCCTGCATCACCAGATAAAAACACTTAAGTAACCACAAATAGTTTACAAAAAAAATTATAAACTAATGTATGAGTAGGAAAAATATAATTTGATATACCTCAAAATATTTCCATGGCTCTTTGCGGTTACCGTTTTCAACTTATATAGGCTTCACATTCACAAGTAGTAAGTGACTACACTTGAGTAGAGCCTCGAGAGTACTTCGAAAGTAACGACTAATTGTTTGCCCGGATCTATGTCAACTGAAGCCAACAGTTTGATTTACATCGTGATGTGCTAGTATCTTGAGGAACAGTGTGACTTGCTCGCAAAGTGTTACGTATTTCTCATCCCTAAGTCCATCAATCTCTTTAAGTAGCCAACATAGTTTCATGAAACAGTTCCTATCTATCCTAAGGTTGGCTATGCAATACTCATCGTTCAACATTATCATTCGATACATGACTCTATCTATCTTTTGTATCTTATCCAACATGCTATAGAGAATCACCCGTCGCCGTTTAGAAGCCACTTCAGTTTCATGGTTGTGCATAATGATCAAGAACATAACAATATTTGCGCGCAAAAGGATAAGTTGCCAGAGAACTAAAATCAATTTTTTCCTCCACTGCTCCATCTGTAACACAATTACCAGACATACAAGTTTGAGATGCAAATCAGATTCAGTTAGCAAGATCCATCACTTTAGACAACCCAACACAAAGAATCATGCAACTCATACACATATTCAAATAAATCAGCACATAAACTACCTATCAAATGAAATGGTCCCACACTTACAACTCAGATATTATCGTATATAATTGAGACTCAGAAACACTGTCAAATCATGACATAGACACGGTCAAGTAATAATGATCTAAAATCTTAAGATTAAACTTTCAAGGCAATGATTTCCTGTTGTAAATCTGCTTTCCCCTTGTAAATCACCTCATCACACAACATGAAGAACACTACATTATAAAACAAATAACAGACATATTGTTTGACAGAAATTACAATCATACATAAACAGGTTATTATAGAGTTTTGACATATGAATGCGACGGCCATGTAATTTCTCTACCAAAAAATCTTGTACCAAAGTCATAATGCTATATTAAAGTATACCAATCTGTATTTTGGGGAAAACGCAATCTAAGTTTGGACACAGTCATGCAAAAAAATGGACAAACACAAAATACCACATAGCAATCAGATCTCACTTATAATAAATCGAATCAGACAACAAGAATAACGAAACTTATCCTTTTTTTGTGGGTGTTGAGGGGTAATGGTGAAAGAATCTCACATGTTGACAAACGAACAACAAATGAATGTTAGAATTTAGAACAAGAACGACAATAAAACCAAATAGAATGCAAGATTATGACAAAACCGAACCTTTCATCGACACTTGAAAAACTAGGGTTTGCGCTTGAGCAATTCCTGAGAAAGTTATGTAAGAGAAACGTTAATGAAACGCTAATGAACAAGAAAACGTAAAGATACGAGGAAACATGGTCGAAATTCTTACAGTCGTCACCAAAATCGCCATCGAGCTCTAATGTTATTTCCCCCCAATTTTTCCCGCGGTGTTTTGAGGGTTTATGATGAAAATAGATGACAAAACTAGGTATTACACGATTGTGACAAAACTAGGTATTACACGATTGTTGGCTAGTGGGGTTATTTTCGTCTTTTCACAAAATGGCTAATATTTGTATAAGTTAATCTCATGGGAGGACCTGTTATTATTATCCTTAGATTAGGATGTTTTCGTACCAGGCTTTAGCGGGCTATACAAGGTTTGGTAAAAAGCCCACAAAAATTATCATTCGAACCAAAATGCAGATTCACATTTTTTTGGTCTGGATTAAGGCCTAATCCACCGAACCAAACACCCCCTTAAAAGTTTAACTAGTATAATGAAATTACAAACAGGGCAAAATATTTTTTTTGCCCTTTATTTTGTGCCAAATTCAAGTTTTGCCCTTTAACTTTACGGGCTTAATAAATGCTCGTTAACTGTCTTTTTTCTTTAATTAAAGATGCCCGACGGGCTCGAAAATTTGGGGCTGGGCCAGGTTTAGCCTACAGGGCGTATGACTAGGATGCCACTCGGATGCCACGTGGAGCCACATCAGCTCAATTTTTTTTTTCTGTTGACTGGACAGGGGTGCGAAAATACCAAAATCCCCCTGTCAAATGTACATTCCATACGAGTCGTTGTGCTATCCGAATCTACACCACCAAAGAAACCCCAAGCTTTGTCTGAAAATCATAAACCACATGCACACTCACCAATTCCCAAATCACATAAATCCTAAATTCAATTTCTCCCCCAAATCACATAAACCCTAACTTCAGTTTCACCCCCAAATCAACGATTTTTGACTAAATTGCCCGTTAATCGAACATGTATATACACCTCGTCCGCAGAGGAGCTCCAAAACTCGCCTCCAACATATGGTTCGTACTTTGATTTGACTTGCATGCATATTTTTTGTAAAATTTATTATGTTATTTAGTTTAGTTACTGTTCCCGAGGTTTTGTCGTTGTTTAATTGTTTGGAATTTGTTTTTGTTTGTTTGTTTAGTGGGGTTTGTATAGTGGGATTGCTTTTAGGGCAATCAACAATGCAATTACAACCATTCAATTCAACAATTCAATAAGCCAATATTTTGCCTAAATTAGAGGAAATAACTAACAATTTACAAACATGCGCTACCAACATTGAGCCGATCACACTTTCATTTTAAAGAAAGCAAATTTACCTATTTTCTTGCAAATTTAGCACTCGAAATCCTCCCACGCCCCGTGCCTTCTCTGTGTTCGAACAAAAAACAAAAAAAAACAACTAACAAGTATTATCCCTAATTCGAAAAAGGCAAAAATAGAGAAATAAAAACGAAAAAGATTAACACTCACAAAACTACCTTAATTTGATTCTCAAAGCGATGGTATAATTTGCTTACCTTGCTTATAAGACCGCCCTACTCGTCGGGAATTGAATAGGCGGGGAAATTGGACCGATTCGATAATCTGAAAGTTGGAGAATGATGTTGACCGATTTTGGAGGTTATTATGTTAATGGGGGTATTTTGGTATTTTTGCACCCCCGTCCAGTCAACAGAAATAAAAAAGTATATTTTGGGCTTGCTCCATGTGGCGTACCAGTCATACGCCACGTAGGCTAAAATTGACCCACCCTCAATTCTAAGCCAATCGAGCTTTTTTTATTAAAAAAACAGTTAACGGACATTTACTAAGCCCATAAAGTTAAAGGCTAAAACTTAAATTTGACCCAAAATAAAGTGCAAAAAAAAATATCTTGCCCAAACAAACATATCTCTATATTAATTAGTAAGACGTAAAAATGGATAAAACAATTTAGATGAGAAACTTTATCGAAAATACTGTTCTGCTGGAATTTAATCAAGTTGTTATACTTTTTTTGATAACTAATACTTAGGTGAAATAATTAAATTACTCGGTTCGGTATTATGGTCTGACAAACACCACACGCTCGTGGAAGTAGTCGAAAATGTTTATTATATAGGTTTTCCAGTTTTCCGAATCTTTCTAAACCAAACGCATTTTTAATTTCTAATGTCACGACAGGTTGGATATGGTGTTTCTGTATTTTGACGACTACAATTTTAAACTTTGGTTTATATTATTATTGTTTTTCAAGATATATTGTAATAGTTAAAGCATTCCGTCTCTCGCATGACGTTCATCATTGTCTTATTCTTTAATTGGGCAAAGAAAACTTTAATTTGACCATATGCATATCTTCCTCGGCGGATTATTTAATACTTCACCAACTCCTTGCAAAAAGCAAACTAGTTTAAATTCTTAATTAAAACAATTAAAGTTATAAATCTTCTAGCTCCTCCGTATTGACTCTGTCTTTCTTAATTTGGTGTTGGCGATACTTAATAGTTAAAAAAGGTTAAAAATACCATATATACATTCATCCGGGGAAAATATATATATATATATATATATATATATATATATATATATATATACCTTTTTAGTGATATAACCTTTAGTCACATGTAGTATTATATGAGTTCATGTTATGTTTGTCAGTTTTGAATTATTATCGATGAAGAAATGCGAAAAATGGATGCTAGTGGTACCACCACTGGTGGTACCACTAGCATCGAATTGGCCGAAGAAATGGTCGATGTTTGACATTTTGTCTACTCTCGTTCAATAATTCGTGCAGTACTAATAGAGTTAGGTAGCATGTAGCATGTTAAACGTGCGGGCGATATTATGATGAAGTTTTAAGCTTATTGCAAAGATCTAGCATCTCCTGTCGTTTTTAGAATTAGATGCGACGTGTTTTAGAATTAGATGCGACCTTCTATGTACACTGCTATTTCATGTAAAATTTAGGTACTATTTATATGTTTTAGGCTGGAAACTGGTACCTGGGGAATTGGGATATAATTAGGAGCTGGTACGTGCGCACCTCAAATATGTTTTAGGCTCAATCTTGTCCCCAACAAATTGGTGGAAGAAGAAAAGAACAATTTCTTTTTTCCAGTTACGTTGTTTGATAATTTAAGATTATTTTTTTTCAAAAATAATTAAATTTCTGGAAGGGACATAATAACACTTCTGATTTTCCTCCAGCACAATCGATGATATTCATTATCAAATCTCAAGATTACATGTTTCTATCGTTCTTCCTATACGATCCGTGATTTTTTTTTTATTTATTTATCAGAATTCAATTTTTTTCTTTTAATTTTCAAATTTTTCGTTTTCCCAACGAAAGTTTAATTATAGCTTTTAATTTTTTTTAAATATACTCCTAAAATAATTCTATATTATATATCTTGCTGACTTAGTGTACGGAGATCATGATTAATTAAGTTTAATATATGATTATTTTAACGGTGTTTCTCATAGAAAATAATAATATCTTTCTTTCAATTGCATTAGATAATAAATATTTTGACAAAAAGTTTTGTTTTAGCTTCATTGAATCTATATATTTAATGCTCTTTGATTTCGGCGGTACATGTAACACTTGTAAGGTTTAAATAAAGTAAATCAAGTTGGCATGATATTTCTGAAATTAAAATAATAAAAATTGTAAGGAAGTTGGAAAAAATAAATAAGTTAAGGAGAACTTGTAACCAATTTTGATGGAATGTTGTTTTTGTGCATATAGTTCTTACCAAATATATTTCAAGGCTTATAAAAAAATATAATTAGTAATAAGTATAAAAGTCTTTAATTTGAATGATATTTCTCAAAATTAAGTATGCTTGCTAAACACATGGAATATTTAGTAATATTTTTTTATTAACGTTTTCCAAAAAAATCTTACTTTTCTTCGCATTAATATTTTCATCAAAAATCTAGTTTTGCCTCTTAGTGCAATTTTGAGCATATACATTGACTATTTATTTTGAGCATTAATATTTGTTTTGTCTTAATGGCTTAGAATTAGGGTTGGGCCAATAGTCAATAGTCGAAAAAATAGTTTTGCCTCTTATACATTGTCGCCTTTGTTTAGTGCAATTTTTTTTCATTGTATTCATTGTTCTCTTAGTTTTACTCACTTTGTTGAGCATACTCTTTGTTACTATGACTTCTCCGCCACACATTCATCTATTAATTTTGCCAAGTATCCTAGTGAGGATTCTAGTTGAATTTACGTCTTCGGTACTCATGATTTTATTGGTGATGCTTGGAGTAAACGCATCGTTATGGCACTAAAAATTAAGAACAAAATTTACTTTATTAATGGTTCCTTACCAAACTTTTTGATTATGATACTATGATGTCTACTTTCTGGATCCGTGTTGACTCTTTGATTCTCTCCTAGTTAACCAACTAGGTGACCAAAGAGCTATAACAAAGTTTTCTGTTTTTTGACCATGCCTTAGACGTGTGCAAGAAATTAAAATGACATATCTGATTGCTCAAAGTTTACCGCCGCGAAAGTCATTGTCTCTGATCACTCAAGAAAAATTTTCTACCATTGAGTATTCTGGCGCCTTTAGGGCGTTATGGGATGAGTATTTGAGCTAGAGCCATATCCTCTCTTGCTCCAGTAGCTAGTTCACTTTAAACGTAAATACAAGATGCTTGATATTTAATATGACGCATAAAGTTCTTAGCGGGATTGATAACTCTTATTCAACTCTTAGAAGTCAGGTTTTACTTTATTCCATGTTACCTACTCTATCAAAGGTTCACTCTATAGTTCTTTAGAAAGAAAACCAAATGGAACTTTACTCTGTTGTTGTCAACCCTATGGAGTTATTGAATACGGATCCAAACCACTTTTCAGAACCTATAGAAAATATGTACTCCTTAATCTCTGTCTAGCCAAAATAAGTCTTGTAAGCCACAGTACTCTAAGCAAAACCGTGGACATGCCCTATCAACTGATACTTTATCCACCAAGCTGAGATGGTCCAACTGGCAAGAAACAACTCAACACCATTCTGCAAGCAACGTTTCCACTTTTGACAAAGTTGTTGATTAACCTGTTATTTCTCAACAACCTCCAGTGAAATTTTGCAAGGAGCTATTTGATCAATTCTTGACATTCATGTTATCTGCTGATCAAACACAACATTCTCACTTTGCTACAGAAGCAACCTTTTGTATCTTTACACCTTTTACCTTTTATTGTATTCACTTGCCTCTTGCATTTTTTGTTTATTCATGGATACTTGATACTAGAGCCACTAATCACATGGTCTACCAGTTACAATGTTTTATTACTTCAAGTACACATGTTAAGTTCTCAATTCATTTGCCTAACATATAGGCAGCTTTTCATTATTTCTTAATGTCATTTTGGATGATGTTCTTCTTGTTCCAAGTTTTACTCACATCTTACTTTCAATCACAAAATCATAAATAGCACTCATGCTCCTATCTTCTTCATGTATCTTGCAAGACACAATCACCAAGAGGATGATTGGTTCTATTAAACTTCATGACAAGTTATGCATACTGCATTCTAATAAAGTTGAAAATTTTGTTGCATGTAGTTCTCTAAATAGTGCTCCACGCGTATGGCATGTGAGATTAAGCTATCCCTGTGAGAAAAATCAACTATTATTTCATGTATTGACATTCCTCGTTTTAATAAGTTAGTATATTGTGAGACTTGTCATTTGGCAAACCAAAAGAGGTTATCCTTTCATGTTAGTACTTCTATTGGTGTATCCCTTTTTTTCTTTAATACATTGTTATACATGGAGACCTCTTTCTACCCCCACCTCATGAAGGCTACAAGTATTTTCTTATAATTGTAGATAATTATACTCGGTGTACTTGAATTTACTTGATGAAACTTAAACCAAAAGTCAGAATTCATTCCTCTCACTTTCATAAACTTATTTTAAATCAATTTAATATTAGCATTAAAGTCATTATAACTAATAATTGTGTTGAATTCACTATGAAATACTTCTATAACTCCAATGGCATTATTCGGCATACATGTTATGTTGAAACCCCACAGCAAAATTGTCTGGTGGAAAAAAAAAACCCAATATCTGCTATAGGTTGCTAGAGCTCTCAAATTTAAGTATGGGGTTCCTCTTGGATTTTAAGGAATTGCAGGCTTATCTCTAAGATTCTAATTTCTAAACAACAAGTCTACCTATTAGGCTCTTTTCAACAAGCCTTGGTAATTACAATCTTATGAAGTTTTTTTGTTGTCTGTGTTATCTCTCCATACTTCAAGCTCATTTGCATAAACTTGATCTTGGAGCTACTCAACGGATCTTCTTAGGTTAACTGAGAGGTACAAATGGGTGTTTGTTGCTTAATTTGCTGACTAATAATCATATATTTTTCTTTGGGAATGTATTTTTTCATGAGACCATATACCTTTAGAGATACAAGTCATTCGTTCCTCAACATTCAGTTGATCACTCTTATTTAACAAGATTATGCACTTAATTTTTTATTACCACAATTGATTCTCTTCCATACAACCTACGCATCCTAATAATGATCTTAATCCGTATGCTTACATTTCTGATCATGGATCTGACCATCAACTTTTCTACCCCTTTGATATAACTCACAACGTTGATATAAACATCATCGAATCCTCTATACACAAAAATAACACTCATGTTACTGATCAACCTCATCAAACTGATATTATCTCTAACGCAATCACCAGATCAAGTGTCGAGCACCCTATCACTTTAAGGAGATCTTCTCGTCCCACTGCTTCCCGGTCTTACATGTTTATAACTATGATCTTCCCAAGTCACTACATAAAGCTAACAACATTGTGCTGTTGTCAGATATATATCATTGTCTTCCACCTTTGCACTTCAAGACTTGGTGCTTCTCACAAAGCTTTCACAACTTCTATCTCTCAACAAACTGAACCCAAGACCTACTCTCAAGCAAGCAAATGCAAAGAATGGCAAGAAGCTATGAAAGTTGAGCTTGTTGCTTGGAAAAGACCAACACGTGGATCTTAACCAAATTACTTGTTGGCCACTGCTCTATTGGCTGCAAATGGGTATTTAAGATCAAGCACATGTCTGATGGTGGAGTAGAACGCTACAAAGCATGTCTGGTTGCTAAATAATACACTTAAGAGGAGGGCCTTGATTATTTTTACACATTTTATCCAGCTTCTAAGCTTAAGATTGTGAGAGTCCTCCTTGTTATCGGTGCTTTAAAGGGTTGACATTTGAATTAACTTGATTTCAGCAATGCTTTCTTTCATGCAGATCTTGTTGAGGAGATATACATGAAACCTCATCCAGATAATTGTGTTGCTAATGAAAACATAGTTTGCCTCCTTAAGAAGAGTCTTTATGGTTTGAAACAAGCATTACGACGATGGTACACCAAGCTCGCAAACTTTTTGGTTACTTATGGTTTGATCCACTTTAGCAGTGATCCCTTTCTATTTACTTAGAAAACTAATAACTCATTCACAACTTTTTGTATTAATGTGGATGATATTATACCCACTATAATAATTTTCACTAAATTGACTTTAAGGGGGTTACACTAGTGGCTCGGTCCATAGGCTAAAAATGCCATGCCCGTGTAGAAGTAAGGGATGAATCATATATTAGATGATCACTTTAGCATAAAAGACATTGGTGACTAATACATACTTGGTATTGAAGTTTCTCGAAGTAAGAGAGGTATATCTATTTACCAAAGAAAATATATGCTTGAAATTCTCACTAAGTCAGGTTATTAAGGTTGCAAGCCTAAAACACACTTATGGACTCTACAATTAAATTAAAGAAACTCGACTTTGCTTCATTACCCGATGCATCAATCTATAGAAAGTTGGTTAGGAGGTTGTTAAATTTGACTATAACTAGCTCGACTTATGTTGTAAGTCTACGATACCTAATTGATCACATGTCATAACCTACAACACAACACCTCGCAGTTGCTCTCAGAGTTCTCGGATACCTTATATCTTACCCAAGTGGCATCATGTTAGTCGTAGCCACTATAGCCAATTGATGCCTAATGCTGACCCCACATGTCCAATCGATACCAAAATTGATTGGACACTGACACATCATAACTACGCCCATAACGAACAAATGGTACCTTGATGTGCCCAAGAGACCACACATTTAGTATCTTGCATTGTTGCACAACAAGTTATAGACTGGCTTCCTTGCTCACCATTCATGCCCTTCGTTAAGTATACTTAGGCACTTTGCTATAGTGCGGCCAATAGTCACTCAACACATCGGCCAACCACTTTGTTGCTCTTTCTACCTTTCCCCTTTATTAGTGCCTCAAACGACACTCTATAAAGTCCATAGTTAAGCTCAACCTCTCTACTAACACATCTTTAAATCTCGGCCTCATCCTATATTCCATCAATCAGAGGTTGCCTCTGCAAAACGACTACCACTAAGCTATCGTGAGGACTTCTAGAAAGCTACCCAAACAAACTCTATTTCTCTCAAAACTTTATGAATATTATCTTCCTATCTCCTAGAACCTTCCAACAAGAATCAACCAATCCTCACGATGAGAAGTTCCCCTGCTTCAAGCACTTACCCATAGCCTCGCTCGTTAACACGAACCAATGTGCCTTAAACAACTCGTGTCGTTTCCTGATATTTCATAGAAATTCTTCTCACATCTCCTCGAACCTTTTCTTTAGAGAAAATCCCTATGCTCATCGCATCAAGTAGAGGCTTATGCGTGTCCTATGTTATCTCCAATGTCCGTTCAGCCACAACTACATCTCAAGCGAGTCGTGCTCCAGAGAAAATCCCTATGCTCATCGCACCAAGCGAAGGCTTGTACATGTCCTATGTTCTCTCCAATGTTTGTCCAGCCACAACTACATCTCATGCATGGATCATGCATGACCCATGACACATGGTTAAGAAGAAGCATGAATATGTGCAACAACATAAATATATTTTTAATAAAACAAATACAATTATATTTTCTTGATCTATACAAAAAAAAAGTATGTTTCATAATGTCTTGAAGTTTTAAAACCTCTTAATAAATTATATAAAAATACCTATAATCTTCATTAGCAAAGACACACATGTGAGTAAATCTCAATACATAAAAATTTGTTAATAATTGATAAGAAACCGAAAAAGAATGCCGTGGGTGTTAATAACATTAATAAATATAAATTTTTTACCTACTAATAAAAATAACAAAGTTGTTCCATAATTTATTGCGTTAAACAGATTTTGATACAAGTGTCATAATTCTTTATGAACGCTATATTCCGTCACGTGTAAGTAGGTCTCATGTTTGTGAGTTCCACATACTCTCGTCTTGTTGTACGAGACTAGATTTTTTACCATAAAGTAGTGTGACTACATTTTGGACAACATTAATACCATATTTCTACCATAAATAACTGTGACTACCAATGAGAGAATTTCTCCGTGGCATAATATTCCACTAAAAACAATACGAAATATCAGTCAATATTGAGTTAGCAAAGAAGAGATAATAAATATTCACTAGGAGGTGAAATCTTGAACTACATCCAAATTATACAGAGAAGATCGAATAGAAGTAGAGAAATTGGAATTTCGTTACTTAAATTTCCATTGTCCAATATAACTTCAAGACATAGTACAAGATTTAGAGCTACCCTCCCACAAGATTTTGGGGGTAAGCAAGAACATATAATATACATACAACATGTACTCAACAACTACTTTATCTTACACGTCATTTCCCACAAAGTTGAATGTGGGTAGGTAGTCTTTGTTTACTTGTTGTTTTGGGTGGTTGAGATTGGTGGCTTCAGTATAGTTCACGTAGAAGAACAATAGGGGCGGGCGGGAGGGTGGGTGAATGAATATAATTAACATAAAAAGAAAGGACCAAAAACGAAAAAAAGAAAAAGATAATAACTTTAATCTTCTCGCGAACAGGAGGGTGTAAAGGGCGTCATATCCATCGGATAGCTGCCAAGTACCCTCAAGAAAGAGGTGAACTCCTGCACCTCCGCCAACGCATTCTGCGCCCTCACATCTGCCATCGAAGCCTCGAAATCCACATAAAACATGTACTCAAAATGCTTTGCAGTCCCCACATTAGCATCGTCGACTAACCGAATCGGACGGTTGCGGTGCGGCCTCGATTCGATCTTCGTCAGACTAATGTTACGAAAGGCAAAAGCTGACAACACCTTAAACAGCACGCTCGTACCCTTATCGTGCGCGAACACAATACTCGTCTTAAACGGCCTGTCCGTCCGCGGGATGATCGGGTCACGGGCCAGCATCACGAACCGCGTCACATTCCCCGTGTCATCCTGGATCCCATCAGCAAGTATTTGTAACCCATACAGATCCGCGGCCCGTGCGGACGCAATTGCAGCCGTGTCCCTCAAATTATTCACCGCGATAAACTCCGCGGCCCCCGCGGTATCATCAACCGCCTCCCGGGCCACGTTGAGCCCCATTTTGGTCAGCGTGTGCTCGCACTGGGAGAGGGCCTGGGGGTGGCTAATAACCCGGGTGAGGTACTCTTTCCTGACCCCGGGGAGCGCTAACAAGCAGTGGTGGACCGGTAGTTGAACCTCGCCCACTATGTGGAGGCGGTGGCGGAGGAGGAGGTCGTAATTACGGTGAATCGATCCGCCAAGGGAGTTTTCAACCGGCAGCACGGCCCTGTCGGCAATCCAGAGCTCGACGGCCTGGAACGCGACCTCGAATTGATCGCACGGGATGGCCTCGCAGTTCGGGTAGGCTTTTCCCGCGGCTGCCTCGCTGTACGCGCCCGGCACGCCCTGGTACGCGACCCGGAGTTGGGCCCCGTGCATTGGAGCAGGGGACAGGTCGGTAATGCTGAGCGGCTTCGGGAGCGGGGCGGGCGTGCTGGATTTGTCGTTTACCGGGACCAGATCGAGGGTGGGGTGGCCGTTCACGGCGGAGATTCCGTCGGCGCTGTTCTTTTCGGTGTCTTGTTGCTGAGAGACCACTTTGCTGGCTAATATGGCGCAGGTGCTCTGCCACTCGTGGCGGCCCCGGCCCACTTGACCTGACCCGTGATTGTACCCGGTTGATTGGGCGGAGTTGGTGTTGGCGTTGGCGCATTGGATGAGGAGGCGGCACCGGCTGACGCGGTGGTAGGTGAGGCGGTGACCCGTAATGGATGGGGTGCGGATTAAGGGTTTCAGATCTAGACCGGAAGGAGTGATGGACTGCATCTTTGTGGGGTTTAAAGGGAATATGAATGAAATGTAGGGTGGGAAGTAGAAGAAAGAGAGAGTTGAAGGGATACAATGTAATCTTGTTTTTTTTTTTCTTTTCTTGTTTTTTTTTTTGGTAGAAGCTTGAAGTTCTCTTGAGAGGGAACGACCAAGCTGAGAAAGAAAAGAATGGGAGATTAGGGGGGTTTTATATTGGGGGAATGGTGGCTCTCATTTGTGTGTGAAGTTGGTTTGGTCAATCTCACACCTACCTCCTGTTGATTTTTTCATTTAGTTTTGTATCATTTTCCAAATTTCGGTATTATTCTCTTTTAGAAATATACTTTAGGAAATTTTGAAACAGATTTTAAAAATACATTTTCTGGCATCCACAGGCTGGCTGCAGAACATGACGCCCGCGTCTATTGGTCAAGGCGTACTGGGATTTTGTATACTCGTTATAAATTTTATCATGAAAGTATTGTAATATAGGCTCAGTTTATTTGCCAGGAAAATGGGGATAGAAAAGAAAATAAGGAAAAATATTATTTTTTAGTTGTTTGGCAAGTTAAGATTTTTCGAAAAAAGAAAGGAAATCTCTGAAAAAAATAAAAAAATATATTCAAATCAGAACAAATATACAAGAATCTTTAACCATTTTCCAGGAAAATCAGTATACAAAAAATCTTATTTTCCCTCATTTTTCATTTCCCCCCCTCATTTTCTCCCATTTTATGGGGAACCAAACTGAGCCATAGTTTTAACTTTTAAAGATATGATAATGAAAGAATCACAAAAGTATTATCACAATATTTAACATTGTGCATAAGGATAATTTTTGGGAAGAAGAATTGATTAGGCAATTACTAATTTTTTGGGAACAGTAAAACTAGATTATGAGTAAGTACAACATTAGAGATTCAACCAAAAAAGTATATATCATAATTAGTTTTCAATTATCATAGGAAATTTTGTTAAATTCAAAAGATTAATGTAATAAATCAATGATGTCAAGTATTATGTAACAATGTAATTGAGAAGGAGAATTCAGTTGTTTGGGATGATTATTTGGATGGTGGACTATAAACCCTGGTATGTCCTACTCTGTCCCATTCATTGGCACCTGTCAAGTGAGTTAGACTATTTTTATTATTTATTTGAGGGGGGTTTACAAATACACTAAAGGAGAGTTAAAATGAGAATTGTGCCAAGTCTTAAATAACATCAAGTGCCACTTTTTCAACATTGTGTTTGGTGGGATGAATTTTGGTGAAGTTACCTATTTAACATGTGTGTGGGGTGGGGCATTTCGTTTTCAAAAGTAGACATTTATGACGTATAAATAGTCAAGTTGAAGGTTACACGAATAGTCGGTAAATCCTAATTCCTACCCTTACGCTTTAGTGCTTAATCTGACAATTAGGAGCATCATCAGTAGGTCATTTAAACTTACGTAAACTTTCGATCTTTGGGAGTTGATTGGCCCATGACCTTTTTTTTTTTTTTTATAAATCTATATAAACAATTTGGGTTCACCAGGATTTACCCTGCTCATTTTTGAGTAAATAATCAGTACATTTCTTCAATGTGGCAAACGTTGGAGAAATTATTAAATGCATCCGCTGTATGTACAACAGATTGTTGAGATTAAAAAAAATTCCTAAATTGTAGGAATAACCACCCAACACCCCATTTCCACCGTTTATTGATAGTGGATGCACATACAACGATTGTATCAAATATAATCTCCAAACATAGGTTATTTTTATCTGCTAATAAGTTTGGCATGGTAACACTGCCAAACCCCCTCACCCACCTAGGGGTGTTATGGGCCGGGGTCCCGCCGGAACGGGACCCCGGCCCATCGGGAGCTTCCGGGGCGGGAGCTGCTGAGCAGTTCCCGTCCCTCCCGCCGGGAACAGGAACGGGATTCCCGCCGGGACGGGAGGGATCCCGTAATCCCTGCGGGCAGTATCCGCAAAAAAAGGGGTTGGACTTTCCAGCCCTGTTTTTTTTTTTGTTTTGCATAAACTCGGCGGCGGCTTAGCGGCGTGGTGGTGAGGCGGCGATGGGCGTGTGTTTGTGACCTCTTCACCGTGTGTGTGTGTGTTTGTTTGTGTGTTTGTGTGTGTGTAGCGTGTTCTGTGTGTGAGACTGTGAGTGTGACTGTGTGTGTAGCGTGTTCCGATTGACAACAGAGGATGAAGTAGAGGGAACTTCTACTACTTTCGATTCAACATGATTTCTACTGAATGAATGAATACAAAGAAAGAAAATCAATTATTATGAATAAAAAACAAACACAACACACATACATATATATATATATATATATATATATATATATATATAACCTTACAGACACAACACACATACATATATATATACATATATATATACACACACATATATATATATATATATATATATATATAACCTTGTCGGGGGAGCAGTGTAGAACTCTGAATTCTTGATGAAATTGAAAGATTGGGAGAATGAATTTTCAGCGACCTCTTCGTATGAGGGTATTCGTATTACATACGAAGAAGAAGAAGATGCATCCCTCTTCTCCTGCTCCTCATTCTCCCCCATTTCTACTGAGCAGCAGGTTAACCAAAAAAAAAATACACTGCCGCCCGGGATCCCGCGGGAGGGAACGGGATCCAGTCTGGATCTCGTTCCCTCCCGGCGGGAGCCAGATCGGGATCAATTTCCCGGTCTGGCCGGGAAGGGAACTAGCCGGGTTTTTCCCGGCTCGGGGAAAACCCGGCGGGTCGGGTCGGACTCCAAAGTCCCGACCCGGCCCAAACACCCCTACACCCACCCCAGATTTTGCAATTAAATTATTTTAGTCATATTTAAAATATAACTAATTTATTGATTTACAATCTAAGAATTTCACAAACTAAGAATTAAGGAAACTTTGATAATTAATAATAATATAATAAAAAAATGTGAGAATTTATTTATCACTTCAATTTACTTTTCTTTATGTAAATTCTAAACTTAAGAATTTAATTAATGACAAATAAATTTCTTTTTGAAAAACTGAGGAACAGGTCTGTTTGTACAAAAGATGAATGTATAGGTCAACGATTTTATAAATTATATGGAATAACTTATTTAAGAAACAGGATCGGTAAATGAATGAAGCCACTAATGTAGCACATCTTGGCAAGTCTCGTTATTTTGAATCAAGTATGAGCTAGACTAATTTTAGCTACAAGAACAATTTGTTTGCTTAATTTTTTTAACTTAATGAGTCTCAATTGTTTTATGGAAATATAATATCGATCATTGTCTTACAAAATTTGGGCTTCACTATTTCATCTAAGATCATAAACATGGCTTGATTCGAAACAACATTATCCAATGACGTTCGAATTTGATCTTAAAAAAGAGTTAGGGGTTTATTTAGGCTTTTGTTGAAACATGGGCTAACCCTCTTAATCCTACTTCGAACCTCGATGGTGCAAGTGTCATGTTACTAGACACTATCAAATACGATACACCAGGGGAATAAGTAGGAGTTACGACTTCATCTTGAGAGGCACAGATCTTAGATGATTTGATGACATCCAAAGAACATCGTAACGTTCCCTCCCCTTCACAGTATCATGATAGGGCTTACAGAGTACCATAAGCCCGCGTGTGGCACTACGGATCTTAGATGATCCCACTATGCCTCTAGGACCTACTATACCCTTCAAGCCACGCATCAAGAAATTACGAGCACGATACCTGAAGTCACGCTTCCCATGCTAATTAACTTCGTGAGAACCCATGGTCACACGGTACTAAGAATGCTACTTCGATGTAAAACTATCGGCTACGATGGTTCACAAAAAATCACATGACGAAATGCCCTACCACAACACGTTTACTCCAGGAAGGAACCAGATGTCAGAAGATAAAACAGGATAATCAGCCAATAGATACATGGATAAACCAACTGTCAAAACATCATTCACGCAGATAGACAATTGTCTCTAAAAACCTCTTATAAATACGGAATGCCCCATAGCTATAGGACAAGTTGAATAAAATAAATCAACTTTACTTATGTTTTCTCCTAATAACTTTGCTTGTCATCGTCAAACTCACGATATTCGCACGTTTCCGAAAATCAATAAGGGCATTCCGAATAAAATTAACGTTAATTAGTCAAATATTCAAGAAATACAAAATGAGTGTTAACAAAATGGCGTCGTCTGTGGGAACGCCATAAAAGCTATCTTGAGTGTTTTCGGAAGCTACAAAGAGTAGTAACTTGGAGTAGTTCATATAACAATGGAAGGTTCTTATGATAGCGAGACTAGGAGTCATCGAGAAATCGACGAATATGTACCCTCACCAATACCTTCACTTATATCACCATCAGTGCAACCACAAGCCGAGAATGGGGACTTCATTAACATACCAGATCAGTATTCGAGAACCTGTTGGATGCTACACTGAGAAGAGCTCAACAACCAGATGAAAGCTCTATGGAGCCCCAACCTATACTACCATATCGTGTGAGACATTATTCGGAAGAACAAGGATCACGCATGACGCAGACTCCATACCGAGCTCCTCATCATCACGTACTAATGCATAGAATGGAAGGCAGAGAGTATGAGTGTAGATATTACGAGCCAGGAAGAATGAAGGATGATAAAAAAGGAACACTATACCCCGGGATCGGACCAAACCCCACATACCCGCTTAGGGGAGACCAATCCCTCTGGAACATAATAGATGGCTTGAGAAGGGAGATGCAAGATATGAAGAGAACGATTGGCCCCGGGGAAGAACCCATTTACTACGGCTCCCCCTTTGTACCCAAAGTAGCGCAAGTCACAGTCCTAATAGGTATACGACCCGTGAACTTACCCTTATATTCTGGTGACAAGGATGGAAGAGATCCCCAAGACCATGTTCATGAATACCTAGCCAACATGGATCTGGTGTCAACACCAGATTTTGTCCTATGCTGGGTATTCAGAACCATGTTGATGGGACGAGCGCATGCTTGGTTTTCACAGCTCTTACCATGTACAATCTCTAATTTTGACAAGTTATCTTGTTTGTTTGTACGACAATTTGCATGCAACCGAAGATACCCAAAATCCACATGCCATCTATTTACCATTAAGCAAAGGAAAGATGAACCTCTAAGATATTACATGAAACTCTTCTTTGACGAAGCACTGGACGTCCCAAATGTGGATCCCTCCATGATAGTGGACATATTGGCCCAAGGACTTCGGTTTCGAAACTTCTTCTGATACCTTATTGGTAACCGAATACGCGACATGAATGAACTCATGCAAAAGGCCAAAGCGTACATTATCATGGATGACGCAGAAAGTTCAAAGATCAAGTCAGAAAGTGAGGCCAATGAACAAGAAAATCAGGGCAAGCCTCAGGAGCAGGGTACAGGTGAAAAATGCCCATCCCATCAAAAGGACGAAAAAGAACAGTTTAATAAGCATCTTCAACCCATGCCATTACCAGCGTTAACTATCACCCCAATGGAGGTATTGAACGTAATGAGGGGAAGTAATGACCTATAGTGGCCCTCCCCTGTAAACCAACCTTACAAAAAGAGAGACTCGGGAAAATTTGCAAATATCATAAAGCTTACGGGCATACAACTGACAATTGTACCACGCTGAAGAAAGAGATACATCGGTTGTTAGAATTGGGTTACTTGAAGAACTATTTGGAGGATGGCGGATAGAAGCCTAGGGATCCCAATACTCAAAAAAGAGGCCGAGCTGAGAAAGATAGCCTTGAGAATGTCCATTCTAAAGTAAAACCTATAGAAGAAGAATTTCCTCCACCACCAGAATCCTACGAGGACAACCCTCCGTCAGGAAGGACGGTTAACATGATTGAATGTGGAGACTTAACAACCATACTTACAGGGAACAAAAAGAAATATCTGAAAGAAGCCCAAAGAATGGAACAAGGGTTATAGGTGTGCTTAGTACGCAACATCCAACTTCATGTCATAGCTTTCAGGCCTAAAAATATGAAGGGGGTATTATACCCTCATAATGACCCATTTGTCATAAAAGCCACATATTTAGGAGTAGAAATCCAAAGGATCTTAATCGATACTGGCAGCTCCATAGATGTCCTGTTTATGCCAACCTATCAAGCTATAGGATTGAGGAAAGAAGAGCTCGAATCAGAAGAGGTCCCACTAGTCGGCTTTTTCGAAGAATAGTGCTGGACCACGGGGACCGTAACCCTCTCGATGTCGTGGGGAGAAGGTGCCTTGAGACGAACACAGAGTGTCAAATTCTAGGTGGGAGAAGCCTTATCTGGAACCTATAATGCTACATGTGGAAGACCTTCCATTTGGGCATTCGAAGCGATACCCTCCACCTTACATCTTAAGATTAAATTTTCAACCTCTTCTAGGATCGAAGAAGTCAGAGGGAATCAGGTAAAGGCAAGGGAATGTCACGTGAATGCAATACGTCTAGAAGAAGGAAGCTAGTCAGGTGACCCCCGACAAGAAAAGGAAATTTGAAGAGATAAAGGTGCAACCAGTAGAAGAACAAAAGATGGTGGAAATAATATAAGGAGATGAAGGAAAGATGGTCAAGTTTGAAATTGAAATGGCGCCAGAAATATAATGCCAGATGGTGGATATTTAGGGAGAATGCAGCCACCTATTTACGTGGGAAGGGGGGCCACATGGAAGAGTTAGACCCCAAGTTTGTCAGCATTTCTTGAATGTTAAAGCTAATGCAAAACTGGCTCAGCAAAAGAAGAGAAGCATGGGGCCTGAAAGGAACAAAATAATTCGGTCAGAAGTGCAACGATTGCTAGGCCTACAACATATCAACGAAGTTATTTATCCCGAATGGCTGTCAAACGTGGTGCTCATTCCAAAATTCGGGGGAAGATGGAGAATGTGTGTCAATTTTTCGAACTTATACGATGCGTGCCCAAATGACTGCTATCCATTACCTAGTATTGATCAGTTGGTAGACTTTACGGCGAGATGCGCGCTGTAATTCACTATGGATGGAGACCAATGATATAACCAGATACCCATGGCTGGAGAAGATCAGGATAAGACCAGCTTTATCACTGATGTGGGAACCTTCTGCTATCTCGTGATGCCATTTAGCCTTAAGAATGCAGGAACCACCTATCAAATGTTAGTTAACTTCATGTTTTCAGAACTAATCGGGGAATCAATGGAAGTTTACATAGATGACATGATTGTCAAGAGTCAGAGAGCAGAAGATCATCATGAAGACTTAAGAAAAGCACTAGCCATCATGGATAAGTATGGAATGAAGATAAATCCAAGAAAATGCTTCTTTGGGTTACGAGGGGGAAGTTCATGGGTTTTACGGTAACAAAAAAAATGATAAAAGTAAACCCCGAGAAGGAAAAAACCATTGTGGAAATTCCATCACCAAAAACCATGAGAGATGTACAAAAATCTACGGGATGGATAGCCTCACTAAGAAGATTTATTTCATGATCGGCTGAAAAGGGGTTGCCCCGTCTTCAAAATATTAAAGAACATTGCAGACTTCTAATGGAGTCTGCAATGCAAAAAAAACTTTGGAGAACTAAAGGAATACTTGTTAAGCCCCCTGCTGCTGGTAAAACCCATGCCAGGAAAGGCGTTGTTCGCCTATCTTGCAGTAGGAAAAGAAGCAGTAAGCGTTGTGCTGGTAAAAGAATAAGAAAATGAGCACCTTCTGATATACTATGTGAGTAAAACATTGTAGGGGCAGAGGCTTGACACACTCAAATAAAGAAATTAGTACTATCCCTTGTGACGACAACCCAAAAACTGTTGTCTTACTTCTTATCTCATCGGGTAACTATCATAACCCAATACCCCCAACGTACTATTCTCAACATGCGGTAAGTGTCGAGGCGTTTAGTGAAATGGGCGGTGGAGTTAGGAGAGTATGACATCTCATATGCCCCTCCACCATCCATCAAAGCCCAGGTGCTAGCATACTTTCTCATGGAAATGACTGAACCTGGGCCAATGAAAAACTCACCAATGTGGATGGCTCATTGGCTGGAACTTATGGCAGAGCCACGTTAGTTTTAAGGAATAAGGAGGTTGAAGACGAAATCCTAGATTTTGCTGTAAGAATAGACTATCCCCATTCTAATAATGAAGTCGAATATGAAGCTCTCCTGATAGGGATGCGGTTAGCTCAAGAATGTGTCATCAAAAGGATAACAGCTCACAGTGACTCGCATTTAATCGTGCAACAGATCAATGGGATTTATGAAGCTAAAGAAGAAAGAATGAAGGAGTGCGTGCACATATTGCACTAGAGGCACATATCATTCGAGGAGTTTAAATTGGTTCAGCTCCCTCGTACAGAGAACCATGAAGTGGACATTTTATCTAAAATAGCCAATCAAACTACTACCGTCCATACCCGACGCATCACCCTTTTACAGTCTACAGAGTTAGAAAAAAGTAGGGCACGAAATGGTAAGCGTTATCGTAGCGCTTGTCGAAGAGGGATGGATGGTGGACATTAAGGCGTATCTAGAAAACCCCAAGGGATACTCCAGAGACAGGTCGTTGCAGCGGTAGATGGAGCGCAAGACCGCCTGATATTTAATACACCACATTGTACTATATCGCCGATCTTACTCCCACCCCATACCCGATGCCTCGATGAAAGTGAAGATCAACAAGTGATCATAGAGATTCACGAAGGCACCTGCGTAAGTCACACTAGTGGAAAAAGTATGGCCCTTCGTATTATATGTTAAGGCTACTATTGGCCCACGGTGGTCAGTGACTGTGAAGATTTCTCGAAAAAGTGTAAGGCATGTCCATGCATCAATAACCCATTGCCCAGCTGCACCATGGGAACCCAACCATATCCTGTATCCATTTTCCAAATGGGGAATCAACGTGGTGAGACCATTGATCCCAGATGCAGGGCAAAAGAAATTCCTACTGATGGCCGTCGACTATTTCACCAAATTGGTAAAAGCAGAGCATCTAGCAAAGATAACTCCGGGATCCGCTATCAATTTCCTCTGGAGGTTTATAATATGCTGCTTTGGCATTCTTGGTATCTAGTCAGTGATAACGAGCTTCAATTCACAAGCCAACAACTAGAGGAATGGTGTGACCATTGTCTAGGTAGGGTATCCTCAAGCAAACGGTCAAGTGGAGAGGACCAATCAAACTCTATTGAAAATATGAAAGCTCAGCTTGACTGGCACAAGGCAAGCGGGTAGAGGAAGTCGATGGCATATTATGGGCTTATCGGACCACTCAGAGAACAACCATGGGAGAAACCCCATATAGCTTAACCTATGGAAGCGAAACGATAATACCACCAGAGATAGTAGCAGAAAGCTGGCGGGTTAAGGAATATGATGAGGTAAGCAACAATTCAAATCTTGCTTTAGCGCTGGACTTATTAGAGGAAAGAAGATCTAGAGCCGATATCCGGCTCGAATACTAGAAATCACGAATGGCCCGATATTATAATGCCAAGGTGAAGACAAGGACATTTCAAGTAAGAGACTTGGTGCTTAAGAGAGCGAAAGTATCCAAGAATGTAGAAAAGCTCCAACCCAAGTGGGAAGGACCTCTCAAGATATCCAAAATCATCGGAGCAACATTTTATCTGCTAGAATATCTGGAGAGGAGGGCGTATCCCAACACTTGGCATGCGGTTAATCTAAGAAAGTATTACGCTTAATGTAAACATGAGCGCTACAAATAAATAAAAATGTGTTGTTCATAATATGATCTTTTCATTAAGAAGGGGATGTTACAAGTAGTACAAAAAGAGGACCCCGATGAGAATCCCATCAAATCGTAAGTCTCGCTACCTAACTAGACCACAAAACAAGGAACTCCAACATCCAAAGATAAAGGCGAACTCGATACAAAAGACCTGCCATTTATTCTAGCTCCGATAAATACAGAAACTAATGGCAGCAGAAAGATAGGAAAAGATACATAATACACTCCAGAAACTTCAGGGACAGGCAGTCCGCGTACAAACTATCTGGAGGGATACCCAACTTTCAAGGGTCATAGGTTAGGCACTTGCCCTCCCGAATTATACGACATCGTTGCTCAGGAGATAGTTCCATTGGATAAACCATGCCGATCTAGGGAACATATAAGTCATTGGAAGGACGAGTGGGTTCAATCGGAAGAGAGGGGTGCAACATCTCAGATGTAACTCGGTGAATCTAGAGAAAGAATACTCAAACTACTAGGAAAACCCAGCACGGATCGAACCACCTCTTGACATAGCCTATATCCAATACGCACCATATCCCTAAACTCGCGAATTTGTGATGGATGTTGTAGGTCGATAACAGCTTGAGCACGGGCTATCACCAAGGCCACGCCATGCTCTTTAGTCATTTTTGCCACTTTGGGCTAGCCATATCCGTGTGGCAGATACCAATGAAACTAACTCATCTGAGGCCTTCACCTGGTTGCACAAATTCTTAATTTTCTCTTCCAAACTCATTTCTCTAGCTCTCTCCAGAACAAGTCTCCATTCTAGATCCCAAGACTTATCGCGTTCATCCTTTAACAAACCTTCGTGAATACCTTGTGTAGCCTTCGCAATCACATCCATATATGCAATCTTTTTGCGAGCATCGATAAGTTCCTTCTCTATGTCATCGCGATTGTGATAAATAAATCCCAAGTTAAGAGGCAATTGATCTCTCTTAGCCATGGTAGCATCGAAGAGCATGAACAACTGTAGGCATACATATAAGCTGAGATAAGGATTGGGTTATCATCAGGAATGTAAAAATTACGATAGAAGTTAAGAGATAAATTTACCTCATAAAGGTCCTTGCATGACAAGTCCTGAAGAGTCGACAAGGAAAATATGCCCAAAAGCTCGCAATCCACTTGTTTCAGCAAGCCTCTTAGAAAATTACGGCAGAAGTCAGCATCTGAGGCACCCGTATGGAGGATAACAGAATCACGCCTAGGAAAACCAGGAGGGATGCGACTTGGGCCTTCTCCATTAGAATAGGGAATCGTAGAAGAAGGCAGGGTGGAGCTCATCTCTACCACATTTACAATGGCGGGAAAGTCAAGAGACCCCAAATTTCTCTCAACGGTAGCACTGGTTACCACAGAAGGAGTAGGCAAGGTAAGCCCCATCGATGGATCAACTGAGGAAATCAATTGACCATCATGAGAAGACGAGTTGGGCAAAGGAACTTCCCTAGAAGTTGAGCTTGATGCCCCCTCAGACGGAGCCTCTATAGCCCAAGTAAAAAGGTCGCTATCTATGACAGTTGGATGACTTGTTGGCGAAGGCATAAACACCATTTGAAAATCTAAAGGAGGAGAAATCCTCCCACCTTCGGTATCGAAATTATCATCTGACAGAGAGGCCAGAAAAACCTTGGCAAAGGGTTGTATAACATGAAGATCCATCACCGAACCTACCCAAAGAAGATAGCTACTAAAAAAAGGCAGTGCTGCAGGAAACCACTAGGAACATAATAAAAAATAAAGAGGGGATAATCCGAGTAGCGCACGAAAGAAGGAGTTAACAAGAAAATCCTGGGGAGGAAGTGTGTGCACCTTGGGACCACATTGTAAACCAGCCATCGTCAAAGCCTTAGAGTCCTCCAACAGTGGGCATATTTCATACAAACCGGTGTAGAGACTCGTACTCGTCAAAAAAGTCATCTCATGAACTGCGGTCTCTGGAGTAGGCACCACATACCATGAACCCCATTGAACATGTACCCCTATGAAAAAGCAGATCCGAACTTTGGTTTCAGAAAGAAAAATTTGCGCCTCCAATCGCCTAATTGGGGAATGCGCCTGGTGATAGTAATAAAACTCCGATGGTTATCCCGGTGCACCAAACTGAAAAAGGGAAGCCCATTTGGGCAAGGATGAAGGATAAATGCAGATCCCACCAATAGGGAGTAACCATGAGGTTCAATAGCTTACAGCAGAGAATATACCCAATCAAATGGTGAAAGGAGTTGGGGATAAGCTAGATGGGGCATATTTACCAATACTTGAACAAGGACTATATAAGCGGATGGAAAAACATTCGAATGCCACATTTTATCTGAGTATATAGTCATATACCCCATCAGAGGATCAAAGGCCCTTTGGCGCGAATTGGGAATAACCAAATGCTGGAACTGCACCCCATAGCCGAATATAGTACTCATTCGCGTCCAGATGATATTTGGCAAACAACGAGAGCACGGACTCCAAAAGCTCCACGCTTATAGAAGAAGCTACACATCCTCCCCCACCATGTTCCTAGCATTTAAATGGGCAGCATTGAACATCGAAAATCATTCAATAGGCAAGTAAGCCTCTCTGCGAAGGAAAGTAAGTCGTATAACATCAATTAAGGAAGCATCGCTGTGAAAAGGGGGAGTCACTAAAGCAATGGCAGGCCTTATCGAAGCAATTGATGACCCACTTCTTATTCTCATGCGAGAGTGAGAAGAGTTACCAGAATACTCGGCAGAGGAACGCCGAACTCCATGCAAAATAAAAGCATTCTTTGGAGCAGAAGAGTTATTGGGAGAATGTGAGGAAGACTGAGAAGAAGTCATTACAATCCTTAAGAGGCTGGAAAGGAATTTTTGGGAAAGAAAAGTTTTTATTATTGGTGGAAAAGTGACAAGAAGCTGACAAGTGGACAAAAGGTGATAAGAGGTGAGTGAATATCACTAAAAAAGAAACAAAAGTGGCATTCTGAAAAAGAAAGGGAAAAACTCCTTTTGAGAAAAAGAATAGCTGCAATGTGATAAGAGAATGTATGTGGAAAAGTGTGAAAGTGAAGAGGAATGTTTGCTAAGAGCTCATATTTATAGCAAAAGAAAACACATGCCCGACACCTACCATTTAAGAGGCATAAAGAATGAGCGGTTTCCCTGACCAATGTCGAGCACATGCAGCTAACGCTCCATGACACGTATGGAAAATACCTCAGATAGTGGGGAACATATTTTGGTATGAGATATAAAAAGTTGAGTTAAGGAATTGCACGACTCCCAAGATATTCAAAAAGAATTATAAAATAGTCAAAGTGCAGAGCAGCTGTAATAATGGAGATCGGTTATAGCACAAAACGGCAAATATTCACATTCACTTAAATGGTGGAATTAAAAATATAGAGGGAAAGGCTATATCCCCCAACAGAGTTCCGATAGGGCCAATCCCAAACAAAGTTCAAATACATAGAAAAAGAAACAACTGCAGAAACATAAAAAAACTAAGAGGATCCTTAAGAAGCACCGGCTACCGAGGAAACCACGGAAGTAGTAGCGGGAGAAATCGATGGTGCAGAAAGTGGAGGAGATACAGCTGAAACGCTTACATGCAAAGATATTAGAGGCAATATCACAACGGATGGTTTAACTCCACCTGGAATAGAAGGCCTCAGGATGAGGGAAACAATTGAAATCCTTGTCCCTGCGCTAGAACCTGCTAGAGAGAGAGAGCGAGTAGCGGATCACCCAAAAGTTTTATAGGCTTCTTTTAGGCTAGGGGGCTTCGTGAGCATCTCACAAACATCTAGGAAACGTACGTTAGCCCCTTGACCAAAGAGGTTCTTCTCCCAAGCTTGGATACCATATCTCAAGAAGCCACAAAGAAGATAACCCATGAGATACCCTTGGAGTATATTTTCAAATGTTGTCTTCCGTCGGTCGAAGATCTCTTCCTTCGTAAAGGCCACCACAACATCCCATTTGCACTACAGTTCCTCGGGTGAAATGAATCCCTCTAGAACCACAGACACTTTTTCCAGGTCCTTAGTAACGGTTTCCACCCTTAGAAGAGATTGCTCCAATTTTATTTTTAGCTTCTTATCTCTCTCGGCCCATGATATATTCTATCATTCCAAAGCCTCCACCTTGCCCATCAGGTCAAGTTTAGATGCCTTTAAAGCATCAATGGTCTCTTGTAGTTGTGTAGTTTCCCCTGTCAGGTTGACATATGCTTCTTCCCAGAGCAATTCGATATGACTCAATTGACTCACATAGCTCCTTTACCTCCCCATTCTTATTCCGAAGGTTATCTTCCGCCAAGAATCTCGCTGCTTGAGCTGAGTCAACTTCTTACCAAATAACGGGAAGAACTTTTGGAACTTAGGAGAATAAAGGCCAAGAAAAGTTAGAATGTCGCTGAAGTATAAAAAAAAACTTACAAAGTGACTGAAATATCATACCATTCGAACCATACATTTGGTGCATCAGCGAGCGAATGATTCACTTTGCACTGGTAGTGCTTATGTGGCTGAAAGATACTACGATACTACTCCTAATGCTTCATCTATCTCCATCAAGCTGGGAGTAGGACGTATGCTCGGGCCCATTTTAGTGGACGAAGCAGGATAAAAAGGGGACCCATGCATGATATACCGGTTAGAAAATGGTAAACCTATCCGGTGAGGAACCACGGACGTAAGGGGTGAGCCAGTAAATACCGCTGAAGCTATGGTCCTAACACCAGAAGAATGTGCCATCTCGCTCTGGGGATCAGAAGATAACAACTCATTCATAAGCGACAATATACCCCCACTGAGTGTTGGAAGAATTTTGAACTTCGTCGGTAGTTTCATTTGATGGACCCCTCGGGAAATAAATCGTAAAGCGAAAAGGCCCCCATCTGTAAAAAGACCATTTCTGATGTCTCCCAAAGTTCGTCCTCTGCCACCACCAAAATATCACTAGTATAAGGAAGGCACACACTTTAAAATACAGACTCTAAGGAAAATAAATAAAAACATACTTATAACAAGGGCATCTTCGTCATACACCATAGGGGCTTTTCCCTTATCTGCTAATGAGGAAAGGACATGTGTTACTCACAATGCGTGAAAACTCAAACACCGAACAAACAAGAGTAAGACTGCCATAAATACCTACGTGTAATAGGAATAATAACCTTCCCGAAAGGAAGCTTCAATCTCATCAAGTGTGTCAAGCGTGATAGGGAGCGACTCCGATGAAAGCACTGAAAGGGAGTCCGCGTCAAGCGTAGACGCCCCACCACATAGGAACTTACAAGGGCGGAAGAAAGGTTGATTACTTCTGCCAAGGATACAACAATCATTGATGCAATAGTAGCCGATATGGGTACATATCCCATCTGATCTTCAGAAGCAGTGACGATCGAAGTGGGAAAGCAAGATCCAACTCTAGCCCATCATAATCGTCAATGATAATAAAGGAAACGGGATTCTTGCCAGTCTAGCCTCCCATCACAGTATCGTCTTCCAACACATCAGAGACCTACTTGAGGACCTCGATAAGGCTATCGTGATAGATACATCAGTCTGTGATATTGATCGTGTTTGAATACGATCACCTATTGAAATTGACCCGATACTTGGGGACGTATCGTCAGCGGAGGTGGGGGAATAATGAACCATTTTAAATTACTTTCCATACAAAAAATAAGCGAGTAGAAATAGACACTGCATATTATTATATAAGGAACGCATCAAAAGGCATTACTACGTACCGAATAAGGTAACCAAGTAGAGGGGTAAGCACAACGGCTTTTCCACCTTGTCCACAACAACAATAAACCTCAGACTCGATGCTCAATACAAAGTTTTAAAGTATGAAGATTCTGCAAGAGTTTTAGCATCGAACAAAGGCAAAAATACCAATCCGGCATCCAGGTCATATTGAGGAGCCTTAGGTACTCTCCAAGTATGAGGAAAATCCCACTCACCTTCCCCCTCTGGTGTGACAAAGATGAACTTGCTCTTCTAGCTGCTATGGGAGTTGATAGCGCCATCCTTGTAGAGTCACGATGATCAAAGAAGTAGAAGGGTGCCCCAGCAGGTGATACTAATACCTCGAATATAGTAAAGAACCTTGTCACCGTACACTCCAAACCCTTCAGCAAGCACCAGAACACAAACACGACCAGGATCACGAAGCTATTTGGGATAAGTTGTCTAGGGCATACATTACATGCCTTAAGAACGTCATAGAACGGGGGAATAATTTATCGAAGCCACGCCTTCACCTACGCATAGTATATTCATGCTTTGCTGGAGGATCACTCCCCCTATGATCCTCTTCCGGCATCACGACTTCTATGTCGTGACCTAAAACACCAAAATCCATGAAAGGCTTCTTAACCTCTGTGGCGGTGCTAACCGCTAAATACACCTTTTGCATATACGAGGAGGTCCTACCTTATCCAAAGACTTCTTAGCCCTCTTCCTCTTAGGAAGACCACCTTCTTCACCGCCCGTGGTTACCGCAGAACCTCTCTTACCAGAAGAAGGTTCAACAACTATGGTGATGGCTAGTGGGTTTGTGGCGGAGGAAAAAGCGGTGGTGCCGGAGGCAGATGCGACTGAAGAAGATGCGATATTAGAAGGAGATGCCATTAGTAAAGTCAACAAAAAAATTGGGAAAGAAGAGAAGCTCTAGAGGAGAATTGTAGGAAATCAACAAAGCGTAAAAATGTGAAAACTCGGATAAAAGGGAAGAATGGCGCAAAAGGGGTTTATATAACTCTAAGAACTGAGGAATATTAGTGGGAGTTAATGACCAAGTTAGTGGGGGTTAATGACCCGTAACTCCCATAGTAAATGGGCACGCTTCTCAAAATTTTAGGAGTCATTACTCATTTTTCCCGCTCGAGTAACGCGTAGTTTCAAACACGCTACGTGGCCCGGCACGAAGCATAATAATTCCTCTTGATTCTCACGAATGTAACAAGAACTTGGGGGGATTGGTGTTAACCCCTCTTAGTCCTACTTCGAACCCTGGTGGCGCAAGTGTCATGTTACTAGACGCTATCAGATACGATACCCCAGGGGAATAAGCAAGAGTTACGACGTCATCTTGGAGTACACCCAAAGGACATCATAGCGTTCCCTCCCCTTCACAGTATCACGACGAGGCTTACATGGTACAATGAGTTTGCGCATGGCACTACAGATCTAAGATAGTCCCACGATGCCCCTAGCACCTACGATACCCTTCAAGCAATGCTAATTAACTTCGTAAAGAACCCACGGTCACACGGTACTAAGAATGCTACTTCGATGTAAAACTATTGGCTGCGATGGTTCACATAAAATCATGTGACAAAATGTCATACTACAACACGTGTACTCCAGGAAGGAACCAACTGTAAAAAGAATAAACACGATAATTAGCCAATAGATGCATGGATAAATCACCCGTTAAAACATCATTCATGCAGATAGACACATGTCTCTAAAACCCCCTTATAAATAGGGAATGTACCCCATAGCTGTAGGACAAGTTGAATAAAATAAATCAACTTTACTTCCGTTTTCTCCTAATAACTTTGCTTGTCATCGTCAAACTCACAACGTTCGCATGTTTCCAAAAATTAGATAGGGCGTTCCGAATAAAATAAACGTTAATTACTCAAATACTCAAGAAATATAAAATAAGTGTTAACAATATGGTTTTTGTATTGAGTCTCTAATAAATCTTAATGTATTAGTTATCAGAATACTGATATTCGAAAATAGACGTTTCTTTAAGGAATTTATCAAAAATGGTCCCTTAGTGAACAATGTTGGTTCTTTATTGTGAAAAATGCACAACAAAATGCATCACCTCCCATTTATCAATTGTTTTGGTTCCTAAATAGGAGGGCAAAGGTGAATTGCAACTTTTAAATGTTAAGGAGATAAAGTGCTATCTATTTTAAGTTAAAAATATGTATATATTTTGTATTATACATTAAATCACTAAAACGGACAGCCCAGTGCACAAAAGTATCCTCGCAATACGAGAGTCTGGGGAAGGGTCCCGCCACAAGGGTGTATAAAGGGCAGGCCTTCCCCTGTCAAATTTGAGAAGAGGCAGCTCCGAGGACTTGAATCTGTGACATTTTTGTCACACAACAACATCTTTACTGGTGCGTCAAGGCTCTCCTTGTATACTTTAAGCACAAAAGAAATACGATTTTGAAAGTGCAAGGTGTTCAACAATGTTAGTTTAACATTGAAACTCGAATGTTAGCTAACATTGGGTTAATGAAATACTAAGATAACATTGATCTTTAAATGTTACTTTAACATTGAAAGCTGAAACACTTTGATTATCTCAGGTTTAAAGTTATAATATTTTTTTTTCTTTATTCACCTATTAATCTAGTTCCATTGTTTTAGTTGTCTTCGTATGTTTAAGCTAAGGCATGAAGTTCCTTGTTCAAGACATTTCCTTTTTTTTATCAACAAGATATTTCCTTATGGCCGAACATGTTTTCTAAAAAAGGAAAAAATTGAAGTTCAAGTGCAACTAGGAAACTTTCCGGGATGATCTCTGAATTGAAAAAGGAGTCTTTCCTAATTAGAACTCGATCTAATTTGGAAACTTTATTCAAGAAGGAGTCTGAGACAAACGGAAGAAGAGTTCGAGAAGGAAGTTTGAAGAATTAGCAAAATCATGTACAACATACCTTGAAGATCAAGTTTCAAAAAACCTATATAAAAGGGTGAAGTACATCAAGACAAACACAAGACAATAGAGCTAAATAATCCAGCGACATTAGATCAATTGTTGTTAGGCTTTTGTCTTGTTTTACAGAGGTTTGAGATTAATGAGTTAAGGCTAGTTCTTAGATTTAAGGAGTTAGTTTTTGTTTGCTTTGTTGAGTTCGATCAACTAGAGAGTGTGAGTTTGAGAGTTGAGAGAAACACTTTTGTTAAAAACATTATTTTATAGTGATTATTCTGCGTAATGCTCGGAAACTATTTATAATCTTCTTAAATTTGTGTGTTCTTTATTTCTGCTGGAATAGATTATGTGATCAGTGTTAAAGGAACATTGGCGATCCAATATTAGTTTAACTCCGTGCTTAAACGTATCAATCCTGATCCTACCATTTCAGATTTATTACCTAAAATTAGTTAAACATTTATAATATAAGTGATTATATCTTGATTTATACTTTCAAAAACAGCTTCCAAGGAAGTATTATAATTAGAATAAGAAGTACGAAAAGATATTACACATAGCAACTGTATTTGGCAATCAAGCATAACAAATAAATATACACTGGGCTGGGGGCATGGCGGACAATGTGCTTTTCCCCCCTTAAAAACAGTAACAACATGAAAATTACCCGTCCTGTTACACGTTAGTTTTCTTGCTTTTTTTGGTTAATGTTTGGACAATGTCACAAAGTTTCTTTCGTGCAATTGTGTTTTTTTTTTCTTGGTAGGCAAATGGAGAAATCTTTTTTTAAAATGAGGAGTATAAAACATATTTCTCCTCAAAGATTACAAGTACAATAACTAGAGGTAGACATCCAATTTCAAATTACATTAAACCTGCCAAAGGATGGGTAACCCAATCGGCAAAAGAAAGGTAAAAATCACCTTTCTTCGCTTAATTTAAACCAGCACCAAAATCTGATTTGAATGACTTCTATGGTTTTGTCAATGATCACTTGCTCGTTTTTAAGATGAGATATTTTCTAATCTTCTAGATTTCTGAAACCACAAAAAAACCACAATTGCTTCAATTTGTCGGCCCCTTTTCTTGTCCAAATAGAAATAAAATGTTCAAAATGGTTTCTCATATCATTTTGGAGTGCCACAGAAAATTCAAACGAACCACAAAATCGAATCCACAATGTGTACGCCAAATTACAAGAAAAAAAAAACAGTAAGTGTTCAGTTGTATTAGGTTCTTTCGTGCAATTGTTTAGTACATAAGATAATTTTCGGTTAGGTTTTGTTTATGCTGCGAAGTAATTTTCGTGCAATTGTGTACGTACAAAGAATAATAATATGGAGTTTTATTAAACCATCGTGACTTTGATATACATAAATCTTAGAACTTTGCATATTTGAGCTTCAAAGAGAAACCCTTGTAATTTTTTTTTTCAATTTATTAATAGATGAAAAGATACCTAACGGGTACGGCAAGGAATTTTTACCCGTTAAGTAATTAATTGGTTGAATTGAAATTTTACATGTCTTAGAGTGTGGAAGATCTAATTACATCTTTATTTGAAAGTTCCCCTCAAGTTAACCTCTACCAGATAATGCATACGTATCATCCACTTTTCCTTTGCTGCATTTTCATTTCTTTCTCTCTGTAATGCTCATAGTTAAGTTCTCGATTTTCAGCACATATATTAACTATCTCTTTCTATACCATGCATTAAACCAATAAGTCATCACCTCCTATATTACGTAAACACCATTAAGCGGTTAACAAATTCACAATTAATACTTTTCACGCGAACTTAATATTTTGTCCATGTGTTATTATTTATAGAGGTGGGTTGTGTAATTTATTGGATATGAAGAGTGCATGGTTCTATAGTAATCTATTTACGTTACATTGACAAATGAACCAAAAAAACCCTTTTAACCTACAAATGAATGTTGAGACTTGAGACTAAACACTTCCAACCAAATTCTAACATAACATAGCCATGAATCGGTTTGGTAGCGCCTTTCAATGTCGAAAAATGTTTAAATATCTAATCAGACTACCTATTCGCCACTCAAAAACTATTTTGTTATCTTGGGAAAGCACCTAAACAGTTCCACATATACAACTTTCTAATTGTTATTAATTGCCAAAATAATTAAGAACCAACTTTTTTTATGTTTTGTTGGTTAATTTGCTCTGACGTAGTAGCTAAACCACACGATATCTAGTAGTAATCTAATAAGTTGTGTCTGGTGTTAACAACTTAGTAAGTAACTACCACAAATATGCAACCAAAATTATGTTTGGCATATTTAGAACAATACTATGTCTTCTCTTATAGTCGATAATCGGCAAGTTCTTAAATCAAGGTTGGCTCATGATAAAAGAGAGCTGCCTGATTAACATGGGGTCTATTTGTTTTTAATTGGCAATTTTAATGTTATTAGCCACGTAGTGAGAACCGAGAGAAGTACCGGTCACTGTCGTGATAGATAACTACTAACTAGTGATAGACGATTGAGTAGTCTTTGGCGTAACACGATTTTAGACTAAAAAAAGGAAAAATGTATTCATACCAAAATACTTCAAATTAAATATCTAAACTTTATTAACCCGAACATCTGGTGTCGTAATGAGTTTCCAATACTAGTTTCTTTACTCAGGACACGTTTACTTGGAGAAACGAACCTCCACAAAACTAGTAGTAATGTGTAATTTGTTTGTTTACTTACAAAGGTTAGTAATATGTTTGACCCGCAATAATTCTGATGTGGCAGACTAATTCCACAACTGGTAAAAGGTCTGCCAAATTATTAAACTCTAATTTGGCGTGTTTTCGTCTGCTGATTTGGCAGGCTGATAAGACACTCCACATCAGACTGATTTGTAGTTGTGTTAGAATCAGCTTTGTCCTTTACACGCTTGCACTCCAAGCTTCGCGACATGAGAGGTTGGATACTTAATGATTTTGGACTGAACTTAGGAACGAGCCAAGCTGCCTACGTATCCCAAATGAGAAAATCAAGTCGAACATAGTTCATTTTTCTCTTTTGAATAAGCCTTAGATGACTAGAATAATCCTAACTACCGAACCCGGGAACTGTCGAACTGTCGAACATGAGCGGATTCGATGCTAGAATAATTGTCGAACATGAGCAGGTTCGATGCTGGAATAATTGTCGAACTGGAGCAGGTTCGATGCTGGAATAACTGTCGAACTCCAGGACAATCGAACGGTCCTTGATTCGATGTTGAAAACTGTCGAACGGAACTGACTGACTGATAAAGATCGAACTGGAGGCAGATCGATCAAATCGAAGAACTCTCGAACAAGAATAACAGTCGAACAGCTTGGTTCGACTGTTGTAGGTTGGTGATTAGTAATTAATGATGTGTCTTGAGTATTAGGATCCGGGATATTTATATACCTCAGAATGTGGATCCCACTCTGCAAAAGGGCAATAACAATCGAACGTTACCGTTTGATCGTCCTAGGACTATCGAACCACCTCGGTTCAATTCTTTTCCATTTGGGTCATTAAGGGGTCAGGCGGGCCCATTTTGTTTTTCTGAGCCACCAAAATCACCCCCACCATATAATCACCCAATTTGGGAGTCGGTCTTGATTCAAGAGCGGGTGCCAAATTTAAGAATGCTTGTTGTTGTTCTTGAAGCATGGATAGGATGGTGATTTGTTTCAAAATATTCCCCTCGTTTGAGAGCCCTAATTCGTAGGAACGGGTGCCAAATAATCGTGTCCGGCTTAAAAATATGCCCCCTATATGGGAGCATTAATCCAAAGGATCGAATGCCAAGTAATAATATATGGTTTCAAAATATGTCCCCCATTTGGGAGCCGTAATCCGTAGGAACGGGTGCCAAATAATCATATTCGGTCTTCAAAATATGCCCCCTATTTGGGAGCCGTAATCCGAAGGATCGGATGCCAAGTAATCATATTCGTCTTCAAAATATGCCCCATATTTGGGAGCCATAATTCGTAGGAACAGCTGCCAAATAATTATATTCGGCTTCAAAATATGTCCCATATTTGGAAGCCGTAATTCGTAGGAACGGGTGCCAAATAATCATATTTGGCTTCAAAATATGCCCCCCATTTGGGAGTCGTAATCCGTAGGAACGGGTGTAAAATAATCATATTCGACTTCAAAATATGCCCCCTATTTGGGAGCCGTTGAAATGATTAGCCACAAGTTGCGAGTCTGTAAAGACTACCAGGTGTTTTACTCCCAAAGAGCTGGCCGTTGAGTTTCCGACGAGAATAGCTTCTTATTCTGTCATGTTGTTGGTCACAATGAAGTTAAAGAGATCTTAGGTAAACACCTACGCCTTCGCTAGTCATCGACGTATAATGTCCATGTGGCTTCCTCAATGTCGATAGTGGCGACTCATGCCTCTGGAATTTGTGCCCTTCCTAGAGTTTCCGCGATAAAGTCTGCTAGGACTTGTTCCTTGATAGAGGTCATCGGGCGGTATTCAATACCATATCCACCGCATTTAATTGCCAATATAACAAGCCTGCCAGAGGTTTCGGGCTTAGACATCACTTGCTCGAGTTGTTCGTTTGTCAACACCATAATGGGGTGTGATTGAAAGTATGAGTGACATCTGGTGCCGTGATGATGACAGTTAGCACAAATTTCTCAATCTCAAGGTAGTTGAATTCCGTTGCCTGGAATACCTTTAAGACGTAGTAGACTGGATGGTGGGAAATGCCTTCCATTCATACCAAAACACGGCTTAGCGCATACTTAGATACTGCTAGGCAGAGATATAGTGTTTCTCCCTCAATCGGTTTTTTCCACAACTGTAGGAAGCTGAAATATTGCTTGAGCTCTAAGAAAGCTTGATTTCATTCCTCGATCCATTTGAAGTTCTAATTTTTCTTGAAGACTTTGTAGAAAGGTAAGCTTTTCTCAACTATAGTGGAGATAAATCTCGCAAGTGTTGTCATGCGTCCGCCCAAGCGCTATACATCGCGCACGCTTTTGGAGACGGAAGTTCAGTAATGGCTTTGATCTTGTCGGGATTTACTTCGATTCCTCTTTGATTCACCATGTAACCGAGAAACTTACCTCTGTTGACCCCGAAGGTGCATTTCCTTGGGTTTAGTTTCATGCCATATTGTCTCATTATAGAGAATGCAATGGTTAGGTGATCAACATGATCCTCTGCATTGATGCTTTTGACAAACATATCTTCAATATCGACCTCCATGGTTTTATCGATGTGTTCTTAAAATATCTTGGTCACCTAGCTTTGAAAGATTGTGTCAACATTCTTTAGTCTGAAGGGTATAACCTTGTAGCAGAATACGCTTATGTTTGTCACACATGCGGTTTTTCTCAAGTCGTAGACAACTACCAGTATTCGATGAAATTCACTTTGAGCAACTATCACGCTTAGAAGAGCAAATCCTATTGTTGAGTCGACCAACAAGTCTATCCTTGGCAAAGAGAACGGATCCCTAGGATAATGCTTGTTGGGATCAGTGCAGTCTGTGCACATGCCCCAATCTAGGTTGGGCTTTGGTGCGAGAACTATGTTGCTTAGCTATTTCGTGAAGCGTACTTCGTATATATGCCTTGCAGCAAGCTTGATAATTACTTTATTGATACGTTGATGCATTCTTCACTTTACTGAAGTTGCATTTCTTTTGTTTGGCAGGTTTTGCCTCCAGATTGGCATTCAACATGTGTGCGACAATTTGTGGAGCGATGCCATTTAAGTCTCAATACGTCCAAGAGAAGATATCCATGTCGCAAAGACATTGGATAGGCTTATGCTCCACATCATTTGACATTGTTGTGCCGATGCGTGTAATCTTGCTATCATCCTTAGGATATACTTTCTTTTGATTTATCCAGGGGTTCGACCCTGGCTGTGTTAGCCAATTATTGTATGATTCCAACTCTGGTATTATCTCTGTCTAGACAATGTTGTTGGGAATATTGCCATCAATGGACCCTTGCGGGGCTAGCGCTTTTCCCATATCAAGAATATTGTTGATCTCATTGACCTTTAAGACTGGATTCACATGTAGTGAAGCTAGATAGCATGCCCATACTCCTTTATATTCTGCATAGACTTCACCCGCACAACAATTAGTGAGGAATTTAAGCTTTTGGTGGTACGTAAACACCACTGCATTGAAATTATTTAGGCCTAAAAAACCAATGATGATGTTGTATGCGAACATGTATCGATGACAAGGTGTCAAGCATAATGTATTCCAACTTGTGAGTCCTTAGTCTTGGCGATGTGTCGAATGAGGTAGGGAAAATATCGCATATATGACCGTGATCGTTTAGCCACTAAGGCCGAGTAGTTAGCTTACCACTCTTTTCATATGAGTATCACTCAACTTTATTTTCTCTCTTAGCATCTTGGAAGATGACCTTTATCGAGTTTTTATTATCGATCCAGATCTTCTTGATGATGTAATTATTGATAACTAAACTGTTTAGATGAGTGGGTTTTATTACTTGTGAGTCAGATCTCTTTTCTTGTAGCGTGTTGTGATGCATGTCTTTTGTAAGGAATTTTCTATAGCGGAATTTGAATTCCTGGTGTTGTAGCTCCTCGGTGCTGAGTTTTATCATGAAAGTGAATTCATGAAGTTGATTTGGTACTCGTGTTCTCATAAGTCAAAGATACATAGGGGTCGAGCTGTCTGAGGAGGGAGCAATCGTTGCGCTACCTTGTGGTTCCCGAATAATTATCTTGTATCGTTAGCATTTTGAGGATTACGGCCTCACTTGTGTATTGGTTTTTGATATTTTTGACTGTTGTGTCCCAGCTACTGCTTTTGTGTGGCTGGGTTGTGGGAGGGCGCAATAGATACTCGCACAATGCCATTTTGTAAGTACTTCTCGAGTTAATTAAGGTTGACCTTGAGAGGTAGATGCCTTAAATAGCACGTAGCTTATGTTTCTAAGCACCTCGATTGGGCAATAGGTCATCGTGGCGAAGGCCGACTACAATAACAATAATAATGACATATAAGTGGTGGATCTGGTGCGAGCTGGTGAGGAGTTTCTCAAGCTTCTTGCGGCTTCTGTGCTATGGAGTGTAGCGTTGTGCATTGATTTTGTAGTTTACGTTTGGTTGAGATCTTTATCTATAGTCATGAGACTTATGGCATGCCTTGCCTTCATTTAGGACGGATATAGTGACAAACAACCAAAGAGGTGAAGTTATGCCATGCCACTTAGAGTGGATTGCTTTTAAAGTGATGGGCCAGTATCTGGAAGACGTGAATCCCGAGGCTCGAGCATAAATATCTATTATACAATTTCAATTTTTGTCTATTTGGTCACTGTGTCGCCTTTGTTAGGATACTTTGTTGCATTCTTGTTTAATGATTGCTTGCGTTTTATTTATGGCGCTTTGTACTTTTACATGTTATTGCTCGTCGATGTTGATAGCTAATTTGGCTAATGGATATTCGTACCTCTTGGGGTAATGATACATTTTATAGTAGTCTAAATGTGTACTCATTTGGGCGGATTTTCTTCATACCATGTTGGATAGATACCCGTAGTGCTACTTTGGACACGTTTGCTTCGTAGCATGATAGATTGGCGTTCGTCGTACAGCTTCGGGTAGGTTTGCATCGTACCATGTGGGTAGATGTTCTTGATGCAGCTTTGGACACGTTTGCATTGTATTGTGATAGATAGATGTATGTCACACTACTTTGAGTAGGTTTGCCTCGTACTATGTTGGGTAGATGTCCCTAATCCACTATGTGTACTCTAATACAATATCCAACCTTTCGGTCATATGGATATTTTGTTTACATCATGCTTTTGCCATCAAATGTCCATCCTTTGAGATTTAAGTTTGCATTTGACTGTGTAAGGCCGATGTCCATATTTTGAGATTTTAGGTTTGCATCTGACCACGTAGGGCCGATGTCCATCTCTGATATTTAATATTCTCATCTGACCACGTCGGGCCAATGTCCGTATGTTGAGATGTTAGGTTGGTTGGCATCTAACCTCGTCGGTTCGATGTCCATCTCTGATATTTTAGGTTTGCATCTGACCATGTAGGGTCGATGTCCATCTTGTTGAGACTTAGGTTTGCATCTGACCCCATTGGGCTGATGTCCATGCCTCTTTTTTCATAGCCGATGTCCATCTATTGAGATTTTAAGTTTGCATCTTACCTCATCGGGCCAATATCCATCTCTTGAGACTTCAGGTTTGCATTGTGCCATGATTGGTAGATGTCTATTATTCGGTTTTGGACAGTACCTTTATCATACCACGAGAATATAATCAGGCATGAACGACACCAAGCTATGCTAAGCTATTATAAGAATTGACTAGATTTGCATGGAACACCTTTAATACGCCGGAGAATAGCCAAAACAAAAAGGACTGGAAATCACCAAGAGCCTCGAATTTAGATCTCTCGCTTGGGAAACTACGTCAAACGCAGGTTGTCGAATGCCAAGTTAAGTATGGGATCCAGGGTTCGATGGTTATGCAGATAGGTGGAGCGGTAATAAATGATCTTCTCTCAAAATATTTGTCTTCCTGATTGCTAAAGTCTCAAATCATTGAAGTATCGAGATGCTTAACTCTTGAAATATCCAACTCGATGCTGAGTTGAGAAGGTGCAACTCTCTCGAATTGCTTTGAGGTAAGATTTTTTGAAACCACTTAAGGGTAATATTCTTCAATACCGATCATGAGTAATATTCTATGATACCACTTACGGGTAGAATTCTTTGATACCCCTTATGAATGAGATTCTATGAACCACTTACGGGTAAGATTTTTTGATACCACATACGGGTAAGATTCTTTGAAACCACTCACGGGTAAGATTCTTTGATACCACTTACGGGTAAAACAAATTATGACTCTATTCTAAGTGTAGTTGTTTGTATCCTCAGAGGAAGCTCCTCTCAGTCGTTCATGTATAAAGATAATGCATAGGCTTGCTTAGAAATATATTTGTTAACAGAAGGAAAATTCACCTGCTTAAGATAGACAATAATTCAATCACTGGAATTACCAGATATATTATTATATGATTATGCGACTTGCATTCACGATACATGTATCACACCCCAAGTCTCCATCGGAAAACCCCCGAGGACCGACAAACGAGAACAACACCCAGATATCTCCTAGCCACACCAAGCGCCCTCGGAGCACATCTTCAAAAATCAAATACTGGAGCAAAGTTGTGCCTAATGGCCCAACAGGCGGAATCCGTAACCAAGGCAGACACCTATCGGAATGCACATCAGAACTGTCGCTGCATCGGACAAGCACTCTGCCCCACTCATTCGGCTTCTCCGAGAAGTATGAACCATCGGAAAGGATGAGTTAAAAGAACCAACCTATCAAAGCCCACTGGAGCTATCGGAAACCAACAGTCCCAGAACCTTGACAAAAACACTTCCTTGCTATGCACTCCCAATACAAATGCTCTCGGAACACTACCCCAGTCGACCAACCCAAAGGACGGAACTTCACAATAACGTAAGAACAACAGAACAACACTTTCCGGGCACTCGGAGAAAGAAAACACCTACCCACGAAAGCTAAAAACCCCTCGGAGATCAACTCATGAATAAGCACCCCCTCGGAGAATATCCTAAACCACTCACTCCAGAGTACGTACCTATCGGAGAAGCACTGTCACTAAGAGAACACCCAAACTTGGCCCTCAAGTCATCATTAGAAGCAATAAGCCCTCGTAGGCAAAGAAGGCAGTCTACCCCTTATCATAAAGGAGGCAAAAGCCCTCGAAGAAGATAAAATGATACAGTCAGCACTTAGTAAAGCAAGATAGACGTTATCTTATTGGTTAAATGAACATTGTAACGCGTGTAAAGCACCACCACATGCATAACGACACCTGTAAACCCATGCATAGCGACACATGTCCCTAAAAACTCTATATAAACAGAGGAAGAAGGGAAAGAAAGAGAGAGGTCGGACAATTGGGGGAAAACACACATATAGACTCGGAAATACGCATATCGACTTGGAAAAATAGTGGATCATAGTGAATAAAAGGAAGGAATGTTCTTGTCATTTTTCTCTCTCTTTAAATAGCGTTTAGTTTTTGAACCACGGGCAAAGGCGTTTCAACCCAAATAAATAATTCAGTTAATTAGGTCGTAATTCCAAACATGTTAACAATATTGCATTAAAATAAAAAATGTAAATGATTAATGTCTAGGATTGGGATTGGACACTCCCTGATCTTTCTTTCGATGATGTAGTTTTCCTTTGTCATAGCATGGATTTGATTACTGCTATTAGCACCACTCTTTGTTTGCTTGGCACCGAGTTTCATGTTGTTGATTCCGTAGTTGTTCCACCGATATCGATATAGATAGGATTGACTTTTAAGATTGCGAGCTAGTTTTCGAGTACATGTAGCGGGTTCCCACAGACGACACCACTATTTTGGGGTATTTTTGTCTACTGATTTGGTAGGCTGATAACATACTCCACATCAGACGGATTCATATTTGTGTTAGAATCAGCTTTGTCCTTTACACACTTGCACTCCAAGCTTTACGACATAGGGGGTTGGATATTTAATAATTTCGGACAGAACTTGGGAACGAGCCAAGCTGCCTACGTATCCCAATAAGGGAATCAAGTCAAACGTAGGTCATTTATCTCTTTTGAATAAGCCTTAGATGACTAGAGTAACCCTAACTACCGAATCAGGGAACTGTCGAACTATCGAACATGAGCGGATTCGATGTTGGAATAACTGTCGAATAGGAGCAGGTTCGATGTTGGAATAATTGTCGAACAAGAGCAGGTTCGATGCTGGAATAACTGTCGAACAAGAGCATGTTCGATTCTGGAATAATTGTCGAACATAAGCAAGTTCAATGCTGGAATAACTGTCGAACTACAGGACAATCGAACGGTCCTTGATTCGATACTGAAAACTGTCGAACGGGGCTGACTGACTGATAACGATCGAACTGGAGGCAGATCAATTGAACAAAAGAACTGTCGAACTAGAATAACAGTCAAACGGCTTGGTTCGACTGTTGTAGGTTGATGAATAGTAATTAATGATGTGTCTTGAGCGGCAGGATCCAGGATATTTATAGATCTCAAAATGCGAGCCCCGCTCTTCAAAATGAAAATAACAATCGAACATTATCGTTCGATCGTCCGAGAACTATCGAACCACCTAGGTTCGATTCTTTTTCATTTGGGCCGTTATTTGTTTCTGGGCCACCACAATCACCCCGCCAACCCCATATAATACATGAGTGGAGAATCATAGTAGTCAAGAGAAGTTAGTTCCCTCTGATCTAGTTATCTTTCTCTTTTTTGTTATCTTTTATAATCTGTTAATTTATTCTTGTGATGTAAAACTTGTTATCATGAGTAACTAAATACTTTGTATATAGACTTATAGGAATATTATCAATGATTTTTTGTGTATCGCGTTCGGGGTTATGCTCGTTGTATCTAGTTTATTTATTTTTCTTTACAATATTTTGTATATTTAGCTACCATATTATTGTCTAGTTTTGTTTTTGTTTTTGTTTTTCTTTTATAACTAGACACCGCAAAATCAAACAAGTCGATCTAATAATATAAATAGACTCTAAACAACTTGTTAGCGAAATGAATGCATGGCAGGGCTTTATGATAGCTAAAAGAGGATTTTTTCTTGGCTACCCAGTGGGTGCAATGCCCAGTCTCTCACATACTGGTGGGCCCCACCTGTGTGGGGCCCACACCCCATGTGAGTGCACTGGGCACTGGAGACTGGGTAGCCAAGATAGGACCCTAAAAGAGGTTCACAATATATACGGAGAAAAAAGTACTCCACTTTGCTAAGGTCCACTGTACTATAGGAGTCTAACACGCACTTAAGAGACTTTGAATGTGGAATAAGATTGAAGTTAAGATGCCTTAATAATTATGCATAGATTCAACTAATTAAAATCCGATGAAGATTGATAATTTGAAGATGGTGATTTGACTATATATGAATCATGCTAGTTTAGTATAAGATCGTAGCTTACAAACAAATATGGAATATTACAACAATAGCCGTAAACCTAGTATAAACTATGTCAAACGCTAGCATCTAGGTTGACTTTGTCTGGAACACCAATAGACTAACACTTGGAGCATCTATGATGGATGTCGAAGATATGAGATATCGAATCTGGAAGACGTCGGGAAACATGTCAAACTTATTGGATTTCGGGTGTGATGAGGATATCGAGTATGACAGGATATCGGGTTTAGGATATGTCGAAAGTGGTCTCCATATCGGGTGAAGTATATTGGGTGTTGAATAATATCGAACAGGGACTTTCGATATCAAGGTGCAAACAGTGTAATGCATTAATTGAACATACCTTGATTTGCGGATCGAGAGTATTTATAGACCTCAGAGGCGAGGATCACTTTCGAGATTTGAACCTTGTACCATATCGAATATGGATATTTGATATCAGGAGGGACATCGGGTATAGATCCCCGATATGTAATAAATCTGAGAATTAACTGGGTTTGGCCCAATCAATCCATTGGGCTGGCCCAATCAAAAAATGCCAATATCATGTGGTCCTCTAGTTCATGAGTTATTGTTGTAAGATGACAACTTGTAAACTAAGCAAGTCACAGTATAGGTACCTTACGTCCCCCTAGTTTATATGTGGGATCAGAATGGTATGTCAATTGATATTTTGAATTGTGGGACCCGTAATATGAAATTGGCTGATGTTGAGAGTCGCATTTAAACTATTAATGTTGTCTCCGTCTTGATCTATAGTTGAGTGCCCATGTGAATTATTCGATCAAATGGTCGCGTTTTGTTTATTAATGTAGAAAAAATTTGTATGTCAAAACTTTGATTCGATGTCGAATTTAACCGATATCGAATATCCCATATTCGACATGGGAGGTGAACCGCCCGCAATTAATGCATATTCAACGCACCGATAATCTATAAATAGGAGAAAGGAGGAGAGAGAAAATATTTATCTTCTAGCAAGAGTGTATAGTTTTTGGCAAAGGTATGTCGAATTTGATGTTGATATCGAATATGTGTTTCGAAATCGTAGTCCGATGTGCCAGATATATCGGGGTTCCTAAAATTCGATATGCTTTCTGTATCAAAGAGAGGTCCCCGATATTATGCTATAATTTCAATATGATGCAATATATATCGAATATTTCTATACTTAGTGAAGTTTTGCATATTTTGACAAATTTTAATGATTGATTATCTTTCTTTTTAGGTTTCCCGCAGCAAGAACGTAATCACCACACACCAAATCAATGTGGGTTTCCAGAATTTGGTTCAAGATTTTTAGATTTTGTAGGTGTTTTTGTATAAGGGTGTGGGTTTAGAGGAGTTTTTGGTATTTGCTAGAGAGAAAGTCTGGGCCAAGAGAGTTTTGTGCGGTTCTTGAAAATGCTACAGCGGTTCATGAGGATGAACTAGTAGGCGATAATGCCAGTCCTCTGCATCCTTTGGGCTATGTGCCGCCAACCCGAAGTGACAATGAAATGTGGGATCCAAACGATTTAGTCAGCGATTCTTACAGGCAAGATGATGAGGATGATTCAGAAGAGGAGTTTGGTGAAGAAAATGAATATGGCTTAGATGGGGCGAGAGAGGGAAAACGCTTCAGGATGCGAGAGAGATATCAAGATATGGTATCCGGCGTGCCCCATAAGTCTAAGTACTATTATGATAATTATGATCTAGGGGCTATGAAATAAGGTTCCCCGAGAAAGATGAGAGGCTGCATACATAGGGGGTCAGTCATATTACCATAAACACCAAACATTTTGTCAATGGGTTGCGGTTTTTCATTTGTCTGCTGCTCAACACCTTGTTGAATAGAATAGGTGTTTATTTAGTTCAACTATCGTTGAACTCGTTCCGGGCTTTAGTGGCCTTCATCTTGGTGATGAAGACTTTTAACGCCCCATGCGGTGTTAATGAGTTTTGGAAGTTATTATCGGTGTTCACGAACAGGGAAGGCCGGGAAAGGGTTTTACTTTGTGAGAGCGAACCTTGGTCATAAATTTTTGACCGCTACACGGTTCAGCTACGAGTTGGCGCCAAGAAACAATTCTTCTATGTGAAAGAAAAGACTCCGGCGGAGTTCGATGGTATGCCAAAAGTTTGGTCAAGAGCCAAACGGTTCAATGTCCCTTCGGGTGTGGGGGGCTCCAATATAGAAGGAGGATTTTTTTACGACCCTAGTTAAGCATAACTTTGACCACACGTTGTTGGTCAAGGATGATGTCGTAAAAGTCGGTGGCCTATCACCCAGCCTATAGCGGTCCGCATAGCTTGGGTATAGATCTATAGATGCATATCTTTTTAGCGTATTATGCTTGTATTTGTGATCCTGCCATAAGTTATGTGTCTAACTCGCTTGTTATACTTTTCCCGCAGTCACTATCGTGATTGGTCGCCAAACAAGGATGCAACAATTTGCTGCCTCAAAGCGGGCAGCTGGTGTAGTTGCTGCCAGTGCTGTCCAGGGGGCGGATCCCAATGCACTCAAGACTCGTGGGCAAACTGGTCATCACTCTCAGGCAAGGGAGGCTGGTGGTTCTCAAGGCGATAGGGCAACCAGTCCGTTAGACCAGGGTGTGGACTTTACAGATGTTCCTCTAAGTCAATCGGGTGATGGGGGAGCTAGCTCTATGAACCCTCAGGCCACTCCCTCCTGGTTGAGGATCAGGTTTGACGGGGCGTAAAAGGTCGTATCCCAAGGGTCCCGCCACACCCCTTCTGTCTGGTCGCTCAACTCTTGGACCCAACATCTATGTTGGATCCTATGAGTTCAGTGAGAGCGAGATTGTTAGTACTATGGGCAGAACTTTCCCCGATGTGGAGATGACTCCCATGCTAGGGGAGCAAGATAGAGCTCAAGATGTGCGATGTGGAATCCACGTCTTCCAAGCTGTAAGTGTTGGAACTAGTTGTTTACTTAATTATTAAATTCATTGAGTAGTGTTAGATGTCAAGTATTCCATTAACTGGTCTATTCGATCGTCTGGACTTTGCCCAGGTTGGCAAATTTCTGACCACAAGTCTGAATGTGGCGCACAATTCTGATGCCAATAAGGCGGAGGCAGTAGCGCAGATGGAAGCAGATATTGAGTTGATGGCTAGTTTTGACCCAACTGTGGCGGAGAAAGCCGTAGCTGGAAGAATCATTCTTTGAGCCAGCTTCACGGCGACAACCAGATTCTCACTACCTCTCGTGTAGTAAATCAAAAATTGAAGTTCTAACTTGAAAAATATAAAGAAGGATGTTTATGTCGAGAAGAAAGGTAAGGAGGTTGCTATAGTCAAGCTGGAAGAGATGAAGGTCGAGAATCTGCGTCTTCAATCGCAGCTCGCCAAGGTCCTAAGAGCCATCCAGTTCGAGGTAGAACTCTTGTCAAGTATCTTCGTACGCTTATATATCTTAATAACAAGTAGACTTTGGTCCTTAGTTATCTTTTTATTATATAGCTTACTATCCATCTCTCGAGATAAAGCACCGCATCGCAACGGAGTTCATCCTGAGCAGGAAATCAATGCAAGGCATGACTGGCAGGATCGTGAAGAATGCAAAGGGCAACTGTGGGACAGATCGAGATGCTCAATGGATTCCGTGAGGGGTTTGATACGAGCCAACTGGATATCATGTGTGGCCCTGCTGGGAAACCTCTCAGTGACTCAAATTTTGATGGATACCTAGCCCGATGCCTTTGCCGAGATCCTAAAGAAGGATAGCATATTATTGATCGGCATGAAGAGCACGCCTATGTATCTGAATTGAGAGTTGTAGTGGCGCTGCATCACCTTCTTCCATTTGTGTAATAATGTTTAGATAACATGTTTTCATTTATCTTTTTATTCTGATTTTTGGATAATTGTTCAATATTCTAACATTCGTTGCTATTGGTATGACTATCTTTAGGGTTGGATAGTCTTGTTCATTGCTTTATGCTTTTGCATTGTATTACTACAATAGATATGTGTGTTCTGCTACCGTTCACAAGTAGAAGAGGATTTTAGTGTATGGTAGAGGATAAACTCTTTATTATTACGCTCTTTTGCCTTATGCGCTCGTGAGGGGAACGCGGATATCTATTTCTTCCTTATCTTTTTAGACATGAGGTATTGTTTACCTATTTTGGTATTTTGTATCTTATCACGCGGGATAATTTACTTGTTAGAGTATTTTTTGCCTTATCACGCGGGATAGGAGATATATGTACCTGTCAAGGTAATTTCTGCCTAATTATATAGGACAAAAGATATGTTTATCTGTTGAGGAATTTCTACCACATCGCATATGATAGTAGGTATGTCTACTTGTTAAGGTATTCTCTGTCATATCACGTAAGATAGGAGATAAGTCTACTCGTTAAGGTATTTTCTACCGTATCACGTAAGATAAGAGATAAGTCTACCCGTTAAGGTATTTTTTGTCGTATCACGTAGGATAAGAGATAAGTCTACCAGTTAAGGTATTTTCTTTCGTATCACGTAGGATAGGAGATAACTCTACTCGTTGTATTTTATGTCGTATCATGTAGGATAGAAGATAAGTCTACCTGTTAAGGTATTTTCTGTTGTATCACGTAGGATAGGAGTTAAGTCTACATGTTAAGGTATTTTCTGTCGTATCACATAGGATAGGAGATAGACTTCTATTGTCTTCAAGGATATTTCTGCCATATCGCGATGGATAGGAGATATACTCGTCCCTATAATCATATAGACAATATATAAGGTAAATAATATCACCAAATGAAGATTAACGATAGATAACGGCTACGAACCTGGTAGATTCTGATTCTCCTACGTATTCCGTGGTACGGGAACCAAGTCGGCGTAGTTCCCCCTATCTTAATTACATGCCAACCCATGAAGGGCAATTTAGGGAGTTAAAATTGTTCAGACATAATTAAAAATATGGGAATGTAGAAAATCCAGTGACTCTAAGACGACTACTTCGCCATTTGCTGGATTTCAAGAGCAACGACCTCTGGCTCTCCTCCCTCGTTGATCCTTGTGGTTACCTATAATCTCATCGATCCCGCCGGGGGTCAGGAATTTTGTTTTTTATGGTAAGTAGATACCACGGCTCGAATCGCATTGAGAGTTGATCGTCCTATGATCACATTGTAAGAAAATGGTTGGTTGACGATCATATATTGGACATTCAAGGTCTTCATGCACGGTTCTTTGCCAAATGATGTCGGCAACATGATGTGTCCCAATGGAACCACTTCAGCACCTCCAAAGCCTAGGAGAGGGGTAGAGACATCCTCGATCACATTATGGCCCAAGGCCATTTTCTCTAGGGCGTGTGCGAATATCACATTGGTCGAGCTACCATTATCGATGAGAACTTTCCAAACCCCGTAATTAGCAATATCTAACTTAACAACAAGAAGGCAGTTGAGATTACCTACTTGAATAGCTTGCATGGTGAGTTGCATCAGATCTTTCTTTGTGAAGGTGATCTCCTTATCATGTAGCTCTTTCATCTCCAAGAGGGTTGTGAAGCCTACATATCTGTCATCATGCATCACTCGGGTGATCTTCTTGCGTCCATTAGCGAAATCCACTCTGATAGGACCTCCATTGATCATGGTTATCATCCCTCTAGTAGGTGCATTGACTACGTGATTATGGGATCTAGGTGCCTGAATAGCTTTCTGCTTGTCCTTTCACGGTGAGCAAGATTTGTCCTTGTCATCCTGCTCATCCATACTTCTTTGGTGGCGGACATATTCTACCAATTCACCTTCACAGATCAACATCTATATCTCATCCTTTAGGTCTTTGTAGTCCTCCGTGTTATGTCCTTCGTGGTAGTGGTACCTGCAGTATTTCTTAGAAAACCTCATTCACAGCGTGTCTTTTAACTTCCTCGGCTCATTGAGCCATCCTTTCTTCTATGCGATGGCAAACACTATCAAGATATCCTTGTTTAGGGGAGTATACCTCCTAGGGGATTTATCTCCATGGAGATATATTCTCTCTTTGTTCCATCCATCCCTTCCTCTAGGGCGGTTCTGCACTTGACTCTAAGTGTTCTTAGTTGCCATCATCTCATCACAATAGATTGTATTATAAGCCAGATCGTTAATCTAATTGATAGTTTTTGGATGTTCCTTAGTATGGCAGCGGCGAACCTCTTATGCTTGGTTGCATTGAAAAGTTTTATGGCTGTTTGCCCTTTGGCTCATCCACTTTGAGCAATTCCTCATTGAACCTCTTCATGAAATCCTTTAAACTTTCCTTCTCCTCATGCTTGACCGAATTCAGGTGATTTAGATTGGTATGCATCCTTTTCTAGCTCGAAAATTAATTCTCAAACCTCTTTCTCAGTTGTTTATAGTTGGTCAGTGAACCCACATGTATTCTCGTGAACCAATCTAGTGCCGTTTCTGATAGGGTTGTAGCGAATATGCATGCCTGCATTTTATTAGAAAATTCATGAAGAGTTAGTATCCTATCAACATAGAGGTGTTGACGGGGTCACTCTTTCCATCATAAGCCTTAAGTTGCGGGATTTTCTCCCCCATGTCCAATGCTTCAGCTTCAATCTCATCACAAAAAGGCGTAAGCCTTCGATGACCCAAGACTTGCATGAGTCTGCAGTGCACTTATTCCATTTTTTGGTTCAATTGTTCCATCCTTCTTGCTATCTCCCTCATCTCTGCCCTAGGATTGGGGACCCTCTCTCCTGAGGATCTGAAGACCGGGCGATCCCTCTTGAATTCAACCTATTCCTCTTGATTCTGACCCCTAGGCCTATCGGCTGGACCTCTTGTCCTAGACTCTTGGGGATGGGGTGGCAAACTTCTAGCATCAGGGGCCTGATAATGGGAAGGGTGGCAGGAGGGTCGCAGTCATGGGTTTTTAAATGGTAGCATTGATCTGAGCGATCATTTTAGGGGGCATAGCAATTGTCGTGGTCGCAGGTGTGGGAGTCGGGGCTTGCTAAGGTTGATTCAGCGGTGGCTCAACATTAGGGTCAGGTATTGGTCGGTCCACATGAATGTCTCCGGCCATTGAAATTCTCTACAAGCAATCTTTGAGATTGTGAACGGGTCCTTCGTTGTGTCCTAGCGTCCTCGTCTGGAAATATGGTGTTCCCATAGACGGTGCCAATAGTTTAGTACAAGATTGTGGCTTACAGATGAATATAGAATACTACAACAATAGCCGTAAACCTAATACAAACTATGTCAAACTATAACTAATGCTAGCTTCTAGGTTGACTTTATCTGGAACACCAACAGACTAACGTTTGGGATGCCTCTGATGGATGTCGAAGATATGAGATATCGAATCTGGAAGACATCTAACATGTCGAACTTGTTGGATATCGGGTATTGTATAGATATTGGGTGTGATGAGGATATCGAGTATGAGAGGATATCGGGTTTAGGATATGTCGAAAGTGGTCTTCATATGGGGTGAAGTATATCGGGTGCTGAATAATATCGAACACGGACTTTCGATATTAAGGTGTGAATAGTGTAATGTATTGATTGAACCTACCTTGATTTGCAGATCGGGGGTATTTATAGACATCGGGAGGCGGGGAACGCTTCCGAGATTTGCGGCAAACCTTATACCATATCGAATATGGATATTCGATATCGAGAGGGACATCGGGCATGGATCTCGATTTGTAATAAATTCGAGAATTAATTGGGCTTGGCCCAATCAGTCCATTGGGCTGGCCTAATTGAGAAACACCCATATCACATGCGATCGTTCCTAATGAAACAGAAGCTCTAGCCTCTAGACTCCCTTATTTCATCTATTGGCTTTAGTTTATGTTTCTTGTTATTATGTTAGTTTAATTAGTAATAACAAATTATTTAAAATAAAAAAAAAAACTATTAGATATTAAAGCAATATTATTTGGGGAAAAATCACCACAAGCTGAAATCAACGAAAAAAAATGTCCATTGTTATTACTTAGAAATAAAATTATTGTGAAATTAGCTTATTAAGATAGTGTTTGCAAACTCTTAAAAAATCATAATCAACTTTTAACTTAAATTAAATATTTTTGGCCTTAGAGTGTTCGCAAATGTAGCTTATGTGGACCTGCTTCTAGCATAGCAATTATTAAATTAATTAAAATATATTTATACAATTATACCCTTTATCTTTCATTGACCAATAACATTCATATTTCTAACAATAATTAAGAAATACAATTCGAGCCTTCATTTTCTCACACAATATCATATTTTTTATCATAGTCAAATTTCTTTTTTATTGTATACATGAGTTATTTCTCTCATGAACTTCTTCTTTTGTTTGTTTGTAAATGTTTGACTATTTAAAGCTAATACCTCTTGTGTAGTAAAATATTACGTCATATTGCTGCAAATTAAAAGTATCAATCTACTAAAGTAAATAACCCTATCATGTAATTCTTGTAACCGTATCTATGAAGGTTTTTATTTGTGATTATGATTATGCTTTGATTAGTTTTTGTTACTTGTTTAGATTTTATAATATATATGTTATGGATATTGCAGCCATTTTATTGAAAAATTAACAAAATTACTTCTTTTGCAAACACTCTATTATACGAAGACCAACTTTTAGCTAGTTTTTTCAAACACTTCCAGCTTACGACTTAAAAATGACTTAAAGATTACGACTTAAAGATGATTTTAGAGTTTTAACTTAAATTATAAACTTTCACTTTTTGAGAAGAGTTTGCAAACACCAACAAAGTACCAAAAACTCTAAAAAATGCTTAAATGGGATTAAAAGCAGATCTAGCCCTCTTTAAGACTTTCTAAGCACCACCTATTGAAGCTATTCTAAATTTTTCAGGTTCATTTTCTTATATTCTTTACAACTTTGTTTTTGAAATTATTTGTCTTATTATATTTAATAATATTACTCTTCATTTATTTTAGTTAGGTAAAATGTATTTTCTGCTAAACGCTATATATAAGTATATATACCCATATATCTATATCTATATTATAGCTATATATATTATATCAAGTGTTCCCTTTCAGGTTATTTACATTAAATAAGAGATTATCTTCTGATCTCCCTTTGCTAAATATTACAAATGTACCAAATCCTTTAATGTGTTTTTCCAATTAAATTATGGGATGTAGAAAAGTTGGCTCAAAGTCTTTACAAGATAAAAGTAGATTACAAAGGTCTCCACTTTTCGTCAACTTTCATGAATCCTTAAACTGGTTATTCATATCTTCACACTAAATCAAATTAAACTTGAAAGCATCATCTTTAAGCTTATTTGTAATGGTCATGTTGAATATATAAGCAATGCGCAGAGTAATACATACCACAAATTGAAGCCAGCAATGATGTCCCTGATATTTTTCCTTTGTACTGCAATTCTCATGAAAATAAGTTTGTTTGTTTCTGTTCAAATTCCCGTCTTTTTCAGACAACATAAAACAAACAAAGAGACCAAACTGCTGGAAGAAGATGTTGAATCAGGAAGAATATCAGAATATGAGCCTTTGTGCGAGAAGGGGTGGACAAGAGGATTGTACAGTGAACCAGAACATTATTGTATGTTGTCCAAAACACAAAAGCAATAGTTTTCTATTGTAAGTAAAATGGCAGGAGATATTTACAGGCACCGTGTTAACTCATGTTTGTAATTCAATGGATTTTTCTTCCTTTATCAGTTTGTCTTATCTTTTTCCTCGATATTTCGCAGGGATAATTCTCGCCTATATCTGTTTTGTTCAAACTTAAATTTATAATTGCATTGCTTGTATCTTCGATACAGGGAAATGGCAAAAGTATATGCAAATTATAGGTTAGTTCCCTGTTATTTGCAAGTATATATATGCAATCGGGCAAGCCAATATATGAATTTTGGTCCAAATATCAACCCCACAGAGACTATGTGACAGTTAAAGTTAATTACCAAACAATATGTCTTTGTATAAACTATAATGAGTAATCAAATAACAAATATAATGAATTAATTAACTAGAGTGTAAATATACAATTATAGTAGTAAGTAGATATGAGATAATCAATAATAATTATAAGATGTACGTTTAGCTGTCTAAAGTCTAAACTATATATCAGATCTTTTAGATCATTTTGGTGGTTAGTTACGTTGTCACTATAAGATCCTGTGATAGTTGATCCTGTGATAGTTGCTACTGATTGGCGCAATTGTACTTAAAATCAAATATGCAGAATCTTTCCAACAATATAATTAATATTCATATTGAATTAATCAAAAGATTTGAAATAAAATATATTTAAGTCAATCAAAGAGATTATTTCCTTCAACAAAAGATCCAGAGTGTTCTTCGTTAGAAAATAGTTAGCTTTACATAGAGAAACAATTCTAAATAATTTGCCTATCTAAACAATGTCCAACCAACAAGTTAATATCTTGCAAAAATATATTTAGACCAAGAATCGATCCTAATAGTAATGTTAGACACTTAATAGGATATGATGCAGATTGGCAAGATGAAGACAAATTCATGAGGAAAGAGAAAAATACCACAAAACACCCCCAAACCTAAACTATCTAATGCTCTAATTTCCTGAAATTAAAATTAGGACCTCCTTAAGAAATGCCTCTCGAGGTTGGACATTGCCAGATGGGGGTATGGGTGGTGGTTATGCAGTGTAGTTGATGGTAAATTAATCTTAGCGAGAAATTTCACTAGTTAGTTCTAAATCATGAAATTTTAACTCTTGAAAGGCTTTCATTGCGTCTAGAATAGCCCAATAAAATGGATCCTCAAAAGTTGGATGTGGTGGAGGCTTGCTCAGTCCTGTAGCATCACTAGTGTCAAGTACAACAAAAAAAATGAGCCATTTCCCGAAGATGTTGAATTCTAAAACGTCCGAGCGATGCATCATTATACAAGTGGTTATACAACCTCCAATATCTCGTGTGAATCATGAGTCGCTACTCACGCCTTCTTGTAGAGTATGAAGATCAGAGTCATGTTGGCAAGCTAAGGCTAAAGTTATACCTTGTCTAAGAATCATGTAGACATATGTCACAATGATGTCTCTCAGATAATAGCATCTTCCCACATATATGGAGTAAATGTTGCGGACCTACTTTCTCTAGCAATTGTCAACTGAAGAGCAACACGGACTGAGTCAGGTACGAGATAACTCACGCCTACTTTCTCGATCAATTTACATTCTTCAAGGCACGAGTGCAACAACTTCTTAGCTTCTTAACTCAAGACATTTGACACGTGGCTTTGATTATTCCAAGTCAATTTCCAATACTAACATCATATCGCCGCTAATTACATGCTTCTGAATAAGATCGTATTAGTTTCTACTCAACTCAACGACCCCTAACACTCACACAACAACATGTCGAAAATCGAAATGCTCAACATAATTGTAATTGGGGTGCGAAGTATAGTTCTAAAGAAGTTAGGATAGAAAGTATAAACTTAGGAACAATATCAAAACTTGCCAATTGTAAGACTGCAAAATTGCATTTAACCCCGTGGCGGGTGTTGTGCCAAAAGACCAAATACCACAGCTACTTACGTACTCAACTCTTGTCCACTATTACTATTAGTCGAGCTCCACTTGTCACAAAAATTCGCGATATAACCGGGATAAAAAAAAAAAAAAAAAATTGTTTCATCTTCTCCATTTTGCGCTCCTCATAATCAGGTAAAGTTACTTCTCCTTTATTCGAACTTTGTTATGACAAGTTATTGCGCTATTTTACGTTGTTTGGATTCTGGTATTGAATGACAAAAGGCACGATATCAGCAGAATCTGTACTAATTTAGAAATTGTGGTGAACTCAGCAAAATCAGAATCGATTAAGCATATTATGATCCTATCTATTCATTTTTTGACGAATAATATGAAGTTATGAAATTGAATTTTGTGATTTGTGTGTAGGAACGACAAACCCTAGGTCAATAAGTCCAGTCGTACTGTAAATCTGAACACAGATGGTCCTACAGCTGGTTTCCGCGGCATTGCCGTCTCGAATATGCACAAATTTGAGCTCGGCTTCGCTGAAATATCGTGTTACCACTGAATATTGCGGTCGGGTATCGCGGCAGGGGGAGGGATTATTGAAGAATTTAAATGTTGTGTGGGGAAGAGGGGGGAAAAGTGATGGGTCGAAATCTTTGCGTTGCAACTGCAGTGCGAATGAAAGTGTGAGGGAGGCATTTCCGGAATATGAAAGATTGGTTAATGGAGTGGACAGCGATCAGTCTATTAATGGGTTCAGTAAGACGATAAATGGGATTGGTGAAGACACATCGGATGACGAGGCGTGGAATTTGCTGAGGGCTTCGATGGTGTATTATTGCGGGAATCCAGTTGGAACTATTGCTGCTAATGATCCACATGACTCAAACCTGGTCAACTATGATCAAGTGTTCATCCGTGATTTTATACCTTCCGGGATTGCTTTTCTATTGAAAGGAGAGTACGAAATTGTTCGCAACTTTATTCTACACACTCTGCAGCTGCAGGTAATATATTTCACATTCGTAGTAGCATCTTGTATTGGAGAGCTATTTCAGGGATTGCGGTTGAGCGGTACAATTAGGTCTTGATATTGTTGACATGTTTGTTCGCTGTTTGAGTGTCTCCACCCACTTTCAATTGGAACAGTAATATGATTTCACTGTAGATAGTAATTTAGTAGTTTAAGGAAAGGATGTCGAACACTCTCACTTTGTTGTGCATTGTTCACGGTTTCTCATTCTAATAGCAATGAAGTTGCTGAAGTGATTAAATTCACTCTTTACTAGGCCCAAAATATTTCTGGTTTTTCTTTCATCACAGAGTAACATCTATATTAAAAATTTTCTAAACAGTTCTCGCACAGTTCTCTGTTTTACTTAGTTTAAGTGCCATGTAAGATTGTATATCCTTTCTTTCTGTCCCCAGAGTTGGGAAAAAACTATGGATTGCCATAGTCCTGGACAGGGACTGATGCCAGCCAGTTTCAAAGTGCGTACTGTGGCACTTGACAGTGATGATTCTGCGACTGAAGAGATTCTAGATCCTGACTTTGGTGAGGCGGCAATTGGTCGGGTGGCACCGGTTGATTCGGGTTTGTGGTGGATTATATTGTTACGTGCATACGGGAAGTGCACTGGTGATCTTTCAGTTCAGGAAAGAATTGATGTACAGACTGGGATCAAGATGATTCTAAAGCTTTGTCTGGCAGATGGTTTTGATATGTTTCCAACTTTATTAGTAACAGATGGATCATGTATGATTGATCGTCGCATGGGTATCCATGGCCACCCTCTTGAAATTCAGGTTTCTCCCTTCACTTCTTTGTTTATCACCTCCTTCGCATTCTGTTAGAAGGACCGCACCCAACCCCCCACCCCCACCCCCCAAAACTCCGCACACCCCTTATTTTCCTTTCCTCTTACACTTACTAGGCAGAAAAATGTCTCCCCCAATCAACGAAACCTTCATGAGGAGGATTTCTAAATTTGGTGCAGTTAACTCCTAGGCAGAAGCGGATGCTAGATTTTGGAATAGCTATTCAATTAATTAAAAGGGATAAATATCTTGCTTTTTCTCCAAGAATCAAAATAACGTAATAAGTTATCAACCAATTATTCAGAGGAGGAATGGTTAACTAAAGGAAATGATTTCAATAACACAGAAAATTGTAATATATAGGTGCGTGACATGTATGTGTTGTTGCCCGTTTATGCAGGCATTATTTTATTCTGCTCTGCTTGGTGCAAGAGAGATGCTTGCTCCTGAGGATGCTTCCGCCGATCTGATGAGGGCTCTTAACAATCGTCTAGTAGCATTATCAATTCATATCCGGGAGTATTATTGGATTGATATGAAGAAACTGAATGAAATATATCGATACAAGACCGAAGAATACTCATTTGACGCAGTTAACAAGTTTAACATCTACCCAGATCAGATTTCTCCGTGGCTTGTGGAATGGATGCCTAACAAAGGAGGCTATTTAATTGGAAACCTGCAGCCTGCACACATGGACTTTCGTTTCTTTTCACTGGGAAACTTATGGGCTATTGTATGCAATCTCGCTACTGTAGAACAATCACATGCTATATTAGATCTTGTTGAAGCTAAATGGTCTGATCTAGTGGCTGGCATGCCACTGAAAATTTGTTACCCTGCTCTAGAGGGCCAAGAATGGAGAATAATCACAGGCAGCGATCCTAAAAACACGTAATGCCTCTTAATGAACCAAAACTTCCTAATTTTCTTAGGGTTGGTGAATTGTTGGATTAACATATTCTACTGTTGGTTTCCATGCAGTCCATGGTCTTACCACAATGGAGGTTCGTGGCCAACTTTGCTCTGGCAGGTAACGTCTTAATTTTTCCTTTCTTTTCTTATTCCTCTACTAGTATTTTACTCAATTTTCTGCTAACCAGATACCCAGTAATCTGTTGAGAATCATATGCTGGCCTAATTATAGAAACAATTAAAGGCCTGGTGCTGTAGTGAGCACGGAAAAATAATTTTGATTTAGAGACCATTATTAACAGTTAACCCACACAGAACTCACAGTAGGCATTCATCCATTTGAATCCCTTAAATAGTTAATGACCTTGTTTTGATGTCATTGACTTTTGTGTTCTTGAAAAGCAAATGGAATCAGGATACCAGCTTCAAATGTGGTGTGGATTATTCTGAGTCGCAATGATCAGTTTTTGCTATATCAGTTAACTGCTGATCCTGTTCATAGCATCTCTTTACGAGTGGCTGTTATGTTAACATCATTCTAATATTATCATATTATTAGCACGATTCCACTTCACGTGTTGAGGTGTCGTGTCTATGGCGAAAAACTTCTGTAAACTCAGTTCATGTAGGGCAACAATTATATTTGCACCAAGATACAAAGAACTAGAAAAAATGGAAAAAATCCGAAAGCATGAGTCTTTGGTCATTGAGGATACCTGTGATGGCTACTTGAAATTGTAACTTTGAGGTTACTAGAAGCAAGGATGCCCCTGCAATAGATTACCTGGTTTTTGAAAAAATAGGAAAGATAAGTTACATGGTTGCACTGACTGCATGATTCCTCGATTCTGTGGGACAGCATTTTTTATGAAAGCTTTAACCTTCTTGTAGATGTCCTATTTTCGGCTCTTTAGACTGGGTCATGCTTGTTTAATTCTTTTAATATGTTATATATCTAGCTAATGTTAAAACCATGTTGACTATTGTGATAATTCAAAGGTATGTGGGAGTGATTTATGGAAAAATAACATCTTGTAACAAGTGAAAAATGAATCACTGAAAGAACTGTTCGTGTATTGTTTCCTTTTGTTTGGAGTAATTAAGATTATGAAAAATAATGTGATATGTTTCCGTTGCTTCCCTGCTAAATGGTACTTTTGAATAAGCAAACCAAAGAATTTTCCTGTGGTCATTGATGAGTAGACTTTCATGTTCTTTTGGATTATTTATAGCTGCTGTTATTATTATAAAATCATAATATTATTTATTTCTATCGTTTTATCTGTGCTCCTTCAGCTAACTGTGGCGTGCATCAAAATGAATCGACCAGAGATTGCTGAAAATGCAATCAAGGTGGCCGAAAAACGCTTAGCAAGAGACAAGTGGCCTGAATACTATGACACCAAAGGAGCAAGATTCGTCGGTAAACAGGCCCACCTCTTTCAGACCTGGTCAATTGCAGGATATCTAGTAGCAAAACTCCTGATAAGTAACCCTAGTGCTGCAAATATCTTAGTTAACATTGAGGATGCTGAACTTTCGAATGCCTTTTCATCCGCACGTAGTCCAAGGGGTAGACGTACACGGAAAGGACCAAAACAGGGTTTCATCATATGAATTTTCGGCGATATGAAATTCTGTTAAAATGTATGGAGCTAAATATGCTGGAGATCTGTTTGGTGCCATGTGACTTTTGTACACAGGAGCCTCCTTCTCTGGATGCAATTAGGGGGATCCCATGCTTAGTTACCGTTGTAAATGGTTAGCTTTTTACCCTTAATGCTATCTTCTTGAAAGAAAATTAACTCAAAACTACATAAACAAATGGGGGCAGGTATACCTCTTTATGGAAAAAAACAACTGTGATTAGGAGGATAGAAACGTGGGAGCTAAATGCCTGCTATGAAACTTGACAAAATTCCCGCACGAGTTGAAGATTTTATGGACCATCCTCCTAGATTCATTAGCTTGTTGCTGAAATTTTCTTTATTGGAGTGTAAATTCCTTAAAATATGTAATGCCTTACTTGTGATTGCAGACAACTGCATCTCATTGTCTCAATCTGTTGAAGTGGACTGAACTTCAGCCTATATATGATGTCTATGCGTTCTAAGAGCTTGTTGACGTATGGCAATCCAAACTCCTAAGCTTTGTCGCGAACAGTTATCTCATAACTACCAAAGAGGCTTTGTATTAGTGTTGTTTGCATTCCACAATGTAAAACTATTTGTGAGCCCTCCACATGGTATCAGACTCGGGCTGGTATTCGACATGCATTTGTCACATAGTAAAGAATGATATGCAAAAGGGACGGGTCTACTCTTGTGTCACCCGTCTATTTTTTCGTAAAATATATGTACTTTTATAGTGAGTTATTTATGCGAGGGCTTTATATTTCTAAATGCTGGGCATAAGCCTACATCTTCGTCCTAATTACTGGGAAGAAGATTATGCCTGGTTCATGGCTTATTTATAAGGGCCCAGCCTTTGTGCCATTTGCTGACGTATTTTGCATTCGAACAACAGAGAGCCAGGTGAGCTGATTCGTTGCCGATCAGCCAGTCTCCAAAGCTAAAGCTATAAAAATGCTAGGAATGTCGCCAAAGAAAAATTTATAAAAGGTCTTAAAGTACCCTTGACATTGGAATGATAAAATAAGTCTTACATTCTCTTTTTGGTATTCAAATGCATGTAAGTAGTTATGTTCCATGCTTAACTAGATTTATGGAATCTCTTTCATTTGTCTTATCAATATTAAAATAAATCTCTTTTGATTCTTTCTTTTATTGTATAGTAGGAATTTGAAATATAAATTACAAGTGAAGTTGTGTAACCTTTTGGTCAATCCAATGGATTGAGTCATATAATCAAGATGTTATTATACCATCATATAACAAGAGATTCCCAAAATTAATGAACGGTTAGCAACAATTGTTCATGTTTTACAAATGAATACATTAGTGTCTCAAGGTTTTGTCACTAGCCATATTGTCGTAGAAAATGATTGGTTTTATAAGGTGGAGGAAACAACCAAGAAAAAGATGGTGAAAATGAAATATGAATTCCCTTGACATGCTTTATGGCTAATAAGGTTATAAGGATGTGGAATCTCCTTGATATATATGCTTTATGGCTCTCATAAGAATGTGCGGCCTTTGATTCCTCCACATCATCTATCACGTGTCTTGAAGATTCTTTGTGGGTTTGCGCACATGACTTTTCTCTTTAAAGGAGATAGTTCGAAAGGGTAAATCATCGTCAACCAATTTCCTGGTTGGTTACTTGCACATTATCAAATATCAACCACCACAAAAGAGAAAAAGTCCGCTATTAGTTCTTTAAAGAATAAATTGGATTTAATTAGTACACGTCCATGACACTAAACTTCAACAAAATGAATGATTATGTGAAAGCACAACTTTTTTTGGTCTCACATTTCGCAAAAAGATGAGATGCTGCAAATTCCCCTTTGATTTGGTCCCATCTGTTCAACCCGACTATAGAGTTATCTGTCTCCTATAATATTTTGGTTATACGACATATTTCTGTTCCAATTTCAGCTGAACCCTAATTTTGGGGATTGGTATCATACACTTACACTTATCTTTTAAGAGGAAATAGAGCTCTGGAATTAAAGATTAATTTGAGATGAAATCAACATGACTACACTTAAAGAAACAGCATTTTTGGCAAAATTCTCCTCCAAAAAACTCGACCAAGGGGGTCTATCAGACAGATTAAGAAAGATCAAGGAGCGCAACAGCAATTTTATGTAGTCCTGTTTTCTATTGTTTTTTTTTTAAATATTGGCAATGTATATTCAACCTACAAACTATCAGGTGTAACAAATTGTGCTTGTGAAACTTCTCCGTGCAACTGAGAGATAAATGCTGCATACCCTATTAATAAACCAAAAAGAACAGAACAATGATAAGACATAACTAAATTAAATACTAATTGCACTAAAAGATTTTTGACTAATCCTAGGACGACCAAGATGCACAACAGCACAAGCACCTTCTTTTGGCAAATTGAGAACGCTGAGCACCACCATAAGTTTGCTTTCAGTAGGGTTAGAACCAAATATGTATATGCCCATGATCTTTACCAAACTTAAGCTTTAATGAGTCAAGTCATTCAATATGCAACAAGATTTGAAATAAAAGTTCGAACAGAAGGCGTGAAGGAGCAGAGCAAATGTCAGCAATACAATCAAGCATTTAGTTCCATTTAATTTCAGTATGTTATACAACGGAATGACACGAGAATCACATTGAGCCGAGCACACCAATGCTCCTCGTCGCTAATAGATGAATTATACTAATAAGCATGGTTTTTTCATGATTACGTCCAGCTTGGAATGAGAATAGATAAACAAGGATTACTTTCAAACCGTTAATGTTAACAGGTTCGGAATTACGACCTAATTAACTGAATTATTTATTTGGGTTGGAACGCCTTTATCCGTGGTTCAAAAACTAAACGCCATTTAAAGAGAGAAAGATGACAAGAACATTCCTTCCTTTTATTCACTATGATCCACTATTTTTTCGAGTCGATATGCGTATTTCCGAGTCTATGTGTGTTTTCCACCGATTGTCCGACCTCTCATTTTCTTTCCCTTCTTCCTCTGTTTATATAGAGTTTTTAGGGACATGTATCGCCATGCATGGGTCTACAGGTGTCATTATGCATGTGGTGGTGCTTTACACGCGTTACAATGTTCATTTAACCAATAAGATAACGTCTATCTTGCTTTACTAAGTGCTGACTGTATCATTTTATCTTCTTCCGAGGGCTTTTGCCTCCTTTATGATAAGGGGTAGTAGGAGTGGCCAAATTGCGGTCGGTTCGGCCGAACCCGAACCGACCGCAACCGCACCGAACCGCACAACCGAAACCGAACCGCATCATGTGCGGTTCGGTTTCGGTCCAATATTTTTGGCTGTTCGGTTTTGCGATTTTCGCAAAACCGAACCGCATAATAACCGCACTGAACCGCGAACCGCAAAAAAAAAGGTAGGCCATGTTTATTTTTTAGTATTGGGCCGGCTTGTCAAGAAATAAAATATGATGGACTGATAGTGGTGTTGATCTTGGGCCTAATTTAGGGCCCAATTCCTCAAATCATTAAAAAATGCAAAAAAAGAAAAGGGAAAAAAGGAGAATTGGGAAAGATGAGTTACGGGCAGATTTGAGATAGAACAAAAAAGAGAAAAAAAGAAAGGAGAAGAGAAAAGAAAAGAAAGAAAAAAAAAGAGAAAAGGGGAAAATCTCTCCGCTCCGCCGTTCCGATCTGCCGGGAAAAGGAAAATGATGAGGACTCCCCACTCGCGTTCTTCAAAGGCTGTTGTTTCTCCTTTGTATAATGGATATTTACTCTTTTGTATGGAACTATGAATTATTTTGATTATAAACTTATGACTGAGGACCTAATTTGTGATTGTGCTTTGTCATTGATGATATTGATAATGTAGTTTTTTTTTTTAATAGTTTGTTATTTTGTTTATAGATTGTTAATTGGGTATTTAATGTTTAGGCATTTTATAATATAATTGTATTTCAAAGGTCTATTTAGATAATGAATATAAGATAAGTATGGAATAATTTAACGAAGGTTCTTGTATTCTTGTGAATTAAAAGGACAAGCTTTCAAGAATCGATTTTTTAATAAAACTATAAAAGGGGAAAAAAATTAATTCACAAATAAAAAAACCGCAAACCGCACCGCACCGCACCGCTTCGCATGCGGTTTAATCGAACCACACCGAATAGATTGCGGTGCGGTTTCGGTCCGATTATTTTGCTTGTTCGGTTTTGCGGCTTCGCGGTGAACCGCACCGCACCGCACCGAACCGACCGATGGCCAGTCCTAAAGGGTAGACTGCCTTCTTTGCCTCTGAGGGCTTATTGCTTCTAATGATGACTTGAGGGCCAAGTTTGGGTGTTCTCTTAGTGACAATGCTTCTCCGATAGATACGTACTCTGGAGTGAGTGGTTCAGGATATTCTCCGAGGGGGTGTTTATTCATGAGTTGATCTCCGAGGGGTTTTTAGCTTTCGTGGGTAGGTGTTTTCTTTCTCCGAGTGCCCGGAAAGTGTTGTTCTGTTGTTCTTTGTGAAGTTCCGTCCTTTGGGTTAGTCGACTGGGGTAGTGTTCCGAGAGCATTTGTATTGAGAGTGCATAGCAAGGAAGTGTTTTTGTCAAGGTTCTGGGACTCTGTTGGTTTCCGATAGCTCCAGTGGGCTTTGATAGGTTGGTTCTTTTAACTCATCATTTCCGATGGTTCATACTTCTCAGAGAAGCCGAATGAGTGGGGCGGAGTGCTTGTCCGATGCAGTGACAGTTCTGATGTGTATTCCGATAGGTGTCTGCCTTGGTTACGGATTCCGCCTGTTGGGCCATTAGGCACGACTTTGCTCCAGTATTTGATTTTTGAAGATGTGCTCCGAGGGCGCTTGATGTGGCTAGGAGATATTTGGGTGTTTGTTCTCGTTTGTCGGTCCTCGGAGGTTTTCCGATGGAGACTTGGGGTGTGATACCTGTATCGTGAATGCAAGTCGCATAATCATATAATAATATATCTGGTAATTCCAGTGATTGAATTATTGTCTATTTTAAGCAGGTGAATTTTCCTTCTGTTAACAAACCCCCCCATTTTTAGTGCAGTTGGTCATTACGACTGCACTAGAAACTTAATAGGTCGAAGGGTACGAGGGCTCGGGTATCGTAGATTTTGTCAGGTATTATACCGGGAATGTTTCATAAGGCCTCGTAGAATTCTCCGGGGATGTCGTAGACATTCGTCAGTGACATTTATGTCTTGTTCGATGTTTCCCCCGTTCTTGGCATTACCTTTAAAAAGGTGAGAGGAGTATCGTGGTTGCTCTCTCCGAGGCGAGTGATTCCCGATGTATTCTGAAATGTGCCCTCGTGGGATCAATATCTGGGCATTAATTAATGTTGTGTCATTTAATGGTAGTTTTAAATGCAATTAATGACAATTCAATGCCATGCTCAGTCGTGGTGCGCGGGCCAAGGTATTTGGACCGTTGCTTTTTTCAAAACCGAGGAGACGTGACGGTTGATAACCCTGGGCACGACTTTCAATCGTGGGGTGTAAGTAGGCTTAGTGGGTAGTTAATGCCTTTATTGGGCTTTAGGGTTTATAAGTACTTTACTTTACCATTTTTTACCTTCACTTGCATTTCTGCGCATAAACTTCTCTCGCTTAACATCTTCCTCTGCAACAAAGCTCTCCCATTCTCTAAAAAATCTTTTTAATGGCGTCTCAATCCATCACCAACCTGGTGTCAGCTGCTTCCGGTACCGGAGGGGCAGCGGGGGCTGCGTTGTCGCCTTCTCAAAAGAGGAGTGCGGCGGCGGCGATGATGGGGGCGAGCGGTAGCGGTGGTGCTCGGAAAACGAAGAAGCCGAAGAAGATGGTGGATAAAGGTGATGTTCCGCGGGCCAGCCAGAAAGTCGGAGCGACGGTTAGCACCGCTTATGAGGAGGAAATCCGGAGATTGTTCATCGACCACGGTGCTTCTGGACGAAACGTGGAGGTGACGGTGCCGATGGCGGATCACCGGGGTGATTCTCCTCCGCCGAATCATTTAACGGTATACTACGCTCAGGTAAAGGTGGGGCTGCGTTCTTTCTTCCCGCCTTTTTACTGTGAAGTTTTTAAATATTGCAACGTATGCCCTAGCCAACTTACCCCCAATTCTTTCACGGCGTTGGCTCTTTTCGTTTTTTGGTGTCTGGTGAGAGGCATCGAATGCACGAGAGATAGGTTTTTCGCTATCTTCGAGTTGAAGGTGTCTCCGGAGGGGCTCCTTTCTACTGCTTTAGCCATCGGGTTAAGGATGATCGTATCTCCGAGGGCAATGTCAACTCCCATAGCTCATGGAAAGATAATTTTTTCTTCATCTGTCCTGCTAAGGGGGAGTGGGATATGCCCATGACCTGGAGGGAGCCTACATTCCCCGAGAGGGTGCTGGATGATACACAGTTGTTTTCACCCGTGCTCTCTGCAAAGCCTCTGGTGGAGTCGAAGGACTTTGTCCGTTTCTACCGGACTGCGGGTTTGAGACATATTGCCCCAATAGACCAGCTCAAGACCCCGCTAGCTATCCCTGAGAAACTCTTCGACATTTTTGGTAGGTTCTTACACAGATATTTCTTATCTTATAGCCATTTATTTTGGTCTATCTAACTCGTATTTATTTCTGCAGTGGATGCTCTACGGCCGTACATGGTGGAAAACGAGGGGGTGGGAACTCAAAAAAGAAAGTTGACGTTGGAAGAAGGTGAAGTCTCCGAGGCTACGGAGGGTGAGAACGAGCAAGGAGGAACTCATTTAACAGTTACCACCGCTACGTCCCGTTCATCTAGTGGAACGTCCGATACCCCTGAAGAAGTGGAGTTGGGCGTAACTTCCGCAAATGTAGGCCTCGTGGGGGTCTTTGCAATAGGGGAGGGGGAGGAGGAGGTAGGGATAGGTGGGACGTCCTTACCCCCCCAGGCGTTGTTAACATATCCTCTCCCTCGGGGGCCTCGGGGGATTCTGCGTATGCGTTACTAGCAACCCCTCCCAAAGGTATGTATTTTTCTAATCTTAGATGGTATCGAAACACTATATATACTCTATACTTATGCGGGAATCTGTTTTTGATAGATAAAGGAACAACTCTCCCTGATAAGGATAAGGGAGTGTTTCAGGAAGTTGTCCCAGATTTGGGTAAGCTTCTCTAGATTTTCCTTGTTTTTCCTTTAGGTAACAATTTACTTACTCGGCAAGTTTTTGACTTTAGGGGGTGATGACCTTTTTGGCTTGGAAGGAGGATCTTTCCCTTCGGACCCCTCCCTTCCTCTTGTCTCTGACGACACGATGAGTCTGTTGGACGAGTTGTTGGCAGCGGGTCCTTCTTTTACGGCTCCTCTTGCTCCGAGACCGTTCGCTGCCATTCAGTCGAATAGTCCCATAGTCACCCAAACGCCACTATCGGGGGGAGTACCTTCAGGGAAGCCTTCCTCTTCTACTGTTCCAGTTTCAGAACGAGAGCCTAGCTCAGAAGAGGCTCAGATGGCCCTCGAGACGGTCACCCGATACCTATCGGCTGCCAACTCTCTGCCACCCGACGGGTGGCAATTCGTCCGAGCTTGTACAAACAACGTGGCTATGAAGGTAAGTTTCTATTTATCTAATTCTCTTAAGATCCGTTATCGGGATCTTTATTCCTTTGTTTTGCTTTCTAGGCACCTAAAATGCTTCCTCTTCTGTTACTCGAGGTCGAGAAGTTGCAAAAACTGGCAAGCGCAGCTGAAGAGAGGTCTCGGAAGCTAGAGGCGGAGAACAAGGATCTCCGAGAGAGAATGGGGAAGTACGAAGAGGCGTGGGCCATGCTTACGCAAAAGAATCAAGAATTGGGGGGGGGGGGGGAAACAAGCAACTTCACTCCTCAGTAAAGGCAATGGAGGCCTCGGGGCTCGTACTGAAAGAGAAGGTGACATCCCTCGAGGAGGAAAAGACTGCGTGGGAGGCCAGGCAAAAGGAGTTGGATCGAGATCTGTACCAAGCGTTGGGTCAGGTGGATGCTCTCACCGAAAGGTTGTCCCAAGCTCCGGTTTTGGGGGGTATCTCTTCCGAGGAGGTGCAGCGAAGGGTGGATGCTGTTGTTAGGCAAGCTCGAGAAGACGCCACTTCCCAAGTTAAAGATCTATATATCCGTAACAGTCAGGGATACTTAGCAGGACACGTTATGTGGGGGTTCCTTCAATGTTTCGGGCAGGTGCGTAAGAAGATAGCTCCCGGTCTAGATCCGCGTGTGGTAAATATAGCGGAGATGCAGAAGCCTACTCTGGAACAGGCCCACGACCTCTTCAAAAAGAGTAGTCCTCGACTTCCTCCCTCCTCCTCCTCTCCGACTCGGGTACCCTTGACTACGGTGATTCCACGGCCTTCAACTTATGCCCCTCCCAGTTCGGGGGTCCAGGCCGATCCCTCAGGTGCTCCTCCTTCCACGAGTGCTCCGGTTCTTCCCTCCACAACTGAGTCAACCCTCGTCTCCTCGAGTGTTCTACCCCTCCAGTCTTAGGGGTTTTTAATTCGTTTTTTCTCTTAAGCACAATTGTACTTGTTATTATTTTTATGTGTAGTGGTACTTTTATTTCTTGTTTGAAATGAAGCTTCTTTTCTGTGTTAATAGTCGCATAACTTTTCAGCGCATTATGAATACTTGGTCCCCTTCCTTTAATTGTAGAATTTTAAGATTGAGTTTAAAGAAATGAGATAGCATCTCACTCTTACTGGCCAAACAAATTCCTTAGCATAACGTGTCCATTTGCAGTGCAAGTTTGGGGAGATGCATTTTCCTAAATAGGAGTATCCCCTGACACACCCTCGTGGCTTTTCATAGTATTCTTTGGACAACTCAACTTAATTCGGTTATTTCCAGGAAAGGGTCCTAAGTATACATAGGTGCTTAGAGTTTAGTGAATATTTCACATCCTTTCAAAGAATCATTCCCGTAACATTGTTTATATTCTCGTCACTTTTAATTATGTAGACTTTCGGAAAGCCTTCGATGAGAGGGTACGAATGAAGTTTCCCAGAGTAACCGCTCTCGGAGATATTCTCCGAGGCCACTGGACCATATCTTCCCCTCTTCCCACAAGTTTTGTATCGACTCCGCGCAGGTACTTATATAGTAGATTAGAGAATCTTATGATTTTTCACGAAGATATCCAAAACTGGAATCGAACTATAAATAGTGAACGAAGGAAACTTATCTTTGGTGCGTATCGTTCCATTACTATAGCACCTGCTTTCCCTTTTGGTTGTGGCAATGATCCCACGAACTTGTTTAAGGGTTCAATGACAGCGAGAATAAATTATCCCTGATTGGCATCGCTCTTGAACGCTCTCGAAGGCAAATCTTATGGCGTTCCCACAGACGGCGCCATTTTGTTAACAGGTTCGGAATTACGACCTAATTAACTGAATTATTTATTTGGGTTGGAACGCCTTTGCCCGTGGTTCAAAAACTAAACGCCATTTAAAGAGAGAGAAAGATGACAAGAACATTCCTTCCTTTTATTCACTATGATCCACTATTTTTCCGAGTCGATATGCGTATTTCCGAGTCTATTTGTGTTTTCCACCGATTGTCCGACCTCTCAATTTCTTTCCATTCTTCTTCTGTTTATATAGAGTTTTTAGGGACATGTATCGCTATACATGGGTCTATAGGTGTCATTATGCATGTGGTGGTGTTTTACACGCGTTACAATGTTCATTTAACCAATAAGATAACGTCTATCTTGCTTTACTAAGTGCTGACTGTATCATTTTATCTTCTTCCGAGGGCTTTTGCCTCCTTTATGATAAGGGGTAGACTGCCTTCTTTGCCTCCGAGGGCTTATTGCTTCTAATGATGACTTGAGGGCCAAGTTTGGGTGTTCTCTTAGTGACAGTGCTTCTCCGATAGATACGTACTCTGGAGTGAGTGGTTCAGGATATTCTCCGATGGGGTGTTTATTCATGAGTTGATCTCCGAGGGGTTTTTAGCTTTCGTGGGTAGGTGTTTTCTTTCTCCGAGTGCCCGGAAAGTGTTGTTCTGTTGTTCTTTGTGAGGTTCCGTCCTTTGGGTTGGTCGACTGGGGTAGTGTTCCGAGAGCATTTGTATTGGGAGTGCATAGCAAGGAAGTGTTTTTGTCAAGGTTCTGGGACTCTGTTGGTTTCCGATAGATCCAGTGTGCTTTGATAGGTTGGTTCTTTTAACTCATCCTTTCCGATGGTTCATACTTCTCAGAAAAGCCGAATGAGTGGGGCGGAGTGCTTGTCCGATGCAGCGACAGTTCTGATGTGTATTCCGATAGGTGTCTGCCTTGGTTACGGATTCCGCCTGTTGGGCCATTAGGCACGACTTTGCTCCAGTATTTGATTTTTGAAGATGTGCTCCGAGGGCGCTTGATGTGGCTAGGAGATATCTGGGTGTTTGTTCTCGTTTGTTGGTCCTCGGGGGTTTTCCGATGGAGACTTGGGGTGTAATACCTGTATCGTGAATGCAAGTCGCATAATCATATAATAATATATCTGGTAATTCCAGTGATTGAATTATTGTCTATTTTAAGCAGGTGAATTTCCTTCTGTTAACAGTTAACTTTCGCGTTCACCAAGCAGGTTAAAATGGAAAAAGATGTACGTCAGCAATCGTCCATCTAATAGGTATCAGTTGATGGGGAAATAAGACACTACATGATAAACCCGTTGGTCAGTTGGGACTTGGGATGCACAATATTTGCGACTCAAACAGCAAGCACGTTTTTTGACCAAGCATTTCTCAACCAACATCCGCGATTCTAACCAACTTTTATCAATTTCGAAAAAAACATTTACAAAAGAAAAAGAGTCGGGCAGTTAAGGAACAGATTACAATGACAAACACATGGAATGATGCAAACTTTAGTTGGGAGCCATAATTCATGTGACTTGACAAAGTAAGCATGCTTCCTGCATTTCTGCTGAATGTATTCATATGATAAGGCTGGTCTAAGAATCTTCAGAATCAGCCAAAACTAATGTTTGCACTAATCCAACTAACGTCCAGGAGTTACACGTTTTCTATCCAAGTTTCATTCAAATGTTCGCGAGAGAGAGCTGGCAACCAGACGAGAATCTAAGTAGGAAGCCAGAATTAAAACTAAGTATGCCTTCAAATTACGATCAAGCAAAGAGAAGTCGTGACATATATCTTTCATTCCCAATTCCCAATTGAGTTACTCCCGCACTATCTTGGACAATGCAGGGCTTACAACAATTAATTCTTGATCTTCCACTAGTTCATTATGGCACAGTATAAGTACAGTATGACTAACTAACCAGATCCTCAACAAAGTAATCAACTTACACCAGACAAGCTAAACATATCAATGAGTAAAAAAAATGTCAATGATACATCACAATAGGAGGAAACTTGTACTTATCCGAGATAAAGGGCACTGCTTGCGGCCTTTTCACCAGATCGCGATAAAACTCATACTCTGCTTCGTAATCATGCAACGACAACTCGGCTTTCTGATTGGTGTGGTAATGGTGCCTAGCCAATTGAGACTTCCCAAATCCAAAGACACTAACTTTCTCACAAACCCCTAATGCAAGCATGACCGCCTGCATACCCGACGAGTAATGGAAATTGGCTCCCCCATGAGCCGCACCCCATTCAGCAACATCCTTCCGCGTTAACTCCATGAATCGTTTAATTGAATAATATTTCACAATCCTAGCACACAACATATCAAACCGCGGATCGGTAACAATAATTGGTGCTTTATGGGAAGAATTACATACCAAATAATCCAAGAAATGTGCAGGCTGACAAATATACATGACAATAGGCACATTCACTCCATAGGGATGACAAAAACAACCATCCCTCCTAGCACATAAATGCAATATATTACTATTGACAAACGAAAAGCTAGTTTTCGCTCCCACATTCCTCTCAAACCCCGTGGTCCTAGCATTGTTCAGCCGAATAACCGCCTCATGACTATCAATCAACTTACCATAATCACTCTTCAACAGAATCCCACTATTCCCCACCACAGCACAGCTCTTATATTTCATCCCCAAACCCTTCAACCCACTCTGCTTATCCAATAAAACCTTAATACTATTCACCAAATCAGACATTGCATCATCGGAACGAAACCTCCGATTCCTCGACCAGTCACTCAAATACCTCCTAAAACTCAACCAAAGGCGATAAAACTCCGGCGAGCGGAGCTGCAAAGGAGTCCCTTTAGCTGACCTTAGCCTCACATCAATATGATACTTCCCAGAAGAAAGAAACGATCTTTGACGACCCCGGCTCCTGAAATTCCCTTCCAGTAACGCCTCAATCTCTTGTTTCAACTGGGGTTCACCAATATCAGTGGAAGCATATCTCAGAAGGGTAGCATTAAAGACTGTTTTTTGGGGGGTTTTAACAACTGGGATTTCGTTTTGTAACTGAAAATCCCCATTTGGATGAAGTATGCGCCGAATTGTGAGAGTGGAGGCCACCAACATCAGCAGAAATACGCTGTACAGAGGGCGCAGTGGGCGCTTCATTGTGGGTGTTTGTCAATGGGGAAAGAAGAAAACCCAGAAAGATTTCAGCTTTTTCAATGTTGTAATGAGTGCTAAAGTTTGGAGGAGATTATGTGAAGAGATTTTGAGGAAATGAGAAGGGTTCTGTTGAGATTCATGTTGGACAGGGACACATGTGGATGATACGGTGTTAGAAGATTGATTGTGCAGAGGACAGGGGAGGGGAATGGGATCTGAGTGAAAGAAAAAGGAAGGAGGAGATGCAATCTAATGGAGTAATTAATGAAGTGTTGTTGATCAAGAAAATTAATTAGATGCGTTTGTGGTATAATATTTTGGAAGTTGGGGGGTTTTGGCATTTTCTTTCTTTTGGGTGGTAGGTTGCATAGTTGCATTCACGACTGTCTGCGCGCGTGCCATTCACAAAGTTTTTTTTTTTTTATTTTCGTTTTTGGCATGACACTTTTTTTTTTCTATTTGAATAATCTAATATGCTAACTAACACTTGATTAACGATGATATTGCTCGTGTTTCGATAATTATCGTGAGAATTGATGCGGGGTAATTTTGTTTGTTAACTCAGCACTTCGCGTCACACTAATTCATGCTTCATGTTGATCCTAAGCTAATTTTGAGTATAGAAAATTTGCATCGAAAACATGACACATAAATTAGGTTGGGGCTGACCTAGCAAAGGCCCTCCGATGCCTAAGTTCGTAGATGATTATGGGTAGGGTATAATAGTAAATAAGCTCAAATAGTGTATAGGATTGCTCGGCTCAGAAAACTCCTCAAGTATTCTAGATCCGCTCAAGGAGAGGTCCAGGTCAATTAAGTTGACCAAGTCGGTTGACAAGATAATTGATTTGCAGACCCGAGCTGTCGGGGGTGTGAAAGTGTGTGCCTGATAGGGATTAGTGGGTTATTTATAAATATTACCTTAATCATCAGAGTTAGTTGCATGGACTTCGCATGGGATGGGCCCTGTTTGATTAAGGCCAACTAGGTTATGGGCCTCCCGGCCGATTGTGAAGGCCTACTAGGACAATCAACCTGAGCTGTCAAAGAGGACAACCCAAGTAAGGCTATCAGAGAGAACATATGAGCTTGTATTTCTTTAGCTTAGCTGAGCTTGGCTCTTTTTGGTTGAGTATCATATTTGGGTCGATGGTTAGGCCTAGCTAGACATAGCTCAACTAAGCATGGCCGAGCTAGTCATTTTGGGCCTGCACAGTGGGCTTTAATGACTCGTTTTGTCTAGAATGTTGTCTTGGGCTAGTCAAGCACGAAAAGTGGGCATGTAGGCTAGACCGCGTGTTAGAAAATTGTATTATCATTGGTGGATTGGAACATACCGAATTATGGTACACGAGGTAAGGAAGAAACAAAATTAAGAGTTTGTTTTTAATAGCTCATAGTAATTTTTTGTGGGCCTTCTCCATTGAAAAGCATTAAAAAGAACAAGATATTTCTAGTAGGGATGCGTGTTTTGATTTTACCGAATAGTTTGAGGCGATATGGTGTGGTTAGTTTGGTTTAAGTGAGCCAATTCGGTTTTTACTTTTTTCCCATTCCTTCTTACCGGTAGATGTGAAAAAAATGCAATTGTATAGCATAAAAGTATAAGTGTACAACATTTGTATAAAATAAACTCTTAGACACACTAAAAAATACAAATATAATATAATATATTATACGATCATTTCTTAGTAATGTATAAAATTATTTATCAAATAGGCAGAGGCGGAGCCAGGACTTTAGAGAAGGAGGGGCGATATTACACTAAATGCGGCAGCTCTAAAAGACTATTTTTTAAATAGCTCGAAGCATAAAAACGTGTCTTTTGCGTTCCAAACTATTAAACTTACGCCTCAATAAATAAATTGTTATAAGTATTTAATTTACGTTTATACATATAAATACACATTTTTCATCTTTATTTCTCTTATGTAATAAACTAAAATAACAAACAAGTATCAAATTAGATTATAAGCTACGCGTATACAAAATTTTAGTAGAAATTTTGGGATGCACTTTGACTTTTTATATTTATAAGGTTGAGTTGTGGTCTTTAGTTTTTAATTAAGGCAAATAGATTAGTAGGGCATGTTATATTTTTATATATATATAATATAGTTATATAGTTATATAGTTATATATATACATACATATACATTAAATAAGTAATAACAATGGAAAGTGATTGTCCATTTTGCCTTGTTGGATTAATGCGTCAAGATATAGGGGGGGACGAATAGAAGCAGATTACAGTCTGTTTTTTTTTTTTTTTTTGTATTAATACTAGTAATTAGGTGATTAGCTTGGACTGAGGGGGTGCAGCCGCCCCCTTTGCACCCCCTCCCCCTCCGCCCCTGCATAACATGAAACAGGAATAATCATCTCCCATCGATAATTTAAAAATATAAAATATTAACTATCATGATTCATTAAAGACACAATAACACACAACAAACACATTCATGTTATAAATATGGTTGGTAGAATATGCCTTATGGCCATTGTTGAAAATTATGTAAAAATACTACTTTATAATAATAGTAGTTGTTGTAAATAATGTAAGATATTGAAAATTCTTGCTTATATAAGGAGCCATCAAGATGAAGAGAAAAACACTCATTCACAAGTAATATACTCATTATTTGCTCTTCTTTTTCTATGTTCTTTTAATATATTGTTATAATTCCCAAATAGTTTTAGTTATTCTATAATACGTTATCAGCACGATAGTGCTCGATCCGAAAGAATTTAGTTCATTTGTTAGAGAAAACGTTCAACGTTAAAAGGTACGAAAGTTTTATATTTACTTGTTCATCTATCTACATTATTATAGACAATGCGGATTACCACCAATCTATAATTTTATGATTAGACGAATATGTGTTTATAGTTTTGTTGTTAAAGTTTAATATTTACGTGTTCATCTATCTACATTATTATAGACAAGGCGGACTACCGCCTATCTATAACTTTATGATTATTTTACTGTCATTTAACTCTAACACTAAAGCTAATTTTAACTTTCGTTGATGCTTGAGTTAACCCCAAGCTAGAAACGACTACTGACAATTTATTATTGCTTATTTTATTCCATAAGCCCATGAAAGTTTTTATATAGTAATGTGGCGGAAATTATTTACGCACTTAATTTGTTGCAATTATTTTACTTGTTTACATTATTCCATAAGCCCATGAAAGTTTTTACATAGTAATGTGGCGGAAATTATTTACGCACTTTAATTCATTGCAATTATTTTACTTGTTTACATTATTCCTTAAGCCCGTGAAAGTTTTTACATAGTAATGTGGCAGAAATTATTTACGCACTTAATTCATTGCAATTATTTTACTTGTTTACATTATTCCTTAAGCCCATGAAAGTTTTTACATAGTAATGTGGCGGGAAAAATATATGTATTTACTTATCGTAATATTATTCCATATGCCTGTTAAAATATCATTAATGCGGCGAAAATTATTTTACATGTTATTACAATTAATTTTTGTTGCTAAATTATTAAAGATATTACCGTTCATAAAACATGCCAAAATAAATAAAAAATAATTGTTTTTCTAACGGCTATAAACGGCTACTTACGGATATTTTTCCTCTATAAATACACAAATTTCATAACTCAAACTCCACACAAATCTTCACCTTATTTCTCTCATCTTGCAAAATGATCTCTACGACAACAACGATCTGGATCCTCATTTACCTTTCAATTTTTATTTTTATGCTAGTAAATGAAGACACTCCTATGTTTGTCCCTATGATATTCCTCCCTTTTATCATAATACTGTTCGAGTTCAAAATTTGGCTAGAGATGAGATAATTGCATTGTATTATTGTAATAATTTTGCTTCTATGATTATGTGTTAAATAAATTGTCTCGGTCCTAATTATGTTTTTCTTGGTTATGTATTTAGCTAGCAAAATGTCTAACCTCACAAGTACAGTTAGTTATATACTCAATATCACTGGCAAGAATTATGGACAATGGAAATCGGATACGAAATTGTACCTCAGATCAAATAGTATCGTTGAAACTCTTGCTGCAGTAAATACAAATACGGATCCAGAAAAATGTGAGGATGTGATCTGCATGAGAAAACATCTAGATGAAACCTTAAAGAGAGAATATCTCGATGTTACCGATCCTCATGAATTATGGACAAATCTACAGGAAAAATATGGCCATCAAAAGGAAACCATGTTGCTAAAAGCCACCGATGATTGGAACAATTTAAGGTTCCAAGATTTTGAAACTATAAGCGCATACAACTCCGCGCTTATGGAGATTCGTTCAGATTTAATTTATTGTGGAAGAAAGCTTACTGATAGAGAAATGATAGAGAAAACACTTTCTACTTTCCATGTGTCCATGATAAATGTTCAACAACAATACCGATTACTGAATATTTCAAAATATCATGACTTGCAACAAAAGTTGTTAATGGCAGAAAGTTACAATAACTTATTGATGAAAAATCATCAATCTCGTCCTCCTGGAGCACATGCGTTACCTGAGGCAAATGCCATTAACTTTTCAAACTCCTATGGACGAGGTAACAATGAGAATGCCAATCAAGGTCGTGGTGGTGGTCGTGGTCATGGTCAAGGTAGAGGTGGTCATAGAGGAGGATATGGCTATATAGGTGGACGCGGTAAAAGAGGTGGTCGTGGCCATGGTCGTGGTGAAGGGGCTTTTCACAACCTCTCGCATACCAACACTGCCTTTAAGAATAACCACCAGAACAAAGAAAAACATAATAAAAACCCTTAAGGTTATTGTTTTAGATGTGGAATGAAAGGGCATAGGGCCAACACATGTCGTACCCCAGAACATCTTTGTAAGATGTACCAATAAAGTTTGAAGGGTAAAGAAAAGGAAGTTAACCTTATCGAACAAAATCCAAATGGTGATTCCACCTTTATGGAGGCGGCAGACTTAACTGATGACTATGATGTTCGTTTGGCTTAATATGTGTTATGTGATCTTCTGGCTGAATATGCTTATTGTGATTTATGTTTTAAGTTGTATTATCTACTTCCTGCATTTCTGTTGTGTGCTTTAAATAAAATAATCTTTTTTTCAAATATATACCTTGTTTATTGCAATAGTTGTTTTAATATTGTTTATTTGAACTAAAGCGTGATATGGAACATACTGGTGATTTCTGCCTACTTGACTGTTGTACAACTCATACAATTCTCACAAGTAATAAATATTTTACATATTTATAACCCTCACAATTTCAAGTCGGTACAATAGGAGGTTCTATTAAATTGATTGAAGGATCTGGTACAACTACTTTTCCTTTACCAAATGGAACAAAGTTTATTATCGATGATGCCTTATTTGCTCCAAAATCCAGAAGAAATTTATTGAGTTCTAAAGATATATATCATCATAGATATGATACTGAGTCAATGAATGTGAATGGCTAAATATGTTTTCATTACTAAGAATATACCAGGAAAGAAACATTTTCTTGAAAAACTACCATATATCTCATCAGGGTTGCATTATACATATATTAATGAAATCGAATCAAATATGGTAGTCAATGAAAATCCAGAATTATTGACTTTATGGCATAATCGACTAGATCATCCTGGTTCAACAATGATGCGAATGATAATTGAAACTACACATAAACATTCATTAAAAGGATCCAAACTCAATCTGAACAACAATAGTCCATGAGAAACATGTTCTCTTGGAAAGCTAATTATAAAGCATTCACGAGTTAAAATTAAGACATAATTACCCACATTTCTTGAAAGAATTCAAGGCGATATATGTGGACCTATTCATCCATCATGTGGACCATTTTAATATTTTATGATATTAATTGATGCCTCAAGTCGATAGTCACATGTCTGTCTATTTTCTACTCGCAATATGGCATTTGCGAGATTTTTGGCTCAAATAATTAAAATAAGAGCTCAATTTCCTGACTATACGATCAAAAAAGTCAGACTTGACAATGCTGGTGAATTCACATCTCAAGCTTTCAATGATTATTGTATGTCAACTAGAATTACGGTTGAACATAGTGTTGCACATGTACATACTCAAAATGGTTTAGCTGAATCATTAATTAAACGTCTTCAATTAATTGTTAGACCATTGTTGATGAAAGTTAAATTGCCAAGTTCTCTATGGGGTCATGCAATTTTACATGTTGCATCACTAATTCGCATTAGACCAAGCTCGTAACGTTGAATACTCTCCATTACAACTTACTTTTGGTCATGAACCTAATATTTCCCATATAAATCTTTTTTGTTGTGCGGTTTACGTTCCAATTGCACCACCAAAGCGAACAAAAATGGGACCACAAAGAAGGTTGGGAATATATGTTGGATGACTCACCATCAATAATCAGATATCTTGAGCCTCTAACAGGTGATGTCTTTACGGCACGTTTTTCCGATTGCCATTTTAATGAGGCAAATTTTCCAACCTTAGGGGGAGAAAAGAAGCAGTTGAAAAAGGATATATCATGGTATAATCCATATTTGACAAGCTTTGATATGCTAACAAAGCAATGTGATTTGGAAGTAAAGAAAATTTTGCATTTACAAGCTATTGCAAATCAATTACCCGATGTATTTACTGACATAAGCAGGGTAACAAAATTACATATACCAGTTGCAAATGCTCCTCCTCATATTGTAATTCCAAAAGAAACATCAAAGGATGATATCTTTGATATAACTAAGAAACATGGGCGTCCTACTGGCTCAAAGGACAAAAATTCTCGAAAAAGAAAAGGAGCACCAAAACCTAATGATCATATTATTGAGGAATCTATGCCTGATGAGTTGCAAAATGTGACATATGAGATACCTCAAGAAGTTATCCAATCAGATCCTATAAATAAAGAGAACGTTGAAATCTCTATAAATTATATCAATACAGGAATGGTATTGGATCGAAATGAGATGGAAAATATGGATGAAATATTTTCATATTTAGTCGCTTATGAAATTGTGAATGAAAATGATGATCCTGAACCCAAATCTGTAATTGAATGCCAAAATAGGAATGATTGGGATAACTGAAAAGATGCTATGCAAGCTGAATTAGATTTGCTTAATAAGCGAAAGGTATTTGGACCCATTGTTCTCACACCGAAAAGTGTGAAACCCGTAGAGTTCAAATGGGTCTTCGTTCGCAAACGAAATGAGAAAAATGAAATTGTACGGTACAAAGCTCGCTTTGTCGCATAAAGTTTTTCTCAAAGACCTAGAATCGATTATGAAGAAACGTATTCTTCTGTAATAGATACAATTACATTTCGATTCTTGATCAGTGTAGCGGTCTATGAAAATCTAAACATGCATCTCATGGATGTTGTTACTGTTTATCTCTATGGATCACTTTATAATGATATTTACATGAAGGTCCCTGATGGACTTAAATTACCCGCAACAATCAAGTTCCAAACCTAGAATATGTCACAATATAGAGTGCCTAGTTTCTAGATTCACAAAATATTCATCATATGCCACAAACAACGACTTTTGCGGTTTCATAATATAAAGTGCCTATAATTAAAAAAAAAGAAGGAAAAATTGTATTTAATTTGATTTTGGTTTGGTGAGGTTAATTAGTTTGATAAACCGAAATGATAGCCATATGTATTGTATCGGTTCAGTCAGGTCTAGTTTGACGCACACCCTAGTTTCTAGATTTATAAATATAATATTTGGTTGTTTTGTCTCCTAAATCGAAGGATCAATATTTATTATTTTTTCTTAAATCAACTTCATGCACACAAATCTAATGTATAAAGATACAAAATATTCAGAGATTTATTAAATAAAAATATTAAATTTTAAATTATTGACAATCTGTATATTAGTGTTTTAAAAAGCTTAATTGAGGCTCGTTTTGAAGTAAAATCTCTTCAAAACGCCTCAAGGGCTAGGCTTAAGTGCTATACAACTTACGCCTTATTGTACGGCGTACACTTTGGGTCCGCTGTTTGAGCTTTACGCATTGAGAAGAAACCAATGCCTAATTATATATGATAAGAAAAAAAACTACTTACTAAATCAATGGCAAAAAATTGAATATAATTCATATTTTCTAAGGTAAAAGTCAAAACTCTATTTATAGACAAAAAAGTATGCAAATTTTAAACGTAAATTAAAAGAAAAAAAAATCAAAGCGTCTCTTTTCGTAATAATTTTATTTAAAATATGGATAATATTGTGACCAAAAGTACATTTGTATTATACTTAGAAATATTTATATGAAATTCAAATTACATCTTCATATTCTTAGCAAGAAATATTTTTGCTAAGAACATAGCACATGTGTGATAAAACCAAGTCATTTATTCGACCAAGCCGGCAAAACGACAAATTTTAAACTTAGTGACAATGACAAGAACGACATCAACAACGACAATATAAAAGGAATTCAGATAACATAACTCGTGCTCACCATTTAGCCAATAAATCTAGATAATGGTGAAAGGGTTCAGAGGCATCTCCATTTGATGAAGAATTTCTCCTATATATGGTTCATTCTCGTGCACGACATGGGCCTCAACTTCATCTTGTTTTATCCATAGACGCCTTTCATTAAGTACTGGAGCAAAAACATCACCTTTAAGATTAAGTTCATCGTCGAATGCTTCAATTGCTTCAACGCCTTATCAAAGGCTCTATCACGTCAGTGCCACACATTAACAATGCAATCTCCTCAAAATTCGAAGATCCAACAAACTCCCTTATAACGTCTAAATGCTGGTTGTCACCCACAACTCTCGATCTTTTCTCAGCATCCTCGACAACCAGAAGCTAGATGTCATAAGAGAGTTTACTAGATCTCCGACTTTTGAGAAGGTGGCAATGTTAATATGCGGCACTGACATGATAAATACATAATGCATTTGATAATACGCTGAAGTAATTGAAGTTTATCAACAAACTTGATGCTAACTTTCATGACCCTGATTTAGGTGTCTTCAAGAGAGTTGATATAACTCTTTATCCTCATTTCGACGATGGGCCTAATCTTGAAGGTGATGTTTTTGCTCCACTACTTAATGAAAGCATATATGGATAAAGGAAGATGAAGTTGAGGCTCATGTCGTGCACGAGAATGAACCATATATAGGAGAAATTCTTCATCAAATGGAGATGCCTCTACATACGTTCCCTTTCACCATTATCTTCTCTTTGCACCACCTCTAACTTACCCGTATGGGGCATCACTGTCGTCTTGCCACTATCAGTGCTTGTAGGACGCACTTGGAAATTTCTCCTTTGGAGGTGCTAACGACGACAAGCTATCATTAGGATAAAGTCCCACGTGGAAAAATTCATATGCTCCAATGACATGAATATATATGTCGTTGTGGAGACCCTCTACTCTACGAAAACTCGGAATTTCTCTCGCCCATCTAGCCACGACTACGATCTCACAACCTGAACATCGATAATAAAATAGACAAAAAATCAACAAGAAATCCATATCATCGTCATATTCCACGCATAGCTGGCAGTTAAAAGTACTTGACGAAGAAGACAGGGAAAGCATTTTTTTTTTACCAGCAAAGGAGAAAATACAAAAGAAAACAGTATGCAGACATAAATCACAATACATTCATTTAGCAATTATGCATTTTAACTACTCAGATAAGAGAAGATACCAGAGAGAACATTAGACACCATCATATGCATAACATTTGTATCAGCGCGGCGCGCACATCACTTCTGCGACAATATTAACCTACACTGCAGATACCTCTTACCAATCAATATGGCTATTCACTTTTTTTTTATAACATAACACAACAAAACTCCATTCTGCAAAGTATCAGACAGCAAATTACATGAAAACAACGTATGTTGACAAAAATAAACCGGATTCGCACCAAGAAAAAAAAGAAGAAGAATAGGACTGGAAATATTTGTTACAGAGATGAACTCGCGGGTTTCCGTCGTCGGATTTTTATCGCCCGTCGACCGATAACTCGGATTACACCTTTGAGAAGATTGTTAATTTGTTTGGTTGATGAATGAAAATGAAGGAGACGAATAAATATATAGGACAAAGTTGCGAAAGTTTAAGGAAACTTTCTACAAGGAAGGCAAGAATTATGTGACCGCATCGCGAAAATTGCGATAATTAAAGCCCAACAATTACGAAATTTAAACTTTTTTTTGAATCAAGATTGTATATTGCAGAACAGGGGAATGAACAAAATGTGCATAATTAATCTCAATAAAGTGCAGTATTTTTTTGGTAAGCAAATGTCGAGCGGGGTGAATCAAATTTCGGTTCTGACACTTGGCAAATCAAATATTGATTGGGAATTCAAATCTTAATTTTGAAATTCTGTTAACGGATTAAAATCAGAAGGTTGAAGAATGGAAATTATTTGGACTAAAATTTGTGATGAGACTAATCACTGCTCATAACGGATTCAGAAGGTTGAAGAAAAGGGAAGATTATGCCATGCAATGGTTCACATACACCACCAAATTTGGTCCCACACTCCCACCTGAAAATAAAAGAATATTATATTATAGGTTTTTTCTTTTTCTACCTTTATTTCATTCATTTACTATTTCACATAAAGTGGATAACTGCAAGAAGACTCCTTGGTGCGCTAATTGCTGAAGACCCCCTGCATGCTATTGAAATTTTAAAATAGCCCCACAGATTTTTAATAATTACAGAATGGCCATACAAAGTGTCAGAAATTAGAAGATAACTCTCAAATGTTTCAAAATATTGCAGGAAGACCTTGAAGAGGCCAATACGACTAATACATGGCACTCTCAATCGCACAAAGATTCAATGTTTCTGAAGTATTGAAGGCTTGACGTTTTTTAACGTTCAACAGAGCTTAGCTTTTCTAAAACTCAAGCGTCAAAGACTTAGCTTTTGCAAAGCTCAAGTATTGAAGACTTGGCCTTTTCAAAGCTCAACAATTGGAGAATTAGCTTTTCCAAATCTTAAGAAAGCTTAACTTTTTCAAAGCTCAAGTGTTGAAGACTTGGCTTTTCCAAAGCTCAACTATTGAAGATTTAGCTTTTTCAAAGCTTAAAAAAGCTTAGCTTTTTCAAAGCTCAACTATTAAAGATTTAGCTTTTCAAAGCTTAAGAAAGTTTAGTTTTTTCAAAGCTCAAGTATTGAAGACTTAGCTTTTCTAAAGCTCAAGTATTGAAAAACATAGCTTTTCCAAATCTCAAGCGTTGAAAACTAAGATTTTCTAAAGCTCAAGCATTGAAGACTTAGCTTTTCCAAAGTTCAAGCGTTGAAGACTTAGCTTTTCTAAAGCTTAAGAAATATTTGCTTTTCCAATGCCCAAGCATCGAAGAAATGAAACTCTGACGAAAGAAATATACACCCAATGAACCACTTGACTTACTTCGCAATGCATTTTTCATTTTGATAACACACTACGAAGTGGGTGGATTAATGATGTACCATATTTTGGTACATGACACTTGGCACTTTTTAGACCCACCACGTGTCAACATACACTGGTCAATGACCTCGAGATAATGCGATGGGAGGTTAGAAACCCATGGTGAGAGGTTTGATATGAAATGGTATACCCGGAGGTGGGAGATCAAAGGTCGTAAGGTAGATGATCATATTGAAGCCCATTTTCTATGGACCAAGTACAATCATGGCCCATGAAAATATCTATAAATACCCATCTCTAATGTTGAAACGTACCTCATTTTCTACTTTAGCTCTCTAGACTTTCAAAGTCTAAGTTTTCTAACTTAAGCATCAGAGTGTCTTCGTTGGGGCTACCGGCTTAGTTCATGTGTCCTGTTAGAGTGCAGGTTTTTGGAATAAAAGCCGAAGATTCTGCATTTAAGGAGCTGAAGTGGAGATTCTCGGTCTGACGTGGAGTGTCCAAGTAAGCAGATGAAGATACCCCACATCAAACCTAGTTTTGGGGATCTCTAGTCCCTGGGTAGGGTATCTTCATAGGATGTTTATATCATAATAGGGCTCAAGTTCTCTCCCCCCCCCCCCTCCCCCCCTCCTTGATGTTCCTCTAGACCTTTAACTCAAGTTTAAGTTTTTTATTTCAAAAATATTTTAAAGATCTAGGGAATTTGACATCATTGCCAACTGCATAATTGAGCTCATATCAAAATTTTATCAAGTAATGCATCTTAAGCATTCACAAACGATTTGATGGTTTCATCATCATGTGATCACATAGCCCCAATAATTATCATCAAAACGACCAGTAGCTTTACTACTCGGAATCATTGTGTGGCCAGTAGTAGACTACTAGGAACCATTCACATTTCTCATTTCGTGGAGTTTCACCTATCTTTTGGCCAATAGACTCACGACTACTAGGAACCAATAAATTCACAGACCAATTTGTTGCAATAATGCATATAATGTTGTTATGCAAAGCATAATCACCCCTGACGTATCATTACAATTGCAATATTTGTCAGTTCATATAAAATAACAATCAATTGTGATAAAAATATGTTGCTCGTGAAATTTTAATCACATCGTAAAAAAGTTCACATTCTCAAATATTTAGTGCTGACACATTTCTGGGTTTGAACATTTTCATGCGAATTAAAACCTGGAAGTTATTAAGTTTTAATAATCTCAATAAATGTGTTATATCATGAACTCTCACATATTTATCATAAAGATGTTGGGAATCATATAATTTGATTCAAATATTTATCATAAAGATGTGGGGAATCACAAATTCTCAAATTAACCCAAACTATTCAAGTTAGATTATGAGGGCTGCTCAAACAATTGTGAGAAATCTGTGACACCGTGATAAGTTGCAAAGAGCACTATGTTTTGTTGGCTTAATTACGGGAGAGGATCATCTATGTCATTTTGTGTCTTTTTTTTGTGTTTCACTTTCTATTAATAGTATTAATTAATTGTAATTAAATCTCGACTCATTAAACAAAAAAAAAATCTCTCTCCTCTTTTCTTTCTCTTTTCGGTCCAACACTCTCTATCCTCTCTCCTCTCTCTTCTTCAGTTTTTTATTCCAAAAAATAATTTTTCTCTTAACTTTATGTTCCAAAAGGCAAAATAAAAAAATTTGCTTGTTATACATTGAGATGTATATCTAATGTACAAAAGTTCTTTCAAAATCAAACTTACTAATTCTATTTGTAAAAATTAGTTATAGAGTTCATAACTATGTAACATTATATCCTAATAGTATCAATTAATTTTAATCCATTAAGAAAATTAAACTAAAAATTCCTACCAAATCCTTTTCACTCCTTAAAAATCCTTCTCTTACACAAACATAATAAGCATAAATTTAAAACAAGAAGTAGATTTTAATACGAACACGAGCCATTAAATCATTAAATAAGATTTTTTTACATCAGATTAACAACATAAAAATATTAACTAGAGTCCATAATGTTACACACATGGACCAAAATTTCAGTTCAGTAATGAGTTTTGATTTGTGAAATATTAGAAACATTTGAAAATTTTTGGTAATATTTTGAGAAGTTTCGGATACGTTTCTGAAACCAAACCTTTGGCAAATGACATGGGGAATCACAAAAAAATTAAAATAAGAGACCGTTTTTCTATATTCACTATTCATGTATAATTTCTGTAACGCTATCAATTAGCAACCATAAAATTATCACATTAGAGGTACATAACTAGGAACATATTTACTAGTACTATGTAAGAGTAAGAACTCAAATTTCAAGGTGGGAGAACAAATGAAATTCAAACTTAATTGCAATGAATGACTCACTTCCGATATATAAGATTCTTGATAAATCTTTTTTTATCAACAAAAAAGAGTTACATTAAAAGGAGTAAAACTAAAATTCCTTGAGTTTCAGTGGAAACGAAAGGAAATCAATAACATTTATTGAACAGACATAGTTTCAAAATTGATGAACAATTGTTTTTGGCTACGCACTAAACCGAGAATCTTGGAGTTTTCGTACGAAAAGTTTTGAATATTTAATCCATGGTTACAGACATACGGATTCTACAACTAATTTCTCTAAATAAAATTAGTAAGTTTAGTCTTAGAAGAAACTTTGTACAAGATATATACATTTGAAGAGACGACAAGCGATATTTTTTATTATTGTTTTATGTATAACAAATAAAGTTTGCTTAAGTTAAAAAGAAAATATTTTTTGGAAGGAATAAGAGAGAGGGAGAGAGAGATGGACGGAAGAGATAGTGGAGGGAGGAAAGAGGGTTTTATTTTTTATTTAATGATTTTTTTCCACATAAAGTTAAAATGATATAGAACCCAACCCAGAGTTTTACAAGAAGTTAGGGACAAGCCCCAAATGAAAGCTCAAATACATAGACTGGTGTAACCATCGGCTTGGGAATATATTAGCTCTAGACTATCTCTATGACTAAACTATAAAGCCCAATATACTACAAACACTTCAAAACTCCTGCAGTGTCTTCATCAGAGCTGAGTCAGTCCACTTCTCATTGGCTCTTGTACAAACTGTGACCAATATATCCAAGTTGTCTCAGTGTAGTGATGTTTAGCCTGTTTGTGATGGCTTGCTTTCACGCACAGTCCATCTCTTTTTGGGGGATGATGGAAGTTTAGGTTAGAAATGGACCTGTGAGTCAACAGATGATGTCATGCTCCTGTGGTATCTTTTGTATCCTACCAAATATAAAAAAAAACTATTTGCCCTTGCATGCCATATAAATAGCATATTCCAAGAAAAACATGTAATCATAGTTGGTCAAATTTTATGCATACAGCTCTGGAGACTCTATAATTCTTTTTACATCTACCTTGCATTCTAATTGTCATGGTGTAGGCTATGTCTTTGCAAGCTTGGTCCTCCTTTGTTATTTTGCCTTCAAAATTCTTTTTGTTTCTGGCCTTCCACACAGTTGCCATTATTTTCTCCAGGTACTGCTGCTCTTATCTTGTAAGTGATGAATTCTTTAGCCCCAACTTGCTCAAAGAGTGTAATCCACCCCTCCATGTTATCACGACAATTCCTCACACCTGTGCTTTTCATCATTTTATTCAAGACATTATAAGACCAGTTGCATTTGAAAAAACATGGTTATGTGTTTCATAATGAAAATTACACATAACACAGTTAATCTCATTTAGCTGAACAAAATCTGCCTATTTTATCCTTTGTGGCAAGCCTTTGTTGCACAGCCATCCGTAAATAAAATTTGGTTTGAGGGGTTGAGATTGTGTTTCATACCTGTCGTCACCAACTTACCTCAGGGTTGGTTTGGACAAAGCATGATTACATTCTCCCAATTCCCTTTCTTGACCCTGTACAAAAATCACATGTTCCTTGTCTTGCCTCTGGGAGCAAATCCTTCACTATCTCCCTAATTGCCAATACGTGTTTCCACCATGGTGAATCAGCAGGTCTCGGTTGAACTTACCATATTATTTGATCCTTTAGTTTGTAGTTTCTAACCCATTCTTGCCACATTGTGTTCTGTGTCTCTGTATTTCACAGTCTCAGCATCTGCATTGCTTGGATAGTCTTGTTCCACCCCAGTACTTCTTTAATCTGTAAGCCCCCATTCTTATACTCTTGGCATACATTTTTTCATGCAACTACACTCTTTTTTCCTTCTTCTTTCCCTGCCCATAGGTAGTTTCTACAAACCCTTTTCTATCTTCTGAATCACTCCAATGGAGATAACAAAAACGTGACTCAAAAAATTATGAATGGTAAGTAGTACTGCTTTCACCAGTTGCAGCCTACTTGCATAGCTTAATTTCCTAGCCTGCCAGCTTTGTATTCTTTCCACCAACTTCCTTATTAGGGCTTCATAGTCTGCTATCTTTAGGTTTTTGGGGCTAAGAGGGACTCTCAGGTAACTGATAGGGAAGGTGCCTTCACTGAATCCCCATATTACTTGTATTTGCTCCTTTTCCTTCTATAGTCACTCCAGCTATAAAGATGTTACTCTTTCCTGCACTCACTTTCAGTCCTGACATTGCAGAGAATTCATCCATTATTTGTTTAAGAATGCTCATAGATTTTGTGTCTCTCATGCAGAAAAGCAACAAGTCATCGGCAAAAGTCATGTGGCGTAGTTTAATTCTACTGCATTTGGGATGATATTTAAACTTTTTGTTATTCTCAGCTCTGTTCTTAATGAGCCCAGCCAAAAAGTCCATACAAAAAACAAACAGGTAAGGAGACAGGGGGTCTCTTTGCCTAAGACCTTGTTTCCCTTCCATGTTCTCTTTAAGACTGCCATTCACACAAAAGGAGTATCTAGGGCAGGTAACACATAACATGATCAGCTTTACAAAATTTTCATCAAAGTTATAGCCTCTAAGCACTCTTTCAAGAAACTCCTAGTTTACTATGTCATATGATTTTTGAATGTCTATTTTTAGCAGACCCCTAGGAGATATGTTCTTTCTCCCATACCCCCTCACTAGTTCGTGAGCAAGGAAAATATTTTGGTAAATGTTTCTACCATGTACAAAAGAGAATGTCATGCTTTTCAATCTATTAGCCATAACTTTGGTAATAATCTTGTAAATCACATTGCAACAGGCAATAGGTTTAAATTCAATGATTTTTGTAGGGTGCAGTGTTTTAGGAATAAGACAAACAATAGTTGTATTTATTTGCTTAAGTAACTTCCCTGTTTGTTGAACCTCCTAAATAGCTTTACAAATTAACTCTCTTGTGACACTCAACTGGATTTGTAGAAATCTGAGTTCATTCCATCTGGACCAGGACTCTTTAGATCACTCATTTGAAAACTTGCTTTCTTATTTCTTCCTTTGTCCATAGCCTTGTCAATTCTAGGTTTATCTCTTCATTTGCTATGTTTCCTTCTTGAAAGACACTGATGTCTAGTTCTGTGACATTGTATGTAGTCCCCAGCAAACCATGCATAAAATTTTATGTTATCAGTTAGAAGATTACCCTCATTGTCTTGTAAAACCAGAATGCTATTAGTTTTCCTCATAGATTTGACACTATTGAAGAAGAGTCTGGAGCAACTATCTCCCTCTTTGATCCACTCTAGTTTAGCAGCTTGGGATACTTGGTTCATCAAATTCCTTTTCTTTTCCTCATACTGAAGTCTCAGGTCTTTTATCTTCTCTTTCATTTCTCTGTTGGTTGGGTTATGCAGAATGGATTATTGCTTGATCTCAAGGTCCTTTAGGCAATTTTCTACTTGTTGTTCTAGGTTCTGAAACTTTCTTGAATTTAGATGTTTCATTTCCTCCTTTACCTTCTGGATCTTTCTAACCAGCTGATACATTTGACACCCTATTTCATTACTGCTCCAGGCCTTCTTTACAAACCCAAGGTAGTCTTTATCTTTGGTCCATATGTTTTTGAATCTGAATGGGATATTCCTTTGTGGTTCTCTTTGAACATTCTGATATAGGCCATAGTATGGTCTGACACCCCAGGAGGGAGAAACATCACACTTGATTCATAATTGCTTGATTCCGGGCTTGGTTGATCATCACTCTATCCAGTTTGTAAAAAGTGTGCCCATTGTACCATGTAAATTTAGGGCCACAGTACTGGTGGTCTTCAAGTTTGGCTATCTCCATAACCTGTTTTAGTTCAGCTCCTACTGGACCTTCTCCCCTTTCCTCATTCCATTTCTCATCAGGACTCAAGACCACATTCCAATCCCCCACCAGAATCCAGGGGGTATGTATGCTTTGACTCATGGATTCCAACTCCCTCCAAAGAATCTCTCTCTCTTATATACTATTATGGACATAAATGAAGGTGCAGTGGAACTCACATTTCTGATCCCTTGTTTGAACCTTGCAGTGAATGAGTTGGTATGTTTTCTTCTCCACCTTGATGTCTACTTTATCCTTTTCCCGAACCACCATAATCCTACAATTCTTATTCATGTCAGTGTTGCTCTCAATCTACCATTTGTCTTCAAATCTCTTTGCAACTTTCTCAGGTTTCAAGAATTGTTCCAAAAGAGCATATATTATTCCTCATGGCTTACTTCCAAGCCTCTTGCTTGAGGGGGTCATTCATCCCCTCAAGTTCCATCCACAGAAGTTGAGACTATCCATTAGGGCTCTTGGCCCTTCTGGATCCACCCCTCTTTCTCCTTGGGTTTGATTCCCAGTCCTTTGTAGTTGATATTTCTCTAATCTTGATATGGGCATTTCCCGCATATGGGGCCTGGCCTAAACCAGGCCCATATTTAATCATATCGGGGATCACTTTCGATATAATATCGCTGATTACCACCGATATGGTACTGTGGTCCCCGAATCCCGAGGTCTACAAATACGCGACGCCCGGATCCCAAAACAAGCAATTTATTATCCCTTAGCTACCATGCTCCATATCGAAAGAGATCACCGATCTCACTCTCGATATCGTACTCAATATCGAGATTACCCTCCTGCTCCACTGATACGTCATACCACCACACTACCGATACCATATCGAGGGTGGTCATCGATATCACATCGAAGCTGATCACCGATATATGCCCGACATAATTACCGACATACCCCTGCCATCCAAGCATCGAAGCGTTAGTCAAAGGTGTTCCGGACCAAGCCTAATCAAGACACCTAGATTAGGCCTAGTTTGTTAAGATAGACTCGTTGTATTTACTTTGCACTCCACTGTAACCGACCCATACTTATGTAAACGATCTATTGTCAAACTAGTGGTGCCGTCTGTGGGAACACCAGTTCCCGGACAATGACGTCAAGATGCTAAGAAGGAGGACCCGATCCGAATTTAACAGAGTTGTGACTAGAAACGTGAGGATTGAGGACACGCCACTCCCTCAACAGCCGACTGACCAAGAACAGACAATGACCCAAGCTAAGATGGAGCTTCCTCCAGCACAGAATGCATTGCGACGTAGGAGCGGGCCCGGGAGGCCACCGCAAGCCACGGAAACTGGTCCAACCATTGCCGCACCAAATACGGTGGAACCTGCTACTGAGGGCCCGACCACTGAAAACCCGGCAGCGGATGTCCCAATGACCGAGGTGCCAAACGCGGATCTTTCCAGCTCAGAGGAGACGATAGTTGCAGAACAGAGCGACGTTCCCCCTGCCGCCATAACCCTAGAGATGCTAGCGCAGATCAATGCTTCTGTAAAAGCGGCGCTTGACACTACACTAGAGACTTTACTTCCACGACTGGCGGAACAAAGGACAAGGGACGTTTGGGCAACGCCCCATGAATCCAGAGCGGGTGAGAGAAGGGCAAGGCAATGATATGATGAACAGTAGGATACGGGAGACTCATTCAGAGAGATATCGCCCGCATCTTACGACAGGTCAGAGAGACGGGATCCTAGGACCCTGGATCGAGAGATAACAAGAAGGATGGAACGACTTGGCCGCGAGAGAGTGGAAGTAATCAGGAGAATGGAACGCAGTCGCGACCGCGCTGAGGTTACGTATACAAAGAATGAAGACGCAGAAGTACTGCAGGTAATATCGAGGAGGATGGAACAACTAGACCGCGAGAGGGCGGAGTTGACGAAGAAGGTGACTCAGAGCAACTACTGCAGGTGACTCGTAGCAGGACCCCATTTTCGGATGAGATTGAGGCTGAGGTATTGCAAAGAGGGGACAAGATCCCAGTGATCAAGTTATACGACGAAAGAATTGATCCTACAGATCATCTCCATCAGGTCGACAACATTTTGAATTTGCACAACTACTCAAAAAACATAATGGCAAAGATCCTATCCACCACTTTGACGGGCGCTGCACTAGATTGGTTCACTAGGCTGGAGGTCTGATCCATAACGAACTATGAGCAACTAAGGGAAAAGTTTGAGAACCAGTTCTCTAGCCAGAAGAGAATGAAGACCAACATGTTGCACCTCGGCACGGTGCAACAGAGGGAAAGGGAGAACCTCCGGGAATATATGAAGAGGTTCAATGACGAATTGTTGAAAGTGGATGAGCCACATGGGGGGCAGGCTATGATGATGCTTTTCAAGGGTACGACCCACCGCAGGTTCGCCGGCGAGCTAATCAAATTGACTAATCCCACCATAGCACAGATCAACATGCTCGCAAACCAAATGGTTTACGAGAACGAGATGATGGCAACGCGTCAAGGTTCATTTCCCAACATGAATGCAGACAGAGATCGCAACAGAGAAAGGCCCCCAAGGACGTACACACCGTTGAATAGAGGCATTCTGGAAGTGATGGTCGTGGCAAAGAGGACCAGATGGTTGATGACAGAACCCATGCCATTGAATGAGACTCCCGGGATGAAGTCGTCGGGCAAATATTGTGCGTACCACCGACATCCCGGACACAGGACGGAGGATTGTACGCACCTAAGGAATGAAATTGAAAGATTGATTAAAGAAGGGAAATTGATCAAGTTTGTCAGAAACGTCAAGGAAGATGCTAGGGAGACAGACAATTATTTATCCCCTAGAAGAGATTACTCACCCAGAAGAGGAAAGCAGAAGATGATCGAGGCACCCGAGGAACGTGGTAGGACCATAGTGAATGCCCCGAGCAAAGGCGTCATAAACATGATCAACGGAGGAGCCTTGGGAGCAGACACAGCTCGCATCTGAGAAACCATAACACGAAGACTCCAGGGTGGAGCCTACATTGGGTACACAAATGCAATCATGCCGGAAGCGTACTTGGAGCAGGAGATCTCTTTCACCAGGAGAGACTTGGAGCAACTTAGTCCATTGGCCTTGACCGCAGGTAAACTAGATTGCCCATTGGTTATTACTATTAATGTGGATGAATATCAGGTGCATAAAGTTCTGGTGGATAGCGGAAGCTCTGCAAACCTGATATTCTCAAAAGCCTACGAGCAGATGTGGATAGTCCCAGACTGGCTAAAGCCGATATCCACCCCATTGACCAGATTTGGAGGAGCGGAGGTAGCTCCACTCGGACAAGTTATATTGCCCACAATGTTTGGGAGATGCCCACGCACCCGGGTGACGCCGATAAAATACACAATAGTCGACATCCCATTTCCCTACCACACCATCATTGGCCGACCGGCACTCAACCAGATCAGGGCAGTGGTCTCTACTTATTACCAGAAGATTAAATTCCTGACACCTCAGGGAGTCGGCGAAATTCTAGGTGACCAGGTACAAGGATGGATGTGCTATGTGAACTCACTGAAGCACCCTAAAATCAGAAGAAGACAAGAAATACAAGTCCCACACCAAGAATACATTACGCGCACGAAGTGATCACCATGAGGAGAAAACAGAACAATATTTTAAAACTTCAGTAGTTTTTAAATTATGCTTGAACAATTGAAACATTGCCCCATCGTGGGTTAGTTTGTAAACTTAAAACAGGGGGAATTACGCCGATCTGATTTCCCACTCAACGGGATACGTAGGCGGGTTAGGTTTACCTAGCCTTCGACCGTTATCTTTTATTTTGCCCCTTCGTGGGTCGACATGTAACTAAAACATGGGGAACTATGCCGGTCTGATTCCCCAATCAACGAGATACGTAGGCGGGTTAGGTTTACCTAGCCTTCGACCGTTATCCGTCGCTACCTTTTTATTTTTGCTTTATGGAATCTCATATTTCATGCAGGGATATGTCCTAATCGGACATTACGGAAGTGCAGAGAATTACACGAAGAATTGGGGAGTATTCTCATAGATATATGTTTAACACATCGCCCTCTTACAGGTACATAGCCCGAAGGATCACACATTACTATGTCCGAAAATGACATAGGGAATATTAAACCCTCGCTTTTTAAAATAAGGGATTCAGGGGGCACTGCCCCATATTATTCAATATTATCCATCTAAACAGGTGCAATAGGTACAAACAGGTACAACAGGAATGTTAGAACATAAAGGAAACACCTTTTCTTGCATGAAACTGAAATTCCCAGATTGAGGGAACATTCCGCAGATAACACATGCGCATCATTTTGTGTTTTCATATAAGCTTTTACATCGAAAAATCTTTCTTGTCTGTGATGTTTTACAGGGCCTAACGACCCATAGAGTCCACGACAACAGAGTCACCAAGGGACATAGACAAAAAGACAAAAGAAAAGGCTCCTACCCATGAGCGGTAACAGGTTCCCCTGTGATAACGGGCGGGCTCCTACCCATGAGCGGTAACAGGTCATCGACAAAAAAAAAGGCTCCTACCCATGAGTAGTAACGGGTTCCCCTGTGATAACAGGCAGACTCCTACCCATGAGCGGTAACGGGTCATCTACAAAGGAAAGGCTCCTACCCATGACCGGTAACCGGTCATCGACAAAGAAAAGGCTCCTACCCATGAGCGGTAACGGGTTCCCCCGTGATAACGGGCGGGCTCCTACCCATGAGCGGTAACGGGTTCCCCTGTGATAACGGGCGGGCTCCTACCCATGAGTGGTAACGGGTCACCTACAAAAAGAAGAAGATACCCTATGATAACGGGGTCGACCCTAAACATTTAAACGATATCGGGTTCCCTGTGATAACGGGATAGGCCCCTACCCACAAGAAAAAGATACCCTGTGATAACGGGGTCGATCCTAAACATTTAAATGGTACCGGGTTCCCTGTGATAACGGGATGGGCCCCTACCCACAAGAAAAAGATACCCTATGATAACGGGGTCGACCCTAAATATTTAAACGGTACCCGGGTTCCCTGTGATAAAAGGGATGGGCCCCTACCGACAAGAAAAAGATACCATGTGATAACGGGGTCGATCCTAAACATTTAAACGGTACCGGGTTCCCTGTGATAACGGGATGGACCCCTACCCACAAGAAAAAGAAACCCTGTGATAACGGGGTCGATCCTAAACACATGAGCGGTGGGAGATTACCCATGTTTCTACCAACACCAAGGAAATTCTAATCATTCCTTGTTGACAACAAGCAGATTAAAGAAATCTCATCAAATACGAGAACAAAATGAATGCAGGGTCAGTTATCGAAATACTGCATACTCTATCATCATGACAATAAAAAATCAACAAGTTATCAGACAACAAGGCCACGAAGAGTCACAGATTATGAAGATAACAGAGAAATAAATATTCAGTTACAGAACCACGAATTGGAGATAGTCCGGAATGGGATAAATTCAAGTTACTATAAAGGCAGCAAACAGCTACTCCCACAGGGACCCTTCAGTCTTCTTCTCAACGACCTCGGAAAACACGTCAGGGTCGGCCGCACCCTCCTCCACCTCGTCTAGTCCACCAATCGGCAGGTCGTTATGATCGTGCCTTGGGTTCAACCCACTCAATTCGAGGGAGTCCTTGAAACCGTCATTTTTCAATACCTGCCCTACGCAAGCATGAAATGCTGCCTCCCGAACTTTCAAACTAAGTCTCGGAGGAGATCAGGACGACGTTCCTACAAATTGAACTCTATTAAATACAGGAGGAAAAAACAGAAGCAGATATCATAAACAAGATATATACCAAGTCCAAGGGAGCTAATTTGGCAGTGGAGAGCTCCAACGAGAGACGTTTGTTAGCAGCCTTCACCGTCACCACCTCAACCTTCAGTTTCTCCAGCTCCTTGTTGGCCGCAAGTTCACGCGCCTTTCCTTGGTCAATCTCAGTCACTAATGTTTTGAAGTTGCCCTACAACAAATCATACTCCTCCCGGAGCTTACGACATATCTTCAGGGCATCCTCTTTCTCGGCCTCCAACTTCTCTAGCACCATGGGGTTGAATTCCCCCATCCTCAAGATATCAGCCTCGAACTCGGCAGCAACAGCGTCAGGGTCACCCTTGGACTCGCGCATTGTCTTCAGACACGAAACCGCCAGCTTTGCCATGTGCGCAATACAATCAGTAACATTATGTTAAACATTCAAATGAAATCAATCGAAGCTATGCTAAGATACGTACACTCTGAAACATATGAGTATTGCGGCGTATATTATGGGCCCACTCGAATTCTGTAAGCACCCGCACATTTGCTGGAGGAGGAAAAGCCCGCATCATTCCCCGCACAGCATCTACTTCAGGGAATTCTACTCGCTTGGAGGATTTGACTGCACCCACCTTCTTGGGGCCCGAACTCGAAGACGAGTGGACATTGTGGACAGTCCCGTCACGAGACCTTTTATTACCCGATACCCTAGCCGGGTCAACGGCAGGCTTCCTAATCGGAATTCCAGGAAAGAGACCTAGCATCTGGTCTCTCAGTCAACTGTCCCTTCAGGCGGATGAACCACACCCTCCTGTTTCGAGGTCAACACCTCCAAGAGATTGGCTGCACCGTCAAGGCCTCCCACCACATCAAGGATGTCCTGGCTAAAGGACCCAACCGTTGCAGGAACACTTTCAAAGCATTCTTCATTAAAACGTTCACGTACTACAATGTTAGGGGAGGTTGTTCAACTCCCGATACCTCTGCCAGAACCTCAGTGGCTGCATTATTCAGATCAAAGTTAGACGCAGACCCTGTTTCAGGCGCCACCGCAACTGCTGCCGTCTCAGTCAATGCAGCTTTCTGAGCATCACGGTCGGCTTGAAGTTTACGCATCAATTGTCTGAAACCCATTCTCACGGAATATCTCAAAAAATAAAATATACCAACAGAATAATTGGAATATCAGCATGAGAAATAATAATAAATCAAGTACAACAGCGAGATCGAAATACACGTCGGCGAATATATCGAACATGATTACTGATATAAATACCGATGTGGCTACGCTAACGACAAAGAAGACACAGAAAACTATGACCTTCAAAGTCTCTTACAAACCCTACTTATAGACGTAAGCTTTAACTACATCGAGAGACACTTTTGACATCATATCGAATATGCGTTTCGACGTGATACCGACGATAAAACCCGATATCCTATCCTATTACGCAAAAAAGCCTCGAAAATATAACAATTAGACCGGCGGGCCCATCGCAATTTTCTAAGTGCAACTCCCATATTTCTAAGAAATTAAAATCCAAAGAAACACAGAATTCAAACGAGGACCTCAAACTATGCGTCCACTGCATTAGGGGGCCCATCGAAGTTCATCACAAAGTGCATTCCCCGCAAATGTGATCTCCGTCATTTGAACTGGCGGGACGAAGGGTACAGGTAACCCAGAAATTCAAAATTAAATTTGTGAATTCTTATCTCTAAGATAAAAAAATCCCCAAATTGGGGGACTACATGATATGGGCATTTCCCGTATATGGGGCCTGGCCCAAACCAGGCCCATATTTAATAATATCGGTGATTACCACCGATATGGTACTGTGGTCCCGGGATCCCAAGATCTATAAATACACGACGCCCGGATCCCAAAACAAGCAATTTATTATCCCTCAACTACCACGCTCCATATCGAAAGAGATCACCGATCTCACTCTCGATATCGTACTCGATATCGAGATTACCCTCGTGCTCCACTGATACGTCATACCACCACACTATCGATATCATATCGAGGGTGGTCATCAACATCACATCAAAGTTGATCACCGATATACGCCTGACCTAATTACCGACATACCCCTGCCATCCAAGCATCGAGGCGTTAGTCCGAGGTGTTCCGGACCAAGCCTAATCGAGACAACTAGATTAGGCCTAGTTTGTTAAGATAGACTCGTTGTATTTCCTTTGCACTCCCCTGTAACCGACCCATACTTATGAAACGATTTATTGTCAAACTAAATCTATTTGATCTTTTGGTTGTTACCTTGTTCCAGACCTCTGTAGATATATCTTTGCTTGAACTAGTAACATTTTTTCTTGTTTTTTCATTTTCTATCCCCATATCTTCCTTAGCATTTCCTGTTATTTCACTTCTGATTGAAATTAGTGGGTTGTATACCATTATTTTGTGCATCGCATAAAAATATGTTGAAATTGTGCACATACAAACTTCCATAAAGAATGCACATAAAAATCACGAAATTCACTTAAGATTCCATTTTCAAGCCCTTTCCAAAATACCACATCACGAGGGAACAATAATATGCAAAAAAAATTGAGAAATTTGTAACTATAGACACTAAGCCAACTGCCAATAACTATAAAAGACACATGTCGACCAAAATACATGGCATGTGTTATGGTTTTTATTTATATATAAAAAAAATGTTGGAATTAGTGGACATTATTTTGTGCATCACATAAAAATGTGTTAAAATTGTGCATATACAAACTTCCATAAATAACGCAAATAAAAATCACGAAAGTCACTTAAGATTCCATTTTCAAGCCCTTTTCAAAATATCGTGCACGATGGAACCATAATATGCAATAAAAAGTTGAGAAAAATTGTAACTATAGACATTAAGGCAACTGCCAAAAGCTATAAAAGACACGTGTCGACAAGAATATTGGTCAGAATCAAGCAGCCTTTGTTAGACTGAGCGACCAACTATAATCTTAATACGAGACTATACTGATATGGGAGCTTGCTCAACACGTAGCACCTTCCTCTCTCAAATCTTGGCACTAACAAAACAAAAATCAACATCCATTACAAATAATAAACACATATGTGAAAGAATGCATGGGGTTTGGTATTGTTCAATTTGTAAATAAAAAAAATGTTGGAAAGAGTGCATGTATACTATTATTTTGTGCATCCATAAATATGGGTTAAAATTGTGCATATACTAATTTCCATAAAGAATGCAAAAAAAAAATCACATAATTTACTTAGTTTTTAGTTTTTAGCCCATTCACAATACCACGGTACCAGAAAATTGAAAGATGCATATATCAAAGTCGAGAAATTCGCAAATAAAGTTATTATGCCAGCCACCAACAACTAAAAAAGTCAAATGTCGACCGGAATATTGGTTAGAATCGAACAACGTAATAATATAATCTTAATATGAGATTATACAGATATAGGAGCTTGCTCAACACTTAGCAGCTTTCTCTGTCAAATTTTGACACTAATAGAGCAAATATTACATCTATTTAAAAGTAATAAGCACATACATGTATAGATACCTGAATGGATTTGTTATGGCTTTTGTTTGTATATTACAATGAGGAGAATCAGTGACTATATATTGTCATTTTGTGCATCACACACACACACACACACACACACACACACATATATATATATATATATATATATATATATATTAAAATTGCATGTATATCGACTTCCATAAAAAATGCACATAAAAATCACAAAATCTCTTAAAATTCCATAGCCCCATTCAAACTATCACGACACAAGAAAATGGAAAGATGTAGACAAAGTCAAGAAGTTTGCACAAAAGTCATTAAGGCCAAAAACCAACAACTAAAAATGACACACGGCGAACAGACTATTGATTAGAATTGGACAACCTAATAGCTATAATCTTTATACAAGATTATACAAATATAAGAGCTTTCTCAACCCGTAATACCTTTCGCTCTCAAATTTTGACGCTAACAGAAAAAAATCTACATATGTTACAAATAATAAACACATAGGTGTATGGATGCATACATGGTGTGTTTTATGGTTGTTCTTTGTATATAAAAAAGAGGTTGGGATTAGTGGACTGTATACCATTATTTTGTGCACCACATAAAAATGTGTTAAAATTATGCACATACAAATTTCCATAAAGAACGCACATAAAAATCACAAAATTCACTTAAGATTCCATTCTCAAGCCCTTTTCAAAACATCACATCACGAGAGAACAATAATATGTAAAAAAGTTGAGAATTTCTAACTATAGACATTAAGACAATTGGCGATAACTATAAAAGAGTGTTGTATACTATTACTTTTTGAATCACTCAAATATGGGTTAAAATTGTGCATATACTAACTGCCATAAAGAATGCACATAAAAATCACATAATTTTCATTTTTAGCCCATTCACAATATCACGGCATTAGAAAATTTAAAGATTCAGACATCAATATCGAGAAATTCGCAACTAAAGTCATTAAGGCAAGCCACCAACAACTAAAAAATTCATATGTCGACCGAAATATTAGTTAGAATCGAGCAACGTTATAACTATAATATTAATACGAGATTATAAAGATATAGGAGCTTGCTCAACATGCAACAGCTTTCTCTGTCGAATTTTGACACTAATAGATGAAAAATTACATTATTTAAAAGTAATAAACACATACGTGTATAGATGCATGCATGGATTTGTTTTTGTTTTGTTAGTATATTACAATGAGGTTAGAATCAGTGACTATATACTGTTATTTTGTGCATCACATATATATTCTAAAATTGTATGTATATCGACTTCCATAAAAAATGCACATAAAAATCACAAAATTTCTTAAGATTCCATATACTAACCCCATTCAAACTATCACGACACAAGAAAATTGAAAAATGTAGACAAAGTCAAGAAGTTTGCAACTAAAGTCATTAAGGCCAACAACCAACAACTAAAAATGACACACGTCGAATGGAATATTTTATTATCGGACAACCTGGAACATGTAATCTTAATACAAGATTATACGAATATAAGAGCTTTCTCAACACGTAATACCTTTCGCTCTTAAATTTTGACACTAACATAGCAAAAAGCTAAAAATAATAAACACATATGTGTATGGATGCATGCATGGCGTGTGTTATGGTTTTTATTTATATATAAAAAAACGTTGGAATTAGTGGACTGTATACCATTATTTTGTGCATCACATAAAAATGTGTTAAAATTGTGCATATACAAACTTCCATAAATAACGCACATAGAAATCACGAAACTCACTTAAGATTCCATTTTCAAGCCCTTTTCAAAATATCGTGCACGATGGAACAATAATATGCAAAAAAAAAATTGAGAAACTTTATAACTATAGACATTAAGGCAACTGCCAATAGCACAGATCAACATGCTCGCAAACCAAATGGTTTACGAGGACGAGATGATGGCAACGCGTCAAGGTTCATTTCCCAACAGGAATGCAGACAGAGATCGCAACAGAGAAAGGCCCCCAAGGACGTACACACCGTTGAATAGAGGTATTCTGGAAGTGATGGCCGTGGCAAAGAGGAACAGATGGTTGACAGAACCCAGGCCATTGAATGAGACTCCCAGGATGAAGTCGTCGGGCAAATACTGTGCGTACCACCGACAGCCCGGACACAGGACGAAGGATTGTACGCACCTGAGGAATGAAATTGAAAGATTGATTAAAGAAGGGAAATTGATCGAGTTTGTCAGAGACATCGAGGAAGATGCTAGGGGGACAGACAATTCTTTATCCCCTAGAAGAGATTACTCACCTAGGAGAGGAAAGCAGAAGATGATCGAGGCACCCGAGGAGCGTGGTAGGACCATAGTGAATGCCCCGAGCAAAGGCGTCATAAACATGATCAACGGAGGAGCCTTGGAAGCCGACGCGGCTCGCGGCCGAGAAACCATAACACGAAGACTCCAGGGTGGAGCCTACATTGGGTATACAAATGCAATCATGCCGGAAGCATACGTGGAGCAGGAGATCTCTTTCACCAGGAGAGACTTGGACCAACTTAGTCCATTGGCCTTGACCGCAGGTAAACTAGATTGCCCATTGGTTATTACTATTAATGTGGATGAATATCAGGTGCATAAAGTTTTGGTGGATAGCGGAAGCTCTGCAAACCTGATATTCTGCCTACGAGCAGATGAGGATAGCCCCAGACCGGCTAAAGCCGATATCCACCTCATTGACCGGATTCGGCGGAGCAGAGGTAGTTTCACTCGGACAAGTCATATTGCCCACAATGTTTGGGAGAAGCCCACGCACCCGGGTGACGCCGATAAAATACACAATAGTCGATATCCCGTTTCCCTACCACGCCATCATTGACCGACCGGCACTCAACCAGATCAGGGCAGTGGTCTCTACTTATTACCAGAAGAATAAATTCTCGACACCTCAAGGAGTCGACGAAATTCTAGGTGACCAGGTACAAGGATGGATGTGATATGTGGACTCCTTGAAGCACCATAGAATCAGAAGAAGACAAGAAATACAAGTCCCACACCAAGAATACATTTCGCGCACGGAGTGATCACCATGAGGAGCAAACAGAACAATATTTTAAATTTCAGTAGTTTTTAAATTATGCTTGAACAATTGAAACATTGCCCCATCGTGGGTTAGTTTGTAAACTTAAAATAAGGGGAACTACGCCGGTTTGATCCCCATTCAACGGGATACGTAGGCGGGTTAGGATTACCTAGCCTTCGACCGTTATTTTTTATTTTGTCCCTCCGTGGGTCGGCATGTAACTTAAAACAGGGGGAACTACGCCGGTCTGATTCCCCATTCAATGGGATACATAGGCGGGTTAGGTTTACCTAGCCTTCGACCGTTATTCGTCAATACCTTTTTATTTTTGCTTTATGGAATCTCACATTTCATGCAGGGATATGTCCTAATCGGACATTACGGAAGTGCAGAGAATTGCACGAAGAATTAGGGAGTATTTCCATAGATATATGTTTAACACATCGCCCTCTTACAGGTACATAGCCCGAAGGATCACACATTACTATGTCCGAAAAGGACATAGGGAATATTAAACCCTCGCTTTTTAAAAGAAGTGATTCATGGGGCATTGCCCAGATTATTCAATATTATCCATCTAAACAGGTGCAACAGGTACAAACAGATACAACAGGCACGTTAGAACACAATGGAAACACCTTTTCTTGCATGAAACTGAAATTCCCAGATTGAGGGAACATTCCACAGATAACACATGCGCATCATTTTGTGTTTTCATATAAGCTTTTACATTGAAAAATATTTCTTGTCTGTGATGTTTTACAGGGCCTAACGATCCATAGACTCCACGACGACAGAGTCACTAAGGGACATAGACAAAAAGACAAAAGAAAAGGCTCATACCCATGAGCGGTAACGGGTTCCCCTGTGATAACGGGCGGGCTCCTATCCATGAGCGGTAACGAGTTCCACTGTGATAACGGGCGGGCTCCCACCCATGAGCGACAACGGGTCATCTACAAAGAAAAGGCTCCTACCCATGAGCGGTAACGGGTTCCCCTGTGATAACGGGCGGGCTCCTACCCATGAGCGGTAACGGGTCATCGACAAAGAAAAGGCTCATACCCATGAGCGGTAACGGGTTCCCCTGTGATAGCGGGCGGGCTCCTACCCATGAGCGGTAACGGGTCATCTACAAATAAAATGCTCATACCCATGAGCGGTAACGGGTTCCCTTATGATAACGGGCGGGCTCCTACCCATGAGCGGTAATGGGTCATCTACAAAGGAAAGGCTCATACCCGTGAGCGGTAACGGGTTCCCCTATGATAACGGGCGGGCTCCTACCCATGAGCGGTAACGGGTCATCTATAAAGAAAATGCTCATACCAATGAGCGGTAATGGGTTCCTCTGTGATAACGGGCGGGCTCCTACCCATGAGTGGTAACGGGTCACCTACAAAGAGAAGAAGATCCCATGTGATAACAGGGTCGATCCTAAACATTTAAACGGTACCGGGTTCCCTGTGATAATGGGATGGGCCCCTACCCATAAAAAAAAGATACCATGTGATAACTGGGTCGATCCTAAACACATGAGCGGTGGCCGATTACCCATCTTTCTACCAATACCTAGGAAATTCTAATCATTCCTGGTTGACAACAAGCAAATTAAAGAAATCTCATCAGATACGAGAACGAAATGAATGCAGGGTCAGATATCGAAATACTGCATACTCTATCATCATGACAATAAAAAATCAACAAGTTATCATACAACAAGGCCACGAAGAGTCACAGTTTATGAAGATAATAGAGAAATAAATATTCAGTTACAGAACCACGAATTGAAGATAGTCCGGAAAGGGATAAATTCAAGTTACAGTAAAGGCGTCAAACAGCTACTCCCACAGGGACCCTTCAGTTTTCTTCTCAACGACCTCGGAAAACACGTTAGGGTCGGCCGCACCCTCCTCCACCTCGTCTAGTCCACCAATCGGCAGGTCGTTATGATCGTGCCTTGGGTTCAACCCACTCAATTCGAGGGAGTCCTTGAAACCGTCATTTTTCGATACTTGCCCTACACAAGCATGAAATGCTGCCTCTCGAACCTTCAAAACTAAGTCTCGGAAGCTCGAGCTTTCCATAAACTTCTCCGCTCCAACCCGGAGGAGATCAGGACGGCGTTCCTACAAATTGAACTCTATTAAATACAGGAGAAAAAAAAAACAGAAGCAGATATCATAAACAAGATATATACCAAGTCCAAGGGAGCTAATTTGGCAGTGGAGAGCTCCAACGAGAGACGTTCGTTAGCAGCCTTCACCGCCACCACCTCAGCCTTCAGTTTCTTCAGCTCCTTGTTGGCCACAAGTTCACGCGCCTTTCCTTGGTCAATCTCAGTCACTAATGTTTTGAAGTTGCCCTTCAACAAATCATACTCCTCCCGGAGCTTACGACATGTCTTCAGGGCATCCTCTTTCTCAGCCTCCAACTTCTCTAGCACCATGGGGTTGAATTCCCCCATCCTCAAGATATCAGCCTCGAACTCGGCAGCAACAGCGTTAGGGTCACCCTTAGACTCGCGCATTATCTTCAGACACGAAACCGCCAGCTTTGCCATCTGCGCAATACAATCAGTAACGTTATGTTAAACAGTTAAATGAAATCAATCGAAGTCATGCTAAGATACGTACACTCTGAAACATATGAGTGATGCGGCGTATATTCTGGGCCTGCTCGAATTCTGTAAGCACCCGCACATTTGCTGGAGGAGGAAAAGCCCGCATCATTCCCCGCACAGCATCTATTTAAGGGAATTCTACTCGTTTGGAGGATTTGACTGCACCCACCTTCTTGGGGCCCGAACTTGAAGACGAGTGGACATTGTGGACAGTCCCGTCGCGAGACCTTTTATTACCCGATACCCTAGCCGGGTCAACGGCAGGCTTCCTAATTGGAATTCCATGAATGATAGGGGCAAAGCCCCCCAATATATAGGGCTCATGCAGTGGCCCTTTACCCTTGTCGGTCGTACCTGAAATAAGCGTTTTTCCCTTGCCGCTAATAGGGTTCGGGCTTGAAGATCCCGACCCCACGATAAAGGGCGCATCCACTAAATCACCTAAGTTGACATGGGTATTCGATCCCGAATCACCAACATTCTTGGTCAAAGGAATATTGGCCTCCGACTCAGAACGTGGGGCTACGTACTCACCAGAAAGAGACCTAGCATCTGGTCTCTCAGTCAACTGTCCCTTCAGGCGGATGAACCACACCCTCCTGTTTCGAGGTCAACACCTCCAAGAGATTGGTTGCACCGTCCAGGCATCCCACCACATCAAGGATGTCCTGGCTAAAGGACCCAACCGTTGCAGGAACACTTTCAAAGCATTCTTCATTAAAACGTTCGAGTACTACAATGCTAGGGGAGGTTGTTCAACTCCCGATACCTCTGCCAGAACCTCAGTGGCTGCATTATTCAGATCAAAGTTAGACGCATACCCTGTTTTAGGCGCCACTGCAACTGCTACCGTATCAGCCAATGCAGCTTTCTGAGCATCACGGTCGGCTTGAAGTTTACGCATCAATTGTCTGAAACCCATTCTCACGGAATATCTCAAAAAATAAAATATACCTGCAGAATAATTGGAATATCAACATCAGAAAATAATAATAAATCAAGTACAACAGCGAGATCGAAATACACATCGGGGAATATATCGAATATGATTACCGATATAAATACCGATGTGGTTACGCTAACGACAGAGAAGATACAGAAAACTATGACCTTCAAAGTCTCTTACAAGCCCTACTTATAGACGGAAGCTTCAACTACATTGAAAGATACTTTCGACATCATATCGAATATGCGTTTCGACGTGATATCGACGATGAAACCCAATATCCTATCCTATTACGCAAAAGTGCCTCGAAAATATAACAATTGCACCGGCGGGCCCATCGCAATTTTCTAAGTGCAACTCCCATATTTATACGAAAATCGAATCCAAATAAACACAGAATTCAAACGAGGACCTCAAACTATGCGTCCACCGCATTAGGGGGCCCATCGAAGTTCATCACGAAGTGCATTCCCCGCACATTTGATCTCCGTCATTTGAACTGGCGGGACGAAGGGTACAGGTAACCAAAAATTTAAAATTAAATTTGCGAATTCTTACCTCTAAGATAAGAATCCCCAAATTGGGGGACTACATGATATGGGCATTTCCCGCATATGGAGCCTGGCCCAAACCAGGCCCATATTTAATCATATCGGGGATCACTTTCGATATAATATCGGTGATTACCACCGATATGGTACTGTGGTCCCCGGATCCCGAGGTTTATAAATATGCGACGCCCGGATTCTAAAACAAGCAATTATTATCCCTCAGCTACCACGCTTCATATCGAAAGAAATCACCGATCTCACTCACGATATCATACTCGATATCGAGATAACCTTCGTGCTCCACTGATACGTCATACCACCACACTACCGATACCATATCGAGGGTGGTCATCGACATCACATCGAAGCTGATCACCGATATATGCTCGATCTAAATACAGACATACCCCTGCCATCCAAGCATCGAGGCGTTAGTCCGAGGTGTTCCGGACCAAGACTAATCGAGACACCTAGATTAGGCCTAATTTGTTAAGATAGACTCGTTGTATTTCCTTTGCACTCCACTGTAACCGACCCATACTTATATAAACAATCTATTGTCAAACTAGTTGAAATTGGTGGACTGTATACCATTATTTTGTGCATCACATAAAAATGTGTTAAAATTATGCACATACAAATTTCCATAAAGAACGCTCATAAAAATCATGAAATTCACTTAAGATTCCATTTTCAAGCCCTTTTCAAAATATGACATCACGAGAGAATAATAATATGCAAAAAAAGTTGAGGAATTTATAACTATAGACATTAAGACAACTGACGATAACTATAAAAGACACATGTTCACAAAAATTATTGGCCAGTATCAGGCAGCCTTTGTCAGAATGGGCGACCAACTATAATCTTAATACGAGATTATACTGATATGGGAAGTTGCTCAACACGTAGCACCTTCCTCTCTCATATCTAGGCACTAACAAAACAAAAAGCAACATCCATTACAAATAATAAACACATACGTGAAAGAATGCATGGGGTTTGGTATTGTTCAATTTCTAAATAAAAAAATGCTGGAGAGAGTGCATGTATATTATTATTTTGTGCATCACATAAATATAGGTTAAAATTGTGCACATACTAACTTTTATAAAGAATGCACAAAAAAATCACATAATTTACTTAAGTTTACATTTTTCAGCCCATTCACAATATCACGGTACCAGAAAATTGAGAGTTGTAGACATCAAAGTCAAGAAATTCGCAACTAAAGTCATTAATGCCAACCACCAACAACTAAAAAAGTCACATGTCGACCGAAATATTGGTTAGAATCGAGCAACGTAATAAACATAATTTTAATATGAGATTATACAGATATAGGAGCTTGCTCAACACGTAGCAACTTTCTCTGTAGAATTTTGACACTAATAGAGCAAATATTACATCTATTTAAAAGTAATAAGCACATACATCTATAGACACATGCATGGATTTGTTATCACTTTTGTTTGTACATTACAATGAGGTTGGAACCAGTGACTATATACTGTTATTTTGTGCATCACACACACACACACACACACATACACACACATATATATATATATATATATATATATATATATATATATATATACATTAAAATTTCATGTATACCGACTTCCAAAAAAAATGCACATAAAAATCACAACATTTCTTAAAATTCCATATACAAGCCCCATTCAAACTATCATGTCACAAGAAAATAGAAAGATGTAGACAAAGTCAAGAAGTTCGCAACTAAAGTCATTAAGGCCAACAACCAACAACTAAAAATGACACACGGCGAACGTATTATTGATTAGAATAGGACAACCTAGTAGCTATAATCTTTATACAAGATTATACAAATATAAGAGCTTTCTAAACACGTAATACCTTTCGCTCTCAAATTTTGACACTAACAGAGCAAAAATCTACATCTGTTACAACTAATAAACACATAGGTGTATGGATGCATACATGGTGTGTTTTATGGTTTTTCTTTGTATATAAAAAAGAGGTTGGAATTAGTGGACTGTATACCATTATTTTGTGCATCACATAAAAATGTGTTAAAATTATGCACATACAAATTTCCATAAAGAACGCACATAAAAATCACGAAATTCACTTAAGATTCTATTTTCAAGCCCTTTTCAAAATATCACATCACGAGAGAACAATAATATGCAAAAAAGTTGAGAAATCTGTAATGATAGACATTAAGATAACTGACGATAACTATAAAATACACATATTGACAAAAATATTGGCCAGTATTAGGCAACCTTTGTAAGAATGAGCGAGCAGCTATAATCTTAATACAAGATTATACAGATATGGGAGCTTGCTCAACACGTAACACATTTCTCTCTCAAATATTGGCACTAACAAAACAAAAGGCAACATCCATTACAAATAATAAACACATACGTGAAAGAATGCATGGGGTTTATTATTGTTCAATTTTTAAATAAAAAAAAGGTTGAAAAGAGTTCCCGTATACTATTACTTTGTGAATCACTTAAATATGGGTTAAAACTGTGCATATACTAACTGCCATAAAGGATGCACATAAAAATCACATAATTTACTTAAGTTTCCATTTTTTAGCCCATTCACAATATCACGGCACTAGAAAATTTAAAGATTCAGACATCAAAGTCGAAAAATTCGCAACTAAAGCCATTAAGGCCAACCACCAACAACTAAAAAAGTCATATGTCGACCAGAATATTGGTTAGAATCGAGCAACATAATAAATATAATCTTAATATGAGATTATACAGATATAGGAGCTTGCGCAACACGTAGCAGCTTTCTCTGTCGAATTTTGACAATAATAGAGCAAATATTACATCTATTTAAAATTAATAAGCACATACATGTATAGATGCATGCATGGATTTGTTATGGCTTTTGTTTGTTTATTACAATGAGTTTGGAATCAGTGACTATATACTATTATTTTGTGCATCACATATATATATATATATATTAAAATTGCATGTATATCGAATTCTATAAAAAATGCACATAAAAATTACAAAATTTCTTAAAATTCCATATACAAGCCCCATTCAAACTATCACGACACAAGAAAATGGAAAGATGTAGACAAAGTCAAGAAGTTTGCAACTAAAGTCATTAAGGCCAACAACCAACAACTAAAAATGACACACGGCGAACGGACTATTGATTAGAATTGGAAAGCCTAGCAACTATAATATTTATACAAGATTATACAAATATAAGAGCTTTCTCAACACGTAATACCTTTCGCTCTCAAATTTTGACACTAACTGAGCAAAATTCTACATCTGTTACAAATAATAAACACATAGGTGTATGGATGCATACATGGTGTGTGTTATGGTTTTTCTTCGTATATAAAAAAGAGGCTGGAATTAGTGTACTGTATACCATTATTTTGTGGATCACATAAAAATGTGTTAAAATTATGCACATACAAATTTCCATAAAGAACGCACATAAAAATCACGAAATTCACTTAAGATTCCATTTTCAATCACTTTTCAAAATATCACATCACGAAAGAACAATAATATGCAAACTATTTGAGAGATTTGTAACTATAGACAGTAAGGCAACTGTCGATACCCATAATAGATATATGTTGACAAAAATATTGGCCAAAATCAGGCAGCCTTTGTCAGAATGAGCGAGCAACTATAATCTTAATACCAGATTATACTGATATGGGAGCTTGCTCAACACGTAGCACATTTCTCTCTCAAATATTGGCACTAACAAAACAAAAAGCAACATCCATTACAAATAATAAACACATACGTGAAAGAATGCATGGGGTTTGATATTGTTAAATTTTTAAATAAAAAAAGTTGGAAAGAGTCCCCGCATACTATTATTTTGTGCATCACATAAATGTGGATTAAATTTGTGCATATACTAACTTCCATAAATAATGCACATAAAAATCACATAATTTACTTAAGTTTCCAATTTTTAGCCTATTCACAATATCACGGCACTAGAAAATTTAAAGATTCAGACATCAAAGTCGAAAAATTCGCAACTAAAGCCATTAAGGCCAACCACCAACAACTAAAAAAGTTTTATGTGGACCGGGATATTGGTTAGAATCGAGTAGCGTAATAACTATAATATTAATACGAAATTATACAGATATAGGAGCTTGCTCAACATGCAGCACCTTTCTCTGTCGAATTTTGACACTAATAAAGCAAAAATTACATCTATTTAAAAGTAATAAACACATGCGTGTATAGATGCAAGCATTGATTTGTTATTGTTTTTGTTAGTATATTACATAGAGGTTAGAATCAATGACTATATACAGTTATTTTGTGCATCATATATATATATATATATATATATATATATATATATATATATATATTAAAATTGTATGTATATCGGCTTCCATAAAAAATGCACATAAAAATCACAAAATTTCTTAAGATTCCATATACAATCCCCATTCAAACTATCACGACACAAGAAAATGCAAAGATGTAGACAAAGTCAAGAAGTTTGTAACTAAAGTCATTAAGGCCAACAACCAACAACTAAAAATGACACACGTCGAACGGACAATTGATTAGAATTGGACAGCCTAACATCTATAATCTTAACACAAGATTTTACAAATATAAGAGCTTTCTCAATACGTAATACCTTTCGCTCTCAAATTTGGACACTAACAGACCAAAAAGCTACAAATATAAACACATACGTGTATGGATGCATGCATGGCGTGTGTTATGGCTTTAATTTATATATAAAAAAGAGGTTGGAATTAGTGGACTGTATACCATTATTTTGTGCATCACATAAAAATGTGTTAAAATTGTGCATATACAAACTTCCATAAATAATGCACATAAAAATCACGAAACTCACTTAAGATTCCATTTTCAAGCCCTTTTCAAAATATCGTGCACGATGGAACCATAATATGCAAAAAAAACAAATGAGAAAATTTGTAACTATAGACATTAAGGCAACTGCCAATAGCTATAAAAGACACATGTCGACAAGAATATTGGTCAGAATCAGGCAGTCTTTGTTAGAATGGGCGACCAAATATAATCTTAATACGAGATTATATTGATATGGGTGCTTGCTCAAAAACGTAGCACCTTCCTCTCTCAAATCTTGGCACTAACAAAACAAAAAGCAACATCCATTGCAAATAATAAACACATACGTGAAAGAATACTTGGGGTTTGGTACTGTTCAATTTGTAAATAAAAAAAATGTTGGAAAGAGTGCCCGTATACTATTATTTTGTGCATCACATAAATATGGGTTAAAATTGTGCATATACTAACTTCCATAAGGAATGCACATAAAAATCACATAATTTATGTAAGTTTCCATTTTTAGCCCATTCACAATATCACGACACCAGAAAATTTAAAGATTCAGACATCAAAGTCGAGAAATTCGCAACTAAAGTCATTAAGGCCAACCATCAACAACTAAAAAAGTCATATGTCGACCAGAATATTGGTTAGAATCGAGCAACGTAATAACTATAATCTTAATATGAGATTATACAGATATAGGAGCTTGCTCAACATGTAGCAGCTTTCTCTGTCGGATTTTGACATGAATAGAGCAAAAATTACATCTATTAAAAAGTTGTAAGCACATACATGTATAGATGCCTGCATGGATTTGTTATGGTTTTTGTTTATATATGACAATGAGGTTAGAATCAGTGACTATATACTGTTAATTTGTGCATCACATATGTATTCTAAAATTGCATGTATATCGACTTCCATAAAAAATGCACATACATGTATAGATGCCTGCATGGATTTGTTATGGTTTTTGTTTATATATTACAATGAGGTTGGAATCAGTGACTATATACTGTTAATTTGTGCATCACATATGTATTCTAAAATTGCATGTATATCGACTTTCATAAAAAATGCACATAAAAATCACAAAATTTCTTAAGATTTCATATACAAGCCCATTCAAACTATCACGGCACAAGAAAATGGAAAGATGTAGACAAAGTCAAGAAGTTTGCAACTAAAGTCATTGAGGCCAACAACCAACAACTAAAAATGACACACGGCAAACGGACTATTGATTAGAATTGGATACCTAGCAGCCAGGGGCGGCGCCACATAGGTACATGAGGTGGGCTGCAGCCCGGTACAAGATTTGTCCAAAAATTTAGTAGGTATATTTAGTTTTAGCCCAACAAAAAAAATATAAAATCTGGCCCAGTAAAAATAATTTTTGGATTTAAATGTCTGGGCCTAACAATAAAACTTTAAAAAAAAAAAAGCCCAAACCTCAATACTTTTAGTGTTTAATGAATCATACGGGTGAAGTCACTTTTTCTTCCCACACAAAATAATAAAAAAAAAATAGGAAAGAAGTCTCCATTGCTGTCTGCTGCGCGCTCCGCTCAAGTCTCAAACTAAGAAGAAGAAAAAAAAGCTTAGCCTCCAAGAATTGGTGAGTCATTTCTTTAATTAAATAAAGTCTTATATTTTAGCTTGTGTAATTATGTTAATTTACTTTATTGAACAAAAATATTAGGGATTTGGGGATTAGGGATTTAGGGTTATCATTTTTGTCAATCTCTTGTTTTAGGGATTTAGGGCTATCATTTTTATCATTTAGGGATTAGGGATTTAGGCATGGTTTGTCAGTCTCATATTTACCTCACACCCCTTTAATTTAATTCTGTGAGTTGCGTTCACTGCCTATTCAATTTTTATCTATGAAATACATAAATTACATGTTAGTCATTTTCATTGTAGAGATAATAATTGAATATTAGAGTTGCATCTTTAATATTGATTGTTTTGGGTGAAGTACTGATTTGCCAAAAAGATGTAAAATAAATAAAAGAAGGATTACGTAATGGTGTAAATATTTATCAATGGCCACAGGTTTAGGAAATAATGAGATGGGGATAAATTCCTTTTGAAGTATACCAAGTAATAATATACATGGTTTGTCAATCTCATATTTACCTCAAAAACAGTTTGCAAATAAGCTATGATTAAGTTGTGAAATTTTCTTTTAATACATGTGGAATTGAAATTTATCATATTGGTTTGAATATTGTTTAATTATACCTCGATATAGTTTAATATTTGCCACTTTGTTTGTTGATATTCATAATTCATATGTTCTAATCCATTCCCTTATATCGTCCTTATGATAGATTATAAATCACAATGGAGAGTGGAAGAACCAAGAAACGGAAAAGTAAGACAATGTTATCGTTTTACAAACCAAATGAAGGTACATCATCAACTTCACAACAACCTCCTCTATCAACTTTAGACCAACCTTCTCCATCAATTTCAGAGCAACCTCCTCCATCAACTTCAGAGCAACCTCCTCCATCAACTTCAGGGCAACCTCCTTCATCTAGTAGTGATCAAAATACTTCTAATCGCCAAAGAGTTTAAGCTAATGTTAACTCTCTTGAGAGAGATCCAGGATTACGTATCCCGATATGCGAGTACCCCATTAATGAAAGAGATGAAGTCAGACGTGCTTATATCGACATGAAACCATATCAACCACTTTTGTCAGTTTATCCAGGAACAAAATGTTGAGAGCAATATCGTCGCTTCCAATTTATTTGGTTTGATAAATTTCCGTGGTTGGAGTACTCTGTTACAAAAGATGTCGCATATTGTTTCCCGTGCTTTCTGTTTGATGATAAGAATCTTCGATATCATGCTTTTACCACAGATGGATTCCGAAGTTGGAAGAGAGTATGTTGCAAGAAGAAATGTCCTTTTTTGGTGCATGTTGGGGGTCCTAATTCACCACATCACAATAATGTGAAGGCTGTTGAAGATTTGAAGCATGTAACTCGGCACATCGATAAAGTAATGAATGCCAAGACCATGGATGAGATACAGATTAATAGGTTGCGGCTTACGGCAACAATTGAAGTTACACGATGGCTTAGTTTGCAAGCATGTGCCTTCAGAGGGCATGATGAATCAGAGTCTTCAAAAAATAGAGGTAATTTCCTTGAGATGTTAGAACTCTTGAGAAGGATGAGCGATAGTCTTAAAGGTGTTATTTTAGAGGATGCTCCACAAAATGCAAAGTATACTTCAAATATGATTCAAAAATAAGTGTTGCATATACTCGCTAACAATGTTAGAAGAAAGATCCGCGAAGAGGTTGGGGATGCAAAATTTTGTATTTTGGTTGATGAGTCTAGGGATGTATCTAACAAAGAGCAAATGGCCATAGTGATAAGATTTGTTGATAAACAAGGTTCTGTACGAGAGAGATTTTTTGATATTGTGCAAGTGAGTGATACGGCAGCTGCAACGTTGAAGAAAGAAATATATGATGCCCTTGGTCGATATAATTTACACGTCTACAACATGCGAGGTCGGGGATATGATGGCGCTAGTAATATGCGGGGTGCATGGAATGGATTGCAAGCACTTTTCTTGAGAGATTGTCCATACGCATATTACGTCCATTGTTTCGCTCATCGACTACAGTTAGCATTGGTCGGAGCTGCTGAAAAAGAGGTATATGTTTGGTCATTTTTCTCACACTTGAGTGTTGTTGTTAATATTTTTTCTGCATCTACTAAACGTCAAGTTGAGTTACGTGCAACTCAAGTTGTTGAAATTGAACATATGATAGCTAATGGTGAACGTGGTAGGGGTAGAGGTGCAAATCAAATTGGTACATTACAAAGGGCTGGAAAGACTCGTTGGAGTTCTCATTTTGAGTCCATTTGTAGTGTAGTAGATTTATTCAGCCCTTTAATGACGGTTCTTAGGAACATCATGACTGGGTATTCTACTAGTGATATAAAGGGTGGAGCTCATGGTGCTTTGATTGGAATGAGAAGCTTTGATTTTGTATTCATCTTGCGTTTGATGCAGAAGATTATGGGGGTTACAGATTTGCTTTGTCGTGCCTTACAAGAGAAATCTCTAGATATTTTAACTGCAATGAATTTAGTGTCATCTACTAAAGATTTACTTCAAGAATTGAGAGAAAATGGTTATGATTGCCTTTATAGGGAAGTGGTTTCAGTTTGCTCAAAGTATGACATTGCAGTACCTGAGATGGCTTCTCAGTATAAGTGTGCCACAGGTCGGTCTTGCCAGCAAAAAGATCTCATTATAGCTGATCATCACTACCGCTTTGATATATTTAATGTTATTATAGATATTCAATTGGAAGAGATCAACAGTAGATTTAATGATGAGTCCGTTGAACTTTTAAGGCTAAGTGCTTCTTTGGATCCTCGAGATGGTTTTAAATCATTTGATATTGATAACATATGTACTCTGGTTGAGGAATTTTATCCTGGTGATTTTGATGAGCAAGAGATTCATTATTTGAGAAGTCAGTTGAATTATTACAGACGGGATGTTATTTCGGATGAAAGGTTCCAGAATATTTCAATAATTACTGAATTATGTCAAAGATTATTCAAGACCAACAAGTCATCAATTTTTCATTTGATTGACAGGTTGCTTCGACTTGTTTTGACTCTCCCTGTTACTACCGCAACTACAGAACGAGCATTTTCAGCTATGAAAATTGTAAAGTCAGAGTTACGTAATAAGATGGAAGAAGGATTTTTGGCAGATAGTTTGGTGCTCTACATTGAAAGAGAGTTTTCTGCAAGTGTGGATGTCGATTCAGTAATTGATGAATTTTATAGTTTGAAGGATCGTAAATCTCAACTTCGATAGTGCTTTTATTCGTGTAGTATAATGATATGTAATTTTTTTTTCATGTACGAGACAATATATATTTCTCATTCTACCTTGCATATTTAATATTTTCATTTTAATTTACATTGTTTTTAAAAAAGTTGCTTAAGTTAATAGCAGCCCGGGGTAAACAAAAATCCTGGCACCGCCCCTGCTAGCAGCTATAATATATATACAAGATTATACAAATATAAGAGCTTTCTCAACACGTAATACCTTTCGCTATCAAATTTTGACACTAACAGAGCAAAAATCTACATCTGTTACAAATAATAGGTTTATGGATGCATGCATGGTGTGTGTTATGGTTTTTATTTGTACATAAAAAAGAGGTTGGAATTAATGGACTGTATACCATTATTTTGTGCATCACATAAAAATGTGTTAAAATTTTGCACATACAAACTTCCATAAAGAACGCATATAAAAACACGAAGTTCACTTAAGATTCCATTTTCAAGACCTTTTCAAAATATCACATCACGAGAGAACAATAATATGCAAAGAAAGTTGAGAAATTTCTAACTATAGACATTAAGACAACTGGCGATAACTATAAAAGACACATGTTGACAAAAATATTGGCTAGAATCAGGAAGCCTTTGTCAGAATGAGCGAGCAACTATAATCTTAATACGAGATTATACTGATATGGGAACTTGCTCAACACGTATCACATTTCTCTCTCAAATATTGTCACTAACAAAACAAAAAACAACATCCATTATAAATAATAAAGGACGAATTATTATTTATGCCCTGTATGTTTCTATTTTTTTTTAAAATGCCCGTTATGTTTCCAATTATATGAAAATGCCATGTAACTATGCCTTTTTTTGTAGAAACTGCCCTTTGAGTGCCACATGTGTATTTCGGGCGACGTGGCATCCACGCGGAAAAACGTCTAGCCACATCATTTTTTTAAAACTGAAAGAACAATTTTGGCTCCTCAATAAAATTAAAACACATATATAAAAACTTGAATCTTAATAAATTTAAAACATAAATATATTTATATATTTAAAAAATAAATTTAAAAAAAAAAAAATAATAATAATAGAACCGCGCATCGCGGTTGTAGTGGCGGCGGCGTTGCGGGGTGGGCGACGCCACCACCGCTGAAACTCGCCGGTGGTGGTCGTGATCCGGCGCGGGGTGGGGGGGAGGGGGCGATCCGGTTGCGGGGTGGTGGGGTTGCGATCCGACGGGGGGGGGGGGGGGGGGCTGGGGGTGGTCGGTGAAGAAGATGATGATTTTTTATTTTTATTTTATTTTTTTATATTGTTAAAATGTTTATTATTATTATATATATATTTATTATTTATAAAAAAATAGTTATATATGTTTATATATTTATTATTATTATTATAGATATAAACATATATAACATGTGGCACGCATGTGGATGCCACGTCGTCCGAAATGGATGCCCCGTGGATGTCACGTCGCCCGAAATACACATGTAGCACTCAAAAGGCAGTTTCTACAAAAAAAGGCATAGTTACAGGCAGGGGCGGAGCCAGGATTTCGAGGGAGGGGGGGCGAGATTATTTTAAATAAATTTATTTTTTTATTAATTCAATATAATTTTTTTTTCAACAACAATAAATTAGCTTTAGAAAAAAAACATGTACATGATTAATAACTAACCAACAATATTTAAATTCTTTTTTTACCATCAAGCCAAAACCTGTATAAATAAAGCCAAAACCCGTATAAATAAAAAGTTAAGTAATTAATTAGTTGCTACTTTACTTTTTTAATTGATCACATAACAATAAGTGTAGCACTAGGTCCTAGTTATATAAATAATTAACATTAGTGAACTACTTTATCAATCCAAAATTTTGCTAATCCAAAACTCATTCTAAGATAACAAAATCATATATAAGACTTTTAAGTTTAACATCCGCATGACATCACAATTCACAATTAACATTACAATTTGATATGACAATATTTAAACCCTATACAAACAGACTAGTCACTACCATATTTAAACAATCAAAAACTATATATTTCACAAATTATTATATATAATATATTAAAATTTAAAAATTTGTTGCAATTACAAGATAACAAAAAGAAAAATAAAAAACAATTAATTTGTACTTACAGAGGACGAAAAACGTGAGCACATGTGGGCAAATGAAGGATTTACTTTAATAAACTATTGTACATAATATATTATTTCTATGTTGCAAGTTGCAACTACAATAGGGTCTTGAATGTTTCTATATTTTTATATATTAGTTCACTTTTTTTTAATAAGGGAAGTACACGTCCACTTCCACCACTTCCGCTTCCAAATATACTACATGGGCCAAGACTTATATTATTTATATTTGATAATAAGGTTTGAAAATGGCCAAATTAGTTGAGGGGGTGCAAGCACATGCCGCCCCATTATTTTTTACTTTAAATTACTATAATATTAGTATTAAAAAAGAAAATTTTGGAAAGTGAGGGGGTGCAGTGGCCCCCCCTGCACCCCCTCTCCCTCCGCCCCTGGTTACAGGGCATTTTCATATAATTGGAAACATAACGGGCATTTTCAAAAAAAACGGAAACATACAGGGCATAAAATTTATTTCGTCCAATAATAAACACATACGTGAAAGAATGCATGTGATATAGTATGGTTCTTTTTGTATATAAAATCAGGGTTGGTAAGAGTGCCTCTATACTTTTATTTTGTGCTTCACATAAAAATGTGTTAAAATTGTGCATATACAAACTTCCATAAATAACGCATATAAAAATCACGAAACTCACTTAATATTCCATTTTCAAGCCCTTTTCAAAATATCGTGCACAATGGAACCATAATATATATGCAAAAAAAACAAATGATAAAATTTGTAACTATAGACATTAAGGCAACTGCCAATAGCTATAAAAAACACAGGTCGACAAGAATATTGGTCAGAATGAGGCAGTCTTTGTTAGAATGAGCGACCAACTATAATCTTATTACGAGATTATACTAATATAGGAGCTTGCTCAACACGTAGCACCTTCCTCTCTCAAATCTTGGCAATAACAAAATAAAAAGCAACATCCATTACAAATAATAAACACAAACGTGAAAGAATACATGGGGTTTGGTATTGTTCAATTTGTAAATAAAACAATGTTGGAAAGAATGCATGTATACTATTATTTTGTGCATCACATAAATATGGATTAAAATTGTGCATATACTAACTCCTATAAAAAATGCACAAAAAATCACATAATTTACTTAAGTTTACATTTTTTAGCCCATTCACAATATCACGGCACCAGAAAATTGAGATATGTAGACATCAAAGTCGAGAAATTCGCAACTAAAGTCATTATTGCCAACCACCAACAACTAAAAAAGTCATATGTCGACCGAAATATTGGTTAGAATCGAGCAACGTAATAAACATAATCTTAATATAGGATTATACAGATATAGGAGCTTGCTCAACACGTAGCAGCTTTCTGTCGAATTTTGACACTAATAGAGCAAATATTACATCTATTTAAAAGTAATAAGCACATACATCTATAGACGCCTGCATGGATTTGTTATGGCTTTTGTTTGTATATTACAATGAGGTTGGAATCAGTGACTATATACTGTTATTTTGTGCATCGCATATATAAATATATATACATATATATATATATATATATTAAAATTGCAAGTATACCGACTTCCATAAAAAATACACATAAAAATCACAAACTTTCTTAAAATTCCATATACAAGCCCCATTCAAACTATCACGACACAAGAAAATAGAAAGATGTAGACAAAGTCAAGAAGTTTGCAACTAAAGTCATTATGTGCAACAACCAACAACTAAAAATGACACAAGGCGAATGTACTATTGATTAGAATAGGACAACATAATAGCTATAATATTTATACAAGATTATACAAACATAAGAGCTTTCACAACACGTAATACATTTCGCTCTCAAATTTTGACACTAACAAAGCAAAAATCTACATTTGTTACAACTAATAAACACAAAGGTGTATGGATACTAATAAACACATATGTGTATGGATGCATACATGGTGTGTTTTATGGTTTTTCTTTGCATATAAAAAAGAGGTTGGAATTAGTGGACTGTATACCATTATTTTGTGCATCACATAAAAATGTGTTAAAATTATGCACATACAAATTTCCATAAAGAACGCTCATAAAAATCGCGAAATTCACTTAAGATTCCATTTTCAAGCCTTTTTCAAAATATCACATCACTAGAGAACAATAATATGCAAAAAAGTTGAGAAATTTGTAACTATAGACATTAACACAACTGACGATAACTATAAAAGACACATGTTGACAAAAAATATTGGCCAATATCAGGCAGCCTTTGTCAGAATGAACGAGCAACTATAATCTTAATACGAGATTATACTGATATGGGAGCTTGCTCAACACGTAACACATTTCTCTCTCAAATATTGGCACTAACAAAACAAAAGCCAACATCCATTACAAATAATAAACACATACGTGAAAGAATGCATGGGGTTTGTTATTGTTCAATTTTTAAATAAAAAAAGAGGTTGGAAAGAGTGCCAATATACTATTACTTTGTGAATCACTTAAATATGCGTTAAAATTGTGCATATACTAACTGCCATAAAGGATGCACATAATAATCACATAATTTGCTTAAGTTTTCATTTTTAGCCCATTCACAATATCACGGCACTAGAAAATTTAAAGATTTAAACATCAAAATTGAGAAATTCGCAACTAAAGCCATTAAGGCCAACAACTAAAAAAGTCATATGTCGACCGGAATATTGGTTAGAATCTGTGATGGACTGATACCGATACCAAGCCGGCTATGCAGTACCCGATACATATCAATATCAATTCAGATACCGATACCAATTCTGACATATCCGATAAGCCACATGGCGTATCCTTTAATTTTGAAATTAAAAAAAATCTCGATACGTATCCGATACGTTTTTTTAGGCGTATCGAAACTATTATGGGTCTTTTTTATAAACTTTTAATATCTGATGAGTTAAATATTTAAATATAAATTCCATCAAATATAAAATGAAATAAAAAAAAATGAAAATCTCTTTATCAAGGGCACGATTCAGGTCTCAATATTTTTACAATTATACTTTTCTTTTTCTATTCATAATCACCACCACCATCATGCGCCATCTTCACCCCACTACCATGGGTCACAACAATTATACTTTTCTTTTTTCTATTCATAATCACCACCACCATGCGTCATCTTCAATCTTGTTATGTTATTGTTTAACTTATTAGTCATAAATAATTCACGTTTATATGTCTTTTTTCATATTTGATGCACGACTTTTTAAAAATGTTAAACCTTTCTTTGTGTATTTCTATTTTTTCTTGTTTAAGCTTTAAATTTTATTGCTTGTTAAAAATAAAAAATACATATAATAAATATTAATAATTATTTATATATAGACGTATCCTTGTCGTACCGGTATCGGCTATTTTTAAAAAATGCCGTATCGACGTATCCGTACCGTATCGTACCCGTACCACCGTACCCGAACCCGTGCAACGTAGGTTACAATCGAGCAACGTAATAAATATTATCTTAATATGAGATTATACAGATATAGGAGCTTGCGCAACAAGTAGCTTTCTCTGTAGAATTTTGACACTAATAGAGTAAATATTACATCTATTTAAAAGTAATAAGCACATACATGTATAGATGCCTGCATGGATTGGTTATGGCTTTTGTTTGTATATTACAATGAGGTTGGAATCAGTGACTATATACTGTTATTTTGTGCATCACATATATATATATATATATATATATATATATATATATTTTAATATTGCATGTATATCGACTTCCATAAAAAATGCACATAAAAATTACAAAATTTCTTAAAATTCCATATACAAGCCCCATTCAAATTATCACGACACAAGAAAATGGAAAGATGTAGACAAAGTCAAGAAGTTTGCAACTAAAGTCATTAAGGCCAACAACCAACAACTAAAAATGACACACGGCGAACGGACTATTGATTAGAATTGGACAGCCTAGCAATTATAATCTTTATACAAGATTATACAAATATAAGAGCTTTCTCAACACGTAATACCTTTCGCTCTCAAATTTTGACACTAACAGAGCAAAAAGCTACAAATATAACCGCATACGTGTATGGATGCATGCATGGCGTGTGTTATGGTTTTTATTTATATAAAAAAAAAGAGGTTGGAATTAGTGGACTGTATACCATTATTTTGTGCATCACATAGAAATGTGTTAAAATTGTGCATATGCAAACTTCCATAAAGAATGCACATAAAAATCACGAAATTCACTTAAGATTCCATTTTCAAGCCCTTTTCAAAATATCATGCACGATGGAACAATAATATGCAAAAACAAAGTAGAGAAATATTTAACTATAGACATTAAGGCAACTAACAATAACTATAAAAGACACATGTCGACAAGAATATTGGTCAGAATCAGGCAGCCTTTGTCAGAATGGGCGACCAACTATAATCTTAATACGAGATTATATTGATATGGGAGCTTGCTCAACACGTAGCACCTTCCTCTCTCAAATCTTGACGCTAACAAAACGAAAAGCAACATCCATTGCAAATAATAAACACATACGTGAAAGAATGCATGGGGTTTGGTATTGTTCAATTTGTAAATAAAAAAAAATGTTGGAAAGAGTGCCCGTATACTATTATTTTGTGCATCACATAAATATGGGTTAAAATTGTGCATATACCTATGTTGCACGGATACTCCAAAAATAGCTTTGTATCCCGTATCGGATACTAAACAGATAAAGATACGCATCGGATACGCATTGGATACGTGTCGGATATGCCACGTGGCGTATCCTATTTAAATATTACCTTTTTAATAAAACGGATATGTATCAGATACTATCATAAGGTGTATCCGATACGTGTCCTCAATAAAATAGGTTATTTTATTATTTTTGAAAATTTTAGGGGTGAAAAAAGTAATTTAATTATACTACAAATACCAAAATGCAGTTTTCTAGTTTATTAATTCATTTAACTAATATAATAGTTCATCATTTTCATTTTTCACTTGATGAACCCGACTTTGGGTTGGTTTTGTTTGTTGATGATGTTGTTTAGCAATAAATAAGCTATTGCAATATTAATTTTTGTTATATTATGAAACTTCATAATCTTCGTGTTGAACATGTTTATCAATTAATATTTGAGTTTGTGGATTGGTGGGTCTTTGTATATATATGTTGATTATTTTTTGAATTTTATAAGTGTTTAATATTCATTATTTTATATATTTACTTAAATAATATATATACATATATAATTTTTTAATATTAAATATTCGACGTATCCTTGACGTATCTCAATATGTGATTATGAAAAATTATGTATCTTCGTATCCGTATCTTGTTCGATACGTGTCCACGTATCCGTGTTCGTGCAACGTAGGCATATACTAACTTCCATAAGGAATGCACATAAAAATCACATAATTTACGTAAGTTTCCATTTTTAGCCCATTCACAATATCACGACACCAGAAAATTTAAAGATTCAGACATCAAAGTCGAGAAATTCGGAATTAAAGCCATTAAGGCCAACCACCAACAACTAAAAAAGTCATATGTCGACCAGAATATTGGTTAGAATCGAGCAACGTAATAACTATAATCTTAATATGAGATTATACAGATATAGGATCTTGCTCAACACGTAGGAGCTTTCTCTGTCGAATTTGGACACTAATAGAGAAAAAATTACATATATTTAAAAGTTCTAAGCACATACATGTATAGATGCCTGTATGGATTTGTTATGGTTTTTGTTTATATATTACAGTGAGGTTGGAATCAGTGACTATATACTGTTAATTTGTGCATCACATATGTATTCTAAAATTGCATGTATATCGACTTCCATAAAAAATGCACATAAAAATCACAAATTTTCTTAAGATTTCATATACAAGCCCCATTCAAACTATCACGACACAAGAAAATGGAAAGATGTAGACAAAGTCAAGAAGTTTGCAACTAAAGTTATTAAGGCCAACAACCAACAACTAAAAATGACACACGGCGAACAGACTATTGATTAGAATTGGACAGCCTAACAGCTATCATATTTATACAAGATTATTCAAATATAAGAGCTTTCTCAACACGTAATACCTTTCGCTCTCAAATTTTGACACTAACAGAGCAAAAATGTACATCTGTTACAAATAATAAACACATAGGTGTATGGATGCATGCATGCTGTGTGTTATGGTTTTTATTTGTACATAAAAAAGAGGTTGGAATTAGTGGACTGTATACCATTATTTTGTGCATCACATAAAAATGTGTTAAAATTATGCACATACAAACTTCCATAAAGAACGCACATAAAAACCACGAAGTTCACTTAAGATTTCATTTTCAAGCCCTTTTCAAAATATCACATCACGAGAGAACAATAATATGCAAAAAAGTTGAGAAACTTGTAACTATAGACAATAAGGCAAATGCCGATAACTATAAAAGACACATGTCGACAAAAATATTGGTCTAAATCAGGCAGGCTTTGTCAGAATGAGCGAGCAACTTTAATTTTAATACGAGATTATACAAATATGGGAGCTCGCTCAAAACGTACACCTTCCTCTCTACAATCTTGGAACTAACAAAGCAAAAAGCAACATTCATTACAAATAATAAACACATACGTGTAAGAATGCATGTGATATAGTATGGTTCTATTTGTATATAAAATAAGGGTTGGTAAGAGTGCCCGTATACTATTATTTTGTGCTTCACATAAATATAGGCTAAAATTGTGCATATACTAACTTCCGTAAAGAATGCACATAAAAAATCACATAATTTACTCGAGATTCCATTTTTAAGCCAATTAAGCATATCAGGACACGAAAAAATGTAAAGATACAAACATCAAAATCGAGAAATTTGCAACTGAAGCCATTAAGGCCAACCACCGACAACTAAAAAAGTCATATGTCGACCGGAATATTGGTTGTAATCGAGCAACGTAATAACTATAATCTTAATACGAGATTATACAAATATAGGAGCTTGCTCGACACGTAGCATCTTTCTCTCTCGAATTTTGACACTAATAGAGCAAAAACTACATTCATTTAAAAGTATTAAGCACATACGTGTATAAATGTATGCATAAATTTGTTATAGTTTTTATTAGTATATTACAATGAGATTGGAATAAGTGACTATAAACTATTGTGCATCAATTATATAATATTATATATATATATATATATGTGTGTGTGTTTTAAAATTATACATATACCGACTTCCATAAAAAAATGCACATAAAAATCTCAAAATTTCTTAAGATTCCATATACAAGCTCCATTCAAACTATCACGACACAAGAAAATACGAAGATGTTGACAAAGTCAAGAATTTTGCAACTAAAGTTATTAAGGCCAACAACCAACAACTAAAAATGACACACGTCGAATGGAATATTTTTTTATCGGACAGTCTAGAACATGTAATCTTAATACATGATTATACGAACGTAAGAGCTTTCTCAACACGTATTACCTTTCGCTCTCAAATTTTGACTCTACCAGGACAAAAAGCTACAACCGTTACAAATAATAAACACATACGTGTATCGATGCATGCAGGGGGTGTGTTATATTTTTTGTTCGTATATAAAAAAGAGGTTAGAATTAGTGGGATGTACAATATTATTTTGTGCATCACATAAATAAGTTTTAAAATTGTACATATATTAACTTACATAAGGAATTCATATAAAAATCACAAAATTTGCTTATGATTCCTTTTTCAATCCTCGTTCAAAATATCATGACACGTGAAATGGAAAGATGCAGATAAATTTAAGATTTGCAATTAATGCTATTAACGCCAACCGCCATCAACTAAAATAGACACACGTTGACCAGAATATTAGTTGGAATCGGGTAGCCTAGCAACTATAATCTTAATACGAGATTATATAGATGGAGCTTGCTCAACACGTAGCACCTTCCACTCTCAAATATTGACTCTAACATAGCAAAAAACTACATCAGTTACAAATAATAAGCACACACGTGTATAGATGCATGTATGGGTGTGTTATGATTTTTGTTTGTATAGGAAAAATGGTTGGAATTAGTTGGCCTTTTATGCTATATAATGGGAGTGGTGTAGTGTGATGCAAAATATATCAAATAAACATACAAGACATACATTGAACACAATAAAATCACTAGTACCGGTGCAATCGTATTATAAATCAAACTAGAAATCGATTGAATTGGAAAGAATAGGAAGAAGAGAAGACTATTGGTGGAAATGACGCATAACGATGGGGCGATACTCACAAGAAGCGATGCAAATACCAATGATTTGCCATTAACGGCACTGGAGGGTAGCAACCGTGTCACCGCAAAGGAGAGCCCACAAAATGAATTCCACGTGGGAGAAAGCTCGAGGCAAGGTGGATATATGGCAATGCTTATGGCTGATGAGAGTGATGGAGAGAGTCCACTATCACAATCAATGGAGATGTCGGTGGTGCCGAGTATTAATCTTGGTCTGCCAATCGTAGGGGTGGCAGAGGTGGCAGGGAGGCAGCGGGCGATGGAAGATGCGTTGTCGGTTCATCTGAACCTTTGTATGCCGCTAATTAATGGGGGCCTTCCAGTGCATTTCTTTGGGGTTTTTGATGGCCATGAAGGATCTCATGTACTTTTGTCTCCTTTGCTCTTAATTAATAGCCTACTTAATTTTGTGTTACTAGTAAAATCGCTAAATGTTTAAAAGGTAAGATTAGAGTAGGTGTCTTTATTATAACTACATTTCAAAATAAGTCAAACAAGATTCGAACACTTTATAATTTCTTAATATATTCGATACTTTAGTGTATCAAATATTATTTCAATTTTTATGTGATAGATTTAGGATATATATAAATAATATTTAATTAGATCTTAATTAAAAGTTTATGTCATAATTGTTTATATATATTTTTAATATTATTATACATGACATATTTTTAATAATTTCACAGAGTTAGAGAGCGACATACAAAGTTTAAACATGTACTTTATATTCATTACTTACAATCAAATTAAGACAAATCATTGTAGAAAAAATTACTTTTTCTTCGACTTTTACGTTTGTAATTAACATTATATAACTTGATATTCATTATGTAGATTTCTATGATGTGCAAACGCAACATGCATTCAATCTTGGAGGAAGAACTCATGCGCTATCAGTATCCCATCACTACTCTAAGATGGCCAGACCCCTTAAGGGAAGTGATCTCGATGCAGGAGAAGTGGACGACTATTCTTAACCGTTGTTTTGCAAGGACTGGGATGAAGGCGCTCAGCACGTGCCTCTGCGGAAGCATAGGTTTTCGATGCACATGCGTTCGCGAGTGTGTTTTGTCCAAAGCAGGGTCGACCGCGGTGGTGGTAGTTCTAACGCAAGAACACATTGTGGCGGCCAACTGCGGCAACTCGCGTGCATTGCTTTGCCGGGGAGGGAGGGTTGTTAGAATAACCTTCGATCATAAGGTAAAAAAAACATTTATACGTAGAGAGGTATTGTTGATTAATCATTTGCATGACCTTATTGGCAACATACTTAATTAATTTGGCAAAATTTAAACTTGAAGGTCCATGAAATAAATTTTAATTAATTGTAACTTATGTGATACATATATATATATGTATGTATATTTATGTATGCAGCCAGATAGAGTGGATGAAAGGAAAAGAATTGAGTCGTGTGGAGGATCAATCTTCTTGCTAGATGCACCCCTAGTCCAAGGTGTTTTGACCATGTCACGAGCCATAGGTGATCTCTCTTTTGTTTTTGTTTTTGTTCACTCTTTGTTAATATTTATCCATCGGATTATTATTTCTCGAAGATGATTTTAACTTACTTAATTTTTGATTTGACTTTAAATAATTTGATGAACATTAAAATTATTGTTCTATTATGGAGTCGTTTAAGAGGGTAAATATTGTTTAAAACCAGTAGATAGATTAATTAACCTTACTATCCAGTTTGAAGAGTAGTTCACATAACGATAAGTGTATTTAAGAGAATTAGAAAAAATTAAGTAATTAGGTTGGATATAAACATTTAATTTTACCATAAAAGTACTATTTTTTGTTGCCATTTAATACTCTTCTATTGTCCTTAAAATTATGTTAATTATTTTTCTAGGAAAATTAAGTGACTTTCTAGTATGGCATACTTCTCATCAAATCTTATATATACAACGTATTCCATTACATACTTGAACTAAATTTAACAATGTAAATGTGACTTTGGTACGAAATAATCATAACACGAGATACACTTTGAGTTTCCAAACAATCAATGTCTCTATAGCATAAATATAATGCGAAAAGTTGATTTTATGTCATTTTTAGAAAGTCTTACGATTATGGATGCATATTATATATTAGCCTTTTGTGTTCAATAGGAGACGAGTACCTCAAACCCGCCGTGACTAGTGAACCAGAAGTTATTTTCACTAGAAAGGCCGGAGACGACGAGTTTTTGATACTCGCTAGTGATGGGTTGTGGGACGTCGTATCAAACGAAATGGCTTGCAGTGTTGTTCGTGAGTACCTGAGAGAGACGCCTCGTACGATTGGTCCATGTATCAGTCACAATATTCCTATTAATTCTGGAAATGGTGAGCCTCATGATAGCACTTCGGCAGCCGCTTTTCTTGCTCACCTCGCCTTGGCTCGGGGATCTCGGGATGACATTTCAGTGATAGTGGTTGATTTGAAGAGGGCTGGGTAAGCAAGTGATTGCATATATTAGTGTTTGTTTCAAATAATAAGCTAATTTTAAAAACTAAACTCCTTGATTTTTGCAACATTGGTGTCTCATGAGAGCTTCAATTAGTAAACTTCTAGTCAAGTGTATGTGGAAACATTTGGAAACTTATAGGTTTCAAATTCATTAATGTGACATTTCTTGTTATATTTTATTTATTAAATTATATATTATGCTTAGCGAAATTGTGTGGATTGGAATTTGATACTTGCACGCGTGTTGCGGTAACACTGTTGCAGTATTATCCTAATACATACTTATATTTGTTTGATGAAATGCATCAAAATTGAAAAGAACACAAATAGATGTATGCATTTTAAGCAGATATATATTCTAATGAGCATTAGGAAAAATAATCACTATGAAATAATAATTTTACAAAAAAGTATACATATAATTAAAAGTTCCCCACCACCAATTATATGGACAAAAAAAACCGAGCAACAAAAGATGTAACTTGTCAAGTTTAGCTTATTTGCTCTAAAAACATTTAGACTTGATTTGCAAAATAAAAACTCAAAAAAAAAAAAAAACAAGACAAAGCCACTCAGTTAAACATGTAATCTCTCGGATTGTATTGCTCTTTGTCTCGTGTCTTCTCTTGATGTACTTCATGTTTGTATATAGGTGTATATTCCTTGAACTCCAAGACATGCTGCACACGATTTAGATTGTCTTCGATTTTCTTGTACTACGTTGTTTTCTAACTTGATTTGGCCTTCATGAAAGGAAAGTTTCCTTATTAATTTTGAAGTCACTTAAGGGAAACTCACTCTCAAATGTTAACTTAAAAGTGGTAAGTATATTCACTTGAATCTTCTTTCCATGCAGCATCTATCACACCAAAACCTTTCTTTCTTCATTCTTCCGGACGCGGCTTCAAACAAGAAAAGTATTTTTAAGGAAACATTCACTTAAATTCGATTATTCGCATGATCTCATTGACCTTGAGCATACACATACAGCTAAAATTGTGGAACAAAGTTAGTATGTGAATGAAGACAAAACAAAAGATATTAAAAATATTTCCAGATTGTTCGGTATTACAGTGTGTTATACGCAGTGTTGCGGTAACACTTCACAAGTCTAGTTTTCTCTTAACACTGGCTTATAACACCTACACTTTCACTTAGTTATAGTGCTAAACTAGAACATGCATCAAAAAAACTATTTTTAATGTAGTGAAACATGGCAAATCTAACTCAAAAACCGATATGATAAATGGCAATTAAATCACAAATTATAAATCAAAAAACAAAGAATGTAAACACAACGGATATACCTGGTTCTAATGCAATCAATGTGATGATTGCGCACAATCTAAGGAGCAAGAAAGAGAAGATTATATTTCAGAGAATGTAACTCACAATCTACAAGAAATCAAATGAGAGATTGAATTGTAGAACTCAGCTATATAACATATCAATTCTGTTTGCAATAAAGCACATGACAAATACATGGCTCTAACTAACTTTGACTCGGAATAACAGACTTTTTGAAATTGAACCAAAAATGACCATTATGCTCGTGGTTAACATCACTGAAACATTGATCATGATACTGCTCACATCTCCAACATTTAACATGCGTAATATATTTTTGATGTATTTTGGAAGTATTGTTTGATGACGGTAACAAATCGATTGAGGAATTATATTTATATGATTTTGAAGGTTAAGTTAGTGGTGTAAAGTGAAGTGTCAATCGATCATCAAACCTTAGAGATTAGGAGAGAAAGGCAGTTGGTGAAACCCCTTCTTAATTAGTGCTATATATGTTTGTGTTTCGTGTAGTTGTGAAATTGTTCGTTTTGTTTTTATTTAATGTGTTGCTTTATGAAGTAACCAGAACCTAAGTATTATCGTTCGTGGTTGTTAATGTTTTTCTTAAGGCGCATTTGTGTGTAACAGTTTGTTCATGGTTTGAGTAACATGTTGATTATTATAATGTTATGTTGTTGAACAATATTTGCTTCAATTATATATATAACTTGTGCAAATGTATTGTTTCTTTGACGTTTTTGTCTTTGGAATTTAAGTTTGAGCATTTAATTTACTTATTGTTGTTTGAAACCTTTTATTCTTTCTTGTAAAATTTAGTTCTTATCCTTAAGTTATTTAGAAAACTGAAAGACAATTCCACCCTACAACTCTCTTGAGAGAAGAGTTTGGTCTGTTTTGTTTTAATTAAAAGGAGCAAATGCCATGGGTCTGTAATGACATTTGACTTGAATAAATCTTAATTATAAAAGGGATAAAGAAGAATCACATTTCTTATAACGTCAATCTTCAAAATTCATTTGCAAATACTTATGTCCTTACATGCATTAAAAAATTAAAATCATTAAGTTGGCATTTCAAAAAGAAAAAAAAAAACTCAACATTTAAATTACCAAGCTAACCCATCACACACCTTTGACAATGGGTCTAAATCCCAAAATTAAACAAAATGTTTATCTATAACATTTGGATGACAAAGAATATGATGAATATATTTTAATTTATTAAGAATACCCAACTTTTATTTGCCTACTTTTACGAAAATCATTTTGCCATAAAATCATTTTAGCAAAGTTTCTTTTGTGCTAGAAGCGGCTATATGAGCATTATATAGAGTGAATGTAAAACGATCCGAGGTTTTTATACATGGATGGTTGTTCGACTAATATTTGATCATAAGGTAACTGTTAGTGTATGTGCTGTGACGAACCTGATTTTGGTGTAGTGACGACACCGAGTTTCTGCACTTTTATTTTGTGTGCATTATTTTCTTATTTTTATGTTTTGCCATTTTCATCGTTTAATTAAATACACATTTTTAGTTTATTTGTGCAAGGTTTTCAAGATCAAAAGAGTTTAAGATTGAATGAGATTTACTTAGAAGATTCTGGAGTTATCCAAATAACAAAATATTGTGTTTGAATATGATTCAACGTCTCAGTTTCTTGACATGATGGGATTGGGTACCTAGGTCTCGTTAATTGGCTTTCCGGACAAAGTTAGTCTAGAATCTTGTATAAGTTGAGGATTAACATTAGTTTGTAATAGGTTCTTGTTTATTCTTGTAATTCTACATTTTTTCTGTAATACACGAATTTGTACCAAACTCTTGGTCTGTCTGTGGGAACACCACATATTCCAAACGAGGATGCTAGGATGGCACACACCCAATCCCAATTTCAAAGACCGCCTATGGAGAATTCAACTGTTGGAAACGTTCCTAATGACCAACCAATGCGACCCTACAGTTAAGCAGCCATCGAATAGACTACAACCACAACAAGCCCCGGCTCCCGCATTCGCGGCCCCAACAATGGCACTGTCCCTAGAAATGATTGCCCAGATCAACGTAATTGTCCAAGCAACTTTGATTGCAGCACTAGTCGCGACACTTCCACGTTATCAGGCCTATGATGCTGGAACTTTGCCGCCACGTCCCGAGGAGTCTAGGACAAGGGGTCCTGCCAAAAGAAGTAGAGGTCAGAACCACGAAGAAGAAGCGGAATCTAGGAGGAAACGACAGGTTTCCAGAGCCTCAGTGGAGAGAGACCCTAATCCCAAAACACTAGTGGTTGTCACAATCTTTTCTCATGTGTTTGCAGGATGTGGTGAATGCTTATGAATGCTATGAACGTTATGAATGCTTTTTATAATAAGAATGGAAAGAATGACTAATCTCGATAGAGTGGAAATCTATCTATGATGCAATAAAATAGTAAATTAAGCATGTCGTTTGAATGCAGGAAATAATTAAAACACTTAAATTAGTGAAAAAAAGTAAAAGCAATTAAACTATCTAAACTAAACTAAAGTAGAATTGATTGATTGATTGATTGTGGTTGTAAAAAATAATTAGAAAGATTGTTTAGAGGTCAGGTTTCACAATGACTAAACCATAGTAGTTCATAAACAACTACCTATATTTACTTACAGTTTTCGATGATAATTTGATGTTTGCATGTCTAATGGATGTGTGACCTATAACACGAGTTATCCCAACCATAAATCTATGAGTCTCTAATAACCTACCGTGTTAACGGATCAACCCATTTGTCAGTTGTTTTAGAAGAGATATCAAATCTGCAAACCAATAAACTTATCCAAATCGTGTTAATAAAACTTACATAATTAAGATTGATCTGGTGTGATCTAGGGGTTGCGCGTCAATTGCGTTAGCACACCAAAGTCCCAAATCGCATATATATATATATATATATATATATATATATATATATATATATATATATATAACTTAGCATCTACATTTCGAGCGGGCCTCACTTGAGTGCTTCCGTTATTTAGTGAGGGTAACACAAGTTGCACAGCATAACTATTTAATCTAGACATGTAAGATCACCAAACACACATGAAGCAAAACAAATGGACATGTTCATAAATTAGAGTTACTCCCCTACTCTAAACAACGAATAGGTTAGCTCCTCATAGTCATTAGTTCAACAATCAATAAAGAAATAAAAAGCATAGACAAAATAAAAAGAATAAGAAAAGCTTATCGGATCCTGGTGGAACTTCGTTGCTCGACTATCTTCTTGACTCCTTTTTGCTATCTTCTTCTCTACAAACTATTTTCTCTCTAACAATGGCTCAGCTAAACTAGAACAAGAATTTTATGGTGTTTTCTCTTTAAAGACAATCTCACAGGGTTTCTATAGACTCTTGTATACGGTTGTGGTGTTCTTGTGAGTTGGAGGTGGTTCTTTTCTGTGCTAGTCGTCCTCTTTATTATAGGAGAGCCTTGATGCTCTAATTTTGTGAGCAGTCGTAACCTAATTAGATAGAATGACCATTCACTCCATGTCAGGCGCGACCAAGCCAAATTATGTTCAATTGCGCACTACGGGTGCAATCATTGTGTCATCGCGCCTCCATCGCACTACTCTCTGTTTCTGCCTGCGGTCTCCTGATGTTCTCCTCTTGCTCGTGTTACATTTGATATTTGCAGTGCCATAGTGCTTCCATAGCGACTAAAAGTCCCGAAGTAGTGTCTCGACTCGTTTGTCTCCATAAACATCCAATTTGGCATATTTTAGCTTCCTTTTATCTTGACTCGATAAAAACCTAGAAAAACATGAAACAATACTAAAACCAATAAATATAAAAAAAATTATACCAAGCTAAATAAACGCTCATCACCTGTCGTGTTGGCGTGACGACATGGGTAGGGCAGTGACTGCACATGGGCCCTAGTTGCGGGAGCTGCTCCTGCTAGGCAGTGCATTTCTGATTTCAAACTCTATACTACCCTATTATGTGACCGAGTTACCCTTAAACATCCTTTCTTGCGATATCGTGCTTGTGGTGTTCCCACAGACGGCCCATATAATTTGGTATTATTTTGTCTGGATTATAAGATAATAGAAACACGACACAACTAGGCCTAAAATATACCAAACTATGATAATCTATTACAAGGAATCGACTAGCTTTATCCGGAGCACCTATTACACGGTAAGGAAGCCTTAAATGACCAAATTAACCCTTAAAAGTAGAATATGGGAACTGTCGAACAGAGTTAGTTAGATTTGAAATAATTACTAAATCCCATGATGATCGAACGGTCCTAAATTAGATACTAAAAACTCTCGAACGGGGACGTTGATTCGATAACGATCGAAGAGGGGAGCTGATCGATCGAATGGCAGAACTCTCGAACGGAAATAACTATAGAATGGTTGATTCGATGCTTGTAAAGTTGGTGAATATTTATTAATTATCTGCATGAATCTCGGTATTCGGGGTATTTATAGACCTCGGGGTCGTTCGATTATCCGAGAAGGGTCGAACCACGTTGGTTTGATACTTTCTCGTTTGGGCTGTTAATGGGGCAGGCCGGCCCAGTTCGTTGTTGTGCCACCTAAATCACCCCCACCACACGCTAAACACTTGTCAACAATTAATTGGAGACAGGGATAATTTGCAAGATAATGTTTGTGAAATAATAAGTTAATCATTTAACTATAAAGCTCTAGAACATGTTTTATGATTCTAGACCTTATAATGCTAAAAAAATCAAGGATAAATTGTAAGCATCAAAATGTAACATATGACTATCACATTCTTACCAAATTATCAATAGATGTCAAAGTCCCCATAACAGCTTATCCATATCGTAATAAGTTAATCGACAGTTCAGTATGCTTTTCTCTCGATCTTGCTTTGCCGATGGGACGAGCCGACGAGGACAATAACTAAAAAGTGGTTTATTGTCCACACATTAGAGTACTTATTTTTGGTTTTAAAAAGATGTTTCTTTGAAATGATTGATGAAAATGATTCTTTTTAATCGTTATGTTACATTCATTTTTTTCGTCTCTGACATGTTAAGTTGTATTTTGGCATTTTTTGGAAATTAATATAATTATATTTGCCTAAAGTTATCGACAACAAGAGAAAGCCAACTTGATGCAAAAGTTATGGCCAAAGAGATTTGGGGTAAAGGCGCAGAACATTTCCAAGCTAACGACGAAAAACAATCCCGAATGGAGCAAGTTCTGCCTAAATGTTTGGAAGCCTCGCGGCGAGGGGAGCTAAAACTCAATATGGATGCAGCCTTGGTTCACGGCAAAACCACAACAACATGAATTCTTATGAATCACAACGGCAAGGTTCTCTTCGCCTTTGCTCACATTATAGAATGCCACACTCCAATTGCAGTCGAGGCCTTTGCCATCCGACAAGCATGTTTTTGCTAAATCATCTCAAGATCGAGGATGCGACAATCTAAAGAGACAATAGCAACGCTATTATGTTCCTTTATAATCCAACAATCAAACATGAATTGACAACCAAACAACTTATCCAGGAGATCCGAAGATTCTGGAACAACTGACCAAAATGGAGATTTAAGTTTGTTACTTAGGATCTTAACAACTCATCGCATAACTTAACCAATTGGACATCCCTTTCTAATATTTTTGGGCTGATTCGCCTCAATGCGCTACCTTTAAATATCTTCTTGTGAAGGAGGGCTGTTTTTTAGTCATGTTATCTTAACTTTGGAATGGCTTTGGCATTCCTATTATTTATCTATAAAATAAAAAAATAGAAATCCAACTCATGTCCCATCTACAACTACAAGTGATATAGGGGGTGTTTGCAAAAGCTTTTATAAGCTCGTTACGAACTTTAAGTCACTGAAAAGCATTTAATGAGTGTTTGCAATTGCAGCTTTTGCTTCTGCTTCTCTTAAAAATGGTCAAAAATAAGAAGAAGCCCAAAAGCATGTCATATGGTGCTTCCATAAGGAGATTCTCCAACAAATATTGGTGAATATCTTATTTTGAATTATCTATCCATTAATTTAAATAGCAAATTTTACCCTCAAATAAACCTCATGATTACTCTCTTTCCTTATTAACGCGATCTTCTTCTCCATAATTTTATATTTTTTAGAGTAAAATAATATGTAAAAAAAAGGAAAAAGAAAAAGTAATAATGAAAAAGAACATAAAATAATTTACTTAACAACAACATGTACGACATTATTATATTAACATCTTTTAAACATAGTTATTATTTCTAGAAGATATATGCGTTATGTAATTATATCAAATAATTTGTATATTGTAACGTAATAAACATATATATTGATTATACTATATTAAAAATTAAAATAATTAATTTTTAGTATATAACTATCCACTTCGTGATTGAAAATTTGAGTGAAACATTAATATTTATATAATTTAAATAAGAACAATTAAATATTATTGTATTTTAATTAAGGTTCAAAAGCTGCTTCTCTTTAGCTATTGCAAACACCACAAAACTAAGTATATTTGCTTTAAATTGTTTTCAAATAAGGATTTGCAAACACTCATAATTTTAAGTCAAGCGCAACTTTAAGTAACTTTAAGTAGAAGCTAAGAAGAATGAGTTTTCATAAGCTCTTGCAAACACCCCATAATGCACGTTCCTTTTATATTGGGATAAAATCACCAAATTCCTTGAAATATAATGACTTTTGGGAACCACCCCTAAACTTTGTAATTAAGCACTTTGCCCCGTAACTTTTGCCAACATGTTCGATTTCCCCCCTAGCAATTTTTCGACCAAAAAATCACCAGAATTTTTTAGTTTTTTTTTTCAGAATCTTCTCCTCGTCGAGACAGTTCCGGTAGTAGTGACGGTATCGCAAAATTCAAATTCATTACACGAGAAATTTTGTTTTAATTCATCGAATTTCCAAAAAATATGAAGAACAATTGAAGGTGTTCATGACATATTACAGAAATTCGACAAATCAAAACAAAATTTCTCGTGTAATGGATTTGAATTTTGCGATACCGTCACCACTACCGGAACCGTCTCGACGAGGAGAAGCTTTTGAAAAAAAATTACAAATTTCTGGTGATTTTTTGGTCGAAAAATTGCAGGGGAAAAATCGAACAGGTTAGCAAAGGTTAGGGGGTAAAGTACTTATTTTCAAAGTTTAGAAGGTGATGCCCCAAAAGTCGTTATAGTTCAGGTTTTGGCGCTTTTATCCTTTTTATATTTCCTAATTCATACTATACTCGGGTTAAGATGTATGTAATTTCTTCACTTTTTATATGTTTGCTTATAGAGTCAGTTTCAAACTTGTACGATACTGATATTAATTATGAATTTTGATTTAAGCACCTGTCATCAAATTTAGAAGTCGTCAAATAAAAAAAAATGAGCATAATCATACATGGCAAGTTTTTGTTATAAATATGGCAAGTGGCCATTGTTGAGAATTATGTACAAATACTATTTTATAATAGTAGTAGTTGTTGTAAATAGTGTAAGATGTTGTAAATTCTTTCCTATATAAAGAGTCACCCGGATGAAGAAATAGACACCCATTCACAACTCACAAGCAATATACTCATTATTTGCTCTTCTTTCCCTATGTCATTTTAATATATTGTTACAAATCCCCAATAGTTGTACCTTATCAGCACGACGGTGTTCGCTCCGATACATTTCCTTAATCTTTCTTTTTCCCTATAGACAATATCCTTACTCTCCAAAGAAAAAAACAGATTTAGTATAAACTCAAAATATTCATACTATTCAATGAATCCTTCACCAAAAAATTAGTATAAACCCAAAACGAGGATTCAGTGTTTCAAAATTCAGTTCCAAGCGTTAAAATGTACGAAAGTTTATATTTACTTATTCATCTATCTCCATTATTACAGACAAGGTGTACTACCGCCTATCTATAATTTTATGATTAGATGAAAATCCTCTTTATATTTTACTGTCATCTAACTTTAACATTAACGTTAATCTTAACTTTCGTTGATACTTGAGAACCCCAAGCTAAAAACGACTACTGACAATTTATTATTATGGAAGGTTTTACCTCCTATTATATTGCTTATTTTATTCCATAAGCCCATGAATATTTTTACATAGTAATGTGGCAGAAATTATTTACGCACTTAATTCATTGTAATTATTTTACTTGTTTACATTATTCCTTAAGCCCATGCAAGTTTTTACATAGTAATGTGGTGGAAATTATTTACGCACTTAATTCATTGCAATTATTTTACTTGTTTACATTATTCCTTAAGCCCATGAAAGTTTTTACATAGTAATGTGGCAAAAAATATATATGTATTTACTTATCGTAATATTATTCCATGTGCCCGTTAAAATATCACTAATGCGGCGAAAATTATTTTACAAGTTACAATTAATTTTTGATGCAAAATTATTAAAGACATTACCGTTCATAAAACATGCCAAAAATTAAAAAAATGATTGTTTTTCTAACGACTATAAACAGCTACTTACGAATATTTTGCCTCTATAAATACACAAATTTCATAACACAAACTCCACACAAATCTTCACCTTATTTCTCTCATCTTGCAAAATGATCTCTACGACAACCCCTCGCATAGCAACACCGTTTTTAAGAATAACCACCAGAACAAAGGAAAACATATAAAAACTCTCAAGGTTATTGTTTTAAATGTGGAATGAAAGGGCATTAGGCCAACAAATGTCATACAGCAGAACATCTTTGTAAGATGTACCAAGAAAGTTTGAAGGGTAAAGAAAATGAAGTTAACCTTGTCAAACAAAATTCAAATGATGATTCCACCTTTATGGAGGTGACAGACTTTACTGATGACTATGATGTTCGTTTAGCTCAATATGTGTTTTGTGATCTTCTGGATGAATATGTTCAGTGTGATTTATATTTTAAGTTGTGTTATGTGCTTCCTCCATTTCTGTTGTGTGTTTTCAATAAAATAATCTATTTTCAAATATTTACCCTATTTATTGCAATATTTGTTTTAATATTGTTTATTTGAACTGAAGCATAATATAGAACATACCGGTGATTTCTGCCTACTTGAGTGTTGTACAACTCATACAATTCTCACAAGTAAGAAATATTTTACATATTTAGAACCCTCAAAATTAAAAGTCGGTACAATAGGAGGTCCTATTAAATTGATTGAAGGATCTGGTTGAGCTACTTTTACTTTACCAAATGGAAAAAGTTTATCATTAATGATGTCTTATTTGCCCCAAAATCCAGAAGGAATTTATTGAGTTTTAAAGATATATATCGCCATGGATATGATACTGAGTCAATGACTGTGAATAACGCTAAATATGTTTTCATTACTAAGCATATGCCAAGAAAGAAACATTTTCTTGAAAAATTACCATATATCTCATCAGGGCTGCATTATATATATATATATATATATATATATATATTAATGAAATCGAATCAAATATGGTAGTCAAAGAAAATCCAGAATTATTAACTATATGGCATGATCGACTAGGTCATCCTGGTTCAACAATGATGCGAAAGATAATTGAAACTACACATGGACATTCATTAAAAGGATCCAAACTCAATATGAGCAACAATAGTCCATGTGAAGCATGTTCTCTTGGGAAGCTAATTATAAAGCATTCACCAGTTAAAATTAAGACAGAATTACCCACATTTCTTGAAAAAAATCAAGGTGATATGTGTGGACCTATTCATCCATCATGTGGACCATTTCAATATTTTATGGTATTAATTGATGCCTCAAGTCAATGGTCACATGTTTGTCTATTGTCTACTCGCAATATGGCATTTGCGAGATTTTTGGCTCAAATAATTAAAACAATACCTTAATTTCCTGACTATACGATCAAGAAAGTCAGACTTAACAATGCTGGTGAATTCACGTCTTAAGCTTTCAATGATTATTGTATATCAACTGAAATTACGGTTGAACACGGTGTTGCACATGTACATACTCAAAATAGTTTAGCTGAATCATTAATTAAACGTCTTCAATTAATTGCTAGGCCATTGTTGATGAAAGCTAAATTGCCAAGTTCTCTATGGGGTCATGCAATTTTACATGCTGCATCGCTAATTCGCATTAGACCAATCTCATATCATGAATATTCCTAGGCCTGGGAACGAGATGCGTGGGATCCCGCCTGGACGGGAGTGGGATTTCAATTCCCGTTCCTGTTCCCGTCCATGAGGGGACGGGATCCCGTCATGGAGGGATTCCTCACGGGAGGTTCACAACTTGTGTTCAAAAATACCGTGTGTTGGGTGGCGCGGCGGTGGTGAGGTGGTGGCGGGTGTAGTGGTGCTCGTCTGCTCGTCATGTCGCAGCGTGTGTGGGTGACGACTTCTGCTCGGGCTGCGCAGAGGCACGGCGGCAGAGGGTTACGTTGGGTCAGGTTTGAGGTGAGAGAGAGTTGAGAGTAGCGAGCGGCTGGAAGAGGTGAGAGAGATAGTGAATTTTTTTTTTGATAAATTGAGAGAGAGTGAATTGGACGGGTTGGGTATGTTTGGGTAATGAGAGAATTATTTTGTGGTCTATAAACTTTCTTTAATTCTAAAACTATCCTATTTTCTTTTCTTTTTTAACATATAACCCCATATATTAATATATATATATATATATATATACTATTAGGCGGGATTCCCATTCCCTCGGTAATCGGAAACAGATTCATGTTCCCGACCCGTGGGAGGCGGGAATTCCCGTTCTCGGCGACTTGCCAGGAAAGCGAAACGTGGGAACTTTTAAATATTCTCCATTACAACTTATTTTTGGTCATGAACCCAATATTTCTCATATAAAGATTTTTGGTTGTGCGGTTTATGTTCCAATTGCACCACCAAAGCGAACAAAAATGGGACCACAAAGAAGGTTGAGAATATATGTTGGATTTGACTCACCATCAATAATCAGATATCTTAAGCCTCTAACATGTGATGTATTTACGGCACATTTTGTCGATTGCCATTTTAATGAGGCAAATTTTCCAACCTTAGGGGAGAAAAGAAGCAGTTGGAAAAAGAGATATCATGGTATAATCCATCTTTAACAAGCTTTGATATGCTAACAGAGCAATGTGATTTGGAAGTAAAGAAAATCTTGCATTTACAAGCTATTGCAAATCAATTACTCGATACATTTACTGACATTAGCAGGGTAACAAAATCACATATACCAGCTGCAATTGCTCCTGCTTATATTGCAATTCCAAAAAACAAACATCAAGAGATGATATCTTTGATATATCTAAGAAACGTGGACTTCATGTTGGCTCAAAGGACAAAATCCTCGAAAAAGAAAAAGAGCATCAAAACCTAATGATCATATTATTGAGGAATCTATGCCTGATGAGTTGCAAAATGTGACATATGAGATACCTCAAGAGTTATCCAATCAGATCCTATAAATAAAGAGAACGTTAAAATCTCTATAAATTATATCAATACAGGAATGGTATTGGATCGAAATGAGATGGAAAATGTGGATGGAATATTTTCATATTTAGTCGCTTATGAAATTGTGAATGAAAATGATGATCCTAAACCCAAATCTGTAATTGAATGCCAAAATAACTGGAAAGATGCTATGCAAGCTGAATTAGATTCGCTTAATAAGCGAAATATATTTGGACCCATTGTTCTCACACTGAAAAGTGTAAACCCTTAGGGTTCAAATGGGTCTTCGTTTGCAAACGAAATGAGAAAAATGAAATTGTAAGGTACAAAGCTCGCCTTGTCGCACAAAGTTTTTCTCAAAGACCTGGAATCAATTATGAAGAAACGTATTCTCCTGTAATAGATACGATTACATTTCGATTCTTGATCAGTCTGGCGGTCTATGAAAATCTAAGCATGCATCTCATGGATGTTGTCACTGCTTATCTCTATGGATCACTTGATAATAATATTTACATGAAGGTCCCTGATGGACTTAAATTACCCGCAACATCAAGTTCCAAACCTAGAGAAATGTACTCAATTAAATTGCAAATATCATTATATGGGTTAAAGCAATCAGGTCGCATGTGGTACAATCGTTTGAGTGAATATTTATTAAAATAAGTATATATAAATAATTCTTTGTGTCCATGTGTTTTTATTAAGAAAACATCATCTGGTTTTGCAATTATTGCGGTTTATGTAGATGATTTAAATATCATTGGCATTGACAAAGAAATTCATTCAACAATGAATTATGTAAAGGATGAGTTTGAAATGAAAGATCTTGGAAAGACTAAATATTGTCTTGGTTTGCGAATTGAGCATGTTAAAAATGAAATACTTGTGCATCAATAAGATTATACTAAAAAGATATTGAAGCGTTTTAACATGGATAAAGCAACACCTTTGAACCATCCTATGATTGCAAGATCATTAACTATAGATAAAGATCCATTTCGTCCTTGTGAAGAAAATGAATAAATTCTTGGTTCTGAAGTTTCGTATTTAAGTGCTATTGGAGCTTTAATGTATCTAGCTAATTGTACTAAACCTGATATATCATTTACTGTGAATTTATTAGTCAGGTTTAGCTCATCACCCACAAAAAGACACTTGAAATGAATTAAACATTTATTCAGTTATCTACAAGGAACTGTGGATCTTGGTCAATTTATTATCCTAACAATGCAGAACAAGAATTGATTGGTTATGCAGATGCAGGTTTCCTATCAGATCCACATAAATCCAGATCTCAAACTGGATATGTATTCATGTATGGAGGCACTGATATTTCATGGCGTTCTCAGAAACAGGCACTTGTTGCAACATCATCGAATCATGTTGAGATTATTGCACTCCATGAAGCAAGCATGGAATGTGTATGTCTACGATCAATGACACGTTATATAAGAAGTACATTTGGCATACCTATTAGAGAGGGTCATACAACATCGTACGAAGATAATTCTGCATGTATTACACAGATGAAAGAAGGCAATGTCAAGAGTGATCGAACCAAACACATACCCTAAAGATATTTTGCCTACACTCAGGAACTCGAGAAGAACAAAGAAATTAATATACAATATGTTCAATCATGTGACAATATGAGAGATCTCTTTACAAATGCACTCCCTACTGTAACTTTTAAGAAACATGTTCAAAGTATTGGGATGCGTTACCTACGAGTCTTATGAAGAATTGGAGATGCCAACTTGAGGGGAAGTTCGCATGGCTGCACTCTTTTTCCCTTATTAAGGTTTTTATCCCACTCGGTGTTTCCTTATAAAGTTTTTAACGAGGCAGCATAAGATGTGTGCAGAAGACGGATCATGTACATAACAAAATCTTCAAATGGCCAAGGGGTAGTGTTATAAATATGGCAAGTGGCCATTGTTGAAAATGGAAAATACTTGTATAGACCTAGGTCCACACTCCTCTTGTGGACCTTGTGATCCACAATTTGACACATCATTTCTCCATGTAAATAAGTACTACTTATTTAAATGGAGAAATGATGTGTCAAATTAATGACCACAAGGTCCACAAGAGGAGTGTGGACCTAGGTCTATACAAGTATTTTTCGTTGAAAATCATGTACAAATACTATTTTATAATAGTAGTAGTTGTTATAAATAAATAGTGTAAGATGTTGGAAATTCTTTACTATAAGGAGCAATCATAGACACTCATTCACAAGTAATATACTACTTATTTGCTCTTCTTTTCCTATGTCCTTTTAATATGTTGTTATAAACCCTAATAATTTTAATTTTCTATAATAATTAGGAAATATAAATTTCCAACACTTAAAATTGTTGATTCTCAGGTTCGACCTCGACTATTCTTCTTCTTTATATATTATATTACTCTTTCCCTTTTCCTTCACGACCGTGCTTTCGTTGCCCTTTCCCAAAACCCCCAAATTCAATTCAATTCAATTCAACTAATCCAATTTGAATTCCGATCAAATCGAATCGATTCAATCATTCAATATTTTCATAATCAGAGCAAAATTAGTACGAGATTTATGATTTGGTGACGATGTATAGCAATTTTAAAGAACAAGCGATCGATTTTGTTCGGCAGGCAGTGACCGAAGATAATGCCGGAAATTACGCTAAAGCTTTCCCTCTTTACATGAACGCTTTGGAGTATTTCAAAACCCATCTCAAGTACGAGAAAAACCCTAAGATTAAGGAAGCCATCACCCAGAAATTCACCGAGTACTTGCGTCGTGCTGAGGAGATTCGTGCCGTGCTCGATGAAGGTGGGTCGGGTCCCGCTGCGAACGGCGATGCAGCTGTTGCCACCAGGCCGAAGACCAAGCCGAAAGACGGGGAGAAAGATGGGGATGATGCCGACAAGGAAAAGCTTCGAGCTGGACTAAATTCAGCCATTATTAGGGAAAAGCCGAATGTTAAGTGGAATGATGTTGCGGGTTTGGAGAGCGCAAAGCAGGCGCTGCAGGAAGCAGTCATTCTTCCTGTCAAGTTCCCGCAGTTCTTTACCGGTATAAATTCATCTTTATGTTATATGGGAATTTAATGTGCTCATAATGAATTCTGTAACTTGGCATATTGATATTTGATTGATTTGTTTGTTGTGGTTTGCGATGTTTCTGGTAGTCAAAATTTTAATATGTTTGTCCTTTGAGCTGTCTCGCTCTCTTGTATGACGAAGTGAACATAGATTGTTTAGTCACCAATGTTTGAAAAATAATCAATTGTGTGGCATGGTTTTGCTTTCTTCTTTTTCATAAAGAGTTGGTGTAATGTTTGCGGTCTTGAGTTGAGTCATTGAATTTAGGCAGAACTGATCTCCATAGTTTATTGGAGATATGTAGATGTCAGGTAAGGTACTGAGAAGAAACGCAATCAGTAGTTTTTGTTTTGATTTGTTGCACCTTTTGTTATTGTGCGGAGTTGAAAGTCATGGTAACACCCTTTGGTCTACTCTTTCTCATAGATGAATCGATATAATACGTTTTTTATGTCTACTGATCATCTCCATTCCACTGAAGCATCGATCATGACCCTGTTTGTAATGTTAAGTTTTGATATATTGTCCTTGTATAAGAGGTAATCTTTACATTGTTGAGATTATAAGGCATGAGAAATCTTCAACTGTCAGCACTTTCTTCTTTTAATTGATGCAATTTGTTTTTCATGCTGTTTCGATCTAGATGCAAATGTCAATAGTTCTTTCATAGTATCACTTGCATCTCGACAGCTATTATGAGGGCATGTTAGTATTGATAGTTCGTGAATCCTAATTGACTGAGTGCTATATTACCTCTTTGCAAGGGTTAGATAAAAAGATGTAATGTGGTGTACGCCTGTTTATCTACATATATCATATGTTTGGGTGAGAAGGGTTTTATATTCCTATGATTGATTTGTGTATTAAGTTAACATTTTTGGTGCTTCTAGGCAAAAGACGCCCATGGAGGGCTTTTCTTTTATATGGTCCTCCTGGAACGGGAAAGTCATACTTAGCGAAAGCTGTTGCTACTGAAGCTGACTCAACGTTCTTCAGGTATCTTATATATTCTGAGCTAACGTCTTTGTTGTTATCTACTTGTACATTTGCCGTATGTCGTGTGTGCTCCTCCAATTATACACCTGTTATCTAGATTTCATATTTTTTAAGTCCTGCCCGTTACTAGTAATTTTTTCCAATAAGGAGATCCTTATTCTCACGTGTCACTTCTTCTGCTTCATTTAGAACCTATTTTAGTTACTTCTTGTTGATAGTAGGGTTCTTTTTTGACATGCTTAAGAATCTGATCACTATCCTAATCGCATTGTGGCACAAGTCTTTTCATTCATTGAGATGAGGACGCCAAGTAGCACTCTTTAAGATTTAGTCTTGGGAGGAAATTAGATTGATCTTTATTCATTCTTGCAGCATTAACAATTGAAATATTATTTGATACTAGCAATTTATTTTGTTGGATTTTCATGTTATATTTTAGGAGGTACTGATCGTTTTGTTCGCTGTTTGGACTAGTTGTGGGCTATGAGATTACTCTAGCAGATGTCATACTGGGCTAAGTTGTTGGTTTGTTCTCATTTTGGAGTGAATGCATTCTGCTTAGTCACCTGATGGTGGCTTGTCATTATTGAATATTGTTCTCACTGAGTCTTCCAAGAACGCTTAGCTTGAGATTTGTAGCCTCTAAATTCATTATGATTGGCTGATCCTGATATCCATTAAAGAGTGCTAAATTGCAAACCATTCTTTTAAAAGTTTGACACTGGGACTGAGAGATTATGTTGGGAATAGCGATATTGCGGCCTTGCCTTTACCTTCTTGATATATCAGTCCTTTGACCTTCTTCTTGATAAGTTGATGACATTTGATGATAAATTTGGAATGAAGATAATTTCTGTATTAAATTTCTTAGTGATTGATAATGTATGTGTTTTTCTGGTATCATTAATTCTCCAAACCCTGAATGCATCAAAATAAACAGAGTTATAAACAAAAAGTAAGTGAAAAACTGTATTGTTCATAGTGCATCTTTTGTTTCTAGTTAGGTTTTAATGATAAATAATTGGTGATAATATTAACAAGTGCCAACTGTTGTTCTCTTTCAGTATTTCGTCTTCGGATTTGGTTTCAAAATGGATGGGTGAGAGTGAAAAGCTAGTTTCTAATCTTTTCCAAATGGCGCGTGAAAGTTCTCCCTCCATCATATTTGTTGATGAAATAGATTCCCTCTGTGGACAGCGTGGAGAAGGAAATGAGAGTGAAGCTTCTAGACGAATTAAAACTGAATTGCTTGTGCAGATGCAGGTAATTTGAATATATTCGGAACTGATGCAAAGTTCTAAGGTTTTCTTTGGGCATAGTTACGATTTTTTTTTTCTTTTTAGGGTCATTATTTTTAGGTTTTCATATGCATCTATCATTACTTAATATCATTTAAGTCTATTCGTTGCCTTTGAAGTTCCTATACGATCACATATTTTGTTCTAAGCTGGATATTTCATGTTTGTGGGCAGTGAGATATTGTGAGATTGTTTTTGAATACTTTCAATTGTTGTCCTTTTCTTTGGTGGTTGGAAACATTAGAAACTTCTATTCATCCATATTCTTCCTTTTTTTTTGTAACTAGTAATTTGTGTCTTCAGTACCAGGATAAAACCCTTTAGTGATATTAAAGATATTGCAAATAGTACCTTTATATTTGGATTGCAAAGCTCTTGACTTTCTGTGACCAATCTTCTCTTTATCTCGCTCCCCGAGTCGAGTGTCACCGTTTCTTTTCTGTGCAGATAAGTCATGAATTACTTATCACTTTTTTACTGCTATCTGTTATGATTAGGGGGTGGGCCACAATGACGATAAAGTTCTTGTTCTTGCTGCCACTAATACTCCTTATGCTCTTGATCAGGTAACAGTTAGTTCTGTTCAGGAAGAATCTGGGATCAAATAATATTTGTTTAACAACTTATTCTCTTTTTTCTGTTCTTCCTGTAGGCCATCAGGCGACGGTTTGATAAGCGCATTTACATCCCTCTCCCCGACGCAAAGGCACGACAACACATGTTCAAAGTATGGATTGAGATTCATCTTACATATAGAGAAGTAATTAATCAATAGTTCAACACTGATGCCTTCTTTGTGCCTATTCATTTTTTATGCAGGTGCACTTAGGAGATACTCCTCATAGCTTGACTGAAAGTGACTTTGAATTCTTAGGTCGTAAAACTGAGGGCTTTTCTGGTTCTGATGTTTCGGTTTGTGTAAGTGTTTGAGTGTCTTGTTCGTTGATTTTAATGTTTAAGTACATTGCTTTGTACATTGTTCTCGGTTATATATACACCTGCATCTACACACTTATTCTCTATGACATTCACCAATACCGTCTTATGATTTAACAGGTCAAAGATGTCTTATTTGAGCCAGTTCGCAAAACTCAAGATGCCATGTTCTTTATGAAGACTTCTAATGGTACGCTGATGCCATGTGGACCCAAACAACCTGGTGCCATCCAGATAACCATGCAGGAACTTGATGCACAAGGACTAGCTGAAAAGGTATGAATATTGACAACGACCTTGTTATTGAAATATCAGTTATATATCTTCTTGGTTCGATTCTGCTAGCTAAATAATTCTGAGAAATTGTACTGAATTTGAACTGCGATCTAGTTTGGGATTCTTCTGAGTCGTAAATATGTTCCCTCTTCTTATTTCGGTTTTCTACGAAATGTGATTTGAAAAGGGTCTTAATGGGTAACTGTTTTTTCTGTGACCCTATTTAGTATTTTAGTTAATATTTGTCTCACTAGTGAATGGCATTAACAATGAACACCAGAAAAGGATACTCAGTAGAATTACCACCAATAAAAGCTGAAAAGAATTGCACAGTGCATCATAATGATGAAATATGACGGTTGCAATGATTTTGTGCCTTATTGTAAATCTTGCTTTAAATTGAACTCTACTAATCGTGACCTGGGTATGCGTGTTAGGTTAAAAGTTTTGTAATTTTGCTTTTGAGGTTAAACATGCATGAATGAAGTTCATTACTATTGTTGAATTACTGTGTAGATCATTCCCCCTCCCATATCAAGAACAGACTTTGATAAGGTGCTGGCAAGACAAAGGCCAACAGTGAGTACATCTGACCTTGATGTGCATGAGAGGTTCACCAAGGAGTTTGGAGAAGAAGGTTAAGGAACTCGTGGTGCAAATGTGTTGCCGGTACTAACATAGTTCGTGTCATATGTGAGTTGTGTCTAGACATTGGCCTCTCAAAATGCGAAGGTGAGGAGTAACTCTGTTTATTTTCCTCCAACATATGGCAGGAAACCGAGCTGACGCTTTGAATTAAATGTATCTGTTATTCTGTGTAAGCATATGCATATTACTGTCTCCAGGAATATTGTTAATATGGTATTTTTTCAAGTAAGCTGGTGTTTTATCAAAAAACAAGTAGGCTGGTTTGAATTGAAATTGTGTGAGAGCCTTTTTTCTGCATTGGCTTTGTATTTGCTCGTTTCTTTTTCTTTCCAGTGCAGAAGATTGTGGGTTTCACCTTGGTCTCCAGGCTCAAGACTTATATGAGTTTCATTTTTTGTAAATAAATAATAAATACAAGGACCCAATGACAAGCATTCAGGCCATTCATTGATTAATACACTAGGATACCTTTTCCACTAAATTGCACATTCCGCAATCCACATCTGAGATTTCTCTTTTGTGTTTGCTTGCATCTCGTCTCATTCTCGATATTGAGTTTTTTATCTGTTCCATTGTAGTTAAAAGTATTATCGTATGCTTGATATAACTAGTTTTGTTCAAAAATATTACGCGGGATTTAGTTAAGAACTACAATTCATCTAAAGATGAATAGATATCAATAACTATGCTTAAAAATTGCTGTTCTTATGAATTAATTTGAGTTTCAATTTTGGCGCATCTCCACTAAAAATATGTCTGTTAATATAGTCATTTTCAAACACCGAACTAATGCATAAGTAAAGGTTGATTATAAAAATAAAATTGTAAATTGTGTTCTTCAAGATTTCGTGCAAGCTAGTCAAAAAATTAGTTATCGTTCTACCTAGGAATCTAGGTGTAGTGAATTTTGATAGCAAGAAGAAGTGCTCATAACAATTCTGAGTTTTTTATTTCATTGCGCCTTTTTCCTGTACATGAATAAGTCCGATACAAATACAAACGGTATGATGTCATCAAGTAGTTGGCCCTGAAAGATAGCGCCATTTTACCAAGAAAAAAAGAAAAAAAAAGGATACATTAATGATTTAATTAGTTTGAGGTCTTACTCAAAAGAAAAGAAAAAATCATTTACATGTCTTGATTTATGAGTGAGAACACCAACATGCAATGAGCTATTACTTACACGAGGTTTCCCGATCTTTAGTGGCAACGTCAACTTAGTAATTTAGCAACGTGAAGTCACTAGATCAATAATTTATTTGGGGACTGGGGAGATTCTTCACTTTTATTTTTAACGAGTTGTAACCTCTAACTCTCTATTGCCGAAGAGTTATAAGTTTATAGGAAAAAAAAAATCAATTTTGGTATTCTAACGTGGCACGGTTCTATTTCGGCAGTTGGTACACAAATTAATCATTTATCGGTTTTTGTTCATAGTTTGGCTCCAACCTCAATTTAGTCCCCATGTCACAATTTTGCAATTGTTGCCTCCAAAATTAATGTGACTTGACGTTGATCTATAATTTGGAAAATTTGAGATATTGAATCTCTAATTCCTCGTGGTGTCCCGCTTTGCAAGTGTTTTACATCACTTATAACATTTGAATCATTATAATTACTTTGAAGTTTTTATTTAGTCATTTTACTAATTTTATATAATCAATTAATTCTTAAATATTTATATGTATATTTAAGAAATAATCAATTTTTAGATTTTTATACTTAAATCCTTATGTTCATCAAAGAAAACCATTTATGTTCTAAAAGATAAATTATTAAATATTTATATTTGTATTCCTAAATCATCATTTTGATTCTTATAAAGTTCGATTTGTTTTTTTAAAAACATACTTTTCTTCACCATCATCATTTTGATTCTTATAAAATTCGATTTGTTTTTTTAGAAACATAATTTTCTTCACCAAAACTTTCCCCCACCTCGCCTCCAACCAAGTGTTTCAAGAGACGATAGTCGAAACCCCCAACTCTCCCTCCTCGAGTTCCCCTTTCTCAAAATTTGGCATTTCAACTTGTCTCCTCGTATGGGCATGGATCATCATCTCTTCTCTTACGACACAATTTCATATTTTTTAAATTCTGAAAGAGAAAGAGTAGTGGGAACCGGCCTTATAAGTCTCTAGTCGTTCGACGATAGTGATGTTACAAGTGACATATAAAACTTGCTAACAGAGACGCCACGTGAGAGGGTGGGGTGGGTGGGTGGCTAATCTCTGTATTGGGTCAATAGGCCACGACATTGAGGTGCCAATTGGAAATGGTCGATGTGGGGGGCTATGATTGGGGGCGGATCCATATCGTAAGATTAAAATTGAAGAAAATGCATGTTGGGATACCAAAACTGGAATTGTGCCAAGTTATGGTACCTTTTGCTTATTTTATTTTAACTTATACATGTGGCTTTTACAAGTTTTCATACAACTTATATTGCACAAAAATATATGACCTACACAACATCTATCAAGACCCATTTGAGGAGCTTTAATTGCACACAACTATTAGTGCCAACTGCCTTGGTACCAGGTGGTAATGAACCTATATGGTACGTGCGACGGTTGCAGGAACTCAACATATTCATGGTGTCTACGATCATTCATCTCCAAGTTTATTAGGACACAATGGAAATCGTGGGACTTATGAAATAATTTCGTGATCTCTCTCTTAAACCACGACATGACTTGAACCCTTTTTTGTGTGATATGTAGGTAGATTGGAACTTATTCAAGTCGAGTCATACATCAAATACATTTTCGGTGCTCTGGCTCATTTGAAAAGACTCCTCCAATGTACCTATAAAATATATTACAAAACGTGTAACTTATAGACGCAAATTTACATGATCAAGGGAGGAACAATGTTGTTTCGGGAATCGTAAGACAACATCCACGTGCCTTTGATTCTAAACCCTAAAATGAGGTTGTTTAGATTAGTGGAAAAAAAAAACAAAAATGGATTGAATGAACTTAAGCATATGATGAACGATTAGAAACTTAAGGTTTGTAATACATATACAAGAGATTTTAAGTGTATCCATCCCTGGATCATAGGTTAGGTCTATATTATCAGTTTGGCTTATTACAAAATTCGAACTAAATTCTCATTATAGACTCGACCCCTCACAAGCTCGTACGGACTTAGACATCAAAGTGCATACAACAGGTCAGCTTCGACTTGGTTTACGTGACGTGTACACGAGGTTTTAGTGTATGATTCTCGGACTCAAAGCTAGTTCAAGGACAATCAATAGCTCGAATTAGTGTGATCAAAATGTTTGATCACCTAACGAAATTACACTGTATCATTATTATTTAATATAATTATAAAAATAAATACATAAATCATAATATAAATAGTATCTAAGTTAAGTGGAGGAAACAAATTGCTTTTATTTCGAGTCAATAAGTCCCTCCTAATCTTTTTTATATGCTTACGCGGCCATTTTCCTTTTCCAAACCCCCAAATTCAATTCAACTAATCCAATTTCAATTCCGATCAAATCAAAACGATTCAATATTTTCTTAATCAGAGCAAAATTAGTACGAGATTTATGATTTGGTGACGATGTATAGCAATTTCAAAGAACAAGCGATCGATTTTGTTCGGCAGGCAGTGACCGAAGATAATGCCGGAAATTACGCCAAGGCTTTTCCTCTTTACATGAACGCTTTGGAGTATTTCAAAACCCATCTCAAGTACGAGAAAAACCCTAAGATTAAGGAAGCCATCACCCAGAAATTCACCGAGTACTTGCGTCGTGCTGAGGAGATTCGTGCCGTGCTCGATGAAGGTGGGTCGGGTCCCGCTGCGAACGGCGATGCAGCTGTTGCCACCAGGCCGAAGACCAAGCCGAAAGACGGGGAGAAAGATGGGGAGGATGCCGATAAGGAAAAGCTTCGATCTGGACTAAATTCAGCCATTATTAGGGAGAAGCCGAATGTTAAGTGGAATGATGTGGCGGGGTTGGAGAGCGCGAAGCAAGCGTTGCAGGAGGCTGTCATTCTTCCTGTCAAGTTCCCGCAATTCTTTACTGGTATAAGTTCTTACCGCATCAGTAATTTCTTGTGTTTGAGTTATATGTGCTTGTAATCGGAATAAAGTCTTTGTGTATAGATATTTGATTTGTTGTGGCGTTTTCTGATGTTTGAGGTCATTGAAGTTTAATATGTTTTTTGACCTCTGAGCTGCTGTTACCGTCTTGATATTCTGTATGAACAGAGGTAGTGTTGTTATCTTCTTCTAGGCTAAGGCCTGGTATATGATTGGTGTTTGAACTGATTCATTGGATATCTAAAGAACTGATGACAGTAGTCTATTGGGGATATGGAGATGTTAAGTGTGGCATTGAGAATGACGACGGAGATTATCTTATTTTGGATTTATTGCAGCTATTATCGTTATGCAGAGTTGAAAGTCACGGCGACACACCCTTTGTCTATTTCTTGTGTAGATATTTATTCCGCAGCTTTCCTACGTCTACTGTTTATCGGCATTTCATCTGCATTTTTGTTACTTCTATGATTTTCGTGTAAGCATGTAGGCTAATTATATCCTTGTAATTGTGATATTGAGTTATGATATGTAGTCCTCGTTTGAGATTTTCTTCTCTTAGTTATGCTACAAGTGATGCAAAGTTTTCAAGTTGCAGCACTTTCTTCTAAGAGTGAGACTCAAGCCTGTGCCTCTGAATTGCTCTAACAACCTTTTCCTGGGCTTTGATAGCAGTATCTCATTCCAAACTTTAAATGTGTGATCTCAAAGTATTTATATCTGTATACGGAGAAAGTTTCACTGTTGTAGTAAGAGGTTTTTTCATTTTAAAGTGTAGTAAGAGTTGGAAAAGAAAAGTTACTAGTTGTTCTCTTAGTTAAACCTGTTCTGAAAATCAAATACTTCTCAAAGAAACATTTGATTTTGCATTTTCAGCACCCATTTTTCAAGGCCCCTGATGAATTCTATGTTTTTGTATATCTTCATAATTCAAAAGTTGGAGTGTGGTTATGCAGTTGTAGAGATAGATAGCTGACAACTTAAATAGGAGTAACTGAGAAAACTCTAAATTGGATATCTTGCTGTAGATTTTTTCTAAAAGTACTACATGAATAGTCATAGTAATTCTCATACCAAACTCCCAGACAACGACCACCAAACGATAAAAAAAAATAATGAGTAGTGGATAAGAGGCGTTAGACTGGGAAAAGTAATGTGGTGGACTCCAGTTTATTTACATATGTCATCTGTCTGCTAGAAGCAGTTTTCTGTTTTCCTATGATTGATTGGTATTATAAGTTATTTCACGTGATTCTAGGCAAAAGACGCCCATGGAGGGCTTTTCTTTTATATGGTCCACCTGGAACAGGAAAGTCATACTTAGCCAAAGCCGTTGCTACTGAAGCTGACTCGACGTTTTTCAGGTATATTATCTTCTCTGAGCAACTTCTTTGTTGAACTTTTCTTGTACATTATTCATGACGTCATGTGTGCTTTGCTATCACATAATTCTTATTTAAATTTTGTATTTCGTAAGGTCCTGCCTGTAAAAAAATTATTACATTTTTCTGACAAACCAGGTCCTACTCTCATGTGCCACTTCTTCTGCTTCTTGAGAAGTGAGCTTGAGTTACCTTTTGACAGAATTGCTTTTTGTTGATATGCTTAAGAATCTAATTGGTAGTCTAATGGCTCTACAAGTTTGTTGTAGCCTTTGAGATTGCGATGCACTTCACACCAGTTATATATGCTGGTTGAGTTAAGAAACTCACATTGAGATGAGGATACTAAGTGGAACTCTTGCAGGATTTTGTTTTAGGAGGAAATTGGATTGATCGTTGTGGCATTCTTGCTGTATTCGCTGTCAAATTATTATTTTGCTATTGCAACCTAGTCAGTTGGTGTTAACTGGCTGTTGTTTGTAGGAGGCATTGACTGTTTGTTCCCCTGCTTTTCCTAGTTGTGGGAGTCCATGAAATTACTCTAGCAGATATCATGTCGAGATAGGTTGTTGGTTTGACCAATTTGGTGCGAACTTCATAGGTCTTTATTCCTGCTAAACCAGCTGATGGTGGGTTGGTCATGATGGAAAATAGTTCTCGCCAGGTACTTCTGAGCTAGAATGCGGGACAAGCTGGAAAAATAAAATAATACAGTCCCCGCCAGGCTTCCGACATGGACATGCATTCAACACTCCACGTGCTTATCCGTGAATTAAAGAATATAGAAAAATAAATGCATGATGTCCGACACAACAAAATGGGCGTATCGGACGAGTTTCCGGCTAAGAAGCACGGATTAACTTTATTTCCTGATCCTAAGGATTGTAATGGCCCGCATGCGAACTCTGCAGATCTAGACGCTTCAGTAAAGACCTCCTCAATTGGATGCCTGCTGCCGTGGGAGATAGCTGTGATGTGTCTTTGCGGCAGAGTCATGTCAAATGGTGTCCTAATTGTAAAACACAAACAAAAACATCAATTGATTACAGAAATTAGAAGTGAAGGTGGTAGGAGAAAGAAAGAAAAATGAAAGTGTGAACGGAAGTAAGAGAAATTAAAGCAAAGGAGAAAGAATTAGAAGAGAAGACTGAAGTGTGGGGCAGTTGGGCACGGAAGATTTAAATTTTTTTTTGCAAAAATGAAAAACTAAAGACGCTACAGTGGGGGTCTGGGGAGAAGTAGTATTCATTAAAGGGAGAGAATAAAGACATTGAAAAAGTTTAAGGAAATTAGAAAGTAAATATAGATAGTTCTAGCTAAAAAGACAAAAGTATTGATGTCTTTGGGCTATATTATTTAATGTTTTAATTACTTTCTTCTATTTGATTAATATCTTCCATCAAATACTAAGTATGATGAGTTGGCATAATAGCACATTCTTTAACTAATAGTTTAAATACATTTAAACCGTATTGCAGACGCACCATATCCTGTAATATTTCAACAACCCAATCGCCGTGTCCCTTAATCATGGCTCCTACATATGTTTAGCTTGGGAGTTGTAAACTCTTAACTAATGATGATTGGCTTATCCTGATATTCAGGAAAGAGTGTTTAGACTGTTCTTGTAGAAGTTTGTTACTGGCTCCAAGAGATTATGCGGGGATGGTGCAAGTGCCGCCTAGCCTTTAGCTTCTTGTTATCAATGCTTGACCATCATATAGAATAAGTGATTATTTTTGATGATAAATTAAGACTGAAGATACTTACTTTATTGATCGGTAACACTTAAAGGTCGATAGTATATAGGTTACTCTTATCCTCGTTCACCACGTTCTGAATGCATCAAGACTAAACAGAGTTAAAAACATATAACAAGTACATGTTTAACTTTTTTTTTTTTGCTGCTCTCTCCTCTCGATTAACTGATAACTTAGGGTTGATGAGTCATGTGCCATTTCTTCATAAAATTGTTATGAGGTCATTTTCTGTAAGATTATGCATTGTGCATCTTTTGTTTTCTGGTCAGGTTTCACTGTAAATTGATTTTGCAATAATATGGACAAGTGCCAACTGCTGTTCTATTTCAGTATCTCGTCTTCAGATTTGGTTTCAAAGTGGATGGGTGAGAGTGAGAAGCTAGTTTCCAATCTTTTCCAAATGGCGCGTGAAAGTTCTCCATCAATCATATTTGTTGATGAAATAGATTCCCTCTGTGGACAGCGTGGAGAAGGAAATGAGAGTGAAGCTTCTAGACGAATTAAAACCGAATTGCTTGTGCAGATGCAGGTAATTTGGATGTATTTCCAGCTAGTGGAAGGTTCTAAGATGTTTCTTATCCGAGATAAGATAACATTTTTTTTCAGTCCTCTACTTTTGACTTTCATTGGGAAATTCTGCATGCATAACTTTTGCATTCCGAAGTAAAATTTAAAATTTGTGTTTTACTTGAATTCTCTTCTAAATCTTCTGTTTCTTCTTGCGCTTTTTCTTTCTCTGCCACTGTGGCTAAATTTATCAGAATGAGTAAGGTTTTTAATCCTTGTCTTTTGTAGTTAATTAGTTATCTATCTTTATTTTATAACGTTTGAACTTTGTTGCTTGCCTTTTGATTAAGTTCCTATGCAATCATATACTTTTGTTCTAAGCTGGATACCGTGCCTTGGTTCCGAATACCATGTCATGATTGACTTACCTTTCCTTGGGGGTTTGCATTCTTAGAAACTTGCAAATCTTTTTGTAAATACTAATTCTTGTCTTCAGTCACTCCAGGATAAAATCATCTAGTGATATAATGCAAATATTACCTTTATTTATGAACAATATTTTTTTCTTCACTTCAGAGTTGGGTTTCCCCATTGTTTATGCAGATAATACACTAATTACTTACTCCCTTCTTTTCTGTCTAATATCTATTTATAGGGGGTGGGACACAATGACGATAAAGTTCTTGTTCTTGCTGCCACTAATACCCCCTATGCTCTTGATCAGGTAACTTTTTGTTCCGTACAAGAAGAATCTGGCATATAATAATATCTTTAAAGACATTATCCTCCCTTTTTTTTTTCTCTTCTTCTTATAGGCCATCCGACGACGATTTGATAAGCGCATTTACATCCCTCTCCCAGATGCTAAAGCACGACAACACATGTTCAAGGTATGGATCGATATTTATCTTACATATAGAGAAGTAATGAATCAATAGTTCAATGTTCATGTCCTCTTTGTGTCTATTCAACTTTATGCAGGTGCACTTAGGAGATACTCCACATAACTTGACTGAAAGTGACTTCGAAGATTTAGCTCGTAAAACTGAAGGCTTTTCTGGTTCGGATATTTCTGTTTGTGTAAGTGTTTGACTGGTTTATTCGTTGATTTTAATTTTTGAATACGCTGCTTTGCACATTGCATACCCTATATATTCACCTTCATCCACACTTATTTCTGTTTTGTCTTTCGGCAATGCTGTATTATGACTTAATAGGTCAAAGATGTCTTATTTGAGCCTGTTCGCAAAACTCAAGATGCCATGTTCTTCATGAAGACTTCTAATGGTACGCTGATGCCATGTGGACCCAAACAACCAGGTGCCATCCAGATAACCATGCAAGAGCTTGATGCTCAAGGACTTGCTGAAAAGGTATTGCATTTATTATATTAATGTGGCCCACAAACCTCGTAATTGAAATCTTGATTTTATACTCACCCACACAACACATGTATATACATGTACATACTTATATATCAATATTTGTTAATTTTTTTCCTGTCTGCACTGTTTAATCTCTTTGAGGCTGTTTATGTCTTGTGGAATAATTCTCTACTAAGAATTTGTATGTTCTAATGGAGTTTAATAAGTTAAACAGAAATAGGAAATAGTTGCCTTCTTCCATGGGAGTTGAGTATATATTATGCTCGAGTTTGCTTTGCCTGCATTATGGCATTGAAAAACTGGCAACTAGTAAAATGGATGATTGTTAAATTGAAATGGAAATGTCCTTGAACACCAGTAGTAGAATGTTACATTGGATTATTACCAATAAAAACTGAAAAGAATTGACAAGTGCATCATAATGGCGTAATTCGACAATTATGATAATTTCATGCTTTGTTGGAAATTTGCATTGAATTTAACACCACTAATGCTGAAAGAGTGAAAGTACAATGGATTATAGAAACTTGTGCATGTGAGGTGAGTTCAAAGTTTATAATTTTCCTCTTGCAGTTAAACATGTATAAAATAAATTCATACTGTCGATGAATTCGTGTGCAGATCATTCCACCTCCCATATCAAAACCAGACTTTGATAAGGTACTGGCAAGACAAAAGCCAACAGTGAGTAAATCGGACCTTGACGTGCATGAGAGATTTACCAAGGAGTTTGGTGAGGAAGGTTAGGGAAAACAAGGTGCACATATACTGCCGGTACTGAGGTGATTCTTGTCATTTGTATGTTGTGTTTAGACATTGGCATCTTAATATATGAAGGTGAAATGCTTTATTTACTTTCCTCCAACATACTGCAGGAAATTGAGCCACTATTTGAGTTATATGTAATTGTTAATCATAAAGCGTCACCCAGGAATATTGTTAATATGGTATTGTTCAAGTGCACTGGTTTGAATTGGAATTATGTGAATGGTTTTTCTTGCCATTATGTGTCACAGATTTTTCAGTTGAACAAGATTGCTGGAATTTACTTCTCAGCATCGTGTAAGCATCATTGTGAGCAAAAGTTATGTTTCATGCATATTCATTTAATCTCAACATTAATTAAAATTTAGAGCCAAACTGCTATGTAATTAGTGTTGCTAATCTTAACGGCTGTCGTGTATAATGTGCACGCGCGTGTTTAATTCTTTTTCATTCATATATTGGTGATTATATACGTCGAATGATATCATATCCTGTAATCCACAAAGTTGAGTAAATTGAGTTTCTTTTTAAACGAACATATTTCCATTGCAACGACTTTTATTGACTTATTATTATTATTATTATTATTATTTAGTACTTGGCCTCTTTATTCGAATAATTATACATTATTCCTGATTGTTACCACTTCACACTACTATTTACCATAAATTGGGGAAAAAAAATCAATTTTGATACTCTAAATTGTCCTCTTAGCAATTTTAGTACCTTAATTTGTCATCCCTCGGGTGGTACCTTAACTTTCATTTTTTTTCCTCAATTTGGGTACCCCGCAGTGGAGGTCTCAAATTGCCGCCTCAATTTTACGCGTGGCTCGACCCAAAAAATGAAGGATTTTGACTAATTCCTGATACCCAATCCGCGTGGTATCTTTTTTGGCAAGAATTTTTTATCACACTTATAACACTTGGACCAATTACAAATGATTTTACTTTTAATATTACATCCCCAATAAGAAATTACTAATTCTTGAATATTTATATCCATATCCACAAAAATAAATTTATGAAGTTTTTATAAAGTCCCAAAACAGATAATCTGATTTTATTTTTATTTCAATAAAATATTAACAATAATAATAAAGTTTTATAACTTCGAAGAAAATAGAAAAAATGTATTCTTTCCCAAATGACCAAATTCTTCCCACCGCTACATAACATAAGTATAAGACTTTCAGAATAAGAAATTTATTTCTCAAGGTAAACATACAACTTGAGTTAATTAAGCCATTTTTAGAGATACAAATATAAATGTGAGTAATTCTTGTTCGAAATATAAATATAAATATTAAAGAATTAATTAGTTTTTTTTGGAATATAAGTTAAAGTATTTAATAATTAATGAATTTACTTTTTTGAGATATGAATTCATTATTTAAAAATTTAAAAACTTTACATGTAAGCATTCAAGTGGCACTTGAAACAAAAAATTGGTCAAAATCGCCAATTTTTTGGTTAGTGACAAGCCACATGTAAATTTGAGGCAGCCGCCGCAGGTACCAAAGTCGAGGAGAAAATGGAAGTTAGGGTACCAAACCCGAAGGGTGACAAGTTAAGGTACCAAAGTTGCTTAGATGATAACTTAGGGTACCAAAATCGTTTTTTTTTTTCAAAATTAACACGATTGGTGTCTGTCTGGTAGCTTTAAAACAAGAAATTGTTTCGAGAAAGCAATGGATTAATGTAACAGCTAAAACAATACCACTAAAAGCTATGAAGTACTTCATGTACCTCAAACTATGAAACAAATTACATACGAATTCAAAAACCGAACACATAAAAGAATGAAGTAACCTATAAACATAGGCTTTGTTTGGTATATTCATTAATGATCAATATCCAACATTTAACACGAATATCACATCGTTTACCAATATATAATGAACCAATAGCTGCAAATCAAAATGGGGAGAAGCAAATATTTCCAAGTTTTTTATTTAGCAAAACAAAGAATTGGCGCTCGTCACTGATCCTATTTGGTTAGTGGCGTGGATCAGAAGATTTTCTCGAATGATTTTTTTTTTCATTTTAAACGCTACAAAATTAAGACGTTCAAAAACTTTAAACGTTTGTTATAACTGCAATTTTTATGACGACAACCAAGCTTGTAATCTCAATAAATTAAAGTAAGTTAAACACCATAAGTGAATCACGTCGAGTCGGATGCGAGAATTTTTCATATCTATTCGTTACGGTTGAGAACTACGTCTGCATTTAGGTTTCTAAACTTCATGTCATTTTAGTATGTTCTTTATCCACGTTTTCTTCGGTCTCTTTGTGTTCTATCAGCATGCTCTACGTCAAGAGTTTTCACTTGTTGTACATGTACATCTAGGGGTCTAATTTAACATGTCAATCCCATGTTAAGCGATTTTGTCGCATCTTTGCGTTGCTGATGTCACACATAATATATGACGAATAGCTTCATTGCATACCTCATCTTTTCTAGTGTTACAACACATTCATCGTGATATTCGCATCTCGATTACGTATATGTGCATGAATCTACGTAATAACTCAACATTCATAGACAATATAACAATGCAGACCTGATAGCAGTGTGATAAAACTTTTCCTTAAGCTTTAGGGGAAAAGTTAAGATCGCATATTATTCTTGTCGTGCTCTTCCATTTCGTCCAACCAATTTGAATACGTTGGTTGATATCGCAAGGGAACTCTCCAACCTTTTACATAATAGAGCTTATGTATCAAAATTTGGGAGCTTTTTGGGTATCTCCTGGACTTCCAACTGGACTGTACTATCTTCGCTTCTTCATTGTTTGCAAGATTTGAATTTCTAATACTCTAGTTTTGTTAGACCTAGTCAAAAATCTCTTGCTTCCCATGTTTGTTGCCCTAGATCAAGTTTGTCGTTAACCTCTGCCATCGTCTCATAGACGAGGACAATATCATTTGCAAACAACATATACCACAATACTTGGTCGCTAATAGCTTTGATAATTTCATATATCACAATGAGAAGTAAAAGGTGTTCAAAGATGATCATGGTGTGAGTCAATTTAACTGGAATGTCGTTGTCAAATCACCACAAGTTCGAACACTTATTACCACAATTTCATATGCAATTTTAATGATGTTGATGTATTAATGGGTAACTCTTCTACACTTAGTTTCACCATAATACCTCTAACGGAATATTATCATATGTTTTTTTGAAGCCGTTGATACCATATGCACTTTTTCACTATTCTCACGAAAAATTGAGTTGACAGAGCAAATGGACGAACAACAATCTTTAAGAATTTCTCAAAATATGTGAAAAAAACTCATATCCAAAAATTCGAATACTTAGGATCATTTTTTTCTTCTCCTTCTTCATATTCGACCATAAAGTTCGTCTCTTCGGGAACATTCGATAAAATCGAAACGATATAGAGAAGATTAGGATGACCATGCGCAAGGATGACACGCACAAATCGACCATAAAGCTCACATTAAAAGATAATTTGGGTAATTCTTAATATTTCCCTTTGTTAATAATTTGGTATACTTGCTCTATCAATTATTAATTGTTGCCGCAAATAATTATCGACAATTATATATTCTTCACCGACACCGTCTCTTTCCTGTCAAATCCAAATGCCCAATATAACTCACTCTCACTCTTAACAGTGAAAATGTTCTATTTATTAATTAAACGCATAACAAAAAGTATAATAATGGCAACAAACAGTATCAGCTGCATCAGCAAGGGGTCTCATCGTTCATACTAGGAAATCCAACTCTTCCTCATCATCCCTAAGTTCGTTCCCTTTCTTTTGATCTCATATAATTTAGTGGGTTACCTTTTAATTTTCGTTTTGTTTCACCATATTTGACATATTATGGAAAATTGGATTTATGGTTTTTCTTTACTCCAATCTTAAATCTTGTTTGTGCCTTACTTAACCTGCTTGATTTCAAGAACTACAAACTGTTTAAGAATTAAAGGTGGAATCTTTGAATATTAGTACAAGTTTATAGATCAGGCAAGAAAGAGCTGGAATGATCTCAACTGTGCTAAATCAAGAATAGTGAGTAAGATGAACTAATTGTGTTTGATTAAATGTCAACCCATTTCACCTTTACATGGATGAATGATTGAATTCCACTGAGTTATTTATCTTATGCAGTGAAACAAACATAAGAAAGATTCTTAAATTAGACTCGGAACGTGTATGATTTACGTCAGCAGAAAATTTCCTTGATAGTGCCTAATTCTCGAATTACATTGTTTTCTGATGATTCTCAATGCTTAAGGTTTTGTCCATTTTACTTAATCATGTAAACTCTGTACAGGTTTTCCTCAGCGACATATTGAAATCATCGACAAATATGATTGTGCCGATAGCAGTTGGAGCGCTGGTGGGTTGTGTTGGTTGTGTTTATCTTGCTTTAAGGGCACCCCCTCCCAAAATATGTGGCTCACCAGGGGGTCCTCCTGTGACATCTCCTCGAGTCAAACTCAGCGATGGAAGGAATTTGTCTTACAAGGAAAGAGGGACTGCCAAGGACGAAGCCAAGTACCACGTCATTGTTTCTCATGGCCTTGACGACTCAAAGGACTTCAACTTGCCTATTTCTGAAGTATGAAAAGTCTCTAAAGCTCAAGTTTTAAGCTCTTTATTACATATGCTGCTGCCAAATCGTGGGAATTCTGTGTCTCAGTTGGAATATGGTGATGAAACTGTGATATTGAGATACCATGTAAAGGCAAAGTGATGATTTGCAAATTATTTTACTCGTAATAACTTCTGTTTGGTCTTTAAGTTATGCTTCGAGAATAATTTCATTAAGGACTTTGAGTGCCATCCTGATTGCAGAACCTCTATTGTCAATTTCTGATAATGCTTGCTCCTTATTCTCCCTACTTGGTTTACGTCTTACTATTGGATATACTAATTTCTATTGCAGTCGGTAAAAGATGCCACAAAGTACAGATTCCTATGCCCAGTGTATTATATATCTTTATCTTTTTATTTATAGGAATTACTGAAGGACCTCCAGATATATGTCTTGTCCTTTGATCGTGCTGGTTATGGAGAAAGTGATCCGAATCCCTCAAGGTCAGTGAAAAGTGATGCATTTGATATTCAGGAACTGGCTGACAAGTTGCAAATTGGACCTAAGTTTATTATAATGGGCATTTCTATTGGAGCATATCCAGCTTGGAGCTGCCTAAAATACATTCCACACAGGTATGCTACCACGAAGAATAATACAGATATTTGTTCTATTACCATCTCTGATACTTGATCCACTACCTGAGTCAATTTGTTTTAACATAACAAAGGGTTTGAACATTTTCTCATTGACTTTTTTCTTTGGTAACTGGCATCTTAATGCAAGTGTTGTCATTAGAATTCCATCGATTCAATCCATACGAGATTCCGAATGCTTAAACTTATCCAAGTTGTTTAAGTGAAGGTTATCTGGAGCTGCTCTTGTTGTTCCCTTTGCCAACTACTGGTGGCCTTGCTTTCCCTCCAAATTATCAAAAGAAGCTCTTAGCAAGCGGGCTGTTGAAGATCAATGGGCTTTCTGTGTTGCACGTTACGCCCCATGGCTGTTTAATTGGTGGATGACCCAGAAATGGTTCCCTTCTTTTAGTGTTATGGACGGAAGGACTGATGCTTTTTGCCAGTCAGACTTGGAGATGATAAAAAACCTCTCCGGAACTCCAAGGGAGGGTCAGGTATGTACGCCTTCAACCATAACAAAATGTATCCTGGGCTATATGGCATAACACAAGTGGTTGTCTGCCATTAGTTCTTGCACTAATTGCTAATGGAAATAATTATGACTTTCTCTATTCAGGAGAAAGTGCGGCAACAAGGCATACACGAGTCTCTCTATCGAGACATAATGGTAGCAACTGGAAAATGGGATTTTGATCCGACTGACATCAGTAATCCTTTCCCTAATGATGAAAGTTCCGTCCATATCTGGCAAGGGTACGACGACACATTTATTCCGTTCGAGCTAAATCGTTATCTATCCGAGAGACTTCCATGGATTCAGTATCATGAAATTCCAGATACTGGGCATCTGTTAATCTATAATGCATCCTTTTGTGAAGCCATCTTCAGGGCAATCGTGTCGTAATAAACGCACTGGTATGTAATATTAAGGATGGTAATAGTTACACTCATGAGGTTTGTCTGATTGTAAAAAATTTCCCTGCCGTTCAAATAAGTAACAGAAAACCTCATTTAAAGTTACAAGAACATTACATATAGAGTATCAGCAAGCTTGAATAATTACATAGACAACCCCTGAAGTTTTGACAACATTACAGATAGGCCCCCTTGTTCTTAGAGTTTTTAAACTTTCAGGGGTGGTCTATCCTAACCTTAGAGAGTTCTATTTAGGAGATGTATGTGCAATTATCAAATAACATTATTAAGAATCTTTTTATTCAATGATGTGCAATTTGATTAAAGGGGATGCTTTACATGAATGTTTATTAAAAGACATTTTGGAACAAACACTGACTTTAGCAGGATGGTTGATTCTCCTTACAACAGACTTTTAGGCATTGCATGATGTTGGTATGCATGAGAATAGAATTTCATGAAAACCAACATATGGAACACATGAACAAAGAAGAGAATCTTCTTGTTGTTCCGTAGAAACTTTCACATCTCTTGTAAGACAACTCCTCCTGCAAAAAGATACCATCCGTTATTAATTTAATAATAATTACTTATTTAAATTCAAAATTCAAGTGTCACGGAGATGAAAGTATGCGTGTCAATGAAAGCAGCTCTCTATTTAAAAGGTTTCACAAATACAATTTTGAAAATATCCCAGCATTGTTTCCACTAGTTTCAGAATCAGACAAGAATTTATGTTTCAATAATGGTGTGGCACGACTTAAATTACTATCTAGTAACCTCAAAGTTAATAGAGAAATATAATAGACGTATGACTGTCAGAAAGTACCTACACGCTTATCCCAAAGTGCACTGACGCATGAATTGTCTTTGTGTCTACTTCATGTTTTATGGCGTAGTCTCAAAGTTAGAGATAAGACGTTCAAACAAACAAAGTTACGTTTCTGCCCTCATAGTATCGTATAAAAAGATTTGTGTTATGTATGACCGACGAAGATTTAGAGACCAATAACCCTATATTTTCAGATAAAGTTCACTCATCGTTCGTAAATTTTATGATCATTGGTTTTACCTAATACACATTAAGATGAAGTAACACATAAAGTTAATGATTTAAACATACATGGAAAGATATCCAAATTTTTTGGATATCTGTGTTTCAAAGAGACATGATGTTTAGAAGACCTAATACTTTTGCTACTATTTTTCTTGTTATTTGTTAGCATATTATTATATTTGTATATTAATTGTCTTAAGGGTAGTTTAGTCTTTTAGTTGTCTTGTATATATATGTCTTCTCTTGTAAACCCTAGTTACTTCCCACATTCATTGTTTTATAAGATTTTTCTTTGTCTTGTAAGATCATGGCTTCCTTCATGAATGTTATCATGGCATCAGAGCCAAATCTCTGACCCAACCGGTAGGCAAACACGACACCACGCCGATCGATTTGTTAGTGTGGTAATTTCGATTTTGATTTGGTGCAATTTTTGTTCGATTTGTTGCCCCAATTCTATTTCTGGGTTAGTCTTGCTTTGTGTATTGCTGCAATTCTCGATTTCTGATATCATGACGGGACGGGATGATTCGTTGCAGTCGATTAGTGTTCGTTTTGATGGGAAAAACTATGGGTATTGGAGTTATGTTATGAAAAACTTTCTAAAAGAGAAGAAGATGTGGAATTATATTTCTGGTGTTTTGGTTGCTCATAAGTCATATGATGATAATTTTGTTGAGTTATTGGATGTGTGGGATACCAATAATTCTAAAATTATTACTTAGATTAACAATTCTGTTGAGCATAAGATTGGTGTTCAGTTAGCTAAGTTTGATACTGCGAAAGAAGTTTGGGACCATTTGGAGAGGTTGTATGTGAGGTCCAACTTTGCTGTTCAATATCAACTTGAAGGAGATATTTGTGCTCTTACACAAGGCGATCAAAGTATTCAAGAGTTTTATTCTGAGATGACAAACTTTTGGGATCAGTTGGCTATGACAGAATGCGCTGAACTGAAAGCATTAGGTCCGTATATTGAAAGGCGGGAACAACAACGTTTGGTTCAACTGTTGTACAATCTTCACTTTGAGTATGAAGGTATACATGGATCAATTTTGCACCGTACTTCTTTGCCTTCAGTTGATTCAGTTGTGCATGAATTGTTGGATGAAGAAACCTGCCTCAAGACTCAAATTGAGAAGTCCACTCCTTTTGGTTTTATTTTGGTTACTCAACCTAGTCATATCAGATCTAAACAAAAGAGTTATGATAAGGATGAGTGTCGCTATTGTCATAAAAATGGTCATTGGAAGAATTAATGTCCTTTATTGCACCAAAAAGGCAAACCACAACAGGAATATAGAAAGAGGCCAAGTGACAAACCTTCATATTTACATAATCTTCGTTTTGGAGGGCAGCCTAATACAGCTGTTGTAATGCCTACATTGGATCCAGCTTCTATCGAGTCATCTTTGTCAGACAACACATCTTTGGTTAATCTATTACAGAACCTTCTTCAAGCAAACAAAAACCAGTCTCCACCATCTGCTATGTCTGCTCCATCCACATCAGGTAGAAACTCGTCCTTATGGGTGTTGGATTATGGAGCATCTCATCACATGTCTCCTAATCGCAACTCATTTGTATCTATGTCTCATGTATTACCATCTACATCTGTTATGACTGCTGATAGCACTCCTATGCCAGTAGTAGGTGTTGGTACAATTCAAACAGAAAATCTCTCACTACCTGATGTTTATTGTATTCCTAAATTGGCTATGAATCTTATTTCTGTTGGTCAATTGTGTGATCGTGGTCTTGATGTTCACTTTTGCTCTACTTCTTGTCATGTGCAGGATCCAAAATCAAAGAGAATACTTGGGACTGGAAGTAGAGAGGGGGACTTTATGTTTTGGATGGCATGAAGGTTGAAGGTCAGTTTGCAGCTACGAGTATTGATCTATCTACATTTCATTTGAATTCTCCTTCTTCGAAGTTTTACGTATGGCACTCTAGACTAGGTCATGTATCTGGATCTTGTCTGGGGTTTTTATGTAATAGTGATATTTTGGGAGACTTGCAATCTCAGGATATTTCTGATTGTAGTGGATGTAAACTTGGAAAATTTTCTGCGAAACCTTTTAATCACAATACATCCACTTCTTTTGCACCTTTTGATTTGATTCATTCTGATGTTTGGGGACCTGCCCCTATTCCTAAAAGGGGGGGGGGGGGGGAAGGGTCATGATATTATGTTTCTTTCATTGATGACTGTTAACAGGTTTGGAATAATACCCGATTAACCGATTTATTTATGAGTTCGGAACACCGTTATCCGTGGTTCAAAGAAAGTAAATGACTATTAGGGAAAATTACGAAAATATCCTTCCTTTATTCACTGAATTCCTTACTCCCGAGGAGCATAAATATGATCTTATGCTTTTTCTGAGTGAGTTTAAGTGTATATATCCCGTCCCCCTCCTCTCGTCCTCCAAATTTTCCCTTATATAGGTATGGGAGGGTGTTTGTGTCACTACGCATGCGTTGCATGTGTTACAAGTGTCCTTCTATAAGATAAGGTATATCTTGTTGACAAAGCGCTGACTAGGCTGATCCTTATCTTGTCCGAGGGCTGCGGGGAGTTCCGAGGGGCTGCTTCTTCTGTTTTCTTCCCTTTTGTGGACTGAATCTTCTGTTTTCTTTTCTCCGAGGGGCTGGATTTCATGAGGAGGTTCACTAGTTGAAGTGTGGTGGATGTCCGAGGAGGTTTCTGTTCCGGGGACAGCTATTTCCTCTTCGGCTTCTTTGGTGGAGTTCTTCGAGGGGCATATTTGTTTCTCCAGGCTTGTGAGGTGGGCTCCGAGAGCATCAATATGTATGTAAGGCGGTATTCTCGTATCTGGATATTTGTAGTATGGGTTCCGAGCGTTTCTTGTCGTCATTAGAGTAGTGGTCCCTTCGAGAATCATTCACCGAGGTCTTTCTGTCTTTGGCCGAGTAACCTTCTTGGCTGGGGCCTTCGGGGTAAGTGACTTTAGTGAGTGATGCTTTGAGTAAGAAGTTGTTTTTATGAATTTTAGCCCTCGGGGTGATGATTCCGAGGGCTTTGGGAGTGTTTCAGCAAGGAAGTATTCTCGTATAGTGGTCCCTCTTGGCGCGGTGATGCATATCAGAGTCGCGTGGATCCATCGGGGTTTACCCTTTTTCCGATGCCACGTTGATACCTTATTTTTATTCATCTTGACTTTCCAAGGGACGCTTGGGTGTCCACTCGGATGTCACGTTGTACCCTAGTAGGATATGTGAGTTCCGAGGGACTATTATCTCTTCGGGTGCCACGTCATACCATAGTAGGGTATGTGACATACGAGAGTGTTTGTGACGATAGTATCGCCTTTGGGATTAATCCCTAATTTAAGGGTTAACCTTTTGTTTAACTCATATAATCCCTTATTTATTTTTTAGGGTTAACACTAGCCCCCCCAAATTTCAATCGTTCTCGTAGAAACGAGTGAAATTTTAGTTCGTGGCCTTAATATGGCAAAGGGGCTTTTTCTTTATTTTTGGTGATTTTTCCGAGGGGTTTGGGATTTCTCCATTCTTTTTTATGATTTACGGGGGTATTATATGTATATAAATATATATTTGAAATACCGTGAGGTAAAATTACCGTTATGTTCTTGGGAAGCAGCGGTTCAGATGAAGAGTTACCTTTATAACGGCTCTTTCTAGCCGTTGGATGTCTTAAATGACCTTCATTCATCCGTCCGTTAATCTGCAATAACGACTAGCGCGTGGAGCGACACGTCGCTTCCTGAGTGGAGACGTGGGGCGTGGGAGACGAGGCACGTCTTTAATGGCGGTTCACCTATAAATACATCCGTCCGTACTCTTTTCTTCACATTCTCTTCACAAAATTTTTACACTTCCAATTCTCTCTACTCTTCTAATTCTCTCAAGCAGAAAAGAGGGATTTTTGCTCCTCTTATAACTTTTTGCTCTCGCTTCTTTTTCCCTTCGCCAAATTCGTAAAATTTTTTCCTTTTGTCCCAAAAAGTAGATGGCTTCCTCTGCCAATACATCCTCTGCTGCGGCTGCCCCTGTTGACGTTCCCGTTTCTGTTGCGACTACGGTTCCCCTCGTGGGACCTGCTGCCGCTACTCGCAAGAAAAGAGCTACTGTCGCCGAAGGGAGTGGCGCCGCCGCCGCGAAAAAAGCTAGGGTTTCGAAGTCAAAGAAACCCCCTCTCCGTGATTTCTCTAAAATTGAGAATGTTCGGTCCGTGGTCACCTACGAGCAGGTTATGGAGTTATTCAAGGCCACGGGGACCACGATGGCGAATGTGACCGTTCACATTCCTTCGGAGAATCAGAGGGCGTGCTACCCTCCTACGGGTATGCTCACTGTGTATTTTGCATAGGTGAATTACGGGTGGCGCTCATTTATGCCACCCTTTTTCTGTGAAGTTTTCAAGACCTGCGGAATCTGTCCGAGTCAGCTAACGCCCAATGGTTACGCCGCCCTTTGCATTTATGTATTCTGGTGTATTGTCAAGGGGTACGAGTGCAATGTGGATCATTTCCTGTCTATCTTCGATGTGGGAGTGTCACCCGGGGGATATCCCTTCTATCACGTTCACCATCGGGATCATTCGGCTAATTCTACGTAGAGGATTTTGGGTGCGACGATAAGCTCGCACGGCGTTTGGAAGGACAAATTCTTTTATGTGAAGCCCGTCCGAGGGAAGTGGGATGTGCACTTCAAGTGGGGGGAGGGTGTGACTCCAATTCACACCCTGGCCGAGGATATGGTGCTTTCTCCAGTGATTGCCCAGCACGCGCTAATGGAGTCAGAAGATTTTTCGTGGTTATTTGATAGGGCCGGACTTCATTTCGTAGTAGGTGCTAATGACAACGTGAAGAAACCGCTTTTTGTTCCGAGCATGTACATGACAACTTTCAGTAAGTTTCCTCCTGTTACTCGCATGTTTCTTTACTCCATGTCTATTTTTTCGAGTAGTTTTTCACATTCTTTTGCTACCCGTACTAAGATATTTTGGTGTGGTGCAGAGGAGGTTATGGCGAGGTACTATTTAGTATCTGGTTCCGAAGAGGTGGCTCCAAGTGGTCATAGCGAAGCTTCCGATAGGGGAGATCACGAGGGAGTGGAAGCGCAGTCCGATGAGGTAGGGATGGACACGGAGGCTGAGGGTGTACACGAGAGTGTTCCGCGTCCCTCCGAGGATGTTGGGGGAGTGCCCCTGGAGGCTGTTCCGTTGCGGCAGGTGGCTCCCTCGTCCGTTCTGACTTGGAGGTCTGCCTCCGAGTCCAACACTGGTAGTCCTCTGAGGGGCTCGCAGGGGGTGCAATCTCCGAGGGTCGAAGAAGAAGAGTTTTCATCTCCGGATCCGGATGTGGTTCTGGTCTCTTCTCGGGATCCTACGCCCGTTATTCCGGACCCTTCTCCCATTCGCCCTCGTAAGTTTCTTATTCTTCTCTGTTTACTTTAATACTCTATTCATGTTGATCCCTTATTCGAATTTCGTTATCATTATTTAACTGCGTACTTTGCTCTTGTAGATGTCGATAAGGGAAAGGCCCCTATGTTTCCGGGTGCGGACCTGTTCGCTCAATTACTTCATCCGGACTCGGAGGAGCCATCCGAGGGAATCAGCCAAGGTCCTGCGGATTTACTGAAGGACTTGGAGGCGAAAAGGGAAGTGTGGGATACTTTGCTCCGGGGAGAGGGTCCCTCGGCCACTGCAAAAGTTCCTGAAGCGGTCATGACGGAGGCAGTGGCCGCGACTCCTGCTACCGCCATTCCTTCTCCGATAGGAGATCTCCCGAAGAGGGTTCCTCTGCGGAGGTCAGCTTCCGAGGGAGATTTTTCATCTCAAGTACCCGAGAAGGAGCCTTCGACTGTCGGGGAGGCATACCATGAGATTCTCCACTTCTTCGGATCTTCTCTTGCTGCGCCCGCGGAGGGGTATCAGTTTTTGCGGGCCAGCATGGTCTGGATGGAAACCATCGTAAGTGTTTGTCCTTCGGTTGCTTTATTTTTAAATAATTTTCCCGTATTCTTCCTTATGTTTCCTCTTCTTGTCATGTAGTCCAAGAAGACTCGGGAGGTGATCACTGCAGTAGAGCAGCGCCATTCGAGGGAGGTAGCTGAGATAGGATCTCTCCGAGGGCAGGTGACTTCTCTCCGGGCCCAACTCTATGAGGCCGAGTCGATGAGAGATGTTTTTCGGACGAAGTTGGAAGCCAGTGATTTCGCTTGGAGGGAGGATCAGAGAGCCAAGGAAGTGATGCGGCTCACTTTGCAGAGGATGCAGTTGGCTTACGACAAGCTGGAGGCATCCGAGGGGGCTGTCCGAGTCCAGTTGACTCTTCTGGAGAAGGAGAAGATGGAGTCCGAGGAGCTTCTTCGTGCTCAGGTGGAAGTTTTGGAGAAGGAGAAATCGAAGTGGTTGGAGCGAGAACAAGAGCTTCAATCTCGGGTCAAGGAGTTGGTGGATTTGAAGATAGTCCAGGTAGTGCCACAGGAGGAGGTGCAAGTCCGGATTGACGAGGCCGTTCGGTATGCAGCAATAGAGGCGGAGCGCCAGTATGCTTCCTTATCCGCCCGGGAGTCCCTTGGGCATATGCTATGGGGATGGCTAGAGTGTGCCACTGTAGCCCGTGGAGTGATGCCCTCGGGGACGAACTTTGGCAGCCTTTTTGATGTCAAGAAGCTTGCCAAGCCGTCTCCCGAGCAGGTTCAGAGCCTTCTTGAAATGTATGATGCAGTAATGACGCCCAAGGGCTCCCCTGCTCCTCTTCCAACTGCGTCCAATCTTGGTGCTACTGGCTCGAGTGGAGTTTTGCCTCCGAGTTCCTCTGTTAATTTCCCCGGGGGGTCTGTTATTAGTCCGCCCCCACCCCCTCCGAGTACGGGGAGTTAGAATAGGACTCCTTCTTTCTCATTTTTCTCTTTTTTTTTGTTTTTATGCTCTTGTAAACTCTTCCGAGAACTTCTCGGACTTATGAATGAACAATTTGTCCTATTCTTTTCTTTCTATTTTGTTTTACTTGTCCACTAGCTTGAGATAGTAATAAACTATTAGCATGCTTATATATAAAACTTATTCCCTTTAATCTTATTTAAAAAAGGTAAGCTAAAGACAAAATCTTTTATCTGCTGACTAAGTACATAACTTAGCAGGACGTGTCAAATTATATGCATGCTTAAGAGTTATTTATCCTAATTAAGGACACTCATGAGCACGTGTCATGCCCCTAGGAGTGGGTGGGACAGCTCCAACTTCTTTCCACGGGATTAGCTTATTACATATAATATGCTAACAGTGGTATTTATACTGATCATTAAAAGCTATCTTGCCTTAGCAGATAAATCATTTTACTTTCTTCCTTTAGAAATCTATTCTCGCAGGACTTAGTCTTTACTTTCGTAGTTGTACTCAATACTTTTTCTTTGACCTTCGTATAAGAGTAAACGGAAAACTTACCATTAAAGATGATGCCGCCACATCACAGGCATGGGGGGTCCACATCATCAAGTAGTTCTTCTCGGAGTCGTGCCCGAGTTGTCCCTGGATCCCAGGTTTATAATGCGTCCTCGGAAAGTTCTTCCCCGGGGCAGCGGAATAGGCTGGTTGAGAATCACGTGATCATCGGGACAAGCTCGTCTTCAAGGGTGGGGAGTAGGTCATCGTACACGGACTCTCGAAGGATGGACCATATAAGGGATGTGTTCTTGGGTAGAGAACCATATTCTCTTGCCGATGAGCGTTCTGTATTTAACTTAATACCTTTGAGTCCCTCAAGGTTGATAGGTCGGGGACGAGTTGGTTCCGCCGTTAGCACTGTGTACGGAGAGTCTCTAGTAACTCTTTTTACGGAATTCAATCTGAATTTCGATGATTTTGATGTGATTGTGCCCTCTCCGGATCAGAGACCATATGATCCTCCTCCTGGATTCTTAACTGTCTATTGTGATCAAATGCACTGTGGATTACGGGTGTTTTTTCACCCTTTTCTTCGATCGCTCTTCCAGTATTGGCAAATCTGTCCGAGCCAGTTAACACCCAACTCGTATCGCCTTTTAGTGGGATACGTTTTATGCTGCGAGCTCCTTAACCTTCACTTGTCCCCGTATCGGGTGGGGGCAATTTTCATCCTTCGGCCTTGTTCGGATGGAGTCCCCCTTTTCAGCCTGGCCTATCGGGACGTCGAAAAAGCCTTCACTGGTACATCCAGTCCTCGCACTCGTAGGGGGGACTGGAGGCGGAGGTTTTTCTTTGTCCGTTCGAAAGGTCATTCGGCCCGATCGTGGGGAGTACCCATCCGATGGGGCTTGGGATACGTTTCGCCTATATCCGAGATGTTGGGGCGGGAATGGGAGGAACTGAGTCATTCCGGGTTATTTTCTGGCTCGTACGACATTACCGGTCTGCTTGCGTGTCCTGAAGCTCTTATTCTGGCAGGTCTTCAAGAGGGAATAAGGAGAGAGAACTCGCCAATTCATCCTCTTCATGGCAATTTCTATTTCCGTAAGTCTGAAGATTTGTCGACTTCTCTTTTATCAACTTGTGTGCCCTCGGGATCATCATATACTCTATACTTGTCTTATAGGTGCTGAGATGGCGGCTTTTTCCATAGATCCATTTAATGGTGTTTTTCTGGGGCGAGCTCTACACGGTATGCGGCGGGCACCGGAGGGCATTTCCGATACCTTCGTGGCGGTTACGAGGGCTGACTCCTCCTCGGAGAGGCCGGAATCGGAGGGTTCGCCCGTGGCAGCCCCCCTAGTGAGCTTTGTGATTCCTCTTAGGGTAGAAAATTCGGTTACGGCTCTTTCTCCGATAAACTACCCGGTGCCTCCCTTGGTGTCGCAACCATTTCCTCGGATTTCCGATATCGTGAATGTTGTGGAAGGAGGTCCCGAGCGCATACCCGCGTCGCTGGGCGGAGGGAATCCTCCTCCCGTGGGTTCCTCTCCTCCGGGTGCTGACCTAGGGTTTTCTCCCTTCGGAGAGGTATCGGGGTTTTGCCGAAATTTTCTTAGCGGTCTACTGAATGTTACGGATTGTGAGCTCATGAGGACCCTTCCTTCCTCTCGTCTTCAGGATTTAGTTTGCAAAAACCTGTGTGAGGTAAACGCTCATTTTATTTGCAAATTTTGGTTACTTACCTTTTATTTCTTCGGTAGTGATTCCTTCGTCTCCATTCAGATTTATATGGTGCTAGATGCCATCGGATCTCGGGGGTGTTCCTCTTCAGATCCTGGCTTGGTATATCGCCGTCGGGACGAGTTAGAACATGGTTTTTTGGAGGCTCAAACAGAGATTTCCCGCTTGCAGGAAGAGCATGAAGCTGCTAAAGCGATTCACGAGATGGTCCTTCAGATTGAGAGGGATAAGTCTTGGGAGGTGGAGCGCCAGTTGATGCTAGAGAGGACCCGGGTGACGATTTTTCAGGCGAGTTTGGAGGAGTTGAAGGGTCAACTTCGCCACTCCGATGAGCAATTACTGCAGATGATTCAGGAACGGGATGCGGCAACCCATCGGGTGCTGGAGATTACTCGCGCCCACGATGTTGTTTTGGTGGTAGCTCGAGTCCGAGCTGTTTTGGATATCGCGGGTCCTTCAGCTTTGAGGGAATCTTTACAAAAGGAGATGCGTGATCTGGTCCGCATCGGATATCGACTTGGTACGGATGCGGTTCAAACATTGCCAGAGTGCCCCAGGGACTTGGTCATTCCCGAGCTTAATCTTCATCCCATCTTTCCTGAAGATAGTCCCGTAGTATCCGAGGGCGTGTTATTGGCGGATCCAATAACCCTATCCGAGGAGCAGCGTCGTCGCCTCATCCGAGAAGGGAAGCGTCCTTTGCGAGAGGAGTAGTAGATAGTATTTAACTTGTAGTAGGTGGTCTTTTGGAGTCCGATGACTGTCTATCTATAGTAGATGGCTCCTCGGGGTTAGGTTGCTTGTAATGATTTCCTGTGTAAGGCTACCATTTTTGTTTTGCAAACCTATGTACCCTATCGGATTCGAATGTATCGTAACCATCTATTTATAAACAAACAGTTTTATTTATGTAACAATGAAGATGTTACATTAAGCATAGTATTTTTTAAGATTGAAGGAATTCCACGTATTGCGAAGAGTAGCGCCTTCGGAGTTGGCAAGTAGATAAGTTGCGGGTCCGACAATTCCCGCTATTTTGTAGGGTCCTTCCCATCGGGGCTCAAGCTTACCTACGTTTTTGGAAGCTCCGACCCGTTTTAGCACTAAATCACCCACTTGAAAAGTTCTAAGCTTTACCTTGGTGTTATAGTACCGTGCCATCCGAGTTTTGTATTCTTCAGCCCGAACGGCGGCTCGGATTCTTCTCTCTTCTAAGAGATCAAGGGCTAGAGCTAAGTTAGCACTATTGGCCACTTCTTCGTATTCTTTGACTCGCCAACTCTCGATCGAGACTTCGGAGGGTACCACTGCTTCACAACCATAAGATAGGCTGAAAGGGGTTTCGCCTGTGGCGGTATTTTGTGTGGTCCGATAGGCCCATAATATGCCGGGTATTTCTTCAACCCATTTGGCTTTGTGCCAGTCGAGTCGGGCCTTCATATTTTTCAGGAGAGTGCGATTAGTTCTCTCGACTTGTCTGTTGGCTTGAGGGTATCCCACCGAAGCAAAACGGTGCTTAATCTCCCAATGATCACACCATTTTTCTAACCCTTGGTCAGTAAATTGCAGGCCGTTGTCACTTACCAGGTTCCGAGGGACCCCAAAACGGCACAGAATGTTTCTCCACAAGAAGTTAATGACCGCCCCTGCAGTTATTCGCGCTAAAGGCTCCGCCTCCACCCATTTGGTGAAATAGTCTACTGCCACGAGTAGGAACTTCTTTTGACCAGCATCGGGAATAAGTGGACCTACTATGTCTATTCCCCATTTGGCGAAAGGACATGCGGTCAGATGGGGTTCCCATGGAGCCGCTGGCTGGTAAACCCGAGGGGCATAAGCTTGGCACGACTTACACTTTTCCGTATGGTTTTTGCAATCCTTGGCCATCGTGGGCCAATAATAACCCTGTCGAATTATCCGTCCAGCCATGCTTCCGCCACTAGTATGGCTACCACACACCCCTTCGTGAGTTTCCGCTAGGACGAGTTGAGCCTCTTCTTCATTTAAGCATCGGGCATGAGGGTACGAGTACGTCCTTCGGAATAGTATTCCGTCTTTGAGGAAATATCGGATGGTCTTCTTAGACATCATCCGTCGAACAGATTTGTCCTCGGAGTATCCTTCAGGATCTTGCAAAAATGCTTTAAGGGGAGTTATCCAGCTTATCGGGGGATTGGTCGTGGTGGCGCTCACCTCTTCAAGTTCAGTCCTCTCTGATTCGCTCATATGTAACAGGGTGATTTTCCGAGTACGAATGGTGGTTAATTGTGCAACCATTTTGGACAAGGCATCGGCTTCCTGGTTATCCCCTCGGGGAATCTGCACTAATTGATACTCATCAAACCATGCTTTGGCCCGATGGACTACTCGAAGATAACTCTGCATCCTTTCCTCTTTGGCTTCATAGGTGCCCTGAACTTGCTGGACAATTAACTGAGAGTTGCTATGCAGGCGGACTTTTCGCATTCCGCCTTCCCGAGCGAGTCTCATTCCGATAAGGAGGGCTTCATATTCGGCGTCGTTATTGGATACGGGGTAATCAATTCTAACCGCGAAATGTAGCACCTCCTCTTCGGCTTCCGTGTTAATCAAGATTACTCCGGCTCCGCCATGCGTATTTACGGAGGAACCGTCCACGTAGACATGCCACAGAGGTTCTTTCCTTTCCACTCCGATTCCCGTAAGTTCTACCACAAAGTCTGCTAGCACCTGGGCTTTGATGGAAGGTCTCGGGGCATAGGAGATATCATACTCCGTTAGCTCGACGGCCCATTTTATCAGTCTTCCCGAGGTCTCGGGTTTGTTAAGAATTGCCCGTAGAGGGTGCTTAGTCAGGACAGTGATCGGGTGGGAGAGGAAATACGGGCGTAATCTACGCGCCGTGGTAACCAAGTGAGTACAAGTTTTTCTATCAGAGTATACCTGGTTTCCGTTCCGAGGAGAGTTTTGCTAACGTAGTAGACCGGATGATGCTCCCCATCGTGCTCTTTGACCAATACCGCTCCGATAGCCTCCTCTCCTACGGACATGTACACAAAAAGTTCTTCCTGGGGCGAAGGTTTGACCAGCAAGGGTGGTCTCACCATATAGCTTTTTAATTCCTGGAGAGCTTCTTCACATCGTGAGGTCCACTGGAATTCTTTGATATTCCGAAGGATTTTAAAGAACGGGAGTCCTTTCTCTGCTGACTTGGAGACAAATCGGCTGAGGGAGGCCATTCGCCCGGTCAGTTTTTGCACGTCCTTTATGGATTTTGGAGTTGGTAACCCAATAATTGCTTCGGCTTTCTCGGGGTTAACTTCTATTCCCTTCTCGGTAACCATAAATCCCAAAAATTTGCCTCCTCGGATACCGAAGGAGCATTTCCTAGGGTTTATCTTCATCCCAAAGCGATCCATGATATCCAGTGTTTTTCGCAAGTCCTCGGGATGGTCTTTCGCGGAATGACTTTTGACGACCGTATCGCCCACATATACTTCCACGGTTTTTCCGATGAGCCCCGTAAACATGAGGTTCACCAATCGTTGGTATGTAGCTCCTGCGTTCTTAAGTCCGAAGGGCATAACTAGATAACAAAAGGTACCTGCATCCGTAATGAAGCTGGTTTTGTCCTGGTCCGGGAATGCCATCGGGATTTGATTGTATCCTTGGTCCCCATCCAGAGTCGACAGGAGTGCACAACCAGCGGTAGAGTCGACCAATTGGTCAATGCTTGGTAAGGGATAGCAGTCCTTTGGGCAAGCATCATTAAGATCGGTGAAGTCCACGCACATCCTCCATCTTCCTCCCGACTTAGGGACCAAAACCACGTTGGCCAGCCATTCGGGATACACGACTTCTCGGATTTGTCGTAAGCTAAGAAGCCGTTGAATTTCTGATCGGATAATCTTGTTGCGTTCGGGCCCCATTTTTCTCTTCTTTTGTTGAATGGGTTTGGCCCCCGGCTTTACATTAAGGAAGTGTTGGCATACCTTATTGCTGATCCGTCCGGGGGGACCTCCTTCCCATGCGAAAAGGTGACAAAATTCCTTTAGAACGGATATCAATTGGGCTTCCAACTCAGGTTCCATATTAGTGCCCATTTTGATCGCCCTAGCAGGATTTCCTTCCACGAGTTCTATCATCTTGAGCTCTTCAATGGGTTGGACTCGGGCTTCTTCTACTTTCCGTTTTTTGCTACTATCTGAGGGGTTTTCGTCCTCTTCGGGGAGTAGGGCATTCATTCGGCATTCTCTGGCTCTAGCTTGATTTCCTCGAACTTCTCCGATGCCTGCCAAGGTAGGAAACTTGACCTTAAGGTGTAGGGTAGAGGGGATCGCTTCGAATGACCGGATGGATGGTCTTCCGCATATAGCGTTGTATGTCCTTGACGAGGCCTCCACCACCCAAAATTTGGTGGGTTCCGTTCTTCATAGGGCTCCCTCTCCCCACGACATTGGCAAAGTCACGGTTCCGAGGGTGTTACAGGCTTCGCCAGAGAAGCCTACTAGAGGGATTTCAGCCACCTCCAGTTGCTCCTTCTTCAATCCCATGGCTAGATAGGTGGGAAAAAACAAGACGTCCACAGAGCTGCCCGTATCTATGAGGATACGCTGGATCCCAAATCCGTAGATGGTAGCTTCAATTACCAAAGGATCTTCGTGGGGGTAGACTATACCTTTTAGGTCTTCGGGTCCGAAAGTGATATTTGGTAATCTGACTCCTTGGGCGGAGCATACCGGGAGCCCTTGTCCCGCTCGTCTGGCCTCTTTGAGATATTTTGTCTTCTTACCCCGGGGTATTCTGGAAATATCTCCTCCCTCTATCATGTTGATTGTCCGTCCCGAGGAGGGGTTGACCTCGTACGTGTCGGGAGGGGGAGGTAGGTTCCGATACCCTGCGGTCCTTTCCCGTGATCGCCGCGGAGACGCAGCGGTTCTTTCTCGGGGGGATCTTTGCCGCTTTCTGGTCTTTTCTTGGGACCTCCGCCGATGTTCTGCGGTTTGTTCTCGTGACTGCCGGTGGGGAGTATCCTCTTCCTCGTCAGGTCCTTCTCGGGGCCTTCTCCATACATGCGCTTTAGGCTCTTCGGGATTTTTTCTTTTTAGGTAGTTATGCAGATATCCTGCCTCCAGAAGGCGAAGTATTTCTCTTCGGAGGGTAGTACACTCCTCGGTAGTGTGTCCATAAGTTTTATGGAATTTATAGTACTTACCCGTATCCTTATCTTTGTTGGGAAATTTGGCAGGCCGGGGCCAACGCACTTCTTCGTTGCCCCGCATCACGTTGAGTACTTCCACGGGAGCTAAGGTCATAGGAGGAAGGGGCACGGGTTTAAGGAATTTCTTGACCGTCTCCCCATCGTCCTTCCGAGGGGGTGGTTTTCCTTCTTTACCCTTCTCTTTGGTCTTAGTTTCCTTTTCCGTCTGCTCGTGACGTTCATTATCATCCTTCTCCAGCCCTCTCTTTGTATGTTCAGCTTCTTCCATAAGAATATGAGTTTCAGCTTGTTGCATAAGTTCATTCATGTCCGTGACATGATTCCCCATCAGGTATCTGAAGAATTCTCCCGCTCGGAGTCCTTGTGTCAGAATATCGGCCATAATGGTTGGGCTAACGTTCGGAACATCCAGCGCTTCGTCCGTGAAGCGTTTTATATATTCCCGAAGAGATTCATCCTTTCGTTGTTTGATGGTAAAAAGATGAGTGGCCGATTTGGGATACCTACGTTTACAGGCGAAGTGGCGTATAAACAGGTGAGCCAATCGGTCAAAGTTGACCACTGAATTGGGAGGGAGATGGGTAAACCAATATTGAGCTCGTCCTCCGAGGGTAACAGGGAACACTCGGCATAGGACATAGTCCGGGGCAGACGATAGGTCCATTCCTGCCAAATATTGATGTATATGATCTTGCGGATCTCTCCCATCGGCTTCTCCTGTATATAACGGCACATTAACATGCCGCATTCCCGAAGGAATCGGAGCAGAAGCTATTTCAGGAATGAAGGGATATGTCTTAAACGTCGGATCTTCCTTGGGTCCTACAGTCCTCTTGAGATCTCCTACTTCCTTTCGTAGATCTTCAAGGATTCCCCATAATGTTGGCTCTCCGTTGGGAGTGATAGTGGGAGGGGGCCGATATTCGGGGAGAGACCTTTCTTCCCTTTGGATTATCCTCGGAGTCTCCAGGTGATCGTAACGCCTTGGCGTCCTCCGAGGAGCTCCCTGGTACCACGAGATTGGGGTAGGGCATTGCGCCCCTCTTGCATAAACTTCGCCTTCTTCCGAGGGGTAATCTCCTCGATGCGGAGATCCTGGGACTGTTTCCAGGGGGCTCTCGAATTCTTGATGATTAACTCGAGTGGTGGCTTCCACTAGTCTTTCAAAAACGGATCGGGGAACATTGATGAAGTCCCTTTCGTCGAAACGGCGATTCGCTACGGTTTCCTCCGAATTGTCCAGATGGGGCGGGTGGATTTCACTGTGAAACAAATTTTCCATAGTTGGTTTGCTTTCTTGAACACGCTCGAGGACAACTTCTATGGCGTTCCCACAGACGGCGCCATTTTGTTAACAGGTTTGGAATAATACCCGATTAACCGATTTATTTATGAGTTCGGAACGCCGTTATCCGTGGTTCAAAGAAAGTAAATGACTATTAGGGAAAATTACGAAAATATCCTTCCTTTATTCACTGAATTCCTTACTCCCGAGGAGCATAAATATGATCTTATGCTTTTTCTGAGTGAGTTTAAGTGTATATATCCCGTCCCCCTCCTCTCGTCCTCCAAATTTTCCCTTATATAGGTATGGGAGGGTGTTTGTGTCACTACGCATGCGTTGCATGTGTTACAAGTGTAATGCTGCATGTGTTACAAGTGTCCTTCTATAAGATAAGGTATATCTTGTTGACAAAGCGCTGACTAGGCTGATCCTTATCTTGTCCGAGGGCTGCGGGGAGTTCCGAGGGGCTGCTTCTTCTGTTTTCTTCCCTTTTGTGGACTGAATCTTCTGTTTTCTTTTCTCCGAGGGGCTGGATTTCATGAGGAGGTTCACTAGTTGAAGTGGGGTGGATGTCCGAGGAGGTTTCTGTTCCGGGGACAGCTATTTCCTCTTCGGCTTCTTTGGTGGAGTTCTTCGAGGAGCATATTTGTTTCTCCATGCTTGTGAGGTGGGCTCCGAGAGCATCAATATGTATGTAAGGCGGTATTCTCATATCTGGATATTTGTAGTATGGGTTCTGAGCGTTTCTTGTCGTCATTAGAGTAGTGGCCCCTTCGAGAATCATTCTCCGAAGGCTTCCTGTCTTTGGCCGAGTAACCTTCTTGGCTGGGGCCTTCGGGGTAAGTGACTTTAGTGAGTGATGCTTTGAGTAAGAAGTTGTTTTATGAATTTTAGCCCTCGGGGTGATGATTCCGAGGGCTTTGGGAGTGTTTCAGCAAGGAAGTATTCTCGTATAGTGGTCCCTCTTGGCGCGGTGATGCATATCAGAGTCGCGTGGATCCATCGGGGTTTACTCTTTTTCCGATGCCACGTTGATACCTTATTTTTATTCATCTTGACTTTCCAAGGGACGCTTGGGTGTCCACTCGGATGTCACGTTGTACCCTAGTAGGATATGTGAGTTCCGAGGGACTATTATCTCTTCGGGTGCCACGTCATACCATAGTAGGGTATGTGACATACGAGAGTGTTTGTGACGATAGTATCGCCTTTGGGATTAATCCCTAATTTAAGGGTTAACCTTTTGTTTAACTCATATAATCCCTTATTTATTTTTTAGGGTTAACAATGACTATACTCGTTATTGTTGGGTTTACTTGATGAAAAACCGTTCTGAATTCATTGACGTTTATGCTTACTTTGCTGCATATGTGAAAACTCAACACTCTAAAGTCATAAAATGTTCTAGATCTGATTTGGGTGGGGGATATACGAGTAAGGCACTCTCTGACACTCTTCTTAGTGATGGTACTGTGCACCAATCCCCTTGTACAGACACACCTCAACAAAATGGTGTGGCTGAAAGAAAACATAGGCATATTGTTGAAACGACACGTTCTATGCTTTTGTCTGCTAGTGTACCAAGTGAGTATTGGGGAGAAGCAATTCTCACTCCTGTTTATATCATAAATAGAGTTCCAACTCCTAAAAACGCATGTATCTCTCCATATGCTAAGTTATTTGGTCAAACTCCTGATTATTTTCATTTGCGGGTTTTGGGTCCACATGTTTTGTTCTTCGTCCACATGCTGAGCAAACTAAGTTGTCTTCACGTGTTGCAATATGTGTCTTTTTGGGATATGAAAATGGTCAGAAGGGTTATCGGTGTTATGATCTAGTTGCTAGAAAATGTTATGTTTCTCCTCATGTTCACTTTATTGAGCATATTCCATATTTCTCCATTCCGAGAAGCTCCCATAATGTGACACGGTCTGATATTATTCACATTGACCCATTTACTCTTGATGGTTCTGATATTGGAACTAATGATCCAACTGGTGAGAGTATTGGTATTGGTGATGTTGTTGGGGTGAAAATATTGGTGTTGCTGATGGAGATGACTTGGGTGCTGCTGAAGAGTTACCCCCTCATGTCCCCTCTCTTACGATTTCAGATCCAGCTCAGGAGCGGTATCCCAAGCATATTCGTAAGTCTACTCAACTGCCTGATTTCATTTACTCTTGTTATTCTCAGCCTTTTGTTTCCTTTTTGGCATCTGTTTGGCCTCTTTGTGAGCCTACCTCTTATTCTGAGGCGGCACAAGATATTGTTTGGCAAGAGGCTATAGCCGAGGAACTATCAGGTTTGAACAAAAAACAAACTTGGGACGTGGTTGCTCTTCTAGTAGGGAAAAAGTCAATTGGTTCTCGATGGGTCTATAAAATTAAAACCAAAGCTGATGGTTCAGTTGAGCGATTTAAGGCTCGTCTAGTGGCAAAAGGATTTGCTCAACAATATGGTATTGATTATGAGGTGACCTTTGCTCATGTTGCTAAGATGAGATCTATCAGAGTTCTTATTGCAATTGCATCAGTACGACAATGGTATATTTCACAGATGGATGTGAAAAATGCATTCTTGAATGGTGTACATGAAACCTCTTACGGGTGTTTCTCATGATAAAGGGCAGGAGTGTAGACTTAAAAAATCATTATATGGGCTTAAGCAAGCTCCAAGAGCTTGGTTTGAGAAGTTTTCTACAACTGTTTATTCTCTTGACTTCTCCTCTAGTCCTAATGATTCAGCCTTATTTGTTAAATGCAGTTCTGCTGGTCGCATAATGCTTTTACTGTATGTTGATGATATGATTATTACAGGTGACGATGTTGAGGGTATCAAGGTGTTGAAACACACCTTATCTCGTTTGTTTGATATGAAGGATTTGGGTCCTCTTCGTTACTTTTTAGGTATTGAAGTCGCCTCATCTCCACAGGGCTATCTTTTGTCTCAGTCGAAGTATACTTCAGATATTTTAGAGCGAGCTCGTCTTACAGACACTCGTGTTGCTGCTACTCCTTTAGAGGTAAATGTTCGTTATACTCCTACTGGCGGCACACTTCTTCCGGATCCCACTTTGTACAAGTCTATTGTTGGTAGTTTGGTATAATTGACTATTACCCGGCCGGATATTGCTTATGTGGTCCATGTTGTTAGCCAGTTTGTTGCTGCACCTACCTCTGATCATTGAACTGTTGTTACTCGCATTCTTCGTTATCTTCGTGGTACTATTTATTAGAGTCTATTGTTTCCTTCGAGTTCTTCCTTAGAACTTCGAGCATATACGGATGCAGACTGGGCTAGTGATCCATCCGATCGAAAATCTACCAATGGATACTGTATTTTTCTAGGTGATTCTCTCATCTCTTGGAAAAGCAAGAATCAAGATGTTGTTTCTCGCAATTCTACCGATGCAGAGTATCGTGCTATGGCTTCCACCACAACTGAACTTGTTTGGTTACGACGGTTGTTAGGTGATATGGGGGTGTTGTTGTCATCCCCCACACCCATGTATTGTGATAACAAAAGTGTTGTTCAGATTGCTCATAACTCTCTTTTTCATGAGCGTACCAAACATATTGAGATCGATTGTCATGTGACTCGACATCATTTTCAGCATGGTGTTATCTCTCTACCGTTCTTCTTTGTTAGCAAACTCTCGTTACTTATTGCAGTACCTTCTCGAGTTTGAGGAGAGGGAGTGGGGGTGGGGGTGGGGTGTTAGCATATTATTATATTTGTATATTAATTGTCTTAAGGGTAGTTTAGTCTTTTAGTTGTCATGTATATATGCCTTTTATTGTAAACCCTAGTTACTTCCCACATTCACTATTTTGTAATATTCCTCTTTGTCTTGTAAGATCATGACTTCCTTCATGAATGTTATCAATTATGTTGCCTTAGTATCCCATGAGCCAAACAAAGCTGTACAAAAATCTAGGATCATAGAACAAAAATACTTAAGTCCAGTTCTTAGTTGTTCCCTTGATCTAATAGTGAACAATTGTAGCTGAATCAGGTGTCCTCCACATCAATAAGATGGAGAGGTGGAATGCTTTGCTCATTCCTGAAAGAGTTAGTTGGATCAACACAGGTCTTGACATGCACTAATCTTTCAAAGTTCTTCCCAAAGTACTTCAATCCCCATATGCTTGCTTGTCTGTAACTCGTTGTGTATTGTTCGTTCCGACCAATGTCGAGGTCTCTATAATTAAAGTACGCAGTTCTTGGAGATTTGGACACAAAAGGAGCCATGTAGTCGTAAAGCCTCCTTATCCAATAATGTGCTTCTCTGTTTCATTCTCTGTTCTCCACCACACCCTATACTCTATCATAAACATGTTACCTGACCTTTGAGGAAAATGAGTTTCCGATTCTGATATGGTACTTAGTATCCCTCCGTGGGGGCTGAACTCAACTTCACATTCATTTTCGGATTCTTTGTCGAGGAAATCCAATAGTCCACGTAGACCGTATTCTGAAATTGGTTGTCTCACGAAACTGAATTTACCTTTCAAGTAAAGCACGTTTGGACCACCTCTGTGCAACAACACATCGAGTGACTCGTCGTGCTTGTTGTGGAGACCTGCGAAATACAACACGGATTGTATCCAGCTCATCTCGATAAGATCTTTCTCTGACAAACCTAATTCAGGAAATTTCTCTTGCATTTATAGTAGGAGATCGTCTCCTCGTCCGAGGAACAAAGATGTGAAGGAAGCTTTTATTATTCTCCTCGTCCCATCTATCGAAGATGGGGTGCTTGTTACGAAAAGCCTGAGCAAAAGGTTGTCGTCGATATTGTTGGAAATGAATTGCCACTTGTGCGCTAGTAGGGTTGCATTTTGTTCTAACGTCCTCTCCAAGCTAAAAACAGTCACGATTGGAGGTACCGCGACTAACCTCACCTTAAACGCAACGACAATCCCGAAACTGGCACCACCTCCTCCTTTGATGGCCCAAAATTGATCTTTACCCATGGGCTCGTGATCTAAAATATGTCCATCGACATTCACTAATTTGGCGTCGATGACATTATCAGCAGCAAGGCCATGCTTACGAGACAACATGCCATATCCTCCTCCAGTGAAGTGTGTTAGAAATATAGCACGGAAACGAACAAGAAATAATATATTATTGACGAAAATTGAAGAACGGAAATTACAATAATCAAGATTACCGTTACCGAATAAACCTCAATTGAATATGAATGGAAGAACGTGGAAACGGGAAGTCGAGGACCTTTCGGTTTCCTTAAAACAGATTCGCCCTCTCTACGTGCTTGAGAAAACGTGAGCGACTGTCTCCCAGGATACAACGACTACGAGCAGAATTGCTAGCACACGCCAAACTGCCCCGACGAACTCGCACTGTAACTTTCCTCTACCACAACACAATGAAAAAAATATTTTGGCTGCGCAGAAAAGCCTTTTCGTGTATGCAATGTATTTTTCGATGATAAAAATCCTATGGGGAGCGACCCCTTTTATAGACTAGGTTAGGGAGAAAGTTGGAAGACTTAGCCACCAAGAAACGTGGTTAAGATAATTACGAATCACGTAATTAAGATAATTACAGATCTCGCAAAGATCTCGGATGAACGTAGACACGTTTCAGTTATAGAAACTGATAGGTAAATCTTATGGAAAGATTTCCTAAGATAATTAATTATCTCTTTGATGCTTATTATTTTCCGTATATAAATATAACAGAAAATTACATAATTCTATTTACAAAAAATAGAAATATTAAATATTGACATACAATATTTTCGACTTTAATTAGTCAACGTTGAGCATCAATTTCTCATTCACCCATGTACCAACCTCGACCCAAAGTCGATCGTACAAACCCGTTTCATTTACCAATTTTCCAACAATCCCCCACATGAATGAAATTGAATGATCATGCATACATCATGTGGTGGTAGAGATCTACGGACTATGCCTGCATAGGATAGGTAGGACGCGCCCTTGAACCTTCCCTCATGAGAAATACTTTCTTTGCTAGCCGATAGTGTGACTTGACGTCATTGAACTATCCGCCATTTGTGCAAACGTTCCATAAATCTCACACAGGTATAATTCCTTTTACCGTTGCGGTTCTCATGGTTTATGTCCATTTTGGCCCTGGACATACGCCTGGTTCTGCAAGAGTTTTCCAGAAAATTAAGCCCCCACAATTTTCCTCTGAGGCGGCCCCTCCTCTCTCTCACATAGGTGATTTCTTATCTAAGAGTAACCCGTATTACTCCGCTCGGATTTCCGACGCGTAAGAATCATTAAAAGCATAATGCTTAACCTTTTCCATTACGGGTGTCACTGTTTCATCTAGGAATGGACAAGGGTTGACCCCCACAGTGACCGTGCAAAGTTCTTACAATTAGGTTGTCCCATTGAACCAAGATCTTGGGATCTCCAGTCAAACATGGTTGGGTTTTCCTTCATAAGACTTTAATTTCCAATAGGCTTAAGTCCCATTCCTTTCGATGTCTTTTCAACTTGATCTCTATTTAACCCTTTGGTTAGCGGATCCGCAATGTTATCTTTTGACTTTACATAGTCGATGGTGATAACCCCAGTCGAGATCAGTTGTCTAACGGTGTTATGTCGTCGACGTATATGTCTAAACTTACCGTCGTACATAACATTATGTGCTCTTTCAATCGTAGATTGATTATCACAATATATGTATATTGTTGGCACAGGTTTGGGCCACTCAGGAATACCTTCCAAGAAGTTACGGAGCCCTTCGACTTCTTCACTGCATTTGTCTAATGCCACAACTTAGATTCCATCGTGAATCTAGTTACAACCGTTTATCTTGAAGATTTCCATGACACAGTTGCACCTCCTAAAGTGAATACAGGTTCACTTGTTACGTTGGAGTCTTGTATAATATATATCCAACTTGCTTTGATAAAACCTTCAAGCAACATTTGGATCTCTGGTATAATGCAACTCACAGTTACGAGTATAACGTAAGTACCCCAGTACTTTCACTTTCCAATGCTCATGCCATTGATTACTCGTGATCTACTAAACGTGCTAATTGTATAGGTAATGTCTAGTCGTGTACGACTCATTATGTACATCAAACTTCCTATCATTCTAGCATGTTCCACTTGATCAACACTTTCTAACTTATTCTAAGATAAGTGTTGACTCGTGTCAATTGGAGTTCTGGCTACACCAGAATCACCCTTGCTGAATTTTTCAAGAATCTTGTCCAAGTAGTGTGACTGAGTTAATATAAGACCCACTGACGATCTCTTAATCTTAATTCCTAAGATTACATCGACCAGTCTCATGTCTTTCATATTGAATCTTAAATTCAGCAAACATTTAATGGACTTCACCATTCGGTCGTTGCTTCCCACAATGAGTATATCATTAACATACATACAGAGAACCAAATATCCTTCTTCTGTAGTTTTGACGTAGACACATTTGTCGCACTCATTGTTCTTGGGACCATTTGACATCATGACGTTGTCAAATTTTTCATAAACTGTTTTTGGTGTTGATTTAAGTCCACACAAGGACTTCACCAATTTATAGACTTTGTTTTCTTTTCTAGGAGCTACATAACCCTCGGGTTATTCCACGTAGAGTTCTTAATCAAGAACCTCCATTTAAGAAAAATAGTCTTTACATCCATTTGATGTACTTACAGTTTTTGGAGAATGACATTCGTCAACATCATTCTTATTAAATTTATTCTCGTCACATGAGAATAAGTATCAAAGTAATAATGGCTTTCTTGTTGCTTGTATCCTTCGATAACAAGTCTAGCCTTATACTTTTCATTGTTCCATCTATTTTGATTTTCCGTTTGAAAATCCACTTAGAACTCAATGGTTTACATCCCGAAGGAAGGTCAACCAATTCTCAAGTGTGCCGTGTTAGATGGAATCAATCTCATCTTTTATAGCTTCTTTCCATAAATGATCTTTAATAGAGCTTATAGCTTCTAATATGTTTGAGGCTCAACCTCTATCAGGTGAGTCAGAAAATGAATTTTCTGACCCTTTTGCTTCGTCTTCTTGGCTTTTCATGGACCTCATCAGTTTCTTCAATTTCTTCTTGATCTTGACTATTGTCAACATCATTGAAGACTCGTTTTGAAGAACTTTGTCCAACCACAGTGGATTTACAAGAAAAATCGTGTTAAAAAAGAAGAACGTGTTTCTTAATTCCATTATCGTGGTTTTATGAATCTCAAGGTTTCTAGACTCATACACAAAAATCGATAACCAATGCTAATATGTGTGTATCCACAGAAAATATAGTCCAACGTTTTGGATCTATTACTATTTTCTTTGGTACGAGTGATGCCACCTTAGCACGACACGCCCCCACATTTTAGAGTATTCGTAAGAAAGTCGTACTTTTCATAACTCATGGGGAGTCTTTCCTTTTGGGGTATCTTAATTAAAAGATAATGAGCAGACAAAATAGCTTCACCCCACTCGTCTTGCAATAATACATAATTTATTGCATCAATGTCATTCTCTCTAAAAGTAGGAGAATCTCATTTCAAGAATCTCACAAGACTCAAACATGGTGAGATAAGTAGCAATATTTGCTACACGTTTTCGAAGATCACGCCAGTGCAATTCTTCGTTATACACTATAGTTCATGAGAACCATAGATCTCACTAGACTAACATGATCAATCAAACCTGTCATGCTCAAAGGCTAGGTTTTCTCAAGATTGAACCAATGTCTATGTTGTCGACGTTTGAGGCATCGACGAATTGGAATCAGTAATAACCATATCCGTATTATTTGATATCTCCAAACGTATCAAATATTTATTGTATCTCTCTTGAGATTTGTTCTTCACACAAGAACATCTCACCAATCAACAAATAAATGAATGCACTTATTTAGTTATGTTACTTATTCATAAGTAAACGATTACCTCAATGGTTCATCACCTCGCAGTGTATATCATGTATCCTCATATTGTACACGATTATCCATCATAAGCTTAAACCCAAAAAATCTCACGAAGAGAAACACGTTAGCAATATTATCTCCCATATTACAAAATGTAAGATATAGGGTTTAAGAAAATTCGCAAATCAATCATAAGTGTAAAAATATTAACACAAAATATTTTCACCGTATAATGACCACACTGAATAATCAATAATTCATATTTTCACGAGATGCAATTACTTTTCCATCAAGTAATCAATTCCAAAATATGGTGGTCAATCTCTTATCCAATATCTAGTCTAAAGATTCAATCTTTGACAAGGTGATTCCTTATGAAATAACAAATACAAATTTTCATACTATTCAGGTCATATCATGAATCAATCATAACCAAATTTATTATCCCACGTATGAAGAAGGCAAAGGGATATATAATATTATAATGATGAGATCATCTCAAGCTCTGCATATTGCATTTTTCATTCTCTTTCTTTCCAATTACCATAACTGAATAACGCGAGAATCATATGGAGAGCAAAAACTCATAAAATATCCATATATATCATTTTACTTGTGCATACATCACCTAGTTCAATAATTGAACCAAACTTTATTTTATTTAACCCATCAAGTACCATATAAACATGATTACTGGAATATGGCCTGATATAAACAAGATCCAACAAAGCATATGGATTAATCGAACGTATCGAAAACATGTGTATAAGCAGACATTCAATAATCACCAGAACCAAATAAGATCAATCAAAATGATCTAACACAAATTCAATAGATTGATCCGTAAAGAAGAGATAAAAACCACTTATCTCAAAATCATCACAACTCTGAATTTTGACCACGCTCCGATGAATTCTTGCTCAGAAATCCAACAAAAAGATACAACCCTTATTCCCACTCATCACTGTGATAAGCAACTTCAACAAATATCAACAAATACCAAATAAAGAATAATGTAAATATTCCAATATATATATATATTCTCGTAGGAATTATATACACGAAGAATAACGAAAATTCTTCAAGAGAACTCCTTTTCCTGAAAGACAAAAATAATCCCCCAAATCTGGTATTTGATAAGAGTTAATCAGATTTGTATATCCAATCAAATAGCTTGCTTGCGCAAAGTCCAGAAGCATAATTAATCATTAATCCGAAACACAAATCTGTAGAGTCAAGATATCATCATATTATGTATTTGCTCTATCAACACTTGAAGGGAAAGCATGCCACGTAAGAAACATCATCAATAAGGAAGCATAATAATTAATCACCATTAACCAAAAGCTCACACGTTTCCAATTGATTTTCCCCATCACAAAACACAATATTTGATCCTATTCTATAAGATCACACGAGGTTGTGGCTTGTTAATAAAAGGAAAACTATTCACGTCACTAGTATCAGAATTCAGAGTAAGTAAAAATTCCTTAACTGCATGAGCATGATTGGCAATTACAATAAGTCCCTTTCCTTATCAACAACATATATATGCATTACGCAGCATATATACAACTCAAACCACTAACGCATATTCCAATCAAACACGTAGCAGAAAAGGAAACTAAAAATAATTTACCCTTGGTTTTTTTTTTTTTTTTCCGGTCAATTACCAAGATTTCAAGAACGATTGATATCGTCAAACTTAAAAAAAAAAGTCAACTCTTCCAAGAATTGGAGAAACATATTTTTGTCAAATAACAAAAATCACTTTTATCGTCAAGCAACCTGTTCGTCTCAAATAAAGCTAGTATGTTTTAAGATTGTTAGAAATATAGCACGGAAACGAACAAGAAATAATATATTATTGACGAAAATTGAAGAACGGAAATTACAATAATCAAGATTACCGTTACCGAATAAACCTCAATTGAATATGAATGGAAGAACGTGGAAACGGGAAGTCGAGGACCTTTCGGTTTCCTTAAAACAGATTCGCCCTCTCTACGTGCTTGAGAAAACGTGAGCGACTGTCTCCCAGGATACAACGACTACGAGCAGAATTGCTAGCACACGCCAAACTGCCCCGACGAACTCGCACTGTAACTTTCCTCTACCACAACACAATGAAAAAAATATTTTGGCTGCGCAGAAAAGCCTTTTCGTGTATGCAATGTATTTTTCGATGATAAAAATCCTATGGGGAGCGACCCCTTTTATAGACTAGGTTAGGGAGAAAGTTGGAAGACTTAGCCACCAAGAAACGTGGTTAAGATAATTACGAATCACGTAATTAAGATAATTACAGATCTCGCAAAGATCTCGGATGAACGTAGACACGTTTCAGTTATAGAAACTGATAGGTAAATCTTATGGAAAGATTTCCTAAGATAATTAATTATCTCTTTGATGCTTATTATTTTCCGTATATAAATATAACAGAAAATTACATAATTCTATTTACAAAAAATAGAAATATTAAATATTGACATACAATATTTTCGACTTTAATTAGTCAACGTTGAGCATCAATTTCTCATTCACCCATGTACCAACCTCGACCCAAAGTCGATCGTACAAACCCGTTTCATTTACCAATTTTCCAACAATCCCCCACATGAATGAAATTGAATGATCATGCATACATCATGTGGTGGTAGAGATCTACGGACTATGCCTGCATAGGATAGGTAGGACGCGCCCTTGAACCTTCCCTCATGAGAAATACTTTCTTTGCTAGCCGATAGTGTGACTTGACGTCATTGAACTATCCGCCATTTGTGCAAACGTTCCATAAATCTCACACAGGTATAATTCCTTTTACCGTTGCGGTTCTCATGGTTTATGTCCATTTTGGCCCTGGACATACGCCTGGTTCTGCAAGAGTTTTCCAGAAAATTAAGCCCCCACAATTTTCCTCTGAGGCGGCCCCTCCTCTCTCTCACATAGGTGATTTCTTATCTAAGAGTAACCCGTATTACTCCGCTCGGATTTCCGACGCGTAAGAATCATTAAAAGCATAATGCTTAACCTTTTCCATTACGGGTGTCACTGTTTCATCTAGGAATGGACAAGGGTTGACCCCCACAGTGACCGTGCAAAGTTCTTACAATTAGGTTGTCCCATTGAACCAAGATCTTGGGATCTCCAGTCAAACATGGTTGGGTTTTCCTTCATAAGACTTTAATTTCCAATAGGCTTAAGTCCCATTCCTTTCGATGTCTTTTCAACTTGATCTCTATTTAACCCTTTGGTTAGCGGATCCGCAATGTTATCTTTTGACTTTACATAGTCGATGGTGATAACCCCAGTCGAGATCAGTTGTCTAACGGTGTTATGTCGTCGACGTATATGTCTAAACTTACCGTCGTACATAACATTATGTGCTCTTTCAATCGTAGATTGATTATCACAATATATGTATATTGTTGGCACAGGTTTGGGCCACTCAGGAATACCTTCCAAGAAGTTACGGAGCCCTTCGACTTCTTCACTGCATTTGTCTAATGCCACAACTTAGATTCCATCGTGAATCTAGTTACAACCGTTTATCTTGAAGATTTCCATGACACAGTTGCACCTCCTAAAGTGAATACAGGTTCACTTGTTACGTTGGAGTCTTGTATAATATATATCCAACTTGCTTTGATAAAACCTTCAAGCAACATTTGGATCTCTGGTATAATGCAACTCACAGTTACGAGTATAACGTAAGTACCCCAGTACTTTCACTTTCCAATGCTCATGCCATTGATTACTCGTGATCTACTAAACGTGCTAATTGTATAGGTAATGTCTAGTCGTGTACGACTCATTATGTACATCAAACTTCCTATCATTCTAGCATGTTCCACTTGATCAACACTTTCTAACTTATTCTAAGATAAGTGTTGACTCGTGTCAATTGGAGTTCTGGCTACACCAGAATCACCCTTGCTGAATTTTTCAAGAATCTTGTCCAAGTAGTGTGACTGAGTTAATATAAGACCCACTGACGATCTCTTAATCTTAATTCCTAAGATTACATCGACCAGTCTCATGTCTTTCATATTGAATCTTAAATTCAGCAAACATTTAATGGACTTCACCATTCGGTCGTTGCTTCCCACAATGAGTATATCATTAACATACATACAGAGAACCAAATATCCTTCTTCTGTAGTTTTGACGTAGACACATTTGTCGCACTCATTGTTCTTGGGACCATTTGACATCATGACGTTGTCAAATTTTTCATAAACTGTTTTTGGTGTTGATTTAAGTCCACACAAGGACTTCACCAATTTATAGACTTTGTTTTCTTTTCTAGGAGCTACATAACCCTCGGGTTATTCCACGTAGAGTTCTTAATCAAGAACCTCCATTTAAGAAAAATAGTCTTTACATCCATTTGATGTACTTACAGTTTTTGGAGAATGACATTCGTCAACATCATTCTTATTAAATTTATTCTCGTCACATGAGAATAAGTATCAAAGTAATAATGGCTTTCTTGTTGCTTGTATCCTTCGATAACAAGTCTAGCCTTATACTTTTCATTGTTCCATCTATTTTGATTTTCCGTTTGAAAATCCACTTAGAACTCAATGGTTTACATCCCGAAGGAAGGTCAACCAATTCTCAAGTGTGCCGTGTTAGATGGAATCAATCTCATCTTTTATAGCTTCTTTCCATAAATGATCTTTAATAGAGCTTATAGCTTCTAATATGTTTGAGGCTCAACCTCTATCAGGTGAGTCAGAAAATGAATTTTCTGACCCTTTTGCTTCGTCTTCTTGGCTTTTCATGGACCTCATCAGTTTCTTCAATTTCTTCTTGATCTTGACTATTGTCAACATCATTGAAGACTCGTTTTGAAGAACTTTGTCCAACCACAGTGGATTTACAAGAAAAATCGTGTTAAAAAAGAAGAACGTGTTTCTTAATTCCATTATCGTGGTTTTATGAATCTCAAGGTTTCTAGACTCATACACAAAAATCGATAACCAATGCTAATATGTGTGTATCCACAGAAAATATAGTCCAACGTTTTGGATCTATTACTATTTTCTTTGGTACGAGTGATGCCACCTTAGCACGACACGCCCCCACATTTTAGAGTATTCGTAAGAAAGTCGTACTTTTCATAACTCATGGGGAGTCTTTCCTTTTGGGGTATCTTAATTAAAAGATAATGAGCAGACAAAATAGCTTCACCCCACTCGTCTTGCAATAATACATAATTTATTGCATCAATGTCATTCTCTCTAAAAGTAGGAGAATCTCATTTCAAGAATCTCACAAGACTCAAACATGGTGAGATAAGTAGCAATATTTGCTACACGTTTTCGAAGATCACGCCAGTGCAATTCTTCGTTATACACTATAGTTCATGAGAACCATAGATCTCACTAGACTAACATGATCAATCAAACCTGTCATGCTCAAAGGCTAGGTTTTCTCAAGATTGAACCAATGTCTATGTTGTCGACGTTTGAGGCATCGACGAATTGGAATCAGTAATAACCATATCCGTATTATTTGATATCTCCAAACGTATCAAATATTTATTGTATCTCTCTTGAGATTTGTTCTTCACACAAGAACATCTCACCAATCAACAAATAAATGAATGCACTTATTTAGTTATGTTACTTATTCATAAGTAAACGATTACCTCAATGGTTCATCACCTCGCAGTGTATATCATGTATCCTCATATTGTACACGATTATCCATCATAAGCTTAAACCCAAAAAATCTCACGAAGAGAAACACGTTAGCAATATTATCTCCCATATTACAAAATGTAAGATATAGGGTTTAAGAAAATTCGCAAATCAATCATAAGTGTAAAAATATTAACACAAAATATTTTCACCGTATAATGACCACACTGAATAATCAATAATTCATATTTTCACGAGATGCAATTACTTTTCCATCAAGTAATCAATTCCAAAATATGGTGGTCAATCTCTTATCCAATATCTAGTCTAAAGATTCAATCTTTGACAAGGTGATTCCTTATGAAATAACAAATACAAATTTTCATACTATTCAGGTCATATCATGAATCAATCATAACCAAATTTATTATCCCACGTATGAAGAAGGCAAAGGGATATATAATATTATAATGATGAGATCATCTCAAGCTCTGCATATTGCATTTTTCATTCTCTTTCTTTCCAATTACCATAACTGAATAACGCGAGAATCATATGGAGAGCAAAAACTCATAAAATATCCATATATATCATTTTACTTGTGCATACATCACCTAGTTCAATAATTGAACCAAACTTTATTTTATTTAACCCATCAAGTACCATATAAACATGATTACTGGAATATGGCCTGATATAAACAAGATCCAACAAAGCATATGGATTAATCGAACGTATCGAAAACATGTGTATAAGCAGACATTCAATAATCACCAGAACCAAATAAGATCAATCAAAATGATCTAACACAAATTCAATAGATTGATCCGTAAAGAAGAGATAAAAACCACTTATCTCAAAATCATCACAACTCTGAATTTTGACCACGCTCCGATGAATTCTTGCTCAGAAATCCAACAAAAAGATACAACCCTTATTCCCACTCATCACTGTGATAAGCAACTTCAACAAATATCAACAAATACCAAATAAAGAATAATGTAAATATTCCAATATATATATATATTCTCGTAGGAATTATATACACGAAGAATAACGAAAATTCTTCAAGAGAACTCCTTTTCCTGAAAGACAAAAATAATCCCCCAAATCTGGTATTTGATAAGAGTTAATCAGATTTGTATATCCAATCAAATAGCTTGCTTGCGCAAAGTCCAGAAGCATAATTAATCATTAATCCGAAACACAAATCTGTAGAGTCAAGATATCATCATATTATGTATTTGCTCTATCAACACTTGAAGGGAAAGCATGCCACGTAAGAAACATCATCAATAAGGAAGCATAATAATTAATCACCATTAACCAAAAGCTCACACGTTTCCAATTGATTTTCCCCATCACAAAACACAATATTTGATCCTATTCTATAAGATCACACGAGGTTGTGGCTTGTTAATAAAAGGAAAACTATTCACGTCACTAGTATCAGAATTCAGAGTAAGTAAAAATTCCTTAACTGCATGAGCATGATTGGCAATTACAATAAGTCCCTTTCCTTATCAACAACATATATATGCATTACGCAGCATATATACAACTCAAACCACTAACGCATATTCCAATCAAACACGTAGCAGAAAAGGAAACTAAAAATAATTTACCCTTGGTTTTTTTTTTTTTTTTCCGGTCAATTACCAAGATTTCAAGAACGATTGATATCGTCAAACTTAAAAAAAAAAAGTCAACTCTTCCAAGAATTGGAGAAACATATTTTTGTCAAATAACAAAAATCACTTTTATCGTCAAGCAACCTGTTCGTCTCAAATAAAGCTAGTATGTTTTAAGATTGTTAGAAATATAGCACGGAAACGAACAAGAAATAATATATTATTGACGAAAATTGAAGAACGGAAATTACAATAATCAAGATTACCGTTACCGAATAAACCTCAATTGAATATGAATGGAAGAACGTGGAAACGGGAAGTCGAGGACCTTTCGGTTTCCTTAAAACAGATTCGCCCTCTCTACGTGCTTGAGAAAACGTGAGCGACTGTCTCCCAGGATACAACGACTACGAGCAGAATTGCTAGCACACGCCAAACTGCCCCGACGAACTCGCACTGTAACTTTCCTCTACCACAACACAATGAAAAAAATATTTTGGCTGCGCAGAAAAGCCTTTTCGTGTATGCAATGTATTTTTCGATGATAAAAATCCTATGGGGAGCGACCCCTTTTATAGACTAGGTTAGGGAGAAAGTTGGAAGACTTAGCCACCAAGAAACGTGGTTAAGATAATTACGAATCACGTAATTAAGATAATTACAGATCTCGCAAAGATCTCGGATGAACGTAGACACGTTTCAGTTATAGAAACTGATAGGTAAATCTTATGGAAAGATTTCCTAAGATAATTAATTATCTCTTTGATGCTTATTATTTTCCGTATATAAATATAACAGAAAATTACATAATTCTATTTACAAAAAATAGAAATATTAAATATTGACATACAATATTTTCGACTTTAATTAGTCAACGTTGAGCATCAATTTCTCATTCACCCATGTACCAACCTCGACCCAAAGTCGATCGTACAAACCCGTTTCATTTACCAATTTTCCAACAAAGTGTCCTCCAACGCCTACAAATGGAATATTAATCATTTCTGATATGTAGGAGAGTCTTCGTAGTAATTATTTCTGATGTGTAGGAGAGTTCTCCGTAGTCGTGTCCGCCACCTCGTACTCTAACCTGCACTTTGTGTTTCCTTGAGCAATAAATCGCAGCTAGGACTTCAGATTCATCGATTGTTGTTATGATGATCGTAGGTCGTTCCCTGAAGTTCGATCCTGATCGTCGGTTTATCGTGGAGGACTCGAAGATGGAAGAGTAGTTTGGACTATGTGGAGTGTAAATTGAGCTATGAAATGGGAAGGTGAGGAGACATGCAATCAAAGGATCACTAGTACTACTGGTGTTGTTAATATGATCATCAAGTGGGTGAATTAGGAGCTCCCAACACAAAATGGTTAGTTAGTAGGAGAAAGGTAATAATAGTACGTAACAAACTCCATTCCTTGCTTCAGCAATTGGGCGCTTATAATTTACTACATATACTTACTTCTGTTTTATACATGACATGACATGACAGGATTTTAAGATTTTCAAATTTTAACCCACGTTTGTAGATGATCCAACTTTTGTAATTTCAACATGTATGATGCTGGAAAAACACCTATCTAGAATTTCTTATCTGCACCAGAAAGACTTAATACCTAATTAGAGTCAAATAATACCAATAGGTGTAAAATAATCAAATTTAGATATATGTTATGCTGATTTGAATCGTTATATACTAAACTAATATAAATGAAAGAGGTATAACAATGTTAGAAGATGACTATTAGGAATAGGTTATGCGACCCACCTGGATCTGTCCTTGATTTTCTCCTTCAGAATATGTTAGAGGCCAGAGCTAGTTCTTTTAATTAGTACCTTACTATCATTAATTTGACCTCATTTATTTATTTTAACAATTCTACTTGGGGTGTTTGCAAGAGTGTATGAAAATTCTTTCTTCCTAACTTTTGCTTAAAGTTACTTAAAGTTGCGTTTGACTTAAAGCTATGAGTGTTTGTAAATTCTTCTATGAAAATAACTTAAAGCAAATAAAGTTAGCTTTGTGGTGTTTGCAATAGCTAAAGAGAAGCATGTTTTGAACTTTAATTAAAATACAATAATATTTAATTGTTCTTATTTAAATCATAAAACAATTAATGCTTCACTCACATTTGCACAATCATGAGGTGGATATTTATATATTAAAACTAAAATAATTTAAATTTTAATATAGTGTAATCAATATATATATATATATGTGTGTGTTTATTAAGTTACAATATACAAGTTATTTGATATAATTACATAACACATATATCTTTTTTAAATTATAACTTTATTTAAAAGATGTTAATATAATTATGTCGTACATGTTGTTATTAAGTAAATTATTTTCTGTTCTTTTTCATTTTTACTTTTTCTTTAATTGCCTTTTCTTACATATTATTTTACTCTACAAAATATAAAATTATGGAGAAGAAGATAACATTAATAAGGAAAGTGAGTAATCATGGAATTTATTGGAGGGGGTAATTTTGATATTTAAAGAAATTTAATGGATAGATAAATATAAATAAGATATTCACCAAGATTTGTGGGAGAAGCTCCTTATGGAAGCACCCAATGACATGTTTTGGGGCTTCTCCTTTTTTTGACATTTTTAAGAGAAGGAGAAGCACAAGCTGCAATTACAAACACTCATTAAATATTTTTCAGTGATTTAAAGCCCATAAAGAGCTTATAAAAGCTCTTGCAAACACCCACTTAAAAACAGATGGACACATTTATTTTAATTGTGAGATAGACATTGGATAACTTTCACGTGATGCGAAGTTTTCTATTTATATTCGATAATACTGATTTTCAGATTCTCAAATGTAACATAAACAAATTAATTAAAGATGATCATGTACTTATAACAAATCAAATAATATATCTAATTACATAAACAAAATCAATAGAGTTTAAAAAAAACATCAAAGTAATCACTAATATAAGCGGTGTTTGTCCATCTAGCTTCACGATCCATGCTGCTATTTCACGCACTTGACTCATCATTCGCCAAGTGTGCAACATTTGCAAAGACTCTTTCAGTTTCACATCCCCATTCGTTGTTCTTTTCAACATGTTGTCAGCACCAACCACGTCATCGCGCTGTGTTGTCGAACACCATTCGGGTTCTTGTCGATTTTTTTAGAGCAATTGATGACTTCGTTTCCAACCTTCTTGTAAAAGGTACACTAGTGTCTTTTGGTCCTTCCCAAAACCTCGTCGCCTCTCATGCTGCAAGCTCTGCTGCCTCAGAGCAATTATCCCAAATCTTATCATATTGCGATGTCACTATTTTGTACAACCATTTGGAACATTGGAAATGGAAGGAAGATCATCAAAACTCATTACATTCGAGTGTCGCACCATAAGTTCCACCACCGAGGCAAATGAGAAACTTATTAGTTTTACTCATTTCAATTTGTTGAAGAAAACTTCTTCTGAGGGTTACCACTCCATCCTCTACACATGCATGCATGGAATGTTTAGACACCCATCAAACGCCTTGAGACTCAATAATAGTAGTCCACGGCTTGACTACTTTGTCTTCACACGCATAATGATTCTTCTAAGTCATGGGTTCGCCTACATCAAAATGGAGTTTTAGATCCTCTGGTTCAGGCACGCCCTCCATCTAAGCTAAAATCCTAGTGATTCTCATCCAATCTTCAAGATCTGTGACTAGCATATAGCTAGATTTGTTTTATTCTGGGCTAACTAATTAAAAACTATGTAAATTAAATAGAGGGGAAAAAACATCAAACCCCATCCGTTTGGGATCATTTGTAGCAAACTCCTCTAACTAGAGTATTTGGCAGTCAAATCCCAAATCTTTGCTCACTTTTGCAAGGTGCCCCAACATGTGACGACGATGTAGATTGCCCCCAACCTATTGCCGACGCTGCAGATAGCCCTCCAACCTTCAGTAATTTTGATGTTACGTTATATTTGTATACAAATTGAAAATTGAAATACTGTTTTTTTTCATAAAACTTGACGGTATAAACAATCAAGTGTGATTATTGCAAGTAAATGCAATTCTTTTATTTCAAACGGAGAGTGATTTTGGAGGAAATTGCTACATGTACACATTAAGAATTCAAATAATAAAGGTAACATGAAGAACCTATGCAACCAAATATTTTCAAGGATATTATAAATGTGCATTCTAGATATTCAATAACAAATATAATAAGGAACTTTTGATTTATTTTTCTACTGTTTATTTATAATATTTTTGCCCGTTATTTTTTCGCAACAAATTAAAATGATATAGAAAGCCCAAATGCAGAGAGTTTACATAAGATAAGAGTGACATACCCCCAATTAAAAGCATAGTCTCATTGAACATATAACTCAACTGATCTACTCCATCAAGCATGAGACTGTTGTAGACTAGGTCTATGACTTATGATAGTTCCCACAATTAATACAACACTCTCTCACAGCTTCAAGTAGTGTCCATTCGCACCGGCTAGAACAACCAACCTCCACATCATCTCCAGTCCAGGGCTGTGGCCAATTTCCCAGGCTTCATAGTGTACTCATTATTTTGCCTTGTCTCAGATGGTTGCTTTTTTGTAGTCAGTTGTCTCCTTTTTGGGTGGTTGGAAGAGGTTAGTTTAGAGAACGTTACATTTGAGAGCACCATGTCCTGAGCATGGTCTTCTTCACCTGCCATAACACACACAGACAACAAAAAATCATTTTTCTAGGAGGAGTTAGTGATCTGTTTTCAGTTTACAATGGTTTGGAGCTTTTCACATATAACCTTAATCACCCTATTTCCTTTTTTCCCTCTTTTTCCTTGGAGTCCAGTGATCGCCCTCAAAGATTATCCTGAATATAGCCTTCCATATTGCTGCTATTATCTCTCCCAGTGCAACGACTCTGTTGCACTCTTATCTCGTAATTAGTTGTGCTTTTGGAGTTAGCCCTTGCAAATGTGATAATCCATACCTTCATTTCCTCTGGGGCAGTGTCTTATACATGTGCTTTTAAGTACACTACACAATAATTTTTAGTCCAGGTATGTTGAAAAAACAAATGGCAGTTGGTTTCATCATGATTATCACAAAACACACACTTAAGGTCAGTCAAGTTAACACATCTAGAGATTCTATATTTGATTGCAAGCCTGTTTTTTACTGCAAGCCAATTAATAAAGGATGCTTTAGGAGTTGAAATTTTATTCCATACCTGCCTCCACCACATCACCTCCGGTTTTGGTGGGACAAAGCATTTGTATACAGTCTATGCTACTTCTTTCAGACTTCCCCTAGCTTTATTTCTAGTATCATATTCCCCCTTGTGTCCCTAATTGTTATCAGGTACTTCCACCAAGGGGAATCACTTTTTTTTCTTTTTCATTTCCACTTCCCAAATGGTACTCTCTTTCCGTTTGTAAGCTTTGGCCCAACTATGCCATATTGTAAGCCTCAGTAGTTACATAGTTAACACTGTATTGTTTCAGCCCATAACTTCTTTGACTTGTAGTCCTCCTCTTTGGTATTCCTAATAGAGAGACTGCCATGCTACAAGACTTTTTCTTCCTCCTTCTTTCCCAGACCACATGTATTTTCTGCATACCTTTTCAATCTTCTTGATTACTCCACTAGCCATTGCAAAGATATGGAACCAAAAGTTCTGGATACTTAAAAGGATAGCTTTAACCAGTTGTAGCTTTCCTGCATAACTGAGATTCCTAGCCTGCCAGTTGTTCACTCTACCTATCATCTTCTGGATTAGTGAATCATAATCCGAAATCTTTAAGGTTTTTGGACTTAGAGGTACCCCAAGATATCTGATTCGAAACTTCCCCTCCTGGAAATCCCAAAGGTTTTGTAAGTTCTCTTTTGTCCCTGCTAGAAAAAAATGTTACTCTTTGTTGCACTTACTTTGAGTCCGGAGCATTCTGTGAATTCTTGTAGTGTGTATTTCAGTATTTTCACGGATCTAATGTCCCCCTACAAAACAGCAGTAGATCATCAGCAAATGCTGTATGGCATAGTTTAATTTTCTTGCATTTAGGATGATAATGGAATAATCTATTATTTTCAGTTCTCTTTTTGAGGAGTCTAGCAAAAAGTCCATACAAAACACAAATAAATAAGAAGATATGGGGTCCTTGCCTTAGTCCTTGCTTGCCTATCATATTACCTTCTAGGTGCCATTGATATAGAAAGAATACCTAGGACTAGGGACACATATCATGATTAAGTGCACAAACTATACTAAAAATATATTTTAAAACAAGTCTATAAGATACCAAAGAAAAATAGTTCTAAAAACATTACTACTAGCCAAAAACAAAATTTTCATCGAGGCGTCTTAAACTGTGCTATGTGATGCTTCATTTGATCGAACTCATTGACGATTGAATCAACATCCATGCTTCGAGCAATTTTTTTTCTCAATATGCATTATCAAAACGCTAGATAAGAAAGTGTCCTCCATTTTAGTCCTTAGCCTTGTCTTCACAATCTTTATAGCTGAAAATGCCCGTTCAGATGTTGCAGTAGATACGGAAAGAGTCAAAAGTAGTCGAATTAACCTGTCAATAAGATTGAAATCAGTGGACTTTCTTGTCGTTGATAGTACTTCGCACAACTGAGAGAGCGTAGAGATACTCTGAAAATTGGTATTTTTCTGTAAATCAAGACCAAAATTTTCCAATTGATATTTACGATGTAACTTCTCTTGATTCGTAAAACCAACAGAATAAAATTTTTCAACTAATTTGAAAATATAATTGGTGTTGAATAACTTGTAACCATCTATAGGATCTAAAACAGAGCTAAGTCTATGCAACTCCACCGCATCCTCGTTAAATCTGAGATTCATATCGTGTATTATACGATCAATTATTCTAGTAAATAAATATATCCGATAGAAGTGATCTAATGTAATAGGATTACTTCTTCTAGCACGACCCTTACTTGATCGGCAAAGACCATTCATGTCAGGGATATCTATAGCACGCTTCTCACAAAATTTCTTCACGTCTTTGAATAATTCATCCCATCCATTTTCTCAAAATTTTTGGATATTTTCTTTTGCATTTGCTACAACATTCATGACATTAACAATATCTAGAGACCTATTATGTAACATGTAACAAAGATCACTTGTTCTTCCCAATGGCTCTATTAAAAAAAGCAATATGAACAAAAACTCAAAAGATATCATCACTTCATATGCACCATCAGCTGCAACTCTTGAAGAAATAGGACATGTATCATTTATAATCTCATCTAGTACAACAAGAACATAATCAAACATCTCAAATAACATGTTAAGAGACCTAAAATGAGAGCTCCATCTTGTATCACCTAGACATTGTAGATTCCCCACTTGATTTTTTCCTCGTCCAGTTTCAAGCTCATCGGTTGCAACTGACTGTACAATTTGAATATCTTTAGAAATTTGTAGTTGATCATAGCGCTTGGAAGAAGAATCAACCACATTGATGATATGATTCAAATGTGAGAAGAAGTTCTTGATTGGAATGGTACTTTGGGAAGTAGCTACCAATCCACCATCCCATAAACCCATCCGATAAGTGACATGTGGAGAAAGTTGATCGAACCCCAACTGTCACTAAACTAACAAAGAACTAACATCTTTGCACAACAACAACCAAACATTTAATCCCAATAAATTGTGGTAGGCTATATGAACCATGAAGTGAATCACGTCGAGTCGTGAACATGAATCTTCTGCCTCCAAACGATTTGGTTGACGAGCATATATTTATTTAGATCTTTTAGCTTCATGTTGTTCCATATGACCTTCATGCACGTCTTTATCGGTCTCCCACGAGCTCTAGTCATCTGCCATAAGTCAAGATCTTCAACTCGTTGTACCGGTGCATCTGTGGGTCTGCGTTTAACATGTGCAAACCATCTTAAGCAGTTTTCTCGCATTTTCTCGTCGATGCCCACCACAGCCAATTTATGTTGAATATCTTCATTACGCACCTTATCTCTCCTGGTCATAACTTTGCTTAATAGCCCAACACTCGGAGCCATAAAGCAAAGCATGTCTAATAGGCGTACGATAGAACTTTACTTTAAGCTTTGAAGGAAAGTAACTATCGCACATGATCCCTGTTGCCCCCTTCCACTTTATCTATCTAGCTTGGATGCGGTGGTTGGCAACCATTACAACACTTAGTATCTTTCCCGCAAAGTTGGAGCGCCCTTAAAGTTCGTTCACGCTCCGTACACAAGAAAAACTCAACAGTCTCCCTACACGCGGATTGCCAGTAGCCCACTCCACCCTCTCCTTAACTAGTAGTTGGGGGACTGAGGAAAGAATGTACTTAGTGATTGAAAGGGCCTCACCCTAAACTAAGAGTCTCCTTCCCTCCTCGTCCTATTGCAAGATCACGCCTTGTGCGTCTCCCAACTCCTTGCGATATGAGTCTTGCACCTCTTCTAGAGGAAGCTAAATCTGCTTGACTGATGCCCCCTGCCAATAGGCTTAACCTCTCCAATAGCATAGGTGACAGAAACGTCAAAAGAAGAAGAATCCATGCGAAACTATTGATGACCAAAAAGCTTAAAACAAAGATTGACTGCGAAAAAAGAGAAGAAATTACTGAAGAATCGTGAAAAATAAATCTCTAAAACAAGTCAAGATTTTAGAGTGCAAAAAGAAACTTTAGCTAAATTGATCCCAAAATTTGGACTCGAATGTCCTTATATAAGCATAGTAATTTACAATTGAAATCCACCATCCCATAAACCCATCCGATAAGTGACACGTGGAGAAAGTTGATCGAACCCCAACTGTCACTAAACCAACAAAGAACTAACATCTCTGCACAACAACAACCAAACATTTAATCCCAATAAATTGTGGTAGGCAATATGAACCATGAAGTGAATCACGTCGAGTCGTGAACATGAATCTTCTGCCTCCAAACGATTTGGCTGACGAGTATATCTTTATTTAGATCTTTTAGCTTCATGTTGTTCCATATGACCTCCATGCACGTCTTTATCGGTCTCCCACGAGCTCTAGTCGTCTGCCATAAGTCAAGATCTTTAACTCGTTGTACCGGTGCATCTGTGGGTCTGCATTTAACATGTGCAAACCATCTTAAGCGGTTTTCTCGCATTTTCTCGTCGATGCCCACCACAGTCAATTTATGTCGAATATCTTCATTACACACCTTATCTCTCCTGGTCATAACTTTGCTTAATAGCCCAACACTCGGAGCCATAAAGCAAAGCAGGTCTATAGGCGTACGATAGAACTTTACTTTAAGCTTTAAAGGAAAGTAACTATCGCACATGATCCTTGTTGCACTCTTCCATTTTGTCTATCCAGCTTGGATGCGGTGGTTGATATCTCCTTTTAACTCTCTATCCTTCTGCAGTATGGAGCCTAAATACCAAAAATGCAGACTTTTCTGTATCTCATGGCCATCCATCTGAACTATGCCGTCGTTGTTTCTTTGTTGTTTGCTAAACTTGCATTCAAGATACTCTGTTTTTGTTCGACTTATTCGAAGCCCTCGTGCTTCTAATGTTTGTCTCCATCGTTCTAATTTAGCATTAACTCTCGTTCTCTCATCGATGAGGACAATATCCTTTGCAAACAACATACACCATGGGACTCAGTTTTGGATGGTTCTCGTGATTTCATCAAATAAAATGAAAAACAAAAATGGGCTCAGAGCTGACCCCTGATGTAAGCCAATTGTAATCGGGAAGGCGTCTGTTAAACCGCCACAAGTTCGAGCACTTGTCACCACATTCTCATACATATCTTTTATGATGATGATATATTTAATGGGTATGCTCTTCTTCACCAAGGCCCACCATCAAAATAGTTATATTCAGAGTCAGTGTTTTTGTACGGTAGATCATTCGGTATTTAACGAGATGTGGAGGCGATCATGCCCAAACTTTAAAGTTTTTTGTCGCAAGGCAATATGGAATAAGATAAAGTTGAAGGAGTTTATCAAAGTCAATGCGTAGAGAGTTTGCTTAACCACGGACACGTTGACTTTCATCAAGCGGAACAACTACATGGTCCTCAACGCGCATTTTATTGATAAGAAGTGGGAGTTGAAGAAGCACATCCTGAATTTTTGCTTGATTTTCGGGTCAATGGGGAGAAGATATAGCTCGATATATTAAGGGGTGCTTGAAGGATTGGGCAATCGACAAGGTTATTACGATCACAATGAATAATGTTAGTTCAAACAATGCTGGATTGAGAGTTTGGTAAAGAAGCTTACGATGTGAGGTGACTTCTTTGGTTTGAATAGGATTCGTGTGAAAATACGATGTATTCCACACATCCTTAACCTCATGGTGCAAAATGAGTTGAAGGTGTACAACGAAAGCAATTCAGTGGATCGAATTAGAGGTATAATAAAATGGATCAAGGGTTTCGCTCCGCGGTTGACTAAGTTTAAGAAATACCTTGAAGATAAAGGTGTCCAAAGTAAGAAATTTATTTGTCTTAACGTGCCTACAAGATGGAACTCGACGTACTCAATGTTGAAGGTGATATTGGAAATGCAAGCAGGATTTGACGCTTTTGAGCTCCATGATCATCAATATAAGAATGACTTGAGGGTTGTTAGACCACAACACGAGGATTGGAAAACGGCAAATATGTACGTGAAATTCTTGAAGTTGTTGAAGAATTTGGTGTTGGGTGAAATTGGCACCATAGATGAAGTTTTGGAGGATTGGATGGAAATTGAGGATCGAGACGGCTCAATGAGAAGGATTCCTACAAACTCAAGGTCATGGCGTTAAAAATGAAGGGAAAATATGATAAGTATTGGGGCGTGGGAGAAAAGAGAATGAACCATATGTTATGCTGCGATTTTGGATCCCCGTTTCAAGTTCGAGTATAGCAAGACTATGGTGTTGGATGACCTTGAGTTCCAATCAAAGATTTGGGTTGAGTTTGAGATGTTGTATAAGGAGTACATGAAAATGTAAGACGCAACATCTTCAACTGCGATTGCAACTCCTTTAACTGCGACGTGCCCTCCTCCGGGACCCGCCAACAAGAAGAAAACCAACAAGAAACATGCGTCATTTGTAATGTAAGTGATTTACTACCATTTCTTCATTTCTTTGATCACTTGAATTGTAATTCTTAAGTTAATCTTAACTTATTAAAAGTAAAATCGTTTATAATTCAAATGCATTTGTATTTTGTAGTAAAAAGACTCATAATTGAGCTAAACCAAAGAGTGAGTTTGAAAAGTACTTCGACAATAACGACGATGAACAATTAGGTGAGAATGAAGAGGAATTCGACACTTTGAAATGGTGCAAGGTAAATTCGATACTGTTTTGGTCTGGAGTAGAATGGCTCGGGATGTATTAACCATTTTAGCTTCCACTGTGGCATCATATTCTGCGTTCAAGGCGCATTCTTGACCTATTTAAGAGCTCATTGAGTCCTCGGGTTGTACAATTCGTTATTTGCGCCCAATATTGGCTCCATGATGAAAGTTGTCATTCAGAACCAATTGACATAGAAGAGTCACTTTTGTAATTGGAGAGTTGTGGCCAAGGTATTTGTGAATTGCAATGAATTTCATGTTATCATTATTAAAATCAATATTGATTCATGTTTCTTTTTGTTGCTTTTGTCATTGTGTATTTGTGTAGAGTTTGCTCGAATGGGTCAGGATGCGTCCTTTCTTCAAGGATAATAGAAGTGGAGGCGTGGAAATGGAATTCCTTTTCATTTAGTAAGAAACTTTGTGGTTGAATGTTGATTGTTGATTGGTTGTGAACATGTAATATGATGAATATTATTGACGGTTTTGTGGTTTAATTGTTTGGACTTTGGACAAAAAATATTCCTAGTTATTTGAATTGTGATATTTGTTGTAATCTTTAGACAATTTGTGACTTGTGAGCCGCAAAGGTTGTTCTTTTTGTGATTTGTGATTGTGATAGCGAATAGCGATTGTGAATGTAATTCATATTTAATTGTGATGCTTGTTAACATGTCATTATTCAAAAATGTCGATTGCCAAAGCCCAAAATGGGAGGGAAACTTTTCCCAACTTCTTTGGCCCTTTATATTCTGAAAATTGGAGGGATTTCCGCAAGGGAATCCCTCCAATGACGGGATCCCACGTAGATGAGATCATATCCACGACGGGCCAGGTACGGGATTGATTTTCCCATTCCCACATACCCGAGATCCCGTCTAACAGGATCTCATGGGACGAGAATCCATCTTGTTCCCACCCATACTTTCCCTATGTTGATTTGCACTACGTGATTTTCAAGCACAGGCTGCTGCTTTACTTCCAATGTTGATCTGCACTACGCGATTTTCAAGCACATGGATGTTGCTTTAATTTACTTCCAGATGAGATGATTGAGATAATTGATAATCCTTTGGTGCTTTTAGATTTACTCGGATCAGATTGGGTGCCGCTTGAGAACCAATCCATGAGCCATAGCTATTTCAGTTCAAGTGATATGGGGTCTGTGACTGAGGACTACTCTATAAGTCATCATCTCAGGCACAACTTAGTCCTCAACCACAGACTAGGATAATCCCATATCTTTGTCTTCAATGTTTTCATCTCAGTCTATAAAAAAATAATGAAAACAAATTTGATCTATTTCATCGGATGGATAATCCCATATCTCCTAATATTTTTATTGGCACATAAAAATCAGCATGATATTGTGAATGATAGCAATATATCGATTGAATGATATGACAACAATATATAATTAACTTTAGCACATTACAAATGTATCATCTTTAAATATTCGTCATACAGATTGATTCACGAAAATATATTATTGAACATAAAACAAGAGAATACAACAAACAGAAAAACATGACAAACTTTTTTTTGTATATATCTTGTTGAACTAAAACAAAGATTATAGAAAGAAGAAAAAAAAAACTAAAAAGATTACCGTGAATGCTGAATAGCTTGCAGTCAAAAAATGAATTTTGTATCTTGATGTTCAAGGTTTTGGTTTTGTAGGGTTTCTAGAAGGAGTAATAAAGAATTAAATAAGTTGCAAGTTTACATTAAAAACGAAAAGAAAAGTCAAAGAAAAAAAAACAACTTTCAAGATAAAACATATAGGGAAGTACGGGGAGAGTCTTCGCTCCCGTTCCATGCTGAACATACAGCCCCTCTCTGCGTGACACGTATCCATTTTCATTCAGATTTTACTTTTGTTATTGAGCCAATTAAACGACGCCACGTCGCCAATATTTTGCAGCTGCTTAACCCATGGTTAACCATGGTCTTCGGTCTAATCAGAGCTTACACACAGCACACTCTAAAGTCTATTCTAGCAGCATTTTTCTCTTCCCACTTTATTGCAAAAACACTCATTCCCTTCTGCCAATTTCTTCACAATTTTTGAATTTTTCTAATTTTTTTTCTTTACAAGCAGCTACTTTCTCCATGGTAATGTAAAGGGGCAGCTCCAAAGTTTCTGTAAGTTCCTAAGTTATATCATCTAACATGTTTTTTCATTGAATTCTTTTAACAATTGATCTAAACTGATAATAAATTCTCGTCTGAGGATAAGACGCATAGTTCCCTTTTTTCCTGCACTTAATAACAACATGATTTGAGGTACTCACTTTGAATACTGTGACTTGTGACTTACGTAATTTCTAATACGTTATGTGAAAAGATTCTTTATACTATATTGATATTCATATATAACTTAATGAGAAAATTTTCATATAATTTTAGCATATGCATACCTCTCAAATATTTGAGTATTGGTGTATCAAATACAGGCTAACAACTTGGAGAAAAAAACGTGATTAATATTTTAACTTCTTTGACTTGCATATCACGCGGTAATAGAGTGACATAATAAACAAAAAATGAGAGGCTAGTGTTGGTCCATTAGCACGAACCTACTAAAATTCACGAGATTCCTGCCTCCCGAGAGAATTGGGAAACGATTCCCATTCTTTATCAGATGGTTGTACTCTGGCCCAACACTTACCAGGTGCTTAGTGTCAGGGCTGAAGTCCACCCACGGGAGTCTGATGAACTCCTCGAAAAAGTTCAACCCCAACCTAAGTGCAACAATATTTTTCCTCACCTCCATAATAGTGTACCTCTCATCTCCATTTCTCCCTTCTTCCTGCCAACTTCCTGCCAAGTCACACTTGCAGAACTGCATTCTACATTTGTAATTGATCAGAGAGGCCCATGTTCTCACCTAAACCTTTCAAGAACAAAAAATACACCCTAGGCTCCACCCGAACCTAGATTTGGTTCATCAAACACTTTCTCGAGCCACTGACTTCTGGTTAGAATAACCATGCTGGCCTGTGAGTCTACAACTGTCATCACATAAATGTAATGAGACAGAACTACGAATAATGAAAACCGTTAACAAAAGGAAATTTAACTGTTTTGACGCAACATATCATACATAATATAATGGGTCATATGCAGTCCCACGTTTAATTAACATTAAAATAAACAAATACTAACTTGAGGAATACCCTTAAGCTAATATCGAAAACACATGTGTTATCATCACTTCTTGGCATAGAGAATTACTAATGGAATAACAAACAAAACTATGCACTTCTTGACATGGAGAATTACTTATGGAATAACAACCAAAACTAGGAAAGAAACTACAATGCAAGCCAGACAACAACATATAACCGCCACTTTGGTCTAGACTCCATCATCTACACTTTGTACAAAACTTGGCAGAGTCTTCGTGATTTCACTCTTGTGCTCAACATTGTGACTCTCAGTACTATGTGATTCATTGTGGTTATTATTGTAAGGAGGCTGGTTTGTAGTATTTGTAGATCGACTGCCACTCGGTGCATTGTGATTCACGTTTGTAGTTGCAAACCTTAGAATATGCCTAATATGGTCCTCCCAAATAAATGAAAAGGAGTGATCACAGTATGTAGGACATTTGTAGTAATAACATCCATTTACAATGGGCCAATGGGAAACTCATCTATTCAACTGCAATGGGATCGATGTTATATTTCACATAACATCCTTATTTATAAGTATACATATCATTTTTAAACCACATCAAACATTTTAACACAAAACACATTCCAAACAACCTTTGTCGTGTTGGTTATGGACAAAGACGAGACATGCAAATACGAAAACCAATAATAAATGAAATCAAAACTAGTTACCATAAACCCTAGTGATTGAAGTATGATTAATGAAAAAATAGAACTAAGAAGTATAACAAATTATCGTTGGAGATGGAGGATTGCACAATCACTAGGGAATTCGGACCAATTCGATGGATTCATGTTGGACATTTTTCTAGGCTTTTGCACAAGAGAGGAGTGTCGCGTATTGAAATTGGAGAAAATGACTAGACAAGCTCATCTATTAAAGTCACTTTCCCTAGGGACATTATAGTCATTTCATATGATTTAGTATGATTTATATGTTTATTTGACGTACCAAAGTGGATATTAATCTTAATTACAAAGTAGTAACAAATCACTTTTCAAAGACCAAAGCAGTTACAAAAAAGCAGTTATTAGATAATACGCCGTATTAGATGACTTTTAATAACTATTGAAATAAAGTGATACAAATTATTAACGGAACCAAACGCCCTCTTACTTTTATCATTAGTTAGATTTGTTCTCTAGAATTCAACTCAATTCTCTTTTCCATTCTTTCTTGTATTCAAATAGTTTTCTTTGCATTCAAATCATTCTCTTTTAGTTTAAAGCATTTGCATTGTTTTCATAGCATTCTAGTTTAGTGATCTTCTGCATTCAAAAACTATTTTCATGAAATTTGCATTTGAATTAAAAGCATTCTGCATTCATCCTGCAAAAAACACAATATAGCAACCGTGACAACCATTAGTGTTTTGCATTAAAGTGTTAAACATACATCCACCACTCACTTGGGATATGATATTTGGTTCGTAAATATACTTACCAATATATTATAACTTGATTCGTACACTTGCGAGAATATGAATATAGGTGTAACAATTGACTTGTTGACTTTTTCTTCTTTTCTCGCTACACTAAAGTTCCCATCAGACACCCTTCGCTTTCATCACCAATACACAGGAGGAAATCATACATGTTACAATGGGAGCAAGCTGACTGGGACAATTATAGGGAAACGCAAGCCATTCAATAGTTACCCAACAAAAACTGTTTATGCAACCAGGAGGTGGCGTAAGCATCCTCTCAAAGCGTAGTTTTTACTGATATTATATTCATTGTGATAAAATGTGCAATTCCTTGACACTGATGTTATTTGTACAATTCTTTTTGCGGCAGATCCCATCTATGTCTGTTGCGGCACTAAGTGCTCGAACTTGTACTAAGCATAACTTTTACTGTAATACTGCCCAGACCCCATCTATGTCTGTTGCAGCACTAAGTACACGGGGGACACTGAACCCGTCGGGGGTGGAAGTCGTATGTGGCATATCGTGTTGAGAATGCAGCATCCCGTACTGAGGCACCACCATACGGTACTGAGGTTGCGACATATCATTGTGCACACCGGTCACGACACACTGCCTGTCTATGGCATATAGTAGTACCCACTCGGCTCTATCGGTTGCAACATATACATTTGTGGTTGGGGTAGGCTTATGTCGTAGGCATACCCAGATGGTCATCAACACTAATCAGTTTCGTAAAAACCTGACGTTGGTCGCCGATGTCCAATGTTTGATACATCACATTTGGTGATGACCCATCAAAACCGTATCCATACTGAGTACACGGTAAATCACCACCCCGGGATCCACCAAAACCCCCCTCTCGGCTCACCATCGAAACCTCTAGTCTCCCACCGCGACTTCCTCTAACTAATGAACCACTACCAATCATCTATAATGTAATATATAATATCAATACCAAATCTAATGCAATTATACTAATTCAATCAAGTATTCATTTAACTAATGCAAATTATACCAATTTTGAAAAGCTACAATCTTCAATCTATAACTTATATTCTAACATTTTACACCTCAAATAAATAACATAATCTTAAATACAATCCACATAATTTACATTCAATCTTCAATTCTCAAAATTCATCCAAATAACAAGACATTATAACAAATTCACAATAAATCTTCATCCAAATACCCAAAATTCCACCAAATAACCTAAAATTATAACAAATTCAACATACCCATAGCAAATCAACATCAAAACTATCACTTATATTCATAATTACAAAAAATTCCCAAAAATCAACCAAATACCCTAAAATTACAACAAATTCAACATACTCATATCAAGTTAACATCAAATCCCTCCATACGGAGCAATTTTGTATAATTTGCTATTTTATCCTTCAAAGCTAATTGTATAATGTATTTTCCTTTTCAGTATCACCACATTATTAGCTAATCTATATAAAACTCAATTAAGGCTTGTTCATGTACATAGAAAGATAATCTTTCCTTATTTAAAGATTTGATTAACTGGAATCTGTCATGGATGAATATTTTTTTAATTCATTATGCTCCCCACACGATAAAGAATAATTCAAATAAATAAATAAAAGAGTAGAAAAGGCAATTGGAAAAAATTTATGGCAATAAAATACGAAAAGAAGATTTAATCATTTTTCTTTTTTTTTCTATTAAACATTTACACTTATTTATCTCTTTTATAATTATTTATGGGTCGTGTGTTTCTTGTTATATTGCTGAATTCATAAAATATACCTTTGACTTATTTTTTATTTTTTCCATCATATTTTGTTTTCTTGATCATTATTGTATATAATTGAAAAATATTTCGCGATGTACATGCAAAAATAAATCCAAATAACACATTCCATTATCAATTCTCTTGAAAAAGCTCAACGAAATTATTGATTTGTCAAAACTAAGAATTAAATAGATTGAATTTAAATAAACTGAATTTGGTGTATTAATTTATCAACAATTATTAAACAGAAATGCAGCGGGGGAATAAATCACCATAACATGACCAAAAAAAAACTGCATGTGCAGTGCTTTCACACGAAAACAAAAAAAAAACAAAAAACAAAAAAAAAGAAAGAAAAGAGAAAACTATGTTGTAAATGATTTATTGGAATAATCAAGAAATTAATCTACCAACGTGAACTGTGCAGAATTTACAAATATATAACTGAATAATTTTACATTTTGTGGTTATGTATGGAAAGAGAATATCAATAATTAATGTAAGAGACTATTTCTATTAATTTGGTGATTCTAATGGGAGAAATCATGAAATTAAAAAAGGAAGATATATAAAGTTGTTAGCTTGAGACGGGTAAAACAGTAAGCATCAAGAAATTGCTCTGTATGGAGGGATTTTGCTCTATATATATTATCTCCCTATCAGTTATATTCATAATATAACAATAATCCAAGGTTTACAATATTAAATTTAAGAATTACAATAAAATCCCAAAATTCAACATAATGCTCTAAAATTAACATATCCATATCAAATCAACACCAATCTATCAACTATATGCATAATTACAACAATAATTCAAGTCTCACAATATAAATCTAAAAATTACAACAAAGTCCCAAAATTCCACCTAACACTCAAAACTTTTAGCCAAATCCAACATGCCCATATCAAATCAACATCAAATCTATCACATATCTTCAAAATTACAACACTAATCCAAAATTTACATTATAAAATCTACAAAAATTGAAATATAACAAAACTTCAAATAAGTTAGAGACAAAAGGTCAAAAAAATAAAATAAAAATAGATCACATACCTTAATGCTAATAGATGATATTAGGAAGCTTAATCTAACAATAATAATATAATTGGATGGAATTTTAGGGTAAATTTTTGCCTCGTGTTCTTATTTTTCGAATGTATGTGTGTGTGTGAATTGTGTAGAAGCCGAATGTGTATTCGACTTCTGGAATATTAAAAAATAAATAAAAATGGACGACAAGCGATTTATTGCCTTTTATCTAATATTATTTATCTCCTCTTTTTTTTAAGCAACAAAAAATCATAACATGCGACAATTTTCATGTAAACTAATTTTTTTTTATCAACAACGTGCTTTTACAGTCAAACGTGATCGTTCAAACATGACATGTTAGAGGCGAGAGGATCACCTCTAACCATGTGACCAAAGAAAGAAGGTGATTTGTCACTTGTGTAGTCTGTCATCGTCAGCCTCCCAAGGATAGAGGCGATTATGGGCCTCTCATATTACAGAAGGCCCAAAATTCACCTCAAAACCCACCAATAATGTCGGGGAGACCCGTTTTCGCCTATAATGTTGGCCTGCTATATTGAGGCATTCTTGTAGTGATAACGAATTTAACATTAGTATAGTACAAGTATAATTATGTAAAACTCGATTTTTTTCTAAAAGAAACTAAATATGACATAGATATCGGGGAGGAACAAGAAGATCTAAGAAAGAAGCCTTCTTGTAAGGTTGTCTAGGGCTTGTCTTTTCCCCATGTCACGTCACTTCCCCCTTCATCTTCCTTTCTATCCATTCTTCACATCTCACTTCCCACTCCTCTTTTTTGTCTAACTATGGAACAGATCATCTCTAAAACTCAACTGCTACTTTCTGAAGTAGAACCACCAAACCCCTCTTCTCCCATCCATCACCCCCCATCCTCCATTACTTTAATCTGCAAAATCATTAGTGACAAAGGTCAGAATCTCAATGCCTTCATTACTAACATCCTTAGAGTTTGGAATCCTAAACACGCTGTCAATACCAACATTGTAGCAACAAATACAATGGTTTTTTGTCTTTGATTCCTTCCGCGAAGGCGTCAACATTCTCAACTCTTCTCCCTGGTCCTTCAACGGATACCACATTTGCATAAAAGTCTGGTGCGAAGAGCAAGCTCTCTCGGATATCCTCTTCGACTCTTCCGAGTTCTGGATCCAGGCTTTCAATATTCCATCCAAATATACCAACCTGGACACAACCCGTCAGATTGGTACTCGGCTCGGTACATTTATCAAAGCAGACCTTGCTGGAAAAGACCCAAGGTGGTCCAAGTCGATCCGCATTAGAATCGAAATCTTTGTTGATAAACCTTTGGCTGATAAAATTTACCTTGCATTTGCTGATAGTATCACTGCTCTCGCTGAACTTAGGTACGGGAGACTGCCAATTTTTTGTTACTTCTGTGGCTGCATTGGACACAAATTAGATTTTTGTCCTTCTATCCCCATACCTCACCTAAAACCAGAGACCTTCTCCTTTGGTCTGTGGCTGAAAGAAGAAAGCCTCTTCAGTTTCAATCCTGCTTTCAAAAAGAAAAACTCTTCCTTTGTGTTTTCCCATCCACCAACTACCACCTCTCAAAACTCTGTCGTCAACATAAACCCTGCTTCTCCCCCTTCCCCTAAAACCCAAAGGCCAAATACATCTCCTCACGAAACTGCCATCTGTCCTAATCCAACAGGTCCTAAAGCCCAACTCCCTGCTGAATCTTCAGATTCTCAACTGCCACCTGTCAACCCATCTAACTCTTCTATCCAACCCATTTACCCATTTGCGTTACTCCAACCAAAACCCAACGACCCCTTTGATTGGTCTACCTCTAAAATTTGAGCTCCTCCCCTTGGGTTTAACTTGAATAACCCCAACTCATTCAACTGTCCTCGAACTATTCCTCCTCCTCCCAAGCTTAAAAGATATCCTAATCCCAACTTTGACAATCAACCTAATAACTCAAAAAAAAAAAAATACAATTCCCTCCCATCAACATGTTTGCTCCTCCTCGCCCCCTCTCCATTAGGGGTAAACGTACTGCTCATATCAAGAAGCTTGCTAGACTTCATCCCTACCTCCTCAACCACCCTAAAGCTATTAGCTCTGTTGTCATCACTGAAATCCCTAGCCCTGATAGGGATAATAGCCTGGAATGATCATCTTTGCGTGGAACTGTCGCGGTTTTGCCCGAACCGAGACTAGACGCAAATTCTGGGAAATTGTACATAAGCGTGTTCCTGATTTCCTTTTCCTTTGTGAAGTTAAGACCAAAAAAATTAAAAATACCCCTGCCCGTCTTAGTAAAGCAAGCTATTCTAACTTCCATTTTGTTCCTCCCATCGGTATTGCGGGTGGATTGCTGATTGCTTGGAAATCTCACATCAATTCCTCAATTATTTTTGAAAACCAGTGGACTATTAAATTGAAAATTTATGAAGAAAATCCCTGGTACCTTTTGGTTGTACACGCCCCATGTACTCATTTTGGGAAACTCATTTTCTGGCATCTTCTTCATGAGCTCCTTAATACCGCCAATCTACCAAGTGTAGTCATTGGTGATTTCAACTCAATTACCAGCTAAAAAGACAAATCTGGTGGGAGACCTTTCTCATCTTCATCTAGCTTGGGCCTCTCTCATCTCATGGATTCGCTTGGTTTAATTGATATTGAATACAGGGGAAATGACCATACTTGGTCAAATAAACGATCGGGGATAACCAATATTAAACAAAGGATTGATAGAGCCGTTGCTTCGGCTGATTGGAATACCCGTTTCCCAGATGCCTCCATTCTTCACCTTCCAGCTATCCAATCTGATCACTCACCTCTTCTCCTCAATATCATTCCCCCCATTACTCGTGGTCCAAAGCCTTTTCGCTATGAAGATATGTGGAGCAATGACCCTACTTGTCAACCCATCATAGAATCCTCATGTACTCCATCTTGTAAAGGCTCAGCTCACTTTATACTTCACTCTAGCATCAAGCAAACCAAAACAGCCCTTAAACTCTGGAACCTCTCCCACTTTAAACCCCAACTCATCTCCATGCAAAAACTACGTGACAAATATTGAGGAAATCCAGGGCCTAGATCAAACTGATCACTCTCTTGTGGTGGAGGAAGAGCTACAACAACAACTTGATAACCTTCTCTTTTTGGAAGAAATCAAGTGGAGACAGCGGGCTAAAGAACAATGGCTCTCCTACGGAGACGCCAACACAAGGTACTTCCATTTGTCGACTATCATTAAAAGAAGAATCAATCATATTAATCAAATTCATGATCCTTTAGCTAATTGCAATGTCTCTAATTGGAGTGATATTGGAAATGTTTTTGATAGATATTTTGTGAATCTTTTCACTTCTGTTAACCCCCCACAGGATTCAGATCTTGATAATCTATTCCCCTCCATCATCTTCGACTCTGATAATCACTCCCTAATCCAGCCTCCTTCCATTAAAGAGATCAAAGATGTTGTATTTGCATTTGAATCTTACAAAAGTCTGGGGCCGGATGGGCTGCCTCCTGTTTTCTTTAAAAAGTTTTGGCACATTGTCGGTAATGAAGTTACCAATTCTGTTTTGCACTTCTTCCATAGTGGTAGCTTTTTCAAACCCTTTAACCACACATTCATTACTCTTATCCCCAAATCTAATAATGCTTCTCGTGTTGATCAGTTTAGGCCTATAAGTTTGTGTAACACCTCTTACAAAATCATCACCAAACTCTTGGCAAATAGGTTGAAACCCCTTCTCCCTTCTTTCATCTCCCCCCTTCAATTCGCATTCATTCCTGGTCGCTCCATCGTTGATAATTCTATCATCACTCAAGAGGTCATGCACTTTATAAACTCTAGAAAAGGAAAACAAAGATTTATGGTCATTAAAGTTGATCTTTCCAAGGCTTTTGACCGTGTGGAATGGTTTGTTCTCCTTAACATTCTTAAATGCCTTGGTGTTGATAGCAAATTTTCTAATTATATCTCGACTTGCATCTCTACCTCCTCCTTTTCCACCCTCATAAATGGATCCCCTTATGGTTTTTTCTCCCCTTCTAGAGGAATTCGACAAGGGGACCCCCTCTCTCCCTCCCTTTTCCTCATCATCACAGAAATCCTATCCCGTATTCTCTCAAGAGCTGAAAATATGCATCTTTTCAAAGGCATCAAAATTTCGAGAGGTAGCAACCCCATCTCCCATATCCTGTTCGCGGACGACATCCTTATCTTTTGCCGCGCAACTGTCGAAGATGCTGATACTATTATTCAATGCATTTCTCTGTTTGAGAAATGGACTGGTCAAACCATTAGCAAAGAAAAATCTTTCATCCATTTTGGTAAAAATTGCACCCCTTCCACCAGAAACTCCATTCGGAATATCCTTGGTATGAAAAAGTGTTCTCACAAGCTTAAACACCTAAGCCTTCCATTCTGTATTACAAACAATAAAGCATCTAACTTTTCTGACCTTGCTTTTAAGCTTGATCATCACTTGGCGGGCTGGAAATCGGGTTTCCTATCCCAAGCGGGATGCACTGTTCTTATTAAATCCACAGCCCAAAGCTTTCCAGTTTACATCATGTCCTCCATACTCCTTCCTAAGTCCATTTGTGATATGTTGGACAAAAAAACCCGTCATTTTTGGTGGAATGGTGGTAACTCTCCTAAATTCACAGCTCTTAAATCTTGGGATTCCATTTGCAAACCAAAAAGTATCGGAGGTCTTGGTTTTCGGCGTACAACTGATTTCAATCGTGCTCTATTATCAAAAACTTCTTGGATTTTTGCATCATCTGCAAACAAACCTTGGCAACACATGTTCCAATCCAAATATGTGCGCCACCATGATTTTCTCACCCTTAATGTGAAGAGAACAGACTCCACTCTTTGGAAAAATATATGTTCTTGTTGGGATATAATTGCTCGAGGCCTTTGCCATAAGGTTACCCATAATTCCAACCTCCGTATATTGGAAGATCCTTGGATTCCATCACTCCCAAATTTCAAACCTGAACCTATAAATCCTTTACCTGCTACAATTTACCAAGTGAAGGATCTTCAAATTCCTAACTCCAATTCTTGGAACCTTGACCTCATTAGATCCCTTTTCCCCCCTACTCTGCCATTGCTATCTCAAAAATTCAAATTCCTGCTTCTGGGAACCCAACCCGCGTGATCTGGACTCCCTCGACAACAGGGAAGTTTACTTCGAAAAGCGCCTATTTGGTGGTCAATCGCGTCGCTTCACTCCCCCGCCTTTGGAGATTGCAAAATCCTGGAAACTCTTGTGGAAAGCCCCTACCCACGAGAGGAAACAACTTTTTTCTTTGGAGAATTCTTTCAAACTCTTTACCTACTAGAGAAAAGCTTTGTTCATTCATCCCTAACCTTGAACCCCATTGCCTGCTCTGTAACCATGAGAATGAAAATAGAGAACACCTTTTCCTCCAATGCCCATTTGCTTGCACCATCTGGTTCTCATCGAAATGGGCTTTTCGCCTTGAATCTGTCTCACATCTCTCCATTCTTGAATGGGTATCTATGATTCTTAACCCATCAGCAAACCTCGTTCCAAATCAGGAGATGTTCTGTGAATTCCTTAATTTTTCGATTTGTGCCATGAACTTGATTTGGATTAACAAGAATAACTTGCTCTTTGGAAACCCTTCAATGAATGAAATAAAGGTGTCAAAGCTGGCTGAAAAACAGGGAAGGGAATTTACTAATGCCCATCTTTCACTTTTGACTCAAAAGCAAAGTCGCCCTCTCTGTTATGAATGGACCCCCCACCCCGACGCTTCCTCAAAGTTAGTTGTGATGCAGGTTTTCTGGATAATGAAGCATCGGTTGCATACATCATTCGGAATCATTGCGGTGGTATTTTGGCAGTAGCAACCTTTTTGATTCCCCTTGCAAATGCGACAGTGGCTGAAATTCGAGCTATCAATCTTGCCTCCCAACTCTTACATAGGCTGAATCATCAAAAAGTGATATTTGAGACAGATTCGCAACTTGCTGTTGACCTCATCTCCCAAAAGAGTTGTGCTTCTTTCTGGAGTGCTGAGGAGGACCTTAAAGCCATTGCAGAGTGCTGGAGTAATTTTGGTTGCTGGAAAATTAGGAAGATTCCTAGACTTGGTAACAAAAGTGCTCATAATTTAGCAAAGTGGGATTTTTGCTCCAGATGGTCTGGACCGATACCTTGTTCTTCATTTCCTATTATCACTTTAGAGGAATCATTTATTGATTCCTCCTCTTTCTGTAATGTTTGTAAGACCTGTAATGTTTGTAAGACCTTTGTTGTTTAATGCAGTATATTATTTTAACCAAAAAAAAAAGAAGAAATATAAGTTGCTGTTTGTAGGGAAATGTAAACATACATTTGGTAGATTCATATGTACCAAACGATATTTATTAATTTTAATTAGAATCCTACTTTTGGTAGGTACCTTATCATATATAAGAACATGTCACGAAAAACTGAAATTATTTGATATGAATGTACCCCATATTTGGTATATATATTTGGTACAAACATTGTATACATATATTAGGTAAGAAATTGCAATTATTGACACGTGTATTTTGTATTGGATGCTAGCTAGCTAAGTTGAAGAAGAAAAACATGGATACAAGGAGGTTAAATATTAATATAATTCTTATTTTTCAACATTTCTAAGTGCATCTTAACTAATATTTTTGTTCATTTTTCTTATTTTACTGTTATTCTTATTATTAATAAATATGTTTCAAAAGAATAAATCATAAGATTTATGAGAATCACGTCTAGGACTCAAGGCTTAAGTCATGACTTTTAATTTATGTCTCTAAAATGGTGAAGCACTGTCATCTCGTACGTCCATCACCCCTAATTAACACATTGACTACACAACATATGGGTGAATATTTTTGTAATTCCAAATGTAACATTGTAATAGATTATTGATCCTCCATATAATTCCCACATATTATGAATTTGATGACCAACTTTTTCTAATTATAGAAATTTCACCTTGTCTATCACAAAAATCTCTACATTCAGATTCTTGAGACTTTCCTAATTAAGAATCACTTATAAAATCATATTCTTGGTACTCCAGTTAATTCCAACAGATTATTATAAGTGTGACGAGCTAGATTCATCTAATTACAAAAATCTCATCCTAGACCTACAAAACATTATCCATTGCAATTGTCATAATCTTAGTTTCTCACCCCCTATAAAATGGTCACATACATCCTCACTCATATAACAAACAAAAAAAAAACGTAGCCCACTTGAAATTAATATTTGATAGAAAAAAGAAAAAAAAGCAATGGTTTCCTTGCAATTCAAAGGGTTTCTTCTTTTTCTAGTATTCGTTAATGCCAATCTCCCTTGGGTTGCTTCACAAAACCCATGGATAGTTTTACTTCGAGATAATTCAACGAATCAAACAATAACTGCCCATTGCACAACCAATGGCCAGAGTGACGGGACAAAGAAATTCCCTCCAGGTGCTTTCTTGGTTATTCGTGCTCCTTTGAATCCTGCTACCAGAACTGTTGTATCATGCGACTTGTTCCTGGGAAAACTACGTGGCACTTTTGTTGTTTTCGATACGGAAAGAAATGACGAAGCCAGATGTATTCTTATCAAAAACACATGTACATGGAGCGTTTCCGAAGCTGGACTTTACTTGTCGGCTCTGCCTAAAGATCTGATACATTTCAAATGGCCAGCCCAAAAGCCAAGTTTAGCTTAACATAATTTGTGGGGTATCAGTAGATCGGTGGATGGAATTATATCATTTATTGGGATTATTATGATAAGTAATAATGTGTTACACAATTACTCTATCCATGGATCAATGAAATAATTATAATTTTATTTGGTTTTTTATTGCTTTTGATCTTTCTTTCTTTTTATGTTAATTATATGACGTGGACTAGTGTATATGGAGGGCTCAAATAAATTGGGCCATATTCTTTAATTCATATATGTCCATAATTTTAGGTTATGATTTACACGAATTCTGAATTATGCATAAAATATTGATAACAGGACTATACCTATTTGTAGATTAATTTGTCAATAGGGAAAAAAACTTAACAACTTTATGGATTTGATGTATCTCAACTTGGTTAGGGATGAAATGAATCTTTCACAAGATGTATAAATTTCTAAATATATTCAGCTGTAATAGCCATCAAGATTTAGTACATGTTGACCATTATTTACACCCACTCTTTCAAGATTCAAGTATCGGATACTGACTTGACTGCAAATGGTAATAATGGTGAAACAAACTCCTCTGTTACTCCTTCTACTGATCTCCCTCCCATTTCACTCTTCTTACAACATTGGAGATTCCGTGCCCCTTTTTGTCAACAAAATCGGTCCCCTCAACAATCCCAGGTATCATTTCTTTGAATTGTATATCAACATTTTATGGCATCCCTTTTGCTATTATATCACCCCTTTTTTTGTTCTGCAAATGGGGTTTTCGTGATCTTGTCATCTCCTATTGATTTCGAGTAAATTATTTTCATTCATTTCATCCAGAGCCTTATTTTGTACAAAAACATGTAATGCCAAAATGGGTTTTTAGTGATGATGCATCGATTGCAATTAAGACTACTAGTGGTTGGTAATGGTAGCCCATTATGGTTTCTTGCAGAAAATATTAAATTGTGTGATACTGCGACTCGTTTATGATCTTGGCTGCATAAGTGATAGACTACTTGTGAAACTTAATTAAGCTTCATGGCCAGCTTCCTTGAGTATTATTACTGCTTTAAAAGTTATAAGTGATGATGAATTTGAGGTAATACTTCACTAATTTGAAAGAAAGATTGAATCTTTATCCTGTTAACGTATGTTTACAATCCTTCTCTTTGTAAATGTGCTTTGCCAAAGAATTTATCAAAGTGTGCTGCAGTCCAGGCACGTTAGCGCAACATGTAGTTGCTGCAATGGAAATTGAAATGCCTTTGTTAGGAGAATTTTCGGGCTTGCCTCTTACTGAAGTGTTTATTTGTTATGTTCTTGCAGCGAAACATACCAATATTACGAGTTGGCCTTCTGTCGTCCAGGTGAGCTACGACAATCACACCAACCTTCTAAGTGATCTGATAAATGTGGTTTGCAGCGATTCTGAAGTTCCTTTTAACTTTTCCATTTCCTTTCCTATTTCAGTTAGGGTCTCGTTGTTTGTAACCTGACAATGCATATCTAGAGTTACAATGCGCGCATAACTTTATAGAATTTGCATTATTTAGTCGATTTATTGTTTCTGTGCAAATCGTTATTGTTCGTTTCTTTGCCATGTGTGGCTACATGGCATAATTTGAACAAAGTAGAACTGGGTTCCAGATAAGATCAGTATGATGTTGAAGGTAAATAAAGAGCATTTATTGCCATTCAGTAGATTAATTTTTTTTTTTTTTTGGGTGCAAGCAAATGATCCATGATAGAGTAGATTAGTGGATTAGAGGGGCTCTTCTGATAATTTGTTACAAGATTTAGTTTGTTGATATATATATATGTGTGCTGCATCAGCTCATTTGTAACACGCATATGAATCTTGAGAGCAGTGGTTTATTCTTTATTTGACCATGAGCCAGAGTTTCTTGCATTCCAACCAAGAAAGGCAGATACCTTGCCCATGTTGTACTGGGCTAAAGAGTAAGTCCCATCATAGAAGAGATAAAGAACTAACTACCACTAATCTGCAAGTATAGAGACAGTAGCGCCTTGACTCGTAGATAAATAAGAAGGTCGAGACTATACTTATCTCTTAAAATTCTTTCTTCATCTTAGTATTCGTTAACATAGTACAATGCATAAAGAAATACTTCCCAACCAAACATCCGGGGAATCTGATAATTTTCTACATAAAAACTTTTATAAAATATGTTGATATATCATACTCATTTGGCATGCATCATTATTCATAAGAAGTCATGTCCCCCTCGTTTTATCCTCTGCAGAGCAAGTGCTTGAGAAGAAGGAAAGTCTTGGGGAAATTTTGAATGGTGACCGTTTGACAAACTCTTTGTACGAGTTGGAATTTGCAGTTAATAAAACTCAGGGAGTTGTTTGCCAACAGACGCTTGATAAGGGTGACACTGCTAAGTTCAGGGATGCTGTACGAAAAGATTTTTACTACCAGATGTACTGTGATGATCTTCCGTTGTGGGGGTTCATTGGCAAAGTTGAAGATGAAAGCTGGACTGCCAGCAGTAAAGGGTCAAAGTATTTCCTGTTTACACATGTTCAGTTTGATGCTCTTTATAACGGAAATCAAGTTATAGAAGTCCGTGCCTTCTCTGATCCAAGTCACGTGGTGGATATAACAGAAGATGTTGACATCAAGGTTGAGTTCACTTATTCTGTAGTTTGGACCGGGGTCTCTACGCTTTATAAGAACAGAATGGACCGCTACTCCAGGGCTTCCTTACTGCCTATACTCCGAAAAATTCATTGGTTCTCTTTTATCAATTCAGTCGGTATAGTTATTCTGCTTATGGGACTGCTTTCCGTGCTTTTCATGCGACATCTCAAGAATGATTTGAAAAAGTAATTTCTCTGCTTATACTACTTTCTTTTTAACTCTTTAGGTTCTAGTGGATCATTGTATCACTAATCTTATATACAAGTATCTTATTTTAAAATTTAGCCCTTGAATTTATACCCAGATGGTCAACTGGAGATGAAGAGGAGGATAAAGAAGTTGGCTGGAAGTATATTCACGGGGATGTTTTCAGAAGTCCACCAAATCTACCTTTGTTTTCTGCTGTTTTGGGCTCTGGTACCCAGTTGTTGACAATGTAAGCTGTACTTCACCCTTCTTCTGCATGTAAAAGTCTATGAAGCCACCTATTTTGCAGCTTATGTTTGGTAGTTAGTTTTATCGAAACTTATTTATTCCATTTTCTCGAAACAGTTAATATGAGAAAAACCTGAAATTCGGATAGAAATTAATATTAGAAAAAACCTTCGTGTTGATTTCATAAATTTGATGCCTTATCTCTTTTATCAGCTACCTTGTGCTAACCTTATGTAGGATGAAACTCATCCTGTAACTTAGGTACACTGCACATTGTAATTAATACCCGTTAATAGACTTGAATAAAAAGTGTTACTTTGCATATTAGTACTTCTATATGCTTTTCTGTATAGGTTTGCCCATTGTGGTTGACGTCGTTGACCCATGCATCAAGATTCTTAAAGAGAATGAAGCAATTCAGTATTAATGTTTTTATAGGTGTATCTTATGAATAATTCTTTGCTGGTCTGCAGGGTTTTTATCTTATTTATTTTGGCATTCATGGGAGTCGTATATCCCTACAGCCGTGGTGCTCTCTTAAGTTCTCTATTTATTGCTTACATTCTTACGTCAGGAGTTGCTGGCTATAGCTCGGCATCGTTTTTCTGTCAATATGCCGAAACTGGTTGGGTATGGATATACAATTTCCTATTACATTCATTTGAAGCTACTTTCCATATGAAATGATGGGGCTTCTGCAACTCTTACAGGAAAGGAGTACTATTCTTGCAGGGACGCTCTACCTTGGCCCGTTTCTTTCCTTGGCATTTATCCTTAACATTCTCTCGGCATATCATGGAATAACTGCAGCACTTCCTCTTGGAACCATACTTGTCATTCTTCTTCTATATTCATTATTTGCAATCCCACTAATTTTCCTTGGTGGAGTGATTGGACACCGTTACAAGTCTGAAATCCCGTCTTCTTCTGTTGCAAAGAAGTGTCCAAGGGAGATTCCGTCATTGGCTTGGTATCGGAAAACCCCAGCTCAAATGTTTCTTGGAGGTCTTTTACCTTTCAGTGCCATTATCTTGGAATTGCAAAACGTGTGCTCTACAATCTGGGGATATAAAATATACACTGTTCCTGGAGTTCTGTTTGTTATGTTCATCATTCTTGTCGTACTCACTGCAATGTTAAGTATTGGTTTGACATACTTTCAGTTGGCAGTGGAAGACCATGAATGGTGGTGGAGGTATGTTCTCTGTTTACTTTTTAGTTAGCATATGCGTGTGACTTATTCTTACACTCTTTTTGAGAACACGTCTTGTCTGGATGATGCTAGAGTTTTGCTATTTATGTACATACAAATGTAGAATCAACTGTACATGTCTGTTTCCTCGTTAGAGGCCCTGTTTAATCATATAATGTTGATCTTAAGTTTTCAATATGTTTTCTTAGTAACTGAATAATGTATTCTTCACTTGGCCGATTTTGAGTTGAGCATTAATAATAGGCATGCAACTTTTAGCTTTGGCAAATCAAGTCAGCTGGGTTCTGTAAAATGAAACCTTTTCTTCTATTGCCTCTTTCTTTTGTTTTCTTCGTCAGTGTGGACGTTTTTTTTTTCAAAATAGTTTCTCGAATTTGATAAAATTAAATTTTCTGATTTTTGGTTCTCGAATTTCAGAAAATTAGAAGTCTCAACGTTGTTCGCACTATTTTTTTTGTCCCTTTGTGAATATATTTTCTAGAGGAGGTTATGGCTATCTTACTTTCCTTCTCACACTCATTGATTTGATGCGCAACACCTCATTTGATAACCACTATAAGCCAAACACGTTATCTAAGAAAGACAATCATATTATTGTGCAGCAGTTATACTTGTCAAAGGCTACTCCATACATAATAAAAACCAAAAGAACCTTGAAAATGTATTTTTGAGCCTGCTTCTGCTGTCAAATTCTGTCTATCTGCAGAAGGCTTGATTGTGCCATTGTGGACTTGCAACTTTTGCTGTTGTTTTCTGTACTTTACCCTTCTCTTTCATTGTTAAGCATTTATACGCCACCTGATCCCCTTTTAACATCACTGTCTCACTGATAATATTATTGTGATAAATTCAGGTCTGTTTTACGTGGCGGCTCAACAGCAATATTTATGTTTGCCTACTGTATATCCTTCTACATCAAATCAAATATGAGTGGAGTCTTGCAGACTTCAGTCTTTGTCGGCTACAGTGCTTGCATGTGCTACGCGTTCTTCTTAATGCTAGGAACCATAAGTTTTCAAGCTTCAATGCTGTTTGTTCGACGTATTTACCATGCTGTCAAGAGTGAGTGAGCTTCATTTCCGTTGAATTGGAGCAGACATTGTTGTCACATCATACTCTAGCTAAAGTCACCATTGGAGCAATAGGAGAGGTAAGCTCTATATATATGGGGTTCTCTATGGATCCTTGTGTAATGACAACAGAGGAGATAAAGATGGGTTTGAACTTCCTCTACAGAGTGAGAGCCACTTTACGTATGACCTAACCATGCATAGCTCGACGAGAAATGGTGTTTTCAAGTAGGATGTGTAACTTGGAACTTCAACCAAGCCTCTCTTAATGTGCAATACAAATTATGCAGTATGAGAATGGCATTTTCTATGACTATTCTAGTTTGACGGTTCTTTTCGTTTATAGCTAGAAGCTGTACTGGAATTAGAGTTCTTGCGTCTAACTTACTTATGCTTCAACCAGAACTCGCAAAATGAATAGTAATAGGTTCAACAACAATACTGTATGTGTTTCTGGCACTCAACGTCTTGGTGTTGGTTAATGCCTCTTGTCACTAGATGAGCTTTGGGGCCTTCAATTAAAGGGAAACTTTGTACTCTTTGTTGCTCTCCAATTTCCAATATCTACACTGAATCGTATATATATGGTGTGTGTGTGTGTGTACCTGTGTGGATTAGTTGGATCATAGTTATATAGACATTAGACCATGTGTATGTAGTTTGTTACATTTCAATATGTCATGTGCTACTGCCTACTAGTGGCCTTATTGACCTCAATTTGTGAATGTCTTTGTCAGTTGGCCTAATCTAATGACACAACTTTAAATGTGGAAAATATATTTCAATGTGGATGCCCTCAATGACATAATTATCAACTATATGCTTAATTTTTTCTCAGGTTGATATGTCGACCATGCAGTTATGCAATAATTCTTTAGAACTTGAAATGCTTTTTAGATTGCCAAAATGAATAGGTTTATGGTTGGTGTGCTTCGTAAGAAATTACTGCAATTGCTTTTCTTATTGTTCGGGCTAATTAGTGTAAATTGTCTTAGGATACTTACCACTAATAGACTTAAGTAATTAAAGGAAATTTTGTTCCGCGTATTAAGTGAAATAAGAGGCATAATTTGACTTAATATACGGTTTGGTTTGTGCGAAAAAGAACTTGGTCTCTAAATTCGACGACGTGAAAAGACACAAATGCCCTTACTTTTAACAAACGCAGTAACAACTTATGAAAATGTGTTTTCACTTGTACTTAAGTTGTCTTAATTCGACATCAACCTCATTTCCCCAAAAATTAAAACATATCCAAAAATTGGGTGGGCTTCAGCACAAAGGTACGCGACTTGAACGCTAATTTTGACAGGCGATTTTGCTAATTTCGTCAAAATTCTTGCTAGTTTTTTTTCAATCCATTCAACTTATTAACGTTTATGTCTTATTTCCATTCTAATCGTTGAATCAAAATAGGTAATTGAGTGAAGGAGCTTCGCAAGGAGATTTAATTTTAAGAACTCAGTTGCTTCATCCTGCTTTTAACAACGGTACACTTCCTCTATCTATACTATGGTTTGGTGATGTTATGCTTGAATTTAATTAAACCCTAATTCGTGATATCAGGGCTCATGGTTTTGATTTGGGAGTTTTGAAAAACCCATGTAATCTGTTATGAATTGCATTTGTGATTGTGTCGACATGTGTTTGATACATTTCTTAGTATAAGGTACGGTTATCGAACACGGTGGGGTTAGTTTCCATGACTAAGTTTGTACATTACTCTGGTAATTCGCTTTCCATTATATACTGTTTGAATATATAACATGTGCTTGGTGGAGTTTATGTGAATATGAATAGTGATGTTAAATGTGGAGTTGCGGTAATATCAATTGAATGCGAAGTATAAGTATAACTTTGTCAGATTTGAAAATGTATTTGTCGTTACATCTTTCACATTTTTTCTGCTTAGCTTTTTAAAGAGTTGTGTTGTTGATGATCTCCCCACAAAATCTGGTATGTCATATGACAAGGGTACGTCATGCATGGACTCGAGAGGAGGAGACACTCTCATAAGGGAAATGAGGCAACAAGTTAACAAAGAAGGTCATTCTACCAACGTGTTCAGGGTCGGATACCTTAGGATGCTTGAAGAGAGGATTAGGGTGATTCTGCCTAATACACATGTTAATGCCTTTCCACACATTAAGTCTAAGTTAACCGTTTGGAGAAAGTGTTATCACCACCTACACGACATATTCGACCTCAGTGGTTGTGGGGTATGGTTCAATGATATCATAAAAACTATAGATTTATGTAACTATGAGTGGTGGGACTGGGTATGTTAAGGTATTCTATCGCAACCTAGTGTAACTCCGCGCCATTTTAAGTAACCAGAGTATACTCTTTGTATGAACTAAAAGCTAAATTTTTAAGATCTTCGTGCAGGTACACCCATACTGTGAGTGTTACTTAAGCATGCAATTTCCTTTCTATGAAGCTTGGGATGAGATGTTTGGGGAACGCATAGCATTTGGGCTTCGTGAAGACAATGTGGACGCTTTGGTTGTTATAGTGCCAGAAGTGATCGATGTTAACGTCATGATGTAGCATGGTCATCGTTGCTTATTATGATGTTGTTTCGTATTTTGATGTTGTTTTGTATTTCGATCCAGTGAACACGAATTTGCTTATGATTTTTGTGGATGTTATAAGTTAGAGAATCTAGCTTTTGAAGGTTATATTAGTCATGATCAGAACATGTGGTTTAAGTGGATGAATCTACTATTCTGAAATGCGACATTCCATTTTGTCAGCGTTTATGGCTATTGTCTTCTTTGCGTGAATTATGCAAAACCCGACAATTTAATATTGCAAAATCATTACAATTCCAAGGTTACTTGTGGGTTATTTGATGATATGGTTATATGGTGTTGCTATAAAATATCTCATTCAAGTGTTGCTTTACCTAATGCTACGAGAACATTCTACTAATATGTTGCACAATTTAATATTGTATACTCATTATAATTCCAAGTTTACATGTTGGTTATTTGATGATGTGGTTATATGGTGTAGCTTTAAAAAATCTCATTTAAGTGTTGCTTTACCTAATGCTACAAGAGTATTATGTTGTTATGTGGTACACAAGTTAACTTATTTTTTAGACTGTCACAATTTACAGTGACTGGATTTCTTGTTCCATACTCCAAAAAAAAACAATATCAAAGGAGCACCCACATAAAACATCTATGAACAACATACATCAACAAGATACTGAATTCAAAATATTTTATTAATAATAAAGGAAATATTCATAAGTTACACCAATACAAAAGTGCAACATTTATAAACATCCACACTTATGGGTTGCCGAACATGACATTTTGCCTTGACAACACCGTAATTTCCGGGATGTGGAGTTCCTTTATGAAGAAACAATAGAACACTCGGGGTAATGAAAGAACGGGAGCTTCACGAACATCATGTCGATAGCAGATGGCTGCATTGTTGGTAAGAATTGTTAAAAACCATACACAATTTCAACCTTCGTTTTTTTCTTATTCAAGTGAACCCCCCGATTTTTGTAAAATCGGTTGAACAACTTGAACCGTGTTTTGATTACCATAAGACGCTTCTTGATCATGAGGGGGGTTACGTCTCTCCCCTTAACTTCGGCCATGGTAGTGGCGAGCTCCTCATAGATGTCCTGCATCATCTTAGTGGTGAACCATATAGCGTGGTTCATAATCTCTCTCAGGTCCGTAATAAGAGTCGTTTCATCATCTCGACTATAATCATCAAAATTAAGTAAAACCTTATGGATGTGTTCCTGCAACAATGATACGAGGTCAAATCCTCAACAAATCGTGTATGGCCAAAGTATTGTGTAATGAGACACTTAATAAGAATAACTTACCGTTGTTGAATCGTAAACCTCATTTAGCGTGCTGCTGCCTGACGCCATAGTTTGATTTGGACGAATTTCGTAGTGTATGTATTTGGTAGTGTGTCAATATGTGGGTAGATGGCTGGTATTAATAGTGATAATAGAGGCAATTATCTCCCCTTGAGGATTTCAACGGGTCACCTACGACATGTGTCTAATTGTGATCAAATACATACATGCACATTAGTTCAAAAAGAGGTGTAGTGCTAGAGGCGCCTTTCATTGGTCACTCACTTTAAGTAGCATCGAGAAGAGTAACATAAGAGACTTAGGGTGGTGTATCGAAAATTATTCAGACTTAGAATTGTGCCACCATCATTTCCAAGATTAATTTACAATCTCAATAAAATATTAGACAGAAGTCAAACTTCAAATAGATTGTCCAATACTTCAATCAAAATGAATGATCAAACTTCAAATATATTTTGTATTCAAGTAAAACTTGCATTGAAGCCACACGTCTAAACCAGTAGACATGTTTTTGAGATTAAGATGGATAACACTATACCCAATGTATGATCAAGTAGGTTGTCATTAGACAAAGCCTTTGTTGTTCCAATCCCTTTGAGGAACTTCAAATCCACAAGGCCTCCATTCTGTAATTGGGATCGTTTAAACCTTTTTCATACACTGAATCATAATAATAACATAGGTATGCAGAGAATCATAGAATGACCATAAAAGCAATAACAATTAAATTTTGAAATAGATATGACAATACGAATTCTGAAGGTTAGGCAACTGTCATCGAATTAAACCAACAAGCAAGTGAACTATCATATTAAAATTTGCCGAATAGATCAGACAATACGTATGTTATTGTGTTGAATTTAATAACGTGCAATTAAAATGTGATGACACAATTATTATGACTAACCTTATTTTAGCAAATTAAACTAAATTGTGGAGTGGTTCGTATTTGCCTTACCAAGTGCGATGTTGGGGTGGCTAAAATTGAAGCAATCACGTCGTGAAATGACGTGACTTCACCGGAGTATCTGCTCTAGGTTTTTTTTGGGGTGAAAGAGGGGGTCTGATTGACGGACCGCGCCAATTTCCAAGATATATGGTGGAGGGGGTAACATCGGAAATTCACGTTAAATAATAACACAACACGAGCTATATAAAATACCAAAGGGGTTACTAAGTCTAATTATTAAGTAGTAACAAACAACATTTTGCATACCAAATCAGTTATGAAAAAGCAATAAAAGCAAATATAAGCATGGTATTCTACGTATGATAACTTCTGCCTACAAAAGGGAAACAAATTTTGTTGTATCTTGTCTTGTATCACAAAAAGCACACACTTTCACTCATATTCAAGCAAAATATATACATTGTAAGACAATGTCGTGTACACAATAAATCCATTCGATATTTTGGTGCTCTCGGTCGATTAAGTATTTTTACCAAACTATTTTAAATGTTTTTCTTTTACATGTTGTTTTTTTTGGGTGTTTATAACACATTAAAATTAAGAACAAATATTGGAATAATATTCGACAAATATTATTAGTTAGGGGCTGTGATTTTAATTGATTGGACCTAAGTCACGTAGCCCAAGATATCTTTTGCATTTTTCCATTTAACAGCACTAACGGGCTTTGCAACATAAAGCCCAACGTGGTCTTCATGATTTTAGGGTTTTAAGGTATTTAGGTTCATCTCTCAGCTGCTGCCATTTTCTTCTTCGTTACTGGTGCCCCTCTTCAAACCCTAATTCAGGTATCTTCCGTTCCCTGTCCTATCTCTGTGTACGTATAATTATATCTATATGTATATCTTTAATTGACAACGTTTTTTTTTTTGTTTGAAACGAACAGAAGTTGAATTTGGGAGGACACAAGTTATTCAACCATGAGGTAAGATTTGAATATGCTTCCTTTTCTCAAACTTAATATTGCTGTAAATCAAACTGAATGAATAATATATATTAAACTGAAAGGATTAGGAAAAAAATTTATTATTTATGAATATCGAGTAGTGGTATTTACTTTTGCACTGTATTATTAGGTTTGGCAAGTTACGATTTTGAGAGTGGAAATGTGAATTGTATTATTGCAAAAAATCAGCACTTGGTGATGATTTGATTGATACCTTTTTGATAATTAAATTGAATGAAATATTAGATGTGGTTGATCTGAGCTCAGCTGCATGGTGTGTAGCAACTTTTCGGATTATTGAGGAGGGAGTATGTGGACTAGTTTTGCTGATTAGGTTTGGTGGTTATAATTTTGCAGTAAGCTTCAGAGTGAGGCCCTTAGGGAGGCTATTGCCGTTATATCTGCCGATGTTAAGGAGAAGAAGCGTAACTTCACTGAGACGATTGAGCTCCAGATTGGGCTCAAGAACTACGATCCCCAGAAAGACAAACGTTTCAGTGGGTCTGTCAAGTTGCCACATATCCCACGACCAAAAATGAAGATCTGTATGCTTGGAGATGCCCAACACGTCGAAGAGGTACACGACTGACTAAAATCATCCATTTCCTTATAACTGATGATGATGGTGTCTGTGTTCTCAATCTTCTTAATATAATTGAATTATTGTGCCATAACTGATTGGGTTTTAAGAGGAGCGCCTTACTGCAGAAATAATGAGAAGCTTTCGAGGCGAAACATGCTATTTTTGAATTTTAGATAAAGCTTTAGTCTGATGTGACATTGTAAATTTCAGTCATTTATACTGATTCATGAAGTGGTTTGATAGGCTGCAAAAATTGGTCTTGAATCCATGGATGTGGAGGCTTTGAAGAAGTTGAACAAAAACAAGAAATTGGTGAAGAAGCTAGCAAAGAAGTATCATGCTTTCCTTGCCTCAGAAGCAGTTATTAAGCAGATTCCCCGTCTCTTGGGACCTGGTCTTAACAAGGCAGGCAAGTGTGTTTGCTGCATCTTAATGGGCGTATTTTGTTGCAAAATCTTCTTATGTTACTCTTGATGCGTATGCCAATAACATGCATTCATGTTTGCAGAATAGCGATATATCGACCTACTTAGTATTGTTTTTGCTTACTAGCTGCTGTTCATTGATCATATGTAAAGAGTATTTAATATTAACTAGTTGTTTGTGATGTTGCACTTCTCTCAATGACTGAGCGTTGATTCAGTTTATAGCATTTGCTTGGTTAATGTACTGAAGTACTTGGTCTAGTAGCTGATGTGCTTGCTAGCTTAGAACTTGGCTAGGGAGGATTAACTGAAGCTTCTTAGGGCAAATATGTTCTTTTAACGTAATACTGATTGTTTTTCAGTAGCGCATATATCTGTTGTTGTTTGTCTTTATTGCAAAATGTTTGGAATTCTTTAAGGGCACTTCTTTGCTCTGACATAGTTCAACAAGGTAATAACTTAGCTATGAATCTTGGTTTCTTATGGCTTCTTTCACTACCTTGATGCAGGTAAGTTCCCTACTCTTGTGAGTCATCAGGAATCACTCGAGTCCAAGGTGAATGAAACCAAGGCTACCGTTAAGTTCCAGTTGAAGAAGGTGCTTTGTATGGGAGTTGCTGTTGGCAACTGCGGCATGGAGGAGAAGCAAATTTTCCAGAATGTTCAAATGAGTGTCAACTTCCTTGTTTCCCTTTTGAAGAAGAATTGGCAGAATGTAAGTCCATTATACTTTTTGTTTGTTTTGCAAGGAATCACTCAATGCATTGGTCACTTTAGCGACACTACTGCTATATTGTTGTATTAAGCTTTATTAAGAGTGCCCGCGCACTAGTAGTTCTATTTGCTTACAGCTCTAATTTTCTTAGTGTAGTTTTAAGATACTTGTGATGAATACAGTTGTTGTTACATTTTTTATTATTTGGCATTGGTTTACTTCAACTGCTAACTTTTTAAGTTTCTAACTTTAAAAATATGTTTTTTTAACAGGTGAGGTGCTTGTACTTGAAGAGTACAATGGGGAAGCCCCAGCGCATCTTCTAAGTTCTTTCTGTTTTTTGTTTTGGAGTTGGTAGAAACATAAGTTGTAAGAGGTTCAAAACAATTAAATATTTCTCTGATTTTGGGATTATTTTTTCTTATGTTTTCCAGTATTCTTATACAATTCTCGTATGCGTTCTTTAGACATTTTTACTCTGTATTTGTTTTGAAATGCTTTCCCTATGTTGGTCGATGGCTATGCTTAGTTAGCTGTTGAATTTAATATTCATACGCCCTAGTTTTATAGTTAAATGTTTTATGTTCACTTCACCCCAGGTGTAAGACTCACTTTTTTGTCGAATGATGGTATCGATGGTCAAGATAGCTCGTGAAGTAACTGCCTGCTTAGAAAAACTAATTGTCTAATTTGATCAAAGCATTTCGTCTGATTTTAAAATAATTAAACAACTTTACTATAGAACCAACTAATGTTATATGTAATCTGGTCGAGCTGTATAACTATTCGAAGTAAATGGTATTTGGTAAGTTATCTCTCTATCTGTTATGCTAAATTGGCAAGATACATAACGTGTAGTTCTTTTCTTCGTCGTTCTATTATCATTTTTTGATGAATTGTGTAGTTCTCTTTTCCCCAAATGACAACGGTGGGTTTAGATTCTGTTTAAAAAATGATACCTAGACCCCTCCTTTTAAGAAAAAAAAAGTTGTATATGTGTCCTATTTATATATTTAGAACTTTGGACAAAGTTATATGATTAACATTGAAATTAAATCAAATTTAAGATATATGAATATATACCTATGTATATGCTTTTGTTTTAAAAAAAACTATATTTTAAATTAATTAGAGAAATATATAAAATTAAACTCAAAAGTTACACAAAATAAATCAATATTAATTATAGAATTTTTCGTCATTTATTAAAAAGATGACAATATAAATTTCTTCAAGAAGGTGGTGTCAACTTTTGTAATAGCAGAGAGTATTTTGCCAACATGTTTATCAAAGATAATTTGACAATTTAGCATAAGAGATAAAATTTTGAGTGTGTGTGAGAGATGTACACCAAAGCTCACCAAGTTATCCCTATTTATTTCGAATCGCTCCGCAAGTTATTCCTATATAATTCGAATCATGCTACCCAAATTTATTCAGTGCCCTAATTTTATCGATTAGAAGTAGAGACGCGATTTTAGTTTCAAGGAAGTAATGACTACATTAAAAAGTCGCTTGTATCCGTGTCGAGTACGTATCGAACTAGGATACACATCATATGTTTAAGATATGTGTCGGACCCCACATGACATATTCTAATAAAAAATAAAAAAAGCATGCATACTCAATAGACGTTCATAACGTATTCAACGCATATCCTTAACAAAGTATGGCATATTGGTAATCTCGAAAATTTTAATGGTCCAAACCTTTTTTATATATGATAATAATGGAATCCAAGCATCTCGAAAAATAAATTATGAAAGCGCCATTTCGAACAAAGTAGCACACGACGAGAAAGACGCCTCAAAAGTGTTATCTTGTTTGAAGATCAACGCGTAGAGATAGACGACGCTGACAAAAACGGCTCGAAAGTCTTATCTTCCTTAAAGATCAACACGAAGAGAAAGACGAAAAGTCTTATCTTGTTTAAAAATCAACACCTGTCCCGATCTCATTCGATCGCATATTGACTGCCATTCGAGGGAACCAAGATACGAGTCGTTCCCACATCTATATAAAGGCCCTCTTTGATTCTCATAAAAGGGCAAAAAAACAAAGATCAAGAAAATTTAGTCTTTTTAATGTCATTTTCTTTATTCCTCGATCACAAAATAGGCAAGCCCACCAAAATATGAACAATTCTTCCATTATTTTGTACACACTAGGAGAAATTCTACCATCAATTTATATTATAAAGTTTAAAAATACAACACATTTGAGATAAGAATGGATGTATTGATTTTCTAGCCGTGCTCTTTCACTTTTAACCGCTGTTTTCAAACCCAGCCCGGACCAGCACGTCCGACTTGTTCTACTGGAAACTGGTGGCCTTGTCGAGCCGATTCTGCAGCTATACCAGGCTGCAAGGCCCCGACGAGCCGACCGAATTTTTTTTCGATCGGACCCGTCGACTCGGTGAAACGATTCGGTCTACGAAACAGTCTACCCTTTTCCCTAGAAATTACAAGAATGCCCTTATTGTTTTTGTCAATTACAAAGTTGACTTGAAAATTGAAAAAAAAAAAGAAAATATGCAAAACTTTGAAATGCCATAACTTTGCGTAGCAGCGTCTGTTTTGGACAATTTTTTTATTTTATTTTGGGTATCTCGACGAGATCTATCCACCGCAAACTGCCCACGGCGGTTTAGGCCAAGAAACTTTAAAAAATGCTGTTTTCCATCCTTAATTTGATTTTGAAGCACAACGAGCATGCATTCGAGAATTTCATGCATAGTATTTCGTCCGATGCTAAGTTTATTTTCTAAATTTTAGTGTCACATATTGTTGTTCTTTTATTGAATTTTGTGATACAGTTGACCAATATTTAAAAACCCCAAACAATCTTTTAGCTTGTATTAAATATATAGTTTGTTGAATTACTTATTATATTGTTGGTTAGCTCAACGGTTTCCACTACTTTTCATTAGTGTTGTTAAAGGCGTTGAGCGTAAGCGGAGCGTTTTGCATACTTAGAGGCGAAGCGTAAGCCTTTGGGCGTCGAGCGTAAGCCCCACGAATATCGATATTTTATATTTATATATAAAAAATAGTTAATAAGATGCAAAAATATAAGCTAAAATAAATTGAAAAGTATTAAAAGGCAATATATGTTTAAAAGAAATTTTGTTAATCCCAATTTATTGGTATAAGATTTTCTTAAAACCTTTCCAATACCAAAAGTAGTCGTTTAGAGAAAAAAGGAGGGAAGTATTAATTAAATAAATAAAAAACTAAGGGAGTCCTCAATGTACTCATCCGTTTGACTTTTTCTTTGCATCTCCTTACATTAATGGCGTGGCCCACCATTTTGGTGGGCTTTTGAACTAAAAACAATAAAATGGTCTCCTTTCCAAAGTAAATGAGCTGGTGTACTTAATTAATTGTTTATTTACTTTAGTAACGCTCTATTTTAACGCCTCAAGGCGCTTTTGCTAAATTTTAGCCTCAGGCGCCCATGGGCGCGCTTCGGGCGGCGCCTTTAATAACAGAGCTTTTCATAAACTTATTTTGTTGGAGGTCAAGTGTTCAAGTCCTATATTGTGATAACATTATTCTTATTTTTCTTACAGTATAACAAAATATTAGTGATTTAAAATATTTCTTACAGTCTTATACTTTTTTTATACAATTAATTTTTATACTATATTTTTTATTGACCGTTGACTAAAGTCAACAAACTGGTCCAACCCGTGGTCCGACCAGTTTGACTTGTTGACCCCTTAACCAATAGTCTCACCGGTTATGTGATGAAAACGGTGCTTTTAACAGTGAGTAGAAACTTGAATATTTTTTTTTGAAACTTCTAGCTTGTTGTATTGTGGAACTCTTAAATATTATTGTTTAACATGATTGATAAACTCGAATTTTAAGTTTATGTGGAATTCCGGATCTTGTTATATTTATGTTTTTTTTATCTTAATTATGATTGAATACATATTATAATAACACGAGATTCTACAAGTGAATTAAATAATAATTATTTGATATATTTACTTAGATAATAATTATATATTTGATTTTTGATGTATCTAAACATTTTCTAAACCGTAAATTTGAAAAAAAAATGTATCATCGTAGCCGTATCATGTCTGATACGTATTCCCAAATTCGTGTCCGTGAAACATAGAAGAAAATTAATTGCTTTGAGGGGTTCTACTTGTTTTCTTCTTCTTTTATTTGTTAACATGCCTATTTTCAAAATAAATTAGCACGTTAGAATAGATGCTACTAAATGCATCCTACCTTGTTCCTTTCTTAGATAGTAAATTTCGAGACAAATTTACCAAAATAGTAAAATAGTTTCATTTCGCAATCCCTCTCAAATAGAAAAAAAAAATAATGGGATTGATAGGATATCAGATTTATAGCATTCTTATTCGAGAAAGAATGTCAAAAACTCCAGAAAATTAAAGGGAGAAGAGAGGATTTACTAAACACAATCTATTTATTTCTTAATCTTCTCCATAGTTACATATTTGCACACTTATACGTAGAGAAATAACTTCTACTACTAAGTACTAACTGCTAAACTGCTCCACTATATAATTACATTAATTACTCCTAAACTATTAATATATATATATATATATATATATATATATATATACACAACACGTTTCCCACTATACTAATAAGTAATAACAATACTAACAACAAGTGATTATTTAGGTTTCATAATATAAATAAAAAAAACTAACCATTTAGGAGATTGTGTTGCCCTTTTAGATAAAGAATGTTGGGCTTCATACCTTGAGTCCATAACATGAGAATTGTCTGATATGCATCACGGGCTTTTCTCCCGTCACAAAGAGGTGGGCCTCATGTGCATTCTATGTGTATGAGGTCCACCTCTCTGTGAGTGGAGAGTTGTGCCCTGTGATGCACATAGAAGTTCTCGATAAAGGGGTACTATCAAACGCTCTTTCTTGTTACACTAAAATAGTATTTTCGAATTTTGATGCAAGTTCACCCAAATGATGCCAAACAGAATTTGATATATATATATATATATGTAAACCTGGGGAGAAAATAGCAAACCTCGGAACTAAAAGCCATCGGGGAAACAAACTAAACAATGGTCGTCGAAAGACAAGTAAAACCTTCCCCATCGGGGAAGTATATAACGTTCATCGTTAAAAGATAATATTGCCTCTTCGCAAGCTTTGTCTTCGATGACGTACGGATTACTACACTCCCAGAGCATCCGATGCTAAAGGCACTACCAGTCTTGGATGACTCTACGATGCCTAATAATCGCCGATGCTTTAGTTAGTGAACAATCTTCTAAACGAGATACCTTAAAAATGCTCTTCCCGAGGGATACTCACTGTAACGGTATATCCAAGAATATGCTTTACAAGCCTCGGAGGAAAACCCCTCGAAGGCGGCCTAAGAAGTTCGTATTACTCGAGGGTATCATCGGGAATACATCCCGATGGAATCATTGAAAAGAAAACCCGATGACACGTTACCAGAAAATGTCTCCGATGGCACTATTACAAATAACATTTGTTAGGCCAATTAAAAGGTCACGAGAAGACTTACAAACGCTTCTAGAATAAAGACCAGGTGTCGTCTTACCAGATTCCGTGGTCGGGCAACAACTAGGTGTCATCATGCATTGTTTGAATCAGCTGCAAAAATAGCCAGGTGTCATCTTCGCCAGTGACACTTCAGCAACAGAGAGGATGAATATTCACCAGGTTGAGAACTGAGTCAGTAAGTGAATGCTGAAGTATCTACCATCTAATGAAGGGGCATGCACTCCCAAGAACGCTATAAATACGGACGTAAAGGGAAGAAGGAGGGGCAGATAAAAAAGGGGGAGAAAAAAAAGGAGAAAATTGATTCTGTAAATTCAGAAAAAGTCTTATAATACAATCTCCTCTTAATTTGATAAGATTCTTTTATTAGCTATTCGGGCAAGGCGTTCCTTATATTAAAAACTATAGAAATTACACCCCTGAGTTAACAAATGGCGCCGTCTGTGGGAACGCCATAGATTATTGCCTTTGAGTCACGCTGGTAAAAGAATCACAATACTTGCCATATTTACAACCAACTCGACAGATGGAGGGACCAGCTAGTTCTGAGGATCGGACAGATAACCATGATGAAAGCATATACCAAGAATCTGCTGAGAATTCCCCAAGAAACACTCCACCACCCAATGGCGATTACATCAATATACCCAGAACAGTGTTTGAAGATCTGGTGGAGGCTGCTTTAAGAAGAGCTCAAGCTAACGAGAGACCCCCAGAACCACAACATATACAGCCATATGGGGAAAGATATCGAGTGGAGGAACAAGGCTCAAGAATGACACCAACTCCGCAGCGGGTACCACCACCACAGCAAGGGTGTCGACAAGAACGGTATCCAGGTGTGATACCCCCCCTGGCAATATTTTCGAAGACAGAGTACCTCCTTACCGTCCCAACATGTTCCCTCATTCAAGCAATGAACCCGCTCTCTGGGAGATGCTGAATCATCTCCGACGAGAAATGCTCAGCATGAAAAGAGCCATCACACCAGAAGACGAGCCCGTATATCATGGATCACCGTTTGTACCAGATATAGCACAAGCTACGATTCCAGCCTATATAAGAGCAGTCAACTTACCCATGTATTCCGGAGAGAAAGATGGAAAAGATCCACAAGATCACATTAATCAATACATTGCAACGATGGATCTACAATCAGCCCCAGATTTTGCGTTGTGTCGAATCTTTCGGGCCACCCTGACGGGAAGGGCACAATCCTGGTTCACCCAGATACCCCCAGGCACAATTTCTAACTTCTCCCAGTTGGCTAGTTTGTTTGTAAGGCAGTTTGCCTGTAACCGACGCTACCCCAAATCAGCATGTCATCTGTTTACCATAAAACAGCAAAAGGACGAATCTTTAAGAGATTTCATGAAACGTTTTTCCGACGAAGTATTGGACGTCCCCAATATAGATCCGACCATGCTAGCAGACATCCTTGCTCAGGGATTGCGATCGGGGAATTTCTTCCGATACCTAGTAGGAAATCGAGTAAAAGACATGAATGAGTTAATGCAGAAGGCAGAAACGTATATCCTAATGGAGGAAGCAGAAAAGTCCAAATTAAAGGCAGAAACCGCCGATGCCCATACAGGACTGAAAGAAAAGGAGGAATCTAAGAATCATCCCCCTCGAAGAGATAATCCAGGAGTGGTGAAGAGACATCTTCAGCCTATACCATTGCCAACTCTAACCATCACCCAGTCAGAAGTATTAAATGTAATGAGGGGAAACAAGGATTTCTCTTGGCCTATGCCAGTAAGACAACCATACAAGAAGAAAGACTCGGGAAAGTTTTGCAAATACCACAAGTCTTATGGCCACACAACCGATGGTTGTAAAAATTTGAGAAATGAAATTCATAGGCTGCTAGACTTGGGTTATCTGAGAGACTACTTGAACAGCAACAAAGAAGATCAGTCGAAAGAACGAAAGAAAGCCCGGAATGAAGAAGGAGAGGCAGTCGTGGAACCCCCCTCGAGGAATGATGAACAAGAAGAATTCAATCAGCAGCTACCGCCACCCCCAGGAACATACCGAGATAATCCTCCATCAGGGAGAACCATTAACATGATTGAGGGAGGAGATATATCCTCATCTCCAGCTGGTAGAAAAAAGAAATATCTCAAAGAGGCTAGGAAAATGGGACAAGGATTGTCGGTATGTACAGTGCAGGGAATGAAGCTACCCACCATATCCTTCGGGCCCGAAGATCTGCAAGGAATTGTATATCCTCATGAAGATCCATTGGTAATTAAGGCAACCATAATGGGCATTGATATACAACGGGTCCTCATTGACACGGGAAGCTCAGTAGATGTGTTGTTCACCCCAACCTTCGGAGCCATGGGGTTAAAAAGAGTGCATCTTGATCCCACATAGATACCCTTGATAGGCTTCTCTGGAGAAACTAGTCGAACATTGGGAACGGTCATACTCCCCATGTCTTGGGGCGAAGGGGCATTGAGGCGCACCGAGCATGTGAAGTTTTGGGTTGTTGAAGCGTCTGCGCGAACTTATAATGCTATCTGTGGAAGACCATCGATTCACGCTTTTGAAGCCATACCCTCTACTCTTCACCTCAAGGTGAAGTTCCCCATGATGTCGGGCATAGGAGAAGTCCGAGGCAACCAGATCAAGGCTAGGGAGTGTCGTATGAATGCTTTACCAACAAATGTGGAAGAAGAATTTAACCATACTGGGAAGAAGCAGAAGATGGAGGAAATACGAGTCCATCCTGTGGAAGAATTGAAACTAATAGAGTTGGAAGGTGATAAGAAAAAGGTGAAGGTAGGGACAGGAATGGATTTAGGGACAGAAGGAGAAATTGTTTCCATTCTAAAAGAGTACAAGCATCTATTTGCTTGGGAAGGAGGCCCACCTGGAAGAATCAGCCCGAGGGTGTGTCAGCATCATCTCAATGTTAATCCCACATGTAAACCTATCCGACAGAAGAAAAGAAATATGGGATCAGAGAAGAATGGAATCATCAAAGCAGAGATATTGCGACTCCTCGGATTGCAACAAATAAGGGAGGTTATATACCCTGAATGGCTATCCAATGTAGTATTGGTACCTAAATCAGGAGGACGATGGCGAATGTGTGTAGATTTCACCAATTTGAACGACGCCTGCCCGAAGGATTGTTATCCTTTGCCCAGCATTGACCAGTTGGTAGATTCAACGGCAGGATGCGCATTGTTATCTACAATGGACGGTGATCAGGGATACAATCAGATTCCGATGGCTGAAGAAGATCAGGAGAAAACTAGCTTCATTACCGACGTTGGTACATTTTGCTACATGGTCATGCCATTTGGACTCAAGAACGCGGGTGCCACCTACCAGAGGTTAGTGAATCTAATGTTTGCTGATGTCATTGGAGACACGATGGAAGTATATGTTGACGATATGATTGTAAAAAGCAAAAGGGCAGAAGATCATCCGAAGGATTTACGACAAGCTCTAGCCATCATGGATAAGTTTGGCATGAAGATAAATCCCAAAAAATGCTCTTTTGGAATTAGGGGAGGAAAGTTTCTAGGGTACATGGTAACGGAGAAAGGAATAGAAGTCAATCCAGAAAAAGCTAAAGCTATCATAGAAATGAAATCTCCCCGAACAATCAAAGAGGTACAAAGATTAACAGGAAAGATGGCATCACTCAGCAGATTTATATCACGATCAGCAGAAAAGGGTTTGCCATTCTTTAAAGTGTTGAGGAAGGTAAAGGAGTTCCAATGGACCTCAGAATGCGAAGAAGCATTCAATAATCTGAAAGATTATTTGGTAAGTCCTCCACTGCTGGTCAAACCAGAACCAGGAGACAAATTGTCTGTGTATTTGTCAGCGGGGGAGGAAGCTGTAAGTGCGGTTTTGGTGAAAGATAAGAATGGCAGCCAGCATCCTGTGTACTATGTAAGTAAAACCTTGCAAAGTGCTGAGAAAAATTACGTGCAGACAGAGAAGCTGATACTAGCCCTCGTAATTGCAGCTAGAAAACTGAGGTCATACTTCTTGACTTATCATGTGACGATACTTACTAAATATCCGTTGCGAGCCATACTCAATCGCCCAGAAACATCAGGTCGAATGGTAAAATGGGCAATAGAGTTAAGTGAGTATAGTCTGTCTTACGCTTCACGACCAGCCATCAAAGCACAGGTTTTATCTGATTTCATGGTAGAAATGAAAGAAATGCAAAACGAGAAGCCCCCTGCATTGTGGCACGTGTATGTAGACGGATCTTCCGTCGGAACACATGGTGGAGCGGGAGTAGTTCTGAAGAACCACGAGGAGGAAGAAAACTTATGCTTTGCTATCAGGATAAATTACCCCTTATCCAACAATGAAGCCGAATACGAAGCCCTCCTGATCGGGATGAGGTTAGCCATGGAAGGAAACATCAGTCGAATGGTGGTTTACAGCGACTCACAATTGATAGTACAGCAGGCCACAGGAAAGTTTGAAATAAAAGAAGAGCGATTGAAAGCATATGCTCAGGCGGTTCGAAATAGACAAAGGATGTTTGAAGAATTTCAATTAAAGCAGATTCCAAGATTGGAGAACCAAGAAGCGGATGCATTGTCAAAAATAGCAACTCAATTTGTGGTCGGAACACGACAAATTACGTTGCTACAAGCTATGAGATCGGAACAGCAGGAGCCTCAGGAGGATATCAATGTCATTGTTGCCCCAGTGACATCAGAATGGATGTCGGAGATAGTTGCTTATTTAGAAGACCCCACACAATACTACGATGATGACATTGAGCGGAAGAGATTAGAAAGGAAAACAGCAAGATACTTCTTGCACAAAGGGGTGTTGTTCCGGCGCTGTTATTCTAATCCTCACACTCGGTGCCTGGATGAACAAGAAGCGTTGGGAGTGATAAAAGAAATGCACGAGGGGACGTGTGGAAATCACTCGCAAGGAGCAAGTATGGCCAATCGTATCATAAGGCAAGGGTATTATTGGCCCACGATGATTCAAGATTGCCAGGAATACGCGCGCAGATGTCCAGCGTGCCAAGCCCACGCTTCACAAATTCATCAACCAGCAGCCCCATGGGAACCAAATTTACTAGCGTGCCCTTTCGCCAAGTGGGGAATAGACCTAGTGGGACCTTTGACGCCAAATCCGAGGCAAAAGAAGTATCTGTTAGTAGCAGTTGATTACTTCACAAAGTGGGTAGAAGCAGAACCGATGGCCAGAATCACAGCAAGTGCGGTCATCAATTTCCTATGGCGAAATATACTGTGCCGATTCGGAATTCCTCGGTACCTAGTGAGTGATAATGGGTTACAATTTGAAGACCAGAAGGTGGAAGATTGGTGTAAGCATTGGGAGATTAAGCACCGCTTCGCTTCTGTCGGATATCCCCAAGGCAATGGTCAAGTTGAGAGAACCAATCGAACCTTGTTGAAAAGTATTAAGGCTAGACTGGACCATCACAAAGAACGATGGATAGAAGAAATCCCAGGTGTTTTATGGGCATATCGAACAACTCCTAGCTCCGCCACTGGGGAGACACCCTACAGCATGGCCTATGGTTGTGAAGCTGTGATTCCACCCGAGATCGTAACCGAAAGTTGGAGAATTCGAGAATATGAAGAAGTCGCTAATAGCTCTAATCTAGCTTTAGCCTTGGACTTGTTGGAAGAAAAAAGGCATCGAGCTTCGGTACGCATGGAAGGGTATAAAGCACGAATGGCTAGACATTACAACAAAAATGTTAAGGTTAGAACATTCCAAGTTGGAGATCTGGTTCTCAAACGAGTGGGGGCGTCCAAAAATGTCGCTAAACTACAACCCAAGTGGGAAGGACCGTACAAGGTGATCAAAATCATCGGACCTGCTACTTACCAGTTAAGTGCCCCAGAAGGTATGGCGCTTACTCGGACTTGGAATGCATTAAATCTTAGAAAATATTATGCTTAATGTTTAATGGTAGCAATATAAGCAAGGACATCACATCAGTGTACATGTAAATAAAGTTGTGGTGGAATAAAGATGGCATTTTATTTATATGGAAGGTGTATATAATCTCAAAACTCAATCCATTCCGATACAGCCATCTAACCCGACTAACTTGCATACACACTTACTAATATGGCTGGACTCGGATAAAATTCCGAGATGCCTACGTATCCCGATACAAGGGAATCAAGCCACTCGTAGTTCAATTTACATAGGCAATTACAAACTTAACCTATAAATATATTAGTCCTGCATAGGACGTTTGCCTTCTCGAATTAGGCAACTACGTTGTTCTTCAGAAAGATCAGCAGGATCCATAATAGTTACCACCGGGACGGTAGATTTTTGGGAAGAAGCCGAAGGAGTTGAAGCTTGAGAAGAAGTAATAAATTTAAGGTCGGGAAGATCCAGATGAGGAGGAAAATTGGGGAGTGTTCTCACAGCCTCCCGACAAATCTGAAAACCCATCACCACCATCTCCCGCATCTCTATATGTAGGGTAGCCCTCATTTGTTCCAAACTTGGAACCGCCATGGTAGCCTCGGCATGAGTAATCAAGGCGTCCACCGCACGAGATCTCTCTAGATCTGACAATTTTGTAGCCAATAAGTCCCTTTCAGCCAATAGGGAGGATATCAAAGCATCGGAAGTGCGGCTCTGGCTCAGCAAATTGTCTATACGAGTCTCTAATCCTTTGGCATGATCCCGCGCCAAGGTTATTAACTGTCTCATATCCAAGATGGTATCTTGGGCATCCTTTAAAAGAGCTTCTAATATTGCTTGATCGGAATCGTAGTGAGCATGCAGATTGGCAATTTGATTACGGGCAGCGTCTAAATCCTTCTCCAGGTCGGTGAGATATCGATACAAGAAACCAGCCTTATCGGAAGAACGTGCACTAAGGGCGTCCGCAATCAAAAATACCTGCATAGAATGAGAGGAAGATTAAGGAAACACAAGATAGGCAACACAAAAAGAGAAGCAGGGGCTTGACACACCTCACATAAGTTACGACATAATCGATCTTGAAGGAGATCCATAGAAACGGAGCCAAGAGCTTCACAATTATTTTGACTCAACAAACCATTCAAGAAGTGCCGATGGTAAGAGACATCTGAAGTTAGTACAGGAAAAGTGTCATGAGAATCTCTTACAGCTATACCACTCGTCCCTTCCCCAGAAGGCGGAACCATCCTAGGTGGAGAAGGCATCGCGTCAGTAGAACCTACGGGTGGCATGGTTATATTATCACCGTTTATAACGTTGACTGAAGGATTAAGGGGGGATCGGACAGCTAAGGTCAGGGGAGACGGATAGTTGGGATCCGAGTTTAAGTCTGGGGGAGAAGGATTCTCAAAGAGAGAATCGATAGAAGGAACGGCAGGATCCCATAGAAAATCGGACTGGGAAAATGTCCAAAGGTCATTAGAATCCGGATAAGGATCGGAGGTATCGTGCTCAACGGGCGAACCAGGGGTGTTCGAGTACGTTGGAAAAGAAGCTAAAGGGACCAACACTTCTTCAGGATAGCGCCTGATAGCAAACCACTCCATTTCATGGCCTAAAGAGAAATAAGCAGAGGTTAATCATCAGAACAAAAAAGACGAGGTCATTAAAATAAAAAATTAAGCTAACTTACGAAAAGCAGAGTTGGAATGCAAAGGTATCGGAGGAATATTCAACTGCTCTGCACCATGTTGTAAACCAGCCATGATTAAAGCTGAGGAGTTAGCCAGAATAGAGCATATGTCGTAGCTCCCTAAAAACAGACCAGTGGAAGCTAAGTACTCCATTTCTCGAACAGCGGTTTCAGGACGAGGGATTGTATATCCCAAACCCCATCGTAAAGGTATACCCCAGGAAGCTCCAGAAGAATTCTTTGGTTTGATAAAAAAAATACCTTTTCTTCCAATCTACTGCGAAGGCCAAACGACGAGGGACATGAAAACTTTTCTGCAGATCTCGGTAGACTAGGCTAAAATAGGGAAGACCATTGGGACACGGACGCAGAATGAAGGCCGAACACACCCGATACGGAGTTAAGGGAATGTTCAAAATATTACAGCAAAGAACGAAGCCCACTAGATAGCGAAATGAGTTAGGAGTCATTTGGCTAGGACAAATCTGCCAGTATTGAAATAAGGAAAGTATAAAAGGATGAAAGAGCCTACGCAAGCCACAACGAATTTGTTCGGAATACAAAGTCATATAACCAAAAGGGGGTTCGAAGGCTCTATGGAAAGGACGAGGAACGATGATATCGTAGTCATCAGGATTCAAACCATATTCGCGTAACGTACTCAGAATGGACTCGGACGATTCTATGCTCTGGTAGGAACCTACCCTATTTCCTCCGATCATGGCATTAACGTTCAGGGATGAAGTGTTAAAGATAGAAAGGTTATCAGGAGGGAGATAGGGTTCTCTCCGCAGAAATGTAAGACGTAAGGAATCTGCCATACCCGAGACAGAGCGGGATACCGATATTCCATGCGCAACAGGAGAACCTCTAAAATTCAAAGATAACCCGTCCATATCAGTTCTACCCCTTACATGCCCATGAGAGGGTTCACCCTGAGCATAAAGGGGAGAAGATTCCTCGGGAGAGGATGAGAATCTACGGGTGAAAGAAGACATTAGGACGAAAACAAAAAATTATGTTCACTACAATAAAAGTGCACAAGACAATAAGAAGACAAGAGCGAGGTTCTGAGAATGCTGGTAAAAGATAGAAGAAGGAAGCGTTTTATAGAAATACTGGAAGACAACAGAAGGGTACGTGTCAAGGACAAGATGACATCTGGAACTTCCAAGGTATGGGTAAGTAAGGATAAAAGACACGTAAGAAGAATATTGTTAGCATTGCGAGAAGAATGTTGCTAGAAATGGCAGACATCAACCATAAAAAGCAGTGCAGAAAGTCTCAAGAAAAGACAAAACAGCGAAATAAAAAAAAGAGGAGAAGACAGTGAAACTTGTTCAACAATTCATAAGGTGGTAACAAGGGTACAGTAAAGCTGACAGCTGATTCAAGATACTATTACAAGTTTGATAAAAACATAATCAGACAAAAAAAATCTAAGAGTATCATTCTGGTGGCTGGGGTGGAAAGCCAGAAGAAGAGGCAGGAGAGGGAGCTCGACCCCATATCTTCTGGTAGGCCTCGTGAGCTTCTTGTGAGGAGGGGGGCCGCATCAGCAAAGACTGAGGTTTTAGACGCCTCCAATTATCAGGATGCGAAAACAGCTGGTCTTCGCGGCATTGGTTAATACATCCCAAGTACCCGAGTATGAAATTGCCTAGTAGGTGACTCCTATGCCTCAGTTGGTACTTCTCCTCATAATGCCTATGAACTTCATCCTTGGCAAGAAGAATTGCCCCGGATAATTTATCTTCCAGCATTGCTTGAGTAATGAAACCCGAAGGAGGAGGTGGATGCTTCTTCAATTCTTCCTTAAGCTGATGGTACTGAGTCCGAAGGGTAGAGACTTCCTCCTTCAGACTGTGTTCTAGCTCCCCCCAGGAATTCTTCTCTTTCGATAGCACGGAGAGGTCATCCTTCAGCTTGTCGCACTCGGAGGTGCACTTGGATAAAAGGGTGGTAGTAGCATCCAGCTTAGTTCTCAGCAGTTCTTCTCTAGCCAGACTCTGAGCGAATGCATCCCGAAGGCTCTTCAACTCATCTTCTGCCTTCTTTAAAGCGACATTCTGCATAGATAGCTTTTCCATAGATGTTTGCCCGATAGCTTGGGCGGCATCCACTTCACGCCATATAGCAGGGATGATTTTGGGAACCTATAAAGATGTGAAAAGAAAATTTATGAGTATGAAAACTAGTAATCATAAAAAGGAAAAAAAAGGGGGGGTCTTACCATAGCAACCATCAACTCAGAGAAGAATCTGGCGGTATGCTCATCATGAGGAGTGGCTGCGGAAGTCGTATTCAGATAGTGAGTAATGACCTCAAGGGCCAAGCGTAAATCAGAGCTATCTGGCCTCGTGCTGGACTCGGCGTTGGCTCCAGTAGTATGAATGAAAAAAGGGGAGCCAGTCGGAGTAAAACGACTCGAGAAAGGCATCCCCTCGAAATGAGACCCCGTAGAAGTACCAACAGGGGCTGCCGAGGGGGTGTTCCATACGTGCTTCTTCACCAACGAAGGAAGCAACTCATCCAAGAGCTTTAAGTTGACAGGGTGAGGATGAGAAGAAGAAGGGAGATTGTGAGCCTCATTTTGGAAAACTTGATCTTCGGAGGGAAAAAGATCATCAACCGACAGATCGCGATGGGCCAAAGATGGATGCTTCTGAGCATCCGAGGGGGAATTACCTGCTTCAAAAGAAGTATAATGAACATGTAAAATAGGGCGTGGAAAATAAAGTTGACACGAAGGTTATAGTAAGAAGAATTAACCTGATCGAATATCTTCGTCTCCACTCTCGATCACAATAACCTTCTCTTGGTTAGCTACAGAATAATAAAATAGTTAAAACATATTACTCGGGGTAACAAGCACTCGGCAAAGTACAGCAATGCTTACCTAAAGGAGGAGAATCCGCAGGAGGATCGGGCTTCTCTTGAGTGTCATTTGCGCAAAAAGATGAATGCGAAGGAATAAGAGGTACCTCTGCAGTCTGACCCAGATGAGTAGAAAGGGGAAGCAGAGAAGTTAAAGTTTCGGAATCATGGGAAGTCTCATGCACCTCCTGAGTAAAAGTTGTGATAGGGACATCCTTCGAAGGGTCCTCACCTTCAGCACAAGGCAAGGCGTGAGAATCCGTTGGAGACGGGTGTACCTCGTGAGCCACTTGGGTGTCGGGAACATCCCGTTGGGAATTCTCATCCTCGGAACCTAGCTCTGCAGATTTTTGAGATTTAGCCCCGTACGAGCCCTCAGAATCAGAACCTGCATCGGGAGACTGAGAATCACTATCGGAAGGCACCACTGTCTTCTTAGAACCCTTGTTCTTCACACGAGAAGTCGAAGGACGTGGAACGTCACTCATATCTTTCTCATGTTCCTCCAAGTAAGAAACTGTGCAAAAGAAAAATCAAATGAGAAAAATATAGTGTGTCAGTAAGAAGGATATAGACAGCGGTGTTACTCACCAAACGTAGGAAGCTCTTCAGCGGAAAGGCATAGAAGGTCCTTCCCTATGAGTGAAGCATCCAATGGGGCAGGAAATGTCAACCCCGCGGTATCGTACAAGGGCAGATAGTGGGCTGACTTTAGTAAAGCCGAAGCATCGAGCGCTAAATTAAATGAGAGAGAGGGGTCTACTTTGTAAGAAGGGGCTTCGGGACGACGCCAGGAATAGGGGAAGTCCCACTTGCCCTCGATAGGTTTAATAAAAAGGAACTTATCTTTCCAACTGCTGTAAGATAGGGTGGTTCCAATAACTATCTTCTTCTCGGGATCCCGATGCGAGAAAAAGTAAGAGGGATGGCCAGAAGAAGAAACATTGACAGTGAAGATAGAGAAGAATCTCCTAAGTGTGCACTCCACTCCCTTCGATAAACACCAAAAGACAAAAGAGGCTAGAATTGTAAAACTATTGGGGGTCAGCTGGCTGGGACATACGTCACAGGCTTTGAATACCTCACAGTAGAAGGGGGGATAGAAGGATCGAAGACCTGCTCGTACTTGAACTAGATAAAGGGTAACGTAGCCCTTGGGGGGAGTATGACCCCTATCGTCCTGAGTAGGAAACTCCCGACGGATATTCGTAGACGACACCCCAAAGTCATGGAAGAGTTGATTAACCTCCTCCTCGGTAACAGTGCTAGCTACCTGCTCCACTTCTTTATAGCGGCGATTACTCTTCGTCTTCACAGGAGCAGACGAAGCGACAGCAGTAACGGAGGATTTCTTTGACTTTTTTGTAACACGGGCAGGTTCATCTCCCTTAACCTTAGAAGCTTTGCCTTTCCTTTTGCGGCGGTAAGTTTCCAGGCCAGAGGGGTTGACCTCCGGTAACATAGCCACCGTAACAGTGGTGGCATCCACTTCCGACGTGAAAGGAGCGGTGGAAGGGGCATCAGAATCCGTGAGAGTTGCGGGAGGAGCATCAGCAACATCCTCCAAAGTGGGGGCTAGAGAGGGAGGAGCAAAGGAAGCTTCGCCGGTCATGATGTAGAAGAGAGAAAGAAAAACTTAGGGTTTTGCTGCTAAAAAGGAAAAATTTGAGAGAAGAGCAATGGAACGATGAAAAAAGTGAGAAGGGAAAAGAAGTTTTAAAAGGGTTTAATCTGAAAAAGGGGAGAAGTTAATGCACGCCTGCTTTAAAGAGCACGATTTCCCATAAATAGCGGCCGTTACAAACCCTTCAAATTCTCCCATTAATGCGAAACTAATAGGTTCCCCACGTTCTCCGATGGTTACGCCTCCAATAACCACTTCACTATAAGTTCCTACTGATTACCTATAATACACCAGGAACTGGGGGGACTGGTGTAAACCTGGGGAGAAAATAGCAAACCTCGGAACTAAAAGCCATCGGGGAAACAAACTAAACAATGGCCGTCGAAAGACAAGTAAAACCTTCCCCATCGGGGAAGTATATAACGTTCATCGTTAAAAGATAATATTGCCTATTCGCAAGCTTTGTCTTCGATGACGTACGGATTACTACACTCCCAGAGCATCCGATGCTAAAGGCACTACCAGTCTTGGATGACTCTACGATGCCTAATAATCGCCGATGCTTTAGTTAGTGAACAATCTTCTAAACGAGATACCTTAAAAATGCTCTTCCCGAGGGATACTCACTGTAACGGTATATCCAAGAATATGCTTTACAAGCCTCGGAGGAAAACCCCTCGAAGGCGGCCTAAGAAGTTCGTATTACTCGAGGGTATCATCGGGAATACATCCCGATGGAATCATTGAAAAGAAAACCCGATGACACGTTACCAGAAAATGTCTCCGATGGCACTATTACAAATAACATTTGTTAGGCCAATTAAAAGGTCACGAGAAGACTTACAAACGCTTCTAGAATAAAGACCAGGTGTCGTCTTACCAAATTCCGTGGTCGGGCAACAACTAGGTGTCATCATGCATTGTTTGAATCAGCTGCAAAAATAGCCAGGTGTCATCTTCGCCAGTGACACTTCAGCAACAGAGAGGATGAATATTCACCAGGTTGAGAACTGAGTCAGTAAGTGAATGCTGAAGTATCTACCATCTAATGAAGGGGCATGCACTCCCAAGAACGCTATAAATACGGACGTAAAGGGAAGAAGGAGGGGCAGATAAAAAAGGGGGAGAAAAAAAGGAGAAAATTGATTCTGTAAATTCAGAAAAAGTCTTATAATACAATCTCCTCTTAATTTGATAAGATTCTTTTATTAGCTATTCGGGCAAGGCGTTCCTTATATTAAAAACTATAGAAATTACACCCCTGAGTTAACAATATATATATATATATATATATTTCTTTTTTATGTTAATTGCCAAACACAAATTAGCTTTGAGTTGCACCTCCCACGGCTCCACCCCAGTCACTATCGCTCTCTCCCTCACCAACTTTTTCATGCCCCTCAAAAACGACAAAAACTCCAATATTAATATAATGCACAGTTTATTATATTCCACTAATAAAGACAAGGAGCACCATCGGCCGTCAATTATGTATACATACTGCCAACCACGGTGTAGATTCAGAGCCATGTTAGGCTTGTTTTTGGTTAATATTTAATATATTTCAAGATTTTCAAAAATATAAAGAAAGTAGTAAGAAACGCATTTTTGAAAACTGTTTAGGCACTTTAAAAATTGTGAAAACAACCTATCGTGGCCTATTGTTTAAAGTTAGGACACCTAATGTAACTCTCACGAAACACTAATCTATGACACACGAGATTTGCAAAAGATTTTATGATTACTTTATTAGTTTTTAATTTGACTTCTCAAAATATAAAACACAAACAATTTGTTTGCCCCAAAACCGTAAATAAATCAATCACGTGAATCTTCTTTTCTTTTGATTATCTCAATTTCTTCGAATCTGTATAAAACTTATGAATGGTTTTGTTATTATGAGTTAATTACAAAAACTACCCCAAAGGTACAAAATATTACAGGAAACATCTCTTTTATGTTAGAGAAATTACACAAACACATCTTACCGCAATTTTAATTCAAAAATTATTAGATTTCGTTGAATGTAAATTTATACACCTCATTTATTTTCCGCATGAAATAGAAAAGAAACCAAAATTGCTTAGAAAATAGAAAATAAACCTAATTTATTTAATTCGAAAAGACAAAAAATAATTTTGCAAATATTATCTATAATTTAAAACTTTAAAGTTGTCCTAATGATTAATTTTTTTTTACACAATAAAATAATTGTTCAATTTTTTCAAACATAAGAATTGAGAGGTGCCCCTATAATTACCTCATACCTCAAGAATAGTTTGTGTAATTCAATACAACTGTTTTTGAAATAAAAAAGTCCGTGAGCGGCGGCAGGAAAGTTGGTATTAGCCATTAGGTACACCATTAGTATTCCTCAATTATTTATTAATATTTTAATATAGTTTGTTGTAACCGGCACCATTAGTATTTTTAATAGGGTTACCTTTTACTTCAATTTTGCAGATCATAAACAAAAAAAGTTTAACACAGTGGTCAAGTGGTGAACTCAAAGGGGCGCTCGATACTGCTGTGGCTCTCGACCTTTTCCAAAAGTCATCACTTCCCCTCTTATAAATCACTCAGGTTTGTGTTCATCTTCCTTCACTTCATTTTATTTTTCATTCTTGGTTTAGTTTCTGTTTCTTTTAACATTTTTAAATAATAGCACCATTTTGAAAAAAAAAAAATTTAAAGGGAAAAAAGGAGCAGAACCCAGAAATCAATCTTCAATCTTGTATCAGACCCAGATCTTGATTTCTGTAAGAATTTGTTTTTTTTGTTTAATTTTTAATATTTGGCTTTGGAGGCAAAAAAGCTATAAATTTTATCAGAAATATGGCATGCAAATCTTGGTCTGATTACTTTTGGGTTCAAATTGTGTTTAGTTTGTCTTTTTGTTGCTTTGGCCATTTGGGAATTATCAATTACATATGTACTTGATTTTGCATTTGGTTCTGTTAGCTCCAATTATATATAAGCTGGCAGATATTGATATTTTAGTTACTCAAACATGAAAGATCAGGGTGATTGGTGCCTAATGCTTGTGATTGTTTCTTACATGCTGATGTTTCCTAGATAAGTAGACTGCATCTTCCGATAAATTGTCGTTAGAGCGCATTTTGCAGCTACAGATGTTAACTTTTTTGAGCTTTGTAATAACTCGTGTATCTGTTTGGAAGCGTGGGTGATCATATTTCTGAGATCAGATCCTTTTTCTGATAATTTCTTTTTTGATATCATGGCAAGATATTCTTTAGTCTTTGGCTACCTGTTTATGCATTGTTGCCAGGCAGAATTCTACGCACTTTGTTTGTGTAAGAGATCAGAAGTTTTGCATCCTATGAATTGTAGTGTTTGTTTACCGGTCAGCGTACCTCGTTTTTTTTTCCCTTACTTCTTTTTGCTTGAAAATTTCAGTTGCTTAGTGACTTATCTGATGTTAGTTTATCTGAAAATTGAGCTTGAGTAAGTGTTAAGCGTAGAGAATGCTAAGAAATGATGAGATGTGAAAGTTTGACTTCGTTTATATGCCTTTCAAAAGCATAAAATTTTGTAACATAGCAAACTTTTGGCCAGCGATTTGACGTAATTTTTGAATCAAGTGACTTAATAAATGTTGAGGGGTTTGTTTTTGGATGAACCTAGTATTGAAGAGCTTTGAAAGTGCAGGGCAGAGGGCAATTTGCATTCCCTTCTCATAATGCTCGAAACAGCTCGCTTACTGCTATTATAAGTTTGCTGTGTTCCCCTCATGCTTATTCCTTTGTCTGTGTTGAAGAGTCTAATGTATTGTAATATTTTATTTCCCTAATGTAACATGATGATGTGCTAGGTTAAGTAATGACTAAGTATAATTCTAGGTCTTGTACCATGTATTGCATCCCACAACTACAATCTACGTATTACACTCTTAAGGAAACATATATCATCATTATACTGAAAAATGTAAATCTTTTTTCTCCTCAGGAAATATGGCAACCACAAGACTTCCAACCAACTGCATTATCAGCACTGCTCCTCAAAGCCGACCTACAAGTGCCTTTCTTAAGACCCCATCCTCTTTGGGGTCCATTAGGAGCGTCCGTAAGACCTTTGGCTTGAAAGCCAGGTCCGATTTTAGAGCCTCTGCCATGGCCGTGTACAAAGTGAAATTGATTGGACCAGATGGAGTGGAGAGTGAATTTGACGCACCCGATGATGCTTATATTCTCGACTCAGCAGAGACCGCAGGAGTTGAGCTGCCCTACTCTTGCAGAGCTGGTGCGTGTTCTACTTGTGCGGGGAAAACAGTGTCGGGTGCTGTTGACCAGTCGGATGGTTCATTTCTTGATGACAACCAAATGAAGGAGGGTTATGTGCTGACATGCGTTTCTTACCCGACTTCAGATTGTGTGATTCACACCCACAAAGAGAGTGATCTTTACTGAGCATTTCAATATCGTTCTGTAGCCTCTCATCGTTCAAGGCAGTGAATTTGTGATGTTAGTCTTGCAGACAGTGTTATGGTTAGTGTCGAACGATTGTTTATTATGTGGTGTTTTGCGAATTCAATTGCTTTTAGCCATCTCTTTTGCTGTTTACGCCCTTGTAGTTTATTTTGAGGATGCTGTCAACTCCGTTACTTGATCTTGTTTCCTTCTCGATAGATTCCATTATTTCTACCATTGTTTTTGACAACTTTCACCTGTCCCCCATGAAGGACACGCGCATGTTGTACGTACCTATCGACATGCTTTGTGAATATAATTGTGAATTGGCGGTGAATCCGCATGGACACCCGCATGTTGTATCTAGATATTTCAAGCTACGTCAACATGCGTGTTGTAATCAAAGGTGAAGATTGTGTGTATTTCCCTAAATTTTAAGATAGTAACCTCCCGATATTTCATCTGAATCATGCACTTACATATTAATAGTCGAGTTGACTACACACTATCCTCACACAGTCGTTGCACCTGATAATCTGGTGCGTGGTAGGAAAAGGACAAATACTATAGATGCACGACAAGGAGTGCAAGAAAGGCTGAAAAACTGGATCTCTAGAGTGAGAGAACAGAGAAGTTGAACAGGGAAGCTGCAAAAGTTTACAAATTGTTCACAATCCGCCACTTTCATTCAATTGTTCTTTACAAGAGACATATAATATGATATAACATAATGAAAGCTAACAATGTTATTTATTCAACAAGAAGTACACTGGCAATAATTACTAAACCATCCGAAACATAAATGACAATCTTGTTAATTAGTAAACAGACACACATTCAACTAACATGATCAATATTTCTTTCCACCAAATCGCCTGTCCCTCTTCTGAAAAGAGAGCAAAGCCTCAACATAGTCGCCTTCCTCAAACTCGGGAAAGTTTTTCTTGGAAAAGAAGAGCTCCGTGTACGCCAACTGCCACAGCATGAAGTTGCTAATCCTCTGTTCGCCGCTGGTTCGGATCAGCAAATCCGGAACGGGGAAGTCGCTGCAGTTCGTCTGTAGGTGTTGGTTGAAGAGGCTCTCATTTATGTCTTCGACTTGTAGAATTCCGTCACTCACTTTACTGGCTATGCATTTCGTTGCCTGCATTATGTCGTATCGCCCGCTGTAGTTGATCGCGATGATGACGTGAATTCCTTTGTTGGGTTTCGTCTTCTCTTCTGCTGAGTTGATGACTTGTACTAGAGATTCCGGAAGCTTTGATCTGTCCCCTATGAAGGATAGTCTTATGTTGTATCTGGAGTTTCAACATTAATTAATTGATGTTCTTTTACAGCCAAATAGTAATTAATTAAAGAAAAGAGTATTTGTGTAATTATTCAAGTTTCAAGAACCGAATGTAATTATCACTAGTTTACGATCCATGCACATTTGACTTAAAGCTAAGTAACTTTTTTTTGTAGGAATAAGCCAAGTACTTTAATATATACATAAAAACGTGATATGTTTTCTTCTTCTAGATATGTCGGAAACATGACCATTAAAACTTAAAATGGAAAATACTTTGTAGATGTTAGGTACTCTACTTATCAGATTAAATATATGAGTTACCTATAGAAGTCGTCTTCATATTTTCCCATGGCCTCTTCAAACAGGCTCATCAAAAGATCAACCTCCTCCTGTCATATATTTATATAGTAAAGTCACAATATAATCTAGAAAAAACTAGCTAGCTAATTGATGAAATTACTAGCTGCATGATGCATATTTTCACAACTAACTATTGACTAGCATGTACAAGATTCCAAGTTGTACTAACTATAACTCGATAGCATGCACATAAATTTATTTATAGTTAAATAACAACTTACTTTAGGTCGAGTCCAGTTTTCAGTGGAGAAGGCAAATAAAGAAAGGACTTTGATTCCCCATTTGCTTGACAAGAATGTTAGCTCCATCATCACACGTTTACCTTCTTGGTGCCCCATGTCCACCGCAAACCCTCTCTCCTTGGCCCATCTCCGGTTTCCGTCTAATATCACCGCCACATGTTTCGGCATAAGCTCCGGTTTCAGTCCCTCTGCCAATGCTTCTTCACTAATTTTCCATTTTGCCATTTATTATTTTTGCATACAATAGGAAAGTTCATTAAGTTATGCAAGTATCAGTAGTACTTATAGTACTATATTGAACAAGTCATCGATCCCAATGCTCGAGGCACAATAACATGCATGCTCCAGTAACGTCAACAAATTTTGTATTAGCGTGGTTGCTTTAGAGTAACTATAAAGGCATGAAGAATTTGAGGAGGAGAGTCCGTCATTGTGGAGAGCAATGAAATACAGCCACAAGAACAAACAAGCTGTTTATTAGTAGTTAGTAAGCAAGAAGTAAACGTGTTATGTACTTCATATATACACACACATACTAGTAATATACGGGCCATGCTCCGCACGGGCATGTTCGGTCCCAGACGATTAAATAGGCCATAAACACATGAAAGGCGCACACTTCATTTGTATTTCACATATTACATATGCTTGCAAAATAAGACGGACGATGGAATGAGCCCAATAAGAAAGCTTTTGGGGCCAAAAATTTGTTTTTACAAGAGTTCATGTGACAAAGAGTATAAAATACACGAAAATCAAATTAAGATCTTAAACTAAAATAATGAACCTTCAAATACCTATTTGAACAAATTTTTATTTATCAATTTGAATCTTTACTAAAGAAAAGAAAACTTAAAATTTGAAGGACTATTTTACAATTTATCGTGAGACCCATAAGTAAGTAACAGAAAATTTTAGAGGTAGATTTGAGAGAATTGAAAATTACAAGGACTATTTGGCTATTTATAATGGACAAGAAATAAAGAAAATTAAATGTTAAAGGACTATATTGCAATTTACCTCGGGGACCATAAGTAAATAATAGAAAACTTTAGGGTTAAAATAGAAAGAGTTGAAAACTGCAAGAGCAATTCTACAATTTGCATGGGCAAGAAAGGAACAAAAATTGGTTGATAAGGAGCTGCTATCCATTCTTATTATTACAACAGGGAAAAAAACAAACAAGAAAAAGCATAGAGAATAACATTTGCTTAATTGAAATAATTGAAAGTTTTTTTTTTTTGGTGAATCATGAATAAACTAAAAGGTCGTTAGACTGAGTCCGCGAAATACAAGCTAAGAATAAAGGGGGGCGGAGTATCCCAAAAGATCTCCCGTTGCCTAGCATCTAACTTTATTTTTCCTAGTCCATCTGCGACTTTTTTCTTCCCCCGCGTTGTAGCTTGACTTCCCATGGCCTCTTCAAAAGCTCTCAACATTCTCTTTCTAAAGTAGTCTCCTCATGGCTCCCGAAATTCTCCTCGCTAAGTCGCGTGAAGGCCGTACGTGAATTTGTCTCGATAATGATGCGCGGGTACCTTCTCTCCCATGCGAACGTAAGTCTATTTTCAGTGCTTCCATCTCGGCCTCATCAACTGGCGTCGAACCAAGCTCGGATTTGTATCCCCAAAGTCAACCGCCCTTCTTGTCTCTCAACAAACCAACCGCGTGACCCCGGTTCTCTTCATGAACAACACCTCCGTCCGTGTTCAACTTAACACATCCAATATTCGTTTTTTTCCACCTAAGGTCCTCGGCCATCCTATCCTTGCGTCGCCTCCCTTTTTTAAGGTCATAACTCAATAGCTTGATTTGGAAAGTACAAGCTTTCACACTTTCCATCTTGTTTCTAAACACCTTAGCATTCCTATTCTTCCAAATCATCCAAAGGCTTTCCGCGCAAGCGAAAATCCAATCTTCATTGCCCGAAAATCTGCTCGCCAACTTCTTATGATGCAACATGTTAACAGGATGATAATTCACCTGCTTAAAATAAACAATAAGTCAATTACTGGAATTACCAAATATATTATTATATGATTATGCGACCTACTTCCGCGATACAGGTATCACACCTCTTGGAGCACATCTCCCACACAACAAGCTACTGAAGTAAAAGCCAACATGAAGAATACGAAACCAAGGCAGTCTCAAAATACGAAAGCTCTCGGAAAGAAGGAGCCAACGGACAACAGTCCCGGAACCTTGGCAAAAAACCCTTCCTTGACTATACATTCCAAACACGAAAGCTCTCGGAACACTACTCTCGACGATCAGACTAAAAGTCAGAAACTTTACAAAATAACTCAACGAACTTCTCTGGACACTCGGAGAAAGAAGAACACCTACCCACGATAGCTCAAGACCTTTCGGAGACCAACTCACCCACACCCTCTCGGAAAATATCTTGGAACACTTACTCCAGAATACGCATCTCTCGGAACAACACTATCATTAAAGGGAATACTCCAACTTGGCCCTCGAAGCCACCATTAGAGACAGCAAAGAAAGTAATCTACCCCATATCACAAAGAAGACCAAAGCCCTCGGAAAGGATACAGTCAGCACTCAAAATGAACACGTTATCTTATTGGTTGAATAAGCATTGTAACACGTGTAAACATAACCACATGCATAACGACACCTGTTAACACATGCACCATGACACCTGCCCCTATCAAAACCTATATAAAGGGAGATATCAATAGAAGAAAAAAGGGAGAAAAAAACGAGACTCGGAAATGTAAAAAAAAAGGGAGGAACGAGACTCGGAAATGTAAGAAAATCCACTCGGAAGAAAGAATGAAGTATAGTCAATGAAAGGAAGGAAGATTCTTGTCCATTTTTCCTTCTCGTAATGATAGCATTTAGCCTTTGAACCACGGGCAAAGGCGTTCCAACCTTAATAAATAATTCAGTTAATAGGGAATAATTCCAAACCCGTTAACAAAATGGCGCCGTCTGTGGGAACTCGAAGATTTGTCTCCAGGAACATCCTAATTCGAAGGAGAAGCAGGTGCTACAGTAATAGCACAGTTACGCACCAAAGATAAGTATCCTTCTTTCACTTGTTATATTAGGAATTAGATTATAGTATCTTCGTAAAGAGATCTTAAGATTCTATAATTTTAAATACTTGGGAAAAGAAAAGGAACAGAGCCCAGGAACCCAGGTAAGTATTTCCGAGAGCAGTCACTCTAGGAAATTTCACTCATACTCTCTCATCAAAGGCTTTCCGGAAGTCTAAATAAGTAAAAGAGAAAGGTATGAACAAATCTACTAGGAATGATTCTTTGAAAGGACGTGAAAATATTTACCACTCTAAGCATCGACGACTACTTACGACTCTCTCCTCGAAGATAGAATTACGATTGAGCTGCCCAAAGTATACTACAATAGGCTACGAAGGCGTGCCAGGGGATACTCCTATTTAGGAAAGTATATTCCCCCAAAATTGCACTGCAAATGGACACGCTATGCTAAAAAAGTTACTTGGCCAGTAAGAGTGAGACGTCCTCTCATTTCTGTAAACTCAATCTTAAAAAATTCTACAATAAAAGGAAAGAAACTAAGTATTCATAATATGCGGAAGAGTTGTGTGATTATGAACACGGAAAGGAAAAAGTTTCGTTCCAAGTAAGAAATGTTTCATTCCAAAGAAATGTTTCATTCCAAATAATATCATTACAAGAGAAAAAACTAAGTACCATTACATAAAAAGTGTTCACAAATTAAAAACTACTAAGATTGGGGGGGTTGAGCACTCGAAGAATCAGGGGTTGGCTCGGTGGTAGGGGGGATAGGAACACCCGCTGGAGAAGGAACACCCGATGAGGTAGACTGAACCCCAACAGGGAGGGGGGAGTCCGCTGGGGATCGCGGGAGGATAGTAGAAAAAGGCACTCGAGACGGAGATGAGGAAGTGGGAGGACGTCGAGTACTACTCTTTTGGTAGAGGTCGAAGGCTTCTTCCAAAGTTGGCCTCTTCATCTCCGCGATATTAACCACCCGCGGGTCCAAGAGGGGATTCACCTTCTGCCGAACCTGCCCGAAACACTGAAGGAATCCCCACATGGCAGATCCCGCCAAGTACCCCGGATGTTTGCGGAGGTACATGTCCCTCACTTGGATAGCAGTCTCCTCTCGGGCCTGCTTAACAGCAGCGTTCACCCTTTGCTGCACCTCCTCGGGGAGAATGCCTCCCGTAGCCGTGGCCTGTGCCAGCTTCCCGTTAAGAGTATCCACCTGGCCCAGTGCCTCCGAGAGATGCTGCTCCAACTCTTTCTGCTTGGTCTCCCAAGCCGCCTTCTCGCCCTCGAGGGAATCCACCTTATCCTTCAGCACCAGCCCAGAAGCCTCCATCTCCTTTACCGAGGAGAGAAGCTGCTTATTTTCCCCCCTCAGGTCTTGATTGTTCTGCGAGACCTTGGCAAAAGCCGTCTCGTATTTCCCCACCTTCTCCAGCAAGTTCGTATTCTCTACCTCCAGCTTACGAGACTTTTCCTCAGCCGCACTCGCCAGTTTCTGCAGCTTCTCAACCTCGAGTAACAGAAGGGGAAGCATTTTAGGTGCCTAAGAAAGCAAAGTAGAAGAGTAAAGATCCCGATAGAGGGTCTTAAATAAATTAGTTAGATAAAAAACTTACCAGCATGGCCACATTGTTGACACAAGCCCGGGTAAATTCCCACCCGTCTGCGGACAAGGAATTGGCGGCGGTAAGGTATCGAGTCACAGTCTCGAGTGCCTCCTGAGCATCTTCGGTGCTAGGCTCTCGTCCTGAAACAGGAGCCTTAGAAGACGAGGGCCTCTCAGAAGGTACCACCCCCGACAGTGGAACCTGAGTGACTACGGGGCTATCGGACTGGATAGCCACGAAAGGTCTCGGGGGAGGAGCACTCGCAAGCGGAGGACCCGCGGCCATAATCTCGTCCAACAAGCTCATGGTATCGAATGTTGGAAGGTAAGCAGAGTCGGAAGGAAGTGATCCCCCTTCCAAACCAAAAAACTCCTCGCCTCCTACAAAATCATAAAGTTATCTAAGTAAAAATACCCTTTTGATTACCTAAAGCAGTTATCTAAGGCACACTCCTATACTCCTAAGTATTTTAAGAACACGTACCTTTCGGAGGGGTCGCCAACAGAGCGTAAGAATCCCCCGATAACTCCCACGACGAGGGTACGTGGATGACACCAGGAGCTGGTAAAGCCGTCTCCTCTATCCCAACCTCATCTTCACCATCCCCTATGGTGAATCCCCCCTTAGGACCTGCACCGGCAGAGGACACAGCTAACTCCACTTCCTCGGGGGTATCGGATGTCCCGCTAGACGACCGAGACGTAACCTCAGCAACCCTGGAAGGAGTTCCTCCTTGCTCCCCTTCTGCGACCTCAGCAGTTCCATCCTCTCCTAGGGTAAACTTCCCCTTCTTGCCCACCACAGCCTCACTTTCCACCATAAATGGCCGTAGGACATTCACTGTCAAAGAGGTCATAAGTTAGATAAAATAAAAAGAGAAACTCGTAAGATACTGGATGGGAGGGTAAAAGACTTACCAAATGTATCAAACAACTTCTCGGGAACAGCCAAAGGAGTCTTGATATTTTGTCTATCGGAGAGATGTACCTCAATCCTGCGGTCCGATAGAGACGAATAAAATCCTTTGACTCCACGAGAGGCTTCGCAGAGAACACCGGTGAAAACACCAGTGTGTCGTCCATCACTCTGTCAGGGAATGTAGGCACCCTCCAGGTCATAGGTATGTCCCACGACCCCACAACTGGGTTGATGAAGAAGAACTTATTCTTCCACGAGCTATGGGAGGTAACCATACCCTCGGAGATCCTGTCATCCTTGTCTCGGTGAGTAAAACAGTAAAAAGGACCTCCCCCGGGAGACTGCTTCAGCTCGAAAACAGCAAAGAACCTGTCCCTCGTACACTCGATGCCCCTCACCAGGCACCAAAACACGAACAAAGCCATTAACGAGAACGAATTTGGGGCGAGCTGACTCGGACAAAGATTGCAGTAATTGAAGATGTCGCAGTAAAAAGGCGGGAAAAAAGTGCGCAGCCCCGCCTTTAACTGTGGGTAGTACACTGTCAGATACCCTTCAGGAGGAGCATCACCCCGGTGATGGGCCTCCGGCACCGTTATCTCGATGTTACGGCCGGAAACACCATGCTCCTTGAACAAGTTCTTGATTTCTTTCTCGGTGGCGGTGCTAGCCGTGTTACCCACCTTCTGGGTGACTCGCGGAGCGCCACCTTTCTCAGCCTTCTTCTTCATCCTCTTTGATTTCCCCGCACCACCACTACCGCTTGCCCCCACCGCCGCAGCACTCCGCTTTCGCGAAGCTTGAAACCCTAACCCCGCCGCTCCCCCGGTACCGGAAGCAGCCGAAACCAAATTTGTGTTAGATTGCGACGCCATTAGAACAGAGTTTTGGAAAGAAGAGATTAGCAGAAATCGACTGATTGCAGAAAGAAAAGAGTGCGCCTTGGGAGAAAATTTGATCAGTGTGCAAGTGAAAGTAATGGGTGAAAAAGAGGGTTTTTAAACCCTACGCCCACTACACGTCTTAAATGACCACTAAGCGTGCCACGCCTCACGATTGAAAATCGTGCGTAATGACACGTCTCCTCGGTTAATGAAAGAATAACGGTCAAGACTCTTCGATTCCCGCACCCAACTTAAAGCGTGGCCTTAAAATCTCCACTAACTGCATTTAAGTCGCAGATAATTAAATTATAGTTAATTAAATACCATAAATTATAATTAATGACACCAAATAATATCCTACGAGGGTGCATTTGGAAAATACGACGGGAAACACTCGGAAAAACACTCGCCTTTTCAAAGGTAATGCCAAGAACGAGGGAAATGTCGAACAAAGCACACATGTCACTGACGAGTGCTTACGACGCCCCTGAAGAGTTCTACAAGACCTCGGGAAACCCTCCCCATATACCTGATGAAATCTACGATACCAGGACTCTCGTACCCTTTAAAACTCTTAAGTTTCTAGTACAGTAGTGATAACTAACTGCACTAGAAACTGGGGGGGTTTGTTAACAGGATGATAATTCACCTGCTTAAAATAAACAATAAGTCAATTACTGGAATTACCAAATATATTATTATATGATTATGCGACCTACTTCCGCGATACAGGTATCACACCTCTTGGAGCACATCTCCCACACAACAAGCTACTGAAGTAAAAGCCAACATGAAGAATACGAAACCAAGGCAGTCTCAAAATACGAAAGCTCTCGGAAAGAAGGAGCCAACGGACAACAGTCCCGGAACCTTGGCAAAAAACCCTTCCTTGACTATACATTCCAAACACGAAAGCTCTCGGAACACTACTCTCGACGATCAGACTAAAAGTCAGAAACTTTACAAAATAACTCAACGAACTTCTCTGGACACTCGGAGAAAGAAGAACACCTACCCACGATAGCTCAAGACCTTTCGGAGACCAACTCACCCACACCCTCTCGGAAAATATCTTGGAACACTTACTCCAGAATACGCATCTCTCGGAACAACACTATCATTAAAGGGAATACTCCAACTTGGCCCTCGAAGCCACCATTAGAGACAGCAAAGAAAGTAATCTACCCCATATCACAAAGAAGACCAAAGCCCTCGGAAAGGATACAGTCAGCACTCAAAATGAACACGTTATCTTATTGGTTGAATAAGCATTGTAACACGTGTAAACATAACCACATGCATAACGACACCTGTTAACACATGCACCATGACACCTGCCCCTATCAAAACCTATATAAAGGGAGATATCAATAGAAGAAAAAAGGGAGAAAAAAACGAGACTCGGAAATGTAAAAAAAAAGGGAGGAACGAGACTCGGAAATGTAAGAAAATCCACTCGGAAGAAAGAATGAAGTATAGTCAATGAAAGGAAGGAAGATTCTTGTCCATTTTTCCTTCTCGTAATGATAGCATTTAGCCTTTGAACCACGGGCAAAGGCGTTCCAACCTTAATAAATAATTCAGTTAATAGGGAATAATTCCAAACCCGTTAACAAAATGGCGCCGTCTGTGGGAACTCGAAGATTTGTCTCCAGGAACATCCTAATTCGAAGGAGAAGCAGGTGCTACAGTAATAGCACAGTTACGCACCAAAGATAAGTATCCTTCTTTCACTTGTTATATTAGGAATTAGATTATAGTATCTTCGTAAAGAGATCTTAAGATTCTATAATTTTAAATACTTGGGAAAAGAAAAGGAACAGAGCCCAGGAACCCAGGTAAGTATTTCCGAGAGCAGTCACTCTAGGAAATTTCACTCATACTCTCTCATCAAAGGCTTTCCGGAAGTCTAAATAAGTAAAAGAGAAAGGTATGAACAAATCTACTAGGAATGATTCTTTGAAAGGACGTGAAAATATTTACCACTCTAAGCATCGACGACTACTTACGACTCTCTCCTCGAAGATAGAATTACGATTGAGCTGCCCAAAGTATACTACAATAGGCTACGAAGGCGTGCCAGGGGATACTCCTATTTAGGAAAGTATATTCCCCCAAAATTGCACTGCAAATGGACACGCTATGCTAAAAACGTTACTTGGCCAGTAAGAGTGAGACGTCCTCTCATTTCTGTAAACTCAATCTTAAAAAATTCTACAATAAAAGGAAAGAAACTAAGTATTCATAATATGCGGAAGAGTTGTGTGATTATGAACACGGAAAGGAAAAAGTTTCGTTCCAAGTAAGAAATGTTTCATTCCAAAGAAATGTTTCATTCCAAATAATATCATTACAAGAGAAAAAACTAAGTACCATTACATAAAAAGTGTTCACAAATTAAAAACTACTAAGATTGGGGGGGTTGAGCACTCGAAGAATCAGGGGTTGGCTCGGTGGTAGGGGGGATAGGAACACCCGCTGGAGAAGGAACACCCGATGAGGTAGCCTGAACCCCAACAGGGAGGGGGGAGTCCGCTGGGGATCGCGGGAGGATAGTAGAAAAAGGCACTCGAGACGGAGATGAGGAAGTGGGAGGACGTCGAGTACTACTCTTTTGGTAGAGGTCGAAGGCTTCTTCCAAAGTTGGCCTCTTCATCTCCGCGATATTAACCACCCGCGGGTCCAAGAGGGGATTCACCTTCTGGCGAACCTGCCCGAAACACTGAAGGAATCCCCACATGGCAGATCCCGCCAAGTACCCCGGATGTTTGCGGAGGTACATGTCCCTCACTTGGATAGCAGTCTCCTCTCGGGCCTGCTTAACAGCAGCGTTCACCCTTTGCTGCACCTCCTCGGGGAGAATGCCTCCCGTAGCCGTGGCCTGTGCCAGCTTCCCGTTAAGAGTATCCACCTGGCCCAGTGCCTCCGAGAGATGCTGCTCCAACTCTTTCTGCTTGGTCTCCCAAGCCGCCTTCTCGCCCTCGAGGGAATCCACCTTATCCTTCAGCACCAGCCCAGAAGCCTCCATCTCCTTTACCGAGGAGAGAAGCTGCTTATTTTCCCCCCTCAGGTCTTGATTGTTCTGCGAGACCTTGGCAAAAGCCGTCTCGTATTTCCCCACCTGCTCCAGCAAGTTCGTATTCTCTACCTCCAGCTTACGAGACTTTTCCTCAGCCGCACTCGCCAGTTTCTGCAGCTTCTCAGCCTCGAGTAACAGAAGGGGAAGCATTTTAGGTGCCTAAGAAAGCAAAGTAGAAGAGTAAAGATCCCGATAGAGGGTCTTAAATAAATTAGTTAGATAAAAAACTTACCAGCATGGCCACATTGTTGACACAAGCCCGGGTAAATTCCCACCCGTCTGCGGACAAGGAATTGGCGGCGGTAAGGTATCGAGTCACAGTCTCGAGTGCCTCCTGAGCATCTTCGGTGCTAGGCTCTCGTCCTGAAACAGGAGCCTTAGAAGACGAGGGCCTCTCAGAAGGTACCACCCCCGGCAGTGGAACCTGAGTGACTACGGGGCTATCGGACTGGATAGCCACGAAAGGTCTCGGGGGAGGAGCACTCGCAAGCGGAAGACCCGCGGCCATAATCTCGTCCAGCAAGCTCATGGTATCGAATGCTGGAAGGTAAGCAGAGTCGGAAGGAAGTGATCCCCCTTCCAAACCAAAAAACTCCTCGCCTCCTACAAAATCATAAAGTTATCTAAGTAAAAATACCCTTTTGATTACCTAAAGCAGTTATCTAAGGCACACTCCTACACTCCTAAGTATTTTAAGAACACGTACCTTTCGGAGGGGTCGCCAACAGGGCGTAAGAATCCCCCGATAACTCTGACGACGAGGGTACGTGGATGACACCAGGAGCTGGTAAAGCCGTCTCCTCTATCCCAACCTCATCTTCACCATCCCCTATGGTGAATCCCCCCTTAGGACCTGCACCGGCAGAGGACACAGCTAACTCCACTTCCTCGGGGGTATCGGATGTCCCGCTAGACGACCGAGACGTAACCTCAGCAACCCTGGAAGGAGTTCCTCCTTGCTCCCCTTCTGCGACCTCAGCAGTTCCATCCTCTCCTAGGGTAAACTTCTCCTTCTTGCCCACCACAGCCTCACTTTCCACCATAAATGGCCGTAGGACATTCACTGTCAAAGAGGTCATAAGTTAGATAAAATAAAAAGAGAAACTCGTAAGATACTGGATGGGAGGGTAAAAGACTTACCAAATGTATCAAACAACTTCTCGGGAACAGCCAAAGGAGTCTTGATTTTGTCTATCGGAGAGATGTACATCAATCCTGCGGTCCGATAGAGACGAATAAAATCCTTTGACTCCACGAGAGGCTTCGCAGAGAACACCGGTGAAAACACCAGTGTGTCGTCCATCACTCTGTCAGGGAATGTAGGCACCCTCCAGGTCATAGGTATGTCCCACGACCCCACAACTGGGTTGATGAAGAAGAACTTATTCTTCCACGAGCTATGGGAGGTAACCATACCCTCAGAGATCCTGTCATCCTTGTCTCGGTGAGTAAAACAGTAAAAAGGACCTCCCCCGGGAGACTGCTTCAGCTCGAAAACAGCAAAGAACCTGTCCCTCGTACACTCGATGCCCCTCACCAGGCACCAAAACACGAACAAAGCCATTAACGAGAACGAATTTGGGGCGAGCTGACTCGGACAAAGATTGCAGTAATTGAAGATGTCGCAGTAAAAAGGCGGGAAAAAATTGCGCAGCCCCGCCTTTAACTGTGGGTAGTACACTGTCAGATACCCTTCAGGAGGAGCATCACCCCGGTGATGGGCCTCCGGCACCGTTATCTCGATGTTACGGCCGGAAACACCATGCTCCTTGAACAAGTTCTTGATTTCTTTCTCGGTGGCGGTGCTAGCCGTGTTACCCACCTTCTGGGTGACTCGCGGAGCGCCACCTTTCTCAGCCTTCTTCTTCATCCTCTTTGATTTCCCCGCACCACCACTACTGCTTGCCCCCACCGCCGCAGCACTCCGCTTTCGCGAAGCTTGAAACCCTAATCCCGCCGCTCGCCCGGTACCGGAAGCAGCCGAAACCAAATTTGTGTTAGATTGCGACGCCATTAGAACAGAGTTTTGGAAAGAAGAGATTAGCAGAAATCGACTGATTGCAGAAAGAAAAGAGTGCGCCTTGGGAGAAAATTTGATCAGTGTGCAAGTGAAAGTAATGGGTGAAAAAGAGGGTTTTTAAACCCTACGCCCACTACACGTCTTAAATGACCACTAAGCGTGCCACGCCTCACGATTGAAAATCGTGCGTAATGACACGTCTCCTCGGTTAATGAAAGAATAACGGTCAAGACTCTTCGATTCCCGCACCCAACTAAAAGCGTGGCCTTAAAATCTCCACTAACTGCATTTAAGTCGCAGATAATTAAATTATAGTTAATTAAATACCATAAATTATAATTAATGACAGAAAATAATATCCTACGAGGGTGCATTTGGAAAATACGACGGGAAACACTCGGAAAAACACTCGCCTTTTCAAAGGTAATGCCAAGAACGAGGGAAATGTCGAACAAAGCACACATGTCACTGACGAGTGCTTACGACGCCCCTGAAGAGTTCTACAAGACCTCGGGAAACCCTCCCCATATACCTGATGAAATCTACGATACCAGGACTCTCGTACCCTTTAAAACTCTTAAGTTTCTAGTACAGTAGTGATAACTAACTGCACTAGAAACTGGGGGGGTTTGTTAACAGGATGATAATTCACCTGCTTAAAATAAACAATAAGTCAATTACTGGAATTACCAAATATATTATTATATGATTATGCGACCTACTTCCGCGATACAGGTATCACACCTCTTGGAGCACATCTCCCACACAACAAGCTACTGAAGTAAAAGCCAACATGAAGAATACGAAACCAAGGCAGTCTCAAAATACGAAAGCTCTCGGAAAGAAGGAGCCAACGGACAACAGTCCCGGAACCTTGGCAAAAAACCCTTCCTTGACTATACATTCCAAACACGAAAGCTCTCGGAACACTACTCTCGACGATCAGACTAAAAGTCAGAAACTTTACAAAATAACTCAACGAACTTCTCTGGACACTCGGAGAAAGAAGAACACCTACCCACGATAGCTCAAGACCTTTCGGAGACCAACTCACCCACACCCTCTCGGAAAATATCTTGGAACGTTTACTCCAGAATACGCATCTCTCGGAACAGCACTATCATTAAAGGGAATACTCCAACTTGGCCCTCGAAGCCACCATTAGAGACAGCAAAGAAAGTAATCTACCCCATATCACAAAGAAGACCAAAGCCCTCGGAAAGGATACAGTCAGCACTCAAAATGAACACGTTATCTTATTGGTTGAATAAGCATTGTAACACGTGTAAACATAACCACATGCATAACGACACCTGTTAACACATGCACCATGACACCTGCCCCTATCAAAACCTATATAAAGGGAGATATCAATAGAAGAAAAAAAGGGAGAAAAAAACGAGACTCGGAAATGTAAAAAAAAAGGGAGGAACGAGACTCGGAAATGTAAGAAAATCCACTCGGAAGAAAGAATGAAGTATAGTCAATGAAAGGAAGGAAGATTCTTGTCCATTTTTCCTTCTCGTAATGATAGCATTTAGCCTTTGAACCACGGGCAAAGGCGTTCCAACCTTAATAAATAATTCAGTTAATAGGGAATAATTCCAAACCCGTTAACAAAATGGCGCCGTCTGTGGGAACTCGAAGATTTGTCTCCAGGAACATCCTAATTCGAAGGAGAAGCAGGTGCTACAGTAATAGCACAGTTACGCACCAAAGATAAGTATCCTTCTTTCACTTGTTATATTAGGAATTAGATTATAGTATCTTCGTAAAGAGATCTTAAGATTCTATAATTTTAAATACTTGGGAAAAGAAAAGGAACAGAGCCCAGGAACCCAGGTAAGTATTTCCGAGAGCAGTCACTCTAGGAAATTTCACTCATACTCTCTCATCAAAGGCTTTCCGGAAGTCTAAATAAGTAAAAGAGAAAGGTATGAACAAATCTACTAGGAATGATTCTTTGAAAGGACGTGAAAATATTTACCACTCTAAGCATCGACGACTACTTACGACTCTCTCCTCGAAGATAGAATTACGATTGAGCTGCCCAAAGTATACTACAATAGGCTACGAAGGCGTGCCAGGGGATACTCCTATTTAGGAAAGTATATTCCCCCAAAATTGCACTGCAAATGGACACGCTATGCTAAAAAAGTTACTTGGCCAGTAAGAGTGAGACGTCCTCTCATTTCTGTAAACTCAATCTTAAAAAATTCTACAATAAAAGGAAAGAAACTAAGTATTCATAATATGCGGAAGAGTTGTGTGATTATGAACACGGAAAGGAAAAAGTTTCGTTCCAAGTAAGAAATGTTTCATTCCAAAGAAATGTTTCATTCCAAATAATATCATTACAAGAGAAAAAACTAAGTACCATTACATAAAAAGTGTTCACAAATTAAAAACTACTAAGATTGGGGGGGTTGAGCACTCGAAGAATCAGGGGTTGGCTCGGTGGTAGGGGGGATAGGAACACCCGCTGGAGAAGGAACACCCGAGGAGGTAGCCTGAACCCCAACAGGGAGGGGGGAGTCCGCTGAGGATCGCGGGAGGATAGTAGAAAAAGGCACTCGAGACGGAGATGAGGAAGTGGGAGGACGTCGAGTACTACTCTTTTGGTAGAGGTCGAAGGCTTCTTCCAAAGTTGGCCTCTTCATCTCCGCGATATTAACCACCCGCGGGTCCAAGAGGGGATTCACCTTCTGCCGAACCTGCCCGAAACACTGAAGGAATCCCCACATGGCAGATCCCGCCAAGTACCCCGGATGTTTGCGGAGGTACATGTCCCTCACTTGGATAGCAGTCTCCTCTCGGGCCTGCTTAACAGCAGCGTTCACCCTTTGCTGCACCTCCTCGGGGAGAATGCCTCCCGTAGCCGTGGCCTGTGCCAGCTTCCCGTTAAGAGTATCCACCTGGCCCAGTGCCTCCGAGAGATGCTGCTCCAACTCTTTCTGCTTGGTCTCCCAAGCCGCCTTCTCGCCCTCGAGGGAATCCACCTTATCCTTCAGCACCAGCCCAGAAGCCTCCATCTCCTTTACCGAGGAGAGAAGCTGCTTATTTTCCCCCCTCAGGTCTTGATTGTTCTGCGAGACCTTGGCAAAAGCCGTCTCGTATTTCCCCACCTTCTCCAGCAAGTTCGTATTCTCTACCTCCAGCTTACGAGACTTTTCCTCAGCCGCACTCGCCAGTTTCTGCAGCTTCTCAACCTCGAGTAACAGAAGGGGAAGCATTTTAGGTGCCTAAGAAAGCAAAGTAGAAGAGTAAAGATCCCGATAGAGGGTCTTAAATAAATTAGTTAGATAAAAAACTTACCAGCATGGCCACATTGTTGACACAAGCCCGGGTAAATTCCCACCCGTCTGCGGACAAGGAATTGGCGGCGGTAAGGTATCGAGTCACAGTCTCGAGTGCCTCCTGAGCATCTTCGGTGCTAGGCTCTCGTCCTGAAACAGGAGCCTTAGAAGACGAGGGCCTCTCAGAAGGTACCACCCCCGGCAGTGGAACCTGAGTGACTACGGGGCTATCGGACTGGATAGCCACGAAAGGTCTCGGGGGAGGAGCACTCGCAAGCGGAGGACCCGCGACCATAATCTCGTCCAGCAAGCTCATGGTATCGAATGCTGGAAGGTAAGCAGAGTCGGAAGGAAGTGATCCCCCTTCCAAACCAAAAAACTCCTCGCATCCTACAAAATCATAAAGTTATCTAAGTAAAAATACCCTTTTGATTACCTAAAGCAGTTATCTAAGGCACACTCCTATACTCCTAAGTATTTTAAGAACACGTACCTTTCGGAGGGGTCGCCAACAGGGCGTAAGAATCCCCCGATAACTCCGACGACGAGGGTACGTGGATGACACCAGGAGCTGGTAAAGCCGTCTCCTCTATCCCAACCTCATCTTCACCATCCCCTATGGTGAATCCCCCCTTAGGACCTGCACCGGCAGAGGACACAGCTAACTCCACTTCCTCGGGGGTATCGGATGTCCCGCTAGACGACCGAGACGTAACCTCAGCAACCCTGGAAGGAGTTCCTCCTTGCTCCCCTTCTGCGACCTCAGCAGTTCCATCCTCTCCTAGGGTAAACTTCCCCTTCTTGCCCACCACAGCCTCACTTTCCACCATAAATGGCCGTAGGACATTCACTGTCAAAGAGGTCATAAGTTAGATAAAATAAAAAGAGAAACTCGTAAGATACTGGATGGGAGGGTAAAAGACTTACCAAATGTATCAAACAACTTCTCGGGAACAGCCAAAGGAGTCTTGATTTTGTCTATCGGAGAGATGTACATCAATCCTGCGGTCCGATAGAGACGAATAAAATCCTTTGACTCCACGAGAGGCTTCGCAGAGAACACCGGTGAAAACACCAGTGTGTCGTCCATCACTCTGTCAGGGAATGTAGGCACCCTCCAGGTCATAGGTATGTCCCACGACCCCACAACTGGGTTGATGAAGAAGAACTTATTTTTCCACGAGCTATGGGAGGTAACCATACCCTCGGAGATCCTGTCATCCTTGTCTCGGTGAGTAAAACAGTAAAAAGGACCTCCCCCGGGAGACTGCTTCAGCTCGAAAACAGCAAAGAACCTGTCCCTCGTACACTCGATGCCCCTCACCAGGCACCAAAACACGAACAAAGCCATTAACGAGAACGAATTTGGGGCGAGCTGACTCGGACAAAGATTGCAGTAATTGAAGATGTCGCAGTAAAAAGGCGGGAAAAAAGTGCGCAGCCCCGCCTTTAACTGTGGGTAGTACACTGTCAGATACCCTTCAGGAGGAGCATCACCCCGGTGATGGGCCTCCGGCACCGTTATCTCGATGTTACGGCCGGAAACACCATGCTCCTTGAACAAGTTCTTGATTTCTTTCTCGGTGGCGGTGCTAGCCGTGTTACCCACCTTCTGGGTGACTCGCGGAGCGCCACCTTTCTCAGCCTTCTTCTTCATCCTCTTTGATTTCCCCGCACCACCACTACCGCTTGCCCCCACCGCCGCAGCACTCCGCTTTCGCGAAGCTTGAAACCCTAACCCCGCCGCTCCCCCGGTACCGGAAGCAGCCGAAACCAAATTTGTGTTAGATTGCGACGCCATTAGAACAGAGTTTTGGAAAGAAGAGATTAGCAGAAATCGACTGATTGCAGAAAGAAAAGAGTGCGCCTTGGGAGAAAATTTGATCAGTGTGCAAGTGAAAGTAATGGGTGAAAAAGAGGGTTTTTAAACCCTACGCCCACTACACGTCTTAAATGACCACTAAGCGTGCCACGCCTCACGATTGAAAATCGTGCGTAATGACACGTCTCCTCGGTTAATGAAAGAATAACGGTCAAGACTCTTCGATTCCCGCACCCAACTTAAAGCGTGGCCTTAAAATCTCCACTAACTGCATTTAAGTCGCAGATAATTAAATTATAGTTAATTAAATACCATAAATTATAATTAATGACACCAAATAATATCCTACGAGGGTGCATTTGGAAAATACGACGGGAAACACTCGGAAAAACACTCGCCTTTTCAAAGGTAATGCCAAGAACGAGGGAAATGTCGAACAAAGCACACATGTCACTGACGAGTGCTTACGACGCCCCTGAAGAGTTCTACAAGACCTCGGGAAACCCTCCCCATATACCTGATGAAATCTACGATACCAGGACTCTCGTACCCTTTAAAACTCTTAAGTTTCTAGTACAGTAGTGATAACTAACTGCACTAGAAACTGGGGGGGTTTGTTAACAGGATGATAATTCACCTGCTTAAAATAAACAATAAGTCAATTACTGGAATTACCAAATATATTATTATATGATTATGCGACCTACTTCCGCGATACAGGTATCACACCTCTTGGAGCACATCTCCCACACAACAAGCTACTGAAGTAAAAGCCAACATGAAGAATACGAAACCAAGGCAGTCTCAAAATACGAAAGCTCTCGGAAAGAAGGAGCCAACGGACAACAGTCCCGGAACCTTGGCAAAAAACCCTTCATTGACTATACATTCCAAACACGAAAGCTCTCGGAACACTACTCTCGACGATCAGACTAAAAGTCAGAAACTTTACAAAATAACTCAACGAACTTCTCTGGACACTCGGAGAAAGAAGAACACCTACCCACGATAGCTCAAGACCTTTCGGAGACCAACTCACCCACACCCTCTCGGAAAATATCTTGGAACGTTTACTCCAGAATACGCATCTCTCGGAACAGCACTATCATTAAAGGGAATACTCCAACTTGGCCCTCGAAGCCACCATTAGAGACAGCAAAGAAAGTAATCTACCCCATATCACAAAGAAGACCAAAGCCCTCGGAAAGGATACAGTCAGCACTCAAAATGAACACGTTATCTTATTGGTTGAATAAGCATTGTAACACGTGTAAACATAACCACATGCATAACGACACCTGTTAACACATGCACCATGACACCTGCCCCTATCAAAACCTATATAAAGGGAGATATCAATAGAAGAAAAAAGGGAGAAAAAAACGAGACTCGGAAATGTAAAAAAAAAGGGAGGAACGAGACTCGGAAATGTAAGAAAATCCACTCGGAAGAAAGAATGAAGTATAGTCAATGAAAGGAAGAAAGATTCTTGTCCATTTTTCCTTCTCGTAATGATAGCATTTAGCCTTTGAACCACGGGCAAAGGCGTTCCAACCTTAATAAATAATTCAGTTAATAGGGAATAATTCCAAACCCGTTAACAAAATGGCGCCGTCTGTGGGAACTCGAAGATTTGTCTCCAGGAACATCCTAATTCGAAGGAGAAGCAGGTGCTACAGTAATAGCACAGTTACGCACCAAAGATAAGTATCCTTCTTTCACTTGTTATATTAGGAATTAGATTATAGTATCTTCGTAAAGAGATCTTAAGATTCTATAATTTTAAATACTTGGGAAAAGAAAAGGAACAGAGCCCAGGAACCCAGGTAAGTATTTCCGAGAGCAGTCACTCTAGGAAATTTCACTCATACTCTCTCATCAAAGGCTTTCCGGAAGTCTAAATAAGTAAAAGAGAAAGGTATGAACAAATCTACTAGGAATGATTCTTTGAAAGGACGTGAAAATATTTACCACTCTAAGCATCGACGACTACTTACGACTCTCTCCTCGAAGATAGAATTACGATTGAGCTGCCCAAAGTATACTACAATAGGCTACGAAGGCGTGCCAGGGGATACTCCTATTTAGGAAAGTATATTCCTCCAAAATTGCACTGCAAATGGACACGCTATGCTAAAAAAGTTACTTGGCCAGTAAGAGTGAGACGTCCTCTCATTTCTGTAAACTCAATCTTAAAAAATTCTACAATAAAAGGAAAGAAACTAAGTATTCATAATATGCGGAAGAGTTGTGTGATTATGAACACGGAAAGGAAAAAGTTTCGTTCCAAGTAAGAAATGTTTCATTCCAAAGAAATGTTTCATTCCAAATAATATCATTACAAGAGAAAAAACTAAGTACCATTACATAAAAAGTGTTCACAAATTAAAAACTACTAAGATTGGGGGGGTTGAGCACTCGAAGAATCAGGGGTTGGCTCGGTGGTAGGGGGGATAGGAACACCCGCTGGAGAAGGAACACCCGATGAGGTAGCCTGAACCCCAACAGGGAGGGGGGAGTCCGCTGAGGATCGCGGGAGGATAGTAGAAAAAGGCACTCGAGACGGAGATGAGGAAGTGGGAGGACGTCGAGTACTACTCTTTTGGTAGAGGTCGAAGGCTTCTTCCAAAGTTGGCCTCTTCATCTCCGCGATATTAACCACCCGCGGGTCCAAGAGGGGATTCACCTTCTGCCGTACCTGCCCGAAACACTGAAGGAATCCCCACATGGCAGATCCCGCCAAGTACCCCGGATGTTTGCGGAGGTACAGGTCCCTCACTTGGATAGCAGTCTCCTCTCGGGCCTGCTTAACAGCAGCGTTCACCCTTTGCTGCACCTCCTCGGGGAGAATGCCTCCCGTAGCCGTGGCCTGTGCCAGCTTCCCGTTAAGAGTATCCACCTGGCCCAGTGCCTCCGAGAGATGCTGCTCCAACTCTTTCTGCTTGGTCTCCCAAGCCGCCTTCTCGCCCTCGAGGGAATCCACCTTATCCTTCAGCACCAGCCCAGAAGCCTCCATCTCCTTTACCGAGGAGAGAAGCTGTTTATTTTCCCCCCTCAGGTCTTGATTGTTCTGCGAGACCTTGGCAAAAGCCGTCTCGTATTTCCCCACCTTCTCCAGCAAGTTCGTATTCTCTACCTCCAGCTTACGAGACTTTTCCTCAGCCGCACTCACCAGTTTCTGCAGCTTCTCAACCTCGAGTAACAGAAGGGGAAGCATTTTAGGTGCCTAAGAAAGCAAAGTAGAAGAGTAAAGATCCCGATAGAGGATCTTAAATAAATTAGTTAGATAAAAAACTTACCAGCATGGCCACATTGTTGACACAAGCCCGGGTAAATTCCCACCAGTCCGCGGACAAGGAATTGGCGGCGGCAAGGTATCGAGTCACAGTCTCGAGTGCCTCCTGAGCATCTTCGGTGCTAGGCTCTCGTCCTGAAACAGGAGCCTTAGAAGACGAGGGCCTCTCAGAAGGTACCACCCCCGGCAGTGGAACCTGAGTGACTACGGGGCTATCGGACTGGATAGCCACGAAAGGTCTCGGGGGAGGAGCACTCGCAAGCGGAGGACTCGCGGCCATAATCTCGTCCAGCAAGCTCATGGTATCGAATGCTGGAAGGTAAGCAGAGTCGGAAGGAAGTGATCCCCCTTCCAAACCAAAAAACTCCTCGCCTCCTACAAAATCATAAAGTTATCTAAGTAAAAATACCCTTTTGATTACCTAAAGCAGTTATCTAAGGCACACTCCTATACTCCTAAGTATTTTAAGAACACGTACCTTTCGGAGGGGTCGCCAACAGGGCGTAAGAATCCCCCGATAACTCCGACGACGAGGGTACGTGGATGACACCAGGAGCTGGTAAAGCCGTCTCCTCTATCCCAACCTCATCTTCACCATCCCCTATGGTGAATCCCCCCTTAGGACCTGCACCGGCAGAGGACACAGCTAACTCCACTTCCTCGGGGGTATCGAATGTCCCGCTAGACGACCGAGACGTAACCTCAGCAACCCTGGAAGGAGTTCCTCCTTGCTCCCCTTCTGCGACCTCAGCAGTTCCATCCTCTCCTAGGGTAAACTTCCCCTTCTTGCTCACCACAGCCTCACTTTCCACCATAAATGGCCGTAGGACATTCACTGTCAAAGAGGTCATAAGTTAGATAAAATAAAAAGAGAAACTCGTAAGATACTGGATGGGAGGGTAAAAGACTTACCAAATGTATCAAACAACTTCTCGGGAACAGCCAAAGGAGTCTTGATTTTGTCTATCGGAGAGATGTACCTCAATCCTGCGGTCCGATAGAGACGAATAAAATCCTTTGACTCCACGAGAGGCTTCGCGGAGAACACCGGTGAAAACACCAGTGTGTCGTCCATCACTCTGTCAGGGAATGTAGGCACCTTCCAGGTCATAGGTATGTCCCACGACCCCACAACTGGGTTGATGAAGAAGAACTTATTCTTCCACGAGCTATGGGAGGTAACCATACCCTCGGAGATCCTGTCATCCTTGTCTCGGTGAGTAAAACAGTAAAAAGGACCTCCCCCGGGAGACTGCTTCAGCTCGAAAACAGCAAAGAACCTGTCCCTCGTACACTCGATGCCCCTCACCAGTCATCAAAACACGAACAAAGCCATTAACGAGAACGAATTTGGGGCGAGCTGACTCGGACAAAGATTGCAGTAATTGAAGATGTCGCAGTAAAAAGGCGGGAAAAAAGTGCGCAGCCCCGCCTTTAACTGTGGGTAGTACAGTGTCAGATACCCTTCAGGAGGAGCATCACCCCGGTGATGGGCCTCCGGCACCGTTATCTCGATGTTACGGCCGGAAACACCATGCTCCTTGAACAAGTTCTTGTTTTCTTTCTCGGTGGCGGTGCTAGCCGTGTTACCCACCTTCTGGGTGACTCGCGGAGCGCCACCTTTCTCAGCCTTCTTCTTCATCCTCTTTGATTTCCCCGCACCACCACTACCGCTTGCCCCCACCGCCGCAGCACTCCGCTTTCGCGAAGCTTGAAACCCTAACCCCGCCGCTCCCCCGGTACCGGAAGCAGCCGAAACCAAATTTGTGTTAGATTGCGATGCCATTAGAACAGAGTTTTGGAAAGAAGAGATTAGCAGAAATCGACTGATTGCAGAAAGAAAAGAGTGCGCCTTGGGAGAAAATTTGATCAGTGTGCAAGTGAAAGTAATTGGTGAAAAAGAGGGTTTTTAAACCCTACGCCCACTACACGTCTTAAATGACCACTAAGCGTGCCACGCCTCACGATTGAAAATCGTGCGTAATGACACGTCTCCTCGGTTAATGAAAGAATAACGGTCAAGACTCTTCGATTCCCGCACCCAACTTAAAGCGTGGCCTTAAAATCTCCACTAACTGCATTTAAGTCGCAGATAATTAAATTATAGTTAATTAAATACCATAAATTATAATTAATGACACCAAATAATATCCTACGAGGGTGCATTTGGAAAATACGACGGGAAACACTCGGAAAAACACTCGCCTTTTCAAAGGTAATGCCAAGAACGAGGGAAATGTCGAACAAAGCACACATGTCACTGACGAGTGCTTACGACACCCCTGAAGAGTTCTACAAGACCTCGGGAAACCCTCCCCATATACCTGATGAAATCTACGATACCAGGACTCTCGTACCCTTTAAAACTCTTAAGTTTCTAGTACAGTAGTAGTGATAACTAACTGCACTAGAAACTGGGGGGGTTTGTTAACAGGATGATAATTCACCTGCTTAAAATAAACAATAAGTCAATTACTGGAATTACCAAATATATTATTATATGATTATGCGACCTACTTCCGCGATACAGGTATCACACCTCTTGGAGCACATCTCCCACACAACAAGCTACTGAAGTAAAAGCCAACATGAAGAATACGAAACCAAGGCAGTCTCAAAATACGAAAGCTCTCGGAAAGAAGGAGCCAACGGACAACAGTCCCGGAACCTTGGCAAAAAACCCTTCCTTGACTATACATTCCAAACACGAAAGCTCTCGGAACACTACTCTCGACGATCAGACTAAAAGTCAGAAACTTTACACAATAACTCAACGAACTTCTCTGGACACTCGGAGAAAGAAGAACACCTACCCACGATAGCTCAAGACCTTTCGGAGACCAACTCACCCACACCCTCTCGGAAAATATCTTGGAACGTTTACTCCAGAATACGCATCTCTCGGAACAGCACTATCATTAAAGGGAATACTCCAACTTGGCCCTCGAAGCCACCATTAGAGACAGCAAAGAAAGTAATCTACCCCATATCACAAAGAAGACCAAAGCCCTCGGAAAGGATACAGTCAGCACTCAAAATGAACACGTTATCTTATTGGTTGAATAAGCATTGTAACACGTGTAAACATAACCACATGCATAACGACACCTGTTAACACATGCACCATGACACCTGCCCCTATCAAAACCTATATAAAGGGAGATATCAATAGAAGAAAAAAGGGAGAAAAAAACGAGACTCGGAAATGTAAAAAAAAAGGGAGGAACGAGACTCGGAAATGTAAGAAAATCCACTCGGAAGAAAGAATGAAGTATAGTCAATGAAAGGAAGGAAGATTATTGTCCATTTTTCCTTCTCGTAATGATAGCATTTAGCCTTTGAACCACGGGCAAAGGCGTTCCAACCTTAATAAATAATTCAGTTAATAGGGAATAATTCCAAACCCGTTAACAAAATGGCGCCGTCTGTGGGAACTCGAAGATTTGTCTCCAGGAACATCCTAATTCGAAGGAGAAGCAGTAAGAGTGAGACGTCCTCTCATTTCTGTAAACTCAATCTTAAAAAATTCTACAATAAAAGGAAAGAAACTAAGTATTCATAATATGCGGAAGAGTTGTGTGATTATGAACACGGAAAGGAAAAAGTTTCGTTCCAAGTAAGAAATGTTTCATTCCAAAGAAATGTTTCATTCCAAATAATATCATTACAAGAGAAAAAACTAAGTACCATTACATAAAAAGTGTTCACAAATTAAAAACTACTAAGATTGGGGGGGTTGAGCACTCGAAGAATCAGGGGTTGGCTCGGTGGTAGGGGGATAGGAACACCCGCTGGAGAAGGAACACCCGATGAGGTAGCCTGAACCCCAACAGGGAGGGGGGAGTCCGCTGAGGATCGCGGGAGGATAGTAGAAAAAGGCACTCGAGACGGAGATGAGGAAGTGGGAGGACGTCGAGTACTACTCTTTTGGTAGAGGTCGAAGGCTTCTTCCAAAGTTGGCCTCTTCATCTCCGCGATATTAACCACCCGCGGGTCCAAGAGGGGATTCACCTTCTGCCGTACCTGCCCGAAACACTGAAGGAATCCCCACATGGCAGATCCCGCCAAGTGCCCCGGATGTTTGCGGAGGTACAGGTCCCTCACTTGGATAGCAGTCTCATCTCGGGCCTGCTTAACAGCAGCGTTCACCCTTTGCTGCACCTCCTCGGGGAGAATGCCTCCCGTAGCCGTGGCCTGTGCCAGCTTCCCGTTAAGAGTATCCACCTGGCCCAGTGCCTCCGAGAGATGCTGCTCCAACTCTTTCTGCTTGGTCTCCCAAGCCGCCTTCTCGCCCTCGAGGGAATCCACCTTATCCTTCAGCACCAGCCCAGAAGCCTCCATCTCCTTTACCGAGGAGAGAAGCTGCTTATTTTCCCCCTCATGTCTTGATTGTTCTGCGAGACCTTGGCAAAAGCCGTCTCGTATTTCCCCACCTTCTCCAGCAAGTTCGTATTCTCTACCTCCAGCTTACGAGACTTTTCCTCAGCCGCACTCGCCAGTTTCTGCAGCTTCTCAACCTCGAGTAACAGAAGGGGAAGCATTTTAGGTGCCTAAGAAAGCAAAGTAGAAGAGTAAAGATCCCGATAGAGGATCTTAAATAAATTAGTTAGATAAAAAACTTACCAGCATGGCCACATTGTTGACACAAGCCCGGGTAAATTCCCACCCGTCTGCGGACAAGGAATTGGCAGCGGTAAGGTATCGAGTCACAGTCTCGAGTGCCTCCTGAGCATCTTCGGTGCTAGGCTCTCGTCCTGAAACAGGAGCCTTAGAAGACGAGGGCCTCTCAGAAGGTACCACCCCCGGCAGTGGAACCTGAGTGACTACGGGGCTATCGGACTGGATAGCCACGAAAGGTCTCGGGGGAGGAGCACTCGCAAGCGGAGGACCCGCGGCCATAATCTCGTCCAGCAAGCTCATGGTATCGAATGCTGGAAGGTAAGCAGAGTCGGAAGGAAGTGATCCCCCTTCCAAACCAAAAAACTCCTCGCCTCCTACAAAATCATAAAGTTATCTAAGTAAAAATACCCTTTTGATTACCTAAAGCAGTTATCTAAGGCACACTCCTATACTCCTAAGTATTTTAAGAACACGTACCTTTCGGAGGGGTCGCCAACAGGGCGTAAGAATCCCCCGATAACTCCGACGACGAGGGTACGTGGATGACACCAGGAGCTGGTAAAGCCGTCTCCTCTATCCCAACCTCATCTTCACCATCCCCTATGGTGAATCCCCCCTTAGGACCTGCACCGGCAAAGGACACAGCTAACTCCACTTCCTCGGGGGTATCGGATGTCCCGCTAGACGACCGAGACGTAACCTCAGCAACCCTGGAAGGAGTTCCTCCTTGCTCCCCTTCTGCGACCTCAGCAGTTCCATCCTCTCCTAGGGTAAACTTCCCCTTCTTGCCCACCACAACCTCACTTTCCACCATAAATGGCCGTAGGACATTCACTGTCAAAGAGGTCATAAGTTAGATAAAATAAAAAGAGAAACTCGTAAGATACTAGATGGGAGGGTAAAAGACTTACCAAATGTATCAAACAACTTCTCGGGAACAGCCAAATGAGTCTTGATTTTGTCTATCGGAGAGATGTACCTCAATCCTGCGGTCCGATAGAGACGAATAAAATCCTTTGACTCCACGAGAGGCTTCGCAGAGAACACCGGTGAAAACACCAGTGTGTCGTCCATCACTCTGTCAGGGAATGTAGGCACCCTCCAGGTCATAGGTATGTCCCACGACCCCACAACTGGGTTGATGAAGAAGAACTTATTTTTCCACGAGCTATGGGAGGTAACCATACCCTCGGAGATCCTGTCATCCTTGTCTCGGTGAGTAAAACAGTAAAAAGGACCTCCCCCGGGAGACTGCTTCAGCTCGAAAACAGCAAAGAACCTGTCCCTCGTACACTCGATGCCCCTCACCAGGCACCAAAACACGAACAAAGCCATTAACTAGAACGAATTTGGGGCGAGCTGACTCGGACAAAGATTGCAGTAATTGAAGATGTCGCAGTAAAAAGGCGGGAAAAAAGTGCGCATCCCCGCCTTTAACTGTGGGTAGTACACTGTCAGATACCCTTCAGGAGGAGCATCACCCCGGTGATGGGCCTCCGGCACCGTTATCTCGATGTTACGGCCGGAAACACCATGCTCCTTGAACAAGTTCTTGATTTCTTTCTCGGTGGCGGTGCTAGCCGTGTTACCCACCTTCTGGGTGACTCGCGGAGCGCCACCTTTCTCAGCCTTCTTCTTCATCCTCTTTGATTTCCCCACACCACCACTACCGCTTGCCCCCACCGCCGCAGCACTCCGCTTTCGCGAAGCTTGAAACCCTAACCCCGCCGCTCCCCCGGTACCGGAAGCAGCCGAAACCAAATTTGTGTTAGATTGCGACGCCATTAGAACAGAGTTTTGGAAAGAAGAGATTAGCAGAAATCGACTGATTGCAGAAAGAAAAGAGTGCGCCTTGGGAGAAAATTTGATCAGTGTGCAAGTGAAAGTAATGGGTGAAAAGGAGGGTTTTTAAACCCTACGCCCACTACACGTCTTAAATGACCACTAAGCGTGCCACGCCTCACGATTGAAAATCGTGCGTAATGACACGTCTCCTCGGTTAATGAAAGAATGGCCTTAAAGCGTGGCCTTAAAATCTCCACTAACTGCATTTAAGTCGCAGATAATTAAATTATAGTTAATTAAATACCATAAATTATAATTAATGACACCAAATAATATCCTACGAGGGTGCATTTGGAAAATACGACGGGAAACACTCGGAAAAACACTCGCCTTTTCAAAGGTAATGCCAAGAACGAGGGAAATGTCGAACAAAGCACACATGTCACTGACGAGTGCTTACGACACCCCTGAAGAGTTCTACAAGACCTCGGGAAACCCTCCCCATATACCTGATGAAATCTACGATACCAGGACTCTCGTACCCTTTAAAACTCTTAAGTTTCTAGTACAGTAGTAGTGATAACTAACTGCACTAGAAACTGGGGGGGTTTGTTAACAGGATGATAATTCACCTGCTTAAAATAAACAATAAGTCAATTACTGGAATTACCAAATATATTATTATATGATTATGCGACCTACTTCCGCGATACAGGTATCACACCTCTTGGAGCACATCTCCCACACAACAAGCTACTGAAGTAAAAGCCAACATGAAGAATACGAAACCAAGGCAGTCTCAAAATACGAAAGCTCTCGGAAAGAAGGAGCCAACGGACAACAGTCCCGGAACCTTGGCAAAAAACCCTTCCTTGACTATACATTCCAAACACGAAAGCTCTCGGAACACTACTCTCGACGATCAGACTAAAAGTCAGAAACTTTACAAAATAACTCAACGAACTTCTCTGGACACTCGGAGAAAGAAGAACACCTACCCACGATAGCTCAAGACCTTTCGGAGACCAACTCACCCACACCCTCTCGGAAAATATCTTGGAACACTTACTCCAGAATACGCATCTCTCGGAACAGCACTATCATTAAAGGGAATACTCCAACTTGGCCCTCGAAGCCACCATTAGAGACAGCAAAGAAAGTAATCTACCCCATATCACAAAGAAGACCAAAGCCCTCGGAAAGGATACAGTCAGCACTCAAAATGAACACGTTATCTTATTGGTTGAATAAGCATTGTAACACGTGTAAACATAACCACATGCATAACGACACCTGTTAACACATGCACCATGACACCTGTCCCTATCAAAACCTATATAAAGGGAGATATCAATAGAAGAAAAAAGGGAGAAAAAAACGAGACTCGGAAATGTAAAAAAAAAGGGAGGAACGAGACTCGGAAATGTAAGAAAATCCACTCGGAAGAAAGAATGAAGTATAGTCAATGAAAGGAAGGAAGATTCTTGTCCATTTTTCCTTCTCGTAATGATAGCATTTAGCCTTTGAACCACGGGCAAAGGCGTTCCAACCTTAATAAATAATTCAGTTAATAGGGAATAATTCCAAACCCGTTAACACAACACTTTTTAAAGTCAACCTATATTCAAAATTTCATCAAAAAACTTCATGCAATTCGGCTCAATTAACTCCACCCAGATTTTTCGTGCCATGCGACAATCCTTAAGGAGGTGTAGTGCGTTTTCCTCATGTTCCATGCACACGGGACAAATTTCCGACGTCGGTATTCCCCTCGCACGCCTCAATGCATTAGTAGCAAGCCTTTCTTGCTCCGCAAGCCACAAGAAATAGACAATCTTGTTACTCAAATCAAGTTTCCATACCCATGCTACATCCCAGATCCCTTGTTGTTCCTCCGAATAATATTCAAGGTAAGAATTGTAAGCGGATTGGCAAGAAAAATTACCGTTTGAGGTTGCGCTCCATAAGACATAGTCGGCCACTTCCCGAAGCTCAATATGTTTGCTCAATATTTCGGTCTTGATCGCGGTTGGTATACCCGATTCGAGATCATCCAATTTCCACGTCCCATCTTCTTCCATAACCTCTCGCAAGGTGAGCTTCACTTCCGTTGGTACAATTGTGCAACTTTCGTCGCAAAGCTTTTTGTCGCCTAACCAATTATCATACCAAAAAATGATCTTCCTCCCATCCCCAACTTTTCACCTAAGAAACGGTGACATGAGCCCCCACGCACCTAATAATTTACGCGCTATCGGATGGTTTAACCATACACTCCGTGATGCGCCCCTTATTCACATATTTTGCCTCAACAAGCTCTTTCCATACGAAGTTCTTATCGCTCAAAATTCTCCATGCAAGTTTTGATAGAAGCGCTCGTTGCTTACTCGCGCCAACCGAATTTACAAACCACCAAGTTTCTTCGACGACGTGACTCTCGGCCAACCCACAAGGTGAACTTTCCTTTTATTCTTTAGTAGTAGAGCAAAATGTAAAAGAACTTCAACAAGCATTTACAATAAATTCAAGGGAGAATTACACAAAGTACCCCTCAACTATGGGTAAATTACATAAAGTACCCCTCCTCTTTGGGAAATTACACAAACTACCCTTATGATCGCTTTTTTATAATTTTTTTATTTCAAATTATTGAATGTAAATTCATGCTATTCAATTATTTTACACAAAAAATAAAAAATAAGTCAAAGTTATTGCATTAAACCTCATTTATCTCGTTTAAAAAGACAAAAAATATTGATAACAAATAATTTCTTCTAAGAAAAAATAAATTATCTGCGAATTTTAGTCTCTGCTATGATTTGAATTTGAAAGGTTGTCTTAATTATTTTAATTTGTTTGACCATAAGGATAGTTTGTGTAATTTCCCAAAGAGAAGGAGTACTTTGTGTAATTTACCCATAATTGAGGGGTACTTTGTGTAATTCTCCCTAAATTCAAACTAGGACCCCCCCACATAACAGAACTGAAGCAAAAGTAAACATATTATGGATAGGGGTGTTATGGGCCGGGGTCCCGTCGGAACGGGACCCCGGCCCATCGGGATCTTCCGGGGCGGGAGCTGCATGGCAGCTCCCGTTCCCTCCCGCCGGGAACCCAGTTCCCGGTTGCCGGGATTCCCGCCGGGACGGGAGGGCTCCCGAGTCCCGGCGGACAGTTTACGGGTGTTGGGGTTGGTAAATTCCAGCCCCTCTTTTTCTTTTCTTTTTTTAATGGAGGACAACAGGTACATTCTCCCAAGTATTTAAATAATGTTTACTTTTATGAGTTTCAATAAAATAATATGCTGTCGGCCACGTACTTAAACAAAAACACAATTATAAAAGTTACTTAGTGAACAATATCATATACGAATGATATTGTTCTTTTCTCCCTCAAAACTAAGTGAACAATATAATATAATAGGTACGGTAGTGGCGATTGAATCAAGATTTATATTGTAATGGGAGCTATTTTTTTAAGGTTTCACTTTACCGTAATTATTGGGTTTTGGTTATGTATTTAAATATTTAATTATGTGCGGCGGTGGAGGTGCGGCGCCGTTAGACTGTGTGTGTATTGCCTGAGTGTCCGTGAGTGAAAGAAAGAAAAATAAGAGTGATAGCAAAAGAAAAAAAGGAGATGTAATAAAAAAAAAAAAAAAAAAAAGAGACAGGTTACCTCCCGGCGGGACCCAGACCGGGAGCAATTTCCCGGTCTGACCGGGACGGGAAACAACCGGGTTTTTCCCGAACCGGGAAAACCCCGGCAGGTCGGGCGGGAATCCAAATTCCCGACCCGGCCCAAACACTCCTAATTATGGATCATATAATATCTTGGGCCCAATAGCCCGGCCCATATTTTCTTATATTAATATACATATATATCTAAGAGAAAAGACATTATTATCAGTAAACCCCAAAATCTCCATCTGGCAATTCAGGAGCTTCAGGTAAAACACTATTCAACCGACTGATGCAAAAAAGAATCTTTAATTCGCTATATTTGTCAATGATGTGTGTTGTGTGTGTGTGTTTTACATCTTTGTAATCATTTTACTGACCATATGGTGTAACAAACCCTATTGTGTGGGCATATTCTTTGCTTGATACCATGAATCATGATAAAATTATGTTGTTGAAGGTCATCTGTATCTGTGTAGCTTTGCTGTTTTAAATTTCTATAAATTTATGAACTATAGTTTGTAGTTTAGCTTGTTGATAAAAGGGATTATCAAAAAAAAAAAAAAAAGGTTTGTTGAATGAAAAGGGTGCTCTGTTGGTTTATTGTGGTACATTTAGGTAATGCCTTGGCTCTCCATTGCTTCTGAGTTTGTCCCGTATAGTCCGCGTGATTGCTTTTCGTATGTCGTCTTGTGGTTGTGTCCATTTTTCCTATGGCGTTCTGCGGTATATTGAACTTAGAACTCGTTGGTTAATTTCGACCTGTATCAAATAATTCTTGGAAATGGACCGAGGCTCAATCTTCACTAGAAATTAGTTAAATCTTGAATTGCAAATAATAGCTCTGAGCAAGTCAACTTTTTGAACCAAAATCGCCCCCACTGTGTACTTTTCCATATTTTAGTTGGCCTACTTCATTGATAAATGGAGTCCATATATCTATGAAGTGATTGCGGGAATTAGAAGTAAATGTGTTTGATGAATAAAAAGCTTTCACAATAATAGTTATCTTTGTTTGTTGAGCATGTAGTTATAGTTAATCTAGCGGAAGGAACTAATGAGTTCCATCTTTAGTGTAATTCATGCTATTTGCTAATTGACTAGTAAGCTTGAAAGCTACTATGTAACATATCTGGAAGATTGTTCAACAGAAATTCACTTGGTTAACAGGAAAGTCTTGAATTTCCATGGCGACTAGGATTGCCGCTAGGTATGTGTCTCGCAGGCTATCAAGCAGTGGCAAAATCCTCAGTGAGGAGGAAAAGGCTGCAGAAAATATCTACATCAAGGTAAAGTATTTAATTTTGACCAAAACAGTTGATGTTCACAACCTATTCATTTGACGTATGGCTACTGAATATCTTTTGTCGTATCACCAGAAAATGGAGCAAGAGAAATTGGAGAAGCTTGCCCGGAAGGTATAGATAAGTTTGTAATTTATTAGACTATTTAGGGACTCAATTTCAGCTTGGTTCCTGCAAATGAACGTCTTAACTCCTGGTTCCAGCATGTGGACTTATAAACTCGGGTTTCACTTCAGTAATCAGTTCTCGTCCACTTTGATGGAAAATATCGAACGAACACCCTAGACATCCAAAATCTGAACACATTTCTAATTTTTTATTTTGTATTGACAACTTTTTACGGAGAATACTAGTATGTCTTTTTCATATCCCACGTATTTTGGATTAGCCTTTGTAATATTATATATGTTGTATTATATAATTTAGTAGATAGGTTTCAATAGCAGTTATGTGTTAGTCGAAGTTTAGTGTCTTAATTCTGAAGTTATAAATGTGATTTGTAGGTGTTGGAAAAGGTATGAAGATATAAATAATTATGATCTATAATTCTTAGGAGTTTGTTCTAAACTCGAATTAGAACTTATTGATAATTTTATATCATGTCATTTGGTACTTCCATTGAGAACATTGAACTTTCAATGAAAGCACCAATTGATAGGGTATAAAATTTGAAATACGTTCTAACTCGGATTTTGAACAATTTCGTAAGTGTTGAAGATAAATAGGGGTTATTTTCCTTAATCCTTTTCCAACACCAACAAAGTTACATTTATAATTACAGAAACAAACCTGCCACTAACACATTAATTTCCACTAACACATACTTTTACACTATTTAATAAGATACATAATTATATTATTATTGTTAAATAGGCTAGCTAGTCTCTTATCAGTTATCCTAGTTTTGTCGGTGAATTCCAATATTCTGATTGATTCATTTTTCCAACGATTGCCGTATGTCGGATGAGCAAAATATGTGGAAGATGGGGGGGCTGGCCTCCTCGTTCCCTTTTACCTATGCCATGATGCTCATGGACAGCTTATCCCTAATTGGATTTCCATTTCTAACTGGATTTTATTTTGAACCCCTACTCATTCCAAATGATTGTTGATTGCCAGGGACCTAAACCAGATGGAACTCCCACGACAAGCTCTGGAGGCCCGGGGTCTGTAGCTGAGGGTAAAGCAACTGCTGAGACCAGCTCAACGCCAAAAATGTCAACAGATAAGAAGAGAAACTATGCTGTTCTAGCTGGTGTTGCAACCATTAGTGCTGCCGCGGGATGGTATCTGGCATCACGAAAGAATAAAACTGAAGAGGTGCAGGATTGAGGTGAAAACATAGTATGGTCACTGAATGAATGGAAGGCAAACAATGAAACTTTTTCACTTGGTCTTGACAGATAATTGTCCTTACAATCTGCTGATATATGTTGTATTGGTTCTTTGCAACTCAACATGTGGTGAAAACTGAAACGAAGTTACATATGTTGGTCAACCAGCACAAGTATAGAGACATTGTTGTGCCTATAAATAAAGGTTCAATTTCTGATGATATTAGTCATCTTGCATCTCTTTAGTTTCAGAACTTTAGAAAATGAAGAAACTGATGTTGGCTAAAAGTTAAAACCAATCTGGATCATTCAAAACCAGCTTAAGAAGTTGTAAATTATTTGTTATAATGTTTTCTTTTCTCTATGGGGTTTTATTTACAGGCACAGCTAATAAAATGACATGATGTTAGGATGTTGCTCACATGGACTATGTCGGTTTTTTCCTAATTCCAAACATGATGTGTATTATTGAAACAAGATCAACCCGATAAACATCTGATCTTCGTATGCAGAAGATAGTACCAGCAGTACATAATTCTCTACGTTTAATATAAAACCATTTCCCAGTAATCATTTATCCTGATTGCATTGCACTAAAGTAAGAAAATCGAAAAGTCAATTATATATAATTAGAAAGAAACTACTTACATCAATGTATTATTGTAGCTTTTATACTCTTTTGCTCATCCTGTAATTATTTCGAAGTCCCGGAATTTCGAGAAACTTATAGCTTGAAGATCTTTTTTGTAACTCGAATTGTTCCTTCGGCTGATTCTTACAGGCAAAAAGTCTTGTGGGAGTTCCTTCCATATCTTTAGAAACTCAAGATTCCTATTAAGTAATAAGTACACAATTTAGTGTATAATTATTTTTTGTACAAACCCGTCCTCCAATTTTGTTAATTATTTTACTGATAATGCGTAGGGCAGGGTGCTTTCAAAAAAAAAACAAGAGAACTATATTACTTTTCTATTTGAGACGTAACTATAAATTTACCCTTTATGGAAAAGTTAAGTGTGCGATGCCGATACTTGTCTGACTAGCTCAAGACGGATTATAGTCATGAACTCGTGAACAGTTGTACAAGATAATCCACAAACGTTATATGTGGGAAAAAAGCATTTTTTTTTGAAACCCTCATCCGCTACCCTTCGGGTGCGCACTGGGTAAAATTATCGGGTTGACGAAATAGCCTGCAAACCTCGTCAATCAGATAAACCGCACTAGGCTAACCATGTGTAACAGACTCAGACCTAGAAGGCATAGAATCAATTCACTCCCAATCAGTGGCGGAGCCACGGGGCTGCGTGTGGGGGCAACCGCACCCCCCAACATTTTACAAATATTTTTTATAGTACTAGTATTATAAAGAATAAAAGAGAGGTGAAAAGGAGGGGACCGTGTAGTTTGTAGCTTTTAACTTTTTATTACTTTAAAAAATGTCACTACTTAAAAAATACTAAAACCCACTGAGCCACTACTTAAAAAATACTAAAATCCACTAGGCCACTACTTAAATACTACTAAAGCCAAAAAATTAATTATAATAAATCAAAAAGCAAAAACACTTAACTTTAGAATTCTTTACTAAAACATTGGGAGAAGTCAAGGGAGTTAGTAGACAGTTCACATTAGCGGCCATTGTAGTTGTTTTTGGAGAAGATTAAGAAGAATTTGCTATTTGCTCAACCCACTTGGTAAGATAATCATTTTTTGTTGAATTAGTATTTATTACTCGTTTTTATTGTATACAGAGTTATTTATATAACTGGGGTTTGTTGATTTGTAGTACAAAAACCATATGATTCTTGCTTTCTTAGGATGTTGCAGTGCAAAACTCAAGATATAATGAATGCAATGGAAGATGTGGTAAATACAAAAGAAGTTATTTAGAAATTCCGAGAAGATGGATGGAATCCCTTATATGAAAAGGTAAAAACCAAATACAAATGAAGTTTATTATTTTTATTTATGCCATGATATCCTAGATATTAACTTTGAAAAAATTGATTGTTTCATTAACTTGTTCAATTATCTATTGTGTATGCAATTTTTCTTGAACTAGTGTTTAACTAAGTTGGAAAAAAAAAATTAGCGCAATTTCGCCCCCCCTATTTCGAATCCTAGCTCCGCCCCTGCTCCCAATGCAATTCGATCTTAAGACCAAGGAGAGGAGACCCCTCCTCTTTAACCAACTAGGTCACCCTAACTTTGGTATCTTAACTTGGTAGCTTAGCAAGATTGGTACCCTAACTTGACAATTATTGCATTTGGTACCTTAAGTTTGGTTTTCTCCTCAGATTTGGTACCCCAACGGCGGAGTTGCATAATCGCCACCCTAAATGCCTACGTGGACCGTCGTTGACTTAAGAATTAGAGATTTTGATTTTTTTTGATACATGGACCTGCTGACATGTATAATATAATACAAATAAAAAAATAAAATAATTCTTAGAAATTCGTATGTTTAATGTTACACAATAAATTAATCAATTCTTAACAAGTTGATTAATTCTTAAATACTTATATATTTATAAATTAAATAATTCAAAAAAATTATATTAGCACCTCTAAAACTTAATTAATTCATTCTTGGAAAGTATATGTAATATTTCTATTAAAACCAATTAATTATTTTGTATTTTTTTATATACCTAATAAACAAATTATAAAAAAATTGTTATGCAATTTTTTATTTGTTGAAAAAAACAAAAAGAAGCCGAGAAAGCTTAGGTCCGTCGCTCGCCGCCACCTTCTTCATCTGCTCGGATCGCCGCTAGTTTCACCCAACCCCTGCGTGTGCGCTCACCTCAAGTCCCAGAGTCCCGATTTCCTTCACCAATCAACGATTCGCCAGACTTCTCGTCTCCCCAAGCTTCATCAAGCAGATGCGCCGCCCCGCTCCCCTGTCTCTTACAGTCAAAATAGTCATCGCCGCTTCTCCAGATCGGGGGGTGGAAATTGTTGACGAAGAATTGAACAACCATGGGTGGCCGCCTCGATGAGTGGTGGGGGATTAGCGAAGAAGAAACACGACCTATTTTTATTTTTTGTGGGGGATTACGTTTAATTGGGATACTGTAAAATCTATTTTTCATAATTTAAAACTCTAATTACATTATATTATGATTTGAAAGTATTAATAAACTAAATACAACAATATAAAAGCTCAGGTTTATTTTTATTTTTATAAACATAATCTCTACATAAATTATATAGATATTTTAGTTTAAATATTTTAATATTAATTAATACATGTCATCATGTTTAGGTGGCAAAAACAAGTCAAAATCCCCAATTTCCTAGTTAACGGTGGTTCACATGTGTATTTGAGGCGTCAATTGTGTAGCTCCGCCGTGAGGGTACCAAAATTGAGCGATAATGCAAATATAGGGTACCAAATGCGATCATTGCCAAGTTCGGGGTACTAATTTTGCTAAGCTGACAAGTTAAAGTACCAAAGTTAAGGTACCCCATTATATGTAAACTAAACAAGAATTGAACACTTGCAAAACAATTATATTATGGTCCAAATATTTGTCGCACGAAATAAAATTTTGTAATTTAGTAACCAAGTACAAAATTGTGTTCCTTTAATAGAGCGTTCTTGTACATTCTAGTTCAAGTTCATTAAACAACAGCATTCAGTAATTTATTCAAAGACATCTCTACTGTGGCTTAACAAACGGCTTTTACAGACCATATCGTAACATTTATAAGTATGAACTCAAAAGCAAAACTCATACATACATTCTTTATACATTTTCTACTATATGTATATATATCGGCGTTGACACAATAGACATCAACTTCCAAATATGTTCTCGACGATGGAAATGCATTTTTTCATATTTGTTATGATTGGTGTGCATTCATCACTGCTCGGTAAACCATGTCAATGAATTGATTGTCCTGTCCACCCATACAAAATGTATGTTAGCAAGAAATTAAACTCAACAAACATTAAAAACATCAGCCAAATATATTTTAAACAAGTGACACTGTAAAAACACAGTTTATTCCATCACTTAGTACGACCCTCAATAATCTTTGAGGCAAAATTTACCTAAGCCAAATATACAAAAACATTCGGAGAGCTAAGCTAATACATAATTATTCCCAATAGAGCAACAAAAGAGAACTTGTTCAATTACTAAGAACGGAAATTGCGTGTGAAGAAGAGTGAAATAAGTTTGCTTCATGCCGAGTAATATAGATCGTAGGAAATAACACCCACAACAAATCACAATCATCTTCATAAGCTCCTGAAAGACATCGGGATCTAGTTTAACAATTGACAAGACTTCTACCATTTGGCTTCATCTTCTATTCTATATTGATGCACACTACCAACAATCAGTTCTGTCTTAAAAAAGGATTGTCATTTGTCCCTAAAGACGTGCCGAAGTTGTTAAGGGTGTTGAGCAAGATGGATGTCAGTCTGAATTGGGCTGAACTGGGTCTCCGGGCATAGCAAACCAAAGAGGAAGGGCAAAAGCACGACCAAAAGGGGGATAATCTAAAGAGCAATACCTTGATAATGCTCACAAAGTAAATCCCACCCCTAGAGAACACATGACCACATGATAGCCACATTGAACTCCCTTTACAGATGTCGTACATATTTCAGTAGTAAAACTCAGAGAAAAATAAATTATGAAAATCAGTGTCTTCATCAACAAAGTTTAACAATAAGCAAACTACAGATTTATTTCGTTGAGCCCAAGAGAGAAAGATATCCAGCAATTCACGAACAAGTGTAGTATTATTAACTACTAAATATTTTTATATATCATCCTAATCTCACTGCCCCTAGGCTAGCTTCTCAATGTTTCCACCACTTTTTCCCCCTTTATGAGTAGAAAATCAAAATAAACTTCCATTTCTCCCCTGTTCTGTTGAATATCTTGGTTTGATTGGTTGTATCCTAGTCAACAATGTCCTTAATAATTCTGTTCACATATCTAGGTGAAATATCTACCGTAAAGGATGGTAAAAAATAATTATCGTAAATTTGCCTTCCATCACAAATCTGAGGAAGTAACTCAATTTCTGGGATGGATCATTTTTGATAAGGTTTTGAGACAAAAGTCGCGTTCATTAATCAAACTCTCTCTGTTCATTTTCCTGATATAATAATTGAGGTAATCAATCACAGCAGAATTTCTATACATGAACTATTGGAAGGTCTACTAATGTAGGGTAGATTTGTTAAGCTGTCATGCACAGTATATATCACTAACTTATTTCAAAGTTAGAACGAATAAACAACAGTCCGTTAGTAGAAACACAGAACATAACAATGCACATACTTTATATAAAAACAAATCAATGGCTACAACAATTCACGAACTAAAGGGAACCCCTCTCAAACATTTTCTGAAGATAATCCTAGTTTAGTCAGAACAAAGAGTCCTACATTTTGATCTGTTGTAACTTATTTGATAGACACGCCTTATTCCTCTGTTCATATGTAGTTCATACATTTCATTCCCAGTAAGTAGTTGGGTAAAATTTCACCTATTTATTGCACGGGAAACAATCAAATTATCACTATATTTATTCCTTTTTCTACTTCTTCTTCCAAGTGCAGGATAACCCCAAGGGGTTGTGGGTTTTTATTCAAACCAATTGGGGCTCTCCCTTCACCATGGTCTACAGGATTCATAACCACTCCTCTTACTAAAGCACGCTTACCTAGCCAATGCTTGGATCAGGGTCTACCCAGAATTTTCTGGTTCTCCCCAAAATTCCGCACTCGTCCGACTGTTGCTCTCAAACTTTCTTCCATATATGTAGGTGGTACTCTTTGTGCTACATATTGATGTTTATTGATTGAATAATACACATCGAATTATATTCCCCGACTATTCAAATAGTACCACCGTACCAGAGCCACAATATTTTTTTTCTACGAGTATTCGTTACAACTAAATCATTGCCCTCCGCAATACCTTCTGTCTGCAACCGCTCCACAGATTTATTCAGTCCATGTTTGTAAGAGTAAATTTCACCTACGCAAAGCAAAAACTTTTCATGCCTCAAAATAAACATCTGAAAAGAAAACCTTGTCTTTGCCGTGTCTTCGACACAACCTACCCGCGCCCCTTCCTTTTTTCTGTTTGATTACACAAATTAGCACGCCCTCTTAAAAGCATGTCATTTGTCAGATAGGCAAATATTTAGCTTCTTAACATCAGTCTCAGTAAACAGAGTTTGGAATACCAAAAGTTGAGGGCTACGCAAGCAACTAAATATTACACCTAAAGATAATTGTTATCATCAATTTCATCACAAGGGCAACCAAAAACAGGATAAAACAATCCAACAGCAGAAAATATATTGCAATCACAATAATTTGCTTTGAACGCCCATAATTTAATCCACAGATGTACAAAAAGAAACTGAAAATATAAGAACCAACCTGAGCAAGCGTTTGAAGTGCTTCGCGGACTTTTTCCTTGCTTATAACAGGCCCATAATTTGGAGTTGGTGATGTTGGAGTGAGTGATGGTGGTGGCGTAGGTGGCGGAAATGGCTGAAGCAAAGGAGCTCCATAAGGCCTTTGCACACCAGACGAGTTTAGTGGCGGTGCAGAAGGCATAGATGATGACACGGGGGGCATAATCAGTTGAGAAGAGGAAGGAGGTCGAGTGAGAAATGATGATGGCTTAACCAGGTCAGACGCATGCTTTGTAGTAGGGCCGGGTTCGGGGGTTTCAAAAACAGACATCACCGGGGTAGAAGTAGGTAAAGTAGATGGTGCCTGGGAAGCTGGTAAACTGGGTATACCAACAGTATGTGGAAAAGTAGACATAACCGTTGAAGCGTTGTATGGCTGCCCAGTCATTACCACATTAGGAGCACCTCCAACGGTCACAGCAGTCTGTGAAGGTACAGCCTCAACAGTTAAATCAACACATGCCAACCAATTATGCAAGTGATGCAAGTGCTCCATATCATACTTTCCAAAGGCTAATCAAACAGGAACTCATATTTCAGCAAACATTGCAAGTGAACAGAAACCAACGCATACTGACAGAGGATAAACAAACGAAATTTGAAGGAATTTCAAAAATATATTATGTCTAAGTAGAATTATTTTCTCTAATTGAAAACTCAATCACTAATCAAGAAACATAAACGCCCAAAACTCACTTCATTGTCAAACTGGGCCCGTCCATCAAACCATGGATAGCTTATTTACCACTACGTAATTGTAGTTTCGATACTGAAGAAACAAATCTTGTTTGTCTTAATTAATGGCAAATTTCCATGATCAATATCCAGAATAAATGGTTTTATTCTCTTGCGTATGATAGTTGAGGTGAAAAGCTGTTAATAGGACAGGTAATAGGGGACGTCAAAAACAAAGGAAACATTGACCTGTAGTTTGAACAAAGGACAATGTCTAAAAGTAACAATCAATTCTTAGTTTCATGTAGTAATGACATTTTTCCATCAAAGTAAGACTTCGGGAGCATGAAAAGAGTTTAACATCATAGGGGAGGTGAGACAGCGAGTGCATTTCATTTCACTTTGTTATTAGCCCATCTCACGGAGGCTATAGTGACAGATCTAAAGAAAATGATGATTAGCTTAAACATGGTTAACCGAACTTTTACCAACTTTCGACCACCCACCTTTTTAGCAGATGATCAACTAACTAACTGCATTCTTAAGTACATTTGCACCACAAGTACACGCAACTCTGCTAATTTCTATTGGTTTGATGTGGATATATAATATCATTCGAACAGAATAAAAACAGCTCACCAACATTAACGAAGGCTGCAATCTCATATATGCTCTAGTCAGAAAGTTAGAATAAGAGAGAGAGAACAGAAAGCATACACTGAAGAAGTTAATAAACGAAGGATCATCAGAACCATCTGGGACGTTGGTGTTAGAAGCTGATGACGGCTCCAGTGGACCATCCATTACTGCCAGTGTAGGGACTGCTTCAAGTTCTTCGAACTCACTGCAATTCAGAATAAACTTGTTTTCTTGTAGAGGAGATATGCTGAATGTCTCGTCAAAAATATTTACGACAAATATAAAATCACTAGGACTTCGGAAAAAGGCGCATCAAAGAAAATCATAGGCAATTCACAAACCACTTGCAAGGACACAATATATCTGAACAAATTACTCCTTGTTTCCCAGCTCCCCTTTTCTCAGTTGAAGTCAGCTTAGAGGCAACATCAACATGCATAATATAAGAATACACTAATGCCGGATCAGTATCAAGTCTCTAGTCTAGCATTATAGAAAGAGGAATGTGCAGAAAAGCTATGAGTTACAGACTCCTATATAAACAGGCCAGGATGTCAAAACTGTAAGCCCACGACTCCCAGGGCTTCCACTATCTAAATTCAATGCATAACTTCTATATATTATAAGAGAAATGAGCAAGGACCAGCATTTTTAGAAGCCATCTATTGATCTACCCACCTTGTACGGATCTCTATTATGTTTTCTCAGGTTAGTCCCCTTCTTGCACACAACTCCAAGGAACGTATGCAGCAAGCACAGGTATAAGTCAGAAAAAATAAACACCAAATCTACATAACTTTTCTTTAGCAAAAAGTATCATCTATCTGAGTATGACCTCGACACCGCACTCAATCTCAACTCACACTTTTGTCGACAACGCTCAAGAGTTTAAACAAACATTGACATCAATTACCTTTTCGTTGAAGATACTTTGGACTTCGCAGGCACCTTCGAATATGCACCAAGTATCCTAATGATGAATAAAAAGAAAGATTCAAAATAGTGCAGTATATGCTAACATATAAAGAAACTTAAAGACATATGCAACGACAATATAAATCTGAAAAGACGAAAAAGCAGGCATGCTTTCCAATTTTTTAAAAACAACAAATAATCTTCACCAGGTGCTAGTCCCTTTTTTGTATTTTTTCAGCAAAGCATTTTAGGTGTGCAACCTTACACAGAAAGGATCCTCCATTAAAACAAGAGTTTGGATCTCTGGCAACACAATCAACACTTAACTCATTCAGGCATTAAGAAATTATGTCTAAAACGCATTTCATGTTACTGTGATAATTAACAGAAAAGAAGCAACACCAACTTCTTCAAGGGAAAATTATAAAGAAAAGTGCATCTATTCAAAAATATGTGATGCACATTCAAAAGTTTATATAAAACCGATTTCTGCACTAATTGAGGTAGGCATTCATGTAATATTATCAGCAATATCAATAGCACTTTTATACTCTGTTCTTTGTTCATATAATAGAACTTTGCTTATAAAAGAAAAATACGAACTCAAATACCATAAACCTTAAACTAGTGCTATTGTTATACTTGTCACTCAACAACTCATATAGTAGCACCTACTTCGACAGGTCATGGTTTAATAACATGAACAGCATAGGTAATAGAAAAATAAAATTACATAAACCTTCCAATAAGTTTTCCTAGTCACCCACACAGTACGTAAAGTTTAAGAGGCAACAAGAATCATTCAGATATTATCAAGTTAACCTAATGCTTATTCCATTTGTGCTATCCTCAATACAAATCCCATATCATGACATGCATGGCAAACGAAGAGAATCACACGATTTTGATGTTAATCACTAACCTGCTAAATAGATTTGCGACCTCCTCACATTCACGCGCATTATAAAACCATATTCCATTTACCTCTTGAGTGGCATTTCGATATAACAGGTATGGTACCTGAATCTCGTACTCAAAATCTCCCAAGAGATTCTCCACCAGATTATCTGTTTAGAAAAAAATCAGAGATCTTAGAGAGATTGATGGATTCTAAAACAATAGCATTATTTAACAGGACGTTCTCTAACTACTCATAGTCAACATGATATCATCTTACTGAACATAGTGGTGACTGTAGATACATCTATAGACTAAATGAGAGAATTTTACCCATAAGTCCAAAGTCTCATGAACTAAAGCGAATTAATATAATATTCACTCGGCCAAAATTTAAACAACATAGGTTCCTTTACTTTCCTTATCTGGTTAGTTGGCTGATGTAACTTACTTTACCTAGCCAGAAGCTATCCATGTAGTTCACTAAGAAAGAAATAGTTTGCTCCAGAACATATGCAGCCTCGGGATTTATCAGTTACAAGCAGACTCAAATTTAGGGTACCCACATTGGTTGGGAATTCACATTATTTGAACATTCTCATGCATAGGAGTTATTTCAGAATACAGATCCAAATACATTTCCTTATTTATTTTCGGGCTGAGTATTTCATTCCTGTTTTATGTTCCTAATGATATGTTTTGCCTTTTAAACCATACATTGATTCCTTCGACAACATATAAATACTCTCATAACCTTACAATCACCAGCAACGACTTTCTAAACTAACAATTTAGTTGTATACGCAAGTAAATACATGAAGACACCAAACTGATATTTTAAATATCTGGAAGGAGCATGTAGATGCATAATACTTATAGTTACAGCTCTTATATAAACTCAGTTTTGATAAAAGTGTTTGGGCGTAAGAGGGGTGTTTTACATATTTAGAGGCGGGGTGTAAGCCTCTGGGCACAGGGAGCAAGCCCCACAAATGTTGGTATTTTAATTTTATACACAAATAATAATTATTAATATGAAAATAAAGATTAAAATTAACTTGCAAGTACTCAAAAACCAATAATGTTCTAAACAACTTTGATCAATACCAATTTAATAGGTATGACCAGATTTAAAAAGATTTCAATAACATTAATAAACCGATTAATAAAGAACGATTTAGGAATTAATTAAAAAATAAAATAAAGGAGTTGTATTGTACTTTGTGCATTCATTAGTTCTTTTCTTTTGTTTCCAAGCCTTAATGACGTGTAGCCCACTTTGTTTCTTGGGAATTTTGATTTAAAAAGAAGAAAAGTATGCCTAGTTCTCCCCATTGTGTGCTCATTTAATGACTTGTTTCTTCGTTTACGCCTAATTCTAACACCTGGAGGTGTTTTCGCTTAATTCAGGACTTGGGCGCCGTAGTATAAACTTAGTTCCGAGATTAAAAAAGGGCAACCAGTAGGCAAGAGTGAGAAACTCACATTTGATATAATACTGAATCTGTAGTATCCTAAACTGATGGCTAAAATGCATGATAGGAGTTCCATAAGAAACCGATTCATGAATAAAAATTTATTTACTCAAAGTATCAGTAGTTGCATTCTCTCATGCACTGATCAGATTTTTTATGTGAAGTTTCAAGTACTCTTTCTGCCTTATCGACCGACACTAAGGATAAATATAAAATCTAACAGGTGTATCTAATATGCTATAACATATACCACTTTAGGGTAACTTCCTCCACAGGATGATGGACACGTCAAAATTGAGACCAAGCTTCACCCTTCCTATCCATTTCCAACTTATTTGAATTGTACCAGGTGTAGCATAGACTTGACAACGATTTACATAAATCTCTGTGACCCTTAGTCGAACTTATCCTTTTCAACCATGTACCCAACCGGCTTGTGCAGATCATAGCGATGTATGCATATTGTACCCAAAATGATACAAAAGTGACAACACAGACTACATAGCGACAAAAATCTCCTGATTATTATGAATATTCCAAAACATATGCTAACATAACGGCACACCAAAGAGCCATATTTCAGTACTACAACAATTTATTTTCTTCACAGGCATTGCAAAGCAACCTAAAACATAAAGAAGTTGGGTAACTAACCAGTGTTCCAAGGATTCGTTACTAAGAACTGAAACCGGGACTGAATCTGTGTTATCCTAAGCTGACATGACAGGTAAAATATTTGATAATAGTCTCTTAAGAAACCGATCCACGAATAAGGTTTGTTTTACTCAAAGTATCAGTAGTTGCATCTATTATCTCATACACTGATCAGATTTTTAGGTGCAATGTTTATCTGCCATATTGACCGACAAAAAGGATGCATATAGAATCTAACTGCTGTATCCAATATGCTTATAAAGGAATATCACTCTAGAATAACACCTCCACAAAGGTTATGGACACTTGAATTTTGGGACCAACTTCCACCTTTGTATCCATTTCTAAACTATAGCACTATACCAGGTGGTTGCTTAGACTTGAGACAAGGAACATGAATATATGTGGCCCTTAATAGCGTTCCCCCTAAACTAGCTGAGTCCAACTTAACCTCTTCAACCATGGATGTCATTGGTTTATATAGACCTCAGAGATATATGCATATTAAATTAGATAACACAAAAGGTAGATTTTTTTTTTCCTTCAGAAAAACACATCCTGCATAGAGACCAAAGTCTCCTGATTGCTATGAATACTGTTACAGCAATTAAATCGTAGCTTGACAGCAATGGCCTAATCACCCACACCACACGATTTGTCACAGTACATGCATGAATAATTCACCTGTTATTGCAAAGCAACTAGATAAAATCAACATAAATTCGGTAACTAACCAGTGTTTCGACGATTCATTACTATAAACTGGAACCGCGGCTGAGCATTCCTGCAACACCAACAGCAATACATTACAAAACCGAAAACCGGCACATAAGATACAATTCCAATTCATAATAATAGCCCTCACCGTTTGACAACAAAAAGGGAACCTTCGACATCCTTCCGACTCTACCAACCAAAAAAAAAAAGAGAAAAAAATCATCACTAATCATTCTATCACAAACAAAAAAAAAAGAACAAAAACAAAAATTCTGATGACTAATAAAAAAGAAATGCATCATTATGAATTACCCACTGACTATTGTCGATATTAAATTCGTAAAAAGTGACGTGTGCAGCTGTGATGAGAATCTCCTCCACAAATGGATCGATTCGCTGCAACACCGTCAAATTGAGGACCTTGGTGCTCTTCTCATCCAGATTCGGCATCAGCTTCCCATTACCATTACCATTCCCATTCTGCTGCGGCGACATCGTAATAGGACTCTCCCCAAACTGTACTACGTAGTATCTGTGGAGAGAGTACTACTAACCTTAAAAATAACAACAAAATTGATTAATTTTTATCAGTACCACCTTAATCTGCTTTCTGATTTCAACAATTTGTGTTGATAATTATAATTTATCTGAAATAGGTGATATGTGTACTGTATGTATGTATATACTATATACAGGGAAGGAGGTGGGGTGGCATGGTTCGACAGGGACAGATGTTCATACGCTGTAGAGAGTAGCCAGGGGTGGGGTGAGGTGGGGTGGGGGTGGTTCGACAGGGACAGATGTTCACACTACAAGATTTGGGCCTCAACAGCAACCGCACGTCACGTCACGAGGTTGCTGGGCTTCTGAGACCGCAAATATGGTGCTACGCAATTGGAACCACACTACGATCTCAATTGACCACCTGGACTAATTGGGACCGCGCTCCGGTCTCAATTGATAATTTTGGATAAATTGGGACTGCAATGCGGTCCGATCCCCATTAGATTAAAATTGGGCCCAAATTTAGAGCCCAATTTTAACGAAAAGATTGGACTCAAATTAAGAGCCCAATCATATTACAATTCTGCAACCGCGAGCTGCTGCAAATCGTGATTTCACCCAAATCGCGATTTGCAGCAAACCCTAAGTTTTATTCACCGCCGATTCGCTGCCGACGAGCCATCCCCTTCGCCCCCATTTTTCCTCGTCCCCCTTTCCCTACATTTTACCTTTTTGCAACCGCGTTCCCGTCTCTAAAATGCCGCGTTCATCACTGACGCGTTTCATCACCGCCGCTCCGTCGTCTCCTCCCACCACCGCGTTTCATCACCACCGCGCGCCATCGCGTTTCATCACCACCACCGCGTCGTTTCGTCACCGGTGCTCCGTCACCGCGTTGTAAGTGTAGCTAATTTTTTTATTATTTTTGCTAATTTTTAGATTAATTAGCTAGATTGATTAGTTTAAATATAATTGAGTATATTTATTAGTTTAAATTGATGTTTAAAGTGAGTATATGTGTTAATGTGTTTAGATTAGTTTAATTAGATTGATGTTAATGTGTTAGATAAATATTGTTAATAATGTTAGATTAGTTTAAAGTGAAGAGTAGTTTAAAGTGAAGATTGGTTTACAGTGTTTAGATTAGTTTTGGTTTAATTTTGATGTTAAAGTGTTAGTTTAGATATTAATTAAAAGTGTTAGTTTAATTAGATTAAATTGTTATTTCAAATTTAATGTTTGAGTAGTAGTTTAAATGTGAAATTGTTGCATGTGTTATATTAAAATTTATTGTTATTTAAAGTTTATAGTTATTAGTTTAAATGATAAATTATTGTTTTGATTAGTTTACATAACTTAGAAATTTTTGGATAAGAAGAGGGCTTTAGGATTTTTTTTAAACTTAGACATAATGTTAATATTAGGGATCTCAACTCTGGCGCTACAAGGATGATTTCGATCCATCTATATAGGTCCATCCAGATTGCGTAGGAGATATTGCATTAAAAAAATAGGTGCTCAATGCTACCTGGAGCAAGATTACAAAGCCCGCATGTTAAGTTGTCATTATCATGCATAATCCCTCTTCTAGAAAGGCTGATTCTTGTTGGGATTCGGTTGTGTAAAATTTTCCAGTTGAAACTCAGAATCTTGGTGGGTGCTGAAGCTGTCCAAAGCTCTTTGAAGGTTGTTAGTCACTTTGCTGCCTATTGAACATAGCTTGGTAAGCTGAAGCGACCGTGTATTGACCCTTTGCTTCGTGGATCCATTTTCAAGTGTCATTTTAATGTACTCTTAGCTGGACATTGTTCAATTCAGCCTTCAACTGCTCAAAGGGTTACTTTTTCTAGCTAAACAAATGAAAGCCCAACTCCATCTCCCGTTGATCCAACATCCCACCTCTGCAATTTTAATGTCCTTATCAACTACAATGTATTAAGCCTGCTAAATCTTTCTTTAAGACTGTGAGAAACCAGCCACATATATGTCCAAAACGTGGTATTGTAACCATTACCGACATTTTTTTAACGCCCCCTGTAAGCCATCCCTGAGAATATCTTTCCACCAGATGGAGTATTCTCGTCTACGTGTTATACCATTGTGTACTGCAGCAACCCAATTAAACTTACCATATCTCGCCTCGAACACCATTCTCCACAAACCTTCCTCATTCATCAAGAGTTTCCAAATCCATTTACCCAATAAAGCAATGTTAAACATTTCAAGATTCTTCACATTCAGCCCGCCAACCTCTTTATTTTGGCAAACAACATCCCACGAGATCCAAGCCACTTTTCTATTTTGCTCTATCGCCCTCTACAAAAATTCTCTTTGGATTTTTATCAGTGCTCTGATAACCTTTTTCGGTGTCTTATAAACCGAGAAAAAGAATATAGGCATACCTGTGAGGACTGATTTAAGCAATATAATTCTACCTCCGAATGATAGTGCTTTATTTTTCCAACCCATCAACTTCTTTTTCATAAGTTCAATGATTGGTTGCCATGTCGAGGATCTCCTTGGGTTAGCTCCAACTGGTACTCCAAGATATTTGAAGGGGAGATCTCTTACTTTGCATCCCAATTTCTCAGCAAAGTTGTCTATAATCTGGTTTGAAACATTAATGCTGAGTAGGTAACTCTTCGAATAATTGATCTTAAAACCTGAAATGAGTTCAAATATCATCAATAAAGATTTAATAGATTTAATATTCTGATCAGTGGGTTCACAAAAAAACACTGTATCGTCAACGAATTGGAGGTGTGAAATTTCCAGCTCCGAATTGCCAATTTGTATCCCATGGAACAACCCTAACTCTTTTGATCTTTTAATTAAGACGCTCAACCCTTCTACCACAATGAGAAAGAGAAAAGGTTCAAGAGGATTCCCCTGTCTTAGCCCGCGTTGGATTGAGAACTCCTCTGTCGGACTACCATTAATTAGCTCCGAGGCAATTGCAGTCTGGTTGCAAGCTTTAAGCCACGAGCTCCATTTGGGACTAAATCCCATCTTTTTCCATCATATGATCCAAGAAGTCCCAATTAACTCGATCGTAAGCCTTCTCAAAATTGACTTTCAAAATGATTCATTTTTTCTTCTTTCTTCTTAACTCATCCGCAATCTCATTAATTATCAGGATGCTTTTAGTGATATTGCGGTTCCCAATAAATGTCGACTGCTCTTCAGATATAATAGAATACATGACCTTACAAAGGCGTTTCGCTAGAAGTTTGGCAAGCACTTTGTAAATACAACCAATCAGTGAGATGGGGCGGTACTCATTAAAATTTTGCGGGTTCCCTTTCTTCGGGACGAGAACAATAAATGAATGTCGCACCCTTATCAAGTCTTCCATTGCACTGAAACTCTGCCACAAATCTTAATAAGTCAGCTTCTATAACATCCCGAAATCTTCGAAGAAAGTTAAAATTAAAACCATCCGGCTCGGGCTCTTATGTCCATTACAACTCCATACAACTTCCTTAACCTCTTCTTCCATGAAATGAGCGGTAAGGTCATCACTTTCTTGACTTGAGATCTGTTTCAGAGCAATATTCCCAAATATTGGTCATTGCCATTGTTATTCTGTGAAAAGGTCTTGAAAAAACCTCCCTGCTTCAGTTTTCACCCTGTGACACTATCCACCCATGTGTTCCAATCTGCAACTTGTGGATAGAGTTAGAGTTTATACATCTCCTGGACTTTATACTCCGATGAAAGAATGATGAGTTTGTGTCCCCTTCTTTGAGCCACATAGATCTTGATTTTTGCATCAGAATACTTGTTTTCATTTTCAGTGATTTCTCATGTTAACTTCGTCGCATGTCAGCCCGGTCTGTTCATTTTTCAGATCCAAGTCATGGAGTTGCTTCTTGCATTCATTAATGAACGTGTCGACATCTCCAAAAACCTCAATGTTCCACACTTTAAGATCAGATTTCAGCATTTTTAGCTTTTCTTTTATAACATAAGCTCCACATCCTTCGATGTTGTATTCATTCCACTTGTTTTTCACGAAGGTCGTGTAATCCTTGTGCTCGAACCAACAATAAAGAACCTTGAGCCCCCCAGTCAATTTCAAATGTTTTAAAACAATAGCGCAGTGATCGGAGACCGTCCTCCTGAGTCCCCATTGCATAGAGTTAGACCAGCTTGCGAGCCACTCCTGAGAAAGTAGAGTTCTATTAAGGGAAAAAGTACGGACTATACCCATCGTTTAGCCTCTTTTACGAAACTATACCCAACGTTTGAATTTTTGCAACACTATACCCAACCTTTGAAAATCGTAACTATACTATACCTATACTAATTTTTCGGCAAAAAAGCGTCATATTTCGACGTCATGACATCATATTCCGTTTTGATCGAGGGCAAAATAGACATTACACAAATATATACATAAAAATATTAGATTTAAAATATATCAATTTTTTATTATTAAAATAAAAGAAAAATCCATCTTCTTCTTCCCCAGCAGATCGAACCACCGGATCGGACCACCTGCCTCACCCACCCCCACCCCCACGGGGCTGCACCAGCGGGTTGCAGCCCCCTACCCCCCCACCCCCACACCGCTGCACCAGCGGGTTGCAGCTGCAACCCGCTGGTGCAGCGGTGTGGGGGTGAGGGGGGGGGGGGGGGGGTAGGGGGGCTGCAACCCGCAGCCCCGTGGGGGTGGGGGGGGGGGGGGGGTAGGGGGAGCTCTTTTTTTGTTTTTTTTTTATTTTCAGTAATAAAAAATTCTATTTTTATGATATAGTATAGTTGATACCTATTTTACCCCTCAAAATTTTGAGTTTTGGCCGGAAAATTAGTATATGTATAGTATAGTTACGATTTTCAAAGGTTGGGTATAGTGTTGCAAAAATTCAAACGTTGGGTATAGTTTCGTAAAAGAGGCTAAACGATGGGTATAGTCCGTACTTTTTCCCTTCTATTAATCCTACTCATTGCAGCACCATCTTTATGGATCCACGTGTACATTCTCCCACTGAGTGGGATGTCCACAAGGTCCATGCTATTAACAAAATTTCGAAAATCGGTCACTTACCTTTGAGACGTTGAGTTTCCCGACCTTTACGTTCGTTGCTCTCCGAGACTGCATTAAAGTCGCCGACAACGCACCAAGCTCCTGGACCTTTCCACTCCTTAATTCCGACTAGATAATCCTATAATACTTTTTTCTCACTAATCACACAAGGAGCGAAAATATTGACAATATGACATCGCACATTGCTGTCTTTCCACACGCCCGAAGTCACAAGGAAACCACCGCCTTCCATCTTATCATCAATCAAGAAACAACCTTTTCTCCATATCGTGATAAGCCCGCCTGCCCGCCCTGCCATTTGAACCAAGAAAACACTACTCGCAGTAAACTCCTCCCCATATCGCACGACACAATTGCTTCTGTACGTACTCCTTCTTCGTTTCTTGCAAGCAGACAACATCATGCCTTTGATTTTTAATAAGGTCCCTAATTTCCAAAACTTTCACACAAGTCCCCAATCCTCTGATGTTCCATGACAATATCTTCATTGACTAATATTATTATTCCCATCAACCTCATCCCCCTGGTCTCGCTCTACCTCGGACTGATTATTTCTCAAGATCATTTCTATTAATTTATTGAGAATTTGGACATCATTACCTTTACCTACCAGCCCAATTCTCATACCATATTCCCAAACCTCCTTTGCCTCCCGCTCAAACTGTTTATTTTTCAATACTCTATTCATATAATTTGACTTGCTCCTCCTGCTGGTTCTTGGATCGTACTTGGTTATTCTTTTCAGTTTTTTGGTTATTAATTACAACTAGGGTATAACTTCTTAAATCAACTGTTTTCCTAATCTTTCTCTTTATCTGAAAAGAATACATTAAGTTTCTTATACACAATGCAACACGAGCTATGTATTTATATATGCTTATCTTATAATGTGTATTATGTTTATGTGAACAGGGTGTTGATGATCTTATAAGTTTGTTTCGTCGTCCCATTTCACGCAAAGTGAAAACAACTTAATTATGGAGCTGGAAGACTTCCAGGACACCTAGCATGTTAAGTTACCCCATATTGTTTTTTCTAGCTTAACTTTAGTCTTTAGCACAAATTTTAGATGAGATCCACAATGACTTCTGTGTACGGAGTTCAAAGTTATTCGGCTAATCGATTTTTGGACTTTTCGTGTGGACGTTAGTTTTTTGATTTATATTATTCATTAAGGATTGATTAGCTGCTAGATTTTTTATTTATTTATTGAATAGAACAGCTTTGTAAGGGGGTTTTCCTCCCAGCTTTTTGCGATAAAGAAACAGTTTCCAGTTCAGTTATTTGGTGTAAGTGAATTTATAAGAAAACTTGCTACACTATTGGGTACGTGTAATTTCCATGTGGGGTGATGATGGCGGATTTAAATGACAAATTGTAAGCTAGCTGAGTTTTCATTTTGTTTTCTAGTGCTAAACTAGTTTACAAGTACAATGGGATTAATACTTTACATTATCAAAGTTTTGTTACAATGTTTGCCTGATAAATAAGGAAAGCTACGACAGAACTGGAAGGCACGGTTTTGCAACATGAAGTTAGTCGATCTACTATAAGATGAATTATTTCACGCAACTGCATTTTTCAACCTTAAATTGCAAATAAGCTCTTCATCAAGGAGTTTCTTGCAACGACAAATACATGGGATTCATTAGTTCCTTGAGAGTCAGTCTTATTCATCATAAAAACTTTTATACCTTATTACTCGAATTAGATGAATACAATATGTGCCATTGAAGAGTAATACAAACTTCTGATTACCAATAAAATCATGCAATCTTAGAACTTTATAATCTGAAGCAATTGAATAAGCAAGTCACGACTCACGAGTCCAATGGCATGAAAAGTATGGCTTCGGGATGTATAATACTTGTAAGGTTGTAGAGGCATACAACTCTTTATGTTACGGTGGCAACTAGGGTTAAATCAAATTAATGGTCCTCTACCATTGCCGTTGCAACATTTCTTTTTGTTGCACTAAAATCGAATCATAAATTAAAGTTATTTACTTTAGCTTGATGCTTTACTATTACTTGATTATATGCATGCCGCAAGCGGTTGCTGGAAAAAATCTGCACGTACCCTTTTGAGAATCATATATGAGAAAATCTTATCAGTTAGAAATTTAGAATCATGTATAACATTTTCTTTAGGACGAATTATTAAATTTACCCCTTAATTTTTTTAAAAAAAGTTAATATACCCTTTTTTCGGGCTTTTCTTTTATGCCCCATATCTTTTAAAAAGTCTGCTAAGAATGCCTTCGGGCCTTATTCGAGCTTAAATTGCCTACGTGGCTGTACAAAATTGCACTTTGCACGCCAAAATAAATAGTACTTTGAACCCTAAAATATTTTGGGGTGTAAAGTGCAATTTTGTACCGCCACGTAGGCAATTTTGGCCTGAATAAGGGCCAAGGGCATTTTTGTTAAAATATTTAAGACATAAGGGGCATTTATTCAAGACAAAAAAAGGGCATATTAACTTTTAAAAATAAAGTTAAGGGGAAAATTTAATAATTCGTCCTTTTCTTTACCCAATTTATCTCTTGTAATGAGGTATCTTAGATTGTGTAATGTTCTGCTCATATATACAAGCTTTTTTGTAGCCATGAAAGTTAAGGTTGAGTTTGGAGAACGTGTCTTGGATCAGGAATTTATAAAAATCACCCAAAATAGCATTTTGCACGTCCTCTTGGTGCGCAATGAGGATGCTGCGATAGGAAACTGCTCAGAAAGGAGAATGAAAATGAACAAAGATGCAGTTTTAAGGTAAGAGCTTGGTTAAAACGCATAGAACTAAGAGTCGAGTCAGAACTTAGATTTATCTGTCACTAACTTGGCGAACGTTTGTTCCTAGGATGGCATGTCTTAGTAATTCATAAAATAGGAGCCTGGTGTAGTGGTTTACATAAGTTATCAAAATTCTTAGAGGCTAAACAAGCTTTACTCAAATGGCCTTACTTTTTTTCCAGTTTGAGTACATCCAACAAAACATGATTTATGAGACTTTGCTCAAATAGAAATTGTTAAAAATTGCTCTGCATGAATAATTTGTGGGCGAATTACTTTTCTTGCCCTTTATAATATGCTAAACTTATGTTTTGTCATTTATCTTTGCGGGCTTCACTTTTGCCCTTTAACTTTCAATTTTTTGACAAAAAATGCTCACTGGGCTTTTCCACAAGCCCGGTCCAAATTTTGCTGACATGGCGACTGACTAGGATGACATGGGGGTGCCACGTGGCACCATGTAATATTTTTTTTTGCTGTTGCTGATTTGTGGAATTTACCACAATACCCCACCCTAAATCTCAGTCCTCTCTCTCTCTCTCTCTCTCACACACACACACACACACATACACACACAGAAGCCATACACACACACGGAAAGCGAGGTAAGGTTAGATTCATCAGGGTGGTGAATGGCGGCGATCAAGGGGAGATAGGAGAGAACGATGAGGCAGAGATCGAGATCGGAGGAGAGGTAGGTGTCGTAAAGCTACTGGCAGAGTGGATCATTGCTGGAGCCGGAGGAGGGGGAGGAGACGGCGGCGTAAAGGGCGGGGTAGGCGGCAAAAGAGAGGAAGAGAGAGTGGGCGGGGTGATCGGTGTTGGCGAGGGAGGAGAGAGAGAGAGATTGGTCGTCATCGGCATCATGAATTGGGGGTAAAATAGAGGAGAGGTGGTGGATTCAGGATTGGGCTTTGGAGATGGATTCTCACCATGAGTGCATTGGATCGCTACCGCCGTTTTGTGAATTGTTTTGAATGTTGATGGGGAAGGAGGTGGTGGAGGACGGAGACCCGCCGTGGAGGTGGTGGTGGTGAAAATCCATAGAGGATTGCTTTGGAGATGGATTCTCACCATGAGTGCATTGATCACCGCTGCCATTTTGTGAATTGTTTTGGATGTTGACGGGGAAGGAGGTGGCCGAGGACGGAGGCCCGCCGTGGAGGTGGTGGTGGCAGAAATCCATAGGGGATTGCTTTGGAGATGGATTCTCACAATGAGTGCATTGGATTGTCGCCATCGTTTTGTGAATTATTTTGAATGTTGATAGGGAAGGAGGTGGTGGAGGACGGAGACCCGCTGTGGAGGTGGTGGTGGTGGAAATCCATAGGGGATTCTGACAGTGGATATATGGACCACGTCTTTTTTTTAATAAAGGGGGGTATTTTGGACATTTCATAGTTCAGTCCAGTCAGAAAAAAATTAATGACGTGGTGCCACGTGGCCGTACATTGGTGTCCTAGTCAGCGGCCTCATCACCTAAGCAGTAACCGAGCCTCGGAAATAGCCCAACGGACATTTTTGGTAAAATTTATTGGACTTTTAGGGCAAAAGTGGAGCCCAAAAAGTTAACGGGCATAATGCAACTTTAGCCCAAATTATAGGGCAAAAAAAGTAATTCTCCCATAATTTGTTTAGAGAGAAGCAAATATATGCTGCTCTTTATCATCTCCACACACAACAAGCCAACTACTTATGATGTCTGGACCTAGATCACATAATTCGCTCCATAGGGTCACCGCACTGTCGCACCATTCGCGATTTGGCGAATTCAGGGCGCGAGCGGCGCACTATGACGACTTAAGAATCTTTAATTCGCGAATTAAGTTTCCTTAATTTGCGACTTTAGAAAACAAGATGAAAAAGGCAAAATAGTGAATCTGGATTACGGCCAACAACGCAACAGCCTTCCGTCGCCGACGAAGGTGTAACAGAATCGTCAATGATGAGCAAGTAGATTTAGAGAAAGAATGCAAATAAAGATACTTATAAAAAATAATTACAGAGTATAAAATGTAAGGAGTTAGAGAAACAAAGAAGAAAGGAAAAAGAGAGAGAGAGAGAAAAAAAGAGAAGCGGCGGACTAAAACCTAGAACTTGGTGGTACACATTTCCCTTATTATTATTATTATTATTATTATATATATGTGATAAGCAAAGAATTAGTGTGTGGATTGGGCTGGACTTCTTTGTTTTGTCCACTTTCATTAAACTATGAGCCTCCAAACAATAATTATTAATGTTATGAATTTATTCTTAAAGACATTATTACCAAACCAATTGTATAAAATGTTATATATTTTATATTTTAATATTTTTTAATAGACGCACTAGAGGCACATTAAGGAGTGAATTTTTGAAAATAGGCGAATTGGCGCACACGCACACGCACACGCACACGCTCACATTTACGCATTATGTGACATAGGTCTGGACTAAAGAATAATTGAAGTAAATCCTATAGACTGAAGCAATCAACATTTTCCGAAATTGATATTATCTCAAGGGTTGGTGCAAATTCTGAGGAGGATAAAGCTACACAACTGACTTTCACTGCAAAAATTATACCAAAGAAGGAACAGATTAAACCTTTAGTAGTCTCCTAGGAATATTCTAAATCCTCTTACATTTCCACATTCAGAAAAGAAAAAGAAAAAGAAAGAAATAGCTCAACATGATGTGCATAAAAAACCGATACAAAATTGTGGGATGTCCCGGCCATTGTGTTATGGTTTGTACTGGACTCATTGGCTGGTCCCTATCCTCACTTCTCCGCCTTTCTCTTCCTTTCCATTTCTATCGTTCTCGTGTTTGATCACCATTACTAATATTATGTTTATCTTATACAATATCTTCTTGTATATTAATGCCTTTGTTTCCTCCCTCATTTTCCTCTGTTCCTTCCAAGATTTCATCATCATCAGCCAGAATGAATGTGAGCTTCAAACGGCCATCTTCGCGGCATGTATGGAGAAGTTCTTGAGTTGGGATCATTATTTCTTTAAGAATGAATCGACCATCTTCCCTATACGATTTGAAGCACACCCATGGCTTCCCACTCGTGCCTATACAAGAAATGGGAGGAGGAAACCCTCCTCCTCTATTTGTCTTTGATCTCTTGGACTCACGAGGACTAGTTTCTGTTGTCGATATATTTCCTGTTATACTTTTTCTAATTTCTTCTTGGTTGTTAGATACATCATTCTTCATGAAATCCTCAACATCGTCGGAACTCTCAAACCCTAGACCCTCGGTGCACAATGATAAACTATCTGAATTCATTGAAGAAAAACTATCACTGTGCCTGTATTCATGGTTTTTCTGTTTGGATGGATAATAACATGATGATGTTGAGCCGCTCCTGCTTTTCGTACGATAATGATGATGATTGCTCAACGAAAAAATGCTCTCAATTTTTTCTCGTTTATTATCATTATTCTCTAAAGAGGATACTGGATTTATTATATCGGTGGAAATTGTCGAATTGGAGGAGAAAGATGAGGAAGGGGAAAAAGGTGGTGATATTGATTCTGGAGGGGCATGATGAACATGATGATGACTTTCTTTGAAATGTAACTCACCAAATAATTCCGTGAACGAAGAATCAGCAATGACTTTCATGGACTCTATTTGTTTCCATGGTGAAAGAGATTCAAGAAGTACCGTGGAATTATCTGGCAATGGTTTCTCGAAGATGTGTTCTAGGCTACCGCAGGCCGCCATGCTTTGATCAGTTGCAGTTTCTCCTCTTCCTTATTTCTGAGGAAAAAAAAGGCCAAATTCATATAGCTAGAAAAATAATAGTTTTCTGGTGATTATAATCAAGATATTGAGGTACATGGGAATTGCATGAGATGGTTGCTGATGAAGTCAAGGAGGGATATATAGGAACTATTTGTTAGGAATGTTGCTTTATGGAATGCCTCTCAGTTTGCAGTAGAATGAGGATGGATGGCTATTAGTCTTTTAAATTTGGTGGTCAAAATTTACAAAAATAGAAGATGACCCTCTTACCCCCACCCCATTTATATGTCCTTCAGTAAATAATGGCTTGACCAAAAGTCTTTTCAGTTAGTTCATTCATACCTTATTCCAAAAATAAATGTGAAATTACATGCAATTCTCCTATGTTGGTGGGTTGTTTCTCACTTCTCTAAAATACGCATTTTTCACAAACAGTAGATAATAGATATTTAGATAACAATATAATCCCATTTTTTTGTTCTAATTATATTAGAGTTAGATTTTGAGGTGAGAGAGGTTTGAACTTTCTTGAATTCCTATTTATAATCAATCACGTCACAATTTTTACCATTTTTCCCAATGTGAGATTATTTTTTATGATGCGACCCTGAACTACATTGTGCAGGATATTATTCTAGCTATACAAAGTTATCCAACATTTCTGGCTACATTATTTGAATTGTTGCCACGTTGATTCAATTCGAAGAGTTCTTCATTAATCATTATTGTTTTATTCAATGTCTATATTTTCGTCCTACTTTCCATTCTCAAAAACCTTGCAGATCCTATATCAACTAAAGAACGATGAGTTCGTAAAAAAATATAGTTTTCTTTGCAACTCTTAAATCAATAAAGGATAGTTCAGTGTAACACTTAAATAAATGGATAAAAATTAAACTTACAATGTGGTCTGCAAAAGTCTGGAATTCGTGACCTACCATACTCAAAGGGAGGTGGATCTTTGCCATTTCTTTTTTGTGGAGATTTATCTTCTGACATGAATGCAAATCACGTGGTGTAAGAAACCTTAACAATGGACAGTGAACGACTGAGAAAACAAAGGTTGTGCCGAGGAAAGCTAATATGTAGCATATTACAAAACAAGTCTGAAATTTGGAAGTGAGAGTTGCGATTTGTGTTACCGGTCTTATTTATTATTATATATATGATTTTAATATCTTTAGGTATTAATTATTTGATATTATATATATATATATTAATTAATTTTAACTACGTAGTGGTTTAGCAGATAATAATGTGGAAAAGTTATGTGTTAGCGGGATTTTTTTAATCGAGAAAAAAGAAACTTATTAAGAAGAAAGAAAACAGGGGGAGCACAAGAAACACTACAACAAAACCCGTCATTTTCGACGGCATCCGACATAATTGACGGTCGAAAATGGGGGTAAAACTTTTTCGTCGGCACTTGGCCGACGGAAATGACCGGCGCTAGTCTTTTTCGTGGGCCAAGTGCCGACAGAAAAGAGGTGGGGACGAAGACTTTTGAAAAAGGCGCTAAGTTGCCGGTCATTTAAAAAAAAACAAATTCTATAAATAGAAGCCAAATTTTCATTTTTAAATCATCATCAATCCCTCTCAACTAAATATAGTAATTGCTCTCAATCTAAATATAATAATTTCCTAGCTTTTATATTTTTTTTTTGAAAATCGTCATTTTTATAAATTGCTGACAGAAATAATCGCAATGTTACAGATAAAGATAAAGAAAAAGCGAAACAGAAAAAAAACCGGGAAATATATTTCCAATATAGGGGTACAGAAAATCCTGAGGACCCTCAGATTTGCTCGTATGTTTAAATCTCGACGTAACGACGATGTAGAAACCACAAATCTCGACGAAGTTACCCAATCAGTGAGGAACCACCGCCACCAACTCAGGAGACTCTGGTTGCTTTCCAACAGCGCTCCACTACAACTCGTACCTAGGCCCCTACTCCGGCGCTTGCACAACAGCAATGCCCCACTACAACCCGGACCCAGGCTCCTACTCCGACTGCACAACAAACGGGATACACTTCAACCCAGAACCGAGCTGCTCCTCCCCGCTTGAGGGACCTAGTTCCGGTCTTGCCGCCATTAATTACTCCTCCACGTTCGGTCTTTTCGCAGGGTTTGGTGGACGAACTTCCACATGGCAATAACGTAGGAGGTTCGTCGTCATCGCAACCCTCACCGACTTATGTTGTTTCTGCATCTGATTCTATGAGCCATCGACCGCCTAGGGGACGGAGGAAGGGTCAAGGTCCTTCATCGCGCGAATTGGATAAGCCTGAAATTGTGGTTAAAGACCATCTCAATTTTGATCGCATTGCAAGTGGGGATCTTTCGGAGAATATAACCCGATCAATTGGAAATACAATAAGGCCCTTGGTAGACAAACTGACTATACATTACTCTGAATTATCCGATGCACAAATACAGAAAATTTTGAGCTACTTAAGGGTATCTTCTTTTAACTTATTTGAACACATTTTGCATTATTTATGTATATTATTATTTCGTCCTTATACTTATATGTTATTATATTTTGAAGCCTGTATACAAATGGGAGGATGTGGAATTGCCTAATATTACAAGGGCATTCAATCGGGTGGCACAATCCTTGTGGAGGGAATCCATTTACGAGTGCAAAAAGCTATACATGAAGCGTGATAAAGATCTTGAATGGTACAAAAAGACTTGGCTACCTCGAGACTTCGAGTCGACATACGTTGATCATTGGGAGAAGGAAAGGACAGTTGAACTCTCAAAAAAAGCAAAGCAACATCGAGAGTCCAACAGGACAAAGAGCGCCGAGGGCAAGGGTTTGTTGGCTACACACCATTGTGGATCTGTCAGCATACAAACTACGAGCTATTTAACGGTATGATACGTTAGGATTTCCATATTTGCAAAATATATTTGGTCATATTTAGTTACCCTTTACCATTAATATTGCTGTTCAAAATGTTGTTATAGCATGATCATTAGATTGAGTTACACTTCGACCAACAATACTTGATCGACCACACGCAAGCGGATCCTATGGGACAAATACTAATGGGACCCGCCAAGCTCATGTAAGCTATCTTAAACATGTGTATTATTGCTTTCTGCATATACCTTTTCTATTTATTTACTTTGAATATTGTAGGCACAGTATATTAAAGCACTCGAGGATAATTATTCTGACGAAAAGAACTGGCCCCTTGAGTGGAATAAAGATATCTCGGCCGTTGCAGATCTGGGAGGAACACATGAGAGACTCCGAGGCCTAAATAGGCACAATCGTCTCTCAGATTATGTAGGTTGCAAGGCCTTAACCCAAACTCTGCCGAGGAGAAAAGAACTGATAAAGCCATCATATCATCTAACTATGGGTTGCAACAAACAATTGCGAAAATGCAGCAAGGTATGAACGAACTGAAAGAGGATATTGCAAGAGAACGGGAGCCAATGGATGAACGAGAGCAGATGGAGCATTATCAAAGGTTTCCTCCTCACAACAACAACCCCAACTTAAACCCCAACAACTATAATTGAAGCTCATTTCCTCCCAATCAGTTTCTTGGAACACAATGTCAGTCGTACGATTTTTGGCAGTAAAACCAAACACAACAGGGTCAAACCTCATCGTGGCAGCAAGGCAACCAAGGTACAAAAACTCGTGGTGGGACCATGGTAATCAGGGTACAAACTCGTCGTGGCAGCAAGGCAATCAGGGCACAACCTCGACGTGGAACCAAGGCAACGCCTTCACGAACAATTCGTGGCAGCAAGCCGAGATGGACATCAATACTTTTGAAGTGATTTGGACTATTTGGCGCAGTCTAATAATGCCCAAAACTCAGGTCTGAATGATGCTCGACGTGCTAGCGTGAGTGGGGATCGTCCAAGTTCCTCCATAAGGTCTCCAGTGTATTATGTAGAGCCTTATGTTACTCAAGACGATTGTACTCTAGCCAACCTAGCGAATGTGCCTCTCTCTGAGTTTGACTTCTCCTACATTGGATGGTTTGATACTGTTGATGAAAATGAAGAAGTTCAGCCTACAAGGGGAAGAATCCGACAAGCAAGAAACAAAGGTAAAGGTCCAGCCAACCAGGATTGAATATGTTCTTTGTGTGAGTGTGAGTTTGTGTGTTTCATTTACCATTTTAATTGTTGTGTGTTTAAATTACGAGTTGTAAGAGGTTTGTTTAATTACCTGTTTTAAGTAATGTAATCAATTTAAGCGTTTTAAGTAATGTCTTGTAATCCAACGATATAAATTGTATTTTTGTTTATCTAATTGATGCTATTTATCTCTTACGAGTCTTAACCAATACTAAGATATGAAATCAAAATATTTGAAGAAACGATTAAAAAGGTCCAACAAATACTATATAGAAATCAAGTACAATGATATCAAGTACAAAAAAATGATCTTCCTAAACGTAGTCTTCAACCAGCTCGTTCTCATCATCTGCCCATCGTCCATCAACATTAAAGATGCTCAAACCTGCTCCCAAGTTAAGTCCAGACGACTCAGCATCTTCAAAGAGTTCTTCGGGTTAAGCAGTATCTTTGACGCCTTCTTCCTCTTGCATTGACGACATGTCGATTATGTTTCTTGCACGAATACAACAAACTGCCTACCATCCTTTCCTCTGCGGCACATGTTGTGCTCGATATGGAGTGTTGTACACTTGGAGAGCCTAATTAGCAAATATGAATGGTGCATTGGTATTGAGAGAATGCACATGATTGATATCAACCATTTCGTACACTGGGTGTATTGTTGTACCACGAAGGCTAATATAACACCACACACATTTGAAAAATACAATTGATTGGACCCTATCATTGCCGCCGCACCACATAACTTCAATGATGTCATTTAACGTCTGGTAAAAAATTGTGCCTTCAACCCCATCGCCGCTACCCTTCACATAAACTCTGCTACAGTTTGTTTCTTTGCCCTCGTTGAACGAGTTCGTGTGGAATCTAAAATCGTTCACTTTGTAACCTTCCTACCCTTTTATTAGTGTGTTTGCTCCTAAGGCGAGGGCGTAGAGACGTTGATCTACTTCGTACCTTCCAGAACAAACCGTTTCTTTAAACCATGGCACGAACTCAACAATTCGCTTTCTTTGTATTTGTTGTGGAGTAAGATCGCCACAAAACAAGTCCTCAAACAATATATCAGTGTTTGAAATGAAAATGTTATCAAGGTATTTAATAGATGTACGAGATATGTAAAAAACAAAATCATTTATATACATATGTGAACCAACTGTTGACTTTCGGACAATTCATCAGCGTGTAAAGCTCAATTAACCTCAATTCCTCGGAAGTAAGATACCATTGCTTCTTATCTGGATTTAGACATTTCCCTCTTCGATGGAAAATAGGAAGTTGCCCTTATAAATCACCACATAATTCAGTCTCATTTTGATTGAGCCTGTTGTATCTCGTTTCAACACTTTTGTCGAAATAGCGCGAACAAAAATGGGTTCTCTCGGGTAATATATAAGAATTTGCTATTGAACCTTCAACACGAGCTTTGTTCAACACAGAGATCTTCAACCCAAGCATTCGCCTACAAACAAACCAATAATTAAATATAAGTAGGACATAAATATAACAAATAATCTTGGAAATATAAAACGATTTACCTCTCAAACAGGTACATCCAACGATATTGAACTGGTCTACCAACTTTGGCTTCGTAGGGAAGATGTATCGCCAAGTGCTCCATAAAATCAAAAAACTTGAGGGGGGGGGGGGGGGGGAATATCTTCTCTAATTTGCATATTGTTATCATGATAGATTCCTCCAATAATGCCATGTCCGAAGCTTTAATCTCTGTGGCGCACAATGCTCGAAAGAAGATACAAATCTCTACGTGTGTCCCCCACATCAGATCAACCAGCATATCACAAAATGCAATATGTATTAACCTTTGCATAAACACGTGACAATCGTGACTTTTCATCCCAATCAACTTCAACTATTGTCGTTGCACACAAAGCTGAATATTTGAAGCATACCCATCCGAAAATCACAAACAACCAACCACTTACATACTAGTTTCTTTTGAGCCCTATCAAGACAGTACTTGGCTTTTGGCTTTACGGTTTTACCATCAGCGAGATCGACAACAAAAATCTCTTTTCGAGCGGTGAACTCCTCTAAGTCTCTCCTAACTTTTAAGTTGTCTTTTATCTTACCTGGGTCGTCCATCAACGTGTTCTTGATGTTGTCCAAGAATTTCTTCTCGCAGTGCATCACATCCAGATTGTGACGGATTAGGTTTGTACTCCATAGGGTAATTCTTAAAAGATGCTCTAATACGACCAATTGTGCTCTATCCCATACCTTATTATTTTTAGTGCGTCTGGTTTCGTTGACCTTGGTGGTAGTTGTTCAACAATTGCTATAATTTTTGAACCGGTCCTCCGCGGTGCAGACCCATCGTATTCTGTGTTTCTATTTCCCGTCACGTCATGGCGGAATTCATGCTCCTCTTGCAATAAATGACGATGGCACCCCCAAGACATTAGTTTCTGACCGTGGAGTAACGTGAACGACTTTGTGTTCTCCATGCAATAAGGGCACGATAACTTCCCATGTGTGCTCCACTGTGACAACATCGCATACGCTGAAAAATCACTAATAGTCCACATTAATGGAGCACTCAACTGGAAATTCTGACTCCTGAATCTATCGTAAGCACAAACATCATCGTGCCGCAAAACTTTCAACTCGTCAATTATGGGACAAAGCAAAACGTTAATGTTTTGTCCTGGGCTACTCAGACCCGATATGATCAAGCTCAAGAAAATAAACTCCGCATGCAAAGACCTGGAGAAAGGTTATAAGGAGTGACGAACACAGGCCAACATGAGTATTAGGCTGAGAAGTTTCCAAATGGAGTGAAATCGTCCATGCAAAGACCAAGCCGAATGTTTTGTGGCTCAACAACGAATTCAGGGTGTGTCCTCTTGAAATGTTGCCACACTTCCCCTGATGCCAGGTGAATCATAACATCGTTCAACGACCTAAACCTTAAGTGCCACGTTATGTGCTCATCAGTTATTGGAGTCATGAAGAGTCGTTTAAGCCGTGGGGCCAACGAAAAGTACCATAATTTTTTCTTTGGCATGGGCTTCTTTCTACCTACAGTTTCATACCTATCTTCCCCACATTCAGGAGACGCCATGTAATCGGCAGATGCAAATTTCCCGTAGAATAAGAAATAATTGTTATCACACACATCGATTGTTTGGTTTCCTAACCCCATACTCTTCATCAACTTCTCGGCAGTAGACGTATCTGGGGGCACATGATGTCTATCTTCTAGCCCCAAATACTCATGTGATAAGTTGTAAAACTTTGCACACCCAAGTTATGCTCTAGCTTGTAAGTAAAAAACTCAGACACCCACTCCAAAACGAATTTTGTTTTCCTCTCCAAGCAATTTAATCTTCGACCATTTCACCAATTCTAAAAATTCTTTTGCATCGGTGTAAGGCTCCTCATTGTAATTGACATTTTGAGATTGGTATCAAAAAGTATCGTCAACTTCACCATCAACAATCTTTCATTCACTCGACCCTTCTCGGCCAAACCATCGTACATCCAGTTTCTATCTTCATTTGGATTATTATCTATAAAATTAACAATTTTTGCCATTATCAATAAGACAATATTGCTCCTTCTACCACAACTTTTTACATTGTACTTTTTTTCCCCACATGTTCTGCACTTATTCCATGGCTGCTGTCTTGGCATTCTAGTTGGTTTCTTTTTCTTAGTTTTGATTGGAGGAGGTTCATATGGTCCTCTCTTTCTTGCCCTATTGGCTATGCAAGGCAGTGGAATTATAAACTGCCCTTCACCCCACAAATTTATGCCTGGCGCACTATATATCACGAGCTGATATGCTCTTAAATACATTTCATGGATGTACCACTGTCCAGTGAGATACCCAACTAGCTACTTGCTAACCTTTATGAAGTATAGCACAAGCACCATGTCTACATGGAATACCACTCATATCTCATCTCCTACATGTGCAAGTTCTTTTCTCCAAATTCACACAATGAGGTCCTTCAGCCCTCAAAAAAGTGATCTGATCATGAAGTTCACCTGACTTGCTAGAAACACAATCAAAAACAACAAACTTCTGAATCTCTTCTTGAATTTTGGGTGGAAGAAGGACTGTCTGTTCCACTAGTTTCAAGTTAGGCCATTTATTAATAGCACTGTCTCTGTTCCTTGTTAATCTCTTTATTATGTACTGCCTGATCCCATCTAGCATGGTAATTATTAGCTTCTCCCTTGTTGGAAGAAGAATTCTGTAGAGTGTTTGACAAGTGTTATTTAGGATCATGTTAGTACTGACTTTTGTTCCAAAATATGCCTTGGAGCATTGGGTTGGTGGCTTGTCATGAAACCACCAAAATGCTTTTTCACTAAATTTCTGAATCTTTTGCATAACAATATTGAATTCATAAATGTTGTCTGGTTTGCAACCTCCCACACTCTATCACTCTATGACAACCCTCTGAATCCAATATGAGCCATGTTATCCATCAAGTGCCTTACACACAACCTATGAGTGGCTACAAGAAATACATTATTATAGGCCCGTATTAGCCCTTTTTGCTTATCTGACATGAATGTCATATGATGGTGTGAAACTAATCCCAAGTATTCTTTTACAATGCCAAAGAACCATACACAGTTCACAAAACTCTCAACAGATACAACAACATAAGCAATTGGATAGATACTATTAGCTACCTCTACACTTACTGTAGTTAATAGTATTCCCCTATTTGGACTAGTTAGATGAGCACCATCCAGACCAATGTAAGGCCTACATCCATTCTTGAAACCCTCATTCAAAGCTCTCAAACACACATACATGCAGCTAAACATATTCTTTCATGTTTCATCTAATCATATTATCACAGTAGATCCTATGTTAGATTTCTTCAACTGATCAGCATAGTCCCACAACCTGCTGAACTGATGTGCCGGTTTGCTCTCTAACCTTTTGAAAGCTAATCTCTTTGCCTTATAAGCTTGGTTTAATGATACATCAACCCTCAACTCAACAATGCAGTAAACATAAAGCCCTCTGTCTTCCTGTTAGGATCAGTCTTGAAAATGTGCAAGTATCTTTCAACCAACCAAGTTGACTTGAGATTCATCACATGATAGGTATCACTACACTTGTGAATAGGTTGATAGTCCTTGATCTGAAATGTTACCTCAGTCTTCAGCTTCAAGGCACTTAACCTCCATACACAACCTTTATTTATACACCTAGCATGTATCCTAGATGGGTCACTCCTCTTGATGTGAAGACACTGTCTTGTGGCAATAGCATGAGATTGGAGTGCAAACTTTATTTGTTTTTTTTGTCTTCAAACAACATTCTCAGCTTAAAACATGGATTAAATATCTCATCATCTTTAAAAATGATGGGCCTCTTTCCCAATCCTTTTTCGTCATCTTCAGCTATGAAGTCCCATCTAAACCCCTTCTCATTTGTGACAACATCAATTTCATCAGTGTTAGTGTCACCATCATCCAAACCAACTTCAGAATCAACTCCCCTAGGCTCCATTTCAGCATCGGAAGTTATATCAACAAATTGCGCAAAGTCCAAGTCATCCTCTGCACTTGAAAACACTGACATCTCATAATCACTGTCAGTACCACTAGCATCAAGCACACCCAACCTCTCAATGTTTTCAACTCCAGAATTCCCCCCACTTGTGTCCCTACAATGTGTTCCTCTCCCAACCTCTGATTATTGTCAACTCCGGAATTTTCAAGAACTTGTGTATCCCCAATATCATCCTCTCTCAAACTCTGATTTTTTTCTCAACATAAGAACACTCTCCTAAACCCTACGTTGTAATGGAATCACCACAAGGCAACTTACAACCCTCTAGTACTACTCAACTAAGATTTTCCACATGAGCCCAACGCACATTCACTTCATTTTGACCAGTCTCATCATCATTGTGATGATCTATGTAAATTGACGACTCATGAGTAAAGAGAGCATCATCGGCTGCATTCTTCAAGAACTCATCATCTGGTATTGGTTTAAACTTACCCATTGCCCGTAGATAATACTTCTTTTGGCCAACTAGTTCAAATATTGCACATATATTATCTAGCATATCTATGGAAATTTGGTCTACATCCACATAGTCATACGTACACCAATACCCACATTTGTAGTCAACATATGGAAGCAGTGTGAACACTCCACCTTGAAACAATGTAAGTATAATACACCTTCTCTCTAGAGTTGTTAAAAAAGAAGGAAACTAATTAACAATTGCATTAGTTAAATAAATAAGCATTAAAATGGTTAAAAAATAATAAAGTACATAACATAATCATAGTGGGGGACCATTAGCATAAGTAAACCCTAACTCTAAATAAATAATTATAAACTAAGAGGGACAGTAAAACACGAAATGTTGTAGCATATTGTGACAAAACCTTCTCGAAGTACCAATAATAAGCTAAACAATTTAGCAAAAACCCTAAATCATCATTATTGAGAAACCACTAACAATATGTTATAATATATAATGCAAATAAACATTGGATTCATACACTACATCCTATGACTGATAAAAAACTCTAATCACGACGTTGCCTTAAAAAACACGAAACCAAATCGAAGAGATACTTACGGTAAATAGGTGTGGACAAAAGAATCTTCTATAGAGACCTAAAATCGGCATAATCACGGCCGTGATTAACTAATATAACATGGGTTGTTGTTCAGAGTGGCTGATTTTGAAGGCAACGACGAGATTTTGGTCGAAGCGAATTAGGGTTTGTCGTCTTCGCGGGAGATATTAGGGCTTTTTTCCGTGCGTTTTTGTTTATTATTGGTCTGTTATAATTGTTATAAGTGTTACTCAATTTTTTAGTTAACATTATTTTAATTTTATGGTTTATGTTTTTCATTAAAGCCACGTACATCAACATGAGACTTTGCCACGTCTTCGCCATGCGATTTTGCCACCCATGGGCCATGACACGATTTGCTAAGATGGCAGCCAAATGGCGGAGAAAATGGGATTGGGCATAAAAAGTCAATTTTTAAAATATGAAAGAGCAAAAAAGCGACTAAAAAATTTGTAGGCTATTAAGTAAAGTGAGCAAAAGTTATAACACATTTTTTAAAATTCCGCCTAAAAATTAATGTTTATTTGGATGTGATTTCTTACTGGTGATCTCTTATTCTTCTTTCCACCACACATTCTGGATTAAATTTTTGTTATCAGTCAAACAAAATATGATTAGTTTATGTATTATAATTATTCACTGTTCATATTACAAAAAATAAAATAAAAGAATAACAAGAAATTGAAAAGAGTACGATTCATTTCTTGTATACGTATCTTGTAGATCTCTAATTCATTGAGTTGAGAGATGAATCTTAATACTTTTGTGGAAAAGACGCAAAATCAGCGACTTAAAAACGAAAGAATAATTAACAGAAACCATATAAGAAGGGTAAAAGAGGAAAGTCCATTTTTTCGTAACCTTAATACAAGAAAATTCATCAGAAAATACATATTTATAATTGTTTAGATACAACGGTAAAGAAATCTTCCCTTTTTCGTAAGATAACACCCCACACATTCATGTATCAAAATTTCAAAACATAGAGTTCAAAAAAAAAAAAAAAATTTCAAAACATAATATGCTCATGCATTATTAAGATCACAGAACATTATAATTGGCTTGTTGCACCATATAGTATCTCTCGATCGTATGTGTCATAATTAAGAGCTATCTGGTTTTTGACAACAAAGAAAGTTATTTTTCTCTCTCTCTTTTTATGAAATTAGTTTTTCGTCACTAAGATAAGTACCGTCTGTAAGTACGTCGAAACAATGATATGTGTAACCTCGTTGTACTTATCCGCACATTTATGTGGCTTTATCCTTTAATTTATTTTAAGATCGCCTGACGTATTTTAGTTTATCGACTTCATGAAACCCGTCACACTTTCTTTCTAATTTAGGGATTCTTGACAACGAGGGGTACACCATATGATATAATATACTAACGCTTATGCAATTTGTGTTTTTTTTTTCTTTCTATTTAGCCCAGAAATTAGTTTCCAATTAATATGTTTTCTTCTACTACATACAGGTAAATGGTGGTAGTGTCTGGTACGTTGTTAACATTACGGTTCAACTAGATTATTTTTTTCTGCATAAACTGTAATATCATGATGAAAAACTTCGTTACACCATCACCAAGAAGAACTTGCTGCTTATAAATATATATACGTGTGTATATATATATATTGAATCACTTTAAAGTATTATATGAAATAATAGTAACTCTTCACAGATCCTATACTTGTCATACGCATTCCTCCAAGTAAAAGTTATTGTTCAAAAACTTGCTACTAGACCTCCATAATATAATTTTTCTTTCGCTTTTCATCAATAAAACCATGGATCAAAGTTCTTTTATTTTCCTAAGAATGAGCCAACAAATTTTTATTTTTGGCTCTAGTAAAAACAAAATACAAAAATATTGTCCAAAGTATTTGCAATTATAAATTTTTATAAATTTTCAAAAGCATGTAGAAAAGATCTTGAAACATTTCAAAACATTTCTAATACTTAGCATATAGCAACACACACTTTCAAAACAAAACTTGAATGAACAAAACCATAAAAGTATAAAATTAAACTTTTTCTGAGTGAGTAAACATTATTCACTGCATTGTTCCTCATTACGGAAGATTCGAGGAATGTGTAATAAGCATAGAACCTTGTAAAATTTACTTCAGAGATCTTAATCAAATTTGAAATAATTATTGTTAAATTTTAATTTAAAACTATTTTTACACATTGAAAATTAATACCAATAACCGTTAGCAAGAATATAGTAACTAATTACATCTATTGATGAAATTTGAAATGTCAACGAACGATTGAATGATTATATTAAACCTAATTGTGGATCAATATGATCCGAATTGAGGAAAAATGTATGAACATGAGTTGTGAATTTTGTAAAGTGAAAAAAGTGAGTGTATGTGTGTGTTCTCAACTATTATATACTAGTTGAGTTGTGATTACAATGATTAATCCTCATTAGGGGCGGATTAGCAACATATTAACTAAGCTAAATAATTAAAACGGTAACTTGCTAAATCGGGAAAGTCACGGTTATTTGAAAACTTCCATAATCAGTAAGTTGCCAGAATTGTTTGTAATCTCAAGACCCCACCCCCAAGATGTGCGTGAATATTGTCAACGCTCAACCTGGACATCATTAATTTGAACATTGCATGAGGAAGAGGTTCAGTGAATATGTCAGCAACTTGTTGATCATTCGGAAGATGAAAATTATTTAAGCTTCCTTGGTGTATCTTTTCTCGAACAAAATGGCAACCTATTTGTATATGTTTAGTACGCTCATGGTGTACTGGGTTGTTGGCGATGCAATAAGCACTTCTGTTGTTAGTGAACAATATAGGAAGCTTCGTTTGAGATTGGTTGAGATCAGTGATGACTTGTTTGATCCACATGATTTCACATGTAGTTGTGGCAGTTGCTCTATACTCGGCTTCTATTGAGGATCGACTGACTATTTGTTGTTTCTTTGATTTTCAGGAAATGAGTGAATCACCCAAGTAGACTGCATAACCAATTACGCTTGTTCTGGTTTCAGGACAACCAACACAATCATTGTCTTAGTATGCCTTGATGTGAGTTTTTGATTTTTTTGGATAGAATAAACCTTGTCCTGGTGAGGCTTTCAAGTATCTGAGAACCTTGTGAGTTGCAACAAGATGAGTAGTTGTTGGTTTGGCCATGAATTAAGTTAGGCATTGAATGTTGTAACTCATATCAGGTCTTGTTATAGTGGGGTAGAGTAATCTTCCACTAGTCTTTTGTAAGAGGCAGGATTTTCTAGAGGAGCAGAGTCAACAATGGTGCTTTTAGTGGAGGCATCCATTGGTGTAGAGCAAGGTTTGCAGCCAATAAAACCTGATTCAGTTAAGATATCCAATGCATATTTTCTTTGACACAATGTGATTCCAATGAAGTTCCTTGCAATCTCTATCCCTATAATGTATTTGAGGTTCCCTAAGGCTTTGATTGTAAACCGATTATCCAGATGTTGCTTGATGTTTGTAATCACCATGGAAGAAAGCATTGTTGACATCAAGTTGTTGTAGATGCCAGTTGTTAGTTGCAGCTAAGGCAAGTAGAAATATCACTGTAGTTATTTTGGCAACTAGAGAGTAAGTATCAAAATAGTCCAGGCCTTCCTCTTGAGTGTAACCCTTTGCCACTAATCTGGCTTTGTATCTTTCGATGGTTCCATATGATTTATACTTGACCTTGTACACCCACTTGCAATTAATGGAGTTGGAGTTGGGGGGCAAGGTTTTCATGGTCTAGGTTTGTGTTTTCTCCAGTGCTTCAGTCTCCTTCTTCATCGTAGCTTTCCATTCAGGAAATTTATTTGCTTAAGTGAAGGAAGTTGGCTCAGAAATCCCAATAATAGTAGTTGCGAATGCCTTGTAAGATGGAACAAGTTTCTCTGTGGATAAATATTTAGAGATGGGATAAGGGGTTGTTTTCTGAGAATGTTTTGAGATGGAGTTATTGGCTTTGTGTAGTGACTTGGGGAGGGAGTAGTCATACACTTGTAAGTAAGCTGGAGGAGTTATGTTTCTGGATGATTTTCTGGGTTCAACTGAAATGTTTAACCGAGGTTGTGAAGTATCAGTGTGAACTCCTTATGATATGGTGTCAGGAACATTCTCAAACTCATGAATGGGCTCAGTGGAAGTAATGTGATCACTTACAGAACTCTCTGCTATATGTTGATGTGAAGTGACATCAGGAGTTTGAGGAAGCTGATACATAGACTGAACAACAGAAGCACCTGAGTGTTCTTGATCTGCAAACTAAGGAGGAGGAGCAGGAACTACATTGTTATGCTGATGCATAGATATAAAGGAATCAACGCAAAACTTTGCAGACTCTCTAGTGTTTGTAGTGTGACCAATGACATCTTTGTTTATCAAGGGGAAGATGTGTTCATAGAAAATAACATTCCTAGATATGAACATCGTCTTGGTCACCAGATTCATCACCAAGTATCATTTTGTGCCTCTTGGATACCCAAACAATACACACTGAACAACTTTGGGTTCAAACTTAGTCCTATGAGCTGTCAAAGTGGAAGCATATGTTAAATAACCCAAAGTTTTAAAATTATTATAGTCAGGAGGCTTATGGTATAACATTTCATATGGAGTTTTACCTCTCAAAGATGATAAGGGAAGTCTGTTACTAAAAAATGCAGCAGCGGAGACACAATTACTCCATAATGACAAAGGTACATTGACTGAAATTTCAAAGCTCTTGCAACTTGAAGTAGATGGTGGTCTTTACTCTCAATAAGACCATTTTTCTGAAGGGTTTCGACGCAGCTAGTTTGATGAATAATGCCATTCCCAGAATAGAAATCTCTCAGGAAAAACTCAATTCCATTATCAGTTCTTATGATTTTGATTTTCACAGAAAATTGAGTTAACACTAATTTGTAGAAATGAACAAGCTGAAACTTAACATCAGATTTGTGTTTAAGTAGAATAATCCATGTGCGTCTGCTGTAATCATCAATAATAGTTAAAAAAAATTACTTGAAACCATCACGTGACTATGTGGAATAAGGTCCCCGCACATCACAATGAACCAAATCAAAAGTTGCTAAAGATACAGAATTGTTGAGAGGCAATGAAAGCTTATTTTGCTTGGCAAGATGGCAAGTTTCACAATGATGATTTTTATTACAAGCAGCAGAAATAGAAGAAATGGCAACCAATTTTTCCATAGAAGGGTGTCCTAGTCTGTTATGCTATAGTAAGGGATCAGTAGTAACTCTATTACAAAATGAAGAATCAACAGAATTACAAGTTTTATTGACATATAGAATGTTGTTCAGCACATAGAGGTTGTCAATGAGGCTAGCACAACCAATCATCTTATGTATGATTGCGTCTTGCAATATACATGATGAAGAAAAGAAATGAACAAATGTGTGTGTAAGAGTAGCTAGCTTGGATGTAGACAACAAGTTATGTGTGAAGCTAAGCACATATAAGCAAAAGTTTTAGAGGTACCAGCAGAAGTTATTGTGGCTGCAAAGTGAGAGGGAGTTGAGTTCATGAGTCCTTAAGCTTTCTGGAAGGCCATAAACTGCTCAAACAATGCCATTTGAGGATTGGTAGAAGCTGCATTTGATTCCTGAGAGACAACACGAGACTCATTAGTAACAACATAATTAGCATTGCCATTAGTGTTTTGCCTTGTTCCCGTGGGGCCATCCCATCCAGGAGGGTAGCCATACAACTGGAAGTACTTGCCAACAGTGTGACCATTATAGCCACAATGTGTACACCTCAACTTCTTCTTATCTTTCTTGATCATAGGAGGTTTATATGAGCCATGTTGGTTGCCCTGAGAGGTTCCTTGATGAGTTGGAACAGTCTTATTCTGGGAGTCAGTATTGAATCGGTTCCTAGTGAACATTGCCAATGCATCAATGGGCACCAAGTTGGAGGAGTAAATAGCTATGTGGTTCTCCTCTTGTAACAGTATAGAGTAAACTCTAGACAAGGGAGACAGGGCACTTAACAACAAAATATGACTTTTGATGGCAGAGAATGAGTCATTTAAACCAACCAAGATTTTTAACATACAATCAGACTATTGCAAATCAATCATATGCTTGTTAAGATTACAAGTACACAGGCCACAAGTGCAAGAAACAGAGGCCTTTGGCTTATGAATTCATCCCACAAGCCACATAACCTTTTGTAGTAATCAGTAATAGATTGTGATCCTTGTATAATCAATGACATAGACTTTTGAAGATGATATACCCTATAACCATTTGTTCTGTCATATCTCGATTTAAGCTCTTTCCATAATTCATAAGCATTTTCAAAAGAAAGCCATGACAACACAAGGTTATTAGCCCGAATCCAAAAAGTACGAGTTGTAGCATCAGATTCAGCAGGCATGGGTAAAGGCCCATCAATGAAACCAATTTTATTCTTTATATTTAAAGCCGTTTTTATACTATTACACCATCCGATATAATTCTTTCCATTAAATTTGTCATCAACAATCGAAGAACCTGTAAAATCATGTGATCCGAGAAAATATATAATCCAGAATCTTCGCTCGTATTTTTCGATGAAACAGTAGTTGATGATGAAGCCGAGTAGTCATTAAATCAATCGAAAGAAGATCAATTGCAGATACTAACAGAAGATCGCGATCGAGGCCAAAAAACGCGCAAACATGATGAACAAAATCGTGAAGAGTAATGCGATAAAAAAACTAGTAGTACGGCAACAGAATTCAAGATCGAAGAGTACTAAACCTAATTGCGGATCAATATGATCCGAATTGGAAAACATGTATGAACATGGGTTGTGAGTTTTGTAAAGTGAAAAAAGTAAGTGTATGTGTGTGTTCTCAACTATTATATACTAGTTGAGTTGTGATTACAATGATTAATCCTCATCGGGAGGATTAGCAACAAATTAACTAAGCTAAACAATTAAAATGGTAACTTGCTAAATCGGGAAAATCATTAGTCGACGTCTTCAACGGTTATTCGTTTCTAAGTTGGTTTTCTTCACTGCATTTCATTGTCATTTCTAACTTCTGTGAATAAAATTAGCATACGAAGTTCAATTGAGTCCTAAAAAAATGAAAGATTTTGTTTTTTATTTTCAATACATAATATTGATTTAAGTCCCTTTTTAGTTTATACTTTAAAGAAGAAAAATCAGAAAATGGACAATGAAATTATCCAACTAATTATGAAGAAAGGCCTCGATCAACAGAACTACGGAGTGGAATATGTTTTTGAGGACTATATTCTTTGAAGCGAGAAGATTATTACAGAAAAAAAAAACAAAAAGTTGTTACAAAAAGACCAGGAAGACAATGTCCTCCATGTTCTCATTGTATATATTTTTGGTTTCCTAAAAACAAATTATTAATTTAGATTCTAATTAGTACGCAACTTATTCAAATAATTTGTTTACTATGTGTATATAAATAAAGAAGAACGAACAAAGTTGTAATTTAGTTTCTTAGATTTAATTTTGGGATAAAAGCATCAAGCCCCCTGAACTATGCACCTTTTTGCGACTTGCCCCCTAGACTAATTTAATAAGCGTTTTGCCCCCTAAACTATGCACGTCTGTTCGATTTGCCCCCTGGCCGGGTTTTCGGCTATTTTTGGCCATTATTGGCCGGAATTTTTCCCCTTACCCGACACATATGTGTTGTACTAGATGTCTATTAGTAGTTGATGACAAAAAGTAGGCGAAAAAATACCTCGAATGGGGCATATTCCGGCTAAAATACAGTGAAGAGGAAATCACATTTTGGCTAGAATATGCCCCGTTCGAGATGTTTTTTCGCCTACTTTTTGTCATCAACTACTAATAGACATCTAGTACAACACATATGTGTCGGGTAAGGGGAAAAATTCCGGCCAAGAATGGCCAAAAAATAGCCAAAACCCCGGCCAGGGGGCAAATCGAACAGACGTGCATAGTTTAGGGGGCAAAACGCTTATTAAATTAGTTTAGGGGGCAAGTCGCAAAAACGTGCATAGTTCAGGGGGCTTGATGCTTTTATCCCTTTAATTTATGCTACTCATTAAAATACATATATTACAAAAGGTAAATGAATTTACAAGGACGAATTATCAAAAATGCCCGCTAACTTTTGTCTTTAATCCTAAATGCTCGTTGTTTCCCAACATGCTAAAAATGGCCTGTATCTTTTAAAAATTCTACTAAAAATGCCCGAAATGAAAAATACGCACAAAAAAACTTATTTTGTCTGAAAAATAATGCTAAAAATGCCCTGTATCTTTTAAAATTCTACCAAAAATGTCCGAATTTTAAAACGCGACTTTTTGATTCAGCAGTGCGTCTCTTTGATTCGGATGCCACGTCGGATAAAAAGTTCGAATTTTTAAAATCGGACATTTTTGTTAGAAAATTTAAAACTTAACGGGCATTTTCAGCAGGTTTGGAAATAACGGGCATTTAGGATTAAAGACAAAAGTTAGCGGGTATTTTTGATAATTCGTCCAATTTACAATTATATATGTAACTATGGATTCTGCTCTATGTACATATATATGTCACTTTTTGTTTATAGTTCTCTACATATCATTTTATAAAAAAACATTTTCTACACATCTATATCACTTCCCATAAGTAATACATCAATTCTCAAGAAAATATTCCACCTATCTAAATCAGGAAAGTTGCAAGTCCAACGTATCCTCCAATTGTCAGAAAATTGCTTAAAAAATCAAAGTTCCAAGAGTCCATGTTCGTACTAGAAAGCTACCAGTGTTGTTGAGTCCCCGCAAGACCATAGCCCTTTATATAAAATTAAAAGAATAAAATTCTGCATAACACCATAGCCCACAAATAATCATGTGTTCCTCTTCTGCTTCCGGTATCACAGTCACTGACATCCATTCAGACATCATTAAATCCAACATCTTGAACAGACTCGACGCCGCCACCCTCGCCTCGGCCGGCTGTGCCGGCAACCATTTCTTATGTCTATGCTCTGATGATCTTTTATGGAAAAACATATGTAACTCCAAATGGCCCTCCACCACCCATCCCCTCGTCCGCGATGTCGTTTCCACCTTCCCATCAGGTCACAAGTCGTTCTACTACGACTCTTACCCCATCCCAACACACCTTAAATCCCACGAAACCCATAAACCGATGGACACGACGACTGAACTAATTTCTGCAGTCGATGTTTATTGCGACGACAATCTGATATACTCAAAAGTAATTGCAATAGATACACTGTCGTCGTGGTTCAAGACTTCTCCTTTCCAAGTGGATCTTCTAGGACCTCAAGAGACGGTGGCGACACCGTTGAACCTCAACTCCGGAGGTATTAATTTATTTGCAATATTATATATGTTTCCTCTGCTTCTGTAAAGGCAGTAATATCTTATTATCTTTTGGTAATCAAATCACCGGTCAGTATTTTGTATATGGGGAGGGCTAATTGTTTTTCTTGTAAAAAAAATAGTAGAGTTTTTTTTTCACCTTTTTGGTTTAAATAATAAGGGGTTTTGCTAATTAATATAATATATGTGGTTTATTTACTAATTAAACTTAATATATAGATAAATTTTCTAACTTTTCCATATATAAACGTAAAGATAAAAACGTCAAACCCCCTAAACTATGAACATTTTTGCGACTTGCTCCATTAATTAATTTAATAAGCACTTTGCCTCTTGAATTTTGTATCATCTGTTCGGTTTGCCCCACAAGTGTATTTTCGACATTTTTTTGTCGGAATAATTTCACTTTGGGGTTTTTTCGCTATTTTTTGTCATCAACTACCAAAATATATCTTGTAATACGACACATATGAGTCGCGTAGGGAATAATATTACGATCAAAATGGTCGAAAATACACGGATGGTGCAAATCGAATAGACAACTAATAGTTTAAGGGGCAAAGTGCTTATTAAATTAAGTAAATGGGCAAGTCGCAAAAGTGACCATAGTTCAGGGAGTATGATGCTGTTATCTCATAAACATATTATATTATAGCTAAAAGGCAGAAATGTCAAAAATGCCCGTTATCTTTTGTCAACTTTACTTTTTGCCCGTTATCTTTTTTATCTACCAAAAATGCCCGATATCTTTGTCAAAAATGCCCGATTCACTGTTCATCCGCCAAATTGATAAATCGCGTCCAACGTGGCAAAATCGTACATCCACGTGTAATTAATTTAGTACACCTAGATTTTTATTAAATTTAAACCCAATTTATTCAAATTTTTTTAAAAAAATAAAAATAAAAACAGAAAGTGCAGTCGGCACTCCCAACAGCCCCCCCCCCCCCCCCCCCCCCCCCCCAACCAAAACCCAGCAACCCACCCCCCACCCCCCAACACCCAGCCCAGCCCCACCCAACCCAACCCCGCCCCGTCCTGCCCCACCCAACCCCGCCCCGCCCCGTCCCATTGCCCACCCCCACACACACCAGCTGTGGTGGTAGTGGTGATGATGTGTTGCGGCGACGGCGGTGCAATTGGAGGTTGTGGTGGTGGTGGTGTGTTGCGGCGGTGCAGGTGGAGGTAGAGGTGGTGGTGTTGATGTGCGGCTGCGGCGACGATGCAAGTGGAGGTGGTGGTGGTGGTGGGGTTGAAGTGTTGCGGCGACGGCGGTGCAATTGGAGGTGGTAGTGGGGCGGTGTTGCGGCGGTGCAGGTGGAAGTGGTGGTGGTGGGCGTTGGGGCTGGGGGGGGGGGGGGGGGGGGGGGGGGCAGACGAAAGTGACGACTGTGTCACTGTTCATTTTCCATTTTTCATTTTTCTTTTTTTTTAAGTTTTTTAATTCTTAAAAAATTAAGTAATTGAAATTAGATTTATATAAAGTTTTATACTTTAAATGAATAAAGTTTATTATGTTAAAAGAATACATTATAGAGTTAGTTTTTAAAATTTAAATAATAAAGTTAATTATAAAGATTTAACTTTTTATATTTTTCTATTTTTTTAAAAAAATAGTTATTAAAATTTTAAAATTTTAAAATAGAATTATAAATGAGTTTTTATAATTTATATAATAAAGATAATTAATAATTATACATTTTATGACATGGCAGTCACATTTTGGCCACATATACCAACATTGGATGATTTGGCGGACAAATGGCAATGAACAGTGAATCGGGCATTTTTGACAAAGATATCGGACATTTTTGGTAGATAAAAAAGATAACGGGCAAAAAGTAAAGTTGACAAAAGATAATGGGCATTTTTGACATTTCTGCCTAGCTAAAAAATGAGGGGAGGGGGGGCTGGTGTCAGTGTTTTTCAACTACCCCTAGATCTGTTCGGGGCAATAGGATTCAAACTTAGAACATAATTATTTTTGGCTAAATTTGGATTCTATATTGAACTTATTAAAAGTTTAAGTTTAAACTTACATAATTTATAGATTTACAGGCCGCTTGGTCGTAGCACCTAATACATCTTTGTTACGGCTATATAATTGAAGTTACATTATCTGATTATGTATTATGGTATTCTTTTGACTTTACCGGGTCAATCCATTATATTACCATATAGGTGTAATATGTTTTGTCACACTAGCTACTCGGATGAAAAGTAATTTGCCAGGTAAATTGAACTGTATAGTTATGCTAACGGTACACTATGATTCCCAATATTTTTGGATTCTTTCTTGACTAGCAATTAGCCTCTTGTTTTTGCTGAATTCTGTATATTTTTTCAACAGAGTATATGTGCATTTCTCGTGCAAAGGAGAGTCTTAGAGTGAGCTGGATCTTAATCGACCGTACTAAGAAACGGGCGATAAATGTCGCGAGTTATAAGGTGGTTCATGCATGGTATTGGTTCGAACGGGTAATAAAGCTGTATTACGCCACAGTGGTGGCAAACGATCAAAGGGAACCGGTGTTGTGCGTGGTTGCAATAACATGCGGTTGGAAAGAAGGCGGTGATCAATTGCACGTGAAAGAGTTAACCATGAACATGGAGGACATCGAAGAAAGGGTGCTAAATGGGATGAAGAGTTTGGCAACTCTGAATGGGGTGATGCAAGGACCAAGGCAAAAAAGGAATAACAAGTTGGAGAAAGATACTTATAAAACATTCTTGAATATCAGAGCGGAAAATGAGAGGAGACAAGAAAAGTTTGAGTTTGTATGTGGAGCTGTTGCAGCCTCTATTGTCTACGCAATGTTGACTTATTATGTGTTGTTTAGATAAAGAAGCGATTTACGATTTTTGCCTTTTACCTTTGTCAATTTCACTAGTTTTCCTTTATAAATTTGAAATTTTCGAATGACCCGTAACCAAAACAAAATTGTTAACCCTAAAAAATAAATAAGGGATTATATGAGTTAAACAAAAGGTTAACCCTTAAATTAGGGATTAATCCCAAAAGCGATACTATCGTCACAAACACTCTCGTATGTCACATACCCTACTATGGTATGACGTGGCACCCGAAGAGATAATAGTTCCTCGGAACTCACATATCCTACTAGGGTACGACGTGATATCCGAGTGGACACCCAAGCGTCCCTTGGAAAGTCAAGATGAATAAAAATAAGATATCAACGTGGCATCGGAAAAAGAGTAAACCCCGATGGATCCACGCGACTCTGATATGCATCACCGCGCCAAGAGGGACCACTATACGAGAATACTTCCTTGCTGAACACTCCCAAAGCCCTCGAAATTATTATCCCGAAGGCTAAAATTCCCAAAACAACGTCCTACTCAAAGCACCAACCACTAAGCTCCCTTACTCCGAAGGCCCAAGCCAAGAAGGTTACTCAGCCAAAGACAGGAAGCCCTCGGAGAACGATTCCCGAAGAAGCCACTACTCTCACGACGACAAAAAACGCTCGGAACCCATACTAGGGGGATCCATATACAAGAATACAGCCTTATATGCAGATTGATGCTCTCGGAGCCCACCTCACAAGCCTGGAGAAACAAATCTGCCTCTCGGAGAACCTTACCAAAGAAGCTGAGGAGGAAATAGCTGTCCCCGGAACAGAAACCTCCTCGGACACCCACTTCACTTCAACTAGTGAACCTCCTCATGGAATCCAGCCCCTCGGAGAAACGGAAACAGAAGATTCAGTCCACCAAAGAGAAGAAAACAGAAGCAACCCCTCGGTACTCCCCGCAGCCCTCGGACAAGATAAGGATCAGCCTAGTCAGCGCTTTGTCAACAAGATATACCTTATCTTATAGAAGGACACTTGTAACACATGCAACATTACACTTGTAACACATGCAACGCATGCGTAGTGACACAAACACCCTCCCATACCTATATAAGGGAAAATTAGAAGAGAACAAGGGGAGAGGACAGAAGATACACTTAAACTCACTCAGAAAAAGCATAAGATCATATTTATGCTCCTCGGGAGTAAGGAATTCAGTGAATAAAGGAAGGATATTTTTGTAATTTTCCCTAATAGTCATTTACTTTCTTTGAACCACGGATAACGGCGTTCCGAACTCATAAATAAATCGGTTAATCGGGTATTATTCCAAACCTGTTAACAAAAATCAACAAAAAATACGCAACTGTCTACAAGCGGAATGAAAGTGCTATGCATGCGTTTTTGTGATATGGCAGCCACATGACAATGCTAATTAGAAAAGAGAATTTTATGGTATATTTTATATTTTATCTTAAAATCTTTAATAAACTTAAAATTAATACTAAATATTACTCTAGAATAAAGATTATATATTGGAATAATTAATAAAACAAATTTTATCAATTCTCTATATAATTAACTTTATTATGCATTACCTAAAATTATAAAAGTTACTTTATAATTCCACTTTAATTTCTTTCTAGTCTCTCCACAAACTTAATCTTTTTAATTGTTAAAATTTCTTGATTAAAGAAAAAACCGTCTTCCATACCCACCCCGCCACCCACTTCCTACAAAACCCTCCACCTGGTCATCATCAAAGGCACCGCTCTTTTATTCTGTATTTCGTGCATTACCTCTCGAGAATTAGACAAATATTTTGTCAAGGTGTCAATAATTTTCTTATATTCGCGTTAGAATTCACTCCCGAGAGTTAGCTATATGGAGAGAGAAATTTTATAAATGAAAGTTCAAATTTCTCTTCTTACTTTAAATTCGTAAAAAACTCATTATATATAGGCTTCAACATAATTTACCATTAAATTGCTGGTAACTCCCACGTACTAAAGTACGAGCTCTGGATAATGCATGTTTTCATAATTCAAACATTAAGAATTAAAAAACTTGTTCCATAATAAAGTGTTGGTCCACTTAGGAGAGTATTTGTCCCTTTTCTTAGGTGCAACATATGAGATGATGTCCTTATCAAATTTGTGGGAGTTAGTTCACAAACCTATAGACGGGTAAATCAATTATTTTAGCTAGGCGATTAACTATGTTACAGTGGTGCACGTTAGTAGTAACTGGAACGTGGCTTATGTTAGCTGATAGCCGTTACTTATTTGAGCTAGCTTATATAACAGCCGACTTAGCTGTGCAATACTGATTTCGTTCACTTTCTTCCCCGACTAATCTTGTAACCAATTTAGGTCATTAATAAAATCTCATCTCCATGGGTTAGGGTTCATGATCACATTGATCATTGAACGTCGAACCAAGTAAACATTGTGTTCATAGTGTGCGGGTGTTGTTGCTCTATTTTTTGGTTGCATTGTTGGTGCGATTGGTGCGTTGCTATTGTTGATCTATAGCGTTTGCGTTACACGTGAGATTTTTGATCAAATCGGTTTGAATTGAGCATTAACTGTTACAAATTGGTGATGAATGTGAATCATGGCGTCTACGTATTTCGGTTGAAAAATTCACCAGATTGAACGATTTTGGTTGTGGCGATTGAAAATGTGAGTGTTGTTAGTTCATCATTGTTTGGTTAAAGCGCTTGATGAGCAGAGCATGGCCAAATCTCTCGATGAAAAATCGAAGAGGATGATCATGGAGAAAGCTCACAATGCAATCATTTTAAGCCTTGGGGATAAGGTTCTCATGCAGGTATCCAAGGAGAAATTGTTTGATCGATCTGGTTAAAGATTAAGAGCTTATACATGACGGTAAATTTCCTCTACCTTAAGCAAGCATTTACCTTGTTTAAAATGCAATAGGATAAATCAGTAGAAGAACATATTGATATATTCAATAAGCAGATACTTGATTTATAGAACATTGATGTAATGTTAGAAGATGAGGATTGGGCTTTGTTATTGTTGAGTTCTTTACCTAAATCTTATGCTCACTTCAAGTGTACCTTGATCTATGGTAGAAATGCACTTACTCTTGATAATGTGCAGCCTGCTCTGAACTCTATGGAGTTAAATCAGAGAAATGAGTCTAAGAACCTAGTGAAGGGAGAACGTTTGGTGGTAAAGAGTAAATAATAGAAGAAATGAAAGAAAGGTTATATGAAGAAGGATAAGGCACATGAGAAATCTAGAATGGTGTCTTTAGGTGCTATCATTGTCACAATGAAGGACATACTATAAAGTATTGCCCTGAGAGGAAGAAGAACTCAAACTATGATAATCAGACAGAAACTCCTAATGATGTAGTTATTCTTGAAAGGTATGAGTCTACATATGTTCTTATGGTGTCTAAATGTGATCCTGAAGTAGAATGGGTCATGGATAAAGGTGTTCATATCACTTGACACCAAATAAATCTTGGTTTGATGAGTATGATGAAAAGGAATGAGGTTTTGTCCTTTTGGGAAACAAGCCTTGTAAGATTGCAGGTATAGGATCTATTAGACTGAAAATACATGATGGAAGTATGAAACTTCTTTAAGAAGTAAGATATGTTCCAGATTTGAAAAAGAACCTGATATCTCTACGTGAATTAGATACGAAGGGGTTCAATTTCAAATGCCAAGGTGGAGTTCTGAAGGTTCTGAGTGGATCACTAGTTGTGATGAAAATGCATAGAAAAATGGTCTTTACACTCTAGAAGGAGGTGTAATTACTAGATCTATATATGTGACTGAAAGTCACATATCAAAGGTTGTTGTTATAGAACAAGAGGTTGGGGCTTGTTAGTGAAAGAGGATTAACTAAGTGCAACAAAAAAGAACTGCTTGGTTATGAGAAAATGAGGGCACTGAGGTTCTGTGTGAATTGCAAATTTGGTAAGAATTCCATGCTGAAGTTTAATCAAAGATTGAACAGAACAAAGGGGTTTCTTGACTACATACATGATAGCATGTGGGGTCCTTCAAAGACACCATCTCACTTAGGTGCTAGATAATACTTATGCCTTGTTGATGATTACTTAAGTAAGATTTGGGTGTACATACTGAAAACTAAGGATGAGAGTTTTGGGATTTTTAAAAACTAGAAAACTCTGATTGAAAACCAAACTGAAAGGAAATTCATGAGATTAAGAACTAGAAATGGAGTGGAGTTTTGTAATGATCAGTTTAGTGAGTTTTGTAAAATGATGCCAACTTAGTGGGTGAAGTTTGATAAAAAAAAAAAACTCCCTAAATTACGTCCCAAGTACGAGTTTCGTCAAAGAGTGTATGACTAATATCTAGAATGGCTTAAATACTAGACATGAATAATGAATGCTTGGAGTTAACTACTACAAAACTATTGCTACTGTAGACACGTAAAATGTGTGTCTAATTAAATCTCGACACGTGGAGAATAATATATTAATTTTTAATTTATTTTTCTATTTTATTTTGGATTTATAATAAATTTATTCCAAAGTAAAGTAGTTAAATTTATTAATTTTAATAGATATGATGGATAAATTGAATAATGTCTTATTTATTAATTGGAGTTAAATTATCCAATTAAATTAAATAATGGCAAGTCTTGTAGAGCAAGAAAATGAAAATAAATATATATTATTTAATCCTAATATTTTAAAGGGTTAAATAAATATATTTATTAAATATCAAGGCAAGGAAAGTCTTCTTCTCCAAGATTGAATATTCAAGAGATATCTAGAAGATTCATGTAGATCAAGTCTTCCATATCAAGAAATTGTAGACGCGATCACAACCGTTCATCTCATCAGGAGATTCTGATTGAGATTCACTCCACAACTATAAATAGACGTGGTCTTGAAGAAGAAAACACACACAAATATTCACAAGTTGAAGAGGGAAAAGCTCCAAGTTTTTCGCTCCACCAAGTTCATCAATCTTCAAGGCGTTCTTCGCGGGATTCAAGGCGTTCTTCGCGAAAACCTCCGTTTGATCCGGTTTCAAGCTCCAAGTCCATCAAATAACCGTTTTTGAAGATCGCACTGCTGCCGAGAAAGATCGAGCTTCAACAAACTCAACAAGTTCAAGCCAAGTTCATATCGTGCTTCGACAATCTTCAAGCAAGAAAGTCCGTTTGATTCGAGAACAAGCTGCATGGCCCTCGAAAAACTGTTTTTTGAAGATCAAGTCCCTTTTAAAGAAGATCAAAATTCATATATCCGAAGAACTGAAGACGAAGCTCATATCGTTCTTCAACAATCTTCAAACCAAATTCAAAGTCAAAAGTCCGTTCGATCCGAGATCAAGCTGCCAAACCCTCGCATCGACGTTCGTCAAATATTCAAGTACCTTGAAGAAGATCGAAGTGAAGATTTCCTTCAAGATTTTTAAAGTTCAAATCATTGTCCTTGTAAAATCAAATCAGAGGATCAAAGAGATTGTTACCCTATAAATTCATTAAATTCGCAAGTTTTATTTGTCCAACTATTTTTCCGTCTTTTATTTTTAAAGACTTAGGAAATTTTGTTGCTACAAATTTTTGGCACGCCCAGTGGGACCATTTCTACCTCTCATCTCTTTTCATCAAGGACAAGAAGACGCATCTACATGAGTTCAATAAGGACTCGCTCAATGACTCAATCAAATGAAGACCAAAAGGCAAAAATGACGGATGAGTTTGCACATGATGATGATCAACGCGATGAAGCTGCTCTTCTTGAAGAGTCTGACAAGGATGAACAATCTCCTCCAACATCTCCACGCACTAAGTCAAAAGCTCCTACCTCGGCAGATGTAGCACCCGCCATGACAACAAATGCTACAACTTTGGATGAACAACTCGCTGCAATAACGAAGGCAATGGAGTGGCTTACTAGGCGTACTGTTGAGCAAGATGCAAAGATTGAGAAACTTCTAAGAAAAGGAGAAGTTTTTGAGACAACTGACGTAGCACAAAAGCGTCCGCAACATCTCGAGGAAGGGGAGACATCTATCAGGCGCAGTACAATTGAAAAGGAGAAGTCCACAAGTAAAGAGCTCCAAGTCTTTCCCGGTGACGTGATTCATGCTGCGCAGTTGAAAGAGTTCATCATGGGAGCAATCAAGGAGAACATTGGAGGAAGTTCTAAGTCCTCATTCACATACTCAAAGCCGTATACTAGAAGGATTGACATTCTGAAGTTGCCAAGTGGATATCAACCCCCAAAGTTTCAACAGTTTGATGGCAAAGACAGTCCTAAGCAACACGTTGCTCACTTTGTGGAGACATGCAACAATGCGGGGACTTACGGGGATCAGTTGGTGAAACAATTCGTCCGATCACTCAAAGGGAATGCATTCGACTGGTACATTGACTTAGAGGCAGAGTCCATTGATTGTTGGGATCAATTAGAGCAAGAATTCCTCAACCGTTTCTACAGCACTCGAAGAACGGTCAGCATGGTTGAACTCACGAGCACTCGTCAATGGAAGGAAGAACTCGTCGTCGACTACATCGACCGTTGGAGAAACTTGAGCCTTAATTGCAAAGATCGATTATCCGAGACCTCGGACATTGAGATGTGCATCCAAGGAATGCATTGGGGACTTCGGTATATACTTCAAGGTATTCAACCTAGATCATTTGAAGAGCTGGCAACTAGAGCACATGACATGGAGTTGAGCATGACTGCAAGTGGAGCTGATGGGCCGCTCATTGGTGACCCTACAAAAGCACAAAGTAAATCGGAGCCAAGGAAAGGGGGCATGTTCTTTGCTAAGGCACCATCCAAAGACTCCATGGCCGTGACTACCGCACCTCTCAAGATTTCAACTAGGGCAAATGAAGGAAAGAAGTCATATGTGGCATCTGAAAGGAAGAATTCCTTGCAAGACAAGGAGCAAACAAAGTTGACTATGAAAGAGATGCAATCGAAAGAGTATCCATTCCTTAACTATGATGTTCCTGGGATTTTTGACGACTTACTTGGATCTGGTCTTATTGAATTGCCCGAAATGAAGAGACCCGAAGAAGCTGGACGTTCAAGTGATCCAAAGTATTGCAGATATCATCGCCTTCTTGGACACTCGATTGAAGACTGCTTCGTGTTCAAGGACAGAGTTATGCGATTGGCTCGTGAAGGCAAGATAACACTAGAGGAAGATAAGGCAACCGCAAACCTTACAGCAATCTCTCCCGAGACTTTGGAGAATGAAGCAAGCAAAGAGAAGGAACTCAATTGGTTTTGTGAAGAAGACATTGGCAAGTCATGCAACGTGACTCACGTACAAGATGCCTTATCAAATGAATCATGCCTCAAGACTTCCATGAATACCAACCAATGTGTGGCAACAATTTGCTTTGGAGATGAAGATCTTTTACTTGGTTCAAAGCCCCATAATAGGCCATTGTTTGTAGCTGGATTCAGTCGTGAGCAAAGGGTTAATCGAATCTTGATCGATGGAGGTTCAGCCGTCAACATATTACCCTTGCGTGTGATGAAAGAAATGGGAATACCAAATGAAGAGCTCACAAGTAGTCTCTTAATGATACAAGGCTTCAACCAAGGGGGGCAAAGGGCTATAGGCATCATACGACTGGAGCTGTTAATGGGAGATATGTCATCAAGCGCATTATTTTACGTCATAGATGCCAAAACTTCATATAACATGCTCCTTGGACGACCTTGGATACATGAGAACGGTGTTGTACCCTCAACTCTACATCAATGCTTTCAATATCGCCAAAATGGGACAACAAAGAAGGTGCTTGCGGATGACAAGCCGTTCACTGAAGCCGAATCTCACTTTGCTGATGCCAAGTACTATCTTTCACAAATGAACGCGCCCAAGGTTGAAGCAAGATCATCTCGTGAGGAGTCCAAGAAGACAGGCGATCTGGAGAGTGAAAAGAGTAATGATGAAGCTCGTTCGTTAGACGGAAGCCCCGCGCGAGGCGATGTGTTCTCCCATAAAGATGTCGCATTGGAAGATTTGATTGTGCCTTTGACAAAGCTTGACATAAAGACACCGTCTTCTCCTCCTCTTCTTAAAGGTTTTGTCCGCCCAACAAAAGGCCCTCAAGTCGAACATGATCCTTCAATTAGGAAACAAGTGGAGAAATGTTATGATGCAAAAGCATTTAAACTCTTAATCAAGGCTGGCTATAATCCCCAAGAAAGATCGCACATGGGAAAACTTCTTCCTGAAGCCGTTATTACAAATCCTCGAGCAGGTCTAGGGTTTCCTCCGCGAGAGCCTATGCGCATCACCATCAAAAGAGCCAATGACAATTACATATGTGAAGAAGAGAATTTGTCAATGATTGAAGAGAAATTGTCGCAAGTATCAGTCTTTGATAGACTTGGCCCATTTGGCAAGACATCATCTCGAACTTCGGTCTTTAAGAGGCTTGGTCCTCGCAAAAGACCCATGCATCGAAGGTTGGGACCCTCATGTTCATCAAGGCATCGAAAGGACAATCGTAATCCATGTTTTCATGAAAGACTCCAAAGTGCAATTCCTTCTCGCATGAGGCGCCATGATGAGTTGATTATATCATACGATAAATGCATGAAAGTTAAGCGGCAAACAATTGTACTTACGCAAGCTCAACGCAATAAGGAAGAAGATGAGGAGAGCGTAGGATCATCACACCATATAACTCTGAAAGATGGGAACATCGAAGAGGAAGATGCTGAAGAAGCACCCCCAGAGCTTGAGGAAGGCGTCAAGAACACGGTTGACGAACTGAAGGAAATCAACCTTGGCGATGAGAATGATCCTCGACCAATATATGTCAGCGCACTGTTGAGAAAGGAGGAAGAACAAGCATATGTCACCTTGTTGAAAGAATTTAAAGATGTATTTGCTTGGTCTTATAAGGAAATGCCGGGTCTAAATCCGAGAGTTTCCGTCCATCAACTAGCGGTAAAAAGTACGACACGTCCAATCAAGCAAGCTCAACGAAGGTTCCGCCCCGAGTTGGTCCCTTTGATTGAAGTTGAGGTGAATAAACTCGTTGAAGCCGGATTCATTCGAGAAGTTAGATACCCGACGTGGATATCAAGTATAGTCCCGGTGAGGAAGAAGAATGGGCAAATTCGGGTTTGCGTCGACTTTAGGGACCTTAATTCCGCATGCCCCAAAGACGACTTTCCATTACCAATTCCAGAATTGATGATTGATGCCACTACGGGTCACGAAGCCTTATCTTTCATGGATGGCTCCTCCGGCTATAACCAAATTCGCATGGCCCCAAAGGATGAAGAATTGATAGCATTTCGAACTCCAAAAGGGATATATTGTTACAAGGTGATGCCGTTTGGACTAAAGAACGCCGGCGCTACCTATCAAAGAGCCATGCAAAAGATTTTCGACGACATGCTACACAAGAATGTCGAGTGTTACGTCGATGATTTGGTCGTGAAGTCGAAGAAAAGAGAAGACCATCTCAATGATTTGAGAAAAGTGTTTGAGCGGTTGCGAAAATATCAGTTGAAGATGAATCCTTTGAAGTGTGCCTTTGGCGTGACATCCGAAAAGTTTCTTGGCTTTGTTGTTCGTCAACAAGGAATAGAGATCGAGCAAGCTAAGATTGACGCAATCCTCAAGATGCCAGAGCCACGAAACATACATGAACTCAAAAGTCTTCAAGCAAAACTAGCGTACATCCGACGGTTCATCTCAAATTTAGCCGGTCGATGTCAACCGTTTAGTCGTCTCATGAAGAAAGACGTTCCGTTCAAGTGGGATGAGGCTTGTACTAATGCCTTTGAGAGTATAAAGTCGTATCTGATGAAGCCGCCCGTGTTGGTTGCACCAGTGTCCGGACGCCCATTAATTCTATACATTGCCGCCCAAGAAAGTTCCATAGGGGCATTGCTAGCCCAAGAGAATGATAGCGGGAAAGAAAGTGCATTGTACTACTTAAGTCGAAGGATGACGCCAAATGAGTTGAACTATTCCCCAATCGAGAAGTTGTGTTTGGCTCTTATCTTCGCGATTCAAAAGTTGAAGCACTACTTTCAAGCTCACACTATTCGTTTGGTCTCTAAAGCTAATCCACTGAAGTACGTCATGTCAAGGCCTGTACTCTCTGATCGACTTGCTAGGTGGTACTTGCAACTGCAACAGTTCGAGATAGCATACATACCTCAAAAGGCCGTAAAAGGACAAGTGTTGGCCGACTTCTTAGCTGACCACCCAATTCCTGCTGAGTGGGAACTAGTTGATGATTTGCCTGATGAAGATGTGCTCCTAATTGAAGTTACTCCACCATGGAAGATGTATTTTGACGAAGCTGCTCATCGAGAAGGCGCCGGCGCGGGAATTGTCTTTCTTACGCCTGATGGAGAAGTGATGCCCTATTCTTTCACCCTTACGCAAAAGTGTTCCAATAATGTTGCAGAATATCAAGCTCTCATATTGGGGTTGGAATTAGCAATTGGAATGGAGCATTTGGATCTTGAAGTATATGGGCACTCGAAGTTGGTGATCAGTCAAGTACTTGGTGATTATGAAGTGAAGAAGCCTGAATTGCTTCCATATCGTGACTACGCTCGAAAGTTGATGGAACAACGTGGGGCAATATCAATTGAGCATGTACCAAGGAGAAAGAACGGACAAGCAGATGCGTTAGCGAAACTTGCTTCGACCCTTGTTATGACTGAGAGGAAGTTCAGCGTTCCTATATGCCAAAGATGGGTGATACCATCTGCAATGATTGAAGAAGAGAGAAGTACGGAAGAAAACCATGTTGTGGAAGTCTATGAGATTGAGAAGGAAGACTGGAGGCAACCTTTTGTCGATTACTTGAAGTACGAGAAGCTTCCTGATGACCCACGTAGAAGAGTCGATATTAGGCGTCGTGCTAGTCGCTTCCTATATTACAAAGGCACTCTTTACAGACGTTCATTCGAAGGGATCTTTTTGCGTTGCCTAAGTGATGACGAAGCTGCTCAAGCCATGGAAGAAGCTCATTCTGGAGTATGTGGTGCTCACCAGTCTGGACCTAAATTACACTTCCGAATTAAGAGGATGGGATATTACTGGCCCACGATGGTCATTGACTGCATGGAATATGCGCGCTGATGTCAACCTTGCCAATTCCACGCAAATTTTATTCATCAACCACCAGAACCTTTGCATCCAACTGTAGCTTCTTGGCCTTTCGATGCATGGGGATTAGATGTCGTCGGTCCTATGACTAAGTCTTCTGGTGGACATTTGTACATCTTGGCCGCCACTGACTATTTCTCTAAGTGGGCTGAAGCAATACCTCTCAAGCAAGTAAAGAAAGAAAATGTTGCTGACTTTATCCGCAATAATATCATATATCGCTATGGAGTTCCGCGATACATCATCACCGATAATGGGACACCATTTTGCAATAGCGTTATCAACAAGCTCTGTCAAAAGTTTGAGTTCAAGCAAAGAAACTCCTCGGCCTACTACGCTGCTGCTAACGGCCTCGCCGAAGCTTTTAATAAAACTTTGTGCAATTTGTTGAAGAAGGTGGTAGCAAAGTCGAAGAAGGACTGGCACGAAAGAATTGGAGAAGCTTTGTGGGCTTACAGAACGACTTATAGAACACCAACTCAAGCAACTCCCTACGCCTTGGTATACAGGGTTGAGGCGATACTCCCTCTTGAGCGACAAATCCCATCTCTTAGAATGGCCATACAAGAAGGCCTTACTGAAGAAGAAAATGCACGTTTGCGATTGGGAGAATTGGAAGCTCTAGATGAGAGAAGACGGGAGGCGCAACAAAGACTGGAGTGTTATCAAGCCCGCATCTCAAGAGCATTTAATAAGAAGGTTCGCTTGCGATCATTTCAAGTTGGTGACTTGGTGCTCGCTGTGAGAAGGCCTATCATCATCACCCATCGCACTGGGAACAAATTCACATCAAAATGGGATGGTCCTTATGTGGTTCAAGAAGTCTACACAAATGGCGCATATAAGTTGATTGCTGAAGATGGTTTAAGAATTGGCCCGATAAATGGCAAATTCTTGAAGAAATACTACCCTTGATGATTGAACCATGCTCCATGACGCACGAGCTTAAACTGCATGTTACTCCTGGCCCACATGAGTATAAAATGTGAATGGTGCTCACTTTGTCCGAAGTGATTAATAAATGGATACTCCTAGCCCGAATGAGTATAAACTGTGCACGACACCCACCAATGGTAAATTATGTGGTTAAAATGATAACTTACCCCACTAATGGTATTTTATGTGGTTAAATATTAAATACCCCACTTTGTTCAAAGTGGTTAAAGAATGAATACTCCTGGCCCGCATGAGTATAAACTGTGCACGGCACCCCCCCAAATCAATCTTGGTTTCTTTTGAACTACGTTATGACTTGATCCTTTTATTAAGGTACGTAGGCAGCTTAGAAGTTCTCTAAGTTCAGTCATGAAATTTGCTTAAGTTGGTTTTGTTGCATTATGCTACATTGCTCATCGAAAATAAAGATGGTGCCAAATACGAAAGAATAATTCAAAGCGAGAGAAATAAAGGCAAAGCTCTTATTAAATCTCAAAGTTCGATGATACTACGAGTACAAAGAAAAAAGCAAAACAAAATAAAGCAAACAAATAAAAAAAAAAAGAACAAAAGACTCAAGCAAAAGGTCTCGCATCCCTCAACTCGCGTTGTGCGGCTTCCAGCTCCGCTCTCAAAGTGACCAAGTCTTCATTGTTAATCTGATCATCAAGTACCCTTAGCTCTTCTTCAAAGGTGGAGAGGTCACTCTCGGCAGCGCTGAACAATTCTTCTTGGCGTTTCAAGCAAGAGTTGAGCTTCTTTTGCTTCTTCTTCAAGCCTTGCAACCTCTTCGCGATGCTTTGAAGCTCATCTTTGGTAGATTGGAGGTGGACTGCTTCTTTGTCTTTCCTTTCCGCGGCTCCTCGGATACGGTCTTTAACTTCACCACGTTGCACCTCGACTCGCTCAATGGATGTGAAATTCTCCTTGTCAAAAGCAGCAACTTTCTAGACTAAAGGTTCCAGTAAAGCCTCCAAAGGGGAGATGTTTATGCCCTTCGTCTTAAGTGAGTCAAGAAGAAATTGAAATTCACCCTTCATAGAAGAAAGAGCTTCAACGGGGGTACGTGAAATCCTCTCACTTAGGCGCTCCCACAAACCAGCGGCGTACTCCTTGTCATAGTCTCTTAGAAAACTCCTACCATCAAAAACCGAGGTAGCGGGAATAGGAGGCGTGTGTTTCCTCGCCGGGACATGTTGTTCATCACCAACGGAGATGGTTTCTTCCTCCAGCCGCAACAGATAAGCACGAGAACTTAGAAAGAGAAGAAAAACAAAAATCAAGCAAAGTTCAACCAAATACCTTTTCAGTGGATGCTGAATTTGCAGTACGAATGGTCTTGCTAGAGGCATCATTCTTCTCTTGCTTTGATGAACTTAAGTCCCTCTTGGATCTTTTCCAATGGCGATCGGCGTTGCTGCTACCACTCTCTTCGGGGGCACTTTTCCTCTTCGTTGAGTCCTCCACCTCAATATGTGATAAGTCTCGCATGCACTTCTTGGCAGAAATGGCTTGCTTGTCAACACTTGCAGCAACTTCTTCAACCCCGCCAAGTATCATGGGCTTTCGTGGAGAAAGCAAAGAGTCAACATTGTCCTCGAGGTAGCTCGCATGGATCTTGACCAGCCATGTCTTGTAATCCTCCGTGCAAGACCTTTTGGCGCTAATAGGAACACCCGGAACACAAACTTTTGAGCAAGTCTTAGACGAAGTACTCATTTTCCAATAACGAATTCCCTCCGCTAGAGTAGCCTCGCGTTGGTCATGCTTAAGTGCGCCTGGGACATCTTGATAGTATCCAAATTGCCGGCTAAATCGATGTGGACTGTATGGCTCAATGTCAAAAGTCTCGCCTTGCCTCAAAGTAAGGTAGCACGGACGAAAGTTGATGAAGTAGTCGCGCTCCGTCTCGTTAATGCTACCATTCTCCACAAGCGTAACGTCCTTGATATGCGAAGGGACGTTGCATACCCAATTGGCGTAGTCGCCTCGATGAATCCTCTTGTGGGCTTCCCTGGGATCAAAACCCTTTGCGCCACCTTCTCCAGAATATGAGGTCATTCCGGGCCCGCTCAACCCTTGATATGTGGTAAAATGAGTCTTGAAGTATTGCGCCACCCAGCCATAGACGAAGTGGATTGGAAAAGGGACGTGATCGTAAGAAGGTCGCGTAGATCTTAATATTGCGTTGAGCCCTTTGTAGATGGATGCTAAAACTGGAATTGCGAGGCCTATACGTTGATTATTTGCCATGAAGCTCGCCATCTTGAATACGCCGGGACGGATAAAGCCTACATCTTTGACAGGGAGAACGAATAGGCACAACCAGCATGCCAAGTGTGCGGCTAAATATGTCTCTTCCTTCAAGCTTTCCTTGACGTCAAGCCGCAAAAATAGCGTTTCTTCTTGTGACGACCATTTCTCGTAGGATCCAAGGTCGCCAAGAGGGTTGTGTGTTGACATGGGCCGGCGGGCACTCTTGGTCATCTTTCTCTCTTTGCGAGCTGGAGGTGGTTTGTACTTGATGCCCTTCTTTGACCACAAGTTGATCCACTCCTTGATCGACACTCGAGAATCATCATCGCCGTCTGCTCGAAGCATGTGGAATGCGTGGAACAAGGCTTTGCATGATCGTGGAATGTACGGATCTCCTTTTGCATCTCTTCCGCATAGCTCCCTCTCGCTGGGCACGACCTCATCATATATGAACCCCCGCAATGGTAGACCGCTAAGAAATTGCAAGTCCCATAGTGAGATTGATAGCTCGCCGAGTGAGGTGAGGAGAGTGTTTGTTGAAGGCGACCATGCTTCGCATAAGGCTTTCACGATTTCTATGTTGCACTCGTACGTGAAGAGAGACGCGTATACTGAGTTGTATATCTTTAGGGATTGAAGTGTGGTCCTACATCGAACAAGGATGTCTTCCGTCCACTCCCAATATCCAGGAAAGAAGCGAACCTCGCCAGGAATGTGAAGAGAAGTGTCTGTCCACGCGACGTCACCTTGCATGATGCGTCGTCCCAAAGTTGAGAGAGGCGTGTGGTCGGTTGAAGGTTGGTGATGCGCGGCACGGAGCACCAACAGTCGGGAGGATCTACTCGAAGACCGAGGATATTCTTCAGTCCACTCCTTCAATTGACCGTTGTTCGTCAAGGTTGGCCACGGGCTCGCATAATGTCCATCAATCGGAGTGCCCACCTTCAAGATTGTGTCTCGCCTAGTTGATCGGTTGTCGTCGTCAATGATGACCAAGTTCTTCGCGCCGGATGAGGAAGAGCCCTTCTTGAATGAAACCATTATTCTGAAACGACAAGGGAGATAAGTTAGTAATTGACGGGAAGAATAACCCAAATAACCAAAGGAAGAGAAAGCAAAAACAAATAAAAAAAGAAGTATGGGGTGAAAATAATAATACCAAAAACTTGTAGTTTTTTTTTTGCAATTGTAGTTGAGCTTTTAAATCCTACCCGTGACCTGCAAGCATAAAAAGGAAAAAAGATGATCAGTAAAAGAAGGAAAAAAAAAATAAAAGAAGAGGAGTGATCAGCAGCGAAAAAGAAGAAAAGAAAAAAAAAAAAGGAGAAGGAAGTCACTGTTCGTCACGACGTCGACGAAGTACATGAAAAATCTACACCAAGGTGCTCACCAAATTTGAGAAAATTGCAGAACTTTGAAGCGAACGTGAACTCGGAAAAGAGATTGTAAAAATAAGACTTGCTGAAGCTTAACGAAGCTGCGGGACGTCCGTGCTTGTGAATGAAATCACACGATGCTCAGTTCTCCTTTTGTAGGGGAGAATGAATATTGAATTTGGAAAATAACGGCAAAGGAAACTAACAAAGAAAGAGACGATGATACAGAGTAAGGAATTTTTTTTCGATACGATGGAAATTTTGCTACGTGAAGACGCATGAAAATCTAATATTGCATTATGTCCAGCAAGAATTTCCTGCCGAAAAGAAAAAATTGCCCTTGCGCAGCAACAAAAACAGCAAGTATATATGTGCACGGATTTTGCCAGAAGGAAAGAAAATAAATCCCTGTTTTGTTCGGGACAAGTTTGACGAAAATCTCCAAATTTCTGTTGCCTTTCGAATAGAAAAGGAATATGATGTGTGTATGCTTTGATTTCCAAAGTCGCGGCCTGAGAGAAAAGGAAAATTTCCAATTCCTGCAAATAGAGCCGTTAATTTTAAACAAGGAAGAAGAAGGGGTATTGTTCAATGCGGATGGTCTACATGGACCTTTGTCAGCGGGCTCCACCAAAAAAGAAAAAGGAAAATATATTGGTTTGACTCGTTTGACCGCAGCATATATACTTCCCCTCAATTCAAATCTTTGTATATATTTCCCCTCAATTCAAATCTGTTGGGCCTAGAACTATTGGGCTAAAAAAAAGGGGTATATATATATATATATATATATATATATGTATTGTATATACGTAACACATATGTACGTGTATATATATATGTATATATATATAAAAATTATGTAATGTGAAATGTAACAAACAATTAATTGAAGTGATATTCTCAGGATGGGTTTGGCAATTTCTCTCAAACAGACGAAATTCGATTGATGTGAGACTTTACAAAAAAAATAATATTGTGACCCGTTCACGACATACGACTCCGCGAACAAGTCACAAGGGGGCAATTTGTAGACACGTAAAATGTGTGTCTAATTAAATCTCGACACGTGGAGAATAATATATTAATTTTTAATTTATTTTTCTATTTTATTTTGGATTTATAATAAATTTATTCCAAAGTAAAGTAGTTAAATTTATTAATTTTAATATATATGATGGATAAATTGAATAATGTCTTATTTATTAATTGGAGTTAAATTATCCAATTAAATTAAATAATGGCAAGTCTTGTAGAGCAAGAAAATGAAAATAAATATATATTATTTAATCCTAATATTTTAAAGGGTTAAATAAATATATTTATTAAATATCAAGGCAAGGAAAGTCTTCTTCTCCAAGATTGAATATTCAAGAGATATCTAGAAGATTCATGTAGATCAAGTCTTCCATATCAAGAAATTGTAGACGCGATCACGACCGTTCATCTCATCAGGAGATTCTGATTGAGATTCACTCCACAACTATAAATAGACGTGGTCTTGAAGAAGAAAACACACACAAATATTCACAAGTTGAAGAGGGAAAAGCTTCAAGTTTTTCGCTCCACCAAGTTCATCAATCTTCAAGGCGTTCTCCGCGAAAACCTCCGTTTGATCCGGTTTCAAGCTCCAAGTCCATCAAATAACCGTTTTTGAAGATCACGCTGCTGCCGAGGAAGATCGAGCTTCAACAAACTCAACAAGTTCAAGCCAAGTTCATATCGTGCTTCGACAATCTTCAAGCAAGAAAGTCCGTTTGATTCGAGAACAAGCTGCAAGGCCCTCGAAAAACTGTTTTTTGAAGATCAAGTCCCTTTTAAAGAAGATCAAAATCCATATATCCGAAGAACTGAAGACGAAGCTCATATCGTTCTTCAACAATTTTCAAACCAAATTCAAAGTCAAAAGTCCGTTCGATCCGAGATCAAGCTGCCAAGCCCTCGCATCGACGTTCGTCAAATATTCAAGTACCTTGAAGAAGATCGAAGTGAAGATTTCCTTCAAGATTTTTAAAGTTCAAATCATTGTCCTTGTAAAATCGAATCAGAGGATCAAAGAGATTGTTACCCTATAAATTCATTAAATTCGCAAGTTTTATTTGTCCAACTATTTTTCCGTCTTTTATTTTTAAAGACTTAGGAAATTTTGTTGCTACAACTACCCATTTTACTAATCAACAAGGTATATTTGAAGATTATTGATTGATTATTTTGTTTCTAAAGCTGATAAATAACAATTGTGTTTATATATTGATTTCACTACAAATTCACTTGGTAGTTCATACATAAACAACCCTTGCTTCTTTAAACTATTGAGTCTTGTTGAGTTCTTACGTGTTCAATGGATCTGTCACCTATAGTCGGAGTTATCAGCACATATAAATCCTTAAGTCTTTAATTACCTAGAGCGGTAGCTTCCACAGTTCGATTGTCACATTTTATAAAAGAGATTAAGTCTGCAATACAATCCACCATCAGCTAGTGTTAACAAGGCGCACTTGAAAAAAAATGTGTGTTTGTGTGATCTAAGTATTGTGCCTGAATTTGCGTTAGTCTAACATCACTACCCTGACTTCTCAGATATCAACATTTGTTAACCCTAGAATGCAGAATGCAAAACAAATCACTCTAAACATAACGTTACTCAAAGAAACTCATGTTCATAAATCCAAACTACTCTTTAATCCAAACACGATACAATTTAGCTACTCATAATGTCAAGTTCAACAACAAATAAAGAAATGAAAAAACAAAGATTAGAAAGAACTCTTGGATCCGGTGGCACGTTGATGCTCATAATCTTCATATATCTTTTGCTTAACTTCTTCTTCATTACTCTCGACTCTATGAATCTAAGAGTAAAACTATGATAATGGAAGATGAGTGAATGTGGTGTTTCTCTTGAACTCTCTCACTTCACGATTGAACTTTACTAGTGCTTTTCCTTTTCTTACAAACACATGTTTGACCTAGGTCAGCCCCTCATTTTGTAGATATTCGTGTTGGCTTAGAATCCGATTAGAAACTGTCACATTAACTCATGTGCATTTATATTTGTGCACATAATGTGCTTGGTCAAGCGCTATATCATGTTCGCCTGATGGTCAAACGCGACTGAAGCTTCATTTCATATGCTACTCGTGGTTACCTCTAGTTTAATGGCATGTTTGCGGTGCTCCTTGTTTCTCAAGGGCGAGTCGTGCTCTAATCCAAACACTACTCGTGCTCCATCTCGGTGGTTAGTGATGAAATTAGGGTTGTAGTCAGGACACTACTCGCGCACTAGCATGGCGTTGCGTCGTCGTGGTGCCTCTGGTACATTTCTCGATTTTGTCTTCTTTGGTCCTTAAACTAGTATCTATGTGCTTTCATCTACTCCATGCTCCTAAACAGTCACATTGTGTTGCCTCGAATCGAAGCAAAGCATTAGGAATCGTACAAAGATGGACAAAATAAGAAGTAGAAAGGATACTAGCATCACATCATTTAGACACAATTTCTTACATTTACATTTTAATCCACATATCTTCTCTAATAAGTTATAATTTATGTCATTATACTACGAAGATGACTCAACTCGACTAAATTCTAAATAAATCTCCAACATATTCTCTACAACTAGAATCACTCTTTTGTTTAACTATATAGATGTATAACTCTTTGAAGTTTCAATAAAATATATAACTTTTTCCTCTCATTCACATATAGTTTATTTACACACATCAAATCCAAGAGGTGGAGGCAGGGGTGGGCGAGCAGGGGCCACTGCCTCCAGACTCAAACACCCACCCACCCACCCACCCCCCCCCCCCCCACACACCCACACACACACACACATATATATATATATATATATATATATATAAGTGCTTTAATATTTATAAACATGTGTTACATATATAGTATTATTTATAAATAATCAGTGACGCAAATTCGCAAGTATACGAGTCGAGTAATATAAAATAAAGCGTAAATTATTTCCCAAGTAGGGCTGTGAAAAAACAAATCTGATCGATCGAATTGGGTGAAAATCGATCGAATGATCCGATCCGAAAAATCAAATTGAATATTTGATCCGACTTTTGATTTTTTGCCTTAGGATCGAATTTCCCTTTGGTTTGATCCTCGATTTCAGAGGTTGAGGATCGGATCGAATCGAACACTCATCTTATTTTTTAAAAATAATTAAATATATAATAGTAATATATGTAATATTATATATTCATATATAATGCTAATAAAATGCCACTATTATAACTTGAAGTTTAACTACTTAGAGTTATAATACTTTTGTATCTAGTACATTTGTACAATCTTGAATAGTAACATACTAACTACTAACACTAACTATGACTTATCTTCCTTTTGGGATTTCTATTTGAACATGGGTTAGTATTTTATAAGAAGAAATCCACCAATGCATGTTAATTGATTTTAAATTGTCGTATTCGTGTTTATTTAAGTTTTCTTTAATTTAAAATATAAAATAATTAATCATGTATGTTTGTTCCATTGATATTAAAATAAATAAGAAAAAAAAGAAAAAAGGATCGAAATCGAATAGAATCGGATCGAATCGAATCGTTCTCAAACGAGATTGAAAACTATCATTCCGCCTTCATAATAAGAAGGGGAGCCTTCCAACTCATCTTATGATATAGATCCCCAAATATGACTCTCCAAGTTCTGAGAAATATTTACCATCCGAATAGAGGAATGGCGCTATAAATTGTCGTCTTCGGTCCAAGCCGGTAGAAGTCACTTTCTTTCATCTCAGTCGTGCTATGTTTTATGTACTAGATGCTAGAAACCAGATAAGTTGATTTGATTTTGATCCTCATTTCCCCATGATCGAAATCGACTACCAGCCTTGACTCGATCCGATTCGATCCAATTGATCCAAATGTACATCCCTAGTCCCAAGTATCGAATCCACGAGGACAGTATCGAATCATCTTACTTCTTTTATTTTATTTTAAAGTTTTTCACGTAATAAGATTTATAAATTGAAGGTTGAATTATCTAAATTAACTAAACTAAACTAAACTAAGCTAGACTATACTAAACCAAATGACTGAATTGAATTGGATGATTTGTTGATTTATATTAATACTAAATCTAATTACTACTTAAATCTACTCAGATGGTGGATGAGTGTTTAGAGCGTCTAATTTCATTGGATCTCCCTTATGTTCATTCTCATGCTTTTAATTAATAGTTTTGATCTACATGTTAATGGCTTCTTTCGATACAACAGGTGGATATGGAATGACATTAGTGGGCCCACACAATCACATGTTCAACTATCATGTAGAACGTGTTCTGTGACGATGCTAGTGGCCAAACCATAACTTTTAATCATTCATATATTGGTCAGATACATAAAATCATTGAGATCAAGATAGTGAAAAAACTCATAAACAAAAAGGTGTTAATCAAAACATGCAAAATCACATAGGTTCGTCAATTCAATTACGCCATATCTCTAACATAACAAGTTCGCTACTCATGATGAAAAGTTCCAAATCACAAATAGAAAATAACACCGTAAAAAATAGTAAATAACGATAAACTCCCAAGCGATATCGCCTTGCTACTTCCTACTCGCTCTCTGACTTGAATCCTTGCTCACCATCTCAAATATTTTGATTGATGTTGTGTGCTACTGAATATTATTGTGAATAATAAAGAGTGGGTGTGGATGGATTAACTGTGTGTGGCAAATTGTTGTGTAAATCCTCAGCCCTAGTGTCTTTATATAGGAAAAGTACAAGTTGGGTTGAAATTAGGTTTTATGTATGACTATTGACCTTATCACACAATTTGGGCCTGATTGCGCGCCTGGGACGCGCGATCATATTGCGATCGCGCTTGGGACGCGCTACTCTCTGTTTTATTTTTGAAAGAGGTGTGATTTGTTAGATCACGCGCCAATCGCACACATTGTGTTTGAGCCGTACGATCTGGCTATGATTTCCTCTATGTGTGTCAGAATTAACATCCATTTGTTGAGTTGGAACAGGGACTTGCGTGACTTTCCAATGGTATGTAGCACAACCTATGATTCTCTTGTAACTTTGTCTTCTTGCATTTGAATCATTGGCTTCCTTTGGATTCTCCTCATTGTAACGTTGTGTCTTGAATCCATGTTCCCAAACACATCTAATTTAGGCTCTTTTTGCTTTGTTTTGCGTTATCTCACCAAAATCCTATGAAAACACAAAATCATACTGAAACCAATCAATATTCACCAATACTTATACAAAAGCACAAGGAAATAAGCACTCAAACAACGTTAAATAAACGCTCATCAATAGGCTATATGAACAATGATTGAATCACGTCGAGTTATGTACATAAATCCTATGTCATCCTTCGTTATAATTCAGAATTACATATTCATTTAAGTCTTTTAGTTTCATTTTGTTCTGTAAAACTCCATCCACGTCTTCCTCAGTTTCTCTTGAGCTCTAGTTGTACACCCCAAGTTCAGAGTTTCAACGCGTTGTACCGGTGCTTCTATGGATCTGCATTTGAGGTGCCCAAACTATCTGAAGAGGTTTTCTTGCATCTTTTTGTACATGGGAGCCACACCCAATTTATGTTGAATATCTTCATTAGACACCTTGTCTCTTCTGGTATTACAACACATCCATCGAACATTAGCATCTCAGTTACGTTCATCTTGTGTGCATGATTCTGCTTAATAGCCCAAAACTCAAAGCTATATAGCATTGCAGGTCAAATAACCATCTAAAAGAACTTTTTAATAAGTCTTAGAGGAAAGTTACAACCGCACAAGAGTCATGGGGCGCTCTTTTACTTTGTCTGTCCAACTTAAATGCGGTGGTTGACATCACCATCTTGCTCTCAATTTTATTGTAGTATGAATTCTAGATATCAAAAATGTGGGCTTCTCGGTATCTCTTGCCCCCCCCCCCCAAAACTAGTATGTACCATTGTCACCTATTCGTTGTTTGCTAAATTTGCACTCGAGGTACTCAATTTATGTTTGTCTTAGTTGAAAACACTGTGCTTAAAAAGTTTGTCTCCATAGCTCTAATTTTTCATTAACTCATACTCTCGTCTCATCGATGAGGATAATATATGTGCAAACAACATGTACTACAATACTTGATCTTGGATGAATCTAGTAATTTTGTCAATTACAATGACAAACACAAATGGACTTAATGCGGTCTCCCGATGTAAACCAATTGTAATAAGTAAGGCGTGTGTTGTCACCATTCTCATGCATAATCTTAATGATGGTTATATATTTCTAATGGGTACTATTTTCTTCCCCATGGTTCACCATAGTACCTCTTGAGGTACCTTTGCATATACATTTTGCTAAGTTGATAAAGACCATATACGTCCGTTGAAAGTGTTTAATGAGCTGACGAATCAAATGGAGGGACTCTATGGTTGATCTTCCAGACATAAAATCCAAATTAGTTCTCAAATACGAGGATAATTTGTCTCAATCGGTGTTCGATCACTCTCTCTCGTAGCTTCATGGTGTTAGACGTAAGTTTTATCCCAGGATAGTTTGAACAGTTCTCAACTTTGTCCTTGTTCTTATAAAGTGGTATTCGCATACTCTTTCTCTACTCATCTGGTATTTTATTTGATCATCATATTTTGTTGAAGATGTCTGTTAACCAGATCATACCTATCTCTCACATACCTCTCCATACTTTGATCCTTGTCGCGCCCTAATATCTAACCCAAGAAGCTTATGTTGCATGATAGCATCCTCTTCAAGGATAACCTTACAATCTAGGTAACAACCACTATCCACCCTCATGGCTAAGATGAAAACTATTTGGCTCTTACTCGACCCACTCCTATAAGTAACTATATAAAAATCTCTCTTATCGAACAAAGTGTTTACTAAAAGAAAACCATAAGATAAGGCAAAGTTCAGGATAGCGTTGCCCTACGCATTTCAATCTCCAAAGTTGTACCCACTATAGATACCCCTAAAACATCATGACTAGATCATGTGCACCATCTTATCAAGCTCCTCTAAAACAATAACATGTGTTTAATGGCCTTGTCTAATCTTAGATGGTGCATTAGCAATGATGACATTCAAGGTATCGTTGCCTACAACCAACTTGACCAACAAGATCATGTCACCCTTTCTCGTAAACTCCACTACACCATCAAGCCAAAGATTATCTATGATGATTCCAAAACCATTATGAATCTTGTCTTACTTGGTATACCAGAGCTTACAACCCCAAGGTTCTACAACTCTAGCCTTCTCACCCACCCACCCACTTGGTCTCTTGCACGCACAATATTTTGATCCTCCTCCTAGATATCGCCTTAGTTAACTTGGACAATCTACTGGTGAGCGAGCCTACATTCCACGAAGCAAGGGGGAATCAATGTTACTAGATTAACTTCTTCATTATATACTGAATATATAATTTATATTGTAGCTATGTGTAGGAAAATTTTCAATTTTTGTTCACTAACTTGGCTCTATTTCAATTTTGGTCCACTAACTTGACACTCGATAGTTTCCATCCGCTAATTTGGCACTTTGATCGATTTTGCCCTAAAGGTGCCACGTTCCATCTACATCACCTCAAAAATTTTAATCTTGGCCCACTAACTTGCCTCCATTTCAATTTTGGCACACTAAATTGACACCCGACAATTTTTTCCCACTATCTTGTCCAAAGATGTCATATGCCATCACGCGACACTTGTTTTTACCGCGTTGAGCTATATGTACAACACATGTACAAGCTATTGTTTAAATGTATACATATATATATATATATATATGTGTACATATATGACATATATATACAATAATATAAACAAGTATTGGCATATTATAAATCAAAATAATTAAAAGGGCATACAATGTTGAGGGATTAGTTCTTCACCATTTGTAATAAACCACACATTTCTCATAGAGAAAACCTCTAGTTTGTGGTAGATCAAGGTTGGATTTGAAAGTCGATTTTTAAAACCATATGAGAAATTTTCTTAATTGTCTTAATTATCCGAGTCTTCAACTAATAGGATTTATGGACTTCCATCTACAATGTTTTTTGACTACTATATCATGATTTATTGTGATTTATTTTGTTAATTTGTGAAATTAGGTGGATTTTAGGGTTAAAGTTCTCAAGGATCTAATTTGGGTGCGTTTGAATGCTGGGAGAGAGAGAAGGAAAGTGTTGTGAGATAGATTGCAATTTCTTCTTTATTTTGTCATTTTTTCTATGTAAGAGAAAACATGAAAATAAAAATTACAGGGAAAAGCACATTGACAACATAATCCAACGTATTAGCAAAGTCCATGTGATGTGGATGTCACATAACGACATTTGGTATCTTTCAACCAAAATTGATCAAAGTGCTACGTTAGTGGACGAAATTTATCAAGCGTCAAATTAATAGGTCAAAATTAAAATAGAGCCAAACTAATGGGCTCAAGTTAAAAGCTTCTATGTGACATGGATGTCACACGACATCAAAATGTCGAATTATTGGATGAAAATTGCTAAGTGCCAAATTAATGGACCAAAAGTAAAATGGATCCAAGTTAGTGGACGAAATTAAAAGTTGCCTATGTACTTCTATATTTTATGTTTTATAATTATATATTTTTCTTATAATTCATTGTTTTAATTAACTTTCAATTATCTTTTGCATAATTGTATATTATACTTATTTTGTTGTCCTTAATGTTATAATAATTTTTTTGGACTAGTGATCCTATTTTTAATGTAGTTGATGGTGGCGAGCGTGTAGTGTAAAATAGATGTATGCAATAAGTAGCTACGACTACGTGTTCGCAAGTTCACGGTGAATTAATAATAAAATAAAAATTAAATTATGTTCCAAGTATCGAATCCTATAAGATAATGTTTATATGTTTAGTACTGAAAAATTGAGAGCAAGTAAAACAACTACTTCTTGTTCCAAACGTGAGAATTGACTAAATTGAAAGAATTCGTAAATAAAACTCAAAGATAAAATCGAATTGATTGATTGATTTGGTTGTTGTGCAGATTAAGGAAAAACGTATCCAGAAATTAAAATTCATTAATCTCGAATACTGGTATTTCATAGACAAAGTATCAATGTCCCTATGTTATGCATCTTTCTATTTATCTTAATTTGACGTGATAAATTAAGCGTACTCTCGTATCACTTTAAAAAAAACCTAGCTCCTTAATGGCATTCGCACGTTAGGCACTCTTCTCTCTCCAAAAGTTAACCATGTCAGGGATTCATACAGAGTTTTAGAAAGAAAAAAATAGAGATGAAAACTTAATCTAAATTCCTATTAGACGCTAGTGATGAAGAATTAGAGATTTCTTTGTATGGTCTTCTATGCAGGTGTTGTTCTAACAATCTCTTATGCATTCATGTAATATATGTATGTGTCAACTCTATCAAGTAACATAAACAATGAACAAGATACAACAATAATAGACTTCAAGAGAAATATTCTAAACATATGTTGAAGATGCATTCATTGAGATAACTACATTCTATCCCAGACACTGGTTGAGTTAGTGATGAGTATTTATTTATCGTGATTTAGGTACTGGTTTTCTTAGGCTTTTGTATACTTCTTGGTAAATATTTGGTTTTGGTATTGTTTGGTCATTTTGTAGGCTTTTGTCGAGGCAAGACAAAAATATGGAAAAAGAGCACAATTGCAAATAGGTCGCTAAGGCATAGCTTCAAGCGCAACAACATCGTGCAAATTGAGGCAACCCTAATCATAGCATGTAAAGAAGTTTGGCAGTTGGCCCAGCCAAATACGGAGTTGTGCGATACGGAGGGAGTTGTACGACATGGAGAGAGTTGCGCGAGCCGAGCGTCTCATCTGGAGACTTGCGTAGGCCGCGTAGGTAGCTGCGTGATAGTGCACACTAGGCACAAGGTTGCGCAGACAGCAAAGACATATGTGCACCGCGCTATTCAGAAAGAGACATGACCACAGTGGCAAAAGTTGCGTGAGGCGTGACACCCGCGTAACATAGCTCTACGACATGCCATGTCGCGTGTCCTAAGGATAAAATGTTCTTCTCTACAGTTTAAGTTGTGGTAAATTACGAAACCAGGGCAACACGTTTTCCCCAAAAAATAAGAGAGGACAACCAGTACATAAAGCATCACTTTCAAGATTCACAAGTTCTTAGGATAGTTACTTCGAGAGTTGTGAGGAAAACATTTTTGAAGCTCTCTTCAAGTTTTGTTTTCATATTCTAGAGTCGATATCTCTTTTACTTTGTTTATGTTATTTAACTCTTTATTGATCGTTGAACTTAAAGTTATGAGTAGCTAAACTACTCCGTGTTTGGAGTCGGGTAGTAACATAGATTTATAAATATGTTTATTCATTTTGTTTGATGTGTGTTTAACGTGCTCATGTGTCTAGAATGATTAGTATTTATTCTGCGTAATTAGTCTTGCACTTGTTGGATGAACGAATGCACTTCACTTGGACCGTCAGAGTGTAGATGTTAGGCTAATTATGTATACATGTGATTTGTGACTTTGGTAGACTAACGCAACTATTGAACAACCCCTAGATCACAGTAAATCATTCTTGATTTTGTACATTTGCGTTAGCACGATTTGAATGAGTTAATTGGATTGCAGGATTAATACCTCTACTAAAACAACTGACAATATAGTTAGGTTTGCTAATGCGGTAGGCTATTAGAGACTTAATGATTTTATAGTTAGGATAGGGCCAGTTATAGATCACCGATCCATAAGACACACATAACTCAAACTTGCATAAAACATCTCAAGTAAATATAGGTTATTTGTCTATGAACTATTATGGTTAAATGAGTAGTGAAACCCAATCTCCAAACATCTTTTACTCATTTGTTTATAACTAAAGCATTCACCCAATCGATCATCTTAAATTCTGTCTTATTTTCAGTCTTACATTAGATTAGTTTAGTTAATTGATTTCCTTTGCATTCTACATGTTTGTCTCTTACGTTCTCATTGCATTCAAACAATTTTCCTGCATTAAAACCATTCTCGTTACATTCATACATTGTTTCCATTGTGTTCAAGTTTAGCATTCAGGTGCATTCAAAACCATTTCCAAACCAGCATTCATAGTTTTCTGCATTCATACCCCATTCATCCTGCATTCACAAAGATAACAACCGTCACAACCATTTGTGTTCTTACATTTAAGTGACTCAAGCATTCATCCATCACTCCCTTGGGATACGATACATGGTTCGTAATTATACTTTACCATTTTATTATTACTTGACTCGTGAATTTGCGAAAGGAAGGAATTTAGGTGTAGCAATTTGATTATTAACTAAGAGCTCCTATATAAACCTAATTCTGCACTCCCATCAACTATTCGTGTTCGAAGATTGAAAACAATAATTCATCCTAAATATCACAAGAAAAAAAAAAGATTAAACTCTTGATTTTGGTGAGATTTTGGCATGTCTTCTCCTTGATTCTCCTTTGCTCTATTTCGAATGATTATGATCTTGCTATAATCACCTTTCTCTTCTAATTGCGAAACTTGAATGATAGAATTTTGCTATGGAATAGTGTGTTTATGACTTGTTCGTGATTGTGAGTTGTAAAACACGATGCTTTTCGTAGCGTCTGGCCTCCCTATTCATAGTTTTTAAGTTCAGAATGTGTTGCCCTAGGGTTTGGCCTCAGACGCTTCTTTTCTCCATGTCGTGCTCCTATGTCCCGCGTCTCTCTTTAGGGTACTGCGATCTATACTACCTTTAGCGTTGGTTGGGCCACTGTCTGAACTACTAGCATGGGTCGCACACCTCTCATGGCGTTGGTCTTGCCACCTTGGGTATTAACATTGTGAGTTATGCCTCGACTGGCGCGAGTTACGCTGGTTGCTTGACGACGATTCGTCTGCTTCTAGGCCAAGACTCCTCTGGAAATATCGGTTATGTCCTTATGTGCAATTTTATGCTTAATTCACCTCAATTATGCCACGTTTTGCTCCAGCTCGACTCTAAACTACAAAACAACAAAGCAAGATATAAACCAATACATGTACTATAAGGAGTCATCAAAAGTAAAAGAAAACAAACACTTAAATAACATCAAATAAACGTTATGCTTTATGTGTATTAGATAAAGGGGAAAAAAATTCAAGATCATCCCCTCTAACCAAAATTTCTGATTTCGTCCCTTATACAAAGCACATACACTAAACTTTCACATATATTACATATGAAAAAAAATCAAAGGTGTCGGTGGCTTGACAATGATAGTGAAAGAAAGAAGAAGGTAATTTTTTTTATCCAATTAATCACAATTCAAACGCATGCATCACATAAGCAATACAAATTTCTTTTGCACGCATTCTTCTCCATCCAACTTATTCTATCGTATTATCATTTTAAACATATAGACTCGAATTTAATTTTTTTTTTAAAAAGACACGGCCCGCGTTTCGAACCTAACTCAATGTCAATTACCGGTCAAATCAGTCGAACCAACCGGTCTGATCTGGTCACTGTTGTTAAACCCAGGAATGTGATTATATTAATTTTCATTATCTTACTACATGAAAATCGAGAAAAGATAAATACATGTTTCATCTAACACTACAAGAATGGGCGGTCAATAGGGACCGCCCATTCGCGACTCACATGCGGTCGCTGATCTTCAGCGACTGCTGAAGACAACATCGACCGCATTGGAGTCGCTCAATGTCCACGAGGACATCAGCGACTCAAATGCGGTCGCTGATGTCCTCCTGTAAATTCAGCGACTCAGGGCGAGTCGCTGAAGGCCCTAATTTGTTGGGCCAAACATTTCGGCCCTAATTGGGCCGAAATGTGGATCAGAATTAGGGCCAAAATGCCCTAATTTTGGCGGACAAATCAGCGACCGCATCGCGGTCGCTGATTTATTCCTATAAATACGAAAAAAAAAATTTATTCACAAAAACTGCTCCATTCTTCTATACCCGACGTGCCCGCCCGTTTCGACCCGACCCTACGCCATTAGCGACCTTTTCTCGAGTTTTTGCGACCCAAATTGAGTCCCCAACCCCTCAAACCCGTTTCCGCCCAATTTCCGCCGTCAATCCGTCAATTTCCGCCGCTAATCCATCCATTTTGGTCCATTTCCGTCGCCACCCGCCACCGAGTCCGTCCATTTCCGCCGCCACCGCCACCGAGTCCGTCCATTTCCGCCGCCACCGAGTCCATTTTCGCCGCCGCAAAAGGTAATTCGATTTTTCCTTTTTTTGTTTCTTTTCTTAATTTTGTGTTTAATCCAAAAATAATTTATTAGATTTGTGTTAGATTTGTGTTAATTTTGTGTTAGATTGTTAATTTGTGTTAATTTTATGTTAGATTGTTAAATGTTAATTTTGTGAAGAATTATTAGTTAAATAGTGAAGAATTTAGGATTGTTAAATTAGATTATTGTATGATTAAAAAAAAAATAGGGACCGTGAAGATATTTAGATTGTTAAATGTTAATTTTGTGAAGAATTATTTGTTAAGATTGTTAGATAGTTAATTAGTGAAGAATTTAGGATTGTTAAATTAGATTATTGTATGATTAAGAAAAAAAATAGATTTTGTGAAGATATTTAAATGTTGATTTGATATTTAAATGTGATATTTTTATTTTTACAGTATATACATATATTCGGTATGTCGTCACGTAAGACCACTAGCGGTACTGGAGGTCGAGGTCGAGGTCGTGGAGGTGGAGGTCGTAGTGGGGTATCGGGTACTGTTAGTGGTGGTAGTGTTGGTCGTGGAGGTGTTGGTGGTAGTGGTAGTGGTAGTGTTGGTCGTGGAGGAGTTGGTGGTAGTGGTAGTGTTGGTCGTGGAGGTGTTGGTGGTAGTGGTAGTGTTGGTCGTGGAGGAGTTGGTAGTGTTGGTAGTGGCGGTGTTATTGATAGAGGTCGTGGTAGTTGCCGACCTATACGGATTGTCAGATCGGGTCGTCGTGCAGAGCCTAGTGATCCAGTTGAGCCATCCGTCCCCCCACTAGGGTCAGGTGACGGATCTACATCGAGGACACCTGCGTTGCAGCGGCAGTTATTTGTAGAGGATGAGGCGGCCGCTCCCAGAGCAGGTGATAGACCCCGATCATCAGAGTCCACAGCAGCCCAGCTGCCACGAGCACATACTTCAGCTTCAGTTGGGACTCACGTGCCCCCATTAGCCGAGTCTGGCAGACTTCAGACTCCACCACCTGTAGACGACACCGGAGCTGGACCGAGCCAGAGGTTGATCGATACTCCAGGACCGAGCCAGACTCGACCCCCGAGGGGGCCAACTATAGGGGTTACGGCGCTTAAACAAGGGCAGAAGAAGGAAGTTATAGAATTGAAACGGGGTTGTTTTTCTAAACCCCCCGGTCGTGAGATCGCGAAGACGATCACTTCACTCATTCGACAGTTTATGAGTAACTTTTGGCCCTCCTACTTGAAGGTTCCTGAGGGAGTACGGAAGGAGATGTATGCGAGATTTACGGTGAGTTTTTAATTTATTGTTTAATATTTTTTAATTTAGTATATTAAATATAGTGTTTTTCAAATATTGTTTAATTTAGTTTATTAATTTAGTGTATTAATTTATTATTTTATATTTATCCTTTTTGTAGAATGTCTATGGGATCCGGCGGTCAGAGAGGGGAGAAGTACATACGGCATACCAGAAGAAGGCGAGGGAAATTTACAAGCGTATGATGAACAAGACGAAGGGACAGTACTTCAAGAACAAAGACAAGGAGGAGTATCAGGGCAAGAAAAAGACGTGGATGAGCGAAACTTTGGAGACTAAGGCGTCAACACACTGGGACACCGAAGATCATAAGCAGAAGTCCGCGAAGGGAAAGAAAGCTAGGCGAGGCGGTGTGGAGGACGGCGAGGCGCACGCCACCTTTTACGGTGGTTCCATTGACTATGAGAAGATTCGACGGCGACTCATATGTTTTTCTAATTATAATTTGTAAGATTTTTTTTTACATGTCAATTATAAAAAGAATTTTAACCCACTATTACTTTAAATTTGAAGGAGAGGAATCAGCCCAACCGCACGCACCCTATCAGACATGACGAGATTTACAAGGCAGGTCATACGAGGAAGGTGTCGGGCACTGGCAGAGGTACAGGCAGACCGTTGAGGCGGGAGTGGAAGTCTGAGGTGACCAGACTTATTTACGTAAGTATTTTAAATTTTGTAGCCGTTTACCACTTATGAATTCTAATTTAATTTTAAAATTAAGTTTGAACTAATTTATCTTTTTAATTATCTTTGAAAATTCAACAGAAAACATACAATAGGGAATTGGGGAAGAAAAACCCGGACGTCGTAGAAGACAAGGACTTGCCCGAATGGGACGCCGATTCGTGGAAGAAGGCCATAGGGAGGATCAAGAAGGGGAAGGTGCAGGGTATACCGAGCTATGCAGATCCACGCGACTTCGACATTGAGTACGGTAGGGAGCCAGACTACAGGCGAGAGTTGCTCAGGCAGGTCCAGGAGGAGAACAGAGAGTTGAGGACGACACAGGACCCGAGAGTCGACTCCATGTTGTCCTGGCTTCAGGGTTTTAGAGAGGACATGCAGCAGACTACAGGCCGACCAGTGCGGGAGCTTCCGACAGACTTGTTCATGGGGAACGCTATTAGGAGCGGAGGCGCATTTAGAGTTCCGAGGCCGATACGTCCGAGACCAGATCCTTTTGCTCCAGGTACTTCCACTGCCACCGAGTATGTCGATGATTTTGATACTGATGAGTCGGGGAGTGGTGATGATCTCGATATGATGGATGATGAGGCAGAGGACCTTGGTGTAGATGATGAGGGTGATGTTGGTGAGGGTGGTGATGGTGTTGAGGATGCTCCACTGGCAACCCTGGATAAGATGTACGACTTGGCGGAGAGTTCTGGTGATGAGGGGGTCGTATATCCGTCTAATGGTGATGAGGGGGGTCAGTGATCATGTGGCGGGTAGTTGTTTGTATTATTTCTTTTGAATTATGATATTTTGTTTTTTCGACTATTTCATTTTGAACTATGGATTTTTCGACTATTTCGTTTTTCGTTTTGGTAATGGTTGTGTTGGTTATGATTGTGTTCGTTTTTCGTTTTGGTTATGGTTGTGTTGGTTATGTTTGTGTTCGTTATTCGTGTTGGTAATGGTTTATGTTTTTTTTTAATCAGACGAAGCACTATTAATTAAAGTGTTACAAATTTATTTGGTTTTAAATATCAATTTATAATTCTTTAGAAGGGTAATTTATATGCTAGGTGTCGTTCGTTTTTGCATATTGGACATCACCTAACAACACTAGCTATAAAAGCAAGAAAATAAAAAATTAAATGACGGTTGACTTTAAACATTTGAAGGTAAAAAAAGTCGTGATGATTATTGTCAAATATTCTTATTCCATGGTGGAAAACTTTATGTTTATTAGTACTTAAAATTCAACCTTAATATATTTGTTCATGTTGAAACACAATTTTTGGTTATTTGTGATGAAACTAAGGTTGTCAATAGGGACCGCATCGCGGTCCCTATTGACATAAATATGGACAATAGGGACCGCATTGCGGTCCCTATTGATACTAACAATCTCAATAGGGACTGCATATCGGTCCCTATTGATACTAACAATCTCAATAGGGACCGCATATCGGTCCCTAATGACATTAGCGTTGTCAATAGGGACCGCCTTGCGGTCCCTATAAACGTTAAGTTCTCAATAGGGACCGGATTGCGGTCCCTATTATCCATATTTGTGACTTAATTCCGGTCACTACTAATATTCATACTTTAAAATCGAAATTTTAAGATGGTTCGAGGTGCCGCGTTGTTTGTTTAGTTCATAATAACCATTGTAATAGTTCAAATAACAATAATTACAACGAAGCATTGTAAATCCAAATATTATGTGAGGAGAACAGACCGCTTTGAAGATTCTCTTACTATTTTGTACGACGAATGATATTCTGACAAACTAATTTTATATACATATGTAAGTATAATGATTACTTGATCTAATGATTATACCCATAATCATATCTATTCTAGCATTAGTGACGTAAAGAATAAAAACGAATCACAACTACAACTAACTAGTAGCGTTTAGTTGTAGAACATGAAATATATCTTGAACGTTAATAACTCGCTCAATGTCAATCAAACTATTAATTCACACTAAACTACTATGAGGTTGGTTTGGCAATCATTTATTACTTCAATTCACATGTTACAATGATTTTGGTTACTAAGAATCACAAACATACCAACATCAATATGACAAAATCGATTGTAAAGTATGAATATTACTAGGGACCGCATTGCGGTCCCTATTGAGTTAATAGCGACCGAAATTAGGTCCCTATTGACATTAGCGTAGTCAATAGGGACCGCATTGCGGTCCCTATTGTACATATTTGTGACCTAATTGCGGTCCCTACTAATATTCATACTTTAAAATCGATATTTTAAGATGGTTCGAGGTGCCACGTTGTTTGTTTAGTTCATAATAACCATTGTAATAGTTCAAATAACAATAATTACAACGACGCATTGTAAATCCAAGTATTATGTGAGGAGAACGGACCGCTTTGAAGATTCTCTTACTATTTTGTACAACGAATGTCACAATGACAAACTAATTCTATATACATATGTAAGTATAATGATTACTTGATCTAATGATTATACCTCATAATCATATCTATTCCAACATTAGTGAAATAAATCATAAAAACGAATAACAACTACAACTAACTAGTGATGATTAGTTGTAGAACATGAAATAATCTTGAACGTTAATAACTCGCTCAATCTCAATCAATCTATTACTTCACAACTAATCTACTATAAGGTTGATTTTGCAATCATTTATTACTTCAATTCACATGTTACAATGAGTTTGGTTACTAAGAATCACAACATACCAACATCAATAAAAAAAATCGATTGTAAAATATGAATATTAGTAGGGACCGCAATTCGGTCCCTGTTGAGTCAATAGCGACCGCAATTCGGTCCCTATTGACATTAGCTTAGACAATAGGGACCGCATATCGGTCCCTATTAACTCAATAGGGACCGCAATGCGGTCCCTAGTAATATTCATACTTTAAAATCGATGAATATTATTAGGGACCGCACATAGGTCCCTAAAATAGCAACAGGGACCGCATTGCAGTCGCTAAAAAAATTTAGTGACCTAAATTGGGTCCCTAATTATTATTAGTGACCTAAATGCGGTCACTGAAATCCAAAATTTTGAAATTTAGGCAAAAATTTTAGGCGGGATTGAGGGGGAAATTTGAATTTGACGAAAATTTGAAAATTTCACCCTCCCTCTATATATACTCACCACTCTTACACATCTCATTTCATTATCTCCAAAAAACACCCAACACAAAAACACTATCTTATTTTCCAATACAAACACACTTTCTTCTTTTCTCCATAAATCACCCAACACAAAAAGTTTTCTTCTTTTTACCAACACAAATCTAAAAAACAAATCACCAACACAATCTTTCTTTTGTTTCTTTCTTTCACTTTCTTTATTTTACCACTTTCTTTTCTTACTTTTCTTTCACTTGTTGTTTTATTCATTCATATTTTTTTTTCTATTATTAGTCATTTCATTCATCTTTTTACATTCATTAATACTTTCACGTCATTATATTAACATTTTCTTCATTATTTTACTGTTTTGATCTTGTTAAAATCATAATGTTACCAAAAAAAACAATAATATTGCGGATTTAATCCGGAATATTATTGTTTTTTTTTTCTGGAAGGTCAATAGGGACCGCAATTCGGTCCCTACTAATATTCAAAGATATTCTATGAATATTAGTAGGGACGGAATTGCGGTCCCTGATTTTGGTATTAGGGACCGGAATTCGGTCCCTACTAATATTCATATATACCATATGAATATCAGTAGGGACCGAATTCCGGTCCCTGATTTTGTTATTAGGGACCGGAATTCGGTCCCTACTAATATTCATATATACTATATGAATCTCAGTAGGGACCGAATTCCGGTCCCTGATTTTGTTATTAGGGACCGGAATGCGGTCCCTAATATGAAGGACCGCAATGGTTTTGCAAGACTTAGCAACTTAATTACAGTCGCTATATCTTAAAAAATAGGGACCGCCACTCGGTCCCTAATTTTTAAGATAATAGGGACCAGAATTCGGTCCCTATTGATATTAAGTTATCAGGGACCGGATTGCGGTCGCTGATTTTCCGGTCCCTATTGACCCTCAATAGCGACCGAATTGCGGTCCCTATTGACAAGCGACCGTGGTCAATAGGGACCGGGCAATAGCGACCCAGTGGAAGTCTGAGGTGACCAGACTTATTTACGTAAGTATTTTAAATTTTGTAGCCGTTTACCACTTATGAATTCTAATTTAATTTTAAAATTAAGTTTGAACTAATTTATCTTTTTAATTATCTTTGAAAATTCAACAGAAAACATACAAGAGGGAATTGAGGAAGAAAAACCCGGACGTCGTAGAAGACAAGGACTTGCCCGAATGGGACGCCGATTCGTGGAAGAAGGCCATAGGGAGGATCAAGAAGGAAAGGTGCAGGGTATACCGAGCTATGCAGATCCACGCGACTTCGACATTGAGTACGGTAGGGAGCCAGACTACAAGCGAGAGTAGCTCAGACAGGTCCAGGAGGAGAACAGAGAGTTGAGGACGACACAGGACCCGAGAGTCGACTCCATGTTGTCCTGGCTTCAGGGTTTTAGAGAGGACATGCAGCAGACTACATGCCGACCAGTGCGGGAGCTTCCGACAGACTTGTTCATGGGGAACGCTATTAGGAGCGGAGGCGCATTTAGAGTTCCGAGGCCGATACGTCCGAGACCAGATCCTTTTGCTCCAGGTACTTCCACTGCCACCGAGTATGTCGATGATTTTGATACTGATGAGTCGGGGAGTGGTGATGATCTCGATATGATGGATGATGAGGCAGAGGACCTTGGTGTAGATGATGAGGGTGATGTTGGTGAGGGTGGTGATGGTGTTGAGGATGCTCCACTGGCAACCCTGGATGAGATGTACGACTTGGCGGAGAGTTCTGGTGATGAGGGGGTCGTATATCCGTCTAGTGGTGATGAGGGGGGTCAGTGATCATGTGGCGGGTAGTTGTTTGTATTATTTCTTTTGAATTATGATATTCTGTTTTTTCGACTATTTCATTTTGAACTATGGATTTTTCGACTATTTCGTTTTTCGTTTTGGTAATGGTTGTGTTGGTTATGATTGTGTTCTTTTTTCGTTTTGGTTATGGTTGTGTTGGTTATGTTTGTGTTCGTTATTCGTGTTGGTAATGGTTTATGTTTTTTTTAATCAGACGAAGCACTATTAATTAAAGTGTTACAAATTTATATGGTTTTAAATATCAATTTATAATTCTTTAGAAGGGTAATTTATATGCTAGGTGTCGTTCGTTTTTGCATATTGGACATCACCTAACAACACTAGCTATAAAAGCAAGAAAATAAAAAATTAAATGACGGTTGACTTTAAACATTTGAAGGTAAAAAAAGTCGTGATGATTATTGTCAAATCTTCTTATTCCATGGTGGAAAACTTTATGTTTATTAGTACTTAAAATTCAACCTTAATATATTTGTTCATGTTGAAACACACTTTTTGGTTATTTGTGATGAAACTAAGGTTGTCAATAGGGACCGCATCGCGGTCCCTATTGACATAAATATGGACAATAGGGACCGCATTGCGGTCCCTATTGATACTAAAAATCTCAATAGGGACTGCATATCGGTCCCTATTGATACTAACAATCTCAATAGGGACCGCATATCGGTCCCTAATGACATTAGCGTTGTCAATAGGGACCGCCTTGCGGTCCCTATAAACGTTAAGTTCTCAAATAGGGACCGGATTGCGGTCCCTATTATCCATATTTGTGACTTAATTCCGGTCACTACTAATATTCATACTTTAAAATCGAAATTTTAAGATGGTTCGAGGTGCCGCGTTGTTTGTTTAGTTCATAATAACCATTGTAATAGTTCAAATAACAATAATTACAACGAAGCATTGTAAATCCAAATATTATGTGAGGAGAACAGACCGCTTTGAAGATTCTCTTACTATTTTGTACGACGAATGATATTCTGACAAACTAATTTTATATACATATGTAAGTATAATGATTACTTGATCTAATGATTATACCCATAATCATATCTATTCTAGCATTAGTGACGTAAAGAATAAAAACGAATCACAACTACAACTAACTAGTAGCGTTTAGTTGTAGAACATGAAATATATCTTGAACGTTAATAACTCGCTCAATGTCAATCAAACTATTAATTCACACTAAACTACTATGAGGTTGGTTTGGCAATCATTTATTACTTCAATTCACATGTTACAATGATTTTGGTTACTAAGAATCACAAACATACCAACATCAATATGACAAAATCGATTGTAAAGTATGAATATTACTAGGGACCGCATTGCGGTCCCTATTGAGTTAATAGCGACCGCAATTCGGTCCCTATTAACATTAGCGTAGTCAATAGGGACCGCATTGCGGTCCCTATTGTACATATTTGTGACCTAATTGCGGTCCCTACTAATATTCATACTTTAAAATCGATATTTTAAGATGGTTCGAGGTGTCGCGTTGTTTGATTAGTTCATAATAACCATTGTAATAGTTCAAATAACAATAATTACAACGACGCATTGTAAATCCAAGTATTATGTGAGGAGAACGGACCGTTTTGAAGATTCTCTTACTATTTTGTACAACGAATGTCACAATGACAAACTAATTCTATATACATATGTAAGTATAATGATTACTTGATCTAATGATTATACCTCATAATCATATCTATTCCAACATTAGTGAAATAAATCATAAAAACGAATAACAACTACAACTAACTAGTGATGATTAGTTGTAGAACATGAAATAATCTTGAACGTTAATAACTCGCTCAATCTCAATCAATCTATTACTTCACAACTAATCTACTATAAGGTTGATTTTGCAATCATTTATTACTTCAATTCACATGTTACAATGAGTTTGGTTACTAAGAATCACAACATACCAACATCAATAAAAAAAATCGATTGTAAAATATGAATATTAGTAGGGACCGCAATTCGGTCCCTGTTGAGTCAATAGCGACCGCAATTCGGTCCCTATTGACATTAGCTTAGACAATAGGGACCGCATATCGGTCCCTATTAACTCAATAGGGACCGCAATGCGGTCCCTAGTAATATTCATACTTTAAAATCGATGAATATTATTAGGGACCGCACATAGGTCCCTAAAATAGCAACAGGGACCGCATTGCAGTCGCTAAAAAAATTTAGTGACCTAAATTGGGTCCCTAATTATTATTAGTGACCTAAATGCGGTCACTGAAATCCAAAATTTTGAAATTTAGGCAAAAATTTTAGGCGGGATTGAGGGGGAAATTTGAATTTGACGAAAATTTGAAAATTTCACCCTCCCTCTATATATACTCACCACTCTTACACATCTCATTTCATTATCTCCAAAAAACACCCAACACAAAAACACTATCTTATTTTCCAATACAAACACACTTTCTTCTTTTCTCCATAAATCACCCAACACAAAAAGTTTTCTTCTTTTTACCAACACAAATCTAAAAAACAAATCACCAACACAATCTTTCTTTTGTTTCTTTCTTTCACTTTCTTTATTTTACCACTTTCTTTTCTTGCTTTTCTTTCACTTGTTGTTTTATTCATTCATATTTTTTTTCTATTATTAGTCATTTCATTCATCTTTTTACATTCATTAATACTTTCACGTCATTATATTAACATTTTCTTCATTATTTTACTGTTTTGATCTTGTTAAAATCATAATGTTACAAAAAAAAAACAATAATATTGCGGATTTAATCCGGAATATTATTGTTTTTTTTATTTTTTCTGGAGGGTCTATAGGGACCGCAATTCGGTCCCTACTAATATTCAAAGATATTCTATGAATATCTTTGAGGGACGGAATTGCGGTCCCTGATTTTGGTATTAGGGACCGGAATTCGGTCCCTACTAATATTCATATATACTATATGAATCTCAGTAGGGACCGAATTCCGGTCCCTGATTTTGTTATTAGGGACCGGAATGCGGTCCCTAATATGAAGGACCGCAATGGTTTTGCAAGACTTAGCAACTTAATTACAGTCGCTATATCTTAAAAAATAGGGACCGCCACTCGGTCCCTAATTTTTAAGATAATAGGGACCAGAATTCGGTCCCTATTGATATTAAGTTATCAGGGACCGGATTGCGGTCGCTGATTTTCCGGTCCCTATTGACCCTCAATAGCGACCGAATTGCGGTCCCTATTGACAAGCGACCGTGGTCAATAGGGACCGGGCAATAGCGACCCAGTGGCGGTCGCTGTTGAGAATCAGCGACCCCCAGGGGGGTCAATAGCGACCCAAAGTCGGTCGCTATTGACCCCTAAATCTTGTAGTGTAATTCATGCTTTTACATTTTTTAAAATGCTTATACTATCCATGCAGTTTACAAATCAATGAATCAATCATAATCCATAAGTTTGATATGTTTCTTCACTTGTTTGCCGAATCTTTGTCCTTTTCACACTCCTCCCAAGAACTATATAGCAATTGACGAATTGTAACAAACAAAATATATTGTGTGCATGTCATTTACATTGGTTCGTGCCCATTTTTTCTTTCTTGCTAGTATAGTCAAAGTTGTGTTGCAGTCTACGCCAATAAAAAACATATAGAGATTTTTCTGTCACCCCAAAATTCATAGTTTTGCAATTAGGATCCACTTTATATGTGGCAAGTGCAAGCACTGTTGGATTTTAGTTACTTACTTGATGAGTCATTCAGAACATATCCAAGTTAAAGCCAATATCCATTTCCTATCCACTCAAATACACATGTCAAAATAACATTGTTGGAAAGCTGATCCATGTAATCTGATTACTCACACATGAATCTGCAAGTCCCCACATATCACAAAATCCCACCACAACTCTACTGCTGAACTAATAAGATATTACTCATCATTCCGTGTACCACATTGACAAATTAAACAATAAAAATGGCTTCAACTATGTCCGCCACTGTCGTGGGATTGGGCACTTCAACCTTGCCTTCTCCAACAAAACTAAACCTAACCTCAGGTAATTATTAATCGTTATATCAAAATAAAATTCTAAAAAATTAGTATCCCGTTTATTTATTTGGTAGTTCCTTATTAATTTCTTTTTCCTTTTGTAGGATTCCTAAAATCCCCCGTGTCTGCTAGGAACCCTCTAAGGGTAGCTCAAGCATCAGGAGGAAAGTTCACATGGTAAAACTAATAAAATAAGATAATAATATTTGATATAATAAGTTCAAGTAAATTAATAAAACTTTACGCATTTTGCTGACATGGTACTTTATATATTTATATGATTTTGAATTAGTTTTGAGAGAAATTGGCTGCGGAGAGATCTGAACGTGATCGGATTCGGATTGATCGGGTGGATCGCGCCGTCAAGTGTTCCGGTGATCGACGGCAACAGCTTGACGGGGCTTTTCTTTTCAAGCATTGGGACTGAGCTCGCCCACTTCCCAACTCCCCCTGCTCTCACTTCCCAGTTCTGGTAACTAATTCACATTTTTCCCTTGAATTAATATCTACATGTTACATATGTATGTGAACCTTTTTTTCAGTTAAGGGAAGAGTAATTAATTAAGTATATAATGAGAGATCATTTGGCCATTAATATAAATTGATTTACCTTTGATAATATTTCTCTTGCCATATTGCTCAGGTTGTGGCTGGTGTGTTGGCACTTGGGGCTGTTTATCACCCTCACTTTTGGACAAATTGGGTTTAAAGGAAGGACTGAGGAGTACTTTTAAGATTTGATGAAATGGTTACTATGTGTATTTGTTAAATATGTGCATGTATGATATTATCTTGAAAACTAATGAAGTTTCTAAGATTTGATTTCTCTCCTTTCTTCATAATACTTGCGCGATTAACGCGAAATTAAACAGTGCAGGATGTGCAATAGCATTGCACCTGATTTTGTATGTAAAGCTCTCCAAGTTAAATTTGAAAGTTGCAGTTATGAATTATGAGACAAAATAAACCAAACTAAGCGATTAATTATGTACGCGCGAAAGTATGTACTCAGTTGAGCTAGCTAAGCTTGTAACTACGGTAGCACCCCAAAAATTCATCACAGAATACTTAATTTTGTATCATTACACTACAATAACACAGGGCCATCTGCAACCACCCGGGCGGTTGCAGATGGCCCATGGGTAGTCGTCCGAGGGGTATCTGCGACCGCCGAGACGGTCGCACATACCCCTCTTCGTGGGTAGTCTACAATCGCCAGACGGTCGCAAATACCCCATGCATGGCGACCGCAGGCAGTCGCCACGTCCATAGAGAGGTGGCGACCGCCACATTCATAAGGAAGTGGCAACTGTCCGGCGGTCGCCACCTTCATAGGAAAGTGGCGACCGCCTAACTGTTGCCACCTCCATAAGGTGGTGGCAACCGCTTAGCGGTTGCCCTCTCCATAAGTAACTGGCAACCGGTTGCCATTTCCTTTTTTCTATCTTTATTGAACATTTTTAAATATCATTCGTCATAACTTATGTAAACTAACTAATATAAACTATATCCTTAAAAGCATCGTCTATTGTAGAGATTTCTAAAAATAAGATTATTTCTAAGTCATAGAAATTCTCTGAAAGCATATTTTTTCCTAAGTTATAAAGCTCCGTAATATCATCGTCTTGTTCAAATTTCCTAAAGATATTTTCTTTTTTCTAACTTTATTGAACATTTCTAAATATCATTCGTTATAACTAACAATCATATAACTTTAAACTTATAATCATAAAATTAAATCATTCAATTTTAAACTAACAATGGATTCGAACAACTTTATACTTTTAAAAAAAGACTTTAAGTTAAACTACTATAAAACATAACTAGAAATCATAGAAATCATAACTATAAATCATATTTTTTTTTAACAAAATACAAGCTTAGACTAATTTCTTAAAAATACATAACTCTAACAACATAACTTTTAAAAATACAACTTTCTTTAAACGACTAATTAATCCTACAATCATACCTAATATTAATTTCGACAAATAAACTCATAATCATTCCTCAACAACATACAATTTCAAACTAATAATTCGACGAGAAAATCGCACATCATCATATGCAAGTTCATATAAACGATTAATCCAATGAGAAAAACTAACTTACAAAAATATCCAACTTATCATCATGTCATCATATCCAAGTTCATATCATCATATCAAAGTTCATATCCAAATTCATATAAATGATCCAACTTACAACAATCATACATATAATTAATCCAATGCATATGAATTTGTATGTTTCGTCGGATTTGTGTAGTACGATTATTATATGTATACAATCATACATCTCGTAGATATGAATTTATATATCTATGATGATGATATGAATTTATATTTATTTGATTAATTAACCCAACGCATATGAATTCATCGGAATAAATATAAATTCATATCATCATCATAGATATATTCCGATGAGCGACGCATACATATAATAATTGTACAACACAAGTACGACGAAACATACATATAATCACACAAGTTTGTATAATCGAGGAAATTTGATAAACTAGAATATAAATCTTACGTATAAATTCGACAAATACATATAATCATACATATAAACAAAAAACAATACAAAATTGGGGCAACTTACAAAAATCTGAAGCTAGCTATGTGGCGGTGGTGGTGGCGTGTCCTTATTCCGGCGTATGGTGGTGGTGGTGGTGGTGAATCCATCGGGGTGTCGTGTGGTGGTGCAATATAAGGCTGGTCGCGATGGTGGCGTTGTCAACGGAATGGCGGTCGCGATGGTGGCGTTGTCAACGGAATAGACGGTCATGGTGGTGGCTTGGTAAGGGCGACATGGTCGCAGTTGTGGCGTGATGATGGAGGTGGGTTCACGGTGATGGCGTGGTGATGTAAGGGCGGTTATTCGTGTGGTGGTGGTGGACTATACCGCGGTGGTGGGGCGGTGATGGTGGTGGTAGCGTCGTGTAGGGGGTGGTGGTATGTAGTGGTGGGTGGATTGGGCGGGGCGAGAAGAGAAGAAGAAGAATGGAGGAGAGAAGAAGAAGAATGGAGAAGAAGACTTTTATTAAAAAAAATCGGGTCGGGGCAGGACGGGACGGGGCGACGGCCCGGACGGTTGCTCCATTAGGGTTTTAACCCTAGTGGACTGTTGCGACTCATTGGGCCATCGCATCGGCCCATGTGGCGATTGTTGGGCCATTGCCACATGAGCACTGGCGACAGTCAAGCCGTCGTCAGTCTTAATAAGAGAAGAGCGACCGCCACGCGGTCGCCTTCTCCTGTTGGCGACTGCTTGGCGGTCGGGGCGGTTGGGGGAGGGGGGGATTGCAGATGCCCCCCAATCTTGTAGTGTTAAGAAAATATGAATTATGAATTATTAGGATCAATTTTAAATTTTGTCTAGCAATTAGTCTGTTACCCTTTTAATAGAAGAGTCACTGAAATTAATGAAATTTATAAGTCATAATTCTTAAATAAACAAATAAAAATAAATAAATGCCTACCATCTCGTCGAAAAGCTTAACTTTAGAGATAGTAGGCTTTTATTTGTTTAAATGTAATCTCCAACACACGTCATCACGCATGCTGTAAATTTTTTAGTTACGTGTGACATGTGACACTTTTGTTAAAAAAAATAATTAGGTGGCAGTGAGATTTGATTCCGAAACTTTTTGGCTTGAGCTCTAATACCACATTAAAATTAACACATCCTTTGATTTCCTTCATAAAAGGTCGTATTAAAGAGAAGGAGCAGAGAATGTATTGATAAAAGCCAAGATTAATCCTAAGCCAGCGGGGATAGAGTATTCCAGAGTCCAGACGTCCCAGACATGTAGGCCAAGATGAACATCACAGTCGAACACTATGGTAGATAGTGGGCAAGACCCACATCAACTTGGGTAGACTCTGATACCTATTAAACGTTGTCATCTCATCTAAAAACTTGAGATGAGATACTAGAGAGAGAGTATACATTTTATTATTAAGGGAAAATTATAGAATGGCATCAAAACTTTGACGATTTTTGCCCTTACATGCAAAACTTTAAAACCTTTCACCCGACTATCTAAAGTTTGCTCTGGTGAGCACACTTTACTATCCAAACATATTCAAACTTTGAAAAATTAATTACACTAGCAAAGTGACATCACTTTTCATCATTGTGACATAAAAGTTGTTGCACTTTACTATCCTAACTTTTATTTTTTGGGCACCCGCCTATCTGAAGTGACGTCATGAATACGTCACAATGACGATGTCACTTTGCCCATGAAATTGATTTTCAAAGTTTAGATAGTAAAGTGCTCACCGGAGCAAACTTTAGATAGTCGGATGCAACGTTTTAAAGTTTGGTCATGTAAGTGTAAAAATCGTCAAAGTTTGGATGTTATTTTGTAATTTTTTCTATTATATGAAGATCAAAACTGAACTGAAAGGTTATTCTTCTTTATTCATTGTAACTGATTCTTGAAATAGAGAGAGGGAGAGAAAGTTTGTTACAAATCTTGAAATTGTGAAGTGAGTTTGTTGTGTGTGTTGTGTGCATTATATATACTGTCTCTAGCCTAATTCTAATTGGAATTGGATTACAACAGACTCGATTACACTTAACTAACTAGAACACGTCTGAACTTACTATTTATAATAAGTCAGTTATAACTAACTAACAAAATTACAAATACTTTCCATTTATGGAAAGTATTGGAAAATACATTCTAAGACCCCCCCCCTCAAGATGGGAATGGATGTTGATTAGTCCCATCTTGGAGCTCATGGTTGTGAAAGGTTGCAATGACAGTGGCTTTGTCAATATGTCTGCAATTTGATGTTGATTGTTGATATGAACTATCTTTATCAGGCCAAGGTTCACCTTTTCTCTTACAAAATGGCAATCTATTTGGATATGTTTTGTCTTCTCATGGTGAACAGGGTTATTGGCAATGCAGTATGCACTCCTATTGTCAGTATATATCAATGGAGTTCTTGCTTGTTGAATGTGAAGGTCTTTTAGTAACTGAATTAGCCAAAGAGTTTCACAGGTCACTGTTGCTACTGCTCTGTATTCAGCCTCTGTGGAAGACTTGCTTACTGTTGCTTGTTTCTTTTCTTTCCAGAAGACTAATGAATCCCCTAAATAGATGGCATATCCTGTTACACTTCTTCTGGTGTCAGGACCTAAGTCACCTGATGTGGGTGCGGATGCGGGTGCGAGTGCCGATGCGGGTGCGCCAGTGCGGCAATTTTAAAAAAGTAGAGTCTTAGTGCGCCACTATAATGCGCTTCTAAAAAAAGAAAAATAACTTATATATAAAAATAAACAGTTATTGTCTAAACTAGTATATTATAAACACATAAAATAAAAGTATGTATAAAATTCTCACACAGAGAAATGGATTATAATAAAAGAAAAGTACATAACTTCTAATGGTTATTCATTTTATATAATATTTTCTAAACTATTATGGTGGGAAGACAAAGGTATCATCTTTAAATCATTTTCAATTTTTGTAATTATTTAATTTTTGGTTTAGTTTTGTTCTCCTCTTGCTCCAACTCTTATTCAATTTCACTCTTTTGTTTATCTTCTGCCAATTTTCTATGATTATTCATTAGATTTATACATAAGAACTAAGAAATCTTAGTGCGAGAACTAAGAATTTATAAAGCGCCTTAGTGCGAAGCACGGGCACTGAAGTCGCCAGTGCGAGATCAGTGCGCCTGCAACTTTCTAAACATGGAGGATTAGGTGACTTAGGTCAGGACATGATGCCCAATCACTATCACAGAATCCCTTTAGTTGCATTTCAGAAGTTGCTGGATAGAAAATCCATTTCCCTGGTGTTCCTTTGATAAACCTCAGGACTCTATGAGCTGCAGCTAGATGAGTGGCAGTAGGTTTGGACATGTGTTGAGTTAATGTCTGTATACTGTAGTTAAGGTCTGGTCTTGTTATTGTAAGATACAATAACCTTCCCACCAGTCTTCTGTACATAGTAGGATCATCAAGGGGTGTTGCATCTTCTGCTTTCAATCTTGTTGAGCTATCCATTGGTGTTGAACTTGGTTTGCAACCAAGATATCCAGCTTCATTCAGTATGTCTAAGGCATATTTCCTTTGACACAATGATATACCTTTACTGCTTCTTGCAACCTCAATTCCAAGAATGTATTTCAGCTTTCCCAGGTCCTTTATGGTGAATTCTTGGTCAAGATGTTGTTTGAGTTTCTGGATTTCACTCATGTCATTTCCTGTTAAAATCACATCATCTACATATACACATAGTACTGTAAATGAACTGTTAGTTTTCTTAATAAACAGTGAAGAATCAGCAATAGTTTGAGTATATCCAAACTTTATTAAACATGATGTGAGCTTTGTATGCCACTGGCGTGATGCTTGCTTGAGTCCATACAAGCTCTTCTTCAGAAGACACACTCTCTTATCTGTTGGTGCACAGTAGCCAGGAGGAGGCTTCATGTAAATTTCTTCCCCCAAGTCTCCATGTAGGAAAGCATTGTTGACATCTAATTGATGTAAATGCCAATTCTTTGAAGCTGCAATTGCTAACAATACTCTTACAGATGTTAGTTTTGCAACAGGACTGAAAGTATCAAAATAGTCTAGTCCTTCTTCTTGTGTGTAGCCTTTGGCTAGTAATCTTGCTCTATATCTCTCTATAGAGCCATCTGCTTTAAGTTTTACTTTATATACCCACGTGCAACCAATGCAGTGTTGATTAGGTGGTAAATCAGTCATAATCCAAGTGTTTGTCACTTCTAAGGCATCAATTTCCTTTTTCATTGCTTCCTGCCACTCAGGATATTTGTTTGCCTGAGTATATGTTTTTGGTTCTTGTATCTGTGTCACAGCAGCAGTGAATGCTTTATGCATTGTATTTAATCTATCAGTGCTTAAATGAGCTTCAATGGGATATCTAGTAGAAGAATTTGCTTGATGTTTTGTGGTAGGAAGCTTGTACTCATATGCATTTAAATATGCAGGAGTATTAACTTGTCTAGTAGATGTTCTTCTTGGTACTTCTTGGATACTATCAGAAGGTAAAGTTGTGGGAGCTATCTGAGATTGAGTATGAGTTAAATGATACTGAATGTTAGTATTAACAGACTGAGATACAGAGTTACTTGGAGTTTGCTGCACTGGTGAAGTGTCTGTGGTTTCTGATAGTGAATCCATGTTGTTCTGAATCTCTGGTGTTTGTACTTGTGAATATGAGTCATGACTCTGTGCTGAAATAGTTGGTGACTGCACTTGTTGAACTGGAACTTGAGCTATTGGTTCCTGTTGCAACACGAATGTATTTGTACACACAGTAGGAAGTCTCATGGACTCTTGAGATGATTTGTTAGATGAGGATTGCTTGAAAGGGAAAATTTCCTCATAGAACACAACATTTCTGGACTTCAATAGTTTCATAGAATCTAAATTTAATAGCAAATAACCTTTTGTTCCTCTTGGATATCCCAAGAATACACATCTCTGAGCTCTTGCATCAAACTTTTGTCTGTGATTGACAAGTGTTGAAGCATAACATAAACAACCAAACACTTTTAGCATAGAGTAATCAGGTGCTCTATTGAATATTCTTTCAAAGGGAGTACAGTTACCAATCACAGATGAAGGTAATCTATTGATTAAAAAAGCAGCAGTTGCAACACATTGAGGCCAATATTCAAGTGGTACATTTGACTGGAATCTAAGGGATCTTGCAACTTGTAGGAGGTGTTGGTGTTTTCTCTCTACTAATCCATTATGCTGAGGTGTTTCTACACAGCTAGTTTGATGTTCAATGCCATAATGAGTATAGAATGATTTCATTATGAATTCAGTTCCATTATCACTTCTCAAAGTTTTAATTTTGCTGGAAAATTGATTATCAATCAGAGTATAGAAGTGTCTTAAATGAGTTTCAACTTCTGACTTATGTTGCATAAAATATATCCAAGTGCATCTTGAATAGTCATCTACAATTGTGAGAAAAAATCTAAAACCTTCAACAGATGGAGTGGAAAAAGGACCCCAAACATCACAGTGGATAAGTTCAAATGCATGTTTGGAAACAGAAGTACTTAAAGTAAATTTCAATTTCTTTTGTTTGGCTAAGTGACAAGTGTCACAGTTGTTACAAATAGTCTGATCAGGAGACATATGAAGCTGAGGTATAGCAGTTATTTTCTTACTAGAAGGGTGGCCTAATCTTATGTGCCACATAGCATTCTGGTTCTTAGAACTCAGAGCAACAGTGTTATTAGCAGAAGAGAAGATACATTTACTGAAATTTTGACTTTCAGGAAAACTAAACAGATAGAGTCCATGCTGTTCTCTAGCAGAACCAATCGTCTTCATTGTTCTTGTGTCCTGCAGAACACAAGTAGAGGTGAAAAAATGCACAGCAATAGAGGAGAATTTAGTTAACTTAGAGACAGATATCAAGTTATATGTAAACTCTGGCACATAGAGCACTTCATGTAGGCTTAAGGAGTCTGTTAACTTTACTGAACCTTTCTTAGTTGCAAAAGTGATTCTGTTGTTTGGTAAATGTATAGGTATTCTAACATCATAACAATGATCATAGAAAAGAGATTTGTTACAGATCATATGATATGTAGCTCTTGTATCTATAACCCAAGTATTGTTTACAGGATATTTTGCAACATTAGAGGACAATACACAGTGATTAAGTATCTCACCAGTGATTGTAGCTGCAGCAAAATGTTTACCAGAGTCATGCTGTCCTTCATTTTGTTGCATTCTGGTAAAAGCTAGGAATTGCTGGAACAAAGCTTGGTTGGCATCAACTGGTGAAGCAGATTCATCTTTCACCTGTTGTGCTTCACTGGTGTTTGCCATATTTGCAGTGTGAGGGTTAGTTGGTCCTCTTTTGTTGGTTGGTCCTTCCCATCCAGGAGGGTAGCATATCAACTGAAAGCATCTGTCTATAGTATGTCCATTGTAACCACAATGAGTACATTTAAGTTTCTTCTTGTCCTTTGAAGGCTGTCCTTTGTTGTAAGAGAATCTATTCTGAGATTGAGGAACAGATGGATTATAGCTCTTTTGATTGTGATCTTGAGTGAATTTTGCCCTTGTGAACATGGCTAGAGGATCCATGTTGGAACTAGAAGCTTGTAAAGACCTCTGGTTTTCTTCTTGCAGAACCATAGAATAGATTTGTGACAGAGAAGGCATTGGTGTATTCAAGAGAATTTGACTCCTTACTGCAGTGTAGGACTCATTGAGGCCCACTAAAAATGACACAGCACAATCTGACTGTTGTAACAGTAACATGTTCTTATTTATGTTACATGTGCAGAGCCCACAAGTGCAGGTGACAATGGGTCTCTGACTCACATACTCATCCCATAATGATCTGAAAGAATTGTAATAAGCAGTGATAGAGTTGGAACCCTGAGAGATTGTGGCTAGGGACTTCTGCAGATGAAATACCCTTGAACTATCTGTTCTGGCATATCTGGTTTTCAAGTCATGCCAGAGTGCTTGTGCAGAAGTGAAAAACCACAATGTCTGTTTAATTTCTTTAGAGACAGAATTGACTAACCAAGATTGAACCAATGTGTTGGCTCTCATCCAACAGTTTCTCTCAATAGGATCAGTACCAGTGGGTATGGGCAAACTCCCATCAATGAACCTAATCTTATTCTTGATGTTGAGTGCCATCTCAACACTTTTACTCCAGGACAAATAATTCTCACCATTCAACAGTTCACTAACTATACTAGAGCCTGTATAATCATGGGATCCCAGAAAGTACACAGAAGTAGAATCATCACATGGATTCTTGGTTGTACCAGTAGAAGTAGAACCAGAGTTGACAGTCGAATTTTCAGACATTTTGTTGAAGGATTATACTAACAAGATAGCAAAGAGAATCACAATAGATTCAAAAAAAAAATCGATTGCAGCAAACGCAACCGCAGAGAGACAGACAGATCACCAAATAACAGGAATCCAGAGAAAAAAAAAACCAGATGATTTTCAAAGGATTTTAAGGGAATCAAACCTCACTTTCTATTGAATTGTATGGCGACGAGTGATCTGCATAACGGAGAGGAGATTTGCACAGCGGAAGTAGATCAAAACCTTGCGGATGATACCATATGAAGATCAAAACTAAAGATCAAAACTGAACTGAAAGGTTATTCTTCTTTATTCATTGTAACCGATTCTTGAAATAGAGAGAGGGAGAGAAAGTTTGTTACAAATCTTGAAATTGTGAAGTGAGTGTGTTGTGTGTGTTGTGTGCATTATATATACTGTCTCTAGCCTAATTCTAATTGGAATTGGATTACAACAGACTCCATTACACTTAACTAACTAGAACACATCTGAACTTACTATTTATAGTAAGTCAGTTATAACTAACTAACTAACATAATTACAAATACTTTCCATTTATGGAAAGTATTGGAAAATACATTCTAAGATATTATTTATTTCTAATCTCCAACATTTACAAAGTGTGGCTTTCATAAACAACCATCAAATATAGCTTTTTATACATGAAGTTCAAACAAAATATAAGTTATAGAACTAATTACTAGAAAATACATTTGTTCGCTATTATAATTAATTACAACCTTAAAAAAAAGTGATTGAGTTATTTCAATCTTCATTAATAATGAATTTATAACGAACATCTGGTTTTCCTTGTGCTTTTGGTGTTTCTTGTTGGCAGGATTTTTGCAATGGAGAGTTTGGTTGGACCTTTGTTCCTGATATCTCTATCGTGAATGGAGATTCTCGTTTTATTCTCGTTGCTCGGGAACCAAGGTTGAAGCTAGAGTGTTTTTTCTCTACGTCAGAAGAAAATTTGGTTTGCTCAAGTCTTGTACAGAGTGAATCTGCTACCTTCGCCGCCGTTGTTGTTGTTGTTTGTGTTGGTATTGTTCGCCTGCTCGTCATTGCTGCTTATCCCGTTGCTCCTTTCGCCTTATGCATTATCTATATTTGTTTTAGTTATTGTTCAAGGTTTATTTTGTTGTTTTTTGTATTTCATTTATCTGTACTACATCCTATGGTGGTTTGATGATGAATCGTTCTAATTTATCAAAAAAAAAAAAACCTACGGTGTGTACAAATCAACGATTCTCTAATTTATTGTGAGTTGCAACAAAAAGGGGAGGGGGGGGAATAAATGATGAAAGGGAAGCATAATCAATTGGGTAGTGGACTGATGTTGTTTACTTTTTCTTTCCATATGAACCATTTATTACTTTTACGAACAAATTTTTTATTTCTAAAGTTGTTTTTGATTGTTAGACCTTGTTTATTGTTTTAATTGAAGCTCATTTTTATGATAGATTTTTAACTTACGACAGTTTACCTATTTAACCTTTGTTACGCAATTACTTTTAATTGGTTTTGTGAAAATGATTGTAATTAGGAGCGACTCTCATTCATATAGTTGTTAGTTTATATTATTTTGTGAAAATGATTGTAATTAGGAGCGACTCTCATTCATATTGTTGTTAGTTTATATTACTTTACTCTTCATCTTTTTGAAGAGTATCTAATAGGAAAGTCTTGGTTTCTTAGAATAATTTCCTTAGAAATTTGTTATAATTGGGCTGCATTCTACTATTTTTCTATGGAGATAGTGGAACCACATTAAATTCTTGCTTTGTGATTGTCACAACAAAACCTAATTCAAGTGACAACATTCGTTATAACTATAATTTTAAGCTTTTAGAAAAGATGGCAATTCAATATGGTATCAGAGATCTCTTTGTCATATGAATTTGATATTGAAGTGCAGTGAAATTAGGGAAAATATAAAACATTTCAGATCCTGAACGAGATAATAGAAAATGCGTAAACCCTTGGGATCTTTACTGGTATGAACATCCATGAGAGACCCAATCTTCGACGTGGTAAACGAAATGTGCTTGTTCCCCATCACAATCTCCAGCTCCTGCCTCCGAACGCGATCCAGCTCCGGCCAATTGTTGTCATCCTCCTTCATTTTCTCGGAATCGGACACAATTCTCCGACACTCCTTCATGACGGGGTGCGGGGACCTCTTTCCGAATCATGGTATCGTTCTTGTAGTTGAAGTTGTTGGAGCTTGCCGTCGGGTCTGAACTCGATCGAATTTGAGGAACTCGTGTCCAAATTTGCCCTTGTGTCCGACGTAGTACTGGAGGTAGAACTCTCCACCGTTCTTTTCTCCACAGTCCGCTATTGTTATAAATGCTTATCTTCTTTAAGAGTTTAAGTTTTTAAATGAGACGACAATTCAGTACGAGAATTGGACGATATGCGTCACAATACGGTGCTTACACGCCAAGCAACGCATCCTCCTGTGACTCAAAAAGATTATTTAATTTAATATCGCCTAACCACGTTTCTTCTTTAAAAATGACAAACCGAAAAAGGTTAAACAACTTTGTCGATCTTTAACTACTAAATAAACAAACACTGTCTTGTAGTTGACAAGTTGACAATAAAATACTCAGAAAATGACAATAAGTACTTAAACCACAGAAAAGTGGAAACAGAGTTCCCGATGACATCTGTCCGCTGCATGCAAGCCTTGTAGTAGGAGTCAGACAAGGCAGACACGTGCTGCCCCCATGCCCTTCACGTGACACCGTCACAGAACATCGACTCACAAGAACGTAACAAGAAAAACGAAACCTTAAACAACAAGAATACGTACTAGGCTTGGCTTCATGACGGTGAGGTGACTACAGAATCTGTCCTTTCCTTTCCTGTCCGAGAAACTCCCTAAAGCATATACCAGTCCCATAATATAACCAATCAATTAAGTGGGGTTAATTAATTATTATTCTGTACCTTTTTCAATCAGTGAAGTAACGTTACTGTAAAGATATGGAAGATGGACATAATAAGGATATGGATGGTGGATATAAAAAGGAAAATGGTCCAATATTATGTTCGAGAAAGTGTAAGAATCCTATGGAGATTTCAATAGCGGAAGCGTCTTCGTTGTTTCCGGGGTTCCGGTTTTCGCCTACCGACGAAGAACTGATAATGTATTATCTGAAGAAGAAGCTTGAAGGGTCGGATAAGGATGTTGAAGTCATTCCTGAAGTTGATATTTGTCGCCATGAGCCCTGGGATTTGCCAGGTTAACTTTTGTGTCCTTTGTTTTTGCCTTTGTTAATTATATATGTATAGTATGATTGGTAGAGCTTCAATTCAATCATTTTTTTAACCAACTTTAAAAGGTCTAGATACCTTCATTAAACATGTGACCTGGAAAAAGTTTGGATTGCAACTAATGGAGTAATATGGATATCTTTTATTGATTTCAAATGATAACAAAGATCATACCCAGCGACGTGGGATAATATTTCTCAACACGTCCCCTCACGTGTGGTGGCTCGGTAATTATCATCATGTGGGGTAGGTCGTGGGGCCCAACATATGTCTTGGATTGACTCCATGATAAAAATTGCATCATTCTCCACTTTATTAACATTAATTCAAGACCTTACCCAAGCGAGGTGGGATAATATTTCTCAACAAACTGAATAGTGCTCGTCTTTTAAATCAGGAAAATCCATCATTCAGTCAGACAATGAATGGTTCTTCTTTTCACCTCGTGGAAAGAAGTATCCAAATGGCTCTCAAAGTAAAAGGGCTACTGAATCTGGTTACTGGAAAGCGACAGGGAAGGAACGCTTTGTAAAGTCAGGTTCGATCATACTCGGCACGAAAAGGACCTTAGTGTTCCACACAGGTCGGGCACCAAAAGGGCAGAGGACAGAGTGGATAATGCATGAGTATTGCACACAGGAAAAGTCCCAGGTTAGTGGGGTGACAACGACATCCAGCTGAGACCGATTTATGTTCTCCCACATGAATATGTTTGCTAATTATGTAGTGTTTCTTGATACTATAAATAGGATGCCATGGTGGTTTGCCGCCTTCGAAAGAACAGTGAGTTCCATTTAAATGAAAACTCAAGAAGAAATCCTCGTGATCTAATGGAATTGGCAGTTGTAAATGATAGTACGGCAGCGCTATCTGGTGGTGAACAGTCAGGAATGGTTGAAGGAGAAAAACTGGCAGATGGATATTCAAAGGAGTGTAGTAGTAGTTCCAATTCTCATTCGGTAGAACAGGTTGACACTGGCTCTGAATCGGATGAGAAACTAACCAATGAATTCTCTCACCACGAGTCTTCGAGCCACAACATGGTCAGTTTAGCTGATAACTTTGTAGACTTGAGCTACCTTTTGTGGTATATTACAATAATACCATGACTTTTGTGGATTACAACAATCTTTTTAACATGTCTCTAAACCTGTTTACCTTCGTGTTGCATGAAAATGTCATGAGCTTCCGGTAGCTGAAATTGATAGAGTAGTGAAAGATAATTCATAATTTTTTGGATAGGGTGCTTCATTTGAATAAAGCTTATTTTGTAGCTATCATTCAAAATATTTGAGAGTTTGATTTTATGTCAAATGATTCTTTTTTACCTATGTTCTTTCTTTGTTTACGTTCTTATTCTCTTTCTGAAGGAGGATGTCACAGCGATGAGGATTTATTGCAGCGAATAATTTACAAGGGTGTTATTTGCAATTTATAATACGATAGTTGACGAAATTTGCCCAAAGCTCCGGAAATTTCGGATTAATCAGCGTATCTCTTATGATTCATGGTGCATAGTTTGATCTTTTGGGGTATTTCCTGCAGAACTATGCTGAGGAAGAGGACTGTTATGCAGACATAATGAAAGACGATATAATTAAACTTGATGACGGAAAACTGTTACCAATGAAGCTCAACAATTCAGCACAGGAAGCTCAGGCTACCGGATCCAAACTTCCTTTCCAGGGAACAGCCAATAGACGACTCAGATTAAGAAGGATGAGACGGGAATCTTTTCAGGCGGGGTGGTTTCAGAAATATAAATTTGAGAAGAAGAATCTTCATGTTGCTAACATCTCTGACCGTCAGCAGGCACTGTCAGTCTTAATTGGGCCTTTTCAGACCATAAGAAGCAGACTTCCAGTGATGATGATGTTTCTGATCATGTTAATTTTGCTGGTATTTTATCTGCTTTTTACTGGAGATTTGTCGCGATCGAATAAGCTTAGGTACTTCCAGGTTTGAAGGATCATATGCATCTGATATCAACTGGTATGATTATTGTCTTCAATCCTGAGGTGACTTCAAAGATTGCGCAAATATAGACTTGAATGGTAATCGTCCCACAAGAATGAAAAGAGTAATATGAGTCGAGTTTTGGTCGTTGAAAGCGGGGTCGGGGTCGTGATGTATGTTTGAACTTATAGTGGTTTTCATTGTGTAGGTATTATTTCCAGAATAGGTTATTGGTGTGATATGCCCTTTAGAATATTTTAGTGTGTAATAGGTTTATAATAGGATGCGGGTTCATATTGTGTGCTGAATTATTTGTTTTTCGTGGTTCCTACATTTAGCATTTTACTCATATTTTATCTAGTTGAAGTCATGGAAACTACCGTTTCTTTTATTTTTCTTTTGTTTGTGTGTTTTGTGGTGGGGTGTACATTTTGTGATTGTGTTATCTCAGTTTATTTCACTGATTTGAATAAAATATTTTGTACAGATTTGTAATGTTTTAAGACAGAGGCCGCAGTCCAAGGTCTGAGCATGATGATCAGTTGATTCTTGATAGCATCAATTGTAGTAAGGTGAGCTGCTATAACATCCATTAATTGCTTGTGATGGGACTCGATAAATCCTTACAAATTGGATCTTTCTTTAGCCTTAAGTAATCATACATAGCTCGTTCGTTGTTTCCAAATCAAACTTGAGCAGTGGTGAGTAGTTAACTAGATGTTCGCTTTTGCTAGAGTTCGACAAACATGTTTGTACGTACCCGACTTAGGTTATATATATATGGCACGTGTTAGCTCTGGTTAGGTGGACTTGTGATCAAAGTCTGGGTAGTTGGACCTAGTACTGTTAATTTTGCCAATGTGACAATTGGGAGGTAGAGTAGCTAGCATGAGTACTAAATAACACTTACATCCTTGTACATCAATGAGCAAAGGGCCTTCATAGATTTGTTTCCCTAATTCTTGGACGAGGAGAGTAGTATACCGGATACTCCCCTGTTTAATTTACATGCCATGGATTGTACAGCACTAATGATTATGCTATAAAGTTCATATAGCAAATAAAAATGTTTCCTTAAGAAAAAGAACCTGATATATATTTAGCAGGATGTGAGGTACAAGTCACCCTTAGTAATTTGATTAGCTAGGATAGAAGATTACACAAGTTAGTGTATGGACGGGAACAGTCGCACAAGTATGCGATGCTAAGCAATGATCTTAACCCAATTTGTCACTATTCTCTCTTTCCTTCTTTGGTGAGTGTCACCATGTTAATTCAGCCTTGGAAGATGGTCATTAAAGAGTCAAAAAACAACGATATAATGTAGTCCAAGAACCCTTTCCAAATCGATGTGGGAGATGTAACTCTGACAGTGAGAAGCCTTTTGTCCTGTCCTCTAGGCCGGAGCTAATTAGCGTGCTAACTGTGCAGTTTATCGTGTTCTTTTTTTAATTTTCAGTTGTCGTTTTATTTCCTGATTGATAACTTTGTTCAAATTTGAATATTGTCTTAATGTACAACTCAATTGGACTTTGAATTTTTACCCTTTTTTTTTCTTACTCAAATTGCTAGTGGCTATCAAATTAGGCTCGCGGTATACTTTTTCTGGTCTGCAGCTAGAGGTAGCGGTGGTGGTGGTGGTTGATTAGCAACAAGAGAGTTCTCTACACTGGGCTTAGTTTTAGTGTGACAGTGATGAGCTTTGTTTGTGGTGGTGTCATAAATTCTCATTCTCAGATAGTTGCAGATGTAGCGTTACCGAATGTTGTGCATTCCTCTGCTTGAGTTTCTTTGAATGCAATATGAACTATCTGCTTTGCTGGTACCGTGGCATACAGCTTTTGGAAAAAAGAATCAGTGCTGTTAGGTGATAACTGCAAAAAAAAAACATTGTATGCTATAACGAGAATTATTGCGCCAATACTGCCCAATAAACATTCGGAATAAATACGAGAATTATTGCTGCACGGGGTTTTGTCGCCAAAGTTATTGTTGTATCTGGCAGCCAAATAACTCTGAATGCATGGTTAATTAGTTTCATCGCTATATGTTGTATCTGCAAATTGTGTTAGTTTTCGTTTGTGAGTTATGAATGACAACGTAACCCACGTGGTGGTACAGCTAGCGGGTTTTTATGTTGTTTCGAAATTTGTATATGCACATACACATGTAGTTTCGTATATAATAAGTTCATTCACGGATAGAAAGAATCAACGCTCTGAAGTATGATTCCGTCTGCAAAATGCCTGTATAAGTGTTTTATTTGCTCACCTCGTAAGGTTGTAAGCTATGGTGAGATTTGTCTCTAGCACGTATTCCCATCTGAAAAGACTATACCATGTATATTTGGCACATTAGCAATACTTCCCAGCCTGTGGATTTTTTGCGTGGGAACTTTTCGACTTATGCCTACACCAGAAAGTAATTGTTTCAAAATAATTGTTCTATCTCGAATGTCTCAATTGAACTTTTTTGTTCTCAGATAATTTAGATTGTGTTAGACACGCGGACATAGCAGGACAGGGATTCGGCCACACATTTGGCCACACGGAAACGTAGACACGAGTTTTTTAGTTTTTTAAAAAATTCCAAATTGTTGTACTTATATTAAATATTTTTTAGAACTTGTAGACTTAATATTTTTAAATACAATTAAAACTTATGATATTAGAACTAATTACCACTTATTACCTACTCACTAGTTATTGATGAAGATAGATTCAAATTAAACGCTCGTGTTAAATTTAAGTATTAATGTCAAACACAAATACAAGTTGAATAACAATTCAGAGCTATATAATACTTAAAAATATAGATACAACTAAATTCAAAGTTGTGCATAACTAAATAAAAGAATGTCAAACACAAATACAAATTGAATAACAATTCAGAGTTGTATAATACAAAAAATATAGATATTACTCAATTTAAAATTATGCATTAAAAAGTTCTTTTAAATCATTTACTTAGTTGTTTAAGCCTTAGGAATTTATATTTTTAACTCTTTTGTTTTTCAATTGTTAGTACACAATTTTTTCTTTTACATTAGAATATATAATTTTCTCTCGAACATACCTAAAATATACGAGCTATATTCAAGTCTCCGACAAGCAACTCTCGAAGATCGGAAAACGGTGTTAGAATTAATTTGTATTTATCATAATAGAGACGCGTCACATGATATATTGACAAGTGACGAGGCATTTGGGTTGAGTATCAGTGTCGAATACGTGTCAGACAAGAACAGGTGATGTTTTGAAGCGTTCGTGCATCATCGATTACAATTGGCGTGTGAGATTTTATTAACGAGAAATTAAAATCTTTAACAGGTCCCGTGAATTGGAGTTTATACTTTATGAAAGTGGAGGCAAGGAAATAATTCAATCTAACTTCAAAATAATTTGGAGTCTTTCAACAACACCGCATCTAATACTTATAGACGAAAATACTCTGGCCTCCAACACGTGTCCAGGCACTTGAAAAAAAAATCTTCAGTTAAATTTTTTCGAGAAGTCGATTGGGGGTCAAATTACAAAAATAGGATAAAGGTGTACGTGAATACAAAAGAAAGTTATGAGGGTATTTAGAATATGGGATCATACTTCCCTAGTTTGAGTGTTTTTACTTCTTTTTTTCTAGAAAGGAAGACAAATATGAGGAGGTGGACATAGAGAATCAAAATTCTTGTTAGAGCCATAAACTCCACAATAGTATACTTGGAACACCATTTTGTTTTTGGCAACTGTGACCGTTGTTGTCCAGTCAATTCGCTTTTCATTTTGAGATGTCCCAGTCGATTCGCTTTTCATTTGGAGATGTCCCAAGGTAGATTCTTGAAATGAAAAAGAATATAGGAAAGAGAGGAGAAATATATATATATATATATATATATATATATATTGGTGGAGTTTTTTAGGTCGGCATGTCATGTTTAAGAGCCCAAAACGGAAGAATCGAACAAAGACGATTCGATTCTTTTGGGACAATCGAATGTCATTATTGCCCTCTCACTGAGGGGCTCGCATTCCGGGATTTATAAATACCCCACTCATCGAGATTCACGCCACGCATTAACTATTATTCACCAACCTTACATAAATCGAATCAGCCCGTTCGACTGTCCGACTGTTATTGAGTTCGACAGTCTGACATCTGAGTTCGATTGTTAACAACCTGCAGGACCCGCTCGAGAGTTATCAGCATCGAACCGTCAACGGTTCGGTTATTCTCCAATTCGAGAGTTATATCAACATTGAACTGTATCGTTTTCATATTCGACCATTCGAGGCTATTTTAGTCATATTAGGCTTGTTAACGTGTAATAGGTGTTCCGGACAAAGCTGGTTCATTTATTGTAATAGGCTAGCATAGTTTGGTTTATTTTAGGCCCATTTGTATTGTACTTTCGGTGTATTGTAATCCAAACGAAATAAGAAAAAAAATATATAATATATATATATACGTGTGTGCATATATATATATATAAGGAATGAAATGTTGGAAAAAATATTGGTTTTAAGCGAATGTTTGATAATTTATTTTAATATGTTCTATTTTATTAAATTAAAATTTCTTTAGATTAGTGAAATCTATGTTACGTGTAGATAAGTCTTGTATATTTAATTATTCAAAACCAATCGGGGATAGAGAAATTAAATGCTTATGTTGGGTAGTTAAAATAAGTTACTTTGAAGAAAGTAAATGAACTGAGTGGAAAAGTGAAAAGTCAATATACCACATGAAAAGTTGGAGCTAAAATTGTTCACCTTTATTGTTGCTTTTGTGCATAAGGGTTTGGACCAAACAGATAAATAACAAAACGTGATTAAGTGTCAGAATCTAACTGGATCACTGTGTTTAATAGGCAAAAATCTAACATGAAAATCCAGTCAACAACGAACAGACACACCTAGTCAGCACGAATAGGTGCATAGTCCAACCAAAATGGTGTGAAATCTAGCGGGATTGAAAGAATGTGTTCGTCCAGTCACCCCCTTGGTCAACTTTCATAATCTATAAATAGACCCCCTACTTATTCATTTTCATTCGATTCAATACAATTCTTCCTTCTTTATGTATTGTTCCGAGAGTTTAAAATATATTTTTGATTAGTTGTTCTTAATATTTGAAGTGATGCTATATTAAGAAGATATTTGTTGCATCTTGGGAAACGATTGCCTATTAAATCGTAAGCGTCGAGCGTGGCAAATATCGTTTTAAAGAGAAAGAGTTCAACTCTTGTCTCGACTTTAAATTGTTGTTTTGTTTTTCTGAATTGCACTTGCTACAATCAACAGGCAAGAATACCAACTGGTGAAAAGAAGAGGAAGAAAAAAAAGACGATATAACGAAAAATTAGCTTACGTATGGTATATTGGTAACTTGATGTGATCAATAACTTGACAAAACTAAAATTTTAAATTAGTAAAATGCATTATTTGTAACTTCATCTATCTTTGAAAATGATTGACTTGTTGTGTTTTCTAATTTAAGTTTTGTTGTGAGCTTCGTAGACTAGTAAAAGTAATTGACTTAGACAGGAGTCCGTTTTTGTTTATAGGGCGGTGTGTTACTACAACACAATTTTGAATTGTAAGCTTGCGGTACAAGTAATAAGAGGAAGCATAAACATCTCGACCATCCCATATATATAAATTAAACAAGTAACAATGAGGTGTGAAGATGAGTGTCCATCAACATACATAGAGGAGACATCGACTTAAACGACTCAATACATAACAAAGATTGACACTCATCTTGCTAAAAATGAGATCATGGCTCAAAAATGAGTTTTTAATGAAAATGTTGAAGAATTAGCATATAGGGCTCAAGGTATGTTAAAAACTAACAAAGAGAAAAACCCTAAGTTCACACAATCATTTCGAAAGACAGAGAGAGTTATTGTATGTTACAGATGGGAGAAAGCTCAAACCAAAGCTTAAACCGATTTTGCATACATTACACGACAAAGTTTGAAGATCGATCTCAACGATCCAAGGAGAGTTCACAATCTTAGGGCCATTTCACACTATCAACTCGATGGATGAAGTAAAACTTGATTTTATATCCATAGTCAGTGTAAAGGACAACTAGATAGTGGTTGCAAAGGCTTCTATGTATCTTGAGAATAATTGCGATCATTCATTTGTTGATGGAATGCATTCCCCACTTTTCTCATCGTTAATGTTTTTGAAGAAGATGTCAAGTTTCACACATCTCAAGGTGTACATTGTAATACACAAGTTGAGATTTGTTGATAGATCTGCAGCAAAACATTTGAAAAAAACTGGTAAAAAATGTGAGATTTTAAATTTATAAGTGGAGTGACAACTCTACTATTTAAAGTTGTACGTTGTTGCACAAGACTCAGACATTGTGATGTTTGGAGAAATAGGACAAATAACGGTTGAAGGACTACATTTGAAGAGAAAGCAAAAGTGTGAAACCTTAGTTCAGAATGACCTAAGTCTTGAAATGTACACTCGACAAAAAGATTTGCCTATAAAAAAGCAAAAAATTCATAAACGCCTACACGATGACATCATTTAAAATTTGGACACATGATGATCCCACATAAATCATTGACTTATGTCAAGCTATTAACATTAAAAATAGTGTTTCTAAGAAGGCAAAATATATAAGGGCAAACTAACCATGCTCTCTCTCATATATTGGATGGAATTTTAATTATTTAGAATAAAAGCATCAAACTCCTCATTGTTTGGCTTGCTTTTCAATTTACTTGTAATTTTAAAAAACACAACTTTTGGACCTTAACCTTTACAAAAATGTATGTACTATCATATGATTACTTATTCTTTTTGAGAAGTTATAAAAATAAAATATTGTAAAAACAGTCCAAATAATAGAGTTGTTTAACTTGTTTTACTCCTATTATTGATTAATTAAAGCACATTATCCCCAAAAATTTCATGTAAAAGCAGTGTAGAAGAGAGAGAGAGAGAGAGAGAGAGAGTATTATAATAATAGTCCAAGAAAAATGTCTGCTAAATAAAACTCATCTACATTCAATCACTATCGATTTTGTGTTCCCATTCCACCCTAATCACCTGCCATTACTGACCTTTCAATAACCACCCTTTTCAGTTCATTAATTAATTAAACTGGCCTTGTGTTGTCATATAAATAAATCTTCCATTAATTGTCCTGAAGAGTCTTCTAATAACGACTTCAATATTCTCAAGAATCGATCATTGAGCTCTGATCCTGGTCAGTTCTTTCTTTTTACTTTATTCCCTAACTGGGTTTCTCCAATTTTTAATTTTGAACCCTTCTACAATTATTAATTTACACCCAATTCGGGTTAAATCCCATTTTTAACTCTTGTGCGTAATGAAAGTGGAAGTCTTTGGTGAAGTGGTTAGATTGCACACTACATTTGTATTTAGTTCTGTTCTGTTCTGCAATTGCCCACTTCATTTTTTGTTACTAATCTCACCTTTTATTTGTCAATTTGTGTAAATTTTGGCCTTTTCAAAGTTATGGTCTTTGATTTTGGTTTTTGGGCTTACTTTTGATCAGTAGGTTTTGTCGAAGGATATTGGAATTATGTCGAGGCCGATGCTCCTCGTTTTCCTGTTGATGGTATTAATTATCACTTCTCAATTTGAATGGAGGCAGCCATTGGTGAGCGATGTCGATACAAGCTTCAGGGAGTCTCAGAAGCAGCAGCAAATTTCAAAGAGAGAAGAAGGCGTCAAAGAGAAGGTATTGCTCAGCTATCTTTCGTCTTTCGGTCGGCATTGTTCGATTTGAATGTTCTAATCAATTACGCAAACTCTTACTTATAGTAAGCAAGTTAATAAATATGTGTGTTTTGGTAATTCCTTGGTAAGGTTTTCTCGGTGTTTCCTTTTGTTTGGCTTCTATGGTGTGTTTTTGTTGTGATTTGATGCTCTTTTGTGATACTTGGGATGTTTTAGTGGATTGGAATTGACGAGATTCATCTGAAGTAAAAGTTTCTTTTTCTTGTCTGTCAGTGATTTGTTTCTGTCGTAAAATTTACTCATAATTGTTCTTCATTAGGTTACTACTGGAGATTCTTGTACCAACTTGTTTTTTTCTGGCATTGAGGTGTTTGATTTATATGTTATATGTATCATAAATCTTAAATGTGCCTATGTAATGCACATTTAATAATCATGTGATACAAACCAATATTCATTGATACCCTGTTCTTAATATTTGTCCTCTTCCCATCATATGACTTTTCAATTTCTAAAGGTTGAAGAAGCTTTGCTTTTATATAGCACTGTCTTAAGCACCATTCTCATGCTATGTTACTTTGTTTGTAGACCTGCCACCTTTGTCTAGATAGTAAATATTGAATTAATGGATTCTTCAATCAGTCTTTTTTAAGCTGCCTTTGGTGGCTGAATGTTGTCCGATGGATACTTGTGTAATAAGTCTTAAAACTGAAATATATAGGACATATTAATGTATAATCATGATCGGTAAAGCTTAGTTGGATGTTTCTTCAAATTTATGCTAGGATTCTTCTTAGTAAGATATGCAGAGTGGCACTTAAGCAGAGTTTCATTAGCATTTAACTGGTGATCTCTTTCCCGGCATCTTGTTTCATCGTATTGAGCTATATTATTTGCTGCAACAGAGAAACATATACAACGTATGAAATGACGACTGCATAGATTTATGACAAAGATGGTCTTTTAATGTATTATATAGCTCAGATACTGGGACTAGTCTGTGTTCTTTGGAGCCTTTTCTTCTTTTTTCATCTGTGATGTGTGGGATGCTGTGAGCTGTAAGTGTCTTCTTTTTGTGGTCATGACTTATGATCCGCCACTCAAGTAAAAAAGGGAGATTTACTTTAGAAAGGTTACACAAAATGTATTAGGAGAATAAATGTAAGAGCTCTGTTTTTTGGGAGCAGCTAGGTTAGTGGGGGCCATTCCAGTTACGATCAAGTATGGGGAAAAGTAAAGTGCATTTTCTGATTTTGAATCTAGTTTTGTGGTATCAGGGAAGGACATGATTATTGAACCCAGGAGGATATGGTTATTGGTATGTCATAATATCATGGAATAACCAATCTAAGAAAAATGTGGCCGAAAGCATCCAGTGGCTCTCTTTTATTGAATACAAGTTGCTAGAACAACTTTTGGTGATACTCCACAACTTGCTATAACCATTTTTCTCTGTCTTGTGGGTTATGAGTGATGAATTTAATATTGACTTAATAGTCAAACTTGTGTACAAGCCTCGTGTACTGACTTAATACTTAACAGTCAAAATTATGTGCAAACCTCATGTACGCTCTTTGATGCATCATTTATGAATATTTCCTCTAGGTGCTTCGATGTTCATTAAAAAACCTCTCGTGGCACCCATTTTGGTCCATAAAGAATAACTGTGTCTGTATGTTTATGGAAAGGCAGATATCTTGTCTTCTGCTTGAGATACCTAATAATATTATTTTAAATCCTGATTCTGTGTTAGAGTATAATGTGACTCACAAGCCCAGTAAATTGCTTTAATAACCTTTTCTTACATTCTTTACTTGCTTTATTTTTGAATCTTGGTTGTTGAATTGGTGAAATTGGCAAGAAGCTTCAAATAGAAGTTGAGAAAGTTCTCGTGAAGCAATCAAATAGTGCTTTACATGTCCACCAGATCTTTGGGTTTTTTTTATTATTATTTAGGGATCGAGGGAGTTAGCCTTGGCTTTGTCATTTCCTGGGTGTGCATCCTAGCGCTGTTGACTGATAGTAATATAATGTAACAGGAGAATATTTGCTTATCAGTAATTTTAAAAATGATAAGCAAATTGTGTACCACATTCGTCGTGTGTGAGCTTTATCTTCTAGTCTTTAAAACACGTGTCTACATGTACTATGCTATACAATGAATATCTAGGTGGTATTTCATCTTAAGCCATTTCTAGTGTCTGGCTTTCATTTTTTCCAAAATAGACTTTCAGGGGGTAGAATGATGAACTCTACATTTGGCATATATTATAGTTTATTAACATTTTTCAGCACAACGTCTGCTGTCAAGTTTAGTAAATTGTGTTGTATATTCTTGTAAAAATGAAAATGCCTAGTTTAATTTGCTACAGTGGGCTTATGGCCATCAAGAAAAGTGAGTCATGGATCCATTTTTCGTGGCAGCAAGAGAGAAGTAGTGTCTTTACTTAATCTGTATCTATACTACTTTCTTGTGGTGGAGCTTATTCAACGTTGCAACAGTTACCGTTTAAATTAGAAGAGTAACTATATATACACTTCTTTTGGTTTGGTTTAATTGCAGAAAACATCCATGAAGTTTGAATAGTTACAAAGTCATCCCTTAAAATATGCACACACATTATATATTGGTCCAATCTAGAGAGACTAAGCTTGCACAAAAGTTTCAATAACTGCCAGTCCACCCTACAGTGGTGTCGCTGTAATGTCACTTCAAATTTCAAATTATTCAGGACAGAGAGGAAGTTTTTGTAATTGAACCAAACCTTATAGTTCATGTAATTAACCTCTACTTGTATTAAACAAAATTGGTTTATTTCTGCATTCACATTGTATTATGGAGAAAGATCAGCTAGGGGTGATTAATTTACTTGATCTAATTTTTACGCTGGTTTTCTTATTATGAGTAAGACATGATGTATCAGTTCTAAAGCTTGACTATGTGTACTCAGAATGCGGCCACTTCCTCTTGCTAGTCTATGCAAGTTTAAATGAACTTGTATCCTCCACCCCCACCCCCATTCCTTTAACAAGTTGTATTAATTTATATATACTACACGAAGACGTGAAATGAGCGCATTTTATATTGGGATTTTCTTTATGAAATTATGCATTTGCCAAGCGTCTCATTGTGTCAATTTCAAATGTACCTACTCTAAGGACCTCCATTGATCCGCTTATTTGCAGATTATATTGTCACAAGAGAAGAACATCCAGAGGTTAAACGAGCTTGTTCGAAGTCTTAGGGAACAACTACAACAGTGCCGGAGTAATAATGAAACATTGAACAGAAATCTGAGCTCGTTGGCCGAAAACGCTATTGAACTTGAGCGACAGCAGATTCTGGAGGACTGACCACTGAGCTTCAAGTCCTTGTAGTGCCCACTGTTTGTGCAATAATTTGATCTTTGTTCCATAGTTATATTCTTTTTCCTTCACAGTAGAGTACGATGAAACTGTATGGCCCTTGGTAACCTATTACTGGTGCTGACGGGAAACAAATTTATATGATCTGTTAATACTTAATAGTCTGATTAGTAAAACTCTGTTGACAAACCATTTAGAGGAGTACAACAGTGCATCAAGTGAATATGGGTGAGCTAAAACAAAATTATTTTGTATAAGTAAGAATCACCATTTCATCCCTTTCTTTCTTTCAGAATTTCAGTTAACATAAGTTTTGGTTGGGTATAGTTTCAAGAGGGAGAGATGCATATTTGGCCACTCAAGTTTGTCCTCAAGAATACTTAAGTCAGCCAAGTTTCAGGAGTGCATCTTTTAGCCACTCAGTTACGATCTTTTTTTGTTTTTGCATGTTTATAAGTCACCTTAGGCCAGTCAATCTAACGGTCAACTTCTCAAATTAATAGATATTCTGCATACCTGGGGTCAATTTCAAGTTGATTTGTGATGAAAAAAGAAAGGTGGTTGTCAAGTTACATCCTGTCTCAGGGCAGTCCTCTAATATATATATTTCTTGAGGCGGATTGTTAAAATTAAACTAAATTTATTTGATAATTTACGCTGCACAAAAAATGTATACAAGATAAATCGAACTATATTTTTAAAATGTTATTATTTGGTTTGAAGTATATTTGTCAAAAATATATTTGATATATTCAAAACTAGTTTCTTGTATTTAATTGAATAATAGTATTTATTAAAAAAAAAATATAAAACAAGACATCAACAATATGTATACATTACTGTAGTGTAAGGTGGTATAAAACAAAATACAACTGCGTTTGCAACAACAACAACAACAACAACAACAACCAAGCCTGTAATCCCAATTAAATTGGGGTAGGCTATATGAACCATGAATGAATCACGTCGAGTCGTGAACATGAATCTCCTGCCTCCATAGGTTTCGATTGACGAGCATGTCTTCATTTAGATCTTTTAGCTTCATGTCGTTCCGTATGACCTTCATCCACGTCTTTTTCGGTCTCCCACGAGCTCTAGCCGTCTGTCCTAAGTCGAGATCTTCAACTCGTCGTACCGGTGCATCTATGGGTCTGCGTTTAACATGCCCAAACCATCTTAAACGATTTTCTCGCATTTTCTCGTCAATGGCCGCCACACCCAATTTATGCCGAATATCTTCATTGCGCACTCTATCTCTCCTAGTGTTACCGCACATCCACCGAAGCATGCGCATCTCTGTAACGTTCATTTTCTGTGCATGACTTTGCTTAATAGCCCAGCACTCGGAGCCATAAAGCAAAGCAGGTCTAATAGCCGTACGATAGAACTTTCCTTTAAGCTTTAAAGGAAAGTTACGATCGCACAGAATCCCTGTCGCACTCTTCCACTTTGTCCATCCAGCCTGGATGCGGTGGTTGACGTCTCCATCTAACTCTCCATCCATCTGCAGTATGGAGCCTAAATACCGAAAATGCGCACTTCTCGGTATCTCTTGGCCATCCAATTGAACCGTGCCATCGTTGTTTCTTCGTTGTTTGCTAAACTTGCATTCGAGGTACTCTGTTTTTGTTCGACTTAGTCGAAATCCTCGCGCTTCTAATGTTTGTCTCCATCGTTCTAATTTAGCGTTAACTCCCATTCTCGTCTCATCGATGAGGACAATATCGTCTGCAAACAACATACACCATGGGACTCGGTCTTGGATGGCTCTGGTGATTTCATCAATTACAATGGCAAACAAAAATGGGCTCAAAGCTGACCCCTGATGTAAGCCAATTGTAATTGGAAAGGCGTCTGTTAAACCGCCACAAGTTCGGACACTTGTCACCACATTCTCATACATATCTTTTATGATGTTGATATATTTAATGGGTACCCCCTTCTTCACCAAGGTCCACCATAATACATCTCGCGGTACTTTGTCATATGCCTTTTCTAAGTCGATAAAGACCATATGCAAATCTCTACTCTTTTCTCGAAAGCGCTCAATGAGCTGACGAATCAAATGGATGGCCTCTATGGTCGACCTTCCGGGCATAAATCCAAATTGGTTCTCAGATATGGGAACAATTTGTCTCAATCGGTGTTCGATCACCCTCTCCCATAGCTTCATGGTATGAGACATAAGCTTTATCCCACGATAGTTAGAACAGTTTTGGACATCGCCCTTGTTCTTATATAGAGGTATTAGCGTACTCTTCCTCCACTCTTCTGGTATTTTATTTGTTCGCCATATTTTGTTAAAGAGGTCCGTCAACCAGGTCACCCCTATCTCTCCCATGCTTCTCCAAGCCTCAATAGGGATACCATCTGGGCCAACGGCTTTTCGAGTCTTCATCCTCTTCAAGGCATCTTTGACTTCCGACCTTCTGATACGGCGCATAAAATCGCGGTTCAGGTCCTGAGGGGACTGCGAGATGTCACCCACTGCTTGGGTGAGGCCTCCATTGAACAGGCCCTCGAAGTATTCCCTCCACCGTGCTTTGACCTGATCCTCACGCACTAAGACATACTGACCTTCATCTTTGATGCATTTCACTGCACCTAGGTCTCTAGTCTTCCTCTCTCTAATGCGAGCAATTTTGTATATATCCTTCTCGACCTCCTTGCTATCCCTCTTCTCATAAATTTCCTTGTACACAGCCTCTCGCGCTAGTCCAACAGCTTTCTTTGCTTCTTTCCTGGCTAGCTTATACTTTTCAAAGCTTGCTCCATCATGGTTCTTCTTCAAATCCCTGTAGCAATCCCGTTTGGCCTTGATTGTCGCATTTACTTCTTCATTCCACCATGACGTGTCTTTACCTATCAGGCTACTACCTCGGGATTCACCTAAGAGGTCTTTAGCTACCTTCTTGATACAACAAGCCATTTTGGTCCAAGTTGCATCTGCATCGTCCTCAGTCTTCCAGTCTACCTCTTGAACCACTCGCTCTACGAAGGCCTTTTGGGTAGACTCCTTAAGCCGCCACCACTTAATTCTAGGTTCCAACCGGCGCCTACTCCTCTTCACTCCTTGTCGCAGTCTAATATCCAACACCAAAAGCCTATGTTGCGTAACCACACTTTCCCCGGGGATGACCTTGCAATCTATGCAACGACTTCTATCTGCCCTCCTAGCTAAGAAGAAATCTATTTGGCTCTTATTTGACCCACTCCTATAAGTGACCAAATGAGACTCTCTCTTCTTAAACCAAGTATTTGCTACAAGCAAATCATAGGAGAGGGCGAAGTCTAAGATAGCGTTTCCCGGCTCATTGCGATCCCCAAAGCTATACCCGCCGTGGATGTCCTCGAACCCATCACGGCTAGATCCTACATGACCATTAAAGTCACCTCCAATGAAGAGTTTCTCGCTACTAGGGATCCTTTGTACCATCTCGTCCAAATCTTCCCAAAACTTACGTTTCACGGCTTCGTCTAGTCCTATCTGTGGTGCATAGGCACTAATGACATTCAAGATATCCTCGCCTATGACCAACTTGACCAGTAAGATCCTGTCGCCCTTCCTTCTGACCTCCACCACGTCCTCGAGCCAAAGCTTATCTATGATGATCCCAACACCATTTCGGTTCTTCTCTGTCCCGGTATACCAAAGCTTACAACCCCAAGGGTCTACTACTTTGGCCTTTTCACCAACCCACTTGGTCTCTTGCACGCACAAGATGTTGATCCTCCTCCTAGACATTGCCTCAGCTAGCTCGGCCAATCTTCCTGTGAGTGACCCCACATTCCACGATGCAAGGCGAACTCGTCGTTCCTGGACTAACTTCTTTACCCTCACCCGTCCTGGAAGGTGAGGGAACCCTTGCTCATTTGACACCACACCCGGGCGTCGATGTGGCGCGTCGCTTCCGGGCGACGACCTAGCAACCCTTGCCCAATTATCACTACACCCGGGATCCGATGTAGCGCGTCGCTGAGTAGGGAACGCCCCAACGAAATTCATAGTATGGTTCATATCATAGGATGTGACGGGGTTTTTACGTTGGCTGTCACAAGCAAAATTCTAAAAAATAATAATAAGCTTTTCTAATTGAATAAGTGTTTTTGACTATTCGTAAATTTCAATATTTTCAGTTATTACATATTTTTTTAGGTAAATAGTCCTAAAATATCAAAACTGGTATTAGAAACGCTTTCTGCTTATGTCGATAGGTTTAAATATGGTTATACAAAGTTTTAACTCTAAATTAATTTCAAAACTTATTAATTGAAATACTTTTAGAATTTAAAATTAAATTATGAACTTCTAATGGTTTGCAAATATCTCCTAATGTTTTACATAATTTTTGACTTTAAAACTTTGCTGAAACAGCGGTCGTAAATCGTAAGTTCCTAATCTAAACTTTAGGAGTTAGGACACGTCCTAGGAGCACGCATACCTTTTTGGGTACAAATCCTAGTCCAGTAGTCCTAACTCCTAGTCGTAATTCTAAAAGGAAACAATTAGCGTCTATCCTTATCCTACTAACTTTCCATATTTTAATAATAACTTGCGTGTTAAACTCAAGAAACTAAAAATAAATATCTTCTTACTCTCCTACAGGGACTAGGATAGTTGGCTTATATGGGAAAAACTTATATGGACCAGGTCCATATGAATAGTATGGACCATGCGGACCATATTTGTCAGGATATTTGCCTATTAGTCCCTAAAGTTTTAAGGATAATGAATCGGATATTTTACTTGGTAATAATTATAATAAGATCCCCAATAAGTTTTCGTTAAATTTTCTAATTATCTCGACCATCCAAAATGGTATCAGAGCATGGTTTATTTATTTTATGTGGTTATTTATTTATTATTTACAACTCTTTATTACCTTATGAGAGGAGTTTTTCAAAAACATGAGTAATCCAGTGATGGATGACATATGGGATCTCCCATATCAGTTCTATTATAGAACACACAAGTGTGCGAGTATTAAGAAGCAAATCATTGCTTTAACGAGCTATCGTGAGTACCATAACACGATGATTAAAAATCACGATGTCCTATGTTGCGATCGTGAGCTACGAGGTGATATTTGCCCCGTCAAGGTGGCAAGGCAGGAAATGTTTAGACAACTTACGATTAGTCTAGAAAAAGCTAAAAAGCAAAGTTCTATACTAAGCCTGTAAGATGCCTGGTATTACACTTGAACGAGAACTCCAGATCTTGATAACTAAGTTAGATGACCTAGCTAGTTATAGACCAGACGATATACATGCCATTAGAGTCAAATTCATTAGAGTTAATGGTCTCTTGGCAAGTATTGCGAGAATTAATAGATTAATCACTGAACGTAATAACCGTTCTTCATGAGTAATCTAGTTTTGCCAGATTTCCACGAGCTCGTGCCAGATAGCTCCAAGCTATCCCAGGACCTTAGGGAAGTCCAGAAAACGGTGCAAGCATATGGCAATCGCCAACACTATGTGCCCGAGCTGATACAGGAAATCAGAGACAAGCTTGAAGCCATGTCTCGACGACAGAAGGAGATCTTGGAAAAGATACAAGATATCCAGCAACGAGTCAAGAGCTTGGAATCCATACCAAGGTCGTCCGAAAGAAGGAAAGTCGGATGGTTACCGCCATCTTTCGGGAAGGAGCCTTTGCTACATCAAAAGGGCAAAGCAGTTCAGGTCAAAAGAGAGATGACCACGAACGAGAAGCTGGAAGCCCGGATAAGGGGAGAACCTAGCACGAAGTGAGATCATGTCCAGATTCAGAATTGACGATTTCAACTTCGAGGTAGGGCGAGACCTTGCCGATCTAGCTGAATCACTTTCAGGCCTCAGCCTGGAGAACGTGCAGACGTTTGGTGCAATTGTACCAAGTCAAGGTCCTCCACCGGGACAATCAAGTCAAGGTCCTCCACCAGGACAATCAACAGTTACCGAAGGTGCCGGATCTTCCATCCCTAATCGAGATCCAATTCGGGAAGAGCCAGCCCGAGAAGAAGCCATGCCACACCAGCATGATTTTGTTGCAGGGAATATGTACAATCGTATTCCAACAAGAACAAGAGCCAGAAGACCAGATGTTCATGGAACACCATACGGAAGATCTCAACTCGATCCAATTCACCCGTATGGGCTCATGCTCAACTTGGATATTTTAGACTTCAAGAACCGCGAAGCCCTGATCGATGAATGGGCAGCAGCTATGAGAATTGCGGCGGCAACGCTTGAACTCGACAAAGAAGGATTCATCATGATGTTACAGATGAGTCTAGAAGGTTCAGTCAAGGTTGGATGGGAACATGGAACTCCAGAAGTTAGAGGTGGAGTCCTATCTGGCGAGTCTCTCAAAGACATCGTTGATAGAATGGCGAGGCTTTTCAAAATCTACTTCATCGGAGAAGGATACTTTGTGGATCCTCAGACCGGAGGAGGTGACCAGGAGAAAGTCAAGAGGTACGAACAAGCGCTGTATAGCCTGGAGCTACATGACATATGTCAGGTTGATCTATACATCAAGTTGTTCACCGAGTACAGATGGAAGAGCCGAATTGCAGAAGACACGGCGCTTCCCCTTTTCTTCGCCAAGATCCCAAGCCCATGGCGAGAAATGTTACTACGAGAGTATATTCCTTTGGGAATAGACACGGTGGCTCAAAGGATGTCTTTCCTCAAAGCCAAATTAAGTGAATGGTGCCAGAAGGCAGCAATTCAAAAGAATTTCAAGAGGCTGAAACGTATCAATAAATCAGCCCGGCTTTGCTGCGACGATAATGACGTTCCAACAGTCATTGGAGCACCAGAGAGACATCAGAAGAGGAAGAAGCATAGGGATCATCCCTATGAGCATAGAACCAAGTTCACCAGAAGATCTTCGTGGAAACCAAGAAGATTCTGGTCAAAACAAAAGGCCCGAAGTTACAAATCAGGGCAGAGGACAGGACCCAGTCGTGGAAGGACGTCGTCCAGTCAGGGAAGTACCAGCAGAACACCAGTTAGGCGAACTTTCAGGAGAGCACAAACACGTGCTAATGAAAGCTTCAAAGATTGTAACTGTTGGACATGTGGGGCCAAAGGACACATCTCAACGGATTGTCCTAAGAACCAAGAGAGAGGTGTTAGACAGTTCGAATCTACGCCGGAGTTCGAAGAGGCTGTCTACTTTCAGGACCTTGTTCAGGTATACCGGTTTGAAGATATCCCTTCAGACGAAAGTATATATGAAGAAGACGAAGGACCAGATGAGTCTTCAGAATCAGAATCAGAATCAGACTGAAGACGAGGAGATCTTCCATCAGGAAGTTCAAGAAGACAGGACAGGATTTTTCTCACAAACAAGCATTTCTCACAAAGCCTTGATGAGAATTATGCGAGAAGATCCAAAGTTGAGAGTTTACGATGGTTTCACCATCGGAAAAATGGAGAGAGCCTTAGCCCAGCTAAGCTTCAGAAGGAGGAAACATCACATCATCTACAAGGTGACAGCGGGAGAAATTGCTATCCCAATGGAGCTGACCAGTAATGTGATGGAGATGCAGCTAGTTCCTATGAATGAAATCAAGGAGGAACTAAAAAGACTCAGGCCGGAGATCGCGCAGAAAATGTCATGGATCCATATCGGAGCCATAAGAATTCTGCTCAAAGCTACGTTCAAAGAAGGAATCAATTCCCCAATTGACATTGCCGTCTTTGATCGAAGGATCCAGAATCTGCGAGATGCATGTCTTGGAGGTATTTCAGGAAATCTATTTGCGGGAAAGGTGGCAACATTCATTTATCCGAAGATTGCCTTTAACCTTGCCGATAAAGATTTCAGTAGAGTCCTAACTCTACATCAGGATTTCAAAAACAAGGAATTAATGAAGGAAGGAAACCGTCCTTACTCCATTACATACAGTATCTCCTATGCGCTCTCAAATACTCACCACTCAGATCTCTTCCAGAGGAATGAGTTTGTTGAGATACCGGAGATCTTTGAAAAAGTCGCACATGCAGTCAGGCCAGAAATTTCCAGCCTACCGCATATTCATGAAATGGATTTAATCATCCGCGACCAACCAGTGTTTGGCAAAGATACTAGCCAGAGATTCGAGCCAAGAACGGTCTCTTTCCGGGAAAACAGGATGCAAAGCCTTACCTGGGGAAAGAAACCAATCATGGAGGTTGTGATTGAACCAAAGAAATTCACAACAAAAGGAGAACTCCAATGTCCAGGAGGATGGGGAGAAGTCGAAGTCATCTTCGACACCACCCAGAAAGATAATACGTTACCATGCGACGCATTGTATTATCTCAAGCAGCCATTTGTTGGTAGGTATCAGGGAAACCTAAAGCTAGGTGGACTTGATTTTATTATCAACGGACGAGCAGGAAAGATCCCAGAACAACTCGTTCTCGGAATCGATTTTCTCGAGGATCACAAACCTTGGGAAAAGGTGCCGGAAGGAATGGAGTTTACGGTGGAAGGAAGAAGATACCGGCTCAAATGACCACCAGTCCATTCTCTATCTACATCTCAGTAGGGATGTTATACGAGAAATATCGGGCCGAATACTTTGCAACGTATATCGACTCAGGAGCAGGAATTTGCGCAGCAAAACCAGGAATCTTTCCAGAAGAACTCGGGGAAGATTTACCAGCTATTGCTGGAAGGGATTTCTCAAAGAAGATCATCATCTTCAAACGAGGAATAAAACAGGCTGAGATATTAATTGGAGGAGCAGGAGGTACCCCATGGTACAAAGTGAAGACGCCCCCAATTTATTTCCATGATACCGGAGCCGATATCTTACTCGGCAACAATTTCCTGCAAACATTCAAACGTTTTACGCAGGATAATGAAACAAGGCGTCTTATCCTCACAACAATTTGTGATCATAAGATTTTGGTGCAGCGGTTGACGCAAGCGTTTCACCGGAGACTGCCAATTCAATTTCGCAGCAAGCGTGGTGATGAAGGACGACTTCTACACCCAAAAATGCAAGACCAGAGGAGGTATGGTAAGGCAATCCTACAGCTTAGGAATGAAAGCTTAGGCGGACAGAAAACCAAAAGGATCAGGGATGAAACGATCAAGATCCTTAAGGCCAGCCTTGAACCAAGTCCTCATATTGACATCACCACTGAAGAGCAGATTTCAATAGAAGATGTCAAGGCAAAGATTCAGAGGAACTACGAAGAAGATCCTCTGGCATGGTGGAACAAGAATGAACTCAAAGCTACTCTAAGAGTTCAAAAGGGAAAGGAAAACGAGCTGGTCAGATATAGACCCATCCTCATGAACCAGGAGGATCGAAAGGATATGCAGATGATTCTCAAAGAACATCTGAATCTGAAGCTCATCTCACCAGGAGTTTCTCCTTACAGCAGTCCGGGGTTCTTAGTCAGGAACCATGGAGAGATCAAGAGAGGAAAGCCGAGATTGGTGATCAACTACCAAGGGATCAACAAGATCTTGGAATTCGACGGGTATTACATCCCGAACCGAGAGCACCTGATCAACTGCGTTCAGAACGCGAGAATCTTCTCCAAGTTTGACTGCAAATCAGGTTTCTACCAAATCAAGATGGATGAAGAAAGTAAGAAGTTTACGGCCTTCTCCACACCGCAAGGTCACTATATTTGGAATGTCATGCCAATGGGATTGGCTAATGCGCCCCAGATATATCAGAGGAAAATGGATAATCTTTTCAAAGATTATTTCAAGTTCATGTTCGTCTACGTCGATGATATCCTCATCGCCTCAAAGAACGTTCAAGACCACATCAAACATTTGGAGATCTTCTCAGATGTTTGCCACAAAGAAGGATTAGTGCTGTCACAGAAGAAGGCAGTAATTCTTACAAGGAAGATCGAATTCCTTGGAGTCGAGATTGACGAATCAGGTATTATCCTCCAAAATCATTTGGTGGAAAAGGTACGTGACTTTCCCGACGACCTCAAGACGGTTAAACAACTCCAAAGTTTTATGGGGTTGGTTAATTTCGCTGGAATGTTTATTAACAATCTGGCAAGTTACAGGAAAACATTTAGTCCATTACTGAAGAAGGATGCTGAGTTCAGATGGACAAATGAACACAAGGAGACAGTACAAAAGCTTAAAGCTATCTGTCAAGATCTCCCTAAGCTTGCAATCCCCAATGACGAAGATGATTTGGTACTCTATACGGATGCAAGCGACCACTGGTGGGCGGCGGTTCTTACCAAAGTCGAGCCAAAAGGAGAAGTGCCATGCAGATACTGCAGCGGTCTCTTTTCGAAAGACGAGGCAGCAAGATGGCACATCAACGAGAAGGAATTCTTTGCAGTTCGAAGGGCCTTCAAAAAATGGCCTTTATTCTTACTAGCTAAAAAATTCACTCTTAAGATTGATAACACTAGCGTCAAGGCTTTCTTAAAGAATAAAATAGAAAGCAAACCTGAGAAAGCTAGGTTATTGAGATGGCAAGCTGAATGTCAATATTATAATTTTGATGTTCAAATTATTAAATCTCATGAGAATGTTCTTGCAGATTTTCTGACTAGGGATGGAGGCAAGTGAAGCCAACACCATCCTTACGAGATGGAGACACCACAGGGATAACCTGGAGGAACTCCGAAAGGCGATTGACGGCCTGACAATCAATGCTCGGGCCTCCGGTCATGTTCAAGAAAGGGACCTTTTCAGGGTTCAAAGCTCGATGAAGGCAACTTTATTGGGTAGCACGAGTTTATGGGATGGCCTTACGGTACCCCTATCACGAGATGCCTCCACATCTAAACTTAATGTGGAAATACAGGCTAATACATACGAGTTTGAGGATCCGAGTAAAATCGGACCAAGCAGTGATCCTTTCGAGGAAAACACTGATAAACGAGCTGATTCAAGAGGGGAAAACCCGACGGAATCCCAGAATACTTCTTCAAAGAAAGAAGACAAGTCTGATTCAAGAGGGGAAAACCCGACGGAATCCCAGAATACTTCTTCAAAGAAAGAAGACAAGTCTGATTCAAGAGGGAAAAACCCGACGGAATCCCAGAATACTTCTTCAAAGAAAGAAGACAAGTCTGATTCGAGAGGGAAAAACCCGATTGAATCCCGGAATACCTCTTCTAGAAAAGAGGACGAGATTAGTCTTAGACCCCATTCGGGATCATCTAAGATAAGAAACGAGCCTAGAGTACCCCTGATGGAATATCAGAGAACCTGGGAAAAACTACACACGAGAACAGGATTAATTCCTGGAAAGTCCGTGGCCGACTGGTCCGGAAAATACCCGAGGATATGGGCACTGCCAGGATCAAAACCGGAAAGTGTACAAGAGTGGTTCGACTTTGGCTGTCTAGCCTCAGTATTTACCACATCACCGAGTTTCCTGGAGATTTCAAAATTACCAGGATGGATCTACAGGAACGTTTACGAAACGTGGAGTATGAATAATACCCTTGCAAGAGGTGATACTTTGGAGATAAAATTTATCTCAGCAGCACCGGAGATTGCAGGAAAAGGATTCCAACCAAGCTTTCACTTCATCAAGATACAAAGACCAAATACGAAAGCTATGGAATTCATCAAACCACCACCCAAGGAACTTTGTCTGATTTCCCCAATCAACGAAGACGAAATCTCAACAAGAAGAGCGTGGGGATTCTGGGTCTGTCTCACAGAGATGGACAAAGTCAAGTATTCGTTCAAATTATTTCACAATAATGAGAACGGATCATTCATGCTCAACAGCATGACCAACCACACCACAGATTTTGCTGAAACCGCGTTCGAGAAGAAGCGGCAAATGTTGTGGAGAAACGAGATCCCGGCGACCGCCGAAACACGTCGGAAGGTTTGTAACATGATACACGCCGGGCGATGGAATGAACGGATTTGCGACAAGTGTCCCGATCAAAGGGAGCCACTTTTCGGAAAAGGATTCCCGATGAAACGGGACAAAGCAGGATTTGACAAAGGGGGCCCCTCAAAAAAGGGAAAGATGTCGCGTGCTGGTAAATGGACCACTTTTGCTGAAAAAGAACAAGAGGCCATGTGAGGGACTTGGACAGCTGAACAACCAGGGCCACCCACGTGAACAAAACAGCCCCCACTGACATAATGGAGGGACCACGTGACTCAGAAGATAAGGAAGCAGCCATGTGATCAAGACAGGACAACCTCCACTACCATGGAGGGACCACAGGAGCAAGTGGAACACGTCAATTCCACTCAAGAATATTGATGAAGTCCGGATTTCAAATCCGAAAACTTTGCCTATATAAACAAGCATAAGGAAACAGAGGAAAGCAAGTCTTCACCACTATTTTCTTACAAAAAACAAGAGAGTCTGTAATTTGTTAAAGTCTTTTTGTTTTGTTTTCAAAATTCGAGTGTTTATTTCAGTATTATTGTTATAGTTTGCGAGTGCATGTACAAAGGAGTCGTAGCTACCATGAGTAGCTAAACAGGTTACTCCTCTCAAAAGGGAGATATGAGTGTATTGTAATAACTAAGTTTCCACATAAATAAATAAGATCTTTGCTTTCGCCTGAGTACGTTAATGTCAAGCTTTTAAATATTCCGTTCTAGTTGCCTCTTACACCCGGAGTAGGAAACGAACCAGGGTTGTGCTGGTTACCGTTGAAGGAGCTGTTGCAGAACCATCGGTTGCGATCGTGTGGTTGAGGGCGAGGAGTCTTCGTAAAACCTGGCAGAATACCCGACGGTGATACGGTCAAAAGGAGGTATCTTTTACGGTTATGTTTTAATTGTTTGTACGGAAGCATGCTGGGCCTGATATGGTCGTAATGGACTATTCCCAGATTGGGGTCCCGATAATGAAAATTTAGATTACTGATGGGGTCAAATTCTAATTCTGAAAAGTTATTTATTCAATTTCTTAATTATTAAAGCATGATGGTGACTTTAAGGTGGGACCTTGACCAATTAAGACCACATGGTCCATAGTTCTCACTATGAACCAGGTCTATGTAAGTTTGATCCGGCTTATATATATGCCCCCTCACCCTCAAAAAGAAAAGACGCGCAATATACAACATACATGTCAACATCTATGGCGGACTCAAGCTCAAGCCCGGATGATTACTGCGTGTGCGTGTTTGCTTTTCAAGTACCTCGCAAGAACATAGAGGAAAACAAGGAACAATTCGTCGTTGATGTTCGGGTTTCGACAGGCAGCGTTTCTGGCATACCAATATGCCCCGTCAGGTATCATTCCTCCAACAAAACAACTTTCAGCTACTCCAGAAACCAGTTTATCTCCATGTCTGAAGCCGATATAAATCAGATTACATACACCATTGTCCAGAGGTCCAACATCCCTTTTGCGTTAGAAAATATCCACTGGGGTCGCAAGTTTCCCGCTGATAAAAGTGTCTCTGAGATCCAGAGGCTCGAAAAAGTCGTATCTCGACTAGCACATGTCGCAGGAGATTGTGCCCACAAGAACGAGAACTTATGTATAAATATAACAAATTTCCATCGCATAAGCCAACCATCTCAAGAAGAGTACGAGAAGAAGGGACTCATGACTAAGGCTAAAGGGCCTTTAGATGATTGGATTAAGGAGAACGAGAATGACTTAAATTTCAATAGCTGTCATCAGTTTATATACGAAAAGTTAGCTCGGAAGTATCCACAGAATAATCCCTACTTCGGAGTGAAATCAGTAACGGTGGAAAGAGGAGTACAAGATGGATATGAAGACAAATGCAGTTGTTCGATATGCATGAAGGAGATGAAGAAAGGGTCTCAGGCAATCCAAATGCCATGCTCCCATATTTTCCATGGATTCTGTATTTTCCGGTGGCTTCGCGTGAATTCAACATGTCCTCTCTGCCGTTTTAAGTTGTTCGAATAATCAAGAAAAGAATGGAAACTTACTCTTGTAGTCATCAAATACACTAGAACTCTAGTCTAATGTAATTTCTTCCATGTGATCCTTTTGGACCCTTAGTATAAGTGTGCAATAGCACTCTTTTATTCAAAATATTACTTTAATGGCATCCAATTTTCATGGCATCAAGTGTTGCAAGTTATTACAGTTATCATATATCTGTACTATAGTGTACTACTACAACTTCTCTGTATAAACCTGCTAGACTTGCGATTGACAAAAGAAGAAATAAAACGCTACATATCCATAATCAAAGAGAGAAATACAATAATATATTTGCTGAATGAAAAGGTTATTCGTCTCAAATCTCATTATTTTATTATCTCAATCAACACACTTCGTCTGAGCAGTTTACAAATATTGTACAGATCCGATGCAGACCAATAGAAAGTTCGAGGCAAAAACTGTAAATATTACATAAGCAGCACTTTCAAACATGACAGATTAAATAGGAAGCGATACAAGTGCACCTGTACTAACAGGCACTCAAGGAATAAGACAAGAATATGAGGAAACGCATAGCAATAAAACATAAGCCACCGGTTGATAATAGCTAGAGTTCATGAATCTCAGAAGCTTGAAAGAATCCAAACACACATGACATCGTAAGTGCCAAATGGTCTTAGGCAGCAACCTGAGCAAATAGGCTCTTGCGTATCTGCAATTAATTTTGAAATCTCAAGTTAAAAGCAACTATCATTGTTGTGCTTTGAGTACCTATCGAGTTACTCTAGTCAAAAAAGATGGTACAATAGATAAAAATCCTGAAATAGTTACAGATCCCAGGAAACATAAATCCAGCTGACGTGATGTATAACTAACTTGGCAGATTCGCAATAATAAATTAATTTGCATGAGTTCAATTGAAAAGTATACATGCCACAACAAAATTGGAGAAAGAAAAAAAGAGGCTTACTGGTGGAAAATGTTGGGAATATTTTCATGCTCATTGTAGTGTTACGAAAACATTGCCAGACAAGAGGTTAAACTTTGTAGTTCATATTTTGCATCTTCATAACAAACGCATAAAAAAACGAGTTTAGGTGCAAGGGGATTAATTAGCGAAGTACCTCAGGCAGTTTTTTACGGAATACAACATCCAGTCTAGCATCAAGAGTGTTCTCAAACACAATTTTTCCATCCCTAGAAGCCAACACTACACCTCCGGAGCTGAAAAAGGCAAAGTGGAGAGGGTATCAAGTCATAAGAATTTAGCACTTTCCAGGCAACAGATCAGCCGATTCTGGAGCACAGTAATCCAGGCCAACACACAACATAAATGCTTTTCGCAGTAGCACATTTACAATTCTCCAACGGTTCATAAACTTAAAATATGAGATAGTAGCTAGTAATGTCAATTACCAGTAACGCGCATGTTCATTGTGATGGGAAGGAGCAGGTGGAAGGTGAATACTATCAACTATAATCTCAGGCTGATGAACTTTCGCCTTCTCAGCGTACTCCTCCTTTGCGGAGTCCACGACAGACTCCACCAAATGCACATCATCTTTGCGACAACGCAGTAAGACAGACGGCTCTTTCAACCTCAGCAAACTCTGAAATGCAACGATACAGCTTTGAGCAATCTCCCACCAATTCCGTAAATCTCAAAAAACACTACAAATCAGGGATTAAGGACTGTGAACCTGAACAATAAGCTCCTTGAGGAGATGCTTATAGCTATGGTGGTGATGGCTAACTTTCAAAAGCTCTGTGGATGCAGCATCCTTCATGGCATTGATCAAATCATCCTGAGCTTGAAGCACCTTGATTCGAGAAGCATTCAGTTGCATCGAATACTCACTACAACAGCCCAATACAACAGAGTTTTTTTCTTAATCAGGTGGCATCAAAAATCACAGAAATTATGATAATGAGAAAATCATCTTATGCCCGCATCACACACATTATTGCTGAATTACACCAATCAATTTTCTAGAATGGTCACATAATCAGTATTATTGTCAGAATAACTAAATTGTCCGATAGTAGAAGCATCATGTGTAGGCCAGATAATTCAACAGAAATCAGAATACACACCTACATAGGTCTAACAATGAAATACCGTACATCAATTAAAGGTAACAACAACACTTAGTATACTCCACTGACAAATGGTAGAGAGAAATAATCTTATGCCTGCACCCCACGCATTTTTTAGTGCACCACACCAATCGCAATGCTAGAGTCTACTCAATTATCGAGCATACACATAATCTCATCATCAATACTTTTTTGTAGAAAATAACCGAAACTAGATGCATCATTTGCAGTCTGGAATCCGGATGATTCAACAGAAATCGGAACTAACACCATCTTTTGCCTACACTACACCACACACCAATGAATTTCCAAAATTACGGAGCATAAAGTACAAACATGATCTCCTCATCTCATCAGCGTCTATTGTCGAAAACAACTACATTCTCCGCAAATTTAACGCATATCATACACCAAATCACAGCCAACAACAATTCGCAAAGTCGTCCAATAACAAAATACAGAGATTCACAATTGAGATTGAAATCATTACATTTTCTTCCGGACTTGAACTTGCTTGTTTTTGCGCTCATACTCTTGTCTGATCTTACGCTTCTCGGCTTCCACTAGCTGCAATTTCTCGATGTTGAATTCCTGTTTTCAAAATACAACAACAAAAATGACATTATTATCCGATTGGATCACAACAGGTTGATTAACGTACGTACAGAAATCAGAATCCGTACCTCTTCGGCGGATACGGAGATCTCGTTGGCCTTCTCCTCGGCTTCTTGCCGGATGAAGCGGACCATCTGCTGGATCTGCTTCGATACATCTGCGTCGTTCATTTTCGGATACGGATGGAATGGACGGCTGTAATTGGTTGGTTTGATTGTTCTTCCTGTGCAGAGGAGAGGAGAGGAGTTGGACTCTGCCTTTGCAAATGGGATTGAGATTGATTGATTAGTTTGAGCTGTCTCTATTTTATTATTATTATTATTATTATTATTGGAATTTATTTTTAGAGATTGGATGTCAGTTTGTAACGTGACTCACGGTTTTGTCTAATTTATTTTTTTAACATAAAAAATGAATCGTTTATTATTTCTACTTTTCATCTCTGGTTGTGTTTTTTTTTTTTTTTTATGAACTAACTTCAGATTATCTACCTATTAATTACTATTTGTATAATTAGAACAACATTTGATATATACCTACTATGTTCTAGTGTAGGACCTTGAACTCAATGCTTGCAATTTATGAGCTTGTATAGTCTAACCTGGAGTGCTAGTGTTGGAGAAAATAACAAATTGACATTTGTCATAATTGTTATTAAATTGAAGTTGAGACCAGTTATTAGAACTTTGGGCTCTATCGAGTGAGCCGAATGTTTAAGTGTGCGAATGTAAATTATTTTCGACGTCATTCGTTCGCCTCAAATCGTCTTGCTTCGCATCGAGAGTGATCTTGCCGGAAAATGTTGTCCTATCTTTTTAAAGATACTTTATTTAATTAAAAAAATATTTTTCTTTTTTGAATTTAAATGTATAAATTAAAACTTAAATATTTGAATCTGAATCACACTTAAATTTTATCATTAACATGATCCAAAGGTCATGATTAAGGCTCATACGTTTCGCACATTTTGCCTTCAACCATTACTCGAATGTTATATATGCTTAAATGTGATTATGGTTGTTATATGATTTCTCTTTTTTTTTTTGGTAAATAAGGGAATACAAACTCCTTAAACTACATCACTTTCTAGAATAGAATGAACAGCAGGAGGGGGATCAGTCAGTAAACGAAATTCCTCCTCTGAATCATAATGGCTCTTCGCCACTCTTATCCAACAGCCAAAATGCAACAACAACAACAACAACAACAACAACAACCAAGCCTGTAATCCCAATTAAATTGGGGTAGGCTATATGAACCATGAATGAATCACGTCGAGTCGTGAACATGAATCTT